>CM076961.1:2617500-5227500 GCA_039566865.1 Aurelia coerulea | reverse complement strand
GTATTAAAACTGATCAATTTTCAGCACGAATTTAAACCGATCTTTCGCTGTTAGGATTCAACTTCGTATGGTCTCCTTTGTAGGTCAAAGTGAGGAAACTGAAAATGGCCTAAAAATCACGTTTGTGTGGTTACAGGAAGAGAGGCATCAGGTTGAAATGGGAGAGATAAATAAGGTTGTCCAGGAAAGTTGCTTGAATATTTATATTCGTATTTGCCTTCGATACGGTGGATCACAAAATACTGCTCGAAAAACTTTTTAGGTATGGCATGCAGGGTAAAGTGATTGGCTGGTTTCGATCCTACCTCACTGAACGAAAACAGTTTTGCAGAATCAATGGTAAATGTTCTATGTCTTTGGGGGTAACCTGTGGCATTCCCCAGGGTTCCTGCCTAGGCCCCCTTCTTTTCATCATATACCTTAACGACTTTGAAGAATGTTTACAGTTTTCTTCGGCGAGCTTGTATGCGGGTGATACGCACACGACGATAGCCTCTGAAGATATTAACGAACTTGCCGAGATGATGCAGGAGGAGCTACAGAACATTTCTGAGTGGATGAGGGTCAATAAATTAAGTGAAATCCTAAAAAGACTGAGTTTATGCTTATCGGCCATCCACGTAGAATTAATAAAATTGAACCTCTGGCTCCATTGAAACTTAATGGCACAGAAATAGAACGAGTGACAAAAACTAAATCACTAGGGGTTATTGTCGACGAGAATCTAAGTTGGAAGGAACACTTCAAATCCTTGAAAGGTAAAGTAGCAAGTGGTTTGTCTGCATTGAAAATCTTAAAAACATTCTTCCGCAATCTAAGCTATGTGAGGTTTACCATGCGCTGGTTGAAAGTCACCTCCGATATGGGAATGTTATCTGGGGTAGCCTGCCCAATACGAAGCTGCTAACGCTTCAGCGTCTACAGAATAGGGCCTTCTCAATTATTCAAAATGCTAGAATAAAGGACCCCTGGATCAATAATGGGCTGAACGTTGATCAAATCATCTATTTTGATAGATCTATCATGACACACAAAATAGTCAACAAGCAGTGCCCTGAGAGCCCCTGGAACAAGTATAATCAGAGGAATTAAATTTCTAGGTATAACACAAGAAGCAATAGAAATCTTGACATCCCAAAGTTTAAACTTGAGTGTACAAAAAAAAGTTTCCACCTTTCCGGGCTTAAAGCTTGGAATGAAATACCAATCGAAATAAGGGAAATCCCCTCGCTCTATCAGTTTAAAAGAAAATTAAAAACGCATTTAAAGAGCTCAGTAAACCCTAACTAAAACACGACTCCCAGGAAGATCAGATCTCAGCCTGGATCCAATCCTAGCTAATACCAAATTTTAAATTTTGTTTTTCATTATTCATTTATAACAAACTTGTAACTTTTGTAGTTTAATTTTGTACTGATGGGATATCGTGTAAAAATATGAATTAATAAAAAAATAAAAATAAAATAAAAAAAAGCCAATACCAACCTAATACCTAACCTAACCCAACCTAACCTAATAGGGGAGATGCTTATTGGTGTCCAGAGCCAGGCCTCCACAAACTTGCTTCCTGATCACACCTCCCCCTGACCCCCCTGACCCCCTCCTTTAACAGCATTTTCCGGATGGGTCTAATTTACGGAATCTGGAACTGCGGGATTTTGGAAGCTAGAATCAAGAACTCTGGAATTACGGAATTCAGAACTGCGGGATTACGGAACTGTGTCATAGGTATAAATTGCGGAGCATGAATACTCTGTATAGTTGATATACCAAAGACAAATATTTCAAGATTAAAATTATGGGAAATATCTAAAAGGATGCTCCATAAACCATATATTTTGCACTGACTTCAAGTCATCTATATGTTAAATCACAGAGTGTCGCAAAGTGTCACAGAGTGTCGCAGAATTTTTGTTTGCTGAACCCTGCGACTCTCTGTGACAGGACGTTTCCATTGGTCGTAGAGTGTTGCAGAATTTTGGTGCCATGTTTCAAAGGCAATAAGGCAGGAAGTTCGGAAACAGATCAACATCACATGTCTCTTTTGTTCTGGGATTGCAATCGTTCGCTGAACTTTAGGACAGGTGTTTCCAGTGATCGCAGAGTGTCACAGAGTGTCGCAAAATTTCGCAGAGTTAGAAAATTTTCTATCTCTGCGACATCGATCGCAGAGTGTTGCAGCATTTTGGTACAGCAGTTTCCATTTGTCGCAATGTGTTGCAGAACCAAAATTCTTCACCACTCTGCGACTTGCGACACTTTGCGACACTTTGCGACACTTTGCGATTTAATGGAAAACCAGGCTTTAGGTTGATATCTCTGTTTGGAAAAAGGTTGAGCATTTTTAAGCTTCAAGTATGGTTTAGGTTACTAGTTCTTCAGCTTTGCCCTTTGTAGTCCTAGTATTGCCATTTAAGAACACACCTTACATTGAAATTGTATTACCTGGCAAAGTTTTCTATTCATATTATGGTCAACAACGTTTCTTGGCCTAACCCTACCACTCTGCCCATTTTACTCTCTTGGAATTGCTTGGTTTAGATCAACTTTCCATGTAGATTCCAAATTTTGATGTTGTATTTTTAATTTCGGTGCCATTTTCCCATGACGTCACAATGAAATCTATAGAAATTCTCGGAAATTACAGTGGTTCTGCTAACAAGGGGTGCGACCCTAAAATTGTGTTACTCAGCTGGATTTTACATCAATCTATGCACAATTCATTTCTATGATTTGTTTGCAAAATATCAAAACTCCACGAAGAATATGGCTTCAGGGAAAAGGTAGTAGAGGGCATTCAGTCTACAGCTATGGCCATAAGTGTAAGACCACCCTTGGAAAAGCGTGAAAACAATCTGTGCTTATGAGGTAAGAGCCTGTGATGCTCAATAATTCAAATAATGTGATTTGTAACTTCAAACTAAAAATCCAAGGGCTGGTCTTAAACTTATGGCCATAGCTGTATGACTGAATGCCCTCTACTACCTTTTTCCCTGAAGCAATTCTTCGCGGAGTTTTGATATTCTGCAAACAAATCTTAGAAATGAATTGTGCATAGATTGATGTAAAATTCAACTGAGTAACACAATTTTTGGGTCACACCCCTTGTCGGCAGAACCATTGTAATTTCCAAGAATTTCTCTACATTTCATTGTGACGTCATAGCAAAATGGTGCCAAAATTCAAAAAACAACATCAACATTTGGAATCTACATGGAAATTTGATTTAAACGAACTCCAAGAGGGTAAAATAGGCAAAGTGGTAGGGTTCCATATTTATCTCCGTCATGGGCTGAGCCTTTTTGGAGATTGACATTGTAAAATAGGCAAAGTGGTAGGGTTCCATATTGTTAGGCCAAGAAACGTTGTTGACAAAACTGTGGTCTTAAACTTTTGGCCACGATTGTAGGAGAAATAGAAATATGGATCAACTCAACTGCAGTTCATGTACATGATCAATGTTTTAACCATACTGTATTGATTTGAATTCCACTTTTTTGGCTTTCCTGTTATTCAGGATTAAATACTTAAGTTTCATCACCAGAGTAAAGATTTTGCAATTCCAGGACAATGCAGAAAACATTAGAAAACGATTGAAAGTTAAAAACCTTGGGGCTTCGCCACTGCGATTTCATTGGGTATAATTTCAGGGAGTTCATACTCCTCAAATTATACCAAGGGGTGGCGCCAGGGGAGGGCTATTGGGCTACAGACCCCCATCAGAAGCACCCGGCGCTCCCTCAGAGGAAATTTTGGGTTCTTGTCAGAGGAAATTTGGCAAAATGACCTACTAAAACTGCATCCTTTAGCCATTTCAGTCCCCCTGTCAGAAGCTCCAGCCCCTTTGTGGGATGGTTATGACATAGTTCTGTAAATCACTACTTCCGAATTCCGCAATTCCAATGTTCCATGATTCCGGATTCCCAAATATTGAGGTTCCGGATTCCGTAAATTACACTTGTTGGTTTTCTTCTATAAACAATTTTTCCTTTGAGAAGGTTTATTTTAGGTTTTAGTGGAGCATTTTTACTATGTCTTCTGTTGCTACTGTGGTGCATTTTGTAAATGGCCTTGCGTTTACATGAAATCTCAACACGGGTTGAGATTAGATCACATGATTGCAAACAATAGAAGAAGGAATGTGAGCCCACTCAAATATTTGAATGATTGTGGAAATAGATTCGATCTCCTTTGTTCGCATTCTAATCTCGCCCCGAGTTGAAAAAATTTTGCGTTTACATGAGAATTTCAACCCGTGTTGAAATTTCAACACGGGTTGAGTTGTTGAGTTGAACCCGTGTTGAGTTTCAACTCAGCCTCCTTCATGTAAACGCGATGAAGGCTTACACCGTCAACCGAGTTGAAACTCAACCCGTGTTCAACTCAACCCGGGTTGAAATTTCTCATGTAAAGGGCCTCTAAAACACCCATTTTAAATTTACCAATTTTTTCATGGCATTGGTCTTTGGTCATGTGATCATACAAAGAGCACAAAGAAGTTTCAGTACTGTATATCATCATGCTACCATTTTGCATTAAGTTTTCATGGTGCAAAATATGTTAAAGAATTCAAAACATGTTTTATGAAGAGGACGGCTTAAAATCAGCCTTTGCTTTGCGAATTCAAAAGGTTAGGCCGCCCGGTCAGTAGGTCAGTTGTTGACGACAGAACAGAGACGAGTACAGTAGGCCTAGTAAGGCATTACCACCATCCATACCATGGTCAAATTTCTTAGCGCTCTCATCGCTTCAGTCATGTATTCCCAGATTGTATCTATATTTAAGTCCCTCTTTGTGCTCTCTGATCTTTCCAAACAACAGCGAAACATCCCCATATCTTCGATAAGTGTTTCTGTCCTGTTGACTGACTTTTTCGCGCCATTTAGGAAAGAAAGTCTGTAAACCTCGTTTGGACGATTTATAGAATGAGAAGGCGGAAGGCGAAAGGAATGGACTGGACCTGTATTAGATCTCGGAATTTCTCGGAATATGAGAATCAGCAAAAATGTTTGTCTATTTTTGTATTTTGTTCTTTAAAATCAAAAGTAAAGGCTGCTAGTTTTGAAAATATTCCGAGACAAGGCCTCCACTCTGGAGGCACACAAAAATTGGATTGTGATAAGAGTGTTCATGATTCTATTTACATTCCTTCCTTCTTTTTCGTTCGCTCAGCACCTTGCGGTTTGAAATTTTTCAAACATGCTTTGATTTTTCAGAAGTCCTGTCTCTTGAGAGAAAATCTACTTTGCAACCAAAGCAAAGTGACTTCGGATTCAGATTTAAGTCTGAGTGCTGCTAATTTCTATTTTCGTCGCCCATTATGCCCATCAGTTTACCAGAGAAGTTTCAAATCGCTTCAAAATATCAAAATGCAACATTTATTTAAAAAAAAAACACAAAATCTTACTTACTGACTTGGAAAATCATCGAAACCCAAAAAAATGCAGCATTATATTAAGTCTATGTTCATTTTAGAAACTTTTCCAAAACTCATCCATCCATGCACACGAGATAAGGCAGGATATAGAACAACTCGAAGCATGTATTCCAATTGCCAAAACTCGAAGTTTGGGTTAATTCTTATTGATATTTTTGGGTTTAATGTACCAACTGATAAACAAAGAACAGTAAAAAAGCTGTTTTTCTTATTAAAACTTTTTACCGGAAAGTAGTGTTCTTTGCTTCTCCTGCGGCCATAATGGGCGACGCTAGAAGAAAACGACGTTTTTACCTCCTTCTTTAAAATCTTCTAAAATCATCACAAAGAGTTTACGTAAAAAATAAATACTCTGTGATCTTTTTCTCCATTAGTTGGTGATATAATCTGGCTATTTGGTTTTTTCATTAAATGTTCGTTTTGGATCTAACTCAGAACATCGCAACGACATGGGCATAATGGGCGACACCACTCTAGTCTAAAACACCACACAGATGAACACAGATGAACACAGTTGAACACAGATGAACACAGATGAACACAGATGAACACAGGTGAACACAGGTGAATACAAGTGAATACGGATGAGCACCGGCCAAAATGAAGATACTAGTCTAATAAGAACAAGAAAGAACACAAGTTGCGAGTCTTTCAGAAAAAGAACAGGTCAAGAATGAATAACTAGAATAAAGACATGTAGATTTAACATGTATTATTGCAATAATTCATATGAATTTAGAAAACGAGATTGATGATGAGACGAATTGCAGAAATGTGGGCAAGTTCTGTATCTTATTCCATGCCGAGCAGCTGTATGGTATACTGTAAAAAGCTCCGGCCCTGGGGGCTTATAATTTATCCCGAACCAGATCAAAAATAACATGCAAACTTGTTTAGCTAAATAGATGGAAACATCTTTGGTAGTCTCTGGAATTTTATGTAAGTGGGGCAGGGGGCTAGAGAGTGGGGCTTATTTGACGTAATGTCTGAAGGGGGAGGGGCTTATTGGAGAAGGAGCTTTATAGAGAAGGGGCTTACTAGAGCTTCTACGGTATGGTTAATGCTATTTTTGAAAATATGGGGTCATGGGCATGCAAAAAAATGATGAAATTTCACTTTCGGGGAAACGGACACTTTCCCCATAATGTCCCAAGAGGGAAATGAAAATGTTCATTTCCCTTCAATTTCCCAGATAAACTTGTCCGTTTCCCCTAAATTTCCATGCAGAAACTATAGGAAAATTTAAATATTTTATGAGCCATAGCCATTGGACGTTGAGAGACAGCTTTTCATTCTGAATGATGATGCGTGAACAGTTTACAATTACTTTTTTATGATTCATTAGTTAACTTTCTGTCTTATCTCATGTCATGAATTCGAACAGAGGTTGAGCTGTGTCAAAGACAAAAGGGAAATCACTTTTGAACAGGGGGGTGGTACTGCCAAGGGAGAAGGGAGAATGGCCGAAATTTTACAAGGGAAGGGAGGATTCAGAAAATTTTGAAGGGGAGAAGGGTGAAAAAATAATGAAGGGAGAAAGGGAGATTTTCAAATCATCGTAGCTATTACTATGATTTTCCGATGCGCATTTCATGGTGCGAGCCACTGAATTTTTCCTAACATTATTTTCATCGTTTCATGTTTGTTATTGGAACTAGAATTGATTTAGCATGTCTATCAATTTGAAAAAATTGGGGGAAAACTTGGATTTAAACGGTTTGGAGGCTTACCTCCTTTTGAGATATCAGTATTTCTTTTTGACGCTGCTGGTGAGTTAGCTAAATATGGTGCGTGACGCGTCACTGGCTATTGTCTTTGGATCGGTATTTCATCAAAGGCTTATGATGAATGCTTAGATACAGCCCTTCTGTTAAGAAACCATCTATTTTTACCAGTTTTACATACCTGGATTGGTAAAGGACAATTCCGGGGTTGGTATTATTGATGATAAAATACAAGATTATACTGTTATGAATGATGTTAAACATTAAAGGACAAGTCAGGGGTTGGTATGATTCATGATAAAATACAAGATAATACTGCTATGAATGATGTATGATGCTTTTTTCCATTAGTTTTCGCTTCCTCCTTGTGAAATTACATATTCAAATAAGCAATTTGAGCGAAAGGACGTCATATCGCGCAAACGAAGACGAGGCTGTGTGATTGTTTTTTCGTCTCTTTATCATAGCAAGCCTCTTAATCGTGTTCGCATGCCATTGTTAATGCTTGAGTACACGATAAAGAGGCTAGCAGTGATTAAGAGGCGAAAAACAATCGCACAGCCTCGTTTTCGTTTGAATGATATGACGTCACTTCGCTCAAATTGCTTATTTGAATGCGTATTTTCATAAGGAGAAGGCGAGAAATAATGGAAAAAAGTATCATACATCTTTAATAGCAGTATGATCTTGTAATTTATCATCAATCATACCAACCCCGGACTGGTCCAATGTTTTGTCATAGGCTAAAGCCCATACACGTATTTTTCTAAGAAACTGCCCAGAAGAAACTGAACTCTCAGATCGCCAAAAAATTAACAAACTATTTATTATTGGGAAAATAATTTATTTTGATAAAGGAAATACTTGACACATTTTTACTTTATTTTCTCGTCCTCTCTGTATCATATTACTCATAAGGTACTTGAGTAGTGTCACGTCTAAACATTGGAATGGCTTGTTTTGAAAGGTTCATGAGGGCACAGGTAGTGAACATGAAGATTGCTATGAAATCTTACTTCCAATAAAAAGAAGATAATGCAATGAATAATAGACCATTAGCTATTCTCAAAAGAATCAGAATCGAACGATTTTTCTAATATTTTATTCAATTTCGAATGTGCAAAATAGCTCTGACTCTGATGCCACTCAGAGACTACGTAAAAGATAGCAAACATGCCATGAGAAGACATATTATGCCTTATTTTCAAAGAAAATTACTTCAGCTTTGCTATCTTTTGCTCATGACCACACCGCGTGTGAGTTTTCGATCACAGAACATCAACAACAACAAAAGGACAATATTGTATAGACTCTGTATAGGCACAAGATAAATGCCTTCATTGTTCGCTTTCGTCGTTCAGTGTCAAGAAAAGTGAAACATTCTTGATGATGATGCAATGAGCAGTTATCATGTTTTTGTGGAATCAAATAACACACGCTTCTTGGAAGGGAAACTTCTTAATACTGGGAACTGTTTCACATTTGATGTAAGGCCAGCATTGGCGCACGATACCGAATGATAGGAACCCCAGACGACAGAACAGGGCTACTGGTTTTCAATGTAATCCTTCTGAAATACTCCGATTTTGTGTGGATGAACTTTGGTTCATACATCGTTTACCGAACATCAAGTGTGAAACAGACTTAACAAAGGGGGAGCAAATAAAACACTTTGTGGCTGTGTGACGTATAATAAAAATTTGAGTTCAGCCAAACCGACCAGTTTTGTGGATAAAATTTAAGGTCATTTCTAGTATATTCTTATTTACGTCATCAGAAAGGTCTTTATCACCATACAATAAATATTGTACTAGAACGTTGTTTGGAAGGCTGCTGATGTGAACAAATGGTTGTAATAATTCCGAAACTCCAGCGAGAAGATCTCGTCGGTGGATGCCGAATGAAGGGCAAAGCAACAAAAAGTGTTCTGTATCTTCAATCCCATCGTTCGTTGGGCACATTGGGTTCACCGTATCTCTGAAATTATGCTTGAATTTATGAAAGTTCAATTTACTCAGACCAACCCTTATTTGGAAAAGATAAGCTAGGCCTATTGGGTCGTGAATGCCAAAAACAGATTTTGCAGGGGGGCGAATTATCGATAGAAGCTTTTTCTTAAAGACAGCAAAAGACGGAGCGAGTCTTATTTCAGGATCAAGTTCATTCCATTCAGATAGGCAGTTTGGATAGAAGGTAGATTGAAATTTTTCTGTTCTTGACCTTATTCGACCAATTACATCCTGGTTGCGAAAAGAATAGTTCGACTGATGAAGTGATGGGATAGGCTTCTTTGTGTACAAAGGGGTGAGATTATTCATTATCTTATAGAACAAGGTAAGGCGTCTACTCCACCTCCTGGAATTTAATGACTCCCAGCCAAGCTCAGTGTACAGTTTTTCTCTGGATGTTCCCCTCCATGTTCCTGTTATAGCAAGAGCAGCTGAATACTGCACAGACTCCAATTTTTCCATTAGATTTGACAAAATAATGTTTTGACTGAAATCACACACTTTAGCTGGAATATGATAAATAACATCTCCGTAGTCCAAATGGGGTCGCACATAAAGCTTGTATATTTCATTTAAGGTATGCCTTGGTAAATATTTGGAGAGATACTTTAGCAAACCAATGCCCTTTCTCGTTTTAGAGATAGCAGCTTTAATATGAGATGAAAAGGAAAGCTTTGAGTCCAAGATAATACCTAGGTGTTTATGTTCGTCTACTCTTTTAACGGGTATGCTGTTAAAGATGATCACTGGATGATCTATTTCATTTCTTTTCCTCGAAAATAATAATTCAACAGCTTGCTTTTGGGGGTCAGGATTAAAGGACATCCTCCAATCATGTGCCCACTGACTAATTAGTTTCAGGTCATTGTTCATGTGTTCTGCAGCTTCATTGGTTTCTCTGGCAACTGTAAACAAGGACGTATCATCAGCAAAAAGCTTAGCATTACATTCCAAATCTGCAGAGAGATCATTTATATACACAAGAAATAACAACGGTCCTAAAATAGAGCCCTGGGGCACTCCTGCCAAAATATCTCCCCAATTAGAACACTGTCCATTCAGAACCGTTCGCTGTTTTCGATCCTCAAGAAAATTTTGGATAAGAGAAAGAAGTTGCCCGGAAACACCACATCGCTTCAGTTTGTAAATAAGACCCTCGTGCCATACCCTATCAAATGCTTTTGAAATATCGAGATACACGGAACGAACATCCAGCGGGGGATTGTAGTCAAATGCCTGAAAAATTGTATGCGTTATAGAAAGTAATTGGTTGACTGTTGAGTCACCGGGACGAAAACCCGACTGATTGGGGTCGAGTAAATCACAGGAGACAAGATGTGAGTATAAAGAATCGTACATAAGCTTTTCAAGGATCTTCCCAAAAATTGGAAGGAGAGAAATAGGACGGTAGTTACTCTTTAAATTTTTCTCGTTTTTCTTGTGAACCGGGACCACATTTGCACACTTCCATATTTTAGGAAATATACCATGTCTCAAACAGTTCGTGAATATTATCCTGAGAGGAGTTACTAATGAAATATCGCTTAGTTTTATCATTCTTATAGATATACCATCCCAGCCATGTGCTTTGTTAGGATTAAGTGATCTTATGATATTCAGTATCTTTTCCTCAGAGATGACAAATTCACCAATCAGATTAGAGATTCCTGGGGTATCTTGTGGAATCTTACTACCAGTGTCGATGGTCGTACATTGGAGTATGAAATAGTCATTGAATAACTGTGCCTTTTCAGTGAAGTCCGTTATAAATAATCCATTTTCTATAAGAGGTGGTATTATAGGAATCTTTGCCTTATTCAGAACCGTATTAATTAAATTCCAATAAGTTTTGCTAGATGTCCCTGGATTTGCTAAAGTTTGCCCTGTTTTATAGAGATATTTATTTTTGGCGTCCTCAATCATCCTTGCACCTTCAGATATCATATTTTGAATTCCTTCAAGCTTGTTATCTGGCTGGCCATTCCTCACAAAAGTTCTGTAAGCATGATTCTTTTTCCTTAAAAATGTTTTGACAGCTGGTGTAATCCAGGGTGCTTGGCGAGGTTTGATATTTTTACTTTGGTTCGGAATGAAATTAGAATAAATATTTAGTAACACTTCGTTAAGCAGTTTAACCTGTTCATTGGGACATGCAATTTTGTCGAGATGCTCGTGCCAAGCAAACATTTCAATACTTTTTACAATGGCGATAGGATCAGCCTTATCATAATACCAAATCCTGCGGGTGTAGGGAGGTGGTACAATGTTCGAGACAGATAGTTTTCCATAAACAATTTGATGATGACAATGCTCGTGTAGAGATGGATGGACACCAGATTCGATAACGAGGTTTGGCTGATCAGTTAGAATTAAATCAATGCAGGATCTGGAATCTCCCATTAAGTGTGTTGGTTCTGAAATCAGCTGGTGAAGACCAAGGTCAGATGTAACTGGCTCAAATAGCTTTCCCTCATTATTTTCAATATAATTTTCCCACCACTGAATCGAGCGACAGTTGAAATCGCTGGTGACAACAACGCAAAATGGATTTTCAGCATGCAGTTTTGGCAGCAATAGCTCAAAGTTTGTTATGAAATCATCAAATTCACTATGGTCTTGACTTGGACTTCTATAAATTACAACGAAAAAGTATTTTTTTCGATTTAACTGAATTTCACAAACAACACACTCAGGGAGGGTTACTAGGTCAGGACGTTCTTTTGAAGGGAGAGAATCCCTTACGTACAGCCCGACGCCGCCTCTTTTCACATTTTGTGGGTGGTTATTTTTGAGAAACGTATAGCCATTTAGTTCTATTTTCTCATTTTCTACTGTGCTATCAAGGTGAGTTTCTACAATCCCAATTAAGTCATAGTTGTAGACCGAGTTATATGCCTCGATAAGAGAAACTCTCAAAAAATCATGCGCAGTGATGCTATTCAAATTCCAACAGCAAAAATTAAATGTTTCTGGACCAGGGTTAGTTTCAACATCACCACTAAGCAAAATGGTCCTGCTTACCAGCCATTGAGTATGGAGTGTGTAGCATGTTGTACACCCAATGTAAAAGTAGGCATACAGAAAAAGATATTTCTTAAAGGCAAGATGCTTATATCGAACAAGTTCAATAATGCTGAATGGGATTCGTTTTAGAAGTTCTAAAATCGTATAAAGTGCGATCTTCGCAAATTGATGCACGCAGGCGAACAAGGGCAAGAAACATAACTGTGTTGCCACAGAGTGCACTGCAAGAAAATATATCATTGATGCAAGGGGCAGAACAAGGACTGAGATTGCAATAAAACAACAACAAAACCAGTAAAGTTTAAGAACTTGAGAAAGAATTGAGAATGGACTAATAGTTTTGCTCAAGGGACAGGATATTTGAATGGATACACGGAAACACCCTATTGTTGCCCGCCATTGATTAACTTCAACCGGCATCGTCACAAAGAAATCTTCTCGCTGCTGGTCCCAATAGCAAATCAACTACGATGTAGCCACCATTAACAATTAACAAACAACGTAACAAATAAGTATACCCACAATAACGAATGAAAAATACATTTCTTCCCACGAACATGAACAAAATAGGATAATACGACAGATATATAAACGAATAGACAAATCCTAGGAGGATAACAACAACAGCGTAATAAGAATAAACCGTGTTGTTTGTGTAAATAAAGTTGCAGGGGAAATCTAAGAAAGTACGTTTTGAACCCATTTGGTACTAAGTAAACTAGTACATTGCCGATAAACATTTATTTTGAAATGTATAAAAATGTGAATTCAATCATCAAGAGACAGTATTCTTGAAATTCCAAAGAATTGCTACTTTTTTCTCTTCTCCGAGATTTGGGAATTAGCTCGAATGAACCAAGAAAAATTTGTGTTCTCCCTCCTGGGGAAGGGAAACTTCTTAGAGTACTGAGAAACCTGAGAACTCCCCCGTTCGTTTTGGCATGAGATATTTTACTATTGTTCAACGACATGTTGTAGAAACCGGAGAAAACCCGTCTGTCAAACGCTGGCACGGGCAGTATCGAAATCACCTTCACATTTATCATTTGGGCAGTGCAAAACATCTCCAAAATCTCTGAATAGAAATGGCGAAAAGACCTGTGTTTGTTGAGAGGACTCATATTGATGGACTGGAAGCGATAAATGCTTATCATTGGGCTGTCAAGGTAGATGATGATATTTATGAAATTGAGAGACAAGGCTCAAAGAAAGACAAGCGAAATTCAATCAATGGCAGCAGCGATGGAAGACCAAAAAACGAAAGGAGGGATCCAGATGCTTTCCTGTTGCTTGCTGGAGCTACAAAAAAGTCAGACACGGAGATTCTAGAATTCAACCAGAACTGGGTGAGGGAACATCCTGAGTATAATGCTTTGACAGACAACTGCCAGACGTACACACTTGACTTTGTCCAATTTCTCATCGGAGGATCTTTTGTGCTTCCTATTCCTCAGGCTGGAGATTGTAAATGGGCGAATGGACCAAACGCCCATGCCATTGAAACAGAACATTTTGCCCAGGCCAAGGCAACTACAGGGAAAGCAGGAGCCCAATGGGGCGTGTTTGCTGCAGAAGCTGAAGGCCCCATGGCGGCAGCGAGTGTCTCGGACGACTTCAAATCTGGGAACTTTGGAGCATTCGCGGAAGCTTCCATTGGGAGAGCAGAAGGGAAGGTGGGTCCTGCAAGACTTCGTCTGGAACCCAATTTAAATACTGGCATTGGAGCAAAAGATGGACAAGCTCAGGTTAAAGTGCTTGGATTTGGAAGCTCTATTGGCAAAAAAGGTTTTGGCATCTCAACTCCATTTGGAAGTTTTGGATTTGGAAATTTCTGAAGACATTAGACTTCTCGTCATTTTGAGTACGATATTCAGTAGTTTGTAATTTGTCATGCTTTGTTCAAAACTGTGTGAAAGTTTGCATTAAATTTTGGGAAGAAAATCCATTTTCATATTTTAGAGGTAGTTTCTCTGGAACACACTCGATGGAAACAACTTTCGGCTATTTTGAAAATCATCTTTTCAATGTATAGTTTCAGGCCTCAGGAAATTTAAATTAGTACCTTGCACCAGGGTGGGGGGGGTACTACATATATTTTGGGTACGGGGACGTGCCATCGGGAAGGGTATCGATTTTCGCGATTTAGTATAAGGAACGGTATCGATTTTCGTGATTTTGGTAAGTATAAGGTCGGGTGTACTTTTTCGGAAAATTGGTATAAGGTCGGGTACAGTTTTCGAAGCTTCGATGGCACATCCCCGACCAAAATCTGGTCAAGTACCCCCCCCCCCCCTCCGGGACCTTGCAACCAGACATTTTCACTTCAATTTTTCATTCCAGACCGAAGTTGAAGGAGGGGGGCCACCTGCAAAGAGGGCGCAAAAATTGGATCGATAATGAGCGCGCCATAGGCGTGCGAAAATGTTTTGGACGCTTTTTAAAGAAACTCCTTTGATTTACTACTAAAACGCCTTGAATTATATATTTCCCCCATATTTAAATCGAGTTAAAAAGTTGTGCGTTAGAGTCAGGATGAGAGAGGCGCTTTTCTCGCCAAAAGAGGGGCACCAACCTGAGCTTTCATCGTGAAGGGGGGCAGTTGCCTCCACTTGCCCCCTAAATCCGCCACGGATGCACGGTAGCCTCATCAGTCAGTAGAACAGATTTTCAGAGGGTGTTACCAAAAACTTTATAGGCTACGCTCAGTTTTTATAAGAATACTATAAATTTTGCGGAGCCTCGATATTCTTTTCAAATCTGAGATGTTTTGAGGGGGGAACGACGAAGTTAAAAAGAAATTTCAGTCATTCAATTCTCCGCAGGGGCGGACTGGCCCGGGTGGCTAGGTGGCGATCGCCACCCGGGCCCCCTTATAATTTTGAAAAGCGGGCCCTTCATAAAGAGAAATTTTTGAATTTAAGCATCAATCTATAACCATTCACGTAAGCTTCGCAAGCTGATTCGAAACAATGGCTATCACGTCTAATGTCTCTGGGCCCCAACCAAATGAACACCTCTTCACGTTCAGTCAGGGCATCTTTTAATGATATAACTAGCGGGCCATTGGCCCAGTAGGCCCTCTTCCTGGCCCACTAGTGAAGCAAAAATCCCCGTTTTTGGCCCATTAGTTTGGGCCCTTTTCATTCAACTTATTTTACAGTTTTACCTCTTTATTTTCAAGCGCCAAAAAGTCCTTCCAGAACAGTTAGCATTCATAGTTACTCAGCCTTAGATGGACCTTTCTGTTTCACCATTCTAGACATATTAGATAGAGACCTTGCTATGCAATTTATACAGAAATCAACCACTGGCAGAAGGTGTTGTGGCGCAGTGGTGTAATCCTCTGACTTTGCAGCCAGAACATTCAGGCGGACAGTGGCGTGGCCACGGTGGGTTTGGGGGGGGGGGCAATTGTCCCTCCCCATCGTTATCGAAAGATTGTCCTCGAGGTTCCGCTCAAACCGAAGAGAAAATAGCTTGGTATAGATTGGGTAAGAAGTTTCCGAGAAATGTCAAATTTTCCTTTTTAGTGCTGGCAAGCATGATACTGGGAGATACATTTTAAGCCACAGTGAATGATCTTTCTTCAAAATTTTCCTTGTGCTCTGATCCATAGGATAACCGTTCCAAAACGATCAAGGTTTTCTTGTCGCTAAAGGCAAGCATAATATTGGGAGATGAAAGTAAAGGATCTTTCTTCGAAAATTTTCCTCGTGCTCTGATTCATAGGATAACTGTTGCAAAACGATAAAGGTTTTCTTGTCGCTAAAGGCAAGCATAATATTGGGAGATGAAAGTAAAGGATCTTTCTTCGAAAATTTTCCTCGTGCTCTGATTCATAGGATAACTGTTGCAAAACGATCAAGGTTTTCTTGTCGCTAAAGGCAAGCATAATATTGGGAGATGAAAGTAAATGATCTTTCTTCGAAAATTTTCCTCGTGCTCTGATTCATAGGATAACTGTTGCAAAACGATCAAGGTTTTCTTGTCGCTAAAGGCAAGCATAATATTGGGAGATGAAAGTAAGGCATCTTTCTTCAAAAATTTTCCTCGAACGCTGATTCATAGGATAATATAAAACGATGAAGGTTTCCTTGTCGCTTAAGGCAAGCATGATATTGGGAGATGCGTCCTAAGCCAAAGTAAAGGGCGTGGCCTTAAAAACTCCCTCATTCTCATACCCGCATTCAATTTACCCTGGCCACGCCGTGTAAGGTGTCGTGGCGCATTAGTGTTATCCTCTGACTTTGCAGCCAGAACAGTCAGGTGGAGTGGGTTCGATACCCGGTAGGACCCCACCATTTGAGCATTTTCACAAGGGGTCGCGGACTCGATTAGGTCTGCTCTATTTCTGAGATCCCAGCGCTTGGCACTGAAATACGAAATTTCACCTTCAGGGCTCGATCCCACGTAGGGCCCCACCACTTTATAATATTCTTAAAAGTTGGATGATTCTGAGTTGGAATATTCTTATAAACATTATCCTTTTGCAAGAAAGAGTCCAGTAATTCACTCGTAAATTGATTACAATCATGCAATAATATATTTGAAAATAGGTTTTGGAACACTGAAAAGCTAAACTTGTCCATAGTCATTTCAAAGTTCACATGATGTGACCACACCTCGTGATTCCTCCCCGCAGAAGGGGGGGCGTGGGGTCAGATTCTGGTTCGAGACGTGGTGCCCAAGCTTCAAAAACACACCCAACACACCCGAGCCTTTTACCACGTTTCGAAAATGCATGCCCAACTTTGACATAATTTTTTTTAAATGCACACACGACCTTGTGGCAACTTTAATAAAATGGCCTATTTGTTTGTTTTGATACCAAAATCATAACATGGATACTGTTCTTTATTGAATTAAAATCGCAACTCATAGAAAATCCTGATGCAAAACCAAGATCGTGAAAATCGATTCCGTTCTTGGAACCGAAGTCAAGAATACGATATTCTTCCCGAACAGTACGAAATATACATACCGGGTGAGCCAAAAAAAGAATCCCCGTTTGGAAGGCCACACTGCTCCCTCAATATCAAAGCAATGATATTCAGAACTGTCCCGTTTTAATGCCATATATTCAATTAGGTTCAGTAATTTACACTGCTTTAATCGGTCATTCCTTCCCGTGGGTAGGCCTATGGGAGATTTCTGCAAAAAGCCCCTTCCTAAAACCTGTAAAAACGACTGAAAACAAGGCGCAAATTTTCCGTGGTTTTCCTTCCTAAAAATTATGATACTCACCTTTATTAACGTATTTTGTCCTCTTGGGAGAATGGAATAACAAGAGGAAAGCACGTACTAGAGCGCACACAAGTCATTGCCGTAAGGCCCGTGTTAGGCCAAATTTTAGGGAAATTTGTTCGTGATTTTGGGAACATTCTGAAGGTTTCTTGAAAAAGCTTCTCGAGAAAACCCCTCATAATTTCAAAACGAAGTGGCCAATTTCAGTCAGGAAAATTTTGAAATGGATTTGAACATGTCTACCATTAAACTATATATTTGCTGATATCATCGTCTTGATATCCAGGAAACCGTGACCTTCAAAACAAGGATTCTTTTTATTGACTCATCCGGTAGCCAGTGCCCCCTCCCTCCTGGTACTTAGGCAGCAGGTTTAGCACAGCTGGGACTCGAACCACAACCACCAGATTGGTAGGCCAGCGCTCTACCTCTGAACCATCCCTGCGCCAGTAGATGCTCACGAAAAGTGAACTGTATTGACATAAATTTTATGATATATCATCTTTTGCCATCTTTCTTAAAACCTAGAGTAAAATCAGTTTCATTGAGCATGCTGTGTTTAAGCGTTTTTACATCAAGCAAAAATCCCACCATAGCGTAGCTATGTACAAAGGTCAGTTATGGTGTCTGGCTCAAAATCTGTGCTGAAATGTCTGGAAGTCTATGAGATGAACCATTTGGACGCATGACAAGTTGTACGTTGTCGCTGAGAGATGTTCTTGTTCATGTAAATATGAAGACACTTTGAGGTTTGGCGGACATCTTTGAACATTTTAGAGACTTATCCTCCTTTAAGTCGTTGGTTTGTTGCAGATCATAACATCGGCCTAAAAATGAGCTTTCCGTTGGAAGTCTTCGTTTGTAAGACGAGCTAATGATATCGCTATTTGCCTTCAATTTGGTACGAAGACAAAGTCTTGTCAGTTCACTTCGCAAACCACACGTACTAACTGTGGCGGAGTTAGGGGGTAGATGAGGTCAATTGCCCCCTTCGCAACGAAAACTCAGCTTGGTGCTCCTTTTTTGGCGAGAAAAGCGCCCCTCATCCTGACTCTAACGCACAATTCTTTAACTGTTTCGATTGGAATGGGGGAAAGATATAAATCAAGGCGTTATTTAGTAGCAAATCAAAGAATTTTCTCTAGAAAGCGCACAAAATTTTTCATTTTCCATTAAGTTTTTGGTGCCCTTTTTGCAAGTTGCCCCCCCCCCCCTTTCCTCTTCGGGCTGGATCCGCCCTTGCCTACAAACGTTTTGCCCTTGCCTACAAAAGAAATCTCAAAACCGAATGGTCTTCGTGGCCAAACAACATTTGGCATTGATAGTTTCAATTGGTTTGCTCCATGTGTGGACGCGTGGAAGAGTAAAACCCTTTTCTATTGCCTTCTGCTACATGAATACATTTCATTCATTCATTTCATTTTAAAAGATAGCTACATACAAGAGCATCATCTTATTTAATAACAACACGAACACAGAATAAACAAATGATCTACCTACTAATAACAATTTATGACTGTTCACGTAATACGAAAGCACTTTTAAGGAAGGTGGCAATCTCTTTAATCAGGCCAAAGTTTTCATTTGACATCATAAATATAAATTTCTCGTGTGGCGATAAGTTCTCAAAATTACGGACCAGTTCCCGAAGAAGTAGCAAGAGTTTATTACGAGGTTAATTATATGCATTGCATGTCAATAGAAAATGTTCTTCGTTCTCAATACAATCCAGATTGCATCGCCGACATATCCTGTCCTTTTCTGGCACACCATTGTGTCTACCAACTTCTATTTCTAGCTGATGATTACTGCAGCGAAATTTGGCTAATGGTTAGGTTATAAGCTCTTATACAATGGTAGCCTAATTGGAAAATTTCAACCTGTAGGTTCTTATACGCGGGATTTCATAGTGTCAGACTTTTTATTTTTCAAGTTGTTTTCTGCTAGAATTGATCAGCAAGAGCATTTCTTCAAGAATTTCAACATTGACTGAGTCTGTCGTTGGGGGCCTTAGGGGCTGACGGTTCATCGTCTTTATCCATTCTAGACCAGTTTTAAGGTTTTGCCTTAGAATTTTTTACGGCGGTTTACGTTTCCCAGAATTTCTCTCTCTAAATTGAAGCTAAAACAAAGTATCCTATGTAAATACATCAAGACCCAACCTCGTACCCAGTGACAATGAAGGTTTTCCGTAAACTTCAGCACCTACATTGACCCTGGAGCCTGTTAGGCTATTCTGCTATTTGATTGGCTCTTTTCGAAACAAACTGAAACTGCAAACCACGCAAGCATACTGTTGATATTAATGTGTCATATCTGTCATATCACTCAAACTGTAGCATGTATGCATTGCCATGCAGCCCAAGTAAAATATATTGACCACGTGCCCTTGCACCAAAACTATTAATCTGTTAACATATCGTATGTAGTTTTATGTAGTTAGGTAAAGTAGGTGTGATGTAGTGTGAGTATTGTGTATCTCCGTCATGGGCTGAGCCTTTTTGGAGATTGACATTGTAGATTGTAGATTCTCACCTGTGAAGCCCTGGCGTTCAGTCGAAATGAAGAACATTCGAATGGCTCTGGACACAATAGACCATTTTTACATTTAGAAAAGGGCCTGGGGAGAGCAACATCTTTCTGGTAAATGGCTGCCACAGGGCTTTTCACCAACGATAAATTGAACTGTGGCAGCCATTTACCAGAAAATGTTGCTCTCCCCAGGCCCTTTTCTAAATGTCAAAATGGTCTATGAATGGTGTTCGAACCATGGGATATACGTTTCGAAATGTCGAATATGGGATTCGAAAAGACCTGCTGTCGGCTAAATTATGCTAATTATTCCGATCAAAATTGACAAAAATTTGTCAACCGGTCCCAAGGGTTAGACTCATATCAAGACCATGACATTAGAACATACGGCACCTCCACAGCAGCCACTCAAATGGAGCACAATGTTTTCAGACACTCCGTAGTATGAAAATGCATCCGGCTTACCATAATGACATGAACTTCCTATTACAGCAGGTATTGCTTACAAGTTTCAATTCTGTTTGGTCATTGCCCACCCAGAGTTCTTTAAGAAGCCCCAACCAGCATTAAATTGTGCGAAACGCTTGTCTGAGCTCCGATTACTAAACACTAGTCACTGCGGGGATAAGTTTTAGTTAAGTCAGCCGTTGATTGGTCTTTTCATCGTCTTGTCTCTTCTGATCATTCTTTTAAATAACTGTTTGTGATGTATCATCGTTTCTTCTAGCCTGCGCACAGACTTTACTACGTTGCGGAGGAGGAAAGGACCTTACCTTTCCTCCTCCGCAAAATAGTAAAGTCTGTGCGCAGGCTACGTTACTTCACATTATCCCAGTTAGTCACTTTATTCATCCTGTAAACAGCGTCTGATGAAAATTGTTCAGCAAATATAACTGTCGTGTATGTGACCAGCTAAAATGATTGTAATTGACAAAAAAATGTTTGTTTTTTATTCAACTCGTAATATACTATAAGAATTAAACGACTGCATGATAAATGTGTAATTTCATATCAATAATAAAGTAATTGTAAAATGATTGTACATCACAGGCCATATTCTCGGCATTGCTACAGGACAGGTTGTCCCAAGAAAACTGTTCCACGTTTGATTAGATATTAAATAATAATGATATAATGAACGGGCTCCATAACAAGACAGCGCTAAGACCTTCAACAGATTTTAGACACCAGAATCTTGCAAATATGCTGAATACTTACGAAGTTACAAGCTTTTGAGGGTGAGCTTGTGTGAAAGCTGAAGTCAGAGGCTTCGAGATAGCGATTATGGTGAAAGTAGTATGGATCGTTTATCACTATCAATTTTTTCGTATTTTGAATGTTTCAACGCTAACCAAATTGAAGATGAAAAGGATTTTCGATGATTTAACTTTCTCTGACATTTAGTCAAACTGATGGAAAACCTTTTTTGGTATTCATGACCCAATAGGTTCATCCCACCTTTGTCAATGGAGGGTTGGTCTCAGCAAACTAAACTTTCACAAATTAATGCATAATTTCAGGGATACCATAAACCCATTGTGCCCGTCAAACGATGGCATCAAGGATACGGAACACTTTTTGCTGCTCTGTCCTTCCTTTGAGGTACCACGAAGAGATCTTCTCGCAGGAGTGTTAGCTCTATTACAACCAAATGGATATATCAATGATTCAAACGAGGCTTTGATGCACCCTTATTGTATGATGATAAGAACCTTCCTAATGACCTCAATAAAAGCATATTTCTCTTAACCTTAAATTTTATCCACCAGACTGGTCGACTTAATTAGAAAATCGTAAGCTACGCTTACAAGTTCCACAGCCACCATAGCCCGTTTTTTAGCTTTTATGTAAGTAATTAGTAGAGTAACATTGTAAATAGTGTGACTAGTTTTTTCATCGTTTTTATTTTAGTTGTATGTAGTTTAATGTTGCGTGTCTTTATGTTTCGGCCATGGGACAGTCATTGTCTCCCCTTGGTATCATCCGAATGGCGTTGTATAGTAATTAGATAAGTACAATAGAAAGTAAGATTTACTGTAAATATTTGATATGGATAGAAAAAAGAAAAAACTGACGGATATGCTTTTGAATAATTCGGTTGATCAGACTTTTAAATAAGTTAGTCTTTCGTCCAATAAATTTTTTCATTTGCTCTGAAACTAACAAGAGGTATAACATGGATAACTTGTACCTTGATTTTGAGAGGTTTGTTGCAAAAAAAGTCTTTTGGGGTCTCTGGTCTCAGAATTCGCACAATCTTGATCATAAAGAGCTCACAACTCCGTGAATTTTCAGCGGATTCGCAACAATCTTGTGTCTAAAATTGCCGTTCATTTCATCAAAAGTTTTCAATATCTTTGTTGGGACACCCTGTACACAAAAATTGACGACTGTAAACTAAGCTGTCTACTTTTGAGGACAAGAGTGATGATTCGTATTTAAGTCTTGCAAGATGCCGGTATCTGACAATATCAATGACTAAATGCTTTGAAGCCTCAATCCCATAGTGCTAAATATTTAAACTTAGGTGTGGCATTACGAACCAAACACCATGACAATGCGAATCGAAACCGAACGAAGACTTGTATCAAGTCAACGTGTGGCATTACGCTCCACTGACTTTATGGGAAAGTAAGAACAACCCAAAATCTGTGGGCTGCAACAGTTTGAAAATTAAATGTATTAGAATATGTATGCCAGATGGCAAGCACATCAAAAGTTCCAAAGAGTATAGGTTCCAAATCTCTAAAAAGGCTGGTGTAAAATTCAGTGAGCTATTTCTTTGAACTGATTGACGTCAAAAAAAACTTTGGCTATTTCTCTATAATTCTACTGTTGGATTTTTCTGAAACATTCGATATTTTCAGAATTAGAGTGTTTTTTTCTTTTCAAGAATTCAAGAAAAATTTTCAAAAAACTTAAAACCATCGTAATTTGTAAAAAGTTTGACGTAGCATGAAATAATTTCGAAAAAACCATAGTTTATGAATTCCTACAATATGGTATCAAGCAAAAGTCTGTCACTCATCTGGTTTATGATTTAGAAATTTCATGACGTCACATCCTGAAATGAGTTGAAATGTAAGATACACTGTAATTTCGAAGAATATTCAAAATTTCTTGAAAGTCTAACAGTAGAATTATAGATAAGTATCTAAAGTCTCTTTCAAGCCATTCAATCAGAAGAAATAGGTCATTGAAGTTTACACCCACCTTTTTACGCCAAGTTAAAGATTTAGAACCTATGCTGCTCCAAAGAGTAAGGAACACAACACGTTGGCTACGGCAAAGTTTAATGGAAAACGAGACGGATTACAAGTTCATATTTATCGCCATTGATAGACTGATGATGGACGGAAAAATGCTGTTGTTGTTGTCGTTGTTGTTGTTGCGATAACTGTGACTATCTCGTGAGTCTAATGGAGAACTGCTGCAGCTTCATAGATGTGGCAAATGAAAGCACGGGGGACAGATAACCCTCCACTTTTTCCAATACCAACAAAATAGCCTCTTTTTCGAGAGTTCCATCTCGTCACAGATCTGCCTCTCTTAAAGACAAATGACGGAGATACATTTCATTTTCATTTCATTTTACAATATTTATACAGGTTAATAGGATTCATATGTAAATATGTTTTTCAACCTGACCTGTTTCAACAAAAAGAAAAAACCTAACCACTAAAACTAAGAACAAAAGAAATTTACATGCCTAATTTACAATATTATACAAAACTAAGACTAATTAATAAAATAAAAGTTGTCCCTGTCTATAGTTGTCCTTTGAAGGTTTTTAGGGAGGGTGCCAATTTTGTCTCTCACCGCGATAAGAAAAAGCCTTTTGGCCACTGATAGTTTTTAGGAACGGTATCTTAAGATCAGTTTCTGATGAGCGCAGAAACTGCTCTCTACCGTCCGAACATTTTATGAATAATTTGTTCAAGTAGTCTGGACAAGCGAATTCAAGATTTATAAGTTAGCGTGGCCGTCTCTTTTCTTACAAGATTTCTGATATTTGACCAGCCAAGATTCTCAATTATCGGAGCAGCAGAAGCATCGTATCGGCTGCTCGTTACAATCCTTGCAGCTCTATTTTGGATCTTTTGCAAGGCGTCAATTTTTGATTCACTACAGCAACCCCAAACGGAACAACAGTAACTCAAGTGGGGCTGAACAATTCCTCTATACATTTTGTTGAGTACGTCAGATGGAAGATATTTCTTAGAATACTTAATAAGTCCAAGGGGTCGATTTGCCTTGGTCTTGATAGTGTCAATATGTTCGTCCCAATTAAGTTGACTGTCTATTTGAACACCTAGGTATCTTGTATTAGTAATCATTTCAATACAATACAAGGCAACTTAAGTTTGGGGCCTGGTAATCTAAATAAAGCCCATTGTATTCCATTGTATTTGATGATCTCGAGAGATTATCAAAACAATTAGACAAATGGACACATGTGACGTTCTTTTGTTTTATTTTTAAACAAGACGCTATATATCCGTCAGTTGTCCTTTAGGTAGCAAGCACTATTCTGAGCGAATTGGCAAACTATACTGTTAAAAGTGCCAACTTTCTTAAGTCCTGCACCACAATGTAATTATAAATTACACATTTGCTTCTTCTTTCGTGTTCCTCCTTTGAAGCTTTAAGCGAAACATGTTTCAACTTCTAGAACAGTTTATTCTTTTAAGTTATCATCATCTTGTTAGCCGCCAAGTAACCCCAACTTGTATCTTCCGAAATTGTATTTCTAGATAACACACTTTGTGGAAAGACCTGATTGCATGGGCTGATGATCCTGAGCAACGGGGACTCTGGACGGAGAGCAATAACGGTAGTATTTGTTTGCGTGGTAAATTCACTCGACCGGGGTCCTGTTCTTCAGCATTATCGCCTATGTTAGCCCAAATGTTGCCCAACATACGAAGTGAAACCTACTTCATTATTTATCAGTAAAAATCGTTTAAGTGTATTTTTTCGTAGTTGCATATTTAATTTCAGTTTAGTTACACGTTGTCTATGTTAATGACTGCGGAGTTGCCATGGTCTCCTGCACTCCGTCGTATCGCCCTTGTAGTGTAGTAAAGTTGTTCGTACGTAGTGTCTTAAATGGTTTGTTTTGTAAAATGTTATATTGAATATATAAAAAAACAATGTTGCTATGCCTTCTAAGTCCGTACTCATAAGTAAAAACACAGGAATTTGAATAGTGCATCTTCTCAGCTAATTTTGAATGCAGTTTGTTCATGTGAGCTGTATCTTCCAAATCGACTCATAATTTATGAGCCTATCTAAATGGGCCAGAATATTTTCAAAGACAAAAATCTCATACTGAGGCACAAGGAATGCAGATGAAGCACGCTTCTTCTCCGTCGTATTTTCTAGTCTGTCTCAAAGTAGCTGTCACATGCATATGCTCGCGAATAAATTAATTTAAAAGTTTTGCATGAGTAATTCTGCGTTATTGCAAATCTCATGTGACACAGACTTTGATGTATTTTTAAAGCTGATATCACAATGAAATCATACTTGAGGAAGTGATATTGTGGTACAATGCGGCACTGAACAGTGCAAAAACTTCAATTAATCCAACTTGTCGCATTGCCAATGCATTGCCACTTTTCTTTGTTATCTGGAGTCAAGAAAGACGCTTCAAGTGTGAACTCAGCTGAACATAGCTTGAACCAAACCGAGAACCAAACATCGGGTAAGCCTCGCTCGCAATGGAGTGCGAGACTTTTCTAGCAGAACCAAGAAGTGAGTCAATAACAACAATCTCCGATTGAAAAAATACAGCTCCCTGAATTTCAAAGCAGTAATAATGAAAATTGTCTCATTTCATTGTCAATTGGTTCACTTAGATACAGTAATTTACCCAGCATGGCCATTCCTTCCCGTTGATATGGGAGATATTCTGTAGAAAGCCTCTTTCAAAAACCTGCTAAAACGAGTGAAAACATCGAGCAAAATTTCCTTGGTTTTTCTTCCTTGCAATAATGGCACTTAATGTATCAGCATATATCTTGTCCTCTTGGGAGGATGGAATCCCCCAGAATAGGTTCTTCATACAAGGGGGTAGGGGGGGCCTTTCCATACTCCCAATAGGATAGCATGTGCTAAAGCATGTTCAAGTCATTTATGAACGGTAAAAATGATGGGGAAATTATAGCCCTTGATTTTAGCACGTTTTCAAGGTTTCTTGAAAGGACTTTCTCGGGAAAATCCCTTGTAAATTTGAACAGAGTTATCGATTTCAGCCAGGTAAATTCTAAGATATATTGGAACATATCCATTATCAAATGATTTATTTTCCAATATCATTGACCAGATATCCAGGGAGCAGGAGCCTTTCAAACGGGAATTGTTTTTATTGACTCGGCCGGTAGATTGGGGCAGATTTGTTTCCGATGCACCCCAAGTTCTAAAAAGCACTTTGATTAAAGTTCTTTGCTATGCTCAGCAAACTCGAGTACATTCTCTGTGTGAATGCTGACGCAAATTTCAAGAAACTCCAGAAACATGAATTTCATAAACTTACCAAGAAACAACAAACTTCGACTTCTTAAAATAACTTCTTGCTTTCTCAAAATAACTCTCTTTCTGTTCCTTTTCAGCAATATCTTCTGGGTTTCAACAACGTAAGATGGACACTGTCAGGCAACTAGTTTAAAGAACACGTTAGAGTAACCTGGGATGTTTAAGCTGCATATGTCGAGATATAATGCGAAGGAGACGAAACGCAATAGCCGAATTGAGGAGGGATTATATGCAACTTAAAACCTATTAATATATAAGTACTTAACATATCTTAGCTTTACAGGAATCAATCCACTCTTCAAACGCTTGGATTTTGGAGAAACTGAACCTCGTTCCCAGGGTGCTCTGACGTCATATGCTGATCACAATGCCGAATGAACAAACAAGGGCAGATTTTGTAATACAATAGCAACAGTAGCGTTTGATTGACACCAAAATTCAAAGCGATTTGCAACTGCAGACAAAGGAAATTCTCTCAACCAGTAATTCAAAACAAAACCGCAAAAGTTTTTCCGAAACTAGTAGGGCAAACTCTCGCCTGGTGCAAGCGAACGGTGGTTTTTGAGAGAAGTTATGTGCTTATAACGAAAGAAGAAGGGTAAATTCAAAGTTCTGTCGGGCGGATTTTGCTTATTTGATTCAGGAGCTGTTTTGTAATGGTTTCATTTAAGCCCTAAATATGCGACAAATACAATGCCTTCCACTCGGTTCCTGAACTTTGCTCCAGAATTTTTGGCTCAAAATGATAACCCATTCTAGAAAAATTGGTGAAAAGAATACTCCAAAGCACAAGCATTTTACCGTAAAACGACCCGATCTAACAAAATATCCCCTTTGGACATGTTTTGATAACCTGTGCTGAAAAAATTGGTGAAAACGATACCCTTAAAAACGGCACATCCCCGTCGGACAAATAACGTAAGTACCCCCCCCCCCCCCCCGGTATGGACTGCACAATCGACTTTTTCCAACATGGTTCTGAGGGTCAATTTCCAGACTATTTCGGACCTGTGAACATGGTTGACATTATTAAAAAGTTGACTGTGAAAGTGACCTATGAGAGTGAACTGGGCATAAATGAAGATGCTAATCAACACCGAGTCATATCTTCTTTGATGTCCCAATAATCCCTTCACAAGGCCCCATCTTTGATCCTTATCAATGAGCCCATTTTAGCGAGATGAAACGCGTTGAAACCACGGATAATAAGGTCTAACTGATTGGTCGAAGGTGTTATAACCGCTCTTTAAATAAATCTTTTAAATGCATCTAGAATTCAGAAACGAGGCAGGATCAAGCCTTGGAAGGGAAGGTTAACCATGACGTAATCTCAAAGAGAGGTTTGATCGGTTGATTCTTTATTTGGAACCATCTTGTTGCATATCCTTATAGTCTGAAACTGGTTACGCAAATTGGATGGCTCAGTGCTAGCACCCTCGACTACCAATCTGACGGTTGATGGTTCGTGTCCCCACCCCTCCGAAACAGAGGGGCGTATCACTCTGTAAAATCTCGTACACCATTGACAAAAATATGTTTGTTTTCAAGGAAAATCCGTAAAAAATCCCTAAAGTTCCTATTGTTAAAAAATCTCGTACTCCTTTTTGGAAGATTAATGCACCCCTCGGCCGAACCTGTTACGTAGAGTGGGGAGATGGTAGCCTGCGTGCAGACTTTGGTTACTGGGGAGGAGAAGGACCTTTCTCTCCTCTCCTCCCCAGTGATCAAAGTCTGCGCGCATGCTAGGAGATGGAGGAAACTCTGTAATTCCAAGCCAAATGAATCACGAGATTTGGTCACTTTGATTGAGAGGAAGGACCAGGACATTGCTTCGATAAACTTAGCTTCCCAGTGTCCTAGAAAATGCCTTCGGATGCTATGTGGAAATATAGAAAAATGAGAACAATAAATCGTCTTGAAAAATGTACAAAGAAGAAAAGGGAATATCAGTGCACATATCAGAAATAGAGAGCCTAGGTTCCACATCTTTAAAAAGGTTGGTGTAATATTCAATGTTCTATTTCTTTGAACTGAATGACTTCAAAGAAACTTTAGCTATTTATCTACGTATAATTTTACCGTTGGATTTTCTGATATCTTCAATATTTTCAGAATTAGAGTCTTTTTCTTCATTTTCAAGAATTCAAGAAAAATTGTCAAAAAACCTAAAACCATCCTAATTTCTGAACTGTTTGACCAAACTTGAAATACTTTCCAAGAAAACCATAGTTTATGGATGTACAATATGGTATCAAGCAAAGATCTCTCACTCTTCTGGTTTATGATTTAGAAATTTGATGACGTTGCATCCTCACAAGTTACACTGTAATTTTGAAAAATATTCAGATTTTCTGCAAAGTCCAACAGTAGAAAGTATCTAAAATCTATTTCAAGCCATTCAAACAGAAGATATAGGTCATCGAATGTTGCATCCCAATCTTTTTACGCTGAGTTAAAAATTTGGAACCTATGCTGAAATAAAGCAATGAGAAAGCCTACTAAAGCTTTGACATCTTCGATCGAGCTGTGGCAACACAAAAGCTTGAACAGGTTTTCTTTAAAGAGGGCCATAGCAAGCATCTTAAACTTGGGGGGAGGGGCAAGAGACGTCAAGGACACTTTTTTATGGGGCACTTCCTGAAACAAAAGGACACTGTTTCGTCATAATTGCAAAACTCTAAGGGATTTGCAAACTCGTGCAATGCACGTTCTTTTTGACCATTTTGCTGTGACTATTGCCAGATGCAAATTTTGAACAAATGTTTCTGATATTCAATGCAATGCATGTTCGAGCATTCAAGATATACGAAAGAATAACTGCAAATTTGTGAAAGAATTTACAATTCTTTCATACAATTATTAATGCAATTATTAATGCAAATGACAAATGTTGGTCATTTTGCAACCATGTGATGACAAAACAAAGGGTAGATAATTGATATAAATTTAGCAATATGGCATAAAATTATGTCTACAAAAAGATTTCTCAAAAGAAAATAACAAAATGGTGACGAAATGCAAAAAGAATAAAATATTAAGCTAATTTTGCCATTCTAAGCTGTACCGTCGATGATTACGTATTTTAGATACCCTGCAGATTCTATACCGACAGAGTAAGTAAGAAAAACGTAGGGCTTTTGCCAAGTTTAAGCCACAAATTCGTTTCGTTTAATTGCACGGGAAAATGTTAGCTTAGATATGAAAATATAGTTGATCAAAGTCAGTCTTTCTGTTTCCAAATCCAAAAAAGTGGCCTAAAATCTGACATTTCAAATTTCCCGGTTGGATCTCGGTTCCATTGGATTGGTTTAGGGTGTGTCACGTGTCAATTTTGTCAGCCAGTAAGGATTTAGTGCCTATCTTGCCTGCGTGCAGACTCTGCTGATTTCTTTTTATTTCAGAGAGGTTCTCCTCCAGTAGAGTCTGCGCAACAGCGACCAAATCCTTGTTCTTGATCACGTGCGGTTGCAAGGATTGAGGAACAAACTCATTGAATTTGATTCAATAGAGCTGCCTATGAATAGGGTGGACAAAACTATCTAATCGTTCAATTTGTGGGTATTTTCACGTGACATAAATGCAGACAGACTTTGCTTGGTCCTGTTGGACAATTAGGTCACACATTGGACAAGATTCCCTTTTTGGCCATTTGTAATATGTAAAGGACTTAACTTTTCCTCTGTAATTTACGAAAATTTATCTGTGTCTGGCAAGCAAGGGTCATTTCTGCAAAAAAACAAAAGTTCAGGTGTCCAAAAAGACAAAGCGATGTGTCTTTCTGAAGAATAGATTTCTCACCTCTGATTGCTCTCAATGAATTCAAAGAGACAAAGCAAAACATTATGTTCGGCTGTGTTTAAGGTGTGAAATCAATTTCTAAGGCTGTCGAATCGCTTTCTTCTTGAACAGAACTGTCTCCGTTTTCTTTACGAAATGCATGCTTGTCCGATCGGAAACTGATTAATCATTTTGGAACAGCTCCGGGTTCAAATCACGGGGGGGGGTTCTTCCATAGTAAAGGTACCTGGGAATGTGCCGCGAGCAAGGGTATACTTTTTCGGACTTCTAGTCTAGCCAAGGGTATACTTTTATGCAATTTTGGCCAGCAACGGTTTAGCCAAGGGTGTCATTTTTGACAATATTGGTCTAGCAAACGGTCATGATATCATATTTGGCACAAATTTGAGAATATTGGTCGAGGAAATAGTCAAAATTGTTCTAGCCAAGGGTACCATTTTCGTAAAAATTGGTTCAGACAATGGTCAAATTGGTCTAGCTAAGGTTACCATTTTCGTAAAAATTAGTCTAGCTAACGGTACCCTTTTGAAGATGCTCGCGGCAGACCCCAAACCAAAATTTGGCCGAGAACCCCTCCCCCGTGGCTCAAATCTTTCATAAGTCAAGCCGACTCACAGTCTCGATTACATGAGCCAGGTCAGAATTAGCGTCTGAACTTGTTTGTGTCCTTGTGCTTGAACTAGTACTTCCCCTTGACAGCAACCTCGTATTCGTATTTCCACCACGATATGTGCTACCTACACATGGTTTCGAATGCGTACTTTCATCCGGCATATTCCAAGCCAAAAGTGGTGCAGTCCTTTCTGTAGAGTACCCAATCTTTGGTCTTATCTGCCTCCTTCGCAGTCCCAAATTAGTTCTACTGTGCAGCGGCTCCGTATCGTTTATCAGTTTCTGTTGTGGCCATGATGAGTTCATGAAATCTGACCTGTATGAAGAACGCAGACCAGGATTCGGCTCGGTGGACCAATGTAAAAGAGATGACGTATCTTTGTAATGCTGAGAAGCAGGAGTGACTGATTTTCGCTTTCCAAGACCCTGTGAGGAAAAAAAAATTAAAATTAGCTCTTTAAAAGATCTTATGCCTATGCTTGCCAGACGATTCAAATCCTTAAAAAGGCTAGTGTGTGAATGACCATCACATCTTCCTTATTGTTGAATGGCTTGAGGGAATCTTTAGCTACTTTGCTATAATTCTATGGTTGACTTTCTGGAAATGTTTATCATTTTCAAAAGTACACTGTTTTATATTTCAACTGGTTTGAAGTTGTAAAGTCATCAATCTTTTATATTGTAAACCAGAAGAGTAGTGGAAGACTTGTGCTTAATATCATAATGTAGACAGTCATAAACTATGGTTTTCTTGCAACTGTTCCATGTCTCCTAAAACACTTTAGAATTATTACAGTCAACTGTGGTTTGAATATATTATTCAAAATTTTCCTTTAATTCTTAAAAATGAAGAAAAACCCTCTAGTTCTGAAAATATTGAAGATTTCACAATGAGATTATTTCAAGCTATCTAGTCGAAAGAAAGAGGTAACAGTCTCTTTGAAGATTTCATTTCTATGCTATGCTCCTCTAAAATGGACAACATTTAGTTAGTCAAAGTCAACACTGCTGTTGAAGTTTGACTGCATTTTTCATAAAGAATTAGCCACCCCTAGAAGCTTTGGAGGCAAATGGGAAAATTTCGTTCACTCAGATCACCGTTTTGGTATTCCTGTTGTTGTGGATGTTCAAGTTTCGTTGCTAAAACAAGCTATTATTTTCACATGCTGATGGACTAAATTTCATTCCGAGTGCATTGCGTAGGAACGAAAGCTTGTTAGAATACTATTGCTAAAATTTTTTAGAATTATAAAAGATTGTTCGGCGTCCGATGAGTAAAACTTCTGTTAACAATATCTGCAGCAAAGCAACATATGTGGGACATAGATCCTGCAAATTTTTCAAAGATCTAAGATGCAACATTGGAAAATTAGAAAATTAGTCATTGAGACTACCATGGCAACATGAACAGGGTGTCCAAAAATATTGAGCCCTATTTGTATGTCTGCTGCAGCGGAACAGTATTATGCATTGTTCTGTTCTTCATACAGTTTCATGTAGGATAGGCAGACTTGGACTTTGAGAACTTGTTTCTTATAAGCAGCTTCTTATAACAAAATTACTTGCAATAATATATCGTACAGTAAACACCTTCGAAAGTAGAAATTCCTTGGTGGGCATAATATGGCCTTGAAGCTAATCAAACATAAGGTTTAGCTAACACTCTATAGGCTTGTCCATTGATCAGAAGCAGTATACTTTAAATCAATCCGATAAAATGCTTTAGGCCTAAGTAGGCTGGAGTTTTTCTTCAAAATATTTGATAAAGCGGCTCAATCAAAAAGTTTTAAACAGCCTTGGGTGAAAATGTTTCGGCTACTACGAAACCCTTAGGCTTTGGAATTCACAATTGTCAATTACTTTTATTACTACGACCGTAAAAGGCCATGCAATCTTATTCGCGTTGTCAAAATACAGTACACTGACTGTTGTACTGAACATCAGACCAATAAGGTATTCAACATATCAACTTAGAAGGGGTGCTAAGGACCGCGATTCCTTATTGGCACAATTTAAGCTGGCTTCCTCTTACATTGCATACTGGATAAACTTGCAGGCATGAACATATGCCAAGCTGAATCGTGAAGGGGGCAGTTGCCCTTATTTGCCCCCCTCCAAATCCGCCACTGCACTACTCCCTGGATATCAAGATGATAATCTTGGCGAACATCTTATTTGATAGTCAACATGCTCAACTTGCTTTTGAAATTTAACTGACTTAAATTAACCTGTCCGTTTGAAATTATGAGGGATTTTCTCAAGAAAGCCCCTTAAAAAATCTTCGAAACTGGCCTAAAATCATGACAAAGTGTCCCCAATATTCCTGCCTAACAGCGATGACTTGAACATGTTATAGCAAGTGTTATCCTCTTGGGAGAATGAAAAAGTCGTCCCCACCACCAAACGAGGCCAGATGATCATAAGAATCATTCGTAGTACATGGCCGATTGCTCGTGGCCCATATGGTCGCCAAAGCCTCATTTTCACAGACCAATCAGACTGCTAAAAAGCGAAGGAGACAAAAGAAACCCGTGAAGATTTTTCTAAATTTTACCTACCTTCATAAAACGCAACCAGGACAAAAAACTGCTTGAGATTTCCCGAATTTTTTCAAAGCAACCTACTCTCCAGATGTTTGGGTGTACAAGTTTGGATGCCGGTTAAAATATCTCCAGGATTGGTGGAGGTATTGCCACAAACAAACCGATAAGGCACTGGACCTTGAACAATAGAAATTCTGCCTGAGAGAAAATGGTAATAACAATAATGATTGTTGTAAGAACAACCGAAAAACGCCAAAATCTGTGTTTTCAATTGTTCTTGCTATTGTCTTTCGCTAAATTTTCTTTTGTTCAAGATTCAATGCCCCTACGGTTTCTATGTGAATTGACAAAGTCTACAAAGGCTTGTTCACGCATTTCAAGTCATGTGGCAAGCTGTGGGGAAGTTTCTGTATTGTACTACTTTTTGCATTCATGGCACAAGTTTGCTCGTTGCGAAATAACTTATAAAATTCAAAAGAGGTTTTATCAAGAGGTTTTATCGCCTGACTTGAAGGGGCGTAAACAGGCCTCGACAAGCCTTCGCCGATTTTGTCTTTTGGAGAGGTAATAACTCCGCCAGTCCTGGAGATATTTTAACCGGCATCCAAACTTGTACACCCAAACATCTGGAGCGTAGATTTCTTCAAAAATTTGGGAAATTTCAAGCAGTTTTGAAGGTAGGTAAAATTTAGACAAATCTTCACGGGTTTCTTTTGTCTCCTTCGCTTATTAGCCGTCTGATTGGTCCGTGAAAATGAGGCTTTGGCAGTTTCGGCCATGGGCCACGAGCATTCGGATATGTACGAAGAATGATTCCTATCCTAGACCCGTAACGGATGTTCAGATATATCCTTCTTCTTTCGATATATGCTCATGTTTGCTCTTAAAAACCATTTCTGGGTTTGCACAACAAGCGAGATGGCTACTTGTTTATGACTTGGCCGACCGGGCATAGAACTCCCTTTGTCTGCAATCGCTATTCGCGCTGTACTTGGATATCAATCAAAAGTAGTGGATCCTATTGTACCATTAGGGAGTTTATGAAACCACGACGCCAACTGCAACGGCAACGCAGTGTTGCTTTTGTTTCAAAACATCAACTTAATGGATTGCTTATTTTTCGTGCGAATTTGTTTCCCTTGGGAGACCATGAAGTCGTCCTTTTCAATTGCACAACTTGGAAATCCCATTTCTGCCTTTCTGTGCCTCAGATTTAGGCTTCCAATCCAAATTAACAAACGCTCCTTTCAAATGTAAGATTTCAAGGAGAAAATGATGGTTCTCAGGCATCTTACTGGAGAAGGAGGTTTCGTCTTGGCCTTTGCAATAATGTTTAAAAGGTAGCGTAATATTTTGTTTGCAAGATACAAGATGACGTTCTGGTTGGCGTTGCCATCCTGGTTCGTAAACTCCCTATTATCTGTCCAGGGGTAACAAACTAATTCCACTAGATTCCATCCAACCTTGTCCCCGGGGCCTTTTGTCAGAATGACTAAATGCCCTGGGGACAAGGTTGGATTCCATCTTCTCAAGAGGATAATATTTGCGAATGTGGGTAATTGTCATTGCTGTGAGGGAGGAAAGCCAACGAAATTTTATCATCGTTTTGGGTCATTTTTCGAGAGCTTTTTGAAGGAGCCTTCTTGAGAAAAATCTCCCAACGCTTAGGAAAGGAGACATCGATCAAAGCAAGGTAACTTTGCATACCTAATGAATTATATCGGCTGATTGACAAAATATTTAGGTACATTATTGCTTTGATATTTAGGGAGCAGCATATTTCAAATGTCGTGCACCCTTTTACGATACCGTAGAGAAGAGAGGGTAGCCATGGTTGTTACCAGGGTGCCCGGAAAAAATAACATATGTATTTTTTCTTTGTTTTCAATTTTCCTTGAGGAACGCCAGTGGCGGTAATTATGGGGGGCTGGAGGGGCTATTGCCCCCCATTTCGATAAGAATCGGAAATTTTTCTTAAATGTCGGAAATTTCGTTGGTGAGATCGAAACTACAATGAAGAAACGAGTCACCGTCAAGAAGAAGAAGAGTTTTTATATGGAAAGAGCAAACGAAATACACAAGCTCAAAAAGCATATTACAAAGCTTTTATTCACTTTCATTTATTTCAAAAACGAGAAGAAACTTGTTGGGTATAGGTCAGTCAGAGAGTAGCAATATTTCCGCGAGATGTTGGAACTTAATTGGGAGAGGCATTCTAAGCCAATGTAGAGGTGGGAGTCCTCAAAAATTTTCCTGCACGCGACATAACACAAACTATGAGCGAATTTTCAAAGTTTCTATGTTGGGGGCAGGCAAAACCTGAATTGCGAGAAGCGTTCTAACACAAAGTAGAGGTTCTTCTAGCCTACGAGAGACCCATTATGGATAATGGGTCTACACGTAGGCTGGGGTTCTTCACGCAAAACTGCTTCGAGAACTGGTTATTCATATCATCAAATATTCTAATTTGGCACTCGGCAAACAATGGATCCAAGAGGTCTCTTAAGCCAAAGTAATGGTGTTTATAAAACGATGACCGAAGACCGAAGATAGAAAAAGAAGACGAAGGCACACAAAATCATAATTCAATAAAGAGTGTAATTTGAACATCCACTGCAAGTAGATCTTTCTCTGGCAAATTATTTCATTAATAAACGTAATCCAGTTTTTGATGGGGGTCATTCTGCAAAACGAAGTCTTCCTCTAAATGACAATCGCACGGTACATGTGATGTAATATTTGTTTCCTTGTGTCTATTTGAAAAAGCACTATGACTGTTTCTCATCACGGTCGAATTTATCCACTCTCGTAGCATTTTGGAGGCAGTCTTCGTTTTGCAGATTGAGGGGGTCATTCTGCAAAACGAAGACCAGATACTTTTGTAATTCAATGCTTTGGATTACGTTTATTCATGAAATAATTTGCCAGAGAAAGATCTACCAGAACTAGATGTTGAGAATATTCTCTTTATTGAAGTATAGTGGTATGTGCCTTCGTCTTCGTTTTCTATCTTCGGTCTTTGGTCTTCGGTTTTCGTTTTCTAAACACCTGCCAAAGTAAACTATTTTTACTCAACGAATTTCCTGGGGATGCTACTCTTTAAGAAAATGTTACAACATTGTCACAATCCCAATTCAGTACTGGCAAACATAGGGTCATGAAAGGTATTCTAAGCAAAATAGAGGGTGTGTCCTCAAAAATTTTCCTGGGGCCTTCGCCCCCAGAGTCCTCGTAGCTATTTGGCCTACCTACGTTCATAATATATTCTTACCTTTCTCTATCAACTGCTGAATGTAAAAGTTTTGAAATCTGATGCACAATGACATTAGCACATTTAAGGACCCTATTTATTTCAAGTCTAAATCTTCCAGCGAAATGCCTGAGAACAAGTCCGACTCGGAAAATTTACGGCTTGCCCCCCCCCCCCCCCCACTCAAAAAGCTGAATTTCCGCCACTGAGGAACGTTTCTAGGCTCGCGCAGTCCGACTGGCATAGGAGGGTGTTTCCATTCAAAGCAGCGTTATAACGATGTAAAGGAGGGCGGGGTTGAAAGAAAAAGGGCGTGGTCCAAAGAATTTTCCGACGCCCCCTTCCCAAACCAACCCTGGGGTTCGGACCCTGCGTTTTTACCAACCCCCTATGGTCCAAGTATACTTACATGAGAAAAATAAGACTCCAAATCACCCATTGTACTCGCATGAGAATTTCTGTTGTCATGTCTTGAAAAGAGATGATCATTTGAACGTACAGATGCTCTGTCTAAGAATTTAGCTGGGGGATGAGGCTTTGCTCTTTGCCGGTATGGAACGGTAAATTCTTGTCTTGACTTGCTTCTGAAGTGCCCATGAAATCCACTTGGAAACTACAGTATGAGAGAAAAATCAGGAATCAATAAATGGAGCTTTTCACTCCAGGGAGCAGGGAGCTGCTGCATTTGTAAACCATTGTTTGTATCTCCATAGAAATATTTAACCAAAAACATATCTACATTTCTATGTACCATTCACAATGGGGGATAACTAAAGGTCATCTTGCCCCAATTGTGCATTGTACTATTGCAATTCAACAATGACAACATCAATGAGGAAGTACAAATCAACAATAACAGCATTGGTTGAACAATACCATAAAGGACAAACAAAGGATACCTATACCCCGGTCTAACCCATAATCAAATGTTGTCTGTGTTATAATCATTTTTGTTCAATACAAAAATCAAAAGCATTTGATTGGGTGAAATTCAACCTGGTTTAGAAAAAGTTTATTTTGCCAGTGCAAAACAAGGTACTAGTTACCAAATTTGAAACAAGTTAAATCATGAGTGAAAAATAAGCTAAAATTAAAGGGAGTAAGGCTGATTTCCAAAAGGTGACAAGGCACAGACTCAATTTGCATTGTTTCAGGATCTTTTATGTTCGTTTACAGATGTCAAGGTATAAAATAAGCTGATATTTTTGGGTTGTAATGAAGCTAAACTGATATTTTTGGGGTTCCTGCAATTTCTCGGACTGACGTAGACGTATGCGTATATGCAGAGTGTCCCCCTGGGCCACAACTCCTCTGTTAGTGTTTCAAATACTAATTACTCTTGCTTGGGATCAATTTTGTTGGATATAGCAGAACAACACAAAGCAAGAACCCTAGCTCTTTTTTTCAATACCATTTAAAACAAAAGTTTACTTACCCATGTTCCATGGACAGCCTCTTGATTGTAATCATGCATCATGCTCACTGATAAGAAAGAAAAAAACTACTGTATTTGAGATCATATTTTAGCTGGTACCAATGTTGCTAAGTAAGTTATGAATAATTGAGTACTTAATTGATTAGGGGTTTCCATAACAGCCTTCATCTCATAATTCCATACAACTCTAATCATGAATGATTAATTACTCCTTTGCAAAGTAATTCCATGGTAATAAGAAAATACTTGTTGTTAATGTGAGGTTAATCATATTTCAAAATTGAGAGACTACACATTTTTGGTTATAAGAAACCACTAGAAAATAAAGAATACAACTCTAACATATGAATAAAGAATCATAAGAAACTCTGGTACTGGAAAAATAGGATATCAGGAAAATTGTTCCTTCCACAAAGAAAATCAACAGCATTCTATCAACTTTACTCCCTTTGTTGATCTCTTTGAATGTACTTAAGTGTCTAAAGTGTCTAAAGTAAGGAATGTCTAAACATTGGAAAGGCTTCATAAACTGTTGTTGAAGGGGGTTTTCACCACCAATCTGTGATTCATATGACAAGTATGAACAACATTTTCCAGCATATCCCAGATTCTCCCGATGATCTGAGGGGTGGTCACGTATCCCTAATTGTCATTGGGGATGGTCACTGATGGTTCAAATTTGATGAGAAATGTAAACATGAAATTCACTTGTCTGGGACATCGAATCATTTTGCCACACTAGCTCATTATCAAACCTCCACTCATATACCTATGGTATGTCTCGAATTAGATTTTTTAATATAGTCTATCTCTGAATAACAAAATTAAAGTGTTTGCCAGGGTAACTTTGCATTATGGCAAATTTCACCTGCAATCTAATTTTAGACAGACTTTAGAATCAAGATGGTATGCACAGCAGACAACTATCTGAGTTCCCTTTTTGTTGTCTCTTGTTAGAGTACAGTACAGTAGGTAGGGCCCCACATAATTGGCAACTTTTCCAAAAAATGTAAACAAAAGGGTCATTAGGATTGTAAGGATCCTGGTTGGTTGATCGTATACAATCTTATATTCTAAAGATTTTCTGACAAATATGAACATGACTTTTGGAAGAATTCCCAACAATACACTAGATCTGGTGCAGATCAACATCAGATCCGAATTGGCCTTTTCCCTTTGGAATTTTGGCCTAAGTATGAAGGGAGCAATGCCTGTAGGATAAGGAAGCACACTCCCGCACTCGTGGACTTGGCCATCATAAGAAGATCAACGGCATGCTCACCTTTTGTTGAAAGGAAAAGTCTTCTATGACGCAGCTTCTTTTTATTTCTTCTCTGTCAGTTCTGTCAGTTCACACCACACAACAGCTGAGCTATTACTTGTTGCTAGATCGCTGAATTGCTCACCTCTCTGATTGGTCAATAGAACAATAGGTTACTAAAACAAAGGAGCCATTACGAGGTCGAATATGAAAACGAGTTTGACTTAGGCGGTTGAGCGCAAGCGATCAGCGGAATTATAGAACCGTACGCGTGGAACAAGAATAAGCGGACAATTGCGTCAGGACTTCGGTGTTGTTGCTGCACTGAACTAATAGTTTCTTCAGCGACAGGGGGTAAAAGTAATTATGGAGAAAAGTTGGAAAACAGCAGAGGGCAAAAGCCAGAACTCTTTGATCTAGGGCATCATGATATAGTGCTCGTTTCGGCTCCTAACTATCTAATACAATTGGTCTCAATTAGATGTTTCATTTTCATTTCATTTTTAATTATTTTATATATTTAAATATTATTTCATTTTTAATAATTTTAATTTTTGAGGCGTTACTAAATGACAATATATGCAATGAAAACTGTAGGCAATGTAATTTTTCTTAAACTGAGACTTTTACTTTTATGGATAGTTACATTTAATTTAGGTGAATTTAAAAACAAAACTCTAAAATTGTATGAAAATAGTGTCCCCAATTGGTAGAAATGCTACATGTATTAGACTGTAATAAAGTTATTATTATCATCATTATTATTATTATGTAATTTAGCCCAATCTTTTCTGCAGATACATAGCTGAGCTGTAGACCCCCTGAAGGTCTTCTGAAGCCCTGGAGGAACTCTGGTATATTTAAGGGTAGTTTTTGGGTTCCTGAAATTCTGGCTTACTTTTTTGGGTCTTAAATATGTGAAAAATTAAAAGATTGGGAAAAATATGATTTACAAACCAAATCAAAATCACACAACCTTACTATTATACAAAAAAACTCAAATCCAAATACAATACAGAGAAATCTAATCAGTTAGGGCACTGTTTACAGACTGAAGATACTGATTTTATAACTCTGGGGTGTGTAGGGTTAGAAAAATTATTTTTTGGGGTCTATGCTCATGCTAGAATTTTTCTAGGTCCATTTTCACGCTAGAAATTATTTTTTGGATTGATACGTTGTATCCCAGCCTGAGCACCCCTATCCAAAATATACCTGAGTACCCCCCTGGGTTCTGAAGCAGTGATGTGTAAAATCCATGTAATGATTCTGCTGCAGGTGCCAGCCCCCGTCAGTTCATAAGTCAAGATACTCCAAGGTGCGTCTTCATTTTCTGGCGCCAAATTTGTTGTAGTGTAAAATTACGAGAGATATCAAGGTAATCTATTTCATGAGGCGATGCGATGAAGGAAAATATGTTGTAATATTAACGCTGAAATAAATGGAAACACGAAGGTGAGTACCAGCTTCATCATATATTTCTACATATTTGTACTCATGGTAATCACAACGACAGCAATATTGACGCACAAGGAAAAGAATATTAATCGCTTGTAAATAAAACCGGAACTGAAATCCATTTCACAACACCAATTGACATCAATATAATACAAATTACCAGGCATTGAAAAGGGACAAATGCTACATTCAAAACAAACAAATACAGCTTTGTTACTGTAAGGCCTCTGTTTGTAATTCCCAAAGCAAAATTTATCCATTTCAATTAGAGACCACCAGCAGTACATTAGAGTGTCACACGTATTTTATGCAAGAAACTGCCGGGGGGGGGGGGGGGTACTTGACCAGGTTTTGGTCGGGGACGTGCCATCGAAGCTTCAAAAACATACAGGTACCTTTTACTAATTTTCCAAAAAAAGAATACCTGACCTTTTACCAATTTTCCGACCTTATACTTATACCATATATTTTTCATATTCAATTCTTTAAAGGAGGGTTGGCCTTCAGTAGAAGCTGGTTTTCAAGGGGCCCTCCAATAAAAACAATAATCAAAATCTACTGAAATAGAATATAAAGCTATTAATTAAATCAAACTATAAAACCTATTTACAATATTCAAAACCAAAATTGCGAAAATCGACACCGTTCCTTATACCAAAATCGTGAAAATCGATACCGTTCCTTATACCAAAATCGTGAAAATCGATACCGTTCCTTATACCAAAATTGCGAAAGTCGACCTGACCCGATGGCACGTCCCCGTACCCAAAATATATGCAGCACCCCCCCCCCCACGGGAAACTGCACATAAGAAACTTAACTCTCAGATATTTTGATAAAGGAAGTCCTTTACATATTTTCAGTTTGCTTTCACTTGTTTCCTGTATCATATTACTCGGAAAGTAAATGAGTCATATCCAAAAATTGGAAATGCTTCAAAAACATTATTTTGAAATGTTTACTAGGACACAGGTAAGATTGTTATATGAAGCCTCTAAGAAACTCGTAAGAAACTTTGAGTACTGAAAACCTGATACTTTTAAGAAACTTCCAGTACTGGGCCAAAGTCTTAGTTCCTTTTGAAAATAATATGTGTACTCTCATTTTGTGACAGTAGCTATTGAACCTCGATTAAAAGAAGACACCAAAGTTATTAATTAAATGCGTTCTGCTCTGCTACAAGTTGAGAGAATGAAATTCTTCGCAAATGGTGATTGTATAAATGTATGCCTCAGCTGTGATGTCATCGGCGTTTTTGTCAGTGCTTTCTTATTTCTCTTTGGATGTTTCTCACTGTTTCATATCTGAATTACAGATGCTGGTCAGAACCAATCATCGCATACTATCTTCGACACAACTTGCCTCGTTCACGCGTTTTGCAGCCTACGAGTGCCGAGTCCCTAAAACGAGAAAACCTTCGAGGGAAATTCTAAAGCAATACGAGCAGCGAAGGGTGACAACCTCTCCATGTGAACACCACTTCATACCTCCGCAAGAAATTCTTTTGGGATGGAAAGCCGAGCTAGATCAGGCCAACAGAGCTGATGCACGATGCGCCTTTTACATAGAATGCGAATTTGGTCTGTACAATGTAGCAATAATAAATGCAGCCTTGCAATTGCACAAAGCAAAGGAGATTAGAAGGGCAGTTACCCAAGAGCTAGACTGGCTGTCTGAAACCTGCAGGAAACCAATTTCAGTTGATTCGGTACCATCTCGTGTCTTGCTGAACAATTTCCGTTCCAAAATTCACAACTCTCCATATTCAAGGGTATTAGGAGCAATCGGTATGACACCAGAGGAATTGGCGCAATTATGCGGGGAAAGGTACTTGTCTGGAGACCATATGGGTTGGATCGCGAAGACACTGAACCAGCAGCAAAATGAAATGTTCTGTGCATACGCTAACTCAACCATCAATGTCGATCGCACAGTTAGCCGGTACTTAGAGGCCAAAAAGAGAAATTTACCAAACAAAATCGGACTAATATTTAACGTTTACAAAGCCAGAGCTGTGAATCGCGGGCAGGAACAGTGGAACGTGCAAATTACACCTCAACATGGAAGTCTTGGCACCCATTTCTCCATGGCTACAATAGACATAGAGAAGAAGGAGATAGTTTATGGAGATTCACTGGGGTGGTCCCCGCCAGCACAGCTTATCGACGAAGTGAAAAAGTTTTATGTCAGTATTTTCAAGGAAGAGATGCCAGAGATGGAAGTAATTGAATGCCACAAATCTTCATCGTCAGGTCACGGTCATTGCTGTTCCACGGGCTGTTCACTTCACTATCCACTGCAAAGAGATGGCAACATATGTGGCGTAGTTGCAGCGACTATGTTGTCCGTGGCTTGTCTCCGTCCTGGATTCTTTTCCAGAATTGTGGGCTGCAAACGTCGCGCAACTGACAAAGATTCCGATGTTTTTCTCGCAAATCCTTCGCAATTTGGAAAGTACCTGAGGCAAGTTATGATGGCTTGGATCAGCGAGGGACGCATATCAATGAAATATCTTGTTCCAACGTTGGTCCTGGCTGATGATTGCATTGCTGGTTCCTTGGAGCTCTCTGCTGAAACAGAAGAAACAGCAGAAATCGAGCTCGTTGAGTTCCCAGTAGATGTTCCACAGGATCAGCAAATGCAGCACCACGAATATCCTTTGACGACTGCCAGCTGCGGTGTACCGGACACCAAGCAAACCAAAGAACAGGGGGCTGTTGAGAAATCCAAAGAAACCAAAAATCCACGTGCACCTAAAAAAGAAAGGCAAAACAAGAATGCATTGCAATGCAAACAGTGCTCATATGAGACACAACGGGGTTTCAACTTGCGCAGACATGTTCTGAGCAACCATGGAGCAGAGGCTGTCAAATCTGCTGACAATGGCGGATGCATCTGTCTTACATGTGGCCATAAGTACTTCTTCATTAAAGATCTTCGACGACATCTGACTGATATTCATGGATATGTCTTTAGAATGACAACAAAGGAGTTCAAGACTATTGAAGGTAAGGGGCCATTGCAAATGATCTAAGAAAAAACCGGATGACTCAAACAATGCCTCCCTGTTTGAAGGATTGCAGCAATGCAATCAGTGTTATAAGGGATTCTAGGCAACTTATTGGATGTTCTCCAAAACTGCTTGAATCTCTATGATTTACTAAGAAACAGCTATTTGGAAAATTAGCACAGAGAGTAGAAAATACTGCTACTTGTAGCCATTAGAAAAATCAATTTTTATGATTATAACTGTAATAATATAAATAATGTTTTCAAACAGGGGGGTTATTGTTTGTGTCACCCAGTATATGAATTCTCAAAGTTGTTTCAAGTTTTCAGTGACATTGAAGGAAAAGCGATCAGGTAAATTTCGAGCTGTTAAAAGTCTAAAAGTAAAAGCAAGTCCTTAGTCCATAACTACGCATCTCTGAATCATTACGTAACCTTTTATAGCTCCGTACAGAGATCCGATGATTGTGCCTGCACTACCGCCTGCAGCATCGATTTATTATCTTATCTGTTCACAAAAAAGGGTGTCTGGAGCATATTAGAAAATTTTCTTACCGTAATGGAAGGGGGGTTGTTCTACATGTCAAGAAATCCCAAGTGAAAGGATCTCGGGGATCTCAGTAGCAGCACGACTATCTTTTAGCACGCAGCACGAATATCTTTGACCTTGAAAAGAAGAAACTAAACAGTGTCAACATGCAAACACACAGCAAATCAAGTAATTTTTTCCATGCATTCTATGAGTACTCAGCAAAAACCCTGTGTTTCCTTTCGTTATCAATATTTCGAATGCAAGGAAGGTACTTTTGCCTCATTCAGTAAATTGACTTGTATCATCAACAAACCTCGAAATTTGATTTCAGAATTTGACGCATGGAAAGGACAAATAGAAGAGGAAGAACAGACAGCTTTTAAAGTTTATGGATGTGCAAAAAACAAGCAGGAAGAAACAGTCAAATATTTCCAGTGTAACAGATCAGGTGTATTCAGATCGAGAGTAGAAAACGGAAAGCGACAGCGTCATTTGAAATCTGGAGGTAAGCGGTCCCAGACTATGCTTACGGCAATGCATGCTTATCGTTCTGCTACGAGAATCTCATTTTCCTCAAGGATCCGTGCTGTTCAATGAACATTACTGTTATTGTTTTTTACAATGTGACTCGAGATCATCAGGTAAATGGTCTATAATCACAATAATAGCTAATATTTTAACGGATTGACTTGGACAGAAGTAAAACTATCTGTTGTCATTCAAGGACCTATAACCCTACATAATAACAATCGTTGAGATTAATATGAAGGTAAACAGTAACGCAGTCAAAACAGTAAGTCTGTTTTTGGCATTTTCGGCAAGACAACACAGGATCCAATTGCCTCTAGTGTCTAACTGAAACTAAAAAACTAACAACAAATAACATATAAAAAGCGATATATGTACGGTTTGAATGTAAAATTTCAAGAAAGAAAATGAAACTAAGTTACAAAGAGTTTCCATAGCATTTTTGTTCACTTTTATGCAAGCATTTAGCGGAGATTAGCAACAATAGTTCGTTTTCGTTTGAGAACAAAACAATGAATCTTCGTCGGTTATTTCGGGTTTGTGGAGATGTCAGTGAAACTTTGGAAGATTCTGTTTATTACTAAAGAAACCAAGATCGTTTATTACAAAAATCAAAACGCCTTGCAGTCTGGAAAAATTCCTCGTGTATAAACGATTAGCTTGAATAAATGTGCGTTAAGTTCTTGCAGTATCTTAGAAAAGCACAACAAATTTCAATCTTTTGGATTTTCACTCTATTTTCCTCCCTATTGGGGAAACAGGAAATCATGAACACTTTCAGTTGAAACCTTTAGGAAACAAAACAATTTATTTTAATCAAAATTATGATACTGTAATCGAAATTTTTTTCCTCAGGCTCCTGCAGAATAGAAAAAAATTGCACGTGTACAGTCAAAGTCACGACCCACATTGACAAGCGAGTGTCTGTTGAAGCCTGCTTATCCCATTATGGTCATCGGAGAAGCCTGCAGCACATTTGGTTATCAAACAAGAAACGGGAAGAGCTAGTAGCTAAGCTAAAGCAAGGAGTTTCGCAGCAAAGGATATTGGATGAGATACGAGATAACGTAGGATCAATATTAACGAGGGATCACCTTATCGACAAAAAGGATTTGGCAAACATAAGAAGATCAAATTTCATTGATGAAGTCCAACGGCATCCCAACGACACAACGAGTGTGCTTTCATGGATAGAAGAATGGTCACAAAGTGAAAGAAATCCAATCCTATATTACAAGTTACAAGGTACTATTCCTTCCATCTCTGCTATGCAAAATGTTTCACTTGTTTTCATCTAGAGAATCTTCCATCTAAAAAGTCTAAATTTACTTTGTGTTAAAAATAGAATCATGGCCTTGAAGCAAGAATTTTCCCTAGCAATGAACCAAATTTACAGGTACGAGGCAGCAAACCACACGTTATAACTTCTTGCTTCTTGAAGACGTAAATCAATTTTGAAAAAAAGATCGAACATGACAATCTGCAACAGACCTTTTAGCCATTCTACGAAAGAGCCTGAATCGAGCGTTATTTCTTTACATTTCTAAACACAGCGTTCGATCGCGTGGCGTTATCACTATTGTGCACATTCAAAAATTCTACAGAATGTAGCAAAATATCGTTCGATTCTGATTCTTTTTAGAATAGCTACCGTTGAAATAATGGAACTGAAGTCCACCAGTCTCGTAATAATTGTTTTCATTGTTTCCCAGGTGAACAAGCAAAAACAAGCAGCTTGGCCTTGGAGGACTTTGTAATCATAATTCAGACAGAATTTCAAAGCCATCAAATGAGGAACTTTGCGCATAAGGGTATTTGTTGTGATGCAACTCATGGGACAACTGGTGAGTGAAATAAAAATTTCTCCCTATACGCATTCCATTCCAAATTCTAAACAAATTAATGATAGCTTTCTCACAAGATAGCCATCAAATATCACTGGGACAATCAACTTACTTTTTCAGCCTTTTTGTTTCTGCTTAATTTATGCAGACATCATAGAGGGACAAATATGGTGCAATTAACTGTTCTACCAACAGCAAAATACACCATGACGGCTGAGCTGACAACAACGCATCTAGTTGAGATTTGATGAGATCCATAACAAAATGTGCTCCTCGTGTAATCCTCATAATATATGCTCTTTTGCAGGATACGATTTCAAGCTGACATCACTGTTGATTGTTGACGAATTCGGCGAAGGCTTTCCAGTGGCCTGGTGTCTTTCTAACAGAGAAGATTTCTCAGTCTTGAAGGTATTCTGCGAACAGGTCAAAGAGAAGAATGGTGCTTTAAGTCCATTGTGGTTCATGTCCGACATTGCACAGCAATTTTACGATGCATTTACTACCGTGTTTGAATGCAACCCAAAGCAATTATATTGCACTTGGCACGTAGACAAAGCTTGGCAGGAGCAGCTGCGAAAGAAGGTAAGCTATCCAATCAGTTATCATGATAAATCAGTACAGACCCATGCACTACAATCACTTTGCATTCTATCTAAAGTTTACATATTTATGAGTCCAAATACTATACTATCCTAACATACACGCATAGTGAGAGGAAATAGATGATGGTGCTGTGTACAACCAAGAACAATGCTAAGATATCCCAAAGAAGATCTCAATTCTTTTAAGTACAGCGGAAAATTTCTGTAACGTGGAGATTTCTCCAAAGTTCAATTTGTAACGGACCAATCAAAATGCGCACCCAAACAAACTTTATTTTCATACAGAGGAATCTGTACTTAAGGATGTGACTTTTGAAAACGTCATGCATACTTTGTAATGAAATTGTAATGTTTTTTTTCAATTTTTACCTTGACCACCCATCCTAAGCAGCATGGGGGTTCCAAGAAAAATTGCTTGTACCAATGCCTGGGGCTGTGAATATTCTTTGTGCAAACACCTGGGCGTGTCCTGAGGGGATGGTCAGGGTAGGAATCGTACGAGACATAAGCTTTCAATTATCACAGAAGTTTAATCCTGCAGGTCAAAAATTTTGAACTGGAGGCTCAAGTCTACACCCAATTGAGGATAGTGTTAGAACAGACGGAAGAAAACACATTCAATAGCTACCTCACTACTCTATGTGAACGCCTCCATAGTTCATCTGCTACCAAACAGTTTGCCGAATATTTTGACACATATTGGGTGCCATACAGTGGACGTTGGGGATATTTCTCTCGTTGCGGGCTTGGTATCAACACAAATATGTTCTGTGAAGCATTCCACAGAGTCTTCAAATATAATTATTTGAATGGGAAGCAGAACAAACGCGTTGACAAATGTCTTGTCAATTTGCTGAAGTACAGCCGTGATAAAACCTTTGATAGAATCATAAAGCTGACCAAGGGCAAGATGACCCAGCGCCTTAAGATGATTCAAGAGCGTCACCTGAGTAGCCTTTCGTTGAATTTCAACGACGTCATTCAAGTCAATGATGCAGAATGGCAAGTCAAATCTGAAACAACGAAGAGAACATACACAGTCAAGCTGACCGGACAAGAATGCAATGGCTCTTATTGTGTCCTTAAGTGCACTGATTGCAACGTATGCCTTCATAAATATGGATGTACTTGCAACGACTTCTTGCTGTACTGCGTAATGTGCAAGCATATTCATCTGGTATGTTGAAAATATTGATCATAATAAATATGAGTTCTGTCTGTTTCTGTTAGAAAGCAATTTTAAAATTCAATTGAACGGTTGAACAGTTCCACCTCTTGAGTTGCACATCAGGCTTGAGTTAAAAAAATGCGCTCAACTCCAACAGGAACGATAAGAAATATTGCATATGTACTAAACAATCTCTTGTTACCTCGAAATTTAAACTAACACATGGTTTCACAGTCGTAATTGCAGGTGTCTCTTAAATCAAACATACGTGGACAAGAGTGTCTATCTACAGAGTAGATCGTTTGTCAGTGGTCCTTTTAATCATCTTACATAGCAGTCCAGATCGAACGATATCATTATACATTTTGCCAAGATTCGACGATTTGTTGAACATGCAAAACAGTGAAGCCAGCTCTAACACTACTCATTTAAACTTTTGGAATACAAATGTATAAAATCATTGCTCGTCCGGATTCTTTGCAGAATAGCTACAAGATCTATAGCCTCAAATGTAAATCTTACATTTCCATTGCAGGTCCATCGCAAGAGGCAGAGACTTGAGACAGCCGAGCAACTACAGCCAACAGAGGAAGTGCAGCCCTGTCCAGAAAATGAAGCTGTCGAAGTTGAAAACCTCGTGGGAATGCTTGGGCAGGATGTGGTCAGCCAACTGGAAGATGCAAAGCAGAAAGCGACAGAACTGTTTCTTTCCATTATTGGTTCCATTGAAGAGTGTGATTCAAGGCATCTCGATGCATTGCGACATCTGCAAAAAAGTGGTTCTGCAATAAAGAGCACATTTGAATCAATGAAAAAAGGAAGCAGCAACGCTGTGAAGATGGAGCCAATTTTTAAGGGTTGGAACAAAAACGTTGACAGGCAACGGAGATTTTTTTCAACAACAAAGCGGAGGAAGAAAGGAAACATCCGTTTTGCAAAGCCTACAGATGAGGACAGAACAGCATTTCTGGACAGTGATGGCTTCATAGTTCCAGACTCTAAGATATCTAAGGATGAGACTGTGAAAGGTAAGCTTAGATTGCTGTTTGTAAATACAACAATATGGGTAATCAATGAAATAAAGACAGAAATGAGAAGAATTCATTTTAAGGAATTAATACCGGGTGAGTTGACAAAAAGAATCTTCGTTTGCAAGGCCACAGCTCCCTGGATATCAAGACGATGATATAGGCACATATGTAATAATGGTAGAAATGTTCAAATTCATTTTAAAATTTACCTGACAGAGATTGGCCGCTCCGCCGCTCCGTGCCCAAAATCACGAACAAATTTCCCTAACATTTCTGCCTTACACAGGCCTTACCACAATGACTTCTGCATGCTTTAGCATGTGGTATTCAGAATAACATATTTTCTTTGGAGGACGAACAAGTTCCATGACCTATTCAGGGGGATTCCATTCTCCCAAGAGGACAAAATACATGAATACATGCGAGTGTCATCTTTTTAGGAAGGAAAACCAAAGAAAATTTGCTCATTGTTTTCACTCATTTTTGCAGGTTTTTGGAAGGGGCTTTTTACAGAAAATCTCCCATGTCCACGGGATGACCGATTAAAAGCCAGGTAAATTACTGAACCTAATTGAACATATTGACAATAAAACAAGACAGTTTTCAATATTATTGCCTTGATATTTAGGGGCAGTAGCTTTCCAAACGGGGATTCTTTTTTGACTCACAGGGTATAGAATAAAAAAAATTAAAAAAAGCAGAAACTAGCTGCAACGGTAAGCAACAACTAGCATGTAATAGTTTGAAGACATTAAAAGACTCAATATCGCTCAGACTTCTGGCTAATACTGCCTCACTTGAGGTGCATACAATGAAAATCATATCATCTTTTAGTTGCCTGGATGAGGCATGCGTAGTTGGGCGAATCTGTGCAAGAACAGTCAGTTATGGTGCAAGTTTTTATCCTCATTGTCTATCTGAGTGGAACATGCTTGATCCTGAAATCAGATCATTACCCACAGTAAGTGCATTCAAGAACAAATTATCATCTCTTATTCGGATGATAGAAAATCGGTTTTCAGTATTCACGATCCAAAAAAGGTTTCGCAATTCTTACACAGTTACGTGTGAGTCTTAGCAAACTAAATCTCCACAAGTACAGGCACAATTTTAAGGATACAGTAGATCCAATGTGCTCAATAAACGATGGCATTGAGGATACGGAACATTATTTGCTGTTCTGTCACTTTTATGTTGTTTGCAGACGTGATCTTCTCAACAGTGTCAATGCAATATTGCACCAACATGGCCTGTCAAACCTTTCTAACAAAATTATGCTTAGAGTTTTGTTGTATGGCGATGAAAGGCTGCCAATTTTCTCGAATACAGAAATCATCAAGGCAACTCAGAAATACATTCATGCATCAGAACGTTTCCGATAAATCGCTGCAATTGTTTCCTCTCACAAACAGTTTCCCTTTTTTTGTTATTACGTGATTTTTCTTTTATAGTCTTGTTATTTGTTTCTTTTATATTTGTTGTCAAAGTCTGTTCCAAAATAGTAACAGGTAAGGCTTTCTCCTCCGACAATCACTATTACTCATGCATATCTCGATATTCATCGAAATTGTCCGAATGTCTGGCCTGGCGTCTATTTTGGGACAAACTTGGAGTTAATTTTAAATGGCCGCAGGGTTGTTGTGAAATTCCATGCTCCCTGTGGCATCGTTGTGTAATCGTATGTGATTGTGTGTATGTAGGTTGTATTTAAAATAAGCTTTACGTAGCTGGAAATACTTCCAGCCACTTAAAAAATAAGTTACTGAAAAAAGGATCGAAAATTGTTCAAATTTTATCAAGGTTATCGTTGATTTATTTCCTGTGCCTCAAGAATTGGTTTATAAGTGAAAGCTCTGTTTGCAGGTCGATATAAATTTGAGCCTTAAATATTAATATTTCTGCTATCACAGCACCAATACCGACAAACGAGGTACATATGTTCAAGTTAACTCTCCAGAAACATTTTTAGAGTGATTAGACATTGATTATAAAGCTAAATTCACACTGTTGGAGGCAACCATATCCTTATACTTTTTTGGGACACCCGGTATCTTTCAGTGTCAAAAAACTTGCTGAGAAAGTTGGGAGTCAAGAGAAGCATCCTTAATGAAAAGGAATTGGTGAGACCAATAGCTGTCCAAGATATGCTGACTGATGAAAAGTTCCCGCATCCATCTTTAGTCAACACAACTACTGACAACCTCAGTAGAGTATTGACAGAAGGTGCCTTAGAAAGAGTTACATTGATGAGTAAGTTGACATGATTGATATCAGTTTTATGCTTTTTCTATCAATAGTTGGCTTAGCTGCAATATTTGCTTAATAATAACTGCCTACTGGAAATCCGATATATTCCAGCTTCTGCAATTCACAATGCCAAATTCTCCAGAGTTGCTGAGTTTTTAAAATGCATATTATTTTAAATTACATGCAAGTACTGTATTTACCATCTATATAATATCTTGGATGAACATGTACAGTATTGCTTTCCAAACCAAAATTACAAAAGCTTTGCACATGTCATTAATTGCTCTACTTACATTGTGGTGTGTGCCTGTTTTCTTTTTGCAAGCATATCCCATTGAAACCCCTGCCTTAGATAGTTCCCAATTTGCTATCAGAAGAAATGGCTGAAAAATTCTTTAGTCAACAACATTGTCACAAGATTTACAGTAAGTTGCACTTTTCTATTTTTAGTTGAAAATTTGAATAAAGAATGAACATGCCCAAGGTGTAATGTTCCTGAGTATACGGAGATGATAATGTGTGATCTTTGTGAAGCATGGTACCACTGGTAAGCAAAATATTGCTTTTATATACAGTAGGTGAGTAATAAAGTAGCCAAAAGAGCACAAATAATTCACATTTTACAACTACTGTAAGATGCAGCATATTGTTCGAGGGTCATTCTTCTTTTTAGGATATTCAGGATCCATCAGACAATTGAACAGCAGATGCTATCAGACATAGCCCAAAGACAATGTTACTGCAAGGATGCCAGTTGCATCTAGGGTTATTTTTCAATGTGATGTGGCTCCTTCCTTGTGATGTGTTGTTTTGAATTTTAAGGAATATATTGTATACCTTTGGCATTCAAAGAAACCGCAACAGAACCTTGCACCAGAATAATGAGCAACAAATCACAAAACCATTTAAACCAAAAACTGGCAACTTTCCTTAAAATTCAAAAGCATTTTGGTAATATAGGCATGAATGTTTATTCTGAAAGCATATACGCATGGACAAAGTAGCTGACATGATCATTGTTATATGCTGGTGGTGAGTTTTGGGTAAATACACAGAATCTCATATGGTTCTAGGCCTATGCCTGCTGGACCTATGCATGACATATCTTAGGTGCAGCCAAGATTTTATATTGAAAGAGCCTTTATCTACTGTATTCATGGTTTTAGGAAATGTGTTGGTGTCAATAAACAAATCATTGGCGACTGGTTCTGTGGATGTGCAGATGGGCAATAATATTACAAGGAAAACAAGATCTTTATGGTCTCAAGTGATAAAGAATGGACATCTTGTACACATTGAAATATGATGTGATTAATCCAGGCTGGAAGACTTGCATTTGCTGGCAACCATTGTATGGAACAGAACAAAAACTCGCTTCTTTTGAAATTCAACTCATTTCATATAGGCCAAATGATGCATGTTTTCCAATCTGGGCTACAGTATGATAGCCATTTTGATAAATTTTTGTTACATTTATCCAGCCACCCTGCATAAACCTTAACAATACATTTTTTCTGTAATCCAGTGCAACTGATATGGCTAGTTGCTTTCTCTCTATTTTTCAGGTCAGTTACTCATGCAGATTCTGAAAAATGATATATTATTTTGCAAAGTTTTGCCCCATTTACGTGTTAAGTGCTCAGTGGCCGGATAATTGTGATCAGTAGTGTACTGTAGCTTGCTATTGTTAGGGGTCATTGGCAGTAGTTTCTTCTGTGATCATTGGAGATAAAGCGCAGGGGCAAGGTATGAAACTGTAAGCACCTAAATTTCACAGGAAAAATTAATAGTGGTGTGATTGTAATTTATGAAAAATGAAGGTGCCAACACACTAAAGTGGCATACTTGCATTCAAACTACTGTAATATACAGTAGCCTCTGGGCTGCAATATATCAAATAAATCAAAGAGAAATGGAGTCCTGCTTGATGTTCTCATTATGACAGGGGAAAGTCAGGGGTTTACTACTGGTGAACAGGTGGTATCTTTTAGAAGAAAGATCCCATCTTTGATGGCCCCAGATTAAGGTGCTTCCAGTAACTGTTCGTGGAGGTCAGTTTGCAGCATGTATTCAAAAATCCTCCTGCACTCTAAACAATTTTGGTTTGTGTCGTTATTTTTGTTGTGCTACTGTTCGTGGAGGTCAGTTTGCAGCATGTATTCAAAAATCCTCCTGTACTCTAAACAATTTTGGTTTGTATCATTATTTTTGTTGTGCTACTGTTCGTGGAGGTCAGTTTGCAGTATGTATTAAAAAATCCTCCTGTACTCTAAACAATTTTGGTTTGTATCATTATTTTTGTTGTGCTACTGTTCGTGGAGGTCAGTTTGCAGTATGTATTAAAAAATCCTCCTGTACTCTAAACAATTTTGGTTTGTATCATTATTTTTGTTGTGCTACTGTTCGTGGAGGTCAGTTTGCAGTATGTATTAAAAAATCCTCCTGTACTCTAAACAATTTTGGTTTGTATCATTATTTTTGTTGTGCTACTGTTCGTGGAGGTCAGTTTGCAGTATGTATTAAAAAATCCTCCTGCACTCTAAACAAGTTTGGTTTGTGTCGTTATTTTTGTTGTGCTACTGTTCGTGGAGGTCAGTTTGCAGCATGTATTCAAAAATCCTCCTGTACTCTAAACAATTTTGGTTTGTATCATAATTTTTGTTGTGCTACTGTTCGTGGAGGTCAGTTTGCAGTATGTATTCAAAAATCCTCCTGTACTCTAAACAATTTTGGTTTGTATCATTATTTTTGTTGTGCTACTGTTCCTGGAGGTCAGTTTGCAGTATATGTATTCGAAATCCTCCTGTACTCTAATCAATTTTGGTTTGTGTCATTATGTTTTGTTGTGCTACTGTTCGTGGAGGTCAGTTTGCAGTATGTATTAAAAAATCCTCCTGCACTCTAAACAAGTTTGGTTTGTGTCGTTATTTTTGTTGTGCTACTGTTCGTGGAGGTCAGTTTGCAGCATGTATTCAAAAATCCTCCTGTACTCTAAACAATTTTGGTTTGTATCAATATTTTTGTTGTGCTACTGTTCGTGGAGGTCAGTTTGCAGTATGTATTAAAAAATCCTCCTGTACTCTAAACAATTTTGGTTTGTATCATTATTTTTGTTGTGCTACTGTTCATGGAGGTCAATTTGCAGTATATGTATTCGAAATCCTCCTGTACTCTAATCAATTTTGGTTTGTGTCATTATGTTTTGTTGTGCTACTGTTCGTGGAGGTCAGTTTGCAGCATGTATTCAAAAATCCTCCTGTACTCTAAACAATTTTGGTTTGTATCATTATTTTTGTTGTGCTACTGTTCGTGGAGGTCAATTTGCAGTATATGTATTTGAAATCCTCCTGTACTCTAATCAATTTTGGTTTGTGTCATTATGTTTTGTTGTGCTACTGTTCGTGGAGGTCAGTTTGCAGTATGTATTAAAAAATCCTCCTGTACTCTAAACAATTTTGGTTTGTATCATTATTTTTGTTGTGCTACTGTTCGTGGAGGTCAATTTGCAGTATATGTATTCGAAATCCTCCTGTACTCTAATCAATTTTGGTTTGTGTCATTATGTTTTGTTGTGCTACTGTTCGTGGAGGTCAATTTGCAGTATATGTATTCGAAATCCTCCTGTACTCTAAACAATTTTGGTTTGTATCATTATTTTTGTTGTGCTACTGTTCGTGGAGGTCAGTTTGCAGTATATGTATTCGAAATCCTCCTGTACTCTAAACAATTTTGGTTTGTGTCATTATTTTTTGTTGTGCTACTACTGTTCCTGGAGGTCAGTTAGCAGCATGTATTCGAAAATCCTCCTGTTCGCTAATTAGTTTTGGTTTGTATCATTGTCTTTGTTGTGCTCTGTTCGTGGAGGCTTGAGGACCTAACGTATTATCTCGTATTATTTATAGGCCTTTTAGTCTCTCTAGTAGCAACTGTATGTAGACTTAGGCCCACTAGTACTCTACTAGAAAGACTACCTACTTTCATCATAACAAGTGTTAAAAGATAAACAATGTTGAAATAAAAAAGAAGACATCCTACGAACCACGATAATTCGTTTGCTTTGTGTCTTTCGTCCGGCTTCTCAATTAGGTATTAGGCCAATCTTATCTTCCCGACATTGTGTGTCTTCGTCTTCTTCCCAGCAGCAGTTCCCTGCGCTGCCGGATGAGCTGCGGAAACGTCCGCAGAATCCATTCCCCATCGTTCTCCAGTCGAGCGCTCGGCGCTTTCTTCTAACGCGCGAGCCGAAATCGTTTTCATATACGACCTCGTAATGGCTCCTTTGTTCTAGGAACCTATTGTTCAATTGACCAATCAGAGAGGTGAGCAATTCAGCGATCTAGCAACAAGTAGTTCATTACAGATCCAGGGTAAGAAATGAAAGGTCCAACAGTGTATTATGTCTATAGTTTTGAAAAATAAAAAGCAAAATTACAATGTGTTGAGCTTTTTTACTAATACTGAGTTCCGAGTTGGGAAATTTGAAACAAGGCCTACAGTAGGTAGGCTTAAGGTTTAATCATTTTATAATTCTCATCATACAGTAGGGCCTGGTCCTTCCATCTATTTACAGAAAAATTTATAGACCAAATTAAAATAGATAGGCCTATATGATACGGAAGTAACCAAGCATTACTGGCGACAGATCATTTTGTTTTAATATGTTTCGTCTTTAGTCAAGGACTGTTTTAACAGAAAAAATCTGAAAAGGCAAAGATTGACATGTTTTAAACTCAGGGTTTTCCAGAATAGGTTTACAACCAATAGCGCAGGCATTTTGTATCCGTAGACTTTAAGTCCGCGGTTTAGGTTTTGCTTTGTTATAAACCAAAAACACGGACTTTCAAATTCGTTGACATGAAGTCCTCGGAATAGGTTCTGCCCTATTGGAAAACCAGAAAAACACCTGAAACGCGGACCACAGACCATTGCCTTGGAGGTTCGCAAGGTCCGCGTTATAGACCTGGCTCATACAGTAGTCCTACAGATAACTACAAGAGCAAAACATAACTGGTTTAAAAAGTGATACATATATATTTGCCTGGGTCTGGATAGCAGGCTACATTGTATGCAATTGGTGGACATAAAACAATAAAGGTGGAAATAAATATGCATGATGAGAATGTCTTAAAGCAGGGGCTTTCTCAGTACTTTTTATTGGGCAAGAATGAAGAATGCATCTCAAGACACTGACTCTAAGGCGACTGACTCGTAAACCAAAGGTCAGAATGGCCGAGGTTCGAATCCCACGCTGGACAGTTTGGTCGCTGTCCGTAACTCTAGCCCGGGTCGACCAGAGCCGTGTGAGGGAAATCTGGTTGCTGCAGCAGGTTGATGGTAAAACATCCGTGGCCCCTGCTGGAAATAAGTCTCTCTCAGACTTTCGCAGGCTACCTGTACAAAAATACAAGGCTAAACTTGGCCTTGTACAGGCCAAGTTTTAGCCTTGTAGAGGGGATTATGACCTTGTTATGACCTTGTACTAGCCTTGGAAGAAAATTACAAGGCTATCAGTAAGATTCCAAGCTGCAACCAGCCTAACACAAGGTTTCCACAAGGCTTCTACAAGGCTAATTAGCATTTTTCAAGCCATTTACAAGGTTACAGCAAGGCTATTCCAGACTAAAACAAGGTTACAAGGCCATAACTACAAGGCTTGTACATGGCTATTACATGGCCTTGTATTTTCGTACAGGTAGCCACGTTAAATATGATTACCTTCCTACCTACCTACACATACAACCAAGATAAAACAAGAGAACTCTTATTTTAATCTCGATATAACACATACCTAAAAGCTCTATTCAAGCCCCTGGGGGGGGTTTATTTAACTTTGGACACTCCAGAGGGGGACTTATTAGAGAAGGGGGCTTATTCACAAAATCAAATGACAAGGATATATATGATAGGTTTTCAGTTCTTTGACCTCATATTTTGCTGAATTTACGAGTTAAATACATAAATTTGACACAGTTTTATCCCTACATCTTGGAGAAGTCTTGAGAAAATTATTAAGAAGTCTTCAAACTCCTTGCAGTGTAATGTAAACAAGGTCTGTACTGTATATTGATGTCAAATACTGCAAAAGTATTGCAAATCAACATACTCTCTTACTGCAGGGAAAATATGTGGGACAGTCAACAAAACAGCCAAGCTTGGAGTTACTCACAAAATTCGAATTCACAAGTAGTACCCTTTGGAAATAATTCACAGAGTGGCTTCAGACATAACAGTGGCATGCAAAACAGATCATCAAGATCATCTGGGGGCTCTGATTATTGGTCACAATCACAGAATCAATCTCAGACACTTCAAGAGGTAAGAAGATATTGGCTACCACCTGTATGAAAATACAAGGCCATGTATTAGCCATGTACAAACCTTGTATTTATGGCCTTTTAACCTTGCTTTAGCCTAGAAAAGTTTTGCTGTAACCGTGTAAATGGCTCGACAAAATGCTAGTTAACCTTGTGGAAACCTTTTGGAAAATCCTGTGCTAGATTGGTTTGTAACTTGGAATCTTATTGATAGCCTTGTAATTTTCTTCAAAGGTTAGTACAAGGTCATAAAAATGTCATAATCCCCACTGCAAAGCTAAAACTTGGGCCTGTACAAGGCCAAGTTTAGCCTTGTATTTTTGTACAGCATGAACTAAATTCTAGACATCTCGAAACTGCAGTAGCAAGCTTTTGCTCTTTGTTTCGTAGACCCGGGGGGGGATACTCCCATACTTGACCTGACGGGATGTGCCGCTCAATAGGGTGTCCTTTTGCAGTAAAAATTATGAGACAGGGTGTCCTTTTCTAACGAAAATTATGCTCCTATTTTGTTCAGGAGCAATGTAAACGCTCTTGAACCGCAACAACTTTATAGCGGATCAAAACTGTGCTGGTACAGTGTAAATGGGGTATTTATCTAAACTTATGACGATGAGTCCCTTGTATCCCTGTGCTTTTTTGCTTCAAGATGGCGCTTCGGTCAGCAGAGACTCATATCATTACTCTAAAAACCTGACCCTGTTTAGGCTCAAACTCTGAGCTTCCTAGAATACCAATCAGATTGTGAGATTTGGCAAAGAACAATAAGTTTCGGACACTCAATTCGATTGACGCGATTGACTAGATTTGAAGGAAGTTGCTGCGGCAGGCACTTGAAGATCTCTCTGGTATATTTTGATCTTAAAAACATGGACATTGCAGCATTAAAAGACTTACTTTAACTGTTTCATTATGAGTCCCTATTGAGTCTAGTATTTATCTGCTATCATCCACCGGGTGACCATAAAAAACTTCATTAGCTTGATCATAACAAGCTCCCTGAAATCAAAAGCTATTGTCAAATGCTTTGTATAACAATTTAGTTGAAATGTTTAGCTATCTTTTGAGATGCAGCATGGTCATTTTGAGCAATGATTACCATCCGAAAAGCCAGATTTCAAGAAAATTTCAAATCCCGGATTCCTCAATTTGAGTGTAAAAATTGCGACCATTTTCCAGTCAACATTTTGTGAAAACTCAATGTAGCGATGGAAATTTTTGGTGAAAAAAACTTTGAAGAATACTTTGAAGAAACTTTGAAGAAATACTTATACTTTGAAGAAAAACAAGATGGAAGTCGTCATGGAAATTTTTGTTTGCAAAATGACTGACCTCTATTCCTCATTCATATTTAAGTTGGAGTTCAGATTTTTTCACATTTTTTCACATTTTTTTCACATTTTTTTCACATTTTTTCACGAGGGAATGGTCTGAGAAACAAATAAATCTTCCAATTTTTGAAACTGTTTTTTCGGACAGTGGCATAACTTAAAACTGACAAGGCAACATTTCAAAAGATAGCTGAGCCTTTCAGCTACATGCTGATACCTTGTTTGTGTTCACAACATTTGCTTTTAGGAAACTATGTGCGATCTAGCTCGTGAAGTTTTTTTTGGATCACCCGGTTTGATCAAACAAAGTCAGAATATTTTGCTTTCAAAATTATAGAATGAAGACAATGGAAAGTATCATTTGAAATATTTAAGCAAACCACGACTTTTTCAAAGTAACAACAATAAACAAAGCGAAGAAAAGGGACAAGTTAAAAATCTTCACCAGTATGTGGAGGTGCAGAGAAAGAAGTCAATGGAACATGATCAAAGGTGAGCTGCCTGTTTTAATTTTTTCAGAATGGTTTTTTTTTCAGTAATTTATTTGAGTGGGCAGGAAGTATTTCTAGCTTCTTAAAGCTAATTTAAGCCCACTATGCATGCCCCATCTAGGCATGAGAGCCCTAGTTTAATATCTCTTCCGAAGGACGGCGAGGAGAGTTGCAAGGTCAAGCCTCCGAGGTCACCCATCTGGAGTTTGACCTCATTCGACCGAGCTTAACTTCATAAGGATATTTTAAGAAGGGTACCTCGTTCAAGTTTTGATAAATACTTTTTTCTGTTCATTACAAATTAAAACTAACCAATGTAAATACACAAATATTGTACCGTTCTTGGCGTAGGAAGACACAAGGTCTTCACCAAGAACGGTACTTACAATTTCACAAATTCATCTTCAATGCAAAAAAACAAAATGGACAACATACGAACAGTTAAAGAAAATTGGAGACCGGCAGTTCCCCACCAAACCACGCAGTGGGTCTATTATCCTATTCAAACTTGCAAGTTAAACCAGTTTAAACCAGTTAAACCAGTTTAAACTAAACCAGGTTATGGAGTGTTGCATTCTAATTGGTCAATCCAACAAATTGAATCACTGCCCACCCTCAGTGCAACCATTTCGGTTTTTCTCTCTGCAGGACCGTACCGTGAAAGGACAATGGCAAACCCATACATTATTCGATGCATATTTTTATGATCGATATCTTTTTGCTTATTTCCAGTTGATTAGAATTCCAAGGAAATCAAATATCAAAGAAAAAACTATTTTGAAGTACACCTCCTTCGGATGTTATTTTGGATCCCCAAGAAGAATACAGAAGCACGAATATTGCTTTAACTGAGTGTTCATGTCCTTGTTCACGAAACTGTGTCTCAGAATCTTGATATAATGTTTGGTCTACACGCTATAACTTTCTCAATTATTGCATATATATTTTAGCCAGTATTGAACTTTGTTTCCATCTAAAATGCAGACCAGTGGATATTCGACAAATGCAGACACTCCTTTGGACTTAGATGTAGTATCTCTCACGGTGCGAAATTTACGCTCATTTGATTGGTCCTCAGGGTCCTTCATAGCAATTTAGTACATACTACTGAGGGATCCTACCAATCTAGTTTTGATCTCTTTCATCTTCATTTATTGTTTTCCGAAAGATACTATTGCACACATTCATGATTGTTTCACACTGAACTAGGCTAGCTATCTATAATCTTCGAATTGTCTCAACAGATGAGTCTTTTTTCAGGACTAGACTGAGCTGAGCGTAGCATATGTTTTCCGTTTTTTTTTATAAAGATCTTTCTTCATTTATTCTTAGGCAAAGATTGGATGCATTAGCAAAGACAGTCCAAGAATACACGGAAGAGGTATTCGCGTTTATCAACCTTGGTAAAATTGTTTGTAGTTGTCTTCTTCAAGTAAATATCTCTAAATAAGACGAAAAAGGATGATCTTGTTCTCAAAAATTCTCCGTTAGTCAGCGTTCAAAACAAGCTCCACTCCAGTATGATATAAATTGAACTGAAATCCATCTGGAATTACGCGTCACCTGAGATTTGCGATAGCACAAAATTCCTTTGCAAAACGCTTCTATTGTTGTTATTCGCGGGGATTTGCAGTGACATCTGATCTGAGACAGACTATATAATATAACGATGTCAAAGATTTTGCTTCAGTCTGTCAGTTAAGTATGACCTCGATTTAGGTGCCAAATTCTTGTATCTTTTCAACAGTTCGGTGTCGTAAAATAAGGGTAATGTAATTTAAGGTTTTGCCAGTTTTACGTTAGTGTTTTACCTAAAAATAACTTTGAACATGTTTTGTGTCCGAAAGAAATTAAATTTGTTGCAAAGGTAAGCAATTGACTCTATTTGAAAGGTCAATGTTTTCGTTTTCCATCTCCCACAACGTGAGCAAACAGTTGTGAGGTTATCTAGGAGGTAAAAAACTGACCGTCATCCTTTCCTAAATCTTAGACCCTGTTTACACGGTAGCGGATCAAAAGTATTGCGGATCAAAGTGTTACGGATCTCCCTCCCGTCTACACGGTAGCGGATCAAAATTGCATCGGATCACCGTCTTGTTTACACGGTAGCGGATCAGCTGTCACCATAAAAATAGGATGAGGTCACATTCAAGACTTTCTCGGATTTTCAGTGATTTCCTTTTAACGTCAAAATTTCAAAACAAACTGAAATTATGATTAAACCTCGTTTGTATGGAAAATACCCTCGTAATGAATCCGAATCAAAATTGATGCGGATCACTTGCGTTTACACGGCTCAGAGCAAGAGTGATCCGATATAAAAGTGATCCGACACAGAACGAGTTCGCTTTCGTAGCAGGATCAAAATTGATGCGGATAGCGGAGCAGAAGTGTATCGGATCAGTTCGAGCTTGTGTAAACTGGAGGCTGATCCGCAACGCTTTTTGTATCGGATCAAAAGCGATCCGCTACCTTGTAAACGGGGTCTTAGATTTCGATCACTTATTTGTGTCACTTATTTGACAAATAAACATTGAAACAGATACCTAAACTTGGTCCTCACTCTTTAGTACTAACTTTGGACCTTCGTTGATAATTTAAGGTAAAAAATCTTTCAAATCTGTCTACCGGGTGAGTCACAAATATGTATCCTTTATTTGAAACAGTCGTACTTCAAAAACTCCAATTTAGCTTCATAGCTTCATGTGAGGTAAGAAATCGTTTCTGTGAGGTAAGAAATAATTGAACTCTCTGATCATTATCGGAATTTTCACGAGATCTATGACATTGGAGGCTGCTGTTTCATTTCATTCATGAAAATATCTATAATCTGCAAAATAGTAAGAAAAAATGGCCGAGTGCTGGTTTCAGTCATCCCGGGGGGGGGGGTTACTTAACTAGGGAAGTGACGGGGGTGTGCGGAAAACCTCTCCACACCCTGCACCCTGTCGCATAAAAAAATAGGCCAAAAGCGTACCCTGCCGCATAAAAATTTTGCCTCTCAAATACAGTGCAGAACGCAATTTTTGCTTGTGATACCCTGTCGCATAATTTTTTCTACCTATTATGATACCCTGTCGCATGATTTTCGTTAGAAAAGGACACCCTGTCGCATAATTTTTACCCCAAAAGGACACCCTGTTGAGCGGTACATCCCGTCAGGTCAAGTATGGGAGTACCTCCCCCCCCCCCGGGCGGGCAGTCATCAAGCAAATTTGGTCTCCTGTAGGTCATAGCTCCATCATTTTTCAACGGATTTTGACGGGGATGGTAGCAAACTCTAATTGAACATCTGAAGAGAACACCATGCAGAAGTTTAGCGAGAATCTTTCTCAATTTTTGTCGCAATCTTCAGGCAAACCGGGCACAACGTTTATGGGACACTCTGTACAGGCTTACAAAAATTTTTGCTCTGGCGGTATTATGCAGTCAATCTGTTTATTGTCATTTTTGTAGGTCCACAGCAGTATTGATGCCTTGAAGTCGGAGCTAGCAACTGAGATTTCTTCAATGTCTGAAAAATTTCTTGACAATACTAAAGAAACAATGGCATGCATTAACAAATGTACGTTGAAAGAATCCAGCAATCTTTTGTGCAGTAAATTTAAAATTTTTTTTCACAAATATATTCGAGTGTTTAAAATTCACTGACAGGCCAAAAGTGAGGAGTTTGGATAAAAAGTGTTACAAGTCGAGTTGGTTTGCTGATAAAAGGTCAGGTCTTAGAAAATAAATGACTAGAAACTAATCGTAAATTTTCGCTTTTGAAAATAACTTTGACTTGACTCCAATGAACTCTGGTAATGAGCATGAATACCTACTTGATTTGACAGATGATCGTGCATTAGCCACCATGTCCAATTTGAGACCTCTATTGCATGAAACAAACAGCTCAGAGATTAAGGAAGGCACCAAGTCTTCTCTGGTACGATATTGACAGGCATCTCCAGGCCATTTCTTGGGGCCGAGTCGTGGCAGTAGCAACACAAGACGAAGAGTGCCAACTCCTGATGATATCTTTTGACTTTCATTGATTAAGCAACAAAATAATTAGCGACTGATCAAACTCTGGCATAATTTCTCTTCAGCATTTGAACCCTTTTGCCTAAGAGATATGTATGTATCATCGTTCTAGGGCTATATCTTTTCGTGGACCTAATCTTTTGAATCAACTTGAACCTGATGCTAAACAAGCACCCTCTCTTGCCACCTTTAAGAGAAGGATAAAAAACTAGCCATAACGAGAATTCTTATTTTGTTAATTATTATGTAGTGATCTTTTAAATCAGTAAATGTTTTGCCATGACCCCCTGAAAAGCAGTTCTTATGGACTGACGGGGATACCGTGCCTAAATAAATAAAAATGAAAATGAATGAAATGAATTCTCTTTTGAAGTCACAGAAGAAATGAAACAAGATCAGGAAGAAACGAGATTACAGACTGGCAAGCACCAAGGGACTAATGAAGCTGAGGTTCAGAAAGTAAGTGAATTTTGTCTAAGTGAATTTTGTCTAAATTTGTGCCGGGTTAACCAAAAAGAACTTCTCTAGGTTTTAATTTCATCATGCAGAACAAACGTGCGGTATTGCAAACAATCAAAGTTTGATTGATATCCGAAAGACTAACGCATTTTTTTTTGTGAGTTTTGTTTCATTTTTGTGATCATAGGAAATACAGGTCAAATTGATTTGCAAATCTGCAAAAGGCCGAAAACCCTCGATCAAAGTTATAGGCAATCCCTTCACTTCACTTTTTAAGCCTTTAGGGAATGAATTGTATTTGTATGTTGACCTAAGGTGAAGGTGAAGGTGAAGTTGCGGTTTTTAGCGCCAAGCGCTGGGATCACAGAAGTAGCTAAGCGCTAACTTCAAAATTGCTCTAAAATCACAAGTTTCCCACTGAGAACGTTCTCTGCTTTCATCTGCCACCCCACCTTTGAAAATCTTCGCTTTACTCGCTTTTGGCACGAAACTATATTCAAACTGCGCGTGCGCAAAACAAATGTTCAGCCTGGGCTGGAAAAAATTGCGATTACTTGAGAAATCTCAGCCCGTTTAGCTTTTTTTTGTTTATATGCTCATAATATTTACAATATATCTAAACTACAAATACAACTTACACACAATCACATACGACTACACAACGATGCCACAGGGAGCATGGAATTTCACAACAACCCTGCGGCCATTTAAAATTAACGCAAAGTTTGTTTCAAAATGGATGCCAGGTCAGACATTCAGAAAATTTCAATGGATATCGAGATATGCACGAGTAACAGTGATGGTCGGAGGAGAAACGCCTTACCTGGTTACTATTTTGGAACAGACTTTGACAACAAATATGAAAGAAACAAGTAACAAGACTATAAAAGAAAAATTACATGATGAAAAAAAGGAAACTGTTTGCGAGAGGAAAAAATTGCAGTGATTTATCGGAAACGTCCTGATACATGAATATATTTCAGAGTTGCATTCCTTGCCACCTTCCTTCCTTCTTTCCTTGCCGCCTGCCTTCCTTCCTGCCTTCCTTCCTTGCCGATTTCAGAGTTGCCTTCCTTGCCGCCTACCTCAAGGAGGGCTAAGATTCCAGCCCGGGCTGGCGTTTCAGCCCGGGCTGAAAATTTCTCATGTAATCGCAACTCAGTTTTACAAAGAGATGACTGGAGAGGGGGGCTGAGTTTTCAGCCCGGTTAGCAGGGATGAAATTCCAGCCCGGGCTGAAAACTCTCATATAGTCGGTCCTTGAATGTTGGAATATTTCATCCAGAAGTTAAGGCATATTTTGAGCGATCCCGCCATAAAACACTTTTAATGAGTCACTTGTAAACCGAGATTGATATGACCGATTTAAACCAACTAAATTATGTTATCCAATTTGATATGTTACCCATACAATGATACTCAATGTTAAAGAATCTGATAGGTAGCTAGCTGACTCCAGGCTTGCAAGCATTTTAACCTTTTTACACACCCGGTTTAAGATGTGGGGTGAGTGGCCGAGTGGCTTAAACAGTTTCCTTCAGGTGACTGAAGTTAAGCTCGGTCGAGTGAGGTCAAACTCTGGATGGGTGACCTCGGAGGCCTGACCTTGCAACTCACCTTGCCGTCCTTCGGAAGGGATCTTACACTAGGGGGACCAATTCCTGGATTTGGCATGCATAGTGGGCCTAATTTAGCTTTAAATAGCTAGAAATCCTTCAACCCACTTAAAATAAATTACTGAAAAACAGTTTCCGTCAGATGATGGAAGTTAAGCTCGGCCGAGTGAGGTCAAACTCCGCATTGATGACCTCTTGGAGGCCTGATCTCGTAACTCATCTCGCCGTCCTTCGGAAGGGACGTTAAATTAGGGATCCCATGCCTGGATGCGGCATGCATAGTGGGCTTGAATTAGCTTGAAATAACTAGAAATCCTTTCAGCCCACTAAGAATGAATTACTGAAAAAAAGATGATATTGTCTCATTTATTCTTCAGCTACAAGGACAGATTCGACACCTAGAGGAACAAACTGATCACATTAAAAAGCAGCTTCTTGAATCGAAAGAAGAAGAGAAAGTCCACTTTGAGAAAGAAGAGATGAGGATGGAAAAATATGAAAGCATGTTGCAAAACATCTTGTCCTTCGTCGCAAAAAGTAAAACAACAATGGCAGAAAGTTCTGTGCAGACCAGTCCATTGATAACGAAAGAAATAGCAACACAGTTACAGAAAAATGAAGATATCAAAGAAACGCAGACTGATGAGAATTTATGTTTTCAGCGATTTCCACAGAATCAACAAACTGCCTACCAAGACACTAAATTTTGCCAAAGCAATAATGGTGCCTCGATGATGCCGTTTCAGCAGAAATACCCCATGCCTTTCGGTGGTATGCAAACATGCATACCAAGCAAAGCAATCGGATGCAATGTTGCTGGCTATTTTGGTAAGGGATTTTCTGATTTCACCATATTTATGTCGACTATACAGTAAAAAGCAGCAAATAACAACCCACTTTTTTCAAACCAAGCTGTTTGGTTCTTAAGTAATCGTTAAAGGAATAGTATCAGCATAAGACGGCAAGGTAGACCCTATCTGTCAGAGTTTGGGGGTTCATGGCTCTGGGTGGCGCATCTGATTGGCTAATGTTCATGTGAAATGAAACTGATCACATGAAACCCATTGTGCAACAGCGGATCCTAGTTTGTTGGGCGTGATAATTGATCTTTCTCATATGGGATACACGGCAAAGCAGGCCTATTTATCATGACGTAATGCCTTTAACATTAGTGGACATAGTGAATTTTGAAATAGTATATCATGAAAAAGTATGAGAATTTGAAAACTATGAAACCAGAAAGAGTATATGGAACTATAAAAAAAAGTATGAAAATGTATATCATTTCATAGTGGACACCTTCAAGTGAATTTTGAAACTTACCTGATTGAAATTAGCTTCTTCATCTTACAGGAAATTGCATGACACAAGAAGAGGTGCAGTTCCCTTTGCCAAGTAAAGACTACTTCCCACAGCCAAAGGCACTATCCCATTACCAAAGTCTTCAAAAGACACAACCACTATCACATCTATCGCCTGCACAGCGATCTCTTGCATTGACATGCGTGGTAAACCCATCTCCTACAGCTGCAGTTGTACCTATTGTACAAGATAAGGAGATCAAAACGGAGGAAAGAGGTTTGTATTCCCTATCTTTCTATCTGCTTTATATTTATAACGGATGGGCAAAAAGAAGTAACCTCCGAGACAAACAATTTCAGAAAACTTAAATTCCTTTGGCAAAGGTAGATCTGTTGAATAAAAAGTTCATTCTCTGCTATCTTCTTCAGCTGTATTTACAGAGAAATGGGGGGGGGGTGTTTAAAGGAGACGGTCACCAAACTACTCTAACCATGGGCAGTTGAACACTGCTGGTAGGCTTCTATGGAGGAATGCTGCAACTAATATGTACCTGTGGAGAGATTCTTTCTATAGTTCTGCGGAGGAGATAACCAAAGACCGAAAGAAAGTCCCTATCTCTTACGCTAGCTCTTCCGTGGTAGTAAATAATGTTTTTCTCTGCAACAGAACAAAGCTGTGGGAATCAAACACAACTGCGGCGTCTAACCTCCTGCCATGCTCTAACAAGATCAATGATCATTAAATATAACCCACGAAAGTATTGTTCTATCTATTGAAGAATTTCTGTGCAAGTAACGTTTCTGGAAATTTTTCGTGGCAGAGAGAAGGATTTTTACATTGCTTTTTTTCAATCATGTAACTGAATGTAACTGAAATGTAACTGAAATGTAACTGAAATGTAACTGGGACAATTCATTGGAAAGCGCAGTTTGATGCTAAAGCGGAGAATGAGACAAGTGACGACAATCATTGTAAACTTCATTTTATCGACAATCCATGTCGTTATAAAGGAGATTTAACATAGTGGAGATAAACGGTTGACTTAAGCGGTTACAAAAAATTTAGTTGATTTGACTTAAACATGTTTTGTGCGTTTCGAACCACACTTGGTTCATCTTCAGCGAATCTAAATACTGATACATGGCAACTTTATACCAAGGTTTCACAGTTGTAAAAAAGAAAGTTGTTGTGCGTGTTGTACGTCGATTGTATTTAATGTAGATTAATTTAAAAATTCGACATCGTACAAAGAACTAAGATGTACACAATGTGTAAATCTTAGTTCTTTGTGCGATGTCGACTTTTTAAATTAATTCATGAGTTTCACAGTTGTATTTGCCCATGGTACGAGAAGACCATCGTTGTTTCTAAGATTGTATAAGTTCGTCCTTTCGATAAAAACATCTTCCATGAAAAGAGGATTTAAAATGCTTTTGGTTTACAAAAATCTCAATCATAAGCAGCTGCAAGTTTATTTGATGAACTGCAAAGCCCTTTCATGAATTTTATTAATTTTGATCATTTGTGGCTCTATCATGAAACATCCAAGTTAGTGGACAATAGCTGACATGTGACATAATTAAAGACCTCATTATCAGTTTGACTCTGTCAGCATCCATGTAATGTGATACCCTTACTACCATTTTGCTTTTACCTTGCTACCATTTTAATTTTCAAATCCATAATATTGCGAACTATGAACCTTGAACCGACAGCACAGGCGCAAAGTTTTTGAGCGGTGGAGACCCTAGAGGGGAAACAGTAGCGGCGGCAGTTGTTGTCGGTGATGCTCTCTTGGCCGGGGTTCCTGCTGTTCAGCATTATCGCCTGTGCTAGCCTGACCTCCTTTGTGAAACAGGTCCTAGTATATACCGGGTGCGCCAAAATAAACTATGCACGTTTGGCAGGCCACAATAAATCGTACACTCGACCGATTTTGAGGATTTATGACTTAATCTTTAGCAGAAAGCCTGAATTAGATACTGGGATTTTTTGCAATTTTTTTTTATTTTCAGTTTTTAGAGCTAGAAGCGAGTTTCCTAAAATTTTAGTTTTCGAAAACACTGAAATCGATAAAAAACAACGATCAAGTTTTCTAAATAATCGACATGAATTATCAAAGAGAGAACTTGTTCGTGGCGATTTGCGATTCAGAAATCGACCAATTGTAATCTGCTATACGAGAGTTCGTACTAAACCCCAAATCCCCCTGAAAACGTTTTCTCTTTGTTCACTCATGTTGAATATTTTAAAGTTTGATCGACGTTTTTCGATCGTTTTCAATGTTTTCGAAAACGAACATTTTAAGAAACTCGCTTCTTGCTCTAAAAACTGAAAACGGACAAATTTGCAAAAAGTCTTACAATCTAATTCAGGCTTTCTGCTAAAGAGTAAGTCGTGAATCTTCAAAACCGGTCCAGTGTACGATTTATTGTGGCCTGCCAAACGTGCATAGTTTATTTTGGCGCACCCGGTATCCGTATTTAATAGTTTATATGTAGCTCTTTTTAATTGTATATTTGATAGTATTTAATTAGATGATGTTTTTGTTATGGAATGGCCAGGGAGCAGTCATTGTCTTTTGCTCCCCCTGGTATCGTCCTCGTAGTGTTATATAGTAGCTCATATGTAGTGACTTAGGAACCTTCTTTATGTAAACGTTTCAATAAAATATGAAAATTAAAAAAACTTTTACCTTTTTTGCAGATGACTGTATTTACAACGTCAGGAGACCAAGATCTCGAAGAAACAACCACACTGAAAAGAAAGAGGACCCTTCTGCTATTTTTCTATTTGATCTGTGCTCAGACATGGACGATTCTGAGGAAAATATAGCGCCAACTGAACCCCTAACGGAACAGTCAACCAAAAGCCCAATACAGCGAAAATTCTCACCGTCCGCAAACAAGAAACGAGATGCAACCAGCAAGCCTAAAGTACAACGAGAGATTACTTCATATGGGAAGATAAAAAAGAATAATTCAAGTGAATGGACAAAGAAAGGACCGTTCTGGAAGTCTCCTAAGAGTTCACCAGTGTGTAACACGAAGCAACGACTACCTTTAAAGGCAAGGATTGTCACTTGAGGAGCCATTATTATCTAGGGTATTTTGTTGGCATGCTGCAATTTTAGACAGTTGAAATATCAAATTTGGCCCAAGTAAAGAATATGGATCTATACTGCAGCTGTTGAACTGAAATCAAACGTTCAACTACTGCAGTTGGTATCCATATTTTCCGCGTAGGCCTAATTTGACTTTCAGACTGTCTGAAATTGCAATTTACCCGCAAATGACCCTGGGTGGCAATGCCTCTTTAAGGCCTCAAAACTGAAGCGAATTCGTTCTATTCATGGAATTATAAAGGCAGATCTATCAAGAAAAACCAACTGAAACTTTACTATTGCGATTTCCAAATAGCCCGACTATCGTAACATGCTATTTTCTACGTTCTAAAATTCTACATTTCGATTGTCTATCCTCCAAGCCAGAATAGTATGCTCTATGTAAAATTACCTATTTTTGTAACACGATGGTCAAGACAGTAACGAGACTCGAGACTCGAGACGATAACTTGTATATAAGAGCAACCTCAAGGACAGGACGCGAAACCCAGCACGAGGGGTCTGGGACCTAGCTACTCAATACGAGGCTAATTAAAGATGACATACAGTTTTTCCCACTCCAAAGCGTACAACGGGGTCCAAAAATCGGAACATCGTGTGTGCGTACCTGATTAATGCTCACCGAAGGGAAATATGTACAGGAGAGTTTTTGGCACTTCCAGGCAAGTTAAGAAGTTATATTGCAGGTAGCTTGAAGCCGACAATTTTCTCTTTTTGTACCAACAGGCAAAGACAACAGTGTCATCAAGAGGGTCAGTCGCACAGCAACGCAAGGAATATGCTGAAAGTGTTTTCTTCTTTGACGGTATGACATCATCTTTTTGAGTAAAACTCTCCCTTTTGGGTCAACTAAAATTGGAATTTGGTTGAACTTGACTGTGAATACTTTTCTCAAGTTCTTCTACGACACTATGTACTTAGCGCAATAAAATATTTTATTCTCTTCTTTTTCTCTTGCAGGATTCAACAGTTTTCTCTTTAGTTACAGGTTTATTTTGGTTGTTGTTCTTTTACATGAGTTAACAGTCTTCTTTCTACAGATTGCGGTGTTTTGTTGCTTTTATTGGTTTTTGTACGACGAGTCCATCATTCAAGGCTATTTTCAAATTTTGGTACCACAAATCATTTGTTTAAATAAAATATTTGCTCAAAATTGCAAATTTGCAAATACCTACGAGAAAAAATATTCAGAACTAAATCATTCCAAACTCTTGTGAAGTAATAAACAAGATGCAGAGAACGCGTAAGACATGTGACAAACTATTTTGAGCGAACATCTGCCCCTTTTTCGCCCTCAAATCTTTGAGAGAAGCAATTTTTCATCACCTCTTGCGAGAATGCACCGATCAATTTAAGCAGTTAAGTACCGGGTTTCCCAAAAAAAGTAATCCTGTTTCAAAAATCATCAAAACTCTAGTATTAAACCTATTTTTAAATTTTCTTTTTGATCTGTTTTTTTTTCAGTGATCTAAATATCTTTGAAGATGATAAATGTTTTTACTACTTAAGGTGTATAAAATGACACGATGAAAACCTTATTCTGTGCTATACTCTTTGGAAGAAACTTTTTAAATCTTCCCTAAAAGCAAAAGATTGAAATTTTGCATCATCCTTCAAGTCCCCGATGATATGTTGCATTTCGTTTTGGCTTTTATGTGATCAAATTAGAAGCTTGATATACAAAAAGAACGTTATCTGGTAATTGTCAGTGCTCTTTTGCTTTGCAGTATGATTCAAGAGCAGAGAGCCTAGACTTATGACGATGAGTCGCTTGTAGCCCTATGCTTTTTGACTTAAAGATGGCGCTTCGAAAGACAGCCCTAAAAAGAGCTAAATTAGCTAATTCTAAAACCAGTCACAAGATTAGCTATACCTGGAAAAATAATGGTCCTTGATCTATTTGCCAAGGAAGGAAATTTACAGATCTGTCATTTAGTAAAATGATGGTGATTCTTGAACCGGGAGTACTTTTTTGAGATAACCGGTAGATTTTCTCGTTATATAATGGTAATTTCCAAATATTTACAACTTATTGCCAATTTTGTTAGTTGTTGTCGCATTCGTAATAATACCAAGTTGTTATTTCAAAGGGTGGCCAGAAGGGTAAGGTGCCCCAGATATTTGAGAGGTGGTAAAAATTCCAATAACGCTATTTGCAAGCCATTTTAATGTCTTTGCCACAATGTACTCGACAATATATATTTGAGGGGAATATGAGAGATAGCTCGGCACTTTATATCCATCTACTGGGTGTCCCAGAAAAAATATACAGATTTGGTTGGGCCCAGCGACTGAAATTAGCTGTAATTAATGGCTAACCAATCTCAAAATATGTTTCTCGACAGTTAACTAGAACATACCGGGTGTCCCAAAAAATGTAACAGATTTGATCGGGGTTAGCGATAAGAATTTATGTCGAATCGATCCCTAATAAGTTTTGAAGTACTCTTTGATAGTTAACTTGAAGATTGATACATAGTTTGTTGATATTGGTGCATCGAGAGTTGGAGTATTAAATCTTGAAAGTCCAAATTTGCGTTCATCACCAAACCAGAGCTTTTGGGTTTTGGCCTAAACTGTAAACGCGCTGGTCAGTGGAATATCCTCTGTCATAGATTTTTTTGGACAAGGATCCGTCCTTTGGGTACTCATGTGAATAGGACAGATGAACTTTAAATCACCAAGGAATATCTTCCTGCTGTCAAAATCAATGCATTTACAAAAGTACACCAGGCCAAGCAAGCACAAGCGAGTGAGCATTTTTATGTTCCCTTAGGATACACAATTGCTTGTTTCATAATAATATCGAGAGAGATGAAACAAAAAGCATTTCCTTCAAGGATTCGAGTAATGAAGACTTCAATATTGCCCAAGGGAATTATTTCGCTTATGAAGAACTTTCATTAGGCAGATGCAGTTTGAAGTTCTTCTTGAAATAAGAACGATGTCTCTGTGGGATTAAATTTGTGAATCTAACTGTAGAGTTCAGTTTCAGATTTGTATTACAATGTGTTTCTAAGCACGATGTTTCTTGTTGTACTTCGCTATGCTTGAGGAGATTCCACAATGCAGCGTATTAACAGCTTAGACCAAAACCCAAAAGCTCTGGTTTGGAGTTGGAGGCAAATTTGGACTTTCAAGATTAATATTCCAGCTCTCGATGCACCAATATCAACAAACTAGGTATTAATCTTCAAGTTAACTATCAAAGAGTACTTCAAACTTATTAGGGATTGATTCGACATAAACTTTTATCGCTAGCCCTGATCAAATCTGTTACCTTTCTTGGGGCTTGATTGCTGATATTGGTGATTTGAGTGCAGAAATATTAATCTCAAAAGCTCTAATTTGCGCTCACGCACCTCCAAACCAGCCAGAGTATTGGCGTTTTGGCCTGGTCAAATTCTTGAAGCACATCGAAGTTAAAAAGTAGGATTAAAGCAACGTTCGGAAAATGCTCAATGGGTATATTTAGCAAACAGAATATAATAGGATCTAATATTGCTCAAATTCTATCAAGGCTATCGTTGATTTGTTTGTTGTGCTTCAAGAATTTGTTTAGGCCAGAACGCTAAGGCTCTGGTTTAGAGATGGACGGAGATTTTAGTTTCAAGATTGATATTTCTGCTCTTATAAAGCATCATACCAACACACGAGCTATCTATGTTCAAGTTGACTATCGAGAAACAATTTGAGAGTGATTAGCCATCGAGTATAGCTAAATTCACATTGCTGGATCAAATCAATTCTATATACTTTTTTTATGTATTTTCAAGTTAACTATCGAGGAACATTTTGAGAGTGATTAGCCATTAGCTAAAGCTAAATTCACATCGCTGGATCAAATTAAGTCTGTACACTTGTTTGGCACATTTGTAGACATAATATTTCTCCTACTCCTTCCACAGATGATTGTGAGTTGGCAAATATTCGAATGGCGATCGAGAAGCAGAATACCAAGAAAAGAAAACAACCAATTTGCTAAGTACAACATTCATTATGGAATCTGTAAGTACAATCTGTTATCGAAATAAATATATAATACTATTAAACAATACGATTAGGAATTTTGAATTTGTCAATCTTGAATTATATTTATTGGACATATTCGTTGGAATTATTTATTAAATTATATTTAAAAGGTGACACCACAGAGTTCAGTGGTTTGAAAAATCATCAGATTTCGATTTGGTTGCTAATCTGAAATTTTGATAATACGCTGCCATGTCAATAGCTACGTTAATTTTAGAGGTAACGAGATTAAGAATCGTTATTTTGAGCACCAGTTCTACGAATGCCTTCAGTTTTTGTAAGATGCATTGCTTTTGTGGTTACATGTTATTCTTGACAAACAAAGGAGATCCCCTCGTCTCTTACCGAAAAGGCGCGGAAATAGGGACATGCCCTTTCAGTCGAAAATCTTTAAAAATGACGTTTTATATTTTTCCAAATTCACTCGCATATTAAGGACACCCTTATTTGGATACTTCCAAAGTCATTGAAAAGCGCTAAAATAATAGAGGAATAATAACAAGAGAAATATTTATACAGGGTAAACCTGGTCGTAAGTACTGTTCTCAATAAGGGCCATGGACTTGAAGTGCCATGTATTTTTTCAAGCGATCAAAGACAGTCATGAAAAAGGAGAGCTGTTGAAACGAGACTACGTAGCGAGAATGAATGAAAGTCAGTGTAAAGATTGCATCGTCTCACATTTGCGTGATTTTCTCAAAACAGACTCGATGCAAGGACACTACCCTTGTATTTGGGTATTCGGGTGTTCGGGTATTCGGGTATAAGAGCATATCCTACGTGTGCCCTTATCTCCAGGTCTATACGGTATGCGAAGATGGTCAAATTGTCCGTGGGCGCTGAGGCTGAAATTATCAAACTGTCCGTGGAGGCTGAAATTATCGTCCATCATTGTGATTTTGAGTTGGAATTTTATTCGGTTTAAGTAAACCTCAATCATGTTCAGTTCAGTCTTTAATAGTCAAATTTGAATTTGTATCTTAAGTCTGAAACATTATTTCGACTTCCCCACACAGCTTACCAACTCAGCGTCCACTCAGGTTATCCTCATGGCTAAACGCACCAAATTGCAATGTTGTCAGCTCATGAAAGGTTTTTAAGAACATTTCTAAATTTAATTTCCATAAAATTCTTGCTTAAGATATTGGCAGCATAACCGAATTCTGATGACTTTTGAAGATCGGAACTTTCTTGAGGCCACCTCATATACGAATTCGTGTTTTCGAAATGGGATAGCGCATATTACAAATTTGCTCGTTTTGTTTGATTTTAAAGTTACCTCTAAAATCCATGTCACATATAGTATCCTTAACTAGATTCAGTTTCACTGCAAGTATGTTATACCGCCAATATGTAACCAGCCAATATATACAGCCAATATGTATACAGCCAATATGTATACAGCCAATATGTATACAGCCAATATGTATACACACTGTGACTGAATTCCATAGAGAACATATGTTTTATGTAATTTTGTTTAACCATTTAAAGGATGATTTCCAGTCAGTGGCTGTTTCGAAGCTGGCGGAATTTAACACAATAAAAAGTCACTCATTCAAATTTCTATTAAATTACAACTTGGCATTATCAGTCTGAAGCAATAGAATTTCAGCCCGCTCAAAATATTCCACTGACTGGAAACTGGCTAGACTGACAGGGACTCATACCATTACTCTTATAAACTTCAAATTTCTATTCAATTACAACTTGGCATTATCAGTCTGAAGCAATTGAATTTCAGCCCGCTCAAAATATTCCACTGACTGGAAACTGGCTAGACTGACAGGGACTCATACCATTACTCTTATAAACTTCAAATTTCTATTCAATTACAACTTGGCATTATCAGTCTGAAGCAATTGAATTTCAGCCCGCTCAAAATATTCCACTGACTGGAAACTGGCTAGACTGACAGGGACTCATACCATTACTCTTATAAACTTCAAATTTCTATTCAATTACAACTTCGCATTATCAGTCTGAAGCAATTGAATTTCAGCCCGCTCAAAATATTCCACTGACTGGAAACTAGCTAGACTGACAGGGACTCATACCATTACTCTTATAAAATGGGCCCCCTGTTTCAAAATGGCCTAAACTAGCGGGAGTTCTCGTACATTCAACAAAATCGCTTCAAAGTCTGGTTTAAAGAGCTTTGACATTGAAAAGCAAACTTTTCGTACAAAGAATAATTTTTCCTGACCTATTAATCACAAAATATATACTTTTCAAACAGTAATCTTCTTCTGTAGAAACAAAATAGATCCATCGCAGCTACGAGAACTCTAGGCCGTATCAACTTTTCTTGTACCCAACGACAACAACTGTCTAAATAGCGCCTCCTTATTGGTTGAAAACTAAAGTCTAGCAATTTGATTGGTCCGGAACCACTCCATATGGACATAAAGGGGGCCCACTTTATAAGAGTAATGGTATGAGTCCCTATTACCAAGTGATATCAGAAAGTCAAAGAACGCAGGGAAATAAGGGACAAAAAGTCACCAGTCTAGAAACTGGCCTTACAGCGGATCCATTTGCGTCCGATCCCGCGTAAATTGAAAATATTTTGGGGTGATCCAGTGTTAACGCCTGCAAAATCTCAAAATCTTGGGATCGATCCAATTTTGCTCGTGTAAATGGGGCCTAGAAGACGAACAAAATTTCTGGACGGATCATTTGTCTGACCGTGTTTTTCCAGTATGAATTTAGGTCGGGCCCGACTGATAACGATTTTATTGCCTTTTTGTTTGATAAAGGCTATTTACTTATTTACTACCTAGTAACATAAAATCTACCGTCTTCCAGTAATCAGCAAATCCCCTCGTTCTATGAATAATATATACAACGCCGTAAATATAATGGGTAATATAATCAACGCCTGCACTAAAGTCTCGTTTCGTTCTATCATTTCTTTAAGCCAAGAATGAATCTGTTGCAATTTCTTCAACTTACTTTTATCATCCTTTTTGTCATCAATGTTTACTTTTCTCGGACGCACACAACCATCTTTTCTATTGTAATCAATAATAAATCCCTCTCCTTTATAAGCCTTTTCTTGTGGCTCCCCACCATCGCTGAAAAGCCCCCTTTCTCGATTTTGTGTGTCCTCATTGCATGGAAATCTGAGTGTTGGTCTCATAATTTTTGGCGAGTTCGTACCAGTGTTATGTTCCACAGCCCCAGTGCTGATAGAACGTTCGTAAATAGATCGTCTTCTGGTTTTCACTTCCAGATGATTGGATGCTATACTTTTCTTGCGTGGTCCTAATGTTATTCTTCTGAATGTGTCTCCCATTTTCTTGCCGCAGAACCTACAATAAGCGAGGAAATTTTTCAATGCTCATGCCGCATTTACACTGTCACAATTAAACTAACTTTAACTTCTCTATCGTTCAGAACATTCAGCTTCCCGAATGGCTGTGCCAGCATACACAAGGTTCCTCTACTTCTCCCTGTCCTGAGCTGTTTTAATGGCTTCAGCTACAGTCAATCCTAGCTTCTCTTTAGACTTTAATTGTACCGGGTGTCCCAAAAAGAAGTTCTTCCATTTGAAAAATCACCAAGATTTGATTACACAGCCGATCTTCGATTTTCTTTTTTTGTTAAGTAGATCAAGGACCAAATTATTATCCGATATACAGTTATTCTTGTAATTGGTTTCAGAATCAGTGAATTTAGCTCTTTTTATGGCTGCCTGGTTTTGAATCATACTGTAAAAAAGTATTGATGATTGCCAGATCGATTTCTTTGTGCATGTAAAGCTTCTAGTTTGGTAATAAATGACAGAAAGAAATGCACACTATCATTGGAGAATTCAATAATGATAAAAAGCTGAAATTTATAACTCTTACGCAAGTTGAGTATTTTGCTTAAAAACTATAGCTCAAAATAAGGTTTTTCAACGTATAATTTCTCTACCTTGCTGTGTCAAAAGCAAACATTTTATCATCTATGAATATTTTTGGGTCTTTGATAAAACAACTCAAAAACAATTTTTATCAAAGGTTTGATAATAAATTTCGGTGGTTTTTCAAACAGGAGTACTTTTTTACGGGACACCCGGTATTTTTCATTCTGCTTTTCTACCGTCCTCTTGATCTTTTCCAAATACCATTCCTATCAGAAAGTCATTTTTTTAAACCTTTGAACTTCTCAAGTTTTATCGAAATCAGATCAAATTTCAGCCTATGGAATGAATTTGATTCGTTGGATTAACCAGTTATTAAGTTTTATCTACAATATGGTGAAAAGCAGAAATCTGTAGCTCTTCTGGTGTAGGATTAAGGAATTTGATGAGGTATCGGCCTCGAAAATAATAAATGCCGCCATTTTGAAACTAACAAAGATATAAAAAATTTCCACGGCAGATTTACAATAAAGTACCCTTATTTCCTTCCAAGCCATTTAATTTCAAGAAAGCTGTAACAGAATTTACACCCACCTTTTAAAAGATTTGAACCCTATGTTCTATCAGACAGAATTCATTCCATTCCAATCCATCCAGTTACTCTAAGTACTATTAATTTTTGAAACGCCTGAACTCTTTGGCGCACCCAGTATGAGACAGAAAGCTCATTCGAATTGCTTGCTATTCAAGCCAAACAATGATTCTTTTTCTCGGTATTTTTGTTGTCACAACTGGCATAGGTTCCAAATGTTTAAAAGGGCTGGTGTAAGATTTAATGACCTATTTCTTTGAACTGAATGAATTTAAAGAAACTTTAGCTACTTCGCTGTATTTCTACAGTTGGACTTTTCTAAAATCTTCAATATTCTCAGATTTGGAGTGTTTCTCTTCTTTTTCAAGAATTCAAGAGAAATTTTTCAAAAAAACTTAAAACCAGCGTAATTTCTATACTGTTTAACGCAACATAAAATAGTTTCCAAGAAAACAATAACTTATGAATGTCTACTATATGGTATCAAGCAAAAGTCTATCACTCTTCTGGTTTATGATTTAGAAATTTGATGACGTCACATCCTCAAATGAGTTAGGATATGAAATAAGCTGTAATTTCGAAAAATATTCAAGATTTCTGAAAGGTCCAACTGTAGAATTATAGGTAAGTAGCTAAAGTTTCTTTCAAGCCATTCAACAAGAAGAAATAGGTCATAGGATCTTACACCCACCGTTTTATGCTGATTTAAAGATTTGAACCTATGTTGTCATAACTTATGTTTTTCTCTTTGTTTTGATAAGTTGTTATTACTCAAAAATGGAAAGATAACTCACAAATTATGTCTTTAAGTTTCTTCAATCAATTCGCTCAGTCTTTCTCACTTCTGACCTAGATACCCTTAGATCGTGGCTTTGAATCTTCTTTGACCCATTTGCAGATATCTCTGAAATTCACTATGTACCTGAATGATAAATACAGCGGTTCATTTTCAAGCGATATAAGACAACTGAGACACTTAGCTATGCTCGATCGAGTTCTTATAGATCAAAGGAGTTGTCTGGTATACCGAATTTTAGCAAAGGATGGACCATTGATTTTCGTAGGTTGCTCTGCGTAAGGAGAACAGATTTCTTAAGACAATAGCATAAGTTGCTTTTGGTTGACACTGAAATTCAAAGCGATAAGTTTTTGAAGACAAAGGAATTCTCTCAACCATTAATTCAAAAGGCAAAAGTTGCTCTGAAAACAGGCGGGTAAACTATCGCCTTGTACATGCGAAAGGTGGTTTTTTCAAGAGAAGTCATGGCTTTTCAGCGAAAGGGAAAGAAGAGGCGTGGCATTGTAGCAAGGAAGGAGATTTTGAAATTTGATACTTTCACGGTTATTTACAACAACGAGGTGGCCTAGCCAAGCTGAATGTCGCAGTATTAGATCTGAAAGAAGCTTATTTGCTGCCCATGAAGGTAAAGAGAAAGATAAACACAAGAAAGATACAAGGTGATTTATATTCTTTATTTAATGCCAATTTAGTTCATTCATGGGAACCTAAATTTATCCTGCGACCCATGATGGAACCTTTAAGAAACTCGTAAGAAACTCTGAGGTCTGAAAATCTGATAATTTTAAGAAACTTTCAGCACTGGCGCAAATACTTAGTTTCTTATAAAAAATGCGTGTATTTTAGGCAATTTCGCGTAAATAAACTTTCCCGAATGCCACATTTTAATAAATTTCGCGGGATAAACTTTGGCAAATTTTGGCCAAACACGTGAAAGTGTCTTCCCTTTTGTCTGGCCTATCTCCTGACTTCAGTTATAATGGTTCGTCCCTTATACTCAGGGAGCGCCGAAGGAAGCGCCTGCTTATACTGGTCGCCTGTTGCGCATTCGCACGAATCTCAAAGCAGGAACTGAACCGAATACTTTGTGTTTCATTCCGACAAACGCTAGCAGGTGCTTGATTCTAGCGAATTTCGTCGACATGAAAGAAAGACAGCAAGCCGGATCGGAAAGTTTGTCAGTTGCAAAACAGTTGTAAATTAGTTCGGTCTTCTTAGACTAGGCCTGTTGGTGTCTCACGAATCTCAAGGAAGATTTTTTAGCGGTTGCTTTGAAGTTTATCCCAACAGATGGTTAACCCTATCTGACCTGGGTGATTTGAAACACTCAATGCCTGGGGGGCGGATTCCGCCCCCCCTGTTTATCTCTGTTGTCATAAGAGATATGGCAGCCAAACTTGGCACAAAGGTAGTTAATTATGTAAACAATGAAAATTTGAAATCGTAATCCAATTAGCGATGTTGTTGTTGTTGCTAGAGCATGATGATCATTATGATGTCATATGACGTCATATAAATGAAAGGTTGCTAAAAGGTCATGAAACTTTATTTTTCATAAAGAAATGAAAGATATAGATCAAAATATATATAAATTCTTAATTTAGACTTAATTGGACCAATTAAACATGATTAAAAGAGATACAAAGTATGTTTTTCACAGAGTGCAGTATGAAAAATTGGTAACCATGGAAACAAGGCTAAAAATAGAATGTCCAAATTGTTGCAATTTTATTGCTCTATGATACAAAGTTAAACTTACGAAGTATCAGAGGCCTGCTGCATGTGTGGAAAACGTTGTAGATAAAAATGTAGTAGGGGGGGCGGAATCCGCCCCCAGGGGCTCCGTCGTCAAACAGTAAACAAATCCGTAAACTCGCACGTGTCGGGGATTATCCATTGTTCATCCATTGTTCTCTGCAGTTTGTTTGGTGGCTTCACCCAAGCCACCAAAAAGTGACCGTTAAAAATCCACTTATATCCGAGCAATCGTAGAAGATATGAATGTTTGGTTTGTTCCTTAGTGAAGTACAAGGATTAATGCCCAAACAACAACGTTCATTTTTAAAAAATACGAAAATCCTGTGTGGTATCACCTCCAAAAAACTGCAAAAATCATCGTTTTGTTTACATTTTGACGACGGAGCCCCTTTAACAGGTGCTTTTGTTTCTTGGATATTTCTGGACCCAAGTAAACTACAACTTGACAATGAATCATCAAATGATTGAAACAAAGATCAGATGGAGTCAATCGTTTACAGTTTTTTTTCTTTTTATGTAATCCAATAACATGTTACAATGACATAATTACTAGTTACACTACTTAAAAAATTACTCTACTATACCACTAAAACGATACCAGAGGGAGCAAAAGACTATGTCTACCCTGCGGCCATAACATAAAGTTAAAACTACTAATAAATACGGAGCAAAAAAGCCAGACAATACACGTAACTACTCCACAATAAAACTGAATTCCCTTGCCGGTAGCAGCAGCTAATTATTAGAAGCAGCAATTTACAGTTTTATTCAAAGAATGCAGAAACTTGTTTTCGGGTATTTTCCTTACCTTAGATCAGGCTCACTTTTAGTTGAAAGAGGCTAGTATTCTCCATTTGAGGTTAAGATTGTACATTGCAAGTCATGAATAAACTCTCAATTTTAAGACAAGCCATCAGGCCGACAACAACAAGGTCAGATTTGGTAAGACAATAGCATGAGTTAGCTTTGATTGACACCGCAATTCAAAGCGATTAGCGATCGCAGACAAAGGAAATTCTCTCAACCAGTAATTTAAAGCAATCAAAGCCGCAAACGTTTCTCTGAAACCCAGGTAGCTAGCTTACTCGTTGTGCTTTCCAGAAACTGGTTTTAAGAGCAAACAAGAGCATATATATATCGAAAGAAGTAAGATAATCTTAGATATATCTACACATCTACCTCGGGCATTTTATTTCTTTGGTTCCGAAGCTGAGCAGTAAGTGTTTTTATGACGCCCAAAAGGATAGGAGAATTGAATCGCCTCCCAATCGGCTTCTGAACCAAAGGAATGAAATGCCCGAGGCAGATGTGTAGATTTATCCTTCTTCTTTCGATATATGCTCCTGTTTCCTCTTAAGAACAATATCTGGAATGCACAACGAGCGCGCTAGCTACTTGGGTTTTAGAAAAACTTTTACTGCTTTGTTTGTTTTGAATTGATGGTCGAGAGAATTTCCTTTGTCTGCAGTCGCTAATCGCTTTGAATTGAGGTGTCAATCAAAAGCAACTGATGCTATTGTAGTGCAAAATTTGACCTTGTTGCCGACAACTGAGTTGTAATTTTTCAAATTGATATTATAGTTTTTGCATGGGTATTGTGGACACAATTTGTGTCGATCGTGTCCACAATACCTGGCCTAAATGTAAAATTTTATTAAATGAATGAATGTAGTTCGTTGCCTTGCTCGTCTTCATTTCATGAGTATCTCTGCGCTTTTGCCTCGGCAGCCATCCTTGCTTAATCAAGTTCATAACGGCCTTATGTTTTTGAACAGTGCCGCGCTCTAAACTAGTTCCCAGATCGTCGCAGCCCTCGAACGACTCATCCTGAAATTGAAATTGAGATTTCCGCTCTTTCCTCCTCCTCTCCGCCCCGCAGTGACAGTAGAGGCTGCACGCAGGCTAGTAGAACATTCGAAAGGACACTATATGATAAAGGTGTTAATAATAGACGGCCCGAACAAATAAGTTGAAGAAGATCTCAAACTAAAGAAGTAAATATTTGAATACCTTTTGTTTTTAAATCAAAAGTCTTTGAAGGTTATGTGCTCTCCAACACCTGTTCAACATTAAACCTGCTTTTTTCTCTTATTGATGTAGCTTCTTAATAAAGTTAATTGAATTAATAATGGCTGCCTTAATTTTTATCGCGAATCTGCTTATTTATTCATTATTTAGCGAAACTTCACTTTACTATATTGATCACCTATCACAATTAAAACAATATTAGGATGAGACCAGATTTAGGACCTGCTTTTGGTGGGAAGATTTTTTCTACTTAAGGGAAGAAACTATCTCGGCAAGAAGCTCTCCCCTTTCTCGCGTTTTTAGCCGAAATTCGCGAAAGTTTACTCCGCGAAATTTCCTAAAATGTGAAATTCGCGAAAGTTTATTCTCTCGAAATTTCCCAAAGATATAGAATCAAATGATTATATAATCAGATATTGATATTCCTCTTCTTTAGCAGCGACCTTTTCGAAATATGCTACTAAAATTATCCATTCTTCATCGATTGTTTTCTGCAGTTTGCTTGGTGGCTTCACCCAAGCCACCAAAAAGTGACCGTTAGCCATCATAGAAGATATGAATGTTTGGTTTGTTCCTTAGTGAAGTACAATGATTTATGTCCAAACAGCAACTTTCATTTTGAAACAAATATGAAAATCCTGTGTGATATCACCTTTCAGAAAACTGCAAAAATCATCGTTTTGTTATACATTTTGGCGACGGAGCCCCTTTAAAAGGAACCTCGGGTACATCGTTATAAGTATTCATTGGCAATCGTTGATATCTTAGCCTGCGTGTAGCCTCAGTCAGCCACATAGGCTATGATATCTTGATCAGTTTATGACTTACAGCGTCTGCTTGGTTCCAAACAGTTTCAGGGTTGTGACGTCATCAAACTTCAAAACTGCTCAATCGTAAACCACAAACAAAGACTAAAAGCTTTCCTTGACAAAGATCTTGACAGGATTTATAAGCCATCAGTTTTACTTTCTCCTGACAGTCTCAACCATCCAATGGACTTTCAAACTTTTCAAAATACAGTCAGTTTTCAGGTTAATCGTTCATTTAGCAAATAAAGTTACCTGGCCAAAAGCTTTTCTCATTCGTTGTATTTGCAAGTCCTCAGTTTAATTTATCTTGAAACTCTCATCCGCTCAATCGACAAACAACTTTCAATGTTTTGAACTGACAGTCAATATCAGAGCATTTTCAACAACTAGAAATTATCTCAACATGCATATGTCTGAACATACAGGAAATAACCGTGTTGCTTTTGAAGAAACACTTACCAGGTTACGACTGAAAGCTTTCCTTCACAAAAATCTTAACTGGATTTGTAAGTCATCAGTTTAACTTTCTCGTGACAGTCTCGACCAACGAACAGACAAACAGCTTTCAATATCTTTTCAAATTACAGCCAATTTCAGGGGAGTTTCAACCAACTTTTTATTCGTCAATTCATCAAATAAACTTGTTGCTGTAAAATTTAAACTTCTTACCTGGTGAAGACCAAAAGCTTTCCTTGTTAATTGTATTTGTATGTAAATCCTCGGTTTTCTCTTGACGCTCTCAAACGTCCAACGGACAAACAACTTTTAATCTTTTCAAGTTATAGCCAATTTCACAGCAGTTTCAACCAAATTTCGGCGTTTATTCAGCAAATAAACTTGTTGTTTTGAAATCAGAGGCCATTTGACGTAAAACAGATAGGAGGAGGTTTGGCAGGTGATGATTAACAGTTGCGTCACCATCTTTGTTACGTCATCATGTCATATCACCAAATTTATTGTCTCTGATTTACCGATAATGACATTTGTGGAAAGAAGGAAGTGGGGAGTGCTGAGTATGAACAATGAGGTATATTGTGGAATGTACCACATACACATTTACTTCCGTAAAAACCCGCACATTAGAACCTTCATTTATTAAGAACCTACAGCCTGAAATAATATATTTTGTACCCAATAGGTAAGAACCATTTCAGGCTGATACCTTAACAAGGTTCTTAATAAAGCGTTGTGTTCATACATTGGGAAATAAATGCTATCTTTTTGCCAATCAACCTCTTTCGTGAACTCCAAAACATTACGTGAACTGTGATAGGCAAGGCCTGCAGGGGTAAACTGGGTAAGCTTGGATTGGAATTGATAGGGCCAAGAGTGTAAATAAGTTTAACTAAGTAAGATATAGATTCTCATATTTCCCTATGTTAAGAACCTACACCCTGATTACTGGATGTGCCTCATTGCATAAGAACCTAAACAGGCTGAGTTCAAAATCTTAGGTTCTTATGTGCGGGCTTTTTGCTTTTACTGTACACTAATATTTTATAAGAAACTGCTCAACTCTCAGATCGTCATAAACTTAAGAAACTCCAGTATAGGGCTCAAATCTACGGTGGCCCACAAGTGTCAAGGCAAGACTCTTTTCTCAAGGCAAACTTTCTTTTCTCAAGGCAAAACTTTCCTTCTCAAGACAGAACCTTGGTGGCTTGGTGGTGGTTTGGTGGCTGCTTGGTGGCTTGGGTGACAGCAAACAAACTGCTGAAGACAATGGACATGTGTATGGCGCGCCATCCCGGCAAAAATTGTGTGTGGTGTGTATGCAATATCATGTGTGGCGTGTACCCAAACTTTGTGCGGTGTGTATGCAGTTTTGTGCGGTGTGTATGCAGTTTTATGGTGTGTGTATGCAGTTTTGTGCGGTGTGTATGCAGTTTTGTGTGGTGTGTGTTTTCCAACCCCCCGATTATTATTGTATATGACCATTTCCAACCCCCCATTATTTTCATCAGCCCCCCCCCCCATTATTTTTCGGTACTCTTAAAACTGCATACACACACCACACAAAACTGCATACACACGCGACACAAAACTGCATACACACACCACACAAAACTGCATACACACACCACACAAAACTGCATACACACACCACAAAACTGCATACACACCGCACAAAACTGCATACACACCGCACAAAGTTTGGGCACACGCCACACATGATATTGCATACACACCACACATAATTTTTGCCGGGATGGCGCGCCATACATGTGTGCCTAAAACAATTATGTTCTTACAAATTTGTGTACAGTTTGGGGACTGGGCTCCTTTAGAACAGAAAAAGACTTTACCATACCAACCTGTCTTGAAGACTGAGGTCGCAGGAAAATTTCTCCCAAACGCTATGCAACTAATATCTTCTAAATCAATCTACGATATATTGCCAATTCTTCTTTAGCTAGATTTATCACATTGTATCGAGAACCTGCTCGGATTTCCACGAGTAACGAACAGCTGCACAAAGTATTTGGGAAAGAACGGGGGGATATCTTGTTTTCACATATTGTCGGGAATCACGCTTTTATCCGCAACAAAAACTCACAGATGGATATAGAACCACAGAGAATCTCGATTTTGAATCTCACTTGATCACAGTTTCGTATGATGTACTCTCTCTCTCAGTTGAGTTGCTAATCGCTAGTGCATCTAAGCTAATAAATAGTTGTTGTAAAGTAGCTTTATTCTTTAAAATCTATGTAAATACCAACTTTAAATAAATATATGAATGAATGAATGAATGAATGAATGAATGAATGAATGAATGAATGAATGAATGAATAAATGAATGAATGAATGAATCTGATGTTAGTTTTAATGTATTGCATCCTGTTAGACAATTGTTTAGAATTTTCTCGTAATGCTGCGTAATGCTACAACATCATGACTACTCAACTCAAATTATTTGAAATACTCTTTAATTGTCCAGAGAATTACGTTGTATCTAATAAAACTGCTCCTACAATGTTCCAGATAAGTCCCTACGTTTCTAGATTACGATTTCATAAACAAGGACAGATTTGGTAAGACAATAGCACGAGTTGGTTTTGATTGACACCGCAATTCAAAGCGATTAGCGATTGCAGACAAAGGAAATTCTCTCAACCAGCAATTCAAAACAAGAAAAGCGCAAAAGTTTTTTCTAAAACCCAGGTACCAGCTCGCTCATTGTTCATTCCAAAAATTGTTTTCAAGGACAAACATGAGCATAGATCGAGAGAAGAAGGATATATCTACCGGGTGCGCCAAAATAAACTATGCACGTTTGGCATGCCACAATAAATCGTACACTGAACCGATTTTGAAGATTTATGACTTAATCGTTAGCAGAAAGCCTGAATTAGATTCTAGGACTTTTTGCAAATTTTCCGTTATCAGTTTTTAGAGCCAGAAGCGAGTTTCTTAAAATGTTCGTTTTCGAAAACATTGAAAACGATCAAAAAACGTCGATCAAATTTTGAAAGATTCAACATGAATGAACAAAGAGAAAACGTTTTCAGGGGATTTGGGGGTTTAGTACGAATTCTCGTACAGCAGATTACAATTGGTCGATTTTTAAATCCCAAATCACCACGAACAAGTTCTCTCTTTGCCCATTCATGTCGATTCTTTGGAAAACTTGATCGATGTTTTTTGATCGTTTTCAGCCTTTTTCGAAAACTAACATTTTAGGAAACTCGCTTCTAGCTCTAAAAACTGAAAATGAAAAAATTTGCAAAAATCCCAGTATCTAAGTCAGGCTTTCTGTTAACGATTAAGTCATAAATTTCCAAAATCGGACGTGTGTACGATTTATTGTGGCCTGCCAAACGTGCATAGTTTATTTTGGCGCACCCGGTACACATCTGCCACGGGCATTTAATTCGTTTGATTTAAAAAGCCGATTGGGAGGCGATTCAATTCTCTTATTTTTTGTAGGTGTAATTAAAGCACTTACTGCTCAGCTTCTGAACCAAAGAAATAAAATGCCCGTGGTAGAAGTGTAGACATGTTCTTCTTCTTTCGAAAACAATTTCTGGAATGCACAACAAGCGCACTAGCTACTTGGGTTTCGTCCCATTGCAGTTAACTTGTACTTTTAGCTTAAATTTGGCGGACAAAGGTAAAACCAGCTCACAGGTAAACTTTATGATTCTGATGAGATAGGAGGGCAGAAAATTTCATTTTTGTGACAAACTGATGGAATTGGAAGATTGATAATCAAATTTCACCTTTGTCCCCAAAACTGGTTGTTTTGGGCAGGAATGTCGTATAACTGGTTATTTTTTCCAATTCCTTTGGAAAAACATGGGGTCAAATATTTTACAGTACTTGCCCGCCCCTGAACAACCAAGGACAACGCTGGATAGCTAAGTTTTTCAAACGCTAGAAATTAACTGCAATGGGACTGGACACGACTATAGACTATATATAACTAACCACGCTATCTTCATATCCAGCCACACATCAAAAAAATTTGACTTCGCAGCAACAACAACAATAACAATGCCAATTCATAGGGTACTGTCGGGATTTATCAGGCAGATAAGGTTTTTTCAACTTACCAAGCAAAATCAATTCATCCACAGGGACCAAACATATTTCATAAATATATTTCAAACATTTCTCATCAAGTTCATTCTGCTCGCCGGTCGATTTTTTAACAAATGAAAGCGTTTGTCGCGAAATGTTTTGACCACTTGCGGAGGTAAATTTCGTACACCGTCGGGATTTATCAGGCAGCTAGCATTTTTACTTATATGAATCCATTCAGCAACTTGAATCATGTTAAAACATGAATTCCAAAGAATTAACAGCCTTTCTTTGCAATGTCACTTGCTATATTGCTCTTTAATTGACTTCAACATGCTGAATTCCAAGGAAGTCTTGCTTGCACCTTCTCAAAGCTTGAATGAAGGCCTAACGAAGAAAGTGGCCTTACCTTAAATGTCATGTTGCTGATGTTGTTGCTTGCCTGATATATCCCGCCAGTACAGTTGGCGGACCGACCATCCTACAATCCCCAGGATTTGTGCCAAGAATTGAAAATTCAAAAACTTTTTTGGGCATGATGGTTGGGGCACATACCACCCTTTCAAAAAATTTAATTGACCAATTTATGTGACACCGTCCAGCCTCGTAATCGCTTGGGACAGAGAAAGGACCTTGTCGCTGATGACACAGAAAAGCTGAATGGACCAAGTTTTCCGCCTGAGTGCGAGATACTCCGCCGAGCCTGGCGGGATGAAAGAAAGAGTAATTGCGATAATAATTGTACATAATGGAAGAAGAATGACAAAGGAAGATACACAAAGAGTAAGTTTTGATTTTGAAAAGTTTAAGTGGTGTTGCAGGGTGTTAAGAGCTGCGTGTGCCTGATATATCCCGCTGCCTGATAAATCCCGCCAGTACCCTAGTAATTTTCTCGCTAAGTTGGAGCATATAGTTCGCCATCTGCAGAGTTTCAGAGTATGGCACCTTTCGAATTCGATGAGATTTCTTGTGTGCAAGGAAAAATTTCTGCAAGAAAGCCAGAGAGTGGGCCGACCACCCCTCCTGCCCTCTTGAAAATAGCCTAAATGTGTTATTTTCCCTTTGTTTTGCCCTCTAAATATGTGTCCCATTTGGTGTCCCTGAATTCTTGTTACTCTCCTTTGTTGGACTAAAGATGGTGGCTAGACCTAGCCAAAAAGACGGTGGCTAGAGGTCAACATTGCAAAAAATTATCTAGACTAGAAGTCCGAAAAATTATACCCTTCCTCGCGGCACATCCCCAGGTTCCTTTACTATGGAGGAACACCCTGTGCCACAAGTACAGACATGCACAAATTCCTGCACACTAACATACCGCTCAAACTTTAAAAGGTTAATGTGAAATTCTATTACAGTTTCAGTCTTCGTAATATGAGGCGTGCGATCGCACGCGCACGCCTCCGTACACGCCTAAATTGTCCAAGGCGTGCGAAACGTCGCACGGGCAAACCTGAAAATTTACCGAATTTCATAAAATTTCAATCACAAACAATGTCGCAAAAAACAGAGCCCTCCTTTTATTTAGAATTTGAAATTTCTCCTTCATTCATCACTCGATGCTACGATTTTGCTTCGGTCTCTTTACGAAAGGAAACCGTTGTAAAGGTCAGCTCACTGGCGAAGCAAACAAGATGCAAGGATTTCAAACGGAACTTTAAATGTTTATTGATCAATCTTGGCAAATGGATTCAACAAGAAATCTTTAAAGAACTGCAAGATGCGGAGGATAGACTTGTCTTTAATAATCTCTCCAATCTGTTATATTTTGCGATAGAAAAGTTTCTTCGTGGGTCTATCATCGTTCTCTCTTCTTTGTTCATGTTCCTAGTTGAACTAAAGTGTTAACGTCGTCAAGAATCAGGGAGCGAAAATGATGAATAATACTCACTTTAATCTGACTTTGACACAAAACGCTTCTCTGGATTTTCTGCAGTGCATCTCTAGAGTAGGCCCACTACGAATTTGCGTAAACTCCCCAATAAACTTTAGATGCCTTAAAAGGTTTGGTTGCTTTTTCTAGAGCGTATATTCGCTACTTAATCACCTTCTTTAATCTGTCAATAACTTTTGTGAAATCTTTATTTGTTTTGAATTAGGCTTGAAGCCTAATTTAAGTCCACATTTTATTAAACGGGAAAACAGGAAACTGGATGGCCTAACTGCTTTGACCTTTCCCTAACTTGAAAGGCAGTACGACAGAGAAATACACATTCAACGAAATATTTTTCGTAACTTTAGTAGCACGGCAGTTTCTTGCCTGCCTTCTCTCTTCTCGACAGGAAAATAAGCCATAAGTCTCGTTGAAGAGAGCATTCACCGATGCAAGAACAACGTATTGAAAGCTTATCAATAAAGAGCAAAAAACACTCGAAAAAAGCGACGCTATTTGGGAGTGATCACCCTCGGCTTTCATAATTTACGATAGTTTACGACATGAAAGGTCATCTTCAAACCACCACCCCATATTTCTTGAGAACAAGAATGAAAAACAACAAATAATCGCAATCATGATGATAAAAGTTAGCACTTTCGTATCGCACGCCATCGCACGCCTAAACTAACCTAGACGTGCGAAATGCCGCACGCGGCCCATTTTCATATTATGAAGACTGAGTTTTCTTTGAAATAAATTTGAAGGAACGTAGGGCTTTTTCTGTAAATCTGCCATGGAAATTATTGTCAATATCTTGATTAATGCCAAAATGGCAGCATTTATTAGATTTGCGGATACGTCATCAAATTTCTAAATCCGAAACCAGAAAATTACAGATTTCTGCTTGCCACTATATCGTAGACCTTCATAAACTATGGTTTTCTTGAAGGTTATTTCATTTTTCTTCTATTGGTTAGGATTGACGATGTTATTTTATTTTTTTCAAATTTTCCATTAATTTTTTCAAAAATAATTAGATTCCTGCCATTTTGAAAAAAATCAAGAAATCCAAAACATTCCTTGGCAGATTTATAGCAAAGTACCATTATGTCCCTTTAAGGCCATTCAATTCAAAGAAGAATGTGATAGAATTTACACCCACCTTCTTAGAAATTTAAATGATTTGAGCCCTATGCACCGGGGTGTTTGGAAAACTAAGACCCAGAAAACAAAGACCTAAGACCACGAAACCAAAACCCAGAAATTGGAGACTATTATCATCACATTGGAACCAAATATTTCCAGTTGAAAAAGTGCATGGTGTTTTTTGTTTATCATAATTCCATTGTTAGCTGTGATGATTGACAATGATTGTTAACTTTGTGTTATCTTCTTCAGCAAACAGCATGGCAGAAAAGAGGCCAAAAGAATTTCCTGTAAAATTCACTCCAGAGGAACTGAAGAAGAAGCTTACCCCTGAACAGTATCATGTCACCCAAGAAAGAGGAACAGAAAGGTAACTTATATTTTTCTAGTTGCCATAGGTGCTGTAGGAGTTGTTAGTTATTACTGTGTAGCTAAAGAGCGGCTAACATCATTACTTCTTTACTTCCACAAAGAGATTTTGAATTCTCATATTTAGTTCTTTAAATGGAAAAATAAAAGTGTGTTTGGAAAGCATTGAAAAATTAAGGGAAAATTCCTTGAAATTATCAGAAATTGTAGGTAGATATGACGTGTGCAAATATCTAAAAATCCGAAAATTGATCAGATAAAAAGTCTTATCGTTCTGCAGGAGGGTTACTGTAACCTTAATATGCACAAGACCTGTACAGTAAGGCAATCCAATCAAACTCAAAGGAAATTAATTTTGAGGCATTGAATTTTCATATTTACTTGCAGCATATGAGTTTGAGATCCTTTTTTGTATTTCAATATTTCCATGGCATTTTGTGAACTGAAGTACAAATAAGCCAATGAATCATATTCTCAGCAGAATTTTTTAATATTCCCATTTTATTTTTCAGAGCATTCACTGGAGAGTATTTGAATAACAAGAAATCTGGAACATATGAATGCGTTGTATGTGGAGAAGATCTCTTTGATTCAAAGACAAAGTATGAATCTGGCTGTGGGTGGCCATCATTTTACGATATGTTGGACAAATCAAAAGTAAAACACATCACAGATACATCATTTGGAATGAGCAGAACTGAAGTTGTATGTGCCAAAGTAAGTCCTTTCTAAATACCCAAAGAGCCAGAAAAAAGTTCCCACTTTTGAACGTCATTAGCACCAAAAGTACTTGATGGATTGGAATGATAAAATTCTGCTTGATAGCCGAGAAATTGAAATTTTTTGTGATTTTCCAGAGACGTAGGAACCTGGGAAGGGGGCACTGGGGGCATGTGCCCCTCCAAGATTTTGCAATAAACAAAGAAGTGCCCTTTTCACTTTCAGGAAGTGCCCCTTTACCTTCATGAAATAAGTGCCCTTCAAAAGTAGTGCCTCCCTCCGAAGTTTGAAATGCTTCCTACGTCCCTAAATTTTTCTCAGGTTTTTATAAGCACTGGAAATATAGGTGTTGTAAATTCAACTTTACGAAAAGTTCATGTTGTGAATGCACGAAAAGGCACTTGATCAAACCATGAAGAAACTTTTTGTGCAGAACAAGAAAGAAAGTACAGTTTTTCAAGGATGAGAGATACCGTCTGCATATCTGTTGCCATGGTATTGAAAAACATCAGTATTCTTTGAAAATCTATATCTTATAACTCCTGAAAGAGGTGAATTGCACTTGCTGTACTTGATTGTTCTTACGAACTTAATCTTTTTCTGAGGCTCTTTTTCAGCCATTTCATAACAAAAGAATTTTCTTAAAGTTGAATCTATCTACCGTGTGATTAAGCAAGAGGTTACTACTACCCCGTTTGAAATGCCACTGCTACTTGGATACTTAGATGATAATATTGGCAAATATAGTATCTAATGGTGGGCATTTTCAAATCCTTTTTGAAATATACCTAACTAAAATCGGCCAATCCGTCCTAAAATTATGAGCGAGTTTCTCGAGAAATCCCTCTTAAGAAACCTTCAAAACTGGCCTTAAATGACGACCGAATTTCCCTAATATTTTTGCCTTATTGCAGCAATGGCATCAATACATTTTAGCAAATGTTATCTCCTTTGGAAGATGAAATCACCTGTTTGTTCCTCGTATCTTGATAAGCATTTCATTTCTAAGCATTTCACAGAGTTTGGCATGACGGTTTAATATGTGGCGTCTCAGAAGAACTTTCTTTCCCTTAGTCAAAGTTTTCTATCAAAAACAGCGAACCGTCCTGAATGGACAGAGTTCAAATCGGGGACATCTTTATAACGTTTTATAGTGTAAGTTAGTAGGAAGCGTAATAAGTAACTTTTCTTGTAAAATTTTAATTGAATATAAGAAAATCATCTGAAATAACGTTGTTGTGCTCCCAGGGATGACACTTTCAAAAGGGTTAAACAACACGTGTGCAAGCATGTAAAAGTCATTGCTGTAACACAGAACATTTGGTCGTGATTTTTGGCCCATTTTGAAAGATTCTTATTGGGTCTTCTCTTGAGAAAATCGCTCATAGTTTCAAAACGGAGCAGCTGATTTCGATCAGGTAGATTTTGAAATATATTTGAATATGTCCACTATCATAGCAAAATAGCCAATAGCATTGCCTTAAAGGTCATTTTATTGATGCAAATGAATGGCACAGTTGAATGATAAATAATGTCGTTTAACTTTTTGATACCTTCTTTCATTTTTAAGTTATCCACTGTTTTGTACGATGGGCTGATGATGTAATTTTGTTTGCAAAATGTAAAGAAAGTATACAAGGTTGTCCATGTTTCCAAAGAGAAATCTAATTAAAAAACTTTGCACAATCAACATGCCTTTCTAAACATCATATTAAGTCATGAGGCAATTTGTATAACATCTATTCAGTTCAGCTGAATTATTTCTTACAACTGTAACCTTTCAAAGATCAGATACAGTTATATTTCCATATGTTATCCTAGTAATTTGCAAATAAAATGACGTCATCAGCTGCAACTTAATATCAGTGGATATCTTGAAAACGAAATGAGATGTCAAAGAAATTTGAACAGGATTCTTTAGCATTCGACTGTGCCGTCCATTTGCATTAATACAAATTTTCGCTTCAGGTCACCTTTAATATCTACGCAGCAGTGGCCTTTCAACGGGGATTGTCTTTTGTGACTCACCCAGTATTCCTAAGTGGAGATAAAGAAAAACGTTCGTCACTGGCTCGTATATTTTAAAAAGGTTATCAAAATCAGTGCTTTTACCAGAGGCTTTAGATCAATTTTTACGAAATATTCATATGAATAGAAATTGCAAAGTGTGAACTCTTTTAGGCTTGATGCAAAATAATTGTTGGATCACTTCTATTATTAACGTTTTATATGTATGTATGTTAGAATTCGCCACAAAATTGAAAATTAAATTTTTACAATGGTTAAAATGATATAAAATAGTTACAATACAATTTACATAACAACTTTAATGAATATAGGTTTAAAAAAAGCACACTTATTTCCATAATGGTCCCCCTTAGAGGTGGTTGCAAGAGAAACGGTATTATAAACATTATATTTTTAAATGCTTTTGGATAAAGCATTTTCTATTAAGGCCGAATCATGAATGTGAGAGAGGACGCGCGGTTTTAATAGAACACATATATGTCGTTTTCTTCTCTCGATTTTGCTTTATTTCATGTGGACAACTTTATCGGTAGTCGTTTGGTTACCCTGCATAACTTGTTGGGTGAGTTACAAAAGATGTGTCCACTGTCTGAAAAGTCAAACAGGGAAAGCAACGCATCCATTTGGGACAATTTTGTCCACAATCTTCAGTATTCCGTCCTGAAATTAGGAATAGACCTTTTAGCTATTCTACAAAAGAAGCTGGATCGAGCGTTATTTTTATACATTTTATATGCGAGGTTCGATCGAGTGGCGTTAGAGCTTCTATCACTACTGTGCACATTCGAAAATTCTAATGAATGTACCAAAATATCGCTCGATTATGATTGTTTTCAGAATAGCTAAAAGGTCTATTAGCTAAAAGTTATATTTCTAGAATCATCCCTAAAGCAGATACATGGCCTGTTCACTAGCTATTATGTCGATTTTAACTTTTCGATAGCCCAGCATTGATGAGGAGGCAGAATATCATCCTAGCAGTTTCCGTATCTTTAAAAAGCAATGCCTGAACCAAAAAAGCATTACTTGACCATTTTAATTGTTGAAAGATGGGTCAAGTTGAGGCACTCACGTACAATTTTGGTAAGGCCCACAGAAGCTGGTTCTTGGGAATTCTTCATTTGAGATTAAGAATATGCTTTTTAAGTTACAAATAATTCTCAAAATGAAGTTCAACCCGCAGCTAGGTAACGGAGTTGTAATTTTCAAAATTGGTGTTGCAGTTTTCGTGGTACCATTTTTCAAAAAGTAGTCATTTTATGACTAGCCCATTAAGGTACCGGGTCCCAAAAAAAGTACTCCTGTTTTAAAAATCACCAAAAATCGATTATCAAACTTTTGATGAAAATTTTCTTTTTCACTTGCTTTGTCAAAGACCCAAAAATATTTATAGATGCTAAAATAGTTGCTTTTGATACAACAAGGTAGAAAAATTAAACATTGAAAAACCTTATTTCGAGCTATACTTTTTAAGCAAAATCTCCAATGATAGTGTGCATTTCTTTCTGTCATTTATGACCAAACCAGAAGCTTTATATGCACAAAGAAATTGATCTGGCAAGCATAAATGCTTTTTTGCAGTATGCTTCAAAACCAGGTAGCCCTAAAAAGAGCTAAATTTGTTAATTTATCGAACCAATTACAAGGTCAGCTATGTCTGGGTAAATAATTTGATCCTTTATCTACTTGGCAAAAAAATAAAATTGAAGATCGGTCATGTAATCAAATTTTGGTGATTTTTCAAACGGGCGTACTTTTTTTAGGTAACGACATGAATAGACGATTGCCGTGGCGGCGAGAAACCTAGTTGTAACGAGAAATAGAAATATGAGAAGTTTGTTCTTATGAATAGACGATTGCAAAATCGCTAAAGATGGCGGCGAGAAACCTTTTACCAATATGCATTTTGTTCTTTAATCGAATTCGTATAGAATCGCTAAAGATTCGTAATTCCAATTCAATGCATCTTAGTAAAAAGTTCCTCGCTGCCACCTTTAACGCAGTCGTCTATTGCATGCTGTTAAAATGTTAGCCCAAGGCAGTAGCATGTTTATTAACTTTTCTTTAGTGTGGAGCTCATCTGGGACATGTATTTGATGATGGTCCTCGTCCAACGGGACAACGTTACTGCATGAATTCAGCTTCCTTGAACTTCAAAGATAAAGGTATGCTTTGTATTCATTTTACTTCAAAGAGCACGCTCCTCTTTAAGGTTACCGTACCCCTTCAGTGACTACTCTTGGTGTTTTATCTCTTCATTATCACCTACGCGACATAACACCAGGCCCGACACCAGCCTTGAATTCATAAGGGGGCGAAGAACCAACATTTTCCGACCCCAAAATCAACAGCAACGCAGACCCCGAATTTTGGAGGAATCATGCGCGAAAGGACTGATGTGCTCCTTTTAGGAATCATGCGCGAAAGGACTGATGTGCTCCTTTGATGACAGAAAGCAAAGCTAAAGAAAACAATGGAGGTATCAGGTGTCTCTTTGTCCTATTTATAGACAAGCGCTATATAGCTCAAGTCATTCACTTTAAATATACTTCAAAATGATGTAGTTTAAATTTAAATTATTTAAATTATTTAAATTTAATTTGAATTTAAATTTATTTAGATTGTGGAATTATTTTCCTTTTTCAGCGTTGGAGCATTCAAAATTAGTGAATATAAAGCAAAAATATGCTGTAGATTCAAAATTCATCTCAGAATTTATTCTCGAAAGTTAAAAAATTCATGTTTTATGCATCATTCTCCCAACATAATCGCCTAAATGTGGGCCTGCAACCACACTGAAAATCCAACAGTTAGAGTAAAATTTTCAACAAAGAGCCTCCTGGGAGGCGCTCCGCCCCACCAGCCCCCCCTCCCCCCCACTGGCCTCGGCCCTACATAACGCGTACGTAACATCATTCGATTCGTCAGTAAATGGGGAGTATCTATAAGCCAAAACCACGCGCTATAGGAAATGCGGTAGTTGATGTGTGGATAATGATATTCAAAAGTTACCTTGGTCTTCATTCTTCTCGGCTTTTGCTTGTTATTTTGCTTGAAATAGTCTTGTCCTATCCTACCCCATCCTGCCATTTTGATTTGTGAACAGGGAAGCTGTCTCCCGCTCAGGGTAATGCGAGGCCAATTGCGCAGTCAAAACCAACGCATGCCCAAGAAAAAGAATATTTCATTAATTTCGACCATTCCTTCCCGTGGATATGGGAGATTTTCTGCAGAAAGCTCTTTCCAAAAATCTGCAAAAACAAGTGAAAACGACGAGCAGAATTTCCTTGGTTTTTTCCTTTCTAACAATAATGACACCACATGTATTCATATATTTTGTTCTCTTGGGAGAATGGACTGGAATCCCCCTGAATAGCTTATTGTTACTAGGGGGAAAACTTTTTCATCCTCCCAAGAGGATAACGAGTGCTAAAATGTGTTCAAGTCTTTGCTGTAAGGTAAAAATATCAGGGAAATTTGCTCGTGATTTTAGCACGTAGCACGGGTTTTTCGAAGGAACTTTCCCAAGAAAATCCTTTGTAAAATCTAAGCGAAGTGAGCGATTTCAGCTAGGAAAAATTCTAAAAATAATTGAACATGTCGGCTATTCATTCAGATATTGCGATATATTATTGCTTGTATATTTAGAGAGCAATAGTCTTCTCAAACTGCAGGCATTTTTTCTGACATGTTTGCACTATATATCATTTTGGGGCACCCGGTACAGCAAAATCGTGGTTCTCCGGAAACAGCAAGCAGGTCTTTTGAAAGGTTTAAAGGCATTGAGTCATGTTAAGTAGACTGCTGCATATACCCAAATTTCACGAATCTGCTGACTCATGGTTCTCGATGGCGCATCTGATTGGCTAACGCTCGTGTGAAATTAAACTGATCACAGCAGACGCATTGTGCAACAGCAGGTCCTTTTAGTTTGTTTTGAGTGATAATTGCTGTTGATCACATGGGTCACATGATACACGGCAAAGCAGGTCTATTTATCATGACTCACTGCCTTTAGAGCCACCCTGACCCTGGAGAACGTCTGTGCAGTAGTGTAGATGCCGTTCAGTAAGGCAGCGGTTGCCCAGTGCGACACAGGGATCACATGATGTCATTGGAGGGATCACATACAGTAAATTTGAGGCTATTCAGTTATTTACAGGGATAACATACAGTAAATGAGAGGGGAACATAGTGTCATTGGAGCGATTGCCTCAGTAAATTTGAGGTTATTCAGTAAATTATAGGGCTTACATGATGTCGTTTGAGGGATCACATCAGTAAGGGTGAGGCTATTCAGTTACTTACAGGGATAACAAGCAGTGCCGTACAGGGATAACATCGTGTCGTTGCAGGGATGACATCAGTAAAGTAGCGGTTATTCAGTATTCTGATGTGAGCCCTCCAACGACATCATGTAAGCCCTATAATTTACTGAATAACCTCAAATTTACTGACGCAATCCCTCCAATGACACTATGTTCCCCTCTCAATCACTGAATGTTGTCCCTGTAAATAACTGAATAGCCTCAAATTTACTGCATGTGATGCCTCCAATGACATCATACGATCCCTGTATCGCACTGGACAACCGCTGACTTACTGAGCAGCCTCTACACTACTGCACAGACGTTCTCCAGGGTGAGAGCTTCTTTCCCATGAACTGCAACACTTCTTCCCGTGTGATAGTTGTCTAACTGATTTATTTATTCCTTTAGACAAAAAGGAAGAACTCTAAAGTCGAAGAAAAAATTATCATGGTACATCAGGTGACTTTGATGAAATTTCATAGCGCCTAGGCATATAGAACTCCCATAAATTTGCACACATAATACTTCTCGTATTACTGTGTGTAACTGCCATTGATAATTTAACAAAATGTATGTCGTGTTCTATCCAGTCGTGCGAAACCAAATGACTCTGGAAATGTTCATCTGAAATTCTTTAATTGAAATTTGTAAAAATGCAAATGGATGTCCAAGATTCAAAGGTTCCATTGAGTGACTTTCAAGGGGGTACTGATACTCAATATGTCATAGTTGATTTATTTAATCATTTGATGCTAGCAAGATAAAATAAGGAGACTATTTTTCATCTTGGTACTAACTACATTTGATACCTTCCTACTTTCATTATTATTCTTAATTTTATAAGCAGTGTATTTAGTGTTTTTGAACTATTTTTGATGAAATGGTTGCCGTGAGAAGGTAATCTAACAATCTGAGCATTTATGGTTTTTTTCCTTCTGCTGGTACAATCTTCATCATAAATCCATAGTCTATTGAGACCATGGAGTATTGTTGAATCCTCAAATCTGCGCTTTCAATCCTTTCAGTCATGAGCTGCTCTAACCGTCAGTATTGCTAATAATCCAGTGGAGTCTTTGATGTTGTATATCCACGATATTCTAGGTCTGCCACTGCCCCCCCCCCCCTTCTGGAACAACAAGTTATCTGTAAACAAGAACTCCATCATGAATTTGTATTATCAAGAAAGAGTAAAGGTTCCTGTGCGATTGGCATGCTTTGGATTGCATAGCGTCCCTTTGCTGTCGCCATTTGCGTGGTCCATGGAAGTGCCGACAACAAAAAGATTCTACCTGTCCAGAAAGAGCTCCTTGAAATGTTTTGCCAGCGATCATACCCAAGCTTTATTGGGCTTTCTGATTTGCTGGTTTCTGAATAATTCGCGGTTTTTATTTTAATTTTTTCTCGTTCCAATGTTATCTGAATACTTGATGTTACTATAGTGTCAGACGAAACTTAAAGTAAGTGCTGAGAATACTCAAACATTGATCTGCTAATACCTATATGAAACTATGTACATGAAGATACTTTTCATTTCACTAAATAAAAAGCAATTATTTGTAACGCAAGTCTTTAAATTCGTTACAAAAAATAACAATCATTCAATTGCAATTTTTTTCTGAAAATTTCAATAATTTATGATTTAATTTTAGTCGGTCCTCTCTTCTTCCATTTTGGTTTTCTTCTCTATATCTTTTCCTTCCCCGCTGCTATCTGAGCTAACATGAATTTCTAATTGTCCATCTTTAGGTGGTTGATTTTCCTCAGCCAGCAATGCTTTAGTTTCATCTAAACTTCCTTGTGAATTTGAGCGGCTTAGCACTGGAAGGAAATAATTAGGAGTTAGTTTATAACATTTTTAAACTGCCACATGAATCAGAAAGACGCACTGCATTGATCAAGGCAGTATTATTGATTGTCAGTGATTCGTCAGTGATTCTTCGTTAGTAATTTATAGAGGAAATGCAAAGGATCCCGCCTCGTTTTCAATTTTCGCTCCTTCACATTTCCTCTATAAATTACTAACCAAGAAAAACTAACGAAGAATAGAAATAGACTTGGAGCAAATCTAATTCAATAGTGGACATGTTCAAATCCACTTTAAAATCAACATGACTGAAATCAGCTACTCCGTTCTGAAATTATGAGGGATTTCGGAAGAAAACCTTCAAAACAGGCCTAAAATCATGACCAAATTTCCCTAATATTTCTGCCTTACAGCAATGACTTCTACACGTTTTAGCACGTGTTATCCTCTTTGAGAGGATGAAATCGTTCAGAATAATGGTGTCATGCTCCCAGGGACGGCATTTTCATTCTCCCAAAGGGATTACAGGTGCGCTAAAGCATCAAAAGCTTCAAGGCAGAAGATTTGGTCGTGATTTGAAGGTTTCTTGAAGGATATTTCTTGAGAAAATTCCTCATAATTTGATAAGGAAGTGGGCTATCTCCGTCAGGTAAATTTTAGAATGGATTTGAACATCTCCAACATACCATTGAATGATATATTTGCCAACATTCTTGCCTTGATATGCCGTGAGCAGTAGCCTTTCAAATAAACAAGGCCAGACTTTTTAAGACAATAGCACGAGTTGGTTTTGATTGACACCGCAATTCAAAACGATTAGCGATTAGCGATCGCAGACAAAGGAAATTCTCTCAACCAGTAATTCAAAACGAGCAAAGCCGCAAAAGTATCTCTGAAACTCAGGTTGCTAGCTCGCTCGTTGTGCATTCCAGAAATTGTTTTCAAGAGCAAACATGAGCATAGATCGAAAGAAGAAGGATATATCTACACATCTGCCTCAGGCAGTTAATTTGTTTGGTTCAAAAGCCGATTGGGAGGCGATTCAATTCTCTTCTTTTTTGGGTGTAATGAAAACACTTACTGCTCGGCTTCTGAACCAAAGAAATAAAATGCCCGTGGTAGATGTGTAGATATATCCTTCTTCTTCTTTCGATATATGCTCATATTTGCTCTTAAAAACAATTTCTGGAATGCACAACGAGCGCGCTAGCTACTTGGGTTTCAGAGAAACTTTTGCGGCTTTGTTTGTTTTGAATTTATGGTTGAGAGGATTTCCTTTGTCTGCAACCGCTAATCACTTTGAATTCACATGTCAACAAAAGTATTGCATGCTATTGTCTTACAAAATCTATCCTTGTTTTTCAAATAAGGATTGTTTTATTTAGTTTTTTTTCATATCACCATGAAACATCTAAGAAGAATACATAATTTACAGTACTGTGTACCATTCGTATCGGGAGAGAACACGTGGTTATCTTGCTCCCATTGCGAGTGGTAGTTACAATTCAACAATAATATTTAAATATCTACAGGCACTACACCAAAGAAAAGAATCGCAAATCGCAAATTGCAAATTTGACTTCTTACTACCCTGTTACAATTCATCGAATCATTCATAGGGCTTTGCATATGATAATGTCAAGCCTGAATATTGCAGTGCAACATAACCCTGCTTCCCTCAAATTTCATGGCTCCGTGCAGGCGGAGAGACACTTTACTTACCTAATTCATACTGTCTTCTCGCCAATCCCCTTCCCGTTACTATGACAGCGACATAGATTCCAACAGCAGCAAAACAGAGAATGCAACTAATTCCAAGGAATCCAGATGGACCAATTACATCGAATAGTTTTCCTATGATGAGGGGAATTGTCATTTCTCCAGATCCAGAGCATACTACGAATATGCACGTGATTGTGCCTGTGGAGAAATAGAAATAAGTCAATCTTACATCCGTTGGTTGGTCAACAATCAATCAAAAATCAAATCAATGAATCATTGATGCAATAGACCTTTTCACAGAGGTCTGGGACGGCGCGCTACTTTTCTGGAAGATGGCAGATGCGTGGGAGGATGCGCTGCGAAAGGGAATCCTTTTCACGATCCAAACACTGGAACACATTTGCAGTTAGCGAATTGTGAGCCAAATATCGCATTTAAATCAAGCTAAATGGTTCAGAGAAGATCAGAAAGGCTTCAAATGTGAAAACAAATAGTTACATATCACATTTAAACAATATTAGCACATTTTTTGCAGGGAAACGATCATTTCTTCAAGTTGTATACGGTAATCGAAGTTAGACTTAATGGTAACTAAAGACGAAGGCCTTGGTCAAATTAATTTTTTATTTCTCTTTATGAATTGGGCTCATTGCCCATTAACTACAGGAATACAGCTCAGAACTCAATCAATTAATCATTTGATCAACGATTGATTTCGTCTTTCATTCTTTCATCCACAGTCGTGGCCATGGATAAAGAGGTTTAAACAGCTCTTTATCCCTGGTCGTTTCCAAAAGTTTCCAAAAGACCACATTTTTGTTGGTAACATTCCTTGGCGTAACGAGATGGAACCCTACCGCTCTGCCTATTTTATTCTCTTGGAGTTCTTTTAGAGCAACTTTCCATGTAGATTCCGAACGTTGATGTTGTTTTTTGAATTCTGCGCCATTTTGTTATGACGTCACAATAAAATCGATAGAAATTCTCGAAAATTATAGTGATTCTGCTGGCAAGGGATGTGACCCAAAAATTGTGTTACTTAGCTGGATTTTACATCAGTCTATGCACAATTCATTTCTATGATTTGTTTGCAAAATATCAGGATACACTAGCAGGAAATATGTTGCTAAGTTTAGCACAACTTTGATACCAACCTGTAAGCCTGAAATATCCTTCAGCCATAGATACACTAGTAGGAAATATGTTGCTTAGACACAATCCGAAAGTAGCTGTTCCTACCCATAATGATATGATATGATGTCGCATAACATACATTACTATTGTTGATGTGAGACATCCAACCTGCAGATACAAAGCATAGTTTTAGTCGCTTTCTTTTCTCCTTTTTCCTTTCTTTTTAAAATGTTTACCTTGGGATACAATTCAGTTCAGTAACAAGTTAAACAACTGCTTTCCAACTTCAGTTTCAGTTTCATTGACAAACATATCTAAGTACATACCGGGTGTCTCAAAAAAGTACCCCCGTTTGACCGAGCAAGGGAAGAAAACCATAAAATTTCGGGATTCATAGCTACATTTGTCGATCTTCAAATTAAATGCACGTACCTTGCATTTCAAAATCGTCCACCAAACACCGGAGATATGAGTTCACAAGGTCAAAATTTGGAGTGCACCTGAAACCAGAGGTTTTGAGAAAGGGCCTAACCATGATTTGACATCACATAACACTTCGCAAAAGAATTTTCAACAATGAATTTTAGTTTTTATTTTTGAAAAGAATCAAACCTTGTATCACTTCAATTGTTCTCGAAATGACTTTTCTTCTTAGGAATCGGTCCGTGCATTGCGTTCTATCCCATGTGTTTTGTATCAAAGACAAGGAATAGGAGCACATGCACGCTTATTTTGGAGGTGTGGCAGGACTTTATCATTCTTACCACATTTTTACTATATTCATTTAATCAGGGCCATGCCCATGTGTCCTTTATTCTTTTCAAATACAAAAAAACTGAAAACTAAAGTTTATAGGTGCTTTGGAAAATTTCCATGATACGAATCATGGTTAGGGCCTTTGTCAAAACCTCTGGTTTCCGGTGCACTGTAAATTTTGACTTTGCAAACGTGTATCTCCGGTGTTTGGTGTATGATTTTTAAATACAAGGTGTGTGCATCTAAGTTGAAGATGGATACATTTAGCTGTGAAGTCGGTGAGCAATGATATCTTATCGTTTTGTTCCTATTTCCAGTCAAAAGGGGGTACTTTTTTCTGAGACACCCGGTATAAGAATACAACATACGACATAGTTAAAAGCTGGCCCGGGCCAGGTCAAAAATATATTCTATTATACTCGACAACTTTGACGCATCCGGTCTCATTGTGTAGCTGAAGAAACAATGGGTTTGTGGGCGTTTCTTTGGCCTATTTATAGCGGCTACGAGATATAGCTATGTCTATTCCCTTTAAAATAAACAATTAATATGCATACGTGACACAAACTACAAACTACAAACTACAATACAATCAAAAATTAACGAAGGGAAGATTACAAGGCAAAAGATGTACTTAGATGTATTTGTCTAAGGAGGAGCTCTCTAACAAATAAACTAATCGAAAGAGAGAGAGCCCCCCACCCCCTCCCAAATAAAAAGACTAAAACTAAAAAAGAAATATTTTTTGCTTATAAAACACAAAAGCCTACAATGAACAACTGACATGTATAAAGAAAGACCAAAACTGTCCCAGCAAAAGAAAAAGAAGGTGATAATAAGCCTAAACAGTTATTTTCATAAATCTATTTACAACTTTCATATTGAGGTAAGATATTGAATTTTAAAATATTCATGGATAAAATGGAGCGTTAGCTCAAGAATATATCTATTCAGTGAATTGTGAAAATCTTTGTCGCCATACAATAAAAGTTTTAATAAAGCTTCATTCGCAAGATTTAAATATCCAAGTGGTCAAACTAATGTATAGATTCCAGTGAGGAAGTCTTGTCTTTGTACCTACATCAAAGCATTTAGGACTGTTTGGATTCTAGAAAGTCATTTTGGAGTCAACATCGAGTTGCAATCAAAACAAGGACAGTCCACCCTTATGGCCGAAAATCATTTGCAATTCGTAGAGCCGACGCATACATCTTGGATAAACTCGATTCAGAAATGAACTTTACCCCTTCGATCCAGTAATTCAAGCGAAACTGAAAGCTTTCAATATTCAAGGAAAGCTGATCTCCCGGGGGGGGGGGCTCCTTGACTTAAATTTGTACGGGGGTGCGGGGTGTGCCCACGAAAGTACGAAACGAAACGATACGAAACGAAAAAACGAAAATTCATATTGAAATTTCATTTTTTTTATTTTATTTACAACTTTCATATCAAATAAGCACTCGGCTTGAAAAAGAAAAAAGAAAGATTATAGTTGCGATGCAGATCAGCCTGGGGGGGAAGGAGTGGGTACTTAGTATATTTGTCCGACGGGGATGTGCCATTTTTCAGGGTATCGTTTTCACCTATTTTTTCCAGTGCAGGGTATCAAAGAGGGCAATTTTTCTAGAGCAGCTTGTCAAAACATGTCAAAAGGGGATATTTTGTTAGATCGGGTCGTTTTTCGGACTCTTTTAGAGTATACTTTTCACCATTTATTTCTAGAATCGGTTATCATTTGGAGCGAAAAATTCTGCAGCATGGTTAAAAAAAATGTTCTTGGGTACCCCCTGCACCCGTACAAATTTAAGTCAAGTACCCCACCCTGGGAGATCAGCTTTCCTTGAATATTCAAAGCTTTTGGTTTCGTTTGAATTACTGGAGCGAAGGGGTAAATTTCATTTCTGAATCGAGTTTATCCCACATGTATGCGTCGGCTCTACGAAGTGCAAATAATTTTCGGCCATAAGGGTGGACTGTCCTTGTTTTCATTGCAACTCGATGTTAACTTGTTGCTCCAAAATGACTTTGTAGAATCCAAACTGTCCTACATGCTTTGATGTAGGTACAAAGACAAGACTTCCTGACTGGAATCTATGCATTAGTACGACCACTTGGATATATAAATCTTGCAAATGAAGCTTTATTACAACTTTTATTGTATGGGAATAAAGATTTTCCCATTTCACAAAGTAGACATATTCTTGAGCTTACGTTACACTTTATCCCTATATAAATGAAACTGGTCAATTCGAGTGAATTTCTGTAATCACTTACCCATCCCTTCATAAGCCACCTGATTTTGTAACTTGTTTGTAAATGGCTTCGTGGTAGACATAGCCTTTTGCTCCCTGGGGTTAATTTTGTAAGTAACGTAGTTCGTAATGTGTATTGTAAAATTTTATTTAGAATATCTGTAAAAAATAAATAAATAAAAGAAGCTTGCTAGAAGGATGAAACATATTGTTGATACTCACTATGTCGACGAATAACATGATCTTTGGTGAAACATAGATGGATACGAATATTGCAAATAATCGACCAAGTGCCACCGAACCCTGTAAAGAGATATAAAAAAGATTTTAGAACAGTTGTAAGGTTACTGCGTTGCCCGGAGGGGGGGTACTTGACTTAAATTTGTACGGGGGGTTGTGCTTGTGCCCACGAAAAAATCTTTTTTGCCCTGCTTCAGAAATTTTCGCTCCAAATGATAACCGATTCTAGAAACAATTGGTGAAAAGTATACTCCAAAACAAAATAATTTGACCGAAAAACGACCTGATCTAACAAAATATCCCCCTTTAACATGTTTTGACAACCTGCTCTAGAAAAATTTCTTTCTTTTCATAGCCTGTGTTAGAAAAAAATAGGTGAAAACGATACCCTGAAAAACGGCACATCCCCGTCGGACGAATATACTAGGTACCCCCTCCCCCCGGGCTGCGTTGCCAACTTGTGCAGACTGTTTGGCACCGATATTTAGGTATTTATGGATTCTTGTAGGTTTTGAAACTTCAAATGGTTCTTTCATTTTCATACTGGAGGTAAATGGGGATATGTTAACACAAATTTCCTAATCTCTTTTAATTGATCGAAAGTTCTGCTAAGAATAACTTAGTCTTGTGCTCCGCTTTGGCTCCGTTGTCACTAACGAATGTTTCATCTCATGAGAATCCTATCGATTTTACATTTTCACTTTCTTTGACTTTCTAATTAGTATACGACTATACAACACTACATGGACGACACCACAGGTAGCAAAAGACAATTACTATCCTCGTGGCCATTAACATAAAGACATGCAAATAGATGAAAATTAAGTTAACAACTACAAAAAGCCACAAATACGATTAATTACTGATAAATACTGGGATATGTTTCACATTGGATGTCAGGCCAGCATAGGCGCATGAAACTGAACAACAGGAATCCCGGACGAGAGAGCAACAGGGACAGCAGTTGCTACCACCACTGATCCCCCTCCAGAGTCCCCACCGCCCAATACACTATACACATATGCTGTCGTATGCGGCATGACATGACATAAAGCGAAAGCAAGCTATAACTTACCCAGAAAAGTGAATTAAGGTACGCTGCATCATCCGGGGTAATACCATTACCACTTTTAATTGCATTGGTATAAATACATGCACCATACTACTTTTTATGCGGCATCACATGACATAAAGCGAAAGCAATCTAGAACTTACCCAGAAAAGTGAATTAAGGTACGCCGCATCATCTGGGGTAATACCATTACCACTTTTAATTGCATAAGTATAAATATATGCACCAAACGATCCTTGTAAACCATCTGAGATGAAGACCATCATTGCTATCCAAACTGTAATACAAATGACGGGACCTTTGATCTCAGGGTCTATTTCACTTCGAATTGAACTCACTGTGTCTTCGCCGTACGAAGCGGATGCAGATCCTGAAATTAAAAGGAATACATGAAGACTACAGGGTGTCCCAAAAAGAATTTGCTCTGTTTGTGTGGCTGCTGTGGAGGAGCTGTAGCTTTATTTTTCTCACTTCTTACCCAGAAAGGGTTTTTACTCGCTGGAACCTTTCTTTCAAACATTACTGGTTTTTTATATTGCTGGAGAACAATAGAAGTGCTGTCTTTCAAGAAACAAGCATTCAAAGGCAGTCTGTCATGCATCTGATTGGGTGATAAGGACAATTCAAGGAATAGGACAATATATGGCTACTGATCTTAATGAATTTCTACAGCCGTAGAAAGTGATAACGGTCAGCCTTCCTTTATTCCAAAGGCACAGATTCAATTATACATCCGTTGTGTTGAGCTCTGACTTTATTGCGGCGAATCAGATTCGTGACAGACTGCCTTTAATTTACCTTTCCTCTGCATAAATCAGCACCCACTTGTCAGATTGACTCAGAAAGGATCTCAATCTCTAATTTGAAGCTTGACCTATGCAACGGTGTAAAAACCGAGAAAATAAATATATACCTCCTCCACAGCAGCCACACAAACGGGGCACAATTTTTTTGGGACACAGTCCAGAAGAAGGTCCAACCTTCCTCCAGACGCCGATCTCGATACTGGGTGAATGAAAAGCATTACCTACTTAGCAGTTTAAGCGACACCTCCTCCCTTTGCAAAAAGAATCCTAGCCCCCCCCCTCCTATTGAGAATTCCCCAATGTGTTTAGGCCTGGGTTGACATCAAATTTTGCAGTGTTTACCTCTCCTGCTTCCATCCTCAGATGACATTGAATTAGTAATATCCCATTCTATTCTTCTCTGTCTCTCTCTTTTCTCAACAAAGTATAGGTAAATCAAGGCAAACGTCACAAGTATCTGAAAGAAACAGAAACAGAATAAAATAAATTTTTGATACTTGCAGGTTAGAGAAAATTGATGATTATGATACACTTTCATTTATAAAGTTCGGAATACCTCTGGAACGACTGTTAATTCTTTAGAGCAAATGCACCTATCTTCTAAGAAAATGTTACCACCTTATGCTTCCAAGTTTTTTATCTTTGTCAAGACCAACAACATCGTACAAAATCTCTAGATTGATTACATTCGTTAAGTTTCGCTTCATTCAATTGAATTGTTATTTACCGTTAGGTATTTGGGGCATCGTTGGGTAGCCTGCGTGCAGCCTCAACTCCTTTTCCGTTGAGGAGGAGTTGAGGCTGCACGCAGGCTATCGTTGGGGGGAATGAAGCGAAAACAAGGACTCGTGTAATGAATCTACTAAATATCATCCATGATAAATAAGAAATGTAAGAAACCGAAAAAGCCAATAACTGCTCTAATTTCAATCTGCTTCGAACTTCGAAGCTGCGTGATAACAGTCTGCCATTGATAATTTGTCTCATTTGATACGAAGCGCGCATTGTCCCGCAAAATTGGTTCGTTTACGAAAATCCGGCCCCTTTAATGAGCAAACCTTTCCGGCGGCCCACAGCCGTCGAGCCGTGACTTTCTCTTCACTTTCATGTTACCTGTTTGGCTTTCCTGCATATGTGGAAATGGAAAGAATATTTAAGATCATGTTACATGGCGTTGCGAGATAAGTTTCACAATATATTGCACTTTGCAATGCCCCGAAATTTGATGACGAGTTGCCAGATTTTCTGTTGCGAGGCAGGTTAAAGAAAGGTAGAACTCATTTCTACTCAGGCAACGGCTTGCACCAAAAGAAGTTTAGAATTTTCTCTGAAATTTCCGTGTAACACCCCCAGTGAAACTTATCTCGCAACGCCATTTTGCAAGTAAGTTAAGCTCATCGTGTAACAGGGCTGTTAGGCTAAAATCTCATATAAATAAAAAGAAGTATGATTCGCTTTGCACCAAAGAAGTGTAGAGTTTTCTCTGAAATTTCCGTGTAACACCCCCAGTGAAACTTATCTCGCAATGCCATTGCAAGCAAGTTTCACGTAAAAGCTCATCGTGTAACAGGGGCCTTTAGGCTAAAATCTCACACAAATAAATTTCAGTACGATTCGCTTACATGTAATAATGATATAATCCAATAGGAATAATGCACATTTGATGATGTAATCCTAATTATTTCATGTTGATTTGGGTTCTCAGCAGAGAAATGCAGTTCACTGTCCTTGGTTCTACTATACCAGTGCGATTTTCCAATTCCATTATGGCGCTTCCGTCGAGCAAATGCAAATTCATTTAGTGCATCAGCATCACCTTTATTGCAATCGTCACTCAAGAAATTGCCAGCGACAAGGGGACTGAGGAATGCACCAGCACCGTAGAAGAAGAACAAAGTCTGTGAAAGAGTAATACATAAAGTTAGGTCCGTTTAATCTGTGCCCGATATATTTCATTCGCATCAAGGGATCAAACTTTGTTCAGATAGGCTTAGTGGTGGTGTTATCCTCTAACTTTGCAGCCAGAACAGTCAGGTGAAGTGGGTTCGATACCCGGTAGGACCCCACCACTTGAGCGTCATGACAAGGTGTGGCGGACTCGATTAGGTCTGCTCTATTTCTGCAATCCCAGCGCTTGGCGCTGAAAAACGCATTTTTACCTTCACCTTCACCATTGGCATCATATTTACGGTGGACCCATGCTATACGCACCAGCGACTTTCCGAGCAAAACTACCTAGTTCACATAGGAAAGTGGGCTATATTAATTCAGATAGTGCACTGTGGAAATAGTTCGTAGTTATTGCTATTGATAGACTGATGGAAAATATGTTGTTGTTGTTGTCGTTGCTGCGATAACTGGGATTATCTCGTAAGTCTACTGTGGAAGCAGTTTTATGTGGACAAATTTTATTGACATCGTCTACGAGGTTAATTCTGATTTGCAAAGAGGCTTTTTCAAGAGGGGGCCTCCAAACTCATTGAGTCGTGAAATTGGCGCCAATTCTCATTCCTAGTCAATAGAGACCGTACTCGTGAATTAGATCGTACTCTCACTAATCTGCTGATGGTTCTTCGTCAGTGCAAGAGGGTGCAAGTGACATTAGTGTCCCTATCAGTAGCTTTCCCTCCTTTCTTCACCATTTCAGCCGAGATTCAGCTACGTTGCATTTCAAACAATGAATTATAGCCCAACTAACGTGCTTATTATAACGATAAGAGTCAATTTGTTTCATGTTGGTTAAAGTTTTACTTCTACATTGCAATAATTGGAACTAATTTACATAACTAAAATCAAATTAATGCGAGTTTATGCTGTTGTTGCAGTTGATCCATTTCATTTCATATATTTATTTAAAGTGGGTATTTACATAGTTTTAAAAGAATAAAGTTAATTTGTACCAACTATTTACAATAAACCTAAAGTAATACATGCTAATTTACAATCAAAGGAATTCAGTGTCTATTTACATTGGTTCCATCCCAAGTTTTAATTTCCTTTTTGAAAGCTGCAACATTCTTTGCATCGTTTAGGGTATTCCACAGGCTCCCCTAAATCTTAGGGAGTTTATCCCATATTTTATCGTGTGAGACCTCTGAGGAAGCTCACATAAAACTTGTTTTCGTAAGTTGTAAGTAATAGATTTTGTTTGGAAATTCTCCCAGAGGTATGACGGATTTAATTCGTGAAGCGTTTTGTAAACTTCTAAGAGCAGTTTCTGTAGGTTCTTTACATGTACATGTTTACAGCAGAGTGCAAACGGAAGAGCAGAGTGGAAAGAATTCGTGCGACACAGTGTAAACGCAAATGAATCCGAACAGATTTTATGCGAATAAGATTTATCAGGCACAGGAGCTCTTGCTCGAAAGACGGTTTGAACTTAGTTTGAATATTGACGGCATTCGATCCTAATGACGGCGACAAAAGAAAGAATTCAAAGCAAAATTGTGAAGCTTTTTTCGCAATCCCGTGGAAGAGAAATTGCCCATTGTGTGTGTTGGTACGGTAATCTAAGATGGTCAACGCAGTCTTCAGTGAACATTATCTGACCAAAGAATAAACCAAATGAATAATTTAGTGACAAATCTTTCTTGATTTTCGTCAAGAAGAAGCAGACAATTTTTTGCTACAATTCAAGATAAATTTGATAAGGCTGCTTTTTCCAAGTTTTGCCAGCTGGAATATCCAACGTCTGATAAAGATTTGCTACAATAATGCTACAATAAGCCAACGAAATCTGCAGCAGCAAGAACGAAAGAATACAGAATTACACTATGTTCACACGATGCCGGCACAATTTTAAAACGGCATGGAAATGTTGTGGGGGAGTGGGCATGCGGCTTATACAGTTTTTTTATATTCCATTGAAAAGTTACAATTGTACAGTTTCCGTTAGGTGACTGAAGTTAAGCCAGCGACGTAACCCAGGAATTCGAAAGGGGGGGGGGAGTCGATGGTTGTCCCCCTTCATATAATTTAGGCAATACCTGGTGTCTGGTGATAAATACAAAGATTCGCTTGAAAGAATCTATGAAATGGGGGAGCCGCTGTTACCAGGGCTTACCCTTGGTACATCCGGGTACGTCCTTGAGCATGGTCGATCGCGCAAGTTCGCAATCCGAAAGTTTGACCTTCCAGATAGATGTCTGACCAAGCAACTCACTTCACCATCCTTTGGAAGGGACGTTAAATTAGGGGTCGCATGCCTGGATGGGGTATGCATAGTAGGCCTAAATCAGCTTTAGTGGCCAGGCTACTTGAAATAGAGTAATGAATGAACGAATAAATCAATCAATCAATCAATCAATCAATCAATGTTATGGATAGGCCTCCCGATCACGCAAACCGGCATATTTTGAAAACGGCAGGATTTGAATCGGAACTATAACCGGCACAATTTGAAGTACGCCTTCGTGTGAACACTTGAAAAGGATGAAAACGGAGCATTTTTCGGCGCTTTCGGAACGAGGCTGATTGATTCTTTAGACGTAATTACATTTCGGGCAGAGTCAAATTCTAGCCTCGTGGGAGATTGCAGCGAGCTCGTTACTGTCAAATTTTCTACCGTTTCAAATTGTGCCGGTATCGTGTGAACGCTACCTAAAATTCTAGTACCATCATATTTTCTGCCATTTTCAAATGTCCTGGCAACGTGTGGACGTAGTCGTAAATGAAAATATGGTTGCCTAAGAATGATAAATAAACATACCTGCAGGTAGGGAGGTACCTAAGAGAGAAATATGCTTTAATTAGTTTCATGAAATGAGTGTACATATGTGAATAGAAAGGTACATTGCGTCCGCCTCCTCCATAGTATATAATTTTTATGTGAATAGAAAGGTACTGCTGGAGCAGCCGCAATGTCCCAACTGCCACCAAAAAAGGTATTTCAACACTCTCAAAAAGAGAAAGAAAATGGGCCTATTTACCCTCTCTAAAGGCCGGTGCAAACGAGGAAACATTGCTTGCAGAAATATTTCTTGGCTTCGATTCTTTCCCAAATTTTTCTTCGTTTGCGCTTCAAAGCAAAGAATGAGATGCAATTTAATGTTTAAGATTTAATCCTTGACACAAATACAAAAAGAAAAGTTTAAGATTGGAAACATGCTAGACTTGCCCCAAGTCTATTTCGTCAAAAAAGGTTTCATCAAAAAAAATTGAAGGGGAAAGTGAAAAGCGAAATATACTTTCGTTGTATACTTTCAGATAGACTTATTACAGTTGACGAAATAGACTTGGGGCAAGTCTAGAAACATGCTCAAATCCGAGTGATTTTCCAAAAGTGCAAGTTTTACTCACCCGGTCTATACAAAGCCCATACAAAGTCGTTGTTGTTATCATTTTATAAAGAGGATAGCTTGAACTTACTTCTTGTCCATGCATGATAATCATTCTTAGATTAGTAGCAGTATCTTGAAATCCTCCAAATAAGCCATGCATACATGTTATTGTGATTAATGCGCCTAGTCTTCTTGAAAATGGAAGAATCGCTAAGGCAACAGCGTGGATTGTCATTACTGTTGCAAGGTAGAGATTGTAATCCACTGCATATCTGCAAAGAAAGATTAGAGATTGTAATCCACTGCATATCTGCAAAGAAAGATGCTCATCTACCGGGTGTCCCAAAAAAGTACTCCTGTTTGAAAAACCACCAAAAATTGATCATCAATTCTTTGATGAAATTTTCCTTTTGAATTGCTTTGTCAAAGACCCAAAAATATTCACAGATGATAAAATTTTTGCTTTTGATACAGCAAGGTAGGACATTTACGCGTTGAAAAACCTTATTTTGAGCTATAATTTTTAAGCATGATACTCCGTCTTGCCTAAATTTTCAGATCTTTTGTCATCATTGAAGTCTCCAATGATAGTGTGCATTTATTTCTGTCATTTATGATCATACTAGAAGTTTTACACGCACAAAGAAATTCATTTGGCAATCATCAGTGCTTTTTTGCAGTATGATTCAAAGCCAGGTAGCCCTAAAAAGAGCTAAATTTGCTCATTTTAAAACCACTTACAAGATCAGCTATGTCTTGGAAAATAATTTGGTCTTTGATCTACTTGACAAAAAGAGAAAATTGAAGATCGGTCCTGCAATCAAATTTTGGTGATTTTTCAAACAGGAGTACTTTTTTGGGACACCCGGTAGATCAGTCAAAGTTGAAAGATTCAATATGAATGAAAACAACCGATTGAAAGTGTTGGTTTATTAGCCAAAGTAAAATTGGTCCTCAAATAGAACGATGCAAAATGCTCAGAATTTGGTATGGGTATGATGAATAATTTCTGGTTGAACTACAGGTAATCCTGCACGATTCTTCAAACCATGGGCAATCCGTACATAGAAATTTAGGTCAAAAGCCCAGTACTCAACACAAAGGCCTAGAGCCCACTAATCAACATACCTTCAGAGCATAGGGCTTAAATTTTTCGAATCTATGACATTTTTCTTTGCATTGAATGGCTTGAAAGAAACCTATGGTACTTTGCTGTAAATCTACCGTGGGAATTTTTTGATACTTTGATTTTCTTCAAAATGGCGGCAATTTAATTATTTGTGTAAAGATTCGTAGAAAATTTTGAAAAAATTAAAATCATCGTAAACCCTAAACCAATAGAGGGAGAATGATACAACCTTCAAGGAAACCATAGTTTATCAAGTTCTACATTATGGTAACAAGAAGAAATCTGTAGCTTTTCTGGCTTGAAATTTGATGACGTCATAGCCTCAAATTTAATAAATGCTGCCATTTTGAAACTAATTAAGATATCAATGAATTTCCACGGCAGATTTACAGCAAAACACGCTGAATACCTTCCACGCCATTTAATTAAAAGAAAACTGTAATAGAATTTACACCGACCTTTTTAAAGATTTGAGCCCAATGTTTACCTTCAGTCCTTTGTAGACGACTTTAAAGCATTCCTTCATCAGAAGAATCTGCAGTTTTTGTTGGTTGAAATTTTTAAAACGAAGGCAAATCTAAATCCAAACTTCATGAAAGATATTTTTGTTGAAAAAACGGAAAACTATAATTTAAGAAGTGGGAGTACTCTCCAGTTACCAAAAGCCAGAACAACAACATACGGAATAGAATCTATATCGTTTCTAGGACAACGGCTTTGGCATGCATTGCCTGAAAGTTTAAAGCAATCTGAAAATCTAGCAATATTCAAAAAGAAAATAAGGAACTGGAAAATAGACTGTAACTGTCGACTTTGTAAAATATATATTGCAGATTTGGGGTATTTATAGTTGATTTTCATAAATTTTGTATATATGGTATTATGTAAATAGGTAAATAGTTGGCTTTAATTAGCTGTAGTTAGCTACTTTTTCCTGTAAATAAATCATTTATTATATTATATTATTATTATATTCATCTGTTAACTTGCTTTGGTATCCAAACATTTAGCTTCTCGTAGCTAGCAAGCTACAACCGCCATGTGGATACCAAAGAAAGTTAACAGACGAAGGAATGATAACCATTTTTATCACTGAATTGATATAAAGAATGCTTTAAAGTCTACAAAGGACTGAAGGTATGTTGATCAGTGGACTCTCTAGGCCTTATGTTAATTATTGGGCTTTTGGCCTAAACGTCTATCTTCGGCTTGCCCATGTTCAAACAGTGCATATATGTTTCTGACTGAGCCGGTGCAATTTATGGTTGATTCTATATACATAAATACCTGTCAATTATGAATCCACTGCAAATAGCTCCAAACAGCGCACTACATGATTGCGAGAAGAAAACCCAACTCATTGAGCCAACATCGCTGCCTATTAGACATCCTAACTCTAAAATTGTTGGACCCATAATAGCCATAGATGCTCCAAAGCATAGAAACCCACAGCAAAGTATAAAGCTATTCCGCACTTTATACGTGCAGCAAGTCTCTCGCTCTTCGTAGTCCGATACTACCGATCTAGTGGGGGATTCCTGTAAAGTTTGTGCTTGTGAATCATTCATTTGCGAAGGACCTGCCTCTGCATTTTCACTCTGAACTCGTTCTTTATATTCATCACTTGTTTCGTAACGTATGATAGCATCTTGGTCTATCAAAGGGACCTTCTCGTGGTCATGTGCATATTCTGGTCCATGTCCAGGTCCATTGTTTTTACTATGTTTCCGGCTCTTCTCGATCACCGATGACCGGACTGGAATCTTAGGTGTAGATGCAGCCGAGTGTGGCTGCGACTTTATAGGAGACGGTTTGTTACTATCCATCTCCGGTTTTTATCAATACCAGTCGAGAACTCTTCAAATTTGGCAATTTTATCATTAAAATACTTCCTGCTGTCTCCAGTTTAATTTTGACCAAGGTTCTGTTGCTGCTTGTTAACTTGTGTACTGTTATAATTGTTGTATAAAAAACTGCAAGATGTCCAAAGGTTCTGCTTCCCTGGCAATATTAAAAACAATTCCAGCGCTATTCCACCATCAAAGTTTGATACATTGTCATCATGTGCTCTTTTGCAACAGCAACATATTCAAATTTTCGCGCACTTTTTCATTCCAATCCATACTCCTTGTAATAAACCGACTTTTCTTCCCAATATAAATCTTGTATCCTAAAGCACTAGATTTCAGTACCGCTGGTGGCTACTGTGTACCTTTCTCCAGTAGGCTCGTAAAACTAGCCAATAGAATTTCCGATGGTGCTCCAAATTATGAGTTAGAAGCCACAGTATGAGAACGGTATGTCATCAGTAATGGCGCAATAGATGACTAGGCACTCAGAAACGGTCCGAATTTCCCATACAATCACCACAGCCTTTCAGTAAATTGCACAAATCTGTTTGCGCGATTGTTGTTGTTTCTTCAGCCCAAGCTCAAGGCCTTTTACCATGGACCGAAAGCCGGCATTTCTTACGATAAGTTCCTCTACAACCAATACTTTTCGTCCTTTGTAGCCCTCCTCGACAAATCGCGTTCAACTTTCAGATAATCTTGCTCCTCATCGAATTTCTTCAAACTCACAAACTTTCCAGTTTATGAATGTTCCTGGACTAAAGGTCTAGTAATTTAAAAATTAAACTTCCTATTTCTTTTTATTGTAAGTTTTTGAAAATATTGCAGTTTTGCTCGAAATAGCAGGTAAAACAATGCAATCCTTTTGTCATTGCTCAGTCATACTTAATCAAGCGTGAAACCTGTCTCAATCTCAAGAGGAGGCCAAGCAATTAGTACGAGACAGGTTCCTTCCTAGTGGTGCTGATAACTGCTGTATCTCCTATAATATATATATATCATTAATATATATATCATTCCAATCTATTCTCCCGAGTAAGTCTGAAAATACGCATGGTGTTTAAAATGATACAGTCCCCTGAATATCGCAGCAATAATAATAGTTATTATCTCGTTGAGTACCCGACATGTTAAATGAATTTTAGAAATTTTTCTGGCTGGAATCGGCGACTTTCTTGCGAAAATATCAGGATTTTCCCGAGAAAATCCTTCAAAGGTTGCCTAGAATCGAAACCAAATGCCCTGACGATTTCTTCCTTACAGCGATGACTTAACTGTGCTTTAGAACGGGTTTTCCTTTTCCTCTTGAGAGGATGAACAAGTCTTTCCATTAGTGTAAGAAAACTAGGTAGGGAGGCTTCTATTCTCCCAGGAGGATAATGTTTGCTAATACTTGTAGAAGTTATTGTTGTCAGGAAGAAAATCCGACGCAATTTTGGTCGTCGAAATATATGCATTGTTTCAATTTTTGGTAGAGAACAATATGGTTGTCATAGTTTGGAAATTCACTCGTGAGATGTCACGTGCAGGAACCTTGTAAATATAAATTGTACTAAAACCGCTGGTAGTTGTTGAATGGAAAGATTGATTTTGATTAAACAAATTTTCATATCTGAGTAAGCCTTCCTTCTATGCAATGAATTAAAGAAAAAACGAATTTGCGAAGAAGATTGCATCAATGAAAATTGACAAACTCCTTACGTGTTTTCTAACTTACCAGGTACACTTCCTCAAACGCTGATACATCTTATTGGCACAACAGTTATTCTCAGATGCCGCAGACAATTATTGGCTTATGAATTACCTATAATGCACAATACTCACCATGACCCCGTTTACACAATGCCGGTCCGAAATGAATACGGCATGAAACTGTGCCGTATTGGCCTCCCGTTTAAATTATGCAGGCATAGTTTTTACTTGAATACGGCACGAAATGAATACGACATGCTAACTGGCTTCGTCACTGAACCGGCATAGCGTAAACGGCGAATACGGCATCATTTCATGTCGGATTCATATCGAGGCGATAATTTGGCAGATGAGAGCCTTGACAAATCCTTGCTCTGCGCATGGTCAAAACCTATCGTATTCATTTTGTGCCGGTGTAGAGTAAACGGTGATTCCGTTTGAACAGAGAAACCAATACGGCACAGTTTTATGCCGTATTCGTTTCGTACCGGCATAGTGTAAATGGGGCCTGAGGCTATCCTATATGTTTTGCACAATGCTAAATAGCCTTTAAAAGGCGCTCACGAGTTCGTTTACATCTGGCGTTTGCCGCCAACCACAAGAAATCAAAGCTTAAAAGTCTGTTAAGCAGATAATTATTTATTCTTAATTGCCATAGCTGGTTGCTATTTGATGAAATCTCGTGGGGAAATCGTGCACGCTATTCTAAGGTTCCGTGTATATTATTTGCAAAGGGTCTGTTAAGTTAGAGCCAATTTTAAGCGTCCATTGTTACGCAGGATCCGTTGCTGGCACACTACCGGGTGAGCCAGAAAAAGTTCACACTTTCAAAAATTGTAGCACCGCAAGTACTTCATGGATTTGTATGATTCAAATTCTAGTGAAAAGCCTTGAAAATTTTTGTGATTTTCCTCGTCTTCTTACGGTCACTGCAAATATAGGTAAATTCAATTTTACAAAAATTTCATTGTTGCAAAATAACTGAAAAAGGGCCTAAAACACTTGATCAAATCGTTAGGACTCTCCTCACATAGAACAATACGCACAGGCGTTTCACTTCTCTCAAGAGTTATAAGACATATAGGTTCTCAAACAGATACTAGAAATGTTCAATCCCTTGGCAATAAATGTGCAGACGATGATATCTCTCACCCATGAGAAATTGCTTTTTCTCTGTTGTTCTGAGCGAGGAGTCTTTTATGATTTGATCATTTATTTTAGGCCTTTTTCAGTCCTTTTGCGACCACAAAGTTTTTATAAATTTGAATTGAAAAATTTTTCCAATGCTTGTAACAAGGCGAGAAAAATCACAAAAATACTTCGATCTTTCGGTTGTGAAGCAAATATTGATTCATTCCAATCCATCCAGTACTCTTGATGTTATGAATTTTTTTTTCTTGTTCACCCGGTATGTATGCATCTTTTGCCACTATTTAAAAATACTTACAATTCTTATAATATAAAAATAGATACAACACAATATTTAATGTTGAAAACGTAAAGATAACCCACCCTTAATTACAGTGGCGTGGATAGCATTAAAAAGTGCCACTGACCTTTTTTCCATAATGGTCCCCATAGAGGTGCTGGTATAACGGAAACACATAGGAAAAAAGGAAAATACAGAGCTGCATGTGTGTTTGCAATACCAAAACGGTCCTTAGTAGAAGACATAGATGTCATCTTCTTTCTGTATGTATTGGAAAAAGTTCTCTTGTATCTTATTTTTGAACTGATAGAACGGTTCAAATAAAAGTAAAACATTGACATCAGTTCAGCTGGTGCTACAGCGTAGATCCATGGTTTCTACTCTGGCTAAATTTGATTCTCAGACAGTCTGAAATTTCAGTATGCTCGTGAAGGACCCTTGGTGGCATTGGCACTTTAAAATCGGCTCTAACGTCACAGAGCCTTTGCGAGTAATGTACACGTGGCCTTAGATGCACGAAATTTTCTGCGAAAATGAAAGTCATTACAATTTGCGTAACAATAACGAATTCTTCCAACCTAAGGTGAGATCTGTCAACAACGGGACAGAAAGCATCCGATTTAAAGGTCCACAGCTGTGGCAAACGTTACCACCAACTATACGAATTTCAGAATCTCTTTGTCAGTTTAAAACAAAAATAAAAAATTGGAACGGAGAAAATTGCCCATGTAAATTATGCCGCGTTTTTATTCCGAACTTGGGCTTTTTATGATGATGATATTTGAATATCTGCTTTTATACACTTTTATGCCTTTATACTGTATACTTTTGATGAATTGTAAATATTTTACCCTTTTTTCTGATGTAACATCTGTATTTTAAAATTTTTAACTAACGTTGGAATTAATTAGCTGATTACTTTTAGCTATATTTTTTATGTATCCAACGGTAAAGAAATTGATAATAATAATAATTAGAATATCGTGCACGATTTGTTCTTTGGCGCACGCGGAATTTTCGTGCAAGGCGCTCGCATTATTTCACTTGCATTTGCCGTTAATTGCTGAAGCTGCTGAGGAGAAAGAGAGCAAGGATTAGAAAGAAACTTTATCTCCTAGATAGAGACAAAGAGATGGCAGTCATTTCACAAGAACCCAACGTAGAGATCTTGAAAGATATTTTGCTTGCGTAGAAATTTCGTGCAAAACTCTCGCGTTATTCCGTTCTCATTTGCCGTTAATTGCTGAAGCTGCGTAGGAGAAAGAGCGCAAGAATTAGAAAGAAACTTATCTCCTGGATAGAGACAAAGAGATGGCAGTCATTTAACAAGAACCCAACGTAGAGATCTTGAAAGACATTTTGCTCGCGTAGAAACTTCGTTGAAAACTCTCGCGTTATTTCACTCGCACTTACCGTTAATTGCTGAATCTGCGGAGGAGACCTTGACAGAGGCAATCAGCTGACAGTCATTTCACGAGATCCCAGCGTAGAATCTCGATCGTTTTGCCCGCGTAGAATTTTCATGCAAAATACTCGCGTTATGTCGCTCTCATCTGCAGCTAATTGCAGAAACTGCGCAAAATCAACACAGTTAAACGATGATTCTGTCAATGAACGTCTAGGTTAATTTCCCTCGCAGCTGCAGATATGCTGAGATTGAGGTTGTTTTGAAGTGCTATTAAAGAAAGCATTAATTTTTAAACGGTACAGTGAAGATTAAAGCGAAAGTTTCTCACAAGCACATTGAAAACCATCGTGTATATCCTCAGAACATTTTAAAGGCTTTTAACTCAGCAGAAATGCTGCAGAATGTGGATTTTACTTCATGCAACATTATGCAGATATTAGCTTGAATTTCTGCCACATATGGACAAATTTGGTTGACCTGGCATCGACGTTTGTGCGCAAAGTTTCCGTTCTGGTTTGCAGTCTGCAGTTCCAACGATAAGCGCAGCTCAGCACTCCGTCAGAAGTAAACATATGGCGAGATTAGGACAAAATTAGTTCTCATACAGAAACCATAGCAGACCCTATCTTCGGACGTTCGCTGAAGTCATTCATTGTTCGAAGCTAAGTTATCACCTGTTTTTGTTGGATCGAAGAAGCTGCAAGATGATGAAATGTTCTCGTAACTAGCAGAGGTATGTATGAAATTTAGATTCCTCCTCATAACTTTTGATTCCAAAACGTTGCTGCTGTAAACTTTGTATTGAAATACCCATTGCAAGCCATGATCATTTGTTGCAGCAAGTTGACTTTTTTAAATTCGTTTCTGGCCTAGGTTCGATATCTTTTGCTTTGCATTTTACTCACAAAAGACCATAGTTGAACCTTTTCAGGGTGCTGTTGGAAATCGATGAAAGGTTCTGAGAGAATGAAATCTTGATTTATGGCTTTTTTCAAGGAATGTAGCTCTTTGGAATGTTGACAAAACTCGCTGCAAATTTTATGAGAATCAATTGTAGGTTATACCCAAATCATACTGCCGAGTCAACTAACGGTGGGGGGGGGAGGGGGGTTCTTGGCCAAATTTTGGATAGGGGTCTGCCCAAAATGGTACCGTTGGCTAGACCAACTTTTACGAAAATGGTGCCCTTGGCTAGACCAATTTGACCATTCTCTGGACCAATTTTTACGAAAATGGTACCCTTGGCTAGACCAATTTTGGCCATTTTCTGGACAAATATTGTCAAATTTGTACCAAATATGATATCATGACCGTTCGCTAGACCAATATTGTCAAAAATGATACCCTTGGCTAGACCGTTGTAGGCCAAAATTGCAAAAAAGTATACCCTTGGCTAGACTAGAAGTCAGAAGAAGTATACCCTTGCTCGCGGCACATCCCCAGGTACCTTTACTATGGAAGAACCCCCCCCCCCCCCGCCCCTCCCCGTGGTTGAACTAGCTTAAACTAACCAGGCTATCAACTGTTGCGTTTGATTGGTCAATCCAACAAATCGAATGCAGTGATTGGTGGAAATTTAGCCTGGTGTAGATAAAGCTGGTTTAACTGTGCCAGTGTGAATGTGGTAATAGCAAGATAAAATGATTATTTTATCTTGGTAATAGTTGTCTAATTACATCAGATCTGAACACCAGAGAGGTTAGAACCGGCGGGCACTGGAGGCACATGCCCTCCCCACCCCGAAGCTTTTGCAATAATAAAATGCCTCGGGGGCACTCAGCACATGCACATACGGGGAGGTAAGTCCGATATTTCTGGGTTAAAATATTGCCGAAAGTGCATCAGCATCAGATATTGTTAAACTGATATTTCTGGGTTCATTAGAGGCATTAGAGACCTCTATTTAAAGTGTCCTCTTCGTTTCGGGGAGTGCCCCTTTAAGACCATTAGGGTATGCTTCCTACGGCCCTGTTGAAGACTGTATGCTCATGATGAATTGTACACGTGAAGTTGTAAACTGAATTTTACATGAAGGGCCAATCCAAATCATTTATAAGCCAGAGGGGTCTGATCATTTCAAATCGATACATTCCAAAATAAATTCTACTGGTACAAATGGCATAAATTAAGCCTCAGCAAATTCCGTCTCCGAGAATTGTTGTCTGTATGACAATAATCTGATGAATCATGCATACTTTATGACTAGAGTGTTACTCGCCATCTGCTTTTTGATAGCACCATTTCGTTCACGGTAATTTATGAAGGTGAAGGAGAAGTTGCGTTTTTCAGCGCCAAGCGCTGGGATCGCAGAAATAGAACAGGTCTAATCGAGTCCGCGACCCCTTGTCATGACGCTCAAATGGTGGGGTCCTACCTTCAAAGTCTGCCGTGACCCAGGACTCTATTATTCTATTATTCTATTATTCTCTTGATTCAAACCAGTAAACCATGTTGCTTGTGTAGAACAGCTGATTTGTTACTACTTCCACATTCTGCAAAAATCGTTCTTCTGCAGGTACTAAATTGTCGTATTTTTCAAGTCAAATTCGTTGCATTTCAGCATGTAAGCATTTTATGATTGTAGGCTGTTAGCAGCTTTTCACAAACGTTGCTATCGAGAACTAATTAAAATCAGTCAGATTTTAGATTGTTTATTTATTGTCATCACGGTAAATTTTATTTAATTTGATTGATGTGCTAAAAACTGTGTCAGAAAGTTTATTGGTGGAACATAGATCTCTAGCTGATCAACTTTGAGACCTTATATCAACCTATATCCTGAAGGTCTTGTGGCGTAGTGGTGTAATCCTCTGACTATGCAACCAGAACAGTCAGGCGGACAGGCAGGGCCCCACCCCGGGGGGGGGGGCACATGACTTGAGGATGGACGGGGGTCTGCCGCCTGGTTTTCAGAAAGCTACCCTCTTCTAATTACCCAAACTTGCTTTTGATACCCACTTTTATGATGAATTTTGGCGGAAAACTGCCCATTTTAACCATTTTTTGCGAATCTCAGCGAAACCCCACCCTTGTTTATGGAAAATCTTCCGAAAAAGGACCCTTGTTTAGAGAATTTTGCGCCCAAAACCCCACCCATATGGGCGGCACATACCCGTACCCTATCTATGTTATGTACCCCCCCCCCCGGGGCCCCACCAATTGCGCGTCATGACAAGGGGTCGCGGACTCAATTAGCTCTTAGCTACTTCTGCGATCCTTGCGCTTGGGGCTAAAATCCGCAACTTCACCTTCAACCAGAATTCGACATTGAAGCAACTTGACTGTGGCCATTGGAATTACAAGTGCCCTGTCTGATAGCCAATATGTCTAGCACGGAGGGGGGAGGGTAACTCAAGTCTTGGGGTGACGAGACGTGCCACCCAACTTTTAGGGGAAGACGCATATTTACAGATTTTTGGTCGATTTTCATACCTATTTTTAAGGACTTTTGAGAAAGGAAGCCTGTTGAATCCGGCAGAAATCAAGCTTCATTTCACTTTAAACGTAAAATTATGAAGATAAAGTTGCCACCAACCAAGTTTCAGAGCTAAAGGAAAAAATCCAGCGTTAAAAATAAAACTCTCGACAATTTTTCATTTCAATTCAAAAAGTTACCCCGTTCTAGTCGAACAGTTACATTTTGAGACCCATATTTAGGAATTTTCGAGGTTCAGAACCCATCCTTTTGTGTTCCGTTGCTTAAAACATGGAAGCCCCCCCCCCTTGGATGCCCAATGATACTACACTGGTAGAACAAAAATAGTTACACACTTTGAAACATTATAGAAGCTTTTGTAACTGACTGATCTAAATTATTCTTGCCTCAGTCGAGCGGTGAAACTCTAACTTAAAATTCAAGACCTTGTTTAGTTATTTATGTGGGCATTTAACTGTCCCGAAGCAATATTTATCAACGATATGATATTCCGATTGATTTCAGTGATTTCAGGATTGGGCAATTCGGTGAAAACGCAGTATGCTTATGAAATGGAGGAGGAGGCAAGCGGTGATCTGACTGACAATCCATGTTTAAAATATTTTGATAAGTCCACGTGACGTTTGAAGACATTCTAAGTATAAAAATTAACTAATTAGACATAAGCATGTTTTATTCAAACGTTTCGAACCAAAATCGGTTCTTCATCGGGGAATTTGAATAATAGTGAGTGGAAATTTATACCGGAAAATAAACTAAAGATGAGGTAAACAAGACTGAGTTAAATTTTCTACGCGTGGGGGATCTGATGACGAACCAAGTTTGGTTCGAAACGTTCCAATGAAACATGCTTATGTCTAATTAACTGATTTTTATACTTACAATGTAATCAACCGTTTACATCACATGAACTTATCAAAATATTTTGAACATGGACTGTCAGTTAGATTAAAATGAAGATTTACAGAGTGATTGTCGCCGCTTGCCTCATCCTCTGATTTTAAGAGCCTTGATGTTTACAACCCCTAAATCTTGCATCTAAATTCAAGTTTCATTTTCATTGATAAATCAAAGTAAGAATCCTTGAAAATGACCAACTAGATTTGCTTCTGCGATCGTCCAAAGGTGCACCTTTTTGAAAGGCAGTCTGTCATCAAAGTCAGCGCTCAAGACAGTGTATGTCTTTGTGAATCTGTGCATTTGGAATAAAGGGAGGCTGATCATAATCACTTTCTACGGTCGTAGAAGTTATTCGGTTCAGTAGCCATTCAATTCTCCTGTTCTTTGCATTGTCCTTATCATCTAATCAGATATGCGACAGACTGCCTTTAAACGGATGGGTCACGTGGTTAAAGCTAAACTATGTTCGTAATGGGCTTAGCCATGCAGCCAAAACTGCGAGCAGTGCGAAAAATTTCAAGAGTAGCCATGCTTGCCTTAAAGTATGCGGTATGTGGTTCAACTATATACCAGGAGATTTTGATAAATTTTCATTGATGGTTGGTCGGTTTCTGGTCTCGGTTGCGTTTTGTTCGCTGACATCTTGATTTCCACCACAGCTTTGCTACGGCTTCCTACACCCAGCTGAATTGAATTTTCACGCAACTGTAAATTCGGTTTTTGCATGTGACCTGTCCGAGTTCGCTTTTAACTATGTGGGATGATTACAATTTGTGGGAAATTGGCAATAATCTTCCGACATTTTACAAGCCAGCCAACGTCTATAATATTTTTAAGCGGATTTGGGTGTTGGACCAATTTTACTCAATCTAAAATCGCTTGTTTTACGAGTTCAAATCCTCGTGTTTAAAGATAAAAAATTTTCTAGTCAGGATTTTTCATTTAATCGCACAGATGTTTTGAAAATAATTCTAACAAAACGCTTGATTCGAAATTAATTAGATGAGCCAATTTGGTTGTAATTAAATGCAAAATATTTATGAAAACGAGATTACGTCTCGTGATGTTTTGTCGAGGTTTGTAAAATAGTAAGGGTCCTTTTGAAGGCATCTATGCTCTGCAGGTTAACATCTACCAATGTTAATTTCCATGATTTAAAAGCCTCCGTAACTTACTGCAAAATTATGTTGCACTGCAGAAAATTTTTTACCAGTTTCAAATGCTTCGAATCCTCCTTCTGATTGACGGTTTAAGATAGTTCAGATTTTTACCCTAATTTGTGATACCTTATCCGCCGTAATTGCAACCGTTTATTGGCAAGGCCCCGCTTACACAATACCTTTTTCATTTCATATCGGATTGGCGTTCTGTTTACTCGAGAACGCACCTCTCCGATATTCACACCGTTTTCGCGTTTTCAAATGAAAACGCTCTGAAAGTGGCATGCAACGAATCCGATATCGTGTTAACGGTCGAATCCGGTATCAGCTCAAAATGGAACCTCTTCATCAATTCTACGAGCCTCCTATTCATCTGGTGAACTGCGCAGTGGGTGACAAATCGAACGTGAATCCTCCGCAGCATAAGACAAGCGCGTTTCCGTGTAAACAGAACCCCTAATCCGATATGAAATGAAAACGGTATCGTGTAAACGGGGCCTAATGGATCGCTCAAATTGATCCGTTGTTCGTAGCCGAATTCTGCTGAAATTAATTTTATCTGCAACAGACCTTTTAGCTATTCTGAAAAGAATCAGAATCGAACGATATTTTGTTGCATTTTGTAGAGTTTTCGAATGTGCACGATGGTGATAGAAACTCAAACTCTAACGCCAGTCGATCGAACCTAGTGGATAAAAATGTATAAAAATAACGCTCGATCCAGGCTCTTTTGTAAAATAGCTAAAAGGTCTATTCAAGTATTCGGATATGGAAATTTTGGGAATCAGTTACTAAGCAAGCGAACTCGGGTCCCTAAGCTGGGTCTCCACAATGAAATTCAACTTTTTTGGTTCAGTTTGGATGACATTTTTCATGCATAGTATTACAGAGAACCCCCAAAGAACAACATTTAATTGGCCATTTTTCAGCTCTTCTAGGTTGATCACTGATTTATTTGAAATTCAAAGTAAATAGAGTCATCCCTTTTTGAAAATCTGGGTCACACCATGATGGCACCGGTCATTACACGCGGGCTTCAAATCACGCAGTGCCATAACAATATGTTGCTCGATCCAGCCTTCTTTTTGGATCAGTGTTGAAAATGGTCTCAATTTTACAAAAATTCTTCAGTCTTTTAATCAATAAAATGCTCTATCGTGAAATGTAGCTCTTGTAACACTGTTATTAATTGTTAATTTAGTAAGGAGATCTTTTGCGAAATAGCGTTTTCTTTCTCATTATAGGCTAGTGGTTTTGAGAAGGCTTATATCAACTGCCATTACTTTTGTGCCAAGCAAACAGGCTACATTATCCACCATGGATGCTGCAAGTAAAAAGAAACGGACGCAATCAACTCGAAAGAGAGAAAGAAAGGAGAAATTTCGACGACAAAAAACAGTATGGCAGCGACTTGTCGACAGCGAGAGGCACATGGCATTGATTTTTTGTTATTGTGGTATTTTCATGTTGTATGGCATGACTGATGAATTGATAGGCCCAACACTGATCGAGCTTAGCTGCCTTGTTATGAAACCGTTGAAAACAATGAGTTGGTTGTTCTTCTCTCATGACCTCGGTTTGCTGATTGGAACGTTGATTGGTGGATTCTTGGCTGCAAGGTATGAATGTAGACTTGTTACCCGGAGTCTCTTGTTTCCCTGTCCTCTTTGACGTGATTACGGCGCTTCGGTCAAGGTTTACCGCAGGGATACAAAGAATTCATCGTTGTAAGTCTAGCGAGTGTGGCTGGTTAGACGCCGCAGTTGTGCTTCATTGCCTCAGCTTCATGCTTCTGTGGAGGGAACTTTCTATACTGCTACGGAGGAGGTATTGAAAGAGATCGAAGGAAAGAAATGAAGGAATAATCTTCGTTTCAGACTCTTTAACCTTGCTAGACATTATCGTAAAAAGATCAAATCCAAAAGGCGAAATCTGACAGAAGCAAAACAAGATTTTGAGGGATTTTGAGCTCACTTCACATCACCATCCACAAGGCGGCTTGTCATGCAAAATTTTAGGCCATTGAAATCTCTCTGCAAGACTCCGTCTCAGCTTGCAGATAAACAACGGTCATTTTCGAAGCAGATTTTTGCATATGGTTTCAACAAGTAATAATTACTCTGAGCTATCCGACTGCTTTTTAGAATTGCTCACAACTACGGCTTCAATTTATCATAGCATGGAATAAACCACGAAAGAAAGTTACTGGTGAAATAGCTTACTCTAAAATTCCATTAGAAAATTGATATCTATTCTTAGGATGACAGCTGCTTTAAAGCAAAAAAGCTTCAACCTTATTGCCGACTTTCTATGAGGAAACAAAGCCTTGTTAAATATGTGGCTCTGTCGTCTTGAAAATTGCAATGAAAATGAGGAATTCTAATACACCGGTCTGCTTATTTATGAATTAGATCAACCGTCAATAACCAAACATCTTTCAGTTTAGACATTATTAAAGTCAATAATTTGCCAGATTATTGAATGTAAGAGGTTTGATTCACAAATCAAACATTGGGATCAAAATCTTCAACGAGGTCGGTGTAAATTCTATTACAATATTCTTTGAATTACATGGCTCGGAAGGGACTTGAGGCTTTTTGCTGTAAATCATCGGCCGTGGAAATTTATTGACACCTTGATTATTCTCAAAATTGCGGCAATTATTAAATTTGAGGCTATGACACCATCAAATTTATAAATCGTAAACCAGAAAATTTACAGATTTCTACTTGCTACCATATTGTAGACCTTCATAAACTGTGGTTTTCTTGAAGGTTACATCATTTTCCCTCTATTCGTTTAGGACTTACGATGATTTAAATTTTTTCAAAATTTTCCATGAATTCTTTGGAAAATAATCAAAATGCCGCCATTTTGAGAAAAGTCAAGATGTCAAAAATTTTTCACGGCAGATTCACAGCAAATACCATAAGTTCCTTTCAAGCCATGCCATAAGTTCCTTTCAAGCCCCAGTCACCTATTGGGAAGTTTTTTAATTTTTCATTAATTTCAGTTCTTAATTTCGATGTGCTTCAGGAACTTGCTTAGGCCAAAAGGCCAAAGCTCTGGTTTGCAAGTGGACACAAATTGGAGCTTTCAAGATTGATATTCCTTTTCTCAAAGCACCAATACCAACAACTGAGGTATTTGTGTTCAAATTAACTATCGAGGACATTTTGAGAGTAATTAGCCATCGATTAATGCTAAATTCACATTGCTGGAGTCAACCAAATCTGTATACATTTTGGGACACCCGGTAGCATTACAGAAAAGTATCAGGAGATTTTTGCAAGCCATTCAATTCGAGAAAAGGGAATGGAATTTTACACCGCCTTTTTAAGTATTTGAACCTATGCTTTCTGCGTGGAGCTTGGTAGAATGTTTATCATTATACACCTCGATGAATGCCAAAACTTGTTGACTCACTGTCATTCACAAATTTCTTGCATTTCAGGGTGGATACTAATCTAGTGATATCAGTATGCCTTGTAAGCAATGCAATGTGCATCACCTTTATACCAACATTACACAAATTCTCTGGTATGGTGTTTCTTGTTATGAGCTATGGTTTGTCTCTTGGCATTCCTGATTGTTTGACGAATGTCATGCTTGTCAAGATCTTTGGAAGAGAGGTTAGTTGTCATTGAAAATCATCGTATCTTTTTTATTTTTATATAATCCAATCAAAAGCTACGATAACATAATTTCTAGTTACACTACTTACAATATTACTCTACTATACCACTAAAACGATACCAGAGGGAGCAAAAGACTATGTCTACCCAGCGGCCATAACATAAAGTTAAAACTACTAATAAATACGGAGCACAAAGAAAACACCAAACAATAGACGTAACTACTCTACAATAAAACTAAATAAATGCTACAAACATGAACGATAAATACTTTACTGGAGAATGTCTAACATTAGATGTCAGGTTGGGGCTGTCGCAAGAAAACTCTTTTTTTCTGTGTTTGTTGTTCGCATGATTGCAATTGTACAGAAATGAAATTTTTTGATAGCAGGAAAGACTTAAAATTGTTATACCTGACAAATAAAAGAGAGAATAAACCTTGTTTTAAAGGGTTTTGGGTAACCAGCATCCATTTAGACCGTTTGTTTGTTTTCGTAGATGTCATTGATTTCGTTAAAGTCAAGTCCAATGTTTAAATCAACATTCAATTTAAAGGGGCTCCGTCTCCAAATTTGGTCGAAACGGTGATTTTGAAGTTTTTGATGGGCAACATCACACAGACATTTACCTGTTTTTTCGAAAATGAAAGCATCATTTTGAAGATAAATCTTTACTTTTTGCAGAGGAAAAACCAAACATTCATACTTATTACGATTGCTTGGATATAAGTGGATGTTTAACGAGCACTTTTTGATGGCTTGGGTGCAGCCACCAAACACACTGCAGAAGACAATGGAGCATGAATGAATTTGAGGGTTGCCTTGAGTAGCTTTTTATTGTTGTCGATGGTCAACCTTCTGTCTCCATGCGGAATGAATTTGAGAAAATTTCATTTGAAAGAGAGGAAAAACCATGAGGTAGCAATATTGCATCTACACTATTGAGAAGATCAGATCTAGGCCCGTTATAAGAATAACAAAGCAGCAGGAATGTTCCGTGTCCTCTACCCCATCATTTGCGAGACACAAAGGGTTGACTGTATCTCTGAAGTTAGGCCTAAATTCATGAAACTTTAGTTTACTGAGTCCTACCCGTAACTGAGTGAGAATAGCTACAGCTTTTGGATCATGAATACCGTACATTGGTTAAGGAGGAGGTTTGTTTATAGTTTGGCGACGGAGCCCCTTTTAAGTCCAACACGAAAGCAGAAATATTCCCACATCTGGAGCTGCAGCGACGTGCTGCTGACTTGAGCGACATCACCAAATTGTTTTCATCAAGCAGCATGAAATTAGGCCTATTTTATAAACAGAGCTGCAATGCATGTACGGAACGGAATTGCTTGAGATGCTTGTCAAAACGAATTTTCATGCCTTGTTTCCCTGGATAAGGTAACCCTTGTTAAAAAGTAAAGGGTCTGTTTTCTCAAGCATACCTTTGCTCGTGCCGTCTCTTGGTGGGCCATCGTTGTCGCCATTTTCATGGGCCACGAAAATGGCGACAACAAAGGCCAACCAAGAGAGGGCCCATGCAAGGCATGCTGGATGAAACAGACGCTTTACAAAGTCGATCAATTTTATATTCAATATTTTCCACGAAACTAAATTTTTTTCATGACGGACTTTCTTTCCACCTTTCCCTCTTCAGGTTGCACCATTTCTTCAAGGAGTTCATTTCTTCTATGGTTTTGGTGCATTCATCAGCCCTCTCGTCGCAAGACCATTCCTTAGGCCAGGTTGCACATTCAATCTGAACACGACTCATTACGTAGAGACAGCCAATGCTACCCTGAATACGTCATTTGATAATTCAAGTGGATTTTGGTATTACAATACCATTGAAGAAGTTGCTGATGCCACAAGTGATATCTGCTATGCTTATTGGGTCATTTCTGTTAGCCACGTAAGTTGTTTTGAAAGCCTTGACTTTGTCCATGGGTAGTTAGACACTGCTGGTGTGCTTCTATGGAGGAGCGCTGGATAATATGTATCTGCGGAGGAATATTGTTTAGTACTGCGGAGGAGATATCGAAAGAACGAACTTTGTCTCGTTGTTTTCAATCTCGTTTACGCCCCAAAGGGCCGTTAGACTTTCGTTGTACGGGGGTGTGCAATCCAAGAAATAATTGCTGCACCCATCTCTGGAATTTTTCCCTCCAAATGGTAGCTGGCTTTAGAAAAAATCGTCGAAAAGGATACCACAAAAATGTAAGGATGCGCTGGATAACGATGAAACAGCGACTTGCACTAACGAAACACCCCTTTTGATTGTCAAAATATGCTGATACGATGCTGACAAAGAGCCTCGAAGAGCGCGCAGTGATTACATGGACACATTACCCAGGGCATGAAAAAATGTTTCCCTTCCTCCGACCAGACAAAGATCATGCCTAAATTTCCTGCAAAAACACAAAAGTGAAAATATTGAGCTTTCTTAAAGAGAGGTCATGTTCCAAAGATAGGCAATAAACGGCCAACTGGTTTATCTGTAAATGCGAATGAAACTTGGTGGAAAGTAAATTCAAGGAAGTTTGGAGCCGATTAAGTTGGAAAACCTTGAACGAATCATCTATGGTTTCTAAAAGGCAGAAGGAAAAATCAAGTTCTACACCTCTCTTATATTTGTCGTATACAATATTCATAAAAACTGTGCATGAGATACAATCTATGTTAAGCAACTTGCTTGATTTTATAAGCTATTTTCATTTTGAGAAATGAGAAAACAGAGCTCGATACACGAAGCAAGATTGATTTTGAGAAATTTCCTGCAGGACATTATGATTGAAAATTTCCTGCGACCGCCCGGCCGCATGGTCGGGTGGGTTTTCATGCCCTGACATTACCTTTAATTTTGTTATCTAAATTATCTAATTTCAATGGCAAAGTAAATCATGGACCAGTATGCAACGTGGAATTCTTGTTCCCAAGCATGCCGCTTACAACCATTTTTCTAATTTTGGGTCTTAAAGATGAGTGATCTTGCCAGAAAATTGTAACATCTGAGTCGGTCTTTGGCTGATAGATTCACATTCTACCGGGTGTCCCAAAATTATGTATTATTGTTTGATTGCTTACAGGTTCATAACCAATGAACGGATTTTCAAAAACTTTGTTTTATTTGATTGCCTAAGAGTTAAATTGTATTTTAAGATGTTGGTTGTGGTTTTACCATGGCGTTTTCATGTCGAAACAAGATCTATAAACCTGTTCAAATTCAAGCCTTAGAGGGCATAGAAAAAGAATCGGTCTATTTTTCCAGTCAACATTTTGCATGTGATACAGCAGCCTGAACTCCTATTCGTATTCTCAGAGCTCAGTATTAACTAAATTCGTATTCTCTGAACGACATATATTCTTTGAACGACATATAAATTCAAACTTTTACATCACATCTAAAATATTGACTGGGAAAGTAGGTCCTTTCTTTTCATGCCATATAAGGCTTGAATTTTAACAGGTTTATCGGTCATCTTTAAGACATGAAGACATTGGCCTAAATCACAACCAACATCCTCAAATACAATTTAGCCTTTCGGCAATCAGATATAATAAAGTTTTTAAAAATTGGTTCGTCGGTTATGGACATATAAGCAATCAAACGATAATACATCATTTTGAAAAACCCGGTAGTTTCGAGTACTTTTAAGTTCGCAGCCCACCAAAGGTTTCAGCTTTTTTTACTCATACGGTAGAGTTTAGTCGATTTCGGGAGTTTGATACGCGAACAACACTTTGATATTATTTTTTTTGTAGATACCAGTTATCTTTGGTATTTCATGGCTATACTTTAGAAAGAGACTGGAAAAGAAGCAAGGCACATACACTGGGTCAATTGTGAACTTAGGGGATGTTGGTATTGATAATAAGGCAACTGAAGAACCTGCAGGTGAGTGGCCGAGCGGCTTATACAGTTTCCGTCAGGTGACTGAAGTTAAGCTCCTTCAAATGAAATCAAACTCCGGATGGGCGACCTCCCAGAGGCCTGACCTCGCAACTCAATTCGCCATCCTTCGGAAGGGACGTTAAACTAGGGGTCCTATGCCTAGATGCGGCATACATAGTGGCTAACATAGCTCTAAATAGGTAGAAGTTCTTTCAGCCCACTTGAAATAAATCACTTAAAAAGGTAATCTGTTTATTTCCATTTCTTCTGTGAACTATCGATTGTTAAACTGTTATTCATGATTCTTGTAAGATTTGAATTTTCACTTTATATTCCTCCTTATTGCTAATTTAGAGGCCTATGGGTTTCATGAAAAAAGCTTGCGACTGATGTATAGCTACCTAACGAATCGGAAACAGAGTGTAAAAATTGGGTCTTACAAAAGTTCTCAGAGCAATGTGAAGATAGGCTTCCCCCAAGGCTCCGTTCTTGGGCCCTTGCTATTCATCATCTTCCTAAATGATTTATTCTATATAAAATTAAATTCAGAAATATGTAATTTTGCTGACGATAGCACCGTGTATTCATGTGGCACTCGTATAAGCGAAATTACGACAAATTTAGAAAACGACCTAAGTACACTCCTAAATTGGTTTTATGCTAATGGTATGGTGGCAAACCCTGATAAGTTCCAATTGATGTTCCTGGGACTAAATGAAAAACATAAGTTACGCTTGAATATTGAGGGTGTAAAAATATCGTCCACTGAACATGCTAAACTTCTTGGAATCGAAATTGACAACAAGCTTCGATTCAATAAGCATGTAAAAACACTCTGCGACAAAACAAACAGAAAAGTCAGTGCTTTTAGGAGGTTAAATATTTATCTCTCAAGAGAACAGGCAATGAAACTGTGCAACACAGTAATTATCTCAAGCTTTAACTATTGCCCATTAGTGTGGATGTTTTGTGGCAAAGATGCCAACCATAAAATAAACCGTACCCATAAGCGTGCTTTAAGAATACTCCACAATGATTACGACTCTTCCTTTGATACACTTTTGGAGAAAAGTGACACTGTAACGATCCATATTAAAAATCTCCAAAAATTGATGCTAGAAATCTTTAAGTCAATGAACCAGCTAAATCCATCATACATCTGGCACCTTCATGAAAGGAAGGAGATTCAGTATGACCTCAGAACTAAGCATCTGTGTAAATTGCCGATTACGAGGACGATAAAATTTGGCATGGAGTCGCTCTCATTCAGAGGAAGCATATTGTGGAACAATCTTAACGATGAAATAAAGGAGCTATCAACGGTTGCAAGCTTTAAAACAAAGATCAAAACCTGGACGGGTGAACAATGTAATTGCCGAATTTGTAAATAGTCTGTCCACTACGTTATGTATATTTCTTAGACATTTGTAAATTATATTGTAAATAGTTGGTATAAATTAGTTTCTTCTTTAAACTATGTAACACCAACTTTCAAGAATGTTTATGATTTGATTTGTTGTCCACGATTCAAGCCAGTTAGCCGCAGTTTTTTTCTTGCCTCTGCAAAGTTTCCACAAATTAATGTCGTTAAAACCTGTTTAAAGTTTAAATAAGGATATCATCAAAGGACCCAGCACTCCAACTGCAGAACAAGGAATTGCAGGGACCTACAAATCCCAAGAAATAATCTTGAATACGTCAAGAAAGGCCTTTACTATTCGGCTCTAAAAGCTTGGAATGATATTCCCATCAATATCAGAGAGGCCCCTACACTTAATAGATTCAAAAAGCAGTGATAAAGTTATTTTAAGAGCTGAAATCGAATGAAAACACGACTCCCTGGAAGAGTAGCTGCTATATGTAGATAGGAAACTGTATATATTTTTAGATTTTAATTTTTTTATATTTTTTCCATTGAGTTTCTATGTAAGCTGAAGGAATTCTATTTTAAAATGAAAAATGAAAAAACGAATAACTTGATTTTGATTCATTCAGCACGGGTGGGGGCGAGTAAAAAAGAACGATCCTCGTTTGAAGTGTCATAGTTATTAAGGACATAAATAAAATTGGCAAATACATGATTCAATAGAGGACATGTTCAAATCAATTTTGAAATTTACCTGACTGAGGTCGGCTGCAGTAAAAACCTGCGCATAAAAACCTAGTGGATTAAAATCTACAGGAATTGTCAAATTTTCAATTGTTTTATAAGAACCAATCCATTGTATTCATTGTTTAAGAACCCAGGCTGACTTGCAAAATAGTAGGTTCTTTTAGACGGGTTTTTACAGTACTCGGTTCTGAACTTATTGAGGGATTTGTTCAAGAAAGTCCCTTCAAGAAACCTTAAAAACAGGCCTGAAATCACAACCATAATGAATGAAGAGGTAGCTTCACAAAATTTGAATTTCTAATGGCGCTTTAAATAGTTGGGCCAACGTATTTTCCTTGAGAATGGAACTTCGGTAAGCAAAACCTTTGCGGTATGACAAGGATAGTTTAGTTTAAACATGGGCTGGGGAAGGATGCAATTGTAAATTATGCCGTTTATTGTAAATAGTATGGTTTTGCTGTATTTGATTTATGTATATAAGTTGGTTTTTATTAGCTTACTCTTTTAAAGATCATGAGCTATTAGTACCTAATATACCAACTGTAAATAAGGACTATTATTATTATTATTATTATTATTATTATTATTATTATTATTATTATTATTATTGTTATTGTTATTGTTATTATTATTATCATTTTTATTATTGTTGTTAGATAGATTTTAATAAAGCAGATTTTAGGCTTCCCCTTTCAAAGGCGGTTGCAGCGCCCGCCAAAAATAGCTAAAAGGGTTAAAAGCCTCAGATTTTGAAACAGATAGACCAAGAAATGTTTATGGTATTCCTCTTTGACAATTTAGCCAAATTTTAGGTAGTAGGGGTGAGGGTATTTCAAATAATTATTGAGCGAATAAATTTCCTTGCAGCTTCCACTCTAGATATGATACCATATGATCCCGAGGCCACGGTGCTAGAGAAGATACGTAAGAATGAAGCTCAGAGGCTGATGGCTGTGACGTCACTTTGCTCTGTCCTCATTTATCTTTACGAAGGAATGATGGTAAGTTGACTAAAAGATACAGTCTATTTACTTCGCACATACATATACAGTTTATTGATCGGATCCTTCGTAAATGATTTATGAAGAAGACAAATTTTTCATGAGAAGCAACATTCGATTGGAAGAGCATGGGTAGTTAGACACCGCAGTTTTACTTGATTCCCACAGCTTTGTTCCTTTGCGGAGAAAAATATTATTTACTACTACGGAGGAGCTATTGTAAGAGATTCATTACCTCCTCCGCAGAACCATGAAAATTATTCCTCCGCAGGTACATAATAGTTGCAGCGCCCTTCCATAGAAGCACACCAGCAGTGTCTAGCTACCCATGAGAAGAGTCGCTATTTTGATCTTTTAAAGACAATGTGTTCATGTAAGTACAGCCGCATATACACTCTAGTCAAAATATGCTGACACGATGCTGACGAAGAGCCTCGAAGAGCTTGAAGTTATTGGCAGAATTTAACTGATCATATGCAAACTAAAATTTCCGCTCTGCAAGCGCAACCGCAAGTAAGTCATCAGTCTGCTTAGATTACTCCTTGGCACAAGATCACATACACACAACACAACACAAATGTTATCACATAAAATATCACGTGAAATTGGCATGCTCCCGGCAAAGCCGCTGTACTTACATGGACACATTTCCTTTAACATAACAGCATTTATAATTGTCCTGGAAAAAGAATTTGTCATAGGATTGTTTTTAGAAAGTTGATAGCCACGTTGCCTCCTCTTGCAGTATGCTACCGCGGAGGGGTACTTGACTAGGGAAGTGATGTGGGTGTGCGGAAAACCTTTCCACACCCTAACCCTGTCGAACAAGCATTTTGCCAAAAGTATACAAGAATTCAAGATCAGTAGTCGATTCCGGAGCGGAAGAGACGACGTCGGTAAGCATTTGAGGAAGATGCAGTGCGTTTTATAATGGAATCAACCGTGATTTTATAGAAATTCGATCATTAAACGCAATGCATCTTGGTCAAAAGCCCCCAACTCCATCGACTCCCATGATTTTTACCACAAAAGGACTTCCTGTTGAGTGGCACATCATGGCAGGTCAAGTATGGAACATCATGTCAGGTCAACAAAGTTGCTGGGAATAATGCATACAGTTAAATTCGTCCTTTCCTGGTGAACTAAAGTGTGCGGATGTCATATCTCTTCCCAAGAATGGACCAACCAACTCTAGGACCAACTTTAGGCCAATTAGCGTTCTACCTACGGTCTCAAAGATGTTTGAAAGAATAATGGATAAACAGATAGTTGCTTATATTACACCCTTTTTATCATCACTTCTCTGTGGTTTTCGAAAAGGTTACAGTGCCCAGCATGCTCTCGTACGGCTCTTAGAAAAATTCAAAATTAGCCTTGATGATGGTGGTAAAGCAGGGGCTGTATTAATGGATCTGTCCAAGGCATTTGATTGCATCAGACACGATCTTTTGATTGCAAAATCGCACGCCTTCGGTTTCTCTCGCGAAGCATTGGCACTAATTAATGATTACCTCACAAATAGACAACAAAGAGTCAAAGTAAATGGGTCATTTAGTTCTTGGAAAAGCGTCACACGTTGTGTTCCTCAGGGGTCAGTCTTGGGGCCTCTGTTATTCAACATATACATTAATGATCTTCTACTCTTTATTCAAAACTCGGATATATGTAATTATGCAGATGATACTACAATCTATGCCTGCGATAAGAACCTGGACAATATAGGTCATAGTCTTGAAAATGACTGTAGTGTAGCTTTAGAATGGTTCGCCGAAAATTTTATGACATTAAATGCAGATAAATGCCATCTTTTGGTTCTTGGGCAGAGGTGTGATGATCCTGTTACTGTTAGGATTGGAAATGCTGATGTTGTAAATAGCTCCGAAGAGAAGCTACTCGGAGTTCAAATTGATAGCAAACTTTCCTTCGGTAAACATGTTTCCAAATTGTGTCAAAAAGCTAGCAATAAACTTTATGCACTTGCTCGCATATCCCCTTACATGGATCAGAGCAAACTAAGAACACTCATGAGGGCATTTATTACCAGTCAGTTTCAATACTATGTCCTTTAATCTGGATGTTTCACAGCAGGCAGCTCAGCCAAAAATTTATCAAAATACGGGAAAGGGCTCTGAGAATTACTTATAAGGATACTGAATCTACTTATAGTGAGCTATTAGAGAAGGACTGTGCCGTTACGATTCATGCAAAGAACTTGCAGTTACTTATGACTGAGATGTACAAAACAAAAAATAACCTGAGCCCTTCATTCATGCACGAAATTTTCTGCGAAAATGAAAGTCATTACAATTTGCGTAACAATAACGAATTCTTCCAACCTAGGGTGAGATCTGTCAACAACGGGACAGAAAACATCCGATTTAAAGGTCCACAGCTGTGACAAACGTTACCACCAACTATACGAAATTCAGAATCTCTTTGTCAGTTTACAACAAAAATAACAAATTGGAACGGAGAAAATTGCCCATGTAAATTATGCCGCGTTTTTATTCCGAACTTCGGCTTTTTATGATGATAATATTTGAATATCTGCTTTTATACACTTTTATGCCTTTATACTGTATACTTTTGATGAATTTTAAATATTTTATCCCCTTTTTTCTGATGTAACATTTGTATTTTAAAATTTTAACTAACGTTGGAATTAATTAGCTGATTACTTTTAGCTATATTTTTATGTATCCAGCGGTAAAGAAATTGATAATGATAATAGTAAATGCCCTTTCAAACTTTCTCATTGTAAGGGCATGGATATTTTCATTGAACAGTCAATAACATTTAGATTTCAACTTTCAGGCTATGTTTGGTGGTTATGTGTACACGTATGCTGTCAAAGGAGATGTTGCAATGTCTTCGGATGAGGGGGCTTATCTCACATCATTTTATTGGGTAAGTAGTTTTGATTTTGAGTCATTTATATCAAGTTTAGAAATAATGACAGACTATGGAAGCAACTTTCATCCTGATCTTCAGATCTGTGGAATAGAAAGTATTTGGCCGATATTCAAAACTAAGATGTTAATCTATCAGACAAAGGTTAACTTAGATGAGAAAATTTAGTTTGGTAAAATCACTCATCTTTAAGAACCGAGAATTATAAAAGTGCCTGTAAGAGGTTTGTATGGGAATCTAGAACTCCACCTTACAGCCTGGTCCATGATTTACGTGCTATTGAAATCAAAACTCTTAAGACCATGAATTAAATGTAAATTTCGATGCCAAATAAATCATGGGCCAAAATGGAATGTGGAATTCTCGATTCCCATACAAACCCCTTACATGTATCGTTCAAATTTTTGGGTCTTAAAGATGACTGATTTTCCCAAGCAAAATTTTCTTATCTATGTTAACCTTTGACTGGTAGATTAGAATTTTAGTTTTAAATATAGGTCACATAATTTTTATTCCACAGCTCATCAAACGTGTAAACTTTGTTTGACTCACCTGGTATTTATTTTAAAATGCATATCTGATTTTCCTCTGACAGGGTTTCTTCTCTGTTGGTCGTTTCATCTGTATTCCAATTGCTTTCTTCATTGCGTCAAAAACCATGCTGTCTGCTAACGTGGTATGTTGATTTTGATTCGTTTATTTTGACCAGATCTTTATGGGTTGCTATTCCGAGAAAATCAATGGGCTGAAATTGTCACCAAGCTCACAACGAGATTTTTCTGTCATGAACATACAGGGTGTCCCAAAAAAGTGTATGCTGATTTGGTTGACTCCAGCGATGTGAATTTAGCTTCAATCAATATCTAATCAATCTAAAAATGTTGCCCGATAGTTAACTTAAACATAGGTACCTCGTTTGGTGGTATTGGTGCTTTGAGAGTAAACATGTTAATCTTCAAAGCTCAAACTTGCCTCTTTCTGCAAACCAAAGCTTTAGCCTTTTTGCCTAAGCAAATTCTTAAGGCACAGCGTATAAATAACGATATCCTTGACAAAATTGGAACAATATTAGATCTTGTGTTATTCTGTTTTCCAGAAGTTACCCCCCCCCCCCCTCTGTCACCCATTGGGCAGTTTCTTAATTTTTCTTTAATTTCAGTTCTTAATTTCGATGTGATTAGCCATTGATTAAAGCTAAATAGTACATACATACATACATACATACATTATCTATTTGATAAAGCAGGTTAAATTAACGTGGCAGCTGAAGCTGATGTGGACCTGCTACTACTCTAAATGTCCATAGGAATATAAAAGGAAAAATGAAAAATTTAACTCTAAAAGTTCAACTTCCACTCATTAGGTAACTAATTGTTAAAACAATGCCCTAAAAGTAGTGAAAATCATCCTTTTTGTTCTTAATTAAGCACGCCTCTTTTCTAAAACTTAGCGATGTAACTAATTTTTTATCTCTTTGCATTTTATTCTTAAATTGTTGTAAGCTACACGATTTCCTAGTTTCCAGACTTAATGTGTTCCACAAAAGTGTGCCTCTAAATATCACGGATGTGCGTCCAACTTCCTTGCAAACTCTAGGTAAATTAATGGAGCATCCATCCCGTGAATGAAACAGTGTCTTTTTGAAGTGATCTTGGATGGCATCCGGAATAGTTTCATACTGAAATTTGTGCATGACTGCTAGAATCTTTCGCTTGTAGATATAATCAAGACTGTCCCATCTTGCCATGTTCATTGTTTCCACGTTGTCTGTATAGCTCGGTATTTGATGGATTATTTTGGCAGCTCTCACATGTATCTTTTCTAAATCATTGAAAAGTGCTGGAGAGCAGGTACCCCAGACTGCTACAGCATACGTAACAGCCGCAATAACAGTCTTGAAATATATTTCTTCTTGAATTTTAACGGGTAAAAATCTCATTCGTTTGAGCTGGCTGACTTTAGCTGCAAACGATTTAGACACACGTTTCACCTGTGCATCCCATCTTAAGTGATTGTCAATCACGATTCCAAGACATGTGGCAGTTTTCACATACTTAATTTCTTCCTCATTGATGTTAACAGGTCTAAGGGGGCCTACAAGATTCCGATTAGTAAGTAACATTATCTCAGATTTTCCGGTGTGAATAGTCAGCTTGTTTTTACTACACCAAGTAGAAATCTGTTTTCCAGTCTCGTTTAAAGCATCTATTACCTCCTCGATGTTGGTACCAATAAAGTAAAATGTCGAGTCATCGGCAAAGAGACATACTTCACTGGATGTTATGGCACTGGGGAGGTCATTAACGTAAATTGAGAAAAGTCTAGGACCAAGCAAGGAACCCTGGGGTACTCCGTAAGTTAAGGTTCTTGTCTTTGACTTAGATTCATTTAGCTGGACATACTGAGATCTTTCTTGCAAATAACTCTCTAACAGCCGTAAGAGTGGTCCTGATATTCCACATCCTTGCATTTTCTTCATCATAATGTTATGATTTACAGAGTCAAAAGCTTTCTTGAAATCAATTAGTAAGACCCCTACTACTTTTCCTTGATCTAAGGCATATTTCCATATTTCTGTCATGTGTAATAATAATAGCTCAGTTGACTTTCCTTCAGCAAATCCCCATTGATTAGGTGTTTTAGCTCCATTCACTTTCATGTGGTTATCCAGATGATAAGAAATTTGTCCCTCATGTATCTTGCTTGGGATTGAAAGCAAGGATAATGGCCTATAATTTTCTCTCTCAACTTTATGGCCCTTCTTAAAGGCACTTTTTACCTTAGCTATTTTCCAGTTGCTTGGAAATTTACAGTCCTTGAAGCTCTGGTCTATGATCTTTTTCATCCCAGGGAGGATGGATTCACCAGCAGTTTTCAGGTCCTTGGGTAGAATGTCATCATGACCTGCAGCCTTATTTATCTTTAAAACAGATACTTGATGACTCAAGAGTGACTGGTTCATGTATATGTCAGTACTAATTGGTGTTACTCTTGTAATTAGGCTATTATCTCCATCATTTGTATTGTCTTCAAATTTCTCTGCTAATTTTTCTCCTACCATCAATTTCTTTATCTCTCTGTTTATCCAAGGCAAGGAATGACTTTTCACCTTGGCTTTCCTTGTATGGATGAATTCACTTAAAATGTCCTTAAACATATTTTCCCATGTGAATACCATGTCATCAATATCATCAAATATCTCCATTATCCACCAAGGGGCTTCATTCAACTGATTTTTAAACTTTTCCTCATCAAATGCTCTCTTTATTCTGATCTGTTTGATAATAGGCTTAGAGCTGACATTTTTTATCTTTAGGACACAAAATATTAACTTGTGATCTGAAATAGCTGGCTCTAGGGATCCAGATCTCTCTATCTTGTCAGCATCACTGACAATAATCAAATCTATAAGTGTTTTTGCTGTTCTTGAAATTCTTGTAGGTTCTTTGATTATGTTTTTCAGATCAAAGCATTTGATTAGTCTCTTCATTCTATTCCCCGGAATCGCCTCACCACTACCTTTGTCAAACAAGTCAGAATTAAAATCACCAAGCAGAATAATATTTTTCCTTCTGTGTCTTATAGAGGTGAGCATTGTGCTGAAGTTCAAAAAGAATCTCTCATCATCTGGTGCTCTGTAGATTGCACCAATGAGAAATTTTTGTGACTTTACTGTCAATTCAATCCATGATGATTCAGTTTCCTTAGCTATATTTAAACTACTAGAACATGGGTAGACTGTCAGACTTTGTTTGAAGTAAATGAGACAGCCTCCACCTCCCTTGTCTTGTTTCTCTTCCCTGTCAAACCTTTCAATGTCATAATTGATGATAGTTATTTCATGGTCTTTTGTTTTTGAGGAAAGGTGTGTCTCTGTGATAGCTAGTATATCCAGGTTGCATTCCAATAATAAGATCTCAATTTGGGGCAGTTTTGATAGCAGACCATTGACATTGAGATGTGCGATCTTGACACCTCTGTTTCCAATTTTGGCTTTTATTTCCTCAAATGCTTGTTCTTGGGTTGAACCATCCATAGCAATGTCCCCAATGTTTGGCATGGGATTATGGGAGTACAGTCGTGGCCAAAAATTTAAGACCACATTTTTGTCAACAACGTTCCTTCGCGTAACGATATGGAACTCTACCACTCTGCCTATTTTACTCTCTTGGAGTTTATTTAGATCAATTTTCTATGTAGATTTCAAATGTTGATGTTGTTTGTTTTAATTTCGGCGCCATTTTGCTATGACGTCACAAATAAATCTATAGAAATGCTTGGAAATTACAGTGGTTCTGCCAACAAGGGATGTGACCTAAAAATTGTGTTATTCAGCTGGATTTTACATCAATCTATGCACAATTCATTTCTATGATTTGTCTGCAAAATATCGAACCTCCACGAAGAATATTGCTTAAGGGAAAAGGTAGTGGAGGGCCTTCAGTCCTATGATTTGTCTGCAAAATATCTCTGCATTTGCAAGATATTTCTTTGAGCTTCTTGTCACGCCAAATTTTGGAAGTATTTCAAACAGAATTGAAGTAATTCGAGTAAATTAAATTCATCGAATTTAGTTTGAAGAATAGAATGCAAGGTGGCACGGAGCAGAGAAAACAGGGCGCAGTCATTTCATCGATGCTCAAAGCTTGCTTAATGATCTCTAGCATTTTAGATGTCTTGCTGTAGAAGTATCCGACCTTATCTTGCAAGCTCATCTTTAGAAAATTATATTCCTGACTGAAGCTTGGTTCGCACGAGAGTAGGAACATGTTAGAGTTGGGATAACGCATTTTCTAAACTCAGTTATATCATTTTTAATAAGGTCATGCTCTTAATCTTATTTCAGTTTACATGGAGCCCGAGAAATTAAAACTGTTGATGAAAACATTCTTTATGTCCCAATTTAGTTATTGCTCTCTGATTTGGATGTTTTGCGACAGAAATCTGAATAATAAGTAAAATACCGGGTGTCCCAAAAACAAAGTATACATATTTGAGTGACTCCAGCGATGTGAATTTAGCTTTAATCGATGGCTAATTACTCTCAAAATGTTCCTTGATTGATAACTTGAGCATAGATACCTCGTTTGTTTGTATTGATGCTATGAGAGCAGAAATATCAATACTGAAAGCTCAAATTTGCGTCCACATGCAAACCAGAGCTGTGGGAAAAAGTATGTGAGACACTACCACCAAAACTGAAAAAATTCAGACTCCCTTCAGATATTCAAAAGACTCATCAAAGCTCATAAATGCCAAGCTTGCAACTGCAGATTATGTAATATATCCTATCCTAATTTTGGCTTTTATTGTAAATTGCATTTTCCTTATAACACTGGATGTATTTATTAAAAATCAACAACAAGTGAGGAGCTTCTCGTGTAGGCTTATGCTGCAAGAATTGTCAGCCAAAGTTTAGCTTATTCCTCGAAGAATTCTTTACTTTCAACTTTGAAGACGAACTTGCAATCATACACAAGGAAAATGCCAATGTAGCTAACGTCGAAACGTCTAAGTACAGTGATGCGCAGGATCAAAGACACAATAGAAAATACAGTACAATCCAATGAACAATGTTCTCAAATGGTTCTGCCATATAATAAAGCCTTTATTAAACGATTACTCGATCCATGCTGGAAAATATTTGGAACTTAGTTCCTTGTACAGACCTCACTACGTTCGGTCCGCACGTCAAACTGCGGTCCTAATATTTTCCAGCATGGACCTCGTAATCGTTTAATAACCGCATATTATTATATGGCGTTCGAAAATACGGCTCCTCGGACCGGCAACGCAGCAATTCGATTGGTTCTTGATCGGTCCGTAAAAGCCGTATTTTTCGTTCGAAGTTAAATGTGCTAAGAGAATATGTATAGGCCTATCAGATTTCAAAACTATTTATATTCAGCAGTTGATAGAAATAGGCAAGAATGTATTCTGAAGGTAGGCCCAACAGCTACAAGGACTCTGGGGGCACAGCCCCCAGGAAAATTTTTGAGGACACGCCCTCTGCTTTTGCTTAGAATGCCTTTCACGACCCTAGGTTTGCCAGTCCTGAATTGGGATTTTAACAATTTTGTAACATTTTTTAAATGGAGTAGCATCCCCCAGGCACGTTTTTGAATAAAAGTAATCGATTTAGGAGATCTCTTAGATCCCTTGTTTGCCAATGCCAAATCTGAATATTTGAAGACATGAATAACCACTTCTCAAAAGAAAATTTGCACGAAGAACCCCTACTCTGTCTAAGAACGCTCTTCGCAGTCCAATTTTTGCCTGTCCTCAACATGGAAGTTTGTCTAGCTGATAGTTTGTCTAAAGTTTTTGTCCAGGAAAATTTTGAGAACTCCAACCTTTACATCGGCTTAGAATGTCTCTCCCAATCACGTTCCAACATCACTCGGAAATATTGCTACTCTCGGACCTATACCCAACAACTTTCTTCTCGTTTTTGAAATAAATGAAAGTGAATAAGAACTTTAGAATATGCTTTTGAGCTTGTGAATTTTGTTTGCTCTTTGCAGATGAAAACTCGTCTACTTCTTGATGGTGACTCGTTCCTTTGCTGCACTTTCGAGCCCACGTACGTTTCCGACTTTTACGGAAAATTTCCGAGTCTTGTCGAATTGGGGGGGGGCAGTTGCCCCTCCAACCCCCCCATAATTTCCGCCACTGATTATGTAAATAGTTGGTCTTAATTAGCAATTATAGCTGTAATTTTTTAGCCAATTTTAAATGAAAGAATTAATGATAATGAAAGCTTTTCATTCCATCAAAATACGTCAGGACCTCTTCAAAGGCATTGAAAAATCTCGAATTGAGGCATACAGTAAAAACCCGCACATAAGAACCTAGCCGATTAAGAACCTACAGGCTGAAATCCTCAAATTTGCAATTATTTTATAAGAACCAATCCATTGTATTCATTTTTGAAGAACCCAGGCTGATTTGCAAAATAGTAGGTTCTTGTACGCGGGTTTTTACTGTAGATGATATTTACAATTTTTCCTGTTGCGTTTTTGATCCATTATTGCTAACTTATTTTGCTCAGTGTGAGCTAAACTTAGGCTTAAGTAGCGTATGACAGCTTGCTAACAAAACCCATCTTACATTTTGCAGCACACAGCACAAGTACCCTTGTTGTCATGGCAGCTCTTGGGGAGCTGACGATGCCTGTTATTGTTGGTCAGGTAATGATTGCTATTCATCATTTTGTCCTTTGCTGAAAACATTCCTTTAGTTATACTTCAGTTCATTCATTTCATTTTATATTCCACTACATACAAACACTCTCAAATTGAACATACTTTACAACAATTTGAATAACTACATAAGACAATACATATAAATAACAGAAAGATACATGACACGAGAGGATTTGTATGAAGGGCAATTCTTAAGGAGGAACTCTCTCTGTAGCAAAGCTAATCGAGGAGAGAGCACCCCCTTTTTAGATAATATTTTTAGAAACTATGGGTAAATTGTGAACTGTCTATAATACACTTTTGAAAATTCTTATCAAAAAGGTACTGACAAAGCTTTTCGCCAAAGTTTCAGAGTTCTTCTACGTAATCTTGCAAACACTGTGCTAAGTTGATACGCAATATATTTCTCTGATAGCTTTCTTTAAACATTTTAAAGTCTGTCTCAAATTAGATGTCACATGAAAATGTCCGCGAATAAAAACAATTGAGGTGTTTTGCATGATATATTTTGCGTTATCGCAAGCTCACGTTTGATCGAATTTAGATAAACTTTAACAACCTTAAAGAAGAAATAGAAATAGTGAAGTTCTTGCAGCTCAAAGACGAAACATGTGCCAGATATTTAGAATGCAAAATGTTTTCAAAACAGTGTTAGTTTGAGAGTAGACTTCTTGTGACTAACAGCCGTAACAGACTTTCAATCAAAGTCGGAAGGTTATGGACTTTCCTACTTGTTCGATTCCTACATTTGCCAGTTCATGCCGTTTGAATGATAAGAAAGAAAGAAAGAAAGAAAGAAAAAAAAGAGTTGTTATGCTTGTTTGTCAAGATGTAGAATTACCAATTTTATAGCAGGTCTATAAGGTCCCATATGTTCCATGTTTAGTGTATTGGTTGCAGAGTTGCTTTGTATTTCCATGTTCCCTGTATCATAATAGACGTAGCCATACCAGTTGATGTGAACATAAGAAACAAGGAACAGGAAAAGATCACAAAGTACCAAGATCTAGCCAGAGAAATCAGAAAGATTTGGAATGTGTCAACCAAGGTCATCCCAATTGTCATAGGTGCCCTTGGCACAGTGGCGGAAATTCAGCTTTTTGAGTGGGGGGGCAAGCCGTAAATTTTCCGAGTCGGAGAAAATGCTTTTGTTCTCAGGCATTTCGCTAGAAGACTTAGACCTGACATAAATAGTTCCTTAAATGTGCTAAGCCCGGAGGGGGGCACTGCTACACTTGACCTGACGGGATGTGCTGCTCAACAGGGTGTCCTTTTGCGGTAAAAATTATGCGACAGGGTGTCATTTTCTAGCGAAAATTATGCGACAGGGTATTATAATAGGTAAAAAAATTATGCGACAGGGTATCACAAGCAAAAATTGCGTTCTACACTGTATTTGAGAGGCAAAATTTTTATGCGACAGGGTATCACAAGCAAAAATTGCGTTCTACACTGTATTTGAGAGGCAAAATTTTTATGCGACAGGGTATACTTTTGGCCTATTTTTTATGCGACAGGGTGCAGGGTGTGGAGAGGTTTTCCGCACACCCCCGTCACTTCCCTAGTCAAGTACCCCCCCTCCCGGGGTGCTAAGGTCATTGTATATCAGATTTCAAAACTATTTGTATTCAGCGGCTGATAGAAAAAGGCAAGAATGTATTATGAACGTACTGTCGGTAGGCCTAATAGCTACGAGGACGCTGGGGGCGAAGCCCCCAGGAAAATTTTTGAGGACACTCCCTATTTTTGCTTAGAATGCCTTTCATGACCCTGTGTTTGCCAGTACTGAATTGGGATTTTGACAATGTTGTAACATTTTTTCAGAGTAGCATCCCAAGGAAATTTTTTGGGTAATCAGATAGTTTAATTGGGCTTAGGAGAGCTCTTGTATCCAATGTTTGCCAGTGCCAAATTAGAATATATGATAATATGAATTACCAGTTCTCAAAACAGTTCTGCGTGAAGAACCTCTCCTTTGTCTTAGAACGCTTCTCGCAATTCAGGTTTTGCCTGCCCCCGCCCCCAATATGGAAACTTTGAAAATTCGCTGATAATTTGTGTTAATGTCGCGTCCAGGAAAATTTTGGAGAACTCCAACCTTTACATTGGCTTAGAATGCCTCTCCCAAAGCTTCAAAATCTCGCGGATATATTGTTACTCTCTAACTAACCCATACCCAAGAACTTTCTTCTCGTTTATGAAATAAATGAAAGTGAATAAAAACTTTAGAATATGCTTTTCGAGCTTGTGCATTTCGTTTGCTCTTTCTATATAAAAACTCGTCCACTTCTTGACGGTGACTCGTTTCTTCACTACAGTTTCAATCCCACCTACGAAATTTCCGACTTTTAAGAAAATTTCCGAGTCTTATCGAATTGGGGGGGCAATTGCCTCCCAACCCCCCCATAAATTCCGCCACTGCCTTCGTTTTGTAATTGTTTGTTATTGTACATTTTATGAGAATATAAGAGAAGGTAAGTCCCGAATTTTGTGAGAACAATTTCATCGATGAAGATCAACACTTGAAGAGTTCAACTAAGTTTACTAGTTCCAAATATTCTGTTTCATATTTCTAATGCTGGTATTGCATTGGGGCTCTTGATTCATTTTTTTCAGGGAAATTGACTTCGGTTGGCCCCTTTATTACTTTAACAGATAAATGATTTGTAGTAGAAAATTTGAAAATAGCCTTAGATAACGGACTCATGGTACTAAACCCATAAACGCAACAAAACACCGTAATCTGTAGAAAGAAGACTGCTAACTTCTGTAAAAGAACAACAACCAAAATAAACCTGTAACTAGAGAGAAATCTGTTGAATCCTGCAAGAGAAAAACGAGTTAATCTCAAAACCTGAAAGGAAAGAATTAAGTTGGTAGCTCAAAGTTACTCAAAGTATCTCAAAGTTACTAACAAGTAAGTTAGTAGCTTATTTCTTTCCTTTCAGGTTTTAAGATTAACTCGTTTTTCTCTTGCAGGATTCAACAGTTTTCTCTCTACTTACAGTTTTATTTTGGTTATTGCTCTTTCACAAGAGTTACAAGTCTTCTTTCTACAGATTACGGTGTTTTGTTGCGTTTATGAGTTTAATACGATGATTCCGTTATTTAAGGCTATTTTCATACTTTAACGGACATTTCTGGCACATTTTTAGGGATCAAATGTTTCATTCAATATCTTGGTTTTATTTGATTTGATCATCCTTCTCTTTTTTTAGCTGTTCGAGAGACTTGGTGCCGCAGTAGTTCCAGCTACAGTGTTTCTGGTCTGTCTTGTTGGATTCGTTGTCTTTTGTTTCCTCCTCACTCTGGATAATGAAGTTGCTTATGAACATGGTGAGTTTTTGTAACTGTAAAGCCAGGAGACTTTCTTGACTGTATGGACAAATGATACGCTGGTTGCTATCTAGCCATAGGCGTAGGAACTGGGGGGGCACTGGGGGCACGTATCCCCGAAAAATTTCTGAATAAACAAAGAAGTGTCCTTTTTATTTTTAGGAAGTCCCCCTTTGGTATAAAGGGAAAAGTGCTCTTGAAGTGTCGTGCCCCCAAGTTTGAGATGCTTTCTACTTCCCTCTGTTTCTAGCAGTTCTTAAAATGTGTACCAAGAATCTTGTTCGTCGTCCGTCGTGTGACCTACTTTTTCAGTTTCTTTTCATTTTCCATTTCATTCATTCATTTCATTTTAAATTCTTTATACACGGTGGCCCCATCACCAAAGAATGACTGCTATTCAGGAGGCCGTTGTTGCATGCAAAGCAACTTAACTAGTGTTTTCCAGTCTTTTCAGCTAACTTTGTTTCATTGCAATATATCATATAAAACTAACTCTTTTTATTCCTCTGCCCGATGGCTAGCTTTGGTGCAGACCTCCTGTCTTTCTTTGCCATACTACTGTAAAAGCTCTTCTAAGCCCCCCTCTCTATCAAGCCCCCCTCTCTGATAAGCCCTCCTCCCTGAGCCAAAACTCTAAATAAGTAAATTCCAGATGTTACCAAAGGTTTTCCATTTATGGAGCTATACAAGTTTGCATGTTAATTTTGATATGATTTGATATAAAACTGCGTAAAATGTGTGTATTTGACTCCTAAAATTGTATGTTGAATCCGCAAAATATGGTGTAAAAGAACTAAAAAGCTATCAGATATGTCCTTGTCATTTGATTTTGTGAATAAGCCCCCCTCTCTAATAAGCGCTCTCTCTTTTAAGCACCCCTCTGGACTGTCCGAAAATAAATCATCCCCCTGGGGCTTAATGGAGCTTTTACGGTATCTGATCTATAAATAACCAGAAGGTGAACCGTACTGTTGTACTGGGGAATAAAAAAATGATCCCCATTTAAAAGGTCATTGCTTTCTGAATATGAAGGCAATACTACCTTTGGCTAGCATGCTATTCAATATTGCACGTATTCAAATAAATTTTAAAATGTACCTGACTGTAATTGTTTACTCCGTTCTGAAACGTATGAGGGATTTTCTCAAGGCCTTACAGCAATGACTCCTACGTGCTTTAGCACGTGTTATTCCACTGTTGGGAGGGGGGGGGGCGAAAGTGTCATCCCAAGCATAGCGACATCATTCCAGACGATTTGATTCTCCGAAGAGGATAACACGTGCCAAAACGTGTTGAAGTCATTGCTGTAAGGCAGAACTTGTGGGAAAATTTGCTCGTGATTTTAGGAACGTTTTGAAGGTTTCTTGAAGGGGCTTTCTCGAGTAAATCTACGTAGTTTTGGAATGACCGATTTTCAGTCATATGAATTTTAAAATGGATTTGAATATTTCCATCATTAAGTGATATATCTGCCAATATCATCATCTTGATCTCCAGGGAGCAGTGGCCTTTCAAACGGGCATTTTTTTTTTGTTCACCCTGTAAGCGATTTAGGAAATTCAAGCTTTGAATCTTCCATATTGCAACAGTTTTTTTTTCAAAAGGGTTTCTGATTGCTCAGAGATTTTGTACCGATAATTCTAAGTAGACAAATTTCAGGACCTTTTATATCTACTGGTTCTAAAATGCGCTGGTTCTGAAATGCGCTGGTTCTGAAATGCGCTGGTTCTGAAATGCGCTGGTTCTGAAATGCGCTGGTTCTAAAATGCGCTGGTTCTGAAATGCGCTGGTAACGACAAGCTTTAAGGCTGATTTCCACTCAGTGGAATTTTCCGAGCGGGCAGAATTTCCTTTGTCTGCGTGAGAAAATGTCGCCCTGAAATTGAATAGAAAGTTGTGGCTGAGCGACCTTTTATTGTCTAAAATTCCGCCCGCTCGGAAAATTCCACTGACTGGAAATTCGCCTTTAAGACTGATTTCCACTCAGTGGGATTTTCCGAGCGGGCGGAATTTTTATTGTATGCGAGAGAAAAAATCGCTTGAAATTGTAGAAAGTTACGGCTGCGACCTTTTATTGAGAAAATGTCGCCCTGAAATTGAATAGAAAGTTGTGGCTGAGCGACCTTTTATTGTCTAAAATTCCGCCCGCTCGGAAAATTCCACTGACTGGAAATTAGCCTTTAGGTGGCAACTATGATAAAATGTTTTGGAGCTCAAAATGGATGAATTCCACAACCTAGAATATAGATCTAGGTGAGAATACCTAAGTCATTTATGGATGGATTTAAAACAGGAATTTCAAAATTATATTGTTCGTTGTTCTTTTGCCGGATTCTACCCTGGGTACCAGAACATGTTAGAGAGTCTGGTACCTAGGGTAGCCGGATTCTAGCAAATATAGCGAAATTCTCAATGCATCTGAATTCCATCACATTTGGCCGAATCCTGTCATCATCTATGCATTGTTCTCCAATTTTTTACTTCGCACCCTCCACCATTTTAAATCTCTTTGTAACTTCATTGCAGCGACGAGTGCATGGCAAATCATACTAAAGAGCCTGTTGTCTTGTAAAAGCAAGCGATATAATGGCTACACGAGCATGGACACTGCTTCAGATTTCTCTTCAAGTAGTGAGACACTGTCAGTAATTTCAGAAGATGACGTCATACCCACGCCTGATGTTTTTACTGATAAAGTGCAGCCCGAAGATGAGCACGCAAAGCATGCTGGTACTGCTCAAAGCGCAAGAAATAGGGACTCGTCAGTTCCTGGGGAATCAAAATGAAATGAGGAATAATGTATTTTGACTATTTGTCTTGTCTTGTAAATAGATGTATTTTTAATTCGAGGTCCATAGAATTTTGCCGACCATATTCTAGCTTCTTACATGGTCCTAAATTGTGAAATTTATGTTAAAATGAGATCCATACCTTGTCCTCTGCATTGTTTTGTATCCTTGCAATTTCTTTCTCAGTGTCACTACTGTGGCCATGGCCTTCTTCAGAAACATCGTAAAACGTAACATAATAGTAATCAATTTTATGGCGATATTTAATTTGTTTTGCAAGGGCTTTTGACCACGGGGGGGTTCTCGGTCAAATTTTGGGTAGGGGTCTGCCGCGAGCATCTTCAAAAGGGTACCGTTGGCTAGATTAATTTTTACGAAATGGTACCCTTGGCTAGACCAATTTGACCATTGTTTGAACCAATTTTTACGAAAATGGTACCCTTGGCTAGACCAATTTGGACTATTTTCTCGACCAATATTGTCACATTTGTGCCAAATATGATATCATGACCGTTCGCTAGACCAATATTGTCAAAAATGATACCCTTGGCTAGACTGTTGCTGGCCAAAATTGCAAAAAAGTATACCCTTGGCTAGACTAGAAGTCCGAAAAAGTATACCCTTGCTCACGGCACATCCCCAGGTACCTTTACTATGGAAGAACCCCCCCCCCCCGTGCTTTTGACGCAATTGATAAGTTATAAGACTGAGCAAAAAGTTGTATGTTATGAAAAAGATTACATGTAACACCGGGTGAGTTCAAAAGCGGCCCAACATTTTAAAGGCTACTACTCCTTGAATGTGTAAGCAATGATATTTTGCAATATTTGATTAAGTTTTTTTGTCCCCTTGTTTTGAGATTTAGATTTTTAGTGGCCCCCTTTTGCAGTCCAAAATTTTTGGTGGCTCCTCTAGATATCTTCCGGCCCGTCATTAGTAATACACGTTTTTTTTTTATAAGAAACTGGTTTATAAGAAACTAGTACTACGATGACCAAAAATTTAAGAAACTCTAGTACTACGCTCAAGAACAGTTAAGAAACTCTAAAACTTTATTTCTGTATGTCTCTCTTATTCTATGTCTCTCTAACAAAGGTACATTCGCCTTTTCTTGACTTTTAACTGCAAAATTGGTACATTTTTGCCTTGATGTGCATGGCTTCTTCTTGATGACAATGTCAATGCAAAATGGAAGCCCTTTCTCGAGAAGAAGGCTCAACTTCGAACAATACCGCAATTTTAGGCCCAAAAAAATAAGAAACTAATTAAGAAACTTTTACTACTAAAACACCGAAATTTTCATGCAAAATTAAGAAACTTTTAGTACTAAGTGCTGATCCAAGTTTCTTATAAAAAAATACGTGTAACAGTAATGACTAATCCTATAGTGAGTCAAGGAACAGACAGACGCAGCACGTTCGCTCAGAAATACAATGAACTTTTGGTTTTGAATAATACAAAGGATTGCTTACTGGCAACATTTAATGATGGAACAAGTTTAGCTAAATAAAAAACCGAAGGAAAAAGACCAACTTCAGGAGAAAGTTGCGCTTTTGAACCCACCATAGATGGCTGGTTGTTTTTGTTACTAGGAGCTATACATCGTATGCTCGAAGACAAAGCTGCAGTGAATATTTCAAAACTGCGAACAAAAGTATACGACATAGACGTATACTAGCACACTGAACACAATAACCTCAAGGCATAATGCAAGTTTCCAGTTACAATATTGACGAGAAACTGTTTCTGTAGAGTTTTAGGAAACTTTTGTGGAAGTTGAATAGTAATTCAGATCTACTAAGCAACAACCACAATTTAGTAAAAAAGCTATATAACGGTATGTTTGATAGATAATTTCAAACCTACCAAATTCTGAAAAAAGCAGACTTTGCAGGGACGGAAATCTATTTCCCAATCAAACATAGAAACTTGAGAATAGAAGGTTTCCGATTCGGCATCATGGTGACTCACCCCGGGGGGGGGGGTTCTTAGTATATTTGTCTGACGGGGATGTGCCGTTTTTAAGGGTATCGTTTTCACCAATTTTCTCTAGCACAGGGTATCAAAATGAGCCAATTTTTCTAGAGCAGGTTGTCAAAACATGTCAAAGGGGAATATTCTGCTAGATCGGGTCGTTTTTCGGTCAAATTTCATGTTTTTGAGTATACTTCTCACCAATTTTTTCTAGAACAGGTTATCATTTTGAGCGAAAAATTCTGGAGCAGGGTAAAAAGAATTTTTTTCGTGGGCACACCCTCGTAAAAATTTAAGTTAAGTACCCCCCCCCTCCCCGGGTGACTCACTATGAAACAAGAATTTCTCCAAAATCTGCTCTGCCTTTTGAGGCAGAAGGTTCATTTAGAAAAGTTCTACTGTTTCAGAAATTCAGAGTTAGTAAGTCCATCAAACACAAATTTCAAAATGTACCAGATCTACCGTTTTCAGGATTGGTAACAATCAAATACACTCTAAATATGTGGATAGATGATCACTTTAACACAAGCACGTTTGGCCTAACAAAGAAGTTATTAGGTACAGTCAGAGAAAGTGTCTCTTGTTCAAGAAGAAACGAGAATAGATCCTAAAGGACTGGTGAGTATTAGAGCTAGGGGCTGTTTGCCCCTTTATTACTCATTTCAAGAAAATATATTTGTTTCAACAGCATGTAAAACTAAATGCACAGTAAAGTATATGGGCCTAAGTTTTGTAATTTTGTTTGTTTGTTCTCTGTTGTCTTGCGTTTTTTACCGGTTGTTATTTTTTATTATGCTCATGGTTTAGCCAGAAAAATGAAGGAGAATAACGAAGAAAATTTACTAAATTTTAAAGACCCCCTAAAAAAGATGATCTGTTTGTTTCTATATATAATCTGCCATCTTCTGCAGAACAAGTTAAGAACAGATCAACAAATATCACGATTTGGGAAATGCATCTTTTTGATGCAGTCCAGACTGAAAAGTTTCTGGTCTTCACGAAATCTTAATGATAGCAATAATAGCCTATTGTTTCAAAGCAAAGGAATCCGTGTAAATTCTCCATGCAGAAAACATTTTTCAGTCTGGGGGATGTATAGGCCAAACTTTCAGCATGGAAGAAACCTCCTCATTAAGTGCAATGGCACATTAATTAGATCAAATGTAAAACAGGGTGTTGATCCAGTGGGGGGGGGGGAGGGGCAGCCCCCAAATGGTAAGAGTTCTATTAACAATTGTCTTAGATAAAAGTAGAAGCAAATAGGTTTCAAACCTTTACTTCCTGAAATAACCATTGCACAGCTACATGATAACTCAGCTAATTACAAGCCTGTCTAACAAACTCACAAACTAAAATACAATTGATCAACAAGTATGAAAAGATCGGAATCTGAACAAACATTTCATTGAATGAGGCATAACCCAATGAGAGCAATGATCTATGCAAATCTAACAGTAAGAAACAAAAGAAAGTTGGCTCTGCATGCAAATATTGAAAACTGAAGGTGTTGTGGCGCAGTGGTGTAATCCTCTGACTTTGCAGCCAGAACAGTCAGGTGGAGTGGGTTCGATACCCGGTAGGACCCCACCACTTGAGCGTCATGATAAGGGGTCACAGACTCGATTAGATCTGCTCTATTTCTGCGATCCCAGCGCTTGGCGCTGAAAAAGGCAACTTTACCTTCATTGCCATGCTCTGCGGTTAGGACTCAAGGCTAGTCAGGTCTCTTATTCAAATAGAGATTGTTAAAGACTGAGCAACCAGAATGGTAAGTTAAATTCTCTTTGTCAAGCAACACTTCTCACTTAAACAGCTTTTTTATTCCAAAGTACTGTATATCCTTTTGAAACTTTGATCAGTTCTATCATCATGTTTTCTTCCTCATTAGCAGATCAAAATGAGCAAGCGAAAGCTGAAACATGAAGATTCACTGGATTCTTCTGAAGGAGGAGAATTCAAGAGAATGCATTTTGGTAGTGAGAATGTCTCAACTGTAAGTAACAAATTCAAAGCTTATTCATTCTCAGTTTTGAGGTTGCTGAATATTGATGTAGATAGATAGATACTTGTTGGGTTAAATTCATGATCAAATTTTTTAATTTCTGTTTCAAAAATTAGATTATCATGCAATGCTAAGAATTCTATTTTCTTTCCAACCTTGAACTCGGACTGTTTTAGTCAATTTTGTAATGATGTGTTAGCCAATAAACAGGCACTTTTCTTGGTGACTAGACTTGCCCCAAGTCAATTTCGTCAACTGTAATAAGTTTTTTGTGTGTTTTTGACAAAATAGTCTTTGGGCAAGTCTTTTTGGTGACTGGAATTAATGTTATTCATAATTTCAGTTTTCATTGACAGATATACTTAAATACATTTCAATACAAATACATTACCTAACTTAGAATGAATGAGACAATAATACATGCAACACAGTAACAAGATATTAGCAAGCACCTACACCAAGTAAATTAAGCTGCACAACAACAAGCATAATACATTAATCTTTGCCATTCATTGCAAGAGATGGGACTTTGTCAGGTAGCCCTGGCAATCAATTACAATTGCATATGAAAATTAGATTAAAAGTATTATTTTAAGTGGCTCAGACATTAATTGCCAGTATCCTTATTTCCAGGTTGACAGCCTACAGAAAATATTGGATTCCTTCAAAAACCACAGAAATGAATTTGGTAGGATGCCATATTGGACTGTAGAAAAGGTGTCCAGAGAAAGGTGTGTGAAGTTTAGCAATGCATTCTCATATATTCCAATAAATTTATCATTGAAAAGAGAGAGAAGCATCCTAGTAAATACGATATGAAATTGAAGTTGAACTTTCAAGATGTTGACGTCTTTACCCTGTACAGTTCACTTCATTCATATTTTCACAGAAACACCCTCACATTTTTCTTGCCAAAAAGTTCTAAGGAAACTATAAGAATTCTTGTTAAAAACCAGTGTTTCCTTCCTCCCAATGAATCTGCTTTTGGAAGATTCTTGAAGTTTTTGAGTACTCTGTATGTTTACATTATAAACAAGGCATCACTTTAATTTCCTGACTGTCCATAAAACTGAAAAGGACATATGATCTTTTCCTGAAAAATGTTGTGAAATTTTTCAATTAGTTTTTACTTGGAATCTAAATTCTACAAGGATAGAAACTGTTTCTAAAATGTTTGCTTTATTCCCCAGGCCCATGCAAGGTAGGACGCATGGTAAGGAAGAGCCTCATACATTGGAAAGAATTGAGGTGAGTGATGCAAGACATTAGTTGAAATTTGCCAGTGAACCTCATTACCATTTAGTATTTATTAAGCACAATTCTTTCAACATAAACAACATTTCAAGCATAAAACTTTACAATCAATTTTTATGAATTTATAGATGCTCAACTCAAGCAATGAAAGAACTGTTCTGTATTTTACTAACTAACCTGGTTTACTTTCTCCATATCTTCTTGGACAATATTTATTTACCCATTAAGAAACATGATTGCGTTTGCCTATGGTTTGTATTTGGTTTGCAGCGAATTTGCACAAAGTTTGTTGTGAGTTTGGTTTGAGTACGTTACAGATTTAGGAGTTTGTAAGAGCTTAAATTTTGCACCAAACTAGTTAGTAACAGTTTGTTTGAAGCATCCTATAAACATGCAAATTTGCAGAAACTCAAAGCAAACACCAAAAGAACAATAGAGCATGCTCAATGCAAACTGATGGCATTTGTGCAAACTGTATTTGTTTACGAAGGCCTAGCATGCTTTTGCTATGTCACATAGACTGTATTAAAAAGGTAGAATCTGCCATGCTTAAAGATCTGATTTAAACATAATCTTTGCCTTGACGGATTTAAAATGAAATGGTTAGGAAGGCCATTCTAAATATTTTCTCTTTAATTTGCAAGCACAGTGGTTGATCACATGTAGAAAACACGGACCAGGGTCTAGAATTGATTAATTAAATGCAGCAGAAATGTAACATTTAAATCAAGCCGTGCTTCCATCATCTAACACAACAGAGCTTGTGAACTCCTGCTGTTTTATTTATATGAAACGGCAGGAGATTTAAACATTGTTTTCATGTCGAATTTAAGTGACAGTTTGGAAACCTTAGCAGCATCTTTTGATTTCGACATGGCAAATTACAATGTTTAAACCAGGCTTCAGTAAGAGTCTACTCATTCCAGGATTTATTTGTAAATTCAACTCATTCGTCAACAAGAAGTTCTGAAGAAAAGGATGTATATAGCTTGTAGTACTGCGTCAATTTTTGCATAATCATATTTAGTATCTCCATCAACGTTGTCAACCTGCATGATAAGAAGGAATTTTTAATCATTTGATATCTTTTATTTGCAACAGGAGATGGTCAGAAATGGTTCCTACAATAACGCAGAAATCCTTCTGAAAGATTTAACATCATTTGTCGTAGAGCTCAAAACTTGCTTGCAGGTAAATAACAGATCATTAGATAAACTATGTTTAAATGGAGCAGTTTTAGTTGTCTCATTGTGTTTTTCATAAACATCTCAATACACTGTAAATTGGGGGGGGGGGGGTAGGGTAAGCTATGTCGTTTGTGGAGGTTAATACCATTAAAAAATTGTATGACTTTTTGAATGAATTTTTCAATAAATCTTTGGAGGACCTTTTTGTTATGTCATGTTTGCTGGGGATTAAGCAAGGCAGGAAATGTTTGCGATGGTCTCCCAAAGCATCTAGTATGGGCCCAACGCGTAACATTGCATTTTCATTTCTTATATATTTCATGTAGTTTCAAACATCTAATCACTGCAGTGTAGGAAATTGGTTTCAGGTATTTGAATAGGGTAGTCACCGATTTCCTGACTACATCAGCAGATAGGATGGGTAGATATTGGTAAGACCAGTGCACTTGTCTTACCAATATCTACCCATCCTATCTGCTGATGTAGTCAGCAAATTGGTGACTACCCTATTCAAATACCTGAAACCAATTTCCTACACTGGTCCTTTATATCTTGTGGATCAAAAACTGTACCGGGTGACCCAAAAAAAAGTGACCCAACACAATCTGTTATAGAAAAAGAAGTGAGTGGCCGACTGAAATATTTCAGACGTTGTTCTGTCGCTAAAAGACTAGCCTGCATTATGAGTATCTTTTGCGATTTTTTTGGGCACTGTAAAGTTCCCGAATTAAGGATTTTGAAGAAAAGAGCAGGCTTGATATCCTCGAAAAGTCGTCAAAAACAGGGGATCGATTTCAAGCCATTCCAGATCTTCAAAACAACGAGAAACGTGTTTCATTTTACCTGAGAATATCTTAAAGTACCTAGGCACAATAAACTTGATCTGAAGACTTCCAACTGGGTTGCCTATTCACAGGTTGAAATGAAGCACGCTCCTCGTTGTTTTGAAGATTTGAAACGGCTGTAAATCGATCACTTGTTTTTGACGACTTTTTGAGGATTTCAGGCATGCCCTTTTCCTCAAAATCTTTAATTTTGGAAATTTACGGTGCCAAAAAAATTGCGAAAAATACTCATAGCATAGGTTAGTCTTTTAGTGACAGAATAACATTTGAAGCATTTCAATCGGCCACTTACTTAATTTTCTGTAACAGACTGCGTGGGGTCACTTTTTTTCTGGGTCACCCGGTATACACTGTTTGAAAAAATCGCATTGGAAAAGCTATAGCTATAAAGCAAATTTTTAAAATTTGATTTCTTCATTCTACTTAATTTTTGAGGGTTTTTCATAATTTTAGGTGCATTATTTCGTTGGAAGTTAGATCTATTTCTCATTTTGCCCCAAAACAACCAAAAATGAGCTTTTCATTGTGATGTAAACATTGACTTTTTTAAATGCTCAGCATGGAAGAAAGAGTGTAGTTTCATTTCAACAGTTTCCAAATCGTTGTAAGGCCATGTATGAGCTAAGAATTATTTTACTATTTTGATAGTTGCAAAGTGGATTAAATTCAGCCGCTAACTCATAGTTTTAGCCAAAGCCCATTGAAGCAAGTTTTCAGGACTTTATTTGAGATTAAGACTGTGCATAATTATGAATAATTTCTCAAAACTAACTTCAACTCTCAGCTAGAAGACGGAGTTGTAATTTTTCAAGTCTAAATCTTTGTAGCAACAAGAAAATTTCACATGGCATCGTTGTCAGCAACCACTTTGTTATTATGGAATAACAACACAAATTTTCCTTGCATTTTAGCCATCATGTGACGAATATCTCGATCTGACAAGCCTAGAAAGATATTTACTGGAACTGAAAAAGGCGCACACACAAAGTGAAGGTACTATTTTTCTTCACAAGATTTCAAAGGGCCATTCTGGCGGATAGAGTCCATTGTCCTAGCAACTGAACAATAAACAACTTTGAAGGGGCTGTACAAGCCAAGCTTCCGAAAAACCATGACTTTAGCTCCCTGATGCAGGCAAATAGCTGCAGATACATTACGAATGAAGATATTTGCTACAGGCTTGAACTCCGTAGAATTAATCATTGCAATCAGATTTTTCATACCATAAACGGTTTTGGAGATACAATTGGATTCGGAGATACATATCTCATGTGTCATTAGTCTAAACACTCAAAAGCCCTCTTCTGCATGCTTAAAGTGTCAGTAAACCCAACAGTTTTTTTTGCATTTATAACACCACAATCATATGAATAGTCATATGAATAATCAAGAATAGCGAAATCTCGTTAATAACCCTGTTTTATTGACGTTTGAAAACCCCTACTTCGGAGAGAAAAACGCGCAGTGAGAAGTTTGGGTCGAGCCTGGTGATGACGTACATCCCGGGATGAACCTTTGTGATCTATTGTTAATTCCGAAGTGACGTTGGTTTCGTTGATGATCTACAGGATTCTTCTCAAATCATGTTTGCATTTCGATCGTAAATCGTAACTTTAGAGAATGACTATGCAAGCTTCATTTTGACAGACATTGAAACTAGTACTGAACGAAGTTCCGATTTTAGCAGCGCAGTTGCTGACTATGAAGCAGATATGACAAAGATGATTCCTAGCGGAGTTAGGCCGAGCCGAGGCTTATAGCGAGAAGGGAAGCCCGGCGTTGTTTTATCAGAGACGTTTAGGAAGATGAGCTGAAACCCTTCCAAAATAGACCAAGATGAGCTACTAGCAGATTAACAGATAAGAAATAACAATTTCACAAAAAGGAATATAAATAAATTTATATGCACTCAACTTTGCAAGCTACTGAGAAATGGTGTTTCCTAGCATTTGCAAAACTGTGCGAAACTGTTTTACTCATTTGTTGTTCATGAAAATACTGGATAAAATAACGAAAATGAGTTTCTTAGGATGCTAGTAAAGTGTTCATGATTTACCAACTGCAGCAAACGATCGTTCTTCACAAAACAGTGCATTGCAATCATTTCCTAAGCCACGTCTCTCTGTGAATCATCCTCTGACCAAGCCTTGACAGATCGGCGCGGAAGTGTTTCAGACACTGCTTTCGTTCTTTCGTTTGGCCTTGGCATTTGTTGTGATCTCACAGACTGTCATGAATTGCCTACAAAAAAAAAACAGTAAAGAATCCTTGAGGGATTTGGAATGTCGTATGATATCTTTACAGTCATAATTCTCGAGTCAACAGATGATAAAAACCATTACAAAATCGAAGAATTAAAAAGCTAATTACCCTTTGATGTGATCGTCTCCCTTTTGTGCGTTGTTTACTTCGCTTCAGCTTGCTCGTCGCTTTCAAAAGGAAGGATCTGAACAGAAAGGATAGGATTATCGAAACCCCTACATCGTCTGTCCTGAAAATGGCTTTCCAATGCTCTTCAAGTTCTGGCAAAACAATTCTCAGTCTCCCAAATTTGTGTGCTGCTGTTGCGAGCAGCTTAAACGGACTTTCCTGCACAGTTATTTGAGCTTGTCTCTTCTTGTCCTCGCGAAATCGATCAACCGCTGTCTTCCTCTCTTTGCGACTTGTCTTTCTTTCTCACAAGAATTTGATTTTGTGCAGAGAGATTGAAGGACGCGACTTTTTTCAAGAAAGGACAAAAATGGGGTACTTTGAACTCTCATATTTTCCAAACCAGTGCCAATTTATCACAAAGAGTCGTGATATATCATTTACTTGCATATTTTCTATCAATTTATGAAATAAAATGTGTTGGGTTTACTGACACTTTAAGAAATTTGCTAAAAACTTTACTTTACTATAGTTTTTGCTAAAATCTTTACTAAAATCTTGTACGGTCCTGGTAAAATCCTGAGAGTCAGTAACATTCCCAAGAGTACAGTAAGAACCCGCAAAATAGAAACCAGTTTTTTCAAAACAGCCTGTTTAGTTTCTTATTAAAAGGTCATTATCTGAAAACAGGCTGAACGATTTCTTATCACATAATCGAGAAACCTTCAGTAATTTCAAATTAAATCTTTAAAGAAAACCCAGAGCAAACACTATCGGAAAGTATGTTCTTCTTACCTAGCACTCTCTTTAAATTTATTCAACCATAGCATGCATGCCAAGTATATAGATGGAGATGCTTTTGCATGGAATCTCTAAAAAAAATGTTTGGCACCTGATGTTCAAAAAGATTATTAGATATGAATTTATTTGGGATCCTCCTATGAGAAACTCCATAAAATTTACCAGACTGAAATCGGCCACTCCATTCTGAAATTATGAGGGATTTTCTCGAGAAAGCCTCTTCAAAAGACCTTCAACACGTTCCCAAAATCATGAACAAATTTCCCTAACATTTCTGCCTTACAATGGCCTTACAGCAATGACTTGTGGACGCTTTAGCACGTGCTACCCTTTTGGAAGGATGAACAAGTCCTTCCCTTGGTATCAATGACCTATTCTAGGGTATTCCATTCTCCCAAGAGGACAAAATACATGAATTTATGTGAGTATTTTAGGAAGGAAACTTTGCTCGTTGTTTTCATTCGTTTTCGCAGGTTTTTGGAAGGGGCTTTCTGCAGAAAATCACCCATATCGACGAGAAGGAATGGCCGATTAAGGCCGGGTAAATTATTGAACCTAATTGAACATATTGGCAATAAAACAAGACAGTTTTCAATATTATTGCTTTGATATTCATGGAGCAGTGGCCTTTTTTCTGACTCACCCGGTACCTTTACTGAAAGAATTCACGAGAAGTTGAAAAAAATCAAAATCATCGTAAATCCAGAATTGATGGAGGAAAAATTATACAACCTTCAAGAAGACTACAGTTACTTTTTTTCAAGAAAGCCACAGTTTACTTTACTATTTGATGACGTCATAACCTCAGATACAATAAATGCCACCATGTTGAAAATAATCAAGATATCAAGAAATTTCCACTGTAGAATTACTGAAAAATAGACCAAAGCTCCATAGCATTTTACACCGCCTTTTTTAGAGATTTGAACGCAATGCTGGTCTTTGCTGAGCAATGCTGAATTTCAAATCCTAAATTCCTTGTCTCTCTTTGCTTTTGTAGCTCAAAATCCTTACAGAGTTTTATTAGATTGCGTTTATGAATTACAAGATGGTGATGGGAGACTCATTTGGGAAATGTTTGAAGAGCTGCCATCGCTAGAGGTAAGACTTCTTAACTTTAGTTATATGTTAGCAGGCTTTTCATTGAAAAATTCAAAGCGGAGAGAGAGGCTGCTACTTTTTTTATATAAATTAGACAGTTTACGAAACCGGGACGGAAACTGCAATGACAACGCATTGTTGCTTTTGTTTCAAAACATCAGCTGGAATAGATTGCTTATTTTTCGTGCGACTTCGTTTCCCTTGCGAGACTATGAAGTCGTCCTCTTCAATTGCACAACTTGGAAATCCCACTACTGTGGTTCTCTGCTTCAGATTCAGGCATCCAAAGTAAAAAACACTCCTTTAAAATGTTAGATTTCAAGGAGAAAATGATGGTTTTCAGGCATCTTACTGAAAAAGGAGGTTTCGTCTTGGCCTTTGTAATTATGTTTAAAAGGTAGAGGATACTTTGTTTGCAGGATACAAGATGACGTTCTGGCAGGCGTTGCCGTCCTGGTTCGTAAACTCCCTAATATCATGGGGAAGGGGTGGCCTTCGAGTTCAGAATAAAACTTGTCGTTTACCATTTTGTTTGAATAATCTTTTGTAGGATTACCCAGAATACTACAAAGTCATCAAAGTCCCACTCGACCTTCAAGCTATAGAGGCTAAAGTTAGGGTGAGTGATTTCTTTGCATTTTACATCAAGGTTTGTTCTTAGTTTGCCATTGTCCCACTAATTTCTCGTCGGTAAACCAGAGATAGATGGGGAAACTGTCATTTTGAGTTTATTCGCAGTTAATGATCCAAGCTATCCAAGTCTACATGGTAGCCTGCGTGCGTGCAGATTTAGATCCATTTCTCAAAACCATTGTTCAGCAAAACGCACTGTTCCCAATGACGCCTCTGTATAGTTGATTATTCCTGCATCCTCAAAAGCAAAGCTCCTTTACCCGCAGACACGTGCGGGAATGGTTCTGCTGACTCTTCAAAATAGCAAATTATGCGTCATTACACATACTTATTTCGTAAAGTCTGCAAATGGTTACAAATTGTCATATCACTGTCAATTTATTTGCGAAGGTCTTCATTAAATTGATTAATAATCATTAGACCAAGTCATATGCTATATTTCATATGCTATATAGACTGCATGGAAAAGCAACTTTGTATGCAATCAAGAGAAAATAAGTATCCAGTTATGATGTATGAAATTTAAATCGAAGAGGACAAAATTGCCATGAATACACCATACACATATCATGTATTTTTTGGTGAATTTTCTCGTTTATTATGCAGGAGAATCGATACAGCTCTTTGGGAGAAATGGAAAAAGATTTCAATACTCTTGTAAAGAATGCGCATACTTTCAATGAAAGAGGATCACAGATATTCAAGGTTTGTTGTTGATTTTAGTTTCAATTATCTGAACCAAAGCTGTACTTTAGAAAGCTGCAGGAGTCAAACATAATTTCATAGTGGACTAGCTAGTAATCTAGCGATTTTTGTTAAAAGCCTTTTCTGGAATGCTTGCAAGAGGGCTTGAAATGCTGACTACGTTATGTCCAATTTTTACCTCAGGAGTAATGACAAATCATTGGGAGAAATTTGAGAGAATAATATTTGAGAGAATAATATATAAAAAGGTGAATTTCCTTTATATATGGTTTTTGTGAGGATTATAGCATAGTGAAAAATTGAGGGACAGTTTCTTGTCTTTTCTCGTACTTTTTCTAAAGTTTTCAGACATATTTAGTCATCTTAAAGTTACTCAAGAGACTTAATTGATTTTTGAAAAAGTTTTGGTGGCCAACATTTCTGCCATACTATTTTGTTGATTAAAACGATGGTTGATAATTTATTACGAATTATAAATCATGCTTATTGTTTTCTCTTTTTCAATTTCTATGTCCTAGATTTATCCAGCTTGTAAGATCAGGAATGTAATCATTATAAGTATCAGACAGCGTCCTACCTTGTGCCAGTTTTTGATTTTGTTACAAAGCAACTAAAAATACTTTTGATCTGTTGAGAGCCAGTTAGAGCACGAGACCTGGAAGAACTGCATTTGCCCTTGGGATGAAATCGTGTTTGTTTACATATGATCAAGATAAAGTAAGAGATAATCTTGATTCATGAAACTGTTATTATTAAATAGTATTGTAGCTGAAGGGACTTTATGTCTAAGGGATTTAAAATGAAAAAGGAACTGATATAGTTTAAGATTACACAAATGTTGGTGAGTGAGAAATTGACAAAACTGTTTCATTTTTCAGGATGCATCATTGATAAAGAAAACAGTTTCAAGTAAAAGAGTTGAGATCGAGAAAGGTCTACTTGGTGCTAAGATCAGCGATAGAATTAGGTCAGTATTCTTGTTGTATTGGTTGTGAATTTCCTATATCTTCAATACTTTGCAGTGTTCTCAAGATTGACTGTTTGGTGAAAAAACATTTGCTGCTCCGAAATACAGCAACTTTCAAGCAATAAAGCAAAAGGTGAACGAGTTTATTGCAAACAGACAATACATTTTTCAGAATGTGATTTTGTGATCACAGCAAAACACCGCAGATTTTTTTTTGTAAATATTATGAAATAGCATGTATATCTCAGAAATAAACGTTGATTTATAGCTATGACAAGGTATTGGCAGATCTTTGTATAAAATACCTTAGATGGTTCGCGATAAGAAGGGATAAATATTCTACCGGGAGTCTCGAACAATGATTCATTTATTCATTTCATTTGTTTTAACATGACCACATGACCGCCTTGTTATCCCAATTTATCTTTCACTCAGGGGCATCTCTCAAATATCTAAATTTTTTAATTAGTTTAGAAGTAGCGAAGTGCAAGGCCAGCAAGTCTGAAAGTTTGTTGCAAAAGATGCACTGCTGTTTTGTTTGCTTGCCAACTTATTTTGCATCAATTATTTCCATCACCTATCTTTCAATATGCAAATTCACAAAGTAAACTAATCCAAATCGATAGATAAATAGATAGTGAATTAGAAATAATGCATAAATAACCGATACATATTTTAAATGTTTGATAATCTAAATAAATAGGGAAACTAATTTATTGATAAGTATTGAAATTACAGTTTAGTCCAGCCCACTCTTTATCATACCTTTAAAGCTATTTGAATTTTTTTTGGCCATCACTCATCAAATATTTTCAATATCACTTGATATAGACATGTTCACTTTTCAACGCAGATCACGTCAAATCGGCCGGACATTTTCTATTCAGTCTCAAGACTCCGATCTCGACAGTGTAACCACTGAAGATGATAACCAGAATGCTCATGACGGTAGGTTTTTATTTTTTGGTCAATCTTTATGAACCATAGATTCCATATCTTTAAAGGGGCTGGATAAGAAACTGTCGAGAAAATTTTTGATTTGGCTGTTTTCAGATAAGCTTTTTTATTGCGACTATTCAACGAAAATTCAAAATAAATGTCTCATCTTGTAGATTTGCCTTTGCACTTTCTTTTGATACAAATTAAATCTCCATATGTTTTGGGATTGCTGTAATATAAATGGATTCCCAACAAGTATTTTCGTTGATCTTTCACACAAAGACAAGCCTGTGTCTAGATAAGGATCTTTCCTTTTGAATTTAGCTAATTACAAAGGAATTTCTCCTTTCAAAATACGATATTTGATGCACAAACCATGGGTTTGTTTACGTATTTCTTATCCAGCCCCTTTAAATCGGCATGAAATGTTGGGTTTAAAAGTCTATGACCTATATTCTTCTAGTTGAATGGCTTGAAAGAAACGATTTACAATCTAATGGATACTATACTAGATTCCGTCCCACATCAGATATCAGGTCAGGGTTGCGATCAATGCGAGCGCAACTCATTCTAGTTATTTAAATAAATCAAATGCCTGTCATCTGATGTGAAACAGAATTTACAAAGAAAAGAAACATTTACGTTAAGGGACTTGGTGGCTGCTTTGTGCATAACTAAAGTTTGAAAGATCTTAGTCAAACCGACCAGTTTCGTGAATGTGTAAAGTTAATTCGAGTATATTTCTGTTCAAGTCATAAGAAAGGTCTTGATCACCATATAATGAAAGTTGCATCAAACCATCATTTGAAAGATTGGTGATTTGTACAGATGGTCGAAATAATTCAACAATTCAATAAGTCTTCATTATTTCATCTTTGTAGGTTCTAGAAAAGACGATCAAGCAGTTGCAGACGATGGAAGCTTTGAATTGAGATTATATAATGCAGTTACAACACACACAGATAATTATGGACGCTTGCTTTCTGAGCCATTTATGAGGTTGCCCTCTAAACGGTGAGTTGTTTGCAAGTTGTTCATTTCAAAGATAAGTTGCCAAATTATTTCATGGCAATTTTCCCGGTAATTTTCCAAGTTTGTAAGAATTTTTGCAAGACGCACGCTATATTTAAGAGCTTGATTTCAAGTTATCCTTTCTTTTCTAAAGAGAAAAAAGAAAATGACACAAACGAGTCAGAAAAAGACGATCTCCGTTTGAAATACCACTGCTCCCTAGATATAAAGGCCAGTCTTCATCAAAGCGAATCGCAGCGATCGTCAGCGGTTGCCGCATTTTGAGCATGCGTAGTTCTCGTTTTCACATATTCAGGATGGTTGCTGCGCCTCGCCCTGAAGTTCATGTGATTCAAAGGGCATATGTCATTTGATTCAAAGTTGCTTGAACTTTTCAGCAATCACCAGCGAAAGTTACGAAATTTGATTCAAATTTTTAATTCCCGTTTCAATTTCTATTGTCTCGCCAGCAATCGAGTGAACAAATGGAGATCGATTTTCCTGCGCTTCACCGGCAATCTCACGAACCAATTGCTACAATGCGCTGTAATGGAGATTGGCCTTAAAGACAATAACACTGGAAATTATATCATTCAATATCATTTTATATCAATTAAAACGCAGAAACATGCGACAAATACAACTACTGTGCCACTCATTGCAGGAAAGGACACGTAGTTAGGGAATTCCCACAATGACTGACACTTACAATTAACTAAGGAATTAAACGCAAAGGAAACATTACAATTGAAAGAAAGGTAAAACGAAAAGCCTTATCGCTGAGCAGAACTGAGGCTGCTTGATAAAATTGCTGACCGGAAGCCAGTCCGACATGGATCCCTTGAACTATAGAGAGAGAATTGGTCCTATATGTATATACAGTTACCAAATAGTAATGTTTGGTTGAATGGACATCATTCAATAGTGAACATATTAAAGTAGATTTTAAATGTTTTCTGACTGATATCGGCCATAACAATGAATTTTACGGTAATAACAATGAATGAATGAATAATTGAATAAATGAATGAATGAATGAATGAATGAATGAATGTGTATTCCTTGTTTTTATGTCTATTTAGTTCTTAATTTCTTGTTGTCTAATTTTGTCCACAGCACATATCCAGACTACTATAGTGTCATAAAAAAGCCACAATCATTGATGAAAATTCGACAAAAAATATCGGTATGTCAGCTATTGTTTATCTTTCTTTCAAGAAAATTGTTTTCTGTAGGGTAACCATTTGCTAATTATTTCCTACTACGCTTGTCACAGAAGATGTCGGCCAAGATCTGAAAGCGAATAGATGAGAATTTATACTGCAAAATACAGCCGGGGGGGGGGGGGGGGGGGGGGAGCACCCCAGAATTTATTGCTGTTCGTGATCTTACCAAAAATGAAACGCACAAATTTATTTTCTGCGTGGAAAAAGCACCCACAAATTGGTACATCCCGTACCGGTATATGTGGTAGTATAAACCCGGAAAGCCTTTGGCGAGTTTGGGATCAGTACCATTATAGATCTGCATACTCAAATTATGAAACAAGGAACTGCAAGGATCTCCAGATCCACACGCTTAAAACAGAACATTCGTTGTTTCCTTGTTTCATGATTTGAGTATGTGGATCTATATGGTATTTATCCCAAAGGCTTTCCGTTTCCTTTAAGAAAAACCCTATTCTAATTACAATAATAAATGAATGATAAGAAAGTTACAAAATAGATGATTTCAAAAGCGTCTTTAAATGCTTTGAAAGAGGATGCCTGCTTGACTTTCCATGGCTGTATTCCATTAACTTGCATTTTGTAAAAGGAAATTTAAAGATGACAATTGAAAAGTTAAAGGGAAAGGATACATTAGAATCGAAAACTTTCGGACGATACAATTCTTTGTCCGAACGTTTAATTGTCCGAAAGTTTTAAATTCTTTGAAAATAGAAAAAACACAAATTTTTCCAATGCCACTGTTAAAAAATGATATACTGTCATCGGTGATCCTGCTTCCAAAGTGAGTTTCCACATTGCAGTTGTCAGTAACATTGTTCTTGAGTCGATGAAGGCACCTCTTCTTTTCATCTGCAATCTTCTTTTTGGATGCTTCTGATGCACCTATATGTATCTATATAGTTAATTTAACTTGCACATGGTTAAATAACATAACAATTTAACTAATTTTAACGTATATTTTGGCTTCATGCAAAAACTTGTTTGTCCGAAAGTTCTTTTGTCCGAAATTCTCGAAAAAGCTTCCGAAAGTTTTTTGTCCGAAGTTGTTTTTCCGAAATCTTTCCGTCCGAAAGTTTTCGATTTGATTTTTTCATTTCATAGAAGCCCCTATCTAAATTTCCAACAATAATTATATTTATTAGAAGTATTATTTTTTGCTGACTTATTGATAGTTTCCGTTCTAATAAACAAATTTTTTGGCAGGGATGCTATTTTCTTGAAAATATTTAGCAAAATTAAAACTTTCAATATGATCGAAATTATGGACGGCAAATGATAATTTAAGGTGTCGCAGAAATTTGTTTAGTTTGTCAGTGTTGCTTTAAGGTTACATATATTTCATGAACCCATATGGCAAGGTTTTTGAAGAAACCAGTTTCCTTGATGCCAAAGATTTTTATTAAGTAACCCCACACATTATTGAAATTGTGTTGTCTGTGTTGGAATTTCAGTTAAAGCTTTTATAATGATAATGTTATCAATCTTGGCATCCAAGTCTTATTTTAAAAGTTGCTTGAAAATTTGGTTTTCTTTACCGAAAGAAACATTTTGTATCAACTAATTTTTACAACAAATGTTGTATGCAAGATTTCCAATGGTTTTTCGAGAAATCCATTTATGAAATGAATAATGACCAAAATAATTGCTATTCCACTCAGCGACTAGATATTTCTAAACAACTTAGAGAGTCTGCAAAGAAGTAGCTTCTGACCGATCAAAGGCTGTTTTTATGGAGAAAACAAAAAGGAGAGAGTGTCCGAGTGTCGAATTTGACGTTGTGGTGGAAACCCGCAACCTGACACCGAAATGCCCTGCCACGACTCCCCGTTAACTCCAGCTTCGGTCTCTGTAGTGAGGGAACCACTACGCCAACGGCTCGGACAATCTCCAAAGCAAATTTATAGGTTGTAATTTTTGGCTGGATGATGCAAGGTTGATGAAAGATGATGAGATCATAGTCTCTGGCAAAACAATTTCTATCTCCACCAGTCTTGGAAGTGAACTTATAAACACGCTCCTTCACAGCGTCGTAGCTGTCCTCTAAATTTGTGTGTAATTTAATAACGGTCCGTTATTATAAAATCTTTCGCAGTTCTCGTAGAATCCTGCGCAACCCTCACATTTTCCTAGAGGCCGGAAGACGCTGCCAATAAGGCGAATCAGTTCTCAGACTAGCGTATGTGATTTAGAATTACTTGATATTTGCTGGGATTTTATATGATTTTTGTGATTTTTCACCTTTTTCTAATTTTTTGTGATTTGATGATTTTGGTCAACTTTTTGTGATTTAATGAATTACTGTGAACTGTTTGATTTTCATGATTTTAATGATTTCTTTGTGATTTGTTTCTGATTTTGGAATTTATTTTTTGGTGATTTTTCGGCATGTGTGCAAATCGACACAAATGTGGCCATTATTTTGTGGTACCTCTAGTGATTTTTTGTGGGATTCGGTTCAATTTTTCAGTGTTTTTATGTGATTTTGTCGTGGATATTGTGATTTTTGCGATTTTATGTGATTTTTCCCATGGTTTTGTCGTTACCTTATGATTTTCCGGGATTTTCCATGATGTTTGTATGATTTTCTGTGATTTTGCAATTTCCCAATAATTGTTTATAATATTCTCTACTCTATATAATATTCTCTAGTCTAGTCTAATAATAGTCTATATATATATATATATATGTATGTGATTTTTTCGTGATTTTTTTATTTGTCTGTGATTCTTTCAAGATCTTGTGATTTTCCATGATTTTTCTGTGATTTTCTGTGATGTTGCAATTTTCAGTCAATTTTCCAATAATTGTTTATAATATTCCGTGATTTTTTCGTGATTTGTTGATTTGTCTATGATCCTCTCGAGATGATGTGTTTTTCCATGATTTTTGTGCAATTTTCTGTGATTTTTGCAATTTTCCAATGATTGTTTATGATATTCCGTGATTTTTTCGCGATTTGTTGATTTGTCTGTGATTCTTTCAAGATCTTGTGATTTTCTGTGATTTGTGTATGATGCTCTGTGATTTTGCAATTTTCCAATAATTTTTTATGATATTCCATGATTTTTTCGTAATAGGTTGATTTGTCAGTGATTCTTTCGAGATCTTGTGATTTTCCATGATTTTTGTGCGATTTTGCAATGTGATGATATTGCAATTTTCCACATTTTCCAATAAAAAGTTATTGTTACAGTGATATGTCTACCCTGAGGCCATTAACATATAGATATATAAGAAAAGGAAGAAACTAATCAAAATATAAGACAAGAAAAATAAATCACATGAACAAAAAGAATTTCTGTATGATTTGTCTGTGATTCTCTCGAGATCTTGTGATTTTCCATGATTTTTGTGTGATTTTCTGTGATTTTGCAATTTTCCAATAATTGTTTATGATATTCCGTGACTTGTTTGTGATTTGTGGATTTTTTGTGTTATCCTTTCGAGATCTTGTGATTTTCTATGATTTTTGTGTGATTTTCTGTGATTTGCAATTTTCCAATAATTGTTTGTGATATTCTGTGATTTTTTCGTGATTTGTTGATTTGTCTGTGATTCTTTCGTGATCTTATGATTTTACATGATTTTTGTGTGACTTTTTGTGATCTTGCAATTTTCCACTAATTGTTTATGATATTTCGTGATTTTTTTTCGTGATTTGTTGATTTGTCTGTGATTCTTTCGAGATCTTGTGATTTTCCATAATTTTTGTGCGATTTATTTTGAATTTCCAATATTTTTTTTGACATTCTGTGATTTTTTCTTGATTTGTTGATTTGTCTGTGATTCCTTCGAGATCTTGAGATTTCCCAGGATTTTTGTGCGATTTATTGTGATTTTGCAATTTTCCAATAATTGTTTATGATATTCCGTGATTTGTTCGTGATTTGTGGATGTTTAGTTGATTTGTCTGTGATTCTTTCGTAATCTTGTGATTTTACATGATTTTTGTGTGACTTTTTGTGATCTTGCAATTTTCCAAATAATTGTTTATAATATTCTGTGATTTTATTTCGTGATTTGTTGATTTGTCTGTGATTCTTTCGTGATCTTGTGATTTTCCATAATTTTTGTGCGATTTATTTTGATTTTGCAATTTTGCAATAATTTTTTTATGATATTCTGTGATTTTTTTCGTGATTTGTTGATTTGTCTGTGATTCTCTCGAGATCTTTTGATTTTCCATGATTTTTGTGCGATTTTCTGTGATCTTGCAATTTTCCAATAATTGTTTATGATATTCCGTGATTTTTTCGTGATTTGTTGATTTGTCTGTGATTCTTTCGTGATCTTGTGATTTTCCATGATTTTTGTGTGATTTTTTGTGATTTTGCAATTTTCCTGTAATTTTTGTGAATCTTCGTGTTGTATTTTGTGTGATTTCAATGAAGGTTCACGAAAAAAATCATTGATTTGCCTCTCAGACGCAATGACGACGGAGCTTGGACTGAAAGCATTGCTTGCTTGCTTTCTTTCTTAATTTTCATGATAATGAATTTCAGAAGTTATCACAACTAATGGAGGGCTGCAAATATATATTTTCGACCAAATCATAAACAAAAAACTATATTTTTAGTGCTATTTAGGTTAGAAATGCAACCTTTGTTTGAAACACTTTGTAAATTATAACTAAAAGTTGTGAAAGTTTCTTAACCTCGAACTGACTTCTGCTAACTTCTAGATTAATGTTCTAATAGAGTTTCTAAATTTTCTTGAAGAGGCTGCCGAGGTGTCTTTCAAGTGGTTTCTTTAAAAACATGAACAAAGTTGTCTAATTCTAAGTAATTTCTTGTGAAATGCGAAATGCTTGTATCTGTTAACAAAAAGAGGAGAGAGTCCGAGTATCGAAGTTGACGAAGCTAGGGAAACCCGACCGTTTTACCGCCATATCGAAGAGACCCAGGCCAGGAGTCACTTGTACAACTCGTGCCTATCGACCACAACGCCAATGGCTCGGACGTCAATCAGCGTAAACTTGTTGTAGTTATCCTAATGTAGGATGATGCAATCTATTGTGGGCAGCCCACCAAGTGAACGAAAAGAGAATCCGCGCTCTTGAACATGCGTGTTGCAAAATTACGCAACCTGTGGGAAATCTTGTGGCCAATCCCCGGGGGGGGGGTACTTGACTAGGGAAGTGACGGGGGTGTGCGGAAAACCTCTCCACACCCTGCACCCTGTTGCATAAAAAATAGGCCAAAAGTATACCCTGTCGCATACAAATTTTGCATCTCAAATATGGTGTAGAACGCAATTTTTGCTTGTGATACCCTGTCGCATAAAAATTTTGCATCTCAAATATAGTGTAGAACGCAATTTTTGCTTGTGATACCCTGTCGTATAATTTTTTTACCTATTATAATACCCTGCCGCATAATTTTCGTAAGAAAAGGACACCGTGTCGCATAATTTTTACCGTAAAAGGACACCCTGTTGAGTGGCACATCCCATCAGGTCAAGTATGGGAGTACCCCCCCCAAGGGGCCAATCTGACTTAAATCGCAATTTTCCGCCGCACAATAAAACAAAAAACTATCGAAAAAAGATGGACCGTCTAGGGTCTGAAACCTTGTAGAAAAACCTCCAAAAAATAGTGCGTCTGATCTGCGTAAGCCTCGACGATGAACCCTCCAAAAAGCTCTCTAAAATACTGTATACTTTTTCACTTCCTCAATTTTCTTCTGAAACCCACCAAAATGTTGGCTTGGACAAGCATGGAGGCGAATTTGCAGGTGATAAAAAAGCAGGTGATTGTTTTCAGTTTGATGATGCAAGGATGATGAAAGTCATATCATGGGCTCTGGGAAACTTTTGTTTATCAAATGCCATTCTAACTCAATTGATCAGTTGTCTTTTTCAAATCAGTATTTTCAGAAATCCTACAAACTTCTAGATACGTGTTTTTTTATAAGAAACTGGTTTATAAGATGACCGAAAATTACGTACTACGATGACCAAAAATTTAAGAAACTCTAGTACTAGGCTCAAGAACAGTCAAGAAACTCTAAAATTTATTTATGTATGTCTCTCTTATCTTTATGTCTCTCCAAAAAGGTACCTTCGTCTTTGTTTAGCTTTTGACTGCAAAAATTGGTAGCTTTTTGCCTCTGAGTGCATGGCTTATTCGTGGTGACAATGTCAATGCAAAATGCAAGCCCTTTGTCGATAAGAAGCCCTTTGTCGATAAGAAGGCCCAACTTTGAACCATAACGCAATTTTAGGCCCCAAAATATAAGAAACTAATTCAGAAACTTTTACCACTAAAACACCGAAATTTTCATGCGAACTAAGAAACTTTTAGTGCCATGTGCTGATTAAAGTTTCTTATAGGAAAAAACGTGTATCGAATTTTCCATAAAGCCTATTTTCTTGTTAAACATTATACCCTCTGTCAAAGGAACGAATGCATTGTAGTGGTAGAGTAGAACTGGATTATAATTCATGCACCAAAAAAGAAGAATAAGATAAGAAACTTTAGTGATAAAAAGCAGAAATTTTTATGTGAAATTAAGAAAATTTTAGTATCAAAATTTCTTGCATGAGAGAATGTGTATTTCAATTTCAATGGACAACTGCTGCCCACAAAGCCATAGATATTTCATTCTCGTAGAAATCAAAAACGAGATTGATGGGATTAAATCGGCGACATTGTCTTCCTTTTCCATTGTTGTGACCACCTGCATGTTGATCCCTATGCAACGCTGAGTTCAATGAAATGAAATTTGACAAAGAAAAGTTTCCTGCATCCCATACTTTCATCATCTCATCAATCCTTACATCATCAAACTGAAAATCACTACCTGCAAATTCGCTATCACGATTGTCCGAGCCGTTGGCGTTGTGGTCCTTTACTAACAGAGATGATGAGTTAACCCCGGGGACTCTTGGCAGGACATTTCGGTGTCCGGCCTGTTTCGGGTTTCCATCACAACGTCAAATTCTACACTCGGACACTCTTCTCTTTTCGTTTACTCCATAAAAATATTTTGAATCAGTCACAAAAAGTTCCTTCTCAATTTTTTGCAAGACTATTTATCTCATTTAGGAATCACTGCTGAACGAAATGTGAGTGACACCTTCAGGAAAAGTGATTGTATTTCTTTTTATTCATTTCACGTATGGATTTTTAATTTATGATCCAGGATCTATAAGGGTAAAATGGATGAACCTGAGGTATAATGAAAAAGGCAAAATGTGGATTATTTTTGAAAATCTTTTGATCAACAGATTTTCTTTGCCTTTGACTGTTAGAACTGCCCTCCTTGAGGAAGTAATCAAGAAACATTCCTTTTTCTAAGATACTGAACAATTTTATGCAAGTTTCACACTCTGTAAAAGTGCTGTTTGTTTCCGAATTATAGAATCTCTTATAAGTGTTTTTAAAAACGGGTAAAAGTTGTCTGAAGCCCATGTATGGTTTCGTCATTTCAAACCATCCTTGCATCATCCAACTGAAAATAACTATCTGCAAATTTACTTCGAAGATTGTCCGAGCCGTTGGCGTAGTGGTTCCCTCACTACAGAGACCGAAGCTGGAGTTAACGGGGACTCGCGGCAGGACATTTCGGTGCCCGGTTGCGGGTTTCCACCATCGAGGGGCAAATCACTCCAAAAATAGCGTACGAGATTTTGGGATTTTGAAATCTCTTGAATTTTTGAAGGATTTTTTAGGATTTTCTAGATTTTTGAGATTTTTTAAAGATTTCTTAAGATTTTAAATATTTTGAAAGATTTTTGAGATTTCTGGGGATTTTCAAAGATTGTTTGGGATTTTGCAAGATTTTTGAGATTTTTTAGGATTTCTCAAAGATTTTTAAAACCAGTAACTTCCAAAATTTGAAGATTTCTATACCGTACATTTGCTAGCTTTTTAGAATTATACCGAAATGTGTGCGATTAATTTCGAAGAGTTGTATTTTCCATTGCGGAGTAAGAGTGGGGATTTCTCGCGTCCTTGGCTCAGCTATTGTTGACACGGAGGAAAAAAAAATGAAGTACTCTGAGTAGTGTAGCATGATACCGACCTTCAACCCTAAATTTCTATTCGCTTGCAAGCGAAATTTTCACTTGTAAACAAAAGAATTTCCGTCTGCTCAGAACATTCCACTGATTGGAAAATGGGATTTACGCAAGTCTGAGTTGAGTTATACAATGTTAACCTTGAAGGGTTATTTCTAAAGTTTACCCTCCTTACCAAATGCATTCATTGTTTTAAAGAAACCGCTTATAAGAAACTATAGTAGACTCTTCCAAATTAATTAAGAAACTCTACTTGAAGCAATCAATTCTTGTCATGACTTGCAAAATGAATCTAACAGAAAGTACGCTACTAGCCCAAATATTACTAAAAAGTACAACTTTTATTCATAATAAACTGGCTCATTTTTGTAATTCTTGGTTCAAAAGGTGGTCCTCTGTGAATTCCGATAAATTGTAATATTCAGTTTTATGAATGATTAAGAAACTCTGCAAGAAACTACTCTACTATACTATAATAGTGCCAAAACGTAAGAAACTCTGCCACAAATTTCAGCGACAAGTTCTCATGAAAAAATTGGTTAATCGGATTCATGTGATTCTGACAAATGCGACTTCCATTCAGGTTAAAAGACAGTCTTCTATGCCTGCGAGACTGGACTTCCTTCAAAACGTCCTCTTGAATTGAGAAAGAGAGTGAACTTTCCATCAACGCTTTGTCGTAAATTCTCGAAACATGATATTCAAGAGACAGGTAGTCTGGAGTAAAAACTTCTTGTCTTGTTTGTAAATATTTATAGAAAAGATTTTAAATTTTTGCCTTGTCATTTTTGACGCACGGTAGTGAAGTCATAGGGGTGGTGGGCATTTTCCTGTTTACAAAATCCTTTATGTCATGGGGTGAAGGACGTGATGAAGTCCACATCAAGTCTTGCAACAACGCGAGGTCAAAGCTGGTCGTTCAGCGGAGGCCCTCCTGAGGTGTATGACATCTCAAAGGTCAAACGCTCCAGCGGTTTGAGCACGCGCGGCCACTCTACGGAAAGAACGAATCATGGTCGCGGAGCCTGCGCGCTCAAAATGCTGGATGAAAAACTGCATTCAACAGATTCAACGTGCAAAGAAAGGTACGTCTCTCATCTTTGATCAAGAAGTTTATCAACTTACTTTTTCGTAGCTGCTTAAAATCAATTTTCAAGCCTTGCATTTTTTAACTTTCTGTACATTTTATTTGAATCATAGCCGATTTTGCTTCAAAAGTAGGCCTAGACTTTTAATTTGTTCAGCAATAGTCTGAATTCAATGTTTTGTTCGGACTAGACCTCTAAGTTGACTTGTGCAAAGCACATTGATCTTGAGGTTTGCGCTAAATTGTGAATAATAAACTTCTGGAAAATAGAGGGACTGCAGCTGAGAACAGGCCGAGATTGGAAAATATAATATGTGTGGCATGGCAGCCACCTTGCTCGCCTGTGTTGATGCATCATTTCACAGAATGAGATTGGTTGCTAAGGGAAACTTCTCCAACAAAATGAACTCTTTGAGTGCAGTAATTAGCTCAATGACGTTCCCATCAAAATTATTTCAAAAAGCTCTTTGTTAGCATTTTTTCAAGATTATTGTTAGTTTTCTAAGAACTTTTAGGCAGCTGATCAGTCAAGTAGAACAACAATCGAAGAGTTTTCAAGAAACCAATAAATTTTCCCACCCAGTACTGAAAGTCTCTTTTAGCTTTCAGTAAACAGTTGAAATTAGCAGATCATGGGTACCAAAGGTTTTTGCAGTTTCTCTGCATCCTCCTTAAATGTTCGTTGTATTCATTGATAGGTAACTTTAGCATTTCGTGAGTTTTACCAGAATACAGCGCCAGTATGCGAATTACCTTCTCAGACAAAATAAACAAGTTTCTTGAGCAATATCCAAGTTCTCAGTCGAGGTTCTTACTGGTTTAGTTCTTAGTTGAATTCTTGAAAAGAGTTTCTTATTAACAATAGCACTGTTTAATCATGCTGAAAACGGATTACACGTTTTTTTTATAAGAAACTGGTTTATAAGAAACTAGTACTACGATGACCAAAAATTTAAGAAACTCTAGTACTACGCTCAAGAACAGTTAAGAATTTCTAAAACGTTATATCTGTATGTCTCTCTTATTCTATGTCTCTCTAACAAAGGTGCCTTCGTCTTTTCTTGACTTTTAACTGCAAAATTGGTAAATTTTTGCCTTAATGTGCATGGCTTCTTCTTGATGACAATGTCAATGCAAAATGGAAGCCCTTTGTCGAGAAGAAGGCTCAACTTCGAACAATACCGCAATTTTAGGCCCAAAAAAATAAGAAACTAATTAAGAAACTTTTACTACTAAAACACCGAAATTTTTATGCGAAATTAAGAAACTTTTAGTACTAAGTGCTGATCCAAGTTTCTTATAAGAAAAAAACGTGTATTTCGTGATTAATTTGTTTGCTTGTGTGTTTAATTAGATTGTTTGTTCTCCACTGAAAAATCTTCAAGCAAATCTTTCCTGCACGCCAATTTTTGATGGTTGTTTCCTCAGACTGCATTCTGTAACGTAACATTACAGCATATTTACTCATATTTCGAGGAAGGTGCAATAAAATTGCACTGATCTTCCTTAGCATTCTCATGGTATAATTTGGAAAATTTCACAATAAAAATCATTAAGCCCGTGAGTCACTTCTAAGGTCCTTTGATCCCTACTGTGTTCGAACTGAGACAATATAAAGACAGACCTATGAATTATAGGTGTTTTTGACTGCAGATTCGGAATCTACATGCTTGATTTAGTACAAATAATGGGGAAATTTCATCTAAAATAGTTTTGAAAATTAGTCAATTATGACGTCATGTCATCTATGACGTCATAGAATATTTTTCGAATTTCACAAAAATGAAAAACTATGCATCATTCACAAGCTCTTCAAGCGCTCTTTTCAACTATGCAAATCCCAAGTTAATATAACGCGTCAACAGTTATTGAAGTATTTACGGACATTAAGCCCTACCGTGACGTCATCGTTCACATGAATTCGAAACTTTTCAAAAGTGATGCATTGTCTTAAATGTCTCAAATTAATCCTAATCGCTCAACCTCGTACCCTGTGACAATGAAGGTTTTCCATAAACTGCAACGCCTACATTGACACTGGAGCCTGTTAGGCTATTCTGCGATTTGATTGGCTCTTTTCCAAACAAAAGAAATTTCTCACCTTCAAAACCTAGCATTCAGTTGAAATGAAGAACATTCGAATGGCTTTGGATACAATGTGTGTTGTTCGAACCATTATACATTTCGAAAATGTCGAGTATGGGATTCGAAAGGACCTGCTGTCTGCCAAATTATGCTAATTATTCCGATAAAAATTGACAAAATTTGTCAACCGGTCCCAAGGGTATCTGTTGAGGTCTAGCCTCCTATTGAAACAACAGATACCCTTGGGAACGAGGTTGCCTAATCGCTTATTCTAACAACAACAAACTTGAGTTAGGCACTTGCTTGGATGGTTAGCGTATTTTTCCCGCCTATCACACCTCTAGATTTACGACTTTCCGTCCTTTGTTTCCTACTCTGGTTTGTTTCCCTGCGTTCTTTGATTTGCTGATTTCACTTGGTCAATAGGGACTCATAATATTAATCTTAAAAAGTGGACCCCCTTCAGGCCCGCGTAGAGTGGCCAATGGTTCCGTATTCATTTAGTGTTCAACCGATAGGGAGGCGCTATTTAGATAGTTGTTGTTGTTGCGTACAAAAATCGATTGATACGGCCTAGTGTTCTTGTAGCCGCGATGGATCTGTTTTGTTTTTACAGAGGAAGATTATTGCTTGAAAGATATATATTTTGCAGTTAGTAGGCCAGGAAAACCTCATTCTTTGTACTAAAAGTTTGCTTTTCAATATTTAAGCTCTTTAAACCAGGTGATATCAGCAGATCAAAGAACGCAGGGAAACAAGGGATGAAAATTCATAAGTCTATCACACCACCCCAGCTTGCGAACGCGTGTGCGCATGTATTTTCTAGCCGACTCCCTGCCAAGGTTGTTGTCTTGACGACGCAATCGAACACAGTGTGGACAAGGTCAGAGGTCAGAAATTTTTTTGCAGGATGTTTTTCCTTCGATTTCATGGACCGTCATAGTCACTTTGCAAGCGTTTGCCACCTTTTTTATGTTTTTCCTTACAATTTTTTATGATTTATCCAGAGAGATTTTTGGGATTTTTCTGGGATTTCTAAGATTTATTGAGATTTTTTATGATTTTTCTAATATTTCTAAGATTTTTGGAGATTTTCGGAAAATGTGGAAGATTTTAAAGATTTTTGGGATTTTTGAAGATTTTTTGAGATTTTTCTCTAAGGTGTACGAGATTTTTGGAGTCATTTGTCCCTTGTATTGTAATCAATGTTAGGGACGGAAGAGAACGTTTTGTGTCAAAATCTAAACGGGATGCTCTAGTTTTAGGTAAGTCGAGGAAGGCAATCTTTGACCAACAACTAACTTTTGAGAAAAGCGCGGCATCCAAGACTATAACAGGCCCGTCGGAAGCGGGGGGGGGGGGGGGCTGGGGGGGCTTCAGCCCCCTCCCAATAATTTGCTGAAGTTCGTTCACTTTGTAAGTAGAAAGGCTGCGAAAGCCCATCTTGTTAAAATGAAGATTCAAACTTATTTATATTCGAAGAAGTTATTAGAATTTATCAAGCTATCATCCTTGTTGATAATATGGAATTCAAATATAAGTCTCATTTTTCAGAATTTTCTCGGAAAGACCCTCATCAGACTTCATCCTTTGCTTTTTTAAATGGCCAATTCTTCAAAAATGGGGCGTTCACCAACGATCTAAAGGGTGTGGCCATGAAATATTTTCCCGGGGGCAAGCCCCGGACCCCCATCTTTCATCACTCCGCTCGCATGAAGTTGCAGCCCCCCCCCCCCAATATGAATTTCGTTCCGACGGGCCTGTATAAGCAAAATATCGAAATTAAGCCAAAGGTCCTGTAGATGAACGGATTAAAAATTTACGAATTTGTTGCGTAATTTTGCAACGTACATTTTCAAGATAGCGGATTCTTTTTTTTCACCCGGTTGGCTGCCTACAGCAGATTGCATCATCCTACTTTAGGATAAGTACAACGAGTTTAGGCTTGTAGTTGTCCGAGCCATTGGCGTTGCGGTCGATAGGCAAGAGCTGTACAAGTGACTCCTGCCCTGGGTCTCTGATATGGGCGGATTTCCCTAGCTTCGTCAAATTCAATACTCGGACTCTCCTCTTTTTGGTAACAGATACAAGTATTTCGTATTTTACAAGAAAGTACTTAGAACTTTGTTCATCTCGACATCCCCTTCAATAAAATTAAGAAACTCTATTAGAAGTATGAGTCTAGAAGCTAGCAGAAGTCAGTTCGAGGTTAAGAAACTTTTACAACTTAAAGTTATAAGTTACAAAGTATTTCAAAAGTGTTTCACTGGATCTCGAAAGAATCACAGACATATCAACAAATCACGAAAAAAAATCACGGAATATCATAAAAAAATCAGTGTCAAAGTGCAGAATCACAGAAAATAACACAAAAATCATGGAAAATTACAAGATCTCGAAAGAATCACAGACATATCAACAAATCACGAAAAAAATCACGGAATATCATAAAAAAATCAGTGTCAAATTGCAGTGGAAAATTACAAGATCTCGAAAGAATCACAGACATATCAACAAATCACGAAAAAAAATCACGGAATATCATAAAAAATCAGTGTCAAATTGCAGAATCACAGAAAATAACACAAAAATCATGGAAAATTACAAGATCTCGAAAGAATCACAGACATATCAACAAATCACGAAAAAAAATCACGGAATATCATAAAAAAATCAGTGTCAAATTGCAGAATCACAGAAAATAACACAAAAATCATGGAAAATTACAAGATCTCGAAAGAATCACAGACATATCAACAAATCACGAAAAAAATCACGGAATATCATAAAAAAATCAGTGTCAAATTGCAGAATCACAGAAAATAACACAAAAATCATGGAAAATTACAAGATCTCGAAAGAATCAAAGAATCACAGACAGTGTCATCAACAAATCACGAAAAAAAGATCTCGAAAGAATCACAGACAGATCAACAAATCACGAAAAAAAATCACGGAATATCATAAAAAATCAGTGTCAAATTGCAGTGGAAAATTACAAGATCTCGAAAGAATCACAGACATATCAACAAATCACGAAAAAAAATCACGGAATATCATAAAAAAATCAGTGTCAAAGAATCACAGACATATCAACAAATCACGAAAAAAAATCACGGAATATCATAAAAAAATCAGTGTCAAATTGCAGAATCACAGAAAATAACACAAAAATCATGGAAAATTACAAGATCTCGAAAGAATCACAGACAGATCAACAAATCACGAAAAAAAATCACGGAATATCATGAAAAAATCAGTGTCAAATTGCAGTGGAAAATTACAAGATCTCGAAAGAATCACAGACATATCAACAAATCACGAAAAAAAATCACGGAATATCAAGAAAAAATCAGTGTCAAATTGCAGAATCACAGAAAATAACACAAAAATCATGGAAAATCACGGAATATCATCACGAAAAAAATCACGGAATCAGTGTCAAATTGCAGAATCACAGTGTCAAATTGCAGAATCACAGAAAATAACACAAAAATCATGGAAAATTACAAGATCTCGAAAGAATCACAGACAGATCAACAAATCACGAAAAAAAATCACGGAAAATTACAAGATCTCGAAAGAATCACAGACAGATCAACAAATCACGAAAAAAAAATCACGGAATATCATGAATATCAAAAATCAGTGTCAAATTGCAGTGGAAAATTACAAGATCTCGAAAGAATCACAGACATATCAACAAATCACGAAAAAAAATCACGGAATATCATAAAAAAATCAGTGTCAAATTGCAGAATCACAGAAAATAACACAAAAATCATGGAAAATTACAAGATCTCGAAAGAATCACAGACATATCAACAAATCACGAAAAAAAATCACGGAATATCATAAAAAAAATCAATGTCGAATTGCAGAATCTCAGAAAATAACACAAACATAATGTAAGTTTACTCCGTAAACGGCAGATTAACTCCCCTATCGCCCTGAGACCATTTCGGAACCCCCTTTGCACCGAACCTGAAGATAGGACTAAGAAAAGAGACACAGTTTGGCAGCTTTTGGGGTCGCATCTGGCATTCGATATGTAAACAATTAAGAAACTTTAAGATCCCCTAGGTCAGCATAGGAGGTACGTTTTGTCCTGCCATGAAGTACCTGAGGTATCAGTTGCCCCAGCTGATTGTGTTATTTTTCTTTTTCTTTTTCCTTTGAATTTTTTCTTTGCATCTTTCTTGGTCCCCCGTAGCGGGTACTTGTGAGGCCAGCTGCAGGGATTTTTCCTGCCCTCAGGTCCTCTGTCCCAACAGCGAGGGTACCAGACATGCCTCTTTCGTAAACAAGCTTTAAAGATGGCGACTCATAATGAGCCACAAGAACTACACTACAAATAATATAGACTTAGGCCTAAACTAGGTGATAAGGTTATATATCGGGCCTAAGGACTGATAAATTGTAAATTTTCGCCACCATATTTGGTGGCCTAACCGACGACCGGAGACTATTGGACACTATTGCTAGATCTTTTGGCCAGAACGACCCGAGAGAAGGGACTACGGGAATTATTGGGTGTACTAGAAACCTAATATGTAAGGGAGGGTGGGAGGAAGAAGCTTTGTGGACTGATTTGCACCATGTACGAGAATAACTGGCGGGATAGCGGAAACAGTTTGACGTATGAGTGAGATTCCTTTATCAAACCAGGGGACTTGGATCTACCCTGAGATTCGGGCTTGGGGCGTTAATCTCACAATTACAAGATCTCGAAAGAATCACAGACATATCAACAAATCACGAAAAAAAATCACGGAATATCATAAAAAAAATCAGTGTCGAATTGCAGAATCACAGAAAATAACACAAACATAATGTAAAATTACAAGATCTCGAAAGAATCACAGACATATCAACAAATCACTAAAAGTCACGGAATATCTGCCACAGGCATTGAATTTATATGATTAAAATGCCGATTGGGAGGCGATTCAATTCCCTCATTTCTTTGGGTGTAATTAAAACATTTACTGCTCAGCTCCTGAACCAAAGAAATAGAGTGCCCGAGGTATATGTGTAGATGTATCCTTCTTCTTTCGATATATGCTTATGTTTGCTCTTAAAAGAAATTTCTGGAAAGCACAACGAGCGAGCTAGCTAGCTGGGTTTCCGAAAAACTTTTGCGGCTTTTTTTGTCTTGAATTACTGGTTGAGGGAATTTCCTTTGTCGGCAATTGCTAATCGCTTTGAATTTAGGTGTCAACAAAAGCATCTCATGCTATTGTCTTACAAAATCTGTCCTTGTTTGTGCCACTGAGAATTGCAACATGAATTAGAATTTTGTTTTTCCTTTTTAGAGCCAATTTTACAATTCATTAGACAGTTTAGAGAAGGATATGGATCAAGTGTTCACCAATGCAAAAATTTACAACGAAGAATCATCTCTTCTGTACAAGGTATTTATTTACGTTGAAATATTTAGAATTTCTGTCCTAAGATGTCTCCATTTTTTAGATGGCCACACCAGGAATAAAACGTAAAAGATTTCATGTAAATAGGTTTGAGTATTATCTCCAAAGTTTTTGTGGTGAAGTGGCTTTGCAGCCAGAAGGTTAAGATGAAGGAAGGTGAAGTTGCGGGTTTTAGCGCCAAGCGCTGGGATCTCAGCAGTAGAATAGTTCTAATCGAGTCCGCGACCCCTTGTCGTGACACTCAAGTAGCGGGACTCTACCTGGGATCGAACCCTGTCCGCCTGACTGTTCTTGCCGCAATGTCAGAGGATTACACCACTGCGCCACAACACCGTCGACCACTACGCCACAACACCTTCAGAGCAGTCAGGCGGACTGGGTTCGATCTCAGGTAGAGCCCCACCACCTCAGCGTCATGACAAGGGGTCGCAGACTCTATTTGGCCGTCTATACTTATGCGAACCCAGCGCTTGGCGCTAAAAACCGCAATTTCACTTCATTTCACCTTCTAAATTTGCGTAGCATTTGTAGGAGCGCAACCCTTCAGCTGACGCTTATTTACAAGCCCCCTCCCCCTCCCGTAGAAAAAAGAATTCAACAGATGACAAATGATCTACAATCCTAGACAAAATTGTTGAGAAAAATTCCCGATGTCATACTGTGCAAACGCATTGTTACAGTACTTAGAAAGCATGCCCCGTTACCGTCACCCCCTCCCCCCATTCAATGTTAGGTAATTTTTGAAGCAAGGCAACAAACGTCTTCTCATCATAACCAACATTGAACGGGGGGAAGGGGGGGGGGCGCAGTTTTTCTCAACATATTATGTCCAGGATTGTAGTTACCAAAAGCCCTAGACTCATTACAACGATCCCTAGTGATCACTCGTCAAGACGAGTCTTACAGCAAGCCGAAAACACTCATACTGTAAGAGTTTGCGCTTCCGGCAGCAATAGTGATAACTAGAGCATGTAATCAGTCTACAGAAGCCCCAAAAAGATAATTTTTCCTTGGAAAATCTGCACTGAATGCATTTTTATAACTTCGTTATTAAAGTTTATCACAAACTGTTAACCAGACTCAAAGCTTATCACAAAAACTGTGCAATTGCATCTTACATCAGCAAAAATTCTTGCGAAATAATAATTGAAAAATGTTGCTTCCAAAATTCTAAAATCTCCTGCAATGGAATTGTAAGTGTAGCTGTGTGAAAATTATGCCATTTTATATGCTTCAGACAACCATTTCGTTGGCAGGACAATGTACCATCAAAAATTCCTTTGAGCCCCCTCCCCCAGCCACACCAAATTTATTGGAATTCCAAATAAGGTCAATAAGACATTTACTTCGTGAAGCATAACATTTAGATAAAATGATATATGATCGTTTCTTTGATCTTTTTAACAGCAGAGCCAATGACGAATATTTTGCTGCCAAAAATATTTATAAGTTTGATAGAAACAACTTTTCAGAACAGTGCGGCCTTTTCGAACCCATGTTGCAATTTAGTTCAATGTCCTCTCACCCCGACAGTCGATTTTCTCAAATATATCAGGCAAAAAAAAGTGCCTATTATAGAAAGATGCTAGATCAGTTTTGTTTCAGATTCCAAAACTATTTTAAGATCCTGTATCTATTTGGACTGGAAATCTTTTGTTTGCGAGAGAAAATGTCGCTTTTATGTTGAATAGAATGTTACACTTGACAAACCTTTTATTGTGTATAATGCCATCCGCTCAAAAAATTCGACTTTGTGAAAATCAGTCTTTAAATAGTTTATAGAAAAATGAAAATTGTAGAAAGATTCCAGATCTATTTTCAGATTACCGATCTATTTTCAGATTCCAGATCTATTTTCAGATTCCAGATCTATTTTCAGATTCCCGATCTATTTTCAGATTCCAGATCTATTTTCAGATTCCTGATCTATTTTCAGATTCCCGATCTATTTTCAGATTCCAGATCTATTTTCAGGTTCCCGATCTTTTTTCAGATTCCTGATCTATTTTTTAGATTCTGGATTCATTTTAAAATAGCTTGTATCAAGGACGTTTTTCCGTTCAAGTCAATAACTGGTAGCAAAGGTCTTGTTTGCATTGTTTTACAGGACACCGGACGTGCGAGTCAGACTGCTTAAGTGCATGTTTACGAGAAATGAATGCGTAAAAGTCAGTTTATGAGTACCTATCACAGATCGTAGGTAGAACCAGGTGTTTTTGTTGGGCAGAAAAACAAAGCGATCTAAGTTTCCCGGTATACGAATTTTTTTATAAGAAACTAAGAATTTTGGCCAGTAGGGGAGACCGGGCTCAATTATAACATTTTTGAAAAACCAGCCATATCGTCTAAATAACGTAGCTTTGATCCTAAATAGATGCCATGTCTGTGATGTGAACATGAAATTTTTGCTCAAGAGCAAAAACTTTCATACACAAATTTTCAGTGGAAACAAGTTTTTACTTTCGTGCTCTAAAACATGTTTTTCCCTGAAAATTTCACAAACTTGGCTGAACATTCCCGTATCTCCAGTCATATGTAGACGATTAAAATAAGCATGTTCTAAGGTGTGAGAGCCTGTGTTACAATTGCCCCGTTTTACAATTGTCCCCGGTCTCCCCTACTGAAAGTTTCTTAGAATTATCAGATTTTGAGTTCGAAGAGTTTCTTTGGAGTTTCTTAAAGGTTCCATAGCAATCTTCGTGTTCACTACCTGTGTCCTTGCTGCATTTCAAAACAAGGTTTTTCAGACCTTCCAATGTTTTAGACATTACTCAAGAACATTACATACAGGACACAAACGAAAATTGAAATAAGAATTTGTTAAGGATTTGCTTTATCAAGATGAATGGTTTCTTGATTGATACATTCCCAGTACTTTATATGCAGTTTCTTATGAAAATTACTTGATGCTAATTTTCTGGTAAGAAACCATTTTATGTAGAAGCCTCAGGCAGAAAACTAGGAAGCTGCACTTCCACGTTAAGAAACTTGTTTTATCATGAGTTGCAAAGTATTGTTATAAACAAAAAGTGTATCACCAACTTAAAATTTTACTAAAGAGTATAAGTTTTGTCTATGATTTATTTTCTTTCATTTTTGGCTTTTTTGGAGAACAAAGAAAAAGCTGTTTTTAAAACAATTCACTTTTTCAACTTTCTTGTGCCGTACATCAGTAAGCACCTGTCCGTTTGGCTAAAACAAGGTCGCAAACTCTAAGTTGAAGCCTGTCCTATAAAACTGTATCAACAACGGAACGATAGAATGTACAGGCCCTCCGCAGCAGCTGAACAAATGGGACACATTTTTGGGACACATTTTTGGGACATCCCGGTTTTCATTCTTTAATTTCATTGCCTCTTTCTCCCAGGGCCGGGTTGTTCAAACCACGATTAGCGCTAATCTTGGATTAAAGGCATGATTCTGTAGTCATTTGAATTGTCCTAATACAATATTAGTCAATACCAGTTTTGAACAACCGGGCCCAGAATAATAGGATAACGAGCAGCTATTACTTTTGTTTGGTTTTTGACACATCAACAAGAAATAAAATGTAAAGGTCTGCTACGTAATCATACAGTGGGTACCCGCAAATAAGAAACCACTTTTTGAATTGAGGCCTCAGAAAGTTTCTTATTTAAAGAGACCTTTTCATGACCAGGGTCAAAGTTTCTCATAGATAGGGAATCAAGTCAAGTGAAGGTATATGACTGTACCATGCATGCATGTGTATTGCACATTACTGGTACATTTTACATGTTTACCTTGTTACCTTTTTGTTGTGTGAATCTTTAATTTTGAAAATGTTGATTCTGTTTTGAGAATGCTACATTATATTACAGTCATTTATGGGAATATTTTTTAGCATTTAGGAACTATGACAAACCTGAAAATAAGAAACTTTTAAGTTTCAGACCTAGAGTTGTTTCTTATTAAAGGGGCCCCTTTTGAAGAAAGTGAGGCCTGTTTCTTATACAAAGGGGTTTCTTATTTGCGGGTACTTATGCGGGTACTGCGGGTGTTGATGAGTTTCCCGAAGGTGCATTTATTTTGCTCAGCCGGTATGCTCCGTCGTAAATTTTCTTTTGGCACTCGCGCATGTTTTTTGAAATCCGAAACTTTTTTATCCACCCGGTATGTTTTGCCCGGTATGTTTTTCATCTGGTATGTTTTATATTATTTAGTCTACAGGGTGTCGAAAAAAAGTGTTCGACGTTTGATTGAATATTTAAAAGTAACGATGAAAGGAAAAGGCTTCGTGATAAGATAAGATCAGTGTGCCCCTAAGATTTTGAATTAATTTTAGACACAAGAATTTTGCATATTTATTAAAAATTCACTGAGTTACAAGCTAGAGATCATGTTTGTGTGAAAGCTGAAACCAGATACCCCTAAATGAATTTGCATGCGTAAAAGCTTTAGAATTGAAGTAAAAGAAGGTTAATCAATGTTATATTTCTCTTTGATATCAGAGCAAACCAAATAGGACTTCGAAATTAATTTAATTCTTATAACCATTGTCAAATTTACTTAAGAGTGCAAGTATCCAAAAATATCAAATGGAAACTTAATCGATGAGAGACTGGGTCATTTTCAAATAACAGGACCCCGGCCGAGAGAATTTAGAACGAAAACAAACACACTCATTTTTTTATACAAGAAACTAAGGTCCGGTGCTGGTACGCAGTTTCTTAAAGTTTTGGGCCATTTTGCTACCAAAAGTTTCTTGTGTGTTTCTTATATTTTCAATGGCAGAAATGTAGAGTTCATTTTGTTTTGTCTAAAGGGCTCCCAAATTACTTAGTAAGATATCAAAACAAGTAAATAACATAATTCGCACTTAAAATTGTAAATTACGAAAGTTAGCCCATGCAATCAGGTCTTTTCCATAAAGTGGGTGATCCGAAGATTCAATTTCGGATTGGATGCTTTTGTGACAACGGATTTGTGGAAAGTTCTTATGTAACAGCGATACCTTTTCGCCAAAATTGTTTTATCGCAAAAATCACAAATAAACACAGAAAAGAAATGATGAATTTTAGGAAGCTAAATTTCTATTACCAAAACATAGCTTGTGAAATATCGCACGTTTTTTCTGACCCACCCGGTAGGAAACAACATGTCAAGTTTTTTACTTGCCCACCGATCCGTGCAACTAAGGTGCGCTGATCTCAGAGGAATTTGTTTTTATTGGCAATGAGCAGATTTCTGGTATTCTCAGTCGATGCTGGTCAGATGAAGATGCTTTCTCATGAATATGGTAAGTTGATTTGAGAAGAATTCTCACTTGTATTTTTCCATGTTGTACTCTTTAATAAACTAGCCGCAAAAAGTTTGTTCCTCTAGAGGTTTTACGATTAAGGTGGATCTGCACTTAAGGTGGCTTACCACCGAAAATTTCAATATGACGAAACAGCGATAAGGTGGCTCACTACCAAGTGAAAATTAGGTAAAAACACTCACAAAACAATTGGTTAATTTGACTCGCTACCAATAAAACTTTCACACACTTGGTGTCCTATCGCTCATGGTCAAATACATAAATTCGACACAATTTTGAATTAAATCATATCAAAATTAACATGCAAACTTATTTCGCTCAATAAATGGAAAATCTTTGGTAACATCTGAAATTTGATATAAGTGCCTAATAAAGAGAGGGGGTTTATTTAATATTTTGGCTCAGAAGGGCATGGGCTTATTAGAGAGGGGTCTTAGTAGAGAGGGGGGCTTAATAGAGCTTTCACGGTATTCCATACAACAACGAGACAACATTATTGACCCGTTTACGAATGTAGCAAAAATGATTGAATACGACGCTGGAAGTATTTCTTTGAAAATTCACTTGATTTTGACATTGCTGGCGAACAAAGTGAATGCTGTGTTTTGAACTTATGTTGCCCTTCATGTGCCATAATGCAGCAACCACTTGTCAGATTGACTTTCGGTGTCAAAGGCTAAGATCTCGACTACAGTAAAAACCCGCGTATAAGAACCTAGTGGATTAAGAACCTACAGGCTGAAATTTTGCAATTAAACCCCAATTATACAAGAACCCATTCAGCCTGGAATTTGAAAAAGGTTCTTATTTTTAGAGAGCATGGGGTCTTATTCACAACAGAAGTTTGTGGAAGATTAAAAAATGCTTATATTACCCGATGAGAAGCTTTTGAAAGATTTTATCTGGAATATATAAACATTTCGGATTCTTCCACAAATTTCTGTTGGGGAATATCTCATAAACTCAACTAATGTGAACTGACAGTAAATAATAGGCCTGAAGTTTGAATCTGAAGAAAAGAAATTCCTGAAAGCCATGAATAAAATAAGAACCAATGTAAGAACCTGAACAGCCTCATTTCCCACTAAATACCCAAAACATAAGAACCTAGTTAGGCTGACTTGCAAAATTGTTTCAACTGTGTAGAAAATGGTACAGCTGCGGGAACTGAAGCTACATCTCCTCCACAGCTGCCACAGAAATGTGGTACAATTTGTTTGGATTCTTTTGGGACACTGCAGATGCTAGGCCCAAAGTTGGTATCTCACTGGGTATTACGTGGATGTGTGCCTGTTTTGGGGTAGTTTTTGTCACGAAAATTCTAGGAAAAAGGGATGTACCGGGTGTCCCAAAATGATATATTATTGTTTGATTGCTTACATGTCCATAACCAATGAACTGATTTTCAAAAACTTTGTTTTATTTGATTGCCTAAAGGCTAAATGGTATTTTAAGATGTTGGTTGTGGTTCTACCACTGCGTTTTCATGTCGAAAAGAAGATCCATAAACCTGCTTAAATTCAAGCCTCAGATGGCATGAGAAAGAAACGGCCTATCTTTCCAGTCGACATTTTAGATGTGATACAAAAGGTTAAACTCGTATTCGTATTCTCTGAATTCAGTATTAACTGAATTCATATTCTCTGAACGACATATATTCTCTGAACGACATATAAGTTCAGCCTTTTGCCTCACATCTAAATTGTTGACTGGGAAAGAAGGCCGTTTCTCTTTCATACGATCTATGGCTTGAATTTGAGCAGGTTTATCAATCTTCTTTTCGACATGAATAAATCGGCCTGAACCACAACCAACATCCTCAAATACAATTTAGCCTTTCGGCAATCGGATAAAATATATTGAAAATCGATTCATTGGTTATGGCCGTCATACGATAATACATCATTTTGGGACACCCGGTATTTAAAAAAAAATGTTTCAGGATTGGGGTGTATTTTTTGCCAGAAATTCTTGGAATGTTCAGGTTCAGGATGAACAAATATCTTACAATTTTTTGTAGTGAAAGCACTTGTCTGCATCCTCACCAATAATCTGGGATTGGGTCTGAAAATCCGGCTTGTATTCTGGGATTGGGTCAATAGAGAAATCATTGCAGTGCACACCCCAAATACTTTAAAGGAAGAGACGTTCGCATGAAGAAACTTTCGTGAGTTGGAAAAAACGCGAAATTTTTGGAATTAACTAGATCTCTCATGGTCTTCAGTAGACTTGCCCCAAGTCTATCTCTTCCGTCCGTCTACCGTTCCCTGTACAGTAGTTCCTGGATCCGCCATTTCCTGGATCCGCCATTCCAATGTTCCGTTCAGAGAGCTCTCGAGCTCTCTTGACGGAATGTTGGAATGGTAGATCCATGAAATAGCGGATCCAGGAACTACCGTCAAAAGGGAACGGTAGACGGACGGAAGAGATAGACTTGGGCAAGTCTGGGTCTTCAGCCATACCTATCTTTCATACCTATGCTTGTTGGCAATATACCGGGTGTCCCAAAATATGTATACGGATTTGGTTCACTCCAGCGATGTGAATTTAGCTTTAATCAATGGTTAATCACTCTCAAAATGTTCCTCGATAGTTAACTTGAACACAGATACCTCGTTTGTTGGTATTGGTGCTTTGAGAGCAGAAATATCAATCTTGAAAGCTCAGATTTGCGTCCACTTGCAAACCAGAGCTTTGGCCTTTTGGCCTAAGCAAATTCCTGAAGCACATCGAAATTAAGAACTGAAATTAATATAAAATGAAGCGATTCCCAATGGGTGACTGGGGGGGGGGTGGGGGATGACTTCTTGAAAACAGAATAACACAAGATCTAATATTGTTCAAATTTTATCAATGCTATCGTTGATTTATACGCTGTGCCTTAAGATTTCTTTGCACGAAGAGGCAAATTTGAGATTTCAAGATTATCATGTCTGCTCTCAAAGTACCAATATCAACAAACGAGGTATCTATGTTCAAGTTAACTATTGAGGAACATTTTTAGAGTGATTAGACATTGATTGAAACTAAATTCCCACCGCTGGAGTCAACCAAATCCATATACATTTTTTTGGACACCCGGTTGTTCGCTAGGGTTTGTTGTTAGATGAGACCACATCGAATTTCCTTGCATCTTTTAAGACCTGCAATAATATAGAAAGAAGAGGAATATCAATACTTGCCAATATAAATGTTTGATTCTATATTTTGGGAAATTTCGTTGAATGAACTTTTGCTAATCTCGCGAATCTCTGGAAAAGCGCTAAAGTTTCTTCCTGGGAAAGTTTCTTCTCTCAAAGTAGTGAAGTGATGTGTGAGGCATCCTGGCGGATCTCCTCATCTGGTCATTTCTAATTTCTTCTGTCTTTTTCTTCCAGGAAAGGAACGACAGTAACATGAATTACGTCATTCTTTTGATTTTTCTCTCCACCTGGTCATTTCCAGGAGAGAGTACTCCCTTGTATGGAGCGTGATTAAGGCCAAAACTAAATCATCAAATAAAACCCACATTTGGAAATTAAATCCGACAAAATGAAATAATAATCTCTTACAAATACTCATTTTGAAAAAATAAAATGCATTTCGAAATCGCGAGACAATATTAAATGCAGAAAAAAACACAAAATGAAATCGAAATCAAAATAAAAAGCATAATCTTCAATGAATTTACAAGACGAAATCAAAATGCAAACACAAAATCCAATCCACAAGGAAATATGCAAGACTAAATCAAAATGTCAAACGAAATCCTAATCCTTATTTGAATCATAAATAAAAAAGACCAGATGAAATCAAATGATAGATTGAAAGCCGAGACGAATGCTTAAACAAAATGACAAACGGAAATCCTAATTCGAAATGGGAATGTGACACCCAACACCAAATCTAAAGCAAGATGAAATCCAAATGTAAACAGAAATCCCAATACGAAATAAATAAAAAATTAAAATTTGCAAGACGAAATCAAAATCTAAAATGAAATCAAAAGTTAAATCATAAATGTAAGGCGAAAACTGTCTGCTTCAAATCTTGGTGGATGCTATGTTTGGAGCCCCTCGTGCGCACAGTACATATTTGAAAGAAAAGTCTCGTTTCCATGTTCAAATGGCCATTTGCAGAGCGAAATCAGTCATGCGCTAAGTGAAATCAGTCATGCCCTAAGTGAAATCACTCATGCGCTAAGTGAAATCGCTCATGCGCTAAGTGAAAAACAAATCGAGCGCGCTTATAAGAATAGCAGTAGGCCCACAGTCGCGCTAAGCGTTCGGTTCGGTTCCCAACGACAGCAGGCGTGCTTTTGTCACAAGCACGTGTCAAGAGGAAAGTTTTGAAATTTGCACCTTTGACTTCCCTCAAGAAATGTTTAGACTCTGTCTGGGAAGAAACTTTTGCAGGAAGAAACTTTCAGGAGTTAGAATTAACGCGAAATTTAACGCAAGTCAACAAGATGGGAAGTTTAAAGGGAATAAACTTGCGGGGATAAGGTACTAAGGTTCTTATCAAATTTTTGAATGTCTCAAATTCAGTTCGGTTCAGTATTAGAAACGCTACAAAACAAGTACCCAAACAATGTCAAAACAGTTGCTCTTTGAAAAATTTTCAACTTAGGAAGTGTAGTTTCTGAAGTTTTGAAAAGTTGGGGCAACTATTCCTTGTAAGCTTTTTTTTATAAAAAATTGGGTGCACTCTACTTCCTCTTTATTCCTCTCAGAGCTTTTTGAAAAAAAATCAGGTCCGGGCTGGCAGATAGTTTCTTGAAATTTGGGGCTAGTTTGATACCAATAGTTTCTTATGTGTTAATGCAAATGACCAATTCTTTTATGTCTCGGAGGTGCCTATATTTAGAACATGTATCGACAAAATGTGTAGTAAAAAAATAAGTTGATTTGAAGTTCATGACCATATCCTTCTTTCCTTCTTTCTGAAGTTGAAGTCAAATTTGTCAATGGAAACTTTTTGGAGTTTGCTGAAATGAATGCAATCTTTACTTTAGTTTTCAAGTTGTGAGCCAGGAAAAATAAAAACTGCAAATTACAAAATATTCTCAACTTTTCAAATTCAGGTTGAGCTTTTTCCGAAATTTAACAAAATTGAATCTACCATCATCATAGTAATAATCATAATCATGATCATGAACATCATTATCAAAGCAATGCCCGATGCTCTCCTTGAATTAGCCACCAACCGAGCTGAAGACTCAGCAGCGCGACTGTGGGCCTACTGCTATTCTTATAAGCGCGCTCGATTTGTTTTTCACTTAGCGCATGAGCGATTTCACTTAGCGCATGAGCGATTTCACTTAGGGCATGACTGATTTCACTTAGCGCATGACCGATTTCGCTCTGCAAATGGCCATTTGAACATGGAAACGAGACTTTTCTTTCAAATATGTACTGTGCGCACGAGGGGCTCCCAACATAGCATCCACCAAGATTTGAAGCAGACAGTTTTCGCCTTACATTTATGATTTAACTTTTGATTTCATTTTAGATTTTGATTTCGTCTTGCACATTTTAATTTTTTATTTATTTCGTATTGGGATTTCTGTTTACATTTGGATTTCATCTTGCTTTAGATTTGGTGTTGGGTGTCACATTCCCATTTCGAATTAGGATTTCCGTTTGTCATTTTGTTTAAGTTTTCGTCTCGGCTTTCAATCTATCATTTGATTTCATCTTGTCTTTTTTATTTATGATTCAAATAAGGATTAGGATTTCGTTTGACATTTTGATTTAGTCTTGCATATTTCCTTGTGGATTGGATTTTGTGTTTGCATTTTGATTTCGTCTTGTAAATTCATTGAAGATTATGCTTTTTATTTTAATTTCGATTTCATTTTGTGTTTTTTTCTGCATTTAATATTGTCTCGCGATTTCGAAATGCATTTTATTTTTTCAAAATGAGTATTTGTAAGAGATTATTATTTCATTTTGTCGGATTTAATTTCCAAATGTGGGTTTTATTTGATGATTTAGTTTTGGCCTTAATCACGCTCCATACCCTTAGCTAATCTTACGACAGGAGTAAGACGACGAACAACCTTACCATCAACAATTTCATTCGCTGTCGATGAAATCCATGAAATCAAGCGACTTTTCCGTACCACTAACTTCGGCATTGGCGTATATGCACGAACAGCTTCGCTCAATGCAATTTCTGGATCAATCGTAGGCGATGACGATTGGAAAAGGAAAGAGCAACTTAATCAAGTCATGACTACCCTGTATGCTTTGGATGTGATGGGAGGAGGCATCGCCCCTGTGGTGGAGCATCTCCTTGACGTCATACTAACCTCACGTGAAATGGAAAACACAAGGAATCTTTGGAAGGGCCTGAATGAGCACTGGAAAGGGAGCTTGAAGGGTGCCATCCTCGGGGAGATGACATATGCTGAATTTGTTTCTGAAACTCATATAAAAAAGACAGAAATCTTCGCTGAATTTGATAAAGGTCTCAAGAAGCTGGACCCGAACAGCAGACAACTGAAATATATAAACCGTGCCAAGAAATGGTTTCGTCTGAAAACTGCGGCGAGCGCGATAGGCCCTTTATTTGACACGATAAGCATCGGAGTCAATTCATGGGCCTTGCATACAGCTATAAGAGATTGCAAAGCTAAACCACACCAATGTAACTACGGAGCAATGGCCTCTGCGGGGCTAGGGATAGCCGCTGGGGGCGTAGGAATCACGACGTTTTTTGCTGCAATTGCTGGTGGATCAGCGGCTTTTGGCCCAGCTGGGGCGATCCTGGCTGCCTGTCTGACCATTACAGCTACACTAATAGAGTTATTTTATAGACCATCTGAAGAATGGGTCAAAGATTACAATTCACAAGTCAAGTTGATGAAAGGACTTATTATTTATTCACGATCGCAGCTCTATCATGCAAACGAGATTTTGGCCCGGAATTCCATTTACAACGAGGAAAAGGCGGATATCTATGTTGTTAATCAAGGCCATCTACCAAAATGGGATCTAGTCCATACAATGGAGCGAGTGACTTTTGGACTACATGATGCTGACAACCCGCGCAAAAAAATCCTTCTGTTAGGAAGATGCAATCGGCCGATTCTTGATTCCTCGCAATTGCCCGGTGGTGGTAATCCGGGCGCCCACGGCAAATTTTGTCCGTATCTGGTAGATGGGCAGCAGGTCGAAGGAAGTCATGGAGAGGAGAATCTTGGCTATGGATTTTATGGTTTCACCAGAAGTGCAAAGACCACGACACAAGGGAACTTTCCGAATTCGGAACCCTACACTGGATCTATCGTGTTGATACCAACTGATCAAGTACAAGAGGCCGTGCTTACTGAGAAACCTTCGGAGAATTTGAACGCCAAGCTACGAGGTTTGTTGTTTATATTGTACGCGGGACTACCGCAATGCGAGGAAAAGCAGCAGCAAATATTGAATATATGTGTTACTAATGTTTTATCCTGCCATGCAGAACCTTTTCATTGCTGTTTCTCATCAGTTTTGAAGAAGTTCTTTCTAAACAGTAAATCCCCGCATATAAGAACCTACTTTTTTGAGAGCCAGGCTTAAATAGGTTCTTATCTTAAAGGTACTAAGATTTATTCCAAGGTATATAGGTTCTTATTTGAAGAGTGCCTTTCGCAGGCCGTTTTAGAATCTTCACCAAAGATGTTCAGCCCTGTTATTTGTTTTGGCAACGCTATTTTGTACCTAATAACTAGTTCTAAGCTTAAAAGCAGCAGGGGAGGAGATTCAAACTTCAACAGCCAACTGGGGCAAAAATGAACTTGATAATGACAATCCAAAATCAACTTTGCTACCCCTGCAATAAGAGCATATTTTCATCTCACTGAAACAGGTTCTTAATTACAAGGTGCATAATTTAGGAAAAACAACCTCTATAGGTTCTTATTTTTGTGGGTTCTTATATGCAGGGATTTACTGTATTTCTCCCTGGCATGCAACAGCAGTGTTTTGGACACTGAGAAGCTAAGCTTATCCAAGCAGTGTCCTGGTCCTGGTCCTTTTTTTTTTTTTTTATATAATATATTCCAAATAAAATTTACAATACAGATGAGTGAGAGACTTTTGCTTGATACTATATTGTAGGCATTCATAAACTATGGTTTTCTTCGACATGTTACGTCAAACAGTTTGGACGATGGCTTTAAGTTTTTTTTTAAATTTTTCTTGAATTCTTGAAAAAGAAGAAAAACACTTACTCTACAATACTACTAGGACGATCAACCCCAGGGAGCAAAAGGCTGTGTCTACCCCGAGGCCATTAAATAAAGATAATAAAGGAAAAGAAACTACTTTAACTATGGGACAAAAACGGTCCTTCCTGGTCCTTCCTCTCAATGTGACCATACCCCCATCCATACCTCGTGATTTGTTTTACTTGAAATTACAGAGAGTTAGCGACTCTCCTCATGACGGCTCTACTCACGTAGCAGGTTCGACAGGGCGGGGACTCGAACCACAAACCCTCAGATTGGAAGTCAAGCTTGCTATTACTGAGCCTACGCGTAGACCCATTATCCCAAAGGAGGAAAGTCTCCTCTCCTCTTCTCTCCTCTCCTCTCCTCTCCTCTCCTCTCCTCTCCTCTCCTCTCCTCTCCTCTCCTCTCCTCTCCTCAAAGGAGGAAAGTCTTTCCTCCTTTGGGATAATGGGTCTACGCGTAGGCTAGCTATTACTGAGCCATCCCCGAAGAAGTTAACTCAGCGTATAAAGGTGGGTGTAAAATTCAATGACCTACTTCTTCTGATTGAATGGCTTCAAAGGAACTTTAGATACTTATCTATAATTCTACCGTTGGACCTTCCACAAATTTTAATATTTTTCAAAATTACAGCGTATCTTACATTTCAACTCATTTGAGGATGTGACGTCATCAAATTTCTAAATCATAAACCAGATGAGTGACAGACGTTTGCTTGATACCATATTGTAGGCATTCATAAACTATGGTTTTCCTCGAAATTACTTCATGTTGCGTCAAACAGTTTAGAAATTGCGATGGTTTCAATTTTTTTGAAATTTTTTCTTTAACTCTTGAAAAAGCAGAAAACACTCTAATTCTGACAATATTGAAGATTTCAAAAAAGTCCAACGGTAGAATTATAGAGAAATAGGTAAAGTCTCTTTGAAGTCATTCAGTTCAAAGAAATAGGTCACTCAATTTTACACCAGCCTTTTTAAAGATTTGGAACCTATGCTCTGCATGGCAGGATGCAATGGTAATGCAAACAGTCGGGTCCAGAAACCTTTTGTCCAGCACCAAATGTGGTCATTTTTATATATGGGCACTTGTAATTTATGGAGTGGAAGTGATTCGTAAATCTTTGTGAACCTTGAATTAGAATGGAAATTTACCAACAGCTGAATTAAAATTAACTTTTCTCTTTTGATAAGTTGAACCAAATGTCGCTGCCATTTTCCACGATTATACGACTAAGAGGCTAGCCACACTTCCTAATTGACTGAGGCTTTTTGCAGTTCTGCTCTGTCCATGTGGCCACAACAAACCTCTGCGAGTGATACCACAAGAAGTTGTGGTGAGAATGGCCTAAAGAGGGCCAACTATTAGCTGGAAAGCCATGACTGCTAGTATGAGCGAGTAAGGGGTGGGTGGTAGCGATTTCAATAGGACTCAACGTAATATGAATCTAGGTTGTAGATTCTTATACGCGGGTACTTACTGTATTCATTGCGGCATATTGTCACGCGCTATAGGATGCGGGGAAGTTATTCGTGCGAACAGTGGTTAAAATACAAAGTAATCATTCTCACCTTGACTCCTTTTGTCCTTGTATTCTGCCTCTGCAATTCGAACCAGCCAAGCAGCGACTTACTTGTGGCTTCGACTTCCCCGCCGTTCGCTGCTGTGGCGTATTTATGCTGTTGTTGTTGTAGCCATGCTATCATTATGATCGGCCTAAAAGTAAGTCGCTGCTTGGCTGGCTCGAATTGCAGAGGCACAATACAAGGACAAAAAGAATCAAAGTGAGAATGATTACTTTATATTTTAACAATTGTTTGCACGAATAACTTCCACGCATCCTATAGTGCGTGATATTGTTTCATTTTATGTTCAATCGTACCAACCCCAGATTGTCCTTCAAATCTTTCAGGTATTATTGTCAACACGCATGTCAAATCAAGCGGCAACGACCCAAAAAATGACGTCGTGTTTGTTGGTCATATGAAGAACCTAGACAACAGCGAGAAGATCGTTGTGCTTACTGGCCCTGGTGACGATGCCTTGGTCATTGAGGGCATGCTTGGAACATTCTCAAACAATCCTGAAGCAGGGCGTTTGGACGCAACACTTGGAAGTGGACATAATACTCTGAACTTACATGGCATTGGCGATGTCTCTGAGATACTGGGTATAAATTATGACCCTGAAACTGGCATATTGAAATATTATCATGGGGAGAGCCGTGCACTGCATCTCGTTGGCAAGGTAATGCTGATCATTTTCTTTTACATAATAGCCCCATCAGTCGAGAGGATTACTATTATGCGCATACTACCCAGTTTTGTGTAGTACAGGAAAATATAAAGCCCAAGGTCTTAAAAGTACAGACCGAGCTTGCGAGGTCTGTGCAATAAGACCGAGGGCTTTATATTTTCCTGTACAACTACAAAACCGGTTAGTATGAGTTTTATTACCTGGTAGCTCATAATTTTGACTTATATCATTCAGGGAAACACATTTTGTTACTGTTATGTCGCTTAAGTTTATTGTAAATCTCACAGGCCTAAATCAATTGCTGTGGTGACAAAAACGCGTCCTTGTATCGTATTATACAAAGCTACGGGAAAACCGCGGGAAATGTGCGATTAACCAATGAGATTGGCGGGATTCCCGTATTGCCTCGTTTTTGAAACGTCAGTCAGGTAATAATAGCTTGAGGTAAAGGTCTAAATATTGCGAGAGGCATTCCGTGTCAATCTGTCACACTACCAGGTGTCCCAAAAAAAGTACTCCTGTTTGAAAAATCACCAAAATTTGATTACACGACCGATCTTCAATTTTCTTTTTTTGTCAAGTAGATCAAGGGCCAAATTATTTTCCCAGACTAGCTGATTTTGTAATTAGCTTAAAAATGAGCAACTTTAAGCTCTTTTTAGGGTTTCCTGGTTTTGAATCATACTGTAAAAAAGTACTGATGATTGCGAGATCAATTTCTTTGTGGATGCTAAGGATCTTGTTTGGTCATAAATGACTGAATTAAATGCACACTATCATTGGAAACTTCCATAATGATAAAAATTCTGAAAATTTTGACTCTTAGGCAAGATTGAGTATTTTGCTTAAAAACTATAGCTCAAAATAAGGTTTTTCAACGTGTAATTTTGCTACCTTGCTGTATCAAAAGCAAAGATTTTATCATCTATGAATATTTTTGGGTCTTTGACAAAACGAGTCAAAAAGAAAATTTTATCAAAGGATTGATAATTGCTTTTGGTGATTTTACAAACAGGAGTACTTTTTTATGGGACACCCGGTATTATTTTCGGTCTTGAAACATGGAGATATTTTAACCGGCATCCAAACTTGTATACCCAAACATCTGGAGAGTTAATTTCTTCAAAAAAATTAGGGAAATTTCAATCAGATTTTTGTCCTGGTTGCGTTTTATGAAGGTAGGTAAAATTTAGAAAAATCTTCACGGGTTTCTTTTGTCTCATTCGCCGCTTGATTAGTCCATGAAAATGAGGCTTTGGAGATTTTCGGCCATGGGCCACGAGCAAACATTGGAGGAAACATTCGATTCGTATGCTGAAATACAGAATACGCTGAAATAAAGCAAGTATTCAAGATTTCTGAAAAGTTCAACAGTAGCTACAATTTTTTTCAAACCATTCAGTTCAAAGAAATAGGCCATTGAATTTTAAAAGCCACTTTTTTATACCAATTTAATGATTTGGAACCTATGCTGTTGTGGTCCTTCATCTCTATGTGACCACACCTCGTGACTCCTAGCAAGATTGATTATATGAGCTGTAGTGATTTATGTTTATTATTTTATTCGTGTAAATACTTCATGTATGATAATTTTATGGCGTAGCTTGCTCCGAAGCCCACGTCTCCTCTCTTGTCTCGGCCTACCAAAGAAGTCTACATGAGCCTCAATTTTCTGCATTGAATTAGATAATCTTATGGCTTCAATAGAAACATCAGATTAAAAACATTGAACGAACACAAGGAATCGCATTCCTAGCCTGGAATTACAGAGATTTGGTGACTCTTCTCACTCTACTAGGTAGCAGGGTGGGTACTCGAACCATGAACCTTCAGATTGGTAGGCCAGTGCATTGCCACTGATTCGTATAAGTAAATGTTTCATTTGTCATTTATCCGTTTATAGGTAAGAGACGTCGAGATTCTTGGTGCATCTCCATTTGATGATCACATCAAATTGTATGCACCCAGAAAAAGAGGTGCACCAGGAAGAGGAGGCAGCGACTTCACCGTGTTCAAGTACAAAGGAAAAGCGAACTACGAGCTTGACATCTCAAGCATTGATGACCTTTCTTTCGTACCACGCTTCAAGATAATAGACAGTTCAGATAACGGAAGAGATAACCCGGACTGCACAGATCATTCTCCCCTGCTCCGGATCACTAATTTCCCGGAAAATGCAGTGATCAATGATATCCTTTACAATGGTGAGATTATTGAGGTTTATGGTGAGAAGGAGACCAGTAAACGCAAGAGAAGCAGTTATTTTAGACATGTTTTTGGAAGGGAGAAAGTGAAAAAGAGGCATTTTGGAAAGAAGCGCAATGGAACAAGGTACAAATAATTTTGATTTGATTTTTGAACGAGTCTACAGATTGGTTGACTTTATCTCATCAGATGTAGCGTCCCAAAGAATACTACCGGGTGTCCCAACAAAATGTATGCAGATTTGGTTGACGCCAGCGATGTAAATTTAGCTTCAATCAATGGATAATCACTCTCAAATTGTTTCTCAATAATTAACTTGAACATAGATACCTCGTCTGTTGTTACTGGTGCTTTGAGAGCAGAGATATCACTCTTGAAAGCTCAAATTTACGTCCACTTGCAAACCAGAGCTTTGGCCTTTTGGCCTAAGCAAATTCCTGAAGCACATCGAAATTATAAACTGAAATTAATGAAAAATTAAGAAACTTCCCAATGGTTGACTGGGGGGTGACTTCTGGAAAACAGAATAACACAAGATCTAATATTTTTCAAATTTTATCAAGGCTATCGTTGATTTATACGCTGTGCCTTAAGAGATTGCTTAGGCCAAAAAGGTAAAGCTCTGGTTTGCAAGACGAGGCAAATTTAAGCTTTCAAGCTTAGCATGTCTGCTCTCAAAGTACCAATATCAACAAACGAGGTATCTAGAGTGATTAGACAGTGTTGAAGCTAAATTCACAACGCTGGAGTCAACCAAATCCGTACACATTTTTTTGGGACACCCGGTACATATGAAGAAATAGCTTGTGAATTTTTCTTACATGGATTGTGTGTTCATTGTTTCTTTGAAGAAGCTCCTCCAATGAGGCTTCGTAATCATCGAAGATTATACGTAGAGCACGTTTGTGGATTTTGTTTATCTCCCTGTTGGCGGTTTTCCCACAAAACATCCAAATTAACGGACAATAGCTTAGGCTTGACTGTAAGTATTGACAGTAAGCATAAGGGTGAGTGGCCGAGTGGCTTAAATAGTATCCGTCAGGTGACTAAAGTTAATCTCGGTCGAGTGAGGTCAAACACCGGATGGGTGACCTCTCGTAGGCCTCACCTCGCAACTCACCTCGCCGTCCTTCGGAAGAGACGTTAAACTAGGGGCCCCATGCCTGGATGTAGCATGCATAATGGGCTCAAATTAACTTTAAATAGATAGAAATCTGTTTGTTTAGATGTGTTTAAACTGCGGATTTTTTAAGAATTCAATGCCTTTTTGAGATTTCGCAAGATCTTTCGAGATTGTGCAGGATTTTTGAGGATTTAAACGATTTGTGAAATTTCAAAGAATTATCAAAAAATTTGCTAAGGTTTTTGAGAATTGCAAGATTTTTACGACTTATGGAGATGCTGTGGGATTTTTTACGAAAGTGTACGAATTCTTCAGAGCGTCATGTTTGTTTTGAATTACTTTTTGAGAGAATTTCTATTGTCTGCGATCGCTCATCGCTTTGAAGCCCGGTGTCATTCAAAAGCAACTAATGGTGTTGTGCTACAAAATCTGTCCTTCTTATTCACAGATTGTTGAAGCTTTGGAGCCTGTGCTGAAAGAAGCTTGATAACGTTGCGTTTCCTTCGCCCTCTGTTTCTCACAACTTTGGCTTGCATGCTGATTTAAAACTTTTACTCAAGCACTGTCAGTTTGAAGTTTATTTGAATAATGGCGGCATTCCAGCCAAAGTTTGTGACAAGCAAAGAGCGAAAGAAACGCAGCATCATAGAATCAACACGGGTGGCTAAGAATACCAGTTTAATCACAATATAGGCCACATCAATGGTGCATTTTTGGTCGTGGGTGGATGTTTTATTTACTCCCTTGCCAGTCATACATTTCATTCATTCATTCATTCATTCATTCATTGCATTCAGTCATTCATTCATTTCATTCATTCAGTACTTTATTTTAAATGGGCTGGAAGTGTTTTTAGCTATTTCTACCTAATTTAGGCCCACTATACATGCCGAATCCAGGCATGGGACCCCTAATTTGACGTCCCTTCCGGAGGACAGACGGACATTTACTGCCGTCCGTTCCGAAGAACGGAAGTTTACTGTTGTTTAAGGAAATCTGTTGTCAATTGCTCTTATGAATTTTATTTATAATCTTTATCGCACAGAAATACAAAAAAGAGACATGGTGGACCAGGCGGTGTAAACACTCCAACCTCATGCACTGCTAGACAAGAAGACAACGAGTCTGAAGGGGGCACAGGTGATAAGGAGCTTCTTGCAAGAATTACATTCTACTCGGATTGCCCCCCGAAAATCGAGGCCAAGAAGATAAACGACGGCTGCATGATGGTGCCTCGGGAGCTTGGAAAGTTGGACCTCGTTCACCGTGCTGGGAAGCGAATCACGACAGATTTTACGCGAAACGTTGAAGGATCTGTGTGCACTCTTGTTTGCCCAAAGCAGCTTGTTACACGCAGATCAGGAATCGATTTAAGAGCAGCCTCGACAGGGTATATCATACTAAACGAGGACTTGTTCATGGAGCCGTGTAACATTGGTGTGGATGAGCAAATGATCTTATGGAAATATGGCGACGCGTCATGGATGATCTCTTTTGAAAGCCAAAACGCGGAATCTATGTTTTATGGTTCAGGGGCAAGGCATGAGCTCGCGGGAGTCGATAAGATAATCGATGAATATGGCACGGAGATATTCGATATGGCAAAGCTCGATGAAATGGTTACGGGTATTTGTAATAGGCCAGGAAGCTCGTGTTCAGTGGAGTTTGATTTATACAAAGCTTATGCCGAGAAAAGGGCAGCAAGGTTAGCTACCCGGGCTGGCATGGATCGCAGTGATGAGGTTAAGAAGAATATGATGCAGTGTTTTGATTCTAGCCAAGACCTGTTTGATGAAGATATCTGTGAGGCAGTCACCACAGAACCGACCCCGTCGTCAGTAGAGCAGGATTCAAATGAGCAGCCTAAATAATTACTGTCAGACCTGCAGTCTTTGATACTTAGCATTGTCGTTTATAGCTGAGTTAAAGGCGCCGAGCGTTTTGAAAGATATGATTCTTGAACCTTTCTTTTGATTGAATGGCTCGAAGGGAGTTAGAGTAACTACTTCAGTCCCAGTTTCCGCGTTCGTTCATTGAATTGGATGACGGTAATCAGTCTATCAATAGCGATAACTACGAACATGTAATCAGTCTAGAAGGGAGCTTTAGATAACTGAGCTTTTATCTATTCTGCAAATGAGGCTTGATCGGAGGATCTCAAATAAAGTCGTATTTAATAATTTTTAGAGATTTCATGCAAAAAGAATCTGTACCTAGACTTGGCATGTATGGTATGGTTGAGTACATTTAGAGAGAATGCATACTGCTCGATAGTGTTTCCTCTGGGCTTTCTTTTAAGATTTAAGTTGGAATCGCTGAAGGTTCCTTAACCATATTATAAGAAATCTTTAAGCCTGTTTCCAGATTCATGCCATTTTAATAAGAAACTAACTTCATCATCATCATCATCATTGTCAGTCATTCAGGCCACTGCAGGCCGACGACCTCCCCTACGTTTTCCAGCATACTCTGTTCCCTGTTCTTCTCATCCAATTCAATTTACCCCTGCTGTTTCTGTAATTTCATCTCTCCATCTCTTTTTTGGTCTTCCTCTGCTGCGCTTCCTTCTATACAGTTGTGGATTGCTTTGCCCATCGGTTATCTGCCATCCTTCCTATGTGGCCTGCCCACTCCCACTTCAGTGATTTCGCCTTGGCTATGATGTCTACTACTCTTGTTTGCTCCCGTACCCATTCGTTTCTCTTCCTATCTCTTTTCGTGATATTCAGCATTGCTCTTTCCATGCTTCTTTGAGCGACTTGCAGTTTTGATGCAAGTCTGTTAGTTAGTGACCACGTTTCTGCGCCGTATGTCATCGCTGGGGTGATGATATTGCCCATTATATTTCTTTTGAGACAGATTGGTATTTTTGTGTCTCTTAGTATGTTATTGTATCTTCCGAAGCTTGCCCAACCCTGTCCTATCCGTCTTGCTATTTCCTTCGACTAGTTATTATCTGCTGTTATTAGCTGCCCTAAGTAGATATATTCCTCTACAATATCCAATTCATCACCGTCAATAATCATTCCTCTGTTCTGACTGTTCCTTTTTGCGTGTACGTTATGGCTTTGTCTTCGATTTGTTAATCTTCATCCCATCTTTTTCCCTTCCTCATTCAAGGACTCATTCCTCATTCAATTCAAGAAACTAACTTGGCTGTTTTAAATAAGAATCTAAATTGGCTGTTTTGAAAAAACTGGTTTTTTATTTTGCAGGTTCTTTCTGCATCTACCAGATAAAATTTATTTCAGTCCAATTCATTCAGTACTCTTAAGTGCTATGAATTTTCAAAAGTGGAATTTTTTCTGGCTCACTTGCTGTACAGGGTGTCCCAAAAAATTGTCCCCCGTTTGCCTAAATATTGCAACAAAAGGACAAAAGATTCTCGCCAAATTTTTATATGATGTTGCTGTCAGAGTTCAAATAAAATTTGCTGCCATCCACGTAAAAATCCGTTGAAGAATGGTTGAGCTATGACTTTCAGAAGACCAAATTTGCCTGATGACTGAAACCAGCGGTCGGCCATTTTGTCTTACTATTTTGCAGTGATAAGTAGCTTCACGTGACGTAAGAAATAATTTCTGTGAGGTCAAAAATCGAGTCAGAAATAGTGGAACTCTCTGAGGATTATCGGAATTTTCACGAGAGCTATGGCATTGGAGGTTGCTGTTTCATTTTCCATCCTTGAAGCTATTTATCGCTCTTAGACAAAATGGCCGACCGCTGGTTTCAGTCATCGGGCAAATTTGGTCTCCTGAAGATCATAGCTCCATCATTTTTCAACGGATTTTTATTGGGATGGTAGCAAACTTAAATTGAATATCTGAAGAGCAACACAAGGGCGCCTACCTTGTAGGAAGTGTGTTTATTCACGGTACTTTACGCGGTGTCCTATGACCCAGTCCTGTTAATCTTTGTATATCATAATAAACTGAGGGGTATGCAACTTCTGCAGATAAACCAATCAGCGAGCAGGATCTCAAGAGAAGATTATCACAAGCGCGTTCTATCCGTTGTGGTTTCGGTCAAGCAAAATTGTTTACATAAGCCTTTGTTCAACCAGATGTGAAAAGTGACACCGTGTGCAAACTAGGGGGTCGCGTGAAAAAGTCAATCCTCAAGATTATTGGAGGACGAGCGTAGTACCTGAGAATAACAATCAATACACGTTTTTATAAGCAACGGCTTTCAAGAAAGTTTACCTGCACCTCCAGAAAATCAAGAAACCATGATAAATAGAAGAGGTCAAGTTCCAAGTTAATAAATATTTTTCAAATGCATTCTTCATTCAAATTCTACAGTTTCCTTTCATGCACAAGGCAAATCCTTAACCTAATTGAGAATTTAAACTTATTAAACGCTTGCATGCTATTGAACCAATTCTTCCTTTATGTTATGCTACTTTGAATGAAGAAAAGTACTTGCAAAATCAATATTTCAACAACAAAACGGTTAATTTAAACAACTTTGCTTACCTCAGTTTGGACTTGCCCCAAGTCTCTTCCGCGAAAATAAAACCAAAATATATACCTCTGCCCAAGTCTCTTCCGCAAAAATAAAACCAAAATATATCCCAAGTCAAGTCAGACGACCACAGACACTGCGTGACAATAAGCGAACAACCAGCTGAAAAATTTCTTAGCAGTGCCAACCCCCAGCTCAATTTACCGAAAGTTTTGTTTACTGGCCATAGCAACGGGCTCTGACCACAGCAACGTGTAACGCGCTTGTGAGAAAAGTGAACAATGGAGTTAGGAAAAGTTGCATACCCCTAAGTTTTTCTTGTTACTGGGATTTTCAAATTCTAACGTCTGTTAGAATTGACCAATCAAAAGTCACGCTGTCTGATTCCCTGTGGCCAGATCGTATAACAGTTGATATCGTGTTTCATAACACCGGAATTTGAAACCACAAACTTATTCATACGTCATCTTGACCTTGAGGACTTGAGAGGACTAACTCTGTGTACTGCTGGGTCACGGTACGGTTTTAGGACACTCTCTGTACTGGGTCACAGGACACCCATTACTCTACAGTACTGGGAATAAACACACTTCCTACAAGGTAGGCGCCCTTGCCATTCAATCAGAGGAAGATTCGATATCCGTTTGTCCAATCTTCTTTTAAAGATTTGGCGCCAATGAAACGCCTATATACCATAAAAGTTCTATTTAGCTCCCCTCTAGCCCTCCTCTCTAATAAGCCCCTCCCCTCTGAATCAAAATTTTAAATAAGCCCCCTCTCTATTAAGCCCCACTTATATCAAATTCCAATGGTTACCAAAGATTTTCCGTTTATTTTGCTAAACAAGTCTGCATGTAACGTTCGATATGGTTTGCAATAAAACTATCATATATATCCTTGTCATTTGATTTTGTGAATAAGCCCACTCTCTTATAAGCCCCCCCCCCATGGAGTGTCCGAAATTAAATGAGCCCCCCGGGGGCTTACTAGAGCTTTTACGGTATGCTTAATAACCAAATAGTCAATGGACTTGTTTTATTTGAGAACCTATTGGGAAAGTGGTATTACTTGACCAATGATTTTATTGTTAAATGTTAAAGGGGCTCCGCCGCCAAGTAGTAAACATGTCTGTCAACAACTTTGTTTAGGCACGTATCCATTGTTTTCTGCCGTTTGTTTGGTTGCTTCACCCAAACCACCAGAAAAAATAACCGTCAAGAATCCACTTATATCCCAGCATTCGTAAGAGATATGGATGTTTGGTTTGTTCCTCTGTAGAGCACAAATATTTATCTCAAATCATGCTCTCATTTTGCAAAAAAGGTGACAAGTCTGTTTGATATCGACTTTCAAAAACCTGCAAAATCATCGTTTCGACAATAATTTGGAGACTCGACTGATAAGAACAATGATTGACCCAACTGACCAAAGTGAAGACCTTATTATTATTTAACATTGAACTGTTCTCGTATACAGGGTGTCCCAAAAAATTGTACCCCGTTTGCCTGAAGATTGCAACAAAACGGCAAAAGGTTTTCGCCAAACTTTTGCATGATGGTGCTCTTCAGATATTCAATTAAATTTTGCAGCCATCCCCGTAAAAATCCATTGAAAAATGATGGAGCTATGACCTTGAGAAAACCAAATTTGCCTGATGACTGAAACCAGCGGTCGGCCATTTTGTCTTACTATTTTGCAGCCATCACAATAGCTTCATGGATGAAATGAAACAGCAGCCTCCAATGTCATAGCTCTCGTGAGAATCCCGATCATCATCAGAGAGTTCAACCATTTATTACCTCACAAAACTATTTATTACTTCACATGAAACTATTTATCACTGAAAATAGTAAGACACCGCCGACCGCTGGTTTCAGTCATCAGGCAAATTTGGCTTTTGAAGGTCATAGCTCCATCATTTTTCAACGGATTTTCACGGGGATGGCAGCAAACGTTATTGAAGCATCTGAAGGGCAGCATCATATAAAAGTTTGGCGAGAATCTTTTGCCGTTTTTCGTAATCTTCAGGCAAACCGGGCACAATTTTTTTGGGACACCCTGTACATCAGCAGGTAGGATGGGTAGATATTGGAAAGAACACTGCTTAGATATTTGAAATTACAAGAAACATATAAGAAATGAAAATGCAATGTTATGTGTTAGGCCCATACTAGATCCTTTGGGAGACAATTGCAAACACTTCAGGCCTTGCTTATTCCCCAGCAAACATGACCTATCAAAAAGGTCCTCCAAAGAGTTATTGAAAAATTCATTCGTTTTTTAATCGCATTAATCTCCACAAACGACATAGCTTACCCTACCCCCCCCCCCCAATTTACAAAGTTTTGAAATGTTTTCAATGATCATTAATCGCTTGCTTGAGTTGTCGTTTTTATTGTCGCTATCTATGCTAGCGTATGGAGGTTGCATAGCACTTCGCTTGCTGAAATGTAGCTCGCACATTGTGGATTGCATTGCTACGGTGTTCATCGTTATTAATTACAAGTACCGGGCGTCCCATAAAGTACGCTTGGTTGGAAAATTACCAACATTTGACTACGTGTCCGATCTTTATATCTCTTTTTTGGCAAGTAGATCAAAGACCAAATCATTTTGCCATATTTTTCGAATTGGTTTTCAAATAAGTAATTTTAGTGCTTTTTTAGCGCTGCCTGCTTTTTAATCATATCGTAAAAAGCACCAGGTCAATTTTTTCGTGGATTGTGCGAAGCTGTCTTAATAAAGCTTATTTATAGGCACACTATCGTCGTGACATTCATTGGGTAAGCAAGACAATCACAAAAATTGTAGACAAATGATTCGTGGTACAAAATTTGAAAAAGCCTTCAATAATGGACTCATCATATTAAACCCATAAACGCAACAAAACACCAAAATCTGTAGAAAGAAGACTGTTAACTCCTGTAAAAGAGCAACAACTTAATCTTAAAAGCTGGAAGGAAAGAAATAAGTTAGTAACTCACCAGTAACTGCGATAAAGACCAACGTGAATAACCAAAAACGCGTTTCGTCGCACTCTCACCAGTTCGGTTCGTGCGAAGAACAAACTAACAATAAACAGGCCACTTTTATTACCAGACAAACAAAATAAAATATCTAAGACCCCGTTTACACGGTAGCGGATCACTTTTGATCCGATACAAAAAGCGTTGCGGATCAGCCTCCCGTTTACACGAGCTCGAAGTGATCCGATACACTTCTGCTCCGCTATCCGCATCAATTTTGATCCTGCTACGAAAGCGAACTCGTTTTGTGTCGGATCACTTTTGTATCGGATCACTCTTGCTCTGCGCCGTGTAAACGCAAGTGATCCGCATCAATTTTGATTCGGATTCATAACGAGGGTATTTTCCATACAAACGAGGTTTAATCATAATTGCAGTTTGTTTTGAAATTTTGACGTTAAAAGGAAATCACTGAAAATCTGAGAAAGTCTTGAATGGGACCTCGTCCTATTTCTATGGTGACCGCTGATCCGCTACCGTGTAAACGAGACGGTGATCCGATACAATTTTGATCCGCTACCGTGTAGACGGGAGGGTGATCCGTAACACTTTGATCCGCAACACTTTTGATCCGCTACCGTGTAAACGGGGTCTAAGAATTCTGTTGTTAGTGATTTAAACATCATAACTAGCGAATCACAGCCACGACAGCGTGCCTTTAACTGTGTCAGTGTGAATGAGGTACAGTAGAGCATTGGTTCCAAATCTTTAAAAAGGCTGGTGTAAAATTCAGTTACTTATTTCTTTGAACCGAATGACTTCAAAGAAACTTTAGCTACTTCTCTATAATTCTACCGTTGGACTTTTCTGAAATCTTCAATATTTTCAGAATTAGAGTGTTTTTCTAATTTTTCAAGAATTCAAGAAAAATTTTCAAAAAAACTTAAAACTATCGTAATTTCTAAACTGTTTGACGCAACATGAAATAATTTCGAAGAAAACCATAGTTTATGGATGTCTACAATATGGTATCAAGCAAAAGTCTGTCACTTTTCAGGTTTATGATTTAGAAATTTGATGACGTCACACCCTCAAATGAGTTGAAATGTAACGTACGCTGAAATTTCAAAAAATATTAAAAACTTCTGAAAAGTCCAACCGTAGAATTAAAGATAAGTAACTGAAGTTTCTTTCAAGCCAATCAGTCAGAAGAAATAGATCACAGAATTTTACACCCACCTTTTTACGCCGAGTTAAAGATTTGGAAGCTATGCTGTACAGTAGTGTCCTGCATGTAAGAAACACAAATTTAAGAAACACAGACCCCGATTTTCAAAATACCACTCCATTTAGTAAGAAACTAGCACAGGTCTGAAAAAACTAAGCAAAAAAACACCTTCTTGGAATAACTGTATCATTTCCTGGAAATGAAAATTTACAAATACAAATCAAAATGATATGCTTTTCATCACAATCATAAAGCTTGTGTTTGAGGAGGGCCCCTTGAAAACAACTTTGTTGAAGGGTAACCCTCCCTAGATGAATCAAATATGAAATATGAAAATATGAAGTAGTTGATCGATAGTGCATGATTTTTCTAATAAGAAACTTTACCCTGATTTGAATTTTACCTCATTTTATAAGAAACATGTCAGACCTGAATTTGAAAAGGTTGTTTCTTATATGCGGGACACTACTGTATTTGTTCCGAATATTAAGTTTTTTTTAAATCGACCCTTTTATTCGCAATTTCAAAGCAGGATCTTCAATACGCTGATGGTGAGTATGCCTGTTTTAGGGACCAGTCATTATTTCTTGCCGGGGAGGGGGTGAAAGACATCTGGGAGGGGATGCTAAATTCTACCTAGTTAAAGAGAAGGGGGACGAACACTAACGCACATTTTAGGTAGGGGGTATGAAGATTGAGATACTGTCAGTCCTGTAGAGTTCTGAAAGGCTATTTCTTCAGGAAGTAAGTTCAATTATTTCTAACACCAGCTCATCCTTAATCCTTAAATGCAACTGCTTGATCTTTTCGCATCACATTTGAAATAATATCGTTCTCTCGCATACCAGCAGCTGTGACAATGTAAATCTTCGTGCAATTGAGATCAAGACAGTATAGTACTATTACCTTACATACATGTACTTGGAGGGGGTGAAAATATTTTCTGCAATATTGGAGGGGGCACCAAAATGTTCAGAGAAATCAGAGAGGTGTTCCGAAAATTCCACCAAATATTTGTAAATGTCTTCCACCCCCTCCGCAGAAAGAGGGAATGATCCGTCCCTTATCCGGTGCAATCACAAATCTAATGTTTCATTTCTTTTGCCAGGATGCAGTCACGTTGCAAACCTTCATGAAAGAAAAGAAGAGAGAATTACAGAAAATGGAGGTTCTTCAGGTAAGAATAAAAATATTGTCGTTATGTTTCTTAACCATTGGTGCCTCTGGCATCTATTCCGGGCAACGAACGACTGGTGGAGTTTATAACGCTGTTTACAAAACTATCGTCGCAAAGGCAATTTTCTCGCAGCTGTTGGAATAAATCTCTGCTTTGCTTTTCAGAACAGTGTGTTGGTGCAGTTTTTGGTTGCAGTCTGACTTTTAATTTCTTCTTGTCCTTTTCATTATCGCAAGTGAGAGTATAAGAGCGATTTCATAGAAATTTTTGCAAATTTCCTGCAGATACCAAAAGACGTTTTCTACGGATTTACCCCCAAAACAATATGGCGTCGAGTTTTCGTTGCTGATGTGAAATCATGCTGTCTAGACAAAGTAACTGTTAAAAAAACGAGCTTTTGCCTGTAAACGTACAGTTTCAAACGGTGACTATTTTAGACATGGAAACTACAATCCTCACCAGAACTCTTGTCACAAAACGGGAAAAACTAGATCTGAACAGCAAATACCCCTTTACCCCACAAGTCAATGTTGCTGATTTCTCTAACTTGGAAAGATCATGCAGCAAGTGTCCTGAGAGAAGACAGACAGAGTGTGCTAAATTGCGTGGGTCCATGTATTTGCGTGAGACGTGGGTCGTGAGTCGTGGGCGTGGGTCTTGGGTACTTTTTGGAGGAATTTTGTGCGGGAGACGTTGGTCGTGGGTGAAAATTTTTGCGTGGGTTTTATCTTGCGTGGGTCAAACGTTTTGGCACATGAATGAGACATTTGCGTGAGTAACCCTTTTTGCGTGGGTCATGTTTTCATATTTTAATAACTTTCACCGAATTCCGTGGCTTTCCATCTCATTTCCAGACGTGCAAGCTTTTCAATAATTAAACAAGTTTTATCGTGAAGAAATAAGCTGGATTTTCATTCCTTTCCCAAGCTTTATTTCAAAATAGCTAACTTTGGGCTTTTAGAACAGTTAACAAAAAAGGGTTTATAGTGTTACGATTTTCTGACAATTTTATCTGCTCAGCTGTTTTCGTGTTGATTATCTTTAGCGTCCTTCTTTTTCTGAATTTAACTACCGCTTTCCTTGTATGGTATTTTTATGACAATTTATTTCGTTTACTTCCCTTCTAAGAATTGGCCCCACGCAAAAATGGCTACTCACGCAAAAATGGCTACAAAATATTTCAGCTGAAGTTGTAGGCACTGTGACTTTATTCGAAAAATGCTGAAAAACTCAGTTTGTAAGAAGAGGTTTTGGCGAGGATTGCGGATAAACTTACAGGCTAGAACATGTTAACTGAGAATGAAAGTTGCACCAAAACATTGTCAACTTAAGAAAATATTTTAGCCAAAAATGATAAATTTTCTTTTCTCGGCACTGACATCAAATATTGTTCCATTGTAGCTAAAAACTCTGAAATTGGAAGACGGTGCCACTCCATTGCAAAAGAAACGAGGAAAGAATTCAGATATGGATCCAAAAGTATTGAAGAAAAGATTGAAACTAATGTTTGCTGCTGTTAAGAATTACCAGGTAAACTTTACGAAATATTTAATGTTACGGTTGATTCAGAAAACTGTATCCATTGTCTCAAAGATCGTATAAGAAGAGCCATGCAACCAGCTGGTAAACCTATAATTCTGTCATCTTACTATGGCTTCAACATAATTTGTGAGTTTTTTTCGCATAATTTCAGATGAGTTACTTCCTCCCGAAATCAGGATTTAGCCACAAGTCCTACTTCTCCATTTGCCTGTTCACTTTCATGTCAGTTTTGACTTTTTGACACTCATTGATGCAGGCCTTAGGAAGCGGGGGGCAGGGGGGGATTAAGCCCCCCCCAATAATTTTGAAAACAATTGTGCTACGTCATACGAATTAATTATACGTATTGTTCTCTATTGTTTTAAGAACAATTGCCCCCAATCCGAAGCTTCTTCCTACGGCCCTGATTGATGGCAGAGAATAATTACATTGCAACAGTTTCCGTGTCATCAATAATTTCCATATAAATGAAAAGTACCTCCAGTTCCCTTCAAATAATTTACTTAAAGCAAAATGCAAACACCTGATTGGCATTCAAAATGCAAACACCTGATCTTGACAGTTTCGATAAGGCAAGACCAAATGAACACAGAAGAAGAATAAATATGGTGCTTTCAACATTTAATTGATGTTAAGAATGCTTTTGTCAATAAAGGACTGGAGGTATGTTGAGAAGGTCGTTGATTATTGGGCATTAGGCCATAACGGGCAAAACCTAGGTTAGGCCAGTATTTATCTTCACGTTGCCCGTGCTTTGTTTTGAAGATTGACGCCTATGCTGTGGCCGATTATTCTGACTCTTCTTATTTCATTGAAAATCATATTCTTTCAGGACGAAGAAGGTCGAATGCTGTCTGAAATATTTATGGAACTGCCATCAGAACAGGTTTGTTTCCTTTTCAGTTTCAAAGATATATCTTCAACAGCAATGTTGCCATTGGACACTAACTATAGCTGCTAATACTTTTAAGTGTTATTTATCGCTGTAAAGCGCTTCTTTCCCTGTGTAATTTGTTACCCGTTTATTTTTTGTAAGAAACTAAGAATTTGGGCCAGTACTGAAAGTAGCTAGAAATTATTTGCTCTGTACCCCCCTGAACACTTCAAACAAGGTGATTTTTAAGCCTTTCCAATGTTTAGACATTACTAAAGTACTTTACGAGTAATATGATACAGAACACGAGTGAAAATAAAGAAAAACATGTTTGAGTTTCTTAGTTTTCTGGCAATCTGAGAGTCTGAGTTTCATATAGACAGTTTCTTATGAAAAAGATACGTGTATTGCATTGCAGTCGAGTTCTTTTATTCCGTAGGAGTACCCAGATTATTATAAAGTGATAACACAACCAATGGATATGGTGACCATCGATGACAACATAAATAATAGCAAGGTGTGTATTTTTATACGTAGAAAGGCTTGTTAATCTGTTTGCTATTAAAGAGCCATTATCACCCAGGGTCCTTTGCAGGCACGCTGCAATTTCAGGCTGTCTGAGAGTCAAATTTCCCCTGAGCGGAAAATATGGATTCACAGGGCAGAACTTAAAGAGAATCAACGGATACAAGGGCAGCCGATTTAAAAATAACTCGCAATCCAATTCAATGACGCATGCGCTCCATCTACATCCAGAAAGCGATCACATGAATTTTCCCAGTTGGACAAACAACATCGTCATCTTCGCCCTGTTGTTGTCGCTGTGTTGCTACCAATAGAAACTGATCACATGAAGTGATCACATGATTTTGTGACTGACGCAGTGTCAGTCTGCCTACGCGCATCTGATTGGCTATTTATTTATAGACTACCTTTCTTTAACTGCTGCAGGGTCGATCTGAATTTTCTGCTTCAGCCAACAAGGGCAGATTTTGTAATACCGGGTGACCCAAAAAAAGTGACCCAACGCAAATTGTCACAGAAAATTAAGTTAGTGGCCGATTGAAATGCTACAAACGTTGTTCTGTCGCTAAAAGACTAGCCTATGCTTTGAATATTTTTCGCAATTTTTTCTGTGCGGTAAATTTCCAAAATTAAGGATTTCGAGGAAAAGGGCCTGCCTGAAATCCTCTAAAAGTCGTCAAAAACAGGGGATCGATTTACCGCCATTTCAACCCTTCAAAACAACGAGGGGCGTGTTTCATTTCAATCTGGGAATAGGCAACCCAGTTGGAAGTCTTCAGAGCAATTTCATAGTCCCTAGGTATTTAAAAACATTCTCAGGCAAAATGAAACACGCTCTTCGTTGTTTTGAAGATCTCAAATGGCTTCAAATCGATCCCCTCTTTTTGATGACTTTTTGAGCATTTCACGTCTGCCTTTTTCATCATAATCCTTAATTCAGGAACTTTACGGTGTTCAAAAAAATTTCGAAAAATACTCATAATGTAGGCTAGTCTTTTGGTGATAAAACAACATTTGAAATATTTCAATCGGCCATTTACTTTTTTTTCTGTAACAGATTGCGCTGGGTCACTTTTTTCTGGGTCACCCGGTACAATAGCAACAGTTGCGTTTGATTGAAACCTGAATTCAAAGCGATTAGCGACTGGACACGAAGGAAATTCTCTCGACCAGTAATTCAAAACAAACAAACAAAGCCGCAAAAGTTGCCCTGAAACCAGTAGGACAAACTCTCATCTTGTGCAAGTGAAAGGTGGTTTTTAAGAGAAGTTATGTGCTTCTAACGAAAGAACAAGGGTAAATCCAAAGATCTACCTGACGGATTTTGTTTATTTGACTCATGGGCCGAGAAGTAATGGTTTCATCTAAGTCCTCAATATGCAACAATTTCAATGTCTTCTGCTTTGCTCCTGAAATTCGAATAAACAAAATACGCCAGACAGATCTTTAGATTTAGATCTTTAGTTAGGGCAGTTCGTTGCAATATGGTCGATGACGTTTTCATCGTTTCATTTTCCCCATGATCATTCGTTGTTGGAGCGATTCTTGTGTAATTTTTTATTTGTTGCTCGAATTGAAATTCGTTGTGAATAGATTTGAGGTTTTTTGTTGGGCCATTTTTCGACTTTTTCAAGTCGCAGTTAGTGTCACCCATCAAGAAAATCTCTTTGCCCTCCGAGTCTAATTTTGATATCAATTCATGGCGAGTATTAAAAGATACATCATCATTATCCCTATATAAGGAGGGTCAGGATAGAAAAAAAAGAATTTTGAGAAAATGGTGCTTGAATTAAAGTTACGAATGGCAAAGGTTCTAAAAGTTGCGAGAAATGAAAGTTGTGAATGAGGTCAAATTGATTGTTTCAGAAATTAAAAATTGCAAATTTTGGACAAGAAGACTTGCGACTTTTAATTCCCGAGACTCTTTCTTCCTACAACGATTTCTGACAATAAGTTAGATTAAAAGAACTTTATATGAGAAGTCGAGGAGCATTTCTTGACAGAGCAAGTGGAGCAGTGTTGTCTTTTGTAAAATGTCGTAGTATAGATGGCTTTTGATTGTTACAATCTTTGCAATTTTGTAATGTTTTTGGAATTTGTGATGTATGAACTTTCTTTTGGGCTTTTGTTGCTGTCCAAGAATAAAGAAAATTTACGGACTATGGAATAAAAGTATGAGCTTTCAAGATTGATATTTCTGCTCTCAAAAGCACCAATACCAACAAACGAGGTATCTATTTTCAAGTTAACTATCGAGGAACATTTTGAGAGTGATTAGCCTTTGATTAAAGCTAAATTCACATCGCTGGAGTCAACCAAATCTGTATACATTTTTTGGGACACGAGGTAAAATTTGTCATTTTTGTCATATGTTGTAATTTGTTATTCTAGTTAATTGCATGTATTTTAGAAAGATTTTTGTATGTAGTGGAATTTTAAAATTAAACTGAACTGAACTGTTAAAGCGTAAGAAGCAGAAAAAGGATGATTGATAAAATATGCAGTGTATTCATAGAAATACAGGGTGTCCCAGAAAAATTATCCGACGTTTGATTAAATGTTGAAAAAATAACAATAAAATGTACAGGCTCTTTGCTAGATAAGCCTGTTCCTAAGATTTTAAATTAATTTTAGAAGCCATAATCTTGCGATTCCGCCAAGAATTCACAGAGTTACAAGCTTTTGAAGTTCAAGTTTGTGGGAAAGCTGAAACCAGACGCCCCTAAAACTGACTTGTTTTCCAAAAAGACGTCGTAAAATCGAGGTAAAAGAAGACTTTCCAATGTTTTACCTCTCGTCGATATCAGAGCAAACCAAACAGGACTTACAAAGTTATTTAATTCTTTTATTCTTGCCAAAACTTACTTAAGAATGCAAGTATCTAAAAAAAATGGAATGAAACCTTAATCAAAGAGAGACGGGGCAATTCCAAATTGTGCTGAACAGGATTCCTCCAAGCATCCATAACCTGGATTCAATGTTATAAAAAGCTAGTTTATCGAAACTGCTTTTGAAATTCCATTTGATTTTCTTTGAATAAACGAGATTCTACTTTCACAAAATATGCAATTTTGGGGCGTCTCGTTTCAGCTTTCGCACAAACTTGAACTTCGAAAGCTCGTAACTCCGTGAATATTTAGCCGATTTGGTAGCTTCTGGTGTCTAAAATTAATTTAAAATTTCTGCAATATGGTTATCTAACCATGGAGCCCATTCAGTATTTCGTTATTTTTAATATTTAATCGAACGTCAAACAAATTTTTTGGGACACCCTGTAGTGTATTAATAGAAACAGGAATAGTATTGATAACAGTGCATTTTAAACGATGCTGATGCCCTTAAAGTAAAGTTAGTTCACGCTCTGTACAGAAGTTTTCTAGAAATATTTTTGTTATCTTTTTGCAGTACGTAGCTGAAGACGCTTTCATGCATGATTTTGAAATATTGTTTGCAAATGCACGCCATTACAACGAAGAAGACTCTCAAGTTTATCAAGATTCAATTACTTTGGAAAAAGTACTTCGAAAGAAGAAACGAATGCTTGGCGCTGTCAATTCGGGTAAGCTAAACACGTTGCTATTCAAGAGGAACGCAGAAGAGATACTAAAAGTGGATTGGGCTATGGAAGGGGGGTACTCATCATCATCATCATTTATTGCGCGGTCCACTATTAAAGGCAGTCTGTCATGCATCTGATTGGGTGATAATGGCAAAATAAAGAATAGGAGAATTGAATGGCTGCTGACCCTACTGACTTTCTATGGTCGTAGAAAGTGATATCGATTAGCCCTCCTTTATTCTAAAACACAGATTCACAAGGACATCTGTTGTGTTGAGCTGAATGTATTACAGCCAATCAGATGTGTAACAATGCAGTGGGAAGTAGGTAACCCCATGTCTTTTCCCGCTGTGGATGGGACCAATAATGTATTATAGTTAATTGTAGGTTTTACTTGATATAAAAAAGATGTGTGACAGACTGCCTTTAATTGCCAAATATGTCTATTTTGTGTCATTTTGACACCCCCGTCTAAGTCCCCCGGCGAGAGATCAGATGTTCACCGGGGTCTCAGTGACCGAAAAATATGGTCAAATTCTCACCGGGGAGTTCCAATTATGTCACGAGGACGGCATAATTATTGGCGGAGAACTGTTTCTACGAGGACATATTGTCTCAAAATTCTCCCCGGGGTTCGCCAAATTGCAGCCGAGGTTTCACTTGAGAGGCATTTTGTACCGGGGAGATTAACGTCGTGTCCGGGGACCGATTTGGCTCCAATTTTTCACCGAGGAAATCACCGGGGTAGGATGTACCGGGGCACTTAGAAGGGGGTGTGTTTTGTTCATGTTCTTTTACTTCCACTGTGTCGAAATTGCCATCTCTAGGGTACTCACTAATATTCACTGACAGGTATGGTCTGCGCCCCTGATACTGGTGCGTTTCAAGTGAAAATTCTCTGAAACAGGGTGCAATTTGAACGCAAATTTTCCCGAAAGCAGAAGTCTTTGTAAAATGAAATTTCTTACCAGGGATCAAAAAAGACTTTTTCTTCCTGGTAGCAAGGTAGGACCTTAGTTTCTTCGTACATACTTTCTTCTTCTTTCCCAATATAATTATACTGCTCGATTCTACCTCATTTCCTTACTCTCCTAGTTTCTTTCCCTTCCCTTTCCATCCTTTCCTTCATTTCTTTTTCCTCTTTTCCTTGCTTTTCGTTTCTTTTTCCTTTTTTCCTTCTTCCTTCCTGGGAAATTTGAGCATTTCAGCTACCTTCCTGGCCGCGCCGCTACCACGCTACTTCGTTTTTTGAACCCTGTTTCTCACTCAGAAAAGAGGGGCTTTGTTTGTTAAAGCATGTTTAATGTGGCAACATAAATGCTGATGCTGATTTTCATTGCCTTTTGGGGAAATGGAGAGGGGAATAATGGCTCCCTTGTGCCCCCTTGGAGCGTTCATTCCCCAAGTCAAGCCACTTTTTCCTGAAATAATCCTGCCCAGGAGGTGGTAGGAGGGATGAAGAACGGTTTTAAAAAGGGTTGTGTCAGAAACAGTAGTGGCAAACAACAAGGACTAAGAATTTGTTAAGTCAATGTTCACTGGGGAATCATGGCCGGTTAGCTCAGTCGGTAGAGCGTGGTGCTAATAACGCTAAGGTCGTGGGTTCGAGACCCACACTGGCCATTATTTTGTTTTCTTTCGTAATTTTTTTCGTTCAGTTCTATCTCATTCTCAGTGAGTCCATAAAAAAATGTTGGCATTTGTATTTATTCTATAGACGTCCCTTTTTGAAAAAAAACCTAAGAATTTATTTTGAAAATAGGTTGAATAGGTAGTCTAGAGGTAGGAATTGGAGAAAGGAAAATGGAAATATTAGGTACGAAAGTGAAAGAATATTGAAAAGTAAAATGTTGAAGATGAGGGACTTTTATTTAACTATCAAATCAACTCATAGATAAGGGGGAGATAAGGTTTTACATCTTTTTATTTTCATTTTAAATTTTGTCTTACGATATTTTGAAATTATTTCTAAATTCATTGCAACAAAAGTTGAAAAGCTTTCTGCATGTGTCGTATAAAGAGCATTTTGCTTTTGTGAATTTCGTCCAGCTTTTTGCACAGGTTTTGCAATCAAATTTTATATATTCTTTTTCCGCACCCTAGATTTTACAGCATTCAAAAGATAAATTGTTTCTCGATAGTAAATTAGAAATTATATATGAATTATATTGTGAATAAAGTATTAGAAATAGCTGACAATTATATTTAAAATATGCATAAAATTATCAGTAAACTAATTACAAAAACTATTTATTCAAGTAAGCTCGTTTTCATTTATTTTTGTAATTTAATCATCAACTGAAATTTTTCATCTTATGCTAATAGGCTGTTTATAATTTTTGTTATGATTCGTTGTACAAAATTTGAAAATAGCCTTAAATAACGGACTTATCATATTAAACCCATAAACGCAACAACAAACACCGAAATCAGTAGAAAGAGGACTGTTAACTCCTGTAAAAGAAACAACAACCAGGAGTTAACAGTCTTCTTTCTACTGATTTCGGTGTTTTTTGTTGCGTTTATGGGTTTGATATGATGAGTCCGTTATTTAAGGCTACAGTATTTTCAAATTTTTGTTATAGAAGAATTATGAATATTATCAAGGAAATTCCAAACGGGTCATTCCAAATAAGAACAACAGATGCCTGTCAGGTGATGTTTTCAAAATTGCTTCTAATTTTTACCAAGGGGACCCAAGCATCAGAGAACCTCAGAAAAAAAAATTCAGCAAGATATCTCATTTGGTTCAGATTTTATGATCAATTGAATATTTAGCCAGTTGATGCAAATGTGTGTTTTTTCATGAGGTGGCAGATTCAACTTCAAATATATGGAAATCAAAATTTCTTATCCTAACTCTTTCTGCACTTGGTTATAGCACACCATAAATTCTTTTGGAAAATTAATGTTTCAGGTAATTGAAGACCACAATATTAGTAGAATATTGCTTCAAAGTTTGAACCAAGTATGATTTTGACCCCAAAATGTGTCTGGGGAAGGGATTTTGTTGTTGGTTTTCTGATCGATAAATGTCATGACACTTTTCAGCTTTATGGAATAGAATATTGATCTACCCCCAATGCTACATTTCAAAAGGCCAAACGGTTTTCGCGAAATTCCTTAATCCAGGGGGTTGCCAAGTCTGTCCATTTTTGCCTAAAAGCCTATTTTTCCATATTTTCAAACAGCATCTTGCAAAAATCTTGTAACACTGAAGATAGCTATTCATATCACCCAAATGTGCACATGTAGAAGTTCTGAAAAAGTGTAGAAACCAAGAAAATTTTGATCTGACATGAGAACAATAGCTCTATCAAGATGGATGCACGCACGCTCAAAATGGCTAAATTCAGCCAACTTCAACAGGCTAGAAATCTTGTGTCCCAAGGAGGCACATGCCTGCAATTTTTTACATGGACTCCTGCACCTTAGAATTGATGCTCTTGCAAATGTAAAAGCCAAACGGGGTCTGGAAGGGTGTCAAATAGCAACATTTGCCAACACGGGGGGTAACATGACAAATGAAGATTTTTGAGGGGGATTTTTTTCATAATGCAATTATTTACTCTTTTTTCAGAAGAAATCATTTTAGGAAGCTGTATTATGAAACTGACTTCATCCAAATATATATACATTTTGTTCTTGTGCTATAGTTGTTCAAAACAGGGGGTATCCTCATGTCTGTCCAAGACCAAACTCTTTGGAAAAATTCTATTCCGATAGATACAAGTTTGGTCTTGGACAGATATGAGTATACCCCCTGTTTTGAACAACTATAGCACAACCACAAAATTTATCTATATTTGGATAGAATAAATTTCATAATACAACTATCCTAAAAGGATTTCTTCTGAAAGAAAAGCGTAAATAGTTGCACCATGAAAAAAATCTGTCTCAAAAATCTTGATTTATCATGTTACCCCCCGTGTTGGCAAATATTGCTATTTGACACCCTTTCAGACCCTGTTGGCTTTCAAATTTGCTAGAGCATCAGTTCTAAGGTGCAGGAGTCCATGTAAAAAATTGCAGGCATGTACCTCCTTGGGACACAAGATTTCAAGCCCGTGGAAGTTGGCCAAATTTAACCATTTTAAGCGTGCATCCATTTTGATAGAGCTATTGTTATCATGTCAGACCAAAATTTTCTTAGTTTCTACACTTTTTCAGAATTTTTGCAGGTGCACATGTGGATGATATGAATAGCTTTCTTCAGTGTTGCAAGATTTTTGCAAGATGCTGTTTGGAAAAATGGAAAAATAGGCTTTTAGGCAAAAATGGAGAGACTTGGCAACCCCCTTGATTAAGGAATTTTGCAAAATCCTTTGGTCGTTTGCAATATAGCATTAGGGGTAAATCAACATTCTATTCCATTAAGCTGAAAAGTGCCATAACATTTATTGATCAGAAAACCAACAACAAAATCCCTTCCCCAGACACATTTTGGGGTCAAAATTATACTTGGTTCAAACTTTGAAGAAATATTCTACTAATCTGTTGGTATTCAATTACCCAAAACTTTAAATTTCCAACAGCATTCATAGTGTGCTATAACAAGTGCAGAAAGAGTTAGGATAGGAAATTTTGATTTTCATATATTTGACCTTGAATTTGCCACCTCATGAAAAAACACACATTTGCATCAATTGGCTAAATATTCAATTGATCATAAAACCTGAACCAAATGAGATATCTTGCTGAAATTTTTTTTCTGAGCTTCTCTGTTGGGTCCCCTTGGTAAAGATTAGAAGGAATTTTGAAAACATCACCTGACTGGCATCTGTTCTTCGTATTTGGAATGACCCAAACGCAAAGGATTTGCTTGGCTACTCTCGTCCCATGACCTCTTGTCATATTGGGACGGAGATGAAAAGGACTTTTCGTCTCCGTAAAAAGACTTTCGTCTCCGCCCAAATATGACAAAAGGCCCTGGGGACGAGGTTGGGATTTGACGTCATGGTTTCGTTCATGTTTTTTTTTATATTCCTATAAAATTTACAATCAACAGACAAAGGTTACAAGATGATGCCACAAGGAGCATGGAAATACATAGCAACCCTGTGACCATAACATTTAACGTAGAGATTCAAATTAATGTTACATATTGATATTACAAATTACATATTACAAAATGGCAAATAACAATGACATAATTCCATAAAAAAAAAATTAAAACAACAAAAAACAAATGTGAGAAAAAACAAATTACAAGAGAGAGGAGGTTTTTAACAACAAACTTAGGAACTTACTGAAACCGTTCTGAGGCCTGAATATATTTTAACGTTGCCTCGAGAATTTTTTTATTTGAAAGGTTCATGTTGGCAAATATGATAATCCAACGTGACAGCTAGAGCACTTAGATTCACAGTCCACTACCGAATCCGGCCGATCGCAAAATGGTCGAACGCAGCCTGTTAGCATGCTCTGACATATTGCCTAGGTCTTTCGACCTCTGATGACGGCAATGACCGGACAATGCCAACGGCTCGGACAATCTCCAGAGTGCATTCATTGCTAGGGATTTCCATCCTGTACTTTTCACGTTGAAATGTGCACATACAATCTTAAAGGAAAGTTTACACATTTTAAGGTAAATAGTATAAAAGATTGGCAGTACATTTTCAGAAAGAAACAAAAATAGAATAATCAATTTCTGAGTGATTAAAAGTTGTTTTTATGAAGAAAACGAAAAAAGGAAAGAGTGTCCGAGTATCGAATTTGACGTTGTGGTGGAAATCCGCAGCCGGACACCGAAATGCCCTGCCACAAGTCCCCGTTAACTCCAGCTTCGGGCTCTGTAGTGAGGGAACCACTACGCCAACGGCTCGGACAGTCATGAATGTAAATGTGCTGTTATTGATTCTTGGTTGGGTGATGCAAGGATTGTGTGAGATGATGAAAGAGTTCTTAAAGGAGTCTTGGCAGCCTTTTAGTGTTGCTGCTATTTTCAATTGCCATAACTGAAGAAAACAAGTTATTGCATGCGAAGTTTAAGCAGTTTTGTGGATAATAGTTAAGGAGTTATTTGATGCCAGGTAATTTTATTCTGACTTTTGTGATTAGATAAGTAGATAAAGAAGAGTTGACTTCACGAAACTTGTAAGAAAACATTTGACTTGTAATGGTTTAAAAAGTTAATTACTACTAAGTTTTATGATCACTCCTTGGGAATATTTAAGCTAATTTGCATTTATTTTTCTTAATTTGTTCAGAATAATTGTTTATATTTTTATTCGTAATTATTTGCTGTAGAATTTGGATACCTGACCCTTTTCAGAAATTGTAACAAACCTATTTTACTAAATATTGAAATATTTAGAAACTGTCATTCATCATATCCTTAGTTTAAAGTGTGTACATATTTCAAGGAAAAAAGAAAAGAAATAAAAAAGAAATAAAAAAGAAAAAAAAGATTTAAGATGCATTTTCAAAAAGGAACAACTATAGAAGAAGTAATTTCTGACCATTTAAAGGTTCTTTTTATTAACAAAATGAAAAAGGGAAGGAGTGCCCAAGTATCGAATTTGACGTTGTGGTGGAATCCCGCAACCGGACACCGAAATGCCCTGCCACGAGTCCCCGTTAACTCCAGTTTCGGTCTCTGTAGTGAGGGAACCACTACGCCAACGGCTCCGACAATCTTCAAAGCAAATTTTTTCAGGCAATTTCTAACTGTTTTTAAAAACAGTAACACGATATTCTCTAATTTGGAAACAAACTGCACTTTTACAGAGTGTGAAACCTGCATAAAATTTTTCAGTATCTTATAAAAAGGAACGTTTCTTGATTAATTCCTCAAGGAGGGCAGTTCTAACAGTCAAAGGCAAAGAACATCTGTTAATCAAAAGATTTCTAAAATAATCCACATTTTGCCTTTTTCATTATACCTCAGGTTCATCCATTTTACCCTTGTAGATCCTGGATCATAAATTAAAAATCCATATGTGAAATGAATAAAAAGAAAATACAATCACTTTTCCTGAAGGTGTCACTCACATTTCGTTCAGCAGTGATTTCTAAATGAGATAAAGAGTCTTGCAAAGAATTGAGGAGTAATTTTTCGTGAAAGATTCAAAATATTTTCGTGGAAAAAACGAAAAAGGGAAGAGTGTCCGAGTATCGAATTTGACGTTGTGGTGGAAACCCGCAACCGGACACCGAAATGCCCTACGACGAATCCCCGTGAACCCCAGTTTCGGTTTCTGTAGTGAGGGAACGACTACGCCAACGGCTCGGACAATCTTCAAAGCAAATTTGCATATTGTTATTTTTAGTTGGATGATGCAAGGATTGTTTGAAATGATAAAACCATGCATGGGCTTCAGGCAACTTTTACCTGTTTTTAAAAACACTAACACGATATTCTCTAATTCGGAAACAAACTTGTTGGGGAGACGAGATATGCTTCGCCCGAGGAAACCCATGCTTCCCCCGTGCAGTAGGTTAAAGCTCATGCGCAGTAGCGTTTTGGGGATGAAGCTCTGACGAGCGCATGCGCTTTAACCCACTGCACGGGGGGACACATGAGTTTCCTCGGACAAAGCGATCTCGTCTCCCCAACAAAAACTGCACTTTTACTGAGTGTGAAACTTGCATAAAATTGTTCAGTATCTTAGAAAAAGGAATGTTTCTTGATTACTTCCTCAAGGAGGGCAGTTCTAGCAGTCAAAGGTAAAGAACATCTGTGAATCAAAAGATTTACAAAAATAATCCACATTTTGCCTTTCTAAGTTTTACCTCGAGTTCACCCGTTATACCCTTGTAGATCCTGGATCATAAATTAAAAATCTATATGGGAAATGAATAAAAAAAATACAATCACTTTTCCTGAAGATGTTCCCTAGGTGTTGCTAAAATTTCATTCAGCGGTTAGATATTTCTCAACGAGATAAAGGGTCTTGCAATGAATTGAGGAGTAATTTTTCGTGAGAGATTCAAAATATTTTTATAGAGAAAACAAAAAGGGAAGAATGTCCGAGTGTCGAATTTGACGTTGTGGTGGAAACCCGCAACCGGACACCGAAATGCCCTGCCACGAGTCCCCGTTAACTCCAGCTTCGGTCTCTGTAGTGAGGGAACCACTACGCCAACGGCTCGGACACTTTTCAAAGCAAATTTGCAGATTGTTATTTTCAGTTGGATGATGCAAGGATTGTTTGAAATGATGAAACCATGCATGGGCTTCAGGCAACTTTTACCTGTTTTTAAAAGCACTAACACGATATTCTCTAATTTGGAAACAAACTGCACTTTTACAGAGTGTGAAACTTGCATAAAAATGTTCAGTATCTTAGAAAAAAGGAATGTTTCTTGATTACTTCCTCAAGGAGGGCAGTTCTAGCAGTCAAAGGCAAAGAACATCTGTGGATCAAAAGATTTACAAAAATAATCCACATTTTGCCTTTTTCAGTTTTACCTCGGGTTCACCCGTTATACCCTTGTAGATCCTGGATCATAAATTAAAAATCCATATGGGAAATGAATAAAAAAAATACAATCACTTTTCCTGAAGATGTTCCCTAGGTGTTGCTAAAATTTCATTCAGCGGTTAGATATTTCTCAACGAGATATAGGGTCTTGCAATGAATTGAGGAGTAATTTTTCGTGAGAGATTCAAAATATTTTTATAGAGAAAACAAAAAGGGAAGAGTGTCCGAGTATCGAATTTGACGTTGTGGTGGAAACCCGCAACCGGACACGGAAATGCCCTGCCACGAGTTCCCGTTAACTCCAGCTTCGGTCTCTGTAGTGAGGGAACCACTACGCCAACGGCTCGGACAATCTTCATAGCAAATCTGCAAATAGTTATTTTCAGTTGGATGATGCAAGGATTGTTTGAAATGATGAAACCATGCATGGGCTTCAGGCAACTTTTACCTGTTTTTAAAAGCACTAACACGATATTCTCTAATTTGGAAACAAACTGCACTTTTACAGAGTGTGAAACTTGCATAAAAATGTTCAGTATCTTAGAAAAAGGAATGTTTCTTGATTACTTCCTCAAGGAGGGCAGTTCTAACAGTCAAAGGCAAAGAACATCTGTTAATCAAAAGATTTCTAAAATAATCCACATTTTGCCTTTTTCATTATACCTCAGGTTCATCCATTTTACCCTTGTAGATCCTGGATCATAAATTAAAAATCTATATGGGAAATGAATAAAAAAAATACAATCACTTTTCCTGAAGGTGTCACTCACATTTCGTTCAGCAGTGATTTCTAAATGAGATAAAGAGTCTTGCAAAGAATTGAGGAGCAATTTTTCGTCAAAGATTCAAAATATTTTTATAGAGAAAACGAAAAAGGGAAGAGTGTCCGAGTATCGAATTTGACGTTGTGGTGGAAACCCGCAACCGGACACGGAAATGCCCTGCCACGAGTTCCCGTTAACTCCAGCTTCGGTCTCTGTAGTGAGGGAACCACTACGCCAACGGCTCGGACAATCTTCATAGCAAATTTGCAGATACTTATTTTCAGTTGGATGATGCAAGGATGGTTTGGAATGATGAAATCATGGGCTGCAGGCAACGCGTACCTGTTTTTAAAAACGCAAATAAGAGATTCTCTAATTTGGAATGGAAAAGTATTTTTACAGATAGCAAATTCATTGAAGTGTCTTGAAAAAAGGGAATTTTCTTGATTACTTCCTCAAGGAGGGCAGTTCTAACAGTCAAAGGGAAAGAAAATCTGTCAATCAAAAGATTTACGAAAATCATCCACATTTTGCCTTCTCAGTTTTACCTCGGGTTCACCCGTTATACCCTTGAGAATCCTGGATCATAAATTAAAAATTCATATGGGAAATGAATAAAAAAAATACAATCACTTTCAGGTGTTGCTCAAATTTTGTTCAGCAGTTCGGTATTTCTGAACGAGATAAAGGTCTTTCAAAGAATCAAAGAATTGAGGAGTAATTTTTTGTGAACGATTCAAAATATTTTTATGAAGAAAACGAAAAAGGGAAGAGTGTCCGAGTATCGAATTTGACGTTGTGGTGGAAACCCGCAACCGGACACCGAAATGCCCTGCCACGAGTTCCCGTTAACTCCAGCTTCGGTCTCTGTAGTGAGGGAACCACTACGCCAACGGCTCGGACAATCTTCCAAGTAAATTTGCTGGTATTAATTCTTAGTTGGATGATGCAAGGATGATGCAACATTGTGAAAGAATCCGTATAAGACCCATGCCAGTCATTACCAAGATTTTGTCTGCCTTTTAACTAGACTCATTACATAAGTCTCATCATCGCTCATTGAATTGGATAGTTATCGCTTACATGAGAGAAAATAGAAAATCACATTAAAAATGTTGTAACGAATACAAAGAATCACGTCATAAGTCTACCTTTTAAGGAGAACAACCCGCTTCTCCCAGTCTCTTTACGTAATTTTCGGTCTTTTTTTCCAGAATGCGAATTTGCTGGTGTTTGGTTTAAAAGATAATGCGAGACTTGTTTCTGTATGCTCTTTTTTCTTCTGCAGTAGCTATGAATGAGCAACATGAAACTTCTAGTACCACCAGTCTATTCATCGCTTCTTGCTTTTATTTATTGGTAGATCTTTTTGCTTCATTTGTGACTTCCAGAACAGTTGCCAATTAGCCTAAAATTTATCTTAAGTTTAGAAAAAAGGGGTATCAAGTATCTTTCAAATGATTCCGTATTTTCCGAGAAAAAACTGAATCCTAAAACACCGGCGTATTTATTAACACTCCTAGGTGTTAGTTTGGTTGTATATTGAGACGACCAACTAAGAGGACAAGAACTTTAATTTTTGTGATTTTCCGTTATAGATGGCACTCCAAAGCAAAGTCCTGGGAAGAAATTCGCGTAAGTACAGTTTTTTTAAGACTATTTTTGTGATATTTCTGCACTTTATTTTTTCCATAAGAAACTGCGGATGAGAAACTCAACTCTCAGTCAGACCGTTAACATTTTGAGAAACTCTAGTACTGGAAGAAATTACTGTAGAAGCTATTTATTCCAGTGAAGGAATTGTTTAGCATATTTTTAATTTATTTTCCCTTGTTTCCTGTATTATATTACTCGGAAGGTACTTCAGTTATGTCTAGATATTGGAAAGGTTTCAAGAAACTTTAGTTTGAAATGTTCACGAGGGCAAAGGAAGTAAACATAAAGATTGTTATGGAACTCCTAAGAAACTCGTAAGAAACTCAGAGTTCTGAAATTCTGATGATTTTAAGAAACTTTCAGTACTGGCTCAAATTCTAGGTTTCTTATAAAGAAATACGCGTATATTTAGCAAGCGATGATGAGTGGTTCATTAACGACATCAAGATTAAGAACGTTATCAAAGTCGAGATTTGAATTTAGAAATTGCTACCATCTTCTCTGATCTCTTTATTTGCTCCTCCGATTTTCAGCATATCTGGTATAATTCGTGTACGCCTTGTAGTACATTAGCCACAAACGATTTAAGGCAAATGTATTTTGGACAGAATATTTTCGGAATCATTTTCGACTGCTTTTCACGAAATTTCGAACGTTTCAGAGCATAGGGCTCAAATCTTTCAAATCTTTAAAAAGGTCGGTGTAAAATTCTATGGCATTTTTCTTTGAAGTGGATGGCTTGAAAGGAACTCATGTTACTTTGCTGTAAATCTGCCGTGGACATTTTTTGATATTTTGATTTTTTCAAAATGGCGGCAATTTAACTGGTTTTGAAAAAATCATGGAAAATTTCGAAAAATTTAAAATCATCGTAAATCCTAAACTAATAGAGGAAACATTATATAACCTTATAGAAAACTATAGTTTATGAAGGCCTACAGCATGATGGCAAGCAGAAATCTGTAGCTTTTCTAGTTTAGGATTTGGAGATTTCATGACATCATAGCCTCAAATTTAATAAATGCTGCCATATTGAAACTAATGAAGATATCAATAAATTGCCATGGCAGATTTACAGCAAAAAACCCTAAGTTCCTTCCAAGCCATTTATTTAAAAGAAAACTGCAATAGAATTTTACACCGACCTTTTCAAAGATTTGAGCCCTATGTTTTGCGTTTCAGAGAAATTTCGACCAAACAACTACAAGGAATTCTTCTACGACAGATCTGTCATTAGTTTACAATGTAGAATGTTTCTTGAGCAAGGCATTGTGTTTGTAAACAGTAAAAATGCCCCCCAATGAGTAAAAAGTTTTTCACTGTCCCTGCAAAAGTGTTAGACAGTTAATCCCTCGGACTAAACTTATTCCATGAGTCATTGTTTTCGCTCCATTCCCCCAATGATACCTCCCCCCCCACAATACCCATTGCTATACAGTAAATAATTATTCAATTCAATGGAGCAAAACTTGAAAAAATATGCAAAACGAATTTCATCAGTCTAACCTTGGACCACAAAAAGTTTCAGGCATTAGAATTTTCGGATGTCTGAAACGTCTGAAATTATTAAAATCCAAAATGTGTTGCGTTTAATGTACTAGAATTACGTATGAAGTTTCCGGTTTCTAAATTCCCTTCGTAACGAAATTTATGCTCTTAATGTTTTATTTCCATGAAGTTCATCTCCCGCTGGCAGTGTAAAGCGGCCTACGATAGCATCAAGTCCGCCCCCTGCAAACGAATGTCAAAAACTTTTGCATCACATAAAAACATATACGGTATGTACCACAATATTACCTTCCTAACCAATATGATACTCAAAAGGTCATTATCTTGCAGCTATTAGAGCCCGCGGGGGGGGGGGGGGGGTAACTTAACTTTCCATGATGCGGGATTGTGCCATTCAAAGCGGAAAACTACCACCCATGAATCCGGAAAAATTTCTGAAAAGTATACCCATAAAGTCGGAAAAAGCCGAAAAAGTTCACCCATAAATGAACTCTTACAAAATATCATACCCATAAATCCGGAAAATATGAAAAATCGTTGAAAACCATGCCCTTAAATCCGGAATCAATCACTAAAAAGGTACCCTAAAAATGGCACAACCCCATACGATTTTTCCTTCGGCACAGACAAGTGATTTGCAGCATCAAATGATCTTTTTGCTTTCAACGGCGTAACATCTTTTTGATCATGTGAAGATATTTTTTCTTGCATTCTTGTTTGTGTATATCTTGATGTGCCATAAATATGCAAGCCTTCGAGCTGTATTCTCAAAGAAAAGACTTCTGTGTTTCATCCACTCTCATTACGAAACTGTCGTATAGCTTTGGCATTCATTATTCATAATTTCAAACTACCAATATTTGACAATCTTTGAGTTGTAAATTTTAAAGGGGCTCCGCCGTCAAAATGTAAACAAACGATGATTTTTGCAGTTTTTTGAAAGGTGATATCACACGGGATTTTCATATTTTTTCAAAATGAAAAGTGCTGTTGATCCATGGGGAAAGATTTCTGGGTTACTTGGAGTATCAAGTGACCAAGCTAAGAGGATTACTCAGTCATGTAATGAATTCGCCGAGTTGATTCGGAAACGTTTCAACTCGCCTCTGTAGTGACAACGTTCATTGTTGGAGGAAGATACAGGTACAGGTAGGTATTTGGACATAGATCATTGTAAATCACTAAGGAACAAACCAAACATTCTGTCTTCCACCAAACAAACTGCAGAAAACAATTGATGAACAATGGATAATTGGTGACACGTGCGAGTTTACGGATTTGTTTACTGTTTGACGACGGAGCCCCTTTAAGCCGCAGTATCGCCGTGAATTTATTATCTACCAGCGCATATCGCTGAAATGAATGTCATATAAACCGTCTATGGCTTGGACTTCATATCATTTCTACTTCATTTGTCATTATCTTAATTTTTTCTCATATATCAGGACAACACTGGAAGACTCTTGTGTGTCATCTTCGACAAGCTGCCGTCCAAAGCTGTAAGTAGTTTCATCCAAAACGTTTTCTATTTGCACTGCACAATCCTTCGGGTCTGTTTTCCGACATAGAGTCTTTTGGAAGTTGGAGGTTGAGACTCAGTTACAAATAAACGTGTCATCTGATTTCATTTTCACGACGAGCAAGACTTGGCCCAGTGCTTCAAATGTTTGGTGTGTCCAGATCAAGTGCTCTTCTAGTGAACACAATTCTAGTGAACACCAAAGTTCATCCACACAAAATCGGAGTATTTCAAAAGGATTACATTGAAAACCAGTAGCCCTGTGCTGTCGTCCGGAGTTCACAATTCTTTCACCGAGTAATTTGTCAGTAATCAATACTGAAAATGGCCAAATTTTCTCCTGTGGTATCGTAGAAGTGATCAATGTGTTTATGCTCTCCACCGAGTATTGAGTTTGTGTTTGCCTTTTTGAGTTTGTTGCCTTTTTCGTATTCAAAAGAGATGTTCTTAACTTTCTCCATTTTCGCTTCAGGACTATCCAGACTACTATTTACTGATAAAGAAGCCAATAGATTTAATGAAAATTTCATCGAAAGTTGAATCAGGACAGGTATATATTTTCTTTTCTCTGTTGTAAAGGGAGCCTGCGGGGTGGCCTGCATGCCATTTGGAAATTTTTTGAAAACTTAAACATATAATTTTCTGTTGAGTCTATTGCTGTTTCGATTTGGGAATCTTTAGGAAGCCAGGGGATTCCTTAAAATTGACGCTAATCGTTACGTGGTTTTCACTCATTACTCTACCATTCTCCAATGTTATTCTTATTTCTAAACAGACTGTCTTGATGGTCCAGAAAACAAGTGCTTGCAGAAACCTGAGAACGTCATTTACTAGCTTGCAGAATTTCCAAATCTTAGATGTTGCAAGATAGGGGGACACCTAAAACTTTTGTATGAAGGACACAGTCTTTCATATATGAAGGACACACACTTAGATTTGAAAGACATAATAATAATAATAATACAGTTCTTTATACAGGGGTAGCCTTTTCAGCAACAAAAGTGCTGTTATCAATAAGGGCCCTGTTAAAAACATAAAAGATCTTAGAAAAAAAAACTTAATTAAAATTGAGTTAATTACAATCAAAATCTCTAAAGTTTTTAAAAAATTGTCCTCTACCTTTACATTTTTTCCTTACGATGAAAAGTGTTCTCTCAACTTGGATTTAAAAATTACAATTGATTCCAGGGAACGTATGTCCCTTGGAAGTTCATTAAAGCAGTACGGCCCTTGAAAGTAAAGGGACCTTTTCGCAGTTTCTGTGACACAGTCACAGACACAAAAAATGCCTGTTGGTAGTGAACATTTCAGCTTTGTAAAGCTTTAGTCCGCTATGCAAACATTCTGCTTTGAAATTGAATGCATCTCGAACAGTTGGGCAGTTTCTTTGATGACGGTTGCAAATTTGTTGAATCATTCTTTCAAAATCAGGCAATGATCTTCTTTTCTTCAACTCTGTACGTGTCGAGGTCAATTTTGACATAATGCATCGCTGCGTTATCTGGGGTAACGAGAACGCAGTTGTAGCAATTAGATTTCTGGTAATTCGAGTAACTCAGGATCAAAGAAAGAAGCTTGTAGCCTTCTTTTCCACTAAGAATAAGGCTAGTTTGGTTTTCCAACGGTAAATACACTGTAAAGTTAGACGATAGTAGAGCAAAGGTAAAGAAAACTTGTAAAAATTGGCCGTAACTTTGAGAACCCCCTGGTTTCTTTGTATTTGGCAATTTTGAAGTGCAATAGGCTCAAAGGAAAATTAAATGTCTCAGCTCTCAACTATTACCAGTGCGGTTCATTTAGATAACATATTTCCTGATTCATTCAAATTTAAAAGTCGGACACTTTTTTGGGACACCCTTTATATGTAATGGTATGAAGTGCAATGTTTCTTTTTGTTTAAATGCAATGACATAAATTTTTCGAGGAATATTTTGTCAAATGTTATGACCTCTCCTTATTTTCAGTTAACAAGTATGGACGATTTAGAGCAAGATCTTGTTCTTATGTTTGACAATGCATGCAGATACAATGAACCTGATTCACAAGTATACAAGGTACGCTTCGTAGGAACCTGCTATTCTGTTCGGATTATCCATGGCTACCTTTGCAATATTTCAGTTTCAAAGGTTAATTTGGAAAGTTTGCCATCACAATTTTCTCAATGCCTAGTTCTTATCTCTGTGCGATAAACTCTCCTTGCGTTCCTCATCGCCAATTTTTTACGGGCGATGGAAGTTCATCGCTCAATGTAAACGTCATGGCGATAAATCAGTCGCTAAATCGCTACTGAAGTTTCAGTGATTAGGAATGTCAAAAGTTTTGATATTTATCGCTTTGACTTGTTGCTTTCCCATTTTTTGATTTAATTATCGAGGAACTCCGCTTCCAAACAGTAGGATTTCCTTCGCTGAAGTTTGTGCTCGGCAAAATCGACGAATTTCTATGGGAATGTATGGACCATGATACAAAGACGATAAAAAGGCATCGGACGTTAGGTTGATGAAGCCTGCTCGCCTGTGATCAATATCTATCTTGTATTTGGGACGAAGCTAAATAGATGAATGACGCTCTTTTGTTGTAGGATGCTCTGACACTGCAGAGAGAGATGATCCGGAAAAAGGCTGAAATCATTGGTAGGTGCAAATTTACCAGGCTAATTTTTTGGTCAATATTTGAATAACTAGCCCAGAGTAGCTTGTCATTTTGAATGGAGACAGATTATTATACTCGGTTCTTTGCAGACAATCTGTTTTCTGTGCCATTTGTACCCACCATACCTAGAATGTGTCTAAATACAGTTTAGGCTCTAAGATATTCTCTGTCAGATCAGTTTCCTGAAAGATTACGTATGATTATTACCTGACTGACGTTTCAAAAACGAGGCAATACAAGAATCCCGCCAATCCTATTGGTTAATCGCACACTTCCCGCGGTTTTCCCGCAGCCTTGTATAATACGATACAAGGACGCGTTTTTGTCACCACAGCAACGGATTTAGGCCTGTGAGATTTACAATGAACACAAAATGACATAACAGTAACAAAATGAGTTTGACTAAATGGCACAAGTCAAAATTAGAAGCTATCAGGTAATAAAACTCATACTAACCGGTTTTGTAGTTGTGCAGGAAAATATAAAGCCCTCGGTCTTATTGCACAGACCTCGCAAGCTCGGTCTGTACTTTTAAGACCTCGGGCTTTATATTTTCCTGTACAACACAAAACCGGTTAGTATGCGCATAGTATTTTACCTGAATTCAGAACACAGGGCTCAAATCTTAAAACGTTCGGTGTAAAATTCTATTGCAGTTTTCTTTGAATCAAATAGCTTGAAAGGAACTTACGGTACTTTGCTGTAAATCTGCCGTGGAAATTTGTTGATATCTTCATTTTTTCAATATGGCGGCAATTTAATTATTTTTGAAAAAGTCATGGACAATTTAAAAAAATTTGAATCATATAGAGGAAACATTATATAACCTTCAAGAAAACCATAGTTTATGAAGGTCTACAATATGGTAGCAAGCAGAAATGTGTAGCTTTTCTAATTTAAGATTTAGAAATTTGATGACTTCATAGCTTCAAATTTAATAAATGCCGCCATATTGAACTAATCAAGCTATCAATAAATTGCCACGGCAGATTTATAGCAGAAAACCCCAAGTTCTTTCCAAGCCATTTATTTCAAAGTACACTGCAATAGAATTTTACACCGAACTTTTTAAAGATTTGAGCCCTATGTTCTGAATTGTCTGCTCCCATGTTTTACATTACTTGGCAAAACCAACCATCAAATAAACGTGAAAAACAGCTGTTTTTGCCAACTGAAATCGCTAGACAATGATGTTAGACAATTTGCTGTTATTTGTTTCAAGCATTGAAGTATAATTCGGTGCATACTTTAAAAACTGATCAACACCAATGATCGTGGGTAACTCATCCTGAAAAATACGTTTCTGCGCTGATGTCATAAGAAACAGAAGACAATCTAACGATTTTAAATTAACAATCCTATCTATATTTCGTTGACAGGCGAGGCTGGTAGTGTTGTCCCTGATGTGCAAGAGCTCGTCCAGAAATTACTACGCACACTTTATAACAACTTCCTGAATCACAAGGTAGATTTGTTCATATATTTATCTTTTGATATATCTTTCATATATTAAAGTTAAAGTCTCTTCTGACGATGACCATAGAGTCGAAACGCGTCAAGAACAGCAGAAGAGATTAAAAGAAAAGAGTACGTAGAAGAACTCCAAGCAGTCTTTTTCTTGTGTTCACCTTTCATATAAGTAGTTTATCTTGGTGTCAAATCACAGAAAGTATCTTGCTAAAAATTTTTGTCTGTTGTTACTTAAAAAGTTGGTTATTTACTTCAGTGTTCTCTGCAACTGTTCGGATTTAGTCAATTTTTGTGGAAGTGCTAATTACAAGATATTATTAGGTTGAAATGGAGACATTTGATACAAGGAGAAAGTTATATCAACTTTGGTGTTTAAAACTGGAGGAGAGGAGACAAGTGCTTCACAAGTACAAGGAAAAAAGATGTAAATAGAAGGGTCGGGCAGGAGGGATCAGTCGAGTAATAAATCCTGTCGTTAACTATAAGATTTAGTTTGTGTACAATAAAAGCACTGCTCTGGATTTCTATCGCAATAGGGTAGCTTTACACCCACAGTCTTTTAATTCTTAAGAGTAAAGGATTTTTTTACGATCGCATTTACAATTTTCAGAGGTGGAAGACTGATATCCTACTAAACTATTTTTTTTCTCATGAGCTGCAATTTTTATTCAGAAATAGGAATTATTAGGCAAAGGCATTTCTATGTACCAGGAGATTACAACACTTTACTTGGTAATTATTTACTACACATTGTAAGTTCTATTCTGATTTTTCAGGACGAGGAAGGTCGATGCTACAGCGATTCATTACTAGAGTATGAAGTCGTTCCTGAATCATCAGAAATAACAGACCAACCAAGGTAATTTCAGTTATTTTCTTTTCTCACCCATGGTGAAGTTGCCCTTTGTAGCGCCAAGCGCTGGGGTCGCAGAGGTAGAGAAGGCCTAGTCGAGCCTGCGACCCCTTGTCATGACGCTCAAGTGGTTGGGCTCTACCGGGTATTGAACCCTGTCCGCCTGACTGTTCTACAATCTTGGCCAAAATACTTGGGACAAATCATAAAATTGCACTACTTCGGTCTTTGATTACGTGCCCCCCGCTCCCCCCTTCTCAAAGTTGCTTGAATCAACCGCCTTTCGACCTTCTCAACATTGAAGTAGGGGGAAGGGGGGATTAGGAGACTCTAAACGTATGTTTTCTCCTCGATATTTTAGGAAACATCATGAAGACACTGAAATTTGCCTGCTTCCCAGCTTCTTTTGGCCAGGATCGTAGCTGCAATGTCAGAGAATTACACTACTGCGCCACAACACATTCAACAATCATCCATCTTTTAGAAACCCACAATTTACCAACAATTCACTGGTTAGATAGTTAATTTATCGCTAAGGCACAGTTTTTCATTCCTTTATAGGTTATAGTGAAATAAAAGAGATTGAGCTAAATCTAACCTTCTTTATAATTTCAGAAAGCCATTGTCGCTTGAGATAATTCGCAAATTGATGGAAAAATCATTTTACAAAAGGCTAGACAAGTTACAAGATGATGTGTTCACAGTTTTGCAGGAAATTAGAAGTATTAGTCGTACAGATTCAGAGGTAAGGAATCTTGAATTCACCATGCTAGACAATATGCGAAACAAATTTTAGATTATCAAGCAAAATTTTCAAAAGTAGTATGAAAGTCATTCTGTTTATATTTGAATTTATAAACTGTATGAAAGAAGTTCGGATTAAAAAAAGACAAGACATTTAGCACACTGAGGCCTTTCTGACTTGTGTCTTCATCAGTGTGTGACTTTCAAAACCAAACTGATTCTAAAGTTACGTTATGGTATACATATACTGTGATTCAATTAACAGATGGATTAACAATTTCCTGAAAAAATATTCTCTTAGTTTTAACTAATTAAATGTTGCAATTCATAAAATACAACGGGGGATTTTTTAAACCAAAATAATGTTTGCCTTTGAAATATGCAATCTGTTTTCTTTTCAAGATTGTCCAGCATAGATGTCCAGCGATTTATTTAGACCTTTTAGTAACTGCTCCAATCGCAGCCACGTCACATCACGGAAAGGAAGTTATTTGCATCATTTAGGAAAAGATCTCTTAGCTGTTCTGCAAAGAATCAGGGTCGAGCTTTTTTTTTGTACATTCGATTGAATGGCTTCATAGCTTCTATAATCGTTGTGCACATTCAAAAATTCGTCTGACTTCTACAAAATTCATAAAGACATCGCTCGGTACAGACTCATTTGTTTAATAGCTAAAGCGTCTATTATGCTCTGTTCGATGTACTGCTCTGCAAAAATGTTTCAAAAGGTTAATTTCTTTCAACGAGTTTTCTCATGAATTTTGCAAGGGCCTAAGGACGATATTCATATGGCCTAAGTGGTGCTTTAACATTGATCGTCCCGATTCCTTTCGGTGATATATATAGATAGCTAAAGTGTTGATTACCTGTACAATCGTTATGCAACTGGATTATTTTCTCTTCGCCTCCCTCTCTGTTCTTCTCGATATAAAAAAGTTTGCAGGCCACTTCGAAGCAAAGCAACTGCAACCGCCATTCTTGTGCTGACATATGACAGTCTTTTCCTGCCCAGCAAAATTCTGTCTCTGCGCAAAAATGTATCAGAGCAAGATTTTATTTGCGGCTGCAGTTGCGTTGTTTCGAATTGCTGTGCAAAACTGTTTTATATCGAGGAGCTGTTTTATATCGAGGAGAACAGAGAGGGAGACGCAGAGATAACACAATCCACTTGCACATATATTGTATAGGTAATCAACATTTTAGCCATCTTTATTTGTTACCCAATTAGGACGATAAACGTTAAAGCGCCACTTAGGCCAGATAAATATTGTTCATAAGCCCTTGAATTGTAGAGCTATTTACTATTGTCAAGTCTAATTATGATCAATTTCAAGCAATTTTCAAAATTATACTAATTTTCAGTATTACTCCTCCCATAAAATGCTAGGAAGAAAAGCTTCCCACTGAGGCTTGTACATAGTTGTACTGTGTGAGGCACTTGATAATTTAGCATATTTTGCTTTTAATGCTACCTTAAGAAATTAATTTTTTCATAGATGTACGAAGATGCTATCGAGTTGCAAATTTATTTCGTCACCCAACGAGACATCCTTTGCAAAGACGGACAGACATTCATGTCGCCTGCACTGCATCTTGCAAAAAGAAAATTGATCAGTCAAATTGAAGAGGAAAAGAAAACGAAACAAAACAGTGAAGAGAAAGATGATGAGAAACTTGGCATGGATGAAAGTAAAAAGCAATTGCAGAAAGATGAAGTTCTGGTATGATTTCAGCCTTATTTAAACTGAGCTAAAGGTTTGGTTATCATTTATTCATTTGAGATGAAATCAGGGCCAAGGATCCTCATCGTATAGGGATCCTCTTTAAAATTGTTTTTGGAATGAGAATAGAATACAAGGTGTCCCAAAAACTGTGCCCCATTTGCGTGGTTGCTGCGGAGGAGCTTGACATTTGTTGTCCCGTTCTTGTCCTTGATACTGGATAGGCTTCAACTTAGAGTTATAGACCATGTTTTAGCCAAACGAACTCAGAGAACGAAGAAAATGCTGTTTTGAAGCAACCACTTATTATGCCTTTCCTGTGTCATAAATCAGCAGTCACTTTTTCTTTTTCTTTGTATACATTTCTACCTAGCATCCGAAGGTAGTTTTAGGACACTGAGAAGCTGAGCTTATCGAAGCAGTGCCCTGGTCCTTTCTCTCGTTGTGACCACACCTCGTGATTCCTTTAGACTGGAATTACAAAGAGTTGGCAACTCTCCTCATTTTGTAGCAGGTTCGGCAGGGCAGGGAATCGAACCACCAACCTTCAGATTGGTAGTCAAGTATGCTACCTCTGAGCCATCCCCGCCGTAGTAGTCACTTTTTCGACTGGCTAAAATGCAGTTGCTCAAACTCTACGTTGAAGCAGCATAGCTTCCAAATCTTTAACTCGGCGTAAAAAGGTGGGTGTAAAATTCTGTGATCTATTTCTTCTGTTTGAGTGGCTTGAAACAGACTTCAGTTACTTGTCTTTAATTCTACCGTTGGGCATTTTAGAAGTTCTGAATATTTTTCGAAATTTCAGCGCATGTTACATTTCAAGTCATTTGAGGGTGTGACGTCATCAAGTTTCTAAATCTTAATTCAGAAGAGTAACAGACTTTTGCTTGATACCATATTGTAGACATCCATAAACTATGGTTTTCTTCGAAATTATTTCATGTTGCTTCAAACAGTTTAGAAATTACAATGGTTTGAAGTTTTTTTGAAAAATTTTCTTGAATTCTTGAAAATGTAGAGAAACACTCTCATTTTGAAAATATTGAAGATTGCAGAAAAGTCCAACGGTAGAATTCTAGAGAAATAGCTAAAGTTTCTTTGAAGTTATTCAGTTCAAAGCAATAAGTAACTGAATTTTACACCAGCCTTTTCAAAGATTTGAAACCTATGCTCGTTGAAGCCTATCCTATGCAACTGTATCATTACGGAACGATTATTACGTACGATCATTACGTACATCCACAAGTGGGCTACGATGTTTTTGGTACACCTCGTGTATCGAAAAGGCATTAACAATTAACTTCTGCACCCGAAATGGTTAGCAGTATCACAACACTGCTACCTATAAGAGTGCTATCTAATCTAAAAGTAACTTGAAATGGTTGAAAAAGAGAGTATTTAATCATACGCAAAATTATTTCTTTGTAAACAATTCACAGCTACTGTAAAAATTGCGTATCTAATTGTGTTGCGAATGTGAACCTGTATATAATCATTCTATACACAAATTGAACTTCTTTGTATTCCTGGATGCAGGGCTGCATTGAGTTTGTTGAGGACCCTGGGCCCATAGCTGATCAGGTCCCCTTCAGCTACACCTAAAAAACGGTTCTTGTCACTGTTTGTGTCACCTGTGCCGTATTAGCATATGCATTTGTGTGGAAAGGCTATAGATGTAATAATAACCAAACGAGTTAACACTGCCTGCACGTCACAACAAAATTCGTATTGGGGGGCTGACGCTCAGTGCGAGTTGAGCGAATTCATTTGGATTTGAAAATCGTTTGGAAATTAGATATTTTGTCAAGTAATCTTAAACATGCTTGATTTACTTGCTGATTTTGAATATGTACTGATTTATAATTTGAAAATTGTCACTACCTGGGTGCAGGGGGATGTTCGAAGTAAATAGAAGAGAGAGGGAGAGGGGGACTTGATTTATATGTATATATTTGCGAGGGGCGTATCACTTTGTAAAAGTCTCGTACACCTTCGGCAAAAATCCATTTGTTTAACTACAAGAAAACGATCCCGGGAAAAATCCTATCGTTTCAAAAAATCTTGCACGCCTTTTCAGAAGAGTGATACACCCCTCGTATAATTGCCTGTCAAAGCATTGAAACAAAGCTTACGTCTTATGTTCCCGCTCTTTCAGATTTCTCCAGAAGATGAACTAGAATATCTTCAGGAGCTCAAGGTTGGATATAACATATATATGCCTGGAGATTATGTTTATATTGATTTTGGGTAAGTATTGTAATGGTAACTTTGATATATGTATTTATATTTTTCTTTTGTATTGTTTAAGGGGGATCCGTAGCCAAACTGTAAACGAAACTGATAACACCGCACGTGGCCATTGTTGTGCATTGTTTTATGCAGTTTGTTTGATGGCTTCACCCAAGCCACCAAAAAATGCTCAAAGTCCACTTATATCCAAGCAATCGTAAGAGATATGAATGTTTGGATTTTCCCATGTGAAGTACAAAGATCGATCATCAAAATGATGCTTTCATTTTTATTTCGAAAAAATCAGGTAAACGTCTGTGTGATATTGCCCATCAAAAACTTCAAAATCACCATTTCGACCAAAATTTGGAGATGGAGTCCCTTTAAGATAGGTGCTCATTTGTTTTCACGACACGCACAAGGAAGGGTGACGTAAAGATAGAAAGGAGAGGCATATACAGGGTGATTTTATGTCACTACAGGGGCAATACTTCCAGGCATTATAGGGCAAATTTTTAAAAATATTTGACCCTTTTTTCTTTAGACTTTTAATGGATGAAAGATATGACAGGGACATATTCATTAGAAATATTGTAAAGTTCAAATTCCAACTTGGGTTTTTTGGATAGATCGATGTGACAGAAAAGCTCCACAAGTATGGTATCAACAAACCATTCCGAACGATGCTTTATTCTTCAGAGAATTCCGTTGGTTTTGTATATGAGCATGTCTTCCTCTTCTCATCCTGTCACCTCGAAAATTTTGTAAGGCATATTTCTTCTTGATCAGACATCGATAAAACTCGGAATTTATGTACTTTCTTTCTTGCAGAAAAGAAGAGCCGCACATTGTATTTATTGAGAAACTATGGACTGATAAACAAGGGAACACTGTAAGTGATATGCAAATTCATCTTTTCGTGATAAACTTTCAAAAAACGAAACTAGTATTTGGTGATTTCACGTTGATCTTTTCAGCAGTTACTGGTGAGTTATTAACTTATTTCTTTCCTTTCAGGTTTTAAGGTTAATTCGGTTTTGTCTTACAGGATTTAACAGTTTTTCTCTTGTCACAGGCTTATTTTGGTTATTTTTTCTTTTACAGGTGTTAATAGTCTTCTTTCTACTGATTTCGATGTTTTTGTTGCGTTTATGGGTTTAATATGATGAGTCCGTTATTAAAGGCTTTGATAAAGTTCCCGTCATTCTTATAAACAATTTTCAACACGTGGCATTTGATTGCATCTTTGTTGATGTGTCAAATTAACTGAAAGGACGTAGACTGATGATAAGACGATATATCGAAGAACCAAGATTGAGATGCTTATAATTTTAAATTGCATTTTCAGTCCTTCCCAATCATATTAAGGTTGACAAAGTTCAGAAAGAAGAGACAAATTCAGGTTGACGACATTTCCATAAAATAGTAACAGTAGACAAATCCAGCAGGCAAATCCAGTGATAAAATTATTATTTAGTTAAGACTGAGCCATGCTTTGTTTAGCATTTCGAAGCAATATTGTGCTTCATCTCAGAATACAAATTTTCAGAAAGCACGAGGCTATATTTATATGCATAAAGAGACAAACAACAAACAATAAAATGCATGATTACAATTCCTACGTGAAAAGTAAATTAAGGGGCAAGCGCAAAGGACAATACCTAAAACAGAATTAAGGGAATAGAGGACTGTTGGAAATTAAAGGGGCTGTACAACTCGTCCTCTCTGCGTCGCTCTGCGTGTCAAATCATTGAATGCATTTAGGCTAAACACAACATAGCTAATGGCGATTATGCACAGAGAAAGTGATCCAAAGTATCTGCGACAATCTGGGTGATCGAAGCTTTGGTGGAGGATTTTTCTATTTTTCTGACGCCGAATATTTGAAAGTTTTAAGGGATATCAAAAGCTCCATCACATTTCATAGAAATAGACAAGAAAACACTGCAATGAAACTTACGTAGAAGCTGCTATGAAACAGGCCGCCATTACCAACGGCTGTAGTCACACGCGCGGGTTGTCCCGTACTTTCCGATTGTTTACGAAAATCTTGTGCAACCCCTTTAAGTGAAGGACTATCACGTAAAATGAGTAGACTTTCATGAATGAGCAGATTAAAGTCATTGTTAGCTCTGTCCAACACTGAGAAATCTTCCAACGACGCGGCATGACCTGATTGGTTGATGTGGTTCGCAGATGGCAGAAGGACCTGTGGTTGATGTGGTCCCAATGGCAGAACAGAAGACGATATATGTTTCTATCTTTTCAGGGCATGTATTGCTGTTGGTTTTACCGACCAGAAGAGACTTTTCATCTTGCATCAAGAAAATTTTTGGAAAAGGTAGGAATTGTCAGCTTTGTTTCTGCACCGGCAACCAGGCTGTACCTCACCATTTCAGATTGTCCAACAAATCTCATGGTGTACTACTAGGCTTTAAGGGAATGGTGAACGGAGCTGTGCTGAGCAACAACCATAGACATGTGTGTAGATTCCACATATATGAGGCAAAGTGTAGTCTACAATTTATTTCATGGCTTTACACTGTCCTTCATCTTTCTGTACTCTCTTGTTTTTGTTTACGTGAACCTAGAATGCTCGCATTGCAGCGAGTCAATATGCAGAGCTTTTGGCACAAATTGCTAAGACTTTAATGTCCTCAATGGGGTTTGATTCATTTCAGAGATTCTAGAAGGGGGCATCTAAGAGAGGGGACTTATTAGAGAAGAGATGATAGCTTTTTGTGTCTTTTATCTCATATTTCTAGAAATCAATATACACATTTTGCTAGTCAAATACACAAATCTAACGAAGTTGTAATCCAAACTAAACTCAAATTGTTTCAGCTAAGTAAATGGGACATTATTTGTACCCTTTTGCATATGGCACTAGAAGGGTGCTGAATACAGAGAGGGGGGCTTATTTAAGACTTTGGCTTAGAAGGAAGGAGCTTATTGGGGAGAGGGATGAATGAGCTTTTACGGTACTCACTATATGCACAGGCCCCCACTCAAAATTAGGCCTAGAAGTGATGGTGGGTAGCAGCATCATTTGCAGTGTGACTTGACAGTTTCGATAATACGAGAGCAGATGAACACAGAAAAAGAACAAACATGGTGCTTTCAACATTTAATTGATGCTAAGCATGCGTTAGTCAACAAAGGATTGGAGGTATGTTGCGAAGGTTGCTGTTTTTTGGCCATTAGGCCACGAAGGAGAAAAACTAAGGAAGGCCAACATTTTATCTCCGCGTTGCCCGTGCTATATGTTGATGGAAAATCATAAACAGACAGTAATGCACAAGTCTCTCTTTCAGGAACTATTTCGAAGTGACCATTATAGCCATATATCACCATTGAAAATCAATGGAAGATGCTATGTCATGTCTGTGCGGGATTATTTTAAAGTGCAACCAGAGGTCAGTAGATCGTATCTTTAGAGATTTATAAATTCTTTGCCTGTAGACATGATTTTCTCCTTGTGTCTTCTTGAATGTAAGTTGCAGAAAAATTGTATTTGATTGCCTCCACTCTGTTAGATCTCTTATGATGTTTTGTTTACTGATGGTCCTGAAGCGAAGTTCTTAATCCAGTTTTTTCCCGGTCATATTTTTGGTGAAATCACATTTCGCAGACACACTGTCAGTTATCAAATTCCATCGGCATGCCGGAATCTTGAAATTTGATTAAACTTGTAATTAGTCCTCCTAGAGGGTCTTGGACCTAGGTCTTTTTTAGGGTTGTGGGTCATCAAATTCCGGTATGCCAATTCTATTCCCATTCTATTGCTTGTACCATTTGTAATCCCAGTTCCAGTGCGAGCATCCGTTTCCACAGTGTCATTTCAGGCATCCCAGATCCCATCAGGACCCTCTTTTTTCAGTAATTTATTTTAGGTGAACTGGAAGTGTTTCTAGCTACTTGAAGCTAATTTAAGCCTACTATGCATGCCACATCCAGGCATGGAACTCCTAGTTTAACGTCCCTTCGGAACGACGGTAAGGTGAGTTGCGAGGTCAGGCCTCCGAGAGGTTACCGATATGGAGTTTGACCTCAGTAGACTGAGCTTAACTCCAGTCACCTGACAGAAAGTGTATAACCCGCTTACCCCAACCCCACTCACCCCTCTTGACTGGACTATGAGACTATGATGAAATTCTTTCACCAACGGGTGCTTCTTAAAGCTTCATGGAAATTGAGAGCTGTGTTAGTAATTGAGCTGCAATAAAGGTGTTAGGAATTATTGTAATTTTGGTATTGTCTCCACATACAGTGAAGCAACACCACACAAACAGTCTCCCCTCCCTTATAGTAGGCTGATCATCTCCATCTATGTAAGCTAAACATGCCTAATTGTATTTATTTGCTAATATTTTCCTCCGTAGGGTTTCAAAGAAGAGGACATCTACGTCTGTGAATCACGCTATCATGTCAGAACTAGAAACTTTAAAAAGATCAAGGTACGAAAGAGCTCTCGCCATTTTATGATTTTAGTTCTTTAAAGTTCCTAAGGATATCACTATGAGCTTACAGAAGATATGATGGCAACATAGAGCTCAAATTTTCAAAAAGGTCGGTGTAAAATTCTAAAATTTTCGTATTTCGTATTATGTTGTAATCGTATTGTTAATTCAATTTGTGCTGTATCTATTAGAAGTTTCTTTTGAATTATGAAAAAATTGTATTAACTTTACTTAGTTTGTTGTTAGATTATCTGTAGTTTTGTAAATTTTTCACTGATATAAAAAAAAAAAAAAAAAAATTCTATCACAGCTTTCTTTGAAGTGAATTGCTTGGAAGGAACTTAGAGTTTTTTGCTGTAAATCTGCCGTGGAAATTTATTGATATCTTGATTAGTTTCACAATGGCGGCATTTATTAAATTTGAGGCTATGACGTCATCAAATTTCTAAATCTTAAACCAGAAAAGCTACAGATTTCTGCTTGCCACCATATTGTAAACCTTCATAAAATATAGTTTTTTTCAAGGTTATATCATTTTTCTTCTATTGGTTTAGGATTTACAATGAATTTCCAAAATTTTCCATGAGATTCTTGAAAAACAATTAAATTGCTCTATTTTGAAAAAAATCAAGATAACAACAAATTTCTACGGCAGATTTACAGCAAAGTTCCACAAGTTCCTTTCAAGCCATTCAAATCAAAGAAAAATTTAATAGAATTTTACACCCACCTTTTTAAAGATTTGAAAGGTTTGAGCCCTATGCATCTAAGCATCTTTTTTTGTTTCAAATTTATTACTTCCCAAATATTTGGCCATTCTAGGGATCTAGCCTACATTTATTAAATATATGGCTGATAGCGTAAGTTTCTTATAGTCCTGGGAAAGATTTTCATGTGATAGTTTCTCGTCGCCTTTATTTTCTAGACATGGCCTCACACGAGTCGTGTGAAGCTTATCCCGCGGGAAGTTATTCCATCCTTGAAGAGAGTTGCCTCAGTCTTTGCTAATGAACAAAACAAGAGTTCAAAAAGCGATAAAGATTCGTCTAATGAGTTTGATGAGAAGACATTGGAAGAATATGCTGAAACAGAGACCCCAAGGGTATGAGTTCTACTTTTACAAGCTACCTGATTTATTCCTTGTTTGTTCATAGATCCCCTTGAAAAATGTCCGGCTACAAATGAGTTAGATTTCGTTGTCAGTTATAATTTCATCATGTGTTGTACATTTTTGAACCAAGAAAAACCAGAACAGAAAAGTCGTTATCGTTATGAGGTGATTAAAATGAAGGACACTTCGGGTGAATTTGATAAGGTAATCTACGAGCTTGTTTGTATGGGGAAAAGCAACCCACCTTCCAGGCTGTTAGCTGAGAGATGAGATGATGAGATCCCATCTCTTTTCTGATCCCTTGTAATGTTCGTTTGCGCAATTTTCGTAATTTTCGAAAACGAACCATCCCAGTTAGGTCAGATCCCACGCTACGAGAGGTGGGATCTCACTGAAGTGAGTTGAAATTTTTCTATACAAATGCTGGAATATGGGATAAATCGTCTGTTTGCGCACGTGCCAAGATGAAAACAACAGAAACCCTGATGGCTTCTGGCGCCAAACACAAGTCATGATTGTTGTCTGAACTAATGAGCTGGGAGGTTGGATGAAAAGCTAGAGGGTGAGATGAAATTATACATATGAATACGCGTAGATTTCGTCCTACCTGACAGCTCATTGGCTGGAAGGTGGCTAGATTTCCCTGTAAACAGGCCCTATGATTGGCTATTAGAGGTCTTTATGCAAAGCTGTTTAGAGTACGGGCATGAAGATTTTTCGATTTACTGACAGACTCGGTTTCCCAGGGGAGGGGGGGGTACATAACATTTCCAGGATGCGGGTATGTGCCGCCCATATGGGTGGGCTTTTGGGCCAAAAATTCTCTAAACAGGGGTCCTTTTTGGCAGATTTTCCATAAACACGGGTGGGGTTTCGCTAAGTTTGCAACAAATAGTTAAAAATGGGAAGTTTTCGCCGAAAATCATCATAAAAGTGGGTACCAAGGCAAGTTTGGTAATTAGAAGAGGGTAGCTTTCTGAAAACCGGGCGGCAGACCCCCGTCCATCCACAAGTCCTGTACCCCCCTCTCCCGGGCTCCGTTTATCCAATTACTTCTATTTGAAATGTGAAAAGTTTCATGTTTTGCAACTCACTTTTGATTTACCGTTTTATTTCAGAACATGGAGAGAGAGATGTCTGGTGGTGAAGAAGGCTGTACTTACTATGAACAGTTCTGCACAGCAACAGGGTGTTATAGAATAGGTTTGTAATACTCGCTTTAACTCTGCTTGTAGTTAATTTCTTTGTAGCGGGGATGGCTCAGTGGTAGCACGCTTGACTACCAATCTGAAGGTTGGTGGTTCGAGTACTCGCCCTGCCGAACCTGCTACAAAGTGTGAGGACAGTCGCCAACATATTTCCAGGCTAAGGGAATCACGAGGTGTGGTCACATCGAGAGGGAGGACCAGGACCCTGCTTCGATAAGCTCAGCTTCTCGGCGTCCTTTGAAACAACCCTTCCCTTCCGATGTCGAATTTTTTTAAAGTGAATTAAGTACAAATAATAATTTTACTAGGGTATCAATAGTTCAGAAGTGAAATGTAGAGATATTATGACCAAGTGATGTTTTCTCCTGGAAATATGATTGTGAATAGTTTGCGTGAACTAATGCGGACCAAGATCTTCCGTGTACATTGTTTATCATTGGATCATTTGGAACTCTTATCGGATAAAGCCTTTTTTAATCCTTGTTTCTTTTCAAGAAGTAGCTTCACTGGTGGAGAATTAGGGAAAACGGAAGTAATATCCCTTACAAATTAGATGTCACGTGATAAAGCCCCGAATAAAAACAATTAAAGAGTTTGGAAAAGCAGTTGATCGCTTTTTATCGCAGTTTTATTTCGTTTTATCGCAAATCTCACGTGATATCTAATTTGAGACAGAGTTTAAATCACTTAAGTAGCTTGCCTTCTCCTGCACCTTCAAACCATTTCCGGTGTCCGAAGGTCGATCCGAGGTTGTAGCTAGCTAATGGTGATTTGCTTCGCCGATCCAGGTCGAAAGCAACGAGAAATTTCAACTACGAATGACTATTAAAATCTTAGCAATAATTCCAGTATATTTTCTTGCCAATAAGTCTTGATTTACATTAGAATAGATAGATGAATCGCTGTCAACACGAATTTTAGCGTTTAGCAGATAACCGATTTGATCCTTAAAATTTCTTCCTGTCCCAATCGCAGGTGACAGTGTGTATGTGAGATCCGATGAAGAATATCCATACATGGCAAAAATTGATAAAATATGGACAGACCGAAGGTAGGATCTGCTTCTAACATTCGGTGCTAGCCCCAGCTTTGCTCGACTCTCTGTCGCATTATCCACTACCAGGCAATAACGTTAATTTGTCCTATACCCTCCTAACTTTCCTCGTCAAGCGAAACTTCAGCTGATCCTTAGAAAGCAAGGTTTTTTAGGTTCATTTTTCACTCCATTTTATGAAACCATGCTTATGTGTATACCTTATTAAGGTGATAGCAAATAATACAGTACAAGAACAAGGCCGTACATAGCGGGGGAAAGGGGGAAGTTCCCCCCCCCCCACAAATCTTCAAAATAAAGATTTTTATTGTAAAATATCTACAGTAAAAACTCGCACATAAGAACCTACGATTTTGAACTCAGTCTGTTTTGGTTCTTATGCAATGAGGCAAATCTTAGCCAAACCTATTTACACTCTTGGCACTATCCATTTCAACCCAAGCTTACCCAGTTTACCCCTGCATGCCTTGCCTATCACAGTTCTATAAGTAATGTTTTGTATTTCACGAAAGAGGTTGATTGACCAATTGATTGCATTTATTTCCCAATGAATGAATGAACCTAGAACCTATTAAGAACCTAGTTAAGATATCTGCCTGAAATAGTTCTTATTTATTGAGATACAAAATATAATATTTCAGGCTGTAGGTTTTTAACAGATGAAGGTTCTTATATGCGGGTTTTACTGTATCACATTCGACGTCTGAAGTCATGGGGACCTATACGCTATTCATAGATGAAACGAATTGTTTTTTTTTCCTTCTCTTCTAAAATAGGATAAATGAGCTGAATAAGATATGGCTATCAGACATTTCGCTGTACTCATTATCAGACTTTGCGAATAGCTACTGTTGAAAATGCTCGACAGAAAATAGCAACTGTTTTGTCGTATTTTGATTCGCTTACTTTCTGACTAAGGTCTAGTTTAATTTAAGACCATTTGCACAACTCGTATGTACGAAATTCAAGAGATATTCATTCTTAGTGATGTTTTCTAATGATCTAAAGGGTGTGGTGTAGTCAAACTTTTTCCAAGGGCAAACCCATCTCTTACTTCGCTCACCCCACTCTTTGTTTCCCAGCATTTACTACCCCCTGCTGAACATTTTCTGTGTACGGCCTTGTACAAGAAGCAAGTGAACTTTCTGCGGATTTCCTAGACTTGCAATTCAACGTTTTCTTCAGTTCAGCTTGCTCTTGATATTTTTGCTTGGCTGCAGCACTTTCTTTCTTTTGTCTTCTCTGTCTTTATTTTTATACTCGTAATGAATATTCTTCTGATTTTTAGTGGTGCTGCGTGGTTCCATGGAAATTGGTACTTACGTCCAGAAGAGGCAAAACATATGCCAACGAGGATGTTCTATGATCAGGAATGCTTCCAAAGTAATATTGAAGACACTAACCCGATGGCTAGTATTAATGGACTTTGTTTCATCATGCACATGAAAGATTACGTTGTTTGTAAGTATGTTTTGTAGCATACAGGGCCGTCGGTAGCAGCTTCTAATTGGTGGCTTTTGTTCTGAAAACAAGGGAGAATAATACATCTCATTTATATTTTGTAATGGTGGCACCATTGATTTGAAAATTACTTGTGGCGTCGAGCCATTATTATTTCTTGTTAATCGTGAACCATTGTAGGACAGTACATGCCTCGTTCATATTAACATGACAAGGATTCATCACATTATGATAAGAATTCTTGAGCCATATGAAACCCTGTAAATCTTTCTAAGCAAGAATGTTTAGGCAGAGGAACCAATTTTGTGCACAAGGCCTGTACTGTATCAGGAAGGTTTCCTTTTCAAAAGCGTCCCCCGAGGAGGTCGTATGTGTATTTTGTCAAACTTGATTGAAAGTTTTATTTCTCGCCTTTCATGGGTTTGGGTGTTTTTACAAGCAACAGTTTTTCGCGAATCGTGATTTTTTTGAGAAAGTTATTTTGGTTCATTGTGAAAATGCAAATCTATTTTACGTGGATCGTTGTTCGTCCATTTTATTTCTTAGTAAATCAATCCCGAACCCATAAGTGCATTTTTTATAATTGTATGCATCTCAATCGTTTGCAGGTAGGCCCACTGAAGTATCTGAAAGGGATGTTTTTGTATGTCAATCACGATATGACGAAGGAGATGGAACCATAAGGAAGATGAAAGTTATCAAGGTTTGAAATTGTTCATATGGGTCACAACCATAACCAACGCCAGTTTTTAAGGAACTCATTGGAGCTGCAAAATTTAGAATATTCTAGTATGGCCATGCAATTTCTGGTGGGTCCATAATCCATTATAGATCTGTGTCTTGGCCTGAATCAACTAATATCTTTACCACAGTGTCCTGACTCATAAATGCTGTCAGAGTTCGATATAATGTCCTGCTCTTGACTTTGCTTACTCTGTAGTCTGACGCCGCCATTGCACAATGACGCTCAATGGCTTTTTGGGTTTTCTTTTAGGGTCAGCTCACTCGTAGAGCTACTTGTGCGTTCAAAGATAATGGCCTTCAAAGTTGAATTCCAGACTATTTCTTCGCTTAATACAAATTTTCTTGGACATATCATAATCTATTATCTATCAAGCTGATATGATGAGCGTAAAGTACAACCATCTTTTCTATATATTAGTCAAATTTATCTTGTTTCTATTCGTAGCGAGAAAACGTTGCCATTAACCGAATCTTATTCCTTCCAGAGACCACTGTTATCAAATTTAATCCGGGATTATGAATTCTACTACTTCGATCAACCATACACACCAAAAAAGGTATTTCATCTTACTGAATCTCAAGAGTGTAGTATTGCTAATATTTTAACAAGTGGCGTATCAAAGAAACTCATGGCTAGCTAAATACCTGTAAACTTTAGTTATCATTTTGAAATCAAACAAGAATTCTGGATCAAAACGTGGCATATATAAAGTATCATCATATGCCTTTCTTTGAGTTTAGCTTAGCCAGCAATGCCAAGAAGATGCTGAAATACAAATAAAACACTTTATAACTCTGATGAAAGTTTCATTTATCTCCGTTTTTTTACCCTCAAGATGATATAACAAAAACATTGAGCCAATGAAAATATACCGGGTGTCCCAAAAAAAATACTCCCGTTTCAAAATTCACCAAAATTTGATTACATGGCCGATCCTCAATTTTCTTTTTTTGACAAGTAGATCAAAGACCAAACTGTTTTCCAAGACATAGCTGATCTTGTAATTAGTTAAAAAGATGGCAAATTTAGCTCTTTTTAGGACTACCTGGTTTTGAATCATACTGTAAAAAAGCACTGATGATTGCCAGATCAATGTCTTTGTGCATGTAAAACTTTTAGTTTAGTCATAAATGACAGAAATAAATGCACACTATCATTGGAGACTTAAATGATAATAAAAATCTGAAAAATGTGACTCTTAGGCAAGATTGAGTATTTTGCTTGAAAACTATAGCTCAAAATAAGGTTTTTCAACGTGTAATTTTTCTACCTTGCTACGCCAAAAGCAGACATTTTATCATCTGTGAATATTTTTGGGTATTTGACAAAGCAAATCAAAAAGAACATTTTATGAAAGATTTGATGATCAATTTTTGGTGATTTTTTAAACAGGAGTACTTTTTTTGGGACACCCGTTAGCATCATTATTTTGACAAAGCCAAGTATATATGTTGACAGGTCCATGTTAGCGGCAAATCCAGTAATAATTATTAAGACATGATCAATTAATTAAGACATGAGCAAATGGGACGTAAACGGTTAGAAAATTATTAGAACGTTTCGGCACTCAAACTCGTGCCATCCTCAGCTGAAGAATCAAAACACGCGTGCACATAGCACTGATTCATAGCACTGATTATGAAACCGGTTTAACTAGTAGTAACCGGTTTAACTTGTCAGTAACCGGTGTGATAACTCATCGTTGCAATTTTTATTGAGAAAGCTACGGGGTGTCCCAAAAAGGTACTCTGTTTAACAAATCACTAAAACTCGATTATCAACTCTTATGACAAATGTTTCTTTTTCATTTGTTTTGTCGATGACCCAAATTTGTTTGAGGATGATGAAATAATTGTTTTCGATCTTTAAAGGTCGAAACAATTTCACGTTGAAAAACTTTATTTTGAGCTATACTTCTGAAGCAACTTGGCTTGCCTTGTCCAGGGCAAAATTTTTCCGTTGTTTATCATTCTTAAAGTCACCAATGATAGTGTACATCTCTTTCTGTCTTTTATGACCAAATTAGAAGCTTAATTTACACAAAGAAATTGACCTGGTAATAATCAGTGCTGTTTGCAGTATAGTTCAAAACAATCTCAAAACTAGCCAGCCCAAAAAGAGCTACATTTGCTCATTTTGAAACCAGTCACAAGATCTGCCATACCTGGGAAGTAATTTAGTCTTTGATCTACTTATTGAAACATGATTCGAAGATTGGTCCTATAATCAGATTAGACTTATGACGTGATTCCTTGTATTCGTTCAACATCTTTAATCTGATTTTTTAAGAGCAATACCATCCAATTCAATGAGCGATGCTGAGACTTATGTGATGAGTATATAATCAGATTTGGTGATTTTTCAAACAGGAGTAATTTTTTAGGACACCTGGTCGATTTTCTAAATTACAAGCAGTCTACAGAATCTATCATTTTACATAAAGCCTGTCCAATATTGTCCTTTTAAATTATTGGGGACAATTATTTTGTTGCGACCCGTCCTCTCATAACAAGTTGCGTATCTGCCAACTTTCGAACTATTAAGTTTTTTTATTTTTCTGCAGAAACCTTCGCCATTGTTGATGGCTCGAACATCTCCTGCTCTTGGGACGTCATCAGGATTGTCAGAAGAAAATGACGGCGAACTAACAGAAGAAGCGAGAAAGGTTAGTTCAGCAAATTAACTTTTTAGTTCCAAATTAGGTAAGTGTGCTGCTGGATGAGTCAAAAAGAGAATCCCCGTTTGGAAGGCCACTGCTCCCTGAATATCAGAGCAGTAATATTGAAAAGTGTCTTGTTTTACTGCTAATATGTTCAATTAGGTTCAGTAATTGACCCGGCCTTAATCGGCCATTCCTTCCCGTGGTGATGGGAGATTTTCTGCAGAAAGCCCCTTGCAAAAACCTTCAAAAACGAATGAAAACAATGAGCAACTATCCCTTTGTTTCCTTTCCTAAAAATGATGACACTCACATGTCTTCATGTATTTTATCCCCTTAGGAGAATGGAATCCCCATGAATAGGTTATTGATACCAGGGGGAAGACTTGTTCATTCTCCCAAGAGCATAGCACGTGCTAAAGCGTGTAGAAGTTATTGCTGTAAGGCCCGTGCAAGGCAGAAATGTTAGGGAAATCTTTTCGTGATTTTGGGCACATTTTGAAGGTATCTTGAAGAGGCTCTCTCGAGAAAATCTCTTATGATTTCAGGACGGATGGCCGATTTCAGTCCGGTAAATTTTAAGATAGGTTTGAACATGTCTACCATTGAATTATATATCAAAATATGATCGTCTTGATATCCAGGGAGCCGTGACTTTTCAAGCGAGGATTCTATTTATTGACTCACCCGGTATATACCTCTCGAGTCTGAAAAACGTCGGGCGCTTAGCACGCCATATTTTGGTAAAAAACGAGTCAAATCGGCCATTTCTTACCAAATTTATTTGCAATTTATTTGCTATCTATTGTACTAAGGGTGCCTGCCTTGTAGGAACTGTGTTTATTCCCAGCACCGTTTTTGTGACATAGTACACAGTAATTGCTGTCCCGTCAAGAAGACGTAAGAATAGTTTTGTGGTTCAAATTCCAGTGTTGATGTAGTACGAGATCAACTGTTATACGAGATGACCACAGGGAACCAGACAGCGTGATTTTTGATTGGTCAACACTAACAGACGTTAGAATTTGAAAATGACTGCCACGGATTAACAGGACAGCAATTACTCGGTGTACTATGTCACGAAAACAGTACTGGGAATAAACACAGTTCCTACAAGGTAGTCGCCCTTGATTATGCCAGCTAAAACTCTCGTGCACCTTGACATAAATTTTCAAGAAAAGTCCGAAAAAATCCTTGAAATTCCTATTGTTTTAAGAAATCTCGTACGCGTTTTCGGAACAGTGATACACCCCTCGACTGTGTAAATTCACTAAAAAATGTCTTTATCGTACTGTGCGCAGAAATCACCCGTACGGAAGATACTGATACTTTTTTGAAGGAAAAATTGCAGTCATTTGACTCTATCTTTGTTCTTAGGGCTTGAAAAGACTCCGTGAGCAAGCAGGTTTCGCCTTGTTTGTAAACGAGATTGCTGTCATGATGAGACGAAATAATCCAGACGTCCTGGATGAGGAGATCCAGAAAGTTTCTATCACTGAGGTGTGTTTTTGTTATTGTAAAGAGTTTTAAAGGTAATGTGTCCATGTAAGTACAACGACTCTGCTATTTTCACGTGATATTTCATGTGATCATTTTATCGTAGTTACAAGAAGACTGCCTGGTCTAATATAAGCAGACTGATGACTTACTTGCGGCTGCAATTCCAGAGCTGAACCCTAAGTCTCACAGCAGGTGGCTTCGTTGTGAAATTTAAATTCTGTTTTTGCATGTGTTCTGTTAAACTCTACCAATCACAGTGCGCTCCTCGGGCTCTTCGTCAGCATCGTGTCAGCACATTTTGACAAGAGTGTATACGCTGCTGTACTTACATGGACACATTACCTTTAAGAAATCACTACGCTCGAGTTCGGAATAGACATCCCCAATTTTCTGGAAAAAATTGACCCAGGACAGGGCATTCTTATTCTGGACCCTCTTTTATTGATGTGAGATTCTTCAAATTTGAAACGTGTGAAATCTTCTTTCCTGCAAGTTGATTCGAACTGTGTTTCTCTATGGTTTCTCGTTTGAATTAGTGTTTTGTGTGTAAAAGCACTAGTGTGACCCCTGCAGACCCCTTTTGTATTAGGATCTGAAAAATTTTCCACCCAGTCCGTTTTATTCCAGACTATTTCAGAGTCGATGCCCGGGGGGGGGGGGGGGGGGGGTACTTGACTAGGTTTTGGTCGGGGACGTGCCATCGAAGCTTCAAAAACATACCCGTTCCTTATACCATTTTTCCGAAAAACAATACCCAACCTTATACCAATTTTCCGAAAATGTATATCCGACCTTATACTTCTATCAAAACCGCGAAAATTTATACTGTTCCTTTACCAAAATCGTGAAAATCGATACCGTTTCTTATGCCAAAATCGATACCCTTCCCGATGGCACGCTACCCAGAATATGTGTAGCGCCCCCCCCCCCCCCCGGGAGTCGATGGCAAGAATTTCAAATTAAATGTCAGGTGAGATTTGCGATAACGCAAATTATCCGCGCAGAACCTTCACTTGTTTTTTTTTTCGCAAACAGGGTCACCTGACATCTAATTTGAGAGAGTTTTAGAATCCTAGAATTCAGTAGCAGATTGCATTGGCAACCTGAAAGTAGTGATGTTTTCATAACTTGCTCGTTTTCAACGAAGACTTGTCGTTGGAATTCACCATTTGAAGTCAACCACTTTTCAGAGCGGTGCTGAAAATACGACTACGAAGTTGCATACACGGAGCTCATCTCGATATTCCCTACATCATTATCAATATTCCGACCCCATTCCGACATCCTTTATTTTGCCTACGACTACGAGTAATATAAGGATGAACAAAAGCCCATAAAGTGTCTATGAAATCATGAAATGCAGAGAAGAAGCTTACTAAGGGATCAGTCATTTATAACTCTGGGTACCGGGGTGGGTTAGAATATCTAAAGTGTTTAAAAGTTTTTATACCCATTCCAATTTTCCTTAAAAAATTTCAAACCCCATCGAAAAATTAGAAACAAATTGCATACCCCACCACTGGTCACAAGATTTGAAGGCTCTTATCAAGAAACTAGCTAGAGTTGTAGGTGTGCAAAGATATAGTATTCATTGGCCTTATCGTTTCATTGAAATAATTTCTAAAGAATCTACCTTGAAAATTTTCATACTCCCTCTAAAATTACAAAAAGGTTTCACACCACCCAATTTTCCTTCGAACAATTTCATACCCCTACCAATTCTAACCCGCCCCTGTACCCAGAGTATAAATGAATGACCCCTAACTACTGCTGTTTCCAGTTTCTGGCAATTTAATTAATGCGGCCTTCGTTGAAATGGGTCTCACACATTATTTGAATAGATGATTAAAGTGATTAATTGGTAGGCTATAGGTAGCTGTTGCTTTTCGTTTCGTAGACCTTTTCTTCATTGGCAAAATATTAAATTCTTTACCCAAGGGTTTTCGAGGTGTTGAATTTGTGTTAAGGACACGCGTCTTCATTAGCGCTAATCTTCTATTTTCTTTGGGCATTTCCTTGAGGGAAATTTGTATTCAAATCAACTGTTGCTCCTGCTCTGGAAACTACGAATACGCGTTTCTATAATCAGAAATAGTATTAATTGGAATTGAACGGTAGGGTTCTTTCAATTTTACAAAAGAAAGACTGCACGCAGGCTAACTGAACAGCTGCCCTGTGGTACAAAACTAGAAAATTGCGTTTGGTATGGATGTCGGAAGATTTGGGAATATGGAGATGATGTCTGTAAGTATGATTCGTATGGCAAGAGGAAAAGCCTAAGTTAGTATTTCAAATAACCAGTAAAGTGTTGGAATATTGCGATTTCGGAATATTGGGCTTGGCAGTTGGAATGTAGAGATCTTGCAACACAACGAGCTGAGCCCATGCACCCAACCTCGTATTTTCGAAATGTTGCTGACTAGGTGGGTTTTCAAAACTCCGTATGACAACATGATAGGTCTAGCATTATGTGTAATTTTATTTGCAAAGCTGTTCTGTCGAGAAAGCTTTTATCACATATATTTTGACCTTATTTGACAAAACAAAGTATTTTAGCTTTCTTAGCATTTAATTCTTCTTTTTTTTAGTGGAGGAACCTGAGCGGTGCAAAGAAAGCAGAACTCGAAGCAAGGGCAAGAGCACAAGGTCTACAGGTAAGACAGTTTTATTCTTAACAAAGAATCCTTTCTAGCTGTCCGTTTTGCCCCGCACTGAAGCGGGGCTTGGCTTACTAGTACTCCGTGCGTAGGTAATAATATACGGGGAGAGCATTTCAATATTTTTGCTTTTCCTGTTTCATTTTTCGTCTTTCCGGTTAAACCGGTTTTGATCTAATTGGAAAAGAGGCTGTGATCACGAGGTTGACAAAATGGCGGATAGGCAATGGAACACAATAGGCCATATTTGGATTGCCCAGGCCCCTAACTTAAGTCGCCTTATATCTCCGTCATTTGTCTTTAAAGGCACTGAGTCATGGTAAATAGCGATTCTCCGCTGGGGGTCTGTCTGCTTTCATGTGATCAGTCTGTTTTCATGTGATCAGAGGCTACATCGGATCCCGGTGACTGTCCCGCCTGACGTCTCGTGGCGCGTGGCCTATGTTTCGCATTTGTTTTAAACGTAACTCTTTTTGTTAATCCCCACAAAACTCGTTATTCAATTGAATCCCTTGGCCCTAAGTACATTGCTGTCCTTTTATTGAGATAATCTGGAAAATTTTCATCGATATAAATTATGTTCCTACCCTCACTTTATCAGTTGTCTTGTAACGCCTGTAAAGATTTATATATCTTTAATTTTGACGTATTCCGCTCTTTTTATTGTAAATTTTGTAGTATATAATTCTTTAATTTTGTAAGTAATTTTTTGCAGGGCCAATTGTAAAACAGTATTTATACTGAATTTGTACCCTGGGTAAACAATTTTAAAATGAAAATGAAAAATGAAACGCCATGAGAGACGGTTGTCAGATCCTTTTGTTTTCTTTGCTATGTGAAATTGCACCTTGTTGACTTCAAAGGGAAACCCCGATAATAAAGCTTTAAGAACATATTCAGGTGAGAATATCATGTGTGCAGTTTGAATAACAGCCAATCAGATTGGCGTACGCTATCATCATGACTCAGCGATTTTTGCAAATTGGGTATACGTGATCTATTTACCATGACTCAATGCCTTTAATGCTTCGATGATTCCATAAGTTCCTTTAGCAACTTCATTCATTCATTCATTCATTCATTCACTCATTCATTTTAAAGTTAGCCAAGAATGTCTGCTTTTCAGGGGCAGTGGCTGAACCTAATTACAATGCTACTGAAATAAAAAAGAATATTTACATTTTACAATGTTAAATTTGGATAAAATGGAAAACTAAAAGCTATTTACTGCGTTTGAAAGTAGACAGAGAATGGGGGAGGCTAGCTTGACCTCATTTAATTTATTCCAGACCTTTGATCCACCACGGAACGGAAATGCGCATTGACTGCTGTTCAAATAGTGTTTTTTTTTTTAATTTGTGATCGGCTGCCGGTCAAATAGTCACTTCACTATTTTTATGACCTGGATGTAATGGAAAGGGATAAAACATCGTATATAAAATTTTCACCAGTTTTATGACCCGGATGCCCGGGGGGTACATGACTTGAGTATGGACGGGGGTCTGCCGCCCGGTTTTCAGAAAGCTACCCGCTTCTAATTACCCAAACTTGCTCTTGATACCCACTTTTATGATGCATTTTGGCGGAAAACTGCCCATTTTAACCATTTTTTGCGAATCTCAGAGAAACCCCACCCTTGTTTATGGAAAGTCTGCCGAAAAAGGACCCTTGTTTAGAGAATTTTCGGCCCAAAAACCCACCCATATGGGCGGCACATACCCGTACCCTAAATATGTTATGTACCCCCCCCCCCCCCGCCCCAGGCCTGGATATAGTGGAATGGTATAAGATATCGAATGTTGTGTTGTTCATAGGCCGATGATCCTAATGATGGTAGCTTGCTGATTTATGAATGTGGTTGGATGGGATGTGATTATCAATATGAAGACATACAAGACCTTATGATTCATGTTATGGAAAATGGAGGCCATCTTGGTGGAGGTAATTCTCTTCATTCAATCTCCAGAAAGCCACTTCCAAAAACCTGCAAAAACAAATGAAAAAAATGAGCAAATTTTACTTTGTTTTCCTTCCTAAAAAAGATGACACTCGCATGTATTCGTGTATTTTGTCCTCTTTGGAGAATCGAATCCCACTTGATATGTTATTTAACCAGGGGGAAGACCTGTTTATCCTCCCAAAAGGATAGCAGGTGCTAAAGCGTGCAGAAGTCATTGCTGTAAGGCGTATGTAAGGCAGAAATGTTGAGGAAATTCATTCGTGATTTTGGGCACGTTTTGAAGGTTTCTTGAAGAGGCTTTCTTGCGAAGATCCCTCATAATTTCAGAACGGAGTGGGCGTTTTGAGTCAGGTAAATTCTAAAATGGATTTGAACATGTCTACCATTAAACTATATATTTGACGATATCATCGTCTTAATATCCAGAGAGTCGTGACCTTTCCAACGGGGATTCTTTTATTGACTCACCTGGTAGGAAGCTAAGAATTAGAGCCAGTACTGAAAGTTTCGTAGAATTATCAGATTTTGAGTTATCCAAGTTTCTTACGAGTTTGTTAAAGGTTCCATGACAATGTTCATGTCCACTACCTGTGCCCTCGTGCCCTCGTGAACATTTCAAAACAACGCTCGCTGATATGCAAACAAGAATCCTTGAGATCAGTGAATAAAGTCAGCTTTTACAGTCGTCCAAAGATGCAAATTTTCAACGCAGCTGATAGATTCAGCGACAAACATATTTGATGTTGTGGTAAAGATAGCATAGGTTCCAAATCTTCAAAAAGATTGGTATAAAATTCAGTGCCCTATTTCTTTGAACTGAATGACTTCATATAAACTTTAGCTATTTCTCTACAATTCTACCGTTGGACTTTTCTGAAACCTTCAATATTTTCAGAATTAGACTGTTTTTCTTCTCTTTCAAGAATTAAAGAAAAATTTCAAAAAATCTTAAAATCATCGTAATTTCTAGACTGTTTGACGCAGCATGTAATCATTTTGAAGAGAACTATACTTTATGATGCCTTCAGTATGGCATCAAGCAAAAGTTTAAGTAAAAAGATTTAGAAATTTGATGACGTCATATCCTCAAATATGCTGCAATATGAAATACGCTGTAATTTCCAAAAATACTCCAAATTTCCGAAAAGCCCAACGGTAGAATTATAGATAGGTAGCTAAAGTTGCTTTTAAGCCAGTCAGTTAGAAGAAATAGGTCATAGGATTTTACACCCATCTTTTTACGCTGATTTAAAGATTTGAAACCTATGCTGGTAAAGATTGAGATTGACACGCTTGATAACGAGCTTTTAACTTGATAAACATTTTCGATACACGAAGTGGCACTTTGATAAGGACATGTGGGCAGATAAAGATAAGACAAGAGCAAAGTTTTCTTCAGTGTATAAAATGATGGATAGCGTTATAAAATATACTCTTTTTCATAAGACACGGATTTGCAACAAACTAGTTCTAAGATGGCCGAAGTTCTAAGAAACCCTAGTACTACCGAGTGTCCCGAAAAAAGTACTCCTGTTTAAAAAATCGTAAAGAATTGATTATCAAACCTTTGATAGAATTTTCTTTTTGAGTTGTTTTGTCAGAGACCCAACATATTCATAGATGAAAAAATGTTTGCTTTTGATACAGCAAGGTAGAAAAATTACACGTTGAAAAACCTTATTTTGAGCTAAAGTTTTTAAGCAAAATACTCAATCTTGCCTAAGAGACAAAATTTAAAGATTTTTGTCATCATTGATGTCTTTAATGAATAATGATAGTGCGCTTTTCTTTCTGTCATTTATAACTAAACTAGAACATTTACAGTTCATGCACAAAGAAATTGATCTGGGAATCATCAGTGCTTGTTTGCAGTATGATTCAAAACCAGGCAGCCCTAAAAAGAGCTAAAGGTGCTAATTTGTAAACCAAGTACAAGATCAGATCAGCTATATCTTGGACAATAATTTGGTTCTTGATCTACTTGACAAAGAAGAGAATTGAAGATCGGCCTTGTTATCAAATTTTGGTAATTTTTCAAACGGGAGTACTTTTTTGGGACAACCGGTATGCCTGAGAAGTAATAAGGAACTCAAAACACTTAAATTTAAGGATGTTATGGCAAATATTGGTTGAACATTTATTCTTGCGTTTTCAGTAATATTAACTAACCGTTTATGTTTTAAACACAACAGAACACTGCTTATTCCTATGTGATGTTTTAAATGTTAAAGGGGCTCCGTCGCAAACTGTAAACAATTTTGATGACACTGCACGTGGGCATTGTTTTTCATTGTTTTCTGCAGTTTGCTTGATGGCTTCACCCAAGCCACCAACAAATGCTCGTTACAAATCCACTTATATCCAAGCAATCGTAAGAGATATGAATGGTTGGATTTTTCCTCTGTGAAGTACAAAAATCTTTCTTCAAAATTATGCTTTCATTTTCGAAAAACAAGTCATGTGTGATATTTCCCATTAAAAAACTTCAAAATCACCGTTTCGACGGAAATTTGGCGACGGAGCCCCTTTAAGAAACATAGCAGCAGCAGTGTTGGAAACGACATGATTATTCATGCCATTGAAAAATAAGGAACAAAACTATGACAATTTTAATACTAAAGTGTGAAGATTTTGATATTAAATTAAGAAAGTATATATTGAATTAAAGAACTTTTAGTATTATGGCCTGATCCAAGTTTCTCAAAACTTAAAACGTATCGGTTCATATTTCATTACAAACTTAAGTCTTCAATCATGTTGATGGATGAACATTGTAATTTTATCTCATGTTCAACTGTCATTCATTTTTTTTTCTAAAGCAAAATTTTCTTTTTTAAAACTTTCTTTCATTTTCGTAAAGATATATGTGACTTTTTCACGTTCTTTTGCGATCTAGATAACAATCACTTCCCTTGCAATTGGATCGACTGCATCAGAAGCAAACGAGGACTGCCGTAAGTGTTACAAGAATTATATATTTACAATTGAGCAATATGTCAACATCACTTTAGGTTATCTGAAAAAGTGGAAAATGAGGAATTATTAATTTCACTCATTTATAGCAAAATATTTATTCACGGTGTCAGCTTGTGCCCAATGATGAATACCGGGTGTCCCAAAGAAATGTATGCGGATTTGGTTGAATCCAGTGCTGTGAATTTAGCTTGAATCAATGTCTGATCACTCTTAAAATGTTCCCCGATTGTTAACTTGAACATAGATACCTCGTTTGTTGATATTGGTACTTTGAGAGCAGACATGTTAATCTTGAAAGCTCAAATTTGCCTTCTCCTGCTAACCAGAGCTTTAGCCTTTTGGCCTAAGCAATTTCTTAAAGCACAGCGTATAAATCAGCGATAGCCTTGATAAAATTTGAACAATATTAGATCTTTTATTATTCTGTTTTCCAGAAGTCATCTCCCAGTCACGTATTGGGAAGTTTCTTAATTTTTCATTAATTTCAGTTCTTAATTTCGATGTGCTTCAGGAATTTGCTTAGGACAAAAGGCCAAAGCTCTGGTTTGCAAGTGCACGCAAAATTGAGCTTCCAAGATTAATATTTCTGCTCTGGAACCACCAATACCAATAAACGAGGTATCTATGTTCAGATGAACTATCGAGGAACATTTTGAGAGTGATTAGCCATTGATTAAAGCTAAATTCACTTTGCTGGAGTCAACCAAATCTGTATACATCTTTTTGGGACACCCGGTATAGAGAGTTGAATGCGGTTGAATGGCCCTGTGCCCAAGGTTTTTATTTTACACTTTTTATTTGTTCAGACTGTTCGGACTAAAAGGAGAGTGAGATTTGTAGCAAGTCCCGTTTAAGCTACCGTCTCCCCCCTTTAGGGACTGTGATAAAGGCTAAATGCTAGAACAAGCAAGAGAAACATTAAACGAAATATCTGTATGTGGCGAAGGTTAAAGACCTGGTGGACCTCAGAATTCTTCAACAGTAGTGTATTTTGCTGTATGGCTCAATAGATGCATACGTTTCCAATCTTTAAAAAAGCTGGTGTAAAATTTAATGACCTATTTCTTTGAACTGAATGACTTCGGAGAAACTTTAGATATTTCTCTATAATTTTACCGTTGGAATTTTCTGAAATCTTCAGTATTTTCAAAATTAGAGTGTTTTTCTTCTTTTTCAAGAATTCAAGAAAAAATTTCAAAACAACCGTAATTTCTAAGCTGTTTGACGCAAAATCAAATAATTTCAAAGAAAACCATAGTTTATGAATGCCTACAAGATGATATCAAGCAAAAGTCTGTCACTCATCTGGTGTATGATTTAGAAATTTGATGACGTCACATACTAAAATGAGTTGAGATGTAAGATATGCTGTAATTTTGAAAAATATAAAAATTTCTGGAAAGTCCAACGGTAGAATTATAGATAAGTATCTACTCTCAAGTACCGAATAAACGGGGGGGTGAGAATAATCGGGGGGGGGTTGGAAATGGTTCAATATAATAATAATCGGGGGGGTTGGAACAATCGGGGGGGTTGGAAAAATTGAGAATAGTCGTTTTTCGTTTTCTTAGTAAAACACGTATCTAACATGGGTACCACGTATGTAAAACACGTATGTAACGCGGGTCAGACAAACAAAGGAGAATAAAGTTAATAAATACAATAAGTACATTTGCTTAGCAGGAATTATTAAAAAATAATGTTCACTATTATTTCTATTTTTCAAGAATTAATAAAAGGGGGGGTTGGAATAAAAGTGGGGGGGTTTGAAAATTTTTCAAAAATTAATAAGCGGGGGGGGGGGGGACGATTATTCGGTACTTGAGAGTAATGTTTCTTTCAAGCTATTCAATCAGAAGAAATAGATCATGGAATTTTACACCCACCTTTTTTCCGCTGAGTTAAAGATTTGAAACCTATGCTTCAATAGATTGGTTTGGCTTGTTATAGGTCTAAAGGTCAATGTTTTCATTCCCGGTAGGGACTAACAAATTTTTCAATTATGGTAGCTTACTGTAAAGGCTATAACGATAGATTTACTTGAAGTATAACCAGCGATGGATATCGGTTATCATTTGTTTTTGGACTTTTGAATAATATGTGATCTTATTTTACAGACCCTTCCCAACACACTCGAAACTTGCAAGACATGTCAGAGAAGTGCATTTTAAGTTTGCTGCAAAGAGAATTCAGCCTCGACAAAAGAGCAGGTCAGTGTAATATATTTCCCCACCAATAACGCCACTTTTCCTCTTTACAGACCCTCTGCTAATGCAATGCGAAAGGACTTTCAGATAAAAGTCTCCAAAGCTAGGCCAATTTGTTTGTTTGGATCGTTCCTTCCATAACGAGTGGCTCTTCTTCAGATATGTATGTATGTATGGAAGTATTTGCCACGTAAAATAAAAAATTTACAAGAAATTGATAAAAATTTGCAAGTTTTAAAAGCTAAAAATAGATACAATGCAATGACAATGCACATTAAATAAATACCGTTAAAAACATCCCTAATTGTAGTGGCAGGGATAGCATTGAAAGGTCATATTGACCTTATTTCCATAATGGTCCCTTTAGAGGTAGTTGCAAAAGAAAAATAATAATAATAATAAACAACAGATGTTAAAGTGATTTTATTGGGGGTGGAATATTTCAGCAGTGTATGTCAACTCTGTTCTTTCTGGGGAGCCAATTTATAGCTTTGAATTCTATAGCCCCAGCATGTGCTGTGTTTTTTAAATTCAAATAGAAGCGAATGCATTTGTTCTGTACTGATTGGATTTTTTCGACAAATTGGATTTATTCAACATCGGGAACCATGAGGTGCATGCGTAATCAAAATGGAGTTGAATAAGAGCATGTAAAAGCAATCTGCGAAGGGAGTTCGAAGGGAGGAGATGCGAAGGGGGATACTGAAGGGAGATACTAAATGGAAAACCAAATGCTAGCACTAATTCACTTATTGTCAAATCCTGTTCCTTTTACAAGCAATAAAATTTTGCAATAGATCGCAAAAAATTGCAATAGGTTTTGGCATCAACCATTTCTTGAATGACAAGCTGGTGGACTGGCTTCGTGCTTAAACATTTTTTGTCATTTTCTTTAGGAATTATTTCCCAAAGAATCAGGCCGCAGAGAGTAGTACTATCGCAACATCAAATGACGATCAGAACTCGCTCGACTCGATTTCAATGCGAGGCGCCATGAACTCATCAGGATCACCATTCCCAGTGCAAAAACCCAACCAAAGCAGGTTTCCTTCTCAAGCTGGTCTACCTTTTACACCAGGAATGCCAGACGGTCTTCAGATGCAGCCTGGTATGATGCAGTTTCATGCAAATCCAGGTAAGGAAGAATTTTGTTTCATTAATAACTGTTAGGTCTCACATTAAAGGTACTCGTGCTGACCAGTTTCCAGTGACCAGTTTGTCTAAAAAGTATTCTGAGAACTGAAGCAACTTCATCCCACAGCTAGCAGTGTATCTACTGAGAACATTGATCCTCCGTTCTTTGTCATTCCCAACGTGTTTTTCAAATGCACAACATTAGTATCACTTTTATCAATACAAAGACTTTCAGTTTTTACCATTTCTTTGTGGAAGGGATCGTTGCTAGCTACTGCAGTTTGTGCATGGAGGGAATTAAAACTGTTTCAAACAAGGGTGTAGATTTAAGACTTTTTGCTGTGAAGATATAGGCATACTACTTAGTCCATACAGGCAAAAACTACAATAGCTAGTTAGTAGCATAGGTTACAAATCTTTAAAAAGGCTGTTGTAAAATTCAATGACCTACTTCTTTGAAGTGAATGACCTCAAAGAAACTTTAGCTATTTCTCTATCATTCTGCCGTTGGACTTTTCTGAAATCTTCAATATGTTCAGAATTAGAGTGTTTTTCTTCTTTTTCAAGAATTCAAGAAAAAAATTCAAAAAACCTTTATACCATCGCAGTTTCTAAACTGTTTGACGCAACATGAAATAATTTCGAAGAAATTCATAGTTTATGGATGCCTACAATGTGACATCAAGCAAAAGTCTGTCACTCTTCTGGTTTATGATTTAGAAATTTGATGACGTCACATCCTCAAATGAGTTGAAATGCAAGATACGCTGTAATTTCGAAAAATATCAAAAACTTCTGAAAAGTCCAACGGCAGAATTATAGATAAGTATCTAAAGTTTCGTTCAAGCAATTCAGTCAGAAGAAATAGGTCATGCAATTTTACACCAAACTTTTTACGCTGAATTAAAGATTTGGAACCTATGCTCTAGTTAGTATCATTTCAAAGAAATGATAAAAAACTGAAAGTCTTTGTATTGATAAAAATGATACTAATGTTGTGCAACGACCGCTCGTGCGACATAATCCATTCTAATTCCATTTTCCTTTATTCTGCCAAGCTCAGTCTTTATCGATCTTTTTGGGCAGTGCGCAGGCAAAAAAATATCAAGAAATCGTAAATATATCAGTAAGTAGGCATCCGAAAAATCGACAAAAAATAACCAAGAATAATATAGGATATTGACAAAAGATTAAATCAGAAATATTTGAAACTGGTCAAGTGTATGATTTATCCTGGCCTGTCGGAAGTGGTTTTCTGGCTCACCCGGTATGAAAATATTAAATATCCTGACTTTCTTTTAGCCACTTTGGTCGCTTAGAAACTGGCTTACTCTTAATGTATGATTTCTACCAGTACATCATATCTTCAACTTTAAATGAATTGGTTCACATCACAAAAAGAAACGATAATAAACGCTGTTCAAGCATAGAAGATTGCTGCCTTTACTGCATGCCACGGAGGAATTCAACTGAAACGCGCTTGTCAGAATTCGTTTTCACAGGCCAGTACCAAGTTTTTCCTGTACGATTTCTCCTTCCATCCCTCCCTAACACCCTTCAAGAAGCAATTCTTCAAAAATTTGATGTCGGAATTTCATGTTATTGAAATATCTTGTGGCCCAGGTAAAATCTTGCTAGACTACCCCTTCCTCTACTACCTACGTACTGGAGTGCATTTTGTAGCTAAGAAATAAATTTATTTTCGTTTGAATGTAATGTGTAAAAAAATAAACTATTTACCCATCCTTTAGCACAACAACAACTGCTTCAACAGCAGCAGCAACAACAGCGAATGATGTTAGCTCGTCCTCAAATTCCATCAACCTCCGTCGGGTCACCCGTGCAACCTGGAGTTCCACAGCCTGGTATGTACAGTAGTTGTTATACACGGGGTTGTAGATAGTCTTGTGAAAGCTAAGGATTAAAATGTTGATAAAATTGATTCGCTCACCTTTACAGTCGCCAGGAAGAAGATACTCCTATTGGAGAAAGGTTCATTCATGGTCCTTATGATATCAAGGGCTATCAACTTATTTCTCAACTTCAAAATCAGCGATCCAGCGTTAAAGGACCTGTATAATCTAAACTTAGAAAAACCATGACTTTCTTTCCCTAATTCAGGCAAATAGCAGCAGATATATCGCAAATGAAAATATTTTTGATAGGTTTGAACTCATCAGAATTAGCCAGTGCAATCAAATTCTTCGTACCATCTTCTATTTGAGAGATACAGCTAGACTTCGAACCACACGTTTCAAATGTGTTCAGCCTAAACACACGAAAGCCCACTGTACGCTTGCGAAATTCTATGACACGTGCCCTTTGTTTATCAAAATCTCGCACAGCCCTATTTAAGTGAGTGAACCCGAAAAAGGTCTGATCATTCATTACAAAATAGGCATTGAATCCTTGCAAAAATTCAAAATTAAATGTGCAAATGTCATTGCCTCATTCTTTCAACTGAATTGCTCTTAGGGAACTTTGTGTAATGTGCCATAATTCCAGATAGAGCATTTTTTATGTCAACAATATTTTTGGCATTACCGTCTTTTTGAGTTTATGAAAGAATGTACGACACGACAGGAAGTTATCTAAAGCTTTGGCATGCCTTGAATTTTAAACCGATTGAAGAAAATCAATGTTACCAGCATAAGAAATACTCCATTTCTGAAGGTCCACAAGATGGTAACAAGCAAAAATGTGTAGCTTTGCGGTGTCGAATAACACGAAGGTCTAAGGTTAGATTAAACGTCCCATTTTGTAAAAGTAACACAGGCCAAAAATGTCTTTCTTACCTAGGGCCAACGATATGGAATAGTCTAGCATCTGATTTAAAATCTACAAACAATAGCTACAGAGAATTTTTCCCAAAATATACAGAGAGAGGAAGATTTACGCTCACTTGCACTCATGATTCGGACCTGTTTCATCAAAAAGCACTTTAAAGTTTATATTTTCTTTTTTTTTCTTTTCCTGACAATCTTACATTTTCTGTTTAAGAAACCATCTCTGAGGGGACCATTATGGAAATAAGGTCAATTGGACCTTTTAATGCTATCCCTGCCACTACAATTAGGGGTGCTTTTATAAGTATCTATTTAATTTGTATTGAAATTATAATGTATTCTTAGCTCTTAAAGTATTGTAAATCTTTTAATTGTTCTTGTGGCAAATTGATACCTTAGTCCCTTCAACTTTCGCCTGCCTTCAATTTTGGCTCCCTTTTATTTTCACCCCTTTAATTTTCGCCCCCCTTGTCCAGAAGTTTCGCTCCCTTTAATTTAGCAAAGAATGACGTCACAACTTCAAAACTAGCAGAAATGTTTTAAATGCTGTAATTCTGAAAATGATACTAACATCAAATATCCTTTTTTCTGAGATTGTGGGAAATTACATCAAATTTCCTTAGATCAATTCAGTTGAAAGGATATGGCATTAACATTTTTCTTCACACGATAAATTTCAAAATTTTGCAAAGTTTCCACGCCTGTGCTCCATTCTAAGCAAATCTGGCCCAACTCCATATCGAATTTAATTCGATACATATTATTTCATAGGCATACCACTGCAGCAATCATTGAGCATGGAACAACAACAGATGTTGTTACAACAAGTGCAACGACAACAACAACAGATTCAAAAAATGCAACAACAAATGCAACAGATGGCATCACAACAGCAGCAGCAACAACAACTGCAAGCTGAGTCTGATGACAGTCCGCAGTTTGTCAATCCACCGCCAAATACGACGAAGTTAAGACATTCGGAGGCATATCTCAGGTTAGATTCTCGTTCCAAACTTTTGCCTTGAAACAGCAATTTCATGTCAAAATGGTTGCGCAGTGTATAAATTCCCAGATATTCATTTAAAGGAATTTGATTATTGTTCTACAGTAAAAACCTGCGAGTAAGATAAGAACCTATAATTTTGCAAGTCAGCCTAACTAGGTTCTTATATTGTGGGTATTTAGTGGGAAATGAGCCTGTTCAGGTTCTTAAATTGGTTCTTATTTTATTCGGGGATTTGAGGAATTTTCTTTTCTTCAGATTCAAACTTCAGGCATATTATTTGCTGTCATTTCACATCACTTGAGTTTATGAGGTATTATTCCCAACAGAAATTTGTGAAGAATCAGAAGCGTTTATATAATCCAGAGAAAAGTTTTCAAAAGCTTCTCGTAAGGTAATAAACATTTTTGATTCTTCCACAAACTTCTGTTGTGAATAAGACCCCGTGATCTCTACAAATAAGAACCTATTTCAAATTCCAGGCTGAATGGGTTCTTATGTAATTGGGTTTAATTGCAAAATTTCAGCCTGTAGGTTCTTAATCCACTGGGTTCTTATACGCTGGTTTTTACTGTAATAAACGTTTTTGATTCTTCCACAAACTTCTGTGGTGAATAAGACCCCGTGATCTCTGCAAATAAGAACCTATTTCAAATTCCAGGCTGAATGGGTTCTTATTCAATGGGGGTCTAATTGCAAAATTTCAGCCTGTAAATCCTTAATCCACCTCTGCTCAAATCCCCGGTAGCTTTGTGCCTCTTGTTTTAACTGCAGCAATATATACATTCTGCCTCATCATTTCTAGGTACATCGAAGGCCTTCGAGATGGCAAACAATACCTAAGCAACTGGAACGAGTTGAGTGAAACACAAACAAGATCTGCTCCACAAGGATCCTTGCCCGTTCATTGGCTTGGTGGGCAAAACTTTGGGTATAGTTCAGCGACAGATGCATTATGGTCCTTGAGAGATCATATGCTGCGTGATTCTGTTACGATATGATCACGATCGGGATTATGATTGCGTCTCATTGGAGGAGCTTTTTCATGGCGTTAAACTTTGCTAAAGAACTTAACAACGATAACGCAGAATGGTGATTTGGCTTGTAAGCAATCCAAGCCCGTTGGTGACTGTTAAACCAAGGCTATATCGGGTGAGTCAGCAAAATGTATCCCCAGTTGGAAAAACCATACTACAAAAACTATATAACCAATTTGAAAAATTGTATCTCCTCTCTCTGGCTGAGATTTTAACTTGAATTTGAGAATTTTTTCAAAATTTACAATCGACAGCTTTTGTCTCAAATTAAGAATTCCTGAAAACATGCTTTCATGGGTTTTGGCCAAAACTATATAAAGGAGTGGCTCAATGAAATCCACCTTTCAAACGTTGAAATGGTGAAATAGTGCTTCTCTTGGCTCAGTCATTGCTTTCTAATGATACAGAGCAATTGAAATGTTGATCATGCTCCCTGATCAATGCTGATCATAAAAAACTTCAAAAATTAACATGATACTGAACAGCCTCTTTTGGCTGCCTCTTGGCAAATGGAGAAATGAGATTTTTGGCGAAATCCTCATTCAGTCAGAAATAATGCGCCTATGGTTGTGAGAATAATATCAAACATTAAGTTGAAGCCTCAGTAAGAAGATGGAATTGAAGTTTTACAAATTGGTTACATTGCATAGAATTTCCTATATGATTTTTCAAACAGTTGACACACTGATTCACCGGTTATCTCGCTTTGAAGAACGTAAGAGAATGTAAGCGTCAAATCTTTAACAAGCTAGGTGATCGAATTTTTTATCCTTCTCGAGTTGGAAAGTTTATCCTTCTCGAGTTGGAATATTCATTTTGGAAAGTGTATAGTTTCCTTTTGACGGTGATCACAGAAATGATCGCATTAGATTTGACAGAGAGCCAAAAGAATTCTTATTATTTGGAGTTTTTTCCAAACTTTACGATCTGCGCCATCACATACGAAAATGCAAACTCTTACTGCAAGAAGTGTTCAAGCTCTGGACTGGTCGATCTAAAGTTGAAAGCTTTCTAACGAGATCCACGCCAAGACAGTAAAGCATTAATAGGGAAAGACTTTTCCATAAGCGTAAATTAGAATGAGTTATGTTGATAAAGTAAGACCACATTTACACTGTATCGGTATAGTTTTGATCTGCTACAATTTGGTTGCGGTTCAAGAGCGTTTACACTGTTCCAGAACAGTGTTATTCTTATTCTATAGACAGAAGGAATGAAAGTGTTCCAGTTTACCAGGAGCAGTGTAGCCAGGATGTTTACCGTAAAAGCTCTATTAAGCCCCCGGGACTTATTTGATTTCAGACACTCCAGAGGGGGGGGCTTAAAGGAGAGGGGGGCTTATTAGAGAGGGATGCTTATTCACAAAATCAAATGACAAGGAAATATATGATTTATAGTTTTATAGTTCTTTTACATCCTATTTTGCGGATGTAACATACAATTTTACGAGTCAAATTGATCAATTCGATACAGTTTTATCTCAAACCATATCAAATTAACATGCAAACTTATTTAGCTCAATAAATGGAAAATCATTGGTTACCTCTGGACTTTGATATAAATGGGGGGGGGGCTTAATAGAGAAGGGGGCTTATTCAAAATTTTTGCTCAGAGGGAAGGGGCTTATTAGAGAGGAGGCTTTATAGAAAGGGGGGCTGAATAGAGCTTTTACGTTATCCGTTAAATTTTTGTTACGGATTCAATCTTTTATCGGTATGGTGTAAACGGGGTCTTATTTTGATGAACTAAGACCACATTTACGCCATACTGGAACAGTTTGATCCGCTACAAAGTTGTTGCGTTTCAAGAGCGTTTATACTGCTCCAGAACAACATTGTTCTATAGATAGGCGTGAAAGCGTTCCGGCTTAGCAGGAGCAGTGTAAACAGGAGACTGGTCCATACACTTTTGTTACCCTTCCAAAGTTGTACCGGTACAGTGTAAACTGGGTCTACGATAATAGCCTGAGTAAATGTTTGATTCTTTTCTTATGCTTGCAGCATGTCAACGCAAAGAGTGTTCTTTAAAGGGGCTCCGTCGTCAAAATGTAAATAAAACGATGCTTTTTGCAGTTTTTTGAAAGGTGATATCACACAGGATTTTCGTATTTTTTTCAAAAAGCCACAAAACAAACTGCAGAGAACAATGGATGAACAATGGATAATCCCCGACACGTGCGAGTTTACGGATTTGTTTACTGATTGACGACTGAGCTCCTTTAATATTGATGTTCCGTTGTTAGACTACAGAAAGACAGTTATCTTTGTTCTTAATTAAGGGGTTTTTATGTTGCTAATACTTACACGTCTTTCGTTGCAACCTTTGTCCTTGCAGGTTTTTATCAAGATATTTTACGTCCTTTTCGTTTGCATTTATTTGCAATAGACCATTTCTATAATTTCTACAGTTAAAAATGAGGCTGGGGACAGTGGTTCTTCTGGTAAATGGCGGACACAAATCTAATAAATGGCTGCAAGGGTGCTTCTAGAAATAATGAACTGAAAATGTTGAAGCCAACAGTCCTGCAAAGGGAAATTTATCGTTTATAGAAGCTCCTTGGTAGCCATATACTAGATTTGTGTCCGCCATTTACCAGAACAAAGCTCTCTCCCTAGTCTCAATTTTTAATCATCGAAATCTTCTCTTGGTGTTCTGTTGATGCATAGCTCAAGCTCACAAGGATCGCTTCTTAGTACGAGTCGACAACGAGCTATTACCAATACCGGGTAAGCCAGAAAAAAGTTCCCACTTTTGAAAATTCATAGCACCACAAGTACTTCATAGATTTGAATAATTCACATTCTAGTTAAAAGCCAAAAGATCAAAGTATTTTTGTGATTCTTCTCGTCATCTTACGAGCACTGCAAATATAGGTAGATTCAACTTTAGAAAATGTTCATGTTTTCAAAATGTCTGAAAAAGGGCCTAAAACATTTGATCAAATCCTTAGGACTCTCCTCACACAGAACAATACACACGGGCGTTTCACCTCTCTCAAGGGTACATAGATTCTCAAACAGATACTAAAGATTTTCAATCCCATGGCAATAAATCTGCAGACGATATCTCTTAACAATGAGAAAATTTTTTTTCTCTGTTGTTCTGAGCGAGGAGTCTTTCATGATTTGATCATGTATTTTAGGCCTTTTTCAGTCATTTTGCAGCCACGAAGTTTTTATAAATTTGAAATTACCAATTTTTCCAATGCTTGTAACAAGGCGAGAAAAATCACAAAAATACTTCGATCTTTTGGCTTTCAAGCAAGTATTGATTCATTCCAATCCATCCAGTACTCTTGATGCTATGAATTTTCAAAAGTGGGAACTTTTTTCTGGCTTACCCGGTATATATGGATGTTCTGAGGGTATGTTGCGATATCTTGTGAGCGATACAATATTTCTAAATTGTTGGAAATGCTTTTGTAATAAAATATATTTGTAAAATTGCAATTTCTGCAAAGCCATAAGCATGGTTTTGGTCCGTTTTTTTAAATACCGTCGCATGCTTTCGCGAAGTTGTGAGTTATCCCTTGAAATGGGGCATAATCAAAGAAAGCACTATTATTGCTCCAAGATAAGATAAAGGACAAACACACCAGATTCACTGCATAGTTCCAGTTATTGCAACAACAACAACAACACCAATGCTTATTACATGTTTGGAATTGAATTCAATTACAGCAATAGCTACGACCATGTAATCAGTCTACAAACGCGCATCTCCTTAATTTTTCAAAAACGAGCATTGGAATGCGTAGCCCGCGTAGCCCCATTTCCGTGGAAATTGCCCCCAACAGATTTAGATGAAAGTTTTTTACTAAACTTATGATTATTGTAATTTTTGTTCATCTTTAACAGAAATTTAAAGTACATATATTGTTGCCATGTGTTGAAATTACATTTCATGATGTCATCTAACATATCTTTTAATCAGCAATCGCTAATCTAATTGTCGTACAGTTCCTTTCTTTTGTAAAGAAAAAGTAAGCCTATATCCTTACTTTTTAGATGAGCTCGTCGGAAAGCAATCGAATTATTGCAAGCAATTTAAGCTCTTAGCCCTTCGTTTTGACGAAATTAGCCACAGGAAAAAACCCATCTTAAGGCCAACTTTCAGTCCATGGAATTTTCCGAGCCGGCGTAAATTGTCTTTCTTTATGACGGGTGTGTAAAGTTCCACCCGCTCGGAAAATCCCACTGACTGGAAAATAGGCATTAGTGAGAAAGTTAGGTCTATAACCTTACCTTTTCCCGCAGTTGGATAGTTTTATAAAACAGCTATTGTCTGTGAAAAACTAGGCCCACTTCTTTGCTTCTTACCATACCATGACCTCCTTGGAAAACAGCCAGAATTTTGCAAGAAAGGTAGGCCGATAGCCTCCCTTGTTTTTAGAGAATCGCCAATTTCGGGAAAACACATTCTTTTGCTAGAAATTAAATTTTAGAGCCATGCCTTACTTATTAGCTAAAAATGAACACTTTCAAAATCAGCAAATTTTAGTAAAAAAAGGTAAGCCAATAAGGTCGAAAAAATTTTGCGAAATAATTTAGTAAAGAAAGGTTGAAATAATCGCCTATTTCAGAAATAGGCAATTTTAGCCAATAAGGTCGGTCTATTTCCAGGCAATTTTGGGAGGAAAAGGTAAGCATATAGCCTTGGTTATTAGTCGAAAATCAGCTCTTTCTAAAATAGACACTTTTAGTGAAAAAGGTAAGCCCATAGCCTTACCTTTTTGATGAGATTTCAGCTCTTTCAAAAACGGGAAATTTAGCGAAAAAGCTAAGCTTGTGGCCTTACCTTTTTCATGGAAAATCAGCTCTTTGAAAAACAGCCACTTTTAGGGAGAAAGATAAGCCTATAAACTTACCTTTTTCATGGAAAATCAGCTCTCTCCAAACCGGGAAATTTTAGTGAAAAAGGTAAGCCTATAGCCTTACCTTTTTGATGGAAAATAGGCTCTTTCCAAAACGGGCAATTTTAGCGAAAAAGGTAAGCAAGTATGAAATTGGTAATTTCAAAAAGGGCCTATTTTTAGAAAGAACCAAGGGGTATAGCTTTACTTTTTAACCCAAAATTGGTATTTTCAAAAAGGGCCTACTTTTTGGAAAAGAAGAAGGGTATAGCCTTACTTTTTGTCCAAAATCGGCATTTTCAAAAAGGGCCTATTTTTGGAAAAAAGCAAAGGGCATAGCCTTACATTTAGGCCCAAAATCGGTGTTTTCAAAAAGGGTCTATTTTTGGAAAAAGGTAAGGGTATAGCCTTACGATTTGGCCCAAAATCGGCATTTTCAAAAAGGGCCTATTTTTAGCAAAAAGCAAAGGGTATAGCCTTACACTTAGGCCCAAAATCGGTATTTTCAAAAAGGGCCTATTTTTGGAAAAAAGCAAAGGGCATAGCCTTACTTTTTGGCCCAAAATTGGTATTTTCAAAAAGGGTCTATTTTTGGAAAAAGGTAAGGGTATAGCCTTACAATTTGGCCCAAAATCGGCATTTTCAAAAAGGGCCTATTTTTAGCAAAAAGCAAAGGGTATAGCCTTACACTTAGGCCCAAAATCGGTATTTTCAAAAAGGGCCTATTTTTGGAAAAAAGCAAAGGGCATAGCCTTACTTTTTGGCCCAAAATTGGTATTTTCAAAAAGGGCCTACTTTTGGAAAGAGGTAAGGGTATAGCCTTACATTGAGGCCCAAAATGGGTATTTTCAAAAAGGGCCTATTTTTGGAAAAAAGCAAAGGGCATAGCCTTACATTTAGGCCCAAAATCGGTATTTTCAAAAAGGGCCTATTTTTGGAAAAAAGCAAAGGGCATAGCCTTACTTTTTGGCCCAAAATTGGTATTTTCAAAAAGGGCCTACTTTTGGAAAGAGGTAAGGGTATAGCCTTACATTTAGGCCCAAAATCGGTATTTTCAAAAAGGGCCTATTTTTTTTAAGAAGGCATTTTCAAAAAGGGCCTATTCTTAGCAAAAAGCAAAGGGTATAGCCTTACTTTTTGGCCCAAAATCGAAATTTTCAAACAAGACATATTTGTGGAAAAAGGCAAAGGGTAGTGCCTTACTTTTTGTACCAAAATCGGTATTTTCGAAAAGGGTCTATTTTTTGAAAAAGGCAAGGGTAAAGCCTTACTTGTTGGCCCAAAATTGGTATTTTCAAAAAGGGCCTATTTTTGGAAAAAAGCAAAGGGTATAGCCTTACTTTTTGGCCCAAAATCGAAATTTTCAAAAAGGGTATATTTTTTGAAAAATGGAAAGCCTATATCCTTACCTTTTTGATGGAAAATCGGCTCTTTCCAAAACAGACAATTTTAGCGAAAAAGGTAAGCCTATTGCCTTACCTTTTTGATGGAAAATCGGCTCTTTCCAAAACAGACAATTTTAGCGAGAAAGGTAAGCCTATTGCCTTACCTTTTTGATGGAAAATCAGCTCTTTCCAAAATAGACAATTTTTTGCAAAAAAAGGTAAGCCTATTGCCTTACCTTTTTGATGGAAAATCAGCTCTTTCCAAAATAGACAATTTTAGCAAAAAAGGTAAGCCTATGGCCTTGCCTTTTTGATGGAAAATCAGCTCTTTCCAAAACAGACAATTTTAGCGAAAAAGGTAAGCCTATTGCCTTACCTTTTTGATGGAAAATCAGCTCTTTCCAAAATAGACAATTTTAGCGAAAAAGGTAAGCCTATGGCCTTGCCTTTTTGATGGAAAATCTGCTCTTTCCAAAACAGACAATTTTAGCGAAAAAGGTAAGCCTATTGCCTTACCTTTTTGATGGAAAATCAGCTCTTTCCAAAATAGACAATTTTAGCAAAAAAGGTAAGCCTATGGCCTTACCTTTTTGATGGAAAATCGGTTCTTTCCAAAACAGACAATTTTAGCGAAAAAGGTAAGCCTATGGCCTTACCTTTTTGATGGAAAATCTGCTCTTTCCAAAATAGACAATTTTAGCGAAAAAGGTAAGCCTATGGCCTTGCCTTTTTGATGGAAAATCTGCTCTTTCCAAAATAGACAATTTTAGCGAAAAAGGTAAGCCTATTGCCTTACCTTTTTGATGGAAAATCTGCTCTTTCCAAAATAGACAATTTTAGCAAAAAAGGTAAGCCTATTGCTTTACCTTTTTGATGGAAAATCTGCTCTTTCCAAAACAGACAATTTTAGCGAAAAAGGTAAGCCTATTGCCTTACCTTTTTGATGGAAAATCAGCTCTTTCCAAAACAGACAATTTTAGTGAGAAAGGTAAGCCTATGGCCTTGCCTTTTTGATGGCAAATCAGCTCTTTCCAAAACAGACAATTTTAGCGAAAAAGGTAAGCCTATTGCCTTACCTTTTTGATGGAAAATCTGCTCTTTCCAAAACAGACAATTTTAGTGAGAAAGGTAAGCCTATGGCCTTGCCTTTTTGATGGCAAATCAGCTCTTTCCAAAATAGACAATTTTAGCGAAAAAGGTAAGCCTATTGCCTTACCTTTTTGATGGAAAATCAGCTCTTTCCAAAATAGACAATTTTAGTGAGAAAGGTAAGCCTATGGCCTTGCCTTTTTGATGGCAAATCAGCTCTTTCCAAAATAGACAATTTTAGTGAGAAAGGTAAGCCTATGGCCTTGCCTTTTTGATGGAAAATCAGCTCTTTCCAAAACAGACAATTTTAGCAAAAAAGGTAAGCCTATTGCCTTACCTTTTTGATGGAAAATCAGCTCTTTCCAAAATAGACAATTTTAGTGAGAAAGGTAAGCCTATAGCCTTGCCTTTTGATGGAAAATCAGCTCTTTCCAAAATGGACAATTTTAGCGAAAAAGGTAAGCCTATGGCCTTGCCTTTTTGATGGAAAATCTGCTCTTTCCAAAACAGACAATTTTAGCGAAAAAGGTAAGCCTATAGCCTTACCTTTTGATGGAAAATCAGCTCTTTCCAAAATAGACAATTTTAGCGAAAAAGGTAAGCCTATGGCCTTGCCTTTTTGATGGAAAATCTGCTCTTTCCAAAACAGACAATTTTAGCGAAAAAGGTAAGCCTATAGCCTTACCTTTTGATGGAAAATCGGTTCTTTCCAAAATAGACAATTTTAGTGAGAAAGGTAAGCCTATAGCCTTACCTTTTGATGGAAAATCGGTTCTTTCCAAAATAGACAATTTTAGTGAGAAAGGTAAGCCTATAGCCTTACCTTTTGATGGAAAATCGGTTCTTTCCAAAATAGACAATTTTAGTGAGAAAGGTAAGCCTATTGCCTTACCTTTTTGATGGAAAATCGGTTCTTTCCAAAACAGACAATTTTAGCGAAAAAGGTAAGCCTATAGCCTTACCTTTTGATGGAAAATCAGCTCTTTCCAAAATAGACAATTTTAGTGAGAAAGGTAAGCCTATTGCCTTACCTTTTTGATGGAAAATCGGTTCTTTCCAAAACAGACAATTTTAGTGAGAAAGGTAAGCCTATAGCCTTACCTTTTGATGGAAAATCGGTTCTTTCCAAAATAAACAATTTTAGTGAGAAAGGTAAGCCTATTGCCTTACCTTTTTGATGGAAAATCGGTTCTTTCCAAAACAGACAATTTTAGTGAGAAAGGTAAGCCTATAGCCTTACCTTTTGATGGAAAATCGGTTCTTTCCAAAATAGACAATTTTAGTGAGAAAGGTAAGCCTATTGCCTTACCTTTTTGATGGAAAATCGGTTCTTTCCAAAACAGTCAATTTTAGCGAGAAAGGTAAGCCTATAGCCTTACCTTTTTGATGGAAAATCAGCTCCTTCCAAAATAGACAATTTTAGCGAAAAAGGTAAGCCTATGGCCTTGCCTTTTTGATGGAAAATCAGCTCTTTCCAAAACAGACAATTTTAGCGAAAAAGGTAAGCCTATAGCCTTACCTTTTGATGGAAAATCAGCTCTTTCCAAAATAGACAATTTTAGCGAAAAAGGTAAGCCTATGGCCTTGCCTTTTTGATGGAAAATCTGCTCTTTCCAAAACAGACAATTTTAGCGAAAAAGGTAAGCCTATAGCCTTACCTTTTCGATGGAAAATCTGCTCTTTCCAAAATAGACAATTTTAGTGAGAAAGGTAAGCCTATAGCCTTATCTTTTTGATGGAAAATCGGTTCTTTCCAAAACAGACAATTTTAGTGAGAAAGGTAAGCCTATGGCCTTGCCTTTTTGATGGCAAATCAGCTCTTTCCAAAATAGACAATTTTAGCGAAAAAGGTAAGCCTATTGCCTTACCTTTTTGATGGAAAATCAGCTCTTTCCAAAATAGACAATTTTAGTGAGAAAGGTAAGCCTATGGCCTTGCCTTTTTGATGGCAAATCAGCTCTTTCCAAAATAGACAATTTTAGTGAGAAAGGTAAGCCTATGGCCTTGCCTTTTTGATGGAAAATCAGCTCTTTCCAAAACAGACAATTTTAGCAAAAAAGGTAAGCCTATTGCCTTACCTTTTTGATGGAAAATCAGCTCTTTCCAAAATAGACAATTTTAGTGAGAAAGGTAAGCCTATAGCCTTACCTTTTGATGGAAAATCAGCTCTTTCCAAAATGGACAATTTTAGCGAAAAAGGTAAGCCTATGGCCTTGCCTTTTTGATGGAAAATCTGCTCTTTCCAAAACAGACAATTTTAGCGAAAAAGGTAAGCCTATAGCCTTACCTTTTGATGGAAAATCAGCTCTTTCCAAAATAGACAATTTTAGCGAAAAAGGTAAGCCTATGGCCTTGCCTTTTTGATGGAAAATCTGCTCTTTCCAAAACAGACAATTTTAGCGAAAAAGGTAAGCCTATAGCCTTACCTTTTGATGGAAAATCAGCTCTTTCCAAAATAGACATTTTTAGTGAGAAAGGTAAGCCTATTGCCTTACCTTTTTGATGGAAAATCGGTTCTTTCCAAAATAGACAATTTTAGTGAGAAAGGTAAGCCTATAGCCTTACCTTTTGATGGAAAATCGGTTCTTTCCAAAATAGACAATTTTAGTGAGAAAGGTAAGCCTATTGCCTTACCTTTTTGATGGAAAATCGGTTCTTTCCAAAACAGACAATTTTAGCGAAAAAGGTAAGCCTATAGCCTTACCTTTTGATGGAAAATCAGCTCTTTCCAAAATAGACAATTTTAGTGAGAAAGGTATTGCCTTACCTTTTTGATGGAAAATCGGTTCTTTCCAAAACAGACAATTTTAGTGAGAAAGGTAAGCCTATAGCCTTACCTTTTGATGGAAAATCGGTTCTTTCCAAAATAGACAATTTTAGTGAGAAAGGTAAGCCTATAGCCTTACCTTTTGATGGAAAATCGGTTCTTTCCAAAATAGACAATTTTAGTGAGAAAGGTAAGCCTATTGCCTTACCTTTTGATGGAAAATCGGTTCTTTCCAAAATAGACAATTTTAGTGAGAAAGGTAAGCCTATTGCCTTACCTTTTTGATGGAAAATCGGTTCTTTCCAAAACAGTCAATTTTAGCGAGAAAGGTAAGCCTATAGCCTTACCTTTTTGATGGAAAATCAGCTCTTTCCAAAATAGACAATTTTAGCGAAAAAGGTAAGCCTATAGCCTTACCTTTTCGATGGAAAATCTGCTCTTTCCAAAATAGACAATTTTAGTGAGAAAGGTAAGCCTATAGCCTTATCTTTTTGATGGAAAATCGGTTCTTTCCAAAACAGACAATTTTAGCGAGAAAGGTAAGCCTATTGCCTTACCTTTTTGATGGAAAATCAGCTCTTTCCAAAATAGACAATTTTAGCGAAAAAGGTAAGCCTATGGCCTTGCCTTTTTGATGGAAAATCTGCTCTTTCCAAAACAGACAATTTTAGCGAGAAAGGTAAGCCTATAGCCTTACCTTTTTGATGGAAAATCAGCTCTTTCCAAAATAGACAATTTTAGCGAGAAAGGTAAGCCTATTGCCTTACCTTTTTGATGGAAAATCAGCTCTTTCCAAAAGTTAACATTTACGCCCAAAGGAGTAAATGTATTTTAACGACAAGGCAATCAGGTCACCATATTTGTTGTCATTGCCTTATAAGGCGCGGTATCGTCTCAGTCCCCTCAATCAAGGCGCGGCCAAACTTCTTCCTGCCTTGTGCAAATTCGATCTCTCAGTTTCAGTCGTCTAAAAATTTCAGGATTTTGGCGAACTTCTGCCGTTTATTTGGTGTCATTTATCAAGTGTGAGCCGTCTGTTCGAAGGCTCAAGGAGTTAAGATTGGCTTTCTTGTCGAAGTGTCGGATTTTGTGGAAGAGGGACACTCAAACTCAATCAAGACACTCAGACGCCTAGATAGGCCCACCCTCTGTTGTCTGTCACCGCCGGAAGAACTCAGGGACCTTGGAGTGGCCTTCGCTGTAAACGCATCTACACAAAAGGTACGACGATAAAGGTAGCCCCATGCACAAGCTCTGTCGTATGTACATGGACCTGTACTGGTTCGTTGAGAGATCTTCCTATCCAAACACGCCATCAATTTACAACTTCACAAGTCAGAATCACCTGCGAGTTGAACCACTCGACGCTGTTCAGAGGACCGTTTGCTCATTTTGCAACAAACTATTTTGCCAATGGGTCTCTCCTCTTGCGCCTGCTTAACAATTGGAAAAAAGCACGAAAGCCACCTCGACAAGTTGACATCATGTTCACTCTCTGGCTAAAGATACCTAGGAAACGACGACGTATCAACTTGATCAATACAATAACTACCAAACTGCTGGTTTGTCCGTCTCTCGTCATACAACAAGTTTGTCAGGACAGTTTCTTTCTGGCAAGATCTTGGTCATACAGCCACTCAGCAAACGCAGATGTGCCCCTCCCATCAGCACAGCAAAGCAATATTGATGAACAAGCGGTATGTAGAAATATTTTTAGCAGGGTAATATATTCTTCAAGGTCAAAACCAAAACAACACAAAAAACAAGGAAGTAGAAACGAGGTGTGTACAGGTACCACAAATTACTTGTTTAGGTAAGGCGAGTAAAGGATAATGCCCCCCCCCCCCGACCCCTTTTTCTTTATTTTCCAAGCATAATCACATTTCACTCTCGCTTGTCACCTGGTTCAACAAGGTGTTGCTCCTTTAATGCTTACATTTTAGGTGTCCCTTAGCATCCACTAACATCCCTACAACTATTCTACTAGCTCGTAGGCCATTGAGTTAGCCTATTACCTGGGCATAGCAAGAAGGATTACCTACTGTTTGGGCACCAAATCCATAATTGTGCCTTTCCAGGTTCAGAAGTTTAGCTCCTGCAATGCAACCCAAGACAAGCGACAAACAAGCTTACCAAGCCCCAACCTGGACCCATGTATAAGAAACAAACCAAAGAAACAACACAACAAAATTAGCACAACTTAATCTTTTGCAGAACATGTCTATAATACCTGTAAAATGTAGTTTCATCATTAGTTGCTGTTGCTGTGTAGTGGGTTTACTGGCAAAACTGTTGTCAAAGGTTTTTGTGGTTGAATTAGTATCATATCATGCAGTAATTGCTTGGCATAAGTCTCAGTGACCGTGGATAGTAATGAAATTTTAGAATCCAATACGTTGCATGTAGTATGGGTAACAAATGCGCCTTCCCACACCCTCAATGAGCCAATTGGCCTTGCATCTTTAGATATTTCCCTGCCCGACGATAAGATGGTCAGTTGTTACCTTTTGCAAACTTTCCTAGCGTGAGCTAGATGTATTTGCTGACCGCAGTAACATCAATTGAAACCCCCCTCTGCCTGGAAAAATCGGGGTAAATCCTTAAACAGCAAGAATCTGCTGCAACGGAGCATAAATTTATAGCAGCTGTGCAGGAATATAGCTCCATGGTTTTACTCACAGTTTGATCATACGCTTCCAAGGCCCGGAACTTTCAAGCACTACCAACAACCTGTCATAAGGAGAGTCTCACTGGGACCAATTAACTTATAACATTCTTGTTAAAGTAGTTGTAGCTCGTCCACTGGTCCATTTACATCTCCGCCATTCAACAAACTTTCAGCTCCACAATCTGGGTAAAATAACTGGCATAATTACAACAACAACTACTACAACAAATTAGAGGAATATCAGTAGTTGACATTCCCAGTAAGAATGCCGTTTAGGTTTGTACAGGCCAAGCATCTGCTCATCAGCCTCTTGGGATATGGTCCAACACTTATGTTTATTTGACTTGACTTCACTACCGGCTATTAGACCCTGGATGGTTGGTGGTCTTTTGGCAAGAGAATTCAAGGTAACACACCACCACCCTTTACTTAATTGATCATATTCTATTACAGGTTCAAGTAAAACACCAGTCCGTCCGTGTACAATGACAGCAACGGAAATAGCAGGAAGTAAAAAATAAATAAATAAATAAAATTACATGGCAGCCAGGATCTGGCAACCCCCCCCCCCACCTTTTGTTTCTGTTTTCTCTTTTATTACAGGTATTTCTTCAGGCAAATGAAGACAATCACTTTCTCCATCTAGTTGGTGAATATACTGTATATTTACAATTTATAACAAAAATTTGCAAATTCACACCGAAACCTCAAAATCGATATTTTGTTGACATACATCCACACAACTTACAGCTTGAGTTCTACGCATGATTTAGCTACTCACTTACATATCACCATTACTATCGTGATAAGCAACTATCTTTGCTACCAAACGGGTCTTATTTATAGAAAGGTAGAAGATACCATGTATCTTGCAGACATGGTGTCTTATATGAATACTACCTGGGTTTGTAAGCTGATTATGGTAATCTTTCCTGGCTAGGAATGAATGTCAAGTTACTACAGTACTTGCACTGATACCACCTCTGCTAGCTGCATTCCCTAGTCTCAGGAAGTTACAACTTATTACTCCCCAGGTAGGGAAATTCTCTATGGGTAGGTCAGAGTTACCACCACTACCGTTACTTCAAACTGAGTCAACAACAACTGACTCGTAGGTTTTTACTGGGCTGAGCAACATAGGTAACCCCCTGGACTTACAGATGTGTGCACTAGTAATGTCACAAAAGCATATGTTCACACAAACATGATGAATCACACAAACAAGCGTCATAATTCTTTCTAAGACTAAGCAATCATTCAGTTAACATATTTTGCCTTTCCGCTAGTCAATCACTGAAAGTTGCAAACAGCTTGTGCCAGTCAACCAGCACACAATTCCTTGCTTGTATCAGACTTCTAATGAAGTAGGCCTGTCAATTGCTGACCCCCCCCCCCCTCCCCACTCCTTTAGTCTTTGCAGTGCAGTCCATCACAAATTTGCGGTCAGTGTGCAGCATATCCCTGGAACAATTGATAGGCTTGCGGCTTTCTTTCTTTTTTTCCTTGTTTCAGGTACCAAACCCCCGCCAACTGGTCCCAATAGATGTCAACTAACACATGCAACACTTCAAGCTTGGAATCTTGACTAATTACAATACTCCTGCAGCACATATCGAATCAGCACAATCACCAGGCAAAAAACTCTCAGTAACAAAATGTCAGTGCAGCCATACCAATGAAATATCAATTGAGAAACAACTTCCCAGCATATCAGTCCGACAAGGCCTACAAGTCAAAGCTCTCACATTAGTGCAGATACAACAGCAGTTGCTACTGAAGTTCCAGTTTAGCTCATGAACAACTTTTCGCTGGTTGAGCAGCTGTTATGGACAGAATAATTGTACCCCTGATGGCATCATCAGAAGTATCCCTAATGTTATTATTGGTACTTTAGTTTGTAGCTCGGAACCCTGGCAACCATTCCCGGGGGGGGTACATGACTTGAGGATGGACGGGGGTCTGCCGCCCGGTTTTCAGAAAGCTACCCTCTTCTAATTACCGAAACTTGCTTTTGATACCCACTTTTATGATTAATTTTGGCGGAAAACTGCCCTTTTTGACCATTTTTTGCGAATTTCAGCAAAACCCCACCCATGTTTATGGAAAATCTGCCGAAAAAGGACCCTTGTTTAGAGAATTTTGGGCCCAAAAACCCACCCATATGGGCGGCACATACCCGTACCCTAAATATGTTATGTACCCCCTCCGGGCAACCATTACAGGCTTTGGCAATATTGGGGTTGTATTTTGGCAGTAATTTTGGCGGCTGGACCACCCTTATGGTGGTCAATGTTTCGTTCAAACCTCATAATATACATTTTGGCTCAATTACCACTATCCCTGCGGGTGGTCTGTCCAACCTCACTACTGGTCGTCATTTCCCGAGTAGGGAAGTGAGTCTGGTGGTGAGAGAATTACTACTACTACTACTACTTCCCGGGTAGGGAAGAAGGGAATTTCTCTCCGGGTAGGAGAGAGTTACTACTACTACTACTACTACTACTTCCCGGGTAGGGAGGGAAGAAGGGAATTTCTCTCCGGGTAGGAGAGAGTTACTCCCGGGTAGGGAGGGAAGAAGGGAATTTTCTCTCCGGGTAGGAGAGAGTTACTACTACTACTACTACTACTACTTCCCGGGTAGGGAAGAAGGGAATACTACTACTACTACTTCCCGGGTAGGGAAGAAGGGAATACTACTACTACTACTATTACTTCCCGGGTAGGGAAGAAGGGAATGTCTCTCCGGGCTGGAGAGAGTTACTACTATTACTACGTAAGTTGTTGTATTTTAGAGTACTACTTTATTGAATGCGACCCCAAGTAACTGCCAAAGCTTGTCTACTTTCTCTGTGTTTACCTGGCCGCAGGAGTTAAGTTAACATTTACGCCCAAAGGAGTAAATGTATTTTAACGACAAGGCAATCCGGTCACCATCTTTGTTGTCATTGCCTTATAAGGCACGGTATCGTCTCAGTCCCCTCAATCAAGGCGCGGCCAAACTTCTTCCTGCCTTGTGCAAATTCGATCTCTCAGTTTCAGTCGTCTAAAAATTTCCCCTCCCTCCACCCCTGTCATCTCCCCGAATTGGAGTCAATGGTTTTTTCTTCCTGGTGCTTCATCCAGCCGGGTCGCACTCAACACAGTGTTATTTATGGTTAGCCATTAGTCTATTTTTAATTTGTTTACTCGTAGGCTGGACCACCCTTATGGTGGTCAATGTTTCGTTCAAACCTCATAATATACATTTTGGCTCAATTACCACTATCCCTGCGGGTGGTCTGTCCAACCTCACTACTGGTCGTCATTTCCCGAGTAGGGAAGTGAGTCTGGTGGTGAGAGAATTACTACTACTACTACTACTTCCCGGGTAGGGAAGAAGGGAATTTCTCTCCGGGTAGGAGAGAGTTACTACTACTACTACTACTACTACTTCCCGGGTAGGGAGGGAAGAAGGGAATTTCTCTCCGGGTAGGAGAGAGTTACTCCCGGGTAGGGAGGGAAGAAGGGAATTTTCTCTCCGGGTAGGAGAGAGTTACTACTACTACTACTACTACTACTACTACTTCCCGGGTAGGGAAGAAGGGAATACTACTACTACTACTTCCCGGGTAGGGAAGAAGGGAATACTACTACTACTACTATTACTTCCCGGGTAGGGAAGAAGGGAATGTCTCTCCGGGCTGGAGAGAGTTACTACTATTACTACGTGAGTTGTTGTATTTTTAGAGTACTACTTTATTGAATGCGACCCCAAGTAACTGCCAAAGCTTGTCTACTTTCTCTGTGTTTACCTGGCCGCAGGAGTTAATAGACAATTTTAGCGAAAAAGGTAAGCCTATGGCCTTGCCTTTTTGATGGCAAATCAGCTCTTTCCAAAATAGACAATTTTAGTGAGAAAGGTAAGCCTATAGCCTTACCTTTTGATGGAAAATCAGCTCTTTCCAAAATAGACAATTTTAGCGAGAAATGTAGGCCTATAGCCTTACCTTTTTGATGGAAAATCAGCTCTTTCCAAAATAGACAATTTTAGCGAAAAAGGTAAGCCTATGGCCTTGCCATTTTGATGGAAAATCTGCTCTTTCCAAAATAGACAATTTTAGCGAAAAAGGTAAGCCTATGGCCTTGCCTTTTTGATGGAAAATCTGCTCTTTCCAAAACAGACAATTTTAGCGAAAAAGGTAAGCCTATAGCCTTACCTTTTGATGGAAAATCAGCTCTTTCCAAAATAGACAATTTTAGCAAAAAAGGTAAGCCTATGGCCTTGCCTTTTTGATGGAAAATCTGCTCTTTCCAAAACAGACAATTTTAGCGAAAAAGGTAAGCCTATTGCCTTACCTTTTCGATGGAAAATCGGCTCTTTCCAAAACAGACAATTTTAGCGAAAAAGGTAAGCCTATTGCCTTACCTTTTTGATGGAAAATCAGCTCTTTCCAAAATAGACAATTTTAGCGAAAAAGGTAAGCCTATGGCCTTGCCTTTTTGATGGCAAATCAGCTCTTTCCAAAATAGACAATTTTAGTGAGAAAGGTAAGCCTATAGCCTTACCTTTTGATGGAAAATCAGCTCTTTCCAAAATAGACAATTTTAGCGAGAAATGTAAGCCTATAGCCTTACCTTTTCGATGGAAAATCTGCTCTTTCCAAAATAGACAATTTTAGTGAGAAAGGTAAGCCTATGGCCTTGCCTTTTTGATGGCAAATCAGCTCTTTCCAAAATAGACAATTTTAGTGAGAAAGGTAAGCCTATAGCCTTGCCTTTTTGATGGCAAATCAGCTCTTTCCAAAATAGACAATTTTAGTGAGAAAGGTAAGCCTATAGCCTTGCCTTTTTGATGGCAAATCAGCTCTTTCCAAGATAGACAATTTTAGTGAGAAAGGTAAGCCTATAGCCTTGCCTTTTTGATGGCAAATCAGCTCTTTCCAAAATAGACAATTTTAGTGCGAAAGGTAAGCCTATGGCCTTGCCTTTTTGATGGCAAATCAGCTCTTTCCAAAATAGACAATTTTAGTGAGAAAGGTAAGCCTATAGCCTTGCCTTTTTGATGGCAAATCAGCTCTTTCCAAAATAGACAATTTTAGTGAGAAAGGTAAGCCTATGGCCTTGCCTTTTTGATGGCAAATCAGCTCTTTCCAAAATAGACAATTTTAGTGAGAAAGGTAAGCCCATGGCCTTGCCTTTTTTATGGCAAATCAGCTCTTTCCAAAACAGACAATTTTAGCGAAAAAGGTAAGCCTATTGCCTTACCTTTTTGATGGAAAATCGGCTCTTTCCAATACAGACAATTTTAGCAAAAAAGGTAAGCCTATGGCCTTGCCTTTTTGATGGCAAATCAGCTCTTTCCAAAATAGACAATTTTATGGAGAAAGGTAAGCCTATAGCCTTACCTTTTGATGGAAAATCAGCTCTTTCCAAAATAGACAATTTTAGTGAGAAATGTAAGCCTATTGCCTTACCTTTTTGATGGAAAATCGGCTCTTTCCAAAACAGACAATTTTAGCAAAAAAGGTAAGCCTATGGCCTTGCCTTTTTGATGGCAAATCAGCTCTTTCCAAAATAGACAATTTTAGTGAGAAAGGTAAGCCTATAGCCTTACCTTTTGATGGAAAATCAGCTCTTTCCAAAATAGACAATTTTAGCGAGAAATGTAAGCCTATAGCCTTACCTTTTCGATGGAAAATCTGCTCTTTCCAAAACAGACAATTTTAGCGAGAAAGGTAAGCCTATAGCCTTACTTTTTGGTGGGAAAGCAGCTCTTTCCAAAATAGACAATTTTAGCGAAAAAGGTAAGCCTATATCCTTACCTTTTTGATGGAAAATCGGCTCTTTCCAAAATAGACAATTTTAGCGAAAAAGGTAAGCCTATGGCCTTGCCTTTTTGATGGAAAATCTGCTCTTTCCAAAACAGACAATTTTAGCGAAAAAGGTAAGCCTATTGCCTTACCTTTTTGATGGAAAATCGGCTCTTTCCAAAACAGACAATTTTAGCAAAAAAGATAAGCCTATTGCCTTACCTTTTTGATGGAAAATCAGCTCTTTCCAAAATAGACAATTTTAGCGAAAAAGGTAAGCCTATGGCCTTGCCTTTTTGATGGAAAATCTGCTCTTTCCAAAACAGACAATTTTAGCGAAAAAGGTAAGCCTATAGCCTTACCTTTTCGATGGAAAATCGGCTCTTTCCAAAATAGACAATTTTAGTGAGAAAGGTAAGCCTATGGCCTTGCCTTTTTGATGGAAAATCGGCTCTTTCCAAAACAGACAATTTTAGCGAAAAAGGTAAGCCTATAGCCTTACCTTTTCGATGGAAAATCGGCTCTTTCCAAAACAGACAATTTTAGCAAAAAAGGTAAGCCTATGGCCTTGCCTTTTTGATGGCAAATCAGCTCTTTCCAAAATAGACAATTTTATGGAGAAAGGTAAGCCTATAGCCTTACCTTTTGATGGAAAATCAGCTCTTTCCAAAATAGACAATTATAGTGAGAAATGTAAGCCTATTGCCTTACCTTTTTGATGGAAAATCGGCTCTTTCCAAAACAGACAATTTTAGCAAAAAAGGTAAGCCTATGGCCTTGCCTTTTTGATGGCAAATCAGCTCTTTCCAAAATAGACAATTTTAGTGAGAAAGGTAAGCCTATAGCCTTACCTTTTGATGGAAAATCAGCTCTTTCCAAAATAGACAATTTTAGCGAGAAATGTAAGCCTATAGCCTTACCTTTTCGATGGAAAATCTGCTCTTTCCAAAACAGACAATTTTAGCGAGAAAGGTAAGCCTATAGCCTTACTTTTTGGTGGGAAAGCAGCTCTTTCCAAAATAGACAATTTTAGCGAAAAAGGTAAGCCTATATCCTTACCTTTTTGATGGAAAATCGGCTCTTTCCAAAATAGACAATTTTAGCGAAAAAGGTAAGCCTATGGCCTTGCCTTTTTGATGGAAAATCGGCTCTTTCAAAAACAGACAATTTTAGCGAAAAAGGTAAGCCTATAGCCTTACCTTTTCGATGGAAAATCTGCTCTTTCCAAAACAGACAATTTTAGCGAAAAAGGTAAGCCTATAGCCTTACCTTTTCGATGGAAAATCGGCTCTTTCCAAAATAGACAATTTTAGTGAGAAAGGTAAGCCTATGGCCTTGCCTTTTTGATGGAAAATCTGCTCTTTCCAAAACAGACAATTTTAGCGAAAAAGGTAAGCCTATAGCCTTACCTTTTCGATGGAAAATCGGCTCTTTCCAAAATAGACAATTTTAGTGAGAAAGGTAAGCCTATGGCCTTGCCTTTTTGATGGAAAATCGGCTCTTTCCAAAATAGACAATTTTAGCGAAAAAGGTAAGCCTATAGCCTTACCTTTTCGATGGAAAATCAGCTCTTTCCAAAATAGACAATTTTAGCGAAAAAGGTAAGCCTATGGCCTTGCCTTTTTGATGGAAAATCTGCTCTTTCCAAAACAGACAATTTTAGCGAAAAAGGTAAGCCTATAGCCTTACCTTTTCGATGGAAAATCAGCTCTTTCCAAAATAGACAATTTTAGCGAAAAAGGTAAGCCTATAGCCTTACCTTTTCGATGGAAAATCGGCTCTTTCCAAAATAGACAATTTTAGTGAGAAAGGTAAGCCTATGGCCTTGCCTTTTTGATGGAAAATCGGCTCTTTCCAAAACAGACAATTTTAGCGAAAAAGGTAAGCCTATAGCCTTACCTTTTCGATGGAAAATCTGCTCTTTCCAAAACAGACAATTTTAGCGAAAAAGGTAAGCCTATAGCCTTACCTTTTCGATGGAAAATCGGCTCTTTCCAAAATAGACAATTTTAGTGAGAAAGGTAAGCCTATGGCCTTGCCTTTTTGATGGAAAATCTGCTCTTTCCAAAACAGACAATTTTAGCGAAAAAGGTAAGCCTATAGCCTTACCTTTTCGATGGAAAATCAGCTCTTTCCAAAATAGACAATTTTAGCGAGAAATGTAAGCCTATAGCCTTACCTTTTCGATGGAAAATCTGCTCTTTCCAAAACAGACAATTTTAGCGAGAAAGGTAAGCCTATAGCCTTACTTTTTGGTGGGAAAGCAGCTCTTTCCAAAATAGACAATTTTAGCGAAAAAGGTAAGCCTATATCCTTACCTTTTTGATGGAAAATCGGCTCTTTCCAAAATAGACAATTTTAGCGAAAAAGGTAAGCCTATGGCCTTGCCTTTTTGATGGAAAATCTGCTCTTTCCAAAACAGACAATTTTAGCGAAAAAGGTAAGCCTATTGCCTTACCTTTTTGATGGAAAATCGGCTCTTTCCAAAACAGACAATTTTAGCAAAAAAGATAAGCCTATTGCCTTACCTTTTTGATGGAAAATCAGCTCTTTCCAAAATAGACAATTTTAGCGAAAAAGGTAAGCCTATGGCCTTGCCTTTTTGATGGAAAATCTGCTCTTTCCAAAACAGACAATTTTAGCGAAAAAGGTAAGCCTATAGCCTTACCTTTTCGATGGAAAATCGGCTCTTTCCAAAATAGACAATTTTAGTGAGAAAGGTAAGCCTATGTCCTTGCCTTTTTGATGGAAAATCGGCTCTTTCCAAAACAGACAATTTTAGCGAAAAAGGTAAGCCTATAGCCTTACCTTTTCGATGGAAAATCTGCTCTTTCCAAAACAGACAATTTTAGCGAAAAAGGTAAGCCTATAGCCTTACCTTTTCGATGGAAAATCGGCTCTTTCCAAAATAGACAATTTTAGTGAGAAAGGTAAGCCTATGGCCTTGCCTTTTTGATGGAAAATCTGCTCTTTCCAAAACAGACAATTTTAGCGAAAAAGGTAAGCCTATAGCCTTACCTTTTCGATGGAAAATCGGCTCTTTCCAAAATAGACAATTTTAGTGAGAAAGGTAAGCCTATGGCCTTGCCTTTTTGATGGAAAATCGGCTCTTTCCAAAATAGACAATTTTAGCGAAAAAGGTAAGCCTATAGCCTTACCTTTTCGATGGAAAATCAGCTCTTTCCAAAATAGACAATTTTAGCGAAAAAGGTAAGCCTATGGCCTTGCCTTTTTGATGGAAAATCTGCTCTTTCCAAAACAGACAATTTTAGCGAAAAAGGTAAGCCTATAGCCTTACCTTTTCGATGGAAAATCAGCTCTTTCCAAAATAGACAATTTTAGCGAAAAAGGTAAGCCTATGGCCTTGCCTTTTTGATGGAAAATCTGCTCTTTCCAAAACAGACAATTTTAGCGAAAAAGGTAAGCCTATTGCCTTACCTTTTTGATGGAAAATCAGCTCTTTCCAAAACAGACAATTTTAGCGAAAAAGGTAAGCCTATAGCCTTACCTTTTCGATGGAAAATCGGCTCTTTCCAAAACAGACAATTTTAGCGAAAAAGGTAAGCCTATAGCCTTACCTTTTCGATGGAAAATCAGCTCTTTCCAAAATAGACAATTTTAGCGAAAAAGGTAAGCCTATAGCCTTACCTTTTTGATGGAAAATCAGCTCTTTCCAAAATAGACAATTTTAGCGAAAAAGGTAAGCCTATGGCCTTGCCTTTTTGATGGAAAATCTGCTCTTTCCAAAACAGACAATTTTAGCGAGAAAGGTAAGCCTATAGCCTTACCTTTTTGATGGAAAATCAGCTCTTTCCAAAATAGACAATTTTAGCGAAAAAGGTAAGCCTATTGCCTTACCTTTTTGATGGAAAATCAGCTCTTTCCAAAATAGACAATTTTAGCGAAAAAGGTAAGCCTATGGCCTTGCCTTTTTGATGGAAAATCTGCTCTTTCCAAAACAGACAATTTTAGCAAAAAAGGTAAGCCTATTGCCTTACCTTTTTGATGGAAAATCAGCTCTTTCCAAAATAGACAATTTTAGCGAAAAAGGTAAGCCTATGGCCTTGCCTTTTTGATGGCAAATCAGCTCTTTCCAAAATAGCCAATTTTAGTGAGAAAGGTAAGCCTATAGCCTTACCTTTTGATGGAAAATCAGCTCTTTCCAAAATAGACAATTTTAGCGAGAAATGTAGGCCTATAGCCTTACCTTTTTGATGGAAAATCGGCTCTTTCCAAAACAGACAATTTTAGCGAAAAAGGTAAGCCTATGGCCTTGCCTTTTTGATGGAAAATCAGCTCTTTCCAAAATAGACAATTTTAGCGAAAAAGGTAAGCCTATGGCCTTGCCTTTTTGATGGAAAATCTGCTCTTTCCAAAACAGACAATTTTAGCGAAAAAGGTAAGCCTATTGCCTTACCTTTTTGATGGAAAATCTGCTCTTTCCAAAACAGACAATTTTAGCGAAAATGGAAAGCCTATATCCTTACCTTTTTGATGGAAAATCGGCTCTTTCCAAAATAGACAATTTTAGCGAAAAAGGTAAGCCTATTGCCTTACCTTTTTGATGGAAAATCAGCTCTTTCCAAAATAGACAATTTTAGCGAAAAAGGTAAGCCTATGGCCTTGCCTTTTTGATGGCAAATCAGCTCTTTCCAAAATAGACATATTTAGTGAGAAAGGTAAGCCTATAGCCTTACCTTTTGATGGAAAATCAGCTCTTTCCAAAATAGACAATTTTAGCGAGAAATGTAAGCCTATAGCCTTACCTTTTCGATGGAAAATCTGCTCTTTCCAAAACAGACAATTTTAGCAAAAAAGGTAAGCCTATTGCCTTACCTTTTTGATGGAAAATCAGCTCTTTCCAAAATAGACAATTTTAGCAAAAAAGGTAAGCATATGGCCTTACCTTTTTGATGGAAAATCAGCTCTTTCCAAAATAGACAATTTTAGCGAAAAAGGTAAGCCTATTGCCTTACCTTTTTGATGGAAAATCAGCTCTTTCCAAAATAGACAATTTTAGCGAAAAAGGTAAGCCTATTGCCTTACCTTTTTGATGGAAAATCAGCTCTTTCCAAAATAGACAATTTTAGCAAAAAAGGTAAGCCTATTGCCTTACCATTTTGATGGAAAATCAGCTCTTTCCAAAATAGACAATTTTAGCGAAAAAGGTAAGCCTATTGCCTTACCTTTTTGATGGAAAATCAGCTCTTTCCAAAATAGACAATTTTAGCGAAAAAGGTAAGCCTATTGCCTTACCTTTTTGATGGAAAATCAGCTCTTTCCAAAATAGACAATTTTAGCAAAAAAGGTAAGCCTATAGCCTTACCTTTTTGATGGAAAATCAGCTCTTTCCAAAATAGACAATTTTAGCAAAAAAGGTAAGCCTATTGCCTTACCTTTTTGATGGAAAATCAGCTCTTTCCAAAATAGACAATTTTAGCAAAAAAGGTAAGCCTATTGCCTTACCTTTTTGATGGAAAATCAGCTCTTTCCAAAATAGACAATTTTAGCAAAAAAGGTAAGCCTATTGCCTTACCTTTTCGATGGAAAATCAGCTCTTTCCAAAATAGACAATTTTAGCAAAAAAGGTAAGCCTATTGCCTTACCTTTTCGATGGAAAATCAGCTCTTTCCAAAATGGACAATTTTAGCAAAAAAGGTAAGCCTATAGCCTTACCTTTTTGATGGAAAATCAGCTCTTTCCAAAATAGACAATTTTAGCGAAAAAGGTAAGCCTATTGCCTTACCTTTTCGATGGAAAATCAGCTCTTTCCAAAATAGACAATTTTAGCAAAAAAGGTAAGCCTATTGCCTTACCTTTTCGATGGAAAATCAGCTCTTTCCAAAACAGACAATTTTAGCGAAAAAGGTAAGCCTATAGCCTTACCTTTTTGATGGAAAATCAGCTCTTTCCAAAATAGACAATTTTAGCGAAAAAGGTAAGCCTATTGCCTTACCTTTTCGATGGAAAATCAGCTCTTTCCAAAATAGACAGTTTTAGCGAAAAAGGTAAGCCTATAGCCTTACCTTTTTGATGGAAAATCAGCTCTTTCCAAAATAGACAATTTTAGCGAAAAAGGTAAGCATATGGCCTTACTTTTTGATGGAAAATCAGCTCTTTCCAAAATAGACAATTTTAGCAAAAAAGGTAAGCCTATTGCCTTACCTTTTGATGGAAAATCTGCTCTTTCCAAAATAGACAATTTTAGCGAAAAAGGTAAGCATATGGCCTTACTTTTTGATGGAAAATCAGCTCTTTCCAAAATAGACAATTTTAGCGAAAAAGGTAAGCCTATTGCCTTACCTTTTCGATGGAAAATCAGCTCTTTCCAAAATAGACAATTTTAGCGAAAAAGGTAAGCCTATAGCCTTACCATTTTGATGGAAAATCAGCTCTTTCCAAAATAGACAATTTTAGCGAAAAAGGTAAGCCTATTGCCTTACCTTTTCGATGGAAAATCAGCTCTTTCCAAAACAGACAATTTTAGCGAAAAAGGTAAGCCTATAGCCTTACCTTTTTGATGGAAAATCAGCTCTTTCCAAAATAGACAATTTTAGCGAAAAAGGTAAGCCTATTGCCTTACCTTTTTGATGGAAAATCAGCTCTTTCCAAAATAGACAATTTTAGCGAAAAAGGTAAGCCTATTGCCTTACCTTTTTGATGGAAAATCAGCTCTTTCCAAAATAGACAATTTTAGCAAAAAAGGTAAGCCTATAGCCTTACCTTTTTGATGGAAAATCAGCTCTTTCCAAAATAGACAATTTTAGCAAAAAAGGTAAGCCTATTGCCTTACCTTTTTGATGGAAAATCAGCTCTTTCCAAAATAGACAATTTTAGCAAAAAAGGTAAGCCTATTGCCTTACCTTTTTGATGGAAAATCAGCTCTTTCCAAAATAGACAATTTTAGCAAAAAAGGTAAGCCTATTGCCTTACCTTTTCGATGGAAAATCAGCTCTTTCCAAAATAGACAATTTTAGCAAAAAAGGTAAGCCTATTGCCTTACCTTTTCGATGGAAAATCAGCTCTTTCCAAAATGGACAATTTTAGCAAAAAAGGTAAGCCTATAGCCTTACCTTTTTGATGGAAAATCAGCTCTTTCCAAAATAGACAATTTTAGCGAAAAAGGTAAGCCTATTGCCTTACCTTTTCGATGGAAAATCAGCTCTTTCCAAAATAGACAATTTTAGCAAAAAAGGTAAGCCTATTGCCTTACCTTTTCGATGGAAAATCAGCTCTTTCCAAAACAGACAATTTTAGCGAAAAAGGTAAGCCTATAGCCTTACCTTTTTGATGGAAAATCAGCTCTTTCCAAAATAGACAATTTTAGCGAAAAAGGTAAGCCTATTGCCTTACCTTTTCGATGGAAAATCAGCTCTTTCCAAAATAGACAATTTTAGCGAAAAAGGTAAGCCTATAGCCTTACCTTTTTGATGGAAAATCAGCTCTTTCCAAAATAGACAATTTTAGCGAAAAAGGTAAGCCTATTGCCTTACCTTTTTGATGGAAAATCAGCTCTTTCCAAAATAGACAATTTTAGCAAAAAAGGTAAGCCTATTGCCTTACCTTTTGATGGAAAATCTGCTCTTTCCAAAATAGACAATTTTAGCGAAAAAGGTAAGCATATGGCCTTACTTTTTGATGGAAAATCAGCTCTTTCCAAAATAGACAATTTTAGCGAAAAAGGTAAGCCTATTGCCTTACCTTTTCGATGGAAAATCAGCTCTTTCCAAAATAGACAATTTTAGCGAAAAAGGTAAGCCTATAGCCTTACCATTTTGATGGAAAATCAGCTCTTTCCAAAATAGACAATTTTAGCGAAAAAGGTAAGCCTATTGCCTTACCTTTTCGATGGAAAATCAGCTCTTTCCAAAATAGACAATTTTAGCGAAAAAGGTAAGCCTATAGCCTTACCTTTTTGATGGAAAATCAGCTCTTTCCAAAATAGACAATTTTAGCGAAAAAGGTAAGCCTATAGCCTTACCTTTTTGATGGAAAATCAGCTCTTTCCAAAATAGACAATTTTAGCGAAAAAGGTAAGCCTATAGCCTTACCTTTTTGATGGAAAATCGGCTCTTTCCAAAATAGACAATTTTAGTGAGAAAGGTAAGCCTATGGCCTTGCCTTTTTGATGGAAAATCGGCTCTTTCCAAAATAGACAATTTTAGCGAAAAAGGTAAGCCTATAGCCTTACCTTTTCGATGGAAAATCAGCTCTTTCCAAAATAGACAATTTTAGCGAAAAAGGTAAGCCTATGGCCTTGCCTTTTTGATGGAAAATCTGCTCTTTCCAAAACAGACAATTTTAGCGAAAAAGGTAAGCCTATAGCCTTACCTTTTCGATGGAAAATCAGCTCTTTCCAAAATAGACAATTTTAGCGAAAAAGGTAAGCCTATGGCCTTGCCTTTTTGATGGAAAATCTGCTCTTTCCAAAACAGACAATTAACGCCGGGCGGCCACCAAACAGACTGAACAATAGAGATAACAACCTTCATCCTTGGCAGCTTTTGGGGTCATATCTGGCATATAATACAACCTTCATTAAATCACATACTCTTAAGTGATATACTTCTAAAGTCTGATACTTCTTTCTTCATACTTGTTAATACGGCATTCTTTTAACATCTGCCTGATACTTTTCAATTGCCCTTTCTTGAGCCATATTCTTCTAGAGACTCATATTTCTTGAGACTCATGCAACTACATCTCAAACTCTAATCCTCATACTTTTTCAATTAATTCTTCTCATACAACTAAATCTCAGATAAAAGCCGCAAACGTGCGGCCATACCGGCTTCAATCTGATATTATTTCAAAGTCTCATCATCCCTTCAGAGACTATTTAACGCATACCACTAAGTCTGATACTTTTTCAAAGTCTCATCTTTCCAGAGACATTTTAATTTCATACATTTTAAGTCTCATACAGTTCTAAGACTCATACATTTTAAGTCTCATACTTTTTCAATTTCATTTTCGCAAGTATCATCTTTCCAGAGACTCGTATTTCTAAGACGCATACAGTTCTAACGCTCATACATTTTAAGTCTCATACATTTTAAGTCTCATACATTTTAAGTCTCATACTTTTTCAATTTCATTTTCTCACGTCTCATCTTCCTGAGACTGGTATTTCTAAGACTCATACAATTCTAAGTCTCATACATTTTAAGTCTCATACATTTTAAGTCTCATACTTTTTCAATTTCATTTTCTCAAGTCTCATCTTCCTGAGACTGGTATTTCTAAGACTCATACAATTCTAAGTCTCATACATTTTAAGTCTCATACATTTTAAGTCTCATACATTTTAAGTCTCATACTTTTTCAATTTCATTTTCTCAAGTCTCATCTTCCTGAGACTGGTATTTCTAAGACTCATACAATTCTAAGTCTCATACATTTTAAGTCTCATACATTTTAAGTCTCATACATTTTAAGTCTCATACTTTTTCAATTTCACTTTCTCAAGTCTCATCTTTCCAGAGACTCGTATTTCTAAGACTCATACAATTCTAAGTCTCATACATTTTAAGTCTCATACATTTTAAGTCTCATACTTTTTCAATTTCATTTCCTCAAGTCTCGTCTTTCCAGAGACTCGTATTTCTAAGACTCATACAATTCTAAGTCTCATACATTTTAAGTCTCATACTTTTTCTATTTCATTTTCTCAAGTCTCATCTTTCCAGAGACTCGAATTTCTAAGACTCGTACAATTCTAAGTCTCGTTCATTTTAAGACTCATACTTTTTCTATTTCATTTTCTTAAGTCTCATCTTTCCAGATACCCGTATTTCTAATACTCATACAGTTCTAAGTTTCATACATTTTAAGTCTCATGCTTTTTCAATTTCATTTCAGAGTCTCATTTTACCCGAGACTATTAAACTCATACATTTTAAGTCTCGAATACTTAAACCTCATACTTTTTCAATTTCATCTTGGACTTCATTCTATTGTAAGGCTCATACAATTATGTGAGACGCATACGTGATACCAAGCCTAAGCGAGGGTGCACTTGTGGGGCAAGACAGGCAACACCTGAGCAAACCCGTGCACTACATAAGATATGCGGTTTAAGTGAACAAAATTATGAGCGGGTTCAGGGATAATACCGAGAAAGGCTGCAAGTGAGTGGCCAGACCACTTTTGACTATGTACAACTATGGACTTAAACCAGAGATATGACCCGGATCTTGTGGACAAGGTACTGAATTGAGGGAGGCGGGAGGGCGACAAATCTTTGATCTACCAAACCCACCAAAGCAGAGTCAACAGGAATACTTGCGATGCTCGATACAGGCGTTGGCAATGCCATGAGGTGAGACCTGGTACTAGTGGACCAACCAGGGGGTTTGGGGGTGAGACAAATGGGTTTGGTGGCCTTGGCGTTAAGCTCAATTTACGAGCGTAGAATTTTCGATTAACGCCGGGCGGCCACCAAACAGACTGAACAATAGAGATAACAACCTTCATCCTTGGCAGCTTTTGGGGTCATATCTGGCATATAATACAACCTTCATTAAATCACATACTCTTAAGTGATATACTTCTAAAGTCTGATACTTCTTTCTTCATACTTGTTAATACGGCATTCTTTTAACATCTGCCTGATACTTTTCAATTGCCTTTTCTTGAGCCATATTCTTCTAGAGACTCATATTTCTTGAGACTCATGCAACTAAATCTCAAACTCTAATCCTCATACTTTTTCAATTAATTCTTCTCATACAACTAAATCTCAGATAAAAGCCGCAAACGTGCGGCCATACCGCCAAAGTAACCGCCAAAGTAACCCCAAAGCCACCAGGATGACCTTATATGACCATAACATAAACTCACAACTTTTGTATCCTCGTACAACCAAGCTCATTGGGCATCTGATGAATTACTTCTACTTTAACTGGCAACATATGTTTATCTATCTCACTCAAATTCTACAAGTGGCTCTGCATAGATTCACTTCCGGTGAAGTCCCATTTGTGTGAGAATGCTGTTGAACAATTTGAAGCACATTGTTGGTGGTTCTGAGTTGTTTTACATCATGCAACTTTGAACACCTGTTGAAAGATAATCAAGAGCGAGCACATGGGCTGTTCTAACAATCGCTGAGGGTTCAAATACAATTAGCTACAGCAGGGAGCAACTAAAGGGTGCAATGGTAGGAGTTTATATGATATGCTGAGACTGTGTGTCAACATCTGTGAGGAGATGAAGGGTTTCACTGTGGGAAATACTGTACTAAACCATCTGCTGTAGTATGTCATTTGTTGCTGTGGTTCTTGTTGTTGATAAATGTACATCTTATACTCAACCCCTGATGATTTTGTCTAAGTGACATTTCCTGCACTGGATCAAAATGTGTTGATGCCCAAAGGGGTGTCAATGATAGCATTGCATGAAGGCCCTGTGCATAAAGCTGTGAGATTACTGTACCTGCAAGGAAACAAAATAAAGGATGGGGAAAGGGGGTTGGTAAACCTGGGAATGTGCGTTTATCAACATAAAACAGTGGTCATCCTATTAGTATCTCTGTGCAGCATTTTAGGCCCAAAGGACAATTATCTTGAGCCTAACTTCTAATACTGCATATCAAGTGACAAACTTTCTTTTTCTGCAAAGAGCACAAGTTGCAGCGTTGCCCAAGGGTATGCCCAAAAAAGTACACCTGGTAGGATAATGTGGGATTACTGCACCTGCAAGAAAACATGAGGGAAAGGAGGGGGGGGGAAAGGGGTGATGGGTTGGTTAGTCTGTATTGCTCTAAATTGAACAGTGATCATCCTCTACTTGAGAAATTGGAAGAACATGTGTCCTTCTCCTGACCACTACACTGGAAGAGTCGTTTACCTCCTGGCATTATGAATAAAGCCAGGTGCTTGTACAATGCACAACTAGTGTAACTGGGATGATAGCAAATGATGTAGACTTATAAGATTCTATTGCGTAGACCATAGACCATGGAACAGCTGGACAAAACCTGCAATATTTGTGTTACAACCATAGGCCATGCATGGTGTAATGTATGCTTTAAGCAATGCTACTCTATCAATGTGGTTAAAACTCAATGAGCAACTTCAATGCTGACGGATATGTCTGTCATTACAGTGACTTTTCAATTCAAGCAAGGTTATTGCATACTACCACATAAATTGAAGAAGGCTAGAAAGTGATGTAATAGAGGTGGGAAATTCCTACAGGGAAACTCGCTGTGCAGTAAATTTATATAACCGGGGTTTGTGAATGGAGGACAGATAATTGAAGATCAGATACCTTGTCTGTTTGTAATGCTGCCAATTTGCCTTGAGTGGGTAACCAGCAGCTGACAAAGATGCCCTTTTTTGATTTTCTTTTCTTTTCTTTTGACGTTTATAGCTGTGCTCAGCACATAATGATTGTGAACTGCGGCAACATCAGCCAGAGTACAATATTGTTCCTTTTTTCAACAACCCGCAAGTTCTGGACCCTTCTTTCTTGTTTGCTCAGCACTTGATATGTCTATGATATGGCAGCTTCGATACCTTCATTTCCACCATTGCTACCCCCATTGATTCTTAATGTAGTTGATGCTGTATAATCAATGGCAATTGAAGCACCTTACTGGGATTAGATAATCGGTTGAGATGCAGTAGTTTGTGACTCTGAAGGAAGTCTTACTCAAGCAGCAATTTGCTCCTCGTTGCTGCATATTTGGCGCCATGCCCGACGCTGGATTAATTAGCTGGATTCGATGGTAGCTTTTCATGCCTGCCTCATACACCAGTCGTGATCTGCAACCACGGTTCCAGTAATGAAAGTGTTATTTCTGATATAAAGCCATACCCGAGAAGGATAACAAATTGCACGTATTGCTTGAGCTTGGTTCTTGCGATACTATTACTGGGTAGGCCATCGGGCGAGACAGGTAAACAACAGCTTGCACATCTCTTCCCTCTTTCCTGTCAAAATGGCTGCTCATAACAATATGATAACATTGAGAATTCCACTGCCACCTTGTTGCACGGATACTTCAACGCCAACATAAGAATATTGCAGCGGTCAGATACACAGAATAATCGACAAATCTTTGATCTACCAAACCCACCAAAGCAGAGTCAACAGGAATACTTGCGATGCTCGATACAGGCGTTGGCAATGCCATGAGGTGAGACCTGGTACTAGTGGACCAACCAGGGGGTTTGGGGGTGAGACAAATGGGTTTGGTGGCCTTGGCGTTAAGCTCAATTTACGAGCGTAGAATTTTCGATTTTAGCGAAAAAGGTAAGCCTATTGCCTTACCTTTTTGATGGAAAATCAGCTCTTTCCAAAACAGACAATTTTAGCGAAAATGGAAAGCCTATAGCCTTACCTTTTCGATGGAAAATCGGCTCTTTCCAAAACAGACAATTTTAGCGAAAAAGGTAAGCCTATAGCCTTACCTTTTCGATGGAAAATCAGCTCTTTCCAAAATAGACAATTTTAGCGAAAAAGGTAAGCCTATGGCCTTGCCTTTTTGATGGAAAATCTGCTCTTTCCAAAACAGACAATTTTAGCGAGAAAGGTAAGCCTATAGCCTTACCTTTTTGATGGAAAATCAGCTCTTTCCAAAATAGACAATTTTAGCGAAAAAGGTAAGCCTATGGCCTTGCCTTTTTGATGGAAAATCTGCTCTTTCCAAAACAGACAATTTTAGCGAGAAAGGTAAGCCTATAGCCTTACCTTTTTGATGGAAAATCAGCTCTTTCCAAAATAGACAATTTTAGCGAAAAAGGTAAGCCTATTGCCTTGCCTTTTTGATGGAAAATCAGCTCTTTCCAAAATAGACAATTTTAGCGAAAAAGGTAAGCCTATGGCCTTGCCTTTTTGATGGAAAATCAGCTCTTTCCAAAACAGACAATTTTAGCAAAAAAGGTAAGCCTATTGCCTTACCTTTTTGATGGAAAATCAGCTCTTTCCAAAATAGACAATTTTAGCGAAAAAGGTAAGCCTATGGCCTTGCCTTTTTGATGGCAAATCAGCTCTTTCCAAAATAGACAATTTTAGTGAGAAAGGTAAGCCTATAGCCTTACCTTTTGATGGAAAATCAGCTCTTTCCAAAATAGACAATTTTAGCGAGAAATGTAGGCCTATAGCCTTACCTTTTTGATGGAAAATCGGCTCTTTCCAAAACAGACAATTTTAGCGAAAAAGGTAAGCCTATGGCCTTGCCTTTTTGATGGAAAATCAGCTCTTTCCAAAATAGACAATTTTAGCGAAAAAGGTAAGCCTATGGCCTTGCCTTTTTGATGGAAAATCTGCTCTTTCCAAAACAGACAATTTTAGCGAAAAAGGTAAGCCTATTGCCTTACCTTTTTGATGGAAAATCTGCTCTTTCCAAAACAGACAATTTTAGCGAAAATGGAAAGCCTATATCCTTACCTTTTTGATGGAAAATCGGCTCTTTCCAAAATAGACAATTTTAGCGAAAAAGGTAAGCCTATTGCCTTACCTTTTTGATGGAAAATCAGCTCTTTCCAAAATAGACAATTTTAGCGAAAAAGGTAAGCCTATGGCCTTGCCTTTTTGATGGCAAATCAGCTCTTTCCAAAATAGACATATTTAGTGAGAAAGGTAAGCCTATAGCCTTACCTTTTGATGGAAAATCAGCTCTTTCCAAAATAGACAATTTTAGCGAGAAATGTAAGCCTATAGCCTTACCTTTTCGATGGAAAATCTGCTCTTTCCAAAACAGACAATTTTAGCAAAAAAGGTAAGCCTATTGCCTTACCTTTTTGATGGAAAATCAGCTCTTTCCAAAATAGACAATTTTAGCAAAAAAGGTAAGCCTATTGCCTTACCTTTTTGATGGAAAATCAGCTCTTTCCAAAATAGACAATTTTAGCGAAAAAGGTAAGCCTATTGCCTTACCTTTTTGATGGAAAATCAGCTCTTTCCAAAATAGACAATTTTAGCGAAAAAGGTAAGCCTATTGCCTTACCTTTTTGATGGAAAATCAGCTCTTTCCAAAATAGACAATTTTAGCAAAAAAGGTAAGCCTATAGCCTTACCATTTTGATGGAAAATCAGCTCTTTCCAAAATAGACAATATTAGCGAAAAAGGTAAGCCTATTGTCTTACCTTTTTGATGGAAAATCAGCTCTTTCCAAAATAGACAATTTTAGCAAAAAAGGTAAGCCTATTGCCTTACCTTTTTGATGGAAAATCAGCTCTTTCCAAAATAGACAATTTTAGCAAAAAAGGTAAGCCTATAGCCTTACCTTTTTGATGGAAAATCAGCTCTTTCCAAAATAGACAATTTTAGCGAAAAAGGTAAGCCTATTGCCTTACCTTTTTGATGGAAAATCAGCTTTAACCCATGCGGCTCCGGAGAATGATTCTAAAAGAGACAATTCAGTGGCGGTCTAGGGGTCGTATCTGAAATATCACAAAATATGTAACATAACACATACTGGTAAGTACTAACGTTTTGTGCGAGTAGTTTGGTGTAATTCTCCTCTGCCGCAGCAAGAGGTAGTAGCAGTAATTCTCCTCCACCGCAGTGCGAGGTAGTATTTCTCCTCCGCATTCGGTGAGAGGTAGTAGCAGTAATTCTCCTCCACCGCAGTGCGAGGTAGTATTTCTCCTCCGCCGTCGGCATGAGGTAGTAGCAGTCGATTCTCCTCCACCGTTGTGCAAGGTAGAACCTCTCCTCCGCAGTCTGCGAGAGGTAGTAGCAGTAATTCTCCTCCACCGCAGTGCGAGGTAGTATTTCTCCTCCGCCGTCGGCATGAGGTAGTAGCAGTCGTTCTCCTCCACCGCAGTGCGAGGTAGAACATCTCCTCCGCAGTCGGCGAGAGGTAGTAGTAGTCGTCCTTGTAGTAGTTGTCTTAAAACTACAATAAACTACCTAGATCAATAACTAAAACAACTGGTTAATATAGGGAGGCTAGTTAAGGGGGCATATTAAATCCCTATATCTTAAGGTACAAACAAGTATAGTTAACCTGGCCACCTATTGTGTGGCCCAAACCGCCAAAGTACAGCCAAATTTGTGCACCCTAGACCCTACCACTGTAGTTGACCATATTCGTACTGCTAAATTCCCAGGTGGTCCCTTAGTATGGGGACCAGCCCGTGGATGCTGGGACTGGTTTTCTGCTAGGATGTCAGGAACTTGATATAATATATTTCTAGGTGCTCTAATATACCCCTCAAGCAGTTAGTGGACCAATGCCCCAGGACTTTTATCAGCCAGACAGGGATGTTCGCTGCTGTCGCATATGCCCCAATTCTGAAGCTTGATGGTATGTGTTTTTGTTGGCATCTTTTCCTTTCGCCCGGTTATTAATAGATACATCATGTATACCGTATGGTCCTTGTACAGTCCCTTTTTCTTGTTGAATTTTGTTGTTGTATAACCTTCTGATACAGGCAGTTGCCGGAGTTCCTCATTTTGAACTATGTGTGCATGATGTAACTCTGGAGACCTGTTGAAAGAAGAGAGAGAGCGAGCATATGCCATACTAATGATAATTTTGGCCTTAAACAAGGAACCTTATTTGCAATCCGTAAGAAATTGAATGAGAGTGGGACAATAGGGATATATTTATAAACTTTGCCTGATTAACATAGGCCAGGCTGATTCAGCTGGTTTGTTCTATTTGATAATAATTTTGTTGTTGTTATATATTTGTGACATTTGTTGTGAACATTTTCCTGTAATAAAGTCAACATTTGTTAGTTGCCTGCAAGGCTTTGCATAGAGTAGGTGAGTAGGTTGACTGTTTGGTCTGCAAAGAAAAACTCATAGAGATACATAAAGAAGGGGTGGCGACAGGTGAGCATTGAATTTGTTGTTTGTTTGTTTGTTTTTTTTTTGTTTTTTTTTTTTTTATTTAATTAAATACAGTATTTTTGTACGTTTGTTGGTCTGCTTGTTGTGGTCAAGAATTGTTTGGGATAAAGTTGTGAACCTACTTGACCTGCAAGAAAAAACAAAGGCGGAAGGGTGGGGGGGATTGCATAATGGTGAATCTTTGGATTGATTAATCTAGATTAATTGTTTGTTTGTTTGTTTTTGTTTTGCTTCTCTATGCTACTCTCTTTTATACCTGAACCAATACTGGTGGATTCTTTTGGTACTTGATGAATTCCTTTTGTTTGAGCCTTCTGAATCTGCAGATAATGAGATAAAGAGAGAGAGAGAGAAGGGTGGTGGGACTGCCAAGTAGGGGATGGGGTGTAATACAAATTGCTGAGTATTAGAGCACCCTTCCTGTTTCTGACATTGCTGAGGTGATACTTTCTAATCTCCAGCCCTGCGATGTAATGATAAATTTGTTATTTCTATTTTTCTGTGTGTGTCTGTGTGTGTATCCTAAGACTGTGCATGACCGTTTAAACAATCCTGAAACTTCCAGCAATAGAAACAAAAGGAGGGGTGATGTAGGTGAAAGGGAGTGCAAATGGCTCGAAAGCTTATATGAGTTATTTTTACTTGTCCTCTTCAGCAATTTTTTAAATGTTTTTCGTGTACTCATACTTGTAAGCGTTCTTTCGTAGATATATTAGACTATTAGACTATCTTCTTATATTAGACTAACATGTAAGCTTAGCTGAGAATATTCCTGAAAATGAAAGAGAAAATGAAAAAGGGGGGGGGGGGGGTTGGATTGCACATTTTGACTGACAAAGGTTTGTAGTTATTATTGCTTCACCTAGCATGCTTCTTGCGATTGTCCTAGAGTGAATCAATATCAAGGTTATGAAAGTGACACAATGTCATTACGAAGCACACTGAATGAGGGTGGGGTAATGCAGTAGGGAAGTTCGTTGTCACGTCATGATTGTGCTGGAAGATCATAGGTGTCCTACTTCACAAGATTCTGAGACAACCTGTGTAGGTGTCTTGTGCAGCTGCAGAACTAAGATTGTGTCATAGATTGATAAGCTAATTAAGTAACACGTTTGAGAATATGCATTGTAACACTAAAACATGAGAAAGTTGGAATTCCTGGGTTGACACCTCATGTGACTACTATATTATTGTTGTGCTAACATTATTGAGGATGTGACTATATTAATCAGCCACCAAGAGCTGATGGCTGTGTTGCTGACAAACAGACAAACAAAACTCAGGGCAAAGGATTTGTTCGCTAATACTATACTGGTTAAGTGGTTAAGTGAATGTAACATGGCCATAAACCTGAGGAAAAACAGTGTATAAAGAGGGCATATATCCATAATGTCCTTCTTCTTTTGGTACACATTGCAGCTTGAACAATACAATATTGCAAAATAAGTGTCATGACAGTAGACTCGATAGAAGCGTGGCCATACTTTGTGATTGGTCTGGCAGCACTCTGCAAATTATTGGCTTCAAGGTTAGGTAAAACTAAAGACTTCCTGAGATTGATCTCTATAACGGCTCCTACTGTAACTACCAAATAACACAACTTTTCAGATTTTTAAACGGGTTATGAGAGCTGACTGAATTCCACATCTAAGACTTGGTGAAATTTTTGGTAGTTTTATTACGCTGATAAAGGTTGAAAATCTTAGATCAATTGATCTGCTGGACGAGAAGGTTTAGGCCCTGTAGTTAGTTAATTGTAAAGACAGAAACTTTATCAACAAGGATTCAATGCATACCTTTCTGTTTTCAAATTCTTTTTGTTCCCCTTATTTGAGATCCCCACTTTTCCAATGAATTGCCATGGATAATTCCATCACGCAAGTTGCTGAGTGGTTAGCAGTTCACCAGCCATCAAACAATGTTGCCACTTACTTGTATTCAATCATTCAAAACCATACAGCTTGTCAATGACGATGTGGTGATGGATGTGGAAGCAAATGATGAATGAATACCAACAAACAGTAATACTGAATAGCAAAGTGTTTTATCGACTCTCAAACTATCCTTGATTTCTTATTCCTGTTGGCCATGCTTTCAAGGGCTGGAATTCATCTGGTTACATGATTCAAATTTCCATTCCAGACTATAAATTTGTGTGATGTAAAATGATCATGATCGTGCAGTTGAAGATTAACGTGAATGACTTGACCTGACCGAGTCATAATTATATCATTCTGTAAGCTCAGAGCTTCATACGGTTTGGTCATCATTGGTCACAAGGGATTCAAACCGCAGTTCCACTTGATATGAAATCCGTTAATGAGAGAATGCAAGAGAGAATATTCGCTGTTCTTCATCGGCCATTATGACGGAAAACAGCCTACCTACTTAGGCCATTTCACCATTAGAAGACGTGCCAAGAAACCACACAACAAAGTTCCTTGCTCTTTCATGCCAACATGTCTGCGCAGCGTGAAAAATGAACTTCAAATGGAGTCGTTTCTCTTCTGATGCAACAAGATAGTTTCGAACGTAATCTTGGTCTTGAAAAGCGCGTTATAGTAGAAACTCTTAGGCTAAAAAAAAAATCAGGAACGAATTGCCTAAACGAAACGTTGCATGTGCTCTCAACTATAATGCATGCTGGGAAGGGAGATGAAAAACCGCGGGAAATGGCGTGCGCAGAACGGTAAATTAATTAACCTCCGCCTGTGTGTTAAAAAACATTTATGGGGCATAAATGTGCTACTTTCCAAAATAGACAATTTTAGCAAAAAAGGTAAGCCTATAGCCTTACCTTTTTGATGGAAAATCAGCTCTTTCCAAAACAGACAATTTTAGCGAAAAAGGTAAGCCTATTGCCTTACCTTTTCGATGGAAAATCAGCTCTTTCCAAAATAGACAATTTTAGCGAAAAAGGTAAGCCTATAGCCTTACCTTTTTGATGGAAAATCAGCTCTTTCCAAAATAGACAATTTTAGCGAAAAAGGTAAGCCTATGGCCTTACCTTTTTGATGGAAAATCAGCTCTTTCCAAAATAGACAATTTTAGCAAAAAAGGTAAGCCTATTGCCTTACCTTTTGATGGAAAATCTGCTCTTTCCAAAATAGACAATTTTAGCGAAAAAGGTAAGCATATGGCCTTACCTTTTTGATGGAAAATCAGCTCTTTCCAAAATAGACAATTTTAGCGAAAAAGGTAAGCCTATTGCCTTACCTTTTCGATGGAAAATCAGCTCTTTCCAAAATAGACAATTTTAGCGAAAAAGGTAAGCCTATAGCCTTACCTTTTTGATGGAAAATCAGCTCTTTCCAAAACAGACAATTTTAGCGAAAAAGGTAAGCCTATAGCCTTACCTTTTCGATGGAAAATCAGCTCTTTCCAAAATAGACAATTTTAGCGAGAAAGGTAAGCCTATAGCCTTACCTTTTTGATGGAAAATCTGCTCTTTCCAAAACAGACAATTTTAGCAAAAAAGGTAAGCCTATAGCCTTACCTTTTTGATGGAAAATCGGTTCTTTCCAAAATAGACAATTTTAGTGAGAAAGGTAAGCCTATAGCCTTACCTTTTGATGGAAAATCAGCTCTTTCCAAAATAGACAATTTTAGCGAAAAAGGTAAGCCTATGGCCTTGCCTTTTTGATGGAAAATCTGCTATTTCCAAAACAGACAATTTTAGCGAGAAAGGTAAGCCTATAGCCTTATCTTTTTGATGGAAAATCGGTTCTTTCCAAAATAGACAATTTTAGCGAAAAAGGTAAGCCTATTGCCTTACCTTTTTGATGGAAAATCAGCTCTTTCCAAAATAGACAACTTTAGCAAAAAGGTAAGCCTATAGCCTTACCTTTTTGATGGAAAATCAGCTCTTTCCAAAATAGACAATTTTAGCAAAAAAGGTAAGCCTATTGCCTTACCTTTTTGATGGAAAATCAGCTCTTTCCAAAATAGACAATTTTAGCGAAAAAGGTAAGCCTATAGCCTTACCTTTTTGATGGAAAATCAGCTCTTTCCAAAATAGACAATTTTAGCGAAAAAGGTAAGCCTATTGCCTTACCTTTTTGATGGAAAATCAGCTCTTTCCAAAACAGACAATTTTAGCAAAAAAGGTAAGCCTATTGCCTTACCTTTTTGATGGAAAATCAGCTCTTTCCAAAATAGACAATTTTAGCGAAAAAGGTAAGCCTATTGCCTTACCCTTTTGATGGAAAATCAGCTCTTTCCAAAACAGACAATTTTAGCAAAAAAGGTAAGCCTATTGCCTTACCTTTTTGATGGAAAATCGGTTCTTTCCAAAATAGACAATTTTAGCAAAAAAGGTAAGCCTATAGCCTTACCTTTTTGATGGAAAATCAGCTCTTTCCAAAACAGACAATTTTAGCAAAAAAGGTAAGCCTATTGCCTTACCTTTTTGATGGAAAATCAGCTCTTTCCAAAATAGACAATTTTAGCGAAAAAGGTAAGCCTAAAGCCTTACCTTTTTGATGGAAAATCAGCTCTTTCCAAAATAGACAATTTTAGCGAGAAAGGTAAGCCTATAGCCTTACCTTTTTGATGGAAAATCTGCTCTTTCCAAAACAGACAATTTTAGCGAGAAAGGTAAGCCTATAGCCTTACCTTTTTGATGGAAAATCAGCTCTTTCCAAAACAGACAATTTTAGCGAAAAAGGTAAGCCTATTGCCTTACCTTTTTGATGGAAAATCAGCTCTTTCCAAAATAGACAATTTTAGCAAAAAAGGTAAGCCTATGGCCTTACCTTTTTGATGGAAAATCAGCTCTTTCCAAAATAGACAATTTTAGCGAAAAAGGTAAGCCTATTGCCTTACCTTTTTGATGGAAAATCAGCTCTTTCCAAAATAGACAATTTTAGCGAAAAAGGTAAGCCTATAGCCTTACCTTTTTGATGGAAAATCAGCTCTTTCCAAAACAGACAATTTTAGCAAAAAAGGTAAGCCTATTGCCTTACCTTTTTGATGGAAAATCAGCTCTTTCCAAAACAGACAATTTTAGCAAAAAAGGTAAGCCTATTGCCTTACCTTTTTGATGGAAAATCAGCTCTTTCCAAAACAGACAATTTTAGCAAAAAAGGTAAGCCTATTGCCTTACCTTTTTGATGGAAAATCAGCTCTTTCCAAAACAGACAATTTTAGCAAAAAAGGTAAGCCTATAGCCTTACCTTTTTGATGGAAAATCAGCTCTTTCCAAAATAGACAATTTTAGCGAGAAAGGTAAGCCTATAGCCTTACCTTTTTGATGGAAAATCTGCTCTTTCCAAAACAGACAATTTTAGCAAAAAATGTAAGCCTATTGCCTTACATTTTTGATGGAAAATCAGCTCTTTCCAAAACAGACAATTTTAGCGAAAAAGGTAAGCCTATAGCCTTACCTTTTTGATGGAAAATCAGCTCTTTCCAAAACAGACAATTTTAGCGAGAAAGGTAAGCCTATAGCCTTATCTTTTTGATGGAAAATCGGTTCTTTCCAAAATAGACAATTTTAGCGAGAAAGGTAAGCCTATTGCCTTACCTTTTTGATGGAAAATCAGCTCTTTCCAAAATAGACAATTTTAGCGAAAAAGGTAAGCCTATGGCCTTACTTTTTGATGGAAAATCAGCTCTTTCCAAAACAGACAATTTTAGCGAGAAAGGTAAGCCTATAGCCTTACCTTTTTGATGGAAAATCTGCTCTTTCCAAAATAGACAATTTTAGCGAGAAAGGTAAGCCTATTGCCTTACCTTTTTGATGGAAAATCTGCTCTTTCCAAAACAGACAATTTTAGCGAAAAAGGTAAGCCTATTGCCTTATCTTTTTGATGGAAAATCGGTTCTTTCCAAAATAGACAATTTTAGCGAGAAAGGTAAGCCTATTGCCTTACCTTCTTGATGGAAAATCTGCTCTTTCCAAAACAGACAATTTTAGCGAAAAAGGTAAGCCTATGGCCTTGCCTTTTTGATGGCAAATCAGCTCTTTCCAAAACCGACAATTTTAGCGAAAAAGGTAAGCCTATTGCCTTACCTTTTTGATGGAAAATCAGCTCTTTCCAAAATAGACAATTTTAGCGAAAAAGGTAAGCCTATGGCCTTGCCTTTTTGATGGCAAATCAGCTCTTTCCAAAACAGACAATTTTAGCGAAAAAGGTAAGCCTATTGCCTTACCTTTTTGATGGAAAATCAGCTCTTTCCAAAATAGACAATTTTAGCGAAAAAGGTAAGCCTATGGCCTTGCCTTTTTGATGGAAAATCGGTTCTTTCCAAAATAGACAATTTTAGCGAAAAAGGTAAGCCTATGGCCTTACCTTTTTGATGGAAAATCGGCTCTTTCCAAAACAGACAATTTTTGCGAAAAAGGTAAGCCTATAGCCTTACCTTTTTGATGGAAAATCGGTTCTTTCCAAAATAGACAATTTTAGCGAGAAAGGTAAGCCTATAGCCTTACCTTTTTGATGGAAAATCTGCTCTTTCCAAAATAGACAATTTTAGCGAGAAAGGTAAGCCTATTGCCTTACCTTTTTGATGGAAAATCAGCTCTTTCCAAAATAGACAATTTTAGCGAAAAAGGTAAGCATATGGCCTTGCCTTTTTGATGGAAAATCGGCTCTTTCCAAAACAGACAATTTTTGCGAAAAAGGTAAGCCTATAGCCTTACCTTTTTGATGGAAAATCAGCTCTTTTCAAAATAGACAATTTTAGCGAGAAAGGTAAGCCTATAGCCTTACCTTTTTGATGGAAAATCGGTTCTTTCCAAAATAGACAATTTTAGCGAGAAAGGTAAGCCTATAGCCTTATCTTTTTGATGGAAAATCGGTTCTTTCCAAAATAGACAATTTTAGCGAGAAAGGTAAGCCTATAGCCTTACCTTTTTGGTGGGAAATCAGCTCTTTCCAAAACAGACAATTTTAGCGAGAAAGGTAAGCCTATAGCCTTACTTTTTGGTGGGAAAGCAGCTCTTTCCAAAACAGACAATTTTAGCGAGAAAGGTAAGCCTATAGCCTTACCTTTTTGATGGAAAATCAGCTCTTTCCAAAACAGACAATTTTAGCGAGAAAGGTAAGCCTATAGCCTTACTTTTTGGTGGGAAAGCAGCTCTTTCCAAAACAGACAATTTTAGCGAGAAAGGTAAGCCTATAGCCTTACCTTTTTGATGGAAAATCAGCTCTTTTCAAAATAGACAATTTTAGCGAGAAAGGTAAGCCTATAGCCTTACCTTTTTGATGGAAAATCGGTTCTTTCCAAAATAGACAATTTTAGCGAGAAAGGTAAGCCTATAGCCTTACCTTTTTGATGGAAAATCGGCTCTTTCCAAAATAGACAATTTTAGCGAGACTGGTAAGCCTATAGCCTTACCTTTTTTATGGAAAATCGGCTCTTTCCAAAATAGACAATTTTAGCGAGAAAGGTAAGCCTATAGCCTTACCTTTTTGATGGAAAATCAGCTCTTTTCAAAATAGACAATTTTAGCGAGAAAGGTAAGCCTATAGCCTTACCTTTTTGATGGAAAATCAGCTCTTACCAAAATAGACAATTTTAGCGAGAAAGGTAAGCCTATAGCCTTACCTTTTTGATGGAAAATCAGCTCTTTTCAAAATAGACAATTTTAGCGAGAAAGGTAAGCCTATAGCCTTACCTTTTTGATGGAAAATCGGTTCTTTCCAAAATAGACAATTTTAGCGAGAAAGGTAAGCCTATAGCCTTATCTTTTTGATGGAAAATCGGTTCTTTCCAAAATAGACAATTTTAGCGAGAAAGGTAAGCCTATAGCCTTACCTTTTTGGTGGGAAATCAGCTCTTTCCAAAACAGACAATTTTAGCGAGAAAGGTAAGCCTATAGCCTTACTTTAACCCATGCGGCTCCGGAGAATGATTCTAAAAGAGACAATTCAGTGGCGGTCTAGGGGTCGTATCTGAAATATCACAAAATATGTAACATAACACATACTGGTAAGTACTAACGTTTTGTGCGAGTAGTTTGGTGTAATTCTCCTCTGCCGCAGCAAGAGGTAGTAGCAGTAATTCTCCTCCACCGCAGTGCGAGGTAGTATTTCTCCTCCGCAGTCGGCGAGAGGTAGTAGCAGTAATTCTCCTCCACCGCAGTGCGAGGTAGTATTTCTCCTCCGCCGTCGGCATGAGGTAGTAGCAGTCGATTCTCCTCCACCGTTGTGCAAGGTAGAACCTCTCCTCCGCAGTCTGCGAGAGGTAGTAGCAGTAATTCTCCTCCACCGCAGTGCGAGGTAGTATTTCTCCTCCGCCGTCGGCATGAGGTAGTAGCAGTCGTTCTCCTCCACCGCAGTGCGAGGTAGAACATCTCCTCCGCAGTCGGCGAGAGGTAGTAGTAGTCGTCCTTGTAGTAGTTGTCTTAAAACTACAATAAACTACCTAGATCAATAACTAAAACAACTGGTTAATATAGGGAGGCTAGTTAAGGGGGCATATTAAATCCCTATATCTTAAGGTACAAACAAGTATAGTTAACCTGGCCACCTATTGTGTGGCCCAAACCGCCAAAGTACAGCCAAATTTGTGCACCCTAGACCCTACCACTGTAGTTGACCATATTCGTACTGCTAAATTCCCAGGTGGTCCCTTAGTATGGGGACCAGCCCGTGGATGCTGGGACTGGTTTTCTGCTAGGATGTCAGGAACTTGATATAATATATTTCTAGGTGCTCTAATATACCCCTCAAGCAGTTAGTGGACCAATGCCCCAGGACTTTTATCAGCCAGACAGGGATGTTCGCTGCTGTCGCATATGCCCCAATTCTGAAGCTTGATGGTATGTGTTTTTGTTGGCATCTTTTCCTTTCGCCCGGTTATTAATAGATACATCATGTATACCGTATGGTCCTTGTACAGTCCCTTTTTCTTGTTGAATTTTGTTGTTGTATAACCTTCTGATACAGGCAGTTGCCGGAGTTCCTCATTTTGAACTATGTGTGCATGATGTAACTCTGGAGACCTGTTGAAAGAAGAGAGAGAGCGAGCATATGCCATACTAATGATAATTTTGGCCTTAAACAAGGAACCTTATTTGCAATCCGTAAGAAATTGAATGAGAGTGGGACAATAGGGATATATTTATAAACTTTGCCTGATTAACATAGGCCAGGCTGATTCAGCTGGTTTGTTCTATTTGATAATAATTTTGTTGTTGTTATATATTTGTGACATTTGTTGTGAACATTTTCCTGTAATAAAGTCAACATTTGTTAGTTGCCTGCAAGGCTTTGCATAGAGTAGGTGAGTAGGTTGACTGTTTGGTCTGCAAAGAAAAACTCATAGAGATACATAAAGAAGGGGTGGCGACAGGTGAGCATTGAATTTGTTGTTTGTTTGTTTGTTTGTTTGTTTTTTTTTTTTTTTATTTAATTAAATACAGTATTTTTGTACGTTTGTTGGTCTGCTTGTTGTGGTCAAGAATTGTTTGGGATAAAGTTGTGAACCTACTTGACCTGCAAGAAAAAACAAAGGCGGAAGGGTGGGGGGGATTGCATAATGGTGAATCTTTGGATTGATTAATCTAGATTAATTGTTTGTTTGTTTGTTTTTGTTTTTGCTTCTCTATGCTACTCTCTTTTATACCTGAACCAATACTGGTGGATTCTTTTGGTACTTGATGAATTCCTTTTGTTTGAGCCTTCTGAATCTGCAGATAATGAGATAAAGAGAGAGAGAGAGAAGGGTGGTGGGACTGCCAAGTAGGGGATGGGGTGTAATACAAATTGCTGAGTATTAGAGCACCCTTCCTGTTTCTGACATTGCTGAGGTGATACTTTCTAATCTCCAGCCCTGCGATGTAATGATAAATTTGTTATTTCTATTTTTCTGTGTGTGTCTGTGTGTGTATCCTAAGACTGTGCATGACCGTTTAAACAATCCTGAAACTTCCAGCAATAGAAACAAAAGGAGGGGTGATGTAGGTGAAAGGGAGTGCAAATGGCTCGAAAGCTTATATGAGTTATTTTTACTTGTCCTCTTCAGCAATTTTTTAAATGTTTTTCGTGTACTCATACTTGTAAGCGTTCTTTCGTAGATATATTAGACTATTAGACTATCTTCTTATATTAGACTAACATGTAAGCTTAGCTGAGAATATTCCTGAAAATGAAAGAGAAAATGAAAAAGGGGGGGGGGGGGTTGGATTGCACATTTTGACTGACAAAGGTTTGTAGTTATTATTGCTTCACCTAGCATGCTTCTTGCGATTGTCCTAGAGTGAATCAATATCAAGGTTATGAAAGTGACACAATGTCATTACGAAGCACACTGAATGAGGGTGGGGTAATGCAGTAGGGAAGTTCGTTGTCACGTCATGATTGTGCTGGAAGATTATAGGTGTCCTACTTCACAAGATTCTGAGACAACCTGTGTAGGTGTCTTGTGCAGCTGCAGAACTAAGATTGTGTCATAGATTGATAAGCTAATTAAGTAACACGTTTGAGAATATGCATTGTAACACTAAAACATGAGAAAGTTGGAATTCCTGGGTTGACACCTCATGTGACTACTATATTATTGTTGTGCTAACATTATTGAGGATGTGACTATATTAATCAGCCACCAAGAGCTGATGGCTGTGTTGCTGACAAACAGACAAACAAAACTCAGGGCAAAGGATTTGTTCGCTAATACTATACTGGTTAAGTGGTTAAGTGAATGTAACATGGCCATAAACCTGAGGAAAAACAGTGTATAAAGAGGGCATATATCCATAATGTCCTTCTTCTTTTGGTACACATTGCAGCTTGAACAATACAATATTGCAAAATAAGTGTCATGACAGTAGACTCGATAGAAGCGTGGCCATACTTTGTGATTGGTCTGGCAGCACTCTGCAAATTATTGGCTTCAAGGTTAGGTAAAACTAAAGACTTCCTGAGATTGATCTCTATAACGGCTCCTACTGTAACTACCAAATAACACAACTTTTCAGATTTTTAAACGGGTTATGAGAGTTGACTGAATTCCACATCTAAGACTTGGTGAAATTTTTTGGTAGTTTTATTACGCTGATAAAGGTTGAAAATCTTAGATCAATTGATCTGCCGGACGAGAAGGTTTAGGCCCTGTAGTTAGTTAATTGTAAAGACAGAAACTTTATCAACAAGGATTCAATGCATACCTTTCTGTTTTCAAATTCTTTTTGTTCCCCTTATTTGAGATCCCCACTTTTCCAATGAATTGCCATGGATAATTCCATCACGCAAGTTGCTGAGTGGTTAGCAGTTCACCAGCCATCAAACAATGTTGCCACTTACTTGTATTCAATCATTCAAAACCATACAGCTTGTCAATGACGATGTGGTGATGGATGTGGAAGCAAATGATGAATGAATACCAACAAACAGTAATACTGAATAGCAAAGTGTTGTATCGACTCTCAAACTATCCTTGATTTCTTATTCCTGTTGGCCATGCTTCCAAGGGCTGGAATTCATCTGGTTACATGATTCAAATTTCCATTCCAGACTATAAATTTGTGTGATGTAAAATGATCATGATCGTGCAGTTGAAGATTAACGTGAATGACTTGACCTGACCGAGTCATAATTATATCATTCTGTAAGCTCAGAGCTTCATACGGTTTGGTCATCATTGGTCACAAGGGATTCAAACCGCAGTTCCACTTGATATGAAATCCGTTAATGAGAGAATGCAAGAGAGAATATTCGCTGTTCTTCATCGGCCATTATGACGGAAAACAGCCTACCTACTTAGGCCATTTCACCATTAGAAGACGTGCCAAGAAACCACACAACAAAGTTCCTTGCTCTTTCATGCCAACATGTCTGCGCAGCGTGAAAAATGAACTTCAAATGGAGTCGTTTCTCTTCTGATGCAACAAGATAGTTTCGAACGTAATCTTGGTCTTGAAAAGCGCGTTATAGTAGAAACTGAACGAATTGCCTAAACGAAACGTTGCATGTGCTCTCAACTATAATGCATGCTGGGAAGGGAGATGAAAAACCGCGGGAAATGGCGTGCGCAGAACGGTAAATTAATTAACCTCCGCCTGTGTGTTAAAAAACATTTATGGGGCATAAATGTGCTATTTTGGTGGGAAAGCAGCTCTTTCCAAAACAGACAATTTTAGCGAGAAAGGTAAGCCTATAGCCTTACCTTTTTGATGGAAAATCAGCTCTTTCCAAAACAGACAATTTTAGCGAGAAAGGTAAGCCTATAGCCTTACTTTTTGGTGGGAAAGCAGCTCTTTCCAAAACAGACAATTTTAGCGAGAAAGGTAAGCCTATAGCCTTACCTTTTTGATGGAAAATCAGCTCTTTTCAAAATAGACAATTTTAGCGAGAAAGGTAAGCCTATAGCCTTACCTTTTTGATGGAAAATCAGCTCTTTCAAAACGGGCAAGTTTATCGATTAAGATAAGCCTACAGCCTTACTTTTTACTGGAAAATCAGCCCTTTCAGCAATGGACAAATTTAGCGAGAAAATTGATCTTATAACCTTACCTTTTGGCGGAAAATCAGGAAATCACACACCACAACCCTATTTACAATATATGTATTTTCAAGCAAAAGTTAAACTATACACACAGAAAATGAATGAAGTCAACGGACAACGTATTCAGGGCAAATAGACAGAGAAGACTTTAGGACAAGACTGATTCAGACGCAATTGATTACTTGTTTTCACTCAATTAAAAGCTTCAATCATCCACTCTACTGGCTAAATTAAAGTAATAAGCAGCAATTAATCTATGTACAATTTCGTTAAAATGCTAAGGTGTTTCAACTAAGTGTCCTAGAAATTTCGGCAACAATGGACATGTGATATGACAGCTCTTAGTATAATGGTAGATTTACTGCTTTCGAATTATGCAACGATCGATCAAGCTACTGCTCTTTAACTTGAAAAATCTGTCAAATCTAGAACCGGGTGTCCCAAAAAAATGTAGACGGATTTGGTTGACTCCAGCGATATGAATTTAGCTTCAATCAATGTCTAATTACTCTAAAAAGTTCCTCGATTGTTAACTTGAACAGAGATACCTCGTTTGTTGGTATTGGTGCTTTGAGAGCAGAAATCTCAATCTTGAAAGCTCAAATTTGCGTGCACTTGCAAACCAGAGCTTTGGCCTTTTGGCCTAAGCAAATTCCTGAAGCACATCGAAATTAAGAACTGAAATTGATGAAAAATTAAGAAACTTCCCACTGCGTGACTGGGGGGGGGGTGACTTCTGGAAAACAGAATAACACAAGATCTGATATTGTTCAAATTTTATCATGGCTATCGTTGATTTATATCCTCTGCCTTAAGAAATTGCCTAGGCCAAAAGGCTAAAGCTCTGGTTTGGAGGAAGAGGCAAATTTGAGATTTCAAGATTAACATGTCTGCTCTCCAAGTACCAATATCAACAAACGAGGTATCTGTGTTCAAGTTAACTATCGAGGAACATTTTTAGAGTAATTAGACATTGATTGAAGCTAAATTCACAGCGCAGGAGTCAACCAAATCCGCATACATTTTTTGGGACACCCGGTAGACATTATAAATGTCATATATATGAATGGCAAAGATAATACAAGTTCTAGTACATTCCGAGGACGCCTGTTCAATTTCTGAGACTCTAGAGAGAGGCTTAAAAGAGAGGGGATCTTTTCATAAAGCAAAGGGATAGCTTTTGGGCCAGTTAGTTCGCATTTTCCATAATCAGCAATGCAATTTTGAGCATACAAATGTGGGAGTCAAATACACAAATACAATGCAATTTCAATCTAAAACCATTTGAAAATTAACATCTGAATTGTTCCAGATAAATACGGTAAAAGCCCAGGGGGTACTTCATTTAAATTTGTACGGAGGTATGCCCACGATTAATTTTTTCCCCTGCTCCAGAATTTTTCGCTAAAAGTGATAACCCATTTCTAGAAAAAATTGGTGAAAAGTATACTCCAAAATATGGAAATTTGACCGAAAAACGACCCCGATCTAACAAAATATCCCCTTTTGACATGTTTTGACAACCTGCTCCAGAAAGATTCGCTATTTTGATACCCTGTGCTAGAAAATATTGGTGAAAAACGATACCCTTAAAAGTGGCACATCCCTGTCGGACAAATATACTAAGTACCCCCCCCCCCGGGGGGAAAGCTCTATCAAGCTCCCGGGGGGAGCTTATCTAATTTCGGAGACTCTAAAGGGGGCTCAAAAGAGGAAGGACTTATCAGAGAGAGGGGCTTATTCACAAAATCAAATGACAAGGATATAAATGATAGCTTTTAGTTCATACCGGGTGAACCAGAAAAAAGTTCCCACTTTTGAAAATTCATAGCATCAACAGTACTGGAGGGATTGGAATGAATCAATATTTTCTTGACAGCAAAAAGATTGAAGTATTTTTGTGATTTTTCTCGCCTTGTTACAAGCATTGGAAAAAACAGTAAATTCAAGTTTACAAAAACTTTGTGGTTGCAAAATGACTGAAAAAAGGCCTAAAATACTCGATCAAATCAAAAAGGACTCCTCGCTCACCAACAGAGAAAATGCACTCTATGTCATATTACTTTAACGCCCCTGCGTATTGTTCTTTGTGAGGAGAGTCCTGACGATTTGATCAAGTGTTTTAGGCCCTTTTTCAGTCATTTTGCAACCATGAAATTCTTGTACAGTTGAATTTACCTATATTTACAGTGCTCCCAAGAAGACAAAACAATCACAAAAATACTTCAATCTTTTGGTTTTTAACTAGAATTTGAATTATTCAAATCCATGAAGGACTTGTGGTGCTACGAATTTTTGAAAGTGGGAACTTTTTTCCGGCTCACCCGGTCTATCCCATATTTTGCAGAGTCAAAATACAATTTTAGGCGTCAGATACACAAGACCAAACCGCTTTTATCGCAAACTTTACCAAAATTAACATGCAAACTTGCTCAGCTGAATAAATGGAAAATCGTTGGTAAGCTCTGGCATTAATATAAGTGGGGGGGGGGGGGGGGGAGGCCCATAGGGCTTGCTTAAAAAAAATTGGGTAAGAAGCCAGTGAGTTACCCTTTCGAAACTATGTCATACAAATCAAAGTTTGAAAATGAGGCAAATAAAAAACAAACATAAATTCAATAACTGGCTGAAATTGTTAAGAAGTGTTTTTACGTGCAGATAAAATATGTTCGGACGCGGGGGGGGGTCTGTCTTCGCGAAGGAGCCCCTATACGAAAGGGCATCTAATTAACAAACTACAGTCATGAATACTGATTTACTGGTAAATACCTTTCTTTTCTTCCTCTCCTTTCTGTTTTTCAGCATGCTTTCTCGATACCAATATAGGAACGGCTGCACCAATGATGATAGCCAATGCCAGTAAGGGTCGGTATGTCAACCAACCAAGTGCGATTGTGAATAATGCAAGCGATGTTGCCAGTGAGAAAGAGAGGATGGTTGTTGCCAAGCCAACGAGCTCACGGACGAGTGGTATGAAGGATACTAGAATCAATCAATCAATCAATCAATTAATTAATTAATTAATTAATTGTACTTAGGTAGGTTCATATCTATATTGAGTTTTGATAACCATAATCTAAAACAAACTCATACTTAAATATTTTCCTCTCAGAATTTTCGCTGCCTAGCTACCTAAGTACAATTTGTCAAATAACACACGGGATCTCATCAAAGCATTGGCTTAAAACACCAGTGACCGAAAAAAAATGATTAATTCATTAATTAATTAATTCATTCTTTCATTCATTCATTCATTCATTTTAATTCACTTTAAAAAACAGCTTTAAAAACTTTTAAAAAACGCATCAAAGTAAAGAGCTAGACTCTCAAACACAACTCCCTAGAAGAATATCAATGATTAAGTTTTATAGGGCTGTAGGTTTTTATTCTTAAGGTTTTCATCATTGTAAATAGGTCTTATATATTTGAATTTGCTGAAGGGTTAATTTGTGTGTAGATAATATTAAAAGGAAAAAAATGAACGACACAAAAAGGATTGACAGTGATTAATAAAAAAGCAAGAGGATTATGTGGCAAAGGAAGTAATTGTACCAACTTTTTCATCTGACATACGTTCTTAGCTATGATCAGATGAAATCAGAAAGTGAGCCTTTGAACTTCGATTGACAGTCGGAGGGGAGGTATCTTGACCTTTTTTCAAAACAGACTACATTCTACTATTCTTTTTAATTACTATACAAGACTACAGGTACGATACCATGAGAAGCAAAGGACAATGACAGCCCCAAGGCCATTCCATACAGACATGCAACTGACTAACGTTTACTAAGACTACCCTCACATGAGCAAACTCAAACCGGTCTGAGTTTCAAATCGGTTTGAAACTCAATTCGGTCTGCGGTCTAAGCCTTGGGAGTGCTCACAAGACGCAGGTGAAATGAAAACTCAGATTGACCTGAGATTCATTTCGGTTTCTCAGGTCGGTTTGAGTTTTCAGGTCGACCTGAAATTTTCATGTGAGCAGAAACTTTTCTCGTTTCGGGGCGAAATGAATTTTCAAAACAAGTGTGAATGACATTATTTGCATTCCTTTGGCAATCAAAACAATCAAGATAAATCTTCAACAATGCAATCATAATTGTTCTGAATGACAGGGGAATGGCGCATTGTTTGTATTCAGGAAACGTTTGTCCAATGCGCATGTGCAGAGTAAGTGAGCTGAACTCAAACCGATCTGAGAATGTTCATGTGAGGGGGAGGCAGATTAGCAGACACAGCCAAATTTCGAACCGATCTGAAACTCAGACCGGTCTGAGTTTGCTCATGCGAGGATAGTCTAAATGCTACACATATATATGATTAATACTACAATAAATAACTAACAAATCTCCTTCCATCAGACGACAGGAACGTGTCACTCTGTCCAGAAATTGGTACCCATAATTCCGCAAATTTTGAAGAATTTTTAGGTTATAATTCCGCAAATTTAATGAAAATCCATGAATATAATGTCTTGTCTATATTTGGAATTTAGCGGAAAAGCTGTGGGTTCGAGGACCTGACTGTACTCATACAAATTTCATCCAGGAATGACCCTTGATGTTTCGGATACAGTAAGAACCCGCAAAATAGAAACCACTTTATAAGAAACCTCAGGCTGATTTTTTTGATAAATGGTGCCCTCATATAAGAAACTTCTCAGCCTGATTTTAGAAAGGTTTCTTATAGAAGGACCCCACATAAATTCATATTTAAAAATCTTCGTGAAATTCAGGTGCCCAACATTTTTAGATATTCCATGCAAAGGCATCTCTATCTATAATGATAAATTTGGCATGTAAATGCTATCGTTGAGTAACTTTAGAGAAAATGCTAGGTAACAAGAACATACTGTCCGCTAATGTTTGCTCTAGGTTTTCATGAAATATTAAACTGAAATCAGTGCACGTTTCTTAGCCATGTGATAAGAAACCGTTCAGCCTGTTTCAAGGTTAATGACCTTTTAATAAGAAACTGAACAGGCTGTTTTGAAAAAACTGGTTTCTATTTTGCGGGTTCTTACTGTAACCCAACTACCATAATCATGACTTCAGAAACTCTTTCAAAATAAATCCATATTTAAGACCGATTTATAGGGTGTTCTATCAAAACTGTACACAATTTTGAAGACCTTTACTCCAGAAAAGCCGAACATTATACGGTAAATATACTGACAAACTAAAACAAACGAACAGAGAAACCTCTTACGAATAAAAGGGTGATCAACACATATCAGTGATCATCAGTGATTCAAATGCTATTTGGCAGCTAAATGGCTTGGCTAGATCCCCACTATTTTTGCTTTTTCTATCGACACACAAAATTGGAGAAAATAAAATATATCTTGGTGAAATACGATTTGGTGAAAATTGTAGAGAGAAATCATAAAGCACCTCATAAGTCGTGCTACAGGCGGGTTTCACCTGGACTTGCTCCAAGTCTCGCTCTTGATCAATAAATACGGGAGTGGAAAGGAGGAAAGATCCTCCCCCCTTTCCTCCTTTCCCCTCCCGTATTTATTGATCAAGAGCGAGACTTGGAGCAAGTCCAGGTTTCGCCCAATTCAGGGCTCATCAGTGCAGCAAGACAGCATGTGGCCTATCACCTGGCATTAAATTCAAGGGTCAAGTTGCCTGATGAAAAGCTCGTGGGTAGGTGGAAGTATAAATATTAACGCATGCGTCTTTCCAAGACGAGCAACAGTTCTTTACTAACTTGAAATTAGCCCTATCCCCAAAGCCGCACCGCCAATCGCCATGCAAGTGCTATCAGAGGCCCTGAGGGGACTGTCTCATCCCACAATGAGCAAGGTTAAGCATTGTAGAGAGATATAAATTCGTTGAAACCCGGCAGATCTAAAGCCATCGAAATTCATTAAAACATTGTGTTGATTTTCTTAGCGAAATCGATCTCCAGTTTTCTATGAATTTTGCCCGGTTTTTGGCTAAAATCCTTATTTGCGCCAATTTGAAATCTCGATAAAATAGCTAAAATTGTAGCAATGTACCCTGGCTATTTAGCTACCCAACAACGATTGAGTCTCTGATTTCGGTCAACTACTTTATTTTGTGCAACAGATTTTTGTTGTTCATCTTTTTCTTTTGGGTATGTGTTAGTTCAAATCATTTACAGCTCGATTAATAGCAGCCCTCTTCTCCCCAGCAGGTTCAGAGCTGCTCAAGGAGACGAAATCACTGGGAACAGAAGCATGCTTCCGAGAGTCCAATACATTTGGGAGTTCTTTGTTAAAAAGGATATACCTTAAAATCTCCGCACCAAAGAGCTATGCAGGCTTCCATCAGCACAGTCACATCGATATGGACTAAATTCTCTTTCGTTTAGAGGTAGTCTCCTGTGGAACACTCTAGATGATGAACTAAAGAGAGCTGATAACTTGAGAAGTTTTAAAAGGGGGATCAAAGAATGGGATGGCAAAAGATGTAAATGTTTAATTTGTAAATAGTTTTGTTATATTGTAAATAGTTGATTTAAATTAGTTTTTAGTAACTATGTACATATCAACTTTAAATAATAATATGATGATACAAACCACAAAATTGATGCAAATATTAGAGAACGTGCAAAGAACAAAAATCTCACCGATTTGTCGGACGATATCTGTGATCATTTGCATACCAATAAACATAAGAAGCCATCCGATGAATCGAATGAGCCACGTGATCATTGTATTTGTGCGATGCTCAGTCTCAAATATTTCCTGAAACAGTGGGATCAAAATAAATGCTTGATTTCGAGAGATTGAAAGAAGGGGCAAAAGATAAATGACAAAACCTACCATTGATTTGACCTAAGATGGATTGCAGTCCACTTTCAACACAGGTTATAACTCAACTGTGAAACAACCAAAATAATTGATGATTTCATAATTAAAGTAATGGAGAAAATGAAGACTATATCTGTCATCTTGACCTACCGGGTGAGCCAGAAAAAAGTTCCCACTTTTGAAAATTCATAGCATCAAGAGAACTAGATGGATTGGAATGAATCAATATTTGCTTGACAGCCAAAACATCGAAGTATGTTTGTGATTTTTCTCACCTTCTTATGAGCACTGGAAAAATTGGTAAATTCAAATTTACAAAAACTTGGTGGCTGCAAAATGACTGAAAAGGGCCTAAAATACTTGATCAAATCATGCAGGACTCCTCGCTCAGGACAACACTCCTCGCTCAGAACAACAGAGAAAATGCAATTTTTCATGGGTGAGAGCTATCGTGTGCACATTTATTACCATGGGATTGAAAATCTCTAGTATCTGTTCGAGAATCTATGTCTTATAACTCTTGAGAGAGGTGAAACGCCCGTGAGTATTGTTCTGTGTGAGGAGAGTCCAAACGATTTGATCAAGTGTTTTAGGCCCTTTTTCAGTAATTTTGCAACCATGAAATTTTTGTAAAGTTGAATTTACCTATATTTGCAGTGCTCCTTAGAAGACGAGAAAAATCACAAAAATAATTTGATCTTTTGACTTTTAACTAGAATTTGAATCATTTAAATCCACGAAGTACTGCGCATGAGCATTAACCTACTGCACGGGGGGACACATATGTTTCCTCGGACAAACCGTATCTCGTCTCCCCAACATTGTCTGTATCAGTACAGTTTTCATCCTTTACAAGGTTGTTACAGTTCACAACCGTGTAAACGGGAGGCTGACCCGTCAAACTTTTGTTACGGATCAAAATTTGTGCCGATTGTAAACTTCATTAAACTGAAACAAACGGATCTTTATTCAAATCATAAAGAAACAAAATATCCAAGAATAAACGCGATTTTGATTATGCATCCGACAAGGCAAACTGCCAAGAAACGTCTTAGGCCCGCAATATTTCCTTGATCAGATCTATTGTTAGTTTTACTCACCTTTGCTGACAAATCTCCATGATACAGCATCTCCAGTTTATCACCAGCTTTTGTTTGGTAATTCGAAAGAAACATGCCATTTTGACGTGCAACAATGCTGACCTAAAAATGAATGAAAATAAAAATTTCAATCTCTCTCTCTCTCTCTTTTGTTTTCATTTTCAATATTTTGTGTATTTCTTGCTTTGTTCTATGTCTAAATGTTGGCTGCAGGGGAGATGTGCTAGTTCACATCCCATGCAGTTTTCGTCTTGTGTAATTTTGTAGTTTACTTTTTTTGTATTAATGTATTCTTGTAGTTTTGTAAGTTTGATTCTCTTATAAAAAAAAATGAAAAGAAACATATCGTTTGCAATAAATAACATTGCAAAATAATGCCTACTATTCTTTCGACTATATTGCCACTTTTCGATTCAATTTCTGACATATTTCATTGTTGTTGAAAGAATGGTTATTGTCATTAAATGAATTCGTTTTGTTTACGCATGACCACGTTTCGAAAGATACTTTTCCCATCATCAAGACCAATGGCTGGTGGATGGGGGCACTGCTATCAGCCTTACTCCGACAGCCAACAAAACCGCACTGCTCTCGTTGTAACTGGCAGCCGCTTTGATATTCTGGGCCTGATACTTATAAAACACTTGGCCAGAAGACCACCATAGATGAGCCAATTGCTAGTGAGTCGAATATTATGGTCTTCAAATCTCTTCATGAGCTGGCTCCACAATACATGTAATCTCTTCACAAAGAGATCCCAGCTGACCTCCAGGAATCTCAGGAATATAACAAATGACCTAAGGTTACGAACAGAGGCGGACTGGCGGAGAATGTCCAGGGCTTTACCTTCACAAAGGGTCCATAGTTCACGGGAATTCAAGTATTTTCAGAATTCAAGTGCTTTCCTTCTTTTTTAATGATTAAAAAAATTTTGACGAAGACTTTGAGATTGTGAGGGCCGGGCTGCGTTCACAACATCGCATCCCTGGACAGAAATGTTTCTCTTTTAGGGGTGCCAAGTCTTGGAATGGCCTCTCAGTTGAGTGCAAGCTGCCATCCTCCATCAATACCTTCAAAAAGTGTGCATAATAACAGCATAATAGGTGTTTACACATTTGGACTTCCTTTTACAGGACTTCTGGACTTCCTTTTATATTCAAGGGTCTTTTTATCAGCATTTTGTGAATTGAAAAATTGCCAGAAGGTTAGTTTAGTTAGTTTTATATTGGTATTTCAATTTTGTACGTTTTTGTAATGGAGGGCCTCTTGAAAATCAGTCTTGCTGAAGGGCTACCCGTGTTGACAAAGCGAAAACGAGGTCAAAGAGACTCAGGAGACCCCCAGAGCGGTATATCCCTTGAGGTAGTTAGTCGGCCTTTTCAGTAGCTAATGCATTTCCCTTGTGTGTTGGCAGTGTGCGTCCTATTCGCTTCCCTTAGGAGTTAGTGGAGTTGAAACCACAGCGAGAAGATTTAGAGGGAGTTGTTATTTTGTTGACGAGAGAAAAGACGCAAGAGAGCTCCGAGAGAGAACGCGTTCTGCCAGTGACGTTTCAGAGATAGGCCCAGTCTCAAGTCTTATGACAAGAGTGACCCAAGCCCAAATCGATGTGGGCATGTTGGTGAGCGTATTTATTCCTTATTCTTCATTGGTGACCCACAGTGAAAGGGAACTGAGAAACTTTGAACAGCACTGAATTGACTTGAATTTGTTGTGTTGATCTTTTGATCATATGCTTTCATATAGATAATTGCATTTTTAGGAAACGATACATTTTTGTTTTAATGTGTTCATGGGCCGCACGAAAATCCACTACAACCCTTGACAAAAATTTGAAATCAAAAATTGAATATTAAAAGGGCTCACCCTGTCAGCAGCTCCGTATACGCTATCACCACTTATTCCAGCAAATTTGAACGAGACTCTGATATCTCCAACCTAGATCAAACAAAACGATGATATAGAAAGAAAACAAAACATTGTGATTAACAACTGAATTATCTTTTAAAAAATTGTGCAATGGCATGAAAGCCAATATGAAGTTGCAGTTGAAGAGAAATCATCAAAAATGAACTCTACAAGTTTGTTTACCTTTTTTTGTATATATTCCATAAAAATCAATTACATTTAACAGATAAATCAAGCATAAGATACATTGTGCTACCGGGTGTCTGAAAAAAGTACTCCCGTTTGAAAATTCACGAAAATTTGATGACATGGCCGATCCTCAATTTTCTTTTTTTGTCAAGTAGATCAAGAACCAAATGGTTTACCGAACAAAAGGTTTACCGAACAAATCATACAATTCAAACTAGACAGAAAAACATTACAAACCAGGGGTCTCAAGGGATCTTCCGAATGATAGAAATATCCTCCAAGGACCTTCACATCATTTCTCCCCTTCGGCACCTCCTTTGGTTCCAAAGTGCGGTGATTTGCAACTCTTCCAACCAGGCCCTTGGATAATCGATATGTTCCAACATAAACAGGATCTGCTTCTTTATTATAACCATTGACAGCTAATGAATTTGGGTTATGATGTCCTGATGGCATATTAAATCGTCCACTGTTTATCACTTCAGACTTCCATTCTCGGGCTGCAAAAAGAATATCGATTGTTTCAAACGTGTGGTTAGTTACCCTTGCACCAATTGTGGAATTGCAAATGAGCACAATGTTACCTCCACTTTGGTTTGGAATGCATGGATCTCTTCCGTCAGCTTTCAGAAGTCCCGCACTTAGATGTTACAGATATGGATTCAAAAGCTTTGTGCGATTTACTTTAAATGAAAATGCTGATTTGAATATCATGACAAATCATACTTGAAGCTACAATTTCATTCAGTGGAAAGGCGAAGCGGTTTAGATATCAATTTGGTGAATAATACCATCCCAGCAACTGGTCTTAACCCATCTTTTTGTATTTTGTAATTAGTGGAATACCAATGCCATTCGCAGCTGAAATTGTTAGATGGCCGTATGTCTTTCTCGCTGTTAATGGCATGAGTGCCCCAAAGTCAGAAACTGAAGCGGGAGTGTTTTTGTATCTAAAATTCTGAACTTTCAATTCCTGCAGCACTGAAATCTTTGCTGATTCGTAACTTTTAAGAATTTGCCACTCGAAACTTTAATTCAAGCGAAGTTTGTTCAAAAAAATCTTGGATCCGCACCCATCTTATACTGTTTCTGTTGCTGCAGTTGTTTGTAAGAATATTTTTCTTTCCCAATGTAACTTTTAAAATTCAAAGCAAGAAATTTACGTCATGAAATTTCCCTAATTCGCAAAATTTAAATCAGCCAGCTTTAAGTTCCATGTCTCCGAGGGAAAAAATGTGCAGCTTCCCGCACTAATTTCTGACAATAAGGTACTGTATGTTTTTTGTTCATAAATACAGAGCAAAAAATGGCCTTCATCACAAAGCTTGATCATAACAGAATATATTCACAAGTACCGAATAAAAGGAGGGGTGGGAATAATGGGGGGTTGGAAATTGTTCGATATAGTAACAATCGGGGGATTGGAACAATAAGGGGGAGAATCGAAATGAAAAATAGTCGTGATCTTAGTTAAACACGTACCTTGTTTATGTTTATTCAAAAATAATGTTCACTATCAATTCAATTTTTCAAGAATTAATTAAAGGGTGGTTCGAATGAAAGTGAGGGGAGTTGGAAAATTTTTCAAAAATTAATGAGCGGGGAAAGGGACGATAATTCGGTACTCTAGAGTAAGTGTAAAAAATAACGTTAAAGCTCCGGCTAAACTTACAGTACGAATATGTAGTTTCCACTCGCGTTCTGTCACCCTCGTTATATTCCCTAGGGAAGAACAGTAGTTTCAGGAATGATATTGTAAAATCAGCAATACAGAATATTGTAAAACAAAGTTTTCAAAAATCCAGAAATTTCTTTGCAAAAAATAAAAACTACCTAAGTGACTTGGTTGCTTGAGAAAGATATGACAACGGTTGTTGTTGTTGTTGTAACTTTATTTTACATCGATTATCAATAGATAGTCTATCATATATAGATGTAGAAGAAAACTTATCAAAATCGATGGATTTATTGATTAATTAAATAACGTGAATAAATATCTTTTATTTCATGGTTTATACATTATTCACAATAAAGGGACAGGCATTGCAGTCCCATTGAGATATTAAGCTTTTGAAAGAATTAAGATTGTTCGCTGATTTTAGCTCCTCTGGTAAATAAAAGAAAGGAAAAAAGGGGATTCTCCTATCAGAGACAAAGTTTCTCAGGCTCAGATTTTTATGATTGAAGTTCAGTAATCAAAAGAATAAAAATAAAGCCGTCAAAGAGAAAATTGCTTGGTTTTTATGACTGCTGTACCTACACGTTTTTTTATAAGAAACTTGAATCAGCACTTAGAACTAAAAGTTTCTTAATTTAGCATGAACGTTAGGTGTATTAGTAGTAAAAGTTTCTTAATCAGTTTCTCATTTGTTTGGGCCTAAAATTGCGTTATTGTTCGAAGTTGAGTCTTCTTATCGACAAAGAGTTTGCATTTTGCATTGACATTGTCACCACGAATAAGCCATGCTTATTCCAATCGTCGCGTTTATTTCAATTCGCATCGAAGTGCTTATATTTTACTTTATTTACTTGTTTATCATCGTAGAATTGCACTACACGCAACAAGAAGATCTTTACAAATATGCCATGCACATTAAGGCAAAAAAGTTACCAATTTTTGCAGTCAAAAGTTAAAAAAAGATGAAGGTAGCTTTGTTAGAAAGACATAAAATAAGAGAAACACGCAGAAAGAAAAGTTTAGAGTTTCTTAACTGTTCTTGGGCGTAGTACTAGAGTTTCTTACATATTTGGTCATCTTAGTACTAGTTTTTTAACTAACGTTGGAATTAATTAGCTGATTACTTTTAGCTATATTTTTATTTATTTAACGGTAAAGAAATTGATAATAATAATAATAATTACAAACCAGTTTCTTATAAAAAAACGTGTCCTCTGGTTCCCAAATAAAGAGTACCAGCATAATCTGGAAACTTTGCAATACTGTCTAGCCATGACAATCTATGAGTTATAAATTCCAACGAGGATACAAAATAACAAACTAATAATTAATACCTCTTTGATTCATGTTCAACCCATTGATACATCTCCACTTGTCTTTGCAATTTCACAGCATTGATAGAAACACCATATTCATCATCAGAAAGAGCCTGCAACAGAACAGAAATTGTTAATCATTTGTACCATCAAACTGTTTTGAGCGGAAATCTACTATACTTATTGTTGTCTTGTTGCGCGCGATTACTAAAGTGACCCACCAAAGTTTCTGTGATGTCCACTTGTTGCGCGCGAAAACAGCCTGATTAAAGGGCAGCAAGCTTATCAAAGTGAAATCCCCCACCAAAGTTTCTTGTTACGTAGCATTCTCTCCAAATTTGATGTCCCACGCATAAATCTTTAAAAAATATTTAGCACCTGATTTTAACAAAAATTAAATATGAAATTTTTTTGGGATCCTCTTATAGGAAACCTTCCAAGAATCAGGCTGAGAAGTTTCTTATATAAGGGCACCATTTTTCAAAAAAATCAGCCTGAGGTTTCTTATAGAGTGGTTTCTATTTTGCGGGTTCTTACTGTATGTTTATTGTATTCATTTGTTACTTTTCATTATCTATTACCATTGGTTAGTTTAATACAAAGAATCGCTGGCCACATATCCTTTGTCACTGAAGTTTGATTGTATTTGTGATTGTGACCTTGGTCAATGATCAATAATCGTGATTTCTGTCATACAATAATGTGCAAAGATATTGTACTGGCAGACGGGCCTAAGCCAGAGTAGTGGTAACCTGCTCTGCAATTCATGAGATAGGCAGTAAGTTCGCGCAGCTTCATACTACGTTCAATTCTTTCCATTAATACATTTTACTACTTCATTTGGCCATGATAAGGGGAAGAGACCAAACATTGCGTAAATAGCTGCGAGACTGATTTGTTCAACTCCTGTTCCCAACGAGGCTTCAAGTACTTGGTATAGACCCAACATAATGCCCCATGAAATCGGCACATATATAGTTTAATGGTAGACATGTTCAAATCCATTGTAAAATTTACTTGATTGAAATCAGCCACTCCTTTCTGAAATTATGAGGGATTTTCTTGAGAAAGCCTCTTCAAGAAACCTTCAAAAGATAGCCCAACATCATGAACAAATTTCCCTAACATTTCTGCCTTACACGGGCCTTACAGCAATGACTTCAGCATGCACCAGCACGTGCTACTCTATAATGGAGGATGAACAAGTCTTCCTGCTGGTATCAATGACCTATTTAGGGGGGTCCCATTCTCCCAAGAGGACAAAATACATGGATACATGTGAGTGTCATCATCTTTAGAAAGGAAAGCCAAGGATACTTTGCTAATTGCTTTCACTCATTTTTGCAGGTTTTTGGAAGGGGCTTTCAGCAGAAAATCTCCCATATCCACAGGAAGGGAATAGGCGATTAAAGCTGGGTAAATTACTGAAACTAATGTAACATATTGGCAATAAAACAAGACAGTTTCCATTTTATTGCTTTGATATTCAAGGAGCAGTAACCTTCCAAACGGGATTCTTTCTTTATATCCACACAGTAGTATATAGAGCTATAAAATAATTTGAAAAAGTAAAGACCACGATACCAGCGTCGATTGTCGGATCCGAAGATGCTTGCGGTGACGAAAAAATGAATAAGTTTAAAGGCAGAAACACCGCAATGCGACAAAAAACAACAGCAAATATGATTAATTTATATTATGATTAATTTATATTATATCATAAATTAATCACATTTGCTGCTGTTTTTGTTACATTGCGGTGTTTCTGCCTTTAAACTTATATGGAGTTATATCGAAATAGCAGGGGCCATAAAATAAATAGGGCTGTGGCGGAGGTGCAAGAAGTAGACTGGGGCTAAAGCATCCAGCTACTAAGCTCAAAATCTGTTTTCATAACTATCAAACAAAAGAACCTGGTCCTCGGGAGATTAGCCAACAATATCTCCACCAAGAACTTGTTTGTATTTACCTGTACCTTTATATTGCCAGCAACTCATTATTCAGGAAATCACTGGTAAAAAAAGGCAAGGGGACGGAACATTCAAATCTCTTTTGTTAAAAGCCCAGGGGGGTACTCGGGTATATTTAGGATCGGGGTGCTCAGGCTGGGGTACAAAACATCAACCCATAAAAGTAATTTCTAGCATAAAAATAGACCCAAAAAAAGGTAAATCAAATATCTGATGTGAAACAGAATTTACAAAGAAAAGGAAACATTTACGTAAAGAGACTTGGTGGCTGCTTTGTGCATGACTGAGGTTTGGAAGATCTTAGTCAAACCGACCAGTTTCGTGAATGAAATGTTTAGTTCGAGTATATCTCTGTTCAAGTGACAACAATTCCAGCTTACCCAACAGGTTCTAGCTTTTCCATGAAGTCAGTATCTTAAATCTATGGTAAAGTGACATCAATGATTAGATTTCTCGTAATCCATTTGGATATCTAAGTATTTTGATTTTGGTAATGTTACTTGAGTTTACTTTTGTTTGTAAATTATGTTTTCCCACATTTTTTTACATTTTCCCAAATTTGAGACACAAAAAAGTAATCCAGAATTTTAGGAACCCAAAAAGATAACTGTACAAATTATTGACCCAAAAAAAAAAAGATAACTGTACAAATTATTGACCCAAAAAAATAAGCTTTGCCCAAATTTTAGATCCAAAAAAGTAACCTGAGCACCCCTATCCTAGATATACGCGAGTACCCCCACCCCCCTGGAGTTTAAAGTTTGTTCTCTCATCTTCTGACGTCTCAGTTCAGTAAAGAAAAGTAAAGAGGACTCTTTTACAGTAGTTATCATCACCTTTTTTCTCTTTGTTCCCCTCTTTCATCCTTTTTTGTTCTCCTTTTCTTTTTCTTAAGTCCTCACAGGGGCGGATCCAGCATCTGACTTTGGGGAGGGCCATTTGCAGGAAAATAGGGGTCTGGGGGCGAAGCCCGGAGGAAGTTATTTCGTGACCACGCCCTCCAGATTCTCGGAAAACGTGAGAAACGCCCTTCTTGCTTCATCTTGGATCATTTAGCCTATCATTGCTTCTCCTCAAATACAAACTGGCATTTTTATGCAAAAGCTAACGAGCCATCATTTGGAAAGTGAGGGACCATGAAGTGTTTATCATAAGCATCAGCTTGAGAATGTTTATCGCTGAAACAAGCTCCACCACAATGAAAATAAATGGCTGGCATAAAAACGAGGTAAATCTCAAATTCACAAATCAAAGGCATTTCAATGTTAGGCGAAATGTCAAATTGTAAGTTCCATAATTGGAGTCGCTAGTAAGTTTATCTTAAGATTATCAAAATTCTCATAGCTCGACAAGTTTCTACGAGTTTCACTTGTATTGTATTCCGTGTTACCATAAAATTGAAATGACTTGATTAACACTTTATAACTGTCACAATAGAATATAGGAGTCTTTTTTGTGAAATCTATCATAAATAAATGTCAACAGCTACGTTCACTTGAGGATCCTCAGTCATGACAAAGTGAATGAAACAAATGATTCTCAAGTTCGATTTCCACTGAAAGAAATTTTTGTTCAGGTTCACATCTTTTTCATATTTTTTGATCAATTGTACTTGAGTGTGTCAGTTTGTTAGACTGGCTTGTAGTTGGACTTGCCCAAGTCGTCTTGTAAGCCTTCCTTGCACGAAGCCTTCCTTACAAGACGACTTGGGCAAGTCCAGGTTGTAGTTGGTAGTTAGCTGAGTTATCGTGTAGCTGTGCCATGGTTATTTGAGGAAGTAAAGGTTTGAAACTCATTCGCTTCTTTATCTAAGGCAATGGTTTTTAAGAGAAATGATAAAGTTCCATGCCCCCCCCCCCCTCCCCCACTGGATCCGCGGCTGAGTCCTCATGAGCTCAAACATTTTCACCCAATGATTTATCACTTCTAAAAAAGAACGTTTATCAGTGCTGAAAGTATTGATAGCTTCCAACTTACCCAATCTGTTTTGAGTGAGCCAGACAGATGAACAAGTTTATTGTTATTTGATTCAAACAAAACATCTGATGATTGCAATGGGACCACGACTCCCAAACCTTCATCCAATGATTTAGCAGTTTGCACAGCTCTTCCCTAAGACAAAATAGAAAAATTGGAAGGTTACATCTGCAAAGAGGTGTGGCAAGCCCCTAGGACGCGGGAGGCAGGGGGCTCAAACTCCACAATAATTTTGAAAACAATGGTGTTGTCACAAGCACTAATTAAATGTATTGTCCTCTATTTTTAAGAACAAAAGCCCCCAATGGCCCTGGGTGGAAATTCAGATGTCACATATTAGAAGGGCCTTTGTTTGCTCCTTAAGGTAACTCTGTTCTACACTCCACTGAGCACGGAAAGCTGATCATCAGAAATTCTCCAACCTCCCTCCCCCAAAAATGGATTAAAATGGTGAAGGTGAAGGTGAAGTTGCGGTTTTTAGCGCCAAGCGCTCGGATCGCAGAAGTAGAGAAGTTCTAATCGAGTCCGTGACCCCTTGTCATGGCGCCCAAGTGGTGAGGCTCCACCTGGTATCGAACCCTGTCCGCCTGACTGTTCTGGTTGCAAAGTCAGACGTTTAAACCACTGCGCCACAGCACCTTCGAATTAATTATTTGGGAATGATTCAGTCTCGTCAACTTAGTAAAAGCATGATGCTACTTAAATTTCTTAGGAATCAAAAGGTATGATATGAACAAAACAACCTATTTTTGGCAGTTTTGGGTAAATTCTTCATATTTTAGAATGCTTCATGCAGTAGATGCTACAGTAGAAACATTGCAATAGCCCAACCATTAACCAAATAAATTTTCTCAAGCTTGTTGCTTAGGCCATAACAACTAAATTACAAGACTCTCGTCACAATGTTTTGGAAACTTTCACAAGGCGGGAGGTTTGAATAGTTTAATTTGTTCAGTAAATCTGGCAAAACCAGCGAGGGAGACACATTATTCTCGTGGCTTCTTCTAGCATGCGTGTAGACCCACTATTCCAAAAGAAGAAAGGGTCTATGAAACAATGAGCAAAAGCTTGCTACTACAGTTCCAGATGTGGAACTTAATTGATGCAGCCTTTGTTGAGACGCTTTTCACACACTATTTGAATAGAGGATTAGCAAGCATAGGTTCCAAATCTTTAACTCGGCGTAAAAAGGTGGGTGTAAAATTCAATGACCTATTTCTTCTGATTGAATGGCTTAAGAAAAACTTTAGGTATTTATCTGTAATTCTACCGTTGGACTTTCCAGAAATTTTGAATATTTTTCAAAATTACAGCGTATTTTCCATTTCAGCTCATTTTAGGATGTGACATCATCAAATTTCTAAATCATAAACCAAATGAGTGATAGATTTTTGCTTGATATCATATTGTAGGCATCCATAAACCATAGTTCTCTTCGAAATTACTTAATGTTGCATCACACGGTTTAGAAATTACGATGGTTTTAAGTTTTTTTGGAAAATTTTTCTTGAATTCTTGAAAAAGAAGAAAAACACTCTAATTCTGAAAATATTAAAGATTTCAGAAATGTCCAACGGTAGAATTATAGAGAAATAGCTAAAGTTTCCTTGAAGTAATTCAGTTCAAAGAAATAGGTCACTCAATTATACACCAGCCTTTTTAAAGATTTGGAACCTATGCTGGATTAGCATAATTAATTGGGCAGCCGTTGCAAGCTTTATCTCTTTATTTCGTAGACCCTTTATTATTTAGGATAATGGGTCTACTCTAGACTAGGGAATCTAGGCTCCTTCTTAATCAGAACAGTCTTTGACACAGAGAAATGCCAAGACTATCTGTGGGCCGTACGGAGAAAAGGATGGTTGACTTTACATTTGTAGGAGCTTTTTACTACCTATCAATGCAAAGGGAAGTTTCTCGCAGTTTTCTTACAGCAAACATGAAATACTGTACAGTAACGCTGACATGATTTGACCTAATATAAAATACCAAAATATCTCAAATGTTACAAATGACGAGCCAGCAGTATTTTTATATCAAAAAATAAAATAGATAAATATCAACACAGAATTCATTTTCCACAAGGGTGGTGATGAGAATCAATTTATTTTATATGGCCTTATGCCTAAGTAAGTTCAAAAGAATTGGTGAAGAAATTTCACACATATATCTAGCAAATAATCGAGGGGCGTATCACTCTGTAAAAATCTCGTACACCTTTGGCAAAAATCCCTTTGTTTTCAAGAAAATCTGTAAAAAATCCCTAAAGATCCTATTGTTTAAAAAAATCTCGTACGCCATTTCGGAATTGTGATGCACCCCTCGCAAATAATAACAACAGTTTCTCATTTGTAATATTTATCGTTTAAAATCTCCCTTACCTCATTCAAAAAGAGAACTGGGAACCCTCCCATCAACAATAATATTCCAACAAAAGCGCCACAACAACTGCCTCCAACTCTCTCAAAGTAACCAGCATTTCTTCTATATGAAACACTTGTATAGCTGTCTGTTCTTGGTTCACTCCCGTACATGTTGGGTGTGTTGTGCATGCCTGGAGCTTCTGGGTTCTGCAAAGAGTGAATTAGATCATCAGTATAAAATAGTTCTGTTGGATAGTTTCCCAGGGGGGGTACTCTGGTTTATTCAGGATAGGGGTGCTCAGGCTACTTTTTGGGTCTAAAATTTGGGCAAGGATTACTTTTTTGGGTCAATCATTTGTACAGCTATTTTTTTTGGTTCCTGAAATTCTGGCTTACTTTTTTGGGTCTCAAATATGAAAAAAGGAAAAAGATTGGGAAAAAGATAAGAAAAATTATTTTTTTGGATTGATGCATTGTACCTCAGCCTGAGAACCCCTATCCTAAATATATATAACTGAGTACTCCCCTGGGGATAGTTTCCTTTTGAGTAACAAGTCACCAAGATAACCTCTGTTCAGAATCATATGCATGAAGCCCTTTTGGTTGAGTGTGATCACGTGCCTTCCCCCAGTTAATGGCAGCATTGTTTGCTGGGATATTGCACCTTTCCTCTCAACTTCCCCTGTGATGTTTGCATTTATAGGTCCTTCTACCTTCGCTGATGCTGTGAATGCTAACCTCTGTGCAGGTCCATTACATCATCCTCTCAAGTTGACTTATTTCATAATGAGTACTATTAGTAAGTGGCTAATGATGTGTTTGTTCTAGAAAACGGTTAACATATGATTTATCCATCTTAGGGCCTGTTTATATGAGGCAGGCTGGCCAGTTAGCGAGCTGGCTCGCCTTCATGTGAGATCCTATTGACCTGGTCACAGCTTTGTAAACAGCAGTTTGCGTTTATATTTATGCCTAGCTGGCCTGTCTTGCCGCGATCCCGGTTATCAAGTGCCGGGATCCTGCCTCAAACAGGCTGACGTTTCTCATATAAACGGAAGAAACGGGCTGGCCTGGCTGTAACAGGCGTGCAGAACACAGCAGATTTGTTAAGTTTCTAAAATGGAGGACCCTTTGTCACATTTGGGGCCAAGGCTGTAATCTTTCTTTGGTAAAAATATTTCCTCATTCTTTCAAATTTACACAAAAGGAAGACTGCATGTGGCACCCAAGGGCCGGGCTGGCTTGGGGCTGGCTCACTATCGAATCTCTCATATAAAACCGAGCTGGCTTGGTGGCGAGCCAGCTCACTAGCGGGCCAGCCCGCCTCATATAAACGGCCCTTATAGTGTCAAATCTGTCTAAAATGAAACAAGCCAACATCAAATCTTTGATAGGATCATCGCGGGAATCTTCTGTCTTGTGTGTGCTTTCTGTGCGTTTTGATTTCTTTATTTCAGTGCCAATTAGCAGAGATAAAGCATTAATCAATTGCTTTAGCGAGTGTGACGGACTTAGCTAGTTACTTGCTTTCTTTCTGACTGAGTCAATCCTATCCGATCCTATAGCAACATTTGACGTCGGCTTATTTCATGTTAGACAGATTTGACACCATATGATGGATAAATCACCATGATGTTTACCCTGGCACAACAACAAATTTACCCAGAATTGGCACGCTCTTGACTTCATTAGCAGCTTAATTATGTCAAAACAATCGTTTTCTAGAACGAGCGAATCATTAGCCATTATTGATAGTACTCATTATGCAAATAAGTCAACTTTAGAGGATGGTGTAACCGGCGGCCTGCACAGAGGCTAGCATTCGCAGCATCACCGAAGGTAGAAGGATCCCCCTCTTACACAGCTACAGAAAGGTGCAGAATCCCAGCAAACAATGGTGCCATTGACTGGGGGAAGGCACAAGATCACACTGAACCAAAACATCTTCATGCATGATTCTGCAAAGAGGTTATCTTCGTGACTGCTTGTCTCAAAACAGATGCCCGCGAATAACAAAAATTGAAACGTTCTGTAGGGTTCTGCATAAGTAATTTTGCGTTATCGTAAATCTCACATGACATCTCATTTGAAACAGATGCGCCAATAGTTTCGTGCACGGACTAAACAAACTAGGGATAATGACTTTTGATTTTTGCGTATCATCCTCGTTTGACAAAAAGATCAAAATATTGCTTGTGAGAAAATTCTTGTCCTTATAATACAAGGGACTTGGTTTTTGCTTTAGCAGCAACACCACTCATCTCTTTGACAGTAGCTAAAACAGCATCAACAATCATTTGGGGTTATGAATAAATCAATTTCAGATATTCTTATGCTTGCTTTGCTCAGGACAGGACGGACTTTGTAATCATCCAAAAGGATCCTATGTTTAGATTACAAAGTGGACTTTTAGATTACAAGGCTCTTATTGAATAATTGAATGACTGGGTGGTAACTTCTTTCCTGTTTCGTCTATCAGATCTGCTTTAGAAAATTGCGTTCTGTGTCTTCATAAATTCAACGTAGAGTTGAAAGAGGGAATAAATTTACCAAACAAAAAGGCTATTGTTTACAATATGAAACCAAGTCAAAGTCGAAAATGGCATAAAAAATATTTAGTTAGGCTAGGCCATCATCAAAACAATACTTACATGGGCGCGATACATGCTGCTTTCTGCAATGATATCTTCTTAAATGATGGTAATGTAATTCTTCTACGTTTATATTTCATAAATGATTTAAAATAAGACAAAGAAGAACCTGTTTTTGATCATTTCATCATTCTCTTTGCTGTGATGCTTGCTACGGGTTATTCCCTAACACGCTCTGCCGCCTTTTCTCGTTTCGAAGAAATACGTAATTCAACCTCGATTCGACAGTGGCCTCGTACGTGAAAAGGACCTGCTTTCACTTTTTTATGACCTGTTTTATGAAATCTAAAAAAGCACCCTGTCCAGGGACGTAGGAAGCATCTCCAACTTGAGGGGGCACGACACTTCAAGAGCAGTTTTTTCATTAAGCTAAAGGGGCACTTCTTCGTTTATTGCAAAACCTTAGGGGGCACGTGCTGTGCCCCCAGTGCCTACGTCTCTGACCCCGTCCCGGAGTAAAATTCACGAAAATGTAGTCTGTCCCGGAGTAAAACTTTAACAAAATTCCCTGTTCTTCAGTTTCTTTAATCAAAATTGTAGCTGCCTAAGCCAATTTACTTCAGAGACAGCCGATTCATATTCTGAAAATACTTGATCATCCTTTTTCCCTGGACCAATTTCATTGCTTTCCATTTTTTCTAAAATGTTTGAAAAACTTCTACAGGAGCGCCTTCAAAAGTTTCTTGAAACATGCGAGGTCTTATTCTGCAGGAAATTTGGGTTCCTAAGTGGGCATTCCATAGAACATGCACTAGTTACTCTAAGTGAAAGTATTAAATCCACACTTGATAAAAACAGACTTGGTTGTGGAATCTTCATTGGTCTCCAAAAGGCTTGATACAGTTAAATATGAAATTTGCTGAAAAACTGGAACACTTAGCTGAGCCGATAACCGAACTATGTAATCTCTCAATCTTACAATCGAAGTTTCCTGATGGTTGCAAACAAGAAAAACTAAAACCACTTTTTAAAAAAGGATCGAAAGATAATCCGAAAAACTATCGACCAATTTCTTTGCTTCCTCAACTCTCAAAAATTATTGAAAAAATAATTCATGGTCAAGTACAAAAGTACCTTGATGAAAAGAAAATATTGTATAGATACCAATCTGGTTTTCCTGCTCATCACTCAACAGATACCTGCTTATCTTCATGAATGATAAGATCCCTCAAGGATTTGAAAATGGGATGTTTACAGGCATGATCTATTGACCTTCAAAAAGCATTTGATACAATTGACCACAACATCTTTCTGGATAAAATGGCATACCTTGGCTTTAGCAAATCTGCCATTTGGTGGTTTAAATCTTACCTTCAGGACATTTCTTTTACTGTCAGTATTGGATTGGCAAGGAATACTCAAATCATGGTAGTTTGTCATGTTCCACTCATCATATTCCTTCTTTGCGTGAATGACATAGCACGAGCGGTCGACTGCGACTTGCTTCTGTATGCAGATGATTCTTGCTTACTTTTTAAAGAAAAAAACATTGAGCAAATAGAGAGCAATTTAAATAGAAATTTCAATTCCCTCTGTGATTTATTGCATAATTTTAGGGACAGATTAGCTTGCTCCGTAATTTATTGAACCCCCTTTCAATAAATTCAAGCATAATTTTAGGGATACACTCTTTTCTTTATATGAATACTATAAATTTTGTCCAGCCTCAATATTCTTAAGAAATTTTTGTTTTGAGCCTTGACATATTCTTAAAGTATTCTAATTTTTTTCAAATCTGATACGGTTTCAGGGGAACATAGTTAAAAGAAATGCCATGTCATTCGAGGAAATGGTCGAAGGAAAGAAAAATTCAAACAATCATATCAATAAGAATGTTCTTGACAATCATAAAGTTTTAAACATGCTTTTTGAAAAAGTGAGATACGTCAGTCATGCGATTCTCTGTTATGAACATCGCAAAACCGAAAAATGAGACACAAATATGGCGAGCTGAGCCTGAGCAATATGCTTACGATATTCTTAAAATTTGCATGATTCTGGGCCTGAACATTCATATAAACAATATTCTTATAAAAAAGAGTGTACCATAAACTCAATGTGCCCAACAAGCGATGGTATTGAGGGTATACAGGGTGCCCCAAAAAATGGGTGCTGTTTGGGTGGCTTCTACGGAGCAGCCATAAATCCAACTTTTCCATTCTTAAATTCTTTAATAGAAGACACTTTAACTTAAAGTTTGACCCCGAGTTTGAATAAATCTGATAGGTAGCTGCTGATTTATGGAGCAAGAAAGTCAAAATCTGTGGCTGCCTCAAAACCAGAAAATTCATTATTCTCCGTTATGTTAAAATCAAAGACATCGATTGAAAAAACAAACCTAGCCCGGTTTTCTGATGTTCACAAGTGAAACAGATCGTCATGAATTTGATTTTGTGATAACCAGTGATATTGAACATAGCTAGGGTTGCTAGAAATGGTGACTTGGAACACAAGTGCTGCAGGCCATGACATGCGTCCATCAGTTATTTTGCTTCTCAAAAGTGATGAAGTCGTTTTAAGCCAAGAATATTGGGTTAAGCAGGCTGCCTGGTCAATATCCTTGAGCTATGTGCCATTAATTATTCCCAAATGTGTTTCCTGACATAGCTGCAAAGTTTAAGTCCATTTGATTCAAAAATTCAAGTTATAAGGTTACGTACGGAAATAAAATCCTCTGGTTTTGAAACAACCACTGATTTTGATTTTCTTTCTCAATAAATCAGCAACCACTTATCAGATTTGCTCAAACTTGGTGCCAAATTCTAAGTTGAAATCTCTTTTATGCAAAATTTGAAAAATAGGTCAAGTTGGACTAGTGGCTCCTTCACAGTAGCCATTCAAACAGCGTAAATGTTTTTGGGACACCCTATAGAGCACTTGTTGTAGCCTGTGTTCCAGACCCCTTTCCGTTCAAAGGGGTCTGAAACACAGGCTAACTTGTTGTTGCTCTGCCCTTCTTTTGATGTTCAATGACCAAAATCCAGTTTATAGCGGCTATTCAAGTTTACTGCGTAAATAATGTTCTAATTCATCTTCGATCGGTTTGAACAAAGTTTGATCATAATGCAGTCCATCCAACGAACCTTTCGGGTATGAAGCTGTGATAGGGAAAACGTCAAAAATCGGTATCCCGATTGAGCATAGTTTCCTATTTGAATAAGCATTTAAAAGTTGAACTCGATGATTCGTAAGAAATCTGGAATGCGTTGAATCGTGAAATAAACCATTTTCCAGCTCAGTGAATGTCGAAGTTTTCCATATTATATGGGGCAAGTTATTTGGACCCCTTTCATTTCTCAAAGTTGTTATCATATCAGCAAAGTTATCCACAACTTGTTGACATTGAGAAAAGTTCAGGCTCATCACCAAATGCAGCCCAAAATTTACCACAACAACGCTCTTATTAAGCATTAGTTCACTGTCAAATACTGCTTTTATCGGCTCGAAGAATCTCGTAAAGTTGAAATTTTTCCCAATGTTATTTTTCTTGTGGTCGATTTTCTCAAGCAGGTAAGTATAACTGACAGTGCTCTTGCAAATTTTAAACAACTTCTTGCATAAATCTTTACGCGATTGTGAGCCAAACCAGCGACGTGCTAGCGAGTCTCCAAGCAACCACAAAGCATCGTATTTCTTTACCGTAGGTGGCTCACTCTTTGCCGTAAGCGGCGCTTTCTCCAACAGTTGTGCTGTTTCTTCGGAATGTGCAGTCTCTCTCAAGGGTGATTCCTCCTCAAACGGTACTTTCTTAGGCCCTGTTAACCAGCTTTGTTTCACGTCTTGCAACCATTTGAGCTTGCCATTGATATTTTTCCAGGCACCCATACCACTTGAAACAAATCTGCAACTGCTTTTAGATGTTTCTTGATTCTGTCTCTTATGGCCTAACTTCGATAAATGAACAGAATTCGTTGCGGGAAATTCAAAATTTATCAGTCTAAACCGCTGCAATAGATGACTATCATCAAAGCCCAGGAGGCCTTGCTCCTGAAAATGCCCGTGGACGTTGCCCTTTGCAAACCAGCCGAAGGGCGGGTCTCTCAAACCATCACAAATTGAATGCTCTAAAACCAAATCTACACTATAGTTACCCGGCTCAAAAATGCGAAACCGGAGTTCGTATGTCCCATCCAGCTTGTCAAAAACGAATACCAATTTACTCAATGTTCCTCGTAAAGTCGCACGCCATGAGTCTCCGCCGATATTTTTCTTCTGACCGCTAGCGGTGTATGTTTGGATCACAATAATACTATACTCACCATAGCTATTTAGAACCTGGAAAACGATTTCAGTTCTATTTGCGGACGTGCGTAATGCACGCCTTTTTGTCCGCGCGGGCTCATCCAGCCAAACCGTATCATTTTGACAATGCGCTAGAATTCGTCGCCAGTTGAAGAGAAATGTAAACTCCGGGGCTTCACTCCAGGATTGGCGATTTTGTAATCTTGAGCTTTCCCATCGCAAATATTTAGGCTGTGTCTTCAGTAGATTCAAATGTTGTACAATGACGTACTGAACAATGACAAAGATGCTACAGAGAGTCACGATCATGAAGCGTATTTCTTCCATCTATGATTGCCAAAGACTCCTTAATAAAAGACAAATGACGGATACAGGATAAATAGCATCTTGTTTAAAAATAGAGCAAGAGAACACCACCTGAACAAAAGGACACAATTCGTAAGTGATAAACTTACGTTGCCTTACAACCGTGATTTGTCTGTAAAGTTTATGTTCGAAACAAAAAAACCAGTGGTCAATAGAATTTGTATCGCTTCGCGACAAACAACTTTTTTTATTTCTATCGCAAATGATTGACAGGGGGTTGCCCAGGCTCCAGACTTACGTTGCCTTAGAGCTCTGTCATTTTTCTGTAAAGTGTATGTTCAAACCAAAAAAACAAGTGGTCAATAGAATTTTTTGACGCTTCGCGACAAACAACTTTTTTTATTGCTATCGTGAAAAATTGACCGGGATTTATTATTAAATTCTTTACAGTTGGTATTTACAATAGCTTACTAGCTAATTCAAACCAACTATCTAAGAAAGGAAAAAATTTACAATAATATAAAAAAATAAGTATATTTGCATCAGTGGCAGCCTGGCTTGGGGGGCCGGCAGCGAAATGGCACCCCCTCATATCAAATATAGTTGTCGAGTTTATGACGAGATTGGCAGCCTTGCAACTTTCTTACGCTTGCTTTTTGACACCTTGACCTGCCCCATGGCCAGATTTAGACAGCTGAGTGACTAATGTAAATTTTAGGGTCTGGGGGCTAGGCCCAAAAGAAAATTTTTCACAACCACGCCCTTCAAACTCTCAGAAAACATGGGCAATGCCCTTGTAAACATTTTCTGGGGCAAGAAGACCTTCCTTTGAAGGTTGTATATTTCATGTCTTCAGCAAATATTTACTGTGACCGTATAGCTGATTCATGAACAATTATTCTTTTGGATAACGTGTTTAACACGTTATCCAAAAGAATAATTGTTTATGAATCAGCTACGGTCACAGTAAATAATTGTCGGTTATGGCTTATATATATCTCCTAACTGAGTTCAAGTTCATGAGGTTGCTACATCGGAGCATTGGCAAGAGTGAGAAAGGAATCATCGCTTTATGTTTGGCAAGCTTAGGAATAACCAAGAAATGATAGTAGATATCCAGGAACGCCGGAGAGGGGGGGCAAGGGGGGTCAAGTGCCCCTCCTGCCCTTTCCTAAGGGGGCAAGGGGGCAAAGGTGCCCTTTCAATGAAAAGCAATAATTCACTTTGAAACTTGATAGAAGAGCAGCCATAGCTTCGTTCCCATATCAGAAACACCAGTAACGAAAAATGACTGGCAATTGCAACTTTAAAATAAACAAGAGATATTGCTATCTGAAGATTTGCGCTGTGAACTGCGACAGTATTTTGAGGATAGACGCAAGGGTGAAGATTATGTCATATGTATTGTTACAAATGAAATTTTGTTGCAAACTGTGCAGGAATGATAATGAATGTGCATGATTTGTTTAGAGCACACAGATTACCTCGAAGAATGCTTGCTTGCACGTCTGCAAGTTTTCCTTTTTTGGGTCTACAATTTGAGGAAAGCAAAGCGATGGGAGTATCATTCTTCCAGAAATGCGTAAGAGATTTTGTAAACACTAGGATTTTCAGGGTTTTTTTGCAGATTTTTCCAAAGATGTACGAGATTTCTTTCGAAAATGATACGCTCTTCGTATGCTGCAATATGAAATTTATTACGGAGAGCAGGGAGACAAAAATGACAGAAGTACAGAAACGTTTAGCAGGAAAGCATTTATTTACTCAACTGAACATGATATCGATAAATTTGACAAAATTTTATTCTTTATTTATAATGCAATATATTAATAAATGTCACAATGCACTGAAACATGCGAGGCAAGGCAGGTAGGTGAACATGAAGAAAGTGGAGAGCATTTTTCTGTACAAATGGTTGCTGTGTATTTCACGGGATTTTCACAAAAGATTTTGGAGAATATCGCGAGAAATTCAACTTCTGTTCAACTCTCTTCTGTTCTTTACAATGCCATGGATCGCATTTTAATTATTATACACACGCAATTACCACAAGACACTGGCGAATAATCTTTACAGTTCTTTGTTGTTCTCTTTTGTGTATGGTATTAGATTCATTTGAAATAAGTCAAATTTTGTCAATATTCGAGTACTGAAAATTTTCAAAATGATTACGCAGTTGAGAAGCAAATAACATCTTATTCAATGAGTCTTGAAAATAATCGTTGAAATAGCTTATGACGACATACTAAGGAATTTTATCACCAAACAGGAGCTGAAAAAGTACAGATCATGCTCTCTCGTTGCTCATTGACTGGGAAACTTTCACAACCTACGCGTCTCACAACACAACCCAACTGCCCTGATCTTTCTCTGGTCTCCAAATTTGATGCCAAAAACCTCTGCAGACATGCCAATTTTAATCAATCAAAAACATCCAATGAATGGACTGTCACTTCCTGATCACTTCCTCCTGCGCGCACTTAAAATTTTGTGACGTATGTGGACAACAATGGATGACAACTTCCGATGACGTCAATCCTGAACGCAGTAAACATGCGTCTGTTTTCTAGGAATGTCATTGGCTGAAACCATGAAATGTTCACTGTATGTTTAGTTATGCGCGCCATGTCAACGTTCGTTCATCGAGCCTACGAGCCTATTTTAAAGATTTGCTGCTGCTGCGCAGCGCAAATCAATAAACAATATGCGATTTTATGTGATTCGGAATGAGGACATGTGGAGAAATAGCCGATAAAAATTCGCGAAAGAACATGATTAATGTTCGTTAAAACATTTTTGATAGATTTTAAGCCAATCTAAAGGGCGTGGCCACAAAAATTTTCCCGGGGAATACCGCCGGACCCCCCGATTTCTCGGCTCGCTTCGCTCGTCTTCGGTCCCGATTGCCCCTACGTTCCTAGTCGCCCCCCTTGCCCTACCATCGCTCCAGCGTCCCTGTAGATGTCTCTTACCATGTTATGAAAGCTGTTTGAATGACAGTTTATGTTAGTTGCACGAAACTTCAGTGGCGTTGCCAGGGTAAATTAGTGGAGGCATGGAAATGATGGGGTCTGGAAACGAAGCCCCCTGGAAATTTTTTAGGGTCATGCCCGTTACTTTGGCATTGAACGCATTTCCCAATATCATGCTTGCCATTAGTGCCAAGGAAACCTAGATAGTTCTGTCACAGTTATTCTATAAATCAGAGCACGAAGAAACTTGTTGGAGAAACGTCCTTTATTTTGGCTCAGAAGACATCTCCTGATTCCATACTTACCAGTGCTAAAATGGATGTTTCGACAACACAATTCAATTCCGTAATCTCCTTCTTGCATTTTGCTTTTTGCGGCAAAATTCTTACCCAACCTGTACTCAGCCATTTGCTCTTTGGCTTTGAAGGGATCTCGAGGACCACCTTTCGACAAAAGTGGGGGCAATTGCCCCCATACCTCCCGTGGCCACGCCACTGCGAAAGCTAGCATAGACCTGAAATGATTTGATTATCTTTGAGAATGACTGATGCATTTGTATCAGTTGCATCTGTCTGGATCCGCTCCTGTGACCTGCCACGTGGTGCTGGATGATGGTACAACGCGATCGAACTTCATGAAGTTTTTGGCGCCCTTCCTAAACTTTAGCGCCCCTTTAAAACGTCCGCTGGGGGGGGCCATGGCCATGGGGGGGCCCCCTGCCAGTCCGCCACTGATTTACATTGATTTACATGATTTCTGCTTTCGGGGAGGTTTCCAAAGATATTGTTTCTACAAGCAATGTTTGCATGCGAAATTTTCACCCTTCCATTCTTTTATCGATTTTTTGAAGTATACAACAGATGGTGAGCTTTTTATAAAGTCAGGTAGGCTGTTCCAGAGGATGCTACCTCTAAAGGTCAATGAACTGGTCCCATAGGTTGTAGTTTTCGTTTGTGGCAGCATTAATAGTAAACCTGATCTTAGATTATATGTTAGGTCCTTTCGCTGGAAAATAGCTTTTTAAGTTGTTGCTATCCAAATTGTGGTCGAATCTTTGACAGGTGGCCTCGACTTGGCTCCGTTGCAATCTCATGAGATAGACTAATTATAACTACGACTCACAGTCTTTCACATTGAACATTGGGACGAAATTGTTTCCCTCAGTTTCATGTCCAATATGGAAACCATAGCAACACTCCCGGGGCGTTACTTAGGGGCCCTTTACATGAGCAAACTCAGACCGGCACGAGTTTCAGATCGGTTTGAAATTTTGCCATGTCTGCTTTTTTGCGTTGCGTTTACATGGAGATTCAGACCGGTCTGAAATTATACTAGCGTCACATTGCACATGCGTTGAATGCAATTGAGGCAACTGTGACAATGGTTTCTTTTCTCATGTTTTGGATTTAGGCCTATTTTCATTGTTGCGTTAAGTTATCAACAACACAGGATGTTATTAGAGTTGAATCAAGTACTGCATTACAAATCTATTTTGGTTTGATGGTTCAAATGCTGCTTCAGAACCTGAAAATAAAACAGGAGGCTTTAGTTTTTTATGTTTAGTTTCTTAGTTATAGTTTCTTGTGTCTGGAGAAAAACAAATGGACGACCAAACAATGAAAATGGCTCCCAATAGTGCAGTTATCACTTCCGCAATTATTCATTTCGCCCCGATCTGAAAAAATTTCTGTTTACATGAGAATTTCAGGTCGACCTGAGTTTTCAGATCGGTCTGAAAGACCGAAACGAACCCAGACCGGCACGAGTTTCATTTCGCCCCTTCTCATGTAAACACTCTAAGGGCCTTGACCAGACACCGAAATGAAACTCGTGCCGATCTGAAACTCGTGCCGGTCTGAGTTTGCTCATGTAAAGGGCCCCTTAGTATATTTTGCTGACGGGTTGTGTACTCCATTCCGGGTATCGTTTTCGCCTCTTTTTTCTACCGCTGGGTATCAAAAGAAGGCAATTTTTCTAGAGCCGGTTGTCAAAATTCTTATTTCATTGGTTTTTGACGAATTTTTACGTCTTAGAGTATACTTTTCGACAATTTTTTCTAAAGCCGGCTATCGTTTCGAGGGGAAAATTCTGAAGCCGGATAAAAAAATTTTGGAGTGCACACCCCCGTACAATTGAAAGTCAAGTACCTCCCCCGGGGCAACACTGTACAAAAAGTCGAGTGCTCCAGGCAATGGCGGATGGGCCTAAGTTGTCGGCTCAAGCCTCAAATGATAAAACGCCTCAAAGTTCAAGTGTTCAATGACATTAACAATGAACAAAAGCCACAAGTATCCAGATGAAAGTTTCCTCAATCCAAGAATCAACACACCTTTCACTTTGACTCTAAGTTTCCTCATTTTGAAGGCCAACTAGCCAGCATACGGGTCAAATCTTTCAATAGGGCACAGGGAAACCCGCAATATTCCAATCTCACGCTTATAAGCCAATGATATCGCCGCATTCCGATCACATGACTGAAAATAAGGCTTTCGAGATAACTTTTCGAGTACCTTCACAAAAATAAAAATTGATATTCAACTAATAAAGATACAGAGCTGGTTTTACCACGGATCGATTCGAGAGGCCCCACTCCACATTTGTTTTTCTGCATTTGGTTAAAATCTCATCAGGGATCGGCGTTACATCGTATTTCATTCCTTTGAGAATTGGCCTATGTTCAACAATTCTTCAGGAATGCTACAAATAAGATATAGCTTTCAAAATTTCACATGTTATGTGAATTATGTCCAGGAATAACATGAAAACATTTGTTTGTTTGATTTTTGAAAATCCTTGACGAATCAAAGCTATTTGCTGCCAAGAAACTAATGGGCCTACCATCACCCGCAGCAGAATCCCAGTAATCGGCATTAAATCACTCCTTTTCGCAATAACAACCAGCGGATACATTTACGAAAGACTTCATCACAAATCTAATTTCTTTCCACCATTTTATCATCGATAATTTCGATAAAATGTGATAAGACTTTACAGCCTCTGAAGCAAACCGTCCAACTACCACCGATTCAAAGTTTTCTTCTTGCAAACACATGGAAAGCTTTCACAAAACAAAAGGTTGTGCAAGGCTCAGGTCTCCCATATGACACAGCAAATTGATACCTTTGATAATAGATTGCACACCTTTGAGAATAGATTGCAGTGGAAATTTCTTCAATGAAATAAAAAGAAATAAAAAAATTAATAAAAAATGAATTTTTTTTCGAATGCTTTAATTTTTTTCAATTTTTCTCAAATACTCTAATTTTTTTCAAATACTAAAAATACTCTGATCCAGGGTACAAGTAAGGAGAATTATTCCTTTTTTCACGCATTGTGATGCAGGCCTAAAGGCGTCTTCATAAATGGAATTTTACCAATGCTTAAAATGCGCAGAAAAATAAAAGAAAAGTTACACAATTACCAAAGCTTTGTAGCTATATTACACGTTTTCTTTTATAAGAAACTTGGATCAGCACTTAGTACTAAAAGTTTCTTAATTTCGCATGAAAATTTCGGTGTTTTAGTAGTAAAAGTTTCTTAATCAGTTTCTTATTTTTTGGGCCTAAAATTGCGGTATTGTTCGAAGTTGAGCCTTCTTCTCGAGAAAGGGCTTCCATTTTGCATTGACATTGTCGTCAAGAAGAAGCCATGCACATCAAGGCAAACATTTACCAATTTTGCAGTTAAAAGTCAAGAAAAGACGAATGTACCTTTGTTAGAAAGTTTCTTAATCTTTTGGTCATCGTAGTACTAGTTTCTTATAAACCAGTTTCTTATAAAAAAAAAACGTGTATATCAACCAAAATTTGATTCATTCGTACTCTCTGAGTAAATGATTGATAAGGATAAGAGCAACCCCCTGGAATGGAGAAGAGCTTTCATGACAACAATGAAAACATTTTGGCCTTTTAGATTAGCATATGCTATGCTGGCTAGCTATGAGAACATTTTGATTAACACGTTTTTATTTGAATAATGGTACATGTTTTCGTATAATTATCAAGCAAAATTCAATTCCCTTTTTGTTTTCACTTTTCATTGCATTGCCCTTCTTTTGATGAGGAACGACGTGATCTTCTCGCTGGAGTCCTTTTGCTACTGAGACCATTTGGGTACATTAATCCTTCAAATAAGGTTCTTACGGAGCTCTTACTGTATGGTGATAAAGAACTTTCCAATAAAGTTAATAGAAATATATTACAATCAACTTTGCAGTATATCCATAAAACTGGTCGATTTGATTAAGATAATTCCAAACTTTATTACATGCCACCACCTTTCCCCGTTTAGTAGTAATTTACGAGTAGATTTTATGTAGTTGTTCTTTTTGTTCATGTCATTTATTTTCTTGTTTTATATTTTGACTAGTTTCTTCTTTTTCTTATATTATATACCTATATGTTAATGGCCTCAGGGTCGACATTGCTTTTTTGCTCCTTGGGGTATCGTTGTAGTCAGTGGCGGACTGGCTTTGATTTTTGCACCGGCCATGGATGAGTTAAGGGGGCCCTAAAATGGGTGTGGCCTCGATGATGAGTGTGTGGTCAGGAGCAAATTTGTCGCAATTCCTCGATAGCCGAGCTAATCTTACCAATAGCCAAGCTAACCTCACTTTCTTTGAAAGTGAGGCATATATCTCACGATATATCTTCTCATGGCACAATTAAATGTTTACGTCGTCTCTAAAGTGTTTTTTAGTATTGGTGGGCCAGACGATCGATAATTTTTTCGTTTTTCAAACTCAAACTGTTGAGCAACCCTTTCCTGATCCTCGCCCACCAGTGTGGTCAGGGCAAGTTAACTGACAGAGTATCAAAATAAGGGGTCTGGGGGCAAAGTCCCCAGAAAAATTTCTGAGGACACGCCCTCTACTTTGGCTCAGAACGCTTCTCTTAGTCCCATGTTTGCCGATGCTAAAATTGAATTTTTGCTCATTTGTAAACAGTACTTTTATGAATTAGCATCCACAGGGAAATTTTTCGAGTAAACATCTGTTCTTTGGCTTAGAATGCCTTTTTCCATCCCATCTTATCAAAGCAGAATTGGAAACTTAGACATTTTTCAAAATTATGTTTGCGATTTCCTATCAATGAACACTCTTATGAAAATTTTCAGGTAAAAGCTCTCAGTTTTTCACAATCAAATTTTTGCGTGCCCCCAAAGTGGAAGAGTTGACAAAGTTTGTCCCAGAAAATTTTTGAAATTTGCAGTCTTTACTTTGGCTTAGAGTGACTTTCCCAGTCATTTTCTTACCCTGTGCTATCTATACTCAACTATTTTATTTGAAGGGATCTCGAGAACCATCTTTTGGCAGAAGTGGAGGGGCCTTTAATTTTTTCTGCAACGTTGCTCCTCTTCACCATCTGTATCTTCGCTCGCGACTGTATTCATTTCCTTGAACAAGTTCATTGACATTGAAGGATTCAAATGTGAAGTTAGATGTCCATTATTCAAAAAATGTAACTCTACTAAAGAATTCTCTAATTTTGCAAAAGGGGCCCTTTTCCAGCAAATAGGGGGCCCTTTTTGCAAGATTTTGAGGGGGGCCCACCGGCCACGGGCCGGTGGGCCGGTGGGCCAGTCCGCCACTGGTTGTAGTAGTATTGTAGGGTAATTATGTACGTAGTGTAGGGTAGCTCATATAGTAAAGTAGTTCTGTAAGTAGTGTAGTGTAGCTCGTAAATATATTGTAACTTTTTATTGGAAAATATATAAAAGAAAAAAATTCCCTCTGTAATTGGTTTGTAGAAAACAAACTAAGCATTCATTTTGGAGGGGACAAACTGGACAAAGGACAAAAAAGCAGGGACATCGCCATAGGGGGGTGTATTGGGGATGACACCCCCCTGGAAAGTGGCTGTCGGCAAATCAAGTTCAATCCTCAAGCCAGCATTTGCAGAAAAATTTCCATCCAAAGGTGGGAAGTTCCGATTCAGCTATTCTATTCTTCAGAACACTGACACTACGAGAATTTCAGACTGTAAATTAAGATGGTTTGTTACATTACGATTACATACCCGATATCCCAAAAAAATGTATACGGATTTGGTTGACTCTAGCGCTGTGAATTTAGCTTTAATCAACGTCTAATCACTCTCAAAATGTTCCTCGACAGTTAACTTGAACATAGATACCTCGTTTGTAGGTATTGGTGAAGGGTACTTCGGGGGGGTCCCAATACCGCAATACCGCACGAAAAAGACACCAAATACCGCAATACCGCACCAAAAAGTAGCAAAATACCGCAAACGCTAAAAAACTAAAAACACGTGGGTACGTGTTGTACGTGTACGTGCGTGGGTACTTGTGTGGGTAGGGTAAGGCGGGGTAAAGTGAACTACGGGGTAAAGTGAACTACTCAGAACATTCGCGCTTCTCTCCAAAAGTAAACATGCAATAATAAAACATGATTTATGCCCAATGCTTTGCTATGTGTGCTCACAGAAAATGAAAACATTTTTGCAAAATAGTTCTTCCTGTTGTTGCAAAAAATCCCATTACCCGAGGCAGTAAAAACAACCTCGGGGAATTATGGTTGTTAGGTTTGGGCTCCTATCTTTAGTCTTAATTTTTGACCCCAAGAGGAAATTCATTTCTATAATTGTTTTGATCGATTTGAAGCACATACCATGTGTTTACTTTTTCCAAAAGGAAAGTGCCAAGAAAGACTTTTCTGTACCCTAACATAATATTTTAAAATATCTACCGTCCAGTCGATATTTTGCTTCGACCGGGGTAAAGTGAACTACCCATGATTTTTTATTTTCTTATCTGAACATGAAGTCAGATGAAGAAGACCTTTTCAATCTCATTTGGTTCATCATTCTGCCCTCAGAAAATCCTGATTTGCAGGATAATTTTTCGCTCTGATGACACAGAATATATTCAGATACCAGCTCCCTGAAAAACCTCCAAAAATTTGACAGCCTAAGTTTGACCTTCATTCAAAAATGCGGTTACTGATCCAAGAATTTTGTTGGGATTTGATGAAGCAAGCATACCTATTGATATGGAAAGGATAAATGGCCATCACTGTGAAATTAGAATATTGATAATTGTTATAGATTTATAACTATTTTTGGTTTTATTTCTAGGCGGAGGCTTCAGGGCAAAGTTAACTACTTTGAAAATATTGTTTCTCTTTGTGGTAATTTGGTATTTATATGCAATATAGTATTTTCCAAGTATATTCCCGTTATTGTTCATCAACTTGTATTCAGCTCTCGCAATCTGACTCGAATTTGTGACTTAGACAATAGTTTTTGGTTAATATTTGATCTGCAAAGATCGTTCTCAACATAGGTCTTAATTTAGTTTTTTTAAATATCACTCTTTGGTTTGTTTCGTTTTGGCATGCGAAGAACTCCTTAGAGTTGCAAAGTAAATCATGTTTTCAGGTATTACCAGCATCATTTTGGTTTTATCGAACAATTGCTGAGTAGTTCACTTTACCCCATCCTGGGGTAAAGTGAACTAGGCAGAGCGGTCGCCAAAGAGATCTCTTTTGTGAGACAATGGAAAAAGATTTGAAAAATATTTTTGCTGGATAAACTGACCTAAAGACATAATGTCAAAACAACGTTAAAAAGTTTGCCCTCAGCGACAATCTCTTTAGGATATCCTTGAAAAACCTCTAAAACAGTTCACTTTACCCCGTCTTACCCTACGTATAGCCGCATGGGTAGACATAGTTATTGCTCCCCGTGGTCTTGTCCTTGTAGTAGAGTAGAGTAGCTTGTAAGTATAGTAATTAAGTACATATGCATTGTAAATTTTTAGCAGAATGTATATAAAAGATACTAAAACAATGCTTCTAATACGGTATACCGGTCTGTAGCAGTTTGAATCTGACCTAAATCCACCTTCCTTCATCAAAATTTGTAGTTTTTCTATTAGATCGTAGTTAAAGATTTTACAGACAAAAGTGTGACGTGAGAACGACGTGAAAAGTTTCATTTATGTGCTTTCAGTAAAAAGAAATTATGAATATATAGAACAGAACATATCATTGTTTTGAATATCGATTCTGCTACATAAGGGCTGACTTTTTCGCGAATACGAGATAAAAAAGTTTACTCTGGCTCAAGCTTTTTTGTACACATTTTCCAAATGTCGATGTAGGCTCAGATGGTTATCCAAATCTACACCCACCAAGGTACTTGTATGATTTGGTCTCATAAATAGTTTGATTGTAAATTTTGATATCCACGTTTGGCAGTTTGGACAACTTTTGATGTGATCCATGTAGCACAAATTCAGTTTTACCTTTTTTCAAGTTAATCAAAAAGTTAATTATTTTCATCAAGCCAGTCTGCAACTTTTTGCAGTTCACTGCTAAGTAAATGTTCTATTTCATTTGAGTTCTTTCTTGCACAATATGAAACAGTATCGTCGGCATATAATATAATGCCAGCATCTGTGAGTGGAATATGGATGCCGTTGATTATCAGCCCAAAGAGAAGGGACCCCAGGATGGATCCTTGTGGGACACCATATGTAATGTTTTCTTCGCATGAGCTGGTGTTATCAAAGATTTCTTATTGTTTTGTTTCCTATTGAAGAGATAATCACCTATCCATTGTAATTCCACATCATCTATACCATAACTTGGCAATTTTTCCAGCAAGGCTGCATGACGTACTGTGTTCTTCTTTGACTTTACGGAGGTCAATAAAGACAGCACCACTAAGCAGCCCTTTTTCAACGTTCTGTCTAAACTTTTCTGACAGTAAGGTAACTGCATGCTGCATAGATCTCCCTTGTCTAAACCCTAACTGATGTGGGCACAACAGGCCATTCGATTCGTTGATCATAAATGATCTTTCTAGATAAATTTTGATAGAGCAGGAATTACCGTGATAATAATAATAGTAATAATAATAATAATAATAATAATAATAAGAATAATAATAATAATAATAATAAAAATAATAATAATAATAATGATAATAGAAATTAAACTGTTTTCATAAAAATACGTTTCGATTAAAAATCTTCATCAGTCTACAACTTTACTGGGCAGCCGAGAATTTATACAGAAGAAGTTGTTTACAAACAAAAAGTACATAAAAATGTTAAATTTACAATTAAAAGCAATAACATCCTTTCCCACTTATGCCACTCTACATAATCTTTTTGTCCTTTTTAAATTTGAGAAGGGATTGGAGGCGTTTTAAAGTTCTACTGATTCCTTTGAGGCTACCTTGGCAACTCTGCAGTCACCCCAAGTGACCCTCCGATAGATTCGCTCGCTGCTAAAACTTTTTTTAGCGATTGCTGAATCCCGGATGGCCTGATAGGGAATCCCACCCTACCGCCACACGCATAAAAACGCGAAGTAACAAAGGGCAACCACAAAGCGGACGCCAACGCAACCTCTAGGGACCTTCAGATGCAGTGGCAGAATCTAAGCCGTTCCCCCGCACGCAAATACGTCTAATTCCACGTCTGCAGCTCTTTCATTAAGACCCTTGGGTGTAAAAGTTTGAAGTCGATATTGCCAAAACAACTCCTTCCTACGAAGTGAAAAAACATCATCCGCCCCATCTATGATTTTAATACCAACCCAAAAGCTCCCATTATGTCTGTTTTCAATAAAATGACCGAAAAAACTTGCTTGTGGAACAGGTTTTCCTTTATCGAGAGAGTTTTCGTCGTGTTTGTGTGCATATGTTCTGAAATAGGACTTGTAAACATTAAACCTTTGCTGAAATTTCGTCTTAGTGCTACCCACGTATTTCTTGTTGCATGATTCACACTGCAACAAATAAACAACATGATCAGAGTTGCAATCGTATCGCCCCGAGAAATTTTTGAAAGACCTTGTTGAATCAAAATTATGGAAAGTACCCCCCTCCCTCATCAAAGGGCAAATCTGGCAACTCCTTCTGCCATTGCATCTGAAAGTACCCTTTTCCATCAACTCTTCATCGATACTTGGCAGCTTAGCCCTAACAAGTTTATCTTTCAAACTTTTTGCCCTTCTAAACGTTACAAATATTTTGTCTTTAAAAGCTGCCTCGTGCTCCCTGTCTACCAGCAGTAAGTTCTGGTTTTTGCGAAGAATGTCATAAACTTTGTGCATGGCTGGGTGATATGTTAACACTAAGGGAATTTTTATATCATCCTTTTCCTTAGGTATCTGGTATCTAATAAAGTAGCCCGATCTTTGTCCCGCACCGCACCTTGTCAATTTGACTATCAACCTCGTTTCCACTGTAACCTCTTGCTAATAGCCAAGTTTTTAAATCTCCTACCCTATATATGAAAAACTGTTCCTCTGAGCAAATACGACAAATTCTAAGAGCCTGACTATATGGAATTCCCTTTTTGGTGTGGTTCGGATGACAGGAAGCTCGATGCAAGAGTTGATGAGTATCAGTAGGTTTTGTAAACAAATCTGTTATAAGTCTGTTGCCTTGTTTGATGACTTGTACATCGAGAAAATTAACCTTCTCTGTGGACCAATCTGCAGTGAACTTAATCGAGTCATGAGCCCCATTTAAGAAAGTTATAAAATCCCTAAGTTTTTCCTCCCCATGTTGCCAAATTAAAAAAACGTCATCTATGTATCTCCACCATACCCACGGTTTATCTTGAGCCTAGAGGTAGAATCGAGGGACAGTTTTTAAATGATAAGGTGATTAATTTATCTAAAAGAGCTCTTAGTGAATCAGAAATTTCGGTATTATCCAAAGGTTTAAAATTTGTCATGACCCCTAAGGAACTGGATTACTCGCAAATTAAGGTTGATTTAGAAAGTTTTGGTAGAAGTCTTCGCTTAAAATGGCATTTTAGAGAATCAGAGAGTTTTTCGGAATATCCAGCCTTTAGGCCTCGTAGCAAATTTAATCCACGGCATAAAGATGTAGCAATTGAGCTTTATTTGAGTAAATTAGAGGAGGAACTTATGAGTATTTCGGCACAAGGGAATAATTATAGAAATGTTAGTAGGGAGGAGAGTGAAGCAATTAACACTCTTAGATCGGACCGAACGGTCATTGTCAAGGAAGCTGACAAAGGCTCGGGTGTAGTGGTTTGGGATAGAGATGATTATATCATGGAAGCAGAGAGTCAACTTGGTGACTCTGAGGTGTATAGCAGGCTTGACAGTGATCCTTCGGAACGACTTCACCAACTTATTTCGGATACTTTAAAAACAATTAGTGATAGAGGGGATTTGGATCAAGCCACATTAGACTATTTGATGGTAAATAACCCTAGGTTGGGACGATTTTACCTCCTCCCAAAAATCCACAAAAGGTTGAATAGCCTACCGGGAAGGCCTGTTATTTCCAACTGTGGTTTTTTTACAGAAAACATTTCGGCATTTTTGGATCACCATTTGCAACCATTAGCTAAAAAGGTTCGGTCTTATATTAAAGACACAAATCATTTTCTTAAGAAAATCACGGATCTTGATGGCCTCCCTGAGGGCGCTATTTTATGCACCGTGGATGTGGTGGGGCTTTATCCAAGTATTCCTCACGAGGAGGGATTGGAGGCTTTACGAGAAGCACTTGAACATCGGGAGGATAACACCATTTCCACGGATACCCTTCTTGAGTTAGCTTACGTTGTTCTTAAGAACAATTTTTTCGAATTTAATGGCGATTTCTATCAGCAGCTCAGGGGAACAGCAATAGGTACCAAATGCGCGCCTTCATATGCGATTCTTTTTTTGGCAGCGCTAGAAGAAAAGCTACTCGCTGAGGCTCAAGATAAACCGTGGGTATGGTGGAGATACATTGATGACGCTTTTTTAATTTGGCAACATGGGGAGGAAAAACTTAGGGATTTTATAACTTTCTTAAATAGGGCTCATGACTCGATTAAGTTCACTGCAGATTGGTCCACAGAGAAGGTTAATTTTCTCGATGTACAAGTCATCAAACAAGGCAACAGACTTATAACAGATTTGTTTACAAAACCTACTGATACTCATCAACTCTTGCATCGAGCTTCCTGTCATCCGAACCACACCAAAAAGGGAATTCCATATAGTCAGGCTCTTAGAATTCGTCGTATTTGCTCAGAGGAACAGTTTTTCATAAATAGGGTAGGAGATTTAAAAACTTGGCTTTTAGCAAGAGGTTACAGTGGAAACGAGGTTGATAATCAAATTGACAAGGTGCGGGACAAAGATCGGGCTACTTTATTAGATACCAGATACCTAAGGAAAAGGATGATATAAAAATTCCCTTAGTGTTAACATATCACCCAGCCATGCACAAAGTTTATGACATTCTTCGCAAAAACCAGAACTTACTGCTGGTAGACACTCAGGGAGCACGAGGCAGCTTTTAAAGACAAAATATTTGTAACGTTTAGAAGGGCAAAAAGTTTGAAAGATAAACTTGTTAGGGCTAAGCTGCCAAGTATCGATGAAGAGTTGATGGAAAAGGGTACTTTCAGATGCAATGGCAGAAGGAGTTGCCAGATTTGCCCTTTGATGAGGGAGGGGGGTACTTTCCATAATTTTGATTCAACAAGGTCTTTCAAAAATTTCTCGGGGCGATACGATTGCAACTCTGATCATGTTGTTTATTTGTTGCAGTGTGAATCATGCAACAAGAAATACGTGGGTAGCACTAAGACGAAATTTCAGCAAAGGTTTAATGTTTACAAGTCCTATTTCAGAACATATGCACACAAACACGACGAAAACTCTCTCGATAAAGGAAAACCTGTTCCACAAGCAAGCTTTTTCGGTCATTTTTTTGAAAACGGACATAATGGGAGCTTTCGGGTTGGTATTAAAATCATAGATGGGGCGGATGATGTTTTTTCACTTCGTAGGAAGGAGTTGTTTTGGCAATATCGACTTCAAACTTTTACACCCAAGGGTCTTAATGAAAGAGCTGCAGACGTGGAATTAGACGTATTTGCGTGCGGGGGAACGGCTTAGATTCTGCCACTGCATCTGAAGGTCCCTAGAGGTTGCGTTGCGTCCGCTTTGTGGTTGCCCTTTGTTACTTCGCGTTTTTATGCGTGTGGCGGTAGGGTGGAATTCCCTATCAGGCCATCCGGGATTCAGCAATTGCTAAAAAAAGTTTTAGCAGCGAGCGAATCTATCGGAGGGTCACTTGGGGTGACTGCAGAGTTGCCAAGGTAGCCTCAAAGGAATCAGTAGAACTTTAAAACGCCTCCAATCCCTTCTCAAATTTAAAAAGGACAAAAAGATTATGTAGAGTGGCATAAGTGGGAAAGGATGTTATTGCTTTTAATTGTAAATTTAACATTTTTATGTACTTTTTGTTTGTGAACAACTTCTTCTGTATAAATTCTCGGCTGCCCAGTAAAGTTGTAGACTGATGAAGATTTTTAATTCTTGCTTCAGTTAAAAATAATGTGGCCCCTCAGAGCTGAGAACAATCACAAATATAAAATTTGCCAGTTGCCAGATACCAATGGCAGTGTTCTCTCATCACCGGGGCCAAAGTTTGGGATTTCAAATGCACTGGTCAGGGATGGCGCCAGCGGGGGTGCTAGGGGGGGGGCAGGAGCCCCCCCAAAATTTCACTCAGCCCCTCCATCGGCACTAAAATTTTCGACAATTTCTAGGTACTGTCGGCATTTTCATAACCTAAACCTCCAGATTTCTTTGCTCCGTTGTCATCTCAGTGAACTTGAATTGAACTCATTCATAAAAAAATTCTGACTGTCGGCACTCTGGCAGTATTTTCCCCCCTAGCATTTCTTCCCTGGCGCCATCTCTGGCACTGGTCAAATGTGCACTCCCGCAGCAACCGAAATAGTTGGGGGTTAGAGAAAAATGTTTAGACTTTTTCTCCACAAACCAGTGCACTCAATGTCCATGGCAGAGACAGACATCCCTGTCATGAAATGAAGGAGCATGGTACGATTTTAGGTTAGGTTGTGGGTGGGCGGGTGAAAGAAATCGCAAAACCTTACGAAATGCCAGATCTTTACCACGCCTTTCTGCTTTGCCTTCAATGTCCAAATGCGAAGGCAACTTGACACAATTTTGGCTTTTAAACTGAATGTGAAAACCAAATCGAAAGATTTCCAAATCTATTGTCTACAAAACGCATACTGCGAAAGATTGACTGCTTTGTTGGTCAACCTATTTCTACGCTTCTGGTAAAAGTATTCTTTTGAAAACCAGCCAAATGCGAGGCTAGCAGTGTTCCAAATAACGCAAAAAGTGAATAAACAATCTTCTGGGAATTGAATGATACGTGTTTTTACGCATGTAACAACGAACAAATTTACGAATCACCAAGCACAAAGACTGCTGAAAAGTTTTCGTTTGCAAAAAACAACAAGGCGCAATGCATGCAGCGTGCTAAATTATTAGAAAAGTGAATAAAACGATCTGCTGATAATTGAGTGATACGTGTAGTTACCCATGTCATAAACAAAATGAATCGTAATCAAGGTTGTGGGACACCTTTTGAGGACAAGTATTCCGAGATGAGAAAGTCATTGGAACGGTTAAATCGAGGATACGAAATAGATCAAATCAATGTTGTATTCGACTTTCTAGGCTGTTACAGCAAGCAATTGGAAAGCCAAATCAAGGGATTGTGTGAAGGAGAGAATGAGGCAGCATTAGTAATCGAACAATGTCAGAAATGGGTACTCAGCCAAAACTGCGAGATTGTTAAAACATTCTATGAAAGAAAATAAAACTATGGAAGAAAATGATATATTATTTTAGACAAAGGAAGAAAAAAAAATATTTAAATTCAACAACAGCAACATCAAGAAATCTGCCTAGGCATGTGCCAGCAGAGTAGTGGACACAATAAAACAAGAACAGAAACAATTTTGACTATATAATAATAATAATGACAATGATAATAATCAATTTCTTTAAAGTTGAAAGAATACGTCTATAGTGCACATCAAAAGATGTGCACTAATTAATACCAACTATCTACCAGGTGTCCCATAAAAATGTATACAGATTTGGTTTACTCTAGCAATGTGAATTTAGCTTTAATCAATGGCTAATCACTCTCAAAGTGTTCCTCGATAGTTAACTTGAACATAGATACCTCATTTGCTGGTATTGGTGCTTTGAGAGCAGACATGTTAATCTTAAAAGCTCAAATTTGCCTCCTCCTGCAAACCAGAGCTTTAGCCTTTTGGCCTAAGCAAATTCTTACGGCACAACGAGAGCCTTGATAAAATTTGAACAATATTAGATCTTATGTTGATCTGTTTTCCAGAAGTCACCCCCAGTCATCCATTGGGAAGTTTCTTAATTTTTCATTAATTTCAGTTCTTAATTTTGATGTGGTTCAGGAATTTGCTTAGGCCAAAAGGCTAAAGCTCTGGTTTGCAGGAGGAGGAAAATTTGAGCTTTTAAGATTAACATATCTGCTCTCAAAGCACCAATACCAGCAAATGAGGTATCTATGTTCAAGTTAACTATCGAGGAACACTTTGAGAGTGATTAGCCATTGATTAAAGCTAAATTCACAGCGCTAGAGTCAACCAAATCCGTATACATTTTTTTGGGACACCCGGTACATAAATATACAAAAGCAACTTAATTACAATTCAACTTTTGTAACATCAAAATTGGACTATGGTAACGCGCTGTTGTATGTTATTCCAGGAACCAAAATGTCGAGGCTACAGTATGTACAAAACTGTGCAACCAGGTTAATTAAGGGTGCTCGTAAGTTTGATCATGTGACACCCTTGCTCATTGACTTACATTGGCTACCAATGACTTACAGACCAATGTTTAAGATCCTTCTCACCGTGTTTAAGATTCTTCAGGGTAAAGCCCCTGAATATTTGATGGATATGATTACTCTTTACAATCCTGGTAGATCCTTGCGATCTAATGGTAGCCGAATTTTGAATGTACCCCGCTCTAATACAAAGAGTTTGGGCGATAGGGCTTTCAGCATTGCTGGACCCAGATTATGGAACTCACTCCCCATTGAGCTACGGACGACAAATAACATTGTAGAGTTTAAGTCGAGATTGAAGATTCATTTGTTCAAAATCGCATTCGAGGGATACTTGTAATTTTATATCATTTTATACCTAATTTGTAACTATTTGTACCTAATTTTTCTTTACATTATACCTAAATTTGTTAAGGCGCCTTTGAATATATTTTTTATTGTAGATAAATGGCGCTATAGAAATGTTCTAATAATAATAATAATAATAATAACTCTTTACATATCTATCAAATCAGGCAATCCGACAATGTTGGACAACTTTATGCCTTTCACGGTAATTCCTGCTCTATCAAAAGTTATCTAGAAGATCATTTATAATCAACTGTCCCAGTACCTTGCATTGAATGGCCTGTTGTACCCACATCAGTTTGGGTTTAGAAAAGGGAGATCTACGCCATATGCAGTTACCTTACTATCAGAAAAGCTTAGACAGAACGTTGAAAAAGGGCAACTTCGTGGTGCTGTTTATATTTACCTCCGTAAAGCCTTCGACACAGTACGTCATGCAAAAGCGATTCCATTGGTATCTGACATACTTTTTGCACGCTTTAGGGAGTTGTCATTTTTAATGCTGGGTGTAGGGGTGGAAGAATTTCGGGCACATATGGAAAAGTTTTCTTACCCCATTCACTAAATTCAATAATATTTGAAACCCCATTTCGAAATACTGAGCAAATTTCATACCCCAATAATAGTGCTACTCATGTCATTCATCCATACACATTGTGGTAATGAAGGAAGATTTGATTGAGGGAAACTTTGCAACATTATTCCCAAGCTCCATATAAGAGGATTATGAAATTTGAAGAAAAGGGTGTTAGCTTGAAAGTGCCAAATAATGTAACCCAGAGGAAACTGGAAGGAAACTGGAAAAGGTTGAGGAATCAAAGAACACTTACCAATATGATTTCAAATGACTTTTGCATGCACACACCACACAGTAGAAAAATTTAACATTTTGCAATAAATATATAATTATATCTATGGATGGGGATGTCTTCAAAACTATGATACCCCATCTTGAATTAGCAAAAATAATTAGATAACCCAATAAAACTAGGCTAGAAAATTTAATACCCCTCCAAAAATTCTTCCACCCCTGTACCCAGCATTAAACATGACAACTCCCTTAAAGGACAAGTCCGGGCTTGGTATCATTGATAATAAAATACAAGATAATACTGCTATGAATAATGTATGATACTCTTTTCCACTATCTTTTGCCTTCTCCTTGTGAATTACGTATTCAAATAAGCAATTTGAGCAAAGTGATGTTATATCCCGCAAACGAAAACGAGGCTGTGTGATTCTTTTTCGCCTCTTAATCGCTGCTAGCCTCTTTATCGTGTTCTCATGCCATCTTCAATGTGTGAGTACACGATAGACAGGCTAGCAGCGATTAAGAGGCGAAAGAACAATCGCACAGCCTCATTTTCGTTTCCGTCATATTACGTCACTTCGCTCAAATTACTTATTTGCTTACGTAATGTCACAAGGAGAAGGCGAAAAATAGTGGAAAAAAGTATCATACATCATTCATAGCAGTATTATCTTGTATTTTATAATAATACAAACCCCAGACTTGCCCTTTAACTGTTTGGATGAAGGCGTAATGATGACAGCAGACTTGTTTATCATCAATAACTTTATAAGCCAAGTCGAATTCATCATTTTATCATATATAAATCAATGTATCAATTCAATATAGTATAATATAGTTCAAATAATTTAATAGCGTTTAATATAGTTCAAATAATTTTATATACCGGGTGCGCCAAAATAAACTATGCACGTTTGGCAGGCCACAATAAATCGTACTCAGGTCCGATTTTGAATATTTATGACTTAATCGTTAGCAGAAAGCCTGAATTAGATACTGGGATTTTTGCAAATTTTTCCGTTTTCAATTTCTAGAGCTAGAAGTGATTTTCCTAAACTTTTAGTTTTCGAAAACATTGAAAACGACCAAAAAACGTCGATCAAATTCTAAAGATTTAACATGAATGAACAAAGAGAAAACGTTTTCAGGGGGATTTGGGGGTACAGTACGAATTCTCGTACAGCAGATTACAATTGGTCGATTTCTAAATCCCAAATCACCACGAACAAGTTCTCTCTTTGCCCATTCATGTCGATTCTTTGGAAAACTTGATCGATGATTTTTGATCGTTTTCAGTGTTTTTCGAAAACTAAAATTTTAGGAAACTCGCTTTTAGCTCTAAAAACTGAAAATGAAAAAAATTACAACAATCCCAGTATCTAATTCAGGCTTTCTGCTAACAATTAGGTCATAAATCTTCAAAATCGGACCTGTGTACGATTTATTGTGGCCTGCCAAACGTGCATAGTTTATTTTGGCGCACCCGGTAGGTTAATATATAGTTTGATATAATTTAATATAGTTTAATATAGTTTATACTTTAAACCTATTTAGCCATTGTTGTGGCAACATTATTTTTGGGACCTCATGCCAGAAAGAAGCAATGTGATTATTATTATCGAAGCATTTATCTAGTAATGATAGCTAATTTTATGGTACAGCAGTTTTGGAAAACTGCTATTTGATGCGTTTTTATAGGCTTGGGGTTGTGAGAAAAAATAGCAGGTGATTGAGGCCTAATTGTTTAGACAATATTGAGGCCTATTGAATCAGTACGAGGCTAATCTGTTTCTGCGAGAAAGTGTAGGAAAATGAGTCGTGGTTGTAGCAGTATCAGTTGAGCCAAAGAAGCGAAACAATACGACACATATTGAGTCTAGAGTAAGGCTATCCTACAGTGTTTGATCTTGATGAATGCTGATCGGTTTTACATCGTTCTTCTTACGCTTCTTCCAACACTGAACAATCATTGAGAATACCAGACAAATGATCTCAATCAGCGATATAAAAGATGCCCCTAGAAACATTCCCATTTGGCCCCCAACATCACTCAAAATCTTGCCAAATGTATACAACTGTTTCTCTTCAATATTGGTCGTTGAAAGCTCATCATAATAAACGTTCAGCATAATCAAATGCTGCTTCACGAGGTCCTCTGTGACGTCATTCACTGATATCCCAGCAACCTTTGCGAGCGCAGGTTTGAGGAAATCAACCTGCCACGGTTGGGGCCACGGTTCTCTGTCCACTTTGGTCTCATATTTGGTTTCGCGACAAGGCAATGGGCAATCACAGCCTTTAACATTTATGCCTTCAGTGCATTTGAAAAAACACTCTAGCTTTTCATTCAAAGTTTTGTTTCCTTGTGAAGGGTACCTTGATGTAGGAGTCAGGTCATTAAAAATAGCAGGTACATCTCCACAGTTTTTATAACAATTGTCAGCCATGCAAGCATAAAAGCAAGTTGGTCGAGAATATTGTCCATGGTAAAGTTCACTGTTTGCCACTGTGGATCCATCAGTACATTTCGATGGAAAAGGACTTAGCAGTCTTATGATCTTTCTTTTACGGACTGTAATATGTGTATAAAAGCCTGTTGGTAAGTACACACCTTGAAAGTGCCGGATGATTTCTTTGGGGTCGTGCAGATCTATATATAACCCTTTTCTTTCCTCCACAATGGGCGCAGTGGTTTCCAAAGCGGTCTTTATACTTGCATTGAAAAAGAGGTACATTCTTAGACCCTCTCTTTGACTCTCTGCATACTGGATGAGAGAGAGGTTAGCATTCAGTCTAAAACAGGGCATAGCAACTGGTACTAGGTCGTAATCCTTGGGAAATTGGATGGGTCTATGACCAGAAATTGCTTTTTTGTGTTCATAACTCGCCAAGAATGTTTTACAGCCATTCAAAAAATACTCTCTGTTTTTATCAGTCTTGAAATAAGATCGATTAGTTTGGGAGCAATTTTCTGGCAGCTTCTGATGAGCCACAGCTAGCGACTCATCCATGAATGGAGACATCAAATTTGTATTACAAAATGTCATGGCTGGTAAACTCATGTTCTCTTCAGGGATCGTGGTTGTAGTAACATAGATCTCGTTAGATCTAAACTGCTTGATGACATCTGTTGAAAAGTAGAAATATGATAACACAGTAATGGCAAACAGGATTGACCAGAGCAGCCGCCGTCGCCAAGATGTCGCGTTGAAGATTTTAGGTAGGCCATGAATCGTCATGCTTTCGATTTCTTCTTCAAAGTCTTTCTGATCCATTTTTGGTTAGGACTAAGCTGTCAGGCGTATTTTGTTGTGCAAGTTGATGCCTCTCAGCGAAGAATTGTGCGCTCCAAAAATGCTTGGTTAACGAAGCTATTAAATGAGAGAAATTCCTCTTCGTTACTTGCAATCCCTCAACACTAGGCACAAACAGGATTAATTGTTATACGCCTGGTTGTTCTGGAACAAGATAAGAGCCAAACAACTTTATATCAAAACAAGGCTCGCTTCCTCGAAAGGTACCAAGAAAGACCCCTCAAATATGTTGGTACACGAGGGTGCAGTCTCCAAGAATTTTACAATCGAAGCACAGGTACTGGAACTGTTTGCACTTCTTTACACTGAGAGTTTTGTGCTCTTTTTGTACATGTCAGTAGCACTCTCTCTTGTAATCGTCGGAAGGGGTAAAGAGGCCCTTCAGAACTGAGACAATCGCTTCACCCTGACTTTTTTCGTTGATCCAAACTTGTAAGATTTTAAGATATCAAATTAACAGTGGACGCTCCTGTCTTTAATACTTCTGCATAGATAAAGAAAAGTCCAAAGAGACCCTTCAAACTGAGAGAACTGCCTCAATCTGAGTTTCGTCACTGATTTTAATTCGCAACACTTTAAAGTTCGCCAATTCAGCAGTGAACGCTCTTCTCTTTGATATTTCTGCAGACGAAGAAAGGGCAGAAGAGGCCCTTCAAACCTGAGAGAATTGCGTTCGTCGATCTAAAATCGAAACACTCGAAGTACCTTAATTCAGCAGTGGACATGTGTTTGATATTTCTGCAGACGAAGAAAGGGCTAACAAGCAATGTCCTTCAAAACGGAGAAAATTGTGTCACTCTGAGCTTCTTCGTTGATCTAAACTTGCAACACTTTAAAATACCTCAGTTAAGCAGTGGACGCATCTGTCTTCAATACCTCTGACTGTAGATGAATGAAGGGCTGAAGCTTTGATCGTACCATGACACAGGTTGCACTTTTCTTCGGCCATCTAAATACTCTTTTCCATTTCAAAGATTTACCTTCTTTTATTTCGCTGTCAGTGATTAAACAACTTCAAAACCAATCATCAAATGAAGCCTTTTGACCAAAACTGTAAATGTATGTATGTATGTATTCAGCATGTATGTATGTAAATTACTCAATGCGCTAATTAAAAATCCACTCTTTTGACTCCATATCTTATAAACAATCTTAATTTACTATTTTAGATTAAAAATCTTTGTAAAACTCATCACTGGATCAGGGCTGTTGGTCAGAACGTTTTACAAGCAATTGACTTTTAGCAAAGAAAATCAATTAGGCCCAAGGTGTACAAAGTTTTAAACAAATCTTAAACATCTGCTTTCGGTATATTTAGCTTCAAAGTAATTTAACGTAAAGAAAATAAACAGGTAGAAAAAGCTGTGTAAAATTATTTGTCAGATAATCAATTAAGGATAAAGAACAAACAATATTCAATTCTGCTTCGGCGACATCATCATTTTATCATGAACGTAAATTGACGGCGGGGCCACTGAAAATTAATTAGTTGGAGCTTCAAGCGAGAAATGATCTCAGCGGAAGACAACAAAAGATGTTTTCATACGGTTTGTTTGTCAAAATGGCATAAACAACATGGTGTCGCAATGAAAGTGTGCCTATTTGGGTGGCAGCTGTGGAGGAGCCATATCTTCTATTGTCTCTTCCGTATAAGGTTGCATAAGGCAGGCTTTAACATAGAGTTTGAGACATTGTTTTAGCCAGTGGGACAAGTGGTTGCTGATGTATGGCACAAGGAAATCGAACAAAGCAGCACTTTCGAAAGCTTTCGAAAGTTTCAAAAGCAGCACTTTCGTTTCTCTTAAGCCTGGTTCTCATATAGCTTCAAACCATCGGCGACCTGCCGGCGACCCATCGGCGACCCACCGGCGACCTTGCTCCGGTAGTCTAATTTTAATGAGAACAGTCAGCCCCGATGGGGCGCCGACTGCCGGCGTCCTGCCGCAGTCATTCGAAAAAGTTGAGCTGAGTTCAACTTTTTCACTCTGCTGCGGCACCGGCGCCAATGAAAATTATATGAGAACATGAGGCGGCGCACTGCCGGCGATGCGTCAGCGAATCATTTGCATGCCCTGTGATCAGGTGACCATAGCAAGCCAATCAAATACGAGGATCAGCGGGGAATGCACACTGAGAGATGGTTGACGGCTCCCTGCCGGCAACATGTCGCCGATAGGTCGCCGATGGGTCGCCGATGAATCGCCGGCAGTTCAACTTTTGCTACGCAGTAGTGACGCCGATGGGTCGCCGTCGGGTTGAGATTATATGAGAACCAGGCTTTAAATTCACACAGGGGGTCCAGGAATATCAGTGAACAGACTGTAGTTTTGGTTTCTTTGCTTCCTTGTGATCTAGATAATGAAATCAACAGCTGTTTAATTTGATACAGATTACATCATCATTGCGGTCGGCCTGTTATTGTTACTGTAGAATACAGTATAGTCTCTTTTCTTTTTCTTTCTCTTTTCTTACCGTTACGAGGCGCGGGATTTGAAAAAAAACGCGAGTTCAAACCGCAAAGAGCTCTCACATGACAAAAGATTTTCCTACTGCAACAATAGCATGCCGACCGCTATGATGATGTAATCTGTATCAAATTACACAGCTGTTTTTCTCATATTCCAGATCACAAGGAAACAAAGAAACCAAAACTACAGTCTCTTCACTGATATTCCTGGACCCCCTGTGCAATTCATGGAAATTTTGAAAGAACTCATTCAGTTGTTGTATTTGCATTTTTTCTAATGTTGAAAATGGCTCAATAGTGTCGAGTTATTAGTAAACAATACAATGAAGTCTTTTAAATGCAGAAAAAACTCAAAACACATTAATGATAAAGAACGCTTTCTTGCAGTACGTTAAGGAAAGTACTGTTTTTGAAGCAATCATTCCATGGCCGATTCTGACACGCGAAGAATGTTTTAAATCGATTGGAACGATTGCCTTTAGGATTTATTCATGTGTGCTTTGAATCTCCTCGCAGCTTTCGATTTAGGCCCGATAGCAGATTGACAATTTTTGTTGTGGTTGTTGTCATAAAGTCATGGTTCTCAATCAGGTCTTCTTATAAGGAACGACTGGACAGGTCACTGAATTTGACACCAGTCTTTTCAAAGATTTGGAACCAATACTGTCAACTGGCGACTTGACGTCATCAAAATGTCTAAATCGTAAACCAGAGGAATAACAGACGTTTGCCTGATACTATGTTGTAGATATCCATAAACTATGCTTTTCTTGAAAATAACTTTACGTTTCACTAAAAAGTTTGGAAATTGCGATGGTTTTAATTTTTTGAAATTTTTCTTGAATTCTCAAAAAGAAGGAAACACTAATTCGAAATCTAATTCGAAAAAAGTTTGAAGCGGAAAAATTTGAGATCCACACTTAGACTGATGACGTGATTCCTTGTATTCGTTCAACGTTTTGAATCTGTTGTCTATATTTTCACTCAGGCCCCGTCCACACGTATCCGGATCTTTTCGAAAACGCATCTTTTTTTATCCGTTTTGGGTTTGCGTCCACACGGAGACGGCGTTTTCGGTCACAAAAACGCTCTCCAGAGTGGATCTTTTTGAAAACGCCGTTTTCCTATTCTCGTGTGGACGGGCGAAAACGGAGCTTTTCGAAAACGCTGACGTCACAGCCTCGACTCGACATTTCATTCAATATGGCGGACGACTTTGCTGAGAATTTTGAAATGCTGATGTCTGTACTGCCTAGTTTAATTGCCTGTTTGGAATTGCACATTGTTTTGTTTAATATCCAAATAGTGCTCACAAGAAGGCGTGTGGATTTTCTACGTTCTGTCGTCATTACAAGTAGTAGTCCACAACAAGGTTCTCAAAGGCGATACCAACCGTATCGCAAACGACGTTTTTGGGTACGACCAGGACGAACCAGCGCATAGTGGGACAATTTTGTGGACGAAATCGTCATTGCTGAAGAATGGCGAGAGAATTTTCGAATGTCGAGGACCTCACTTCTTTCTTTAAGTGAACTGCTGCGTACTTATATAGAAGGAGAGGAAGCCATGATGAGATCCCCAGTAGATGTTGTTAAGAAGGTTGCCTGTACACTTTACTACCTAAGCGACGAGGGGAGATTACGTAAAACGGCCAATGCCTTTGGAGTTGCACGACAGACTGTATCAAAAATAGTTAGAGAAGTATATAAAGCGATCACAATCGACATGTTTGAGCATCTATCTATCTGCGGCAAAGCAAGAAGGCCTAGCCTCAACTGCCACTTTTCGCCACTTTTCGGCGCATGTGCTAAGATCTTTGAGTTTCCCGCCGGAGCATTTTGTTAATCTACGCATGCTCATAGCCGAAATTGGTCGTTTTCGAATGTAGCATCGTTTTCGTGTGGACGGGGATATTTTCGAAAACGCTCCTCGTGTGGACGCGGATCTTTTTTTAAACGGATAAAAAAAGATGCGTTTTCGAAAAGATCCGGATACGTGTGGACAGGGCCTCACACAAGGTCCACAAGGAATATCAGTTTGAAGCCATGAACATCATCCAATTCAGTGCAGAAAATTGAGACTCATGTAACTAGTCCAATCCACACTTAAGCAAGGGCAAGCAACTAAACAAAATTGTTTCAGCGAATAATTTAGCGAATAACAGTATGATACAGCAGCTACAACTACAACTGGCTTCTGCTCTAAATTTACAAGTTCTTCAAAAGCACTATACATGTATACAGTAGAACCTCCATTAACCAAGGGCCTAAGGACGAGATAGTTCACCCGTTGCAGTTAATTTATAATGTTTGGTTTGAAAAACTTACCTATGCTCTCCTTGGTGGTTCCTTCTTTCATACATTTCTTGGTTTTGCTTTCTAAACGACATAAATCACAAGTTTTCTCAAGCAGAAATGAACTGTTTGATCGTGCCACCTCGTCTCTTGGCGGCCATTTGCAATGTACATAATGAAAGTGATGTTGTTGTTGTTCTCATCCTCTTGAATTATTGAATTATCGAAGAAACCACCAAGGAGAACATAGGTAAGTTTTTCAAGCCAACCATTAGAAATTAACTGCAACGGGAGGACTATCTCGTCCTTAGGCCCTTGCATTAACTGGCAGATCCATACGACAGATACCTCCAAACCACGGACAAATATTTTCGTCCCAAAATACAGTATGACAAAAGATGACACCTCCATATACAGCGGACACCTCTCTACAGAGGTCCATAACATTGGTCTCACAGGTGTCCGTTATATGGAGGTTCCTCTGTAGTTATTCATTCGAGACTTTCATGCCTGGAGAGGAGCTCTGTTTCTGAAATGGTTGATCAATTTTCCTGTTGGAGACAGATTGATTTCTTAAATTCCAGGGATACACGGAACCATGGGCTACAGAACCAGGAACCATGGACTATGGCCCTAGAAACCGGCGGAGGAGAGTGTACTCCAGGGAAATAATCATGTCCTGTACAGATTGCCAATGGCCAAGAAATAAAACCTGATCCAAACGTTAGACATTGTATAGTTTATAGCCAAAGTATGTCCCACATTAGATGTGAAGGGATAGACTTTCTTTTGTAATGTTCTTACACTGTATCAAGTAACATCAAATATCTATTGTCTCATTCTTGCTATGTTAACAGGCACAATTTGAAACAGTTTTTAACTAACTAAATGTTTTTCTCCCCGTATAAAGAATCTGAAATTAACTGAACGAAATCAAATGAAATAACATCTTTCAAATATTTCTGTCCAGCCATCTTTCATTAGCCTCGTTTTTAGTTTGAGGAAAATTAGAAATCCGAAATCATGGCTGATTTTCAGCGCCATTGGAAACATTTTAGACTGGGGAGGAGATGGGGCACACCACTTAAGCTACAGGGGCACTTCCTGAGACAAAAAGGGCATTTTATCGTTCATTGCAAAACTTTGGGTGGCCCCAGTGCCTACATCTATGCTAAATTTGTGAGTGTCTTCTAATGCCATGCTCTATTTACCCCCCATACAACAAAACTCTAAGACCCCTACATCCCTGCAAACAACATACAAGTGACAGAACAGCAAATAATGTTCCGTATCCTCAATGCCATCGTTTATTGAGCACATTGGATCTATTGTATCCTTAAAATTGTGCCTGAACTTGTGGAGATTTAGTTTGCTAAGACCCACACGTAACTGTGTAAGAATTGCTAAACCTTTTGGATCGTGAATACTGAAAACCGATTTTACAGGGGGACGAATGAGAGATGATAATTTGTTCTTGAATGCACTTACTGTGGGTAATGATCTGATTTCAGGATCAAGCATGTTCCACTCAGATAGACAATGAGGATAAAAACTTGCACCATAACTGACTGTTCTTGCACAGATTCGCCCAACTACATCCCTGCTTCTTCATATGTCAGTGTTATTCTTCACTGCCCCCTTCCTCTCAAACCATTGCTTCAACAGAAACCAAAGCAGAGCAGCAATTTCAGCAAGTGAGAGGAGCGAAGCTCCAATAAATAGCCCCATTTGGCCACCAAAATCACCCAGGATACTCTCAAAAGGATACACCTCTTTCTCTTCGTACTTCGTGACTGCCACTGCTTCATAATAAATACTGACTTTAATGAGCCGCTCTCTGACGTCATGTATGGTGAAATTGCGGCTGTAGTTCCCTGAAACGCTTTGCAAAATCGGCTGAAACAACTTTGTCTGCCAGCTCTGTGGCCATGGGTTTATAGTAACCTTAGTGCTGTAAACTTCTTCGTTGCAAGGCAGTTGACAGCCACATTTGAGGTAATCCGAATCTTTAATTGTTTTCATGCAATTTATCAAAACAGGCCACGAAAAATTTCCCCTTGTAGGGTAGTCAGTTTTCGACATGAAAGCTCTCATCTCAGGCACAACAGAATCACATTTCTCGTAGAGGATCTTAAAAAAACAGGAATGGTAACAATTTTCATAGCTGCTCTTACCGGGAAATACGCTTTTGTGCACTTCATCGCCTTCTTTAACGCACTTTGAAGGGTACGGCCTTGACTTGCGCGTGACAACCTTTTTCTGCAATGCAATACGAGTGTGAAACCCAGGAGAGATGTACACGCCTTCAAAACCATGAAATGTCTGCCTTTCGTCGTGAACAGCAACGTAGACCCCTTCTCTACTATCTTCTAAGGGCGAATTATATCTCTGTGGCAATCTGTCATCCTTACCAGAATATAATATCATATGAATGCCAGCCCTTTCACCCGCTAGACTCTGCACAAAGCTGCCGTTCCCCTTTAACGTGTAACATGGATAGATATGTGGCAGAAATGAAAAATGCTGAGGGAATCTAAAATATAACGGCATGTCCTGTCCAACGGCTGATGTGGTCCCTTCGTAATTTCCCAAGAAAGTTTTGCAAGCAAACTTAAAGAAGTCTTGATTCATCTCATTGGTAAAATATCTTATGTCGGTCATTGAGCAATTTTCCGGGAACTTTTGGAACACTGGGGCCTCTTTCATGTAGTTATCCCATGAATAAATATTTGTATTGCAAAAAGTGATTGCAGGCAGTCTCAAAAAGGTCTCACGCTGTCGAGTAGAAGCCATATAGGTTTCATAAGTGAGATGCTTTTTGGTTATTGAGATTGCGAAGTATGTTAGAAATGAGACTGTGGAGGCGACGAGTACCAGCCATGTGAATCTTGCATATTTTGATTTTGCTGAGAAGATTCTTGAAACACCATGGACTGTCAATGTACTGACTTCGCCTTCAAGCTTTGTTTCTTTGTTTGTAGCCATTGTGTTCGTTAGCCTATCAGAAGAAAGAAAACAAGATCTTAGCTTAACAAGGACAAATAATCTTTCAATGTAGCCGAACCGGATGTTTACATTTGCACGTTAGCCAATAAGATTTGACCATGACGTCACATAAACAAAAGGATCGACGGGAGAAAGTACCCTCCACATTTGGCTCGTCGTGCAAGCGACTATAAGATAAATTCAGGAAAAAATTATGATTTTTAGCTCAGTACTAATATCTTCAAATTTTCCTCGCGGCCTTTTCTAAAAGAACGCATAAATTCGGAGAAAACTGATTTTGAATAAGGCCAATCATGTGGCGGTCTTGATCGTCGCCAATGAAGCCCTTCACAAACAACGTAAAGTCATATCGGTGTCTTTCTATTTGCTAAATATCATTGCAACTACATTAAAAAAGCGATAGCTGGCTTTTAAACGGCACTGAACTTTTATTACCGGGACAGTGGCCACGCCAAACTATGCGTCTTTGATATGCGAACAACATTGGATCTTCTAAATGTGGGTAGAACCGTATGAAGAGTGATCGTTTCATTTTGCTCTTCAAAACCTTGCCTCTGAAGTATCTTTAAACTCTGATCTTTATTTTTTGCTGGCCAATCCTCAGAAATATTCTGTCAGCTTCATGTCTTCAAAACTATGCGGTCGGGTATGCGAAACGCAACGTAAATACTCTTACCTGCCTACTATCGATCTCTCAAACGTTATATTTTGAACTTAATAAATACATTGTGACAGGTATGAGGAAAGCTTCATGTTCATGTTTTGATAGCTAAGTAAGAACAAACACAATATTCCATGTTTCAGCTCATAACCACAAACTAATTAAAGGGGCAAGATACTGATCAACCCTCCCCCACTTTATTTAGGGGAGTGAAGTATGTCTAGATTCGAGAGTAAAATCATTTAACGGATCCAGGGTTGTAATGTAGCCAAATGGCTCTTTGCTATTTTTGTGCTGCAAATTTTATCTTCCGTTGATTAGAAGTGTCTGTAATTTCTGAATGTGGCTTCCCATGACATATTTTAGACTCTTTGCTCATCGTTTTTCTAGAAGAACGCTTCTTGTACGAAACTGTAGGCTCACTCAAAAACAACTTTCACAAAGTTCACTGCAGGCTCACTCAACAAACATTCTTCTCTTTTATCATCTTTATTTAATGGCCTCGGGGTAGACACAGCCTTTTTCTCCCTGGGATTGATCTTCCTAGTAGTATTGTAGAGTAATTTTGTAAGTAATGTAATGTAATGTAATCGTAATGTGTATTGTAAATTCTATTTGGAATACCGGATGTATCAGAAAAAACGGGCCACTTCAAAAGTGCCACTGCGGTGGTGATTTGAACCTTGCAAATTTATGGCATTAATTTTCGTAATACATAAGCCTTAACTTAAATTTAGATATATTCCCTTTACCTATATTTGCCAACCAAAAAGATTTGTTACTCAAAGTTATCCTAATTTGTTGACCGGTTGATGACAGACGGTACTAAATTTCTCATGGATCTCAATTCTTTAAAATTCCAAGAAAATAAATGTATTGGTTGTTTTTGTTTGATTCTTCACAGCCATGTTTTTAAAGGCTAGAATGAATTATTTCTTACTTCAAATCAGTGATTTGAGCGTTCGTGATAGCAAATTTTAGCCGATGAAAAACTGAAGAAATAGGCATCACTCTCCCAATTTTGGAATTGATTATCTCCCTCAGTACGGAATGGCTTGTTTCATGCTTGCAATTATGTTTCTCTTTCGGCTTCCATCCCAAAAATCTGAGATGTCCTAACAAATTATCTGCCTTACAACATAGGTAAGCTTATGGTGCCATAACGAGAGAATGCAATGCGATGCAAAGAAGTAGGAGAGCTGTTGATGCAATGAAAGGCCGATGCAGAGCATGCACAAGTAATGATGGCCAACTAATTGATTCTTTTATAAAAGTCTCTAACGGTTTGCTGTGCACATTAAATAAGAATAAAGTAGAATATCATTAACCTTAGCGCTCAGATCATTACTACCTGTCCTGTAGCCATTTTTCTCCACGAAATAGCCCCGCGTCATTGCCTGTCTTAGAAATCTGAGTTACTAATGGCAATATTTTGCTTTGGGCGCACCAAATTCAGCTTTAAGGATGCCAGCTTTCAAAACAACTCAAAACGATTGTGAAAACTTATTGCATGAGTTCATGGTGTTTAAATTGCCATCACAGAGGCAATGTGAAAGTGGCCCGTTTTTTCTGATACACCCGGCATACAATATATAAAAAAGTAAGCTTGGTTTCTTTGTTTGTAGCCATTGTGTTCGTTGGCCTATCAGAAGAAAAGGAAACAAGGCCTTAGCTTTGTATTCTCAACGGAATTGGCAAACGGAAAATGCAAGATAACGCAGATTTTGACCTGGCTACATAATTTGTAGAGTCCTAGGGGAACTTGGAACTAGTCCGCAAAATGTTTTCTAATCAAACAAATGGCGTGAAGGAGCACAGTCGACCTACCCACCTCCTTCAGCACCGTGCCTTTCACCAAAAAAGTACTACTTGACTTTCAGTTGTGACCTCATCGCAGTAAAACAGACCTCTCCAGAGAAAGGTTGGCTTAACCTGGATAGAACCTAGGTTGAAGCCAGGTTAGCTGCGTTTACACAAGAACGTTTCTTATCCAGGTTCAACCGAGGTTAAAAGTTGTAGTACCGTAAGGGTCCTGTCTAGGGCCTCTGCTATTTATCTTATATTTACGTATGAAACATTGTGACGTTAATATGTATGCAGACGACATTAGCGTTATGTTCCCGTCTGATTCTATTTTGCATATCAACAACTGCGTCAACGATGACCTGACCTGGGTAACCTGAAATCTTGGCTACAAGCTAATAAACTGTCCCTTAATGTTGCTAAGACACATAGTCTCGTGGTTGGCAACAGAAAGCGATAAGCGACTGAACGAAATCAGTGATGATAGAGTAGCAAAGCCCTCTTTCGTGTTGGGCGAGGAGAATGCTTCAATCGTAGAAAACATAAAATTCTTGAGCGTACAAAAATGGTTGATAAACATTTGCGCTGGGACGAGCAAATTTTAGCAATGACGAAGACGAAGAAGGTTGCTTGATGATTAGGGGTGTTACGTTTCTCCGAAAAGTATCTGCCCATTGTTACTGTACAAAAAATGCACAGAAGTTTCATGGAACCCTACTTCAGATATGGCTTCTCGGTATGGGGAGTTCCTGGTATCAATGCTATAAATAGGTTGCAAAAACTGCAAAAAAGGCAGCAAGAATTGTCACAAACAATGAACTTATGAATTGATATGTTTCAATCAATAAAATTATCGAATCGGAAACCTTGAACGTGGTGTACAAGTCGGTAAACGACCAAGCTCCCACTCACCTTACAGAAATGTTCCTCAGGCTGTCCGATTTATGCAAGAGAGAACTACGTTGCACCAAAACAGATTTGGCTGTTCCTCATCGCAAATCGGCTTTCGGCTAAAAGTGCACTTCATATAAGGGTGCTTCTCCTATAAGGATAATTGTGCATTTCAGATCAAAAGATGTATCAGCTATTCCAGCAGCGAATGCTGATTCTGTTTTGAATGCAATTTGTTGGATGGATATAGTTTTGTAAATAAGATTATCAAATTTTGTATGCTTTCTTTTAGCTTTATTTATTTAAGTCTTGCACGGTCCACTGTAAATGAGTGCTTTGACTGACGTGGCCACCGCGCCTAAAGAATTTGAAATAAAATAAAATGAACCATATCAAATCCCCCCAAGTTACCGCTGAGTACACATTTACCGACTTCGGAAGGATGGACAGCTGAACAGACTGAAGGCTTGTAGTTCCGATAACGCCCATACGAATAAACCATGAATAAACCCAACAAGATAAAACCGATGTAATAAACAAAGAGAATTTGACGAAACTTCAAAGAAAGTCTTGAGAAACTTATGTTAGTTTTCAGAAAGTTTCAGCAATAGGCGATATCATAGCGCTAAAGATGGTGACAGGGAGTTAATCGTTAACGATTCTTTACAGGGAGTCGACATAAGCAGGCCTAGGCCAAGCTAAAAATATAGTCTATTGTATTTGGCAACTTTGACACTTATTGTGTACAGAAAGATCAATGGGTGTGTGGGCGTTTCTTTGGGCTATTTATAGCGGCTACTTTTCGTCAGTTCAGTTTCATATTATAAGATTCCTCAACATACAATATAGTACCGGGTGAGTCAGAAAAAAGAATGCCCGCTTGGAAGGCCACTGCTCCATGAATATCAAAGCAATAGTATTGAAAACTGTCTTGTTTTATTGCCAATATGTTCAATTACGTTCCGTAATTTACCCGGCCTTAATCGGCCATTCCTTCCTGTCGATATGGGTCATTTTCTGAAGAAAGCCCCTTCCAAAAACCTGCAAAACGAATGAAAACAATGAGCAAACTTTCCTTCCTATAATTGATGACACTCACATAAATTTATTGTATTTTGTCCTCTTGAGAGAATGGAATCCCCTTGAATACGTCATCGATACCAGGGGGAACTTGTTCATCCTCCCAAGAGGATAGCGCGTGCTAAAGCGTCACAAGTCATTGCTGTAATGGCCATTGTAAGGCAGAAATGTAAGGGAAATTTGTTCATGATTTTGGCCACGTTTTGAAGGTTTTTTGAAGAGGCTTTCTCCAGGAAATTCCTCATAATTTCAGAATGGAGTGGCCGATTTCAGTCAGGTAAATTTTATAGTAGATTTGAACATTTCTACCATTAAACAATATATTTGCCGATATCATTGTCTTGATATCCAGGGAGCCGTGACCTTACAAACGGGGACTCTTTTTTCTGACTCACTCGGTATGTCGATATAGTACATTCATTTCTTCAATAGAACGCAATGTGTCCTGCTGGAAAGCTTTCGCAATCTTCATCATTGTCTTCTATTGGTCAAATTCCTAATGTCCTATCGGGTGAGTAACAGGAAAAAACAATCCCCATTTGAAAGGCCACTGCTCCCTGGATACCAAAACGATAACATTGGCAAATAAATCATTTAATAGTGGGAATACACATTTTTTTATAAGAAACTTGGATCAGCACTTAATACTAAAAGTTTCTTAATTTCTCATGAAAATTTCGGTATTTTAGTGGTAAAAGTTTCTTAATTAGTTTCTTATTTTTTGGGGTCTAAAATTGCGCTATGGTTCGCAGTTGAGCCTTCTTATCGACAAAGGGTTTTCATTTTGCATTGATATTGTCACCACGAATGAAAGGCAAAAAGTTACCATTTTTTGTGCAGTCAAAACTTGATATTTACAAACGCAATGCCGCACGAACCGTAGTCTACCGACTCTTATTCTAGAAATAAAATTTAGAGTTTCTTAATTGTTCTTGAACGCAGTACTAGAGTTTCTTAAATTTTTGGTCATCGTAGTACTAGTTCCTTATAAACCAATTTCTTATAAAAAAAAGTGTAGTCGAATAAATATCAAAATTTACTTGACATACAGCAGCTACTCCGTTTCGAAATTATGATGGATTTTCTCAAGAAAGCCTCTTCAGAAACCCTCCAAACAGGCTTAAAATCACGACCAAATTGTCTGTCTTACAACTAGAACTTATAAGGTGCTTTAGCACGTGTTATCCCTTTGGGAGGTCGAAAGTGCCATTCCCTGAGAGCATAGCAACATCCTTCAACGTGATTTAATCCTCCAAAGAGGATCAAACGTGTTGAAACGTGCTGTAGTCATCGCTGTAAGCATAGTCGCTGCAAGACAGAAATATTGGGAAAATGTGTTGGTGACTTTAGGCATGTCGTGTATCTTCTTGAAGGAGCCGATTTCAGTCAGGCGAATTCAAAAATGGATTTGAAAATATCTATTATGAAATGTTATATTTACCAAAATTATCGTCTTTAAAAAAGGGAGCGATGGCCTTTCAAACGGGGATCATTCTTATTGACTCACCCGGTATAAAAAAATACGAGTATGCAATACTCACCTTCTGACTTGCACGATGCAGCCAAACACGACAAAATTCTCAAAATCTGTTCTTCGCTTATTCGAAGGCGAAACAGCTGCTCTTCTGCAAATAAAACGCTTTCCCTAACATCTGTTTCGTAGACAACAGTAATTTCTTTGCATTTACTCAAGAACTAATTAGGATATAGGCTTTATTTCTAATTACTTGTATAGATTTGAGATTATCTTGGTATGAGAAGTAATGATTTTAGCTGCACTGTTGACAATCTTAGTTAAAAAATTAAGCTTACACAAAAATTGATTACGTTTTCTTTTTCTGGCTGCTGAAATGGTATGCGCGAAAATTTAACCCTATCTGTACTGGGCGATTTTTTAGGTATTTTGTACTGGAGGGGGCGTTTTTCGCCCCCCCCTCTTTTTCTCCAAAACTACGAGAGATATAACAATAAGACGTATCCCTATTGTTCTTTAGACAATTGGCTATTCAAATATAACAATGACAATTAATAAGTCACGTGATTCGTTGCTAGGCAACCGAAAAACTGAGGAAAATTGGCAAATTTATATCTTCTTAACCAGAAAAATTCTATTTAATCAACCACTCAACCGATGTTCTCCAAATTTTTTCAAATAGTAAGAAACATGTCATAGTTCAAAAATATATACTTTTCAAAAATGTTTAGTTTCTATTTTTAGCACAATTAGACTTAAATTAGCATTTGGTTGCATGTATTTACTTTCATCGTAGGTTTTTGCCAGTCCTGTCATTTTATCTGGTAAATATAGACTCAAAATGAATCAAATAAATAAGATGAAGCAAATTAGACTAAAAAAATTTATATTTTACACTTCTTTATTAGAGAAATGACGTCATAAATGTGAATGACGTCATAGATATTAAATTTTGCTGACATAAGCAAATATGAAAAATTTATATATCAAATGAAAGTACTCATCAAATGCAATCGAATGGTGCATATTTGAGATCGATCAGGCAAACGACACGAAAACTACAGACATTTAAAGCTTTTTTGTTGTTGACTACTCTCCAAATATGGTATTACTGTGGTCACATGATCAGAGGTAGAACATTGAAATGTTAAGAATTTAATTGCCTATGAAATTTGAGTAAAAGTCTCCAAAACTGGTGGTTATATCTCTTGTCGTTTTAGCGTAACGCAGCAAAAACTGGTAGGGGGGGGGCCAAAAACGCCCCCCCCCCCCCCCCGTACGAATAGGGTTAAGAAGCGCGAAAATTGTTGTTCCTACTGCCGATATCCTTGTTCAAAGGGCGAAAACTTGCAGGGGGCGGAAAGCTATATCTTTTCGGGGTAAAAATTCTTGCAATGAATGGCATTTGGATGTAAAACAAGCACCATCCCTTGGCATTTTCAAAAGTAGGATGAGGAGTAGTTCACCCTTCTCAGCCTAACTTTATTTTTCATTTTATTATAGTAAGATACGCGTAATTTTCAACCAAATTCTTTTTAGTTGTACTGTAATGTTGTAAAGTTTAATTGTACTGTAATTTGATTGAACAAAGTCAAAAAGAGTCTAGAATTCAAATGGTATATTCACACAGCTGATTGACTCCTGAAAACAATGAGATTCTATTGTTGTACACTCATTCGCTATTTTCATCTGAGAAACAAAATGGTGCCTGTTTGTGTAACAATAGGACCGTATTGTTTTAGGAGCCAATCAGCTGCACGATAGGACTCCTTGCTCTTATCTAAGTGGTAGACTTACTGCATGATAACAGATTTGCTCCTCCGCCTGAACTAATAAATCGCTACAGCTTACAGCTACGACCCATGATCTACAGATGAATTCACATTTGAAGCGTCGCTTTTGGGGGAGCTGTGGGGTGACTAAACTGCAAACCTTGCAAAAGTTGTGGAATCGAGCAGCTAGAATTTTAACTGAAAGTAGATTTGATACACCTGCTATGGGATTAATTCGCAGTTTAAATTGGCCTACTGTAAATGATATTATTAGAAGCGAAACAGCTACCACAGTGTACAATTCGCTTAATGGTCTCATCCTGGAGTACCTTCCCGACTAGTTCGAAAACAAATTAACTCGAAATGTCAGAAAACTGAGAAATACCGAACCTGATCTCTCGTTACCCTTGCGGAAAACTAACAATGGGCAGAGGGCTATATCTTTTCGTGGACCAAAGCTTTAGAATCAACTTGAACCTGGTGCTAAACAGGCACCCTCCCTTGCCACATTTAACCCTATCTGGACCGGGGGGGGGCTAAAATAGCCCCCCCTACCAGTTTTGTCTGGGTATCTTTTTTATGATAATTTCTAGGCTAATTATTTTTCGTGACTTTTCCTAACTATCCTTTTCGCATCTTTCACCAAAATTTCTACAAGATATGTCATGTATTTTTGGAAATATAACAATTTTTCAGAGAGTAGTTTTAATATCTTGTTTGTTTTACGGTCAAACCCTTTATAACTCCAAACTAAGATAATTTTTGACAGAAGTGAGATAAATGGATGAAATTTTCAGAGCAACCATAAATCAATAAGAAAATATGGAAATAACCATTTTTTTTTGTTTTTCTTTTGTATTACGTCATTCGTGACGTCATATATCTAATGAATTTAGGTAATAAATATAAGTTTATAAATTTCATAATTTTTTCAAAAAATTATGTTTTTCAGAAACTTAGATATTTTATCTGTTAATTAAAGTTAAAGGAAGCATAATATTTCTCGTGAGTAAGTTTTTACAGTTAAATCTGTAAGAGTACTGTTTTTGGCCTAAAACAAAGAAAATTGATGACGTCATCAAAAATACAACAATTAGAGTAAAATAAATTAGATGTTCGGACGTTTCACATTAAGTTACATATTATTACCAAATTTCATCTTTCTAGCCCTTGTCAATTCGGAGTTCTGAGGGGGGCTAATTTAGCCCCCCTCGGCCTGAGGATGCTCAAAAAAGCCCGGTCCAGATAGGGTTAAGAGAGGAATAAAAAACTAGTCGTGACGAGAATTCCTATTATGTTAAAGGCACTGAGTCCGCATAAATAGCGCGCTCATGACCAATATCAACTTATTTTCAATCATGAAACAAAAGTCGTGATTTAATCGCTATTTAAATTGAACCATGGAAATTCCCGAGGATAATGCGAGGATTGAGAAGCCTGTAGACTTGCCCCAAGTCTATTTCGTCAAAAAAAAAATTTCGTCAAAGAAAATTGAAGGGAAAAGTGAAAAGCGAAATAGACTTGTATATCTCCGGACCTCATGAATAATTAATGAGATAGCTAATCTCTTGTGGTCAACTGAAAAAACAGGGGGTTGCGTTCAAAAACGGAAGCTGACGAAAGATGACGGCACGCAGCGACATGTTGTGAAGATCGAATAACAGAGTATCACTTGAAGATTGAATAACAGAGTGTCGAATAACAGAGTATGTACTGTATAATTCATCTAAATCCCAGGAGAAAATGTTGAGGGAGGGGTGAGATTTTACTGAAGTACTTTCGGTACTTTTATCTCTTGTTCCTTATGGAAAACTACTTGTAACTTGAGAGCAGGCTGAATCACTAAAAACATTTGATGTTAAAATGTTTAAAGAGTAGAGCCTCGGCGTTTCCTAATTTTTGTTTTGCAGGATTTCCTATCAATTTCTATCGAAAATTCCCGAGATTTTGCAGTAGCATAGGCCTATGACCAATACAATATTTCCTTTTGCCTCCAGTCGGTGACTGCATTTGATCTTTCATCGAAAAGATATCACAGGTTATATAACCAAAAAACTGCAGAGTTTTTTTTCTTGCAATTGGTCATGTCTTTTTCACAAGTTGCTCTTTCTTCTACTCTCCCAAGCTCTGGTCATAACAAGGCCAATAAAGAGAGAATGTGTAGATTATTAGGCCGAAATGCTGCCATGTGTCTGTCAGTCTGTGCTTGTTTGCACGAGGAATTGTTCATCCCTTACTGGCAGTACCTTTAAAAACTTCCCATGGCATTTACTGTCTTCGCAGCTTTGTGCAAACATTTAGAATTTTGGTGATGATATGCAAAGCGATTTGCCAAAGCCAGTTCACCGTGCTACAAGCATATTGCGACCGTGACAACATCCTCATAGAGCATCCACTTGATAGGATCGCAGCTCTTCCATAGTTAATTCGATGTTTTTTAAAACTGTCTTCAAAGCCTCGATTGCTCTCCGTTGCAAAATTGAAACTTCTGCTGTGGAGCTGTTGTTCATTGCTCAGTCAGTGAGCAGAAGTGCGCAACGTGCAACACAACACCCCGATCTCCTCTTCAGTGTGGCTAGCCTATTGAATTCTTTTGTTTCTAAGAGCTCAATGATTGGCTGAAATCCACATCAGAAGTACCGACAGCGTCCCAAATGTGGGACGCTGCGGATCAAATTACTCATTAATTATTCATGAGGGCCGCAGTTCAACAAGTCTGTTTAGTAATATACTTTCCGGTAGACTTATTACAGTTGACAAAACAGACTTGGAGCAAGTCTAAGAACCCTTTGGTCTCCATTGCTAATTATTTTAGCTCTATTGTGCAATAACAAAGGGCCGTCAGCAGTTTGTCAGCAAAATTCAGGATAGCGTTAACGCTCAGCCATTTATATGGACTAAATTCCTTTAACTATTATGTAGATTGTATCTTTTGATTAGTAAATGTTTTGCCACGACCCCCTGAAAAGCAGTTCTCATGGATTGATGGGGCTACCATGCCTAAAGAAATAAAATTGAATGACTGAATGAAAGTTGTTGACGCATTCCGAGTAACAATGAAGGACGGCAATGCAAAAAGTTGGATCAGTTGAACTTTATCGCACTCCACCGAGCCGCTCAGCACTCATCATAAAACGGCCTCAACTACTCGAAGAGTCGGCCAACCACGACAACTTTTTGTCGCGATATACCTCGATCGCAAATATTATTCCTGAAGATTTGTCAACTCAGCAATATGGTTCCATTTCAACAAGAATTGCTTGATTTGCTGTCGAGACATTTAGCAATCTAATTTGCATTTACTCCACATGAGTGTGCAAAATCTACTAAATTCTAAAATCAAACTCTGTTTTATACCGCATGGAAGGAACCATGCTGCATGCACGAACCATATTGTTTCTAGTTTCCTACTGCCAATGGATGGCTCCGTCGGAAAAATTTGAGATCCACACTTAGACCGATGAAGTGATTCCTGATATTTGCTCGACGTTTTCAATCTGATGTCTATATTTTCACTCACACAAGGAATATCAGTTTGAAGCCATAAACAGCATCCAATTCAGTGCAGAAAATTGAGACTCATGTAATCAGTTTAATCCACACTTAGGCAAAATCAAGCATCTAAACAGAATTGTTTCAGCGAATAATTCAGCGAATAACAGAATGATACAGCAGCTATAACTACAACTGGCTTCTGCTCTAAATCGACACATTCTTCAAAGCTCTATACAGTGGAAATAACGGACATCTCTATACAACGGACACCTCCAAATGACGGACAAATATTTTCGTCTCAAAATACAGTATGAGAAAATATGACACCTCTATACAGCGGACACCTCTCTGCAATGGTTCATAACATTGGTCTCACAGGTGTCCGTTATATGGAGGTTCCACTGTATTTAATCATTCCAGACTTTCATGCTTGGAGCTGTGATCAACTTTCCTGTCGGACTCCTCTTCATATGTCAGTGTTATTCTTCACTGCCCCCTTCCTCTCAAACCATTGCTTCAACAGAAACCAAAGCAGAGCAGCAATTTCAGCAAGTGAGAGGAGCGAAGCTCCAATAAATAGCCCCATTTGGCCACCAAAATCACCCAGGATATTCTCCAAGGGGTACACCTCTTTCTCTTCGTACTTCGTGACTGCCACTGCTTCATAATAAATACTGACTTTAATGAGCCGCTCTCTGACGTCATGTATGGTGAAATCGCGGCTGTAGTTCCCTGAAACGCTTTGCAAAATCGGCTGAAACAACTTTGTCTGCCAGCTCTGTGGCCATGGGTTTATAGTAACCTTAGTGCTGTAAACTTCTTCGTTGCAAGGCAGTTGACAGCCACATGTGCGGTAATCCAAATCTTTAATTGTTTCCGTGCAATTCTTCAAAACAGACCACGAAAAATTTCCCCTTGTAGGGTAGTCAGTTTTAGACATGAAAGCTCTCATCTCAGGCAAAACAGAATCACATTTCTCGTACAGGATCCTATAATAGCAGGAGTGGAAACAATTTTCATAGCTGTCTTTACCGGGGAATACGCTTTTGTGCGCTTCCTCGCCATCTTTAACGCACTCTGAAGGATACGGGCGTGGCTTGCGCGTGATAACATTTTTCTGCAATGCAATACGAGTGTGAAACCCAGGAGAGATGAAAACGCCTTCAAAACCATGAACTGTCTGCCTTTCGTCGTGAACAGCAACGTAGACCCCTTCTCTAGAATCTTTTAAGGGCGAATGATATGTCTGTGGCATTCTGTCATCCTTATCAGAATACAATATCAAATGAATGCCAGCCCTTTCACCCGCTAGACTCTGCACAAAGCTGCCGTTCCCCTTTAACGTGTAACATGGATAGATATGTGGCAGAAATGAAAAATGCTGAGGGAATCGAAAATATAACGGCATGTCCTGTCCAACTGCTGATGTGGTCCCTTCGTAATTTCCCAAGAACGTTTTGCAAGCAAACTTAAAGAAGGCATGATTTATCCCATTGGTAAAATGTCTCGTGTTGTTCATCGAGCAATTTTCCGGGAACTTTTGGAACACTGGGGCCTCATTCACGTAGTTATACCATGCATAAATATTTGTATTGCAAAAAGTGATTGCAGGCAGTTTCAAAAAGGGCTCACGCTTTCGAGTAGCAGCCATATAAACTTCATAACTGAAATGCTTCTTGGTTATTGTGATTGCGAAGTACATTAGAAATGAGACTGTGGAGGCGACGAGTACCAGCCATGTGCATCTTGCATATTTTGATTTTGCTGAAAAGATTCTTGAAGCGCCATGGACTGTCAATGTATTGACTTCGTCTTCAAGCTTCGTTTTTTTCCTTGTAGCCATTGTATTCGTTGGCCTATCAAAAGAAAGGAAACAAGATCTTAGCTTTGTATTTGGCCGGCAAGCATTGTTTTTTTCTAGCCATTGTATTCGTTGGCCAATCAGCAGCTCCCCCCCAATTCGGCACCCCCCCCCAACTTTATAAAAATTATCGAAAATGAGCCCCAATCGGGCAAAAATTATGCTAGACAATGGACTTTGTGTTGGGGAGCCCCTCTAGATTTTTCTTCCCGTACGCTTATGGCTGGCACTATCTGTTGCGGTTTTCAAAAGGAAAATGCTATCAAAAATGGCCCCCCCCCTGGAAAACCTGTATATGGGATTAATGACCCAAAAGGTGTGTCCTATCTAACTCAACCACCTCCTGGCCTACACCAAGAACGGTACTTGCAATTTGCAATACAACTTCAAGGTTTATAAAAAAATACAGCAATACAAAGGACAAAGCAAAACAAGAACGCAACACACAAACAGTCAAAAGAAAAGAAGGGGACTGGCAGTTCCACACCAAACCATGCGATGGGTCTAACCCTTTGATATCATAGGTTTCCATCTTCTTTGTACCATCACATAGCAACTGGACGATACAATGACGAGGAAAGTGCAGCACTTTGGAAAATTTGGGTGTTTTAGTGTGGAACTGTCCGAAAGATAGGAAGGAGAGCTGCTAGATCATGGCGTTATTTGAAATTGATTTTATATTGATCCACGGATACTAACGTGCAGCCCAAGCGAAAGGACGAAGAAACCTCACCCTCTCGCCCAGGCAGCACTCCAGCACCCACGGTCAATTTAACCTGTTTGTTTTTTCAATGTATTTAATTGTTGCTTCAATAATTATCCTGTTGTCAATCATATTCATATTAGAACTGCCGTAAAGAAGCAAGTTGCACAAGGTTTTTGAATCCAGGTTTGCGATATCAATACCCGATACTTCTGTGACAGTGCTAAAGAGATCCACTCGCAGTTGATTAAAGCGGGGGCAGTGCAGGAGATAATGCTCGTTGTCCTTGTTAGCTGCACCACAATTCCATATAGCCCTAAGACACTCAAAATTATGATGAAATTTAAGTGCATTTAATCGTTGAACTGTACGCGAAGCTTGGTTATATATCTGATACCCTTTAAGTCGAATACTCCATAAATAGTCTTTTTGACCGGTCTTAAATTCAGCAAGGGATTTAGAAGCCCGGATTTCAGTTGGCAATTTGTTCCATTCGTGTAACGTGAAATAAAAATAGGAATTGGAATATCATTTAATGGTGGATATATTCGAATAAATATTTAAAATTTACTTGACTGATATCATCTACTCCGTTTCGAAATTACGATGGATTTTCCCTCTTCACAAACCCTCCAAAAAGGCTTAAAATCACGACCAAATTTTCTGTCTTACAACTATAACTTTTAAGGTGCTTTAGCACGTGTTATTCCTCTGGGAGGTCGAAAGTGCCGTTCCCTGAGAGCATAGCAACATCCTTCAACGTGATTTCATCCTCCCAAGAGGATAAAACGTGCTGAAACGTGCTGAAGTCATTGCTGTAATACAGAAATATTGGGAAATTGTGTTGGTGAGGTTAGGCACGTCGTGTATCTTCTTGAAGGAGCCGATTTCAGTGAGGCAAATTTAAAAATGGATTTGAAAATATCTATTATGAAATGTTATATCTACCAAAATTATCGTCTTTGAAAAAGGAAGCAATGGATCATTTTTATTGACTCACCCGGAATAAAAAAATACGACGAGTATGCAATACTCACCTTCTGACTTCCACGATGCACCCAAACACGACAAAATGTTCAAAATCTGCTCTTCGCTTATTCGAAGGCGAAACAGCTGCTCTTCTGCAAATAAAACGCTTTCCCTAACATCTGTTTCGTAGACAACTGCAATTTCTTTGCATTTACTCAAGAACTAATTAGGATATAGGCTTCATTTCTAATTACTTGTATAGATTTGAGATTATCTTGGTATGAGAAGTAATGATTTTAGCTGCACTGTTGACAATCTTAGTTAAAAAATTAAGCTTACACAAACATTAATTATGTTTTCTTTTTCTGGCTGCTGAAATAATATGCTTTAAGAAGCGCGAAAGTTGTTGTTCCTACTGCCGATGCAACTGCCGATATCCTTGTTCAAAGGGCGAAAACTTGCAATGGGCAGAAAGCTATATCTCTCCGGGGTGCAAATTCTTGCAATAAATTGCATTTGGATGTCAAACAAGCACCATCCCTTGGCATTTTCAAAAGTAGGATGAAGGGTAGTTCACCCTTCTCAGCCTAACTTTATTTTTCATTTTATATTAGTAACATACGCGTAATTTTCAACCAAATTCTTTTTAGTTGTACTGTAATGTTGTAAAGTTTAGTTGTACTGTGCAATTTAATTGAACAGAGTCAACAAGAGTCTAGAATTCAAATGGTATATTCACACAGCTGATTTGCTGCTGAAAACAAGGAGATTCTATTGTTGTACACTCATTCGCTATTTTCATCTGAGAAACAAAATGGTGCCTGTTTGTCTAACAATAGGACCGTATTGTTTTAGGAGCCAATCAGCTGCACGATAGGACTCCTTGCTCTTATCTAAGTGGTAGACTTACTGCATGATAACAGATTTGCTCCTCCGCCTGAACTGATAAATCGCTACAGCTTACAGCTACGACCCATGATCTATAGATGAATTCACATTTGAAGCGTCGCTTTTGGGGGTGCTGTGGGGTGACTAAACTGCAGACCTTGCAAAAGTTGCAGAATCGAGCAGCTAGAATTGTAACTGAAAGTAGATTTGATACACCTGCTATGGCATTAATTTGCAGTTTAAATTGGCCAACTGTAAATGATATCATTAGAAGCGAAACAGCTACCACAATGTGCAAATCGCTAAATGGTCTCATCCTGGAGTACCTTCCCGACTTGTTAAAAAAAATTAACTCGAAATGTCAGAAAACTGAGAAATACCGAAACTGATCTCTCGTTACCCTTACGGAAAACTAACAATGGGCAGAGGGTTATATCTCTTCGTGGACCTAAGCTTTGGAATCAACTTGAACCTGATGCTAAACAGGCACCCTCCCTTGCCACCTTTAAGAGAAGAATAAAAAACTAGTCATGACGAGAATTCCTATTATGTTAACTATTATGTAGATTGTATCTTTTAATTAGTAAGTTTTGCCACGGCCCCATTGGCATTGCCACGCCCCAGCCATGAAATCCCCGCAGCAGTTCTCATGAGAAAAGATGTTCTCATGGACTGACGGAGCTACTGTGCCTAAATAAATAAAATTGAATGACTGAATGGATGTTACGCATTCCGAGTAACAATTCTGAAGGACGGCAATGCAAAAGTTGGATCAGTTGAATCATAAAACCATTATCGCACTCCACCTGGATAGCCGCGCTGCGGAGCAAATAAAAAAATCATCATAAAACGCTCCTCAACTGTCTCTACCCACGAGTCGGCCAACCACGACAACTTTTTGTCGCGATTACCTCGAATTATCGCAAATATTGTTCCTGAAGATTTTTCAACTCAGCAAAACACTATTTATTCGAAATAGTTACGAAAATATCAGATCTTAGGCTAAAAATACAATATGCCACATATCTTACAAAATTTACATTACTTCTATGTTACCAAAATATTTGCATTTTGTGTATGTTGAGCTTCTTTTAATTTTGTTGTAAGTGATTAGTTCATACCTCCATTTCTTTATTCTTTACACTGTTTCTGTTGTTGATGTTTGGAATAAATGATTATCTTTTTCGTCTTTCGAGAGAGGCTTGATTTGTCTTCTGTAGACGCTGTCCTTATGTGTGTTATAAACTCTAAAGAAAGAATACGAGTATCTGTTAGATCAACAAATCAATAGGACACTACTGGGCGAATGAAAATTGTATCAAATATTTCATAAATCAAACTTCTAAGGGCCTGTTTATATGTAGGAAAACAACTCGCCTGCCAGACTCGGGGCTCACAGGCGAGATTCCAACTTCCCATAGAATCCTTTGTATTTTTATTTCACGTTTATATGAGAAAAGTAAAAATCGGCGAAAAGCATACCCCAAAACGCAAAAATCGGCGAAAAGCATACCCCAAAACGTAAAAATCGGCGAAAAGCATACCCAGAAAAGTAAAAATTCGTCGAAAAACAACGAAATTACACTGTTGACAACCGATTCTTCTGCACGCTTAGCACGTGCTATCCTCTTGGGAAGATGAACAAGTCTTCCCCCTGGTATCAATAACCTATTCAGGGGAATTCTATTCTCCCAAGAGGAAAAAATACATGAATACATGTGAATGTCATCGTTTTTAGGCAGGAAAACAAAGGAAAATTAGCTCATTATTTTCACTCGTTTTAGCAGGTTTTTGGAAGGGGCTTTATGCAGAAAATCTCTCATATCCACGGGAAGGAATGGCCGATTAAAGCCGGGTAATTCACTGAACCTAAATGAACATATTGGCAATAAAACAAGACAGTTTTCAATATCATTGCTTTGATATTCAGGGAGCAGTGGCCTTCCAAACAGGGATTCTTTTTTTTTTACTCACCCGGTATAGAAATACCTAGACTTATGACATTTCGTCCCTTGTTTCCCTGCGTTCTTTGATTTGCAGATATCACTTGCTCAATAAGGGACTCATTTCATTACTCTTATAAAATGGGCCCCCTGTGTCAAAATGGCCTAAACTAGCGGGAGTTCTCGTACACTCAACAAAATCGCTTCAATTTCTTGTTTAAAGAGCTTCAACATTGAAAAGCAAACTTGTAGTACAAAGAATAATGTTTTACGAACCTACTCATCGCAAAATACATACCTTTCAAGCAGTAATCTTCCTCTGTAGAAACAAAATAGATCTATCGCAGCTACGAGAACTCTTTCTCGAATCAACCGTTTTCGTACGCAACAACAACAACAGTCTAAAAAGCGCCTCCTTATTGGTTGAAAACTGAATTCTAGCAATTTGATTGGTCAATATGGATCCACACCATATTGGCCTGAAGTGGCTACACTTTATAAGAGTAATGAAATGAGTCCCTTATTGAGCAAGTGATATCTGCAAATCAAAGAACGCAGGGAAACAAGGGACGAAATGTCATAAGTCTAAGAAATACCCTTGAAAAGATATTGAATTTTTGTTTCCATTACCTGAAATCGGCGCCTTTGGCTTCATCGAAGTAATCATGATTATAATCAAGTGTGGGGACTTTATTCTTTTCCAATAACCAACTTCTGCCATCAAGAGGTCCTGGGAGAAATCCACGGTTGTCTTCTTTAGTCTCGAGACCTGCTGATCTTAACTCTAATCGCTCATAGTACTTTAATGATGAGTCAACAGTAGGGTTTAGAACCACTGACAATGCAGGTATTCGATTCAGATGCAATAATGCTTGCTTCTTCGGCGCATCTTTCAAGATGTCTTGGAGTCGTGCTACCTGGGAGGCTGATTTGAAACCTTTGGATTTTAGCTCCGTTTCAGTTGCACATCTGATGAAAGTAAAATAAGATACATCAATTCTTTTCTGTTTTGCTTAGGATTTAGGACAGGATAAAACAAGAAGTTCTATCCCGTTCCCAACAAAACTGCTTCAGAGAGATAACATTATTCTTTATCATCATTATCATTATTATTATTATTAAATTCTTCACAGCTGGTATTTACAATAGCTTATATACAATAACTAATTCAAACCAACTATCTACAAAAGGAAAATTTGAAAAAATATTAAGAAAAATACGTTTATCTATACTGTTTGCGGAGGGATTTCCACAGAAGCTATTTTTCTTTATTCATTTAAAAAACCAAACTATTTACAAAAACAACAAGGCTAATTAACTACATGCCATCCATAGTGGGAAAGGACTTATAGTCAGCGAGTTCCCACTATGTATGGCACTTACAATTAAATTCAAATTGTTCCAATGATAGTCGTAAGAGAGTGACAGCCCGAGAGCACACAATTTGCCATTGTAGTTGGCGCTTTAAGGTTTGACGAGCATCATGAACAACCCAGAGATCCTTCTGAGGTCCAGACAGACACAGACACAGACACAGACACAGACACAGACACAGACATACGACAAGAACACTACACAGATGTTGTTACTACAAGCAATTTTTGCATGTGCAGTTTTCACCCTTCCATTCTTTTATCGATCTTTTAAAACCTACAACGGATAGTGAGGTTTTCATACTGTAGTGTCAGGTAGGCTGTTCCAGATGATGCTACCTCTAAAGGTCAATACATTGGTCCCATAAGTTTTCGCTTGTGGCAGCATTAATAGTGAACATGATCTCAAATCATCTTAGATCCCTTGCTAAAATATACAGGGTGAGATGAAAAATACATTCATTTTATATAAGAACCTAAGGTCCGGGGCTGGTAGGCAGTTTCTTAAATTTTTGGGTCATTTTGCTACCAAAAGTTCCTCACGTGTTTCTTATATGTATAATGGCAGAAGTGAAAAGTTAATTTTGTTTTGTCTAAAGGGCTCCCAAATTACTTAGTAAGATCTTAAAACAAGTAAATAACATAATTCGCAATCAAAATAATGTCCAAACAGTTGCTATAGCTGTACAATGTCAAAACATTCTTGAGTGGGATAGGAAAATTAAAACTGAAAAATTACTAGAGTTTCTTAGCTTTTTCGATTCAGGTAGGGTTGTTTCTTAACTTTCGAAAAATGCAGCCTACCGTTTCTTATAAGCGGTTTCTTATAAAAAATGAGTGTATAGGCGTTTGCCAGTATATATTACACAGTCAAGGACAAATTCTCCAAGTTCAACGTACTACGGTTCATTTGATAGCAGAAAGTTTCATTCAGTTACAGAAATTTATTTTATTAAAAATCGTTCATATGATGCTGGCGTTACGTGCATTTTGCTTGGAAGCTGCTTTCAGAAGAGCTTGAAAAAGATCAGCCGTTGACAACCAAATTTTGCGAGCTTTAAGTTTTAAAATGATGGCAGTTGCATCAAAAAGTTCCGAAAAGCTAAGATAAGCCATTCAAATGCGAGGAACAAACATGTATCAATTTTTTCCCACTTTAGAAGCTGTTACGCTCCTTGTCACTTTTCAGAAGCCTGAGAATTACAGAAAATTGGATTACCATTTTTATTCAAGTATCCAGCATGTTCACAAACAGCGTTGTAACAAAATTTTTGATGATTTTAGAACAAAATGATCTTTTTAGCGAAAGGAATTCTAACATCTTAGTCAGCATTCTCATCATAAGATGGCATAAAATACGACGACATTGGTGGATAATTTGTAATTATACAGTTTCTCAGGCCCCGCTCAGGCTGCTCCGTATTCATATGAAAAACGGATAAAAAAGTATCCGTTTTCGACTTGTGTTCACACTGCTCCACCAGGAAAGCGGAGACTTTTGAAAACGCAAATACGCAGTATGAACACCGAAAACGCAAAAACGGATACTTTTGAAAACGCTAACAACAACAACAACAACTCAACAACATGCTCAGTTCGCGCCAATTTGAACAACTTCCCTCAACATGGATGACTCGCTAGAAGTTAATGCAATGTCTTGAAGCCAAAACTTCCAATTTTATAGAGAGGCGGTTGTCTCGTTTTCACAGCGTTTTCATTTTAATCTGGAGCGGAGCAATGTGATCGTTTCATCGTTTTCGTAGCGTTTTCATACTAACCCAGAGCAGTGTGAACAGGTAAAATGAATCAATGTGAAAACGGATAAAAACGAATACGGAGCAGTGTGAAAATAACCTCAAGTGCCTATATTGTTTTATTTGCCTGGTACAGTAATGAATTCAGAATGGCTCCGATTCCCGATTCAGCATTGTAAACTGGAGCTGAAAGAACAAGGACTGGCCTAAGCCTGTTGTTGCAACAAAAAGACAAAAGAACTGTCCATACCTCTTAGAAAAAGGTATATAATCTCGAAAAGTATCCAAAACGATGTAAATTTTTACTGTCAATGACAAAGAGCTCGAAATTTTTCAAGTCAATATTACAGGGCGGTGAGATAAAAACTTTAGAAGCTTAGGATAGTTTACAATGCAAGTCGCAAAACCTGCTCTGCAAATTTCGTGTTCCTTAAATATTTTAAAAACATTCCAAAGACTTTAGGTTTGCTATCATGAAAACAATTCAGTTGAATCCCGATACGATGAGCCCTGACAGGAAAAAGAAAAGAATTCGTGATATCGAGAGTTTGTTTTACCGAGAGGTTCTGTAAATAATTTGTTAATCAAGGGACAAGACTTCAGTTCATTATACCAAGAAGTTCGTTACACCGGAATTCAACGGTAGTAGATATGCGTATATGGATTGATCAATTAAAAATGTTTGCTATCTAGGAATATATAGGACCAATTCTTTCTCTACAGTTCAAGGGTTTCCATGTCGGACTGGCTTCCGGTCAGCCGTTTTATCAAGCAGCCTCAGTTCTGCTCAGCGACCAGGCTTTTCGTTTTACGTGCCCTTTCCTGCAATGAGTGGCACAATAGTTGTATTGTTGCATGTTTCTGTGTTTTAACTGATAAAAAAAAAAGGAAACATTAAAAATGTGCAGTTAGGGTGCTCCCAACGGTAATCATTACAGCCCCTATTTTGAGCCAAACTGTATTTTAGGGCTTGACGACGACTGTTCAAGACTGCCTTTCTAGGAAGAATTTTTGTCTGCCGAAATAGGACTTTTGTTTAGAGAGTTTTGGGCCCAAAAACCCACCCATACATGAATATGAGATCTGAATATTAATATTGGAGAAAGGAACATGAATTACCTGTGCGTTCTTAGACGTGTGTCGTCAACAACAAGTGAGCTCCTCCATGCTTTCAATTCTTCCTGTGTTGCTTCCCTTCTCTCCTTCGCAAGGGTATCTCCAGCTAAGTGAATAGTGATGGGAGAGGGTTTTCCAAAGAATTCCTCGGATTTCTTCCAATTATCGAAATCTTTGCTTCTTTCTTCCCATGAAAACCGTACCCTGAAATCAGTGCAGAAAACTGATCAAATCTTTTGCGAGAATATAAGATGAAAAAGCTATGATAAAAATAGTACTAAAATAAAATCATTCAGCTTTAAACTATCTACTTTAGGGGGAGAAACTTTCAAGTCTATATATTCCTAGAAAAATTCAAGTCTTCCTTTTATCCTAATTGTTTATCTGAATGGAATAAGCTTGAGCCTGAATTGAGACTTGCACCTTCTATTGCTGTTTTTAAGAAAAAGCTCCTTTCAATAATTCGCCCTCCTGCAAAATCTGTCTTTGGAATTCACGATCCAAAGGGTTTATCCTATCTTACTCAACTTAGGGTTGGTCTCAGCTAGTTAAATTTCCACAAATTCGAGCATAATTTCAGGGATACCATAAACCCGATGTGCGCAACAAGCGATGGTATTGAGGACGTGGAGCACTTTTTGTTGCTCTGCCCTTGTTTTGATGCTCAACGCCGAGATCTTCTCGCTAGAATTGTTGAATTATTACGACCATCTGTACAAATCACCAATCTTTCAAATGATGCTTTGGTGCAGCTTTTACTATATGGTGATCAAGACCTTTCTTATGACTTGAACAGAGATATACTCGAGCTAACTTTACATTTCATTCACGAAACTGGTCGGTTTGACTAAGATCTTCCAAACCTCAGTCATGCACAAAGCAGCCACCAAGTCTCTTTATGTAAATGTTTCCTTTTCCTTGTAAATTCTGTTTCACATCAGATGACAGGCATTTGATTTACCTTAAATAACTAGAACGAGTTGCGCTCGCATTGATCGCAACCCTGACCTGACATCTGATGTGGGATGGAATCTAGTATAGTATCCAGTAGTTTTTAAATCATTCGTAGCGTAGTTGTATTTAGTTTAACGCTGCGTGTCTTTCCATATTGGCCATGGGGTAGTCATAGTCTTTCGCTCCCCATGGTATCGTCCCTGTAGTGAAGTATAGTAATCAGGAACGTATGGAGAATGTAAGATTTATTGTAATATTTTAATATGAATAAAAAAGAAAAAAAACTTTCAAAAATAAGTGTATTCAGTTCTCTGATTGTTTGTATTCTCCTTGCTAGCCAGTCGTCTTCGTTACAGACTGACTTCAAGCTGTCCAAGTGTTCCTTGAAAGTAAATATTAAGGTGGCTGTACAACCCGTCTTCTCTGCGTGGCACTGAGAGTCAAATCATCGAATGTGTTTAGGCTAAGCGCCACACAGCCAATGAAGATTTCACCCAGAGAGTAGTAATACAAAGTATCTGCAAAAATCTCTGTAATCGAAACTTTGGTCGAGGATTTGTTTAATTGGTTCAACGCCGAATATTTGAACGTTTTAATGGATATCAAAAGTTCCATCACATTTCATAGACATAGACAAGACAACACTGCGATTAAACTTACATAGAATCTGCGATGAAACTGGCCGCCACTGAATCTGAAGGTTTTAGTCACATGCGCGGGTTATCCCGTACGTTCCGATTGTTTACAAAAGTCTTGTCAGCCTCTTTAACAACCTCGTCCTCAGGGCATTTTGTCATATTGGGACGAAGACGATTGGGTCCCAATATGACACAAGGCCCTGCGGACGAGGTTGCCTCTTTAATAGAACATCACATCACGACTTACCTATTCACAGTCGGCTTGAGCTTATTCGCATGAAGGATATTCTCTCTCCATGGCTACAAAAAACAATAAGGCATAAGAAAGATCACTGGGAAAGAATCACTGCATGTATTTTTATTGCAAAACAAGGTGACATAAAAACTACATATTTTTGAAATGCATCATTGCATCTCAATTGTTCCTTTTTGTGCCGGGTGGGTCAGAAAAAAGAATCCCCATTTAAAAGGTCACGGCTCTCTGGATATCAAGACAATGATATCGGCAAATATATAGTTTAATTCTGAAATATATAATGAGGGATTTTCTCGAGAAAGCCTCTTCAAAAAACCTTCAAAACGTGGCCAAAATCATGAACAAATTTCCCTTACATTTCTGCCTTACAATGGCCCTACAGCGATGACTTGTGGACGCTTTAGCACGTGCTATCCTCTTCCCCCTCCCCCTGGTATTGATGACCTATTCAGGGGGATTCCATTCTCCCAAGAGGACAAAATACATGAATTTATGCGAGTGTCATCAATTTCAGGAAGGAAAATTTGCTCATTATTTTCATTCGTTTTTGCAGGTTTTTGGAAGGGGCTTTCTACAGAAAATCACCCAAATCCATGAGAAGAAATGGCCGGTTAAGGCCGGGTAAATTACTGAACCTAATTGAACATATTGGCAATAAAACAAGATATTTTTCAATATAATTGCTTTGATATTCATGGAGCAGTGGCCTTCCAAGCGGGGATCCTTTTTTCTGACTCACCCGGTACATTTGTGCCAATAACTTACTTTATTTCAGGGACATTTCATATTCTAGAAATTGCTTTAAATTTGCGAGACCGTGCTTTTAGGAGACCAAGTTTAAAGCTTGTACCGAAATTGCAAGGTTTGATTTTCAAATCTAAGTCCGTCTCAAATTACGGTAGATTTCACATTGGATTTTTCGATAACGCAAAATTGGTCATGCAAAACTTTTCAATAGACGATTACGCTAAAGATGGCGGCGAGGAACTTTTTACAAGATGCACTGCGTTCTTTGATCGAATTCCTATAGAATCGTTAAAGAATCGTGATTAGAACGCAAAGCATAGGTTCCCAATCTTTAAAAAGGCCGGTGTAAAATTGAGTGACCTATTTCTTTGAACTGAATGACTTCAAAGAAACTTTAGCTATTTCTCTATAATTCTAACGTTGGACTTTTCTGAAATCTTTAATAGTTTCAGAACTAGAGCGTTTTTCTTTCTTTTCAAGAATTCAAGAAAAATTTGCAAAAAAACTGAAAACCATCGTAATTTCTAAACCGTTCGACGTAACATGAAGTAATTTCGAAAAGAACTATAGTTAATGGATGCCTACAATATGGTATCAAGCAAAAGTCTGTCACTCATCTGGTTTATGATATAGAAATTTGATGACGTCACATCCTGAAATGAGCTGAAATATAAAATACGCTATAATTTTGAAAAATATTCAAAATTTCTGGAAAGTCCAACGGTAGAATTATAGATAAGTATCTAAAGTTTCTTTCAAGTCATTCAATCAGAAGAAATAGATCATTGAATTTTTCACCCACCTTTTTACGCTGAGTTAAAGATTTGGAAGCTATGCTAGAACGCAATGCATCTTGGAAAAAAGTTCCTTGCCACCATCTTTAGCGTAATCATCTATTGGTTTTATTCACGAGGCATTTTATGTGGCATCTAGTTTGAGACAGAGTTTAGTGTTTATCTTGAACAACGACTTAACTTGGCTGTAAAGGCCCTTTAAAAAGTGATTTAAAGGGAATCAGCATGGTTAAAGACCCTCTGCTAACATAGACGCTTTGCGAGCATTCTTCGCTGTGCAACTAGAGATGGCACGTGCGAAGTATTTGAGGTATGTCAGTTGCGAAGGATCCTTTGAAATTGGAGAAAGGGAAATATCAACTTTTGGACTCTATGCTTTTGTCGACGCTAAAAACCCATTGTCAAACATGATCATTTGTGTGTCGAAAAAAAAGCAAGGCAAAGAGAATTTAGGCCAGAAACGACTTTCAGATAATACGAAAGTCTACTTTGGCGCCACAAAGGATCATGGTTAGCAGTGGCTCTTTAAAACATGGCCCGGACTAACTTGAAAAATATAGGGTAAGACGGGGTAAAGTGAACTACGGGGTAAAGTGAACTACTTAGAACATTCGCACTTCTCTCCAAAAGCAAACATGCAACGATAAAACATGGTTTATGCCCAATGCTTTGTTACATATGCTCACAGGAAATGAAATCATTTTTGCAAAATAGTTCTTCCTGTTGTTGCAAAAAATCCCTTTACCCTAGGCAGTAAAAACAACCTCAGAAAATCATGGTTGTTATGTTTGGGCTCCTATCTTTGGTCTTAATTTTTGACCCCAAGACGAAATTCATTTCTACAATTGTTTTGATCAATTTGAAGCACATACCATGTGTTTACATTTTCCAAAAGGAAAGGGCCAAGAAAGACTTTTTTGTAAGCTTACATAATATTTTAAAAGATCTACCGTCTAGTCGATATTTTGCTTCGACCGGGGTAAAGTGAACTACCCATGATTTTAAATTTTCTCATGTAAACATGAAGTCAGATGAAGAAGACCTTTTCAATCTCATTTGGTTCTTTCAGAAAATCATAATTTGCAGGATAATTTTTCGCTCTGATGACACAGAAATATATTCTGATACCAGCTCCCTGAAAAACCTCCAAACATTTGACAGCCGAAGTTTGACCTTCATTCAAAAATGCGGTTACTGATCCAAGAATTTTGTTGAGATTTGATGAAGCAAGCATACCTATCGACATGAAAAGGATAAATGGCCATCACTGTGAAATTAGAATATAGATAATTGTTATAGATTTATAACTATTTTTTGTTTTAACTCTGAGCGGAGGTTTCAGGGCAAAGTGAGCTACTTTGAAATTATTGTTTCTCTTTGTGGTAATTTGGTATTTATATGCAATATAGTATTTTCGAAGAATATTCCCATTATTGTTCATCGACTTGTATTCAGGTCTCGCAATCTGACTCGAATTGATGACTTAGACAATAGTTTTTGGTTAATATTTGATCTGCCAAGATCGTTCTCAACATAGGTCACAATTTAATTTTTTTTTATATCACTCTTGTGAAATTTTTGGGTTTTTTTCGTTTTGGCATGCGAAGAACTCCTTAGAGTCGCAAAATAAATCATATTTTCGGGTATTACCAGCATTATTTGGGTTTTATCGAACAATTGCTAAGTAGTTCACTTTACCCCGGTCCGGGGTAAAGTGAACTAGGCAGAGCGGTCGCCAAAGAAAGCTCTTATGTGAGACAATGGAAAAAGATTTGAAAAATATTTTTGCTGGATAAACTGACCCAAAGACATAATGTCAAAACAACGTTCAAAAGTTTGCCCTCAGCTACAGTCTCTTTAGGATATCCTTGAAAAACCTCCAAAGTAGTTCACTTTACCCCGTCTTACCCTACCCTATTGTATTTGATAACTTTAAAGCCGGTCTTCCACTAGACGGATTTTTCTGCGCGCAGCGGAGCAGCTGTTGTTTTTAGAATAATGCACATTCCATGCGTGCTAATCTTGATCAGCCATTTTGAATTGCTGTCTTGCTCGTGGCTTTTCTCTTGATGTCATGTGTCAAAGCTTTCAAGCGATTTGATTGGTTGGCGCCATCGAGCGTGGCGGAAAAGTTGAAGTCAATCCGATTTTCAAATACGCGCGTAGTGGAGCGACAAGACGTGGTCAATGTTTGTCAAAACAATGCAAATACATCAGCCGCTCCGCTGCGCACTGAAAAATCCGCCCAGTGGAAAACCAGCTTAACGCGTGACGTGCCGTTTCCTCGTGTAGCTGAATAAATAATGGGTTCGTAGGCGTTTTCTTTAGCCTACTTATAGCGGCCATTCGATACAGCCATTTCTACTCCCTTTAATCATGTAAAACTCGAACTCTTAACTTTCGTAATTTAATTCTTTGCCAAACTCTCAATGAAAATACTTTTTTCCTGCTTTAAACTTACAATTTCTTCATCATAAAATTCATTTCAAATTTTGTAATTTTCTGGTCACTCGCTATTTATAAATCATATTTACAAACAAGGATGGTCGAGCAAAGCGATAGATTTATTGTCACCTCAAAGTAAATTCAATGTTGAAGTATAAATATAAACAAAATTCGATCTTAACAATTAGATAGTCGGAACCATTGTAAAAGCTCCTGCATGCTTACGATAACATAAATCAAATCTAGACTGGAGTGAAATTAGATTAAAAACACCATGAGATATGAAAGTACTGGGTTAGTAAAAAAGATGGTGAGTTTGTTGATGAATATTGCCGTGATAAACTTAGCGGATTCATTTCCAAAAAAGCTGGTTGCATAGCAAAGAGGCTAACTTAGAGCTGGAATGTTAGTTGGTTGAAATCGGTCTCTCTGTGCTATAGTTACAAGATATTTTAAACAATTTGTGTTTTGCAAGATTCTGAAATAGGCCTTCAATTTGATTCATATTCTATCCAATTGTGAACATCTAAACACAAAGTTTCTCAAGAAGAAGGAGTACCTGTAATCAAATAATTTCCCTGGGGCCTATTACATTAATTTGTCATTGTACTGCAGCATAAAGCCTGCAAAAATGCTGGAGTTTTTCACAAAATTGCTTCATGAAAAAATCTCCCCTAACTCTGGAAGAAAATGGCCGATTTCACCAAAACGAAGTTTTTACGGTTTCCGTAAAAGCTCTATCAAGGCCTCAGGGGCCTATCTAACTTATATGTGACTCCAGGGAAGGGCAAGAGAGGGAACTTATTCATAAAGTTTGATAAAAAGGCTAAAGGTGGTAGCTTTTTGGTCTTTTGCCCGGGGGGAAGGGGGGGTACATGACTTGAGAATGGACGGGGGTCTGCCGCCCGGTTTTCAGAAAGCTACCCTCTTCTAATTACCCAAACTTGCTTTTGATACCCACTTTGATGATGAATTTTGGCGTAAAATTGCCCATTTTAACCATTTTTTGCGAATTTCAGCAAAACCCCACCCTTGTTTATGGAAAATCTGCCGAAAAAGGACCCTTGTTTAGAGAATTTTGAGCACAAATTCAGTACGCAGTTTTAATCTTTTGCTTCAAAAAACATATGAAATTTAACATCTAAATTGTTGTAGCTAAATAAATGAAACACCTTTGGTAGCTTCTTGCATTGAAAAGTAGGAGGGGGCTTGATGGAAAGCCGGTCAATTTAACATTTTGGCTTGGATGGAGGGCGGCTAAAAAGAGCTTTTACCATAGTTCAAACTTTCTCCTGTATTATCATGAGTGGTAGGAGACTGCTGTGTTAGCCTATAAACACTGCGATCGCCAAGAAACATATTTATTCAAACTTACTCTTTTTTATTTATTGCGTTCGGCCTAATATTATGACCTCTTGCGGGCGCCGGCGTATTGCATTGATCATACGCATGCGTATTGATTGTGTGCCTCGGAATGAGTTCTGGGAAGTCTCCCACGCTAACGCGAAAACGAGGTGGGAAGGGGGCAATACGCCGGCGCCCGCAAGAGGTCAGAATATTAGGCCGAACGCAATAAATATGACAGAGTAAATTTGAATATATATGTTTCTAGGCGATTGCAGTATTAGGCTAACACAGCAGTCTCCTACCACTCATGTTTTTACTCGAAAATATGACCTAACCAGCATAGGAATCATTCATCGTACATAGCCGATTGCTCGTGGCCCATGGTCGAAACCGCCAAAGCCTCATTTTCACGGACCAATCAGACGGCCAAAAAGCGAGGGAGACAAAAGAAACCCGTGAAGATTTTCCTAAATTTTACCTACCTTCATAAAACGCAACCAGGACAAAAAACTGCTTGAGATTTCCCGAATTTTTTTAAAGCAATCTACTCTCCAGATGTTTGGGAGTAAAAGTTTGGATGCCGGTTAAAATATCTTCAGGAATGGTGGAGTTATGGCCACAAACAAATCGACAAGGCACTGAACCTTGAACAATAGAGATTCTGGCCGGGAGACAATAGTAATAACAATAGTGATTGTTGTAAGAACGATCCGAAAACGCCACAATCTGTGTTTTCAATTGTTCTTGCTATTGTCTTCGCTGAATTTTCTTTTATTGAAGATTCAATGCCCCTACGGTATCTATGTGAATTGAAAAAGTCTACAAAGGCTTGTTCGCGCATTTCAAGTCATGTGGCAATACTCTAGGGAAGTTTCTGTATTGTACTACTTTTTACATTCATGGCGAAAGTTTGCTCGTTGCGAAATATTTTTATAAAATCCAAAAGAGGTTTTATCAAGAAGCTTTATCATCTGACTTGAAGTGGCGTAAACAGGTCTCGACAAGCCTTCGCCGATTTTGTCTACTGGAGAGGCAATAACTCCGCCAATCCTGAAGATATTTTAACCGGCATCCAAATTTGTACTCCCAAACATATGGAGAGTAGATCGCTTTAAAAACATTCGGGAAATCTCAAGCAGTTTTTTGTCCTGGTTGCGTTTTATGAAGGTAGGTAAAATTTAGGAAAATCTTCACGGGTTTCTTTTGTCTCCCTCGCTTTTTAGCCGTCTGATTGGTCCGTGAAAATGAGGCTTTGGCGGTTTCGACCATGGGGCACGAGCAATCGGCTATGTACGACGAATGATTCCTATGCTGACCTAACCAGTTAGATTTCAAAATTTTGGGCTCGCTCTATCTAAAAGAGTATGCATACCTTTTTCAGTTCATCCAGACGCGCAAAATCAGGATCTTTTGGATGTTTATTCGATTCTTTCGATGATTTCCTACCAGGGAAAACAAATCCTTGTGGGGTTTGCCATTCTTTTTTAGATGTACTTAATGCTTCTCTTTTCATTTCACTTGGATCAACAGGAAGAACAGTTGCTGTACTGAATTCTTGGCTGTATGTGAATCTGCTATCAGGATCCTGAAAATGGAAAACAGTACCCATTAAAGGTGATGTGTCCATGTAAGTACAGCCACGCATACACTCTTGTCAAAATATGCTGACACGATGCTGACAAAGAGCGCACTGTGATTGGTAGAATTTAACTAATCACATGCAAAACTAGAATTTAAATTTCACAACGAGGCTGCCTGCTGTGAGATTTTGGGTTCAGCTCTGGAAGCGCAACCACAAGTCAGTCATCAGTCTGCTTTTATTAGAGCTGGATACCTTTTGAAATATATGGCAAATGAAATATCATGGAATATCACGTGAAAATAGCAAAGTCGCTGTACTTACATGGACACATTACCTTTAACAATGGTGCATAAAGCTGATATCAGAGACAAAGATGGGGCTAAAGGTGGAAGTGTGGTTTTTAGCATCAATCACTGGAAAAGACCTTTTAGCTATTCTAAAAGCAGGAAGCCTATTTTGTCTGGAAGGAAGGAAAAGGGAGGACAGAGAGAAAGCGGAATAGAAGGAAAGAAAGAAAAGAAAGGAAACGAGAAAGGGAGGAAAGAAGAAATGAAAGGAAAAGGAAAGACGGAAAAAGAAGAAGAACGAAGGATGGATGGAAAGAAGAAAGGATGAGAGAGAAAAACAAAGATTGAAAAGGCAAATAAAAAGGAATAAAATCAGGAAAGATTAAAAGGAAAGGGAAACAGTGTTTGGATTATGCTCTATCCATTTACAGTTGTATGGTCCAAGCCAAGGAAGCTATTAATAGTAATTCTAAACTATTCCAAATGACTCTAAACAGGCCTAGGAAACTGATATAGTGTACGGTTAGCAGACGACCTAACTACTAGGAAACTGAAATGTATGTTGTGCAATAGTTCAAATGAAATCTGGCACGGAGAAATTTGATAAAACAATGAAAGGAAGAATTTTAGTTTGACGCTGCTTTGCAGGAAGGCAAATAAGTTTTCCACCACTGGGTCTCCGAGAGGTCACCCATCAGGAGTTTGACCTCACTCGACCGAGCTTAACTTCAGTCACCTGACGGAAACCGTTTAAGCCACTCACCCCACAAGTGCTTAGAGTACTGTGAAGTTTACGATAAATATTGCACGGAAAAAAGACAGATTTAAGGCATAAAGCAACACTAGTGATCTTGAAAGATCACATAAGAAGGCATTTTGAAACGTCACAAGTCTATCATAATGAAAAAAATGGCATACAATAATAATTTTCAGTTAGTTTTCATGGCAAAATTTCTTTGTTTGTTGAAGGAATTCTCTGGTTTCCTGATGTGATACCCTGGGTACCAGCCTCTCTAACATAAAATGTTGGAGAGGCTGGTACCCAGGGTACTGATGTGATTGGTTATAAAAGAAACCTAAACGATTCTTTGAGCTGAACTTCTGTTTATCTTCGACAATTTGAAATTTTTCCTGATAAGAAGACACCTCTTCGTTCTTCAAACAACTGAACAGAATTTAACAGGGAAGAGGGCTTGCATGGGGAAGCAAGAGCAAATTTGTAAAACAGAAGATTCAGGTTTCCGGAAAGACAAAGCGATTTGCCTTTCTGAAGAATAGATTCCAGACTTCTGAGTGCACTCAATCAAATCAAAATAAAGGGAGAAAGCAAAACGTTATGGTCAGCGGTGCAGAAGGTGTAGAATCTAACAAAAGGCTCAAATCTATTAAAAGGTAGGTGTAAAATTTGATGACAGTTTTCTTTGAATTATGGTTTGGAAGGAACTTGGGGTTTTTTCTGTAAATCTGCCTTGGAAATTTATTGATATCTTGATTAGTTTCAAAATAGTGGCATCTATTAAATCTGAGGCTATGATGTCATCAAATCTCTAGGTCCTAAACCAGAAAAGCTACAGATCTCTGCTTACCACTATATTGTAGACCTTCATAAAAAATATACTGGTTTAGGAATTACGATGATTTGAATGTTTCCAAAATTTTCCTGAAATTTGTCAAAAATAATCTGCCGCCATTTTGAAAAATATAAAGATATCAAAAATTTCCAAGGCAGATTTACAGCAAAGTATCATGAGTTCCTTTCAAGCCATTCAATTCAAAGAAAGAAGTCATAGAATTCTACACTCACATTTTTAAAGATTTGTACTTTTTGAGCCTAATGCTGTGGAATCTAATCTCGAGGCTGTTAAACCGCTTTGTTCTAAACAGAAATACCGGGTGTCCCAAAATGATGTATTATTGTTTAATTGCTTACATGTGCATAACCAATGAACCAATTTTCAAAAACTTTCTTTTATTTGATTGCCTAAAAACTAACTTGCATTTAAAGATGTTGGTTGTGGTTTTACCACGGCGTTTTCATGTCGAAAAGAAGATTGATAAACCTGTTCAAATTCAAGCCTTAGATGGCATGAGAAAGAAACGGCCTATTTTTCCAGTCAACATTTTAGATGTGATACAAAAGGCTGAACTCGTATTCGTATTCTCTGAACTCAGTATTAACTGAATTCGTATTCTCTGAACGACATATATTCTCTGAGCGACATATAAGTTCAGCCTTTTGCATCACATCTAAAATATTGACTGGGAAAGAAGGCCAGTTCTTTTTCATGCAATCTAAGGCTCGAATTTGAGCAGGTTTATCGATATTCTTTTCAACATGAAGAAATCGGCCTAAACCACAACCAACATCCTCAAATACAATTTAGCCTTTTGGCAATCGGATAAAATAAAGTTTTTGAAAATCGGTTCATTAGTTATGTACATATAAGCAATCAAATGATAAAACATCATTTTGGGACACCTGGTATATCCTTTGTTTTACTAAATTCACCCTTGCTGCATAGGCATAGACAGTGTAACATTCACATTCAAAGGCAAAATAATTACCACGGCCAGAAAACTTCGCAGTCGATGCTTTGCTCTTTCAGTTGTGTTTAATGATTGGATGCTGTAATTGTGAGCTTCATTGTTCGGGAGAGTGGCAGGGTCACATGTTATCGTCCTCTCTCTTTTGATTGGTTCAAGCTGTTGCACCCGAGACTGAAAGATGAATGAGATTATTGTTATTAGAAAAAGATTGTCAAGCAATACTTCTTTCCGTTATACAAGACCCTTTCCCCCCGTTTTTGGAAATCGTTGCGTGCAGTCAACATTATGTTATATATTTAATTTAAATGAACGATTGCGTTAAAGATAATGGGAAAACATTTCACGAAGACTCTTGCTTTTTGCATTAAATCCATCGATCAAATTCATTTAATTCGGTGGGGCGCAGGGAATCGTTTCATAACTCCTTCCCGCAGTCTTTATACCGCAAAAGTTTATTGAAGTTAATAACTTATGTTGTATTTGGCTTATACTGATCAATTTGCATATATTTCTATCTCTTGTTTTCCTTTTTGTGTATTTTCCTGGTAGTGTTTATTGTTTTTGTTACATGTAAGACCATGGGGTAGTCACGCCATTTTGCTCCTCGTGTTATCGTCCGTGTAGTGTTGTATAGTTGTATAGTATCAATATGTAGAGTAAGTAGTAACATGTATTGTAAGAATTTTATCTGGATATAAGAGAAAAAGAAAGGAGATGGTTTACAACATTTGTAGAAATAACTCTTCAAAATCTTCAAAAATTTGTGAATATTGTAACGGGTGTAGCATTATGATTTTTGTGATAGGATTTAGGTTCTTCGTGCTATAATTTTTTTTCAATTGTAGTTGCATTTTGTGTGAGCGACCCTGAAAAGCAAACACTTGTGCTGAAGGGCTACCCTTCCTTAAATAAATAGCTAAAGCTGAAATATACAAAATATAAAATATTAAAGGGAGTACAAAGACCAGCAGCCTTTGCCGTCGTTTGTTTTTGTTTTTGCGAATTTCGTACAGTCAGTTATTCGGGAAGCTGTGCAGAGCAATTCGCTGACTTCGCGAAAAGCATGCTGGTCTTTGTACTCCCTTTAAGGAGGTTACAATAAACCGAAAGCAATCCTAGACTTTGCCATTAGTCTCTTGCTATTAGTGCAGAAAATTTTCACATCCAATTTCCAATGAAAAATCGAAGGAAAATGCTTTTCATTGTTAAGTTAAGATGTGGGTCTATTTAAAAGTGCCTTTAAAATCTGAACAACTAGACAAATTTTGTTTGCTGCAAATAGCAAAGAATTGCAATCTAGTCCGATGTGATCCAGCTGTTCAATGAGACAAGCTGCCTTGCCTAGCCTATGATTTTGGCCTCAATTCTTTTTGGAAACGGCCTCCGTACTATGGTAATTCCATTATAACTAGCGCCCGCATCCTGTTGCTAAAACAGACAATAATTTATAGACTATCCATAGCCAACTAACACAGCTGCTCAATAGCCGCCTTCTTCCAGGCAACGAAATTCATTATACCGGGTGAGTCAGAAAAAAGAATCCCCGTTTGAAAGGTCACGGCTCCCTGGATATCAAGACAATGATATCAGCAAATGTATAGTTTTATAGTAGAAATGTTCAAATCTACTATAAAATTTACCTGACTGAAATCGGCCACTCCATTCTGAAATTATGAGGGATTTTCTCGAGAAAGCCTCTTCAAAAAAACTTCAAAACGTGCCCAAAATCATGAACAAATTTCCCTTACATTTCTGCCTTACAACGGCCTTACAGCAATGACTTGTGGACGCTTTAGCACGTGCTATCCTCCTGGGAGGATGAACAAGTCCTCCCCCTGGTATCGATGATCTATTCAAGGGGATTCCATTCTCCCAAGAGGACAAAATACATGAATTTATTTGAGTGTCATCAATTTTAGGAAGGAAAATTTGCTCATTGTTTTCATTCGTTTTTGCAGGTTTTTGGAAGGGGCTTTCTGCAGAAAATCACCCATATCGACGGGAAGGAACGGCCGATTAAGGCCGGGTAAATTACTGAACCTAATTGAACATATTGGCAATATAACAAGACAGTTTTTAATACTATTGCTTTGATATTCATGGAGCAGTGGCCTTCCAAGCGGGGATTCTTTTTTCTGACTCACCCGGTAGACAAGTCTCGCTAAGTCAATAGAAATACATACGACATTTTCAGCGAGGAAATTCTTCTTCTTTATTTCTTCCTCTCTCTTCTTAATATGCTCTTCATATTGTGGATTTTCAAGCTCCAATGGTGTCCATGGTCGACTTGTTTTGTGTGGCTTTGTATCGACATCGGGCTCCACTTTGCTTTCAGATTTCGGTAAAGAGGTTTCCTCTGAAGTCTTCATCTTGGCTGAATCTGCTTCTATGGCGAAGAGATCAATGGATTACCATTAGCGTAAGGTAAACAATAATAATAATAATAATAATAATAATAATAATAATAATAATAATAATAATAATAATAATAATAATAATAACATAATAATGTTATGTTATAATAATGTTGACTGAAGAAGATTTTATATCGAAACGTCTGCCCTGAAACAGTTGTGTTTTTTATCATTTTAATTTCTGTTTTACTTTGAAAGTGGTTTAGTTTATATAATAATAATAATAATAATAATAATAATACATTTATTTAAAGTTGGCTAAAGGAATAGTTTATAAACTAATAAAGGCCAACTGGTGTTACTTATTTACAGTGTTCTCTTTTATCTACATATCATACAATTGCAATTGGATCCCGTTCAATCTTTAATGCTGTTTTTAAATTGACTGTTGCTTTTTGCAGATTTTGTTGTGTCAGCGAGTGTGTTCCAAAGTATGCTTCCTCTAAATGACAAAGAATCATTCCCGTATCTCAGAGTCCTTGTATTTGGAAGTTGAACGAGATCCTTTACTCGAAGATTATAATGTATGGGTTTACGTTTGAAGAGGTCCCATAAGAAGGAGGGATTGCCAGAGGTTAAGCATTTGTAGACCTCAAGCATTAGCTTTGCAAGTTTCTTGTATGTATTGACAGAAGGCAGAATGGGCCAGAATGGGGGCAAATAAGTTATTGACATGTTCGGAAATTCTACTGTTATTGGGCTTCTATCAAAGAAATGATTTTGATCATGAAACGATCATTTTTATCATTGGAAAAGTTTCAAGTTTAACACTAGGGGCACTTTGCCTCAATTTCAAAGCAACGAATCACGGGACGAACTCTTTCCACTCCAACCACTGGATGGATAAAACCATAAACCACTTCATCAAGCCATTTTAAGCAATAGACCTTCCAACTATTCTGAAAAGAATCAGAATCAAACGATATTTTGCTACATTTTGTACAATTTTCGAATGTGCACAATTGTGATAGAAGCTCTAATGCCCCTCGATCGAACCTCGCGTATGAAAATGTATAAAAATAACGCTCGATTCAGAATCGTTTGTAGAATAACTAAAAGGTCTGTTGAATAGTCTGGAAAAAGAGATCGGCAACCAACAATAGCGAGAAAGGCCATCAACAATTCCGATCAGTACTGTCAAAAGAAAAATTGCGTAAGGTAAAGGCAGAATGGGCCAGAATGGGGCAAATAAGTCATTGACATGTTGGGAAATTTTATTGTTATTGGACTTCTGTCGACAAAAATAATTTCCATCATGAAACAAGCCATTTTTGTCATTGGAAAAGTTTCAAGTTTAACTAACAGCACTATGCCTCAATTTCAAAAGCAACAAATCACTGCACCAACTTTTCCCACTCCAATCCAACCACTGGATAGATAAAACCATAAACCACTTCATAAAGCCATTTTAAGCAATAGACCTGCTAACTATTCTGAAAAGAATCAGAGTCGAACGACATTTTGCTACATTTTGCAGAATTTTCGAATGTGCACAATAGTGATAGAAGCTCTAATGCCACTCGATCGACCCTCACACTCGATCGACCCTCGCATATAAAAATGTATAAAAATAACGATCTTTTGTAGAATAGCTAAAGGGTCTGTTGAATAGTCAGGAAAAAGAGATCGGCAATCAACAATAGTGAGATGTGAGATAGGCCATCAACAGCTCCGATTAGAACTGTCAAAAGCAAAATCAAATTTTGATATATCAGCATCAGCTAAGTGTTTACAGCATCATTAGCAATTGAAAGGTTGTTATTTCTGTAGTGTTTCAAAATTTTAGAAATAACATTTTCTTGTCTTCAACTGCAAGCTAGCCCATGAAGAATTGGACACAATTTCCTGAGAACAACCTAGACTGATTACACGTTCGTAGTTATCGCTATTGATAGACTTGAAGCGTAGTGACGTCATCCAATTCAATGAACGAAGCGGAAATTGGGACTGAAGTAGTTAGTCTAAGAACAACCCAACGTTGATCAGTGGGATCGTCTCCGAATTATCTTAAAGCTTTTATACGAATTGATACGAATTCAATCGTATACGGGATAAGGTAAAATTAGCCTTAATTTCAAACAAATCTATTGACTTTAACAGCTCACAGTTCACTTTGTAGACAATCCAATATGATCTAAAGTGAGAGATATTTCGCTGAGTTGTATAAACTAAAACGGCGCCTGATTCACATATGAGTTGTTTCTGAGCATGGGGCTCAAATCCTTCAAATCTTTAAAAAGGTCGGTTTAAAATTCTATTGCAGTTTTCTTTGAGTTGGATGACTTGAAAGGAACCTATCGTACTTTGCTGTAAATCTGCCGTGGAATTTTTTTGATATATTGATTTCTTTCAAAATGGCGTCAATTTAGGTATTTTTGAAAAATTAATGGAAAATTTTGAAAAAAATTAAATCATCGCAAATCCTAAACTAATAAAGGAAACATAATATAACCTTCAAGAGAACCATAGTATATGAAGGTCTTCAATATGGTGGCAAGCAGAAATCTGCAGCTTTTCTAGTTTAGGATTTAGAAATTTGATGACGTCATAGCCTCAAATTTAATAAATGCCGCCATATTGAAACTAATCAAGATATCAATAAATTGCCACGGCAGATTTACAGCAAAAACCCTAAGTTCCTTCAAAGCCATTTATTTAAAAGAAAACTGCAATAGAATTTTACACCGACCTTTTTAAAGATTTGAGTCCTATGTTTTGTTTCTGTGCTCTTTCATAGATTTTTAGCAATGAGCATCTATTCATTAATCATTGCGGGAACAGCAACTAACAACGATGCTGGTGCATACTTGCTGTAAGTTTTGCTTGAAATGCGTTTGACAGAGTGCAAAAACAATTTGAATTTGTTTGAATGATTTGATTTCAAATTACTTAGGCACGGTGGCCAAGTCAGTCGGACTGATTTACAGCGGGCCGTGCAAATACGTACAATAAATAAATTGAAAAGAAAAGCATACAAAATAGTATAATCACATTTACAAAAACTATCAATTAAACAAATTAAAGCAATGCTAGCTATAGCATGAAAGAGCAATCCACGAAACTGGTCGGTTTGATTAGGATATATTGAGAATTCAGCCATGTACTAAGTAATCACCAAGACTTTATCGTTAATGTTTCTTTTCCTTGTAAATTCTGTTTCACATCAGAGGTCAGGTATTTTACTTACCTTAATCAATAACAAATGAGTTGCGCTCGTAGCATCCATAAATTCATCGCAACCCCGACCTGACATCTGGTGTGAAACAGAATCTAGTATAGTATCCTTTAGTTTATAAATGTTCGTAGTGTGACTTATATACAGTTTAACGTTTCGTGTTTTTTAGATATTGGCCATGGGGTAGTCATTTTCTTTCGCTCCTCATGGTATCGCACCTGTAGTGTCGTATAGTAATTAGAATTAGATATAGTAGAATGTAAAGTATATTGTAAAATTTGATACTTGAATAAAAAAAAAGAGCAATAAGCATTCTCTGTTGGCATTGCTCTTTTTTAACATCTTATAAATTTTGGATGATCTGAGTCCAGGGGTGGAAACAATATTCTAATTTCTGGGACCAAAAAATCTCTTCAAAAATTTCTGCGAGAAACAAATGTGCCAAAGAGGTCCACTTTGTGAGAGTTCATGATATGCAATACATTGAAAAGATTTTGAATATTGATTATCAAATGGCAGTCACAGTTATAATTGTACTTTGGCAAATTTGGTTACTCTTTAGCTGGCTACTTTCTGAGTCATAAACAGTGACTCAAAACTTCCTTTGTCTGGAAACAGTGGTGGAAACAGTCATAGCTTCCTTTGGTTGAACAACGTCAAATTTTCCAGAGACTTAGTTTGAAATGCAAAGAGAAATTTTGGGATGTTTACATACATTGCGTTAGAAAATTAATTTCCCCTTTTTCCCATTTTTCTTTTAGAATCCCTTTTCCTTCTTCTTTTCATTCTTCTTTCATTTCTTTCTGATGACCTGAACAACTTTTTGGGACCATTGCTGCTGTGGTCCGCTATTTCTACCACCCCTGGATATGACTTCAACGGAAAGAAAGATCGTTCCATGATTTAGCAACGTTTTACAAACAGATACTCAAAGGATAGTAAACATTTCAAAACTCAACAATTACCAATGGCACAACAATCTTTCGTTTTAAACAGGAGAGAGCAGAATAAGGCAATTTGTTTACCTTGCAAATCTTCAATCGTCAGGGGAATACCAAACTCTTTGCTGACAGAAGCAATCATTTCAGCTGACGGAAACACATCATTTCGAACTGCATCTCTTAGTTTTTGACAGCTCAGCAACTAAAAAAGAAATGTTCAATATAAGTCATGAAAGATTTTACTCATAGCATACCCTAGTGCACAAAACCAATGTGAATGTTTGCTCAAAAATCTCAGGCATGACATTCTTCCCATTATGCAGGCAAATAGGTGTTACATTGTAAATTGAGATATTTTCTATGGGTCTAAAAAAAACTCCGTGGAATCAGCCAATGCAATCAGATTTGTCATACCATCAACAATTTTAAAGATACAGCTGGATTCTGATCTACAGGGTTTTGATGTGTTTAGCCTCTAACAGCGGGGATTGCAACGAGTAAAAATCAATGGATCTTTCAGCACCTATAAGCATCTAAGGTTTGGTGTTCCTCAAGGATCCGTCCTTGGTCCTCTGTTTTTCAATATCTATATCAATGATCTTCTGTTATCAATACAAGAAACAGATATATGTAACTATGCGGATGATACAACCATCTATACATGCGATATGCGTCTCGAAAATGTAATCTCTAGGCTAGAAAATGATTCCAAGATCATAATCGAGTGGTTTGGAAACAATTACATGAAGCTAAACGAAGACAAATGCCATTTTATGATATTTGGTGAAAGAACAAATCAAGAGGTCAACATAAATATAGGCAGCTGTGCCGTTACTAATTCAAAGGAGGAGAAGCTGTTAGGAGTTTTAATTGACGCAAATCTTAGCTTTGAAAAGCACATAAGTAATATTTGTCAAAAGGCTGGTAACAAACTCTTTGCTTTGTCACGGATGTCGGCATATCTAGGTACTGATAAATTGAGACTTTTAATGAGAGCATTTGTGACTAGCCAATTCCAATACTGTCCGTTGGTTTGGATGTTTCATAGCAGAAAGATGAATAACAAAATCAATAGGCTGCACGAGAGAGCCCTGAGGATAGCATATAAAGACTATAGTTCTAATTTCGCAACTTTGCTGGAAAAAGATAGATCTGTAACAGTACATGAGAAAAATATGCAGTTGCTAATGACTGAAATGTTCAAAACAATAAATAATCTAAACCCCCCATTTATGAATGAGATCTTTCTTCAAAGAAGTTCTGCCTATAATTTGAGAAATATAAATACATTCATGGTTCCAAAGGTAAATACTGTTAATCATGGTACTGAAACGGTCCAATATAGAGGGCAGCGTATTTGGCAGTCCGTTCCACAGGAAATCAAAGATGCAAATTCTGTGCAACAATTCAAGAATAAAATAAAATTTTGGAAAAATGTAGATTGTGACTGCAGACTTTGCAAACGATACATACCAGGGCTCGGCTTTTTATAGTTTCATACATCTTGCTTGTAGATTTTATATATAGATTTTATGAATTTTGTAATTTTATTGACTATTTACTTGTATATATTTTGTATCATTGTATTTACTGGTATCATTGTAATTAATTTGTTGGCTTGAATTAGCATTTCTTTTTATATTTAGCTATGTAAGTTGCCAACTCTAAATAAAATGATAATAATAATAATAATGCTCAGTGGTAGCATGCTTGACGACCAATCTGAAGGTTGGTGGTTCGAGTCCCCGCCCTGCCGAACCCGCTACAAAGTGTGAGGAGAGACACCAACTCTCTGTAATTCCAGGCTAAAGGAATCATGAGGTGTGGTCACATCGAGAGGAAGGACCAGGACACTGCTTCGGTAAGCTTAGCTTCTCAGCATCCTCAAACTGCCTTCGGATGCTAGGTAGAAATGTAAAGAAAAAAATGTGTTCAATCAAAACACACGAGAGGCCGCTGAGGGCTGAAGAAATTGTATGACATACGCTCTCTATTTACGTAACTCCTGTGCAGCCATTAGGCTCTGATCTTGCCAACTTTCTACCAAACCATAAAAACGTATAAAATCTTACTAGATAAGAGAATAGAATACTTAAATCTCAACTTGAATGAAATCCAGAGCTTTTTTGAAGTTCTAGCACACCATTTGACTTCCTCACTATTTACGAATCTGAATATACGTCTGCAAAGCCCAGTCGAACAAATGAGGTTTTGAAAACTATGCCTGCATTTATCTATTTAAGAACAAATTCACGAGAAATTTTACCAGAAATACAATTAGAAGATTGAGTTTATGAAAATTCAATGCAATGCTGAGCCAACTATTCTGCCGCAAGAATTAGAAAGATTAAGAAAGATGGCAAAAGTTCTGCTAATAAAATTACTGATTAGATGCAGGCAAGCAAGCTTGAAATGTTTGGCAGACAATATTTGCTTAAGCTCAAGTACTCCAATAAAAATTTAACTAACCTCGTGGAGTTTCACAATTGCTTCAAAGCAAGGCCTCGGTACCATATCTCTCACATACAGCAGAGGCAATTTAACGATGGCGTCCAAAGGCTGGTGAAGTCTGACTCTCGTTAGATCAACATCAAGTGATGCGTACAATCGTTCTTTGAATGTTATGTCAGTGTTGTAGAGAGACACAAATCTCTTATCTGCAAGAAAAATTCTAATTTTTAATTGCTTTCAAACGGAATTCAGAATTGGAGTAAGCCCTAAGTGAAACTTTTTCAGCCGTACCGCGTGAGTAGACTTATGATATTTCATCCCTTATTTCCTTGTGTTCTTTGATTTGTTGATATCAGTTGGTCACGGGAACTCATACCATTACTCTTATAAAGTGGGCCTCCTTTAGGCCCGCGTAGAGTGGTTCCGTATTCACCAATCAAATTGCTAGAATTTAGTTTTCAACCAATAAGGAGGCACTATCTAGACAGTTGTTATTGTTGCATACAAAAAACGGTTGATACGGCCTAGATTTCTCGTAGCTGCGATGGATCTATTTTGTTTCTACAGAGGAAGATAACTGCTTGAAAGGTATATATTTTGCGATTAGTAGGTCGGGAAAACATCATTCTCTGTACTAACAGTTTGCTTTTCATCACAGAGACGTTTACCTGTTTTTTTCGAAAAAGAAAGCCTCATTTTGAAGATAAATCTTTGTAATATATAGAGGAAAACACCAAACATTCATATCTATTACGATTGCTTGGATATAAGTGGATTTTTAACGAGTATTTTTTGATGGCTTGGGTGAAGCCACCAAAAATCAGTAGAAAATCTGGTCCAATTCAAAAGGCCAATCAAGAGCTGGGATGGGGCCACCTGCAGATGCAATGTATGCCTTCGAAATTAATCCTGTAGATCATTTCTTCAAAACATTTATTAATTTGTATTTTCCTAAATAATCGAATTAGACTAGTTGCTTTTGTAGCTAACAATATTTCGATTTAAATAAAAGACACACACACAAACAAACTGCAGTAAACTATGGAAAAAATGGACACGTGCGGTGTTTACAGATTTGCTTACAGTTTGGCGACGGAGCCCCTTTAAGGAAATGCTATTGCGAAAATATTTGGGACAACCGCTAACATGTTTTTCAGCTTTCCCAACGAGTATTCAATATAATAATATGAATTGTTCTTACCTTCTTCCTGCAGATGTGGCAGATTATCCCAAATTGTCTTAATGCCAAGATTCCTTACCCCCTCCAGCACAAAGATATGGTACTTCCCATCAATAATCTACAAGAGGAGTAGAATATTGTAGACATTTTTCACTGCAGACAGGTCACTTACAAACTTTCACACTACAACTATTCACAACATATTGAACTGAATTATTACAACAACAACAACGTATTGAACTGAATTACTATGGTTCTCGCTGGGACTCATAACCTATTGATCTAAATCTTGACCCGGATAGGCAGAATATTGTAGACATTTTTCACTGCAGACAGGTCACTTACAAACTTTCACACTACAACTATTCACAACATATTGAACTGAATTATTACAACAACAACAACATAATGAACTGAATTACTATTGCTCTCACTGGGACTCATAACCTATTGATCTAAATCTTGACCCGGATAGGCAGAATATTGTAGACATTTTTCACTGTAGACAGGTCACTTACAAACTTTCACACTACAACTATTCACAACATATTGAACTGAATTATTGCAACAACAACAACATAATGAACTGAATTACTATTGCTCTCACTGGGACTCATAACCTATTGATCTAAATCTTGACCCGGATAGGCAGAATATTGTAGACATTTTTCACTGTAGACAGGTCACTTACAAACTTTCACACTACAACTATTCACAACATATTGAACTGAATTATTGCAACAACAACAACATAATGAACTGAATTACTATTGCTCTCACTGGGACTCATAACCTATTGATCTAAATCTTGACCCGGATAGGCAGAATATTGTAGACATTTCTCACTGCAGACAGGTCACTTACAAACTTTCACACTACAACTATTCACAGCATATTGAACTGAATTATTGCAACAACAACAACGTATTGAACTGAATTACTATGGCTCTCGCTGGGACTCATAACCTATTGATCTAAATCTTGACCCGGATAGGCAGAATATTGTAGACATTTTTCACTGCAGACAGGTCACTTACAAACTTTCACACTACAACTATTCACAGCATATTGAACTGAATTATTACAACAACAACAACGTATTGAACTGAATTACTATGGCTCTCGCTGGGACTCATAACTTATTGATCTAAATCTTGACCCGAATAGGCCGCTATTTTTTGTCGCGGGATGCAGGAGACTCAGAATGCAGAGACGTGGGAGGCACACAAAACTACAAACTTTCATCAAGGAATCTTCTCTTAATGAAACCACACATTGATATTTCACAGCGAATCAGTAGCAAGTGTATATCAACCTATTCCAATTGAAATTAAAGAAGTAACCAGATCATCAAAAGCTGTAACGAGAAACAAATTTTACAAAAAAGTGCATTCAGATTTCATCCCAAGTCTATAAATTTACCTGAAAGCCAGTGATGATATTCAGCGTCTTGCTAATCCTCTGGGCTCTAGATGAAAAGAGACAAGGAAGATACAAAATCCATGCTCCCAAATTTATGTAGAGAGAATAATTTTGGTTCTTAAATTGGGAAGATGGCCAAGTCATTATTGTGCACAATTTTAAACATCATGTAGTGCATAGAGCTAAACCAGAGATAGCCATTACCGTTTGGAAGATAAAATATCCAAGCTCCCAAATTTATGTAGAGAGGATGATTTTGGTTCTTAAATTAGGAAGATGGCCAAGTTATTGTTGTGAACAATTTTAGACATCATGTAGTGCATAGAGCTAAACCAGAGATAGCCACTACCGTTAGGAAGATAAAAAACCCAAGCTCCCAAACTTATGTAGAGAGGATGATTTTTGTTCTTAAATTAGGAAGATAACCAAGTTATTGTTGTGAACAACTTTAGACATCATGTAGTGCATAGAGCTAAACTAGAGATAGCCATTACCGTTACCCTAATCATGAAGTGATTCAAGTTTTAGAATCTCAAGCTATTTTTTGCAGCTTGTTTAACTTATAACAAATCACACAGAACAGCGAAGGAAATGAAGAATTCTTTAAATCATTCTGCTGCCAAACTGTTAATCATAATCTGAAAAGAACATAAGTTCTGAAGGCCTTAGTGTGCTCATTTAAAGTCTCGTTTCTTTGCCTCCATCTTCCTACAAATGTTTGCTGTCAAAGAATGAATGAAATTTCTCCTTGGCATCTTGATGTTGAAATTGGGATGTTTTGAGTAAGCTCTCTGTAAACCATGGCATCAGTGATTGGTGACTCACATCTAACCATCTTTGCACAGGTCTTGCACCAGTGCATAGTTTTTACAACAGTTCACCTAAACAAAGCTGGTGCATGCTAGAGCCTGTCAAAATGGAATGGTGCCATGGTACACAAAGTGCGTAATAAGATTGTTGTGAAAGAAATTTTTATAAGTGCCGTTCATAACCAGAACCAGTTGACGTCATGTCTACTTCTGCTATGGATGGCACAGAATATTGTATTTTGTTGAATTTTAGATTTAACTGTGATATAAAAAAAAATATACTAGTCTTGCGAATGGACACTGCAAATGAAAAATATGACATATATTGCATGAGCATAGGTTCCAAATCTCTAAATCGGCATAAAAGGTGGCTGTAAAATTCTATGACATATTCATTCTAACTGAATGGCTTAAAAGAAACTTTAGCTACTTATCTATAATTCTACCGTTGGACTTTTCAGAAATTTTGAACATTTTTCGAAATTACAGCATATGTTACATTGCAGCTCATTTGAGGATGTGACGTCATCAAATTTCTAAATCATAAACCAGAAGAGTGACAGACTTTTGCTTGATACCATATTATAGACATCCATAAACTATGGTTTTCTTGGAAAATATTTCGTGTTGCGTCAGACAGTTTAGAAATTACGATGGTTTTAAGATTTTTCAAAATTTTTCTTGAATTCTCGAAAAAGAAGAAAACACTCTTATTCTGAAAATATTGAAAGTTTCAGAAAAGCCCAACGACAGAATCATAGCAAAATAGCTAAAGTTTCATTGGAGCCATTCAGTTCAAAGAAAAAGGTCATTGAATTTTACACCAGCCTTTTAAAAGATTTGGAACCTATGTTTATTACATGTTGATACAAATAAACCACAAATGAATCAGGATTAACTAAAGAAAGGAGTGCACTTACAATCTAGAATCTAGACAGTACGCCCAAGGGAGCAGAAGATGAAAACTTTCACAAAATGTGAGGACAGGGAATCCCTCAAGAGAAAGCAGAAATCGTGTCACTTACGGGCCTGGATCTCTTTTTTGCAATCTGTTTCGAAAATATAGTTGTGTTCACGAATGAAAGAGTGGAAAGAGGTGCTAATCTATTTATAGTCACAGAGAAAATCAAAAGTATACTGTGACTCCCGGGGGGCAGTTGACTCCCAATTGTACAGGGTGTGCCTCTGGGGTTTTTGCCCCTGTACAGGAGCGATCTCTTCAAATTGATTACTCTGTCAGGGAGCAAACTGGCAAGAAAATATCAGAAACATTGCAATTTCCTTATCAAATCAAAATCCTTTTCGAAAGCAATCATATCGGACAAGAGGATATGCTGTTGAATGGGACATTCCCAGTTCACAAATTATTGAAGTGCGCCTTCCTGGGGATTTAACTCCTCACATTTTCAGAATTTTGATCAACGGAACTTATGAATAAGTTGAAGGGTGTGGGTATTTGAATATCCAAATTGTAATAATAAATATAATCTGGCCAAAAATTATAATTTTCAAATAACATGATTCAAGTTGAATGATAGATATGAACTGTGAAATAGAAATATGTTTATTGTTGTCATCCGGGTTTTAACATTTCAAGTTTGAAACTTACACTTTGCATGACGTTTGTACCACACAGAGAAAACAAAGACAGAATTTTTAATACAATAGCATCAGTTGCTTTTGATTGACACCTCAATTCAAAGCGATTAGCGACTGCAGACAAAGGAAACTCTCTCAACCAATAATTCAAAACAAACAAACAATGCCGCAAAAATTGCCCCGAAACCAGTAGGGAAAACTCTTGCCTTGTGCACGCGAAAGGAGGTTTTTAAGAGAAGTTATGTACTTATATCAAAAGAAGAAGGGTAAATCCACAGTTCTGTCTGGCGGATTTTTTTTATTTCGATTCAGGAGCTGAGTAGTAATTATTTCATTTGAGCCCTAAATATGCGAGAATTGTAATACCTTCTGCTCGGCTTCTGAATCAAATAAACAAAACCCGCCAGGTAGAACTTTAGATTTACCCTTCTTCTTTCGTTATAAGCACTTAACTTCTCTTAAAAACCACCTTTCGCGTGCACAAGGCGAGAGTTTGCCTTACTGGTTTTGGGGCAACATTTGCGGCTTTGTTTGTTTTGAATTATTGGTTGAGAAAATTTCCTTTGTCTGCAGTCGCTAATCGCTTTGAATTGATGTGTCAATCAAAAGCAACCGGTGCTATTGTATTACAAAATCTGCCCTTGTTCACAGAGAACCTTTTCGTTAACACTGTATCAGTTCTATCATGAAGAAAAGTTATGCATACGAAAACGAAGAAACGATTGCTGGAATAAAAAGGAACATTGCCTTACCTCTTTGGGATTTTCAATAAAAACTTTGTTCTGAATATCTTCAATAGTCTTCAGTGGATAAGCAAGCTCTATCTTTACCTTCAACTCGCTTCCAGCTTCAAGGTAATTCGCAGATGGCATTGGCACATCCTCTGCAAGAAATTGACAGTGTAATAAGGCAACATCTATTCCATGAAAATCACAACCAAATAATTTTCAACAAGTTCAAGAAAAGGATTCCTTGATGGAATACAGCAATAAATATGTTGGTTAAATGGGACTGAAACGATACAGTAAAGCCCCGCATAAAAGAAACCGTGGATTAAGAAGCGCCAGGCTGGTTTTTGGCCAATAAAGCACCTTCTACCGGGTGTCCCAGAAAAAGTACTCCCGTTCTGAAAATCACCAAAATTTGCTTACACGGCCGATCTTCAATTTTCCTTTTTGGTAAAGTAGATCAAGGACCAAATTATTTCCAAGATATAGCTGATCTTGTAATTGGTTTAAAAATTAGTAAATTTAGCTCCTCTTAGGGCTACCTAGTTTTTAATCATACTGCAAAAAAGTACTGATGATTGCCAGATCAATTTCTTTGCGCACATTAAGCTTCTAGTTTGGTCATAAATGACCGAAAGAAATTCGCACTATCATTGGAGACTTAACTGATGATAAAAGATCTGAAAATGTTGACTCTTAGGCAAGATTGAGTATTTTGCTTTAAAAACTATAGCTGAAAATAAGGTTTTTCAACATGTAATTTTTCTACCTTGTCGTATCAAAAGCAAACATTTTATCATCTATAAATATTTTTGGGTCTTTGACAAAACAAGTCATAAAGAAAATTTTATCAAAGGTTTGATAATTGATTTTTGGTGGTTTCTTTAAACAGGAGTACTTTTTTGGGACACCCGGTATATAAGAACCACTATATAAAATGTATAGGAGCCATTCCAGCCTGTTCCAGAAAATTACAGGTTCTTTTATGCGGGTTTTTACCCTTTCAAACCAAATACTTGTTAAAATATTCGTCGTGTGAGATCTACGTTAAAGGTAATGTGTCCATGTATGTACAGCGACTTTGCTATTTTCACGTGATGTCTCATGTGATCATTTTATCGTGTATTCAAAAAGATTGCCAGGTCTAAGATAAGCAGACTGATGATTTACTTGCGGTTGCGATTCCAGAGCTGATCCCGACGTCTCACAGCAGGCAGCCTCGTTGTGAAATTCAAATTTTAGCTTTGCATGTGATCAGTTAAATTCTACCAATCACAGTTCGCTCTTCAAGGCTCTTCGTCAGCATCATGTCAGCAAATTTTGACAAGAGTGTATACGCAGCTGTACTTACATGGACACATTACCTTTAACAACCGTGTTCCGACAACAGTGTCTGTGGAAATATTTTCAAATGCCTTTCTTAATGAACAGCAGACCAAGTTTCATTTGGTGATAGGCAATTAAAGGCTTCTAATAAACAAAAAGGTCATCGACTTCCTGGGAAAAGATCATTGTTGAAACTCAAAAATTAAGCATCAGCTACGCAATTATGACATTAAAGCTGCCAAAAATAATACAGACTCCAATTCTACAATTTTTCATATTCAATATAAAATTCTAAAAAACAAATAATTTAACATCCCATTCAAACTGAAAAGTTAGGCCGGCTTAAACTAAACAAGGTTATCAAATGTTGCCATTTAATTGGTTAATTCAACAAACCGAGGCCATTTGATTGGTTGAAATCTAACCTGATTTAGACTAAGCTGGTCTAACTCTCTCAGTGCGAAAGCGGAATAAGGCACTACGTAAGAATTACTTTACTACACTACAAGGGCGATACCACGGAGTGCAGGAGACCATGACAACTCCGCAGGCATTAGCGTGAAGAACATGTAACTAAGACTGCGTTCACACGATGCCGGCACATTTTGAAAACGGTGAAAAATGTGACGGTAGCAAAATTTGAGCTAGCGTTCACACGATACCGTTTTCAAAGAGTTCTGTTTTCAAAATCTACCGTTTTCAAAATCTGCCGGCAAAAAATGTGCCGTTTTCGTGTGAACGGGAGGCCTATCCGTCACAATTATCACCGTTTTCAAAATGTACTGGCATCGTGTGAACGCAGTCTAAACTAACGAAAAAATACACAAAAAACGATTTTACTGATAAATATCACAGTTGGTCTACCATTAGGGTCATGCAGAATATCCAGAGCATAGGTTCCAAATCTTTATCTCGGCGTAAAAAGGTTGGTGTAAAATTCAATGACCTATTTCTTCTGATTGAATGGCTTGAAAGAAACTTTAGATACTTATCTATAATTCTACCGTTGGACTTCCTATAAATTTTTAATATTTTTGAAATTACAGCGTATCTTACATTTTAACTCATTTGAGGATGTGACGTCATCAAATTTCTAAATCATAAACCAGTTGAGTGACAGACTTTTGCTTGGTACCATATTGTAGGCATTTATGAACTATGGTTTCCTTCGAAATTATTTCATGTTACGTCAAACTGTTTAGAAATTACGATGGTTTTGAGTTTTTTTGAAAATTTTTCTTGAATTCTTGAAAAAGAAGAAAAACACTCTAATTTTGAAAATATTGAAGATTTCAGAAAAGTCCAACGGTAGAATTATAGAGAATTAGCTAAAGTTTCTTTGAACTCATTCAGTTCAAAGAAATAGGTCACTCAATTTTACACCAGCCTTTTTAAAGATTTGGAACCTATGCTAATATCCAGTACATGTATCATGAGACTAATCAAAGAAAATAACAAAGAACAAAGCATTTACCTGGTCCATCAACACTCCCAGGTTTGCCAACAATTCTCTCAGAATCAATGCCATTTCCTCTGCCATCCATAACATCAGGTATTTTACAGCATTTAATTGGAACTGAGCATTCGATAATCTTCTCTCCCAATAGGAAGTCTGATAGATTGACTTTTGCAATTCCATATGGATCCCAAGGCTTGTCTTTGCCAGTGAATGGATTATGCTCTGTTCTTCGACCTGGAAACGAATAAATGTTAAGTCAGATCTCTCTGGAACGTATTTAACCAAATACTCTACAAACCCTAGCCTAACCCTAACTAACCCTAACTAACCCTAATTTACCCTAACTAATCTAACTTCCCCTAAAACCATTTTTCATAAATCTAACCCTGACTCTAACCCCTACCCTATGACACATAACGTCCATATATTGAAAGCTGGTCCGCTAAAGTGCAGACTAGCCAAGGTCGAGAGTCAGAAAACGGATGCCGAAGGTCCAGTCAAATATTGGAGATCTGAGAACAGAGGTAGGCAGAACAAGCAAAAGTTTCAAGTTTTGAAAATGTTGTAAAAAGGCGGGTGTAGAATTCTATGACCTATTTCTTTGAACCGAATTTCTCGAAAAAAATGCTAGCTACTTTGCTATAATTCTACCTTTGGACTTTTTAGAAATCATTCATATTTTTCAAAATTACAGCGTATTTTATGTTTCAACCTATTTAAGGATTGAACATCGATTTAACGTCATAAAATTTCTAAATCATAAACCAGAAGAGGAGTGAAATACTCTCGTTTGATATCAAACTGTAGACATTCACAAACTACGGTTTTGTTGGAAGTTATTCCATGTTTTCTCAAAGAAGTCATGATCGTTTAGAGTAAAGTAAAGCAAGTAAAGTCTATTTGCAAAAAGGCTGGTCAAAAGCTTCATGCACTCTCAAGAATTTCTTACTTTCTTGATACTGATCAACTCAAACGAATAATGAAGGCATTTATCTTGTCCCAGTTCAACTACTGTCCTCTTGTTTGGATGTTCTGTGATAGAACACTGAACAATAAAATTAACCGTATTCACGAACGGGCATTACGGATAACCTACAAAGATATGAGATCAGATTATGATACAATGTTACTCAGAGACAATGCGGTCCCAATCCACATAAGGAATTTACAATTGCTGATGACTGAGATCTATAAAACAAAATGGGAGCTTAATCCTAGTTTCATGAAGGAGATCTTTGTTGAAAAACACAGTCCTTATGGGTTAAGAGGCTGCCATGGTCTACTATTGCCACAAGCGTGCACTGTGTGCAAAGGCTTGGAGACGGTATCGTTTCGTGGGTGTAGACTATGGCAGGCACTTCCCAAAGATATAAAGCAGTCAGAAACCCTCTCCAGCTTTAAAAGGAAAATCAAAATCTGGAGAGGAGAACAATGCAGTTGTAGACTATGTAGACCTTTCGTGGCTCAGGTTGGGTTCTTGAACTGATATTATTTTTCTGGAAAAAGAAAGCATTGTAAATAATAAAAACATTGTAAAAATCTGTAAATTAATGTATTTGTAACTAATTATTCTGTATTTTATTTCTTTTGCACAAATTTTACTTAGATAGTAGGCTTGAATTAGCTCTTATTTTATAGCTATTTTTATATGTAATGCCTACTTTAAATAAATTGATAATAATAATAATAATAAATCGTTTTAAGATTTTTCTCAAATTTTTTTGAATTCTTAAAAAAGAAGGAAGACACTCTAATTCTGAAAATAGTGAAGAACTCAGAAAAGTCCAACGGTCCAATTATAGCGAAATAGCTAAATTCTCTTCAAAGAAATTCCGTTCAAAGAAATAGGTCATAAAATTTTACACCAACCTTTTCGTAGCAATTCAAATATTGTAGCCTATGCTAGCAGAACACTGCAAAAATTACTTACCTGTCACAAGACTAGCATTGTTGATCATAAAATCATCTTCATTTTCACCGAATATAGTTGGAATATCTGCCTTCTGCGTCACATCTCGATCTCTGTCATGAACTTCAATCTCCAATCCACCACCTCTCAGATACTCAAACACCTTTTCCTTTTCTTCCATTCCAAGTAAAACCACATGTGTGTCATTATACGTGACTTTCTTTGCGTGCTGACTCCCTTTACTCTTGTGAACCGGCTCTTCGTGAAATTTGTACGAGATATATGGTGGAATACATCTTAGGGGGAAAAAGAGGAAACTTAAGTTTGGTTATTCTTGATTCCTGGATCCTACATCAACTTAACTAAATAGCTTTTCAATTATTTTCAAAGGAAGATAAAGTGAAGTCATTGCTTTTACATAGCAATGAAATATGCTGATATAAGTTCTTATTTTAAAGGTGACCTGAAGCGAAAATGTGCGTGAAATGAAAAAAAGCAGAGTGCGAACTGACATAACATGAGATAGCTCCTCGGAAGTACTGAAGGAAATTTACCTGTTCTGCAACTCTGAATATGATAACGGCTTCGTAGGCATATCATTTGATGAGGAAACCCGAATAACCAGTGGATTCAGCACTTTCCTCTGCGGCTCTGACAACAGTGGTGCATCCAGGGATACAATAATGACCAAGTCTTCAATTGTTCCAATAGATGATTCCAGTCTGCTATTTACAAACACCGTTCCGGTGAATAACTGTGACAGATCAACAGGGACTTTTGCTATGCCATTTACTTTTATGTATGCGGCTCTTGCTTCTGCTTGCCTTTCAGTGGCTGATCTCATTTTTGCCCTGGAACTCCTTCCAGTTGCTACAACATAAACAGAAAGAACAATTTTAAAATTCTTGAAGTGAGTCAGAACTTCTTGAATCGAATAACAGAAGGCTTTCTGAATGTTCCTTCTGACATGTGACAACAATGACAAATTTTGTAACACAATAGCATGAGCAGCTTTTGATTGACACCTCAAATAAAAGCGATTAGCGATCGAAGACAAAGGAAATACTCTCGACCAGTAATTCAAAACAAGCACAGCTGCAAAAATTTCTCTGAAAACTAGGTAGCTAGTTCGCTCGTTATGCATTCCAGAAATTGCTTTTAAGAGCAAACACGAGGATATATCGAAAGAAGAAGAATATATGTGCACATCTACCTCTGGTATTTAATTTGTTTGGTTCAGAAGCCGATTGGGAGGCGACTCAATTATCTTATTTTTTGGGTGTGATTAAAATACTTACTGCTCAGCTTGATAAAATTCACACGACGCCGGCACGATTTTAAAATGGAGAAAAGTGTGACGGATGGGCCCTCGATGGATCGATTTTTAGGGCGCAGCTTCATTTCTTTGGCATCATGCTCTTGGAGAGATGGCAACGAGTTTTTCACCGTCATACTTTGTACCTTTTTCAAATTACGACGGTATCGTGTGAACGCAAGCAAAAATTTTACTCCCGTCACATTTCTCATCGTTTTCAAATTGTGCTAGAATCGTCTTAACCCGTCCGTCCAGCTCACTTCGCATGCTGTTCGGTATAATGAGCAGGAATTGGGGCAAGTCTAGTTTTAATTTTACCTGCAGATGAGCTCCTTTTAGCAGTATTGCTTCTTGATCTTGTTCCTTGCTTTGTTACAATTGGTTCTGCATCAATGTATTCACCGGTCTCTTCAACTGTTTGCTTTATTCCACTCTCAGCTAGCTTCATTAGATTACCCATCTGTGGCTCGTTATTTTTGTTCAAGAATACCTATCAAAAGCAAATATTTCGCAAGTAATGTCTCATTCAGTTCCTTCCCTGACCATCTCTCCGGGACACCCGCGTTTATTTGCTCATAAGATGTTCCTGGCCCCCGGGGCATTTGATTGCCAATTCTTGCCCGGCCTCGGCGGATTTGAAAACACGAGGAGCTTTTACTAATAAAGTTACTGGGAATGTGCCCTTTCTCAATACCCGGCCACCCGGGCATTCGCCAGAAGTATTTGCCCCGCTCCTGGAAATTGTACCAGAAATTGTTTCAACCCACGAGCTGCCCAGGGGAATGTTGGGGGATGGTCAAGGTAGGAAATGAATGAGACATAAAACACGCCGATTCAAAATACAGAGTAGAGCCGAAACCACACAAAATTATGATTTAAATTAATTCAAACAATGAATTGACAACCTTTAGTAGCCTTTTGTGTTTCATCAAGGGGTAATATGGAGAGGGCTTATTTAAACTTTGGTTAGGAAAATATAGACCTATTAGACTATTAGAAAGGGAGGCTTATTAGAAAAGGGGCTTATTAGAAAGGGGGGCTCCTTCAGAAAGTCGAATCTCCAGGCGAGAAATGACAGCTTACAGCGAGAAATGAGAAATTATTTCATATTTTCTGGAAGAAACATACGATTTCGCAAGTAGAATACACAAATTGAAAGTACAGTGTCGAATGGAAACCACATGAAAATCATGATTTGAATTATCTTGCTTCATAAAAGTGAGGGAGGAACAAAGCGCCGTGGGCATATTCTTAATGTTAGCTTCGAAAGGAGAGGTTTATTAGAGAGTGGGCTTAATAGAAAGGGAGGCTTGTTTAGAATTTTTGCTTAGAAGGGAGGGATTTATTAGAGGGGGGCTTAAAGGCTTTTTCTTTTCTTCATTTAGTTTCATGAAATTGTCAGAGAACCATTTTGAAAGTAAAAGCGTGCCCTTTTCTAATTTTGAGACCAAATTAGATCGCTCACCTTTACTGTTACTGTTTCTTCTCCTCCGCGTGAGTCCGGTGGCTTCGACGCATCAATTTTGCTTGTCTGATGGCTTTGACCTTGTCCACCATCTTCGTCTATCGCTTTGAGAGATTCAGCAGTATGAGGGGCTCGTTCTTTGCTCTGCTGGCGAGATGGTGATTTGATGGGTGATTTGCTGTCCTTTGGGGATAGAACAACTCGACCCTCTGGTATTGGTGTCGTGAGTACAGTCTAAAAAGAAGAAGAATAAATTAAAAGCTAAATAATTCTGACGACAAAATTTCGGAGAAAAGTTTTCCAAGAAAAAATTGTTGGACATATGACATATCCGAAAATATTAGCGTCCGAAATTGTTAGCCTTTTTATATGTCTCCCATATATTTTAATGGAAACAGTTAAAAAATGGTGCGTTAGAGTCCGGAGGAGGGGCGATTTTCTCCACAAAAGAGGGGCGCCAAGCTGACTTTTCATCGTGAAGGGGGGTAATTGCCCCCACTTGCCCCCTAAATCCGCCACTGACATCAAGACCTATGGGTTGGGTTACCATCTTTGTAATGGTGAAGATTGTGTTATAATGCATCGTATTCTGTATAAAACAAGCATAGGGCTCAAATCTTTCAAATCTATAAAAAGGTCGGTGTAAAATTCTATTATATTTTTCTTTGAATTGGATTGCTTGAAAGGAACTTATGGTACTTTGCTGTAAATCTGCCGTGGGAATTTTATGATATCTTTATTTTTTTCAAAATGGCGGCAATTTGGAAATTTTTGAAAAATTCATGGAAAATTTTGAAAAAAATTTAAATCATTGTAAATCCTAAACCAATAGAGGAAACATTACACAACCTTCCAGAAAACCATAGTTTATGGAGGTCTACAAGATGGTGGCAAGCAGAAATCTGTAGCTTTTGTAGTTTAGGATTTAGAAATTTGATGACGTCATCGCCTCAAACTTAATAAATGCCGCCATATTGAAACTAATCAAGATATCAATAAATTGCCACGGCAGATTTACAGCAAAAAAGCCTAAGTTCCTTCCAAGCTATTTATTTCAAAGAAAACGGCAATAAAATTTTACACCGACCTTTTTAAAGATTTGAGCCCTATGTTTATAAAACAGAGAAACGACATATAATAAACATAAACCACAAGTATTCTCTGCAAACCAATTTTCTTACACATGAAGCTCTCTCTAGTCCAACCTGTATATAGCTCTGTTTAAGCTTGGTTCACACAAGAGTAAAACACATTCAACTGTTATCAAGGGTGTCTAAAAATTTGCAGAAAATTCCATGTCTTGATACTCACATCAGATTTTTGACCTTTTCGTCCTGCCTGGGAGATTCTTGATCTGCTCATTTCAATTTTCTTTAAACTTGGTGATACATCACCCCGCGTTTGACGTTCTGCTGAGAAAATGGCTACAAATTAGCTATAAAGGGTACAAACAAATAGCAGTATGAATAATTGTGCTTCGAACAGAGTTTTATTTTATCTTTTTATATATGTATATATATTTATATCAATCTAAAATTTTACAATAACAGCACATGGTTACAGGACGATACCACAGGGAGAATGAGAATAAATTGCAACCCCGTGGCTTTAACAAATAACATAAAACATTTACATGAAAATAATTAACTAAACTACAGCATAAAGTAAAGCTACGACGAAGAGAGATAAAATGATACAAAGGTGGGAGGAGGAGACGAAAATTCCACTGAAAATATTTAGGAAAATCTCTCTGATGATTCGATCAAATTTCGTACCAAATGAAGCTCTGTTCGAAGCACAATTACTTATACTGTTAACTGTTTGTATTTAATGAAACATTGTGGAACACGCATACAAAAAGATTGTTTGTGTAGCTATGAAGAGTGTTTCAGAAAAAACGCTCTCCCTTCTTAATTCGAGATTCTTCATGAAATGATAAGATTTGAATCAATTTGATGTATACCATCTCAGAGTACAATCTATCTTCTTTCAAATGATATCCAGGTTGGGTGGATTAATTTAATTTTTCATTACTTAATTGACGTTTTCCTAAGTATGGCCTATTTCAGATGCCGGAAAGTGATGGGGAATTGAGACAATTGACATAGACGAACATTCATGTTTGTGATGGCTTATTTTATCATTATGAACAAATGCATCTCTTGGAAATGTGCCTAAGGTGCCTCTTGGCCTGAAATATTTTGACAACATTTATTTCGTAATTTTTTACCGAAAAAAGGTGTTGATTTTGCTCTTGCAGCATGCTGCATTTGGAATTGGCCATACTTACTAAAATATCAATTTAATGATGAATTATTTTATTCCTTCATCCGAACTGCATATCATTAGAAAGAAGAAAGATTTTACGATTCTAACGTCTGTCAGTGTTGACCAATCAAAAATCACGCTGTTTGGTTCCCTGTGGTCATCTTGTATAACGGTTGATCTCGTATTACATCAACACCGGGATTTTAAACCACAAAATTATTCTTATGTCATATTGACAGGACAGCAATTACTCTGTATATGTCACGAAAACAGCACTGGGAATAAACACAGTTCCTACGAGGTAGGCGCCATTGGGTGAGTCAGAAAAACACACGCCCTTTGAAAGGCTACTGCTTCCTGGATATAACAATAATAACAGATTTTAATATCTCATTTCACAGCCGACAAGTTTAATCAATTTTAGAATTTGTCCAAGCTGAAGTCAGTTACTTCGTTCCGATTTTATAAAGGATTTCCTTAAGAAAGTCTCCAAAAACGTTGAAAAATGGCCAAAAGTCATGATAAATTTCCTTAATATTTCTGCTTTTGAACACGTTTCAGCGAGTTTTATCATTTTGGGAGAATGACAAAGTCATCCCACTTGTGTAAAAATTAATTCATAGAAATTCCATTCTCCCAAGAGGCATTCAAGTATATTTTTGTTATATTTTCAAGCAAGTTTTTTTAAGTATATTTTTTGACGGAGAATTCTTCTGAAGAAGATCCCTCATAATTTGAGGATGGAGTAAATTTAAAAATTGATTCAAATATATCAACTCCGCTGTCAAAAAAGACATTTGCCAATAGTATTGCTATATGTTCAAGGAGCAGTACATTTTCAAACATGGTACGCTTTTTGAGTCACCCATTATATAAATTATATAAATTATATAAATTACATAAATTATATAAATTGTATAAATTATATAAATTATATAAATTATATAAATATATAAATTATATAAATGTGTCACAACGCATTTTCTATCATAAGAAAACGCTTATAAGAAACGGTAGGCTCAATTTTCCGAAAGTTAAGAAACAACCCTACCTGAATTTAAAGAGCTAAGAAACTTTTGTAATTTGCAGTTTTAATTTTCCTATCGCACTCAAAAATGTTTTGACACTGTACAGTTATAGCAACTGTGTGGACGTTATTTTGCGTGCGAATTATGTTATTTACTTGTTTTGAGATCTTACTTAGTAATCTGGGAGCCATTTAGACAAAACATATTAATGAACTCTACACTTCTGGCATTTAAAATGTAAGAAACACGTGAGAAACTTTTGGAAGTAAAATGACCCAAAAATCTAAGATGCCTACCATCCCCGGACGTTAGTTTCTTATAAAAAATACGTTTAGTCTGCTGCTGAAAATAAAAACAAGATGTAATGACAAAATATTCTTACCTGGTGTAAGAGCCGTTGAAATTCTTGTTGCCTGTCTATCATTAACACCTTGTAGATTGAGTAGTTTCTTGATACCCTCAATATCATATTCTTCATTTCCCTTTGATGGAGGAAGCTTGAATGCTTTTGGCCTATCAAACCTTGCTCTTGGTGAAACTTTGTCTTTTGTATCCCACATTTTTAATTCTAAAGTATGGCTGAACATCCTTAATAAGACATCTTTGGTCACTTTCACTTTGTGGCTGAGGATAGAAAGTAACAATGACATGATTTATCATATGGCATTTGAAAATACAGCTCATCGGACCAGCAACAGAACCTTTTGATTGGTTCTTGATCGCTTTGCAAAAGATATATTTCAAAGCCATGTTGGATCAGGATTACCTAGCATAGGAACAAAATGTTTCCACCTATCTTTGCTCGCAGCCCATGGCCAAAACCTCCAAAGCCTCATTTTCACGAACCAATCAGATGGCAAATAAGGAAAGAAGACAAAAGAAACCCGTAAAGATTTTCCTAAATTTTACCAACCTTCATAAACGCAACCAGGACGAAAAACTACTTGAATTTTCCTGAATTTCTTTGAAGAAATCTTCTCTCCAGATTTTCAGGTTATATAAATTTGGATGCCCGTTAAAATATCTCCAGATTTGGTGGCGTTATGGCCTCTTCAAGTTACACACAGACCGATGAGGCGCTGAACTTTGACCAATAGAAATTTGGCTGCGATACAAAAGTAATAACAACAGTGATTGCTGTAAAAACGACCCAAAAACGCCAAATCTGCGTTTCAGTGGTTATTGCTATTGTCTTTCCACCACAGTTTTTTGTTCAAGATTCAATGCCCCTATTGTTTCCATGTGAACTCGAATAATCCAAGAAGGTTTGTTTATGAATGTCAAGTCATGTGGCAATACTCTAGGGAAGTGTCTGTATCATACTACTTTTTGCATTCATCGCACAAGTTTTCATGGTGCAAAAAAAGTTCTAGAATTCAACAGAGGTTGATGATTTTTATTTCTTGATAATTCCAATCGCTGGGTCTCCTGGCATAATTTATACTGTACAGGAGCTTTCTTTAAATAATTTAGCTGCACAATCCTACAGTAAATGGCCAGAAATAAAAAATCAATTTTTAATGAGCTACTTATCAAGACGTTGACCTTTCAGCTGTTTCAAGGCAGAATCTGTAATCCAGCTAAAGAATAACAGATCCTATTCCTTTAATAGATGATGGATAACCAGGGCTGTTTTATCAAATGAAAATATGTTTGTTGCATATGTTAATATAAAACTAAAGCAACAAGATGATAAATAAATGATACCACAATAAACTATGCACGTTTGGCAGGCCACAATAAATCGTACACTGGACCGATTTTGAAGATTCATGATTTAATCTTTAGCAAAAAAAGCCTGAATTAGATTATAGGATATTTTGAAAAATTTCTGTTTTCAGTTTTTAGAGCTAGACACGAGTTTCTTAAAATTTACGTTCTCAAAAACACTGAAAACGATCAAAAAACGTAGATCAAGTTTTCTAAAGAATCCACTAAAAACTGAAAAAAGAAAATTTTGCAAAGAATCCTGGAATCTAATTAAGGCTTTTTGCTAAAGATTAAGTCATGAATCTTCAAAATCGGTCCAGTGTACGATTTATTGTGGCCTGTCAAACGTGCATAGTTTATTTTGGCGCACCCGGTACAGTAAGTACCAAAAATAGCATTGCTAAAAGATGCACTGCTCACGCAACTGCTGCATTTGCTGAGAAACCTTCTCAATGGCTAGCTAGATGTCTCAAAATCTGACTTCATTCAAATATGAAGCAGTCAAATTTCAACAATCTAGCGATATTGAACTTTCATAAACAACGAGCAACGCGATGTCCCTCTTGGATATTGCTGACGATGTTGTTAAAAATTAGAATGGGCATCGCAACTTTGGCACGTTTGCTTTGACAGATCTTCAGTGGTAATAGTTATGAGAAAAAACGCTTTGCTGTTAATTTTGTTGGTTGTAACAATATGTCTCTTTACATAGTAATTTAAATCATTTTTGAACCAAACTGACTGTATGTAAATATGGACGTAAATAGTCAAGTCTTTTTTTGAAAAGGACGTTTTTCGACGTTCTAAAGGGCGTGGTCTCAAAATATTTTCCGGGGGCAAGCCCCCGGTCCCCCATTTTAGCTCGCTTCGCTCGCCGTTTAGCCCCCCCACTTTAAAACCGCTGCGCGGTCCCTGGCTCAAGCATTACTCATTATCAAGTCATTTATTTATCACTGTACTGTATCAGTATTTCATCAACCCATCACAATGAACAATAAATTCTCAAGGTTACAATGGTGGTGCCAGGGAGGGCCAGGGAGACTACAGCCCCCCATTCAGAAGAATCCAGCCCCTTATCAGAGAAAAGTTTGCGTTCTTCTCAGTCTGAAGCCAGTCTGTCCAAACATTTCTGGCTCCACCTCTGTGTAGCAGGTTGTGCCAAGTGAACAACTTGAATGTTGATTTATATAGTGTGACAAATTTGTCAATGACTTTGCACATAAATGTAACTTGATGTTTGTGTGGGATTGAATTTCTCATAATGTATTTCGATGTTTAAGTTTTTTCATTTTAGCAATGTTACTTGCTTCTAATTTCGTTTGTAAATCACATTTTTCCCAATTTTTTACTCCTCATTATTGAGACCCAAAGAAGTAAGCCAGAATTTTGGAAACCCAAAAGATGACTGTACAAATGACAGACCCACAAAAAAATCCTTGCCCAAATTCTAAACCCAAAAAAGTATCCTGAGCACCCTATCCTGAATATACCAGAGTACCCCCCCCCCTGGAATCAAATACTGGAGAGACATGTGGATTACTTAGTGCACTACTCATTGGAGTTTTGGGATCTTGAAATACTCACTGATTGGTCCATGCAACCCAAGTTTTTTCGCCATCCTGCCATGTTCTGAGCACCCTAGTGTCATTATCTGTATACAATTTTGCAGCCGCACCGAAAGTGACAACATCAGTTTTGACAGTGTCTCGATCATCTGGTAGTAGTTTATATGTGCAATGGAAATAGCTTTGAGCTTTTGGTAATTCAAGTACTTTTCTTGCCTTGCTTTGCTTTTCTTGTGAGGGATCATACTCTGAAAATATGGAAGGGATTATCATACAATGAGAAAACTTTGTCATTCTCTTGCAAAAAATCAGTCAGAAAAATAGAAAAAATCTTTTAACAATGGACACAGCAAAGATGCTGCAAGAACAAATTAAATTTTTCAAAACTGTTGGTACAAAAACAAAAGCCAATGACCCGATAACATTGACAGTAACTTGAGGATGAACTTGCAAAATCAGCAAAACTAATGGGAAATTTTCCTGTGGAAGAAAAGCGGAAGAACCACACATTGAACATCACTTTAAAATGCACAAAATAATGGCTTAAAATTTTGAGATTTTAAAATTTTAAAAGATCAAAAAGGAAGACAATGTTTTTGACAGTGAATTTGAAGGGAAACAACAACAGTTAAAACGCATTACCCTTCTTTGAAATTTGACTATATTTTCTGTCGTATAGTAAGTAACTCACACTTTCTTTCCTTCCTTTCCTCTAGTTGATGTATTTAAAGGTAGGCCAAGGTGTTTGTACAGTAAAAACCCGCACATAAGATTTTGAACTCAGCCTGTTTAGGTTCTTATGCAATGAGGCACATCCAGTAATCAGGGTGTAGGTTCTTAACACAGGGAAATATGCAAATCTAAATCTTAGCCAAATATATTTACATTCTTGGCCCTATCCACTTCAACACAAGCTTACCCAGTTCACTCCTGCGCTGCAGGCCCTGCCTATCACAGTTCTGTAAGTAATGTTTTGGAGTCCAAGAAGGAGGTTGATGGGCAAAAAAGTTGCATTTATTTCCCAATGAATGAATGAAACGCTCTATTAAGAACCTAGTCAAGATATCAGCCTGAAATGGTTCTTATTCATTGGGTACAAAATGTATTATTTCAGGCTGTAGGTTCTGAATAGATGAAGGTTCTTATGTGCGGGTTTTTACTGTATTTTTTCACTGCTTTTGACAAAGTTTTTGTACCCAACATTCTTTGGTCGAAGGTTGATTATAGAATATAAACACACAAATAAATAGTAGAAACCTCGGTTATACCTGTGATTGATGCTTTCGCAATCATAACTGTAACATTCACATCATGTTCTCCTTCTTCTTTATTGTTAATCGTTTTTCTTCGCCCCATGATCTTTAATCGGAAATTCTTCCTTCACTTCCTCCTCGTGTCGCGTTTTCGTGCTCGAATTTTTTAATCAGTGGGCCTAATCTTCAATATAAAAAGTTAACAGTGTTCTCTGCATATTTCTCATCAAAGAGCTTGAGAAAAGCAGTCTTCTTTACTTTGCTCTGTTATTTCAATTGCGACCACGTCTTTCCTTCAGGTAGAGCGCCACATCAAAGACAGAAATCAAAGGATCTCAAATTTGTTGCTCCGTTGTGAGGCCATTTTGCAGCCGTTGCTAAGCAAAAGAAACCATAAGAGCAGTCAACAGGGAACCAAACCGCAAGGTCACACATCCTAATGCTCCTACGCAACGCCAGCGCGCACCTACTACAATTCCGCGCAGTTTTATCCTGAACTCCTGAATCATATCCAATTTGTAAAGAATACGTACAGTATTCCCTAAAATCTTCGAAAAATGTTTATTCCTGATATCTCGCTTTGGAAATTGTGGGTGAAAGTATATTTCCCTTACCTCTTTACCCATATTCTACCCCTGGGGCAACTACATCGGAGGTACAGAGTGGCAAACAAATGTCTTATTGGCAACGGCAGAAAACTGGCAAGTTTCTATTTTCACAATCAGAGAGTTCCATGCCCCAGGGAGGTAAGGATATGCTACCACCCCCTTCCAGCTTCAAACATTATGGCTTTTCAAGGGTACTTGCTGTGAAATTGAGCTTTGTTCAAAAAACTCTACCAAGTTTCAAGAAGTTTTTGAGCTTCTGACGAGAGGAATTTCGATTCTGTCATTTCATTCTCGTACAAACAGACCACAAACTATTTTGTGTTAAAAATGTGTTCATTTTCTTGAAGGAGTGATCTGCCTCTCAAGAAAATTCAGCAGACAGAATCAAGACGACCACTTATACTCGCAAAGTCTGACAACGGCATCAAAATTGAAGGTACCAAAGTTTTATCTTGGCTCACACGATATACGGGCACAACCCGAAAACGCCAAAAGTGGCCGGACAAAAACATTATCAATCAATCTCGTTTCGAAAGCGTCGCAAAAAATTTCTGCTAACATCGTTTCTGAGAGTTCATTCACAAGACACCACCGTGTTCAAATTATGCCGGTTTAAGCACTGTTATGAAATTCATTTTCGAGTTCTGCTTTTACAAGTCTGACAAGTTGTCGCATATAAATGCATTGTCCGCATCAGAACTTAGCAAATATTAACATTGTTGACTGCAAAATAAGCCCGGGGGGGGGGGGTACTTCACATATTTTGGGTACGGGGACGTGCTATCGGGAAGGGTATCGATTTTCGCGATTTTGGTATAAGGAACGGTATCGATTTTCACGATTTTGGTATAAGGAACGGTATTGATTTTCGCGATTTTGGTTTAAGGAACGATTTTGGTATACTTTTTCGGAAAATTGGTATAAGGTCGGGTATACTTTTTCGCAAAATTGGTATAAAGTCGGGTATACTTTTTCGCAAAATTGGAATAAGGAACGGGTATGTTTTTGAAGCTTCGATGGCACGTCCCCGACCAAAACCTGGTCAAGTACCCCCCCCCCCCGGGAAAATAAGACTTTGATTAAAACAGCATTGTATCGAGAACCGCAAAGTTACTGGGATATTTGAGCTGTTTTATGTTCTATCTATCTTCAACCTAAGCTACTTTGCGTAACAAGATTTCATAGATAGTCAAGGTTTGAAGTCTAGCTTATTTTCTGCAATGTAGAATTTGGTTCCATGGCTTTCGAGACCAGAGCAAAGTCTTTACGACGTTGTCCACGATGCTAAGGCCGAAAGAGAAAACAATTTTTCCTGAATTTCTCTTTTTAGGGTTTCACGGTCCACACAAAAATGTCCAGCAATACATACAAAAAGCAGACACAAATATCCAATCTCGAAATTTATCCAAAAAATTCTTGCAACAATGAAATTATGAAACAAATTCAATTTTACCCCATATCATAATGTACAATTCAAACCTCGCTCTAACTTATATCTCAATAACATCATATATGTGAAATAACTTCTCGATTGCCACTGCCACAAAAAGATGCCCAGCACACGTTTATTATACATGACATAACAAAGAAGTTTTATGAAGACGTGGCAATGTGGAGACATTCTTCCGACTTAGGATTTCAAGTAATTTCTGGGCAATACAATGCAAGAAACAAGTAAAAATCAGCAAGTAAACTCATGCAAATTTAATACATTACTTCCTTCACATGAGAGGCGTTTTCCAATTATCTGAAGGGCGTTGTTTCAAAAAGTTTCCTGGGAGCAGCCCTCCGTACCTCCATTTTAATGCCTCGACACGCATTGAGTTTTAGCCCGCGCCCCCATATGATTTCTTTCTGACGGATAGTGTTAACTTGCTTGGTTTTGACTGTATCAATGGCCTTTTCCGCACAAAATTAGCATTTTAATACGGAATAGGATATTATGCATATGCCACGACCATATTTAGGTGTAGTGAAAGGGCCCCGATCAGTTTTGGGCCTAGCCCAGGGCCCCCAAAAAGTTTAATACGGCCCTGGAAACAAGTCTACCGTACATAGCACAACTTGCGACAGTGGCATCGAGACAAAATCTGCAAAACTCAACGATCTAATCTCATGGTTCTAGTTATCTGTGTGAAACCCTAAACAACGTGAATCTCAAAATTTTAAGCAACGAACGCTAACGCCAAACTAAAGTTGAACCTCGATAACTCGGAATCTGCCGGGATTCAGCCATTCTAAATGTTCGTAATATGGCACCCAAAGGTACATCCACAGTCACCTAAACCAACGAGCAGTCCAAATTATCCAAAAGAAGAAAGCTCTGGTGCTTATGTAGACTTGCCCCAAGTCTATTTCGTCTAAAAAAATTGAAAGGAAAAGCAAAAAGCGAAATTTCGTAGTAAACTTTCCGATAAACTTATTACAGTTGACGAAAAAATTCCTTCAAGGTTTAAGTTCCACTCGCTAAGCTCTTTCGAATGACACCCAGATTGAAGTATTTTGCAATAAAATGACAGCTCTATGACCATGACAATTATGGGCTACAAAACTATGTGTGTCAAGTTTCTTTGCCCCCTGCATGATTATTATGTTCGCTGTCATTGTCTTGAAATTGAAAGCTATGGTATCGAAATTGCTACATCTATACCATAGCGAACTTAATTCATCTATCCATATTGAAAACAACTCCCAAACAAAATAACCTACAACTCTAGGATGGTATGACTAATCATTAGTGTTATGAATTTTCACATCTAAGTCAGCCTTTCTGCTTTTCAATGAGTAGGGTTGTATCACTGCACAGTGCGGCAAACACCGACACATCAGTGTGGGACAGCCAGTATGTCTGAAGAGAACTCTTTAAGTCAAAAGGTAAGCTTGACTGATCGCTAGTTTCCTCTAAGATCAAGAATTCAAAATTGCATAGCACGCAGAGTCCTCACGAAATCCAGTCCGGGAAGGGAGCATTTGCTGGCATTTTCCACAAGACAGACTGGTGACGGAAATCAACGAAAAGTCTGTGACATTGGGTGCACTTTCCCCCGATCTGGCATCATTTCGGTTATTGTTGCTGCTTTAGACAAGATGCGTCATGTTGCCCATAAGGCCTCTCTCGAATAAATTCTTCTACAATGCCAAGTTATCGAGGTTGATCAGTGGGTTAAATTTCATACAATGTTAGATCAAAAGCCTAATAAATAATAATCATTATCATCATATTTATCCTTCAAACTGTTTACAAATCTTTTCCATTTAAGCTGCAAATAATCCTCAAATCTTTCCTAAGGATGCAATACTAAAAATTTACAAACACGATTTTCCTTGATTTTGTAATACGTTTTATTTTCTACTAAGTTTGCTCGACGAGAATTCTCTAACAGGAGGGCTTCACCTGTTCAAACTTAGGGTATACTGGGCGATTAAAAATCTTTTAAACGTTTGGTGGGTTGTGAAATAAAAAGTACTTGGCCGATATTCAAAACTACCGTGTGTCCCAAAAAGGTTGCCCTGTTTAAAAAATCATCAACGATTTTCTTTTTGAGTTGTTTTGTCAAAGACCCAAAAATATTCACAGATGATGAAATGTTTGCTTTTGATAAAGCAAGGTAGAAAAATCACACGTTGAAAAAAACCATATTTTGAGCTATAGTTTTTAAGCAAAATACTCAATCTTGCCTAAGAGTCAAAAATTTTCAGATTTTTTATCATCATTGAAGTCTCTTATGATAGTGCGCACTTCTTTCTGCTATGTACTGCCAAACTAGAAGCTTTACATGCACAAAGAAATTGATCTGGCAATCATCAGCGCTTTTTTGCAGCATGATTCAAAACCAGGTGCCCTAAAAAGAGCTAAAAATGCTAATTTTTAAACCAATTACAAAATCAGCTTTGTCTGGGAAAATAATTCAGTCCTTGATCTACTTGACAATAAAAAAATTGAAGATTGGCCTTGTAATCAAATTTAGATGATTTTTCAAACGGGAGTACTTCTTTGGGACACCCGGTACAATGTTGATATATGAGTCAAAGGCCAACTTAGACGCGTACATTTTGCGTTGCATTAGGAAAATGCTTTTAACTGTTGTGTCTGGGAACTAGAATTCCACGTTCGATTCTGGTCCATGATTTACTTGCCATTGAAATATGAATTCAATGCCATTGTCTGTTCCAGGAATATGATATAAATGTCAATGACACGTAAATCATGGACTTAAATCGAACGAGAAGTTCTTATTCTTATAAAAACCCCTTACTACCGTTTTCCTAATTTCTGGGTCTAAAAGATGAGTGACTTTACCAAACGAAAGGTTGACATTTTAATTTTGCATTTGACTGATAAATTAGCATCTTTGTTTTTAATATTGGCCATGTATATTTCATTCCACAGCCCACAAAACATTTTAGCTCTTTTGGCTCACCCGGTATGTCTGATCCATAGAGGGCCTGCAGACTAAATCTCACCAGTGCAGTGGTCACTCATTCGAAAATAGAGCATCAATTAAGAAATACAGTGTCATATAATATCACTGTTTCAGGTGAGAACATCTTTTTGCATTGACCTAACATTAATTTTGACACAGAAATTTTCCTAAAAATTCCAAATGTCTACCGGATACCAGGGTACAAAATGTAAGGAGATTGACGAGAAAATAAAGCAATTTTAGACTTTTATAAACAAATGAATATTGCCTCCTGATTATCTCTCTGGTGTCAGTCCATTTTTCCATAACATTCAGAAATTAGGAGTTGACCGTTCCAGAATACTTGAATTGTACAATGAATTGTTCATTGCTCTGGGAGCAGATGTTGAGAGCATAGGTTCCAAATCTTTAAAAAGGTTGGTGTAAATTTGAGTGACCTATTTCTTTGAAGTGAATTACTTCAAGGAAACTTTAGCTATTTCTCTATAATTCTACCGTTGGAATTTTCTGAAATCTTAAATATTTTCAGAATTAGAGTGTTTTTCTTCTTTTTTAAGAATTCAAGAAAAATTTTCAAAAAAACTTGAAACCATCGTAATTTCTAAACCATGTGACGCAACATGAAGTAATTTTGAAGAGAACTATGGTTTATGGATGCCTACAATATGATATCAAGCAAAAGTCTGTCACTCATCTGGTTTATGATTTAGAAATTTGATGATGTCACATAATAAAATGAGCTGAAATGGAATATACGCTGTAATTTTGAAAAATATTCGAAATTTCTGGAAAGTCCAACGGTAGAATTACAGATAAATACCTAAAGTTTCTCTTAAGCCATTCAATCAGAAGAAATAGGTCCTTGCATTTTACACCCACCTTTTTACGCCGAGTTTAAGATTTGGAACCTATGCAGATGTTGAGCATTCTTCGTTTTGACAAATACTAGCCTACGTTCTTCTTTAAAGAATCAGATTAGCCTTTTGATTTCCAGATCCTAAAACTCAACAACATGACTGCCATCGTATCATCTCATCCAATACCCTCCCTAAATAATTCCAGACAGGCTGCTCATTTTGAGATTTCGCCGAGAGCCCGAATGTGGCTTTACAGTGAAGCCCTCTTTAGTAAAACGAACACGAAACCAATTAAATGGTGAATCTTCAATCAGAACTCATATGATAATTTGGTACATGAATTCACTGTAGTTCTATTTAGCGATTTATTTAGGTCGAAATTTACCTGATCTTTGATCATACCATTTCCTGTTGCGTGATATCGGCAAATCAAGCAATTTAACCAGCTCTTGAATTTCATTCCGAACTCTCAGCAGACGCAAACGATTTTGTCTACAATCTATGATCAAGTGGCCTCTCTTCAGGAATCGGCCTCGCTCTGACATCTGATTTGGTATAAACACTAGCGTTCCTTTGAACTTTAGACGATTTTCCGCCACCGCACATTTTGAAGATTCTCATTAGGCCCTTCTTTTTCTTTTTCTTTCCATCTCGCTGGTCAACGATATAAGTCTCTATATTTGCATCAACACCAATTCTTGAGTTATTAGGCCTGACAACACCGACATTTTCAGCCTCGCCTTGAGTACGAGGCGCTGCAGCGGCTACAGGGCGCCCATCTGAATATTCGTATTTGTAAAAGTTTCTCACAGGTGTGTATTGGTTGTTATAGCTTCGCGAGGAGTTGTTTCGTTCATGTATCTCAATATTGTGCACGTTGGTGATCCCACCAGTGGAATTCCTCCTTTCCTCATTCCCATCAAGCAGTGCCTCGATATCATTTTCGTCAGTAGATTGCTTGCGTTGCATTGGTCGAACTGATGAAAAAGGTTTGCTGTCGTCGTGCGTACCGAAAGCTTCGTTTTCGTCATCGGTGACATCCGAATCTTCGTCGTTTGATAATAATTCATCGTGTGGCGTCAGCCTAAATTCTGATTGCGCGTGTCTCAAAGGCGTGCTGTGCTTCATGGTGGATAAATCTTGCATGCTCAGAGATTGCAGTTTCGTTAAGTCCATTGATAAACTATGAATGTGTTGATCCTTTTCCGCACATTTCTCTTCAAGCCGTTTGTGCTTCGTAACGAGTGTCTTTTCACGAACACGCGTGTTTTTTAGTTCACCTTCGAGGATTTTCGATAATTTGGATGATTCCTCAAGTTTGTCGAGTAATTGTGCAATTTGTTGTTCATATTCTTCGACTTTACTGCTTGAGGACTGTGGGAAGAAGAAAAAGGTAATGTTTAAAGGAATTGAGTCCATATAAATAGCTGAGCGTCAACGCTATCCTGAATTTTGCTGACAAACTGCTGACGGCCCTTTGTTATCGCACAATAGTGCTAAAGTCATTAGCAGTGGAGACTGCTTCTTAATCCTTGCATTATCCTCTACAGCCCGCCAAACGTGACAATGTTTTGACTGGTAGAAAAGACAATACTTGCAATACATTGTGCCACCATAAATAGCCAAAAAAGGCACAGGGTTACTGAGTTATGGCGTAAAATCTTATTCACAATAAAATGCAGAATCATATAGTTTTGCAAAACCAGCTGTCCACCCTAATTTGTATGTTTGAAGAACGAAAACATTTCAAACCCAACTTTTATTTTTGAAGGCAACTACAGCCAAGATATGTCGCCTTAAGGTTAGCGATTGAAAGAATCAGTCCTTATACCATGATTAAAACACGAATATGACCTGAAAAAAAACGCCTAATCACATGTGTTTTGCAAAACCAACTGTGCATCTCAGTGAAAAATTATGCCACAATGCTAAGACAAGAGAATACAGTATTTTGTTAAAAAAGCGGCACTTTTTGCTGCATTAAGCATCTTAACTTTAAAGCTACCACTTAGTTTAGATAAAACTAGCACAGAGTACATAATCCTAACGGCATCTTGTATGCTATAATCTAGCCAATGTGTACACAGATCAAAGGGATTTTTAAGATTCTGTATGTATATCCGCTTTGCTGAGCCTCTACAAAGGAATATGCAGTTATTTCAATGAATTTGAAACCTCAATTTCGCTAGCTTATCTTAGGTTGAGTTGCTGCAACGTAAATACAATAAAAACCTGCGTACAAGAACCTTCCTCGAATAAGGACGTACAGCCTGAAATCTTCAATGTTTATTGTTTGATGCAAAAACCTGCTCACCCTGGTTTTCGTATAGGTTCCTACCGGGTGTCCCAAAAAATGTTTACGGATTTGGTTGACTCTAGGGCTCTGAATTTAGCTTCAATCAATGTCTAATCACTCTAAAATGCTCCTCAATAGTTAACTTGAACATAGATACCTCGTTTGTTGATACTGGTACTTTGAGAGCAGACATGTTAATCTTGAAAGCTCAAATTTGCCTCTTCCTGCAAACCAGAGCTTTAGCGTTTTGGCCTAAGCAATTTCTTAAGGCACAGCGTATAAATCAATGATAGCCTTGATAAAATTTGAACAATATTAGATCTTGTGTCATTCTGCTTTCCAGAAGTCACCCCCAGTCACTCATTGGGAAGTTTCTTTATTGTTCATTAATTTCAGTTCTTAATTTCGATGTGCTTCAGGAACTTGCTTACGCCAAAAGGCCAAAGCTCTGGTTTGCAGGTGGACGCAAATTTGAGCTTTCAAGATTGATATTTCTCCTCTCAAAGCACCAATACCAACAAGCGAGGTATCTATGTTCAAGTTAACTATCGAGGAACATTTTGAGATTGATTAGCCATTGATTAAAGCTAAATTCACATCGCTGGAGTGAACCAAATCCGTATACTTTTTTTGGGACACCCAGTATAAATTACAAATTGCTCTTACCTCATTTTCTTTTTGTTCCATATACAATCGCAATTTCAAGTCGAAATTCTCCTTCTTCAAATCCTGCACCATCTGAAATGCAACAAAAAATCATTCATCACGATTGTCTTCAAGACAACAAACATTTCTCCACAAAAACCCTGTTTCGAACTTGAAACTTATTTGGCTACCCCTAAAGCTCAGAGGCGCCGGAAGCTTCGCGATGCGGCGGGGGCAGGAATCCCAGAAAGGGCACCTTTGGGTGTCAATGTGTTGCCGTTGAAAATAATCAGGAATCGTCATTTAGGATATTGTGCAAAACATCTATGTCGACACGGGCGTCGCCAGCCTAAAAAGGTGGGGTGGAAAGGAATAAGGGGGTCTGGGGGCGAAGCCCCCAGAAAAATTCTCCTAACCACGCCCTTAAGACCCTCGGAAAACGTGGGAAACGCCCTTCAGAGACTCGGAAAACGTGGGAATGCCCTTTTTATAATTTTGATGTATTTCGATATTTCTGGAAAAGCAACCATCTCAAGCACAGAGAAGTACATCATATATTTATTTATTTATGAGGAAGAAAAGATATGATTAGAAATTGAAATTTAAGGCCTTTCTCGAAATCTTCAATAAAGGAATTCAGAATTCAAGAGGAAGGATAACCAGCGTGCAGCCTCAACAATCCTAAAGTGTAGGATTGTTGAGGCTGCACGCAGGTTAGAGGAAGAGGCCAGTTATCACAAAAGTTTCTCAAGTCAGTCAAAATCTATCTTCCCCAAGCTGGACGAGAAACAACTCGCTTCCAATGTCTAACAGACGGAATTAATTAATAGTTCTCTGAAATAAATTTTTTGGAAAGGGCACTTTGCTGCCCCCGCTGCCCCCGTGGCTCCAGCGCCCTTGCTAAAGCTGAGCTTTGATCTAAAAATTCCGAGAAAATTGCTTGCCATCTGTATGAGTCTGTATGATACGAATATGTTGGAACAGCCTCAGCACTTTCCTCAGCACAAAAATCCCATACGACAAGCTGCCTACCAAGCGGGTCGAAGCACCACCGAATAGGTTTTCGCAATCAAAGATGCTAGCAGAGAAAGCTATAACAGCCAGAACCTACAACATCTACCTTCTACTGCTACTGCTAAAGTTCCTTTCAAGTCATAGAATCCAAGGAAGAATGATAAAGAAAATTACACGATCTTTTTTAAATACTTAATGTCTATTGTGGACTCATTCACCCGAGGTAGCCATCCCTGCTATTAAACGGTGCTTCGCTACTTTGAACATAAAAAACATCTATCTATATATCTAATTCTATTCACATTATTCACACAATAAAAATCTTATACTCGGTTAAAAGTAATGTTACATAACCACCAACAAAGCAAAGCTTTATGATGTCGAGGAGCTTAGATATTTGCAATAAAACATAAATGTAACTGTAAAGCAATAACAACAAAACACTGTGACATAAAACTGGCCACAAACAACGTCAACAGAAAGAAAAACGAATCATATTTTGAAAATAGCGGTCAGTTCGAGAATTTGATTGAAAGCAGTTGACTAAGCATGCAAGTTTAAGCTCGTCATGATGTCTTCGGAATTTCGGCAGACTGGAAACTTTAATTGCATGCTAGAAATGCCTGAAAACCTTGGTTAATTTCCAGAGTTTTTCCTCGCGACTTTCAGATTTTTCCAAATGCTGTTCATCTTATTGTATTCATTTGTATTGTATTCATTTTCTGTATATTAGTGTGTTGATTTTCTGTAATATTTTATCTCTTCGTAGTTCAGCCATTCGTTTGTATAGTCAGGATTATAAATTGTATGTAGCGGAATTTTGAATTATATGAAAATGAAATTATATGAAAAAGTCTAATGTTTTAGATCTCTAGTTGGAATCTAACGACAACAACCTGACAATAACCTGTTGAGGGTTACTTACATGTTCCTGATCTTTCATGGTTGGTCCATGGCTGTGAACTGAATCTAGGAGAAGAAATAAGGAAAGTCAGCACCGAGAAATTTGCACAGCTGAACAAAACCTGTAACAGAAATCTGCCAGAATGATTATAGCACAATGAGTCAAAGTGAAAAGCAAAGTCGGATTTAAATATCACTTGTCTGTCGGGGACGTGCCATTTTGCCCAAAGAACTGGTATTCATAATTCTGCAAAAGTTTTACGATTCTATAGTCGCAATTCCGCAAATCTAATTAAAGTCTTGTCCATAATTCCATAAATTACAAAAATTTACTGTAATTTCTATAATTTTGCTTGTTCTCTAGAACAGGACCCGCAAATCCGCAAATGCCTGAAAATGATACCCATAATTCCACAGCTTCTTAGAAAAAGTACCCCTAAAATGGCATTTACCCGCACCACCAACATACCAAGGTACCCTCACCTTCCCCCTAGGGTACTTACCAAAACTACGACAGGAGCCTTCACGCGATCTATCGAAAAACAGCTCGAACGACATCTTCTACCAACGTAATTTCAACACACCGCAAAAGGAACCAGCAGAAACGTAAACGGTTGCCGTAACGCGGTAAACGTCCGTGTAAAGTAACAAAACGTCACTTTTCTACTAAAGCAAACATCGAAAAGCACCCTTCTTCAATCGTGCAGTACAGTATGTTTCTTGTTTTTCCAACCAGGCACATTGCTGTCAATAGACACATCAAAGTCTTGAGACAAAGTTCCACAACAAACTGCAGTTTGTTCTATCGATAGCAAATTCAAACGGAATTTCCACAATAATGCTAAGCTGTGTCACACTTCAAACGGCTACCATAACACGAAGACCAATACTACCATCAGTTTAAATGCTATCAAAGTTTGCGATCGCCTTCCTCGATTTTCAAATCCTGAAGCTTTGCAGATAAGCTCTGCTAACATTCAAACAACTGACGTTCTGCAAAATGTCCTATCTTCCAAATAAAATTCTGCTTCTGTAAACAGTGACATCAAGCTTTTGACCCATGAAGTATTTTGGTTATTCATGGCCCTAACTGCAACCAACTGAGAATATCTATAGTTGGTTAAGCCAATTTTGCATATATTTCGAATATCTAAAGGAGCACATTCAAATATAATTCGTGTCCTTGACAAATGAATTGTTTCTTACGATAAAGACAGATGTGTCTAGGCACATGATGAATGCGTTATCTGGTGGATAAAAACGCCAAACGTCAGTAAGGCCCAGTGGCATGTATGGCCCACCCTCATTGTCAAGGCGATTAAAAGGGCCTGGATGGGTTTTCATTGTGTTTTGGTCACCTTACATCGCTAGCAAAATGTTCACAGTAAACGGCCGTATTTTGACCATCATTTGTAAGAACTTTCAGGCCAGCAGCGGAGTCACCGGGGGGAGGGGGGCTATGCGGAGGGACCTGCCACCAACTTTTCCCTGAGGTTAGTCTTCCATATTCGTCTAAAACCGTTGAGAAAATGTCTTAGAAGAGGTTCGGTAGTTATCTTTAGAGTTTGATAGACAAATGAGGGCGTTTCCCGATAATGAAAAGGGCGTTCCCTAAGGATGCAAAGGGCGTGGTCTTGAAACAATCCCCATCTTTGTCTGCCCCCTCTATTATTTTGTGGCTGGTGCAGGCTGAAAGTGAATACAGCAAAAGATAGCGGTAAGCAGCAAGACGCTCCATTATTTTTGTGAACGGGGTGAGATCGTTGGGGAGACGAGATACGGTTTGCCCGAGGAAATTTATGTGTTCCCCCGTGTGGTACGTTAATGCTCATGCGCCCGGCAGAGTTCCAACCCAAACACTACTGCGCGTGAGCTTTCACCTACTGCACGGGGGGACACGTACGTTTCCTCGGACAAACCTTATCTCGTCTCCCCAACAAGCGCTTTTTCAAGGGGGCACTTAATAGAGGGAGTGTGGCAAAGGCGGCAAGTTATATAGTCGCAACAAATACACAGAAAGATAATGATGGTGGTACTGGTAAGCCCACTCGCAAATGCTGGGTTGGATGATTTCATTACAGAAAATAGGATTAGTCTGCGGAGATAAAATTTGCAATGCCCATTCCGAGCTTTGAGCAAGGCTAAGCTTCATTTTATTTTCCATAAAGAAAACAAAATCAATCAAATTTGATCAGTTTCACACTGCATGTGTGAATGCAGACATCCTCATCTGGCAAACAAGACACAAGTCCAAGTTGCACCTCTGATTATATACGGTATGGTGTTTCATGGTAAAAATCTCGTACACTTTTGGCAAAAATCCTTTTTACTTTCAAGAAAAATCGGTAAAAGAAACCCTAACAAAACAAGGACAGATAATGTTACAATAGAACTCGCTACTTTTATTGACACCTAGTACAAAGCAATGTGATTGCAGACAAAGGGAATTCCATGCTCGGTTGGCCAAGACATTTGCCCTCCCGGGTCGCTAGCTCGGTCGCTGTGCATTTCAGAAATGGTTTTAAAGAGCAAATATTAGCACATATCGAAAGAAGAAGGATATATCTAAACTTCTGCCTCTGGCATTTGATTCTTTTCGTAAAAATCTCGTACACTTCTGCACAAAATTAAAATGGCAAAAATATATCTTTTCTTTCGATATGTGCTTCAAGAAAAATCGACCCGTAAAATGTCTTGGCCAACCGAGCATGGAATTCCCTAATCACAAATTGCTTTGTATCTAGGTGTCAATGAAAAGTAGCGAGTTCTATTGTAACATTATCTGTCCTTGTTCCCTAACAATCCTATTGTTTAAAAAAATCTTGTACGCCTTTTCAGAATAATGATACACGATACACCCCTTCTCGCGTGCAGTATGGGTAAGAAGGGCTTTCTCCTGCTCATAAATTCTACCACCTACGTAAACGTTTTCCTTGAAGGGCGTTGATTGACCAGCATGCTTTGCAATCGTTTGTTTTGTTTTGATTTTTATCATCAGTTTTGATTTGCACTCCTCGGTACCCTGTATAATTCACGCAGATATGTGTTCTCATACACGTTTTTTTTTATAAGAAACTGGTTTATAAGAAACTAGTACTACGATGACCAAAAATTTAAGAAACTCTAGTACTACGCTCAAGAACAGTTAAGAAACTCTAAAACGTTATATCTGTATGTCTCTCGTATTCTATGTCTCTCTAACAAAGGTGCCTTCGTCTTTTCTTGACTTTTAACTGCAAAATTTGTAAATTTTTGCCTCGATGTGCATGGCTTCTTCTTGATGACAATGTCAATGCAAAATGGAAGCCCTTTGTCGAGAAGAAGGCTCAACTTCGAACAATACCGCAATTTTAGGCCCAAAAAATAAGAAACTAATTAAGAAACTTTTACTACTAAAACACCGAAATCTTCATGCGAAATTAAGAAACTTTTAGTACTATGTGCTGATCCAAGTTTCTTATAAAAAAAAAACGTGTATGGCATTTCTGTCGTTGTTCCATCCATCCAGGCTCCCTGCTTTCACGAAGAGTTGCGACGTATGTTTGATCATGACTTTGGTTTGATACTTGTTTGATACTTTTTGATCCCAGAAGTGTTTTGATCTCGAACTGCACTGATCATTTCCAGGACTACCAGAAATACGACCTTTCTTCCCTCTCCTCCCCAGTAACCAAAGTCTGCACGCAGGCTAGAAATACGAGTATTGGAGACAATACCTGAACTGCTCATGAATCCCGAAACAGCTGGAACTGTGATGGCCTACGCTGGGCTGGCCTAAACTAAATGCTAAAACTCGCTATAACTAAACATGCTTCGTGTCGTGGAAACTGTCAACAAAATTTCACGATATGATGGATATAGGACATACCACTATCGCCGTCTCTTTCGTCTACTCTTTCTTCCTCTCTGTTAGATCGTACTCTTCCAAAAAACTTTGAAATGCTGCTTGTCCTAAACATTTTGACATATCACGAACCAACTCACTGCTAAAACTTCACAGTTATGTTGTGATTCTGACTGAAAGCTTTCTTCTATCTCTTGCCAGATCCTTCTCTTTCACGATGTTTATCACCAGACAATTTCTATTCTATTTTAATTGTCTCCCACGCTTTCGCATTCCTATTAAAAACAATTACTAAGCCCTAGCTTTTGATTTGGAAATAATAAGGATCTAAAAATGCCTTTGAAATATTAGGAACAAGATGACGTCAACCGATTGCTCACTTGACACTTTCCTTGATCCAGTTGTTTCTATTGTCCTTTTATTAGCCTCGTTTGAGCGGTGTCCTACTGCGCACGCGTAATTTATTTGATTTCAGTTACGTCATACATACACAAACCATACACTGACCGAGGTGGGGTATTTCGAAGAAGCCTACGAGCTTTTTTCAGAACAAAGGGATTTTTACGGATTTTTAATGGCGTGCGAGGTTTTGTGGAGTGAATGGGGAGCACAGAACATATCTTCTGACATTCACGATAAGAAAATAAGGGAACAAGGTTGCAAACTTTCTAAAGCTCGCTATGATCGCAAAAAAACATCAACCATTGTCATATGTTGGCTGTTTGCTTTCTCAAAACGGCTCCACACCTTACTCACGATAAGTAACTGCATTCATTTTTCGTAAGAAACTTGGCTCTGAATTTTTTAGTACGGTTTCTCAACTTCCGTCGAATTCTTTAAATTCCAAAAAAAAAGCCAAATCATGTACAAAATCAAATTTCTTAGCATCATTTAGGTTGGTGATTTATTGGGGCAACTTATCACCAAAGGTTGAGGAATTTTTAGTAAGTAGAGTTTCCTAATTTTCTCGAGGAGGACACTACGGTTTCTTAGAAATAAGAGGTTCCTTACATTAACAATGAGTGTATGCATTTTATATTTGCCTGGGTCCTACAGGCTATCTGAAGCTCAAGAATTGGAAATTTTCTCCACCGTATAACTTAAAGCTGTGATGTTCTTTTCTGACTTAAAAACAATCTATTTATTCAGCTGCTCACCTTTTTGGCGTTGCCGATAATTTACATTACGTACCTGTCTATCAGAAATTTATAAAAATATTCCTCACTAAAAGGCTTGGCAGATGCAAAGTTTAATCACAAAAAACTCCAAAAACTATAACCACAGCGAAGCATGTAAAATATATACCTAGCGACCTTAATATACTGCACTCCTGAAATGTAACGTCCTGAATACCTCGATTAGATAACTTTCCCTTACATTGACGATTGATCAATCTAAGCACCTGAAGATTTCATAATTCCTTCTCCTCGAAAAGTCTATCTACTGAGAGAGCTCCTCCTCAAGAAATTCCTCTCCAAACAAAATTTTATGTACCCCTATCGTAAAATTTGTCAGTTATTTTTATCATCTGTTGTAATTTGCTATTCTTGTTAATTGTATGCATTCTCGAAACATTTTTCGGACGTAGTGGCATTTTAAAATTAAACTGAACTGAACCGAACTTAAATAAAAATCGTAAAAATTTGCCTCCAGTAGTACCAAAGATGATGGAATATTCCGTTATCTTTGGTAGTACTGATCTTGAAATTTTCTACCCTGTGATCAAGACGTTTGAAAAACAGTAGCACTGAAACGATCTTTTCTCTCATTGCCACAATCATTAACTTCAATAGCTCATATCGTTCCAGAGTTATCAGCCATTTTACCACGGAGCTATTTATCATTGAAAATGAGATAGACGCAATGTTTTGGTCATTTGATAGGAAAAGACAAAATGCGAAAATTGTTACTGGAAGGAAGAGTGTGTGCAAAAAGATCTAGGGGACGTCCCCGTAAAACGTCGATGAAGAACATCATGGAATGGACAAAACTAAACTTTGGTCAATACATAAGAGGGGCTGAAGACCATGATTGCTGGAGACGAGTAACAACGAATCTTCTACAGGAAAGCAGTCACCTAATGATGATGATGATGATGCTGATGATAATGATGTATCCCTACCCCTCCTTCAAACAGCTTCGAGGCAATAACTCCAGAACAATACGACAGATCTTAGTAAAATGAATTTCCACATCTAACTTAGCCTTTCTGCTATAAAATGAGCCATAGTATGTTGAACTTGGAGGAGTCCTCTTGAATGTATATTCTGGCAAACGCCTGTATTGTTTTACTCACCTAATAACTTTAGGCAATTGCTTCAAGGGCTAAATTGATCTAGATATGTTGCATCATGTGGAGTATCTCAAGAATAGTTCACTAATAGCTATTCTGGAAAAAAATTTTATCATGTCACCGAAACTTCGACAGATTCTTAGACTATCCGTTGCAGTTCAAATCAAAGGGCTTCTATGCTATGAAAACAACAACACAACAAATGTTTCTCATGGACGAAAACTTCGTTTATTTCATAACACAAACAAACTTCTAAAGTTAAAATTTTTACTTGAAAGGCTTCACTCACGATCATCACTCTTTTCTGGCTTTGAAATGTTAACACTGTGTTTTCTCACTGCTCCTGAAACAACTCGAACAAGTACGACAGACTTTTTAGTGGCCATTTTATGCGCATCTTGGTCAACAATGATTAACTCGTCAAAACATTTAGCCTTTACTATATCATTTATCAATCATTGCTCACTTTCTTATCAATCTATCCATTTCCAGGGGGTCTTCAAACAAAGATGCCAGCTCGCTCATGACAACAACGACTCTTTCTCCGAAATTCGTTCTTTGCAAGAATTGGCAGGAAACCTCTCATAAGTAACTTGCCTCTTCAACAAAATTATGAAACTCGACTCAACCACATACAGGGTGTCTCAGAAAAATTGTTCGACGTTTGATTAAATGTTGAAAAATAACGATAAAAGATACAGGCTGCTGGTTAGATATCCCTGTTCCTCAGATTTTAAATTAATTTTAGACGCCAAAATCTTGCAAATCCGCTAAGAATTCACGGAGTTACAAGCTTTTGAAGTTCAAATATGTGCGAAAGCTGAAACCAGACGCCCCCAACTGACTTGTTTTCCAAAAAGACGTTCTAAAATCGAGATAAAAGAAGGCTGTCCAATGTTTTACCTCTCGTCGATATCAGAGCAAACCACAAAAGACTTCCAAAGTTATCTATTTCTGGTAACCGTTGCCAAAATTTACTCAAGACTGCAGATGTTTAAAAACACGGAATGAAAACTTAATCAATGAGAGATGGGGCAATTCTAAATTGTGCTGAACAGGATTCCTCCAAGCATCCGTAACCTTGATTCAATGTTATAGAAAGCTAGTTGATCGAAAGTGATTTTTAAATTCCATTTAATTTGCTTTGAATAACCGAGATTCTACTTTCACTAAATATGCAATTTAGGGGCGTCTGGTTTCAGCTTTCGCACAAACTTGAACTTCGAACGCTCGCAATTCCGTGAATATTTAGCCGATTTGCTAGTTTCTGGTGTCTAAAGTTAATTTGAAATCTCAGCAATATGGTTATGTTAACAGGGAGCCCATTCATTATGTCGTTATTTTTTTACATTTAATCAAACGTCGAACAAATTTTTTGGGACACTCTGTAGAAAGGCTAAAGGTTCAATTCAAAGTAAAGAAACTTTTCTACGTTTAGCTTATGAGTTGCAAAATGTTTTCAAATAAAAAGTGTATTACCAACCTAAAAAATAATAAAAAGTAAAATTTGTGTTTATGATTCGTTTCTTTCTTGTAGTTCTTGGTTAAACAAGCAGTCCTCTATGAGTCTTGATAAAGTATGAAATTCAGTTTCATAAAGCATAAGAAACTCTACAAGAAACTTTGATCATAAGAATTGGGCCCAGACTAGCGAAACCATACTGCAAAGTTCAAAGTCAAATTTCCTATGAAAAACAATGGGTGCATAGTGTATACGGAGGGAAGGAGAGCCAAAACCACAATTTTTGAAAAGTGGGTCAACCATTGTGTAAGAGATCGTTGTTCTTATGAATAACAAAACTCCAGGCCACATACCCATTATTTCTGGAACATAACAATGCTTAAAGTTTAGCATTTGAAACAAATCTGTTACCACAAATTGAGATAAAGTTTTGACCTCCGTGGTGAGCTGCAAATCAAATCACAGGTGGTTTAATTCGACGTTATCTTCCATGTACAGTACTACGTCATGGTTACCAAAGAGCTTGGCAGGAATTTATGTGACTAATCCTTATTCTTAAGGTGGTGATAGTTTTTGAGGGTTGAGGGGGGGACTCCAATAGGGAGTTTCGTATATAGCTGCCTGCCTGGAGGTACGAGTTTGTTTAGGACATTTTGCCCGGGTCATGGGCCTCGTTCTGGGAATTTTTTTTGTCCAGTATATGGGTTTGCTATAAAGGATTTGCCATAGTTGAGAGTAACGTTAGCTATTATTGCCTGTAATAACGAGAAGTCCTCTGTTCTCTTGAAAAGCCCTGGTGCAAAAGAGTTTAGCTCCTCTAATTGTACGTAGCGTATTCTCGTCACAATCTATTTGAAAAATCTTAGCCTTAGGATATGTGTTCAAGATGATGCCCTGGCTGTGGGGTTATTCATTTTTAAAATATTGCCTAGGTTATGGGTTCCCTCTGGACTCTCACAGCCCCCTACCCCTCCTTATTAAGGCCCCCTTAGTAATTTACTGTTGTCCTACCGTATATTTTCACAACATACAGCATCCTTTGATTAACTTTGAACCAGCTTTTGACATAGTGAGGTCATCAAATTGCAAAATCGTGAGCGAAAAATTAAAACTACAGTTATCCTCTAACAACTTGGAAGCTATACGACGATTTTATTTTTTTCAAAACTTTGCTTGAATTCTTTTGGAAAAAAAGAAATGCTTCAATGCTGAAAATGTTCCAGATATCTAAAAGGCACATGGGAAAATTATATCCATTCAAAGACTTGGGCCAAATGCTCAATTCTGCAAATGAAAGTGCAATAAGCTGTAACCTGATAATGTAGCTAGCCATATAATGAATGCCTATCTAATTTCTTCGAAAATTTTGGGATGTAAACGTAATAATATTCCATGTTCACTATAAAAGCATCTTCAAGAAATTGTAGAATCGTGGATTGACATTGTCAACTGTACACCAGTATTACATTTTGAAAACCCCAATGCCAGCTTCTATTGCGAACTAGACTGCGTGCAGTCTCAATAGGCTGCAGGCCTCGTATTCCCTCATTCGATGCATTATTATTGTTGTTACCAGTTTTTTCAATGTAAAGAATGGAAAACTCAAAATTTGTACTCTGTTCTTTGTTACGGAAGAAAATCTCTTGATAAAGAAGCTGTTCAAGTAATATAATATCTTTTAAATTTCCAATCAAATTTTCTAAAGATGTAGCAAGGAAATGTTAAGACAAATTCTAACTCCTGCTCTTCAAACTTTATCACAGGAGGATGTCACTATATCTTTGAATCAATTAATTATGTAACCTAATATGGTTTCATTCTTCTTGAAACTAAATATTTAATTTTGTTTTCATTTTCGACTGCACGATTTCCTGACAAAATTAATTTTCTCCATACCCAATCAGTTGATATACTGGTGTCATGTTAAGCATTGCAATCATTTTTTATTCATTAAAACCACACAAGTTTACCAGAAATCCAAAAGCCTTGCAAACAGCAAATTCCTCATTTATGCTGCTATGACCCAAAAGCCCTCAAAACTCAAATCATGTGATTCTCTGTGATTCTACCTGGCAAGGGAAATGCAGCCAAGTTTAAAAACATGCCTGCTCTCAATACCACTTTCTTGGAAATGTACAATACATATTCAGTCCACAGGCCTTGCACACATTAGCATGGTTTTCATGCCTACAAATTCTTGTTTAGGAAAAATCACAGTCTTCATGTAGCTCAAGAATTCTTATCATAGGTAAAAAAATTGTCATGTTAATGTGCACAAGGTCTGTACCTGACCTTAAACCACTTTTTAAAAAGCCTATTTATTCAAAATTGATATAGTTCTTATATTAAAATCATGAAAATCAATACAATAATTTGTAACAAAATGGGATTATTCTGCACATTTAAATTGGCAAATTTTTTCTTTATTATTATGTACCATCCAAAAGTGCATTTTTTTTGAACACTGAGACCCTGTAACCTGTTTACACGAGAGAGAACTGGATTGACCCAGTTTGGGATTGATCCCAGAACTTTGCAGGTGTTTACACGGAATCAATGTCAAATTATATTGTGTTTACACATAGATCGATCCAGGCACCACCATATTACTGATTTCCAGGCTCCTTGTAAAGACTTGGGCATGCGTAAAGACTTCACGTCCAGGGTGACCAAAAGGTGTCATTATGAAAATGCCTCAATTTCCCTTTTTGGCTTGCCTCATTCTGCATCTGTGCCAGTTTGGGATTGATTCAGGCATTTACAAAAGGCTCTGACAGGATCGATCTCAAACTGGATCGCTCTGGCAAATGATCCCAAACTAACACAGATGGCGGACCAAACCCGAGCAATCCTGTGTAAACACAAGGCTGTACCAGTTTAGGATCAATCAAGTTCTGGATTGATCTAGTTTTCTCTCATGTAAGGAGGAGCTTGGGATCAATCCTGTTCTGGATTGATCTAGTTTTCTCTCATGTAATGCAGGGGAATAGATCACCTCTGGTGGCCTGACGAGTTCCAAACCTCAGTTTATTTATGGCTTTAAAGACAAATGTTAGAATATTTAAGTGAATCATATCTTCAAGTTTTAATATTGTCCTGGTCCCTTCCTCTCAATAACTACCACTCATATTGGCAGTCAAGCACAGCTACTCTACTGAGTCATCCCAATGTGCAGGTCATAGAATTTACAAACTGCAAGCTCACAAAACAAATCAACGCTTTTCTTTACAAAACAAACTTTTTCTGTATGTGCTCTCAGCACCTGTTTCAATAAACCACATGCAAAATATTGGTTCTTGTGTTTCTTACTTAACAACTGCCAGAACATGAATATCAATCAACTTCCAATCATTTTCAGGCTAACAATTACACAACATAAGAAACTGCTTAGAAGAGATTGTTGGTACAGTTTTTCAAAAATTAAGAAACCATGCTTGCAGTCAGCCAAAGGAAATTGTTTTCAGTTCACTGCTATAATTTTCCCACATCACTCAAAATGTTTTGACACCGATCAGTATTCTAAATTTATTTTGACATTGTTTTGTTTTGAGTGTGATTTCTGTTCAATACCTTGTTTTGAGATTTCACAGGATACTTTAATCCCTTGAAACCAATGAATTCTTATCCAGAGTATTATGGGGAAACAAACCAAAATTTCTTCAGATCATATCATAAGGCTAAAATCTTTCAAATCTTTAAAAAGGTGGGTGTCAAATTCTATGAATCTTTTCTTTGAATTGAATGGCCTGAAAGGAACTTGTGATATTTTGCTGTAAATCCACCTTGAAATTTTTTTGATATCTTGATTCTTTTCAAGATGGCGGTAATTATTTTTGAAAAAAATTCATGGAAAATTTTGAAAAAATTAAAATCATCACAAATCCTAAACAACAGAGGGAAAATGATAAAACCTTGAAGAAAACCATAATTTATGAAAGTCTACAATATGGAGGCAAGCAAAAATCTGTAGCTTTTCTGGTTTAGGATTTAGAACAATTTGATGAGGTCATAGCCCCTAATTTGATGAATGCCACCATTTTGAAACTAATCAAGATATCATAAATTCCCATGGCAGATTTACAGCAAACCCTAGTTCCTCCCAAGCAATTTAATTCGAAGAAAACTGTCATAGAATCTCACATCAACCTTTTTAAAGATTTGAGCCCTATGTTCCAGATCATAGACATGGTGAGTGCCAAGCATTTGTGATGATGCTCAAGTGGTGGGGATCTACCTGGCATTTGAACCCTCTCCATCTGACTGTTCTGGCTGCAAAGTCAGAAGATTACACCATTGCATGCCAAAACCTTCATATTGGGTCTTCTGTGTGGTTAAAAGAGCAGGTTGGGGTAAAATGGGTAGCATTGATCACCTTGAAAACAAATATCATGCTGGGCTTTCAAATAGTTTACGTTTTCATAGTCATAGGAGATCTATGTTCGCAATCCTAATTTGATTTCTTTGGAAAGTTGACTTAGGCTTTGCTATCTCGTCCTGTAAAGTTGGAACAATGACTAGATAGGACATGGCCAATCAAACCTAATTGCTGTAAATACAGAAATGATCCTCACCATTTCCATTATCTTCTTCATCCATCATTACTGTTGAATGTCCCCTTGCGTGAACTGTATTTCTTCTGCCACCTCTACCAACTCTGAAATGTATCAAAGAGAAATCAATAAGTATGCAATATTCATCAAACTTATGGCTGGCTGATGATATTCATCAAATTCATGGCTGGCCAAGAAGATGGTAAATCTCATGTTGATGTTGAATCCTATTTCTGTGTCCGAATGATAGGTTCTTGATGTCCAAAATTGATAACTTTCCACGTTCTGTTTGGAAAGTGATTGCTGCTGTTTTGGTAGGTGGTGAACACAGGTTGCAAAATATAACAAAATTTGTTTTCATCCCGAATTATCTTTTATATCCTTGAAGAAATGTGTAAGTGCATCTGCTGATAACACAAACAAACTTCTATATACATAATGCATGGAGATTTAAACAAACTTTGCTATATCACTCCTGTGCAATTTTGCATAAAAATTAATTTTTTGCTGTCATCATCCACAGGGATGCAGGTTGGGTCCTTTTTGGAAAATGAGGGAGCCTCTATGCAAAGAAAGGCTCCTGCGCCAAACATGTCTGGCGCACAGAGCACTTAGTTTCTATAGTCTTCATTGTTCTATCAATGTCCGGCGCACGAAAATTCAAGTTTCCATACAGGCAAGGGAGGCAGAAAGTTTCCAGAATTATGCAATGCTTGGTAGTAGTTATCTAGCACACAAATGAACAAGTAAAATATTAATCCTTACAAACTTTAACAAAGAACTTCTGATCCTTGCAAACCTACACAAATTATATTATTGGTTATGCGTTTGTGTCACATTGCTCTGTGCATGTTCCACAGGGATGCAGGTTGGGTCCTTTTGGAAATTGGAGGCGGCAGAAAGTATCCAGGAATTATGCAAGCTAGTAGCTAGCACGTACAATGGAACAAGCACAAATAGTAATGTTATACATTCAAAAAAAGAACTTATATGATATTCACAAGCCTATACAAATTGCAATTACATTGGTCATGCGATCGTGCCATCCACAAAAGGAAGGGCCTAAAAAGGCTTGCTATGCTGGCGTGGCTTACCTGGCACTGGTCTGGTGTCTTGTCTTGAAAATATACCGATATAGTGATAGATGAGTAAAATTCTGTATATATCACACACATCATAATACCTACCGGTGACTCACCCGCACAAAAACAACGAAAATCAGCAAAAGCGGGCACGAAATTTAAAATTACCTGATTCAAAACAAACCGCGGTCTTCTTGCTTCGCCACTGAGAACTCATAGGCCTACACTTCTTTTAGAACCTTTAGCACCTAAATTCCTGTTGATGTTCATTTTATTTTTCCCATGAGTTTTCTTTCGTAATAAAGCTTGATTGAAATGTGATGTATTTACTGTGAAGTTGCACATTTACTTGTCGCGGCAAACTACAGGTATCCTATTGTATTTTTACTTTACATGCAAATTTGATGCATCGCTTCCCACGTCCAAGGCCATTCCAATTTAAATCACATTCAGCACGCTTTCGTGTCATGTTTCAAGAGGATGTCCAGATCTTGTGGGGGTTCCTCGGATTTGGGGAACTTCCGGGAGGGGTTTGATCAGTAAGCTTTAGCAGTTTCGAACATTTCTTAAAGACAAAGTAACAAGAAATTACTTTTCCCTTCCTGTGAGAGTTAAAAATCAAAAGCGTCACAATGAAAATTAGTATTACCCTGCCAGACAAATTTTGCAATATTAAATAAACCTTGGATACCAGACTCTCTAAAAATAAATATTTGGTACCCAGGGTTATGGCTATTATACAGAGTCCGTGAAAATGAATGCTACCGGGTGCGCCAAAATAAACTATGCACGTTTGGCAGGCCACAATAAATCGTACACTGGACCGATTTTGAACTTTTATGACTTATTCGTTAGCAGAAGGCCTGAATTAGATACTGGGATTTTTTGGAAATTTTTCATTTTCAGTTTTTACAGCTAGAAGCGAGTTTCCTAGGATTTCAGTTTTCGAAAACACCGAAAACAATAAAAAAACATTGATCAAATTTTCTAAAGAATCGACATGAATGGACAAAGAGAGAACTTTTTCGTGGTGATTTGCGATTTAAAATCGACCAATTGTAATCTGCTGTACGAGAGTTCGTACTGAACCCCCAAATCCCCCTGAAAACATTTTCTCTTTGTTTATTCATGTTGGATCTTTTAAAATTTGATCGACGTTTTCTTTTATCGTTTTCAATATCTTCGAAAACGAACATTTAAGAAACTCGCATCTTGCTCTAAAAACTGAAAACGGAAAAATTTGCAAAAAGTCCTAGAATCTAATTCAGGCTTTCTGCTAAATATTAAGTCATAAATCTTCAAAATCGGTCCAGTGTTCAATTTATTGTGGCTTGCCAAACGTGCATAGTTTATTTTGGCGCACCCGGTATCGTTTTGAATTATATTGATATCCAAAAGTTTCGTAGGAGTTTCTTAAATTCTCAATGTTTTGTAAAGAATTTGTCAGTTTCCTTTTGATAACCATAACACCGTGTTCTAAAGTATCTATTTAAGATATCAAAAAACTATTAGCCGAAATTGAACCCAAAGTTGTATCAATACATAATTTATCGATACTTTTGAATGACCTTGGAAAATCAAGCTGAACATCAAAACAAACTTTTTTAGCCTTAATACTTGGACTCTTAATCCAGAACCTACCGTTTCTTATAAGCCATTGTCATAAAAAAGTTGATGGTCAAATTTTCCCAGCCTTTACTCTGCAAATTGCATTCTACCGAATAGACCATAATAGATTGTTGAGATTTAGGTTTGTGAAAAGTAAAAATGGGAGCTTTGAAGAGACTTGAATAAGATAACTGTATGAAATTCATAAGGAAACTAAGAAAATTCATGAAAGACCGATTCTTGCCCCCAAAAAGTGACGGAACATGCTCGCTTGAGGCTCTTTCTCTAGAAATTCAGTTTGTTTACATCCGGTCCGAAAATTCTAAGTAAGGCATTCTCCAATGGGATGACATTTAGCTTTACGTCATCGTCAGCTGGACAGTGCAGGGATAAATCATCGACTGATCACATGCTCAGAACTTTCTTCCTTCATTGGTCTATTTCTGAAGGGTCGTTAGTCATCACCTGATGTGAAACATGACTATTGTTAATGACCTCTTGAATTCTTGGAGAGGAAAATCAAATTGTTCCAAAGTAACATCATGAGCAATAGGAAACATACAGATTGGGTGTTTGGAATGGCCTAAGTAAGCTACTCTCACTCTGTGTTTATTCAGTTTGCAGCGTAGTATATTCAGTTTGCAATGAACATTGAATGACAACTTACTTGTCTTCTTCTTGGTCATTTCCTAATGTCGCAATTACTGTAATCTCCAAGCCAAATACAGACAGCACCGAAGCAAGCTCTCTCCTTTCCGCCATTTTTTCAAACCGTCGTACGAGTGTCGTCGCTTCGCTCCTCCGCAAGTAACCTTTCAAAAAACTGGCGCCACTGGAGCTTTTTCCCCAGTGGCGCCAGTTTTTTGAAAGGTTAATTGCGGAGGAGCGGGGAGCGCAGCGACGACACTCGTACGACGGTTTTGAAAAATGGCGGAAAGGAGAGAGCTTGCTTCGGTGCTGTCTGTATTTGGCTTGGAGATTACAGTAATTGCGACATTAGGAAATGACAAAGAAGAAGACAAGTAAGTTGTCATTTAATGTTCATTGCAAACTGAATATACTATACGCTGCAAACTGAATAAACACAGAGTGAGAGTAGCTTACTTAGGCCATTCCAAACACCCAATCTATATGTTTCCTATTGCTCATGGTAACATTACGTAAAATTCTATAAGTTGCGAAACAATATTTTATTATTATGCTGGTAATGACATAAGGGAAAGAAGCTTCCAGACTTTTTTGATGGAAAGTATGCATGATGAAAGTGAATCATAACTTCAGATTGAACGTTATCCTGTTCCTCCTCTCATACAACACTGATACTAAACTTGCCCCACATAAGTCTATTTCGTCAACTGTAATAAGTCTATCTCGAAGTATACTTTTCACTTTTCGCTTTTCCCTTCGATTTTTTTTTACGAAATACCGGACATTTAGAATTTATTATGAAGTAATTAATCTTAAAATAGTCATGAATGGGATATAAAACACAGAAATGTAAGATTTAATGAGGAAGTTGGATACACAGTCATGAGCAATAAAAAAAAGTTATGATAACCTTAACTACGTTAGCCTGTCAATAAAAGTTTCCTATATTTCCAACATCACGAACAGACATAAAATCTGTTCTTGTGAACGGTTCACGCAAATAGATTTTAGAAAGCATGGGAATGCAAAACTGCCTGGAAGCATAGGTGCAGAATCTTGATTGGTTGACAATTCAATACATTAGGCCAATCAACTTGCGTGAAGACAACAAAACCTGGTTGGGCATATCTTTCATCTCTTTTACCATCCTTGGTCCTTTGCAATGCAAATTTGATGCTGCCGATGTCGCTGGAATTAATTATTGGTAAAAAAAACTGTTCATTGAAGCATAGACTATGATTGAAGAAGGAATATATTTGGCTACCTTGTTTTGATTGCGAAGTCGTCATGAAATTCCATGTTTGAAATTGATCTAAGCTGACCTGGAACTTTAAGCTTTTTGCGAACAAACTCTCCACTCCCAGATACTGCGATGCATTCTCTTGTAAACGCCAAATTCGATAGAATACTATGCTTCGCAAAAGTTTGGTAGGATAATGTGCTGACGCAAAGAAAATCGAAGATTTTGGCACCAACTCTGAGTTAGTTGTGATGGGTTCTCTTTTACAAACGCCAAATTCGAGAAAAATGTGCTTTGTCACATCAGTTCCATGTCTTCATTCATGAACCTTTCCTGTCTTTATCTCAGCAAAAGTTTCACATATCTCTACATAAACAGTGCAGTTCTTTCAAACTTATTGATAGCTATCCAGCACTATTTAACAACAAGCGCAAACATCTTCGTTCGAATCCTTTTCAAGTTTCAACAAAGTAACATCCTTTGAAGTTCTGCTCTCCTTGCCTTACTAGCATTTTCAAGATTGATTGATTCACTCTCTAATTACTTTTAAGCATCCTGCCTTAATTCATGTAACACAAATACAACAACTTCATAATTAGTCGATGTTGGTTACAAACACACTTAGGAAACATGCTGTTCTTAATTAGTTTCTTTTGCATGGCTTAACCACAAGGGGACCACAAGATGCCAATTTTATAAATGGCATAAAAATGCAGCAAAAATATCAAATCCATGAGTTTATTTTGGGGCAGTGCAGCTGGTAGGTTGGGTTTCGCAACATTTTAGTTGCTCTTGGTGATTGCGAATCGGTTCATGGATGGGTGTGAGGACTCCTGGTTCATGTTAGTGCATGCAGAAAATGATACATTCTTTGTTATTTGCGTTGAAGCCCCAGGCTGAAGCTGGCGACCGCACGCTAAACGTTTCATTCCAATTGTAATTGAGCTTTGCTTGGTTGCGCAGACATGAGTCCTACTTGGATAACGGGGGCGATGGTTCATCAAACTGTGATTCCAGGGTTGATACCAGCCATGAATTCTTAGGGGGCAAAGACAACAAAAATCCGCAACAACAACAACAGCAACAACAGCAACAACAGTTGCAGCAACATGCATGCATAAAATGACTGATTTGCTCATCCAAGAACCAAAACTTTCGACATATAGCCTTCTGAGGGGGGGGGGGCGTTGGCGTTGGTGATTCAACTTTTGTGAAAAAGCAGGGAAAAGTTGTCATACCTACCTGAGCACATCGAGAGAGAGTCCTGGCTATATAACGACAGCAAAGGAGTTTAGAACTCTGAAAGACATCTGAGGCGAGAGACGTTCATAGTGTAGTTTTGTTATTGCAAACATTTTTAATCTAATCAATATTTTCAGTTCAAACCAGGTAATGATTTACTGTGCTTTCACTGTTATCTTATTAAGAAATTTTGATAAATCTTTAAAGATGAGAACGGGTCTTAATCTTTAGCGACGTAAAAATGACGAATATCACTTGAGACTCAAAAGATACTAAAGATGTATGCAGCAGCTTACTTCAAGGGACACATCTCCCCGGGGGGGGTACTTAGTATATTTGTCCGACGGGGATGTGCCGTTTTTAAGGGTATCGTTTTCACCAATTTTTTCTAGCCCAGGGTATCAAAATGAGGCAATTTTTCTAGAGCAGGTTGTCAAAACAGGTCAGAAGGGAATATGCTGCTAGATAGGCTCGTTTTTCGGTCAAATTTCATGTTTTTGAGTGTACTTTTCACCAATTTTTTCTAGAGCAGGTTATCATTTTGAGCGAAAAATTCTGGAGCAGGGTAAAAAGAAAATTTTTTCGTGGGCACACCCCCGTACAAATTTAGGTCAAGTACCCCCCCCGGGCACATCTCTCAAAAGATATTTCCTAGATGGTGCACCCAAAATGAGAGCAGGGGCACTTCGATGGCGAATCAGGGCATTTTCGAGAAAACAAATAAGGGTGTGTTTGATCGGTATCTGTTTAGAAAACGGTCAACTTGGTAGACTCGGAATTTGTGTTTGATTGACTCTGAAATTCTCAAAACTAAGGTTTGGTTAGTTTGGAAGGCCTTTGAACCTTCTTCTCCAAAAGGCAGAAGGCTTGACAGACTTTGGAGAGATAATCGTTTCTGCTATTGTGAATTCAACACCTTCTGTTTTAAAGATTTGGTGTTTGACTGGGAAATAGATAATAAATTTCCGTCTCTGTGACGTCTACTGTTTTGAGACTTTGGTATATTAAGATTACCAATCAAATATACCCTAAAAAGTTAACGTTGTTCCATGTTCTTGCCAGCTTATACGTGTTTCGAGGCATTGGAGGAAAGGATAGAGCTGCTAAATGGAGAGAGATATCATAATGGAGGCCCTCCTTTGTACCCCTCTATACCTAACGATTACCATCTTCTATCTCCGCGTTTCATATTTTCATCCTTCTTTGTCGTTTATTGATGTTCTAGCCTATTCTGTTTCACACGTTCACTAATATTTTGGTATTGTTAGTATATATCTTATCATTGGCTAGAATTGTTCTGTTTTCGCCAATGCTTTGAGAAAATTATCATGAAATCGAACTTTGCAAAAACGAGAAAATCTTTGTTGCTTGTTTTTAGAAAACAGATAAATGCAACATATGGAATTGCGGGGAAAACATGAAAGAAACCTTGACAAAAAAAGCTATTCGTGCAGTAATCTTTTCGGGTGTAGCTTCAGTCTACATTGTGGAGATCTTCTGTGATAGAAACAACAGGGTTTGGAAGAAGGTTGATGGAAATGTGTCGTTTATAGTGCTGTTCGCCTGACGATCTTGTTATGGAGGGCTGTAACCAGAGGGCTAGAAAGTCAAGAGGCAAACAATCATTCAGTGGGTCAGAGAGCAGTTTTTACACCGGGAGTCACTAAGGAGAGCGAAAGCAGCAACAACGACTGAGCTCTCTTGCAAAAGCATTTGTCTAAATGGCTGCACCGTTTATTGTAGTTGAGTGTTATCAGTTCAGGCAAAAAACAAATTTACGATATGCAATGAGTCTAAGCATTACCAACCTCTATCTACCATGCTAAGAAATGACTGCTTCATACCTTATTTTCTTGGAATGCATCTACATTTCCAATAGACGATTACCCTAAAGATGGCGGCGAGGAACTTTTTACCAAGATGCATTGCATTCTGATCACGATTCTTTGACGTTTCTATCGGAATTCGATTAAAGGAACGCAGTGCATCTTTTTAGAAAGTTCCTCCCCGCCATCTTTAGCGTAGTCGTCTATTGATCAACGTGAATCTGAAGGGTTGCAGGGAATTTGGCACTGTAAATCATTTCCAAAATATTTAAAAAAGGCTACTTACTTTTCACGAAATTCTTTTTCTGACCAGGTCATGGAATGCATAATAGAGGGTCTTTCTCTGACCACCACATCTGAAATATCTTGCGACAGATACCCAGAATCCATTGCGGGGGTAGCAGCTAGGATGCTGTGCACTTGCTTTCAGGCTGCAATCAAATTATGATACTTTAAGTTGCAACACTTTCCCCTTCAAGAAACGTCTTCTTTTTTTTAGGCCTATTATTCAATTGGCGCTTTATTATATTACACGAGGAAACAAGGGCAGATTTTGTAATACAATAGCAACAGTTGCGTTTGATTGACACCTCAATTCAAAGCGATTAGCGACTGCAGACAAAGGAAATTCTCTCAACCAGTAATTCCAAACAAACAAAGCCGCAAATGCTGCCCCGAAACTAGCAGGGCAAACTCTCTCCTTGTGCAAGCGAAATGTGGTTTTTAAGAGAAGCTATGTGCTTATAACGAAAGAAGAAGGGTAAATCTAAAGTTCTGTCTGGCGGATTTTGTTTATTTGATTCAGGAGCCGTTTTGTAATCGTTTCATTTATGCCCTAAATACGCGAGAATTACAATGCCTTCTACTCGGCTTCTGAATCAAAGAAACGAAATCCGCCAGACAGAACTTTAGATTTACCCTTCTTCTTTCGTTATAAGCATGTAACTTCTTTTAAAAACCACCATTCGCTTGCACAAGATGAGAGTTTCCCCTTCTAGTTTCGGAAAAACTTTTGCGGCTTTGTTTATTTTGAATTACTGGTTGAGAGAATTTCTTTTGTCTGCAGTCGCTAATCGCTTTGAATTGAGGTGTCAATGAAACACAACTGTTGCTATTGTATTACAAAATCTGCCCTTGTTACACGAGGAAGGAGATACGGAGATACTACATCCACCTTGAAAAAACTTACTATCTGCAGGGCGTTTCAGAATAAAAACAAAACCCACCTTTATTCGAGGTTCTTTAGGAAACGATGATTTTTGAATCAATTTGATATGCATACCATCTGAAAGCACATCTTCTTTCCAATGATATCCAGTTTGGGTGTATTAGTTGAATTAATCATCACTAAATTTACGTTGTCGTAAGTATGGCCTATTTCAAATGCCGGAAAATGATAGGACATTTACATAGACGAAAACTCATCTGTGTGAGAGCTTATTTTACCATCCTTGATAAATGCATCAGTTGAAATCGGCCATCTACTAAAACATCAATTAATTAAATGGTAAATAGACTAATATTAAGATAAATAAATGATAAATGACTGTGATACAGGTCTTCATTTAGTTTCCCTGTTTAAACTTTAAACTAACAAGGACAACAACTACACTGACAATAAAATGGTGATACATTTTGAGGAATTTTCGCACAGTTCTGCCTCTCATGTGAAATTACAGTTGAAAACCACCTTCACTTCTCGTTCTGTTTCTACATTTAGGAAGGCTTACTCAACTCAAGATAAACTCACCTTGAAAATGGCCTTGAAACTGCTCGCCAAACATGTCCAAGACAATGCCGTGGTTCTCCATAAATATGATTTTGCAAAGGAATTACATCCACCAAAGAATGATAAATAATTCAAAAACCATCGTTTTCCAGATGAACCAATCCACAAAATTCTTATCATACAAAATAACCAAATAACTTTCAAACCAATAACAAACTTTCGCTAACAAACTAAATGAAGTACAAAGCTTCCTCAATGCTTCGATCAAAGGCTGCAGAATGAGGAAACCGTTAGCGAAAATTCAAAACGAAACACATCCTAACTAAACAATTGAATCACAAAATCTGAACGAGATTATAAAAAATTATTCTTAGACGGCTTGTGCTTATGGATAACGCAAAATCAAACAGAGGCTGAGAGACAAGCAAAGACTTCTCAAAGATTTAAGCAAATATGGCTTTGCAAAATTCATTTACCAGATCAAGTTTGTGTGCTGTTGCACTAAGTTTTGTTGAGGGATTGTTTGATGTGTTGCGAAATAAAGACATGCCAAAATTGAATTTAACATGCAGAGAAGTCCTACAACAGTGTAAAGCTTCTGATAGGTAGAAGGAGAAAGGGTTACAATAAGAACCAAAATTTTTGAAGGATAAATTTTGGCGATTTAATTTGGCAAGGAAACTTTCGGATGAAATTTCACATCAAGGTTTGAAATTTTGACGGCAAGTGTAGTGACAGAAATACTACTATTACTTACAATTTTTCCCAGTTCTCGCTGTCAATTACAATTCATTTTTGACTGCTTATAGAATTGAAAATGCTAGGGCGAACAGGTTTGGATCAAAAGGAGTGAAATTTACGACAAATTGCAATAGGTCTACAGAAATACAACAAAGGTCTCAAATCTGTAAAAAGGTTGGTGTAAAATTCTATTACAGTCTCCTTTGAATTCAATGGCTTGGAAGGAACTTAGCGTCTTTTGCTGTAAATCTGCCGTGGAAATTTATTGATAACTTGATTAGTTTCAAAATGGCGGCATTTATTGAATTTGAGGCTATGACGTCATCAAATTTCTAAATCCTAAACTAAAAAAAGATACTGATTTCTGCTTGCCACCATATTGTAGGACTTCATAAACTACGGTTTTCTTCTTTCTTGTAGGATTTACGATGATTTAAATGTCTTCAAAATTTTCCATCAATTTCAAATTGCCGCCATTTTGATAAAAACCAAGATATCAAAAAATGTCCACGGCAAATTTACAGCAAATTACTATAAGTTCCTTTCAAGCCATTCAATTCAAAGAAAAATTGAAAAATTGAAACGATAGTGAACATAATTTTTCAATAATTTTCAAATAAATATAGAAAAGGTACGTGTTTAGCTAAGAAAGCGACTATTTTCAATTTTTCCTATCTCCCTCCAATTGTTCCACCCCTCCCCCGATTGTTGTTATATCGAACCATTTCCAACCCCCTCCCGATTATTCTCACACCTCCCCTGTAGTATTCGGTACTCGAGAGTAGGCCTGCTGCGGCGAGTTCATTGTGGATCGCTTCGAAAGTCCCAGCAATTTCAATTCAGAAGCAGAACGATCTCGCTTTCTTTGATGCGAAAATGTTGTGACCGAGAATCGAACCGTGAAATCATGCTTTTGGCGTTCAAATTGGTATTCACGTAGCCTGAGATCAGGCTCTCCAAAAAACAAAAACGAGTATTACTGAAATTCACGGCGTGATAAATTTTCAGCCAGCTGCAGATTTTGGCAGACAAGTCCTTGGCAAAAATCTTTGCTAAATGTTTGTCACGCCAAACGTTTTGGTTTCTAGCGTTGCAAATATTTTTTGTCAGCGAGAATGTAGCTCAGTACTCATAATGAAACACATGATCTCATTTGGGTAATATATCTATCATTTGGACAATCTACATGAATACACGTGCATTTTGATACACTGATATGAAAGATTCTATTACTGTCAAAAACTTATATGATTTCGAAATTTGTTTGCACTACTGATATACTATGAATGCTATTATACGATTTACAAAACAAATAAATTATAGGACAAGTCCGGGGTTGGTATTATTGATGATAAAATACAAGATAATACTGCTACAAATGATGTATGATACTTTTCCCGTTATTTTTCACCTTCTACTTGTGAAATTACGAATTCAAATAAGCAATTTGAGCGAAGTGACGTCATATCGCGTAAACGAAAACGAGGCTGTGTGACTATTTTTTCGCCTCTTAATGGCGGCTAGCCTCTTTATCGTGTACTCATGCACTGAAAATGACACAAGAACACGATAAAGAGGATTGCTACAACAAAGAGGCGAAAAAACAATCACACAGCCTCGTTTTCGTTCGCGCGATACGACGTCCCTTGGCTCAAATTGCTTATTTGAGTTCGTAATTTCACAAGGAGAAGGTGAAAAATAGTGGGAAAAAGTATCATACATAGCAGTATTATCTTGTATTTTATCATCAATCATACCAACCCCGGACTTGTCCTTTAAAATCACAAATAAATAGTTTAAAAGTAAAAAATAACATGGATATTTTCATTCATTTTCAACATTCTGAGGCTGCTTGTAGGAATCGCTCACGTCATGTTTGAACATATGTCCCACCTCGAATAAGCCCCATCCTCACAAGAGCCTCGATTCCAAAATTCATTTCACAAGATAGCCTGTGCTCCAGACCAGTTGGAAAGGAAAGTGGTCTATGTAACGGGCGCTAATCCGTGTTCAGAAATTTTCTTCAGAAGCTGAAGAAAAATTAGTTTATGCAACTAATAATTTTGCATAATTACTATTTGTTTTGTTATCAGAAAGAAAAGCCTGTCTCATGCGAAGAACTCACATTACAATACAAAGAATAGGAGATTTGAATGCCCGCTAATCCTATTGACTTTTTACGACCGTACAAAGTGACAACGATCAGCCCTCGTTTGTTTCAAACACACATATTCATAAAGACATCTATTGTGTTTGTCACTGATTTCATTGCAGCCAATCAGATGTGCGAAAGAATGCTCTTAATTATTTTGCAATTCAATTCATCGTCTGAACACGGATTAGCGCTCCGTTGCACAGACCATTTTCCTTTCCAACTGGTCTGGAACACAGGCTATTCACAAGAAAGCTCCAGGGACTTCGAGGACTGTGATGCTTCGATCTGCAAGAAAGCCTGCTTTCTTGCAATATGATCCGAAGCAAGATTTCCGTTGTTGTAAATAAATGGCACTGTTGAATGATAAAGAACTTTATTGAGAATTTGTTAATGTTACATTTCATTTTCGAGTTAACGACCATTTTGTAGAATTAGCTGATGACGTAATTTTGTGTGAAAAAATAAAGACATTTTACAAGGTTGACTATATTTCCAACGGGAAATCCCATCAAAAGATGCTTTCAATTACCTTGGCTTTCTTAACATCATATCAATTCGTTAAAAAATTCATATTCCATAGAAATTTGATACTAAATGTGGTTACTAAAAGTTATATACTATGGAGGAGGCGCACGCAAAGAAACAGACAAATTTTTGGCACATTGAGGCCTTTCGAGCCTGCATTCTCATCAGAGTGTGACTTTTACGATTTATCAGAGAATCAGAGAGTACTTTTACGATTTATTGACTTTTCCTCGTAAAAGTCACGCTCTGATGAGAACGCAGGTCGAAAGGCCTCAGTCTGCCAACAATTTGTCTGTTTCTTTGCGTCCGCCTCCCCCATAGTATATAATTTTTATATTCCATATATGTAGCTTTGCCGAATATTTCTTGCAACTGTAACCTTTCAAAGATAAGATACAGCTATATTTCCATACCTTATCCCATTAATTTGCTAACAAAATGGGGGTAATCAGCTGATATCTAGAATCTGTGGATAATTCAACAACGAAATGAGAGGTCAAACATTCTAAACAGCATTTTAATCATTCAACAGCGCTATTGATTTGCATCAATAAAAACTTCGCTTCAGGTCAATTTTAAATTCGACCAATCAATGCAAATCATAGAATTGTCACCAGTGATTCACTGAGTTTCAAAATTTACAAGTACAGTGTAGTACATGCAACACCAAATCAGCCATGCCATGCCATTGTAAAAACTCTTAACATTTCACCATGAATAGTGCGAAGATGCCAGCAAAAATAGAACTGAAATGAAACCTAAATATAAGGGAGGTTCACAAACACTGCCTCTTCCTTTCGCCTTCTTCTTTGCTGGTGGGGTTACCACATTTGGAGGAGCAGTGATCAGAGAAGATGGGTAGTCATCACTTGGTCGATTTTCACACCATTGATCGGAGGCTGCAAGGAAATAGTGAAAATTGCTGATACATTTTTCAAAACAGCCCTCCTAGACTTGCCCTAAGTCTCTTTCGTTATCTTATCCAGGCGTTCTCGGTCGGCAGTGGAGCGAGCAAGCGAGCAAACTTTCGCAGCTCACGACCGACCAAGTAGGCCCGAATAAGATAAACGAAAGAGACGTGGGGCAAGGCTACAGCCCTCTAAACAAAGAAACTTTTTGAGCCACCCGGGAAAGTTGGTAAAGCACATCAAATTTGCATACCGGGTGAGCCAGGAATAATTTCCCTCTTTTTGAAAATTATAGCACCAAGAGTATTTGGTGGATTGGAATGAATAAAGTTCTTCTTGATAGCTGCGAGATTGAAGTATATTTCCGCTTTTTCTTGTGTTTTTATGAGCACTGAATTATAGGTAAATTTTAAATTACAATAATTTCATGGTTGTTGAGTGCCAGGAAAAGGAAACACTCGATCAAATCAACAAGGACAGATTTTGTAAGACAATAGCATGAGTTGCTTTTGTTGACACCTGAATTCAAAGCGATTAGCGACTGCCAACAAAGGAAATTCTATCAACCAATAATTCAAAACAAACAGAGCCGCAAAAGTTTCTCTGAAAGCCGGGTAGCTAGCGCGCTCGTTGTGCATTTCAGACATTATTTTCAAGAGCAAACATGAGCACATATCGAAAGAAGAAGGATATATCTACAAATCTACCACGAGAATTTTATTTCTTTTTTTCAGAAGCTGAGCAGTAAGTGTCTTAATTACACAAAAAAATTAGAGAATTGAATTAAATGCCCAAGGAAAGTGTGTAGATATATCCTTCTTCTTTCGATCTATGCTCATGTTTGTTCTTAAAAGCAATTTCTGGAATGCACAATGAGCGCGCTAGCTACCTGGGTTTCAGAGAAAATTTTGCGGCTTTTATTGTTTTGAATTACTGGTTGAGGGAATTTCCTTTGTCTGCGATCGTTAATCGCTTTGAATTGCAGTGCCAATGAAAAGCAGCTCGGGCTATTGTCTTATAAAATCTGTTCTTGTTTACTTTACCTATCCTATATCAATCAATGCTTATGAAAAAGTGGTGAGAAAAATCAAAAAAACATTTTGGTCTTTCGGCCTTTAAACAGAAAACTCTTGGTACTATACATTTACAAAAAGTGGAAACATCTTTGTAGCTCACCTGGTAGAAAAATGACACAAAGTAAAAAAATTCTGACATAAATAGAGATAAGAGAGATCGACGGAAAATGCAACAGAAAAATCATGTGAAAAAGGAAGAATTGGAAAAAAATATCTACACCTGTTAATTACGCGTTCAGAAATTTCACATCTGTAAGCGACGGGTGATCTTTCGAATCTCTACGAATATCAGGAAAGCTCAGAAGAACACAACAAAAACCCTGGTTTGCAGAGAAGGAACGAATACAGGGTAGATTACATTACGCCCTACTTCAGAGGGGCCTCAAACGGTTATGATTGAGCAAAATATTGAAGGGCTTTTTCTATGTTTTCTAAGAGAGCCAAGAGTGTTACATGTTGATGTTCGTTGTGGTCCTTATGCTCAAGTCAAGAGAGCGTCACAAAACAGATTTTCTGAAAATGATCGAACAAAAACGAAAGTCCATTCTTGTTCTAGCAGGGGCTCAAAGCTCAGTTTTGTCCCCAGGGCCTCACAAAGCCTTTCGGCCTGCCTGCAGAACCTCTTGGAATACTATTACTGTTTAAAGGAGCCAATACCCATGTTCGAGAAAAAATGATATTTCTTTTAGAGGTCTCCCATTCCTCATTAGAATATTTTGAGAAAGGGTATTTCAACTCTGAAAGATCTATGTTTGTTAAGAAATTGTCCCAAAGAGATAATTAAATAATCTTAGAAAATTAAGACTTACGGTTAGCTTCACTCATAACAAATCGATACCAAAATGGGACATCTACTTGCTCGCAAGCTGTATCACAATAAAATGCAAATTTGATCGATGTTGCTGTTGCCAAAGAGCATGATCTCAACCGTCCCTAAAAGTCAAGATTAATCATTGAAGTTACCGTAAAAATATGTAAAAAATGGTAAAATAGCTGTCCAAATGTTGCAATGTTATTCCAAGGTGTTTTGCTGCGAACGGTGTTTTTAGTGGTGTTTTAAAAAGTTCGATAAATTTAAAAACATTAAACGATGGAGGAATGTTAGCCTCTATTGATCACATTGTTGGTGTTCATTACATTTAACCCTGTGGAGGAACAAGGGCAAATTTTGTAATACAATAGCATGAGTTTCTTTTGTTGACATCTCAATTCAAAGCGATTAGCGATTGCAGACAAAGGAAATTCTCTCAAGCAGCAATTCAAAACAAACAAAACCGCAAAAGTTTCTTTGAAACCCAGGTAGCTAGCAAGCTCGTTGTGCATTCCAGAAACAGTTTTTAAGGGCAAACATGAGCATAGATCGAAAGAAGAAGGATGCATCTACACATCTGCCGCGGGCATTTTATTTGTTTGGTTAAAAAAAACCGTTTAGGAGGCGATTAAATTCTCTTATTTTTTTAGGTGTTATTAAAACATTTACTGCTCAGCTTCTGGACGAAAGAAATAAAATGCCCGCGGCAGATGTGTAGATATATCATTCTTCTTTCGATCTATGCTTATATTTGCCCTTAAAAATATTTTCTGGAATGCACAGCGAGCGAGCTAGCTACCTAGGTTTCAGAGAACTTTTGCGGCTTTGTTTGTTTTGAATTACTGGTTGAGATAATTTCTTTTGTCTGTGATCGCTAATCGCTTTGAATTGAGGTGTCAACAAAAGCCATTCGTGCTATTGTATTACAAAATCTGCCCTTGTTCTGTGGAGGGGGATGCGGCAGTACAAGACTTTTCGTTGGACTGGGTTTTGCTACCAGCTTTTAAGAATGCTATCCAGTTCTAATTGCCAAAATTTGGCAATTTGGCTAATTACCCACTTTTATGATGAGTTTTGGCCGAAAAATATCCAGTTTTAATGATCCACCCCCCTGATTTCAGCAAAAACGATAAATTTCTATGGAAAGCCTACCGAAAAGTGACAATTGTTTAGGGAATTTTGGGTCCAGAAAACGCATGTACAAAACACATGTTTTGTACCGTACCCCCCAAGGACATTCATAAAGTCGCTTTTAGCAAGGAAAATATCAAGAGCTATGACAGTTTCAAACCTTCTTCCAGCAAGAGACCTCATGTCTTAAAGCCTTCCAAAATGCAAAGGCTTTCCCAGTAACTATAAGCGAAATATTCCTCAATGTCCCATCACCCTCCGAGACCTTCATGCGGCTACAGCCACGGGATCTCGTCTGTTTCCCAACTGTGGAAGTATCGCTCGGCCAAAAATCTCTTTCAGATAACAAGGACAGATTTCGTAAGACAATATCATGAGTTGGTTTCGATTGACACCGCAATTCAAAGCGATCAGGGATCGCAGACAAAGGAAATTCTCTCAACCAGTAATTCAAAACAAGCAAAGCCGCAAGACTTTCTCTGAATCCTAGGTAGCTAGCTCGCTTATTGTGCATTCCAGATATTGTTTTTAAGAGCAAACATGAGTATATATGGACAGAAGGAGGATGTATCTACACATCTACCTCGGGCATTTTATTTCTTTGGTTCAGAAGCCGAGCAGTAAGTGCTTTAATTACACCCAAAGAACAAGAGAAATGAATCGCCCCCAATCAGCTTTTGAATCAAATAAATTAAATGCCCGTGGCAGATGTGTAGATATATCCTTCCTCTGTTGATATATGCTCATGTTTGCCCTTGAAAACAATTTCTGGAATGCACAACGAGCGAGCTAGCCACCTGGGTTTCAGAGAAATATTTGCGACTTTGGTTGTTTTGAATTTATGGTTGAGAGAATTTCCTTTGTCTCCGATCACTAATCGCTTTGAATTGAGGTGTAAATCAAAATCAACTCGTGCTATTGTTTTACGAAATCTGTCCTTGTTTGGATCGCAGACAAAGGAAATTCTCTCAACTACTAATTCAAAACAAGCAAAGCCGCAAGAGTTTCTCTGAAACCCAGGTAGCTATCTCGCTCACTCAGCATTACAGAAATCGTTTCTAAGATCAAACATGAGCATATGTCGAAAGGAGAAGGATCTATCTCGGGATCTATCTACACATCTGCCTCGGGCATTTTATTTCATTGGCTCAAAAGCCCATTTGGAGGCGATTCAATTCTCTTATTTTTCTTGGTGTAATAAAAACCCTCACTGCTCGGCTTCTGAACCAAAGAAATAAAATATCGCTGAAAGGTTCATCCTAAAGCAATCACATGAGATTTTGAGTGACATTGGTATTAAGGTACTCGGGCAGCAGTTTTTACGATGCAATGATATGATTAAATTAACGTACATTTCCACATTCTCGTAGTGTTCCACCTTGATCACCAACACTAAAAGAAAACAAAGTAATGAAATTACAAGCTAATCTAACTTCTTGTGGATTTCTTTCATATACTAATATATTTTAACTATAAGAATATGAGCCAGTACTGTATTGAAAGTTTCTTAAAATTATCAGATTATTGTGGGAAGTTAGAGCTTCATATGAGTTTCTTAATTAAAGGTTCCATAACGATCGTCATGTTTCCTACCTGAGCTCTCGTGAACATAGTTCTTTTGAAGCCTTTCCAATGTTTGGCTTTACCATATTGGACATTTTAATGGGGGCATTACTGAAGTTCTCCATTAAAATGAATAGTTTTTTTTGTTAAATTTTCGCAGGAGTTTCTTAATTTTTTGGCAATCTTAAATTTGGGCTCTTCTTAGAAAAAAACAAGTAAAAAAAATAACACCCACTAAAATTCTATAAATAAAGGTGAGAAGTTGCTCAAATCTAAAGCACATACTGTAACCAGATGTGCCAAAAAAGAACCTCACGCGTTGGACGGAGTGAATAGAAAATTCGCTATGTGAAGAATATTTGATAAATTGGAAAGGATTAAAGTTTGGTTGAAATCCGAAAGGCTGAAGTATTTTTCGTGGTTTTTTAATTTTTCTGAGCATTGGAAATAAAGGTAAAATTGAATTTATAAAAGTTCCTTCACTATGATATGGACGAAAAGGGCCTTCGCTTGATATGGTAGTATTCCTCTTAAACAATGATCTTCACAAAAGTATTACATACTGCAAAGCTCTATCAAGCCCCCTCTCTATTAAGCCCCCTCTCTAATAAATCCCTCCCCTCTAAGACAACATTTAAATCAGCCCCGCCCCACTCATTATTAAGCCTCCCCCCACTTATATCAAATTCCAGAGGTTACCAACATTTGCATGTTAATTTTGATATGATTCGAGATAAAACTGTGTCGAATTTAAGTATTTGATCGTAAAATTGTAAGTTGAATCTGCAAAATATTGTGTACAAGAACTAAAAAGGAAAAACATTTATCCTTGTCATTTCATTTTGTGAATGGTCCCCCCTATCTAATAAGCCCCCTCTCTTTCAAGCCCCCATCTGCAGGGTCCGAAATTAAATAAACCCCTCGGGGGCAAGTTAATGCTTCTATATTTTGTAAAGATTCAATTCTTAACTCTTGAGGACCCTCGAGAGATGAAACGCATTTCTTTATAATTCTGATGAAGTGTCGGTTTTGGGCCTCTTTTCACTCATTTTGAAGCATTGGATTGTTCGTATATTAAAATTCACCTGCATTTCCAGTGCTCAAAGAGCAACGAAAACTACTTCAGCCATTTGGCTATCGACTAAATTTTGATTCATTCCGTTTCACAAATTTCATATGCATCAAGTTTTTTTAGCGCACTCGGCATATGGTATGTGAATGAACTTTTTTAGTGACTTACCAGATCCTTGCACCATTTGTATCCATTTCACTCTGCAAAGAATTAGAAAGGTTAACATAATACCTCAATGCAGTATATGAAAATGATGTTGCATGAACACAATGTTGCAAATTCAAGTTCTATGATTCAAACATCTTTTTAAGTGGCAAGCTTATACAAAGATGTTACTTTCTTTAACTCTGTCACAAACAAATTTCCCTTGAGAGTTTGAGATAGCAGGGTTTAACTGTACAAACCTTTATTTCAATGTATGCCGTGCTTGGAATTCCAGTTACACTGACACAAGGAGTCACTTTTTTGCCATCCGTATAAGGCAAGGTTGATGCGTAATACCCAAGGGGGATGCTTGAAGATGGATTCCTGTCATAATTTGAAATATTGATTTGTGTATACGATTTGCAATTGTTAAAGTTTAACTGCTGACCTGAAACTAAAGAGAGCATATTTTCAAAGGTTTTGTAAGCAATATGCAAATTGTTGACTAAGTGTCAAAGTTAGAAATCTCTACAATCTTCTGCTTGACAGCATTCCTTTGAAGTGCTAAGGTTGCCAGCCTTGAAAAATTGGAGTGCACACAGGGTAAGTTGTTTGCCATTAGGGCCTGGTGAAATCAGCGGAGGCCATCCACAGTCCACCAAAGGCATACCCCAGACAAACACAAATTTTTTTGGTGCAAAGGGCCTTTAGACGGGGAAAATAAGCTAACCATCTAAGCAAGTGCCTAACCACAATTTTTAAGGTTTATATTGTTAGAATAGGCCATTGAGATTAATTAAAGACTATGTGCCATTTCTGAAAAGTTTCGAATGTCACGTGATCGATGACGTCAAAGAAGAGATTGTGTCCCTAAATACTTCGATAACTTTTGACAGATGTGTTTTATTAGCTTGGGATTTGCATAGTTGAAAAGAGCATTTGAAGAGCTTTCGAATGATGTATAGCTTTTTGCAATTTAGTGAAATGCGAAAAATTTTCCATGACGTCATCAATTACATGACGTCATAATTGACTAATTTTAAAACCATTTCAGCTGAGATTTTTTCCTTGATTTGTACTAAATCAACCATGTAGATTCCGAATCTGCAGTCAGAAAACACTAATAATTCATAGGAATGTAAATTTTTTCTTGTCATTTTCCCTATTGTGTTCAAACTGAGGCAAATATAAAGGGAAAATGCCCAAGCCCAAATTGATATACCTATGAAATATAGGTATTTTTTGACTGCAGATTCGGAATCTATGTGGTTCATTTGGTAAAAATCAAGGAAAAAATTTCAACTAAAATGGTTGAGAACATTTATCAATTATGACGTCATGTCATTAATGACGTCATAGAAATTTTTTTGAATTTGACTAAAATGCAAAAAGCTATACATCATTCGAAAGCTCTTCAGACGCTCTTTTCAACGATGCAAATCCCAGGTTAATCCAATATATCTGTCAAAAGTTATCGAAGTATTTAGGGACACAAGCTCTTCTTTTACGTCATCGATCACGTGACATTCGAAACTTTTCAGAAATGGCACATTGTCTTAAATCAATCTTAATGGTCCATTCTAACAATATAAACCTTAAAAACTGTGGTTAGGCACTTGCTTAGATGGTTAGATTATTTTCCCTGTCTATTTTTAATGATTTTTATGTCAATGTTGCTGATGGCATAACAAAGACAATCCCAATGACTCCAAAGTCTCCTCTTGACTATTTATCTAACAGAACTTGCAACTCACTTTTTCTTTCTCCAGCTACTTTGATAGAAGTTCATGACCTAATCAATATTTTAAATCCTTCCAAATCTGTAGGTCCTAATAGTATACCGATAAAATTACTTAAAATTATTGGATATTCTATTTCCCCACTTGTTGCTCTTCTCGTGAATCAATCTTTCCAGTCTGGTATTTTCCCTGATAAACTGAAAATTGCCAAAGTGATATCTCTTTTTAAAAAAGGAAATCCCGAGCTACCATCAAACTACAGGCCAATTTCTCTTTTACCCATCTTCAGCAAGATATTTGAGAAGCTAATGTACAAACGACTTTATAGATTCCTTGAAATTCATAAAGTTCTTTATTCTTTACAATTTGGATTTCAAGAAAACCACTCAATTGATCATGCCCTTGTGAGTTTGACAGAAACTGTAAGAAATACACTTGATAATAAAAGATTTGGTTGTGGTATTTTCATTGATCTACAAAAAGCTTTTGATACAGTTAATCATAGAATTTTGCTATCAAAATTGGAACATTATGGTGTTCGTGGATGTGCCCTTGAATGGTTTAGATCATATCTGTCTGATAGAAAACAATATGTTTCTGTTAACGGAAGCAATTCTAACTTACTTTCAATTACTTGTGGTGTACCACAAGGTTCTGTACTGGGTCCATTACTCTTCCTTCTTTATATTAATGATCTACCAAATGCTTCTAAGAAACTTAATTTTTATCTCTTTGCTGATGATACAAACATCTACTACGAATCCAAAGATTTATCTCATTTGATTAAAATTGTCAACAAACAGCTGAGATTAGTAAAGAGGTGGCTTGATGCTAATAAATTATCATTAAACATTGATAAGACAAATTATATGATTTTTCATTCTTCATCTTTCAAAGTTCCCTCTGATTCTGATGTCAAAATAGGCAAGAAACGTATTAAAAGAGTTAAGTTTGTTAAGTTCTTAGGTCTCCTCCTGGATGAGCATCTTAGCTGGAAATACCATCTCAGTGAACTCTCTAAGAAATTAGCTAGAACATGTGGAATGTTTTTCAAAATTAGGAACTTACTTCCATTAGATGTTTTACTTTGCTTGTACAATGCTTTGTTTCTGTCCTTCTTACAATATGGTCTTATTGTTTGGGGGCAAACTTATGCGTCATACATTGATCCAATTTTCAAATTACAGAAAAAAGCAGTCAGAGCTATCTCATTTCAGCCTCGCATGTCTCCCTCTCTTCCAATCTTCAATGATTTTAAACTTCTGAAACTTTCTGAGATTTTTGAACTCCGGCTCTTAACTTTTGTTTTTGATTCAGTTAATAAAACCTCACCTAGTTGCTTTCATGACTTTTTCTTATTTAGTTCATCTGTTCATCAATATTCCACAAGACAGGCCAGTCAAGGTGATTTATTTATGTCTCGGAAAAACAGTCTTCAATATGGTCTAAAGTCAATTCGATATCTTGGTGCTAAACTTTGGAATACATTACCAGTGGAACTCCGAAATGCTTCATCAAAAATATCGTTCAAAACAAAACTAAAAATTTTCTTATTGAAAAATGTCAACCGATGAATCTACACTGCCACAATTTCTGTTAACCTGTGAAAAGAAAATGCATAATTATTTAAATTCATCTAAACACACCTGATATTATCTTAGGATAGGGGGGGCTCTCTCCTCGATTAGTTTACCTATTGAGAGAGCTCCTCCTTTAAGTAATTCCCTGTATGCAATTTATTTAGTTCCTCCTTGTATTTGTATATTGTACTAAGTTTTGGTATTACTGTATTAATTTTTGTAACTTATCTTTTATCTTTGTAGTTTAGTCATATGTTTGTATAGTTAGTAGTTAGGACTATAAATTGTATATTGTGGAATTTAAAATATATGAACTGAAACTATCCTAGACTGGTGTGGCCACCAAGGTTGATATTACACTTTACATATTGTTTCTGAATATAAATGAATATACACCCAAGAAAAGTTGGGTGGGCATTCGTGTTTTGCAAAGGACTACAGGGTGACATTGTTTCTTAGGGTGACTTCGTTCACGCAATTCTTGAAATCATTCAATAATTTTGAAGAATGGTTGGCAATCTGAGGGTATGAATTGATCAAAGAAGCATCTTACAGGAGGGCGCAACACTCCAAGGACACTTCTTTCATTAAGGGAAAGGGGCACTTCCTGAAATAAAAAATGACACTTTCTTATTGCAAAATCTTGGTCCGGGGGAATGTGCCTCAAGCCTTTCAGTGCCCCTGGCCCTGGTTCCCATGTCTATGTACGATTCCACTGAGTGAGCAAAGGTGAGCAAGGCACCTTGCCTTGAGCATTAGCAAGTTTTTGTGACAGTCAGTATTGTAGTTTTTAGTGATTCTGCGAAATTGTAATTCAACTACTTTGCATCATAACTACCTCTTCTAGTTCTATTTCTACTAGTCTTTTGCATGCAGTGCAATAAGGCCCTCTTATCTCAAGATAGATGCAAAATCAAGCAATTGGATTATAGCTGTTTTGTAGTCATGCATAAGTCAAGTAACTCTTACTCAGACAAGACACAGAAACAATAATATCCAAGTTTTTAAATTTTAGGCCACTTTTTTATTCTCATCACAAAATGACATGGATGGCAGCAATAATCAAATCTCGAGTCCTTGCCTTCTTGTGTGATCGAATCGCAAACGACAATTACTCACCCTCACAGCAAATCAGCAGCAGTATGGCTGGCAAAGCAAAGAGAATCATCTTGATGGGCAATCTCAGCAATTTCTTTTCTTCTTTGAATTCTGCTCATTCCTTTCTATACATACCTCTGCTCTGCTCTGCTCTCCTATTTTGCTTCTCTCTCTTCCTCTTCCGCCTTGCTTTTGCTTCGCAGAGGTCCCTTGTTGAAGTCACGTGAAGCTTTTGTTGCAAATGGCGGGAAACGGGAAACCCTTGAAAGTCTGATAATTCTAAAAGAAGTTTTCAGTGCTGGGTCAAATTGTTAGTTTCTTATAAAAGAATAACCAAATGTTACAGAAGTAAGCGAAAATAAAGAAATGGTTTCTCGAATATTTTTCCCCAGTACTGGAGTCTATTAATATCTCAATGATCCGAGAGTTGAGTTGCGCGTAATAACCTAACTGTTAACTGTAGGTTGATGCACAGTAATTTTGTAGATAGATGGATAGAGTTGCTTATAACCAGTTTCTGATAAAGATTACATTTTTGATGAAAGTTTTTCGGGATTTTTTCTTTTGTCCTTTTCCCTCAAAAATGTGTTCTATCACCCATCTTGTATTGCTATTCTACAACGCATGCGCGAATGGAGCAGAAGAGACGAGACGAGACGAAAAGAAAAGAACAGAGCTGGCGGTTGAAGATAATTTTGCAGGTAACTATTTGTTTTTCATGCGATCGAAAAGCGCTAAATGTTGCTATGAAATTTAGTATTGTGGTGATCTCCTGAAAGTGACTGCAGTAAAGTATTTCCCTTTTAGAGGGGAATGGGAAGGTCTCGGAAAAAGGGCCTCTAAATGATTAAATATTTTAGGCCCACACCACACGGGTGTGTTCAAATGGCAACACAAATTCCTGCGCAGTGTCCTTTTCAAGTTGAACTATTAATTTGTGAAAAGTCCATAATGTGTGGGAATTTGCAATTCAATAAATAGTTAGGTTAGGAAACATGCATGATTTAGCCTAGGCATAGTAATAGTAGCGAGTGAAATGTAGTTGAAGTTGCGAGCTGCGAGTAGACGTTAAAAAGCTGCCAGGGACGCAAAATTAACAATATATCTTTTGTTCTTGCATGCAAGAACCAGTTATTGTAGCTGCAAGCAACGAGCTTGACATTTTTTCATAGTTTTTTTCTGTAATGAATAAAAGTTAAAAACAAATAAAATTGACCTCGCTACAGTTGCATTTGGTACAAATACTAATCGGCAGCACTCGCTGATTGATGTTATATCTGGTTTATATAATACCCTATTCTCTTGACTTTCTAGTTGGTGGAAAGACGGCCAGGTTAGAAACTCGGGTGACTTGATCAGGTGAAATTTATCACTGCAAAAATATAATGTTTGATGGCATTATTTGGACCTTCCTTGGTCAAAGAAATCACAAGTATCCTTTGTTTTTTTAAATAAGGCCTTTTCTAGAATTTACCTGAGTTTTCCCTGAGTTTTCATTCTGGCTCTATAAGAAAAACCGGAAACTTTGGCAGTTCGGACAAAATGTAAAAGTACTATAAAGCTAAAGCAAATGCTTTGAAACGTTAAATTCCAGCAAGAACCATTAGTAGACACTGTTATTGCCTATTTCCACAGAGAATCCTAACTTAAATGTTGCGGCGGGCCCAAGTTTCATGGCCATAGACCTTTTAGTTGTTCTGAAGAGAATCAGAATTGAACGATATTTCCAGTCCTTTTCGGGAATAAAACAACACGCGTGCCAACGTGTGCGTGTGCGATCGCACACGTCAAACGAAAAGGCCTGATATTTCGCAACGTTTTGTAGCATTTTCGAATGTGCACAATAGTGATAGAAACTCTAACGCCACTCGTTCGAACCTCGCATATAAAAATATATAAAAACAATGAATAGTGATAGAAGCTCTTGCCACTCGGTCAAACCTCTCATATAAAAATGTATAAAAACAATGCTTAATCCAGGCTCTTCTGTAGAATAGCTAAAATTTTATGTACGAAGTAAAACGAGTACATATAGGAGTGGAGTTGCGTAACGCACTCAGTAACTAACTCACGAACCAAGAACGCATTCCGCGAACCAGCTAAGAATGCCAAGAATGCAAGCAGTTGCCAACTGCTGTATTGTTGCTGCTCCTCCGCACCATCAGATCACTGCATTTGCTGAGACTTTTTTGGCAGAGCACCAGGAAAACAAACCATTTGCACTAATTATTTCGATGTCATGTGATCAACGAAAATTCTAGAAGGAACGTTGTGACGCAGTCGATTCATGTCTAATTCGACCACAAATGAGCCCATTAACCATATTGCATGTTGCTCTCTTTACGAAAGTGTTGGCAGATTTTCAACTCAACAATTTTGGATACTGGAAGTAAATATCTTCAATGGTACCCGGACTTCTGCTTGGGAGCCAAATCCCACAATGGCTACATTGCTTTTATATGTCACCGCAAAGGTCCCCGCGTTCAACCTCAAAGATTCTTGCTATTTTCAAGGTTGAGTTGGGTTAGAGCTTCACTATCGTACACATTCCAAAATTCTAGAAAATCTATAAAAATATTGTAGATTCAGATTTTCCTAGAATAGCAAAAAGATCTATTGTAGATCGCAGATGCTGTAACTGCTTTTGAAACCTGACACGGGACTGTTGACGTCAGGCCTCAATCAATAACTTGATGGGGTAAATGAACGTCTGGTTTCAAATTTTACTTTCTTGGGGCAAATGTTACAGTTGACTCGAGTTGACTCTGTGCCGCTGTGCAAGCATCAATCCACGGGAACATGTTTTTGTTTTAGGTCGAACAAGGGATGCGAGGACCCCTTAAAAACTAGTTCTTGTGTGCTGAAGGACTGCCCCCTCCAGTAGAAAATAGAAATATGAAACAAGAAAAGTAGGACCCCTTAAAAACTAGCTCTTGTGTGCTGAAGTGCTGCCCACTGCAGTAGGAAATAGAAATATGAAACAAGAAAAGTATCGGAATTGCCGCAGCTTGGAAGAAGCTCATTGCTCCCATCTGAAGGTCACCATGTGCTCCTTCCTGCCTCCAATGGTTATTTGGAAGCATTTTCCCTAAGCTGTTGTGCCGTACCAGCGTTCTTCGAATATGGCTAATGGGCCCCTTTTTCTGAAAGGCAGAGGATATTTATGACTTCTTTTATAAATAAAGATCCAAATAATATAACACTATCAAACAATTTTGCAGTGATAGATATTCGCCGGTATCGCCCAAGTTTTTCGACCTGGATGGCCAGCATAGCTTCCAAATCTTTAAAAAGGCTGGTGTAAAATTGAGTGACCTATTTCTTTGTACTGAATGACTTCAAAGAAACTTTTGCTATTTCTCTATAATTCTACCGTTGGACTTTTCTGAAATCTTAAATAGTTTCAGAGTTGGAGTGTTTTTCTTCTTTTTCAGGAATTCAAGAAAAATTGTTGAAAAAACTTAAAACCATCGTAATTTCTAAACCGTTAGATGCAACATGAAGTAATTTTGAAGAAAACCATAGTTTATGAATGCCTACAATATGGTATCAAGCAAAAGTCTGCCATTCATCTAGTTTATGATTTAGAAATTTGATGACGTCACATCCTCAAATGAGCTGAAATGTAGAATACGCTGTAATTTTGAAAAATATTCAAAATTTCTGGAAACTCCAACGGCAGAATTATAGATAAGTATGTAAAGTTTCTTTCAAGCCATTCAATTAGAAGAAATAGGTCATTGAATTTTACACCCACCTTTTTAAGACAATTTAAAGATTTGGAACCTATGCTTGGATGGCCAGGAAAGACCCCTCACATTTAATTCATTTAAATCCCTGTAATGATCTGAATCTTTTTTGGCGCACCTGGTATATCACATGTTTACCTTCTTTCAGGATGGATGCAATTAGGAGTTACGGAAATGAAGAACGCCGAGGAAGAAATGACAAACAATATGGTTATAACAATGAAAGGAATGGTAGGGATGCACAAAATAGAAGACAACCGCAAGATAGATTCTCTTACAAAGGAGGGAGGAATGAGCGGGAGATTGGAAAAGGCAGCCCATCAAATATGGAATGGAATTCTTACAATGAAGACAGTCAAGAGAGATATGGTGACAAGAATCCAAGAGACCGAAGAACAGATTACGATTCAAGGGAATATGATCAAAGCAGAGGGGAAAGAGATTCTGAGGACTCTCGTCAGTTTAGGGACAGAGAAAGGGACAGGAATAAAGATAGAAGCAGAGAAATCCTGAGAGACAGAGAAATAGATAGAGAATTAGAGAGAGCCAGATATGGTGACAGATCAGAGAGAATACCAAGAGACAGAGAAAGGCCTAGATCTATAGAAAGAGATTGGGGAAGAGACAGAGAAAGAGGGAGGATCATAGATAAGGATAGTAGAAGAGGCAGTGAAAGAGATAGATCAAGAGATAGATCAAGAGAGAGGGAAAGAGACCCTTACAGAGACAGAGAGAGAAGAAGGGATGATGTAAGTATTGTACCTAGGGGCTCTTCTATGTTGAGAGCCAGAGGCAGGGAAAATAGCCAAGGGCCCAGTTGTTTAAACCACGATTAGCGCTAATCTTGGATTAAAGGCATAATTCTGTAGCCATTTGCATAGTCCTAAGCTGATGTTAGCCTGAGATAGTTTTGACAATTGGCCCTGGAATCTCTGTAAAACACGGACAAGACCTTCTTGTTGTTATTTTGTTGAAAACAGTAGGGCCTATTGCTCTTTATTGACTGCATGAATTTGAACTTTTATGTTCTGAAAGCCATTATCATCAGTAACTGTTCTCACAAATCAGGACAGGATAGATGCTGAAATGATTTCGTGGATACATTTACCGTAAAAGCTCTACTGAAGGTGTTGTGGCGCAGTGGTGTAATCCTCTGACTTTGCAGCCAGAACAGTCAGGCGGACAAAGTCTCCCCACTTGAGCGTCATGACAAGGGGTTGCGGACTCAATTAGCGCTTAGCTACTTCTGTGATCCCAGCGCTTGGCGCTAAAAACCAGAACTTCACCTTTACTGAGAGCCCCTCTCTAACGTTTTCACATTTTCAACTGAATTGATCAAAGGGAACATTATGTAATTTTCCATAATCCTAGAGACAGCATTTTTGATATTGTGATTATGATAGTATTTTTATATTTGATAACATTTTAAGTTTTGTGAAAGGATTAAACTGATTAAGGAAAATCAATATGACCAACACAAGAAATAGAAATACAAGAAAAAGTTCTATGAGATATAGATGGTAGCAAGCAAAAGTCTATAGCTTTTATGGTTTACGATTTAGTAATTTGATGATGCTGCAACTAAAACTAGTGGGAATTGTATAAATGCTGTTATTCTGAAAATAATGATCATATTAAAAATGCCCTCTCTGGGATTATGGTAAATTACACAAAGTTCCCTTTGATCAATTCAGTTGAAAGAACAGAGCAATAACATGAAAGAACAGGGAAATAACATGTTTTACATGAATGATTATTTAAATTTGAAACTTGAATTTGGTAGGGTAAGGATTTGAAAGTTGTTGCAAAGATTTAAACCCTATGCTGTCTTTGTGCGTATTGTAAGAATCCTTCAGTTTCTGAGTTTTTGTCTGCAGAAATCAGACAGAGATCGAGACAGAAATAGAGAAAATGAGGACAGATACCCAAGAGGAAGGAGGCGAAGCAGTGCAGATAGAGAAAAAGAAGCTGCCGAGAGAGAAAAAAGTGCCCCTTCTGCGCATATCATGGTACGAGGATCAGCGTCTGCTCTTACCAAAGAAGAAGAGGTTTGTTACTTGTTGTTGACCATTTCTTTAATGCCATAGACAAATTTAGCTTTACACCTACTTCAAATCATGTGTTTTAATCCACTTGAGTAAACTTTCTTTCCATCCAAGTTAAGAACTTGTGCCATGGCAAGCCAAGCATGATGCAAGTAACTAATTGTATCTACAGTTAAAGGCATGATTTCCCAAGTGCATGGTTACTTAACCTGAAGCTGGTATAAACAGCATTATCTGAAGTTGTCTGTTCTCAAGAATTCTTCGCATTTTGATAGAATTTTGAGATGCAGGAAACAAGAGATTTACTGCAGATGAAATCTTCTCATGAAAAAAGTAGATGTCTTCTTCATAAGTCATGAGCAACAATTTGTCAGATTGACTCAAATGAAGCCGCAAACTCTAAATTGAAGTCTATTTTATGCAACTGCATAAACACCAAGAAAAGTAAAAATACAGCTCCTCCACATCAGCCACATCAACGGGGCTCAATTTCTTGGGACGTAATTTGTGGGATTTGTAAAAACTCTTCCAGATCACTGTTTTGACTGATTTGAGGCCTAGTTTAGACATTGTTTTTTCACCGTGTCGAATCGAACTGTATTAGAAACGTTTGGGTACGCAAACTATTTTGGGCAAAGGAATGATTCTCTGAAATTTTTCTTACCTTATCCTTGCTTGTTTGGTTTGCCTGGTTGGGGGGCCTGGTTCCGTAACTGCGAACTCCTTGCCACTCTCTGCTCGTGTACAACACTGTCTGTTCTGCCTTGATAAACTGTACCAACACTACAACCAGCTAAAGGGCACGCAAACTAGCTGAAGGCTGGTTCTCATTACTTTGTTGACAAAATCACTTTTGATTCTGCTCGTAAACCAAACACCTTCACTTCCGCCATAAACACGTTTAAACATCGTTTAAACATCTAGTTTAAACCACGTTTTTAAAATGGTCACTTTTCACAATTCACATCTCTATACACGAGTCTTGTTTTTTACCATCCAGCTTGCCAAAGAGCTACAACGTCATTCATTGGAGTATCAGGACATCAAAATTGTCAGAAATAGACTTGGTATGTACATCCTATCCTTTATGACTTAATTAACACTGACAATGAATAAATGCAAGGCTGTGTAACAATGAAATGTCAACATAAAGCACCAGGTGCTCTTAAGCAAGGTATCCAGAATTATACTTGTTGTCCCAAAAAGTACTCCGGTTTGAAAGATGACGGAAATTCGATTCTAAAACCTATTATAAACTTTCTTTTTGATTTCTTTTGTCCATGATCCAAATATATTTGAATAAAAGATGGCAAATCTTTGTTTTTGCTACTAAAAGGGTATAAAATGTCAAGTTGAAAAACCTTATTCTGAGCTATACTCCTTAAGGAATATAGTTAAAATGAGCCATTTTATTGAGGTTTTTCATTATACTGCAAGTCTACAATAATGATTTGAGTTTCTTTCTGACACGTATGACCAAATATGAAGCTTAATATGCAAAAAGAAATTAATCTACAGGGTGTCTCAAAAAATTGTGTCCCGTTTGCCTGAAGATTGAGACAAAACGACAAAAGATTCTCGCCAAACTTTTCCATGGTATTGCTCTTCAGATATACACTTAAAGCTTGCTACCATCCCCAAAAAAATCCGTTGAAAAATGATGGAGCTATGACTTTCAGGAGACCAAATTTACCCGATGACTGAAACCAGCGGTCGGCCATTTTATCTTACTATTTTGCAGCGATAGATAGCTTCATGGATGCAATGAAACAGCATCCTCCAATGTCACAGCTCTCGTGAAAATTCCGATAATTCTCAGAGAGTTCCACTATTTCTGACCTCACAGAAACTATTTCTTACCGTACGTGGAGCTACTTATCACTGCAAAATAGTAAAATAGAATGGCCGACCGCTGGTTTCAGTCATCAGGCAAATTTGGTTTTCTCAAGGTCATAGCTCCGTCATTTTACAACGGATTTTGACGGGGATGGTAGCAAACTTTATTTGAACATCTGAAGAGCAACATCATATAGAAGTTTGGCGAGAATCTTTGCTGTTTTGTTCCGATCTTTAGGGAAACGGGGCACATATTTTTGGGACACCCTGTAGTAATCATCAGTGCTTTTTGCAGTATGCTTCAATTGCAGGCAGCCTTAAAGAGAGCTAAATTTACTAATTTTGGAACTAATCAGAAAGTCAGCTAAATGATTTTGTCTTTGATCTACTTGCCAAAAACAAATTTGTAGATCGGCCTTACAGTAAGATTTTGGGCATTTTTCAAACAGGAATACTCTTTTGTTCAGCAATGTTTTTGAAAATCACTGGTTTAGAAAGCCAAAATTGACCAAAAACTGAGCATTGAATGACCCGATGGTTATGCAACGGATCATAACTAGTCGATATCTAAAATCCAGGTATAAAGTCTTTTTGAAAAGTTGTCTCAATAGCCTATCTCGTTAAGTCATTAGAAAACTTGATTAATGTTTTCTCTCTATTTTGGCTGTTTTCAAATCAATGATTTCCAAGAAATCACTTATAACCAGGAAGATTCTGGACTTGCCCAAATCTCTCCCGTGTTTATACCCACAAAAAAATGCCCCAAAGCATTGCCACACTACCGCTGCGTAGGAGAGAAGGGAAAATTGGTTTTGGGTTTTTTTTCTCGGAAGAGACTTGGGCAAGTCCAGGAAGAGCCTTGCAAAATTGACAAAAGTCTTCAATATAGCTTGAAATTTTGACCATAGATTAAATTATCAATCCTCAATATATGCCTGCCTCCTATGTACGATTTATCCTGGCATGTCAACAGTGTACTCTCAAGTACCGAATAAACGGGGGGGTGAGAATAATCGGGGGGGTTGGAAATGGTTCAATATAATAATAATCGGGGGGGTTGGAACAATCGGGGGGGTTGGAAAAATTGAGAATAGTCGTTTTTCGTTTTCTTAGTAAAACACGTATCTAACATGGGTACCACGTATGTAAAACACGTATGTAACACGGGTCAGACAAACAAAGGAGAATAAAGTTAATAAATATAGTAAGTACATTTGCTTAGCAGGAATTATTAAAAAAATTTGTTCACTATTACTTCTATTTTTCAAGAATTAATAAAAGGGGGGGTTGGAATAAAAGTGGGGGGGTTGGAAAATTTTTCAAAAATCAATAAGCGGGGGGGGACGATTATTCGGTACTTGAGAGTATACCTTTTTGGATGCATTTTTTGATACAAACTTTTTTCATCACATAAGTTATGAGTGATATAACTCTGAAGTGAAAATCCTTATGGTATGGGTCACGGGAGTCTAGTAGTTTTAGACGTGACATGAAGAAGGTCTATTGTCAAAAAATGACTCTGGAATGCATTTTCATACCCTGGCTGTTTAAGAAACATTCGTTAAAGCGTGATTAAAGTCCATCAAATGAGAGACAACACAATTTTAGAGTGTTTGTACTCAAGGGTTGCAGATTTAACATCTCGGCTTTTCCAATCTTAGGTGAATCTAGAGGTTTTGGGTTTGTGGACTTCTACGATGTTCAAACTGCTGAGAAATGGATGAATCTCACAAAGGTAAGACCATTTTGACATTTAGAAAAGGGCCTGGGAAGAGCAACATTTTTCTGGTAAATGGCTGCCACAGTTCAATTTATCGGTGGTGAAAAGCCCTGCTGCAGCCATTTACCAGAAAAATATTGCTCTCCCCAGATCCTTTTTCTGAATGTCAAAATGGTCTATTGCACCATTTGCAATAGGAACTTGTTGACTTTGTGTCTTTGCTTGTGAATGGTGCAGGTAGTTGTATTATTGTTGGTTTTAGTTGAACATAACAACGAAGGAAAAAGATAAATAGAGATAACTGTTCAACCAACCGCATAACACTTTCAATGCAACACAGTTTACCACTGTCTGGAATTCGCCATGGCTTGTGGAATGATATTTCCATCAAACTGGTAGACTTGATTAGAAAATCTCAAGCTACACTACCAGTTCCACAACCACCATAACCTGTCTTTTAGCTTTTATATATTGTAGAGTAATTTGTAAGTAGATTATCTAGTTTTTCATTGTTTTTTATTTAGTTGTATGTAGTTTAATGTTCGTGACTTTATGTTTTGGCCATGGGGTAGTCATTGTTTTTTGCTCCCCTTGGTGTCGTCCCTGTGGTGGTGTATAGTGATTTGATAAGTACAGTAGAAAGTAAGATTTATTGTAAATATTTGAAATGAATAGAAAAAAAAATGATATTTCCAGACAACCTGACACCGTTCATTTCATTCATTTATTTTCATTTATTTATTTATGCATGGTAATCAATCAGTAGCATGTTACTGTTTTACAATGGGCCATGTGAAAAAGAAACTAATTACAAACTAATCTAATCAAGTATACGTAGAAAGTGAATAGTATCTCCTCAATAACAGAGTTTGGTACTATAAAGAGAAAATGATAAATGACAAAGAAAATGCTATACTTGAGATGCTGGCAGCTCCATTTTGAGTTTGCTACCGAAGCTCGAAAGAGATAGTATTTGCTTCAATTCAGATCTGAACCGTTCCATATTTTTGCCCCTCTGAAAGCGAAATAATTCTGTCTAGTTTTCAGAAATGAAATTCTTAGGTCACATTGTATATTGCGCAAAACACAAGAACAAGTCTAAGAATACAGGGTGTCCCAAAAAAATTGTGCCCCGTTTGCCTAAAGATTGCGACAAAACGGCAAAAGATTAGTGGAACTCTCCAAGGATTATCGGAATTTTCACGAAAAATTATGAAATTGATGAAATTGGATGGCTGCTATTTCATTTTCAATCCATGAAGCTATTTATCGCTGCAAAATAGTAAGACAAAATGGCCGACCGCTGGTTTCAGTGATCGGGCAAATTTGGACTCCTGAAGGTCATAGCTCCATCATTTCTCAACGGATTTGTACGGGGATGGTTGGAAACTTTAATTGAATATCTGAAGAGCAGCATCATGCAAAAGTTTTGCGAGAATTTTTTGCCGTTTTGTCGCAATCTTCAGGCAAACGGGGCACATTTTTTTTGGGACACCCTGTAGTAGAGACTAGTTTCCCTCCTAATCTTTCATTCTAAAAAGCATTTATCTGCTGAGAATTTCGAGCAGAGTTGTATAAAGTGACAGAAACCTTGATTGGTCGTGTGAAAGACGAGCTCAGAGATGTCTCATTGCCCTGAAAGAGTTAGAAAACCTCATCAGAATGTGTACAGAAAACTTAATGGCTCAAGTTGGGAGATAAAAGCTCGTGGTAATTGCTCTTAGTAGTGATATCTGCATAGCACTAATTTGCCACTACCGGGTAAAGATTTTGTCAGAAATTGCCTGTAAGGTTGGATAAAGTCATATGAGGCTGCATCATTGTGTTGGTCCACATATACAGTAAACACCCGCACATAAGAACCTTCATCTATTAAGAACCTACAGCCAGAAATAATGTATTTTGTACCCACTAAATAGGAACCATATCAGGCTGATGTCTTAACTTTCATTCATCCATTGGGAAATAAAATGCAACTTTTTGCCCATCAACCTCCTTCATGGACTCCAAAAAATTACTTACAGAACTGTGATAGGCAGGGCCTGCAAGCAAACTGGGTAAGCTTGGGTTGAAGTGGATAGGGCCAAGAATGTAACTAAATTTAGTTACGATTTAGATTTACACTTTTCCCTGTGTTAAGAGCCTACACCCTAATTACTGGATGTGCCTCATTGCATAAGGACCTAAACAGGTTGAGTTCAAAATATTGGGTTCTTATATGCGGGTTTTTACTGTATCAACTTTGTATCACAATTTAGACCTGTTAGACCATCAGATCAAATGGCTTAATTCTTTCATAACAGGGCACTTTGATGATAGGAGACAGCAGATTTACGTTAGATTACAGCAAGTCAAAAGCTCCTCCGTCAGCATATCATCAGCATGATGTCGACTGGTACTGTAGCAAGGTAAGACATGTTTGATTCCTGATGCAACTTCTGCTGAAGGGCAACCTTCATTAAAAGAATGAAATGTGAAAATTTACAGGGTGACCCAAGGATAATGCTTTCATTTCTAAATTGCTGCAGATTTCATGTTTTTATTGAATTTCCTATGTTTCTACTCGTAGATGGCTGATTTACTTCAAAACAGATAATTTGGTTTCGGGCGATTTTGCTTGTAATCTGAAGTAAAACGTGCCGTTTTATTGCTTTAATTTTGTAAATTGCTGCAGATTCAATTTTTCAAGTCAATGTTGCATCCTGCTTTTAACTGCTTTAAAAGGCCAAACCATCAAGAAAATTACTGAAAGCGTTTTCGTCTGACACTCTCAGAGCATAAAAAGTCAGATGATATCCGAAAATTAAAGCGAAAATGGACTTTTTCACAATCAAATTCAATTCGAAGCAAAGAACGCAAATCCCAGCACAGAAAGAAATCTACACCATGTCTATTTTGATGCAAATACACATACAGAACTATTCCATGCGTTGCTTAGGCAATTCACGCTTTGGAGATTTGACTCAGCACCAAATCGAGGCAAAGTTTTTGTTTCAAGAAAATTGACATCATTTCGAAAAGGACTATTTTGTACCCAGCTGCGTTTTGGAATAAGCCGGTCAGAAACGTCCAAGGCTAGATTGGTATTGTGGCTAAAATGTATTTGCCAAAATGGTATGCTTTGCTGACTGAAATGTTTATTTGGTGCAGATAGTTGCAGATCAAGGTTTTCGTCGAACGCAAACTTATAACTTTTATTAGCCAATTCATTTCATACAGCAAACTTCACACTCGTGTTATTGCGTTTAGATGCGTTTAGATGGATGCATATATTTAGAGTTCTGAATTTCATTGAGTTAAAAAACAACCTTTCAGTTATGAGTGCATGGTCACGTGCCCCCCTTTCCCCTTTGACGCCTCTGCTCCCTCTCATTGAAATTTGAACTTGCACTTTTTCTTCCTACAGTGCCGCACACTTAACTATGCTTCAAGAAAGAGAGTAACCTGTTTCTCGTGTGGAGAACATAGAAAAGGTGAGTCTTTGGAACATGCCAAGTTATATCTTTGAAGGAGGGGTACTTTGCTCGTCATCCTTTTGTGCTTCTCTGTTCTCCCCTGGAGTAAACTTTCGCGGGAAGAAACTTTTGTGAGTTAGAAAAATCGCGAAATTTTCGGATGTCGCGAATCTGCCAATGGAAAATTTTACGGGAATAAAATTTCGCGAATTGTGTTTCTTATCAAATCTTTTGTTGTCTCAAATGTTCCTCGAATCTTCAATGTCTCTTCCGAATCTTCCATACTCATGCATCTTAGTAGCATAAGGTTAAAAGGGTTATTAAGGATTAAACAAGGTCACATTAACTGGAAAGAAGAGGAATAGCAATATTTGATGGCATAGATATTTGATTGTATATTTTAGGTAATTTCATGGGCATAAAATTTCGTGAATTTCACATTTTAGGAACTTTGTGGAATGAAATTTCGTGAATCTCGGCCAAAAGCGTGAAAAACGTGAATTTTCTTCCCTTAAGTTATCCTGAACGGCGTTTTCAATGATAAGCAGAAATGTAGTAGATTAAAATATATTGTTCAAATGAAATTGACACGTGAAACTTAAAAACCAGAAGTCTTGAGGACGGCTCAAAAGAAAGAATTCATACTTATCAAGAATCCTTTAAACATGAATGAAATTTTTAGAACTTTTGAGAATTCTTAAGAATTATACGAATACCCAAGACGATTTTTGAGAAAACTGCCAAGAATTCTTGTGATGTTGACTTACGAAATGCCCGTTCTGTAGCTCTTAGCTAATATCACGTTCGTTAACCTAGCTTTATCTAAACCAGGTTAAATTTCAACCAATCAGATACATTCGATAGCCTCGTTTAATTTTAGCTGGTTTAATATGCTTACACGAGGGAGCAAATTTAATTGCTTCTTTTCGAACATTTATGACATCTAACTTGAGATAGACTTAAAGTTTGTTTGTTTGTCTTGTTTATCTTATTTTCTATATTAAGGCTGCGGATTTGCCATAGATTTTTGTTCTCCGTGACATTCGTCCTTGTAGTACAGTAAAGTAGTTTGTAAGTAGCGTTAGATAAGTACCTTGTATTGTAAAATGTTGATTGAATATAAAAAAGAAAAACATTTATATACTTACAGGGTGTCTCAACAAAAAATTGTGTTCCGTTTGCCTGAAAATTGCGACAAAACGGCAAAAGATTCTCACCAAACGTTGTTGCTCTTCAGATATGTTGCTCTTCAGATATTCGATTAAAGTCTGCTACTATCCCCATAAAAATCCGCTATCCCCATAAAAATCCGTTGAAAAATGAAGGAGCTATGACCTTCAGGATACCAAATTTGCCCGATGCCTGAAACCAGCGGTCGGCCATTTTGTCTAGGAGCGATAAATAGCTTCAAGGATGGAAAAGGAAACAGCAACCTCCAATGTCATAGCTCTCGTGAAAATTCCGATAATCCTCAGAGAGTTCCACTATTTCTGACTTCACAGAAATCATTTCTTACTTCACATGAATCTACGTATCACTGTAAAATATTAAGACAAAATAACCGACTGCTGGTTTCAGTCATCAGGCAAATTTGGTCTTCTGAAGGCCATAGCTCCATCATTTTTCAACGGATTTTTACGGGGATGGCTGTAAACTTTATTTGAACATCTGAAGAGCAACATCATATAAAAATTTGGCGAGAATCTTTTGCCATTTTGTTGCAATCTTTAGGCAAACGGGGCACAATTTTTTGGGAAACCCTGTATATGAATGGGGCATGACATGATTCTTGAAGAGTCTTTGATGTTATTTTTTCAGATTACCCACCTGAAGGACATGATGATTATGATGCCGATGATCAAACTAGCTTCAAGGATACTTTAATATCTGCACCACCGTGTAATGGTAAGTCAGTGTTTATTTTGTGTAAGTGTTTGAAGCATTGTTTATTTCATTTTAGCTGTCAGTCTTGGCCCATTAGATTGCGTAGGTAATTTGACCTGTTAACTTATCGAGGTAAACAGGAAATACCGATATGTGATTGGCTAGAGTTTGACTGCAAGTGGCTTGAGCCACTTTCATGTGCTTACATTCCCTTTAAACTCGCTGCCAGACAACGGAGTTTTGATTTTTCAAACCGGTTTCTTAGTTTTTGTGGTGTAATTTCTCAATCAATAGCTATTTGTTTTTTCTAACTCACCCGGTATATGTTAAGAGGGGTAAAGAAGCGTATCTTAGGAAATTGATGGCACTTGACGAGATCATCTCCAAAAAAGCTCTGCTCCCTTATCACAATTTGATACATTTCGAAAAAGTTAGGGCAAGTTTGCCAACTGGTATTTGGTGATCTGATTTTGCGTAATTTAATGTTCATCTGTGCTCAGAATTACCTATCATCATCCTCTATTTGAGCTGTTTTCCTTACAAAAATCGCCCCCAAATATCTCCTGATCGCCAAAATTTGTGAAGGGTCTTCAAAATTGGTTGAGTCTTCACCAAAGTGCTCTGAAAAATACAAATATTCCCCAATAAAAAATATTGTGAAACTTGGAGTATTATTTACTCCTGTGAATATGATTGCAGAATGCAGGGCATGAAAAAAATTTCCGTTCATGCGAGCAGACAAAAGTCATGCTAACATTTCCTGCAAGAATAGATTTGTGAAAATATCCAGCTTTGTTAAAGGTAATGTGTCCATGTAAGTACAGCTGCGTAAACATTCTTGTCAAAATTTGCTGACAAGATGCTGACGAAGAGCCTTGAAGAGCGCACTGTGATTGGTAGAATTTAACTGATCACATGCAAAACTAGAATTTAAATTTCACAACGAGGCTGCCTGCTGTGAGACTTCGGGTTCAGCTTTGGAATCGCAGCCGCAAGTAAATCATCAGTCTGCTTATATTAGACCTGGCAATCTTTTTGTATTTCGTTAAAATGATCACATGAAACATCACGTGAAAATAGCAAAGTCGCCTGGACACATTACCTTTAAAGCGATGTCAGGTTCCAATGATAGACAATAATAGTGTAACTGGGACATTGTGAGTAAGAGGCCCTTTACATGAGAAATTTCCTCCCGGGTTGAGTTGAACACGGGTTGAGTTTCAACTCGGCTGACGGTGTAAGCCTTCATCGCGTTTACATGAAGGAAGCCGAGTTGAAACTCAACACGGGTTCAACTCAACTCGGCAACTCAACCCGTGTTGAAATTTCAACACGGGTTGAAATTCTCATGTAAACGCAAATTTTTTTCAACTCGGGGCGAGATTAGAATGCGAACAAAGGAGATCGAATCTATTTCCGCAATCGTTCAAATATTTGAGTGGGCTCACATTCCTTCTTCTATTGTTTGCAACCATGTGACCTAATCTCAACCCGTGTTGAGATTTCATGTAAACGCAAGGCAAAATAAGCAATGCTGTTAAAACTCAACCCGTGTTGAAACTCAACACGGGTTGAAATTTATCATGTAAAGGGCCTTTAAGTTTGTGGCCATCAAAATTGCGAGCCCATGAAAGAAATCATCCATGATTTCTAAAAGGCACGGGGAAAATCTAGCTCTGCACTTATCTCATATTTGTTGTGTACAGCATGCATACAAATTTTGCATGAGATACAATATATGTTAGTAACATGCTTGATTTTAGAAGTTATTTTCATCATGAAAAAACAAGAAAACAGAGCATGATACATAAAATAGAAATATTTTGATAAATCTCCTTCAGGAAATTATGGATTGAAAATTTCCTGAAAATGGTCGGATGGGTTTTCATGCCCTGGCAGAATGGAATGCATCTTTGATGAATGCTTTATCATCGCTATATGAAGGACATATGAAGTATTGGTAACCAAAGATTCAAGCAAGGCATTTTAAAAGGAAAGTAAAACGGTCTAATATGCAAAAGAATGCGTTTCGAAGGTTGAGCTACAATCCCGGACAAAACTCATGAGACAAGCATATAAAAACACATATATATTTATCTCAATGCCCCCCCTCCCCCATTCTCAATGTTGGTTTGGAATCAAAGGTCCAAAATGAGAAGTACATTCACTAATGTCCACAAAAAACAACATTGAGTTGGGGGGCGGGGGGGGGGGGGGAATTGCAATTTTTTTGTCGATTTTCGAGAACAGATTGAAAATATTGCAAATTTTAAGCTTGTCTCATCGAGTTTTGTCCGGGATTGTCTTCTGAGAAGAATCGTAGCTTCTGCTAGGAAATTGATAGTAAACGTCATTTCCCGTGTATAAAAGAGCCATTTAGCTGAAGTGATTGGATTGTAACAATGATTGGTCACGTGATCAAATTCAATTATCGTTTGATTGCCCAATAAAACGTCATAAATCAAACATTTCAAAGACTTTCCAACTCTCTCATTTCGAATTGCCAATCATCAACATGGTCGCACGAAGGGCTATCACAGCAGAGACGAGGGCATATATAAAGTTTAAGAGGAACACATCAGCTGATCAACTCGCAAAAGAAACAGGAGTGTCGAGAGCACATATCTACAGATTATGGAAAGAGCCAGTTGGTCTGAAAGTTGTTTCACGGAAGGGAGTTGGTGGGCGACCAAAAAAGTTGACAACCTGGGACGAGAGAAGGATTATTCGCTTGATCAAGAAATTACGAATGCAATATCCAAACTGGACGATTAAAAGATTAATGAACCAAGCGGACATAACAACTGTCTCTGTTCGTACAGTAAGACGACTTTTGAACCGAAAGGGCTTTTATTACCTCCAAGCAAGAAAAAAGGGCCTATTAACTGGAAAAGACAGAATAAAACGCGTTGAGTTTGCCAAGCAGGTACTGCGAAGCTATGACAAGGATGTTTGGAGCAAGCAAATAGCTTTCTATTTGGATGGAGTAGGATTTGTATATAAACGCAACCCGATGGACCAATCCTTAGCACCTCGTGGCAGAGTTTGGCGTAAAAAAAGCGAAGGACTTTCACCAGGGTGTACCGCAAAAGGAAGTGCTTGTGGAACTGGGGGGAATTATGTTCACTTACTGGTAAATATTACCTATGGAAAAGGTGTTATTTTCATGGAAACTTACGACAAAATGAGCGGTGGATACTTTGCAGACTTCCTGAGAAGAAACTTTCAAACAATCATTGAAAAATCAGGCAAGGGTACACGACTTTGGGTTCAAGACGGAGACCCTTGTCAAAATTCAAACAAATCAAAGCAAGCTCAAGTTGAAGTGAATTCGGAGTTATTTCCAATACCACCCAGGAGTCCGGACCTAAATCCAATCGAAAATCTTTTCAAGATTGCTAAAGAGAAGTTGAAAGAAGATGCAATTACTCGAAACATTACTTCTGAAAATAAAACTGAGTTTGAGAAAAGAGTACGAGACACCTTATTGTCAATACCAGCAGCAACTATTGATACAATTATAATGTCGATGCACAAACGCTTACATAAGATCATAGAAAAAAAAGGAGCTCGATTAAAGTACTGAATAAAGAACAAATTTAATTACAAAGTTATCAAATATACCGTATATATATATATCTATGTCAAACAAACTGGTTATGTATAGATGAATTAATCGTACAGCCTTTATTAGAAAGAGTGTAATTTTTATTGGTGTGGCATTGTAATTGAATGGATACTGTATTTATGTTTGAAAACTGCAATTGAAAAAACAAATAGTTTTTTGGAAGGACCTCTTCAAATGAACTTGGACGTGTAGTCTTTTAAAACCTTAAAGTTCTGAGGTCACCAATAAGGCTCTATATGCATATTTTCTAATGTTACTATCGTAGGGTCCAACTAACGGTTAACCCTCGGTTAACCGTACGGTTAACCCCACATCTAACCTATGCATAGAACTAATTCTACACAAAATTTGATGGAAAGTGACGGTTAACCACGGTTAACCCCCTTTTTAATAATAAATATAATACTATTTATTTAATAAAAAAGAGGGTAAACCGTGGTTAACCGTCTGTTTCCATCAAATTTTGTGTAGAATTATATCTTTACATAGGTAAGCCGAGGGGTTAACCGTACGGTTAACCGAGGGTTAACCGTAAATTTATAAATCTAACAAAAGTGAGCAACTTAACAAAACATTTCCGACCTGTAAAGTCAAAAGCAGCAAGATGTGTTCATTAGTTTGGTCCAAAGTCACATTTCCTCACCAAGAAGCACTAGCTTCGAGAAGCACTTTCCACAGGGAGGCAGTTCTTTTTGCTGTGCTTGGGGTATTTGGTGAGTGAAAGTGAACACTTTCCAGCGTGCAGCCATCATTTCATTCTCTCTTTCGTCGAATGTATTGTACTTCCCAATGTATGTAATCGGAGATTTACTGGTTGCAAATATGGGCGTGTCTTTTTGCAAATAGATATCTCTTGCATAGGTTGTCTTTGGAGCTGGAAAATGTATGGGCTGACCCTCTAACAATAGTAGGAACTCTTTCCAGGCAATTACCTCACTGCTCCATCGAAAATCATTTAAAAGTATGATTTCTGCCTTTTCTACCCCTAACCAGGCATAGCTTGTTGTGGCTGGGTTCGCAAATGTCTCAAAAATTGACGTCAGTGGTGACAGTAAAAATGTTTTTCCACAATTGGCAGGTCCAACGATAATTATGTTCCGGAATTTTCCACGACCCTTGTGCATGAGATCTCTCAGAGCTGCTGCAAAAACGTAGGGATGAACATTATTTTGCTTCAGCACTTCATTTGCACACGTTAGCCATTCACCTGCACACCTTTCAACACAATTCCCATTTTCGACTTGGTTTCTGATTGTCTCCATTCTTGAGCGACTTTCTCTTTGAATTGCAGACTTTGCTTCACTCATTTTCCAGGTTGTAGCTATGAGTTCTTGCAGTCCTTTCTCCGACTTTCCTAAAATATATTCGGCCAGGTCTTGCTTCCCTTCTTCTTTCTGTTCGTTTGCTAAAGCCAACAATTCCACGTCACGTTTAATTTCATTTTGCAATAAAAATTCTGAAACTTCGAAGTTACTTAGTCTTCTCCGCTTTCTCTTCGATTGCACACCAGATTGCACACCAGATTGCACACCAGACGGACCTGCAACTTCACCGTCGCCACTGTCCCGTGCTTTCCTTCCCAATGCAGCTGTACGTCTAGCAGCTTTTGTACAGGCTTTTGTCTTGGGTGATCCAATTGCTCGCAAATTTGGATGAGCATCACTATGCAGCGCTTGCTCGTCCTCTTCTGTCACATACAGGTAGGCCGAGTAATAATCGTCGTGCTTGGACGAAAAATGCACTGATATTTTGTACTTGTGCATTAGATATTTCTTTGCAGACTTCCATCGTTTCGGCTCGGTCAACTTTATTGCCATATGGTAATGAGGAGCTCCATCGGCATGCTTCTCTGCGCAACATACCCATTGCTTCATACTAGCTTTGGTGCTGCTTTTATGTTGGAAACTCTCAACTACTGCATCTGCGAAGGATTTTCTTGTAGGAAACATCTTTAAATCTGCACGACTATATGTGATCATATACGTACTCCTCACTGTTCTGTAATGGAGCTCTTCTCCTTCCTTGAAAACGTTCGCCATTCTCCTATCTGATTTACTTTCTCGCTTTCAAATCACAACTCATTGAAGTTATTTCGTTTGATCGATTGAATGAGTTGGCTCCCTTTTATAGAACTAGATACTGTCATGAATTTTATTTGTCGGAAATTATATTTATTGCACTCATTACTACATGATGCAAAACGATGTGACGAAAAATTAGTTCCATGGAGGCACGCAGATACAACCTATTTAACAACCATTTGGCACTATTAACATGCGGCACAGGAGAGTGAACTTTAAATAATTCGTTTCTTGTTGACAATTATCGCATCCTGCATTCATGTTAAGTATTACTGTTACGATTCTGGACACACAGTGTATCTTTGGGTCTAATATTCGCTGTAGTAGGTAATCTTTCCAGACCTAGGTCAGAAGACAATCCCGGACAAAACTCATGAGACAAGCATATAAAAACACATATATATTTATCTCAATGCCCCCCCTCCCCCATTCTCAATGTTGGTTTGGAATCAAAGGTCCAAAATGAGAAGTACAGTCACTAATGTCCACAAAAAACAACATTGAGTTGGGGGGCGGGGGGGAAATTGCACTTTTTTGGTCGATTTTCTGAGAAGAATCGTAGCTTCTGCATTCTCAATGAGAACAGATTGAAAATATTGCAAATTTTAAGCTTGTCTCATCGAGTTTTGTCCGGGATTGTCTTCTGAGAAGAATCGTAGCTTCTGCTAGGAAATTGATAGTAAACGTCATTTCCCGTGTATAAAAGAGCCATTTAGCTGAAGTGATTGGATTGTAACAATGATTGGTCACGTGATCAAATTCAATTATCGTTTGATTGCCCAATAAAACGTCATAAATCAAACATTTCAAAGACTTTCCAACTCTCTCATTTCGAATTGCCAATCATCAACATGGTCGCACGAAGGGCTATCACAGCAGAGACGAGGGCATATATAAAGTTTAAGAGGAACACATCAGCTGATCAACTCGCAAAAGAAACAGGAGTGTCGAGAGCACATATCTACAGATTATGGAAAGAGCCAGTTGGTCTGAAAGTTGTTTCACGGAAGGGAGTTGGTGGGCGACCAAAAAAGTTGACAACCTGGGACGAGAGAAGGATTATTCGCTTGATCAAGAAATTACGAATGCAATATCCAAACTGGACGATTAAAAGATTAATGAACCAAGCGGACATAACAACTGTCTCTGTTCGTACAGTAAGACGACTTTTGAACCGAAAGGGCTTTTATTACCTCCAAGCAAGAAAAAAGGGCCTATTAACTGGAAAAGACAGAATAAAACGCGTTGAGTTTGCCAAGCAGGTACTGCGAAGCTATGACAAGGATGTTTGGAGCAAGCAAATAGCTTTCTATTTGGATGGAGTAGGATTTGTATATAAACGCAACCCGATGGACCAATCCTTAGCACCTCGTGGCAGAGTTTGGCGTAAAAAAAGCGAAGGACTTTCACCAGGGTGTACCGCAAAAGGAAGTGCTTGTGGAACTGGGGGGAATTATGTTCACTTACTGGTAAATATTACCTATGGAAAAGGTGTTATTTTCATGGAAACTTACGACAAAATGAGCGGTGGATACTTTGCAGACTTCCTGAGAAGAAACTTTCAAACAATCATTGAAAAATCAGGCAAGGGTACACGACTTTGGGTTCAAGACGGAGACCCTTGTCAAAATTCAAACAAATCAAAGCAAGCTCAAGTTGAAGTGAATTCGGAGTTATTTCCAATACCACCCAGGAGTCCGGACCTAAATCCAATCGAAAATCTTTTCAAGATTGCTAAAGAGAAGTTGAAAGAAGATGCAATTACTCGAAACATTACTTCTGAAAATAAAACTGAGTTTGAGAAAAGAGTACGAGACACCTTATTGTCAATACCAGCAGCAACTATTGATACAATTATAATGTCGATGCACAAACGCTTACATAAGATCATAGAAAAAAAAGGAGCTCGATTAAAGTACTGAATAAAGAACAAATTTAATTACAAAGTTATCAAATATACCGTATATATATATATCTATGTCAAACAAACTGGTTATGTATAGATGAATTAATCGTACAGCCTTTATTAGAAAGAGTGTAATTTTTATTGGTGTGGCATTGTAATTGAATGGATACTGTATTTATGTTTGAAAACTGCAATTGAAAAAACAAATAGTTTTTTGGAAGGACCTCTTCAAATGAACTTGGACGTGTAGTCTTTTAAAACCTTAAAGTTCTGAGGTCACCAATAAGGCTCTATATGCATATTTTCTAATGTTACTATCGTAGGGTCCAACTAACGGTTAACCCTCGGTTAACCGTACGGTTAACCCCACATCTAACCTATGCATAGAACTAATTCTACACAAAATTTGATGGAAAGTGACGGTTAACCACGGTTAACCCCCTTTTTAATAATAAATATAATACTATTTATTTAATAAAAAAGAGGGTAAACTGTGGTTAACCGTCTGTTTCCATCAAATTTTGTGTAGAATTATATCTTTATATAGGTAAGCCGAGGGGTTAACCGTACGGTTAACCGAGGGTTAACCGTAAATTTATAAATCTAACAAAAGTGAGCAACTTAACAAAACATTTCCGACCTGTAAAGTCAAAAGCAGCAAGATGTGTTCATTAGTTTGGTCCAAAGTCACATTTCCTCACCAAGAAGCACTAGCTTCGAGAAGCACTTTCCACAGGGAGGCAGTTCTTTTTGCTGTGCTTGGGGTATTTGGTGAGTGAAAGTGAACACTTTCCAGCGTGCAGCCATCATTTCATTCTCTCTTTCGTCGAATGTATTGTACTTCCCAATGTATGTAATCGGAGATTTACTGGTTGCAAATATGGGCGTGTCTTTTTGCAAATAGATATCTCTTGCATAGGTTGTCTTTGGAGCTGGAAAATGTATGGGCTGACCCTCTAACAATAGTAGGAACTCTTTCCAGGCAATTACCTCACTGCTCCATCGAAAATCATTTAAAAGTATGATTTCTGCCTTTTCTACCCCTAACCAGGCATAGCTTGTTGTGGCTGGGTTCGCAAATGTCTCAAAAATTGACGTCAGTGGTGACAGTAAAAATGTTTTTCCACAATTGGCAGGTCCAACGATAATTATGTTCCGGAATTTTCCACGACCCTTGTGCATGAGATCTCTCAGAGCTGCTGCAAAAACGTAGGGATGAACATTATTTTGCTTCAGCACTTCATTTGCACACGTTAGCCATTCACCTGCACACCTTTCAACACAATTCCCATTTTCGACTTGGTTTCTGATTGTCTCCATTCTTGAGCGACTTTCTCTTTGAATTGCAGACTTTGCTTCACTCATTTTCCAGGTTGTAGCTATGAGTTCTTGCAGTCCTTTCTCCGACTTTCCTAAAATATATTCGGCCAGGTCTTGCTTCCCTTCTTCTTTCTGTTCGTTTGCTAAAGCCAACAATTCCACGTCACGTTTAATTTCATTTTGCAATAAAAATTCTGAAACTTCGAAGTTACTTAGTCTTCTCCGCTTTCTCTTCGATTGCACACCAGATTGCACACCAGATTGCACACCAGACGGACCTGCAACTTCACCGTCGCCACTGTCCCGTGCTTTCCTTCCCAATGCAGCTGTACGTCTAGCAGCTTTTGTACAGGCTTTTGTCTTGGGTGATCCAATTGCTCGCAAATTTGGATGAGCATCACTATGCAGCGCTTGCTCGTCCTCTTCTGTCACATACAGGTAGGCCGAGTAATAATCGTCGTGCTTGGACGAAAAATGCACTGATATTTTGTACTTGTGCATTAGATATTTCTTTGCAGACTTCCATCGTTTCGGCTCGGTCAACTTTATTGCCATATGGTAATGAGGAGCTCCATCGGCATGCTTCTCTGCGCAACATACCCATTGCTTCATACTAGCTTTGGTGCTGCTTTTATGTTGGAAACTCTCAACTACTGCATCTGCGAAGGATTTTCTTGTAGGAAACATCTTTAAATCTGCACGACTATATGTGATCATATACGTACTCCTCACTGTTCTGTAATGGAGCTCTTCTCCTTCCTTGAAAACGTTCGCCATTCTCCTATCTGATTTACTTTCTCGCTTTCAAATCACAACTCATTGAAGTTATTTCGTTTGATCGATTGAATGAGTTGGCTCCCTTTTATAGAACTAGATACTGTCATGAATTTTATTTGTCGGAAATTATATTTATTGCACTCATTACTACATGATGCAAAACGATGTGACGAAAAATTAGTTCCATGGAGGCACGCAGATACAACCTATTTAACAACCATTTGGCACTATTAACATGCGGCACAGGAGAGTGAACTTTAAATAATTCGTTTCTTGTTGACAATTATCGCATCCTGCATTCATGTTAAGTATTACTGTTACGATTCTGGACACACAGTGTATCTTTGGGTCTAATATTCGCTGTAGTAGGTAATCTTTCCAGACCTAGGTCAGAAGACAATCCCGGACAAAACTCATGAGACAAGCATATAAAAACACATATATATTTATCTCAATGCCCCCCCTCCCCCATTCTCAATGTTGGTTTGGAATCAAAGGTCCAAAATGAGAAGTACAGTCACTAATGTCCACAAAAAACAACATTGAGTTGGGGGGCGGGGGGGAAATTGCACTTTTTTGGTCGATTTTCGAGAACAGATTGAAAATATTGCAAATTTTAAGCTTGTCTCATCGAGTTTTGTCCGGGATTGTAGATCGCACACAGTTTCCTAAAAGCAAATGTTGTGAACACAAACAAGGTATCAGCAGGTAGCTGAAGGGCTCAGCTGTCTTTTGAGATGTTGCTTGGTTAGTTTAAGTTATGCCTACTGTCCGAAAAACAGTTTCAAATACATACATCGTAATTCGTTCATTTCTCGGGACTCTTCTCTCCTTTGCCAATCCATATTTTGGAAGATGTGAAAAACGCTGAATTCCAAATTTGCTTTGGAGAGTGAATTTCGAAAGAGGAACAGAGGTCAATCATTTTGCAAACAAAGCATTTCTCCGAACGACTTCCATTGCTACGTTGACTTTTAACAAAATGTTGACTGGAAATTGATGGCGATTATTTCACTCAAAATGAGGAATACGGATTCGAAATTTTCTTTGAATCTGGTTTTTCAGATGGTGATGATTGCTCAAAATGAGCATGCAGCATATCAAACGATAGCTACGCTTTTCAACTAAACACTGATACGAAGCATTTGTCAATAACTTTTCATTTCAGAGAGCTACCGGGTGTCCCAAAAAAAAGTTGCCCTGTTTAAAAATTCGCCAAAAATTTATTATCAAACCTTTGATAAAATTTTCTTTTTGAGTTGTTTTGTCAAAGACCCAAAAATATTCATAGGTGATCAAATGTTTGCTTTTGATACAGCAAGGTAGAAAAATTACACTCTTTAAAACCTTATTTTGAGCTATAGTTGTTTAGCAAAATCCTCAATCTTGCCTAAGAGCTAAAATTTTCAGATTTTTTATCATCATTGAAGTCTCCAATGATAGTGCACATTTAATTCAGTCATTAATGACCAAATAAGATGCTTTACATCCACAAAGAAATTGATCTGGCAATCATCAGTGCTTCTTTGCAGCATGATTCAAAACCAGGTAGCCCTAAAAAGAGCTTAAAGTTGCTCATTTTTAAGACAATTTAAAAATCAGCTTGTCTGGGAAATAATTCGGCCCTTGATCTACTTGACAAAAAAAGAAAATTGAAGATCGGTTGCGTAATCAAATTTTGGTGATTTTTCAAACGGGAGTACTTTTTCCGGGACACCCGGTACTTATGACCTAGCTCGTGAAGTTGTTTTGGATCGTCCGGCAACTTCTCTTGTTTTGAGCCTCCAGATGGCAGAAGTTTGAGCATAGGCATCAAATCTTTAAAAAAGTTTGCACCAATGGTTATGGTATTTTTCGATTTGATGAATGGCTTAAAAGGAACTTCAGATACGTTGCTATTATCTCTCATTGGCAATTTTTGATGTTTTGATTATTTCATAATTACTGCATCATCCTTCTTGTTGCAAATATCGAAGAAAATTCATGAGAAACTTTGACAAAGATTAAAATCATTGTACATCCTCAGTTAACCACCGACCCGATACTTTCTTCCTTGTATTTCAATTCAACTAAATTTTTTATAAAACGGCTGTACGTGCAGCGACCAGTCGTATTTCATCAGCGGAGCCCTCAACATTGAGGTTGCTGATTTACCCATGTTTTTTTTTTTTTTTTTTTTTTTATTCAAATATAAAATTTTACAAGAATCTTACATTCTACTATACCTATCTAAATTACTATACAACACTACAGGTACGATACCATGGGGAGCGAAATACAATGACTACCTCATGGCCAATATATAAAAACATGAAACATTAAACTGTATACAGACACATTACGAAACGACGAAACAATTAAAGATTAATGGATACTATACTAGATTCTGTCTCATATCAGATGACAGGTCAGGGTTTAAATGGATTTGAAAGATGTCACGAGTGCAAATCGTTTAAATGTTGATTTAGGAAGGTAAAATGGCCGACATCTGATGTGAAACAGAATTTACAAAGGAAAGAGCTATTTACGATAAAGGACTTGGTGGTTGCTTAGTACATAGCTGTAATCTCAAAAGATTAATCAAAGCGACCAGTTTCGTGGATGAAACGTAAAGTTAATTCGAGTATATTTCTGTTCAACTCATCAGAAAGGTCTTGATCACCATACAATAAAAGATGTGTCAAAGAATCGTTTGAAAGATTGGTGATTTGTGCAAATGGTCGTAATAATTCAACAATTCCAGCGAGAAGATTTTGTCGTTGAACACCAAAAGAAGGGCAGAGCAACAAAAAGTGCTCAGTGTCCTCAATGCCATCGTTTGTTGGGCACATCGGGTTTATTGTATCCCTAAAATTATGCTTGAATTTATGGAAATTTAACTTGCTGAGACCAACCCTAAGTTGTGTAAGGTAGGATAATCCTATTGGATCGTGAATTCCAAAAACAGATTTGGCAGGGGGGCGGATTATTGATAACAGCTTTTTCTTAAAAACAGCAATAGAAGGCGCAAGTCTCAATTCAGGCTCAAGCTTATTCCATTCGGATAAACAGTTTGGATAGAAGCTAGACTTGAATTTTTCTGTTCTTGCCTTTAATTGCCCGATGACATCCTGGTCGCGAAGACGGTACTGCGAATGATGAAGAGGGGGAATTGGTTCAACTGTATACTCGGGACTAAGATTATTTACAAACTTGTAGAACAAGGTAAGGCGTCTACTCCATCTTCGGGAACTCAGTGACTCCCAACCAAGCTCTGTGTACAGCTTCTCTCGAGATGTTCCCCTCCATGCACCCGACACAGCTAAGGCAGCAGAATACTGTACGGACTCTAGTTTTTCCATTAAATTTGGTAAAAGGATATTTTGACTGAATTGGCATACTTTGGCAGGAATATGGTAAATACCATCACCATAGTCTAGATGGGGTCGAACATAGAGCTTATATAATTCGTTTAGGGTATGCCTTGGCAGGTATTTGGAGAGATATTTCAGCAAACCAATGCCTTTCCTTGTTTTAGAGATCGCTGATTTGATATGAGCTGAGAAAGATAGCTTTGAGTCCAGGATAATTCCTAAATGTTTATGTTCATTCACTTTCTTGACTGGTATGTTGTTAAAGAGAATCACTGGATGATCAATTTCGATTTTTTTCCTTGAAAATGTTAATTCAACAGCTTGTTTCTGCGGATCTGGATTAAAGGACATTCTCCAAGCTTCAGCCCACCGACTTATCAAGTCCATGTCATGGTTCATGTCATTGGCAGCTGTATTTGAATCTTCTACCACAGTGAACAACGATGTATCATCAGCAAATAACTTAACATTGCACTTCAAGCCTACAGCTAGATCATTTATATACACAAGGAAAAACAAGGGTCCAAGAATAGAGCCCTGGGGCACCCCTGCAGAAATATCTCCCCAATTTGAACTCTGTCCATTCAGTACTGTCCTCTGCTTTCGATCCTTGAGAAAGCTTTGGATTAAAAAAAGAAGTTGTCCCGAGACACCACATCGCTTTAATTTATAAATTAGACCATCGTGCCATACCCTATCAAATGCCTTAGAAATGTCAAGATACACAGAACGAACATCAAGGGGAGGGTTACAGTCAAAAGCTTTAAATATTGTGTGTGTTATTGAGAGTAACTGGTTGATGGTTGAGTCTCCTGGGCGAAAACCTGATTGATTTGGGTTAAGAAGTTCGTGTGATACAAGATGCGAGTAAAGAGAATCATATATGAGTTTTTCAAGTATTTTCCCAAAAATTGGTAAAAGAGAAATAGGACGGTAATTCCCCTTCAAATTTTTCTCATTTTTCTTATGAACCGGCACTACATTTGCATGTTTCCAAATTTCGGGAAATAAACCACGCCTCAAACAATTTGTGAAAATTATCTTGAGTGGCAGAACCAATGCAACATCGCTCAACTTTATCATCCTTACAGATATTTCGTCCCAGCCATGTGCTTTATTGGGATTAAGTGATCTAATGATACTAAGAATCTTTTCCTCAGAGATGACGAAATCACTTATCAGAGTCGTAATTACCGGGGTATCTTGGGGAATTTCGCTACCTGTGTCAATGGTTGTGCATTGAAGAATGAAATAGTCATTAAATATCTGTGCCTTTTCGGTAAAATCCGTTACAAACAGCCCGCACTCTAGAAGAGGTGGTATCATCGGAATCTTAACTTTGTTTAAAACAGTGTTTATTAAGGTCCAATAGGTTTTGCTGCTGGTCCCATGATTAGCCAGGGTTTTTCCTGCCTTAAGGAAGTAATTCCGCTTAGCGTCCTCAATCAGTCTCGCTCCTTCTGATATCATTTTTTGCACACCTTCAAGCTTGTCGTCTGGCTGACCACTCCTCACAAAAGTTTTATATGCACGATTTTTTTTCCTTAGAAAGTTTTTGATGGCTTGCGTTATCCAGGGAGCTTGACGAGGCCTAATCGTTTTAACTTTGTTGGGGATGAAATTTGAATAGATGTTGAGAAGGACTTCATTGAGTAGTTTTACCTGTTCATTAGGGCAAGTCATGTTGTCAAGATGTTCGTGCCAAGCAAACGTTTCAATGCTTTCCCTGATTGCTGCAAAATCTGCCTTATCGTAATACCAAATCTTGCGGGTATATGGAGGTTGTGCTATGTTTGAAACAGATAATTTACCGTAAACAATTTGATGGTGGCACTGCTCATGTAGTGACGGATGGACACCAGAATCGATAATGAGGTTAGGCTGATCAGTAAATATCAAGTCAATGCAGGATTTAGATTCACCCATTAAATGAGTTGGTTCTGAGATTAATTGATGAAGACCATTGTCAGACGCTAGTGGCTCAAATATTTTTCCCTCGTTATTTTCGATATCACTTTCCCACCACTGAGTTGATCTGCAGTTGAAATCACCATTAATAATAACGCAGAATGGATTTTCAGCATGCATTTTGGATAACATCAGCTCAAAGCTTATGGTAAAGTTATCAAACTCCTCCGGACCCTGACTTGGACTCCTATAGATTACGGCAAAGAAGTACTTTTTCCTGTTTAATTGAATTTCATACACAATACATTCAGGGAGAGTTACCAGGTCAGAACGATTTTTTGAAGGAAGGGAATCTTTGATGTATAGCCCAACACCACCCCTTTTCACATTTTGAGGATGGTTATCATTAATAAACGTATATCCATCAAGTGCCAGTCTATCTTTATCAATGGTGCTGTCAAGGTGGGTTTCAACAATTCCAATGATGTCATAGTTGTACACCGCATTGTAAGCCTCTATAAGAGACACGCGTAAAAAATCATGTGCAGTAATGCTATTTAGGTTCCACGTACAAAAATCAAGTGTTTCAGGGCCCGGATTTATTTCTATATCACCACTCAGCAGAATGGTCCTAAACAACAACCATTGAAGATGTAATGCTGAACATGCTACGCACGCGGTGTAAAAGTAGACATAATGAGACTGAAAATACCTATATCGAACAATAACAATGACACCTAACGGGAATCGTTTGACGAGCTCTAATGTAATGTAAAGTACTATCTTCGCAGACCGATGCATGCGGGCGAACAAAGGCAAAAAACATAACTCTGGTGCAACGGAGTGAACTGCAAGAAACAATATTGTCAGCGTGAATGGCAGAACGAGTATTGAGACTGCGATGAACCAATAACAAAACCAAAATAATTTAACAATTTGAGAGAAACTTGAGAATGGCCTAAAATTTCTGCTCAGTTGGGATTTGTTTTGCAAAGACGCACGGAAACACCCTATTGTTGCTCTCCATTGATTGATTTCAACCGGCATCAAACGAAAATACACACAGTTAAAAAGACGATTTAGGTAAACATAAACTTTAACACAATAGTAAGTAAATATAGAGCATAATACGGTGGCCTCTAGAGACCTTAAAAGTACAAAAAACACAAGCGTGTCGGGTTTTCGAACTGTGGAAGCTTTGTGGAAACAGTTGAAAAATCAATTGTTGAATTAGATCATTGTCAAAGAAAATATTAACATGACAAAACCCTTGAGACTCGTATAAGGTGACTTAACTAGTTTTTCAACATCTTAGCTACATTAGACAGCCAGACAAAAATTCCCTAGGGGAAGCTTTTGGCTATCAATAGAAATACGTTTTGGATAACCAAAAAAATAAACTGGTTTGGCCTAGCAAAAATATGGAAATCTAAAATAAAGTTAAGTTTTGAAATGATGAAAACAGAAACTGAGGAGAGGGGCATATCACTCTATGAAGATTTCGCACGATTTACACGAAATTTCCAGTCGCATTTAAGACCAGCACCCCTTGAAATATCCCAAAATATCCTTTGGTAAAAATCTTGACGGTAAACCATGGGGGGGGGGGAGGAGTCATTTTTAACAGAAAGTAGACCTTCTCGTTTCTATACTCCCATACCCACATAGACATTTAAAAAACGCAGCACAAAATTTATTCGAATGTTATTTGAAAATAAACAACAAAAAGGGAAAAGGTCAAGAAAAACAGTTTAATAATACTCATGCGTTCACTTCCGTAGCTATGTCAGAATCTTCCCCAGAAATACTCCCTTCCTCTTGCTCCTCGCCGAATTTCTGCTTGATAAGGTCTTTGAACTCTGTTTCATCATCAAAGTAAGAGAAACCATCATCAAGTTTTGCACACAGTCTGCAGTTTATATCTGCAAACGTATAGCCATTCAAATTTCTGCCTTGTAACATTTCGTTCGTTTTTCCAATCAACTTCAATCTCTTCTTCGTTAAATCCAGTCGAACTCTATACTTGTCTGAGTTCTTTCTCGCCTTATACACCATTGTACGGTGACGCCACGTTGTAAATCTGATTATCATCTGACGAAATTTTTTGCCTTGGCTTTCCTTTATTTGCCCTATCCGGTGCGCTCTATCAATTGCAGAATCAGGGATTTTCACAGATAATTCATTGAAGATTTTCTTGACTTTTTTCAAACAATCTTCGCCAGTCTCAGGTTCCCCTGCCTTGATCTCAACATTATTTATCCGCAAACAGAGTCGTCTCTGATACTGTTCTTGTTCATCCGCAGTCTTCTGCAGATGGCTAACGTACTTTTCCATGAGGACAAGCCTTGATTCAAGAATATTGATCTTCGACTGTTGGTCTTTGATTACATTCAACAGTCCTTGTATATCATCCTTTGAAGCAAGATCCTCTTTGAGACTGTCCAGTTTTTTGTCCAAAATCTTTTCAAATGCTGAGCGTGTCATGAAATCCTCCTCCATTTTGTCAGGAGGGCCTAATTCTTCATTCTTCGACCGAGAACATGCTTGCCGCGGCATAACGATTTGTCGGCTGTTACGCGTGCAAATCAGTATCAATGATCCATCAATATTCCCTAATCAAGTTAAATTTCTTCAACGTTTCCATCCCACAAAGTTATTTTACAAAACAACGTGTTTTGAAACCATATTTATCTTGCACACGAAAAAAACACGTCCGAACCCTGCGGAGACACGTGGCAAAAAAATGATCAAGTCTGAAATGAAATCTGAAATGAGATCTGAAATAATCAAGATATCTAAACTTGCCAGTAAAAATTAATGGCAAAGTGTCATCTGAAGTTCCTTCCGTTCCGAGCCATTAAATTGAAATGGCGATGCAACAACAATTCGTGTATTTCTTGTTAACGTTTTATACGCCTGTGCTAAAAGTCAATGTTTCCCCCGTAGTCTTTATTTTAGGATAAGCTACAAAATGCTGTACCGTATCACAGGAGGCCCAGACTATTGTGGTGAGGGGGCCTTCATTCATTCTAACGCATGATGTATCAAGATCTTATCTTACCTTAGAATCTCTTGCTGAAATTAAAAGGACTTAGTATGAAATTTTCTTGCCTATATTTCATATGACAGCCATTTCGTTTGTTTCTTGCGCACTTGCTCTTGGTCAATGAAATACAGCGCCTTGATACCAGCCATCGATAATGCATGATAATGATTGAAACCCCGCCTTCTTTAGTACTGTACTGCAGTATCTTATCTATGTATGATATAAAGATTGATACTCGATACCAGCCATCTTTATATTATACATAGATAAGATACTGCAGGACAGTTCTAAAGAAGGCGGGGTTTCAATCATTATCATGCATTATTGATGGCTGGTATCGAGGCGCTGTATTTCATTGACCAAATATTGTCTGTCATATGAGCTGTCATATGAAATATAGGCAAGAGAACTTCATAATGTAAGTCCTCTTACTTTCAGCAAGCGATTCTAAGGTAAGATAAGATCTTAATACATCATGCGTTAGAATGTAGGAAGGCTCCCTCACCACAATAGTCTGGGCCTCCTGTGACCGTATCAAGAACTCTTACCTGCTTTCAGAATTCAAAAGAGAATACTATTTTTGCAATGAGATGCTGTTTCAAAGTGTGGGGGAGACATATCCCTTTCTTCTCTTCAAAATGTTGTCAGTGCTCTATCACAGCAACTTTACGCAAGGAACTTTTGAAGAGAGTTTGCCTGTTCATCCGTAGCATTTTCAGAAAGAAATTGCCTCGTTGGAAATCTAATGCCACACCCCCTGAAATGTTTTCGTGTTACAACGCCCTTGGTTGAAACTGAGCCTCTTTTTATTGTAGATAAGAAACAGCTTAGGCGAGCTGACTAGTCAACCAATTTATGATGTCAGGTTGATCAAAGATAAAATCACTGGTATTTCTAGAGGATTTTGTTTCGTGGAACTCGGAAATACTGAGGTAAGTATCACGATTAATTTAGGAATTTGCGGAAATTTCAGTATGCAACAAAAGTACTTGAACTATCTCAATTGAGTTTCAAGGATAAAATTTGTTGCTTAGATTTTGAACTGGCGAGGATTGCCCTATCGCAGAAGCTGGTTTGCAAGAGGCCCTCCGATAAAAGCATTGGTTACTATCTAGGACAAAAATTGAGAAACTATCAACTATAGTAAATCAACATATGGAACCCTATTTACATTATTTAAAACCAATATGTTATAATCAGTGCATGAAAACCCACCTGACCATGTGACCGGGCGGTTGCAGGAAATTTTCGATTCATAATGAATTGCAGGAAATTATCCTCTATATGTATCCTTTCTTCAAGTATCACCCTGTTTCTCTTTTTCAAACAAAGGAAAGCAATGTAAATAAGCAAAAGCAACCTGACATAGATTGTATCTCTGGTACAATGTAAATCATATTGTATACAACAATAAATACAAGATCAGCAAGAACTGGAGTTCCTTAATGCTCCTTAGAAATCATATATGAATGATAAATTGTATAGCCTCCCACCCAAATCGTGCCCAACTTTATACAATATTTTTTGTCGATACCTTAAGCGCATTTACATACAAAAGTAGTTCCTGGCCTCTTCTTAAGAAAGCTGGATATTTTCATGTTTCCGTTCCCGCAGGAATTGTAAGCAAGTTTTTTTGTACGGTCGCATGTAGGAAAATATGTTTTCATGCCCTGGTTATAATTCTCAAAATTTGAAAAGTTTACAATCTCTAAACAGTGTCCTTCAAGCTATACAGATAATGCTTCTCACGAGAGATACCAATGTCTCCTCCGTAATGACTAAAACAATTAATTGCAAATTTGATGCAAGTTGATCAGTTAATTTACATGTACAGGAGTTGTTTTGTGAGCAGCCAAAGGCTGTAGAATCCAATCAGATATGTATCGGATAAGCCATAAATTTATTAGGCAAGCCAATACCATTCAGCAGAAATAGATTGCCTGAAATTTGAGACCGGAGACTTTTGTAAGCATTGGGCCTCCTGGAAATGTCAGTTAAGGCCAGTTTCCATTCCAGTCATTGAACATTTCCGCGCGGGAGGAATTTTGTGCAGTCAAACTCATTTTTAAACATAAACTTCGATTCAATAACGAGGCGACATTTTCTCTTCCAAATAAAAGAATTTCCTCTCGGAAAATTCCACTAACTGGAAACTGCTCTCTAGTCCGTGATTCCTTGTCTTCTTCTCCCATGTGTTTCTTCCTTGTATTTTAATAGTATTGAGTAGTAGTTTACCTTTCTCTTCATGATTGATTATTTGTTCTTTGGTCCTTTCTTTTATATTTCTGGCTGATTCTCCGATTTACGTTTCTCCACATATGGTCCGCTTATTATTGTTTTCGGAAATGATTATGTCAACAAAATACCATAATTTTACCTCACATTAAGATACTGCCTTGGCTCTGCATTTTGGTCTCATTTCGGCAGTTAAAGTGCTAAACTCTAAACCCACTCTCATTCACGGAAGCTGTATTACTGAAGGAATTTGTATATCGAGGGGCGACCGTTTGGAATGGTCTTGATCACCAAATCAAGCTGTCTCCCTCGCTATCAAGTTTCATATTAAAACTAAAAGAAGGTTTATAACAACCAATTTCACATACTTCCTTGCATATTGACCAAAGTCGGTCCCACATTAGACGTCAGGCTAGATTGCCGTCAACGTGTACCACTTACCCAAAACCAGCCATCATTCTATTCACGAAAAGTCTCTTGCCTGAAGTGTAATGTGGGATAGGCTATAGATTTTCTTTCTGTAGCAATGTAATTTTCTTTTTCTTTTCGATAGGACTAATTAAAAAATAGGTTTACTTTTGTAATGCATCTGAAAATGTAGTAAGTAGTATTAGATAGTTATTTATTAATTGATTTATTGTTATTATAATTATTTTGTTTTTGTTTCTCTATTTTAACAGGGCACATTGTGAAACAGTTTTTGCTTAATAACTGAATGTTTTCACCCTGTATAAAGAATTTAAAATGAAATGAAATTGAAATGGAATTGATTGGTCTCGCGCCAAATGTGCAACAGCGCGCAATAGCCTCACTACATAAGGACCCTCAACTTACGCTCATCTAATTGAAGTGAATTAATGTTGTTGTTGTCGCTCCAGTCAAGGGCCTTATGGACTAACTCTTCTCAAAACGGCAAAAAAATTCTCGCCAGGAACAAATTTGTTCCTGGACCAATCAGGATGCAAGACTTGAAATAACTTGATGGGATTGGCTGATTCTTCTTCAATTTAAACTTCCCGCCTAAGGAAACAAAAGCATTCGAACAACGCGTTCGACTGAACTGCTGCAACGATCAAAATCTCAAAGTAGCGAACAAATTTACGAGATCTTTTGCGTCCCCAAACAACCAAAATATCACTAATGGGTAGGATTTTTTTGCTTTAATAGCTTGAAGAAACATTCATCTAAGTACTGATAGCTTGTTTTGCAGTGTAGTACTTCAGGAAAACCACTTTTTGCGGCGATTTAGGGTCGGTGGTTTCAAGAAAAAATAGCAGGTGATTTAGGCCATGTCCGTTTCTGGAAGCGTAAGTCCATGAGTCGTAGTTATAGCGTCCATCAGCCTATCAATAGCGATAACCTACGAACATATAATCAGTCTAAGCGCGCAAAGCGAGGAAGGAAGACCGCATCTGCTATAAAACGTGCGCGAATCGACATTTTGCTGAGTGAATCGACAACGACACAGCACAACAACAAGAAATGGAGGGACAATTTTTTCGAGGCAGAGAAACAGAAAGCGTCGAGAAAGACGAGGTGACAGACGATAAAGAATTGACGAATGTTTCAAGGAATGTTCGAATATATAAAGATTTGACGAATCTTCGAACGTTTCTTCCTCCGTTCCCACAGAAATACAGCCTCTGCGAAGGAGAATGATATAAACCTTACACCTCTACTGTCCTCATCTCTTGTTTCTTTCTTATTTATTGTCTTTTTTATCTGGATTTTTCTCATCAATGGTTCTTCCGTTTTTACGCATCAGTTATTCCTATGTGCATACTAACCGGTTTTGTGTTGTACAGGAAAATATAAAGCCCGAGGTCTTAAGAGTATGCGAGGTCTGTACAATAAGACCGAAGGCTTTATATTTTCCTGTACAACTACAAAACCGGTTAGTATGAGTTTTATTACCTGATATCTTCTAATTTTGTCTTATATCGTTTAGTCAAACGCATTTTGTAACTGTTATGTCGTTTGAGGTAATTGTAGATCTCACAGGCCTAGATTATTTGCAGTGGTGACAAAAACGCGTCCTTGTATCGTATTATACAAGGCTACGGAAAAACCACGGGAAATGTGCGATTAGCCAATGGGATTGGCGGGATTCTTGTATTGCCTCGTTTTTGAAACGTCAGTCAGGTAATAAGAAGTGGAAAAATACTTAACCCTTGTCCGATTCTGATTCTGATGTCTCATTTCGTAACAGGACGCTACGACATTGCTAGAGAAAGTACAAGATCATGATCCAGCATATTTCATAGAAGGACGACGAGTGACTGCTGGCTATGCAAGGAATACTCCGTACCCACCACTATCTAAAGCAAAAGCAGCGTTAGTATCATTCACAGTTGCAGCGTTTAAAGACCCAATATTGCTAAAGCCTGGTTTTCATTAAATCGTAATAGACCTTTTAGCTATTCTGCAAAAGAGCCTGGATCGAGTGTTACTGTTATACACTTTGGAGTTCCCATAGAATCGTTAAAGATTCGCAATTAGAACGCAATGCATATTGGTAAAAAGTTCCTTGCCGCCATCTTTAGCGGACTGTTCTATTGCAGTGTCCATTTTCTTACAGGCCAGACAACCGACCTCGCAATGCACCGGACACTGCACAGGCTGCAAAGAATGTTAATCTGGCTACTGTTGCCATTGCTCAGGCGCAAGCTGCACAGCAACAACAGGTGAATACTATAATTCTATAAAAGCGATTTTTGAATGTCCCTATTTGTTCCCACGAACGATCTCTTTGTGTGAAAATTTTACAGTATGTTTCATAAATATTAACAATTAAAAAATGGGATAAATCATACTTGGAACAGAGTGTAATAATTTCACATTTATGAAGTTATCATACTCTGTTGCCAAATACGATGTATCTTACTTTAAATGTGTGTATATTCCTGTTTGTTTGATGATTTAAAACGATCGATTCTATACGGAAATATTTAAGAGAGGAGTAGGCTTTTCATATGTTTCTGCAATTTTTGCTGAAATTCATATTGATGTAAAAAGGGGTGAAGCCAATATAAAAAGGAATTTCTCTTAGATAGAACCCTTGTTTCATTTTGATTCTGCAAAGGAATATTTGAAACAATGGAAACTGATTAGTTTTCATTCTACCCCTGTAAACTTTCTCCCTCTGCCTTCCTAACGATGTAGTTTAGGAGTAGCTTTTAGACAACATCCAGAAACAAGTTACAAGAACCTGATATGATACTTCTATTCCCAAAGTATTTTTTGCAATTTTTGTTTGGGTTAGCACTGGATACACTGGATATCAGGGCCACATCAAAGTGCACCAGACACTTTGATATTTGATTATTATTTTGGTGTCCCTTAGCCCCTTAAAAATGGTCCAAGCTCTTTACTTTCTGCCTTTAACTTCGCTAAAAATCAGCTCAAAATGTTCCTGCAAGATTAGCCGCGTGATCTGAGACATATTTGAAGAGGCCAACGAACGAGTTATTAAGAATTATGTTAGTTGGATTGGTTTTAGACAGTTTCCTGCCCTTGAACTTGCAGTTTACCCCCTAAAATGCCCCCTCGATGTCCCTATTATATAAGTCTCAAGTTCCGAGGTATCTTTGGGATTTGCAGGGGTGATATTCATCTTTTTGTCATTTTGGTTGGTTTTAGCTATTTTCTGCCATTTAATTTACAGTCTGTCCCCCTAAGATGCCCCCTCGATATCCCTGCTTTATCAGCCTCAAGTTCCGAGACATATCTGGGATGTGCAGAGGCCAACGGACGAGATATCCAACTTTTTATCAGTTAGTTTGGTTTTGGTAATTTTCTGCCCTTTAATTTGCCGTCTGTCCCCCTAAGATGCCCCCTCGATATCCCTGCTTTATCAGCCTCAAGTTCCGAGACACATCTGGGATTTGCAGAGGCCAAGGAACGAGATATCCAGCTTTTTATCATCTGGATTGATTTGTTGACAATATTTTCGCATCTTTTCTCAAACAGTACGCTCAAGCCGCGTCAGATACTCAGCAGGCTACAGGTATGCAGCCATTTTGACATGCAACTTCATGTAAGACATTGTGAAAGGTACAGTAAGATCACATTCTCCTAAAATCAAAAGGAACAATGCCAGGCAGCAATGCAAGAGCTTTGTTTCACGAAAGAAGAAGTGATAGGTGATATTTAATTATGAGAAATGTATGAGAGTATGCCAGGACTGAATATCTATATTACCTCTACCCATTAACCATGCAGAAAAATAGAAAATCATTTATCTCGCTTGTGTAACAATTTGCCTTTGAGTTGCCAAAAATTTCCCATTTGTCCATATTGACTGAAAAATATGGTAATCATTGCCAACTGCCTCAAAATTCTTCAAATTTCAGGCAAAAAGTGTTGCCCAAACTGTGATACATAAGAGAGTCTTAAATCTTTTTCCAGATTTGAATTCCGTTGCATTTTGGTTTCTTGAAGAAAGTTTTCTACAAAAATTAGAGTAAGCAAATTAAATGAGATTTACTGCAAGAAGGGGTTTTCGTGGAAGGGGAATGCTGAAAAGTGGTACTCACATTTACAAGCGGTATGAACTTTAGACTGGCTGCCAGGAACTCGTACATGAATTTAGAAAAGCACGGGCTACTTACGAAAGTACATAAATGATTGTTTAAGGAATGCCTAAAAGGCTGTTGCAAGGTTTGAAGATATTTGGACCACTCCAAGAACACCAACCTTTGAAGAAGGAGGAAAACATATCGTATTGATTTGCGATTTCAAGTGTCTCATGCGAAATATTTCTCCTTTTGCAGATGCAAAGCAAACAGCAGACCAGCCATCTGTACAGAGCAGTCAAGGTGAGAATTTTCTTTTCATTGAAATACTTTCAGCAACAAGGACACTTTTCGTAACACATCAGCATCAGTTTCTTTTAATTGATGCGATTTCAGACAAAGGAAATTCTCTCAACCTGTAATTCAAAACAAACAAAGCCTTCTTATGACTCTTATGATTCTTATGACTCTAGTGAAAACCATCACTAGAGTCATAAGGATCATAAGAATCATAAGAAGCATAATTTTCAGATCTTATGACGCTTATGATCAAGTGAAAACACCAAGAATCCTAATTGTAAAATGATTATCACTTGAGTTGATCTCTTAAAACGCGCGACATAAGGATCGTAAAGATCAAAAAGTTTTCATCTTTACGATCCTTACGACCGGATGTGCCGGATTAAGCCTTTGTTTCTTCAATTAGATGAGGCAACTTCAGCAAATTCGACTCAAAAGTAGGCCTTCCAAGTGTATTCCTAAGCAGAGAACTGTAATTATTTGTATAAAATGGAAGTATTTCGGGTTGAGAAACCATGGGAGCAACTAACAGATGCCCAAAATCTTAGATAGCTTCAGGAAAAGTCTCATAAAGATTTGGAGTGAAAATTTGTGGAATAAAACGTGTCTCATTTCCATTTCTGTGAGACCTGTGCCTTCTTACCAGAATCTACATTATCTGGAACATAAGAGAGAGCGATAGTAAAGGCCACACTGTATGTTCAAAGTAAACTTGCACTATTATTGTATGTATGTAAAGTAAAATTGTATTTATGTATGTATCGTTATGTATGTAGTGTAAACAACAAAGTCATAAGTATCGTATGCATCATAAGATTTCAAAATTATGTTTCTTATGACTCTTATGATTCTTATGACTCTAGTGAAAATCAGGCTTAAAGGGGCTCAGTCGTCAAACAGTAAACAAATCCGTAAACTCGCACGTGTCGGGGATTATCCATTGTTCAACCATTGTTCTCTGCAGTTTATTTGGTGGCTTCTCCCAAGCCACAAAAAAGTGACCGTTAAAAATCCACTTATATCCGAGCAATCGTAGAAGATATGAATTTTTGGTTTGTTCCTTAGTGAAGTACAAGGATTAATGCCCAAACAGCAACTTTCATTTGAAAAACATACGAAAATCCTGTGCGATATCACCTTTCAAAAAGCTGCAAAAATCATCGTTTTGTTTACAGTTTGACGACTGAGCCCCTTTAGTAAATCTGAAGATCTGCCTGGCTCATTTCATTTATTTGATTCACAAGCCGAGCAAACGACACATTGCAATTCTCGCATATTTAGAGCTTAAATGACACAATACTGTTCAGTTCCTAAATCAGTTTGCCCTACTGGTTTCAGGGCAGCTTTTGCTGCTTTGTCTGTTTTGAATTACTGGTTGAAACAATTTTCTTTGTCTGCAATCGCTAATCGCTTTGAATTTCGGTATAAAGCCAAAGAAATTGATGATATTGCCTTACAAATCTCTCCTTGCTACTTTTAACACGACAGAAGATGAACGAAGTGGCAAAATGTAAAGACAGAAAATTATAAATAATTTGACTTGGTTGCATATGATGTGTTGAATAGATGTTTCAGTTACGACTACAGGTAGAATAGAATTTACAAGAAAGTCACAAAGATTACAGAACGATGCCACAGGGAACATGGAAATACATAGCAACCCTGCGGCCATTACATTTGACAAAGAGACTCAAAATTAACATTGCATTTAATATTTCATATTTCGAACATCAATTACGAATAGCAATTGCAAACAAGTTTAACAACAAATAATTTCAAGAAACAAAATGTAAGAAAGGGCAATTTTACACGAGAAAGGAGGTTTTTAACAACAACTTATTGAAACCGAGACCTGAATATATCTTAAAGTTGCCTCGAGAATTTTTAGAAAAATGTTTGAACGCACAGGAAAGTTGTGTTTCGTGTTTTGCTCTAACGAACTTTTTATTGGGGCTTTTTCACGATTTTCACAGAAAACAATTTCAATTATATATATATTTCTATGAGCAATTTTAACGAAACATGGATTTCAGCGAAATTCATCATTAGGAAACCTGAGAGGTCGTTAAGTCTCCTGCCCTAAGATTTTCATAGGTTCTCTTAAAGCCGGGGCTCTTTGTGGCTTGTTTCACTTTGGTTCGTGTTTTACAATGTCATTCCTCTCTTTTTTGCAGCTGCTTACCAGCAACCAGAAAGCAGTCCTGTTGCTAAGCAACAGCGAGCTCAGCAGTATTATCAACAACAACAATCGGTGCAACAACAACAACCACAGCCTCAACCACAGCCTCAACCTCAACCACAACCACAACAACAGAACCCATATCAAAACTACACATATGATCCTACTACTGGTTACTACTATGATTCAAATACTGGGCTGTATTACGATGCAAATACGGGGGTAAGTTACATCGGGGGAGTCAACAAAAATGCCCGGCGTTTGAAAAAATACTGCTCCTTGAATAACAAAAACAATAGTATTGAAAACTGTCTTGTTTCATTCCGATATGTTCAATTAGATTCAGTAATTTACCCAGCTTTGATCGGTCATTCCCTTCCCATGGATATGGGAGATTTCCTGCAGAAAGCCCCTTTCATAACCTGCAGAATCGAAGGAAAGCGACGAGCAAAATTTCCTTGGTTTTCCTTCCTAACAATAATGAAACTTACATGGATTCAATTATTTTGTCTTCTTGGGAGAATGGAATCCCCCTAAATAAGTTATTCATACTAGGGGGAAGACTTTTCATCTTCCCAAGAGGATAGTACGTGCTAAACGCGTTCAAATCATTGTTGTAAAGTAGAAATATTAGGGAAATTTGCTCGTGATTTTAGCACGTTTTTTAAGGTTTCTCGAAAGCACTTTCTCAAGACAATCCCTTGTAGAATCTGAACGGAGTGACCGATTTCAGGCAGGAAAAATTCAAAAAATCAATTTAGCATGTTGGCTTTTCAATCAGATATTGCAAAATAGTGTTATTTATATATTTAGGGAGCAGTGCTTTTATAATGTAATACTGCTTGTTTCTGTGATAAAAACACAGGGGCTAGTTTAAACATTACGAAACTAAATCGCTTTTAAGGCAAAGCAATTATTTCTTTATAGTCTTCCCCTATGATCTATTCACACATTGTACTGCCACGAAAACTTCATTTTGATTATAAAAACGGACGAACAACTGATCTTCTATTCAATGTTCTGTTATTGGCAAAAAGTTTGAGGCAGGCCATGTATACCTTTTGGCATCAATGCAATACTAGAATGTTATTGTTATTCTAACAAAATTGTTGAGCTTGATAAGAGGCTGGACAAGAAATCCTCTGAGAAATTTTGATTTTGCCATTTGTGAAGATCAATATTATCAGGACTACTGCATATCTAACTTCAAAATGAATATCTCATCTTAGAGATTAAATTTTGTAATTTATTCTCACAAAAACAAATCTATTTTGGGATTGCCAATAGAATGGATTTGAAGCAAGTAGTTTAGTTGAGCTTTCATGCAAAGATCGAGCTGCATCTGGATCAAGATATTACCTTCACTTTCCAAAATTTTCTTTGTTATATCATCTACTTGAAGCGGCTGCAAGGGGCCCGTTGCCGAAGTCAAGTAGACCACCCCTACTGGCACGTCATCCCAAGGACTTTAAGCAATTCTCCGATGAGAGAAACACAGGGCACTCTTTAGGAAAATACGATATTTGAAGCACAAACCTTGGATCTGTTCACGTATTTGTATCCAGCCCATTTAATGTGAACTCGCTCGGGTTGCTCATTAAATATATTTTGTTTTTTCTGTTTTTAGTACTACTACAATGGCAATACTGGACGATTCCTTCATTGGGATGCTCAGCGGCAACAATATTTCATTGTAAATCAAGATGGGTAAGTCCTAAACTCATACCAAATTGTCACGATTTGACCCCTTACATTTTATTGCAATGGAAGATTACACTAAAGATTAGCTCACTACACAAGGACCCTCAACTTACGCCCATCTAATTGAAGTGAATTGATGTTGTTGTTGTCGCTCCAGTGAGGGCCTTATGGAAACGGCAAAAACTTCCTGCCAAGAACTAGTTTGTTCCTGGACCAATCAGGATGCAAGACTTGAAATAACTTGATCGATTGACTGATTCTCTTTCAATTCAAACTTCCCGCCAAAAGCAAACAAACGCGTTCGAACAACGCGTTCGACTGAACTGCTGCAACGATCAAAATCTCAAAATAGCGAGCGAATTTACGAGATCTTTTGCGCCCCCAAACAACCAAAATATCACTTATAGGTAGGAGTTGTTAGCTTTAATAGCTCGAAAAAACATTCATCTAAGTACTGATAGCTTGTTGTGCAGTGTAGCACTTCAGGAAAACCACTTCTTGCGGCGTTTTAGGGTCGGTGGTTTGGAGAAAAAATACCAGGTGATTTAGGTCATGTCCGTTTCTGGAAGCGTATGGCCATAAGTCGTAGTTATAGCGTCCATCAGTCTATCGATAGCAATAACTACGGACATATAATCAGTCTAGCAAAGATGACAGGGAAAACGTTTTATAACTTTGAAACATCTTTGATGACTCTATAGGAATTAAAGAAGAAACGTTACTTGGTATAAACATTCTTGCCGCCATCTTTAGCATAATTGTGTATTGTGCTTTTAGAAAAACTTAGATTGCAAGTCATTGGTTCACCTTTCAGGTCGATGTCTCAAATAGATTCTGAAGGCAATCCTGCGCAATCGGCAGCAACTACTGGAGGTATGTTTTGAGTTGATTGCTGGTAAATTGTTGGAGATTTCATAATTTTCATCATCGTTCCTAGCTGTTTTGCCATGTACTACTACACGGCACTTAGCATTGCATTTGAACCTTTTTCGAGAATGTACAAGTGGAATTTCAATGGTGCATTAAGATGGAACTAGAAAGTTTCGATTTAGAATTTAGCAAGTACTTTGAATAAGCTAAGAAATTCACAGAAACAAAAGAGACGCCACGTTGTATCGAGTTCTGGACCTTACTGTAAGCTATTCTACCAGGCGAGTCAATAAAAACTTTGAAAAGCCACTGCTTTCTGGATATCAATGCAATGATATTGGCAAACGTGTAAGTGTTTAATCGTACACATGTTCAACACTACTTTAAAATTTACCTGACTGAAATCAGCCAATTTGTTCTGAAATTATGAAGGATTTTCTCAAGAAAACCTCTTCAAGAAACCATCAAAGCGTGCCCAAAATCACGACCAAATTCTCCTTACGGCAATGACTTCTGCACTCTTTAGGACATGCTACCGTCTTGGGAGGATGAACAGTATGATTATTTTATTTAGGGGGATTTCATTCTCCCAAGGGGCAAAATACATGAATACATGCAAGTGTCATCATTTTTAGGAAGGAAAACCAAGGAAATTGTGCTGGTCTTTTCACTCGTTTTTGCAGGCTTTTGGAAGGGGTTTTCTGCAGAATATCTCCCATATCAACCGGAAGGAATGACTGATTGAAGCGGGGTAAATTACTGAACCTAATTGAACATATTGGCCATAAAACAAGACAGTTTTCAGTATTATTACTTTGATATTCAGGAAGCAGTGGCCCTTCAAACAGGGATTGTTTTTTTTACTCACCCAGTTTGTAGAACTTACTTTCATCTGCATATCACAACTATTTTAGATAAAACGGCAGCATTTTTTGGAGGTCCGTCGCCGAGACAATTTGTGCATGCATTGAAATGTTATCATACTGAAACTTAGCTCTGACGTAAAGTTCTGGAGTATCATTGGCCTAAAAAGCGTTTTTCAGTACGATAACAAGCAGGCAATGACCATTATTCGGTTGTTTGATAGTGTTTGTTTTTGAAATACTATGTGGTTATTAAACGATTACGAGGTCCATGCTGGAAAATATTTGGACCGCAGTTTAATGAACTAAGGTCCAAATATTTTCCAGCATGGATCGAGTAATCGTTTAATAAAGGCTTTATTATATGGCAGAACCTTTTGAGAACGTTGTTTATAGTATCGTACTTTTCTGTTGTGTCTTTGATCCTGTGCATCACTGTAGTTGCTCGTTGCGACGTTAACACACTGGCATTTTCTTCGTGTATAATTGCAAGTTCGTCTTCAAAGTTTACACAAAAGAAATCTTCTATGAATAAGCTAAACTTTGGCTGACACTTCTTGCGGCCTAAGCCTACACAAGAAGCTCCTCCCTTGTTGTTGATTTTTAATGCAACGCCCGGTCCAATACAGCTTCGAACGAAAAATACGGCTTTTACGGACCGATCAAGAACCAATCGAATTGCTGCGTTGCCGGTCCGAGGAGCCGTATTTTCGAACGCCATATAATAATGCTTCTTACAGTATGTTGATTTTCCTTCATTTCTTTATTCATTTATTGCAGAGAAAGTGAAGTCTAAACCGACTGGTTCAAATGCAAAGAAGGTTGGAAAATTCGTTTCAATTACAAAGTATTTCTTTCATCCATGTAGGCTTAAATTTATTTGTTCCTTAAAGAGGTAGCCCTCCATGCAGGGTAATACCTGCGTTTCGTTTTAAATAGGCCCAACAGTAATCCAGACAATGAGTACTAGTTGTTAATCGTTCGAGTGAAAATTATGAACCAAAAGGTGGATATGCAGTTGATCAAAAAATGATTGCTCTGAGATCTATGTTCAATCAAATTAACATTTCAAGCCAGCAAACATATGATATCTTGTATATTTCAAGAACGGAACGCTTCGTATAATATCATGGTCCTCTTCATTAAATATCCTTAAATCTTGTGCCTAACCTACTTATTTGTAATTAGAAAGTATTGTAAAATGTAATCTGTATTATATTTATGTCCCCTTTAAGGTAAACGTTTTTTTTTTCTTTTTTGTAGTTACGTGTAGTTTTAGCAATTATTTTTCTCTCTAGTAGTTACGTGCAGTGGTATGTTCGTATTTCCTGTTTTATGTTGCCATGAGGTAGACGTAGTTTTCGCTCCAATTGGTATTGTATTAGAAGTAGGGTATGGTATTTTGTTAGTAATGTTGAAAGTAATATGTATTGCAAGTTATTAAATAATGTATAAAAAAACATGTGATCAGACATACTATGGACTGCACTGCAGCAATCTTCAGGACATGGTATTTAGTAGTTTTCATTCTGTCTCCCAGTGTAAAGATTTTCGCTTTAAGCTGCTTCAATGAAGTCCGTTTATGTTTTCAGATTGCTAAAGATATGGAGCGATGGGCAAAGAAAACCAACGAAGCAAAAATAGCGAGAAGTAATGCAGCAAAACAAGCGCAGATGTTACAGAGGGAATTAGAAGCGAAAGAAGAGTTGATTAGAAAACAAATTCAAAATGAAATCATGCAAACTGTTGTGGCTGCGATACCTAAATCAGATGCTGTCAAGGTAAGAAATAGTGAATGTTTTGTTGACAACTTTTCACGATTTTATCTTCTTTAGATAAGGTTTGCTCGGTAGACCTTTGAACCGTTTTACAATGAACTGATTGGAATTGCTTGGAATTCTTCCTTCTGTAGGCAACCTCTCTGTATACCGGGTGCCCCAAAATAGACTATGCACGTTTGGCAGGCCACAATAAATCGTACACTGGACCGATTTTGAAGATTCATGACTTGACCTTTAGCAACAGGGCTTAATTAGATTCTAGAATTTTTTGCAAATTTTTTGTTTTTGGTTTTACAGCTAGACGCGAGTTTCTTAAAATGTTAGTTTTCGTAAACAGTGAAAACGATCAAAAAACGTCGATCAAATTTTCTAAAGAATCGACATGAATGGACAAAGAGAAACTTGTTCGTGGTGATTTGGTTGGGATTTAGAAATCGATTAATTGTATCGATTAATTGTATCGAATACGAAAGATTAAAATTAGACCTGAGAATATTCACCACTCAAGCTTCAACTTCTTTCACACAGATCACAGCCAAGTCAGTATTTACCGCTGAAGATGACGACAGTACTCAATCATTAGCTGCTTTGATAGCTGCGAAAACAGAACCAAAAGGGCTTGGTAAGTACGAAATTTGGTTATTAATTTTGCTTTCCACCCTACTTGATACTACTCTGATACAGAAATTAACAGGTCTCCAGAAATATACTCGAATTAATTTTACGCTTCATCCACGAACCTTGTCGGTTTAATTGAGATCTATTGAGACTTCAGCTATGTACTAAGCAACCACCAAATCCCTTATCGTAAATGTTTCTTTTCTTTGTCAATTCTGTTTCACATCAGATGCTACGCATTTTATTTACTTTAAACAGCAAAAATGAGTTACGCTCGTGACATCATTAAATTCATTGCAACCCTGACCTGACATCTGATGTGAGACAGAACCTAGTATAGTATCCTTCAATTTTTAATCGTTTGTAGTGTGATTGTATGCAGTTTAACATTTCGTGTCTTCATGTATGGGCCATGGGGTAGTAGTCATTGTCTTTCGCTCCCCGTGGTATCGTACCTGTAGTGTTGTATAGTAATTAGAAAGGTATCGTAGAATGTAAAATATATTGTGGGTAGACATTGTTTTTGCTCCCTGTGGTCTGGTCCTTGTAGTAGAGAAGAGTAGCTTGTAAGTATAGTAATTAAGTAAATATGTATGGTAATTTTCTAGCAGAATGTATGAAAAGAAAAGAAAAAGAGAAACGATATATTGCAAAATTTTCTATTGGAATAAAAAAATGGTCTTTGTTTCCAAATTGTAAACAAATCTGTATGCACCATTGTTTCAGGCACGTGTCAAATTTTTTGTCTGCAGTTTGTTTGATGGCTTCACACAAGCCATCAAAAGGCAACGTCAAAATTCACTTATATCCAAGCAATCATAAGAGATAAGAATGTTTGGTTTTTTCCTCTGAAAAGTACAAACAAAGATCATCGTCAAAACGACGCTTTCATTTTGAAAAAAGATGAAAATTCTATGTCTTATTGCCTTTCAAAAAACAGCAAAATGACTATTTGGACAAAAAGTTGGAAACAGAGCCCCTGTAATGGTTGTGATTATTAGAACGTGAAGCTACGAAGATACTTTGATGAGGTTCCTACCAACAGGATATGATGTGGGCTGCAGGTTGTATGAATCAAGAATCACCATAGAGAATGATGTGAAGCCATCTATTAAACTCTGTTAACTGCTATCTGCCCATATACAAAATTTTATATTCCAAAGACGATTTTGAATTCAACCTTGTGCTATTTCCAAAATATGGACTGAAAAAGGTGGCACTACTTCAGTTTAAACTGAAAAATGAAAGAATCAACATATTTTTTAAGCTGCCTTTGGAAAGTAATCAGACCTAAATTGACCAAGCAACGTCTCATAAGATAAGTGGGTCTTTAAGCTAAATGCTGATGCAAACAATTTGTTGATGAAATTTAGTTTCAGGAAAGAAGACGCGATCTAGTTCGTGAAATTTTTTTGGGACACCCGGTTTGTTTCATAGCCTCGATTTTCATGGCTTCCAGGGGCCCCAAATGCGATAATGGCCACGCCCCAGAAGAGTTGTTCTGTAATAATGATAATAATATGCATGTTTATACCGGGTGTCTCAAAAAAATACCCCCTTTTGACTAGAGATAGTAATCAAACAAAAATATATCATTGCTCCCCGACTTCACAGCTAAATTTATCAATCTTCAGCTTAGATGCACATACCTTGCATTTAGAAATCGTCCACCAAACACCGGACTTACAGGTTCGCAAAGTCAAAATTTACAGTGCAACCCTAATCATGATTTGTATCGTGGACATTTTCCAAAGTACCTATAGACTTTAAGTTGCCGTTTTTTACTTTTGAAAAGAATAAAAGATGCAGGGACATGGCGCTGATTAAACAAATATAGTAAAAATGTGGTAAGAATGATAAAGTCGTGCCACATTTCCGAAATAAGCGTGCATGTGCTCCTTTTCCTCTTCTTTGATACAAAACACTTGGGATCGAATGCAATGCAAGGGCCAATTCCTCAAAAGAAAAGTCACTTCAAGAACAACTGAAGTAATTCAAGGTATAAATTTTTTCAAAAATCAAAAATAAAGGTCAAAGTTGAACATTCGTTTGCAAAATACCTGTTTGGTGTCAAAGTATGGCTAGGCCATTTCTCAAAACCTCTGGTTTCAAGTGCACTCCAAATTTTGACCTTGTGAACTGATATCTCCGGTGTTTGGTGGTCGATTTCAAAATGCAAGGTATGTGCATTTAAGTGGAAGACCAACAAATGTAGCCATGAATTAAAAAAGTCCCGAAATGTTATCGTTGTGTTGCCTTGTTCAGTCAAAAGGGGGTGCTTTTTTGAGACACCCGGTATAAGATAAGACCTTGTCTATGCGCATACTAACCAGTTTTGTGTTGTACAAGAACATATAAAGCCCGAGGTCTTAAAAGTACAGACCGAGCTTGCGAGGTCTGTGCAATAAGACCGAGGGCTTTATATTTTCCTGTACAACTACAAAACCGGTTAGTATGAGTTTTATTACCTGATAGGTTCTAATTTTGACTTATACCATTTAGTCAAACTCATTTTGTTACTGTTATATCGTTTGAGTTCATTGTAAATCTCACAGGCCTAAATTAGTTGCTGTGGTGACAAAAGCGCGCCCTTGTATCGTATTATACAAGGCTACGGGAAAACCGCGGGAAATGTGCGATTAGCCAATGGGATTGGCGGGATTCTTGTATTGCCTCGCTTTTGAAACGTCAGTCAGGTAATAAAGCACAAGAAAGTACTGTATCAACAAGGGCATTGTAAAATTGGTCGAGGTAATTGCAAGAGGTAATTGCAAGAATATTTACAAGAAATGCTTTCTACAAGAATATCTTATTTACTTATTTCTATAATTTTTCCTAAAAATGATTGCTTCTCCTCAGCATCAAGCCTCGTGGCAGAATATGGTGATGATTCTGATGATGATCAAAATGAAAAACTAATTGATTGGGGCAACTTGACATGTCTCTTATGTAAGAGACAATTTCCAAACAAAGACATCTTAACGAAACATCAGCAAATGTCAGACCTTCATAAGGTGAGTGTGATTTCTGAGTTGACATTTGCCAAGGTGTTGTGGCGCAGTGGTGTAATCCTCTGACTTTGCAGCCAGAACAGTCAGGCGGACAGGGTTCGATACCCGGTAGGGCCCCACCACTTGAGCGTCATGACAAGGGGTCGCGCACTCGATTAGCGCTTAGCTACTTCTGTGATCCCAGCGCTTGGCGCTAAAAAGCGCAACTTCACCTTCACCTGCTAGAAATGTGAAAAATCTATCCAAGCAAGGGCGCTGTAGGAACTGTGTTTATTCCCAGTCCTGTTTTCGTGACGTAGTACACGGAGCAGTTTCTGTCCTGTTTATCGGTGTATAACATAAGAGTTTCTTTAGTTACTGTGATTTTCAAATTCTAGCGTCTGTTAGCGTTGACCAATCAAAAACCGCGCTATCTGGTTCCCTGTGGTCATCTTGTATAACAGTTGATATCGTATTGCATCAACACCGGAATCTGAAACCACAAAATTATTCTTACGTCATCTTGACATGACAGCTATTGCTCTGTGTACTATGTCACGAAAACAGAACTGCGAATAAACACAATTCATACAAGGTAGGCGCCCTTGCTCGATGAGGGCACTTCATAACTCTATCAGGTCACTTGTTAACTTCATCCTGTTGTGAGATGTAGAAATAGAATTTTGATGACCAAGTGTTTGGTAAAAGTTACATTTTCTGTCTTTAGGGTCCCTTTACATGAGCAAACTCAGACCGGCACGAGTTTCAGATGGGTTGAAATTTTGCCATGTCTGCTTTTTTGCGTTGCGTTTACATGGAGTTTCAGACCGGTCTGAAATTATACTAGTGTCACATTACGCATGCGTTGAATGCAATTGAGGCAACTGTGACAATGGTTTCTTTTCTCATGTTTTGGATTTAGGCCTATTTTCATTGTGGCGCTAAGTTATCAACAACACAAGATGTTATTAGAGTTGATAATCAAGGATAATCAACTGTACGTTTGTACTGCATTACAAATCTATTTTGGTTTGATGGTTCAAATACTGCTTCAGAACCTGAAAATAAAACAGGAGGCTTTAGTTTTTTATGTTTAGTTTCTTAGTTTTAGTTTCTTGCGTCTGGAGAAAAACAAATGGACGACCAAACAATGAAAATGGCTCCCAATAGTGCAGTTATCACTTCCGCAATTATTCATTTCGCCCCGATCTGAAAAAAATTCTGTTTACTTGAGAATTTCAGGTCGACCTGAGTTTTCAGATCGGTCTGAAAGACCGAAACGAACCCAGACCGGCACGAGTTTCATTTCGCCAAGGGCCTTGACCAGACACCGAAATGAAACTCGTGCCGATCTGAAACTCGTGCCGGTTTGAGTTTGCTCATGTAAAGGGCCCCTTAAAGTTACAATGAGGAGGAACTCCATATAACCGCTTAAAGCAAGATGCTTTTGAAAAAGGTGCCAAGTATTATTCTTGAGCAATTTCCTGAATGTTTTGTGATCCTTACTCTCAAAACTAAAATCTTTTGAGCCAGCCAAACATGTGGTGTTTACCTTGAAAATGTTTGCAGGAATTGCCGGAATTGATACCAAACCATATCATTCCCCTTCACCCTCGGTCAATGTTGTAATATACATTCAGAAAGGGGCACAATTGTTCCATGAGGCTAAAATTGAGACTGGGGGTTAGGCATGGATAAAATCGTATCTTTTTTCAGTCTTGAAGCGGTTTTGGCTTAGGACTGTAGTCTTGGCATCAATCAGTCCTAAAACGTTTTGCAAGCCAGGCATAGCAAGTGACATTTCTGGACATATTTAGGACTAAGTTGTTTCTTTTATGTTTCTGGACATCGAGGTCGTTTTTTACAAACACAGAGCTTCCTTTGAGCTGAAAATTTTACAACCATCTGCTGCATTAAACAGTTTGGATCTATATTTTATTTCGCTGTGACTTGAACCCATCATAAAATGCTTCGGTATATTCCTTTCAGCAAAATCTGGAAAAGTACAAGCAGAAAATGAAACGATGACCGCACGTTTTCAGGTTAGTTTTATATTCTTTAGATTAAATTTCTTGCATAAGATAAGAATGATATTGCAAGGCGATTATCTGTTGATTTTTAAATTATTTTGGGGCTTGCTACGGTTCATCCCGCATTTCAAGTCTTGCCGTCCCTGAAAGAGCTTTATGGCGGTTGTTTGACTGACTACATTGTCTTCATAACCAGTCTAATACAAGGGAACGATTGTGAATCCTAGCTGAAGCGTTTAATGATTCAGTCCACTACCGATAACTGTGGCGGGAAATTTGAGTGGAGAATGGCAACGGATTTCATTCTACATGCTTCATACTGATTACTGCTTATTGCGAAACTTTCTCTTTGGAGCTGAAACCAAACGTCTAGCCATTGGCCGTACGATGCTCTTGATGCCCCTTCTTGCTGCATTTAGTAGTTGCAGTTAGTTGCTGCATTTTAAGGTTTCGTTGAATAGATTTGTTCGATATATGATCAGTGATTCAAATATCAGACAAGATTAGATGTTTTGTCAGTTGAAACAGTTTGCCTAGAGCAGTGGTGATGAGGAGCATGTAACTTCTCGAAGATCTCGTGCCCTTGCAACGGAAATCTCTTCATTTTCTTGGGCGACCCCCGAAACCCTACAGAAATCTCTTGGTTGTTGCAGAATTCTCCTACACTATTGGAGGGGATAATAGAATGCATAATTCCACACATTTAATTCTCTCTAGAAGAAAAACATTAGAAAAACGTTTAATTTTTAAGCTTGGTACTCTTTTCCCCAATGGACTCAACAAACAGTTTTCTTTTTCATGGGCATTTTCACTTTAGCGTCTTTTTTCCTCCTTCGTAGCTTCCTCACGGCTACTCTCTTCCCTGCAGCGTCCAATTCTATTAAACGTTTTCTATAGCTCTCTATCTTTCAATTTTTCGATCTCATCCGCTTTACTGTCCTGTGCGCTCCATTTCTCGTCACTCTACTGATGAAGGGTTATTCCCGATATGTTTAGTCTAACTGAATCCTGGCAATTTAGTTTATTTAATAAAGAAATTTTGTTTAATTACTGAAACTATACCCTGGGTTCCAGACTCTCAAACTATTGCCGCACGTCACCCTTAAGATTTTATTTAATTCTCCTTATCATGATATTCCATTCCTAAGCTTTGAAATAAAGTCGACGCCACGAGTTGATCTCTCAGGAACGTCTTTAACTTTTGCAAAACATGTGAAATGTCCATAGTCGCAAGTATGAGAGCATTGGAAGACTAGTCGAGTGCAGTAATAGACCTTTTAGCTATTCTACAAAAGAGCCTGGATCGAGCGTTATTTTTATACGCAAGGCTCGATAGAATGGTGTTAAGAGCTTCTATCACTATTGTGCAAATTCGAAAATTCTACAAAGTGCACTTTGTAGAATTTTCGAATATGCACAATATTGATAGAAGCTCTAACGCCACTCTATCGAACCTCGTGTATAAAAATAACGCTCGATCCAGGCTCTTTTGTAGAATAGCTAAAAGGTCTATTCCATAAACATTTTCAAAAATCTCTCAATGGCACGAAGGTTGTAATAACAACGAACATTTTAGAAATTTATAAAACAATCCACAAATCGTCATGGCACGATCTGTCTTCCGCAGAATTAAACTGAGTATAGCGAAATTTAGAAAATATGATTCCAATCTAGTAAGTAGTAACATTATACCGGCTGCGCCAAAATAAACTATGCACGTTTGGCAGGCCACAATAAATCGTACACAGGTCCGATTTTGAAGATTTATGACTTAATCGATAGCAGAGCGCCTGAATTAGATACTGGGATATTTTGCAAATTTTTTCATTTTCAGTTTTTAGAGCTAGAAGCGAGTTTCCTAAAATTTTAGTTTTCGAAAAACACCGAAAACGATAAAAAAACATCAATCCAGTTTTCCAAAGAATCGACAGGAATGGGCAAAGAGAGAACTTATTCGTGGTGATTTGCGATTTAGAAATCGACCAATTGTAATCTGCTGTACGAGAGTTCGTATCAAACCCCCAAATCCCCCCGAAAACGTTTTCTCTTTGTTCATTCATGTTGAATCTTTTTAAAATTTGATCGACGTTTTTTGATCGTTCTCAATGTTTTCGAAAACGAATATTTTAAGAAACTCAATTCTTGCTCTAAAAAATGATGACGGAAAAATTTGCAAAAAGTCCTAGAATCTAATTCAGGCTTTCTGCTAACGATTAAGTCATAAAAGCTTCAAAAGCGGTCCATTGTACGATTTATTGTTGCCTGCCAAACGTGCATAGTTTATTTTGGCGCACCCGGTATATCCTAACAAAAAGATATGTTTGCATTTGCAAGATATCGACCACAACATGAATAGAGAGCCAAGAATTTCATAAATGTCTATCGCCACAATTTTCCAATTTTCTTCCGGTGTCTGTTTACGAGGGGCATTTCACTCATTCGAAAAAGCGTACGAAATTTACGGATTTTTACAGATTTTTCATTGGTGTATGCCAAAGGTGTACGAGATCCTTTGGGAGTGAAATGCCCCTCGTCTGTTTCGCTGTCCTTTTTGAGAATTCTGTCAGTTTTTCTTTCTTTTGTATTGTGTTACCTTTCCTCTCTACCTCTTCCCTTCGACTCTTTTGCCTTCCTGTAAATTTGATTAGCTCAAAAGGGTCCATTCCATCTTATCGACAAAGAAACTTTGAGTGAAGTAAGGTAGACCAACTGACCAAACTGGCGTACAAGGAAATCTCAGCCAAATTGATAGTGTTTTGTATTGTGTTAGAGCATGAGCGATAGGACACCAAGTGTTTGAAAGTTTTATTGGTAGCAAGCCACCTTAACGTTTTATTGGTAGCGAGCCACCTTAACCAATTGCTTTGTGTGTGTTTTTACCTGTTTTTAGTTGGTAGTGAGCCAACTTATCGCTGTTTCGTCATTTTGAAATTTTCGGTAATGAGCCACCTTAAGTACAGATCCACCTTAACCGTAAAACCTCCAATTGTCTCAAATCTCAGTTGTCTCAAATCTCAATTGTCTCAAATTTTAGTTTCGTTTTTCTATGGCGATAAAGTATTATTTTTGATGAGTCTCAAATCTCACCTGATATCTGATGTAAGACATCATTTAATTCGATGTTGCATTCATGGAAGACTTTTGCTTGATTGTGATTTGATTTTTACCGATTTTTCGACAACAACAATGTTATCCAAAATTGCTTGAATGGCTACTGTTGCCTGCTGTTGGCTATTAAATTTAAAAAGTGCTTAAATTACTTACTCAGTTTCAAAATCCAGACAACAGTCACCACACTCCTCGAAAGCAGCTGTATTACTGAGGCAAAAGTTTTTGAAACACCATGACACCATCGTATATCTGGTCTGATATAAACTAACTGATAAAGGCTGCTTCCAAATGACACGGTATAAAACAAAGGTAAAAACATTTGATTTTAGGACATTGTTGATGGATGGAAGAGACAAAAAAGAAAAGAAGATACTCTAGTATTGGGTTAGAAAACACTAGAGACTTGTACAGTCAGAGGACATCATCAAATTTACTGCTTTGCAGGTTATATTAAGGCCATACCTTCACTTGCAGTAATTTTAGTTGGTTTTCAGTGCACTATCCTGCTGCCCATGCTCTGTTGCAAGAGAGTCCCGGGGGAGTACTTGACTAGGGAAGTGATGGGGGTGTGCGGAAAACCTCTCCACACCCTGCACCCTGTCGCATAAAAAATAGGCAAAAAGTATACCCTGTCGCATAAAAATTTTGCATCTCAAATATAGTGTAGAACGCAATTTTTGCTTGTGATACCCTGTCGCATAAAAACTTTGCATCTCAAATATAGTGTAGAACGCAATTTTTGCTTGTGATACCCTGTCGCATAAAAACTTTGCATCTCAAATATAGTGTAGAACGCAATTTTTGCTTGTGATACCCTGTCGCATAAGTTTTTTACCTATTGTAATACCCTGTCGCATAATTTTCGTGAGAAAATGACACCCTGTCGCATAATTTTTACCGTAAAAGGACACCCTGTTGAGCGGCACATCCCGTCAGGTCAAGTATGGGAGTACCCCCCCCCCCCCGGGAAGAGAGTATGCGCACGAGGCAGGTGCACTGGTCACTGACTAACACTACTGCGATGGAGGTTAACCCTTAGCACACTACCAAATAGTATTAAAATTTGAAAACACATATGTGTCCAATGTCTCCTCTTTTCATCTACAATTATGAGAGTTTAAATTTCTACTTATAACATGATAATAATCTTGTTATGTGGGAGCACAATAGACCTTTTCGCTATTCTATAGGAGTATGGATCAAGTGATATTTGTATAGATCGTTATACGAAAAGGTTTGATTGCATGGTGTTAGAGCTTCTATTCCTACTGTGAACATTATAAAATTCTACAAAATTTATAAAAAATTGTTCGATTCAGATTCTTTCAATCCACAGAATAGCTAAAAGGTCTATTTGCTAACAACACCCTATCCTGGTAGCCTGCAGGCAGACTTTTAAAGTCTGCACATAGGCTATATCCTGGCTGCACCTCTTCCTTGAAAACTGAGACAAACTAAACAGGGCATGTCAATTTCATTGTTTTAGGGGAGTTCCCAGAATTGATCGCATTCTTTTATGCAATCATTCCGTAGAATTTCTACAGTAAAATAACATCACTTTTTTGTAATCATCTATGTTGTTCTGTTAGTAAGTACTTACTGAAGGATTACATGATGGAGTAAGAGTACTCTCTTTAGTGAATGATCTTGTACATGATATTCTTGCAGTGTAGCTTTAAAAAGAGAAAATTTAGTCATTCATCATCATTCTGAACATTTTTGAATTTGATGAATTTTGGGTTATTAAGCAGCTAGACTCGTTAATGTAAATATCTTAGAGATGAAATTGGTTAATTTTCTATCTGCCTTTTCTGCCTATAAATGTTATATTGTGGCGCAGTGGTGTAATCCTCTGACTTTGCAGCCAGAATAGTCAGGCTAAGTGGGTTTGATACCCGGTAGGACCCCACCACTTGAGCGTCATGACAAGGGGTCGCGGACTCGATTAGGTCTGCTCTATTTCTGCGATCCCAGCGCTTGGTGCTGAAAAACGCAACTTCACCTTCACCTTCATATTTCCATCAATATCTTGAGCTTTTAACATGTTTTTGGACTTTGATTTTGCATTTTTAGACAGAAGGCATTTGAAAAAACTTGATACTTCTTGACTGAATCAAATATTTTCTGCAGGTGGATATCATCTAAATCCATTGGATCATTTCAAGTGACAATAGTATAGCAATAGATGTAAAAATTTGTTACTAAAAAGGCATTTACCCACAAATCAATTACTTACAGTATAAGGGACACCCCATCTAAGTACCCTGGCACATTACTTTATACTCTAGTGATTCCACTGGTGAAAATAGTTAGGGAATATCTGTCCAGGACAACAAGGGTAGATTTTGTATTACAATAGCACCAGTTGCTTTTGATTGACACCTCAATTCAAAGCGATTAGCGATTGCAGACAAAGGAAATTCCTTAACTAGTAATTCAAAACAAACAAAGCCGCAAAAGTTGCCCTGAGACCAGTAGGGCAAACTCTTGCCTTGTGCAGTTATATGCTTAATACGAAAGAAAAGGGGTAAATCTAAAGTTCTGCCCGGTGATTATTTGATTCAGTTTCAGTTTTCATTGACAAATATACTTCAGTACATTTGATACAAATACAACATTACCTAACTTAAAATAAATAAGACAATAAGACATTGAGGTGTCAATCAAAAGCAACTGATGCTATTGTATTACAAAATCTGCCCTTGTTGTCCGGGACAAGATATTTACAACGCACAAATAAAACCATTGCTGCAAGTTACAAGGAGAAGTTTGAGTTCCATGCAAATTCAGTTCCCCACTAACAATTACAATGTCCTTGGTACAACATTGGAGCTCCTCAGCAAAATTTAATGATTTTATTAATCATATTATTGTTGTTAACTGTGTGTGTGCGTGTGTGTTTAATAGATGATTGGGCTAAATATGGCGGCAAGGAATTTTTTACCAAGATGCATTGCGTTCTAATAAAGATTCTTTAACAATTCTATAGGAATTCGATTAAAGAACGCAGTGCATCTTGGTAAAAAATTCCTCATCATCATCTTTAGCGCAATCATCTATTATTGTGTCACATTTTAAAAGACTTCAAGTCCAACGTTGCAAATCTAAAATCCTACAATTTATAGTTCAATTTTGTTTTAGTTCATAATTGAATTGATTCTTATAGGTGGTGCTTTTTGTATGTGAATGTTATGCAACCTAATTATCAAATTTTTTTTCTTTTACAAAATTACACAATATCCATTCATTTTTTCACCAGAGTGTATTGACAATCCCATTGCATGCATATGAGGGTAAATACGTTCTTGAATATGCCTTGGTAATTTTGAATTACTGTCTCTCAGCAATGGTAGCAGTTCTATAACTCTTTTGATGCACAATTGTTCAAGTGATGGAGGGTCTATGCAATAAATCACAACTGAGTTGCAATGATGATTTGGTTCATCCAGGAAAACTGAATTTGTGCAGCCACCAAAGATTAGCACTTGTCCACTATTAGTTGTCCCTGTACCAGTATGCCATATCCTTGATGATTCTTGTCCAAGTTTGTCTTTTACATGTTCAATTTCATTCCAAACGCATGTTGCAGTGTCAAACAGCCACATATCGGACAATGAATCTCCTTCTGTATCAATCCCTCCAAAAAGAAATAACTTGCGTTCTGATAAACTTTGCAAACAATTCCATGATCTCCCTTTTGGCGCTGGGGAATTATATTCAACTTGGGACCATTTGTATTTATCCAAGTCTAAATAGAACATATCATTAAGCCTCTCATCTTTATGTCTCCCTCCAAACACATACCCCTTGTTGCTAACTTTTGTTCCAGCGTGTGCTGCTCTTGGTGATGGTTTCATTTTCCCGGTATCAGGGTACTTCCATCTGAATTCTTCAGGGTTTGACAAATCAAGCACACAGACAAAGTTATTCCAACCAATCCCATCAAATCCAGCCCCTATGGGATATTCGTCATAGCAAAACTCCCCGTTTACCCCATTTTCTGAGTTTGGGGGATAACCAAATCCTCCAAAATAAGCTATTTGACTTTGATGCACCCAGCAAACAAATTTATCTCGTTTTGATGGGCGGGCACCATGGATCAGCCCCTCCTTAGAGAGGTTCCTCCAGACTAGGGTTGACAAATTTAGCTCAAACACCAAATCTAGCCGCCCAAAATTTTGAGCAAACCCCCCAAACAAGATCAATGAATCCCCAACAACGCATGACACAGCTCCTGAAATGCCAGTTACAGGGTGGTCCCCTTTGGTACCAATTCTGGTCCATTGTGACACTTCGATATCGTAGCACCATATTTCATTTGTTGGCATGTAAATGTCATTTCGATCCCCGGTGGAAAACGTTTCATTGTAGCCACCATGGATAATAATTTTGCCATTATAAAGCGCTGCTGTATGTCCGCTTCTTGCTTGTGGTTGCAGGCCGCCTTTTATCTCTGGATAATACAAGCTCATCTTTGAAAAAGAACATTCAACAATTTTCTGCACTTCTTGCAAGTTGCAAGTTTTTGGCTAGGCCAGTCCAGATTTGTTTATGTTGCTTTGCACATGCGCTGTTGGAGGGCGCCCCGCAGAGGCGACCTCTCTCTCAGTGCCTCTCTCCGAACTGTTTGTTGTTTTGGGCAATTTTTTTGCCAGTTAGGAAATTAGGAAAAAGGGATTGAGGCGAGAATGGTTCAGCTGCTAAGCGCAGTCTTAATTATGAATTTGACAACATTGGAGCATCAACGAAATGGCGAGCATTAATAATACAAAAGGTTCGTACGCTTTTTGCAGAATCCTTTAGATTTGGGGAGGAAATCCCTGGAAACTTTGAAGAAATCCATTTGTTTAAAACTGTCTTTCTTTTCAAACATTTGATTCCCCCTAGCTTATAGCCAATGATATTTTCGATTGTTTACCGTTTTTAATCATTATAATCTGACGGACCTTCTGTAAAATTCAATGATCCTAAATTTCAAAATTTTGACAGTTTCTTGGAGCAAAATTTTAATTGACCCATATGATAAAGTTTTTGTCCGGATGGTCAAAATTTTGCGTTTGTCGCGATGTAAAAGAATGAATGTTATTTCAATGAGCCGAGAGTTTGCTGCAGAGTGGGGAGAGTAACTCAGCTGAATTCATTTCCAAGAAGCTGGTCTTGCCATTCAAAAGTTTTCTGCAGAAAAGTGCTCGAAACAAGAGATTCCTTCCTAAATGTCATCTCGTTTTTATCTTTGAAATGACTGTTGTAATGACTTTAGGACGGCTCGACCAATTTTAGTAAGATGGGCATTCAGATCTATAGTTACTCTTTCCACTAGGACACAGTGCCCGGGAGGAAACAATGAGTCTTGTTGTAACAAGGGAAATTTGTCACAGTTACAAATGGAATGCAAACATAAACCGAGGAAAGCTTTGCCGATGATGTTTTTTGGAGGTTATGTTATGATAATGTACTTCTTACAAATGTATCAGGTCAACGATCTACATAATCAAAGCATTCGATTGCCCCTGTGACAACTGGTCCCACGACTTCTCCCATGCATAAAAATTTAATTTTATAGAAATTGGTCGATATTTGATGATGCGTAAATTTCGGCAAACGCCAATAGAAGATTGTGCTATAGATTACGTCAGGAAATTTATTACCATGATCCTTTGCGTCTGACGGAATTTCAGTTGATTTGATTGGTAGATATATCATGGAGCGCAAAGGTTCATGGTAAAGGTGTCCTCTGAAGCCATCTTCAACGTGATTGATGGTCTATTGATACAGTGAAAGATCTTCATGCTAGAATTGTCGAGTCCTAAATTTTGTGATGATTGCATCAAAACTTACAGAAAGATATTTCAAAGTGTTGCATGCACAAATCATGTACAGGGTGTCGCAAAAAACTGTCTCACTACCCACTTCTATGTGGCTGCTGCGGAGGAACCATACATTCTTTCGTTCTGTTATTGATACAGTTGCATAGGTTCGGCTCCAAGTTAAAGTTCGAGATTGTTTGAGCCATTCGGACAAGCTGCTTAGTTGTGGCACAAGAGTCTCGAAAAAGTAATCGTATTAAATCAGCACTTTCTTTGTTCTCCAAACCTGTCAAAAACATGTAAAGTTTGAAAGAAAGAGTTCCAGCATTGCGTTTGCAATTTTCTACATTTGCAAATGGCTTCATGTTATTGTGCTATCAGTAAACAAGACAATCAACCTTTTATAAACTGTAGAAAAGATTCCAAGACAGCAACAGAGCCTAGACTGATGATATGGTCGTAGTTATCGCTATTGAAATATTGCCGTACGCTCCTAACTACGACTCATAATCAAACGCCATTATTTTGAAATGACTATGCCTGCCTCGTTTCGATAAGGGCCTAGGCGCAGAAAAGCACAAACATTTGTAGTTTTCAAATGAAACACCTTGATTTGAAAACTTCACAATAAATCAGTTAATGCTTAGCGAAAGCAGCAAAATAGTACCTACGTACAAAATTTGATATTGTCGCCAACTGTTTTCATGGTATTCTTGTTCATAAGACTTTGTTCTGTCCGGCCAAGCTCCTTGAAACTCTGCTTTGAGCTTCGAGTTTCCGTTGGTCAACATCAATCAATCGAATTTGCAGAGTTTCTAATGGCGTTGTATTTGGTTGTATACTTTGTACATGACTGTGTATAGCAGCCTCGTTCCCAAGGGCGTTAAAAGTGAAAAAAGTCAGTCCAAAAATATTGCCGTAATATTATGAGTCCCAGTAAGAGCGGTCTCGGTCTGGCGTAATAGTCTCGTTTTGGATAGCGATTACTGGGACTCATCGTAATCAGTCTAAACAGAGCCCTTTCTTCCAGTATTTTCTTTATTTTTGTATTTTTTTAAGAACAGAGAAAGTGCTGTTTTTGAAGCAATCCAATTTTTGACTTTCATGTCCCATAAATCTACAACCGCTTTTGTCCGATTGGTTAAAACAAGGTTTCAAACTCTAAGTTGAAGCCTATCCTATGCAGCATAGGTTCCAAATATTTAACTAGGCGTAAAAAGGTGGGTGTAAAATTCCATGACTTATTTCTTCTGATTGAATGGCTTGAAAGAAACTTTAGATACTTATCTATAATTCTACCGTTGGACTTCCCAGAAATTTTGAATATTTTTCGAAATTACAGCGTAAATTGCATTTCAATTGATTTGAATATGTGACGTCATCAAATTTCTAAATCATAAACCAGATGAGTGACAGACTTTTGCTTGATACCATATTGTAAGCATTCATAAACTATGGTTTTCTTCGAAATTACTTCATGTTGCGTCAAACGGTTTAGAAATTACGATGGTTTTAAGTTTTCTTGAAAATTTTTCTTGAATTATTGAAGAAGAAGAGAATCACTCTAATTCTGAAAATATTGAAGATTTCAGAAAAGTCCAACGGTAGAATTATAGAGAAATAGCTGAAGTTTCTTTGAAGTCATTCAATTCAAAGAAATAGGTCACTCAATTTTACACCAGCCTTTTTAAAGATTTTGAACCTATGCTATCCTATGCAACTGTACTAAGAACGGGACCATGGAACGTACAGCTCATCTACAGAAGTAGACCCGACCGTCAGAGGTAGACGTACCAAATGATTTTAACGTGGCTTTAACGTACATGAATAAACAATCCAAAATTTCGTTTACACGCGTTTACATTGAACAATATTACATCTGTCTTACAATGTTACAATGTAGTAAAATTACAAAGCTTTCATGTGTTCAAAATCATCCATCCTATTTGTACATGGCCTTTTGCCTGCATTCGAAAAACATACTATCAACATTTGTCAGTCTTTGATATAATTCGCCTAACTGTTCTTCAGAGCTCGCCATCTTTCTAGCGATTCCTTCAGTGATATTTTTCGATCTTTCAACTTCAACGCGTAATTCGTTATTCTCCGTCCAGACCATCTTGTTCTCTCTCTGCAATTCCTCAATCTGCGCATTTAGGCCATATTCTTTCTCCTTCCATTCAGCTGTAAGTAATTTGAGCTGCTTCGTCTTGTTTAAGAGCTCAACATCCTTTCTCTTCACTGTCTCGCAGATTTCTCTAAACTCTTTGAATACTTCGAGTTGTTCTGCTTGCAGTGCTTCCATTTCAGCTTTATAATCCGTTTCATTATCTTTTGTTTTGCGTTGCTCCAGCACAAGATTTGAATGCACTTTCTTCATCTCTTCCTCTCTTTGCTCTAGCCGGTGCATCAGACGAACACACTCCTCTTGCAGCTTGCCTTTCTCTCTTTGCGCCTGATCTACGGAGGCGACTAGACTTTTTACATGCTCTTGAACGTTGTTTAGTCTCCCTTTCAAGTTCTCTAGCTCATCGATGGTATGATAGCCGTGTGATGCAGTTCTGTACATCTGCGACTCCATTGCTTTGCCTCGGCGAGAGCGTGATTTCTTTGCGGATATCTCAGCTTGCATATTCGCATCAGGGGAGTAGAATGATGTGTTATTAGAGCCCGGTTTGCTGCTGCTTCCTGAGTGTCCAAGAGGTTTTAGCTCTGAAGGTGAACTTCGTGCATACTCCACCCTTCTGCTGCTCGATTCTAACAGTCCCTTCAGCTGCTCGATCAACCCCTCTTGAACAAAACTGGTGATATTATCAAGTTTCTTTTCATTGCTTTTGTGATGTTTGTAAAGCAAAGATCTTGTCTCCTCTAGTTTCTCTCCTAGTTTTGTGTTGCTGTCCTGCGATTCTTCCAGCTCATATCTGCATTTATCGACTTCTTCTTGCAAACGCTGCGAATTGTCTCTTTCGTCTCGTAATTCAGACTGTAAATCAGCGATATATTGCTCTTGTTTCTGTAATTCCTTCTTGTCAATTTTCTCTTCGTTTCGTTTACATTTGTCGTCGCTTGCAGCTTGCTGTTCTGCCTCCTGACATTCGGCTAAATGCTTTTCATACAGGCCCTTCTGCCTGATAACCTCTCTTTCATATCCTGACAGCGAGGCTCTTGCGTCGCATAACTGCTGCCATAGCAACTTGCACCTTGGACCATGCTGGAAGTTTTTATCCTCCCTTGGCCTAATGTTCTCCTCGTGTGCAATATCGTCAATTGTCCCATCGATTATCGTAGCATCCCGAGCTCTTGCGATATCCATGACTGCGGATCGACTGACAGTCATCGCAATATCTGCGAAGGAGCTTTTGCTGCTTGCTGGTCCACTACGGAGTTCTCCGGCGCTGCTTGATGCTAGGTGTGGTCGTGGGTTCTTCTTGATTTCTTCAAGCTTCGTTCTCGCCAATTCCTTTTCGTTTTGAACTTTCTGCAGCCTTGATTCGAGCTGACTGACAGCGATTCTCAACTTGCTCAGAACGCCGTCCACGTCAACATCAGTCAAAGAAAGCCTTGACAACACATATGACTGCTTTTCAGATGGAACATCGATGAATGATTTCTTCAAACTCGCCTTGTTATCCATCTCATCAGTATCACTCAACGATAGACTTGCAAGTTTCTTGATTTCTTGCACATTTGCAGAGTCAACTAAGAATAGGCCATCATTTCCTTGCAGCGCTTTCTTCAGTTCGATAATGGCGTCTTTTGATTCATCGATTATTTCTTGCAGCTCTGACGATTCTTTCTCGAATTCCGTCACAAGAATTTTCAACTCGTCAATCGAATCGAATCTACTGCTGCTTGCAGACGCAGTATTTTGCGGGGCTGGACCAGAATCGGTTGTTGTGCTAACCTCTCGCTGACTGTCATGTGCGATGGTAGTCTGCAATCCCTTCGCGCTGCGAGTCTTCTGCACTGGCTTGCTAACAGATGAGATGCCTTCGATATGCTGCCTAAGCAAAGTGATTTCATCTTCAAGTGCTTTGACTTTCGCCTCATGTTTCTTGCCCTGGTCTTCTCTGTCCTGTTTAATTGATTGTACTTTCTCGTTCAATTGTGCGATCTTATCTTCTTTGGAATGCAGTGCAACTTCAAATTGTTGTGGTGTGTTTGGCAACGATGAAACTGTTTCGAATCTTCTGCTGAGGGGAGTGTTTAATCTTGGGATGTCATGACTGGAACCTGGCCTGTCTGGTGTGGCATAGTTCTTTGGTTTTCTGAGTTGATCCTGCGAGGGAATAGAGTTGATTTTCTTCTATACTGATTGAGCAAAAAATTTAGACGTTTTGGATAAGTAAGTTTGTGCTGTCGCAAATCTCACCAGACATCTAATGTGAGAAAGACTTTAAAGCCCCCCCCCCCCCTTGCCACTTTTAAGAGAAGAATCAAATACTAGCCTTAACGAGAATTCTTTTATTTTTTTGTTAACTATTATATAGTGATCTTTTGAATTAGTAAATGTTTTGCCACGGCCCCCTGAAAAAAGCAGTTCATATGAATTGACGGGGCTACCGTGCCTAAATAAATAAAAATGAATGAATGAATGAAATGAAAAGCATGATGATATTCTAAGTGAAATTAAGCCGTGAGTCACCCGAAGGCTCCTTTTATTCATTGAAAAATATCAGGATAAAACTGTGTCTCGAAGCCAGGCAGCATGACATGGTCAGAGAATTCCCAGGTCGTTTGTCACATACCGGGTGAGTAAAAAACAAGTTCTGTTTGGAAGGCTACGGTCCTCTGGATATCGAGGCAATGATATCGGCAAATACATTATTTAGTGTTGGACTTGTTCAACTAAACTTTCTGAAACTTACCTGACTTAACCACCCCACCACCCTATTCTGAAATCATGGGTCTTTCTCGAGAAAGCCCTTTCATGAACGCACTTCAGAAGCAGCATCAATTCAGGATCAAATTGAATAGTTCTGCCTTTCAGCAATGACTTATACATCCTCCCAAGAGGATAACACGTGCTGAAATATGTTCAAGTCATTGCTGTAAGGTTAGTCACACTCTTGGTAACAGTTAGTCACACTCTGATGATAACGTAAGTTTGAAAGGCCTCAGTGTGCTGAAAATCTGTCTGTTTTTTGCGTCCGTTTTTCTCCTAGTACCTATTATCTAGTATATACTACAGTGCCAGGTTTTGGCTGTAAGGCATACATATTAGGGAAGTTGGTCATAATGCTTGTTTTGAATGCTTCTTAAGTGGGCTTCCCCGGGAATGTACCTGATAAGTTCAGAACGGAATGGCCTATCTCAGTCAGAAGGTTGAAGGTATTGTGGCGCATTGGTGTAACTGTAATCCTCTGACTATGCAGCCAGAACACAGGCGGGAGGGTTCGATACCCGGTAGAGCCCGCTACTTGAGCGTCATGACAAGGGGTCGCGGACTCAATCAGGCCTTCTCTACTTTTGCGATGCCAGCGCTTCGCGCTAAAAAACGCAACTTTACCTTCATTCAGAGTCAGGTAAACTTTAAAGCTTGTCTCAACATGTCCACCATTGTCTGACATATTTGCTAATATTGTTATCAAGATATCCAGGGAGTAGTGGCCTTTCCCGTTATGTAACCAATGTCCTGGGAATCCTTTTGCCTTGTCATGGCTTCGAGCCACACATTTGTATCCTTATATTTCAGTAATCAAAGAGAACCTTTTGTTGACTCACGGACAATCAAAGGGAACCTTTAGGTGATTCACGATAAATATTTCACCAAAATCGGCTTATTTAAAGTCTTCATCGAATCACACGTCTGGTGAAATGTGCGATAACACAAAATTATTCATCCACAACCCCTACATTATCTTTGTTCGCGGATGTTTTCGCCTAATTTCTAATGTGTGATAGACTTCATAGATTGCTCCAAAAACTCCTTACAATTGTTTCCTTCTTGCAACAACCAGCATTTGGAAACAACCATCAACGATGTCTCTCAAGCTATTTGGTGCTGTTCAAAGTTTCATTTTGGCGAAGTTTTCTACTGACTCTAAAAGGCTATGATGATCCATCCCACCTTAGGCACTGCATAGTGATTGGCTGACAACTGCAAGCATTCAACCAATCAAAATTACGTAAAAACAAGCGCAATTTCGGCCCATTTACCCCGTTTTTCCATGAAGTACGTCAGAAAATGTTGACCAGTTTGATAAAACCATGTTGTAAAAAATCAATAGAAAATGGACTTGGGACTTGCGTGAATAGAATTTTGGATGAAAGTCGAAAAGGAAATGATTTTCGTAGAAAGAGAAAATGGAGCTCAAAGAATGATACAATCATAAAAAGTCCTTCTCGTGCAGTTGCTTTCCTTAGCTTTAGTCCACAAGTTTTTCTGTTTACGTGATTTTAAGCCAGATGCACTTTCAGATAATAATTTCTTCAATCATGACAATCATTAAATATATTTGTTTATCTTTCTATGAGATTGTTTGATGCATGCTGTTATAACCTTTATTGCGCATTTACAAACCCAATGGAGTTTTCTAAATGCTGGTTTTCCTCATGGCAAATTGATTTTGCTTTCTTTATCCATATTCGATATCATCTTGCATTTTCAGGAATTTTCAAACGGGTCATCTTTTTAGACACGCCCGGTATATCTGAATATTTATGAATAAAGTATGATTACATACCCTTGATTTTGACTCATATCCTTGTCTCAATGCTTCCACAGAGCATGATCTTCTGTCCAGCGTGTTTGTTAATTCTCGGTTCTTCTTCTCCAATTCATCGACTTTCTTTCTCAGCTCAATTGCATCCGCCGCCCATCTTTCACCTCTTCTCTTTGCACTGCTTGAAATTAGACCCCTTTCATCACCCTGTGAAGTTGCGGAAAAGACATTCTCAAAAGCCCGTTCTCTCTTCTTCAACTCGAAATTCTCCTCTTCGACTTTCTTCCTCTTGTCACGTTCGTTCGCTAGGATCTTGTTCACAGCATCTAACTCAGTGTAAAGCTCTGTTACTTGTCGTTGAAGCTCGCCGGAACCCTTGTTCAAAACTGTCGCCACGTTATACTTGCTCTGCAACTCTCTGTTTGCACTTTCCAGTTGGCTGATTTTGTCGTGAAGGCATGACCTTATTGAATCGATATCATCTTTCATCGTCTCCTCCACATCGGAGCAGTGATCCCTCTCTTTGCGAATATTGGCAGTCAAGTCAGCATTCTCCTTTTCAAGATTTGCTTTCATGCGTTCGAGGTCGTCTATCTTATTGCCAAGAACGGCGACTGTCTCGTTTAGATCTTTCTTCTCCGCTGTGAGGCTCTTGATTTGAGCAGCATCTTCCTTGTTCAGCCCTTTCTTAAGCTGAAGAATAGTATCCTTCATGTGCCGTTCTTGTTCCATGAAGCCTTCTCTTTCTTCTTGCCAATGTGTTTTACAGCGCTCCATTTCTTCCCGCAGGCAAGCAATCTCTTGTCTCATTCCATTCTCAGAAGCCATGAAAGTCTCGCGTTCATCCCGCAGCTGTCTGGCTATACTTTCACGTGCCTTCTCGGATATTTCAAGCTGTCCACCGAGTTCTGTCAAACTTTCACGAATGGAATCTGCCTCGTATTCTGAAGCGTGCTGCTCCGTTTCCACGCGTGCTTTGTGGTCACTCACTTCTGCGCGCAAGGTGTTGTTCTCTTGCTCCAGCTCGAAGATTTGGCTTTTCATCGTTGAGATATCCCTGACGAATTCTTCCGTTTCTCTGTCACTTCCAACTATATCAAACGAAGACATTTTTGAAGTAGAAAGTGACGAACGGCATGCTACCGTTTCGCTTTTCGAATCTTTCGTCTTAACTTCATAACCAAGTTCTCCGAGCTTTTCTCGTAGCTCTACGACAAATAGAGGATACCATCATACTATGCCAATAAAATATTAGTTTGACTGAGACAAGGATGACTCTTCCGACGTACTAACTTTAGATTCATCTTCTCTTCAGTATAACAATACACCGCTTAGCTATTCTACAAAAGAACCTGAATCAAACGATATTTTTTCAACTTTTTGTAGAATTTTCGAATGCACACAAAAGCGATAAAAGCTCCAAAGCCACTAAATTGAGCCTTTTATATACAGTTAAGCCCGAAATTATTCATACCTGTGCCAAATTTGGAGTATTTTATTTGCTAGCCAATTCACAAGATATTTCATTCCTTGAAATGTCTCTCGTAGCACTTGTTTCAGCTTTTTATCACATTCTTACGAAACTTCAGCCACAGTAAAATTGGTCCTCAAATAGAGGGATGCAAAATACTCAGAATTTGGCATAGTTTAATATAATAATTTCGGGCTTAAATGTAGATACATATAAAAACATCGCTCGATCCAAACTCTTTTGTACCGGGTGAGTCAAAACAAAGAATCCCCGTTTAGAAGGCCACTGCTCCCTGAATATCAAAGCAATAACATTGTAAACTGTCTTGTTTCATTGCCAATATGTTCAATTAGGCTCAGTAATTTACCCAGCTTTAATCGGCCATTTCTTCCCAAAGGATATGGGAGATTCTCTGCAGCCCCATCCAAAAACCTGCAAAAACGGGTGAAAACAATGAGCAAATTTTCCTTGGTTTTCCTTCCTAAAAATGAAGACACTCACATGTATTCGTGTATTCTGTCCTTTTGGGGGAATGGAATCTCCCTGAATAGGTTATTGGTACCAGGGGGAAGATGCGTTCATCTTCCCAAGAGGATAGCACGTGCTAAAGCTTGCAGAAGTCATTGCTGTAAGGCCCATGTATGGCAGAGATGTGAGAGAAATTTGTTGGGCTTGTTTTGAAGGTTTCTTGAACAGGCTTTCTCGAGAAAATCCCTCATAATTTCAGAACGGAGAGGCCGATTTCAGTCAGGTAAATTTTTAAATGGATTTGAACATGTCTGCCATTCAACTATAATATTTTCCGCTATCATCATCTTGATATCCAGGCAGCAGTGACCTTTCAAACGGGGATTCTTTTTATTGACTCACCCGGTAGAATTGCTAAAAGATATATTTTAGTATTTCAGATCAGATCTTTTCAATGGAACTAGAAGTACTGGTTCAGTCGAATAAATGGGTAGATGTCGTTAGAAAGCTCTCAAGCCATTTTTCGATTCCTACGTATAAAGTGATAATACCTGTGTAGATAGCTATTATATCAATTTAGATAAGAAAATTTAGTCTGTCAAAATCGGTCGCATCGTTCTCCAATTGCAAAAGACTTTATACGAATGCTTCATGTCAAAATCCTTCAAAAATTGGCCTAAAATTCTTGATCAAAATGTGCTTGCAATCCAGTCTCATAAAAGCAGAAATAGACCGAAAAGGGCTGAATAACAGTTAGATAGACAGTTAGAGTTTGATTATGATAGTAGCTGTGTGGGGCTACATTGCTTGCAGACCTTAAAGAATCAAAGTGGTAGTTGTTCTAATGTCTTGACTTTGGAGCATCCTTTCTTAACAGCATTCTAAATGTGCTGAAAAGGTCAGTGCAGTATCCTTACTTAATCAAAGTGTTGGTTGTTTTCACTTTGGAGCATCTTTTCGTTCTTTTCCTTTGATTGCCCCACAGTTACCATAGCAACCAAATTTCCCCTGAAATTAATATTCTGTGCAAGATATTTCAATCAAGCTGCACTGAAAATGTTAGTTCATTATCTTCAAAGAATCAAAAGTTATGGTAGTTTTAGTGCCATTTAACAGCTTCTTTTCAATGATTTTGGGGCCACTTTTGTTGATGTCCTTTATGCTACTCATTTCAAGATACTGAGAAAATAGTGAAACTTCCAATTTCCGTAGCTCTGGAAATACTCAACCTATTTGAACAATTTAAGTAACGTTTTGATCCTGTCAACGTTATCTAAAGATATAGGATGGGTGCCAGTGAACACCCTATTGCAAATTTGATCCATCATTTTAGGCCAGTTTTGAAGAACTTTGAGATGAAGCATTTTTATAAAATCGCTTGTAATCTGAGAACGATAAGGCCGATTTTGACAAATAAAATACTCTTAACTAAGTTAAAATGTTAGCTACAGAATCATTATCAGCAGTCTTACAGGAATCTGATTAATGGTTTTTGAGAGCTGCAAGATTTCAAACGTCTTTACATTTTGAGTGCTTTAACCCTATCTGGATCAGGAGCTAAAATAGCCTCCCTACTGGTTTTGTCTGGGTAACTGTTTTTGCTAATTTCTAGGCTAATTATTTTGTGACATTTTCATCCAAATGCCTTCAAGATATCTCATGTATTTTTGGAAATATAGAAATTTTCTCAGAGAGTAGTTTTAATCTCGGTTTTAATATCTTCAATCATTCACAAAATATATTGAGACCAACATAGCAAATCCCAAAAATTTAGTACTCCCTTGTCTCTACTATAGAAAGCATATTTTTTCTTTCCCCTGTAACTTCCCCTCTCTTCTTAGACTTGCCCCAAGTCTACCTTCTTCAGTCGTTCTTACCGCTCCCTTTTCGGTAGTTAACGGAATGTTGGTATGGCGGATCTAGACTTATTACATGAGTCCTTTTTTCGCTCCATTACCCCCCCCCCCAGACAATGGCAATGACTATAACAGTAAAAAATAATTCAATTCAATGGAGCAAAACTTAGACGAATATCATCAGTCTATGGCGGATCCAGCAACTACCGAAAAGGGAACGGTAAGACGGACTGAAGAGGATAGACTTGGGGCAATTCTACTCCCTCCTCGGTCAACGTTGTGGTTCTAAGCATCATTTTTAATCCAAATTTACATGCAGTCACCCCCAATATCAGTGATCACGCCAATCAACATGATTGAGGGGGAACGGGATGCATTCTCGCAATTTTTGTGAATGATTACTGTTTGTTTTTACGGTCAAACCCATTATAAGTTCAAACCAAGATAATTCTTGACAGATGCAAGATAACTGAATGAAATTTCAGTGTAACCATAAATAAATAAAGAATATGGAAAGACCTATTTTTATTTTCTGTTGTATGACGTCATCGTCATATATCTAATGGATTTAGGTAATAAATATAAGTTTACAAATTTCATAACCTTTTCAAGAATTTTTTTTCTCTCCGAAATTGTTATTGTTTATCTTTCAATTAAAGTTGAAAGAAGCAAAGTATTTCTCTTGAGCGAGTATTGCTATGTCATTGATCATATATAAACAAGAAAGAACTGACTGATGTTGAATGAGCCGATAAGAGGTATGCAATTGTGCATTTTTCTTTTTCTCGTTCTGTGGTTTCTAACGAACTGTTCTTTGTAAATTATTTAGGCCATGCTAGTGGTCCATCAGTTTATTCATCAAACTTCATGAACAATGCCTGCATTGGAGTTTTCTTCAGAGAACTGTAGACAGCATTCATTGGCTTCATACTGTACTGTATTAAAAGCTACTCTTTCGCAAAATTTTAAAATTTGTGATGCCTTTTCTTTCGTCAACTTGTGGTCTTTTTTTTTCTTTTTTCATGATGCAAAAATATCGTCTTGATAGTGTGTGTTCTCCAATAAAAGATGTTCATCATATTATCTACAAAAATGGCAAGATCATGGTTGCACGAAAATGCCGTGAAAAGAAACCTTTCGGTGCTGTCTCCTTTCGTTGGTGCTGTCTAGGCGATTCGCAAAATGTGCACAAATACGCATAAAACACCTTCCACCATTTTTTCTCGTTTATACATCGTCAACAAGTCGAAAATAAACTCTTAAAGCAGGGACGTAGGAAGCATCCCAAACTTGGGAGGGGGCACGACACTTCAATCAAGGGCACTTTTCCCCTTATGTTAAGGGGCACTTCCTGAAAATAAAAGGACATTTCTTTGTTTATTGCAAAATCTTGAGGTTCACGTGCCCCAGTGCCCTCCCCCCAGTTCCTACGTCGATTTTAAAATGACCTTGCAATGTAACTGTTTTATCCAGTTACTTGCGATTTTATTTGGGGACATGTTCACTGAACGCTCGATCCCAACTTCTTTTCTGACAAATAAAAACGTCCATATCAAATACCCTTCTTTCCAAACCATTAAACTCCAAGGATAATCCATGCCGTTGAAGAAAAATGAATTAGAGTAAGTTTAGGTTAATAATTCTGCTTAAAGCTGTAACTTCTCTCCTTTTGTTTCTAATCCAAGTTGTTTTGCAAGGAGTCCTGTTAAGAAAATGTGGTGCAATTTTGAGAGGATAAGAAATGTCCAGGAAAAATTCCCTCCCATCTTTTCGAAGAAACAATTTAACATCCATGAGTGTGACTTACAATGTAGGGTACTTGGCCTAAGCCAAAGTTACTTCGTTGAGCATATTTACAGAAGCACAAAAGAATGGAAAAGCAATATGGTCACGAAGGCAATTCACACAACTTTACGTTTGTTTTCAAAATGTATGAGGAGGGGTGTTTACTGGGTGTTGAAGGCTAAAACTGTCTGATGTGTCCCGCTCCTGATAAAATCTTACCAGTACCGTGATTGTTTGTCATAATTGTATATGTTCTTAAAGATTTACTGTCCGTAAATTGCAACTTTTATGTAGGGTACTGGTAAGATTTATTAGGCAGCGGGATACATTACACAGTTTAGCTTCCAACATCAAGTATTGGTCTTCAAATATTTGTAAGGTAAACCCCTACTTAAGTGAAGCTTCCATGGCCTTGCTCTTCCATCCTTCGGCACCATTGTCATTTCAATCATATTTTCTCCTTGCCACAAAGAGAAGATGGATGCAAATTGATTTTGGCATATCCTTACCTTGCACTTCTTCCTCCCTTTCAGTGAGACATTTTTGCAGGTCCTGTATTTGACTGAGGAGCTCATCTTCAATATCAATGTTGTCAAATTTCGTGTCCATCCTCTCCCTTTCCAGCCTTTCCAACTGCCTCTCTTCTTTCAATTTCGTATTTTCCTCTTTGAGCCTCAATAGCTCCGATTTGTCTTCTTTCGAAATGATTTCCTGCACACCTTCCCTCGCATTGAATAAGTCCGTCTGTGACTTCAGCAAAGCAGCTTGAGAGATCGTCAGCTCTTTTGATAATTTCTCATTCTCCTTTTCCTTCTCCAACCTCTGTTCTTTTTCAATGTCTCTCTCCTTCTTGGCACAGGCGAGTTCATTCGTTAGCTTCACGAATGTGACATCCTTCTCTTTCAACGCCAACTTCGCCTTTTCCAAACCAAGTTTCGTCTCATCAAGCTTAGTGATGAAGCTTGCCAAGGTTCGTTCATCTTCTTGCTTCTGCTTTTTCGAAGACTCACGAAAGTTATCCAGAGTTGCTTGTAAACTTTGATTTTGGAAATGCAAGCATTTCTTCTCCTTGACGAGCTTCTCTCTGTCATCTTCCAGCTCTGATATCTTCTTGAGAGCATTGCTAGGAAGATCTGTCTTCCATTCCTCACTGACCCAACTCATCTTGGTAAAAGATTCGTTATTTGTTTCCTAAATCTCTCACATAATTTCACCAGCCATCTTTCTTGCGATCATGTTGTGAAATTTCGTTGCAAGCAAGCAAAGCAAGTGCTCGAACAAAAGTGTTCGGAAGATAGAACGCCAAGACAATTATGTACGCGCTATTAGCGTTCGATTCGAATCGAGAATTCGAATCATCATCCGACTATTCACATTCTAATGTCTCTAATCATGCTATTTTCCAGTTAGGGATCTTTCCCATGTATCAAAAGAAGGTCCAAAGAAAGTTATGTAGGCTTACGACATGATTTGTTATATTCGTTCAATGCTTTTTATCTGATTCCATATTTTCTCTCATACAGTTAAAGTAAGTTCCAAGTACAATTTATCTTACTTTAAGTGTTTTTATTTATGTTTATATTTAATTGTTTATATTTATGCAACGTTGTGCACCACGCATGCAAAAATATTGTTCGTACGTGAATTGTGAAAATAGTTTGGCAACAAGGAAACAAATTTATGAAAGTCATATTTTTAGGAAAGAAGCTGGCGAATTTTCTAATTCATCTTTTGGGAAAGGGAAATAACGAAACAAACAGAGAATCAAAGCAAGGGAACTTTGACCCTCCCCCAGGGAAGGCCTCATCAGTTCTCAGTTCCATTCAACGTTACATGTAGAATATTCGATATATCTTATTCAAAAATATAATTGAATAGAGAAATGTAAAGGAAACTTGTGAAATTCCGTTGGTGTGACATCGGAGTGCAAAGCCATCCAAATCCTCCGGCAATCAAAATTGTTACATTCGGAGTGCAATATCACCAAAACCAAAATCAAATATTCAATCGCAGCATATCTATTTTCAATTTTCCATATCACTACAGAGCTAACTACCGTATCCTACTATTACTTAAGGCAAGTCCGGGGTTAGTATGATTGATGATAAAATACAAGATAATACTGCTATGAATGATGTATGATACTTTTTTCCACTATTTTTCGCCTTCTCCTTGTAAAATTACGTATTCAATAAGCAATTTGAGCGAAGTGACGTCATATCGCGCAAACGAAAACGAGGCTGTGTAATTGTTTTTTTCGCCTCTTTATCATAGCAAGCCTCTTTATCGTGTTCTCGTGCCAATTTCAATGCAACACATTATCTTGTATTTATCTTGTATTTAAAGTATCATACATCATTCATATTATCTTGTATTTTATCATCAATCATACCAACCCCGGACTTGTCCTTTAAGACAAGAGCAAATGATAGGCAAATGATGGGAAAGAAGACTTCTACAAATCGTTCTCAAAGTTCACCGAAAGTCGATGGCAAACATTCCTCGGAATGACAAGAGAAGTTATAATGGTGCTATTTTTCTCTTTCGTGGTGTCTCAGTGTCACCGTTTTTCTTTTTCTGGCGTTTGACAACATTTGACCATCCTCGCAGTCATTCTTCGATTCCCCAATTCTATTTCTTCTCTTTCTTCTCTGCAAGCAGGAAATGTTTAACCGGAATACAAATCGATAGTAGCAGCAAAACAGCCCAGATGACAGCTCCAATTAGCATCATCATGGATGTCAATGACGAAAAAATATCTTTAGCTACTCCAGGTTGTGTGTAGTAACCATAATTAAGTACCATCCAACCAGGGGTCATCAACATGATTGTCAACATTGTTGCTAAAAAGCACCCTGAAATGCATCGTAGACACTCACAATAGCACTCGCATAACGTGGGGTTGCTCCAAACATAATATGCATAATAGACCTTATAGAAGGTTAAAAATACGACTGCTGGGTACAGTACATCGATTGCCAATTCACTTGGGGAAATTAGTTTATTAAAAGTCTTTAGATTTACGCATCCCTTTGTTATTAAGCACTCCCAGCAGGCAATCGCTGTCTTGCCCCTTATATTGCCATATATGGAAACTGCCACAGCAATACCAGGTAGGTCCCCAATCAACGTTGAGAAACGGTACACGGTATCTTTCAATTTCGTCCATTTGTTGACAACAGGCTGGTCTTTTTTGTCCTCGTCAGGTTTAAAGGGGCAGAGGATAAGTCTCATGAAGACAATAAGCTTTATGAAAAAACACACAGCAATGAAGCCCATAAACCCCATCAGAAGGAAAAGGTTGAATTTATATGTCGCCATTTGTGTCTCTAGATCTTTCGTTTTCCATTTCATTCTAAAATCGCAATAAAGAGTCTTGCTGTTGGCTTTTGTGACGTTCCCAAATGCCCCTGCTTTGTATTTTTTAAGCAAATCGGGGTAACGTACAAAAGCTGCCATAAACGCATCCATGAACATCAAATAGTAGCCAAAAACTGATAGGCCACGTAGCAGACATAGCCTTAGAAAGTGCTTTAGTAAAGTTTTGTCCAGTTCATCCAACTCAATCATGATTGCAAATTCTGTTGTGTAGCACTGGTTGTTGCTTTTAATTTGTGAAGTTATGATTGTTCATTCTTTTCTTCCTGAATTTCAGGCCTCGACCAAAGTCTACTCCACATATTAGTGGTTGCATACAATAGGCTTGAAGGTTCTTATTCTACTGTCGTACTTTAATGTGTTTTTGTTTTCTTGTTTATCTTCACAGATATGCATATTCTAGTCCATTTCCCAAGACTTTCTTCTCGTATTGCTCTGTGGGGACTCCCGTTGGCCTCAGCGTAGCAATTTTACGATATGGAACTCCGCAGATAGTTTCTTCATGGAATAGCTCCGTGTTTTAGTATCGTGATTCAGTGTGTTATTTAAATTTCTTGTATTTTCTGTTTATCCTCTGCATATTTATGCTTTCTTTTTTTTGTTCTCAGCTTTCCGTCAAGAGTTTTTTCTGTGCAACAAGGAGCTCGAAGGGATTTTCTCCAAGGAAAGCTTCACCTTTTACTGCCGTAATTCGATGTTTTTAGTCGTACATTCTCGGTTCATCCTCTGTACATCTATGTTTTCTATCTCTTCTTAGCTTTGTGTCAAGAGTTTCGTTTTGTAGAACTCTGCAGAAACTTCCATGTCTTTACCATCAGCAACTTTGCAACAAGGAGCTCCGAAGAAAGTTTCTGCAAAGAAAAGCCTCACGTTCTACTGCCGTAATTCAATCTTTCTCTATTTTTCTTCCATTTTCCCTGTTTTTCCTATACGCTTGCATTATCCATTCCTTTTTGTGTCAGGCTCTCCTTCAATACTTCTCCTTCTAGAACTGCATAGAGCTTTCTGTTGTCTTTAAAATTAGAAACTTGCGGCAAAGAGCTCTGAAGAAAGTTTCTCCAACGATTTTAGCCAACTTCTAAAACCTTTATCCAAATGGCTGTTAAAAGCTTCCAGAACAGTCCATATTATACTGGATTGCCTCAAAATATCTTTCTTTATATCAAAGTGCGCAAATTTTGTACGTCCTACCTTGAGAGTATTCAATAAATTTGCTTCTATTTTCACACCGGTAATTTCAGGGGGTTACCGAATTGTTAGTGTAGACTCCTCATCAAAAATTAAAATGCAGTTATATGATTAGTTCATAGAGTGGTAGATCCCCAGCACTTGAGCGCCATGGCAAGGGGTCGCGGACTCGGTCAGCGCTTAGCTACTCCTGTGATCTGGCGCTCCCTGCCCGTGATCCCAGCGCTTGGCGCTAAAACCACAACTTCGCCTTCACCTTCATGATTTCTATTTAGGCCTCTGTCTCTTTCCCTCCGACTTTGTTCTTAAAGGCTAAATCTAAGCAGTTGTTTCAAATCCAAACTAAAAGTAAAAGTCCTCAAAAGGATGGCAATGTACGAAAACGTTGTTGCAGAATCTTTTGAAGCGTAAAATTCCTGCTTTTGGTGAACGTTCCATCAATCTGCTTTTTCCATTGGCATGGTGCGCACTATTTCTATGGTGCGCACATTGTATATTCTTTTTGTTCAACAACAAAGGAACGATTGTTTCCTTGATTGACACTGGGGCCTTGTCATCTATTCAAAACGAACTAAAACGATATTGTATGTGACACTGAAATCAAGTTGATATTTATGTTTAAGGCCTAATCTTCGTATCATCGTTGCTTCTCGTTGTTTTTGGCGTCCGTTTGTTATGTGCTTCAAAACCTGATACGAATCAACAAAGTTCAAAGGAACAGTTATCCCCTAAAAAAGAAACCTGCGATCATGCGCACAAAACATATTTGGTTTGTGGAAAGAATGTGGGCGGATAATCCAGCCACACTCCAAATAAGGATTAGCATAAAGAAAGAGATTCTCGCGCATGACAATCGGGTTTTACCGGCTGTTGATCTGCTTTAAATTTTACCAAAAGGTTTGGACCAAAGAAAAGGGGCAGTCCTCGGTATCCTCAACAATATTTGGTACCTAACTGGTAACATAAATATTGGGTGCCTGATGTTCTCAATGCAAAATCTGTTTATCTGACTGAGATACGGAAAGTAAGGCTAGATTTCCACAAGATCCAAAGCATTGCGCACTCTACATTCCAATTGTTCTGCAACAAAGGATTTGGCTCTTTGATTGACGTTTCTTCGGAGGAGTTAGCCAATCAAATCAGTTGAAAATGTAGCCCGCAATTTGCACCCATTTGCAATCCATCTTATACGCTTTCTTGCTAACATTCACGAAAATCTCAGTATTCGATGAAAGTTTTTCCATACGAAAATGACGCATTTGCAACCCCCTTACTAATTATTTGAATCAAGATTTAATTTTGCACACCTTACCTGCTGTAAAACAGAAATTCGATTCAGGTTATAATTTTCTGACTGTATTCACTCGATTCAAGGTATTCATTATATTACGGGTAAAATTATGCTCAAAGCAAAATCTAACAGCCATTGTTAAGCTACTGTGGGCCTAAATATAGCAGGCTGTTTTAGCAACGCAACCAATCAAGTGTATGTATGTACGTGTATTTTGATACTTACATTTTCTTAACCATAATTTTGATACTAAATTTTCGACGAATGGAGAAAAATGGAAAAATTGAGGTGAGACCGAGATTCGAACTCGGAATCTTCTGCTTTCATGGCAGACGCTCTAGCAGTTGAGCTATCTCACCATGCAAATACGTGTATGGACGGGTCATAGATATCCATACTGGTGTGGTGACGTAATCTCTGTAATGTCTGGCCTGCGTGACTAAGTGATGTCCAAACGCAGGTTGGCGCGTTGCCTTCGACTTGACCAGAAATCACAACACCTTAACACCCCAATTTTTCCTCTCCATTGTCTTACCGATATTTTGATACTTACATTTTCTTAACCATAATTTTGATACTAAATTTTCGACGAATGGAGAAAAATGGAAAAATTTTGAATTTTAGCTATGTACGTGTACGTGTATGTATGTAAGGATAAGCACACTAATCCTTACTTCTCACAGCGGCAAATAAAAGACCTTTTGCCTATTCTGAAACGAATCAGGATGTGCACAATAGTGATAGAAGTTCTAACGCCTCTTGATCGAGCCTCGCGTACAAAAATGTACAAAAATAACGTTCGATCCAGGCTCTTTTGTAGAATTGCTAAACGGTCTATGAATCATAAGGAGGTAATTACAATTTCATACTTGAAAAGTTAAAAATTGTTCGAAATGAATATCTTAACCTAAAATGTTTCTTTTAAAATTTATAAATAACCTAATTCTGTGTTTAGTTTCATTTCAAATTGTCCATAAGAAGAGGCATTCTTGACATGACTAGGCAGTGCATCGTAGTCTTTGACACCAATAAGCAAAATGTTCTCTGGTCATCGCATGCTGTTGCCATTGGTGCATGTAAGTCACCCGTAAGTCATTTGCTTTCCTATTTTTGATATTGATATATATTTCTGTTTAACAAGGGGCGCATCATCCTGTAAAAATTTCGTACGCCATCGGCAAAAACATTTTTGTTTTCCAGAAAGATCCTCAAAAAATCCCTAAAAATCCTGTTGTTTAAAAAGATCTCGTACGCCTTAAGAGTGACACACCCCTCGCTGTTTAACGTAAAATGTTCCGAGAGATAAACTGCGAGGCCATGTAAGCATTTGTAAACCAGACACTTCCGATGGTAAGATCATGGGTTGTTAGACGCCGTATGTGTGCTTACTTACATTGACTTCATTATGAGAGTGATTTCCTTCTTTAACAGCGTCTTTTTCTGTTTCCTATCCTTCAACAACCATTTGAGTTCAATGATGAGCCTAACCGCCATTTTGAAAGCTTGTTAGTAATGTGACTTCTACGGAGGCCCTACGGAGGGAGGCAGCGAAGAGAGAAAAGAGAGGAGAGAGAGAGAGAAGAATCGTTTTTAAGATTTTCGTTCTTTCGATATCTCCTCCGCAGTACTAAACAATATTTCCTCCGCAGATACATCAGCGCTCCTCCATAGAAACACACCATCAGTGTCTAACAACCCATGGTAAGATCTAACTAATCTAAGATTATGGCATAGCTCTACGTTCTCTTATGTATCGTAATTCAAGTGCAGATCTTGCATAGTTTCCCTTGAATGACAGGCTAAGATGCGGCAAATCTTCACAAAACTTTAAAATTTATTATGTAAAATGCACCGGAGGGGGGGGGGGGTTCTTCCATAGTAAAGGTACCTGGGGATGTGCCGCGCGAAGGGTATACTTTTTCGGACTTCTAGTCTAGCCAAGGGTATACTTTGTTGCAATTTTGGCCTAGCAACAGTCTAGCCAAGGGTATCATTTTTGACAATATTGGTCTAGCGAACGGTCATAATATCATATTTTGTAGAAATTTGACAATATTGGCCCAGGAAATGGTCAAAATTGGTCTAGCCAAGGGTACCATTTTCGTACAAAGTAGTCCAGAGAATGGTCAAATTGGTCTAGCCAAGGGTACCATTTTCGTAAAAATTAGTCTAGCCAACGGTACCGTTTTGAATATGCTCGCGGCAGACCCCTACCCAAAATTTGGCCAAGACCCCCCCCCTCGTGGTAAAATGTTTCTGCTCTTCTTTTTGAAATTAATTGCTTGTGGGGAACTTTGTACTCTGGGTACCAGACTCTCAATGTTAGAGAGTCTGGTACCCAGGGTAGGAACTTTGAGGATTTTGACAGATAATGCCCGATAATACCAGAATGTCCGGTACCCTCAAGGTCAGGGGCCATTGCACCAGGAAAACAGTGCCAAACACAAAACTACAGAAAATTATATGGGAAAAATTCGAATAAAGAAATTGACAATTCCCTTCTTCTTGCTCTAAAAAATGTTCCCGGTACCACAGTAATTACTATTAAGCACCAAAGGTATCAGTAATAGGGACTACATGGGCCAGTACCCCGTACCATTCATACCTCCTGTCACTATCCTCAACTTTAGGCAATTTGCGAACATCCCAGAGAGAGCATTTTTGATAGCATGCTTATTTCAAAATTACAGTGTTTTTCACATCTCTGCTACCCATAGTACAACACTAAGGTACAGCTGATCAGTTAAAGTCATAAATGTAAATGAAGAAAGCGGCCAAATATGCACAAAGAATAGCTAATAGATTTATTACAGAAGTCGCTAATTGTCGCTAGTTGTTGTTGCGACAAACGTATTCGGGGAGCGAGACTTTTATTGTTCTCGGTGGCTAAGTCATTCCTTATGCATAGGATTCACTTCTACACTCACAGAAAAAAGGTGGTCTTTGAAGTACCTTTTTGACCTGAAGTACCCTAGGGTTTTCTAGAATACCCTCAAGGTACCCTATAGGGTACTTTAGAATATTCTAGAGTACCTCTTGGCCTTCAAATACCCTAGGGTACTATAAAGTACTTCTCAAAACCACTTTATTTCTGTGATTGTAATAGTTCGATAAAGGCATCTTCGGTGACCCTGGCTTGTGTCCAAGAGCGGCCTTATGTATAATTTGCAAAACCTATTCAGGCCTCGTATGGTTAAATGCTCAAAGGCACCCACAATCAAGTTAGGAAGCTGGCCCTATGAACCAGGTTGACCCATAATTCGAATCCCTACTCCCAAACGATAACCCTTAGGATGAAGGAGCCCGAAATCGACGACAGGTAGCTGTGAGCGAAGCCCAGTTTTTGGTGTGATTTCTACAGTTCATCCAGTTGTAGGTATCTATTTTATATATTTAACTGATGTACCAATTTTGGTTTGCATTCAATTGACTCAGTGAAGATTTATAAACCAAACTGAAAGTCCATTTTTATTTCGTTTGAAGTCCAGTTTTAGGTATGATTATTTTGCGATGATACCTAGTTTTGAGTGCCATATCTAATATTACCCATTCAAATTAGGGCGATATTTTGTTTCCACCGTTCACACATACCCCTGTCCTTAATTTCAGGCTCCCCCCCCCCCCCGGGGGGACGATGACTAACCAACTTAGCAAAACTGGCCTTCTGTGACCCAGGCTAGTCAAACCCTATTAGTTTACATGGCTAAATGCTCAAGCCATCCATGAGCCATCAAACGAACCCATAGTTTGAATCCTGTGTTAAATCCCAACTCGCAAAGGATCACGGGAAACCTTGATTTCATCATCTTAGCATAACCTAGCCTGCGTGCAGACTTTACTAGTTGTGGAGGAGTAGAGGCGAAAAGGAACCTTTTCCTTTTCGCCTCTAACTCCTCCACATAAAGTCTGCACGCAGGCTAAGACGTTACCTTTTCCTTTTCGCCTCTAACTCCTCCACAACAGTAAAGTCTGCACGCAGGCTAGCATAACCAGTCTTCTGTGACCCTAGGTTGTGTCAACAGGAGGCCTGATGAATAATATGCAAAACTTATTCAGGTCTCATGTGGTTCAATGTCAAAAACGTGGCCATAATAGTTTAAATCCCTACTCGCAAAGGATCACGGTAAACTTTGATTTCATAATTAGCACAACCAGTTTACCAGTGCAAGAGAAAGGAGCCTTACGTGGCTCTGGCTGGTGTCAACGGGAGGCCTTATGCATAATATGCAAAATCAGTCAGGCCCCATATGGCTGAATGATGAAAACGCGCTCATTGTATACACACGCGACTGCTGTCTAATTCATATCAAAGGAATTTAAATAAGACTTACGTGCTGTTTGATTGCAGATTTACAAGACTTTGCAGTGAAATATGATTCGTTATAACTGGGTCACGTTCCTGCACAATGGGGCCTCTGTCGGGCCAGTGATATTTTATCTGGCTCAGCCGCATTGGCCCTTAACCCCAGTTTGGCGTTGATTGGGAGAAGAAGGGTCTCAAAGAATAGAGAGAAAGGCTCAGTGACATAATATAATGACTTTGCGGCTTTTTTCGTGTCAGGACTGTTAGATCGTTAAAGTCTGTCGCAAACTGACTGGGTTGAGGGTTGGTGATATTTGCGATAACCCAAAATAGACCATTTTGATATTTAGGAAAAGGATCTGGGGAGAGCAAATTTTTCTTGTAAATGGCGTACACAATTCTGGTAATTGCTACCATAGGGCTTTCACGAACGATGAATTTAACTGTGCAAATTTATTGGCTTCAAATTTACGGTGAAAAGTATGGAAATAAATCGCCCAAAGTGTAGGCTAATGACCCCATAAGCCTCGTAACAAAAGAGAGACCCTTTCTCCAACCGATAACTCGCGTTTGGCGGGAAAATATTCCTCATTCTTTCAGTTTATCAAAACAAACGAAGCAAGAACTCTTCAAGCTCATACAGAACTCTTCAACTGCGTTTATTCGTGGGCATTTTATTTGGCACTTAATTTGAGACAGACTTATAGAGGCATTTTCAAGAAGGTTCCTTTGCAAACACGCTAAAATAGCAGCCTGTCTCGTCAAATTTGGCCTAAGCAGAAGCTATGGATTCACATAATGCTGTGGCTGGACGGTTGGACTGATAGAACGGTTCAACTACTGCAGTGTGGATCCATGGTTTCCACTTGGGCCAAACTTGATTTTCAGACAGTCTCAAATTGCAGCATGTGTAACAGGGCCCTAGGGAGAGGGAATGGAAGGGCCCTGGGGACAATGGCTCCTTACAGTCTTTTCTAATTTCAGATGTCACGTGAGATCTGCGATGACGCTAAATTACTCATTGAAAACTCTTTAATGGTTTTATTCGCGGCCATTTTCACGTGAACCAAAGTTTCAGGCGAGCCCCAATTCAAATCACAATTTACACATCGCAGTATCTCTCTTGGTAACATTCCTATAATATAAGAATAGAGAGATTTTCAGAGATTTTTGGGGATTTTTTGGGTTGCCAAGGTTAGGTAGGAAACAACAGCAGCCCTACTAATAAAGGATGAGAGGCGACAAAACTACGATATTCTTATTTCGAAACCAACTCCCAACTTCCTTTCGATCAAATATTTGATTTGACACATGCTTAAAATTACGCTGGGCCCAGCCCAGAGTAGTTAAAGATAAACACGAAACTGGCCGGTATGCAGCAAGGTACCTGGTGGACCTTTGTTTGAAAATTCAGTATGCGGAGAATTGGGATGGACCCAAGTTTGATCGAAGGCCGAGAGTCTGATGTAGACTATTTTAGTTATTTCTGTTATCATATATCGTATTGCATATACGATTGCCCTGTACATACATATTGCCCTGTACGATTGAAGAAGATGCAACAACATAATAAGCAGGCGTCAAATTGATCTTTTGCGCATTTATTTTTCTTCCAGTGCTAACTAGTTTCGCCCACTAGACTAAGGCATCTTGAGAGCAACTATTCTGAATATTGGAAATATTAAAATTTTGGTCTCTCCGCCCGGTAGATTGTTCGTCGCCCTGCGCTTTCTATTTTCTCCGTGCCCTGAACATAATTTGTGTGGTCTTGAATATTTCGAAAAACTTGGCAAGTTTAATCATTCTGAACAAAATAGACCCGCAAAAGCGATATCAAAAATTAGTCAGCTTTAGAACAAGAGGCAACCAGCTGCCCTTGAAGACGTTTAATTGTTTGGACAAAATTTGATCAATTCCAGGTTCTTACTTTTCACCTACGCAAAAGAGTACAGGCATTTCTTTCATCCATTTATATGAAAATGTAGCAACCTCTTCCAAAAAAAATAAGAAACTCTGCAAGAAGCAATCAGAGGTCCATTCGACATTTTCAATGTTTGTTCATGAGTTGCTAAATGTTTCTGACAAAAGTAGCTTTATTCTTCTTCCTCTTCCAGAGCGTGTAGTATCATGATGTCTTGATGGCCTTCCATCTCTTAAAGTTTGTCTATTCCTAGCCTGCGTGGAGCCTAAACTCCTCGACACTTTCGAGGAGTTGAGGCACAGGGGAGGGTTCTTCCATAGTAAAGGTACCTGGGGATGTGCCGCGAGCAAGGGTATACTTTTTAGGACTTCTAGTCTAGCCAAGGGTATACTTTTTGCAATTTTGGCCTACAACGGTCTAGCCAAGGGTATCATTTTTGACAATATAGGTCTAGCGAACGGTCATGATATCGTATCGTTTTTGGTACAAATTTGAGAAATTGTCAAAATTGGTCTAGGCAAGGGTACCATTTTCTTAAAAGTTAGTCTAGCCAACGGTACCATTTTGAATATGCTCGCAGCAGACCCCTACCCAAAATTTGGCCAAGAACCCCCCCCCCCCCCCGTGAGTTGAGGCCGCACGCAAGCCAGTCTATTCCTGTTTGTTTGTAAATTTATTTTGATTCGATTAACTACTGTAGCTAACGATATATACACATATATACATATATACTAGCTGTTAACGCAGTTAAGTAAGTGCTGCTAATAGCATTATTGATAATAACATTCCGCAGATTGTCAAAAGAATAAATGTCAGAGTGGATATTTTGGAGCATGTGGTTGAAACCAAGTTAAATTTAAGCTTTTTAAGGTAAAACAATTAAAAAAACCATGAGAACTGTTTGTAACTGTCAAGACTGCATCAAACGACTATAATAATCATTAAAACTCAATGCGATATTAATCTCACTTCAAGTCTTCAATTGCAATTTCAAGACTCAGTTAATTAATGTCAGTTCATTTTGTACTTTCTTGGACTGCAAGGTTTTCTTTCTCCTAGGTGGTACCTCAAATAGTGTATGGTTTTCTTTCTCATTTGGCCATAGATCAACACTGCTATTTCAACACACAAAGTGTTCCCCTTTTCAATTCTGTGTCAAATAACAGGCTTTGTACTTTGCCTCAAATGAAAGCAAGTCTTGAGGGTATATGATGCACAACAGTTGACCACAACAATTCTTCAAAAGTTCATCTGGTGACAGTTTGTATCAAAGTTAAAAGGTCACAAGGTGTGAAGAATGGTCACAGAAGCAATGCTGATCCAATGCTTTTTGGTTTTTGTAAGAATGTGCATCCAGAAACTAATTTGTAAGATAACTTTCTTATGCTGCGTTGGTCTTTGAATGTCAATGGTTAAAGAAGCAAATACTGATCCAATGCTGTGCAAACTGTTACAGGAATATGAACAGCTGATATGCAGAATGTGATCCAATGCTGTGTTAATCTTTACATGGGCTGTCACAAATTAATAACGTTACCTTTCATTTCTGCAACAAAATACATGAGATATTAAGCTTTTGTTTATGAGATGTATATGTGCATGGTCATATGGCAACATTAAAGGGGCCTTTGGGAGCATGGTTTGTGAACACACCATTGTGTGGTCTTTTCGTTCTTGCCATTTTTACAGTCCACAAAAATGACCACCAATAAAAAGATGGCACATGCAAGGTATGGTGGCTGGAAAGCCCGATTTAAGTACATATATTCCAACTGAGTAGATAACAGAAATATACTGACAAGAAAAATCTGTGCTAAAGGAGGGGAAATATTAATCAAGAAGCTAATCAAAATTCTTTCAGGTGCAAAGAATCATGGTTGAAAGATCCTTTCAATTATCTTTCTTTTGCAATCCTCTCTTGTGATTTTCTATGCAATGGGAAATTATCTCTTCTGTTCTAAAAAAATTCATGGAACATTTATGCACTAGATGTTTGCAGTTTTAAGCAAAAAGAAAACTACTGTTCTAAAGTGCAACAATACTCTACTAAAAGATTACATAAAACCCTGAGTTTGTATTGTGAATAATAGATACCATGTACCCATCTAATATGAAAATTGCATGGTTGTTATCTGTGAAAATCTTTTAGTGCTGTATGCAAGGGAATGAATGGTGAATCATTACAATAATGGGCAATTCACTGTTCATAACCACAAATGGGTGATTCACTTTTTCTTTCCACAATGGGAAAGTCACTGTTGTCAGGTGCCTCAGTGGGAATTTCTGATATATTGGCTTTTATTGCTACAAGTGGCAATACCACAATGGGTTTATACGTTTCATTTGTTGCCACAAAGGGCAGGTCATTGCTGTTTATTTGTGAACGTGTAAGAAATGCTTAGGTAGGCCTAGTCTAGGCCTTCGTTGATGACATCTTCCTGGAACCTGTCCGCTGCAGAAGAACAAATTTTCAACACAACAGAGAGCATAAAGAGAAATCCTCTCTTATTCACTGTGAAATGAGATGTAAAAAATGATTTGATACGTACTAGAGTCCATGAAAATTCCCTTCTTCTTCTCGCAATGAACGCGAGTCAACTCCTTGCATCCAAAATCAAAGCGGTGGGTGGGAAGCATTTCAGTCGGCGAGCACGATGCTTGTTTGGTTGCGTGGGCAGCATTTCAGTCGGCGAGCACGATGCTTGTTTGGTTTTTGCAAACATACAAACAACACACTCATCGACACAGGAATTCCAATCAACCCGTCTAAATTCTGCTACGCGCATGCGCTAAGCAGCAACAAAGTTAACTAATCAAAATCGAATATAACTACAGGAAGTAAATTAAATTTGTTTTTGTTTTATAAATCATAAAATTAAATTGCACTAACAGGCACTAATTTGTAACACTAGGCAGGCAATGACAAGCACTGCATTTACAGGAGGGTCCGTCCCATCGTTTTATCAGATTTTTAAAAGTTTTCAAGTTTTCTGCTGCTTTCAGCTCGTTTGGTAGGCCATTCCAAATCTGTGGCCCAATAGACATCAGACTGTTGGACCCGAATGTTGTTTGATTAGGCCTAACATGGGCTAAGTTATTTGGATTTCTTAATGAATAATTTGATGACCGTAATTTAAAAACGTTTTGCATGAACTGTGGGTTCAACTGTTTCACTGTTTTGAATATTTCTATGCACAGGACTCTTTGGCGAGCAATGAGCATTGTGCATTTATCTGACTTCGAAAGCAAATCGTTATACGAACTGGTATGATCATTATAGAGAAATCTTAGAGCGCGTTCTTGTAACTTTTCAATTTTCTGTAATGATTTGGAAGATGAAAAATACCAGACCAAGGGACAGTAATCAAAATTAGAATATACAAAGCTCTGAACAAGAATCGATTTTTCTTTACAGCCAATGAACGACTTTAATCTTTTAAGAACATTTTATTGTGCTGCAGCTTTTTTGCAAAGATTCGAAATATGTGGGTCGAAATCAAGTTTATAATCCAGCGTAACGCCTAAAAGTTTCACAGTCTCCTCAGATTTGATTATTTTGCCGTTAATGTTAATTTGTTCTCCACTAGTATTTGTCCGGTTTTTTCTGAGCAATATAGCATGGAATTTTTCAGGGTTAGCAATCATTTCATTTTGTTCCAACCAGGACAAGGCAACTCCTGTTTCTTTTTCTAAGATATTTACAAGATCGGGCATGCTTTTAGAAAAATAAGTGAGTGTATTATCATCAGCGTAATTATAAAGCGTTGCCTGTTTTATAAAGTAAAATAAGTCATTGATGTAAAAGTTGAAAAGGATTGGTCCCAGCACAGAGCCTTGGGGTACACCAGATATAACCTCTTGAAAAGAACTATACGTATTATTTATCCTAACACATTGTTTTCGTCTTTTGAGGTAAGAATAGGTAAGGACTAGTGCATCTTCGTCAAATCCATATGCATGTAATTTGGCAATAAGTAAGTCATGCGGAATACAGTCGAAGGCTTTTGAAAGATCCATTAGGATTGCTCCTACGAGATAGTCGTTGTCGAGGTTAGCCCTCCAATCTTCTATGAGACGTATCAAGACGTGTTGAGTTCCATATGTTCGTCTGTATGCCGCAATAAAGATAGAAAGCGTGCTATCTAAATGTCCAATCAGTTGATGTTTTAGAACTTTTTCATATATCTTTGAAAAGGTACTGAGAACACTAACTGGGCGAAAATTCCTTTCTACTGTGCGATTTGGTTCCATTTATAATTTGAAAAAGGAAAGGCCACGATACCAGCGTCGATCGTCGGATCCGAAGATGCTTGCGGTGACGAATGAATGAATAAATTTGAAGGCAGAAACACCGCAATACGACAAAAAACAACAACAAATGAGTGAAATTATTTTATACCAATATTTCGTCCTTTCTTCAGGGCTGTTATGTGAAGCATTATTTAGCAGCAATATAGCAGCATTAAGGACGAAATATTGGTATAAAATAAATTCACTCATTTTCTGTTGTTTTTTGTCGTATTGCGGTGTTTCTGCCTTCAAATTTATTCCATTTACACGGTTTTTTTATGAGAAACTGGTTTATAAGAAACTAGTACTACGATGACCAAAAATTTAAGAAACTCTAGTACTACGCTCAAGAACAGTTAGGAAACCCTGAAACCTTATTTCTGTATGTCTCTCTTATTCTATGTCTCTTTAACAAAGGTACATTCGTCTTTTCTTGACTTTTAACTGCAAAATTGGTAAATTTTTGCCTTAATGCACATGGCTTCTTCTTGATGACAATGTCAATGCAAAATGGAAGCCCTTTGTCGAGAAGAAGGCTCAACTTCGAACAATACCGCAATTTTAGGCCCAACAAAATAAGAAACTAATTAAGAAACTTTTACTACTAAAACACCGAAATTTCATGCAAAATTAAGAAACTTTTAGTACTAAGTGCTGATCCAAGTTTCTTATAAATAAAAACCTGTATGTTGTTGCTGTTTTTACTCTTTAATCCTTCTCGTTAGAAATGTCTCTTTTTCAAGTTACGTTACAACACGCCAAATAATACTGAAAAGTATGCTTTAGTTTTAAATACATTATTTCTCGTTATTCTCCATAGACACAATATCTTGATACATGGTTATCTAAACTACACTACTCAAAAAGCCATATTAGCGGCCCTCAAATAATTATGATAAATGTGAAACTCTGTTTTACAAGAATTAAGAAACTCTACAAAACCTTCTATCATAATCAGTCCAAAATCAAGAAACCCCACTACAAAATTCAAAGACAAGATTATAAAAAATGAGCTTATTTCTTTCACTGATTTTCTCTTAACGCTCATTTTTTATAATCATGTCTCTGAACTTTGTAGTAGGGTTTATTATTTTTGGACCCATTATGATAAAAGGTTTTGTAGAGTTTCTTAATTCTTATATAAAAGGAAAGGAGCGTCTAGATTTGTAGGGTGTTTCACTGAAAAGCTCACAATATGATATACTGTATTTATTACTGCACTGCATACAAACTACTCTAGGATGTAGGAAGTTGTCATTTTCAATGCTGGGTACAGGGGTGGAAGAATTTTTGGAGGGGCAAGAAATTTCTTTGCCTTGTTTTATTGGGTTATCAATTTTTTGCCACTTCGTGATGGGGTTTCAAAGTTTTTGAATTCCAAAGCTTCAACAGCAAAAACACCCTTTTTCCTTCAAATTTCTTAATCCTCTGATTATGGAGCTTTGAAGTAATGCTTGCAAAGTTTTCCTCGATTAAATCTTTTTTCATTACCACAATGCATAATAGATGTATGATATGAGTAGCCATATTATTGGGGTATGAAATTTTTCAGTATTTCAGAATGGGGTTTCAAATATTATTGAATTAGTGAATGGAGTAAGGATACTCTTCCATGTGTCTCCAAAATTCTTCTACCCCTGTACCCAGTATTAAACATGACAACTCTCTTACTATGCTACTACTGTAAATGATCCTGCGGGGAAGAAAATCAGATGTACCCCACGGTCATTACGTTAAGACAAACTAGGATACATCTATGCATCAATACTTGTAGAGTGTGGCAACATGTAAATTTGAAGCCAATAGCCTGCAGTCAGTCTCAAACTTATACTGTATGTATAGTATTTTTTGTTTATGTATCGTCTTTTAGTAGTGTAATCTTTTCATTTGTTGTAAATAATAGTTGATTTGATCTGTTGAGTTTGGAGGCGACTTGATAACAGTATGTTCTTTGCCTCCATCTCAACAGTAGATAAAATTGAGTTGTATTGTTGTTTGTATTTTAACCTTTATTTATTATAGAAAAAAAACCTATGCTTATGGGCAGCAGACTTTCTCTGGTTGGACGAGTCTGCGCCTAGGCTTAGCACTTAGCAGCACACACATTGGGTAATGCGTCTCCTTCACCAGAATTTTGGAGCAGAAATTAACAGCACAGAACCAACAAAAAGCGCCATGCCACGTCCAACATATTTGTTTTACACTTTAGTGAAATTTGGCTCATTTTATTAGGTTTATTTGCCGTCGTTTTCGCGTTGTCTTGTGAATTGGTTTGGTGATTGCATACCGATTTTCAAATCCTTTGTATAAATTTTGTTGGTTTACTGACATTTACGTTAGCTTAAAATCCAATAAATGTTTCCGAAATATTTGCCAAGAAATGAAATTAGGCAATCGCATCTACGTCATTTTGCCATGGACAGGGTATGGATTGGTCAACAGAACTTTTACCAGTTCAAAAGGAGGATTACTGGCACGCGACTCAGACAAAAATTCAACTTGCACAATGCCTACCTGTGGTTGCCGCTAATCTATAACGGAAAGCGGATTTTGATAACTTGGACTTTATTTAGTTCTCGATTATTTTTCAACTGCTCAAATCTTAATGATCTTATATTTTCGTAATTCTTTTGCAACGTGAAATAATCGTTCACATCTAAGTTAGTCAAAGAATTTGTGATTCATTTGGGTTTCGAAATTAAAGAAAAATTGCAAATGGCACTGGGAATAAATTTTGTAAAATAGTTTCAATGTCATATGCTAAGGTCAAAGCTTGTTGATTTGTACCCAAATGTAAGTCATCCTAGCGTCAATAACAAATTTATGTGGATAATAAATCAAGAGGATATGTACTGCCGTAACTTGGTGCAACTTCTTTGCTGAAATGCTTCAAAATAAAATCGAAATTCCAAATCTGAATATCTTCTGTCTTACGATTCACGTACCATATTTAGAGTTTTATCATCATATCTTTAGTGCATTCTGTTTTACGTTTTGAATTTATGCATGCAGATCAGGGCCGTAGGAAGAAGCTTTGGATTGGGGGGGGCAATTGTTCTTAAAACAATAGAGAACAATACATCTAATTAAGTCATGTGACGTAGCGCCATTGTTTTAAAAAATTATTGGGGGGGCTTGAGCCCCCCCTACCCCCCCCCCCGCTTCCTACGGGCCTGATACAGATTCTTGTTCTTGTATTCTTATTTTTACTGTCATCAACATTTTATGTAATAGTATTTTCAGCTGTATTGTAATTAGGTTAGATACCCTTTTGGCTTAGATGCCTTATTATTAAAAAAGACATACCTATACTTTCCTTTCAAATTACACATTTTCTTATATAACAAGCTTGTTTGTAAGAAACGACTACTAGGAAGACCATGACCGACAATGTAAGAAACTCTAGTCTATTTCACGAAAAGTTAAAGATATCATGGCAAATGTGTCATTGAATGTGCCATTGAACCCTTATTCTTTAATAGATTAACTCCAGTTTAAAATTTTGAGCCTAATTAAACACCTTTTCCCTCTCATCACCTGAAATTCTTTTATGTCAAGAAACATATCTGCAGCAGTGTTACAAACAACATCATAATTCATGCACTCACAAAGTAGGCTGCAAAGTAAAGTAGGAAACTTTTAGTACTAAAAAGTGGAAACTTTCACGTAAAAGATTTTGTGTGAATATGAACTGATCTAAAAGCTGACCTAAGTTTCTTATAGAAAACATGTACATGGAGGGAGGGTACTTTTTGGCTCTTATCCCGAAAACCGCCTGTTGTTTTCTTCATCCAATGTAGAAGTAGAATCCAATGTAGAATCCAAAGTATATAAAACACGTTTTGGATGATCAGAAATCGTATGGCGAAGGATGAATGGCCTAGAATTAACTTTGTTGTGGTTTATGCGCAATGTAATTGGTGGAATTCTTAGAATGTGTCTAATCTATTACTATTAGCCAATCAAAATTTAGTATCTGTGCTAAACAAGAGTAAGCAGAAACAGCAACAACAACAGTTTGGAATGGGAGATTGGGCCTACTTTGCTGCAGTGAAGCGGGAAGAAAGTTCAGCAGTGCAGAGGAATCCTCGCCATCCGTCACCGAGTCAGCATGAAGGGAAAGAACAAATCGAAATTGGAAACTGAGGTTAGACTAAGGCCTTCCTTTGCTGTGTTGACGCATAGCGTGAATGAAGCTCTATTTAGAGACGAAGAGCAGCAGTCAGATTTATGCCAAAAATTTAGGCCCATTTTCAGTCAGGCGCCAAATGGCCAAATGTCACGTGGACATGAAACATTTTAGGCACCGAAAAGCTCTAATTTTTTTACATTTACACTGTAAGGCACAGTAAACGTAAGCTTCAAGTTTTTATTTGTAAAATTTCAAATAAAATGTACGAGAATTCGGGAAAAATAGATAGAGGTAAAGTTGGGACAAGTTTTATGTATGTGCACATGCGTGGTTGGGAGACATGCAGTCTTCTTTGCTATGCTGGGCATCTCCAGCCCAGGAACAAGGACAGATGTTGGAATACAATAGCACCAGCTGCTTTAATTGACACCTCAGTTCAATGCGATTAGTGATTGCAGACTAAGGAAATTATCTCAACCAATAATTCAAAAGAAGGCTGCAAAAAAGTTGCCCCAAAGCTAGTAGGCCAAGCTCTCGCCTTGTGCATGCAAAAGGTGGTTTTTGAGAGAATTTATGTGCTTATAACGAAAGAAGAAGTGTAAATCTAAAGCTCTGCCTAGCGGATTTTGTTTTGATCCAAAAGCCGAGCAGAAGGCATTGTAAATCTCGTGTATTTAGGGCTTACATGAAACAATTACCACACAGCTCCTGAATGAAATCAACATAATGCGCCAGACAGATCTTTAGATTTACCCTTCTTCTTTCGTTATAAGCACATAACTTCTCTTAAAAACCACCTGTCATATGCACATGGCGAGAGTTTGCCCTGGTTTCAGGGCAACTTCTGCAGCCTTGTTTGTTTTGAATTACTAGTTGAGAGAATTTCCTTTGTCTGCAATTGCTAATCGCTTTGAATTGTGGTGTCTTTTGTCAATCAAAAGTATCTGAGATGCTGTTGTATAACAAAATCTGCCCTTGCTCAGCCCAGGGTGAATCTGAGTGCCTATTGTTGGAAAATCTTCCGCGCAGAGAAAGAACTCATCTGGTTTTTGGCGCACATTTCTGGCATAGAAAGAGGGCAAAAACAATGGGCAATTCAATGTCTCATTGTATTAATCAATAGATATTAATTATTCTTTGGTACACGATAGCGCACAAAATCATTACACTGAGAAATATTTGGCACAGAGCAGTGGAGAGTTTCACCCTGGCCAGCATGGATTCATGGACTTGGTGCAGTTATGTGATCCTTCGACTGACAGCCAAAACAGTTAACAGACGGGGTGCTCAATCCTGGTCTGGTGAGAGCCCTACCACTTATTAGGTCTTCCCTACTTCTGCAATCCCATCCAGCTTTTTTGGTACTAAAGACTGCACCTTCACCCTAGTCACCATTTTCTATTACTTTCTAATTGTTTAGGGTAAACTAAATAGCACTCAAACATCCAGCGTGATAGCCCGGGGGGTACTCCCATACTTGACCTGACGGGATGTGCCGCAGAATCAGAAATGTGATAGAAGGCTGAAACAAGTGCTACAAGAGACATTTCAAGGAATGAAATATCTTGTGAATTGGCTAGCAAATATAACAATTGAAAATACTCCAAATTTGGCATAGGGATGAATAATTTTGGGCTTAACTGTAGGTTCCAAATCTTTGTAAAAACGTTGGTGTAATTCCATGACCTATTTCTATGAACTTAATGGTTTGAAGGAAACTTTAGTTATTTCACTATAATTCTACCATTAGACTTTTCTTAAATCTTCAATGTTTTCAGGATTAGAGTGTTTTCTTCATTTTTGAGAAGTCAAGAAAACTTTTCAAAAAAATTTAAACGTTTGCAATTTCTAATATGTCCAAGAAAGACTTAGTTGATGAATGTCAACATTTTCGCATCAAGCAAAAGTCTTTTACTTTTCTGGTTTACGATGTAGAAATTTGATGATGTCACATCCTCAAATGAGTTGACACTGTATTTTGAAAATGTTCAAGATTTGTGAAAAGTCCAGTGGTAGAATTATAGCAAAATGGCTAAAGTTTCTTTGTAGCCGTTCAATTAAAAGAAATAGGTCATGGAATTTACATCTACCTTTTTAATGATTTGGAACGTATGCTGTGACGTACGAAGGTAGAAATTCTTCACGTTGTGATTAGGTAATTATTACAGTACAAGCTTGGATTTGAAAACCAGCTCAAAGAAATTGGTCATAGGATTGTGCACCCACCTTTTTAAACCAATTTAATTGTAACTTATCCTGTGAAATACATGTTTTCCAGGAGGAATGCAGCTACGTACGCCCTATGCTATTTCAAAAATGAAATCGGTTTGGCCAGGAGTCAGGAGATATAGAAAAGATATAAGATTTAACCTAATTTCTCCTGATTTTGTAACTCTGCATTCAAGTTACTGACAGAGTTAAAAACTTGATCTAGCCAATGACAGTTAACATATAAATTTCTTGGGTGATGTAGTATCACTATTTTCAATTTGTAGATTGTTTTTGGGGCACCTAACATGTTTTAAGGAAACCAGAAAAATGCAGCTCTTTGGAAGTTGCTTAGGGAAAGCAAGTGGTGTGGATGAAACAGCGCTTCTAAAGGAAGAAAAGGCACCTTTGGGTTAGAAAATCAGACCCTGCAGTAAGATTTTTAGCAAGGACGCAGTAAATGGCTCCCCCAATGATGTTCAGGCGAGCTATTTCTAAATGAATTGAATATGCAAATCGAAGAGGTTTTTATTTTGAGCATTTTACTACTTTTCTGAAAAGCATGGGAGGGCAATCTACAACTTGCCTCCAGCATTTGAGGGGAGCTTGGAGCGGAGCAAGAGCAATGGCTCTCCTTGAACAGTCGGGCCTGAACAATGGCACTGTTGACATATATTGGGGACTTGCTGAGCTGCGTATTGTTGTGGTGGATGAAATTATTTTGAAATACAAATAGATTTACTCCTCTGCACCTTTTTCGTTGACCGTGTAAAAACTTTAAAATCAACTACAGTGCTCGTAAGGTGCTTGAGTAATGTCTAAACATTGGAAAGGCTTAAAAAACCTTGTTTTGAAATGTTCGGGAGGGCACAGGTAGTGAACATGAAGATCATTATAGAATCTGTAAGAAACTCGTAAGAAACTCTGAGTACTCAAAATCTGATCATTTCAAGAAACTTTCAGTACTGGCCCAAATTCTTAGTTTCTTATAAAGAAATACGTGTATCTACATTAGGATCGGTTTTATTATCTTTTCTGATGATTTGCTGTGACCGGTGTCAGATGAAAATATTTAGCAACTAAATCTGTTATCCAAGGGAATTTTTATTGAATAGATCGTTTCATCTTCCACTGCGATCTGAACAACGAACAGGTTTCATGTTAAATACTGAATTCTTGTTCTTGTGCAAATTACTTGTTTTACAGCACCACATAAATTTGTGTTTCACATCTTGATTTAATTAATTCCATCTCTTTTGTCCTGTGTATACACATTATTATGTGTATTTTAATAGCACCCAAAATAGTTTTAACAAGAAAGAATAACAATGGATCTGAGGGTGCTGATTGATTTGGTTGTGGCTTGATAAGAATGTGTGGCCAATGACACAGTGGTAGCATAGCTTCCAAATCTTTAACTCGACTTAAAAAGGTGGGTGTAAAATTCTGTGATCTATTTCTTCTGACTGAGTGGCTTGAAACAAACTTTCGTTACTTATATTCAATTCTACCGTTGGACTTTTCAGAAATTTTCAATATTTTTCGAAATTTCAGCGTATGTTACATTTTAACTCTATTGAAGGTGTGACGTCATCAAATTTCGAAATCATAAACCAGAAAAGTGACAGACTTTTGCTTGATACCATATTGTAGACATCCATAAACCATGGTTTTCTTTGAAATTATTTCATGTTGCTTCAAACAGTTTAGAAATTACGATGGTTTTAAGTTTTTTTGAAAATTTTTCTTGAATTCTTGAGAAAGAAGAAAAACACTCTAATTCTGAAAATATTGAAGATTTCAGAAAAGTCCAACGGTAGAATTACAAAGAAATAGCTGAAGTTTCTTTGAAATCATTCAGTTCAAAGAAATAAGTAACTGAATTTTACACCAGCCTTTTTAAAGATTTGGAACCTATGCTCACAGTGGTGTCAACATTGTACTCGAAATTCAATAGCTTCGGGTATTGGCGGAGGTAATCGCACGGCGGTGGTGATCGGTCACCAGCGAAAATATCTCGAAAACCAACTTTTTACAAAAATACCGGGTGTCCCAAAAAAATATATACGGATCTGCTTCACTCCAGTGCTCTGAATTTAGCTTCAATTAATGTCGAATCACTCTGAAAATGTTCCTCGATAGTTAACTTTAACAAAGATACCTCGTTTGTTGATATTGGTACTTTGAGACGAGCATGTTAGATCTTGAAAGCTCAAATTTGCCTCTTCCTGCAAACCAGAGCTTTAGCCTTTTGGCCTAAGCACTTTTTTAAGGCACAGTGTATAAATCAACGATAGCCTTGATCAAATTTGAACAATATTAGATCTTGTGTTATTCTGTTTTCCAGAAGTCACCCCCCAGTCACCCATTGGGAAGTTTCTTAATTTTTCATTAATTTCAGTTCTTAATTTCGATATACTCCAGGAGTTTGCTTAGGCCACAAGGCCAAAGCTCTGGTTTGCAAGTGGATGCAAATTTGAGCTTTCAAGATTGATATTTCTGCTCTCAAAGCACCAATACCAACAAACGAGGTATCTATGTTCAAGTTAACTATCAAGGAACATTTTGAGAGTGATTAGCAATAGATTAAAGCTAAATTCACAACGCTGAGAGTCAACCAAATCTGCTTACATTTTTTGGGAGACCCGGTACATTGCGTCCTTTAATCAAATTCCTATAAGATCGAAGACTTGCTCAAGCCTCTCCCGTGTTTAAACCCAAACAAATTGCCTGTTTTTTTTCTAAGAGTAGACTTGGGCAAGTCCAATAGAATCGTTGAAGATTCTTCATTGGAACGCAATGCATCCTGTTAAAACCTTCCTTGCCGCCATCTTTAGCGTGATTGTTTATCAAAATGATGTAAAAAGTAAGAGGGGCGTTGAAGAATTCTACCAAAATAGAACAAATCTATCTGAATATCGCAAACATTACAGGATTTTGATATACACTCTTTTTTTTATAAAAAACCGCTTATAAGAAACGGTTGGCTCAATTTTTCGAAAGTTAAGAAACAACTCTACCTGAATTCAAAAAGATAAGAAACTTTTGTAATTCATAATTTTAGTTTTCCTGTCGCACTCAAAAATGTTTTGACAGTGTACAGTTATAGCAACTGTTTGGACATTATTTTGAGTGCGAATTATGTTATTTACTTGTTTGAGATCTTACTAAGTAATTTGGGAGCCCTTTAGACAAAACAAAATTAACTCTACACTTCCGGCATTAAAATATAAGAAACACACAAGAAACTTTTGGTAGCTAAATGGCCCAAAAATTTAAGAAACTGGCTACCAGCCCCGGACCTTAGTTTCTTATAAAAAAAATTAACTGCCGGCGGCATACCACAGGCAACTTTTCTTTTATGTTTAATGGAAACATCATATGACTTTATCTGTCCAATGAGCATCCATGTGTTTCGCGCCATTTGCCTCATAGAATGGTATGATTATTCATGAAGTAATATTGAAATGCCTTGCCTACGGTAGCCTACGGCATGCCGCATGCTGCTATGCCGGCGTCGGCAGTTACGGCTATGTGGAAATCAGGCTTTAAATTCTACATTCACTGCAATATTCTTGCGTTTTTAATTTTCGTTGCCAGTGGGCCCTTAGTAAAGAACTGGTCGCTACCAGTCATCAAAAGCTGCCCACTCTAAACAGGAGATGGTATTACTATACCTTCTGGCAACTACTTCCATACTGCGTCCACTCCACTTTTTCAGGGTTGGCACCGCCCCTGCCAAGCATGAGGCTCATGGAAGGGCGTTGTAGTAGACTTATTGGTACATCTTGTGATTGGAATATAGGTGGACAATTATCATCATCTGAGGTCAGTAGATTGGATTTCTGTGGTGATAATTCGGGTACGAAAATGGATTTTCTGGAATCCGAAGCGTGGGTATAAGAAGGTTCTGGAAAGTAACGCCTCGGTTAAATGACACATGAATCATGTTCACTGCTTGTTTCACAAATATGAGGGGGTAATCGTTAACGACAACTCCATTTGGCTATTAGAGTGTGTTGGGTCTGGTCTACTTGTCCTAAGGTGCTAAAGTGGGTAAGTCTTGCCTTTCCAGATATCAGCAGGCTCAATATTAGGTACCTGTGTCAGGAGTTTTCTTAGCATGCTTTAAGAAGCCAACCGTATTTCATAGCTTAAAGATGCCAAACTTTAGGCACGTGTGTGCTTGTCTAAGTTTCTTTTGCCACGATCGAATATTTGAATGTTTTCAGGCATGGTTCACATTGGTTCACATTTGGTCCTTAAAGGGGCTCCGTCGTCAAAATGTAAACAAAACGATGATTTTTGCAGTTTTTTGAAAGATGATGTCACACAGGACTTTCGTATTTTTTCAAAATGAAAGTTGCTGTTTGGGCATTAATCCTTGTACTTCACTAAGAAACAAACCAAACATTTATATCTTCTACGATTGCTCGGATATAAGTGGATTTTTAACGGTCACTTTTTGGTGGCTTGGGTGAAACCACCAAACAAATTGCATGAACAATTGATAATCCCCGACACGTGCGAGTTTATGGATTTGTTTACTGTTTGACGACGGAGCCCCTTTAAGGTCACTGGAGTCGTTAAGATGAACGGCGTAGAATACCCAGAAATCGTTTGCGTAAAAGACCCAAAAGACTGATTGTGAACGGGAAAGACTGGTTCTTCAGGGTCATTAACGAGTTTATGTTCGCCGTTCGTATCATGGGTGATTAGACGCCACAGTTGTGCTCAGTAAGTTGCACAGAGTTGTGTACCGATATAAATTTCCTTCCGCAGAAGTATGCAAGCAAAAGCATACAAGCAGAAGCATAACTGCGGTGTTTAACGCAATGTTCACATTCAATATTTTAGGTCTGTTGGTTTTTTATGCTCGTTTGCTGCAACGGCTCCAGTGACTTCAACGCCGTAATGACATAGACTCAATACATGTCGTACTTTCGATCTATGACTGAACTGATACCGCTGCAACAACGAATCATTTCCCTACCCTTACAGAAACGGATTAGCCTCGTACTGATTCAAAGGCCTAAGCAATTTGGGCCTCAATCACCCAGGGGGGGGGGGGTTGGAAAAGCCCCCCCCGAAGTTTTTGAGCGCCGTTCTTCGAAACTTCGCAAATGGCAGAAAAATTTTCGTTCACTTCTGCACTGGGATTGAAAATTGGCATTGTAGAGACAGAACATTCAATGTAGGTAGGTGTATTGATTCGAATTATGACTAATGGGCATTTACACATTATTTTATTATGAATTGCAGTTGTTGTCAGTTATCAATAAGCTTTAATCGGCCGTTTTTGTGGGAAGTTACTGTGGGCCTAAGTACCGCAGTTCGACCAATATTTATCAAATTTGTTGTTCGTTTTCTGACAGACGGGGAAGGGACTTAGCAATGTTTTGCTTTGATTTATACTTCGAAAGGCTTTGGCTGCCAGAAAAACATCTAAGTCCCGCTAAGTCCCAACATCTAAAGCTTTATTTCACCTGAAAACAAGATGCGGTTTTCGTCCAATTTGTCCAAAGAAACTATACGTGCCCCACAACAACGCTGAACGATATTCTCGTCTGGTTTCACTGCTATATCTTCTCCTGGTAGTTGGTTAATGCTATAAAGCTTTTAGGTGGATTTCTTTTGTTTCAAAATCGGCGAATTGACATCTCGAAAAGCTTCCATTATTTTAGGCCAGCATCACAGGTTTGTCCTTTCGCGCTCGTGCAAAACTTCCGACTGATAAATTCCAATGCGCAATTCCAATAATATGAATGGTACGCAAAGCATTGTGGGATACTATTCCGTCCCCCCCTGTCAATCACCTGCTACTTTTGTTTCGAAACCACTTAGCCTAACACGCCACAAAAAGCAGTTTTCCCGAACTGCTGTACCCTAAAATTAGCTAATAGTACCTAGATGAGTGTTTCGTCAAGCCATAATTGTAAAAAGCGCCTTCCTCTAAGCCATATTCTGATTGGAACACAAAGGCAACAAAAGTGGCAACAAAAATTTGTCCGAAATTTTTGTCCGAATTTTGTTTGAAATTTTGTCCGGTTTTACAGCTCTAGCTCTGTGGAAATAAGGTCCTCATTAGAACGACAACAAACAGAGCAGACACTTCGTAAAATCATAGTGACTATGGTAAAAAATGAACTTCATCGTGCATAGGATGAAGTGCTGGACCATATGAGCTCGTGAAACTATACGTCATCAAGCGTTTGAGGCTTAAAAAAGGAAATATCAAATACTGTCTTATTTCGGGATCTGCTGCAGGGAGCTAGCGGCTCTGGTATTTTCAGAGTGTTTCCAAGGCTCTTTGATTTTGATGGTTTGTTTTGTATCAATTTCTTTATTGAACCTTTGGATTACTTGGGTTTTTCTGGCATCATCCTCCTTTAGAGGATATAATCTAAATTACAAGGAATAAGGTTTCCAATTTCTGGCCTATTTAAAGGGATTTTGTTGAAACCAAGAAGTGAAAATCCAGACATGATCCGTTCGTGGGTGTGATATTTTGTGGTTGATAACCTATAATGTTATGATTTGAAATAGAGAACTTTTAAGTCCCTGAATTTGCTCTTTTTAGAAATAGCTTCATTTAGACGGTGGATAAAATGTCAATGAACCTTTCCATGTCGAAGTTTGCCATAACGTTATAAACCCATGGTAGAAAGGTTCTGTCTCTAAAATTGCAACTGCGACCATAAAGTTTGAAATTGAAAGGTTTTCGTCATAAACTTCTCGCGTTATTTATGTCTAAAGAACCGGTCTACTTTAAAACTAATAGAAAGCAGTTGGGTAAAAAATGTCCTGCACTGGAAAGGTTGGGTAAACAAAAATTTCTTTGGAAGTAAACGTTGGGTAAAATTTCGCTGACTATTTTTTTCTTGAGCTCTAAACCATTTCTGGTACAACGAGATGCAAAAATATTCTACCTGATCCCAAGTAATGCTGAATATGATCGTCATTACTGTTTTCACTGTAATGGCACGTTCTCGGAGGGGGGGGGGGGTACATGACTTGAGGATGGACGGGGGTCTGCCGCCCAGTTTCCAGAAAGCTACCCCTCTTCTAATTACCGAAACTTGCATTTGATACCCACTTTTATGATGAATTTTGGCGGAAAATGCGCATTTTAACCATTTTTTGCGAATTTCAGCGAAACCCCACCCATGTTTATGGAAAATCTGCCGAAAAAGGACCCTCGTTTAGAGAATTTCGGGCCCAAAAACCCGCCCATATGGGCGGCACATACCCGTACCAAAATATGTTATGTACCCCCCCCCCGGGGGCACGTTTGAGCCATGCTCTATAAAAGTATAGGATCTGTCAGGCGAATTGCTACAGCTGCAGTTTTTTGGTTAAAGTTTTTCCCATGCATGATACAAATGGTTTGGATTGGGTAAACAATGGTGCATTTGCTCGCAGTTTGGTAAAATATATTTTCACCATCAAATTGATTCTTCTACGGTCCCAACTAGACTGATTACAATGAGTCCCAGTAGTCGCTATTCAAAAGGAGACTATTACACCAGACCAAGACAGTTAGGAGCATCCATCAGCCTTTCAACAGCGATAACTATGGCCATATAATCAGTCTAGGTCGCAACCACTACTGGCTAAATAATAGACGGTCCCTAATGTCAAAATTTACCATAACATGATAAAACCATAGAACAACGGTATCTAAAAATTGCAAACTGCAATCGAAATGTGATATTGAAGGCATTTCGTCTGGGCTGACTGATTTTTTGGTCTTAATCTTATTTCACTCTTTTGATCCCGCGTTTTCCCTTCCGTATCCTATTTGACCATTTGCTGTCATGTTTTACGATTTCCATCTTACTTTGCGGTCCCTGATAACACCCCAAGTTGGCACAAAAAGACAATTGCGCGGTTTTGTTGTCCCTGTTGAGGTCAGGGAAGGGGGCCAGGGTATGAGGTGGTTTTGGCCGCCAGAAAAAAAAGCCACCCAGTTCAATAAATGGCAATTGGGACATGGGATTTGGTGGCCTGGGATCCAAGGGAATAAGTTATTCTCAACGTCAAAATCACAAACCTCTTTTGGCGGAAATTGTTCACAGCAATTTCTAGCAAGAAAGAGAGTTCTTTGGGATCAGGACATAAAATTGTCGTGAATATTACTCCAAAATAAAGGCTCAACGACAATTTTCCTACGATTTTCTTGGATTTGGCTTTAATAGTTTCTTAGATCGAACTCTTCCAGGAGGCATATCGATATTACGGTACTTCAAATGTGGTTGGTACTCCATTTTGATTTTGTATATCTTTACAACCAAGAAGATGAACAAATCACAATAACATTATGAAGGCTTCATTTGACCAAGAAAGAACCACTGTGTGAGGTGCGATGGCCCTCTTCCAAAGACTCTTGGGACGAATTGTGGTGGCCTCCACAAAGCGGCCGCTTATTGCTTTGCAAAGCAGCTCTCAGGTCAGCCCGCTCATGTTCTGCATGCAAGCAAGCAAGCCTTAGGGGTTTATGACTCCAACCAAAAACGCGAAGGAAAGCATTGATTGAGAGGCTCAGGAGGGGGAGGGGTATCTTGACCTGACATTTGGTGGGGACGTGCCGTTTGCCCGAAAAAATTCCACCCACAAAATTCTGTAAATTTTGATGAAATTTAGGGTCATAATTCCGCAAATACACGTATTTTTTTTAAGAAACTATGAATTTGGGCCAGTACTGAAAGTTTCTTAAAATTATCAGATTTTAGGTACTCAGAGTTTCTTTGGCTCCATAACAATCTTCATGTTCACTACCTGTGCCCTTCTGAACATGTAAAACAAAGTTTTTTAAGCCTTTCCAATGTTTAGGCATTACTCAAGTACACTCATTTTTTTATAAGAAACTAAGGTCCGGGGCTGGTAGGCAGTTTCTTAAATTTTTGGGCCATTTTGCTACCACAAGTTTCTTACGTGTTTCTTATATTTTTATTGCCGAAAGTTTAGAGTTGATTTTGTCTTGTCTAAAGGGCTCCCAAATTACTTAGTAAGTCTCTCAAAACGAGTAAATAACATGATTCGCACTCAAAATAATTTCCAAACAGTTGCTATAACTGTACAATGTCAAAATATATTTGAGTGTGACAGGAAAATTAAAACTGAAAATTACAGAAGTTTCTTAGCTTTTTTCAATTCAGGTAGGGTTGTTTCTTAGCTTTCCAAAAATTGAGCCTACCGTTTCTTATAAGCGGTTTCTTATAAAAAAAATGAGTGTACCATACGAGTAACATATTTCCAGGATGTCCTTTATCAAAATGAATAGTTTCTTAACTCATATTTTCCCAGCACTTGAGTTTCTTAATTTTTTGGGGATCTGAGAGTTGAGTTTCTTATGGGCAGTTTCTTATAAAGAGATACGTGTATGATAACAGTCTAGGCCATAATTCCACACGGTAAGAAACTTTTTCTGAAATTTGTATATAGATATTTGCAAATTTTCTCCAGAGCAGCACCGATAATTCTGTAACATTTCTGAAAATTCGTTAAAATGTCTGAAAATGATACTCCACTAGAAAATGATACCCCTCTGAAAGCGTTACCCCTCTATAAATTCCACAACTTTTTGAAAAATGTTTCCCTGAAAATGGTACGACCCCGCACCACCAACATATCAGATACCCCCCCCCCCCACCCAATTGAGAAGACAGGATTTTAGAATTTTAGAATTTTAGATATCTTAAGGCTAATTTCCAGTCAGTGGAATTTTCCGAGCGGGCGGAATTTTAGACAATAAAAGGTCGCTCAGCTGTTCAATTCCAGAGCGACATTTTGTCTCGCATACAATAGAAATTCCGCCCGCTCGGAAAATTCCAGTTACTGAAGCTTAGGACGCTCGTGCCGGCTCGTGCAAGGCGTAAAATTCTTTTGGGGCGGCACGAGCGTCTTCGATTTCGCTTGTTTATACAAAATGCTCCCTTGACGAGCGAGCGATTACTTTCTTGCTTGCATGCATCTGCCGAATACACCTGAGAATTTGGATAAAGATTAGAGCCCTGTTTTGTGGACACCAATAATGGGCACCGACATTGAAGGTGTGATCTTCTGAGACTTACCTGTATCGCCATGGGTATAGAAGATTTTGCCATTAGCACGTTAGTTTCTCTCTTGGGAAGAGCGGTAAAAGCTACATTTGAATACTAAACAAAATGCAGGAAATGATCTAACATTTGTTTGCTCATTTCGAGTCATGTGAGCATACTCTTGGGAAGTTTCAGTAATACATGTAACACTTAATTCCGAGTTCACCAAGTCAACCGTTTTCAAATTGGTACAAGAGAAGCTTACACTAAAAGTGCAAACTGTTTTTGAAAGTTTGGATCAGCTCATACTAGTACTAAAAGTCGAGCTAAAAGTTGCTCATTTTCACTTTAATATTTCAGGTTTTTAATGCTAAGAATTTCTTAATCTGTTCCTTATCTTTGGGTGCATGTATTATGATGTAGTTTCTACCCCTGTCACATATATGTTTTTCTTGACATACAGCATGATATTTAGCAAGAAAAAGAGTTGTATTGATCTCAAAATATAAAATTGTAGTAACTAATTACTCAGGAATAAAGTTTCAACGACAATTTTGTCATGATACTCTCAAAATGTAGCTCTTAAAGTTTCTTGGCGCTTGAGTTCTTAATTTTTAACCATCCTTGCGCTTGTTTCTCGTAACCAATTTCTTCAGTATAACGAAGCGTGTAGCACCAGAAAAAACAGAATCTATGCACCCTGAAGGTCTTCAAATCACACTTCCCTGCATTGCGTGCGAGATTTCGTAGTAATAAAGGATTTATCGATATTTAATAGATTTTCGTGAAGGAAATCTGCCGATTGCATACGACATTTTGTCGTAGCAATATGCCCCCGTTACTCTTTGCTCTCCGCTTCGAGACAATTTTCTGATCTGACCTGAAATTATCTCACTTGTAATTCTCTCATTTTACATAGTCACAGGATAATGCATTTTACGAAGATTATCATGGTTTTGAAAAGATTCCTTACTTCCGATCTTTGGACATATCTGCTGTATGGGACACTTAGAGGACACTTTATTTTGTTCTGCTAGCTGTCCATCGCTTTAAAATAAGTTAATGCAGTTAATGACATTTTAGGTAAGGGTTATAAAAGAGCAGAGCGTGGCCGGAGGCTATCGTAGGTCGGGGCTGCGGATTTTAGAGAGTTGATATTCCAAACGATTCAAAAATCCCACACCTGGGCTAACATGCGAGAACAAAGCGTGGAATAATATCCTATTGTTTTGTGAATGATGTTATGGAATTTCAAATAATAGGCCTCGTGTTCGATTGTTCTAGGTTGCCTCTGTTATGAGCAGACCACGACTGGAGAGTTATAGGGACTCACTTTGGTAAAGAGAGAGCAAAGGAGACATTTTCAGACGGAGAGCATCATGTCGGAGGCAAGACCCCTTGAAAAAAGGCCATCTCGAGGCAACAGACTTGTAAGTTGTGATTTGAAATTTTTATGACAACATTTTTATACTGTTTGTGTTCGTCCGCTGACCAAATGAATTTCGCCACCGTTAACGCCTTGGGTGAGGAATATACTTTCTTGTTCTTTGTGTTTTTGGCGGGAATATACTTTTGCCGAAGATATCTACTGCAAAATGGTCAGCGGAAATATCGGAACTAAGGTTACTATTATTTTGTTTAATCTTTAATCATCGGAGAGTATTTTTACGTGATGTTTTTCAAACAGAAGTTGTTTTTCTGCGTGACAAGTGCTTTCTTAACACAACTGTTCGCCCCTTTTTCTCGCTTTGAAAAGTTGTGGCGTATTTTCGTAAACAAGTTTTCAAGGCGCTGTACGATGCTCTCTCTAAGTAAAACATTGTCTTTCCTTGTGTTCTATGTTGGTAAACATTTAGTTTTCTACTCAGCGTTCTTCATTATTCAAACTATTTTAGTTTCGGCTCGTATTTTACGTTTTTCTGCGAAGTTTTTTGTCGGAGTTCACATTTTTGAACGGCGGGGAAGACTCTGCTGAAATCGACGGCATGGCGGCGGATCAAAATTTGCCGTTGTCGCACTCCTCCTATGAAAATTGTCGTTTTATGGTTTTTGGTACCAATTCATTGACTCCAGTTAACGTAGTATAGTTTATGCATAAGTTTGTCCACAAAGTAAACAAATTTCTGTAAATTTTCACCTAGTTATTTTTGAGGTATCTTAGTTCGATTCTTTTTAGGGGATTCATTCGGTTTGCTCTTTTTACTGAATCTGTCAAAAGGTCTTCCAAGGCAAATATCCTCTCATCTTTTCTAAGACAGGAAACAGCTCTGATCTTGTGAATACATGTTTTTAAACCTGACCTGTTGTATGTTTTTAAGCCTTGTTCAGTCTGCGATTTAATGCACACACTGAGCCGGAGGAATCTACCAGTTTCTAAATATTGAATCGGTTGCTATGAGTTCGATCGCGAAGGGAATTTTCTAGTGCTGAGGTGCTGAGAGTTTGATTCGAGAGATAATGTTACCTTGCGGGTTTACGACGTAGAGTGGTTCTGTCTAAGGGTAACGAGAGGAAAGGAAGGCATCTCGTGCAGGGTAAGGGGAGGTTTGGGAGTGGTTTGACCTGTCGTACGAAGAGGATGTAGAATAAAGAGAGAAAGAAGAGAGCTCGGTGGGGGAAGCTGTGAGTGCGCGTCGTGTCCTGAGAGAAGGCAGAAGGGAGCGCGGAAAGAGCTTGCTGGGGGAAGAAGGGAGCGCTTGGCGTGTCGTGAGAGAAGGAAGGAGTAATGAAAGGAACTCGTTACCTTTCAGGTATTTAAGACGCAGAGTGGTTTTGTTCTAGGGTAACAAGAGGAAAGGAAGAAGTCTCGTTTGATGTAGGGGGAAGTTGCGGAGTGGTCTGACCCATCTTTGATGAAGGAGGGACGGGAAGAGATCTCGTTGAGTGAGGCGAGGGGTATTTCACTCCAAAAAATCTCGTACACCTTTGGCAAAAATCCTTTTGTTTTCAAGAAAAATCCATCAAAAATCCGCACAAATCCTTTTGTTCCGAGAAAATCTCGTACGCTTTTTCGATGAGTGAAATGCCCCTCGGAGTGAGGGATATTTGGAAGAGTTGGAAGCGCTTGGCGTGTCGTGAGGAAACGACTGAGAAGGGAAAAAATCATATGAAGGCTGAGAGGAAGCTGGGAAGATATCAACTTAGGGAGGAGCAAGGGGAAACCATGGAGCTGTCTTGGTAGAAGTAAAAGGGACTTTGGCGGGCGTCCTGTCTAGGTTTTGAGGGAAGTCATAATCCATGACGTCTAATCCGATTTGTTCGCCCTTTTTCGCCGTTTGAAAAGTTGTGGCGTATTTGTGTAAATTATTTGTAAGGGCGCTACAGAATGGGGAATGTGGTCTCTGCAGAGGGGCTCAGGCGTTGGATGTTGGAGGATTGAACTTTTAATAGGGGGGTGGAGGAGGGGAAAAAATCCTCTGGAAATTATTCACTGGGCATTCAGTAACCAGTAACTAACTCGCAAGAATTCAGCAAGTGTTGTTGGCCTTTAGATTTATTGTTCCTGCCAGGTGGACGAATGAGAGGGTGGAAGTTGTATTTGTGCAAAAAAAACAAGACAGTTTGCCCGTTGTGTAACAGAAGGAATGCGTGGCGCTGCAGGGTGCAAAGTCATTCCATGTCTGGCGCGGTGTGTCTGGTGGGCGGTAACAGGGTCCCGTAAAGCGTGGAAAATATTTTAAGATTTCAGAAGAGAATCTAGACACACAAGGATCTTGAAAGTTTAAAGAGATCGGCCTTTAGCTCAAGGGAACAAAGTTTTGGTTTTCGGGATCAAATTGTTGGCTTATTTTCTCATGATTACTGTCAAGTAGTCTCAATCGCGGTTTGGTTTAAGACCATTAAATACGTGAATTTAGAAGGTACTGAGTTTCTGATTCATTGATGAAAACAATATTTATTCATTGATGGAGATACTCTGAATGAACAATTTTTTCGTGATGTATTTATGCAGTGCAATGGAAAGATTCGTGCGCTGGCCAAAACCGATTATATCTGTTGTTTTCGTGATACGGAAATTTGTCTTACTTTGTTCTCATCGTTTTATGAGAAAGCGCTTGCAGCTAAATATCCACACAGTATTTTTCTATAAGAAACTGCCCATAAGGAATTTAACTCTCAGATCGCCAAAAAATTAAGAAACTCCAGTACTGGGAATATTTAAGTCTCAAGAAACTTCTTATTTTGATAAAGGAAATCCTTTACCATATTTTTACTTTACTTTCACCCCTTTCACTTGTTTCCTGTATCATATTACTCGTAAGGTACTTGAGTAATGTCTAAACATTGGAACAGGTTAAAAACGTTGTTTTGAAATGTTCACTGGGCACAGGTAGTGAACATGAAGATTGTCATGGTACCTCTAAGAAACTGGTAAGAAACTCTGAGTACTCAAAATCTAATAATTTTAAGAAACTTTCAATACTGGGCCAAATTCTTAGGTTCTTATAAAAAAAATACGTGTATCCTACACCTTTTGACAAAGATCCTTTGTTGTCAAGAACAAGCCCTGAAAAACCTATTGTTTTAAAACATCTCATATTCTTTTTCCGCGGCTTTTTCGGTAAAGTGATACACCCCTCAGTTTTTGTCGGGACCAAGATCTTGGATGTGAGTGAGACATTACATCAATTTCTCACGACCTAAGTTTTTGAAACAGCTGTCAGACGTATCTTGGGAGTTAAGAAATGCAGTGACTCATACTACCAATACTACAGACATTCCCATTGAGAGTTTATTTCCTCTTGTGACGGCACGAGCCCTTTGAAATGAGGAGCTAATGACTTCTAGTTTGTACTATAAAAGAACACTGTTGTGTAACTGCGAATGGCATGTTGTAAAATCCGGACTGTAGGACTCTAGGACCATTCAGTACTAAAGATGAAAAGGACCCTTCACATAAGACACACAATAGGCCAATGTCATCGAGTTGTCAAACAAGAGAGGCTGTGTATCGTAAACTTTCCTTCTTGCATTTTTCGAATTTCCACTTGTTCAAGCCTATGCCCAGGAATCATGCAGAGAGCTCTCAAAATAATATGACGGGGGACAAAACATACACTCATTTTTTTATAAGAAACTAACGTCCGGGGCTGGAGAGCAGTTTCTTAAAAATTTAGAACAATTTTGCTGCCAAAAGTTTTCGACATGTTTCTGATAATTTAATATCACAAGTATAGAGTTGATTTAGTTTTGTTAGAAGAGTCCCCAAGTTACTTTGTAAAATCCCAAAAACCAGTTATAACGAAGGAAAATTGACGATACGCAACCTCATGTTTGACAGCTTGATAACGCTGGCTTATTGTTTGTTTTTGGTGGTGCCCATCTGGTCTTGCATCCTTTTTATCTGTACCGAGGGGTCGAGGGGCAAATCACTTATCAAAATAGCGTACGTGATTTTTGTGATTTTAAAATCACACGATTTTTTCTGGGATTTTAGTGATTTTTTGTGATTTTGGTGATTTTTTGTGATTTTTTCTTGTGATTTTTCTATGATTTTGCGATTTTTGTGATTTTTGTATGATGATTTTGTGATTTTTATGATTTCTGTATGTGATTCTTTTGTGATTTTAAGGAAGGTGTACGAAAAAAAATCAGTGATTTGCCCCTCGATCTGTACTACATAAAGGTCTATTTCTGTGTTAATGGTCCTGGGGGTCTCAGGTTTCTAGGGTCCGCTTTTTACAGCATGCCACTGCAAATTGGTTGGAATGACCGACACAGGGAAACAATGATTACCCCTTGTAATGATCGGCTTGGTGCTACTGAATCACAAAACGCCATCAACAAAACATAGGGCTTTTGATAACAACAAGTAAATCTTATTAAAGGAAACGACTCACTCCGACACACGACTCATTTCAATCAGCTTTAAGATATGTTTATCTTCGATTGTTGTTTTGTTTTTGCTGGAAACATTTGAAAATCATCGTGAGCTCTAAAAATTAATAACGTTGCACGGAAACCCGAAACTACCTTGTTTTCGATGAATGAACACGTCGAGGAGCCCATAGAAATAGGAGGACTAGAATGCGCGGTCGGTCACGTGATATGGCCGAACCATGGGGAACTAAAATGGTAGCCACAAGTGGGCAAAAGGAATTAAAAACCGTTATGTAGCGATGGAGCAATAATCCCTGAAGTTTATCGCTGAGTCTAATTTGAGATGCATTATATCTCGTTCGAAAAGAGGCATATTCTGAAATTCCCCTCGTTTCTCAGCATCTAAAGGATTCCTAGTTTTGTTTGAAGTGAAGGGGCAAATCACTCAAAAATCTCGTACGTTTTCGCCAAAAAATCCTGAAAATCTTTAGAAATCTCGAAAAATCTTGAAAATCTCAAAGGAAATCTTTGAAAATCTTCGAAAATCTCAAATGATCCCAGAAGTCTTCCCCCAACAAATCGTACAAATTCTCAAAAGAGTCTTTCGAAATTCTTCAAAAAAATCAAAATTCGTTTCAATGCTCGAGATCTTGTAAAATCTTGAAGAACCTTGCAAAATGTCAAAAATCGTTGGAAATCTCAATAAATTTGGAAATCTCAAAAAATTCAATTCTTAGAAACTTGAAAAAAGTCTCAGAAACTTGAAAAAATCCCAGAAACACGTGCTAGCGAACCTCTACGAACTACTGTGTTGGATACGCCGTACAGAGGCGGGGTATTATGCTTGAAGTGGCGGATACGCCATACATGGGCGGGGTATTATGCTTTTTCAGAGAGTGATGCTGGATGCACCCCAACCATTCCTCGGATCATCCTTATTAAGCAAAGATAGGCGATGAGGCACATTCAGTTTTAAGCTTAGTTGCTCTTTTTGCATCTGCACTTAAAAAACACTGTAAAAAAAACTTCCAATTTTTCCAGACAAAACGATAGATCTTGAGTTGGCTTGTTTTTTCAATCTTTTTCAAGAGAAACAATCGATTGCGTAAGAATTTCATTTCTCTGGAAAGGAACCTTAGCTTACAAAGGTAGCGAATAGGACAGCGCTGAATTGTGAGCTTTCCCCCTGAAATATCTATTTAAAACATCCACTTTTTGCTGCACGAGCCGTGGTTGATTTAAAATTCCAACACACGCGTGTTTACTTCGTAGTAATGTAGTGATGGACAACGCCTACTCTTCAACTGTCATTTGGTCGCGTGGCAGAACCGCTAAGTTATTGAATTACGAGGCAAAAATAGCAGAACATGGCTTTTCCATTTTTACGCGACTGCTCAGATCCTAATGCAAGGGACTGTCACATAATCAGCGACAAAGGTTTCATTTGTGCCTGCACAAGCGGCACGTGCTGCGGTCTTTTCAAGCATTAACCTTGTGTCATTGTGTAATAGATAATATTAAAACAAGAAAGTGACCAGACATGTACAGATCGCATTAATACAAGAAGTAATCCAAATAGATCCAAGGGAATTTACCACTTCAATGTAGGTTTTATCCAAGGCTTTCACGACCCCATTCCAAGTTTAAAGGGTCAACTTCAGTAATCTGCCTTTTCATGGACACTTTGACTTGAGATGAGGGTGTGTGCAAGGATTGTTAACTTCATTAGCTAAGAGATATCTTTAATTTCTCTTATCTTGCTACTGTGTCAGTACTTAGGCCATCGAACCGAGGAGACTAGAAACGAACAACATAAATCTTTTGTCAAGCCCTACCAGACCAAACTTCAAGGACTCTGCCTCATTTACGATCTCCTTACCAATGTTTGTAGCTTTATCAAACTCTATAACTGCTTTCAGAGATATCTATCTGTGTTTATGTTGCTACTATGTCAATACTTAGGCCGCCTCAACCAGGAGACCAGCAAAAACAATAAATGTTTGGTCCAGCTCTCTCCGAAGAAAACGTCAAGCTTTGTGCCTAAGCTACAACCTTCTTCCTCCAGACTTTTATTGGTTTGTCAAACTCTTTCTTAAACTGCTATTAGAGATGTCTGTGTTGTCTCTTATGTTGCTGTCAATGCTTAGGCCGCCTCAACCAGGAGACCAGTAAAAAAAGATATTTCCTCCAGCTCTCTCCAAAGAAACCATAAAGCTATGGGCCTAGGCTACAACTTTCTCCCTACAGATGCAGTACGGTTCAGTAATTGAGCAAGATTTTCAGATAGTTTACAACCTCGATCCCACCTTCTAATAGAATCCTGAGGCCAGCCTGTTTCCACCGAAGCTACTGTGGCAGAGAGAGAGTGGTTAGAAGAACAAATATAACTCGTGCGATTTTTGGAGCCCTATCCTAATTTGGGCAATCAAAAACCCTTACATCTCCTCTTTGTTCCAAGATAGATACAACCGTTGTTTTTTTCAGGGGTACACCTGTTCTCTTCACATCATTGCGTCATCACCCTTGACTAGACCATTAATTTGAGATCGTAACGTAAATTTTGGTCAACTTATTTTGCATTAACCTTCATTAGACATTTGGGTATGAGCCTATAAATAGCCAGTTATTTGCAATCCAGCGCGTGTCATATTTGCACATTGATATGAGATAGAGTTAATCGAAAAATCATCCGCCAAAACGTAAACATAGTTTTTTAATTGATCAAACATAGCCTTCCGTCTTCAGACGAACATCCTACGCTCTTTAAATATCCCCTCCTTCTCAAAAACATCAACCTTGATTTTGAACGACCGCTTGGTCTTAAAATGCTCTTGCTTGCTATACTTTTATCATAAAATGCAAACATGTACGCCTGTGTGGCATTGCACCTCCGCAGCTTCAAGTTTTTTGGCTGTGCCGGGTGAGGTAAAACTATCTCCGTTTGAAAAGCCCCTGCTCCCTGGATATAATATTGGGACTACTTCATTCTGAAATTCTAACGGATTTTCTAAAGAAAGCCTCTTCTGTTTTTAAATAAAATCAGGTTGCCTGTTTTCTTATACAGTATGCAAGAAAATATATTCAAATGAGGCTGGCAGATGTCTTGTATGTCCATTAAGATACTCCCTCCCATGTAATGCTCTCTTGTCAAAAAAACTGTATTTAGATTCAAGGATGCTGCTGCATAGTAAACAAGCATGTCCCAAGAAATGATAATGGATGAAGCAAACATGAAATACTGTATATCTAGATGTTGAACAGATTTTACAAATTTTAGTACTGAAGCTACACAGAAAAACGGCAGTGTGGTTGAGTATTTTTTAAACTTTGCATCATTTATAAGAAACTGGACAAAATCAGGCTGCCTGGTTTCTTATAAAGGAGAAAATATTCTCTATCCTGGCAGGCTGCAGTTTCGTAGATGTCCGTTTTTATATGCGGGGACTTGCTGTACTTTCATACATGCCTAAAATCATGACCAAATTCTCTGCCGAGCAGATATCGATCCTAAAAAGTTAACCAGGATTTAAAGTTGAGTTCTTCTTCTTTCTTCAAATCCTGTTAATTTTCGCTTTCTTTATAATTTATCCTCCTCAAAACTTCCTAACCCTTTTCTCTGTCCTGGCATGACGTAGTTGCTATTCTGCATATTAGACTCAGAAAATGGCAGCTGAACTGCTTTGTTGCCTTGCTTGGAAGAAGGCCAGCTTTTTGGTGGAAGGAAATATTTGCTCACGCCATTTTTCGAGACACAATCCTGCCATTTCATACTTGATCCCAGGCCTCTTACAACTTTGCAACGCTTCTTCCTCGCAACAAGAATATAGATTTAGGAGTCGGCAAATACCCCCAGACGTAGCCCGTCGCCCTTCAAGCGTGTTGATTTAGAGTTGTTTGATGGGTAAAGGGTTGGTTTAAGTTATCTGGGGGGTTGTGGTTAAGTGGTTAGGGTTAGAAGAAATGTTCTCCGCTATCATGGCTACTGAAAAATCTTCTATTTAACATGATTTTGATTTTCAAATCAATTCTCAAATCGATGCCATGAAATGCCACATTATGAAAGACACAACATACATTATCAAGCACCTTTTGTGGCATGAAGAGGATTACTGCAAATCCTAGCGGAGCTCGAAAACACAGGGATTTCTGAAAATCCCCGTTCAAAGACAGCGGCATTATAGGGTCGTCAATAGGTTAAGATATTAATCAGTTTTCCCACTGCTTTTCCCTCCCATCCACGTGTCGCCTATTGTCTCGGTCTTGTAAAGGGTTTATCCCCCATTGTCTCTTACATGTCGGTATTTGTGCTGCTTTTAGACGGTGTTTTCTATGTGGGTATTAGGGGTTCCGGATGGCACGAGCAAGCGTTTAACTAATTTTCAGCTTGAAAGATTCAGGAAGAAGCAAGAAGAAACCACCGTCAACATTGAAAGCTGATTAGCTTTGTCATGTTGCGCGCCAAAATTGCTTGTTTTAAAAGTAAACTTATTAAATTTCGCTGTTTCACTCCGCTACAACGACATCAATCAAGTGGCAACAACAACATTAATTTAATGAGATAAGCGAAAGTAGAGGGTCTTTGTTTTGTAAAGTAAAACTGAAATCAAAGGCCATGCCACCCCACATTGCAGCCTTTTGCTAACAACTTTTCTCTCCTCCACAGAAGCTATTTATTCTGAAAAAGTCTGATTCCCAACATCAACTTGACCGCGTTCGTGTGAGAGTCCTGGACGCCAGGGAGGCGATTTTAGACCCCTTCCATAGAGTCCAGCCCCCCTAATCGAAAACGATGTCAGGGAACGGGACCGTTTCTTGATTGCAATGGACCAGCAGCATATCGAGGGGGGAAAGAGGACCTTTCAATTCACCTGTTGCATCGTAAAAATTAACCTCTGCTGGGAAGAGCTTCACTTCCCTTATTAATTTTGCCTTTCTACTCCGCCGTCGCATGCTCTTTGCCCGTTTTCCCCGTGCAGGACCTCGTGATAGACTTATAAATTTCAAACAATCAAATGCGTTCGATTTGTTGACTGACCAATTAGAAGGCCTCATTCGATAAGCTGGTTTAACTTGCAATTGCAACTGTGAATAAGGTATTGAATTTAGTGTCAATGGTCCACCCTTGTTACTATAGAAGCCTGTCCCCCTTTAGGAATAAGAAAATGAATCAATCAACAACCCCCCCCCCCTCCTCCTTGTATCTGCTTCTTGCAAACAACAAGGCACCATGTATTACGTATTACCCCCCTTTCTCGTTGATTAGCAATTGTAAAAAGATTCGGATGCAAAAAACGAGAAGATTTAGCACACAGATGCCTTTCTGACTTATGTCGTCATCAGAGTGTGATTTAAAAACAGAACATATTCAATGGTAAATATTCCGAGCCTTAGTATTTTTGGTCAAAACCGTGGTCATGTCCAAGACCTTGCGTACCCCAATGTATTTGCACTTCTTAGAAATATGTAAAACGAATGTCGTGAGAAGTTAATCATGGTGTGCCGCAAAAAATTGGTACCTCTGAAAATGGAACTTTCAAGATAGCCGTTATCAAGATATTTCATTTTTTTTATCATGATAGGGATAAACATCTTTTTCTAATCGTGACCAGTCATGGTAACGTTTCACCAGAAATTTATTGCTTTTGACCCAACAGCATTTCTTCGATCACGCATCTTAACCTTTTGTCAATGTTCGTGCCTAGTCAATGAGATGTAAACAAAGCATCACGAAAGAAAATTCAGCCTGTTTTCTATGGCCATAGTAACAGGGGTGGACCATTGGCACTAAATTCATTTATGGGTAGTCAAACGCCGCAGTTTTGTGCTTCAAAAATTTAACAAAAATTGAAGAAACTGCCTACCAGCACCTTAGTTTCTTACAAAAAATGAGTATATGATTTAAACACAATGACACTCGGGGTGGTCCTAAGTGTAAAAGATGAACCAGTTGTAGTTCTAAATAAATAGTATCCATCCTTTAAATTCAATCAAAGTGATCTGGTTAAGTATGGTTTCCGTTAATTTATGGATCATTACTGCTACTGATAAGGGATTTTTGTTGTGGCGCGAGTCCCACGAAATGCTTCCTTAGACCTTTATGTATTTTTATATTTTTTCCTGATTTGTTTGTTTTGTGTCCAGTCTTTCGTTGACGGTAATTAATTTAGTATCTAAATCCTGCGTCAGAATCTTTGAGACCTTAGCACTTTTAAAACTCGAGCAGAAAATTCTGTTGATTTTCGCGGTTGATTTTGGCCAGTTGTAAATTGAAAAGAGTTTTCTTGTGGTGAGGGTCGCAAGAAAAGCTGCATTCAAAGAGGGCAGATATTTCAGCGCACGTAAGCTGTTCTAGCACGACCTAAGGAGACCACAAATTCAATTTCTGGATTTTTTATATCTCTTTTTGTACCAAAACAAAAGTTTATTTTCGTTCAAGTTTTGATAACTGAAAACGCAGCAGTCACAACAACAAAATCTAAAAGGACTGTAACGCGAGTACTACCAGGCATGTTATAAAAACCGGACCTAGGACCCTTGGACCTCTGAGACCCTATGATCCTTCGGTGTTAAATATGAAAGGCCCCTTCACACTAGAGGGCCTTATTTTTTTTACATTTTGATTCAGTTGACGAAATAGACTTGGGGCAAATATACTTTCACACCAGAGGGTCAATATCAAGCTGTCAAACAGGAGACTGCGAGTCGTAGGCTTTCAAGCATAGGGCTCAAATCTTTCTAATCTTTGAAAAGGTCGGTGTAAAATTCTATTGCAGTTTTCTTTGAATTGGATGGCTTGAAAGGAACTTATGGTACTTTGCTGTAAATCTGCCGTGGACATTTTTTCATATCTTTATTTTTTCAAAATGGCAGCAATTTAATTATTTTTGAAAAAATTCATGGAAAATTTTGAAAAAAATTTAAATCATCGTAAATCCTAAACCAATGGAAGAAACATTATATAACTTTCAAGAAAACCATAGTTTATGAAGGTCTACAATATGATGGCAAGCAGAAATGTGTAGCTTTTTCTAGTTTAGAATTTATAAATTTGATGACGTCATAGCCTCGAATATAATAAATGCCGCCATGTTGAAATTAATCAAGATCTAAATAAATTGCCACGGCAGATTTACAGCAAAAAACCCAAAGTTCCTTCCAAGCCATTTACACGTTTTTTCTTATAAGAAACTGGTTTATAAGAAACTAGTACTACGATGACCAAAAATTTAAGAAACTCTATTACTACGCTCAAGAACGGATAAGAAACTCTAAAACTTTATTTCTGTATGTCTCTCTTATTCTATATCTCTCTAACAAAGGTACCTTAGTCTTTTCTTGACTTTTAACTGCAAAATTGGTAAATTTTTGCCTTGATGCGCATGGCTTCTTCTTGATGACAATGTCAATGCAAAATGGAAGCCCTTTGTTGAGAAGAAGGCTCAACTTCGAACAATGCCGCAATTTTAGGCCCAAAAATAAGAAACTAATTAAGAAACTTTTACTACTAAAACACCGAAAGTTTCATGCGAAATTAAGAAACTTTTAGTACTAAGTGCTGATCCATGTTTCTTATAAAAAAACGTGTATTACAATGAAAACTGTAATAGAATTTTACACCGACCTTTTTAAAGATTTAAGCCCTATTTTAAGCTTTCGCTCTTCCATCCAACGAACTTCTGCTCGTTCAAGTCAACGCCAGGAATTTAGAAGTACTATTTTGAATATCCACTAGACTGGCCAACTGTCAGATAGATATAGTGATTACAGTTGACGAAATAGACCTGGGACAAGTCTAAGTATCCACAATCGTACTATTTTCAAAACTCTCAGTTTTGAGTCCTGGTGTCTTGGTGTTAGTTCGAACGAGCAGAAGTTCGATGGATGGAAGAGGGAAAGCTTACGATACGCAGCCTCCTGTTTGACAGGCAGACGACATTGGCCTATTGTTTGTCTGTGGTGATGACCCTCTGGTGTTAATGGTCCTCTTCGTCTGTAGTAGTCGACGGTCCTAGTATAGGGTGCTCATGGGTCCTAGGGTCTTACGGTCCGGTTTTTACAGCATACCAGTACGTCAATGACTGAATGACCCCTGTGCTCTTTCTTTCTAGCTCCGTTGAATCAAAGCCAAAACCTTGAAATAAGACCGCTAAGCCCCATACTTAGATATCGTAAGACATTTCCTTTATGAAGACACCTGGCCCAAAAAACCCATCCTTTGTCTATTTGTAAATCGTTGTATTGTGAGAGTAGTTGTTTGAGAGTCTCGTCTGTTTTAAGGACATGTTTGGATTACTTTAGCACAAAAGGTATCAGAAGTTCTTTATCCCCTGCGCAAGCCAAAGTGTTCATTTTGTTATGTTCTGCAATGAAATCTCTTTCTGTTTGTATTTAAGTTTCACACCATGTCTGATTTGATTCAAATTTGTTGACCAAGCCCTGGCATGCCCTCGTCTTTCATATCCATACCAACACAGAGGTATGGATTCCTCGCAGCTGCCCCATCCCGTCTCTCATCAAAGAGTCAAGACCTTTCATTAATTCCATTGCTTTCTTGTAAACATAGAATTGATATTATCCGCAAAACAGAATATTGATTCCTCGCAGCTATTGCACAAGTTGTCTGGAAAAGAAAGAGAGCAGATACTATCCCTTCCTTTTTTCATTCTATTTCTGTGTTGCAGCAAGCGTAAGATGGATAGTACAGTATCCCCTTAGCTAACTTCTTGAACTGCAGAAGTCATGAACTATAGGTGTACACATCGGTGCACCCATACCAAAACACAAATATTGATCTCACTCAGCAGTCCAGTCCTTGCACTTAACAAGGAGTCGGGTTCTGTTGTGACTCAAATTTTTGTGTTGCAGCATATGCTATTTTTGCAAGCGAAAGGAGGTTTCCGCAATGTACACTCATTTTTTTTATAAGAAACCGCTTATAAGAAACGGTAGGCTCAACTTTTCGAAAGTTAAGAAACAACCCTACCTGAATTGAAAAAGCTAAGAAACTTTTGTAATTTACAATTTCAATTTTTCTATCGGACTCAAAAATGTTTTGACAGTGTACAGTTATAGCAACTGTTTTTGGACATTATTTTGAGTGCGAATTATGTTATTTACTTGTTTTGAGATCTTACTAAGTGATTTGGGAGCCCTTTAGACAAAACAAGATGAACTCTACACTCCAGGCATAAAAACTATAAGAAACACATAAGAAACTTTTGCTAGCAAAATGGCCCAAAAATGTAAGAAACTGCCTACCATCACCGGACCTTAGTTTCTTATAAAAAAAATGAGTGTAATCCCAAAGCGAACTTTCCTTCCTCGGAAATTTAGGCTCTTTAGGTTTCCTAGATTCCCTTTTGTGGATTTTTTCGTGCCTTCTTGCCCATTTGATCTGTTTTGCAGTTACAGCACAATCGAATCGAACTTTTGCACCTGATTATTTCTAGACGGGAAATTGAATCTGAAAGTCTTGATTTTTGTTTCGAACGCCACCGTTTCTACTTTTGCGCATTTCTGTTGTCCCGGTGTCCCAAAAAAGTACTCCTGTTTAAAACATCACCAAAAATTGATTATCAAACCTTTGATAAAAGTTTCTTTTTGAATGGCTTTGTCAAAAACCCAACAATATTCACAGATGATAAAATGTTTGCTTTTGATACAGCAAGATAGAAAATTTACACGTTGAAAACCCTTATTTTGAGCTATAGTTTTTATGCAAAATACTCAATCTTTCCTAAGAGTCAAAATTTTCAGATTTTTTATCATCATTGAAATCTCCAATGATAGTGCGCATTTATTTTTGTCATTTATGACCAAACTAGAAGTCTTACACGCACAAAGAAATTGATTTGGCAATCATCAGTGCTTTTTTACAGTATGTTTCAAAACCAGGTAGCCCTAAAAGAGCTAAATTTGCTCATTTTGAAACCACTTACAAGATCAGCTATGTTTTGGAAAATAATTTGGTCCTTGATCTACGTGACAAAAAAAGAAAATTGAAGATCGGCCGTGTAATCAAATGTTGGTGATTTTTCAAACGGGAGTACTTTTTTGGGACACCCGGTAGTATTTTGACTTTAATTACTGCTATGGTAAATTTTAGTGAATTAAATGACAACTGTGAACTCGTGTGAACAGTTCAACTCAGATAACAGTCATTAAACTTTCGTCTTTTCCATTTCAGTCGAGGAAACAGAAGACGGAGAGGGTACGAAGGGAGCGGATAAATTCCGCCTTAGACGAACTTAAAGCTATGGTGGTAAAGGGTGATGAAAAGGTAGGCATACTTCTTAATGCCATTTTTATGTCTTTTTCGTGAATCTTGTGAAGTGTACGAGGATGACTCAAAAAATATTTCCCTTACGTTTTGAAGTGTGTTTGAAAAGTCTTGAAACTAGGACCAGTTTTCGAATGATGTTAAGTAAATTTCCTTGGTGAGTGTAAACTCCCATAACCTATTTCTTCTAGATGAATAGCTTCAAGGGAACTTTAGCTACCTATCTATAATTCTACCGTTGGACTTTTCAGACATTCTTAATATTTTTTTAAATTGCGGCGTATTTTATATTTCTACTCATTTGACGATTTAACGTCATAGAATTTCTAAATCATAAACCAGAAGAGTGCCAGACCTTTGCTTGATACCATATTGTAGACATCCACAATTTATGATTTTCTTGGCAAAATTAGTTCATGTTACGTCCAACAATTTAGAAATTACGATGGTTTAAAGTTTTTTCAATATTCTTATTTATTTCTTGAAATAGAAGGAAAAACATTACCGATTTTTGATTTTTGAAAATTTCTCCATGTGCAGTTTCATCAAAGACCAAATTAACCTTGGACGTATTGAAATCAGGAACGCCGGAGAGGGGGGCGCGGGGGGGCAAGCGCCCCTCCTGCCCTTTCCTAACGGGGGCAAGGGGGGCAAAAGTGCCCTTTCAATGAAAAATAATAATTTACTTTGAAACTTGATAGAAAAGCCGCCATGGCTTCATTCCCTTATCAGAAACATACCAGTAACGAAAAATGACTGGCAATTGCAACTTCAAAATAAGCAATATGCGATTTTATGCGATTCGGAGTGAGAAATAGCCGAAACGTTTCGTGAAAGAACATGATTAATGTTCGTTAAAACATTTTTAATAGCATTTTAAGCCAATCTAAAGGGCGTGGCCACAAAAATTTTCCTAGGGGAGTACCCCCGGACCCCCCAATTTTTAGGCTCGCTTCGCTCGCCTTCGGTCTCAATTGCCCTTACGTTCCTAGTCGCACCCCTTGCCCTACCATCGCTCCGGCGTCCCTGATTGAAATTAAAATTTCCTTTTGTACATTTGTGTCATGGACCAAATTATTTATGGAGGTATTGCAAAGACTTCAAATTTGTTTAAATTCGTAGGAATTTGTGCTTTTACAAGCTACCTGGGTTTGAAGCATACTCCAATTAAAATCATAGGAATGATTCTAAAATTGAATTTTATTCATCAGTACCACTTATTAAAATACACTTATTTTTTTATAAGAAACTAAGAATTTGGGCCAGTACTTAGACTTGCCCCAAGTCTGTTTTGTCAACTGTAATTCCCTTCAATTTTTTTTTGGCGAAATTTTTTTTTTGACGAAATAGACTTGGGGCAAGTCTAGTCAGTACTGGAAGTTTCTTAAAACTATCAGATTTTGAGTACTCAGAGTTTCTTACGAGTTTCTTAGAGGTTCCATAACAATCTTTGTGTTCACTACCTGTGCCCTCGTGAACATTTCAAAACAAGGTTTTTTCAAGCCTTTCCAATGTTTAGACATTACTCAAGTACCTTACGAGTAATATGATACAGGAAACAAGTGAAAGTAAAGTAAAAACATGTCGAGGATTTCCTTTATCAAAATAAATAGTTTCTTAGCTTATATTTTCCCAGTACTGGAGTTTCTTAATTTTTTGGCGATCTGAGAGTTGAGTTTCTTATTAGCAGTTTCTTATAAGAAAAAATACGTGTAGTCCTATCACCTCGTATGACTCGAATGTTCATATTTACTCTCAAAAAAGTCTCAAAAAAGCCTTTTTTAGGTAAAAATTCGATATTTCCTAAAATGATATTTCTCAAACATTCGTAATTTTGCTTTATTTCTTCTGAAAGAATAAAATAACAATCAACCATCAGATTCATTTGGTCTTTGGTACAAATACCCAAAAAGAAACTTCAAACATCGGCGGCAAAATCAAATTCTGGTGACTTTTCATAAAATAGCTAAGTCAGTTCTTTAACAATTGGACCATTTCTCAACAGTTTATCCCCGATGTTTACAAATTAGAATTATTTTATCTTTAGAACGATAAGATGGATAAAGCAGACATTCTGGAAGCAACTGTGAACTTCGTCCGAGATTCAAGGGAGCGAGGTAAAGTGATAAATCCTTTGCTTTTCTTTCTCACACTTTGTACACGTTCTGCTATTTTTACAGCTGCTATTTTCTCAGAAAAGATTTCCTGAAACAAGAAGTTGCTTGATCAAGGGTGCCTACCTTGTAGGAAATGTGTTTATTCCCAGTACTGTACCCGTGACCCAGTACACAGAGTGAACCAGTACACAGAGCAATTGGTGTCCTGTGACCCAGTCCTGTTAATTTGTGTATATCATAAGAAACTAGTTTTTTAGTTACAAGGATTTTCAAATTCTAACGTCTTGACCAATCAAAAATCACGCTGTCTGGTTCCCTGTGGCCAACTCGTATAACAGTTGATCTCGTATTACATCAACACTGGAATTTGAAACCAGAAACCACATACGTCATCTTGACCTTGACATGACTGACTCTGTGTACTGGGTCACGGTACAGTACTGAGATACTCTGTGTACTGGGTCACAGGACACCAATTACTCTACAGTACTGGGAATAAATACAGTTCCTACAAGGTAGGCCCCCTTGCTTAGATCACATGCTCAGATGAAGAGTAGTTTCTTGGTAACGACGAAGTATTTTCACACAGTTAACATGTTCGATAGGACTGCATTTTAGTGGCATAAAGTAGCATTTTTGAGAAAATGTTGATATGCCTGAAGTGTGTCCCATCAAACAGCTGAACTCAAGAAAAGGAGCAAGGTAGCAATGTTTAGGTATGACAGGCTAAGCAGAGAAATGATTGGATGCAAGACAAATGTTGGTCTTTCCAGTCCCGTAGATTCCTTCTTTGACTGTCAATTTTCAAAGAATTCAAACAGATCTTCTTGGCGAGTGGAATATGCCAACAAAACAATTTTAATGATTTATGACGTTATTTTGTAATTCATTTCATTCAACCGAAAATAGCTACATTTATTTAGTATTTAATTACAGTTACTTGTATCCAAACTTAAGACTAAAATTTTAAAATTTGTATAGATGCTACAGCCTCGATAAGGGATTGAAACTGTTGGAAATATCGGGTGTCCCAAAAAGTACTCCTGTTTGAAAAATCACCAAGAACTGATTATCATTTCGTTGATGAAAACTTCTTTTTGAGTTGCTTTGTCAAAGACCCAAAAATGTTCATGGATGATAGAATGTTTTTGCTTTTGATACAGCGAGGTAGAAAAATTACACGTTGAAAAACCTTATTTTGAGCTATAGTTTTTAAGGAATATGTTTAATCTTGCCTAAGAGTCAAAGTTTTCAGATTTTTTTCATAATTGAAGCCTTCAATAATGGTGCGCATTTATTTTTGTCATTTATGACCAAACCAGAAGCTTCACATGCACAAAGAAATTGATGTTGCAATCATCAGTGCTTTTTTCAGTATGATTCAAAAACCAGGTAGCCCTAAAAAGAGCTAAATTTGATAATTTTCAAACGAATCAAAAGATCAGCTATGTCTTGGAAAATAATTTGGTCCTTCGTATACTTGACAAAAAAAGAAAATTGAAGATCGGTCGTGTAATCAAATTTTGGTGATTTTTCAAACGGAAGTACTTTTTGGGACACCCGGAATTTTGCAAATTTTTTGCTGAATTGTAAAGATTTTCAAAGAATTGATACATTTTGTATTTTGAATTGATACAAGAATTGAGTAGGCTCTGTCAAATTGATGTGATGTCACTCTGATAGAAATTCTTATTCTTTTCAGAATACCAACAAAATCCAAACTTCAAATCTGGTTACAATCAATGTGTGAATGAGTTTGTGAATTTTCTTGTTTCCCTGGAAAACGTCCAGAATGATGATAAAGCAAAATTATTGGCTGGCATGGCAACGATATTGTGTGGTGCAAAAAAGCCGGACCAAAGTACATCAGTCAACAATGAGAATTTGCCGACACAAAAACAGAGGAATCAGAGTGGCAAGATCCCCATTTCCCGACTCCCGAGGCCAGTTCTTCAGACAGTGAATACCAATGTCATGAGTACGTCACTTCCTCAAGCCTCATCTCTGAATTCAGTGAATACAGTGCAACCAATGATAGCCAGTGTGACCTCGTTGTCAAACAGAATCCCATCTTCGAGTAGTGCCTCTAGCAGCTCTTCAAGTTCATGTGCTGAGCTCAGCCCCTACATGGAAGTGAGGCAAATGTCAGACTCTGGCCTAGACAGGATGTTGGACTCTGTTTTCTGCGAAACAAGTGGCCTAGAAACGAGCTTGGCAAGAGCTGTTGGTGCAAGCCTTGAGGTGACCGACCTCTCTTCGATAACTGAAAGTGAGTCGGTTGGAATTGAAGAAATGTCTCTACCATCCATGTGCAGTTTTCTCTTTTGAGGTGAATGACTTTGAAATTTGACTGAATAATATTGACAATGAATTTTGACTGAATAGACCTTTTTACTTGCCAGGATAAACGCTTGGATTGAGCGCCCAGATCTGCTAAATGTTGCCAAGGATAACAAAAGTATGACCCCTGTTCTCAATAGAAACACTGCCAGCGGCGGCATGAACGTTTCGGATTTCGGGACACTTTTGAGAGAGTTAATTATCAACTGCTTTCCAAGTTGAGTTAGGAAGGTTCGGTTCGTGATTCCTAACTCACACTCACTCAATGTAAAGTTATCAGTAAGTAACTCTCTGAAAAGTGTTCTGAGCACAGGTAGTGGGGAAAATTTGTTTTAAATTGATAAGAACCTTACTTGTTACTTCAGTGTTTGCCAAATTGTGTCTGGATTAGACCATCCACATTGTTTTGATAGAACCAGTTCCTGTCTCCAAAGAGCGGGACTTCCCGCTCTTTGGAGACAGAAACCAAGCATCGTGGTTGGCCTAATTCAGAAAAAATTTGGGAAACACTCGAGTAGGAAGTGAGGTACATATGCCTTTTAAAGTATTCCCCCACTACCTGTGTTATGCTTTGTTTTCCTTGGCCAGATTTGGACGCTCAGTCAAAACTTGTAATTTGGCGAGTAAAAAGGTCTATTTGCAATATACATCCTACATGAACAGACTCCTTAATTAGAGCTGGAGCTGTAGAAGGAAGGAACCATTGGCTTGCTGCAAGATCGCATGTAAATATTCGTTGCTTTTATAGCATAGGGCTCACAAGGTAATACAATATCTATTTGCAATTGCTTGCTTTTATTACAGTAAACAAATAAATGTGAGGTAACCAGATAGACTGATTACGTGGCCATAGTTATCACTATAGATAGACTGCCTGCCGGATGCTCTAACCAAGACTCATAATCAAACACCATTGCTTTGAAATGACCATTCCTGCCTTGCTTTGTTAAAGACTTAGGCAGAAAACATCTTTTTCAAATGTAAACACTGATTTGAAACTTCACAGTAAGTTAGTTAATGCTTGGCAAAAGCAACAAAATAGTACCTACGTACCAAGTTTGACGTTGTCTCCAACTGTTTCCATGGTATTCTTGTTTGTAACACTTGTTCTGTAATGGTCGGGCTAAGTTCCTTGAACCTTTGCTCTGAGCTTCGAGTTACCGTTGGTCAACATCAATCAATTAAATTTGCACAAATTCTAATGCCCTTGAATAGGAGCCTCGTTCCGAAGGGCGTTGAAAAATGGAAACAGTCAAAAAAAGTTCCGAAATGTTATGAGCCCCAGTATGAGCGGTCTCGGTTTGTTGTAACTATCGTTTTGATGAGCGATTGCAAGGACTCGTCGTAATCAGTCTACCAGCCAGATGAGGGAGACAAAATTCATCGTACATTTTCCATGATTTTTCTTCCTGTCAAATCGAATACTAGACCAATTGTGACCTTTGCTCCCTCGTTGAAACTTTCTGGCAACATACGTGACCCTTTTATCGTCTTCCCTACGCTTTGCTTAGCGAGGTCTGCAAGATCCCATGTAAATAGTCATTGCTTTTGTTGCAGCAAACTGCTAAATGTGAACGTAGCCAGATGGGGGAGACGAAACTGTTTGCACTTTTTCCACCATGTCTCCACCGATTAGATCGAAGGCTAGATCATTCGTGAACTTGGCTTCGTATAAGCCTTCCTGGCCCTTTTATCGTCTTCGCTTTGCTTAGCGAACTTACCTATTCCAAGGAGAATTAGTTTCCACCAATGCTTTCATCCAACAGTGCACAACAACTTTTATTTGTTTGCTTGTGAAGCATTTCTTGAAAGAAAACCAAGTTGTAAATATTTTGATAATTTCTCTTTGGAGATTCAGAAAATATGATTCACTGCAAATTTCTTTTTGGGGGTTAACATAATGTACTAAAAATCTTAGATTCTTCAAAACGTTTTACAATAACAAACAGTATTTTTTCTTTGTTGAATAATCTAGCTAATAGACCAGTAGACTAACAGCTAATAGAATTGGAAAGTAATAGGAAGTAGTAAGTAATAAGTAATAAGAAGTAGTACCGAAAATATTGTTTTTTGTTAAGTAGCTGGCCACTCGGCTTTTTGTAGATTTTTAGCTGTTTTAGTATTTTACGCGTTTTAGTGTTTCGTTTTGTATACTTACTACTGCTTAGAAGCAGAGCTGCTGATATTTTTAGTTTAATAGTTGTTAATAATTGTCATAGATTTTATTACATTTTACAAACGGGTGACTTTAGAGAGTAACGAACATATTTCATACATTTGTGAACATTAAAGGGAATCGACATAGTTAAAATCTGGCCCGGGCCAAGTTAAAATGAAATCTATTGTATTCAACAACTTTGACGCCTGCCGTTTCATCGTGTGGTGAAGGAAACAATGGGTTTGTGGGCGTTTCTTCAGCCTATTTATGGCAGCTTATCGATAAAGCTATGTCTATTCCCTTTAAGAATGATACACTGGGCGGGAGACCTGGAAGCTTTTTGCATCTTCCACAACCAGTTTCTAGAAGAAGATGGATCATATTAAAATCCAAATCTTTTGGCGGTTAATTTGTTTTGAGCAAGTTGCCTTTAAAATCGTCTGAAAATATTTTGACCTTTTTTCGCTCATGATACTTTAATTTACAGTAGAAAGGAAACTATTTCTGATTTTTCAAAAAGGTCTTTGTGTGAAACTTTTCCGTCCAAAACTTTTGGATTTGAACGCGAAAGTTTGACAGACCTTATGATAAACTCAAGATATAGCAACAGAGCTAATAGAGAGTGTACACCCATTCATTATATTATGTCAATGATTGCTCGTCTGAACATCTTAAATTACTTAAAATAGTGAATTCTAGAATTATGGCGAACGACCTAGTTCCCTTTGATATATTGAGTTGAAGGAATTAGGCAATAACATTTCACACATCAAATTTTAAAGTTTTGGATAGATTCCAGCCTGTGTTGGTCATGATGCTTCATGTTCTCATGCTACCTCACCTCGTGTTACCAGGCCGTTACCTCATTGTACATAGATTTAGGAGTGGAATATCCATGTGTTCTAACCTTTGATTATAACCGACACTAACCTTTCAGTTTTATGTAAAGCGTGATGTCATCTTCCATACTCTGTAGGTAGATTAGGTCTCAGTTGTTTCGGTATTCAAAATTAGGATTGCTATTACTTGTAACATAGTGCCGCAGCATCGATAGAAAACATCATAATCATCATAAACTGTGTTTGTTTCTTTTACCAAGGCCTGTTGTTTGGGTGGGTAGGAACGGAATGTTGAGCCTGGATTGCCGATGCTTTAAGATAATCATCGGGAATGAAGTATGATTTGATGAACACCAGGCTTTAGTGGCTGTGAGGGAAAGAAGCTTTCAAAAATTTAGGAGAGGCTCGCACGAGAACCCTCTCGTTTTAATAGAAACCACCAGGGTCGTACACAGCAGAGGGGCAACAGGGACAGTTGTCCCCTTCAAAACCCCAAGAAAACATTATAATATACGGCAGTTTTGACCAGATTTGAGGAAACTTTCTCTCTATGCCCCAAAAAAAAAATTGTGAGCTGTGTCCCGGAGGGGGTATATGACTTGTGGATGGATGGGGGTCTGCCGCTAGGTTTTTAGAAAGGTACCCTTTTCTAATTACCGAAACTTACCTTGGTACCCATTTTCATGATAAATTTTCGCGGAAAACTGCCTATTAGAATTTTAGGCCCAAAAACCTACCCATAAGGGTGGCACATACCCGTGCCTTGAACATGTTATGTACCCCCCCCCCCCCCGAGTTGTGTACGACGCCATAGTAACCGCTCGTAAGAAACTCATAGGAACAGCAATGGCCTCTTCCGGAAAATTGAGAAACTCTATTAAAAGTGATCAATTTTGGTAACGATGAGCTGTAAAGTGTTTTCAAGCAGAAACTGTTGCTCCAATCCAAGTAGTACAGAAGTCCGTCTCAAATTAGATGTCATTAGAGATTTGCGATTACGCAAAATCCCTTTACAAAACACTTCTATTGTTGTTATTCGCGAGCATTTGCAGGTGACATCTAATTTGAGACAGACTATAAAAAAATTCCCTCAACCAGTAATTCAAAACAAAGCTGCAAAAGTTTCTCTGAAACCCAAGTAGCTAGCGCGCTTGTTGTGCATTCCAGAAATTGTTTTTAAGAGCAAACATGAACATATATCGAAAGAAGAAGAAGATATCTACACATTAACCTCGGGCATTTTATTTATGTGGTTCAGAAGCTGAGCAGTTAGTATTTTAAAAACACTCACAAAATTAGGGAATTGATCGCCTTCCAATCGGCTTTTGAACCAGATAAATAAAATGCCCGAGGTAGATGTGTAGATATATCCTTCTTCTTTTGATCTATGCTCATATTTGCCCTTAAAACTAAATTCTGGAATGCACAGCGAGCTAGCTAGCTACCTGGGTTTCAGAGAATCTTTGGCGCCTTTGTTTGTGTTGAATTACTGCTTAGGGAATTTCTTTTGTCTGCGATCGCAAATCGCTTTGAATTCAGGTGTCAACAAATGCAACTGATGCTATTGTCTTACAAAATCCGTCCTCGTTCTTCCGAACGAAATTGTTCATGAACAATAGTATTTTTCAAAGCAAGTTCTTTTCGTTTGTGCTTTTGTATTTTATTTTGCGCGCATTGATTGAGTGAAATCAGATGTGTGAAAACTATCCGTGCATGCGTCCAGCGCATCGAATCACTTTATCGTATCAGAGATGTTCTGTGGTGCAAGTTTTTTGCGTTTGCAAATTCACTGTTGTATGAAGCGGAGAATGTGCACGGAGAAAAACATGGAGCAAAGGAGAGTGTTCGCAGTTTACCAAAGACTGGTTTGTTGTTCCTTGTAATAATTTGCTATGGTTTCAATCGCAAACGAAGTCACACTGATGCCTGAGTCATTGATGGTAAGTCAACGCTCTTGCTCAAGAGTTTGAAGTTGATTTGGGGCTGTGGAATGGATTTTAAGCGAAGGTCGCTGAAGCTCAGGTCCTTGATATCTTTGCAGAAGTCATTGAACTGATCGAGGGGTGCATCACTATTCCGAAAAGACGTACGAGATTTTTTAAAACAATAGGATTTTTACGGATTTTTCTTGAAAACAAAAGGATTTTCGCCAAAGGTGTACGAGATTTTTGCAGAGTGATACGCCCCTTGGAACTGAAGATATTCTGCGATTTTGAGAATTTGTTTGGGTTATTGCCGCAATACGCATTTCGCTGAAATCCTTGTCATTGTATCTCTTTCGTACCGATTTCTATTAATATTTCAGCTAAGGTCGATATTTTTGCTTGTAACAAGTAAACATTCTCTTGTTTCTCTAGGATTTATCATTGATCAGCTACCTAAATAGTCAGTTCTGCCCATGAAGCTTTTTTCATCAGAAAGTTTTTGTTACCAGTTTGAGCAAGGCCGTTTCTCAGTTTTGTTTTTTATGCATGGCTGTTTTTTGGAATGTCTCGTGGAGATAGACTATGATAAAACTCGTGAAATGTGAAAGTCCTCACGGACTTAATAGAGAATAATTTGGCATTGCTGACAAAATATTGCAAAATTAACTTTACCTCAGAGAATAATGTTGCATGGGCATATTTGAAATGATATTGAATCCTGTAGTGCTAGCGAGAATCAAGTCTCCGAAGGCCTACAAATGAACACATTTCATACCTCTCAGCACACTCAATCAATTCAAATAAACAGAGAGGGCAGAAATTTTGCTTGGGCGCGCTGAAGGTGTGAAACCTATTCTTCAGAATCGAAAATTGCTTTGTCTCGTCGGAGACCTGACTCTTTTATTTAACAAAATTCACCCTTGCTTTGCAAGAACAAAGACAGATTTTGTAACACAATGGCATGCAAATCAATTAACGATCGCAGACAAAGGAAATTCTCTCAATCAGTAATTCAAAACAAGCAAAGCCGCAAAAGTTTCTCTGAAACACAGGTAGCTAGCGCGCTCGTTGTGCATTCCAGCAATTGTTTTTTAGAGCAAACATGAGCATAGATCGAAAGAAGAAGGATGCATCTGCACATCTTCCTCTGGCATTTAATTTGTTTGGTTTGAAAGCCGGGCGGGATGCGATTCAATTCTCTTATATTTTCGAATGTAATTAAAACGCTTACTAATAATAATAATAATAATAATAATAATAATACAATTTATTTACAGTTGGCTAGAGAGATAGCTGATGCTAATAAAGGCCAACTCTACCCTATTTACAATGTCTGAAATTAAGCTATATTATACAAATGCGGCAGTTACATCCGGATCCCTTCCAACTTCTGATTTTAATTTTGAATTCATCATCGCTTTTCGCAGCTTTATATTGGTCTGGAAGCCGATTCCAAACCATGCTACCCCTATACGAAAGAGACTCGTTTCCACATATATTAGTCCTGGTTTTAGGAAGTTGGAGGAGATCGTTTATTATCGATCGCTCCTTCTTTGTTTGATATATGCTCATGTTTGCTCTTAAAAATAATTTCTGGGATGCACAACGAGTGCGCTAGCTACTTGGGTTTCAGAGAATCTTTCTCGCCTTTGTTTGTTTTGAATTTATGGTTGAGAGAATTTCCTTTGTCTGCGATCGCTAATCGCTTTGAATTCAGGTGTCAAAAAGCAACTCATGTTATTGTCTTACAAAATCTGTCCTTGTTCCTTTCAAGCGAACCATGAATGAGTGAACAGATATCATCAGTGGACAATACCCTGGGTATCAAGGGTAAGTGAACAAGAGAAATGAAATACAAATACCGTAAGTCCTGGAATAAGCCCCGGGGCTTATTTCGCAAAACTATTTTGGGGTGGGGGCTTATTCGAGGGGGAATATTACCAGGACTAATTTTTTTTAATTTTACTTGAGGCTGGTCAGATACTTGAGGCTGGCCACTAGGCGAGCCATTAGGCTCTTATACGCACGCTTTTACCGTACTACTGAAGGATACAAGTTTTCTTTATGATTGTTTATGATTGAGTTCTTTCTTGTAAACCTTGGTTCAAAAAGGTGGTCCTCGATGAGTTTTGATCAAATACGAAATTACGTTTCATAAAAAACTAACAAACAGAATGTCTGCAAGAAACCTTTACTACACGTATTTTTTCTTATAAGAAACTGCTTATAAGAAACTCAACTCTCAGATCACCAAAAAATTAAGAAACTCCAGCACTGGGAAAATATCAGCTAAGAAACTATTTATTTTGATAAAGGAAATCCTCGACATGTTTTTACTTTACTTTCACTTGTTTCCTGTATCATATTACTCGTAAGGTACTTGAGTAATGTCTAAACATTTGGAAAGGCTTAAAAAACCTTGTTTTGAAATGTTCAGGAGGGCACAGGTAGTGAACATGAAGATTGTTATGGAACCTCTAAGAAACTCGTAAGAAACTCTGAGTACTCAATATCTGATAATTATAAGAAACTTCAAGTACTGGCCCAAATTCTTAGTTTCTTATAAAAAAATACGTGTATAGGAATAGGGCCCTACGTTGAGAAATCCTATTACAAAGATCACAATAGAACCAAGTTTCTTGTGAAAAGATGAATGTATGCCTATTCGTCAACGTTTCTTTATCTACAATTTCAATTCAATTCAATTCAATTCAATTCAATTCTACAAACGTGTCAAGAAAACCTTCTGCAAAAAGCCATCAGCTATAAAAGCATCGTTTAAAGAAAAAACTGGATCAACGAGGAAAGATCCTAGACCTACTCCACTCGTCCCAATTCAATTCAATTATAAAGCATGTTGCTGTTGTTGTTGTTGCGATAACTGGGACTTTGTATCGAGTCTACCAAGATCCCCCAAGACACAGCTGGTATTCCAAGAAAATGGCAATTTCCATAAAGTTTACGTCATAAGGGACAGGGCAAAATTTATTATATTACATGGCCGGTGGAGAACAAAAATTCTTGCAAAAAAATCTGCTCACCCTGTATGAAATTATTGCCAAAAAACCAACTGCCCCGTCACCCTTTCCTTAAAAAAATGTATCTGCCCCGTATTCATGAACAACAAATGTTGTATCGTACCACCGATGAATTAGCCAAAGACCATAACATAATCAATTCTTGCCTTTACGAGACTTTGTCAACGAAGAAATCGACTTTGAAGATGAAGAGAAATGACTGATGAATCGTTCTTGCAAGTAACTGACAAGGACATTTTGCGTCATGTTCATACACATCCTTCCAAGCATTTCTCAACTTGCATGATCCACAATTTTGGCCTCAAAATTAGCCATTTCATATTTCAAACTTCATCTTGAGCTTATAAAAAGGTACTGCCCCGTTCATATTTGTTTTGTAAAAAGTGTTGACCCAGTTCTGTACAAGCTAAAAAAAGTAGTTGCCCTGTTACGTTTTGCACCGGCCATGTTATAAAATAAACTTTGCTCTGTCCCTAAATCACAGTTTTGTCTCGTGCTTTTTCGATATGACAACAAAATGTCGTAATTTACTGTTGCTGTCACCCAATAACAAGCTCCAGTGTTTGTTGACTTTTAACTCCACATGCACAGTATGCGTTTGGTCCGAAAAAGGACAGTTTCATTTTTCTTTTATCTTTTAAGATGTCACGCCCAAAATAGATTTATATACTGTATACTTTGTACACAAAAGCTGCCACAGCAAATTGTAGTCATGGTTCACTCAGTGTCCTTGAGTTGCTACAAGTCTCAGTATAAATCTTAGAGAGCAGAGACCAGGGCCGCAGGAAGCAGCTTCGGATTGGGGGGGGCAATTGTTCTCAAAACAATAGAGAACAATACATCTAGTTAATGCGTGTGACGTAGCACCATTGTTTTAAGAAATAATTGGGGGGCTTGAGCCCGCCCTGCCCCCCCCCCCGCTTCCTACGAGCCTGGCAGAGACCATGACAACATAAATAGTAAGCAAACGAAGACTTACAGTGAGTCAATCATTGTCCTTGCGGGCACTCAATTACAATAATAACAATACACTCATTTTTTTTATAAGAAACCGCTTATAAGAAACGGTAGGCTCAATTTTTCGAAAGTTAAGAAACAACCCTACCTGGATTTAAAAAACTAAGAAGCTTTTGTAATTTACAGTTTTAATTTTCCTGTCGCAATCAAATATTTTTGACTCTGTACAGTTATTATAGCAACTGTTTGGACATTATTTTGAGTGCGAATCATGTTATTGACTCGTTTTGAGATCTTACTGAGTAATTTGGGAACCCTTCAGACAAAACAAGATTAAATCTACACTTCTGGCATTAAAAATATAAGAAACATGTAAGAAACTTTTGGTAGCAAAATGGCCCAAAAATTTAAGAAACTGCCTACCAGCCCCGGACCTTAGTTTCTTATAAAAAATGAGTGTAATTGATAATAATTATTATTATCACTGCAAACACCGGAGTTATAAAAACTATAGGCTAAATGCTTACAGGATACTTAGAAACTAAATTACAGAATGTCTGCAAATCAAATTTGGTCCAAGAAGAAAATATAGATCCACATTGCAGCAAGTGAACTGACAGAAGGGCGGACAATCAAAAACAAAAACAAAATTCTGTCAGTTGATTTCAGCCACCTTCTGCAATGGGGATCCATTATTTCCATTTAGGCCAAACTTAATTTTCAGACAGTCTGGAATAGCTCCATGCCGGTAAAGAGTAGAATAGCGGGAGTGAGAGTTTGTGGCTCTCACTCGATATCCTGGTTTACCCTGCCACATTCCTAAATCGGTTTGTAACTTTCTGAAGTCCTTTAATGCAGGAAGAAAGTTTTCAGAAAATAATTAGAACTGGAACAAGGAAAGGCAAAAAAGACCAAAAGAGAGTCTTTGTGCTCATCAAGGCTAGTGTTTTCTCGATTACACGTATTTGTTTTTATAAGAAACAAGTAAGATTTTGGGAGTGCCAGGAAAATTTAAAACTGAAATTTTTAGCTTGAAATTATCAAATTTTGAGAGTTTACACGTATCAAGATTTTGGGCCAGTTTCTTACAAATTTTGAGTTTCTTACAAGTTTCTTAGAAGTTCCATAACGATCTTCATGTTCACTACCTGTGCTCTCGTGAACATGTCAAGGCAAGGTCCTTTAAGCCTTTCCAATGTTTAGACATTACTCAAGTACCTTACGAGTAATATGATACAGGAAACAAGTGAAAGTAAAGTAAAAATATGTCAAGTAATTCCTTTTTCAAAATTAATTGTTTCTTAACTTAAATATTCCCAGTACTGGAGTTCCTTAATTTTTTTGCGATCTGAGAGTTGAGTTTCTTATGGGCCGTTTCTTATAAACAAAAATACGTGAATGCTAGTTTCTATCTCATAAGAAACTGTTGTAACGATCAGAGGTCAACTCGAAGTTTAGAAATTTTTTGAAGTTTGCTATGAATCGCAAAGAGTTTTTAAAAGAAAATGTGCCACAAACCCAAATAATTCCATAATTTGATAATTATTTTTCATTATTCGGTTCTTTCTGGTCTTGGTTCAAAAAGTAGTGTTAAGTTCAATTCTATGAAAACTTAGAAAATCTGCAAGAACTTTTAGAAACTCTACAACAAACTCTACAGTCAAGTTTCTCATGAAAGATATGAGTGTACAGACAACCTTGAAGTAGTGTAGAGAACACGTGATGTACCATAGTTTCTGAGAACACACCTACTTTGCAGTTAAAAGAACACAACAAATGAGACATTAGTACTTCCTATTTCATTCAAAGGATTGAACTTTGTACTTCCTGTCCCTGTAATGCAATTCAGGCTCATTTGCGGTAATATCACGTGATTAGAATTTTCTAGGAACTGTAAGACGGCACCCTGAAGAGAGAGAAAGAGGAGAGAGTCACGGGAATTTTTTTATCGAGCGGCATTGCTCTTGCATGTTTACATGGGTGCATTTTAGCTGTGAAAAGGGGAGTGTTGCTAACGTTAGGGATGAAAGTAATGTCGATACAGAAACTGTAATTGACAATTTTTCTAAGAATATGTTTCTGCATGCTTTTTAAAAACGGCATCGTGACATAATAGAGGGGTATAAAAGAGGGATGAATTCTCTAAAAGAAAGCAAACACAATCAAGCACTGAAAGAGAAGACACCACGAGCTCAAAAAGCAAGAAGTGAAGACATCAAGAGAAAATTTGAAAATGGGTAAGTTTAAAGATTTTGCGATTTTCTTACTATCGAGAATTATGAAATGGCCTTTCTTGAAAGGCCTTATAACACTTTAAGCTTCGCCTTCCTTTGGCCTATCACCATTTTCCATAGAGCTGGATCTAGCATATAACAAAATGTTGATGAAAGATTTTCAATGCTGTTAGGAAATTTTTCTTTTTAAACTTGATTCTATGTTGTATAGAAGTGCGTGCTATCTTTATGTTAGTTTCCATATGAGAACTTTTTTAGTTACAATTATATATTGTTCAGAAAATTATGTAAGACATTTGTCAAAATTTTCAAAGGATACTTTCCGAGTGAATTCTTTTCGCCACTAACCATGTGTTCTCTAAAAATTCTTGACTTAGAAAGGCTGGATTAGCAATTCATAACTGATAAAATGAATTTCTTCTACCTGGAAACACCAACTGGGTATCTAAAGTATTAGAATAAAACAGTGCTTTTTAAACAAGGATTTGATCATCAAAAAGGGAGAAGGAGTTTTTAGCCTATGGCCTATGGTACAGGGATTCTTTTGAGGAAAAATCGCTCTGCAGGCCATCCAATTGTTTCTTTTATTGAAAAGGACAATAGAATATTGTTTGTGATATTAACATACAATTATTATTACAGGACTACCGAAATGTGTACAAAAAATCAATCCCCGTTCTAAAGACCACTGCTCGCTGGATATCAGGGCTATGACATTTGCAAAGCTATCATTTAATGACGGACATATTCGAATCTATTTTTAATTTTACTTGACTGAATTCGGCCACTCCGTTCTGAAGTTATGAGGGATTTTCCCAAGAATGCCCTTCAAGAGACCTTCAAAACAGGCCTAAAAATTCACGACCAACGTGCTTTAGCGCGTGTTATCCTTTTGGGATGGGAGATGGGAGGATGAAAGTGCCGCCCCTAGGAGTATAAAACAGTATTCATCAGTGATTTCATCTTCCCAAGAGGATGACCCGTGCTAGAAAGTGTTGAAGTCATTGCTTGCAGGGTAGAAATATCAAGAAAACTTCGTCTTGCCCTTAGGCCTGTTTTGGAAGTTTCTTGAAGGGGCTGCCTTGAGAAAATCCCTTATAACTTCAAAATGGAGTAGCTGATGTCAGTTACTCTCAAGTACCAAATAAACGGGGGGGTGAAAATAATCGGGGGGGTTGGAAATGGTTCAATATAATAATAATCGGGGGGGTTGGAACAATCGGGGGGGTTGGAAAAATTGAGAATAGTCGTTTTTCGTTTTCTTAGTAAAACACGTAACTAACATGGGTACCACGTATGTAAAACACGTATGTAACACGGGTCAGACAAACAAAGGAGAATAAAGTTAATAAATACAGTAAGTACATTTGCTTAGCAGGAATTATTAAAAAAATTTGTTCACTATTACTTCTATTTTTCAAAAATTAATAAAAGGGGGGGTTGGAATAAAAGTGGGGGGGTTGGAAAATTTTTCAAAAATTAATAAGCGGGGGGGGACGATTATTCGGTACTTGAGAGTAAGTAAAATTTGAAATGAATTTGAACATATTTGCTATTAAATGATATATTTGCTTTCGTATCCAGAGAGCAGTGACCTTTTGAATAGGGAATGTTTTTTTTCTGAGTCTGCCGGTTTGAAAAACTGTCTATATGTAGAGTAACCATTTTTTATCTGCATATCATACAGTAGAATACAGAGTATGAACGAAGCATAAAGAAATTAAAAATCTTGAGGGTTGTTTCATTTTCATAGGTCGAATGTGGTTTACCGAAATTTGCTTTGCTACCGTGTTCACCATAACTGTCTTGGCGATGACGTCATCTGCACAGCAGACACAAATGCTTAGCTACACGATACTGAAGCTGCATACATTCAAAACTGCAACTGAGAGCTGCAAAAATGAATACAAAGTAAGTATTAGACTTGTGACTTTTCTTCCCTTGTTTCCCTACGTTCTTTGATTTGCTAATATCACTTGCTCAATAGGACTCATACCATTACTCTTAGAGAGTGGGCCCCCTGTTTCAAAATGGCCTAAACTAGCGGGAGTTCTCCTGTACTCAACAAAATCGTTCAAAGTCTGGTTTAAAGAGCTTCAAAACATTGAAAAGCAAACTTTTAGTACAAAGAGTAATGTTTTCCTGACCGCAATTTGATTGGTCAATACGGATCCACACCATATTGGCCTAAAGTGGCTACACTTCATAAGAGTTATGAAATGAGTCCCTACTGAGCAAGTGATATCTGCAAATCAAAGGACGCAGGGAAACAAGGGACGAAATGTCATAAGTCTAACCATCGTCATCAATAGGAATCGATGCCTTTTACCAATTACTATTCAAATCATTGAAGCATGGACCAAATTGAGAAAATCACTGATAGTTTCAGGTGAAGCTCATTGAAGCTAGTCTTTGCCACAATTTATAATTCGAGATTTAGATTATGTATGTACCTGTATATATTTAGACTCATTCCAAAAGTCTCTTGTTTCATTCCCTAAACTGACTTTTCGCAACAACAACAACAACAACAACAACAACAGGTGAAAGTTAGAGGGACGTATGTAATGAGTCTAGTTTATTATATTGTAAATTCTGAATAAATTCTCAAAATTAAGTCAAGCCCTCAGTCAGGAAATGGAATTGTGATTTTCCAAATCAGTGTTATAGTTTTTTGGTATTACGATTTTTCAAGAGTGGGTGCATGTATTTTTGACGCACCCAGTATGTCAGAGTTTTAGGTGATTTATCTTTGAAGCTATTTATGAAAAAGCATGTTTATTCACTTCAAATTAACTCTATGCAGGATGCTGGCAGATATAAAGAGAGGATAAATAAATCCTTGGAATTTGGGCTCACACCGAATTGCTCTTCAAATTGTCTTAATCTATCGGTAAGTATACACGTTTTTACACTCATTTTTTTTATAAGAAACTGCTTATAAGAAACGGTAGGCTCAATTACCGAAAGCTAAGAAACAACCCTACCTGAATTGAAAAAGCTAAGAAACTTTTGTAATTTACAATTTTAATTTTCCTGTCGCACTCAAAATTTTTTCACTGTATTTTTATAGCAACTGTTTGAACATTATTTTGAGTGCGAATTATGTAATTTACTTGTTTTGAGATGTTACTAAGTAATTTGGGAGCCCTTTAGACAAAACAAAATTAACTTCTACACTTCCAGCATTAAAAATATAAGAAACACATAAGAAACTTTTGGTAGCAAAATTTTCCCAAAAACTTAAGAAACTGCCTACCAGCCCCGACCTTAGTTTCTTATAAAAAAAATGAGTGTAGACTCCGATGAACAGTTTGAAAGCTGTAGATATTTACAGCATAGGTTCCAAATCTTTAAAAAGGCTGGCGTAAAATTGAGTGACCTATTTCTTTGAAGTGAATGACTTCATAAACACTTCAGCTAATTCTCTACAATTCTACCGATGGAATTTTCCGAAATCTTCAATATTTTCAGAATAAGAGTGTTTTTCTTCTTTTTCAAGAGTTCAAGAAAAATTTTCAAAAAAACTTAAAAGCATCGTAATTTCTAAACGGTTTGACGTAACATGAAGTAATTTCGAAGAAAACCATAGTTTATGAATGCCTATTGCCTACAATATGGTATCAAGCAAAAGTCTATCAGTAATTTGGTTTATGATTTAGAAATTTGATGACGTCACATCCTGAAATGAGTTGAAATGTAAGATACGCTGTAATTTCCAAAAATACTCAAAATTTCTGAAAAGTCCAATGGTAGAATTATAGATAAATGTATAAAGTTTCTTTCAAGCCATTCAATCAGAGAAAATAGGTCATTTAATTTTACATCCACCTTTTTACGCCGAGATAAAGATTTGGAGCCTATGCTGATCTTTACACGTCAATAATTGTTTTGACTCACCAGAGTATGGATGTAGCTTGCTTTCATTCAGTTATCATATTTGATATGAGCATGACCAGTATGAGTAGTAAAATCAAGTATCGAAGTTTCAAGAAAGTATCAATGGCCTTCATAACATGTCAAAAGTAGCAAGGCTTTATGACATTGGATTATAGAAGTATTTTCCTGTTTTGCGATACAAACAAAGAGTCTACTCACCAGAGTATAGATGTAACTTGCTTTTTAGTTATCATATTTGATAAGGTATAAGCGGTAAAATCAAATATTGAAGTTTCAACAAAATGTCAATGGCATGCCAAAAGTAGTAAGGCTTCATGATATTGAATGATAGAAGCATTTTCCTATTCTTTTTATTTTAAATCAATGACACTATACACGATGGTACATAGTCTCTACAAGCTAAATCTACTAATATAATTTATGAACTAATTAAAAAACAAAAAACAAAAACAAAAACAGAAACGAAAACGCGAACAGTAAGAACGAATGAACGAGGTCTGGGGAGAATGGACAAAGAAATTAAGCCTTCCTTAGTTAATATCGATTCTGCTTTTATTTCAAATGCTTCTTTTAAATATTTTGCAATTGATAGAATGTTGTCTGGGTCTTTATTGTTATTTATCAGTTTGAATGCTTCATTTTTGTCATTTTGATTGTTAATTATTTGTATGATTTCCCGACTCAAGTACTGTCGCCTTAAATTTACGTATGCACTACATTCATACTGCTTGTATTCTGCGATACAAACCAAACACTTTATAAAGCAAATGGTTTGATTCTCTTGATTATATATTTTACTCCTACATTATTTTATATATATTATATATTTATATAATATTCTATATATATTATATATTTTATATATATTATTTTATATATTTTATATTTTATATTTTATTTTATAAGAGACTCTTTTGCATAAATATATTATTTACATTGCCTTGATAACAGGCTCTTCGTGATAAACCAGCAAATGTAGCATCAGACACTGTAATCTGTGGAAAGAAACTGTTAACTCCTTTAAAAGGAAAACAGCCAATTAACCTGTAACTGGGGAGAAAGCTGAAACAGCGAATTAATCTGAAACCCTGAAAAGAGAGAAAATAAGTCAATAGCTGCAATAAAAGCAACGTTGGATATTTATTGCAGCTATTAACTTATTTTCTCTTCTTTCTGGGTTTGAGGTTGATTGGTTGTTTCTCTTGCAGGATTCAACAGTTTCTCTTGCAGGATTCAACAGTTTCTCCCTGGCTACAAGTGAATTTGGTAGTTAATTTTTACAGGAGTTAAAAGTTTTCTTTCCACAGATGAAAGTGTCAAATGTTGCATTTGTGGGTTTATTACGATGAGCCCGTCCTTTAAACGTTCTTTAAATGCTGTTTTAAAATTCTGTACCGTAAATCATTCGTTTAAATGTATTTTCTTACTTTTTTTAAAACGTCGAGCATATTTTTATTCAAAATTCCTTCCTTTGCAGATTCGAGAACATTTAATCCGGATTCACAAAGTCGTTAAAACTTTTATTCAACCCATGGAGAACGCTTACAACTTTGAAAGAAGACAACAAGACATCAAAATAAGAAGTTGTGTTTACAGTGTTTACCACGTACTGAGTACTTTGCAAGCAGTAACGGCACGTCAAGTAAGTAAAGCATTTTATCATTTTACTCAAGCAAGTGAAGCAAGTGTGAATTTCATAAAACAAAGAGTACAATTCTGTTTAAGATAAAGCGATTTGACAGCCTCAATAATAGACTTCACACCTTCAACGCAGCTGAGCATAACTTTTGCTTTCTCTGTTTGTTTTGATTTGGTTGAGTGCACTCAGAAGTGTGAAATCTATTCTTCAGAATGTCAGGGTAGGAATTGAACGAGACATTGATTTGGTATTTGATGCAAATGCATATGAAGAAATTATCATAATTGGTAGTAAACTACATTGTGATGATTTTTCAAAAAGTTTCATTTTTAGGCCGGCCGGTATATGCCGGGTATCCCAAAAAAAGTACTCCTGTTTAAGAAATCACCAAAAATTGATTATCAAACCTTTGATAACATTTTCTTTTTGAGTTGTTTTTTCAAAGACCTAAAAATATTGAAAGATGATAAGATGTTTGCTTTTGATACAGCCACGTAGAACAATTACACGTCGAAAAACCTTATTTTGAGCTATAGTTTTGAAGCAAATTCTTGCTTAAGCGTCAACATTTTCAGATTTTTTATCATCAGTGAAATCTCTAATGATAATACGCATTTATTTCTGTCATTTATGACCAAACTAGAAGTTTTACATGCACAAATAAAGTGATCTTGCAATCATCAGTGCTTTTTTGCAGTATGATTCAAAACCAGGTAGCCCTACAAAGAGCAAAATTTTTCTAATTTTTAAACCAATTACAAAATCAGCTATGTCTTGGAAAATAATTTGGTCCTTGATCTACTTGACAGAAAAGCAAATTGTTTATCGGTCTTGCAATAAAATTTTGGTGATTTTTCAAACAGGAGTACTTTTTTGGGACACCCGGAATTATCATGCTTTTGGCAAAATTTTCCCAACTTGTTTTCCTAACAAACTATGAAACAAAGCAATGTCTATTTATTTGTTCCTTTTTCAGATACCGGCAGCTAATGCTAGTCAACATACTTCAGCATCCACAGCTGTTTTAAAACTCAAGACTAAGACATTTTTGGTGAGTGAAAATTATTCAGTTATTAATTTACATTAATTTGAAACTCTAAATACATTAGCCTTCCTGAAATGTGATCGTTATAGGAATCATTCCTATGTTATATACCGCGTGAGTCAGAAGAAAATGTGAGGCATTTAACAAGCCACGATTGGTGAAAGCAAGTCAAATGGGGTGTGTTGAAAGTACTAAAGTTGGACCCGGGGGGGGGGGGGGGCACTCCCATACTTGACCTGACGGGATGTGCCGCTCAACAGGGTGTCCTTTTACGGTAAAAATTATGCGACAGGGTGTCCTTTTCTAACGAAAATTATGCGACAGGGTATTAGAATAGGTAAAAAAATTATGTGACAGGGTATCACAAGCAAAAATTGCGTTCTACAATATCCAGGTTGATCGTATTAAATGAATTATTTATCATTTAATTTATGTTTTTGTAAGTATGGCCTACTTCAGATACCAGAAAGTGATGGGAATTTGACTTGCTACAAGTCTCAGTATAAATCTCAGAGAGCGTAGTACTCGAGTGTTTCAGAGAGATCTTTGTGTGAGATTGCTTTATTATTCTAATACATGCTTCTCGTGGCAATTTGACTTGCTTCAAGTCTCAGTATAAATCTCACAGAGCGTAGTAATCGATTGTCTCAGAGAAGATACTCTCATTGAACTATACGCCTATGGTATGTAGCCTGTGTTCCAGACCACTTGGAAAGGAAAGTGGTCTGTGTAACCAAACACTAATCCGTGTTCAGACGATGAATTGAATTGCGAAATAATTAAGGGCATTCTTTCACGGATCTGATTGGCTGCAATGAAGTCAGTGATCAACACAACGGATGTCTTTGTGAACATGTGTGTTTGAAACAAACCAGGGCTGATCGTTATCACTTTGCACGGGCGTAAAAACTCAGTAGGATTAGCAGGCATTCAAATCTCCTATTCTTTCATCGTAAAAAGTCAATAGGATTAGCAGACATTGAAATTTTCTATTCTTTGTATTGTAATGTGAGTTCTTCACATGAGACAGGCTTTTCCTTTGATAACAAAACAAATGGTGATTATGCGAATTATTAGTTGCATATATTAATTTTTCTTCAGATTCCGAAGAAAATTTGTGAACACGGATTAGTGCTTGGTTACACAGACCACTTTCCTTCTCAAGTGGTCTGGAACACAGGCTAATGGTATGAACTATACGCCATGACAATACGAATAGAAAGCAAAGGAAGACTTGTAGCAAGTCAACATGGGAATGAGTTTATCTTTTTCCTACCTTGGGGCACCACCTCAAAAGTCCCTCTAAGGCCTGAAATGTTAGACGAAAACTGTTTTTGTAATTTTTGCGGTGAAAAAGGTGTTGATTTTGCTGTTACAGCATGCTTCATTTGAAATTGGCCGTACGCACTAAAATATCAATTAAATGATAAATGATTCAATTTATGTATCCAAACTGTATATCATTGGACAGAACATAGATTGTACTTTCAGACGGTATACAGAAGATCTACTGGAAAACAAGAGCAGATTTTGTAATACAATAGCAACAGTTGCGTTTGCTTGACACCTCAATTCAAAGCGATTAGCAGCTGCAGACAAAGGAAATTCTCTCAACCAGTAATTCAAAACAAACAAAAGCCGCAAAAGTTTCCCCAAAACTGGTAGGGCAAACTCTCGCCTTGTGCAAGCGAAAGATGGTTTTTAAGGGAAGTTATGTGCTTATAGCGAAAGAAGAAGGGTAAATCTAAAGTTCTGTCGCTTAGATTATGTTTATTTGATCTAGGAGCTGTTTTGTAATCGTTTCATTTTAAGCCCTAAAGACGCGAGAATTACAATGCCTTCTGCTCCGCTCCTGAATCAAATAAATATAATCTAAGCGACAGAACTTTAGATTTACCCTTCTTCTTTCGCTATAAGCACATAACTTCTCTTAAAAACCATCTTTCGCTTGCACAAGGCGAGAGTTTGCCCTACCAGTTTTGGGGAAACTTTTGCGGCTTTGTTTGTTTTGAATTATTGGTTGAGAGAATTTCCTTTGTCTGCAGTCGCTAATCGCTTTGAACTGAGGTGTCAATCAAACGCAACTTTTGCTATTGTATTACAAAATCTGCTCTTGTTCTACTGGAATATTATAATTTTTCAAGATTTTCAATTATCCTTGGGTTGCGTTTTTTCTGAAACAATCTGTATATCGAAAGAAGAAAATTCGAGAACGTACTTTTTATTCTACAGCCCACTAGACGTTTAGATTTTTCACTCATCCGTTGTATCAGCCTACCTACCTGTGATTTCCTTCAAAATTAGACGTCTCCATCATGGAGACAACTTTTAGTTAGTCTGGAACTTCTACACCATATATATGGTGTAGAAGTTCCAGACTAACTAAAAGTTGTCTCCATGATGGATATACCGGGTGTCCCAAAAAACGCAACGGATTTGATCGGGACTAGTGACAAGAATTTAGGTCCAATCAATCCAAAATGATTTTTGATATAATCTTCGATAGCTAACTTGAAGATAAATACCTTGTTTGTTCATTTTGGTGCATAGAGAGTTGGAATATCAATCTTGAAAGTCCAAATTTGCTTCCATCTCCAAACCAGAGGTTTCGGGTTTTGGCCCAACTGAAAACGTCTCAAGGAATCTCCTCAGTCATTGCATAGTGTAGTAGTGTGAGCATGCTAAGGCACACATGTTTAGGCACACATTTCAATTGACATTTGAAAGCTAAAAATTGACAAACATAACAATGTCGAAGAGAAAATTCACAAAGGAATATATATATATTTACCAATATCGACAAACAAGGTATCTATCTTCAAGTTAGCTATCGAGGATTATATAAAGAATTATTATGGATTAATTGGACCTAAATTCTTGTCGCTAGTCCCGATCAAATCCGTTGCGTTTTTTTTGGGACACCCGGTACTAAAGTGTCTGAAAGCATACTGACGTTGCATCATGTGAAGTGAAAGCGTCAGTTGAGAGAAATACAATCTTCTATTCTGATCGACGGAATTTCTTGAAAAAAGTGGTTACCTTTCGAATATCACTGTTGGAAGACATTAGTTTCAATGTTGCCTTTTCGACTAGAATCTAGAAAAAGAAGGTCTAATCTTAATCTAGACACCTCATTTATTAAAACTGGTTATATATGAGTGGAGCTATAGCGATTTGAAAAGAATATATTTGGTTCCTGTAAAGTGTAATAGGCGTTGCAATGCACCAGGTGTACCCGGGTGTTCCGAAAGGCTTCCGCAGGTTGATAAGACGTTTTGGACACAGCTGAAACAGAGGTACCCTGGGTACCAGACTCTTCTGGTACCCAGGGTAAAACAGAGGAAACCGTAAAATATTTATATTCCATTTTCCCAAGGTTAAACTAGTTTTCGCATTGTTACATTTAGTTTCTGACGCCCTAGTTCTTTGCTATATCTCGAGGTCTCATTGAGTTATGTGGGCTCAGAATTACCAGATTTTGGTCAAGGACATACCCAAGGGGTGAGCCCTGGGAGCCGCAGTTCCCCTTTTTCCCTAGATTTGTTTTTGAATGAATAATTGTCTTCATCACCAGTCATCAGATCGTACCAGAATACATGAAAGGGAACAATCATCGGCTCCCCCTTTCGAATTCATGGGTACATCGCTGATTTTGGCAGGCTTAAAAGTAGGCCTGGATAGTACGTGCAGCTTCTTAACTGTCGCTGCTTATAGATTCCGAACATTTTTTTCTTAGGCAAAGAAGTTTCCAAATACAGAGTGATCTTGTTAAGTTTGATCTGTCCAGATAAAAAATCGGGACCATGCTTTAGAACATTCTTCTTATATGCCCTTATAAAATGAAGTTTTATATGTACTTACAATTGGAAAAATATAAACTTACCCTTCGAGATAGATAACAGATGAAGTTTGCAAGAAAAATATCAGGGGCTCAGTATATCAGTTAAGATATTAGATATGCGAAAATAGATATATCAAATGTGCTACTAGAACTTTAGGAGGCGCTTGTTTGAAAGAATCTACAGAGGAGAATCTTCTTGGCATAAAATTTGATCGATCTCTTTCCTTCAAACAACATGTCAAATCTCTATGTAAGAAAGCCAGCCAAAAACTTCATGCTCTTAACCGAATATCGTGTTACATGGACACAGAAAAACAGCAGCAACTAATGCGTGCTTTCATATTATCCCATTTTAGCTATTGTCCACTTGTTTGGATGCTCTGCGATAGAACCTTGAATGAATCAAAGAATAAATCACGTTCACGAAAGGGCTTTTGCGCATTGCACAGAAAGATTACGAACATGATTTTGGTTTTCTCCTGGAGCAAACAAATTCAGTACCCATCCATATAAGAAACCTACAGTTGCTTATGACTGAGATTTTTAAAACAAAATTAGATCTAAGTCCAACTTTTATGAAGGATATTTTCACGCAGCGGAACACTGGCTACGACTTGAGGCATGGGACCGACGCGCTGCTTCCAAAAGTACGCACTAAGTCCTTTGGAATCGAGTCTGTAGCTTTCCTTGGAAATAGGATGTGGCAGCTGCTACCACACGAGATAAAAGACTCCAGCACCCTTCAAATTTTCAAAAAGCAAATAAGGTGCTGGAATGGTGATAAATGCAACTGTAGGCTTTGCAAAACATATGTACAACAGGTTGGGTTCATAACAGGATAGTTAGTGAAATTACTGTAATTATACATATACATATTTTTTTAGATTAGATTGTAAATTTTGTAAATAAGTAGGCCTTAATTAGCTGTAATTTTAGCTATGGTTCTTGTTTCAGCCTACTTTGTAAATAGATTAATGATGATGATGATGATGATGATGAACTTCAAACGTGGGTTTGAAACGTACGGAGACATTTTTGGAATACCTTGATTCCTACAGTAAATCGTTATTTGAATTTCACAAAAACTTCAATTTGCAGGAAAGTCTGCCAGAAAACGCATCAAAACAATTGAATAATGATGACGTCATGAAAGAATTCACAATTACACTGATGAGAGAGCTTTTTGTTGCTGCAGTTGTTCTTCAGAAGGACAGGATTGAAATGAAGAATTTGGTGAATGGAAACCAAGTCATATAGACAGAAAAGAAATATAACATTTATTGAATTATCATCATTTTGATGGAAATATGAATCACTTAGAAGAATTTTAGATTATGAAATAAAATAACTGAAATATAGAATTTATAAAATGATTTATTTAACAAAAATTGCTAGAGATATTTGTATGACTTGACGGATACGAGCTGACATTGAGAAAGGTGCGGCAGGGCAAGAAATGAAGAAGGTAGAACATGATATGGCAAAACATGACATGGCAAAACTAGAAATAACTTTCACGACACAACACGGCATGTAGCATCATTACACGTTTACACAATACGGCATGCCATGACATGACATGACATGACATGACATGACATGACATGACATGACATGACATGACATGACATGACATGACATGACATGACATGACACGACACGACACGACATAACACGACACGACATGACATGACATGACACGACACGACACGACGCGACGCGACACGACACGACACGACACGACACGACACGACACGACACGATACAAGAAGACCACGTCAACGACAACGGCAACGACAACGGCAACGACAACGGCAACGACAACGACATGTAGCAACATATACGTTTACACAATAACAGCACGACATGCCATGACATGACACGATATGATATGATATGATATGACACAACAAGACACGACACGACACGACACGACACGACACGACACGACACGACACGACACGACACGACACAAGAAGACAATGTCGACGGAAACGACAACGACAATGACATGTAGCATCATTACAAGTTTACACAATAACGGCAGGATATGCCATGACACGAAATGACACGACACGACATGATACGACACAACAAGAAGACAGCGACTTACGACAAGGACAACGACGACATACAGTAACATATCAAATTACAAGACATCACACGACACAACATTACCTTACATGACATTTGCCTGACATAACTTGGACAGAACATAACAAACATGTATGACAAAAGTATGACAGAAGATAAATCGTGCAAGAAGCAATTCATTTTGTTTGACTTGAATTTGATATAATCAATATCAAGGAAATTTGGAAAAATAAAATGATTCGTACATGAAATGATGAATTTGCTACAAACTTCTCACTTGAGTCTTCATCTTTCCACAGGCCTAAATCGTATCTTTCCATGGGTAGTCAGACACTGCAGTTGTGCTTGACTCTCACAGCTTCGTTCTTTTGCGGAGGAAAACAGTACTTAATACTATGGAGGAGCTCCGCAGACCTATAAACATTATTCCTCCTACATAGAAGCACACCAGCATGATTTTCATAACGAACGACCCAAACAACTCAGAAGAAACCAAGCCTCAATACTGACATAAGCCCATTCTTCCTCTTGTCCTGACGAGAATTTGGCCCTCTCCACTAAAGTATTCCCTTCATGATTTTCATAACGAACGACCCGAACAACTTAGAAGAAAGCAAGCCTCAATATTGACATAAGCCCATTCTTCCTCTTGTCCTGACGACAATCTGGCCCTCCACTAAAGTATCCCCTTTTGTTATGGGCCAGCACCCGCTGGGTCATTGACAGCAGCTGCAGCACGCTTGTTCCAAAAACAATATCATATGGCAAGTTTACAGAATCTTCTTTGCCTCTAGCACAACACTCGAGTAGCACTAGCACTGGCAAATGGCATCAAGTACGACCTCTTTGCTATGTTAGTGAAAAAATTGTCACCGTTTGAAAGACCACAGCTCCCTGTGTGTTACGGCAATAATGTTGGCTAGTATATCGCTCAATTGTGAATATGTTCAAATCAATTTCTTAAAGTTTCGTGACTGAAATTGGTCATTCGTTTGGAAATTATAAGGAATCTTCTCGAGAGTGCCCCTCCAAGAAACTTTCAAAAAAGCCTCCAATCAAAATCACGACCAAATTTTGCCAAAATTTCTGCTTTGCAGCAATGACTTTGACGCATTTTATCACGTGTTGTTCTCTTGGGAGGATGAATTCGCCCCCGGAATAACGTTGATATGCTTGCAAGGGTTGAAACTTTCATTATCCCAAAGGGATAGCGCCTGCTAATAAAGTATGTAAAAGCAAGGTAAAAGTCATTGCGGCAAGGCAGACAATTTGGTCGTGATTTTAGGCCAATTTTTGTGATTTCTTCGAGTGGCTTTTTGTGAAAATCTCTCATAATTTTAGAATGGAGTGGCCGCTTCCGTCAGTTAAATTTGTAATATATTAGAACATCCAGGGAGCCGTGACTTTTCAAGCACGGATAGCATTTATTCACCCGGTAGAAATTGGCATTTGAATCAGATTTCGAAGGCTCAAAAGACCGATGACCAACCCAAGTGTTTATTTTCATTGTGTACAAAACTACTGTTAAAACGTGAACATAGACGAATGCGTTAAAGGGCATATGTCATGAAGCTGATTGGTTCATGCAATACAATTCTCTCTATTGTTTATTACAAAGCACAGGATCGAGGCTGCATTTTCATTGCAATGAAAATTCATGAAACAGAATGGTAAAAAGTCACGAAACAATGGAATTCCCCTCCAAACTAGTTTGTTGTATCGACCAATTGCTAACGTGACATATGTGCTTCAAAGCTGGCGGCAGGCTACTTTCGTTACAATGATCCTTTGCGTCACATCGTAAATCAACCAATCAAATCATGTAATTTTATTTGAGACACAAGCCATCATGGTAAACAATTTCCGGACACCAGTTTGGATATGGATATCTTGGAAAATTTGGTAAATTAAATTCTGTGCCAAACATCGAGGTGGTAGACGGTTCAATGTATTTACGGGGGCTGAGAGGGAAAATGACCGCTAATCTGGTCAAAATTCCAGTTAAAATGTTTGTTCACTGTATACTTTTAAGGGGTAACTGCCCCCACGCTGCGTATAGCCTTGAAGGGGATCATATAGCAAGTGTACTTTGAAAAAATCTAGTAAAAATATAATTTTGTTTAGATAAATCCCAAAGTCTATAAAATATTTTTTGATACTTTTTCAAAGTAATAATATGACATTTCGATGTTTGTAGAAAACTTGAACAAAGGAAAGAAATATACTGGTAACATTTCGTGAGAAATTCATATTAGCCAAAAATCTGCTTGATTGAAATTCAACTAATTCTACTACATTACAAATTATTTACATCGATCTTCGAAATTCGTCCGATATAAGTTATAGAAACGCATGTTTATTTACAATATAAACAACTATCACAACATCTCAAATTTACACGTCAATTCTAAAAAAACATTTACAAAAACCATAGCCATAAAAACATACAAAGTCAAACAACACGAGGTAACAAGCCTAGACTCGCATTACCACATAGATTTCGAATCGAGGTTCTGGTTAGCCTGTGTCTCAGGGTCTGGAACCCAGGACACAGGATAGGTTCTGGTGTGAAATGAGGTTTGTGTTTGTCAAAATGACTTCACTAAAAGGGTACAAGTTCCTTAGTAGTTGATTTGCCCTGTACAGAAATTTGAACGAACATCTTTTTGGCAAACAGTGGAACATTTTGATCTTGTTGAGGAGCAAATCACTTCTTAAATCTCAGGGAAGATGATGAGCTTTTTTTAGATGATAGTAAACCACTGTAAACTGAAAGGATTTTTTAGAGACTATCAAGGAATTTGCTGCAAAACGATTTTCGAAGAAGGTATCTTTTGCAATTGATTCTCTATTTACGATTTGGTTTCTTTCCATAAAATCACAAAGAATTTCTCAGCCCGCTGCCATGAATTTTTCAGGGTTTATGGGATGCGATATTCATTGTTAAATTTGAAAACCAAAAATTGTTTAAACCAAGAACCTTTCCTCGAACTACATAAATGTTACTGTACAACTAAAAACAATGTGAATTCCCTAAGCAGACTGCCATGGTCTCCAGAGTCTTTGATTAGGATTTGAAACAGATATTTGTTTCTTTTGATCGAAAGTGTCCTGTGAGCTGGATGCTCTGTTCTCTAAGTAAAGCGCATTTCGAAGTTCTTTTGACATTGTTTCCGTCGATGTTTGCATGTAGACTGGACTAGCAGGCGGAGATGGGTATGCGGACATTATCGGCGAGAAACTTGGCTTTGTCGCTGTGAAGGAGATTTCGTTTGGTTTTGTCTGGTTAACCATCGTAGGTCCAGGGGTGATTTCCTGAGGTGTGGCAGATATGTGGCTCAACATTTGAGCTTTGGCTTGCGGGCTAACCTCTGTGGATCGAAGTAAATATAGTTGAACTTCACGTGCACATTCGTTGTATCCTGCGATGAAATGACGTTGTTGGTCCATTTCTGAAGGAAAAGCGAAAAGTTCGATTAGTATTCTAGACCATGAGAACATAAATGGGGCATACAATGACGTCACAGATTTGGCCACGAGCCCTCGCATAAGTTGATTAATTTCAATTGTTGAAAGAGCGCCAATTGTCCATAGGGGGTCCGTAGTTACAAAAAAGGAAATGAATGAAGTTGTGGAACAAAAGCCTTTATCAGAAAACACCGGGCCAGCTCTTTGCGACAGTCTACACAAAGAAGATTCGGAGCGATTATAGAATGCAGGGCCCACTCATTAAATGAATGGCGAATGTCATTAAATGAACGGCAAATATCATTAAATGAACGGCAAATATCACAATGGGACCTGGATTCTATAATCAGGCAGAAGAGTCTATTAGCAGCTAACACCTTTCTTGTTGCATGCTGAACAGGCTTGGGCACATTCATCGTGGAAATTTGGCGCGAAAAACTCGATAGCAAACAGGTGTCCAAAAGACAATTGAAATATCAGCCCATTGTCTTCATCATATTCAAACACAATAAAATCAATAATAGAGAATTGTCATTGTTCTTGTTGACCAACTGCGAAGTGCTCTCTTCAAGTTCAAGTTTGTTTAAAAAGATACATTTTTCTCAATAAAGCATTCTGATCCCTTTTGTTTTGATTTCCCTCATCTCATAATCATTATGTTGTTCTTCAATAACCCCTAATAACCCCAGGTGTGTCCCACTATGTTCGCGTTCCAACAGACAATGACCTGGCATTTGCTGACGTGCGCAGACAATTTCCCGCCTAAATTCAAGGAACAAAGAGATCGCTCGATTTGCTTTTCTTGCCATTTAACTTTTATTTACACATTGCTCATGGAACAATTGCAATTCGATGCATAGACACCGGGCCTAGCCTGATAAGCTCGTGGCAGGCTCGTGGCTTGAAAGAGGGGACATCGCTTCCATGCAAGTATGCAAGCAAACAATGTGCCTAGACATGCCCGCGCGGCGCGCGTCAAAAGAAAATGAACGAACACGCTGTCATGTTACAAGATGGGCTTCATTCTGTTTTCATTAGCCTACCTTTACTAAAATTGAATCAAATTCTCTCCAAATGCTCGTGGTTTTCACAATTTTGCGAACGCATTTTGTTGTTAACTGCAGCAAGCAAGAGCAAGCAAAAAGCACTTGCCAAGACGGTGCCCTCCCACTATTCCCCATTGTCTTCCACGCTATGCACTCAATCATTTGAAAGTTTCAGTTTGGAAACATGGAAATTTATTCGTGTGGTCCTAGTTTTGCACTGAAAGGCAATTCGCAGCAATGTCACAGCACGTGAGGGCCGCCCCTCCTACTAGTATGACTTACATACAAAAACTTATAGGAGTCCTGGTTTTAGTCCTAGTTCAGTCTTGCATGTCCCACAAGGTCGGTCTGAGACATGGTTGACCTAAAGTTGCCCTTTCACTGCCGATATCTCTGTAGCTAAATACACGAGACAGTCGAATTAAACTGTACCGTATGATCGTATCGTATCTTGTTCTCTAGCTAGCTGCACTACTAGACCTGCATTCATGACCTTACGAAGTCCTCTATGGTACCAAGGTTCGAATGTACATGCATGTCATGTGCAAAGGGTTTCATCTCCATGCTTTGAAAGTCAAGGGCCTTTGATCAGACAAAAACTGTGGCAAGAACTTCTAAATTCCCAAATAAAACTTACCATTAACAACAGGCTGTTCGCCAGCTCCCATCGTCAAAGTTTTGAGGTAGTTGACTGTCAGTTCGAGAACATCAGCCTTTTCCATCTTGTTGAACTTGGAGTGATCTTTGTTGAGTGACGAAAGCACCAACGTTTTGAGTTCAGTCAGACTTTCGTTGATTCTTGCACGTCTTCGTCTTTCCATTAATGGCTTGCTGAACTGCAAAGAAAAATTTAACATTTGTCAGAAAAACTGTTGAAAAACACAAGAAAGTGAACAGAAAATGTAGCATTAGGAAATAAAGTGCAATTAGGCTTATGTCATGAAATGTGGGTCCTTCCACCCTTTTTGAGAAATGTTCTAGATGAAACTGCTCAAGTCTCAAATTGCAAAAGCATGAAATCTCCATCACTCCTTGTCCTTGAGGTGTAGGACCTGCATCTGTACAAAACACTCTCTACCATTTATGTAAATAAAGAAAATGTACATGTTCTAGGAACTAACACTTGATAGTGTTAAAATCTTTTCCCAAGAGGCCTTCTTGAGGTGTTTCATGTCCCAAGAGACCTTCACAGGGTGTTTCGCACACAAAGAGCTCTGCGTCAAACTTTCTACACTGGCCTTCAGTTTCTCTCAAAAAGAAACAAAAAAGTACCAAAAAGTGTACCAGTCCTGTACCTTTTTCTTATTAAATACATCTTTGGCTAATTCTTCGCTTGTTGGCTTCATGTTTAGGCCTAGACAATTCTAGTAACAAAACAATATACAGAGTATCTCAATTTGACACGATTCAATTTTTTCCTGTCCTCTTTCAGCGCAATTCATTCGAAGTGTGTCGTTCGCGTGGCCCCTTTCCTCTTATAGTCAAGCGCGCGCTATAGCGTGGGAAAAGTTTGCTAGCTGATGGCCAAAATGGAACTCTTTGCTCCTAATTGGATTAAAGAGTCAACCGCATTGAGGCATAGCCGTGGGACCGCTTCGCTCTGATTGGTCAATCTCCTTTCAGTCGCGTGCAACACCTTGATATTTACATAACAGCACTGCTGGGACGTCGAAAACCGTGGGAACCCTCGATCCTGATTGGCTAACAAGCAATGAATAGAAACAAAAGAGCGGCCACAATGAAGCGATTATGCTTGTTGAAAGAAAGCCACAAATGTAGACTGGCTTTCCCATAAACCAAAGCTATTATCGCCTTGCAAAAGGCCTATTCAATTCATATTCGCTTTTGAAATCAATCATATTGATTAGGGCTGATAGTTTATCTTTTTCAACCGAATTAAATGGGCTTATATTGTGCTGTGTTGTTAGCTTTAGACAGTGTTGTCATGTGATGCTCGAGAGTAGTGAGGAAATTTCGAATACAGTGAAATCCAGACCATGAGAACGAGAACACAGGATCCCTGGACATGACAGTACTACGTATGGAGCACTATATTGTGAGACGGACAAGTTATGTAGTGTGGACCAAGGTATACAGTTCTGTTCAAGACAAAGCGATCTCGCGGCCCTAATAATAGATTTCACACCTTCAACTCAACCGTTTGCTTTGCTCTCTTTGTTAACTGTTTGATTTGAATGAAGGTCAGATGACGGATCAACCTCGTCCCCAGGACCTTTTTTTTGTCCGATTGATTTGATAATCTCTGAGGACTACGAATACAATGGAGTACAACTGGTTATATTTAGATTGCCCAGGCCTCTAATTTAAGTTGCTTTACACGCTTTTTATATATAAGAAGAAACTGGTTTAATTGAGTAGCCTGTATTCCAGACACTGCAAAAAAATTGGGGTCTGAAACACAGGCTACGATTGAGAGATTCTAATCTTTTTTAACTTTTGACTGCAAAATGCTGCAAACAATTGGTAGCTTTTTGCCTTGATGTCCTGTGCATGGCATATTCATGGTGACAATATCAATGCAAAATGCAAGCCCTTTGTCGATAAGAAGGCTCATGTAACCATAACGCAATTTTAGGCCCTGAAAATAAGAAAATAATTCGAAAACTTTTACTACTAAAACAACGAAATTTTCATGCAAAATTAAGAAACTTTTAGTACTAAGTGCTGATCCAAGTTTCTTATATGAAAAACATGTATATCTCCGTCATTGGTCTTCAAGATGTGAAATCAGTGAATCTATTCTTGGGGCACTTTGCCACAGTCATGGTCAATAGAGATACAGTCCCTACAGTATTATTCCAGTCTTCTTTGTGTAGCAATTCGTCATGAAAGAATACATCGAATTGCCTATCATTTCATTTAGGCTTACACACCAGAATTTCAAAGAATAGTTTCCACCGGTTTACTCGCTATAATGAGCAATGCAGAAACAATGCAAAAGCAATAACTGGTGAAAGTCAGGTGAAGGTGAAGTTGCGGTTTTTACCTTTTTAGCGCCAAGCGCTGGAATCGCAGAAATTGAATAGGCCTATTCGAGTCCGCAACCCCTTGTCATGACGCTCAAGTGGTTGGGCTCTACCTGGGATTGAAACCTGTCCGCCTGTTTGTTCTGGCTCCCAGGGGGGGGGGTCACTTCAATAGGCGGATGACGGGGGTGTGCCATACCTCAAAATTTACGGGCCTTTCAAAAAAGATACCCTAGAATTGTGACCAAAATTCGAAATTCTAACAAAGTACCTGACATCAGATTAAATTCAATACCCTCAAGCATTTTTCTTCCAAAATGACACCCCAAAATTTATGTTCATTTGTGATGTTACCAAAAATGACATCCTAAAATTTATTTTCAGTCTGAAAAAAGGTACCCCAAAAAATGGCACATCCCGTACTGGTACGTATGGTAGTGACCCCCCGGGTCCTGGCTGCAATGTCAGAGGATCACACCACTGCGCCACAACAACTCAGCTTTGAATCATGACCCCAATCACAGCAGCTACGATCCTGAGATCCTTTCCCATTCCACGTTTCTTTGGTATGGCTTTTACCATATGTCAGGAAATGTTGTGTTTTATGATCAATTCATTACCCGTTATTTGTGCTATTTTCGGTCGTTTACACATTTCAATGCATTGCGGTTTTCAATAACATTAACAAACACGTGCCTCTATTGGGAAACACTTGATCATAAATGGTCAGTATGTTGTAGCATTCCTCTATGCTCCTCCTCAGTAACAAAGAGCATCTGCTCTGGCATATTGGTCATGTGATTGCAAGGGTGAATTTTTTAAAACAAAGGATACTTGATATGATGAAGACAAAAGGATTTGGCAATCTCAAGAATAGATTTCTGTTTATCTTGATTTGTTAGAATGTATTCAGAGGTGTGAAATCCTTTCTTTTGAAAGGCAAATCGCTTTGTCTTCTCAGAAACCTAAATATTTTGTTTTACAAAATTCGCCCTTGCTAGTCGTGACTTATCTTCAACATTTTAAAATCCTTTCTTACGTAAGCGATGAAATATACTTGCCTTGCGTAAGAAATAAAATACTTGGGAAAAGATGAGATTATTGCCCAATAATTTGCGATTTATCATATTGTTAGAACTGATAGCTGATTGGCTCATTAGACAATTGCAATAAAATCCTATCATCTGATTGGATAATGGAAAATTCGATCGTGATTCAACTGATTCGCACTTGCGACGCATTTGCGACGAGAGGACGTCGAAATCATTCAAACATGGCCCAGATCTGCAGCAGGAGCCGGTAATCTATACATTCTTTTGGCTGACTAGCCCACAAACCCTCTCTAATTCAGTCAGTATACTTCAGTCTAAGTACTGATGCATTTTCCATCTTTCCATCCGCAATCAGCACATAATGAAAACACAGGGAAATTTTTAATGCGTGTCCGCTAGTGCAAATTAGCCTTGTAAATCTGCTCATTCTTGGGTATTGTGGACACGATTTGTGTCGATCGTGTCCACAATGCCTGGCCTAAATATTCCTAAATTAATAAATGTATTTCATTACCTTGCTTGTCTTCATTTCATTATTAGCATCTCTGTTTCCTTGCTTGGCAATCCATCCTTACTTGCTTTTGCGGTGGTTGGTTATGGCCTAATTCGAACAGAACTGCGCTGGGAAAGTTATGGTCTGAGAACTAATTCCCAGATCGACGCAGCCTTCTGACAATGCCTTGCGCTCTGTTGCTGTCCCACAATGCACTGCGAAGGGACTTTGGTTTTTAGATCATTCTTTCATCCTTATCCTGCCATAACGAGTTTCAAGAGTCCAATGGATAGGAAAATAGGCCTTCCCAGACTCGCAGAGGAAAGTAGAGTTATCTATTCTTTGTGTTCTTCTTTGAGCCTGATAGGAGAACCGCAAACAGTTACCGCCATTTTTCAGCTGTTCATGTTGTCTTTCTCATACGCGGCGCGCAAAGCCTAATGGTTAGCAGAGGGTCCTTATGTCGTTGCAGTCGCTGGAGTCGCAGGGGCTTGGAGACGAAAGACTCAAAAGACCCAATGAGACTGTGGACTGTGATCCTGTTTACACGATGACGGTAGGATTTGAAAGCGATTCTACCGGCATCGTGTCAATACCGGGGCAGGGCCGTAGGAAGAAGCTTCGGATTGGAGGGCAATTGTTCTTAAAACAATAGAGAACAATACATCTAATCAATTCGTGTGATATAGCACCATTGTTTTCAAAATTATTGGGGGGGGGGCTTGAGCCCCTGCCCCCCTGCCTACGGGCCTGACGGGGGTCTGTATATGAACGGTGGAAATAAATCCTCAACGACCTTGACGAGCCCAACGACTGAGTTTTTGCCGTTCATATTCATTCATTGATTCATTCGGGCATTTTGAGTTGTTCGTCCCAAACAACTCTACGGACCCAGCAACTCATCAAGTGACTTCAATTCAAACTATGACAACTATGCTTCAACGCACAAATCAAAGAGCTATTGTCACTATCTAAAAATCAAACTTGGCCTAACCCACAGTTGGAGTAGCTGGACGCAAACTTTGTTATCAGTTCAGGTACTGCAGTGTGAATCCATGGTTTCCACCTTGGCCAAATTTAATCTTCAGACAGTTTGAAATTTCTATATATATATATATATATGCCCCGAAAGGACTCTGGGTGACAATGAAAGAAGGCCATCTTTTTTTAAGCACTGAGGACACCATCCAAATTGACTTAATTCATATTCATCATCTCCTGGGAAGGGTCAACGTAGACTAACTACTTCAGTCCCAATTTCCGCTTCCGTTGGTTGAATTGGATAACGGCACTTGCGTCCATCTATCAATAGCGATAACTACGAACGTGTAATCAGTCTAGGGTCAACGTTGCATTTGAATGGATTTTGCAGCAAAAGGTCAATCCCTTCTTCATAGCAAGCAAATCCATCCCTTGACGCTCTCTTCCACATCCAGTGCAGATTCTTTTGGTTAGCGAAAAAGTCTAGTACCTTCAGGGAAGATGAATAAAATTTTATAAATTCCTCTTTCAGAAGCTTCAAAATATTAGAGTTGTCCTGATCTTTTTTTTATCAATTCATATTTTTAAACGATATCACATCAGTACAAAATTAAACTACAAAAGTTACAAGTTTGTTATAAATTAATAACGAAAAACAAAATTTAAAACTAAAAATCTTGACGACTAGAAGCATTATTTCATTGTACCATTAAGTCCTTGTGGAAGGACCTAACCAACTATTCATCGTTTTGGGTATCTCAAGAGCCTGGATGTAGTCTTCTACTTCTAGTCCCTGCAATTGTGCTTGTTGAAACTTCTCAGTACCCTGGGAACCACAGACTCTCTGAACTATCATCATTTTGTACCCAGGAAAACTTCTCAGAAGGAAAACACCCCAGCAGTCTATGTAGTTAGGTAGAGTTGGAATAGTTTTGATAGATTTCTGATCTTTTTGAAACAAATTAAATCAATGTATCTCATCACTCACATGTTTAAGCTTAGAGTGCAAAACAGCATAGTAGAATTTCTTCGATCATTTTCCTGCAAAACCATGGGTAGTTAGACACTGCTGTTGTGCTTCTATGGAGGAGCGCTGGATAATATGTATCTGCGGAGGAAATATTGGTTTGTACTGCGGAGGAGATATCGAAAGAACGATATCTCCTCCGCAGTACTAAACAATATTTCCTCCGCAGATACATATCATCCAGCGCAGCGCTCTTCCATAGAAGCACACCAGCAGTGTCTAACTACCCATGGCAAAACTTGAACTTTTTCCCACTTCTTTTTGCATTGAATCACTAAAGCCTCTGCGTAGCAATTTGCCTCGTATTGAGTTCAGCCCTAAAGCGCGGTCTTTCTCCACGGCTGAAGAAAATTCAACCTGAACTTCCTTTCGAAGCAACTTTTCAGCAAGTTTGGGCAACTAACCCTTCCTAGAACAGCCACCGCACAAACAAGAAAGAGATGACAGTTTCCTGCATCAAAAAGATGTAATTTTCTGCCGCTAGAAAGAAGAGATGGCGTACGAATCGATCACAGAACTCGATGGGCCTAAGCAGCATCATCATGGCAAAGTCGTTCCCAGTCCCAACAATAAACAGAGTGATGGCCCTTCTAATTTTCAACCTTTTCGTGCTACGGCTGTGAAGGATGCAGGAAAAATATTCGGGAGAAGGAAGAGTTCTCAAAAGACTTTAAAATGGGTTTTGATCAATCTGATGTTTGCACTGATCTTTCATAATGGAGTGTAAGGCAAAATTATTTTGATTGGAAATTTCTACGCACAAACAGTGGCAGGTGTGCAGAGTATGGCACTTACACTCCAGGGACTTCAGTAGGTTATTCAAAACCAGTGGCACAACTCCTGCCCTGTTGGAACCCATGGTATTGACGGTCCACGCCGGAGATTTTTGCCAAAACGATGGAAGAACAATAGATTTTCATGACTCCACGCGCCAGAGATAATTTGGACCCTGAAGCCTCCTGTACAAAAATACAAGGCTAAACTTGGCCTTGTACAGGCCAAGTTTTAGCCTTGTAGAGGGGATTATGACCTTGTTATGACCTTGTACTAACCTTGAAAGAAAATTACAAGGCTATCAGTAAGATTCCAAACTGCAATCAGTCTAACACAAGGTTTCCACAAGGTTTCCACAAGGCTAATTATTTTTCAAGCCATTTACAAGGTTACAGCAAGGCTATTCCAGGCTATAACAAGGTTACAAGGCCATAACTACAAGGCTTGTACATGGCTATTACATGACCTTGTATTTTCGTACAGGCTGATTCCAATACCATTTTAAGACAATCTCAAGGCAATCTGTGTAGCCACAAACATTTTCATTGTGGAGTATCCACAGACCCTTTTTATTTTTGGCTCACCTTCAGTCTTGGGCCAGGCCCCTCCATTGTAGAATTGTCCCAGTCCTAATTTTTCAGCCAGCCTGCATCTGGTAGAAGGGAGCTTATTCCAATTTTAACAATATGTATTGAAGTCTAAGACACGTTCACTATTCACACCAGTGCAGATTTGTTGCATATTTTCATAACAAAGTTTACGTACAAAGGAGGTGGATCTTTATAACCAAAGGAGTGGGTACTTTTGTTCTAAAATTTGACTCAAAGATATTTTTAGGTATAGTAATTGCCCCCAACCACTTGTTTCGCTAAAGGCCCCACACTGCTCTGTTACGCTATTGTTAAATTTAAAAACAATAGAGAACAAAATAAATCTATCCTTGCACACTGGAGATCTCATTGAATAGTGCCATTCTCTGCAGACTGGAACAATGCTGGTCAAATTTAGATAGTTGGTAAAGTCTGGGAACCAGCATTGGTTGCACTGACCAATGTTTACTGCAATCCTTAATGATTGCAAAGCCTTTAGCAATGCTCCCACCTCAATCTTTACTTATTCCAAGCTGTACTGTGCAATCACGTCACAATTGAAAGAATGAATATACTGAAGATCATCATGGCTTTTCACAAACTAGAACCTTTTTTTCTAACTGAGACTTGATCTATTTCAGGTTCCAACAAATATCAGAACGATACACTGAAGTGACTAACAAATACATTGTTTATATTGGTAAGTTTAGTTTGCATGTCAACAAAAGATCTAATAATAATAATCGCTATTGAATCTGGTTGAATTTTGTCAACATGAAAGGTATTAAAATCATCACATGTCGTGTCATTCAATGTATCATTCAATAATATAACATGTCATTCAATTAAGGTACATCAGTTTTATACTAAATAGAATGTATATTCACAACTATAATTAATGTAGAAATTTATTCACATAAGTTTCATGCATCATTAATTTCCTCTGAAAGGTATTTTGGGTCACTTATTGTCAAATATTATTTACACAAAATTATGGAGACAGATATTGCATGTTGATGTGGAATCTGCCGCAGGCGGAGAAGGCGCCCAATGATGGATTGTCAAATATAATTCTTCAGGCTCTCATTAATACAAACCCTTTTTCATGTTTCATTAAAGGGCTTGCCAGGTTGTAGTGAAAATTGAGAGCTTGTCAAGAAAAGATCAAAGCCCTGATAACTAACTTAGCCCTATTAATTTTGCCAATGAATTATTTCTTTCAGACTACTTTCTCAGTTTTGTTTTCCTTTGGAACACATTGGTCAATCTGTATGTGTACTTACTACCAAGCATCAAGAATGAAACTGTTGTTGTCAGTCCAGAACAGAAAAGGCTCCTTAAGATTTCTGATAATGGTATGTAATGTAGTTTTGAAAAGGGCAAGGGGACAAGAGGTGTGGTTGCCCCCAACAGTGGGTAGAACAAATACTTTTGTTTGGAAATGATCGAGATCGACAAATGCCTTTAAATGAACAATAGCTTTGCCTTCTAACATTACTTTTTCTGTATGATTTTCCAAACAACCTATACACTTTTCTATGGTGGTCAATAGCAACCTGTTGAGGCAATGCCTTCATGTAAGAATCCTCTCAAATCCTGAGAAATCATGAAACTCCAAAAATGTTTGCAGTTGCGTGACAAATTGGTTGGTGTATTGCCTTTTAATTAAGTCAATTGACCATGCATATAGCATTGTGTTGCAAATCAAAAATAAGATTTTATCATCATACTTTCAATACTGCACATGCGCTGACTTCTGGGGGTAAACCACAGTGATATACAGTAAAAACCCATGTATTAATAAGAACCTACAATTTTGCAAGTCAGCCTGACTTATGTTTTGGGTACTTATTGGGAAATAAGGCTGTTCAGGTTCTTAAATTGGTTCTTATTTCATTCAGGGTTTTGGGAACTTCTTTCCTTTAGAATCAAGCTTCAGGCCTATTATTTACTGTCAGTTCACATCACTTGAGTTTATGAGGTATTATTCACAACATCAGTTTGTGGAAGAATCGTAAATTTTTATAGAATTCAAAGAAAAGCTTTCAAAAGCTTCTCATCAGATAATATGCACATTTCTGATTATTCCACAAACTTCTGTTGTGAACAAGACCCCGTGATGTCTACAAATAAGAACCTATTTTAAATTTCAGGCTAAATGGGTTCTTATACAATGGGGGTCTAATTGCAAATTTTCAGCCTGCAGGTTCTTAATCCACTAGGTTCTTACACACGGGTTTTTACTGTAATGTCATTGATATCATTTGAGAACCACAGTAAGGCCTGCAAAATTGTTGAAAACAACAAACGAACAACAAACAAACAAACAGAATCTATTGGGAAGCTATTGTGCAGGAATGTTATGCTACTTCACAGTAACTAGTACTAGCACTATACTAGTACTAATAACCCGTAAATTTCCCTTCCAGACAAATCGTTTGTTTTGAAAAAACATGTCACAGAGCAAATTCAAACGACACCAACAACAAGAACAGCTTCTTGGCCCAAAAGAAGGCAGACATCTCAAACAACACCAAGTGGCACAATTGTAAGAGAGACAACTCCAGAAAGAGGTCCTAATCGTTTTACCCCAGCGATGGTACAAGATTTTAGAACAAGTCAGTCACCATCTACTAAGGTAATTTGCTTTTTTCCTTGCTTTTAGGAGGTGTTAGATTTTTAAGGACTTTGAAAATGGCATTAAGTAAATGTACTATTTGCTGAGCATATTTGTCCAGCAGTTCAGTTCTGTTAATTTTATTCTTTGTATTCTCATACATAGAAATCAACAACTAAAATAAAATTACACTAAACAGAATTTAAAATACTTCATATCAACTTCACAAAGAAAAGAAACTACATATAGAAAACAGTTTGTGCACATAACAATGACGTAAAGGAGGGGCTCTCTGAGTAGGTATACTAACGAGAAGGGTCCCCCTTTCCTAAAATTTTAATGAATTGTGTTAGATTGCTTCTTGAAATTATCTTTGGGAAAACTTCATGAGCAAAACGTTAAAGTGGATGACCTGAGATATATAGCGCTTGTCTATAAATAGGACAAAGAAACACCTGATACCTCCATTGTTTTCTTTAGCTTTGCTTTCTTCCGCCACTCGCTGGATTATCAAATACAATACGCTATTTATAAACCTGTGAGATCTCATCTTTTAACTCAGGTTATTCGCTTTAACATTGAAAATTAACGAGTGCTTCTTCAATAGACCTTTTAGCTATTCTACGAAAGAGTCTGGATCGAGCTTTATTTCTGTACATTTTTATGCACGAGGTTCGATCGAGTGGCATTAAAGCTTCTATCACTAAAATTCGAAACTTCTACTGTCTCACTTATGAGAAATTGCTTTTTCTCTGTTGTTCTGAGCGAGGAGTCCATTATGATTTGATCATGTATTTTGGGCCTTTTTCAATCATTTTGCAACCACAAAGTTTTAATGAATTTGAATTCACCAATTTTTCCAATGCTTGTAACAAGGCGAGACAAATCACAAAAATACTTTGATCTTTTGGCTGTCAAGCAAATATTGATTCATTCCAATCCATGCAGTACTCTTGATGCTATGAATTTTCGAAAGTGGGAACTTTTTTCTGGTTCACCCGGTACAGGGTGTCCCAAAAAAATTGTGCCCCGTTTGCCTGAAGATTGCGACAAAACGGCAAAAGATTCTCGCCAAACTTTTCCATGATGTTACTCTTCAGATTTTCAATTAAAGTTTGCTACCATCCCCATAAAAATCCGTTGAAAATGAATGCCCGAGTTACCTGAATTTCTCTGTCATGAAACTCAAGGTCATGAAACTCTCTGGAATTCTGGCAAGTTACCTGAATTTCCCTTAAAGCAATTCATTTGAAGAAGAGGGCAATAATATTTCACACGATTGATTTCAAAGTTTTTGACAATTAATTCTGAAGTTTGAACTTTAGATACTTAATTGTTTGAATGTGTTAAGTTTTTTATTTCAGCCTTCAAATAGATCTTTTGAAACAACCCCAACAACATCACCAATGCGGAGAAATACGTCTTCAACAGGAAGGTTTGTGTTGTCATTTTGCATTGCTATTCTTCCGATTCAAAGCTAATAAGAACTCATAAGAGCTCAAATCTAAAAAGCTAATAAGAACTACAATATACAATTCAACTGTGCCAATCTTAGCGGAAAAAGACACAAGGTCATCAAGTTTCCACTACGACTGGCACTTACAATATTATTAAGAGAATTAGATACAATAAGAAAACACAAATATGAAAACGGTTAAGGAAAACAAAATACAAGACATCACGCACTGGACATTGCTAACCTTGTTCAGCGTCTGAACATCAAGAAAATTTAGGTTGTGGCAAAACGACTGAACATTGTCCAGTGAACATTTGCTGGGCAACAGATATGCTCAAAGTTTTTTGGATCGAGAATTCAGTTTGTGGAAGTCTTGGGCAAACTCCCAACAGAGCACCAAGGAGCTCGTTGACTATTATTCCGAGATAAAAACGGAAGAAAACCAATAGAAACGCAAGGCAATGGGTGAAGATACTATGAATGAATGAGAATGTTTGTAAATGACATGAAGGAGTTGCCAATGGAGGACAAGCTTAGCTTGGAATGAAAATATGTGAATAAAATCGTCCACTATTTCATTGCAATGCGCGTGCGTAAACTGGACAATGTCCAGTGGAGTGGCAAAACGACTGAACATTTTTCCACAACATTTTCAAACAAAAGAAGTTTAATCTTGTCCACTGAACAGTTTTGACTGTGGACTTGCTACAAGTCTCTCTCGCGGAAAAAATGAGAGGAGGAAAAAAAGCGAGAGTCTCTCTCGCTTTTTATCCTTCTCTCGTTTTTCCGCTGGAGAGACTTGTAGCAAGTCCACGGTTCTTCAAAGGAACAAACATTGTTCCGTATCCTCAATGCCTGGAATTACAGAGAGTTGGTGACTCTCCTCACACTTTGTAGCAGGTTCGGCAGGGCGGGGACTCGAACCATCAACCTTCAGATTGGTAGTCAAGCATGCTACCTCTGAGCCATCCCCGCTACAGTTTTAGCTTTCTTTTAAAACTAGGCCATATATCTATTTTCTTTTCCTTCACAGTTTGAAAGGATTGCAAAGTTCTCCTGGACGATCCCCAGGTATTTTATCAATTTCTATTATCAATGTTACTTGGAGAATTTGTCGATAATCGTATTTGATCCCAAATTTTCATCCTAGACAATATCGCTTTAATTTATTTTGTAAGCCATATTTCTCGAATTGATAAACATAAATTTCCTTATTGATCAAACTAAAATGCCAGTATTTAATTAGACTAAACGTATCGGGCATAACCCTTCATCAGTAGACATAACATCAGTAGACGTATCGGGCTTAACCCTTCATAACCCTTCATCATGTTTCTTCATATTTCTCGAAGCTTCTTAATTTCTACATGTGCCATTCATGGACCTTACCTCTACCACGTGGGGGGGGGGGGTTCTTCCATAGTAAAGGCTTTGTGGATTTGCGGGCCTCTAGGGTATCTTTTTGGACCGTAGTCTAGCCAGGGGCATAGTTTTTTGGCAATTTCGTTCCAGGCAAGGGTATACTTTTTGAGAGGTTTGATCCAGCTAAACCTAAATTGTTCTACTTTGTGTTGAAGAAATACCGAATTCTCGCGATTTCGTCTAAAGAAGGCCAAATTTTGGCAATTTTGGTATAGAAAAAGCAAAATTTAAGCAATTTTAGTCTAAAAATTATTCTAACCAATGTATCATTTTGAATCAAATTGGCCTGGTCAACGGTAATGCTGGTGGCAAAATCCTGCCCATCTGGCAGGGAACCCCCTCCCTCCCGTGACCTATGCCTTTAAAGAATGCTCAAATTTGCTTTTTCAAATCTTTTTGCAGTCATGCATGATGGTCAAATCACAAATTCTGATTCTTTGGATCGATATTTGAAAACACAAGAAGATAAAGAAGCCATTTCGAGAAGAGGTAAATGAAAACAATTGTTTTTGTACCAGTCTGTTTCATCTTAAATCTTTCTGTCCTTCCATTCTTTCCTAGGCCCTTCTCGTCTTTGAGGGTTAGTTTATTTGTATTTATTTGGAAAAGTAAAAGCCATCCAAAGAATAGAATAATTTAGCAAGATCTATAATATGGTGATAAGCACGCGTTTGTCTATTTCCTGGTGTGCGGTTTAACAATGCGATGATGTCATAACGTCAAAGTTAGCTGAAGTATAGAATTTCTGAAATTTTGAAAATAATAGAAGCTTCAAAGCGACAAATTATAGAAGCTTCTCATAGTAATACTACGTTAAAGTATCTGCAGTTCCTTCAAGCCAGCATAGGTTCCAAATCTTTGAATCGGCATAAAAAGGTGGGTGTAAAACTTTACAACCTATTTCTTCTAATTGAATGGCTTGCAAGGAACTTTAGCTACTTACGTATAATTCTACTGTTGCACTCTTCAGAAATTTTGAATATTTTTCAAATTACAGCGTATTTTATGTTCTAACTCATTTGAGGATTTGACGTCATCAAATTTCTAAATCATAAACCAGAAGAGTGATAGACTTGTGCTTAATACTATATTGGAAACATTCGTAAAGTAAGATTTTCTTGAAAATTATTTCATGTTGCGTCAAACAGTTTAGAAACTACAATGGTTTTCAGTTTTTTTGAAATTTTTATTTGAATTCTTGAAAAAGAAGAAAACCACTGTAAATCTGAAAATATTGAAAATTCAGAAAAGACCAACGGTAGAATTATAGCGAAATAGCTAAAGTTTCTTTGAAGTCATTCAGTTCAAAGAACTAGGTCAATGAATTTGACACCAACCTTTTGAAAAGTTTGCAACCTATGCTTTTCAAGCCATTTATTCGGAAGAAAATCGTGATCGCCAGTTATATAATCATTTTAAATACATGCCTCTCGTCCTGTTTATATTCCTGTGCCTATAAATTTGCCTATAAATGATATCTACCGGTTGGCACAAAAGCCTCTTCATACTTGTACCAGGCTGGCCCCAAATCCATCCCCGTTTAGAAAACCCACTACTACCTAGTACACATTCATCCTCCCAAAAGGGATAACACGTGCTACAGCATGTAAATGTCATTGCTGCAACGCAGGAAATTTGCTCTTGATTTTAGGCCTCTTTTGAAGGTTTCGTGAAGGGAATTTTCTGAGACAATCCCTTACGATTTTTGAAAGGAGTACATTAAAATCGAAAACTTTCGGACAAAAAACTTTCGGACACTTTTTCCAGAAATTTGGACAAAACAACTTAAGGGCAAACAATTTTTGCATAGAGTCAAAACATATGTTAAAACTAGTTGTAATTTTTATTTTTTTAATCATGTGCAAGTTAAACTAACTATATTGATACAATCAATTTCAATATTTCATCTTCTATTACAGGACTAGTAGATTATAATATACATATAAATCTACGAAATCTAAAATTAAAGTAACAAACATAACAATAATAACGTATAACGGTCTAATAACATGCAAAACAATTTTGTATATAATCATAAGAAATTTTATAATGATGTATACTTATGGATTTGGTTTTTGACGCAAAGCTTTTCTATTATATTCGGAAAGATAAACAAATTTTGCGAACATTTGAGCTATTTTTCCTTCGTCAGATATACTTAACAGTTCCTTTAAGACTTCATTTTTTTCTGAAGTGGTTACATATAGATGCATGAAGCATTCAAAAAGCAGTTTTCAAGATTGCAGATGAAAACAAGAGGTGCCTTCGTCAATTTAAGAACATTGTTACTGACAACTGCAATGTGGAAACTCATTTTCGAGCAGGTTTACCGATAACAGTATATTATTTTTTGACAGTATATATTATTTGACAGATAAAGTAGTTTGAAATGAGCTTTTATTTTGCAGTGCAAATGGAAGGGGGTCGGAGTACAGCTCAATCCTTTTGGAATTATGGTAGAGGTGCACTTGATTTTATTCCTACGTTTGGAGCTTACCAACTAGCGACCAGGTATATGCATTGTTCTTACATGTTTATCATTCTTATTTTTACATGTTAAAGTATGCTAAAGAAACTTGACGCTTTTGAATTATGGGCCTACAGGAGAATGTTGAGAATATCGTGGAAAGATAAGATATCAAGTGAAATAGTGTTGCGTAGAATACAAAGTCAAAGAATGTTAACTAAAACCAACAAGGAACGGAAACTACAGCACTTTGGTCATTTAGGTACACAAGGAACCAGGAGACCTAAAAGAATACTTGTAAAAGCAATAATGGCAGGCAAGAGGGCGAGCCAAATCATCTTAGAAAGATAAGATCAAAGCTGGAATGGTTTGAGCTATTGTTGAGGCTGTACTGATGGTCCAAGATGGAGAATCATATCATCCAACCCTCGGGAAACAGACCCGGGGGGTGGGTACATAACATGTTCAAGGTACGGGTATGTGCCACCCATATGGGTGGGTTTTAGGGCCAAAATTCTCTAAACAAGGGTTCTTTTTTGGCAAATTTTCCATAAACAAGGGTGGGATTTTACTGAAATTCGCAAAAAATGGTTAAAAGGGGCAATTTTCCGCCAAAATTTATCATAAAGGTGGGTACCAAAGCAAATTTCGGTAATTAGAAGAGGGTATCTTTCTGAAAACTGGGCGGTAGACCTCCGTCCATCCACAAGTCATGTACCCCCCCCCCCCCCGGGGGGAAACAGAGGTCGGAACATGAAGAAGAGGAAAACGATCATTTCTTGACTCTTTTACCTTTTTGACGGACGAGCATACATTTTTCTGGCGTACACGGTAAGCATATTGATGTTTTTGCATAAGAGGATCATGATGAAGTTCGCTAAGAAAGTTCTGCAATTCTTAAGATCTTTTTTCTGTTGTTTTTCTTGCAATTACCTTGAAATATTTTCCTATTTCTCTATTTCTTTTGCTTGTAAGTTTGTTTCAAATTGGATGTTAGGCTCATTGGGCACAAATCCATCCAAATCTGATATCGAATCTCCAATTTCACCCATTTTGTGAAAAGACCTGCTTGCCCAAAGTTAGCCCGACATGCAAAGTGAAACGAACCTTAGTAATTATCAGTAAAAATCGTTTATGTGTATTTTTCGTAGCCGTATATTTAATTCTAGTGTAGTTACATGTTCTCTATGTTAATGGCTGCGGAGTTGTCACGGTCTCTTGCACTCCGTGGTATCGTCCTCATAGTTTAGTAAAGTAGCTTGTACGTAGTGTCTTAAGTAGTTCGTTCTTGTAAAATTTTATATTGAATATAAAAAAAAAAAAAAAAATATTTTCCTTATTTTCGTCTAGGTCTCCCCAATCTTCTAATCTGAAGGATGACGACATATCTCAAAGTTCTTTCGACTACGAAACGGTAAATTGGTTTTTAATGATATCTTCGTGCATATGTAAACTTGTTTCATAAAATTTACAACGACCGAGTACGTCAAAAAATTCAATCGCTTGAATATGTGTCGTACCTAAAATGCTGGATCTATCAAATCAGAAATTTTAATCAATTCTTTCATCAGGATGCAGTTTAATTATTGTACACTTGTTGATCAAATGGTAAGGGATCTCCGTTATAGAACGATACGCAGTGGCCTTTATCTCTCTCAAGTGTTATAAGAAAGGAATTTCTGAATAAGTACTGACATTACCCGTGAAAAAATATGCTTTTGTGTTGTTCTGTGTAAGAAGATTCTTTGCGATTTCATCAAGCGTTCAGGGCTTTTTCGGGTTTTTCCCGGCATTTCGCATCAGAGATGTAGGAACCGGGGGGCACTGGAGGCACGTGCCCCCCACCCCAAAATTTTGCAATAAACAAAGAAGTGCCCTTTTTATTTTCAGAAAGTGCCCCTTTAGCTTAATGAAAAAAGTGCCCTTGAAGTGTCGTGCCCCCCAAATTTGAAATGCTACGTACGTCCCTGTTTGGCACGCAACATGTTTTCGTAAAATCGAATTTAAATTTTCCTATATTTTTAGAACTCATAAAACGCGAGACAAATCATAAGAACACATCTTTCTTTCGACCATCAGACAGAATTCATCTCATTCCGATCCATCTACTGGGTGTCCTATAAAAAAAGAACAGATTTGAAAAGTCTAAAGCAAGCTGTTTCATATTCATTATAAAACAATTATTACCTGACTGACGTTTCAAAAACGAGGCAATACAAGAATCCCGCCAATCCCATTGGCTAATCGCACATTTCCCGCGGTTTTCCCGTAGCCTTGTATAATACGATACAAGGACGCGTTTTTGTCACCACAGCAACTAATTTAGGCCTGTGAGATCCAGTATGGAATGTAAGTTTTCCGTGCACCGGACAGCAAAATTGTCAATGATCGGTGTGCACCAACCTGGTGTACACCGGGTGGCCCAGCCACTCACATGCGCCTGCATGCGCTGGAGACGCATCAATCTGGGGGAGGGGGGTCCCGGGGGATGATCTCCCGGAAAAATTTGGATTTACAACATTTAAAATTATGTAGAACACAACCAAATTTTGCTTTTCTTTGGTTTTCTGCATGGCCAGTATAAACAAATTGGGGGGGGGGGCTAAAATGAGGGGGTCTGGGGACGAAGTCCCCAGGAAATTTTTTGAGGAAACACCCTCTACTTGGGCTTAGAACACTTCTGGCGATCTCATATTTGCCTGTTTGCCGGCGCCATAGTAAAACCTTGACCATTTCTAATTACACTATTTTTAAAGATCAGTATCCCCAGGAAAATTTTTGAGTAAGCATCTTTTTCGTTGGCTTTTACTTTTAGAATGCCTCTCCATTCCATTATATCTTTACCGGAGACAAATTGAAAACTTGACATTTCTGACAACACTGCACAAAAAGACCACAAGGAGATGAGCAAGATGCTTTTTAGACAGAATTCATTGGTAGTATCATTGCATTGTTGAAGCTGTTGAAACCCAAAAGATTCCTAACAGAAGAGTGCACCAAAGGAATAAAATGATAGGCTTGTGCACCACAAGGTTTTTACACCATTTTGTGCACCAGATTGTGCACCAATTGACCACTCTGTGCACCGGACATGTCCGGTGCACATCACTTTCTTTCCATACTGGTGTGAGATTTACAATGAACTCAAACGACATAACAGTAACAAAATGAGTTTGATTAAATGGTATAAGTCAAAATTAGAAGCTATCAGGTAATAAAACTCATACTAACCGGTTTTGTAGTTGTACAGGAAAATATAAAGCCCTCGGTCTTATTGCACAGACCTCGCAAGCTCGGTCTGTACTTTTAAGACCTCGGGCTTTATATTTTCCTGTACAACACAAACCGGTTAGTATGCGCATATTATTTTTATTCAAATCTGCAACAATAGGATTAAATTTTGATATATTTGCCAGTGTTTTTGGTGACTTGGTTGTAAAGTTAAAAACCAGCAAACTTCAAAATTGCCCCTAGGTTAAAAGCAGAGCTGCTGCATTAACATTTGGTGAATTAACATTAACATACTATCAAATTATAAAACATGACAGTCCCTGCAATTACAGAGCATTGCTGACAAACATGCAAACACACAAGTTAGTTGGACATTAAAGGGGCTGGGTCACGTAACCGTAAACAAATCTGTTATCTTTATTATCTATATTGTTGCCCACACGCGCTGGCACGCGCCCATTGTGTTCTGCACAGATTTTGGTGGATGGGGTGAATCCACGATAAAGTTACTTCTAAAAATCTATCAATATCTTTGCAATCTTACAAGATATGGTTGTTTCGTTTGTTTCTCTCTGAAGTTCAAGAGTTCATCTTCAAAATAGCACTTTCATTTTGAGAAAAATAGTGGAAAATCTGTGTGATATGGCCTGTCAAAAAAAACTGCAAAATCGCCGTTTCGAAAGAAGTTTGTTTACTTCACGTGACCCAGCCCCTTTAAGCAGACACTTTCAGAAGGTTTTTTTCCAAACACAGTTGTGCTTTTGTGCCCATGATGGTTCTTTACTTTTTCTAAAATGACATGGCCATTATTAGAGTCGTATTTTTAATTATAAATGGACACTGAGAGCTCCCTCGAGACTGGATGAATCATGAATCAGCAAGGGATTCCTTTGTTACAGTTTCGTAATCAAGTTATGTGTTTGTCCGTAATCCTGCGAAATTGCAGTCATTGCCATGCTTTTAATTTTGCAGTATACTTTGCACTAATGCTGTGGTAGCTCTGGTTTTGCCCTGACAGCAAATTTGAAGTTTGTTGATTTTTAACTCTGCAGCCAAGTCACAAAAATTCTGAAAATATGTCAAAATTTAATCTAATCATTGCAAATTTAGATAAAAATTATCATTTGATTATTAGTTTGAAACAGCATAGGCTCCAAATCTTTAACTCAGCGAAAAAAGGTGGGTGTAAAATTCAATGACCTATTTCTTCTGATTGAATGGCTTAATAGATACTTATCTATAATTCTACCGTTGGACTTTTCAAAAAATTTGAACATTTTTGGAAATTACGGTGTATCTTACATTTCAACTCATTTGAGGATGTGACGTCATCAAATTTCTAAATCATAAACCAGATGAGTGACAGACTTTTGCTTGATACCATATTGTAGGCATTCATAAACTATGGTTTTCTTCAAAATTATTTCATGTTACGTCAAACAATTTAGAAATTACGATGGTTTTAAGTTTTTTTGAAAATTTTTCTTGAATTCTTGAAAAAGAAGAAAAACACTCTAATTATGAAAATATCGAAGATTTCAGAAATTCCAACGGTAGAATTATAGAGAATTAGCTAAAGTTTCTTTGAAGTCATTCAGTTCAAAGAAATAGGTCACTCAATTTTACACCAGCCTTTTTAAAGATTTGAAACCTATGCTGTTTGAAACAGCTTGCATCATAGTTTTTTGAATCTGTTGCTTTTTTTGTGGGACACCCGGTAGCACTCCTTTAAGTACTATAAACGCCTGAACTTTTTTCGGTGCACTCGATACTTCGTGAACCGTTTCCGAAATCTAGCAGGAATTAAATTTGCATCAAATGGTATTTATCAAAAAACTCGTTGCAAATTAATTCAATTTCAAGGAAGTGCAGATCACTGTATTCCCTCCAAAGCAAATAGTTGTTGGGGATACGAATTGTCAAAGTTCAAAGCAACTGTTATCCCCCAGAAGGGAAATCTGTGACCATGCGCAGAAAGCATGTTTAGTTTGTGGAAAGAATGTGGGCGGATAATCTGGCCATAATCCAAACACGAGTTAGCAAAGAAACAAAGAGATTCTCGCGCATGGCAATAGGTTTCCCAGCTGTTGATCTGCTTTGATCTTTACCAGCATAACAAAAGGCTCAGACAAAAGGGGCAGTCTTCGGTATCCTCAACAAATAGAAAGAATAGTAATGTAGTGTCTTATGATCTTTGATACATCTGTCATCACGTACCATTTTCTAATTTAGAAATTTCATTCATGTCAGTTATTTGCTTCTTAGTTATGGAAACAGCTGAGCATTAATCGTGGAGACTTGGATTTATGGACTGAAAATCTTAGGAAGGTAAGAAGAGAAAGCTTTTGGCTCTCCGAGATAGCATACCGTTCGAATCCCTATTGGTTGCTGAAGCACGCGGAAATCATCCAATTTCACGGTATTCAGCCAATCAAATCGCTTTTTTCTAACCCCGTGATATCAAATAGGTCGTTCAAAGTGAATACTTGAGTACTCTCACGAAAATTGAAATGGTTACTAAGCTACAATAATTACATGGATTTTTTTGATAAATCAATAGAAGGGATGCCCCTCAACAGTTTGTAGCATGTTTGGACAATTATCTCATTTGGAGCCGAAACTGCGTTAATTTTCCGGTGGAAGAACATTGACCTTCATCAAAACATCGACAGAAGTCGCTACAAATAAGATATAAGGATAAAAATCTCAGCTATTATGGATATTGCCCTAAGCAGGAACCTAAACACCTTTCCCTTCGATCACACCTCAAAATTGCAGGTGATTTTCAGTGATTTCTTCCAGAAATGTCATCTTGACCTAAACTTCTTACCGATTAAAACTCCTACGTTGGCCCCAATAAGGCTTAGTTTGTATGCTGGAGCTAAATGATTCACTTACCAATGACTCAAGCATCAATTTGACTTCATTTTCCACTTAAATGTCTCCAAATTTTGTTTGAAAACATCCAGTCTTGACCTAAACTTCTTACCGATTAAAACTCCTACGTTGGCCCCAATAAGGCTTAGTTTGTATGCTGGAGCTAAATGATTCACTTACCAATGACTCAAGCATCAATTTGACTTCATTTTCCACTTAAATGTCTCCAAATTTTGTTTGAAAACATCCAGTCTTGAGCAACTTTCTGCAAATTTGTTTCGTTCCGTCTTTCTCTGCATGCGCAAGTACTCTCCTCAGACGTCGCATCGATAGGTTTTGCGAAACAAAATAAAGCGATTCAATACACTGCATGCATCCGAGAACAGATTTCGCACCTGTGATTTTGCTCAATTCATTCAATGAAAGCAAAGGGATAAAGCAGAAGACTTTTGCTTGATGTCATATTGTAGATATTCATAAACCATGCTCTACAGCTCTACAGTCTCTCTACAGTTTCTTTTTTCCATTATAGTGGATAGCAGAGACGATTCTTGAAAAACTTGTTGCAGAGATAACAAACATAAACAGAATCCTGTTACAGAATGGTTGCTCAGAATTACAGATTGGATGTAAGAAGTTTGCTTTTTATTTTTTACCATACTATTTCCAGGGAACTATAAAGTTTCGTTTGAACTGGGCGGGACTCGTTCCTTGGCAACCATTACAGCACGAAAAAGCACCCTTCGACCGATGGTCAAACTGGTAGTATTCCAAAGGTTTTGTGAAATAAATTGAGGGGTTTTTGATATAGAGGGGGCATATTCGAATCAAAACCTTTGTCCAGGAAAGCAGGGGCTTATTGGAGACAGGGCTTTAAAGAGAGGGGTCTAATTAGAGCTTTTACGGTAGTCATGACTTTATTATGCTGCGTGGAGAATCAAAGGAGCATTTTATAGACCACCAGCGAAACACTGACGATTTCTTGAAACATCTCCGAAACGTTTCCTATCAAGAGAGATCTAGTTTGCTTAATGTTTAGTCTTTAATTTGTGGAACTTTCCAGCAAAGTTTTTATGTCGATTTTTGAAACTATATATTTAAAGTTCTAAAAGCTTAAAGCTTCTCCTTTTTAGGCCCTCCTCTGGAGTCTCCTACAGGTTTAAATGAGCTTTTATTGCAAGTGAAGTAAGAGCTTTACATGAACCAAATAAACGCACTTGCAGGATAATGTTAAAGGAGAAGGATCTTGGCTTTAGTTGGTCCCTGCTAAACCTCTGTTTGTAGGGTGAGTGGCCGAGTGGCTTATACAGGTTCCGTTAGGTAACTGAAGTTAAGCTCGGTTGTGTGAGGTCAAAGTCCAGATGGGTGACCTTGCAGTTGTTTAACCAAGCAACTCACTTCGCCGTCCTTGTGAAGGAACGTTAAACTAGGGGTCCTATTTCTGGTTGCGGCATACAAAATAGGCCTGAATTAGCTAGAAATAGCTAGAATTACTTTCAACCTACTTGAAATAACGTAATGAATGAATTATTCTTTCAGCGGTGAGCGTCAGTTCACTTCGCAACGTTGCGATTTCTAAATCACAAATAGTGCCATCACTCAAGTCTGTAATACCCTATCTTGAAGTTACAACGAACCAGGAATACCTCATCAGCAGACTGGAAGGTAAATAGCCATCTTACCAGTTTCTTTGCCGCATATTTTTGTCTATAATTGAGCCGTGTATCGATAACGAAACACATTACCGTTTGTGCAATTTGGGGCACATATATTGCGATGGAATTGAAAATCTTCAATATTTGTTTGAAAATATATTTTTATGACTCCTGAGAGAGGTATTTTCATATACAGGGTGTCCCAAAAAAATTGTGCCCCGTTTGTCTGTAAATTGCGACAAAACGGCAAAAGATTTTTTCCAAATTTTGAAATGATGATGCTCTTCAGATGCTCAATTAAAGTTTGCCACCATCCCCATGAAAATCCGTTGAAAAATGATGGAGCTATGACCTTCAGGAGACCAAATTTGCCCGATCACTGAAACCAGCGGTCGGCCATTTTGTCTTACTATTTTGCAGCGATAAATAGCTTCATGGATTGAAAATGAAACAGCAGCCTCCAATGTCATAGCTCTCGTGAAAATTCCGATAATCCTCGGAGATTTCCACCATTTCTGACCTCACAGAAATTATTTCTTACCTCACGTGAAGATACTTATCACTGCAAAATAGTAAGACAAAATGGCCGACCGCTGGTTTCAGTCATCAGGCAAATTTGGTCTTCTGAAGGTTATAGCTTCATCATTTTTCAACGGATTTTTACGGGGATGGTGGCAAACTTTAATTGAACATCTGAAGAGCACCATCATGCAAACGTTTTTGCGACTATCTTTTGTCGTTCTGTCGCAATCTTCAGACAAACGGGGCACAATTTTTTTGGGACACCCTGTATTATATTATAAATTTCATATTTTAAACATATTCATACAGGGTACAAAATTCAATATGTTTTGTTTCACAATTTGGCCCTGTTAAAATTAAAGTTCCTAAAAAATACAGTACATATAGATAAATTAAATGAAAATATACATCTGAATACAATAAAATATCTGCACAAAATTAAAGATTTTCGTACCCCAACTGTCTCAACCTTGATTTAAAAGAGTATACCGACGGGGCCTCTTTGATATTGTCGTTCAACATGTTCCACACTTTTGTACCACGGTAAGGGAATGCCTTTTGGCCACTACTGTTCGCATTAACGGTACTGCAAGATCATTTTTAGTGTTTTTTAGCTCATGAGTGTGGAAATCTGATAGTTTTACGAATAGGTGAGGTGGAATTCCCTTGCATAATGTTCGCTGTTGGGAGATTCTTTAGTACGATTTGGCCAAGTATTTTAGGCCCATTTTCAAGCATTTCGCAAGCAAGAAACTTTCATAAAGTATATCTGTATTGCTCATAATAGTATGGTCTTTTGGCTTTGAACCAGAATATGAAACATTTTACTCCGTTCAAGCACTCTTGATGCTGTGAGTTTTCAAAAGCTGGATCTTTGTTCTGGCTGACCCGATATTTTGAATGACTTTTTCCAATCGTTGTATCCTAGAATTATCAACTGGTGGATGTTTACGTCTCTATAAATGGGATTCGGGAGGATCTTTGAAAGGAAAGGCTTGGGATCAAGAACTACCAACGGATGCACAGGTGAGAGGGTCTTAGCAGGTGAACATTCTTATACCGTAAAAGCTTTTTCAAGACCCCCACTGGGGCTTATTTCATTTCGTAGACTCCAAAGAGGGGCTTGAATAAGAGGGAGGCTAATTAGGGAGGGAGCTTATTCATAGAGTTAAAGCAACAAGGCGATAAATGATCATACCCATCATGAATCAATCAATCATATCTTTCGAAATCAACATGCAATTTTGCGAGTGAAATACGCAAATTCAATGCAGTTTCGTCCAAACTACACGAAAATAAGCACTTAAATTGGTTTAGGTAAACCTTCAGGTGATATCTTGCACTGGCTGCTACAAGAGGACTTTATAGAGATCTTATTTATGATTTTGGCTTGAACGGAGTCCTATTAGAGAGGCGAAGGCTTCCTAGATACGGGGCTTAATAGACCTTTTTACGGTATACTAAGGCAGCAAGGGTGGGTCACCCTAAGAAATCGATATCTATATTGACATTACTTGGAAACGCGCTCCTAAGGATGAAGGAAAGATATTGGTTTAAAACTGCACGTAACTCAATTCAATCAAAGGTGAACCTACGCTACGGTTGACTCTCGGACAAAAGGTCCCGAATTGGGAGCCACTCATTAAATCTGCAAGAGAGAACCCTCGTAAAAGTTGGGCGCAGTTTAGCTGCAGCTTTGTGAAGAGAATTTCGTCATACAGCGATTATAAACGAAAGAAAGTATAAATAAACAAACCGTAGGCCCCTAAACATCAGACTTGTAAAGCAGGGAGTGGTATGATTGCTTCATGTCGCACTCTACCGAGTGTCTCAGAAAAAAGTACTCCCTTTTGACCAACCAAAGAAAAGAAATGATAAGATATCGGGACTTTCTGATTACTTAGCTACATTTGTCAATCTTTAACTTGAATGCACATACCTTGCATTTGATAGTCGTCCACCTAACACCGGAGATACGAGTTCACAAGGTCAAAAGTTAGAGTGCACCTGAAACCAGAGGTTATGAAAAAGGGCCTTGCCACGATAATTTGACATCACAGGCATTTTCCAGAGAAACTCTCAACTTTGCTTTTTAAATTTTATCTTTTAAAAGAATTATACTTTGAGATGCTTCAATTGTTCTTGAAATTACTTTTCTTTTGGGGAATGGGTCCTTGCATTCCATTCCATTGCAAAAGTCATTTGTATCGAAGAATAGGAGAAGGGGGATAGCACGCTTATTTTGGAGAAGTGGCACGATTTTATCATTTTTAACACATTTTTATTCTACTCGTTTAATTAGGGTCATGGTCATGTGTTGATAATTCTTTCAACTGCAAAACTAACGTTTGAAGTCCAAAGGTTCTTTGGATAATGCCCATGATATCAAATCATGGTTAGGCCCTTTTCAGGGCCACTGCAAATTGTGACTTTGTCAGCTCTTATCTCCGGTGTTTCGTAGACGATTTTTAAATGCAAGGTACATGCATTTAAGTTGAAGATTACCAAATTTAGCTGTGGACTCATGAAGTTCCAGTATCTTATCGTGTTGTTTCCTCCTCCAGTCAAAAGGGGGCACTTTTTTCTGAGACATCCGGTATTAAGTCTAAGATCGTAAATCTTGTTTCAGATTATAGCTCATCTATTTTGCACTTACATGGACACTCATTTACCATCAAATCCGAGATACCAGGATGGAAATAGTTTCAGTGGACTGCATTTTCTGAAGCCACCAAGTAAGCAATGTAAGTGAAGCATATCACCTATTTATTAGCCTGCGTGCAGACTTAACTCTTTCGATGCGATGCGAAGGAGTTCCCCGTTGGCTCTCCCTCGCACTCGCAGTGGAAAGGTAAAATCTGCATGCAGGCCACCTGTTTTTCTGATCTTACTATAGACTGATTACCTGAGTCTCTTGTTTCCATGTGCTTTCGGACTTGATGATTTCGCTTTGGGCAACACAGACTCATACAAAATCTGAAAAACTTTAACCTATGAAGGCCCTTGTACCCATGAACTTATGATGGCAATTAGATCACAAGATTTAGACTGATTACCTGAGTCTCTTGTTTCCATGTGCTCTCGGACTTGATGATTTCGCTTCAGGCAACACAGACTCGTGCAAAATCTGAAAAACTTTAACCTATGAAGGCCCTTGTACACATGAGCTTATCGTGGCAATCAGCTCACATGATGCGACAAATTCTCTTCTGATTCAAGCTTTGATCGACTGTGTGAATGTCACATTACTTACTACTCTAGTCGCTTATTCTGTAATATCCCTTTGCATTTCAGGTGATAGAAAGAGTGATTTGTGCATACTACAAACGAGAACCCATCCTCCACATTTCAAAGTTATAGAAGCTCAGGAAACGCATGACGTACCGCGGGTAAGTAACTTTATAGAGATAACGGGTTTGTTTACGGTTACGTGACCCAGCCCCTTTTAGTCAAAAGCCTGCAATCAAAGCTGAGATGAAACTTGTCTACGGGGTGAGTCTGTAAAATGTATACACTTTTCCAAACATCGTAACACAAAAATGTATACACTCTTTGAAACATCGTAATACAAAACATATAACACCGATTTGAAAAATAACAACTCCGTTGCCTAACTGAGGGTTTGGCTTAATTTCGAGAATTTGTTCAATTAAACTTTGGTGGGTAAGGTACTTAATAATAAATTTTAAAGAGATTCGGATGCAAAAAAACGAGAAGATTTAGCACACTGAGGCCTTTCTGACTTATTTCGTCATCAGAGTGTGACTTTAAACAGAACTGAATGAAATTTTGTTCTGCGGTCTTAGTTTCATTTCACATCGAATTCGTGTTCTTGTGTAAACAGGAGGCCAATCCGATATGAAACCAATCCGATATGAAATGAAAATGGTATGGTGTAAACGGGGCCTTTAGCAAGCTTTTAAAACGAAGCCAGGATCCGCTCCTAGAAAGCCTCTGGTGCAAACGACTCCCTTTTTTCTCCTTAGGGTCGACATAATCTCTTCATGGCTATTTCAATGTTTCTCCACTTAGTAAAGATAAAGAATCACGGAATGTTGGAGTAAGTATGAAGCAAAGTTTATTCAACCAACAATCGCACTAAGGCTCGACAGACTGTTCCTACAGAGTGTATCCATGAAAATGCTACCGGTCGAAAATTTTTAATTTGAGATAGTGATTTCCGAAAGCTCGACTGGTAGCCTTTTTTGATAATTTCAGTCAGGATTGACATTGACTCACGACATAGTCCCAGTTATCGCAACAACAACAACGACAACAACAACTGCATTTTTTTGCTCAAACTGGGACGTACGGACTTTCATATAAAAATTGAAACCGCCAGGGCACAGATTTTTCTGTGTGCTCAGAAACGAGGCTGAGGCATAGTCAAGGCAGCCTTCGACAGTTGGGAATTCTCATTGCTGCGGTTAAGCTCATGAAATCTAATTGGCTTTCAAAACCAAACCAGGGACGTTAAACTAGGGGTTCCATGTCTGCATGCGGCATGCATAGTGGGCTTAAATTAGCTTTAAGTAGCTAGAAATACTTCCTGCCTATTCAAAATGAATTACTGAAAAAAAGAACGAGGAACTCCTGGTTGAAAGTGAAAAGGTTTGTTGATTCTCAGATCGAGGAAACATTCATCTGGATACTTGTGGCTTTTGTTCATGTCAAACATCACTGAAAATTTAAATACTTGATCAATTTCAAGTATTCTTTCACTTGTTTTTCTGTTTGCGTATTGTCCTGCAGTGTTTATTGTTTTTGTTATATGTAGACCATGGGGTAGTCACGCCATTTTGTTCCTCGTGTTATCGTCCCTGTAGTGTTGTATAGTTGTATCGTATCAATATGTAGAATAAGTAGTAACATGTATTGTAAGAATTTTATCTGGATATAAAAAAAATTAAATTTTGAGGTGTTTTATCATCTGGGACTTGAGCCGGCAACTAAGGCCAATCCACCATTGGCTGGAGCACTCAACTTTTCGTACAGTGTCGCTATTGTCAGTGTCAACGGCTGGTGATTGTGCTTTTGTAAATGTTTCCCCCTTCCCTTTGGAACAGACTCCCCTATTCGGTTAGAGCTTGTAACACAGTTGAAACTTTTAAATCTCGTTTGAAGACCCATTTATTTGAACAGTATTTTATTGAATGAATTGTTTAACTTGGATTTTTTAATGAAACTTTCTAAACTTTTGTATTTTTAATCATATTTTAATTAGTCTTAGTGTTTTTGATTGTAATGCGCCTATGAGCCCTGCGGATATATGGCGCAATATAAGTGCTTTTATTATATATTATATTATATATATATGGTTTCCATATCCGGACATAAAGTCGAGGGAAACAATTTCGTCACAATTTTCAATGTGCAAGTCCATGAGTAGTAGTTTGGGCGTCCATCAGTCTATCAATAGCGATAACTACGAATATGCAATAAATCTAGGATCGACAAACTGTGTAACGGAATTCTAGTATTTCGCAAAATTTGACACTTTCACTGATTTTCAGTCTTTTTTGCATTCTAGGCGTGTCAACCTTGGTATGTCTGGGATCAACATTCTCTGGATATTACTTAAAAAGTAAAGATGAAGCGAAGTTAACGAGTAAAGGGAAGTTGAAATTGGATAATACACCAGTCTTAGCACGGGCAATGATGAACAGTTGATGTGGCCTATTATGATGAAAATTGTATTCTTACTCACATTGTTGTTTCTTTTCCACGAGATTGCTAGAAAGCTTGATAATGCTGCTTTTCCTTCGTTCTTTCATCACAACAAGGATTGAATGACTCCATTATTCAAATAAAATTCTAACTGTTTATCGTGCCTAAGCTTCTGCGCCTTTTTGTAGTTGTTTTACTTAATATTCATTTATTTGCATGTCTTTATGTTAATGGCCACAGGCGTAGTCATTGTCTTTTGCTGCCTGTGGTATCGTACCTGTAGTGTTGTATTGCAGTATAGTAATTAGAAATTATAGTAGCACAGTGGACCCAGGGATGGAAATAAGTCAAAAATTTTTTTATTCTTTTATAGCAGTTTACATTATTTATTTGAAGCACAAGTGTTAGACGGACAAAACGCAAAAAACCGCATGTCAGTATCTCTTTTCTAAGTAAAAATATGGTTTTTTGAAGTGATGGGGTTTATCAAAGATCAGAGGACTCATAACTTTGGTTACATTATTTCGCAAAAATCACCTGTCTCCACAAAATCAACACTAGAAGCATAAAATTTCTCAGAGAACCTTCATAACTGGTTTCTGATGGATTAGATGGATGGATCATTCAAAATCAGCATTTAAAGGGCTTGAAAAAACAAACATTTATGAGGAAAATACGAATTTTAGGGTCGTCCGAGGCAAAGACACAATGTTTTTCCCTCTGTTTTTACTCGCATACTTTCAATTAAAATGTAAATTAGGGTCCGATCCCGACCCATGGGCCCCCTAAACCATATGATATTTGGAAAGCTTATTTGATAAGCTTTCGAATGATGTATAACAATTATGAATTTGGATAGCACTTTAGAAATAAATTACATTTTATTGACAGGTACACCCACCCGGCGACCTTCTCTCTGTAGCAACCTAAGTCCACAGAATGACTCCTAAAAGGGTAGGAATAGCTGACAGAACCTTCACATATGGTTTTTGATGGATTAGATTGATGGATCATTCAAAATCAGCATTTAAAGGGCTTGAAAAGACAAACATTTATGAGGAAAATACGAATTTTAGGGTTGTCCGAGGCAAAGACCCACGGTTTTCCCCCCCCCGTTTTTACTCACATACTTTCAGTTAAAATGTAAATTAGGGTCCGATCCCGACCCATGGGCCCCTAAACCATATGATATTTGGAAAGCTTATTTAATAAGCTTTCGAATGATGCATAACAATTATGAATTTGGTTAGCACTAAGAGAACCATACTATACTTTATCAACGGCTACCCCTACCCATTAAAAAACCCAATGATTGTTCTCTCGGTAACAACCTAAGTTCACAAAATGATTCCTATGCAGGTATGAATAGCTCAAAGAACCTTTACAAATGACTTTTGATAGACTGAATTTATTTAGAATTAGCACTCAATAGCTTCAAAATACGACAATTCCTGAGAAAATAGCAATTTTAGGGTCGTAGGAGGCAAATAACCATGGTTTTATCCATGTTATAGGCAATTCTTACCAAATATTTTCAATTCACATGCAAATTAGAGTCCAATCCCTGCACAACGGGCCCCCTAAACTCAATGATATTTGGCAATATTCTTCAAAATGCTGTCAGGTCTTATGATTGTGCAGCAGCAATGCTATGTTTTATGTAATGTCCTCCTATATAATGTTTTTGTTTTGTATCCCAAACAGTAGACGGACAAAAAATATTTTTGCTATAAAGTTTGTAATTTTCATCAAAGTATGGTCAAACAGGCATCAATACAAAGATCTCAAAGAGCGGAGTTTGAAAATCGACATGAATTTGAATTTTGAGGTAAGAAAAGGGGCTTTAGTCCCCTGGGAATTCTAGCAAGTTTTTTGTTTCATATCGTACCGACACCAATCTTACATCATTTGAAAGCACATTTGCTCCTGATTTCGAATATGTAATTCAATTTCTTGTAAATTGCATCATTTTGGAATTATTTACCAAAGATTGAATCCTAGTGTAGGTTACTGCCCATAGCAGATCTATCTATTATCTGTCTGTTAAATATGACTTATAACTTTAGAAGCACAAATGATATGAACATGCGGTTTTCAGATTTGGCATCAGGAGATAATGGACTCTCAGATGATATAAGATTGATGTTTACAAGATTCGAAACAAAGAAGTTGCTAGAATTCCCAGGGGACTAAACCCCCTTTTCTTGCCCCAAAATTCAAATTTGTCTCAATTTTCAAACTCCGCTTTTTTATATCTTTCGATTGATTATAAATCACCATATTATCTTGTCATATTCCTGTTTTAAAGACTTATTTCCAAAACTTAGCATTCTGGGTCCACTGTGAGTAGGTAACATGTAATGTAACATTTTATATGAATAATTAAAAAAGCTCCTGCGCAACGATGCGTCTCATTTTAAACTTTTTGAGTGGAAGTTTGAAATGAGATGAGACACATCGCTGCGTAGGAGTTCAGGCACGAGAACAGTTTCAAATGTATTTGAAGAATAGCTGCATTTAATGGTTGTTGTTGTTGTTGTTGTTGTTGTTGTTGTTGTTGTTGTTGTTGTTGTTGTGCTGCTGAGAGAAGAACGAAGGAATAGCAACATTATCAAGCTTTTCTCGCAATCCCGTGGAAGAGAAACAACACAATGAGTAAGAATAAAATTTTGGTCATAATACAGGCCTCATCAACGGTGCATTATTGCCCATGGTCTTACCTCTTACTTAAAGGACAAGTAGCGTCCTTCTCTTCCCCTGTAGAGTCAACAGGGTTTATTTAGGCAGGGCTCCCAGATCTTTTTGCTTGATATTAGTTTTTCTCTGATCTGATGTGAATAATCTAAGGCACATTGATATTGAGAGATTGTGTGCCTTAAATGCCTGATACCTTGACAGTTGTTTAGGAAAGCAGTATATAACAGTTATTTTTTTAAATGCATGTTATGCCGTACACAGGAAAATTGTTGTATTCATATTTATAGGCAAGATATTCCACCGTTCTTGATTAGAGTCTCCCGTCCCAACAAACTGCATTCTGCTCAGAAGGAACAGAAATTTTTGGTTTACAAGGGATGCTCCCATAAAATACAAATAAAAGTGAATAGTTTAAAAATAGCCTTAAATAACGGACTCATCATATTAAACCCATAAACGCAACAAAAACACCGAAATCAGTAGAAAGAAGACTATTAACTCCTGTAAAAGAAACAATAACCAAAATAAGCCTGTAACAAGAGAAAAACTGTTAAATCCTGTAAGACAAAGCCGAATTAACCTTAAAACCTGAAAGGAAAGAAATAAGTTAGTAACTCACCAGTAACTGCTGAAAATATCAACGTGAAATCACCAAATACTAGTTTCGTCGCACTCTCACCGTGAACTTTCAGGTTTTAAGGTTAATTCGGTTTTGCCTTACAGGATTTAACAGTTTTGCTCTTGTTACAGGCTTATTTTGGTTATTGTTTCTTTTACAGGAGTTAATAGTATTCTTTCTACTGATTTCGGTGTTTTCGTTGCGTTTATGGGTTTGATATGATGAGTCCGTTATTTAATGAATAGTTTCTTAAATTATAGTTTCCCAGTACTGAAGTTTCTCAATTTTTTGGCGATCTGAGAGTTGAGTTTCTTATGGGCAGTTTTTTTATGAAAAAATACGTATAAGGCTCAAACTAGATTACAGACTATACAAACATCGGCTTTGTTACCGCAATGAATCCTTTTCTCCAGTAGTTTTGGTAACTTTATTTTGTAATTGTCGTTTGTAAACCCTGTGAACTTTCTAGGCGTAACTTTAAACTTCGTTGTTTTTAGTCTTTGATAAATTGTCTTTTAGCTTTTTGGATAATTGTGGTACATAGAATCCAAGTAACAGTTTTGTGTCCAATGCCTCGCAAACTTCTAGTTACGTGGCTACTAGACTTGCCTCAAGTTTATTTCGTCACAAAATGTGTTTTACTTTCAGACAGACTTATTACAGTTGACGAAATAGACTAGGGGCAAGTCTTTGTTATGTTGTTACTTGTTGTTATTTTAAGAATATTTTCCAGATCACAGAAAACTTTCAAGCATAAAGTATGTTCCAAAATTTCCCTTTGTGTAATTTTGGAGTTCATTTGGAGAAATTGTTTAGTTTTATAGAAATTGGAACAAGTTTTATAAATTGGAACGAGTTTTATAAAAGTTGGAACAAGATTTATAAATTGGAACAAGTTTTATAAAAATTGGAACAAGTTTTATAGATTGGAACAAATTTTATAAAAACGCACAAATTTTATAAAATCGCACAAGTTTTAGCGCACAAGTTTTATAGAAATGCACAAGTTTTATCGCACAAGTTTTATAAAAACGCACAAGTTTTATAAAAACGCACAAGTTTTAGCGCACAAGTTTTATAGAAATGCACAAGTTTTATCGCACAAGTTTTATAAAAACGCACAAGTTTTATAAAAACTGAAGGAATTATGTACATAAAAGCAAGGAATCTTTACAAACACGAACAACTTAGGAGGAACTTTGAGATAAGAGAATTTACATTCAATTAAATGAGGAAACATTTATGAAATGAAACGGAAGAAGTTTTGACGAAAACGGCGTGCCATATGGATACTTCAAACAGATATTCAGTTTTGTAGAGAAAAAATTTTTGTGAGAAAATTAAGAATCTTGATCATGCATCCTGATGTTATGACTGTTATTCCTTTCATAAGAACCAAACCAGCTTGGTTTCAAAGAGGTAGTTTTTGATGCTGGTTTGTGCCGTAAGTGTATTTATTGTAAGAAACTATGAATTAGAGCCAGTTGTGAAAGCTTCTTAAATGTATCAAATTTGGAGTTCTCCATTATATAGGAAACAAGGGACAATGAAGTAAAAATATGCGGAAGATTTTCTTGACTAAAATGTTTCTTAGGTTATATTTTCCGAATAATGGAGTTTCTCGATTCTTTGGCTATCTGAACTGTAAGATTGTCAGACAGAAATAAAAATAAATCTTTCATGGGTTAGCTATTTGAATAAACAGTAACAGGTGCTTTTATGGAGGAAAGGGCGACGAAATTCATTTCCCCCAAAATACAATTTGTTTTGCTGTCACCCTTGACGATAGGAAGTGGGACAATTCTCACAGAAGGCCATGAGCCATGCTGCCTTATTTGGTTACTATAAGCAACATTGCGTAATGACGATTTGGTTGGACCCAGATCCCCACTTCCGCATTCCGAAGCAATAGGCTACCATTTAACCATTTACCATCGAAGGAAGAACAACAGAAGTCAAGAACAAGTCTGGTACAGAAAGAGCGGCTGGCCGCTAAATCAAACCAAGAAACAAGATGAAGTCGTTAATTCTGATGTCGATGCTCTGTTTTTGTGTCAACGCAGATATCTATATGCATAACCCTAGGTAATTTACGCTGAATTTGTTCAAAGTTATTCTCGAAATTTTTAGGCCTAAATTTTAGTGCTTTGTTGAGACATTTTATTTGATGTCATGTGATGCACGTGAAGTAAACACAGTTCTGTCAGACGAACGAACCGGACAACCCAACTCAAAATCTATTCTATTTTAGTATGTGTAAGTAAATCACAATTACTTACTGTGGTCTTCTCAACTAAAATGATTCCAGTTTGATCAGTTTCAGTGTTATGTGAGATTCCTGAAAGATTCGACTCGTTCATCCTCTTGGTCTCAAATGGACTTTGAAGTCTCGCTGTCTCAAAACGAACGGCAAAACGGTTGATTTATGATTACAGCAGAGAGGTAGGGACTCGTAGGGACCGGGGAAGGGGGCACTGGGGACAGGCTCCCAAGGTTAAAAAAATGCTCTTTTCGTTTCAGGAAGTGCCCATATTTAGCTTACTTGTTTTTTCGTGTTTGAGGAACTTGGTCTTTCATAAGCCCATAATAGTGCTGAAAGTTTCTTTATTTCACATGAAATTTTCACCCTTTTGATATGATAATAATATTCTTAATTTGTTTCTTATTTTTTGGATGCGTGCAGTTTCTACCATTTTCGGACATTTTTGATAAGAAAGAGAGTGTTTTGGCCCAAAAATAGATTTTGTGTGAATATTACTCAAACATAAAGGCTCAACAACATTTCTCCCACAACTCTCTTGTATTTGGCTTTTAAAAGTTTCTAAGCACTTAGCACAAGAGTTTCTTCAATTCTTTGCGATCTTAATATTAGTTTCTTATAAACCAGTTTCTTATGTAATAAACGTGTGACAAGAAAGTGCCCTTGAAGTGTTGTGCCCTCCACCCCAAGTCTAAGATGCTTTGTAAAGCCCTTGTGACCTGTTGTCTGTGCTAAAACATGCTAGGGGAGTTAAAACTGCATCAATGAAGTCAACAAGAATGTCATTAGAAACTTTTGTCAGCAGAAATGATCCAGTGTTCACTGGAAGAATTTTTTGTGCAACACCTCCTGACAATTAGTGTCGGACCCTGCCACCAACCCCCCTCCCCCTCCTTGCTATCAAGTAGCACCAAACATTTTTAGGTTCCAAAAAGGCTGCTTGCATTGGAAAAGTTGAGCCATTTTGTGATGAATTCTTCTTTATTTGCAGAGGAAGCAACAACAGACTAGATGAGAGAGGAAGAGAAAGAAACAATGGAAACAGGTAGCACATTTTGCTTTATTGTAGGATGGTAGGATATGTCCGAAGTGTCATCACAAGTTATTTGCTAGGTCTCACTATTAGCAACTTAAAACTGTCTTAGTGTGCAAATATTTTTTATAAGAAACTAAGAATCTGAAAGTTTCTTAAAATTATCAGATTTTGAGTACTCTGAGTTTCTTACGCAATGTTTAGACATTACTCAAGTACCTTACGAGTAATATGATACAGGAAACAAGTAAAAGTAAAGTAAACATGGGTCAAGGATTTTCCTCTATCAAAATAAATAGTTTCTTAACTCATATTTTCCCAATACTGGAGTTTCTTAACTTTTGAAATTGTGAGAGTTGAGTTTCTTATGGGCAGTTTCTTATAAAAAATAAGTGTGTCTTAGAATTTTTGTGAGGAACTTGAGTCAGAAGAGAAAATTTCTCAATATCACATGACTGCTTATAGAGTTTCTTACTGTATTAGTTTCTTATACGACTTCCATAATACCTTAATTTTTACTTCTGGTGCCTTAGTGAACATTTTGCAAAAAATCTTTTGAAGCTTTTTAACATTTAGGCAATACTCAATTACCGTCCTGCATAATATGACACAGGACAGTAAGTAGAAATGAACTAAACATACATCAGGATTTTTCTTTGCACCAGAGTTGTTTCTTAATTTGTTAGCAATCTCAATCTGAAACAATTTCATTTTCTCTTTCCACAGAATGTTTGACTCACAGAACAACAACAGGGGTGGTTATAACGTTGGCAACTTGTATTATTACGCTGGATCAGTATTACCTATTGAATGGACCAATCAGCACTCATGTGGTGACCCAAATGCCAATTGTGAAGTCATTGTTCAATACATGTGTGGAAATAGACTTAGAGATGGCACAACAACAACGTAAGATTTTAAATTTGCTTCACTGCCATACGTAGATTGTTTGGGAGAAGTGCAGACCCTATGTCAAAGATTAAGAAAACTGCAGTGCTACCAATCTTGTCAGAAACATGACAACCAAGTTTGATATGAAGGAGTACCATTTCTCTCCTGGCTCTCCTTGATGAAGAAAGTCAGGCCACTACTAGCCCTTTTTGGGGGATTCCTTGAGGCCTCGAGGCTGGCAACTTGGCCTGTTCTTATCCCCAACGATAGAAGATTGATTGGAGGCCAGTTTGCAGAACATGTCAGATTTTAGGAAGATGTCACACATGCAAACTTCAGTGGCAAAATTCTGTTTGCTTGCAAAGTAAAAGAGTCCCTTTGTGATTGAACATAAAAATAAGTCCCTTGTCAAAGTCATTGTGGATGTGACCATTCAAAAAGATTTGCAATTGCATACAAGCAGTTGCTACTGTATATCACGGGGGGGGGGGTTCTTGGCCAAATTTTGGGTAGGGATCTGCCGCGAGCATCTTCAAAAGGGTACCTTTGGCTAGACTAACTTTTACGAAAATGGTACCCTTGGCTAGACTAATTTGACCATTGTCTGAACCAATTTTTACGAAAATGGTACCCTTGGCTAGACCAAATGATGATTTCCTCAACCAATATTGTCAAATTTGTGCCAAATATGATATCATGACCGTTTGCTAGACCAATATTGTCAAAAATGATATAATACCCTTGGCTAGACCGTTGCTGGCCAAAATTGCAAAAAAGTATACCCTTGGCTAGACTAGAAGTCCGAAAAAGTATACCCTTGCTCGCGGCACATCCCCAGGTACCTTTACTATGGAAGAACCCCCCCCCCCCCGTGCTGTCTATGCTGCAGACAGGTTTATGGGGACCAACCAAAATGGTTTTACTTAGGGGCTTCCCAACTGAAATGGAAGAACATTTCCCCCCCTGGTTTGATCTATCAAGGCTCAACTATATTTCAACAACAAAATTCATTTCAGGACTATTCCAGACAATCCTGCTCAATGCCGTGGATATGACTGCAACAATGATCTAAGGTAAGCAAGTGGCTTTTCATATCTATATCATTTTTCAGTTTCTTTCGAGCTTGACGTTGTTGGCAACATGTGGGTGGCTAACAAGAATTATCTGGGTTGATTTTGATGATGCATCCCAAGCAAGTAGTGGAGATCACAGCTTACAGTATGCTGGTTTGCAAAGATTTTAAAGAGACACAATCGCAAATTTTTTGTGTCTGAAAATCTAAACGCGATTCCACATGCATAAAGTAGAGACCTTGTACATTCTGAAAATATGTTTAATACATAAAAAGCGAAAATTTCATTGACCGAGTTTTATGAAAAGAAACTTGCAAGGCAAGAATTTGTCTATTGTTTCTCCATTGTTTATGCGCACGTGCCGCAGAAAAGTGTGGGTACAAATACGTCGTTTCTCCTTTTGTTTTACTGTTTTATGATACTTCTAGAAGTCGCACCAAACCACAAAATATGTTTTCAGAATATACAAGGTCTCTTCTTAATGCATGAAGAATCTCGTGGAGATTTTCTGACATCAAAAATTTGCGATTGTGTCTCTTTAATGAGGGCTTTGGAACATGATCATGTAGACCAAGATTGTGTTTGGCCAATAGAACTTGCCATTTTATTGCAAAATAATGCAAACCGGGTATCATTCAAATAGGTATAGCAGGTGGAACCTTAATGTTTCAAGGGTTATAAAATTTTGGTGAATTAATGGGTTTAGTACCTTGGGAATTTGAGGAGGATTTTTTCACTAATTTCTGACCTGAACATCATTCAAAAGGACGGATCTTTGAAAATAATAAGAGGAAGTTAAATCTTGCTTAGAATGACTGGTTTGGTGGCTGCCTGTCATAGATGGCACTGTGGTGATGTGGTCAATTTTTGCCCCTATACATTCTTGATAGAATTTGACGGAAATAACCTTGACCGAGGGTTTTGGAGCTTGTAGTTTCAGAAGAAAAATTTCTTGTGCTATTCTGCTCATAGATTCGTAGTTGGAAGACCTTACAGTTTCATAAAATGCTGAATTTTGTTGCAAAATCGAAACACTGAAAGATCAACTAATATCCAAGGAATAGCGTGCCTTTAATTAACGAAATTTCAAAATCCATACAAGATGCAAGTCCCTCTCACTAAGCTCTTTCGAATGATACCTAGTGTTTGTGATATTCTACATTAATTTTGGGTCTGCAAAATTTTGACAGGATTTTAGATTTTCGTATTGTGTGCTCTCGGGCTGTCCCGGTGTCGCTCTCTTACGACTATTATTGGAACAATTTAAATTTAGTTGTAAGTGCCATATATAGTGGGAACTCGCTTACTGTAAGTCCTTTCCCACTATGGATGGCACGTAGTTACAGTAATTAGCTTTGTTGTTTTTGTAAATAGTTGTTTTTTAAATGAATAAAGAAAAAAAGATTTTCGTATCACTTAGGAATTTATTCCATTTTAATTACAAAGTCCACTTTGTAATCCAAGAAGGGGCTCCAGGTCAGTCAGAAAGAAAGAAAGTAAGTCCGTCGCGCTCGTTAAAGTAATTGATTAACGTTTTATCTTTATACTTTTGAGCAACGTAACATTTTATGCAAAATCAACATGAGCCTATTTTCCTCATCATTTAGATATGGAATGCACGAAGATTACAACTACTACATGGACTGTAAATACAGGGAGAGAAACCAAGGCCTATTCACTGCTGATCAGGTAAATGGTTTCGGATTCCAAGTGTTGCTTTTCATGACAAATACCGTAAAAGCTCTATTAAGCCCCCCTCTTTATTAAGCCCCCTCTCTCTATTAAGCCCACTCCTCTAATAAGCCCACTCCTTTAATAAGCCCCTCCCCTCTGAGTCAATATTTTAGATAAACCCCCTCTCTATTAAGCCCCCCCCCCACTTATATCAAATTCCAGAGATTGCCAAAGATTTTCCATTTACTGAGCTAAATGCGTTTGCATGTTTCATATGGTTTGAGGTGGAACTGTGTCGAATTTTTTATTTGACTCTTAAAATTGTACCGTATCTTGAATCCGCAAAATATAATTTAAAAGAACTTAAAAACTATCATGTATATCCTTATCATTTGATTAAAAAAAAGCCCCCCCTCCCAAATAAGCCTCCCTAATAATGTAATTATATTCATAGTAGTGTATTCTCTCTAGTATTGTATGGTATCTTGTAAATTGTAATTGTATAGTAATTATGAAGAATTGTACTTAGGATTGATTGATGAATAAATGAAACTGAAACTGAGCTATTTTATGGCTGAAACAGTATAAATGAAGTAGCCTTTCTGTTGCGTTTGCGTTGCTGCAGAATTTTATTTATGCTAGGATCTTTGATTTACAGAAACTGAAAGGCAAGTCTGCAAAGTACACAAGACAAAATCCAGGTGGGACAAGAAGAGGCTATGAATGTCCTGAAGAACGTGATCATTATCCATACTGGCATCCTAACCCATGGAAGGTTTGTTTCCTTGGCATCTCATTGTATATCGATTATTTAATGAAATCTACCTCGCTATTATATACAATAATATGTACCGGGTGTCCCAAAAATAGTACTCCCGTTTTTTGAAAGATCACCAAAATTTGATTACACAGCCGATCTTCGATTTTCTTTTTTTGTCAAGTAGATCAAGGGCCAAATTATTATCCAATAAATAGTTATTCTTGTAATTGGTTTCAAAATTAGCGAATCTAGCTCTTTTAGGGCTACCTGGTTTTGAATCATACTGCAAGAAAGCATTGAGGATTGCCAGATCAATTTCATTGTGCATGTAAAGCTTCTGATTTGGTAATAAATTACAGAAAGAGCTGCGCACTATCATTGGAGACTTCAATAATGACAAAAAAATCTGAAAATTTTGACTCTTACCTAAGATTGAGTATTTTGCTACAAAAGTGTAGCTCAAAGTAAGGTTTTTCAACGTATAATTTATCTACCTTGCTGTATAAAAAGCAAGCATTTTATCATCTATGAATATTTTTGGGTCTTTGACAAAACAAATCAAGAAAACGTTTTGTCAAAGGTTTGATAATCCATGTTTTGGTGATTTTTCAAACAGGAGTACTTGGGTTTTGGGACACCCGGTACTTTGATCAAATCCAAATCGATAACATTTTCATTTATTAAAGTAAAGTGATTCATTTATTAAGGTTATTTTGATTTGCAGTTTTCATTGATTTTACTTTTGATAAATGCAAGCACAATAAATGAAAAATCGTAAAAAATGTATTGCACCTTTCATATAGAAATGTGAAGGTGTTGAGGCGCAGTGGTGTAATCCTCTGACTTTGCAGCCAGAACAGTCAGACTGGGTTCGATACCCGGTAGAGCCCCGCCACTTGAGCGTCATGCCAAGGGGTCGCGGACTCGATTAGGCCTATTCTACTTCTGCGATCCCAGCGCTTGACGCAAAAAACAGCAACTTCACCTTCATAGCTTTGATACCGTTACGGTTGTTGATTAGCTAGCACTTGTACTCCACTCCGGATGCCTGCTTACTGATTTCCGAATTCTGTACTTATATTTGTCTTGTTCTAAAAGATTTTTAAGATTGTTTTTTGTGTTGAAATATGCTGAAATGTGCTGAAAAAGCTTGTTTTTTGACGAGAGCAAACTAAAGTCCATTTCAAATTAGATATTACCTGAGATTTGCGATAACGCAAAATTCAGTTGCAAAAACATTTATTTTGTTGTTATTCGCGGGCATTTGCAGGTGACATCTAATTTGAGTCAGACTATAAGCCTTTTAGTTTCCGTAAAGAAAATTTGGTGACATGGAGAACTATAGCTGAAAAATGCCTGAAATAAGCTACAACTAGAGAGGTTTGGACGACAAAGGAGGTTTGGATGACTTAGGCATACTGGAACACACTGGGGTGTGTCTTTTTCAGTTATTTATTTTGAGTGGGCAGGAAGTATTTCTAGCTTCTTGAAGTTAATTTAGGCCCACTATGCCCCCACTATGCATGCCGCATCCAGAGATGGGACCCCAAATTTAACGTCCCTCTGAAGGACGTTCAAATATTCAATTGTGTTCAAATATTTCAGTATTTCTTAGGTTTTTGTCGTCCGAACCTCTCTATATCAAGTTTGCTTTTGCTATACAGTCTATGTACAAAGGCAAGGATATTCTCTAAGGATGTGAGCTTGTTGTGAAATGCCACTTTAGTTTGAAACAAAATTGTTCCTTTTTTTTTGGTAGGACATCGTCATCATGACAAATAACGTCAAAAGATGCAAATATTACCAGAGTGAAAGCCAAAATGTCAAGGACAAATGGGCATGCGTCCCTCCCAAGGGATACACACAATATTCCAGGATTCGAAACATACCTATCCCTATCGACAAAGAAGCATGCGAGGTATGTACTTTGCTTTTCATTTAAAGAAATTTTTTATGATGCCGCTTCTTCTCTTCTGTACCTCATAAATGTTTGCCCTGTAGCTTTCTCCTTGTGCGTTTGCCAAACATTTTTTCATGCATTCTGCTAAAAATTTACTATGCACATTTACTGAATTACTCTACTTACAAGCTACTCTACTCGACTACTAAGACAAGACCCCGGAGAGCAACAACTATGTCTACCCACATGGCCAAAATATAATAAGACATAAAACTACACGTAACTACAACAAAAAAGAAAGAACGTGTACTTGAAATGGACGAGGTGCGTGGTTGTATGACTTGCAACCGAGGTTTAGATTTCTGTCCAAACCGACCATTTTTTATGGATATATAGCAGAGAGTTACCAGAAGTATACCGGGTGTCCCAAAATGATGTATTATGGTTTGATTGCTTATATGTCCATAACCAATGAACCGATTTTAGAAAACTTTATTTTATCCGGTTGCAGGCTAAATTGTATTCGAGTATGATGGTTGTGGTTTTACGCCAATGTTTTCATGTCGAAAAGAAGAGCAATAAACCTGCTCAGATTCAAGCCTTGGATGGCATGAAAAAGAAATGGCATGAAAAAGAAACGGCCTACTTTTCCAGTCAACGTTTAAGATGTGATACGAAAGGCTGAACTTATATGTCGTTCAGAGAATACGAATTCAGTTAATATTGAATTCAGAGAATATGAATACGAGTTCAGCCTTTAGTATCACATCTAAAATGCTGACTGGTAAGGTAGCCCGTTTCTTTTTCATGCCATTTTAGGCTTAAATTTGAGCAGGTTTGTGAATCTTCTTTTCGACATGAAAACATCGTCGTAAAACCACAACCAACATCTTTGCATACAATTTAGCCTTTCACCAATCAAATAAAACAAACTTTTTGAAATCGGTTCATTGGTTATGGACACGTAAGCAATCAAACGATGATACATCATTTTGGGACACCCGGTATCTTTCTTGATACCATCGAGAAAATCTTTATCACCATACAATATGATCTGCATTAGAAACTCGTTTGAAAGATGGCCATGGGGTAGTCATTGTCTTTTGCTCCTTGTGGTCTCGTCCCTGTAGTGTTGTATTGTTTTTAAAGTGATTAGAAAGTATAGTAGAATGTTGATGTAACATGTATTGTATCATTTTAAATGAATAGATCTCATTTGGCATACAGAGAGGTGGTTTTTAATGCTTTGCTTTCTGTTCGTCAGAAAATTATCTGGCCCTTGGGAAACAAGAACGGAACCCGTGCAAAATGGACCAAGTTCCCATCTCATGGCATGAAAGCACCAGAATGCAGGGAAACGATGTGGTCACGTGATAATCACCTTGGTAACGGAAAAGGTGGATTCACCAATAAGTATAATTGGACATTGCCAAACATCGAGAATGAAAACTGTGCCATTCGAATAAGGTATTTATCTTGTAAAACACTCATTTCTTTACACGTTGTCTTAATGCTTACTTCCAGTGCCCTCGTGAGCATTCCAAACCATTTATCAGAGTCCCATAAACTGATAATAATTGTGTAGCTAACATATCCACATAGATAAGAAAACTGACTCTGTGAAAATCAATGTTGCCAGCAAGCTTGGTCAAGAATTCATGGCCTGTTTTGAATTGCTTGTCATTTGAGAACGTTGTAAGCGATTTTGACAAGCTAGTTAATTTCTCATTTCTAAAGCCTGGTTTCCATGAGCGCCAGGACAGCTGAGACAGTGTTGCGACGTGTCGAATTTTAGTGGAAACATCTTAGGGCGGCTTTACCGTGGCTGGAGCTGTTGCTCTATTGCAGTAGCGGCGCTGGAAGAGTTGAATTAGTTCAACTTTTCCGACCCTTATGACGCTTCAGCCACGTTAAAGTATTGAAAGAAGCATAGGTTACAGCTGTGGGAGACATGTCTGTGATCATGCCGTTGTTCTGATAAAACACATACTGTAAACTAGGCAATCAAAATAAACAAATTTGGTGCCATTTTACAACAACGAGTTGGTTAGGACGTGATTGCAATGTAGGGTTTTAGGTAGGTCCCCAAGCTATTGCAAGAACAGTTACTGAAGAAGATGAATATCGAAGCGTTTACAAAGTTGTGGAGGGGTATCGTCCTTTTGGAAAGCTTTTGTAAGGAGAGCAGGTTTTCACAATGTGAAGCGAAATTTTTGAATAAAACTTACCATTAGTATGATCATCTATTCTTCCTCTCCCTTTTCTGTGAATCTTGTGACTAATTGTGATTTCATCTTGCCTTTATATCAGTTTTAATTCCAATAGGTCTCAGCGGCTTAATTTCAAAAGGTCGCCCTTTTGGAACAAGAAAAATCATTAAAGCAGCCATGGCGAACATGGCGATGGTTTCAAGTTGTCTTGCGAAAACGATGCTCGAGTATGTGACATAGCGTGACCTCATACAGAACAGAAGTGCACCATTAGGACGACTTAGGCCCGATAGAATGCCCTGATAATGGAGGCATCCGGTGGCAAGATCGCTTGCGTGATTTTGAGGACTCATGTTGATTCGTCATCTCAAAGGTTGAAGATAGACGTTAGGCCATCCAATTTCGATCAGTGTTGCAATATTTTATCTCAAGCAGCGACAAGAGAAATGACCATGAAAAAACAGATTGTACAAGAACTTACCTTCGATTCTTCTTCAGGTTATAGTTCAACTTTAGCTTCATTTCGTGAAGGAACTAAATGATATAACACAGCGAGGACAAGTCACGATTTTGGAGGTGGCGTAGCAAAATGTTTTCGCGCGCTTTTTTGTGAAAATCACGTCGAGACTCTTTTATTCAGCGATTTTTACAGTGCGATCAAATGTATCAAAATTCGCGGGCGTTCCAAAATGGTGATACCCCTTCAATTTATTTCTGAATTACTCCAAAGAATTATCAGTTTATAGGAATTTGATAGATAGTTTGAGAGCTACAGGCTTCCAAACCTCTACCGGGTGAGTCAGGAAAAAGGATCCCCGCTTGGAAGGCCACTGCTCCATGAATATCAAAGCAATAATATTGAAACTGTCTTGTTTTATTGCCAATATGTTCAATTAGGTTCAGTAATTTACCCGGCCTTTATTGGCCATTCCTTCCCGTGGATATGGGTGACTTTCTGCAGAAAGCCCCTTCTAAAAACCTGCAAAAACGAATGAAAACAATGAGCAGAGTTTCCTTCCTAAAATTGATGACACTTAACATAAATTCATGTATTTTGTCCTCTTGGGAGAATGGAATCCCCCTGAATAGGTCATCGATACTAGGGGGAGGACTTGTTCATCCTCCCAGGAGGATAGCACGTGCTAAAGTGTCCACAAGTCATTGCTGTAAGGCCATTGTAAGGCAGAATTGTTAGGGAAATTTGTTCACGATTTTGGGCAGGTTTTGAAGGTTTTTTGAAGAGCCTTTCTTGAGAAAAACCCTCATAATTTCAGAATGGAGTGGCCGATTTAAGTCAGGTAAATTTCACAGTAGATTTGAGCACTTCTACCATTAAACTATGTATTTGCAGATATCATTGTCTTGATATCCAGGGAGCCGTGCCCCTCCAAACAGGGATTCTTTTTTCTGACTCACCCGGTATTTAAATTTTTATCATTCACCTGGTATTCATTTTCCGCAAATGATTGCGTTACTCATGAATGTTTGCCATGTTTTGTATTAGTGCATATCATTTAACTCCGCTCTAGGTACAACATATCAACCAATGACTACGATTCTTGGAACACAAACTCATCAAAGAACGGCAAAATAAAGACTGGAATTGATATTGCATCATTGGTTGGGCTCACTTCCGCAGAGGCAGACACACAGGGATATGAATTCAAGAATAACCCCGTTGTTCAACCATCGGATACATCAAGCAAATTTAAATTGAGACTTGCAATCAACACTGCGCAGTATGGAAGGACATTTCAAGACAGGTACTGTTTACATTTGTTTCCTCGAATCCCCGCCTTAATGATTCGCTATTTCGAGCAAATTTTGATTGCACGTTTAAAAAATCGCAACTTCACCTTTACAACAACAATCAGATAGACCGTGTCCAAAAAAGAGCATTAAGAATTTTGCACAATGACTTCAATATGCCATTTGAAGTACTACTGGAAAGAACAGATGAACGAAAAGTCCACATTAAGAATTTGCAAAAATTGATGCTTCAAATCTTTAAGTGCCTTTCAGAAGAAAATGAAGATCCATCATTTATGTGGACATTCTTTGAAAGAAAACACATAAAATATGAATTACGAACAAAGAATCTGTTGCAATTACCGAAAAGAAATGCAAACACATTCGGAGTTAATTCACTTGCATTCAAAGGCGCTCTCCTATGGAACACTCTACCAGATACCATAAGAAATTCAAACTCAACAGCGATATTTAAAAGAATGATCAAAGAATGGAATGGGCAAAATTGTACATGCAAGATCTGCAATTAAATAAGAAACTTAGGTGATAGTGAGGATCCCATATTTTTATTTTATTAATTCGCAGTATTGTAAATAGTTGGTTTGAATTAGTGTTTTTACTATGTATTATACCAACTGTAAATAATTTGATAATAATAATAATAATACTGTTGCTGTATCCAATTGAAAATTTGAATCCGAGACTCGGGATAGGTCTATTGTGTTGTATCCATGTTTAGCAATAAAAATATCCTATCAATATGTGATTTTTCTCCCTTCTTAGATCTCACAGTTTTGCAATAAGGAAACGTTCAGCTGCACTCAGCAAGGCCAAGATCATTAATCTCAACGTTCGTGGAAAACGTGGAAATATTGTTCAAGTTTATCCAGCTGTTGAATATGATTTCGTGCCAAACCGAGTGGAAGCCAGTGATGGAGATTATATTCATTTTCAGTAAGTTGAAATCAAGTTTTATTTCATTTCTCGATCTCTCGATAAACGAGAGTGTCGGACTTTCAAAATTGCAGCGTTTCCTTTTCGAACAAGAGTAAGTCTTACGAACAATGATACCACGAAAACCGTTGGCGACAAGAATGTAGGGCTCAAATCTTTAAAAATGTTGATGTAAAATCCCATTGCAGTTTTCTTTGAAATACATGACTTGGAAGGAACTAAGGGTTTTTGCTGTAAATCTGCCATGGAAATTTGTTGATATCTTGATTAGTTTCAAAATGGTGGCATTTATTAAATTTGAAGCTATGACGTCATCAAATTTCTAGATCCTAAGCCAGAAAGGCTACAGATTTCTGCTTGTCACCATATTATATACCTTTATAAACTATGGTTTTCTTGAAGGTTATACCAATTTTCCTCTATTGGTTTAGGATTTACGATGATTTAATTTTTTCAAAATTTTCCATGAATTGTTTCAAAAATTATTAAATTGCCACCATTTTGAAAAAAATCAAGATATTAAAAAATTTCCATGGTAGATTTACAGCAAAGTACCATAAATTCTTTTCAAGCCATTCAATTAGAAGAAAAATTGCAGAATTTTACACCCACCTTTTTAAAGATTTGAAAGATTTGAGCCCTGTGCTTGCGACAAGGTCAAGCTCTTATCACATTCGTACTGACAAGCATAGGTTCCAAATCTTTATCTCTGCGTAAAAAGGTGGGTGTAAAATTCAATGACCTATTTCTTCTGATTGAATGGCTTGAAAGAAACTTTAGATACTTATCTATAAATCTACCGTTGGACTTTTCAGAAATTTTTGAATATCTTTTGGAAATTACAGCGTATCTTACATTTCAACTCATTTGAGGATGTGACGTCATCAAATTTCTAAATCATAAACGAGATGAGTGACAGACCTTTGCTTGATACCATATTGTAGGCATTCATAAATTATGGTTCTCTTCGAAATGATTTCATGTTACGTCAAACTGTTTAGAAATTACGATGGTTTTAAGTTTTTTGAAAATTTTTGTTGAATTCTTGAAAAAGAAGAAAAACACTCTAGTTCTGAAAATATTGAAGATTTCAGGAAATTCCAACGGTAGAATTATAGAGAATTAGCTAACATTTCTTTGAAGTCATTCAGTTCAAAGAAATAGGTCACTCAATTTTACACCAGCCTTTTTAAAGATTTGGAACTTTGACACAGTTAAACCAGCTTTGTCTGAACCATGTTAAATTTCAACTAATCAAACACAGTTGATTTGTTGCATTGGCCAATCAGAACCCACCTGGTTTGGTTTAAGCTGGTTTAACTTGTAATTGTGAATGGGGTATTTGTTTCTAGGTACTATTTTGTTGCTCTTGCCAAGCGTTAACTGGCCTACTGTGAAAATTTCAAATCGGTTTCTTCTGCCTAGGCCCCTATCGAAACGAGGCAGAATTAATAATTCTCAAAATTGTGATGTTTTATAATGAGTCGTAGTTACAGAGTTCGGTAGCCTATCAACAGCGATAAGCACATTTCATTTTCATTTTTTTCATTTATCAATATTTATACACGAACACCTTTCAGCTTGAAAATTAACAAATTAATAACCTATTAACAATATGTGTTTAGGGGGAAAATACGATAAATCGCTAATCTACCAAGGGATCGTATTTGGGTCCTGTACGTTTGTTCAGGTTTGCTCAGGAAAATGCAGCCAGAATATAAATCTGGTGACAAGTGTAACGACGAACTGTTTCATTTTTTCTCTCTGTTTTTCTTACCCCCAGGATGACATAATAAAAAGACTGAGCCAGTGAAAATATAGCATCATATTATTTGACGAATCCAAGTATATATTTTGAAAAGTCTATGTAAGCGACAAATCCAGTGATGATTTTTAAGACATGATCAATTGACCTTTTAGCTATTCTACAAAAGAGCCTGGATCGAGCGTTATTTTTATACATTTTTACACGCGACCTTCGATCGAGTGGCGTTAGAGCTTCTATCACTATTGTGCACATTCGAAAATTCTACAAAATGTAGCAAAATATCGTACGATTCTGATTCTTTTCAGAATAGCTAAAAGGTCTATTAATCAAGACATGCTCAGATATGACGTAAACGATTAGATTTGTGCTCATCATAGGCAGGATGGCCCTTGGGATAAGAACTTCACCCTGAATGCAGGAAAAACACCATTTGTATGTTTGTATGTATGTATGTATGTTTATATTGGCAATAAAGAAACGATAAAATGGATACCATAAGTGCGGATGAAGAACGAACGAGAAATAGACAAAAATTTGATATTTTTTAGCACATTAAGGCCTTTTAAGTCATTACTATCATCAGAGTGTGATAGTAATGACTTGAAAGGCCTTAGTGTGCTAAAAAACATCAAATTTTTGTCTATTTCTCGTTCGTTCTTCATCCGCACTTATAGTATCCATTGTATGTTTATATATGTATGTATGTAATGTATATGTATGTATGTAATTGTTTCTGTATTTTAAGGTTTGTATTTATGCTCTGTCTGATTATTGGAACAGTCATTACTGATGAAGGCTTACGCCGAAACGTTTAACGAATGTGTGTTTTTTATTAGTCTATATATCTATTTTATTACATATTGAGTAGGAGCTTATGAGAATATACGTATGTATGTATATATAAACAAGATTGAGAATTTTGCTTAAAAACTATAGCTCAAAATAAGGCTTTTCAACGTGTAATTTTTCGATCTTGTTTTATCAAAATCAAGCATTTTGTCATCTTTGAACATTTTTGGGTCTTTGACAAAACGACTCAAAAAGAAAATTTATCAAAGATTTGATTTGTTAATCAATTTTTGGTGACTTTTGAAACGGGCTTTTCACATCGTATAAATCAAATATGAAATTAAGTAAATAAATCACATTCGTTACTTCCATTTGTTTATGAAATAGGGGTCTAAAGTTTCTGTTCTTTGTGCAAAATTAACTAGCTAAAATGGATTTTTATCTGAAGAATTAAATGGTCCAAAACTTGGAGATTGTTTCGAAGTTGTTGGTAGTGCATTGAAATCTTGAATCCCCCTGCAGTAGAAAGTTCTGTGGTGGCTCAACGCTGTGAATATCTCTATTATAGCAGAAATTTTTAGATAAATATAAAAATTAAATATGAAGGCTTCCATTTGAACATAGGCTATCTGCTTTTTAGCAAAGTATGTTCTTGTTTGCGGGGTTTTACTTTACTGTATATTCCATTTCAGATGGACAGGCTCAAACACAAACCCTGGAAACAACGATGGCCAAGGATTAGCAGGCACTGATCGTTCTAATGTTGTTTTGCTCGAAGCTCAAAGATACCCAGAAGGAACCCCCGGTGCAATTGGAAAGAAATCAGGCCATTTTGGAAACAACCACCCAGAACACCTTGATAAAGTGAACATGTTGGGATTGAAGAGAAATGATTTGGTTGCACTTGCTATGTTGAGACCAGGTAAGGTCTTTCGTAACTTAAAATTATCGTTTCAGAAATTCTTTGCTTTTCTGTGAAATGATTTTGTTTCACTGGGCTACCACAAGAGAACATTCGTTAACTACCGGGTGTCCCAAAAAAAAAGTATTCCTGTTTCAAAAGTCAACAAAACTTGATTATCAAACCTTTGATAAAATTTTCTTTTTGAGTCGTTTTGTCAAAGACCCAAAAATATTCAAAGACGATAGGATGTTTGCTTTTGATAAAACAAGATCGAAAAATTACACGTTGAAAAACCTTTTTTTGAGGTATAGTTTTTAAGCAAAATTCTCAATCTTGCCCAAGAGTCAAACATTTTCAGATGTTTTATCATCATTGAAGTCTGTAATGATAGTGCGCGTTTCTATCTGTCATTTATGACCGAACTAGAAGCTGAACATGCACAAAGGAATTGATCTGGCAATCATCAGTGCTTTTTTGCGATATGATTCTTTACTTTACAGCAATGGCTTGAAAACGCTTTAGCGCGTGCTTTGCTTTTGGAGGAATGAAAAAGTGTTCCCCCTGGCATGAATAGATTATTCCGGGGGATTCCATTCTCCCAAGAGGACAAAATGCATGAATGCATGCGAGTGTCATTATTGCCAGGAAGGAAAACAAATGCAGATTTTGTTTGTCGTTTTCCTTCGTTTTTACAGGTTGTCGAAATGGGCTTTATGTAGAAAATCTCCAATATCGACGGAAAGGAATGGCCGATTAAGCTGATTAAAGCCGAGTAAATTACTGAACCTAATTGGACATATCGGGGATGAAACAAGACAGTTTTCAATATTATTGCTTTGATATTGAGGAAGCAGCATTTTTTCAAACGCTGGGCCTTTTTATCGACGCACCCGGTAGATACAGAAGCCTTCATAGATCTCTGTTGTTTTTTTCAGGGCAATTTGGAGGTGAGATGTCTGAGCTAGATGATGCTGGTACATATTTCGATCTTGGACCACGCAAAGTGACAGGAATTGGCACTTATTTTTATATGAGTACCAGAAACAACAACTTTTCGAACAGAAGTCAAAAAGGAAAAATAGTCATTGTTGGTAATGCGTTTGCGCAGAAACAGGTTGGCTGGGGAGGAGGAACTATATTGTTGCAAGACGGGTAAGTGTTCATTAAACTTATTACATAACATAACAAAGTCAGGCTTTTGTGAAATAAATGTCTACATCCAAGACATCTAAGACTAGACTTTCTGCTGCAAAATGATTGGCGTTTCATTCAGATTGGTTCATAATTTAAGATAGCACTACGCACTACATCCTTTTGAATCAAGACTATAGGCTTCCTTGCAAATAGAATGTGGCAGCTGTTACCACACGAGATAAACGACTCCAGCACCCTTCCAATTTTTAAGAAGCAAACAAGGTGCTGTAATGGTGATAAATGTAACTGTAGGCTTTGTAAAGTGTTTGTACCTCAGGTTGAGTTCATAACGGGAGAGACCTTAATGTATACATCCTGTAATTGGAGTTACATGTATACATATATTATTTTAGATTAAAATGTGTAAAGCATGCAAATTAGCAGGCTTTATTTAGCTGTAATTTTAGCTAGTATTTTGTTCAGCCTACTTTATAAATAAATAAGTGATGATGATAATGAGATTTTGGCAGATTTTGGCAAATGCCGATACAGTATTTTGGGACTTTTATGATTTTGTTTAAAAGTTAATTTGGTTCCTCAGGGAGCAAGGCCTTTGGATTAAAGAAGACACCCTTGATGGCGTAAAATCAATCAAACTGGAAGAATGGTCTTCTGATGTTGGTAACCAAAAGATGGCAGAAAAGGGTGGCTGGCTTAAAATGGGAGACGATTATGCGAGCAAATTTATGGTTGTTTATCCCATGCAGAAATTAGCTCAAGATGGCAAATCTTTCAAGATGAAAATGAAAGTGGAGAAATCCTCAGGATCTGACACATATATTTATCATTCAACTGATATGAAAACATGGAGTCGAGTGTCTGGTGTGTCTATGGAAGGGGGAACAGCTACATTTCAAGCCAACATGGGTATGTTCAAAACAATTTTCTTGCTGCGTGTAGTGCAATTGTACAATGATAAACACGTAAATAAAGCAAATTACACTCTTTTTTTTTCATAAGAATACTATAAATTTTTTCCAGCCTCAATATTCTTAAGAAATTTTTCGTTTTTGAGCCTTAACATATTTTTAAAGTATTCTTATTTTTTAAATCTGAGATGGTTTCAGGGGAACATAGTACAAAGAAGTGTCATATCATTATAAGAAAATGGTCGAACGAAAGAAACGTTTAAGCAATTGTAACAATAAGAATGTTATGAACATCGCAAAACAGGCAACTGTTGGAAAGTGAGACACAAATATGCGAGCTGAGGCTGCGCAATATTCTTATAATTTTCTTAAAATTTGGATGATTCTGAGTCTAAATATTCTTATAAACAATATTCTTATTAAAAAAAAAGGAATGTATGAGCACTTTGATGCGAAATGAAATAAGCACGACGTTCCGAGCATAGCCCGTTATCAAGCAAAGAAATATTAGTAGAACCGACACTAATCAAGCTAAAAGAACGGCAAATTCGAAGGATAAGGATATTAATCAAGGGAATCGATGTGACGTAAAGAGGACTGAGAATAGAAAAGAGATGTGGGAATGAAATTGTGATTAATAAAAATTTAAACCCCCCCCCCCCTCTCTCTATCAAGGCCACCCTCATTTCTCAGCTGGATAAGTTTGCATGTTAATTTTGATATGGTTTGAGATAAAACTGTGTCGAATTTATGTATTTTACTCGTAAAATTGTATGTTGAATCCGCAAAATATGGCGTAAAGGAACTAAAAAGCTACCATCTGCAGCCTTGTCATTTGATTTTATGAATAAGCCCCCCTCTCTAATAAGTCCAAATAAGTCCCCTCTGGAGTGTCCGAAATTAAATAAGCTCCCTGGGGGCTTGATAGAGCTTTACGGTACCGCTAAAAATGAACATCGAATGTCGATAGCCCTTATCTCCCTTAACTTCTTATCAAAGCTGAAAATGGGACGAAATTTTAGTAAAAGTTTTTAGATTTTCTCACAACTTATCAAAAGTAGCTTCCACGTAAACTTTGTCCGGAACTCGTAAACCAGCGTTTCTGACCAGCGTTTCTGTTCACCAGAAGAATCTGCAAAGTCTTATGATAGAAATTTATAAGACCATGAACCATCTTAATCCTTCATATATTTGGGAGTTCTTTGTTAAAAAGGATATACCTTACAATCTCCGCACCAAAGAGCTATGCAGGCTTCCATCAGCACAGTCACATCGATATGGACTAAATTTTCTTTCGTTTAGAGGTAGTCTCCTGTGGAAAACTCTAGATGATGAACTAGAGAGAGCTGATACCTTGAGAAGTTTTAAAAGGGGGATCAAAGAATGGGATGGCAAAAGATGTAAATGTTTAATTTGTAAATAATTGTGTTATATTGTAAATAGTTGATTTAAATTAGTTTTTAGTAACTATGTATATATCAACTTTAAATAGTGTTATGATGATAAACGCCCTAATAATATTATTATTAATATTAGGCTAATATCGCCCCTTGGCTGCCTAGATATTGTTCAATATTTGACTTGAAATTTGTCTTTCCGCAGGTGGGGTTTATGTGGCACGAACACACAAAAATATTGCGATGATCGCTGGTATCTCGGTAGCATGTGCTATTATCCTGATTATCATTATCGGAACAGTTATTTACTGCAGAAAGAAGCCAGAGGCCTGGGACAAAACGAAAACACGCATGCGCAATGTCACAAGGAGCCTCAAAACAGAAGTTTGAGAATACTGGTTGTTCAGCTGGTCTGAAGGTCGTCTTTGATTAATTTTTGATTGCAGACAGGATGTCCCGAAATTATGTATCCGGTTTTGCCAAAACGTACCCGTTGACTAGACTTATGACATTTCGTCCCTTGTTTCCCTGCGTTCTTTGATTTGCAGATATCACTTGCTCAATAAGGGACTCATTGCATTACTCTTGTAAAATGGGCCCCCTGTGTCAAAATGACCTAAACTAGCGGGAGTTCTCGTACACTCAACAAAGTTGCTTCAAATTCTGGTTTTGAGCTTCAACATTGAAAAGCAAACTTTTAGTCCAAAGAATAATGTTTTACGAACCTACTCATCGCAAAATACATACATTTCAAGCAGTAATCTTCCTCTGTAGAAACAAAATAGATCTATCGCAGCTACGAGAACTCTTTCCCGAATCAACTGCTTTTGAACGCAACAACAACAACAGTCTAAATAGTGCCTCCTTATTGGTTGAAAACTATATTCTAGCAATTTGATTGGTCAATACGGATCCACACCATATTGGCCTAAAGTGGCTACACTTTAATAAGAGTAATGAAATGAGTCCCGTATGGAGCAAGTGATATCTGCAAATCAAAGAACGCAGGGAAACAAGGGACGAAATGTCATGAGTCTACCCGTTGACCCAAAGCAGAACCAGCATGCATTTCGATCGTTTGCTTTGTTTTTCTTAAATAGATACCTTTAAAAACACCCCTAACTGTAGTGGCGGGGATAGCATTACCGTAAGATCTCGAATAAGCCCCCACCTTCGAATAAGCCCTCCCTCGAAAAGGCCCCCACCCTAAAATAGTTGTTTGCGAAATAAGCCCCCGGGGGCTTATTCGAGGACTTACAGTAAAAGGTCGAATTGACCTTATTTCCATAATGGTCCCCTCAGAGGTGCTTTCTGAAACGGAAAATATAAGATGGTCAGAAAGAAATGAAAATAAATATAATATAAATGAAAAGTCTAAACTTCAAAGTGCTTTAAAGCGCTCACTTGAGCGACATCGCAACATTACTTTCATGTAGCATGAAATTTGGCGACGCTAACAAATAGGGCTGCAATGCATGTCGGTTACCCAAAAGCCTTTAAAATTATAGTTGACGGAGATGAGTAGCCGACACGTAATTTTGGCACAGCCGGTGTAAAGTACAAAATAAACTATGTCAGAGTCAAATGGTTTTTGGTCATAGAACTATCATTATATTGCAAAACACTGCATGCTCGGTATCATTTAAAACTTATTTGAGAGCGGAATTTGAATCTTTCAAGCATTTTGAATTTTTTTTTACTTTAGGGAAGCTCAGTTTTTTGTTTATCTGGCTTGTTATCTTGTACAGTAGAAACCCGCATAAAAGAACCTAGGTTTTCTTGAGACAGCCTGAATGGGTTCTTGATTAACTGATGCCATACTCAAGTCCAGCCTTTAAGGTTCTTAAAAATGTGCTTATAGTTGGCACAATGCAAATGTGTTTTTATTACATGCCAGGCCAGTGCATTCCTTCTATGAATTGAATAATTTTTCAATACATTTCTTTTGGATAAAGTTTACATCATGAAAGATTTTGCAGTTTTCAAGTATAAGTACCATCTATTAAACTATTTTATAAGAACCTTTACAAATTTCAGCCTCTTGTGGGTTCTTGTTTAAAAAGTTGTAATCATGGAATTTCAGCCTCGAGGTTCTTATAAAACTAGGTTCTTTTATGCGGGTTTCTACTGTAAAACAAATTTGGCATCCTGTGAATCTGTGATACCCTCTGATTAAGAATCTGCAAGCAGAATACGGTAAAAGTCGTTCTTTGTGAAACAGTGAGCTCCAGAATAGCCCCTGGTCTAACTTCTTATTACTGTTTGCGAAGAATTGCACTTTCGAATAATGTATTGGAGGTTTGAAAAATCTGTGAAACAAAACTTCCTAAAATTCCCAAGGGACTAAACCCCCTTAAGTAAACAACATTTTACAATGCTTGCAAGAATCAAGTTCTGCTCGCTAAGCTCTTTCGAATGATATCTAATTTGCATTATTTTGGGAAATGATCGTAGTTCTTATGACCAAAAACAGTTTTACTCTACATAGTTTTTGGTTGTATTTTAGAGGTTTAATTCTTTCTTTAATTTTTACTGCAAAATTCTTATTTCTTCAAATTCAGTTTTCGATACAGTTTTATATTATTCTACGTTAGAATCACACCCAGGAATGATATACAATATACAACATTTAAAATGAAATTATATTCTTCATGATTATACGAGCATAAATGAAATATATGTATGATTCCTCCTGTTACTAGGCGAGGGGCAGTTCACTCATTCGAGAAAGGCGTACTAGATTTTTTCAGAACAAAAAGATTATTGTGGATTTTCATGGATTTTTCCAAAGGTGTACGAGATTTTTTGGGACTGAATGTCCCTCGTTACAACTAAGAGGCAGTTGATCTACTGGGGGGGGGGGTAAAGAAAAAAATCTCTATTTGAAAGATCCTCGGGAGGCTAACTTAGATGTGAAAATTTTGTTTGGTAAAATCATTTATCTTTTAGACACATGAATTAGGAAAATGCTTGTAAGGGGTTAGTATGGAAACGAGAATTCCATGTTCCATTTGGTCCATACCATTGATATTTAAATTCTGTTTCTGAAACTTTGTTGGAGAGATGAGATAAGGTTTGTCCGAGGAAACTTATGTGTCCCCTCGTGCAGTAGGTTAATGCTCATGCGCCCGTCAGAGCTCCAACCCAAAACGCTACTGCGCATGAGCATTAACCTACTGCACGGGGGGACACATACGTTTCCTCGGACAAACCGTATCTCATCTCCCCAACAAAATTAATAATTGTATTGAATATATATTCAATGGCAAGTAAATAATGGACCAGAATGGAACGTGGAATCCTTGTTCCATACAAACCCCTTGAAAGATTTTTCCTAATTTATGGGCCTAAACAAATTGACATCTGATTTAGCCCTTGACTGATAGATTAACATTTCGGTTTTGAATATCGGCCGCGTACTCTTTATTAGATACATTTTATTTTCGGGCATATTTAGGGCATATGGTGACGGAAGATGCAAAGAATAAGACTGAAATTAGAAGAAGGATAGAAATAGCTTAAAATGCATTTCACAACATTTCAAAGATTCTAGCATCAAGACGTATAAAGAGTGAAACTAAAGAGCGGCTAGTTAAATGTTGTTAGTAAATCTGGGTAAATCCGGCACTCCTTTATATACGTGGCGCTCTAAAATCCGGGTCTTACATCATTCACAGCGCATGCTTTAATTTTTCACCAACAATCTTATCTAAATAGCTATAAGACACACATTTAAACCCTCGTGCTCCGACTTTAACTGCCTCTGGGTATATTTCTTCCACTTCTTGTGCAATCACTCCTTCACTGCTTCCATTTAAACCCAAAGTGTCCTCCGCATGTTTATTCCAAAACCAATGAACTCCATGGAGGCCGATCAGTTCATATTTAGATCCAGGTAACGTAGTAATGTTTTGTTTGAGCCCCTCATCACTGAAGAACCACAATAATCCTCCTCCAAGAGCAAGAGCTCCGATAATATTGTCCTCGTTTTGTCTCCTTTTGATCTCCTTTGCTTCCCTCATCAATTCTTCCAGTTCCTCCTGCTGTCTCCGTTGCTTCTCCTCTTCCTGCCGTATACGTTCTGCGTCCTCTCTCTGCTTACGTTCTGCGACAATCTTCCGTTGTTTTTCCTCTTCCATTTTGTGTTTTTGAATCTCTTCCTCCTGTCTCCGCTGCTCTTCAATTTCCATCTGTTTCTTTTTTTCCTTTTCTTTCTGCTTCCTTTCTTCTTCGATCAATCTTTCCTTTTCTTCGGCCTGCACCTTAACATTAATAAGATCCTTCAGCCAATTCTCTGCTATCTGCTTCTCAGACTCGAGCACACATGTAGTTGCAAATTGTTTCAAAATACCATCCATATTAGTAATGAGTGAATGATGATCGCTTTTTTCCAATGGCCTAATTAAACAATTGAATCCCTTCTCGCATAAACTTTTTTCCAAAGCTGTGTACGTGTCAGAGAATAGGGCCCATGAATTCTTGTTAAGAGCGTCCACAAGGCTCCTTGCTAGATCCTTGGTCATTTCGCCATTCATCAGCGCTCCGTTAATCGTCCGTTTCGGCTGCATAAGTTTTGACTTCGCTACGAGCGACGAAATACTTTCCCGATACTCAGTATCGTCAAGGGCTTGGAGCTCCCATTTAGGATGCGTACTTGCGTAAGGCAGATACGGAATACCACTAGCTTTCATCTTCTCTCTGGGAAAGAATTTCTCCATTATTTTGCTCTTGTCGTTCCCAACCCCATGAATTGCTTTAACTGTATATTCAAGTAGTGTGGATCCTTTTGGCGGATCAAGGGGCTGTCGAAGCACCACATTCAGTTCTGGAAACTGAGTAACCGCCGCACTGTTTACGTTATCGCGCCAAATTTCGTCTGTCAGCCTCGCCACGCGATAAAGGAAATCTCTGTTATGGTTCGCGATAGTTTCTTCACCAAACAGCATTAAACCAGAGCTGATAAGTGTGGCAAAAATACTAAACTGGTTTGTTTGTGCATCATCGCCAAGGTTTGAACCTTCTACATCCAAGAAAACAACACTACTCCCATCATCTGACTCGGCAATCGAAATCCACACTCCTTTAGTGCATGCTTTCATCTGATTACTAATAGTAAACACGCGTTCAAACTTTTCCCAGTCGTCTCCCTTCCAAAGATGACGGACAATATTCATGGTTGAAGACTTGCTTACCCTTGCATCACCAATCGCAGACATAATTCGAATGGGACTTTTCAGAGTAGCCAGCTGGGTTATCGCATCAGCATGGAGCTCAATATGTTTGGTTGTGTCGTTGTAGCTGAGGAGTTGCCTTGCTGGCCTATGTCCGCCATCGTCACTGTGGGCATTTGTAACGAGGATACTAGCCAAAAGCATTTCGATAAGGATACACCCTGAAGCCATCTTCGTCCTGCTAAGGTACACAAAGTTGCAAATCCTTCAGTTTTTATATTCACTGGACAAGGGGACTTTAACCATTCAACCCACTGATTTGCAAGCCTGCAGGACTCAGCGAGTCGAAATTTGGGGAATTACCTTCCATCAAACAATGTTTTACTTCCAGGAATTACTTGCTGAAAAATGCATGAAACACAGACTCGTGAATTATTTACAACTTTTTATGAATTGTTATTGATCTATAAACTGTAAAGACTTATGAATTATTTACTAACATAGGGCTCCAATCTTTGAAAAGGTCGGTGTAAAATTCTATCACTGTTTTCTTTGAAATAAATGGCTTGGGAGGAACTTGGAGTTTGTTGCTGTAAATCTGCGGCATTTATCAAATTCGAGGCTATGACGTCATCGAATTTCTAAATCCTAAACCAGAAGAGCTACAGATTTCTGCTTGCCACCATATTGTAGACCTTCATAAACTATGGTTTTGTTAAAGTCTCTATTGGTTAGGATTTAAGATGATTCCGATTTTTTCATAATTTTCCATTAATTTTTCAAAAATAATTAATTTGGTGCCATTTCGAAAAAAGTCAAGATAGCAAAAAGTTTCCACAGCAGATTTACAGCAAAGTACCATAAGTTCCTTTGAAGCCATTCAATTCAAAGGAAAATGCCATAGAATTTTACACCCACCTTTTTAAAGATTTGAAAGATTTGAGCCCTATGCTCTTTGAATTTTTGGATTTGAGTCGTATATCAGAGCCACGAGTGCTCTTGAGCCCTTGATCATTGGGATCATTGTCTCAGCCTAGAAATTGTTTTGACTATCTTTTTAGTCCACAAGGAGGGTACCCAATAGACCCCCTGATTCCCGAATTCCCGCTACGTTTTTAGCCCAATTCCCGATTCCCGACCATCGTTTTTAACGAATTCCCGCTTTTCGTCTGAACATGGTCTGAAAGTGTATCGAAGCCAAAATTAATCATTTTCACGACTTATGGCGAAGAGCAGAGGCCTGCGCTCCATTTATTATGGCTCGAATGATCAGGGGTGGAAATGCAAATTTTTTGAGGGGGGTGTGTTCAAAGGACCGAGTTTCTTCCACACAGACCGATTTTTGCGAAATGAATGTTGTTGCAAATGTATGAAAAAATATTGTTTTCTTTTCTGCCACAATTTGCCGAAAATACAGTATAACAGGCATGATGTTTTCCCAGCAATCGAAATGGAATTAAACAAACAGTTTTTGGCATCAAGTTGTTTCTGGCTAGCATCTTAGCCATCTGCCCTGAATGCCCTGAATGATCCAGTCAAAGCATCACAGAATAGCCACGTTATTAGGCATGCAAGCTTGCTCATATGGAATCAATTAGTGGCGTGGCCTGGGTAAAATAAGGGAGGCATGGAAATGCAGGAGCCTGGGGGCCAGGAAAATTTTTGGGGCCACACCCTTTACTTTGGCTTAGAAAGCACCTCCCAATAGCATGCTTGCCATTGGCAGTGAGGAAACCTTGATAGCTTTGTGCAAGTTATCCTATAAATCGGAGTGCGAAGAAAATTTTCGAAGAAACATCCTTTATTTTGGCTTAGAATGCATCTCCCAATATCATGCTTGCCATTAACAGCGAGGAAACCTTGATAGTTTTGGGACTGTTATCTTATAAATTGGAGCACGAAGAAAACTTTTGAAGAAACATCCTCTACTTTGGCTCAGAAGGCATCCCTTACCCGACTTATACCCAGCCATTTTCTCTTCGGTTTTAAAGGAATCACGAGGATTTCTTTCCTGTAAACTTAGTTTCTGCGATAAAACAAAAAAACAGCTAACACATAAATCTTTGCCTTTCGAGTATCGACGTCCTGAAAAATTCAGGTTCAAGTTCATAGAGCCGGATCGAGACAAACTTTATCACTATAAAATAGCGATTGGGACCAAGTTATGAAATTATTGGGGGGGGGGGTTTCACACCCTGCACACCCCCTCATTTGCGCCCCTGCGAATGATACTGTATTTGTTTTAACTTCCTATTTGGGTTTCTTACTGCAGAGATCAGTGTAAACGTAGGGCTTGTTGTGTTCTTGTAATTCTCTCTTCACTGCACCCGATGGGTGCAGTGCAATGTTAATGAAGATATGATATCACGCTCATTCATGATAAAGGGGGTACATTTGAAGCAAAGTCTTATGACCTAGAATCTCAAAAATGGGGTATTCTATTGTTTTCTCCAAACTTTTCCTCGTGGTGAAAGTTGGTGCCACTCTGTCTCTGTCCCTTCTCATAGTAAATTGCCACACAGTTGATGATATGGTATTTCATGGCTGTGGCTGACTTCATTTTCCATGCGTCTACTCACTAGACTTATGACCTGGAGTCCTTTGTTTCCCTGACAAAATGGCCTAAGAGAGCGGGAATTCTCGTACAGTACACAAAATCACTTCAAACTCTGGTCTAAAGAGCTTGAACATTAAAAAACAAACTGATACAGAGAATGGTGTTTTCCTGACCTAGTAATCGCAAAATATATACCTTTCAAGCAGTAACCTTCCTCTGTATAAATAAAATAGATCCGTCGCAGATACTAGAACTCTAGGCCATATCAACCATTTTTGTATGCATCAACAACAACTGTCAAAATAGCGCCCCCTTATTGGTTTAAAACTAAATCCTAGCAATTTGATTGGTGAATTCTGAACCACTCTGCGAGGGCCTAAAGTGTGCCCACTTTTTCGGAGTAATGGTACGAGTCACTTTTGACCAAGTGATATCAACAAATCAATGAACGCACGGAAACAAGGGACGAAAAGGCATAAGTCTAGGTAAATCCCGCTTCCCGAAAGCTGGTGCCAATTCCCGAATCCCGCTCACAGAAATTTGACGATTCCCGATTCCCGATTCCAAAAAATGGCGATTCCCGCTTCCCGAAAAACATATTGGGTACCCTCCACAAGGTGTTCAACTCAAAATCGCTAAAAATCGAAAAACTTTAGTACTGAGACAAATCATTTTTGAAACCATTCTTTGCTCAAAGCAATCCATCTTTATTCATTTCCACGTAATATGAATAATAATGTTTTAATATATTTTTCCATGTGGGGATCCTTTGAGTCTTTTCAAGACTTTATCGTGAAAGTTTGCAAGATTTTTTTAGCGATTTGCCCCTCGATTTTGACAACACTTATAAGGGAGATTCCCTGAAGTCAGTTCTGGACTTCCCCCAACCTAACAGCTGTTTCACAATGGTATATTATACTTTCTTCCAATCGAAATATACCGTAAAATAACCAAAGGTTATTCCCCTTAACTTAACAATCAAATCTTTCCTATATTTGACAATAACAAGACGATTCAAAATTTAGAAATTTAGTCTGGAAGTGAGCTGCAACTTACGAAATATGAAGTCGATCAACATGCACGCGAAATTGAAAATTTTGCTGGCTCTGGCTCTGGCAATGATAATGTTTTGTGTCCAGGCCTCTGTCCAATGCATGGAAATAGTGCAAGCGTCCTCATTCTCATCAAAGGCAACTAACGCTGTTCAGCTCCTGACTTACAATGAAAGCAGCAAGGCGTTTGGCCTAAATCCGGACGCGGTGGATTTGATGCGAAGCCTCACGCAACCGATTCAGGTCATATCTGCCGTTGGTGACGCGCGCGTCGGTAAGTCAACATCCATGAACATCGTACGGCATATCTGGTCGAAGGCTTGTAGCAAGGATTTTGTTGAAGTGTTTCAAACCGGTGGGACCATGGAAGCAGTGACGCGCGGTGTTTGGATATCAGTTATTCGCACAAATGACAGCTTGGACAGAGTTATTCTGGACGTCGAAGGTACGGATATAGGTAACGATGCGGTAACTGACCACTTAAGCATGTTCACTGCATTCATGAGCTCTGGAATGGCGTTTTTCATTCGTAATGCGGTGAAAACTCATGCCATTGATTTTCTATACAGAGTTTCTCGCCTGAGTGACGTAATCTTCAGTGAAGAAGCGGTAAAAAACTTTCCGAAGCTGAGGGTTGTTTTGCGAGAAGCGCTTGAAGCTCCCAATGGCCAAAGCACGAGCGACTATGTCAAGGATGCGTTTGTCAATCCGAATAAAAATGATAGTTCCCAAGAAAAGAGAAAAGCGATTGGTAAACATTTCCCACGAGCTAGCATTAGAGTCAGCGAGATTGAGTCTTTACAAAATCGCAAACTCTTCCAAGATTTCGAGCAGCTCTCCAAGAACGAATACATGCATTCCATTGAAAATTTAGCCGAAGAGTTAAAGCATTTCCCAGTGAAGAGATCCATTAACGGCGCTCTGATCGATGGCCTAACTTTAGCTGAACTGGCTGGTAAATTAGTCGATACTATGAATAACAATACGTGGGACGATTTCGGTAACGTTTATTTGATGGTCGAGAAACACCTTTGTGATCGTCGTTACGAAGAGATTGTCCAGCCTCAAGTCGATGGTGATTCAAAGTCCCTCAAAGAGTTCCTTGCAACTGGATTTGCAAAATATGAGAAGGAATGCGCCTTGAAGGAGTATGTGCAAGCGACCAAAACAGAATTGACGAGGATAGCTAACAACAAGGAGCAACTTGAAATTAAACAGCGGGAGCTCGAAGAAGAAACACAGCGAAGGAAGGAAGAAGAGGAAAGAAGGAAACAGGCAGAGGCAGAATTCAAGAGAGAGAAGGAGAAAATGGGTGAAGAAAATGAGAGGATGAAAGAAGAGAGAGCTAAAGCTGAAGAAGAAATGAAAGCCCGTGAAGAGAAACTGCTGAGAATGGAAGAAGATGTGGAAAAAATGCGAGAACAATTACGGGCAGCCCGCGAGAGTCTAAGGGAACTGCAGTCGGATGACGGGTTTTTAAGCTTTGTCGGGAGAATAATAAAGCCTGTCGTGAAAGTTGTCGGGAAAGTTGTTAGAAAAGTCTTGGGCTTTTAAGGAATTTGTTTAAAACTACCGAACTACCATTTGACTTTCAAACGCTTTGTAGTGATATACACTTATTTTTTTTATAAGAAACCGCTTATAAGAAACGGTAGGCTCAATTTTTCGAAAGCTAAGAAACAACCCTACCTTAATCAAAAAAGCTAAGAAACTTCTGTAATTTACAGTTTTAATTTTCCTATCGCACTCAAAAATGTTTTGACACTGTACAGTTATAGCAACTGTTTGGAAACTATTTTGAGTGTGAATCATGTTATTTACTTGTTTTGAGATCTTACTAAGTAATTTGGGAGGTCTTTAGACAAAACGAAATTAACTCTACACTTCAGGCATTAAAAATATAAGAAACACGTAAGAAACTTTTGGTAGCCAAATGGCCCAAAAATTTAAGAAACTGCCTACCAGCCCCGGACCTTAGTTTCTTATAAAAAAAATAAGTGTACACGTATTTTCTTTATAAGAAACCGCTTATAAGAAACTCAGACTCTCAGATCACCAAAAATTTAAGAAACTCAAGCATACTTTTCTTTATTCCCACTTGTTTTAAATGAAGGTGAAAACGCTTTTACAAGTTTAAAAAACATTAGACTAACTTATAAAAATGGACTCATCATCGGATATCTGAATATTAATTCAATTCGGAATAAATTCCTCTCCCTAAAAACACTGATTTCAGACAACATTGATATTCTTGTTGTTGCAGAAACAAAACTAGATAGTACCTTTACAACAGCCCAGTTTCTTATTGATGGGTTCCAAAAACCAATTAGATATGATCGAAATGCTCATGGGGGTGGTCTCATGATCTATATTAGAGACAAAGTGCCAGCTAAGGAGTTGTTAGATATAGAAATTCCTGTCAGTATGGAGTGTGGTATTGTTGAAATAAATGTGCACAAGAAGAAATGGATCATGCTAGGGATCTACCGTCCTCCCTCTCAAAGTGAAAGAGAATTTTTTGATGAACTTGGTAAAGTCTTAGATATGTGTACCATGAGGTCTGATAATTTAATTATTATTGGTGATTTCAACTTGGAGGAAGATAACGTTAATATTTCTAATTTCATGAATTTGTATGGGTTAGGCAATTTAGTTAAGGTTCCTACTTGTTTTAAGTCAGTTAATGCACGTTATATTGATTTGATACTTACTAATAACGTGAAATGCTTTAAAGGCACAAGAACTGTTGAAACTGGACTGTCTGACTTCCACTCCATGATTGTGACTGTAGTTAAAAGTAGTTTCATTAAGAGAGGCCCCAGGATAATTACTTATCGTGACTACAGCAAATTTGACCCATTGAGATTTAAAGAGGATCTTAGAGAACAATTAGGTAAGAATAGCTCTTGCTGTGAGAAATTTGAAGTTTTCAATACTATAGTTACGAGTGTGCTGGATAATCATGCACCAATAAAGAAAAAATCTGTTCGAGCGAATGATGGCCCATTTATGACGACAGCACTAAGAAAGGCAATCATGAACAGAACCAGACTCAGAAATGTATATTGCAAAAATCGCACAATTAACAATTTGAAAGCCTTTAAAAAGCAAAGAAATAGATGTGTTAAGATATTGCGACAAGCTAAAAAGGATTACTATAAGGATCTTGACATTAAGGACTTGACCGATAATAGGAAGTTCTGGAAAACAGTAAAACCTCTATTCAATGAAAAAGTCAAGACCTCTTCAACAATTGTTTTGATGGAAAATGATGAGATCATTTCGGAAGACCGAGCAGTTGCTAATATATTGAATGAATATTTCAGTAATGTTACAAAATCCTTGAATATTACAGAAAACAATGAAAATATATTGCCTGTTAATGGAATCTCGGATCCAGTTGCTGCTGCCATCGAAAAATACCGTTCTCACCCTAGTGTACTTTTGATAAAAAGCCACTGTGAAGATGTCGTGGCTTTCAGTTTCAGAAGGGCTTCAGTTGTTGAAGTTCTTGAGCAAGTTGATAATCTCAATATTAAGAAGGCCTCACCTATTAGCAGTATCCCAGCTAAGATAATTAAAGATAATGTTGACATAGTTGCCTCCCACCTGCTAGACCTCTTCAATAAAAGTGTGGACGAAAATTCTTTTCCCGATGAACTGAAAGACGGTGATATTAGTGCGCTTTTCAAGAATAGTGACTCATTCCACAAAAAGAACTATAGACCAATAACAGTATTACCTTCAGTCTCCAAAGTTTTTGAGAGACTTTTGACAAATCAAATGCTACCTTTTGTTAATAAGTTTCTATCGCCTAGCCTTTGCGCCTATCGACAGGGTTACAATACCCAGCATGCTTTGCTGAAATTGGTGGAGACTTGTAAGAAAACCTTAGACAATAAAGGTTTTGTTGGAGCAGTCCTTATGGACTTATCCAAGGCTTTCGACTGTCTCAACCATGAACTCTTGCTTGCTAAATTGAACGCATACGGATTTAGTAAAAATGCAATACAGATGGTGTACAGTTATCTAGCAGGTAGAAGGCAACGAGTCAAAATAAATGGTTCATTCAGCTCTTGGAAAGAAATGAAATTAGGTGTTCCCCAAGGATCAGTTCTGGGGCCTCTCCTCTTTAATATATTTATCAATGATATTTTCCTTTTGTTGAATGAGACTGAAATCTGTAATTATGCAGACGATACGACAATTTACTGTTCTCATCAAGAGTTACGGGAAGTTATTTTAAGGCTAGAAAAGGATACTACTGAACTAAGCAAATGGTTTGAACAAAACTGTATGAAATTAAACGAGGAGAAATGCCATCTCCTTGTACTTGGCGAGAAAGAAACTGAAATGTCAATAAAAGTTGGTTCCTCTGTCATTAAAGAGAGTAAAGAAGAAAAATTGCTGGGCGTTGTAATTGACCAAAAGCTAAATTTTAAGCAACACGTGAAAATGGTGTGCACAAAAGCAAGCCAGAAGCTACATGCTCTTGCAAGGGCCTCAACGTATATGCCAGAAGAAAAAATTAAGATTGTCATGAGGGCTTTCGTAATGTCACAGTTTAGCTACTGTCCATTGATATGGATGTTTCACGATAGACGAGTTAACGCAAAAATTAACTCTATTCACGAAAGAGCATTGCGAATAGCGTATCATGATCGGACCTCCAGTTTTGAAGAACTGTTAATTACAGACCATTCAGTCTCCATTCATCAACGAAATCTACAGTTGCTTGTCACTGAAATTTACCGAACAAGAATGTATTTAAATCCTTGTTTTATGAGAGAAATTTTCGCGGAGAGAGAAATACATTACAACTTAAGAGTTACGAGCAACATCTATGCACGCAAACCTAGGACTACAGCCTATGGGCTAGAAACTGTGAGCTTCCTGGGGCAAAATCTCTGGCGAGATTTGCCATTGCATATAAAAAAGTCCCGATCTGTAGGGAATTTTAAAAGGGAAATTAAGTTTTGGAATTTTTCATGCAACTGTAGATTATGTAAGGATTTTATTGTAAATTTAGGTTATATTTAGGTTGATTATAATTATTACACATCTTTTGTATCGATAATGGTTGGCATTAATTAGCCTAGTGCTATATACCACGCCAACCTTAAAGAAATTAATTATTATATTATATATTATTATTATTATTGTTTCTTGTATCATATTACTCGGAAAGTACTTGAGTAATGTCTAAACATTGGAAAAGCTACAAAACACCTTGTTTTGAAATGTTCAAGAGGGCACAGGGCCCAAATTCTTAGTTTCTTATAAAAAATACGTGTATCTGATCTGCCCCGTTGAGGAGGCCAGGCGTTATGATCCTACTTTATGCCACTTTACATCGACATCCGAATGTTTGAGGAGACAGAAAGTTTGGGACAACAACTTCATAAAAAGATATTTCAGACACTTTTTGCAAAATCGTGAACAGTTTCATGAGTTATTAATTTTTCCATTTAATTTCAATTTTTGATTTCTTAATGCGAAAAAAAAGTTCCGTCAGCTCAACGCTACACTCTTTTCTTTTTATAAGAATAATGTTTATAAGAATATTCAGGCTCAGAATCATCCAATTTTAAAGAATATTATAAGAATATTGCCAGCCTCAGCTGGCATATTTGTGTCTCATTTTTCAGCAACTGCCTGTTTTGTGATGTTCATAACAGAGAATCGCATGACTGAATATAAATACTTTAAGAATATGTTCAGGCTCAAAACGAAACTTTCTTAAGAATATCGAGGCTGGACAAAATTTGAAATATTCTTATTAAAAAAAAGAGTGTATATGAACTCCATAAAGCGAAAGAATGAATAATTATCTAGCTACAGTGAATGCACAATACAGCATTTTATCTGCAGTTAAAGTTGAAACTCATGAACAGTAAAGTAATCTATCTATATTGCAGTAACTCTTCCAGGGGATTGTGTGTGGGGTTGATTTGCTCTTAAAACCTGTTGCTACCCTGGGTACCAGAACCTCAAAAATTAAGGAAAGGAAAATTGGGAAAAGGAAAAGAGAGAAAGAAGACGGGAGAAAGCTTCTTTCCTTCGTTATTTTTGTTTCTTTTTATTTTTGTTGGCTCTAGCACTCGAGGTAAAAACCTGCCAATTGCTTTTGAATCCATTAAGCCAAACAGTGGAAGCCTTCCTATATAGACATATTTCAGTTTCTTTTTGGAATTTGTAGGTCCCTGCAGTTCCTTGTTCGGTAGTTTGAGTGCTGGAGCGTGTGTTGATTATTATCCCAAGAACTTTCGTTACATTGCCTCGTAATTGTTCTAATTGATAAGATTGTACGGGTTCAATATGGGCCAGGCCACTGAAGGTGGTTGTTGTTGGGGATACGAATCCTCAAAGTTCAAAGCAACGAAAGCAACGGTTATCCCCCAAAAAGGAAACCTGTGATCATGCGCAGAGCGCATGTTTGGTTTTGTGATAAAAATGTGGGCGTATAATCCGGCCACAATCCAAACAAGAATTAGCAAGGAAACAAAGAAATTCTCGCGCATGGTAATAGGTTTCCCAGTGTGTTGATCTGCTTTGAACTCCCTTTGAATTTTACCAGCATAACAAAAGGCTCAGACAAAAGGGGCAGTCCTCGGTATCCTCAACAAGTTATGTGCAATCAAAATCGTTTTCAGGCGTCCTTTGTTGCCGTAGTAGGTTCAGAAGAAATCTACAGTTGAATTTTGGGGCAAGAAAAATTTACCACCCACCCCGCCCCTTTTGCCCTGTGGGAGCTATGCCAATTGTCCTTATACAGTTTGAGAGGTCTTTTGTTTTTAAAAGAATGGAGAACACAGGGTCAAATCTTCCCTCCTTCTCCATGCCCCCTTGCCCTCTCCCTCCCCCCGTTTGTTTATTGATCAAGGGCGAGACTTTGAGCAAAGTCCACTCTGACAACTGGACAAATAGAACCTTCGTTTCGGCAATGACATTTTGAAGCTTGTTGGACATTCATTCAAAATGGCGTGACAAAGGCAAGAACCAACTAACTCCTCATGAAGTGAATATTATCGAGTCCTCTTGGCCGATCCTGCCAGTAAATCATAACTCAATCTGGAAAATACTAATAAAGAACCTCAAGTCATTTGATAATGGCGTACACAATCGCACGTAAGTTTTTCCACGCATTGAATATGTTTTCCTTTCTGAAATGACTTGACTTTTTGAGTCGTGTCGCCCTGGACGGGTCATCTCAATGTCTGAAGAGGGTGTGCGAAACTGCATTAGCATTAGCGCTGAGATTTGTAGTTAAAGATCAATTTCCTGGATGTTTATCCACTTTTGATACTGTGAAAAATAAATGGATCGGTTGTAAACATTGTATACCACCCAGTGGCTGTAATGGGCGACTTGATGATCCCTGTAAGGGCGACACGACTCCATTCATAAATGAAAATTGATGCCCTCGTCTCTTCTAAACACTTTCATATTCGTATGATTGCATCCTTCCGTTATGATAGCAAATACCTTTGATATGTTCATGCTTCGTACTTATTATTGTGTCGGAAAACTTCTTTGAATATCTATCAAGAAAATGTTTTTTTGGAGCAAAAAGGAGTCACCGGCCTGAATGGGGCCTAAATGATAAATCTGAAAAGATTTGTCGACGTAGCACTTGCAATTGTTTGTGTTGTTATTGCCATTTGCGTAGCACCGGTAGAAACAAAGCCGGTTTGTTTGTAATTGTACTGAGCGTTGCTTTGTGACTTCTCTTGAAGGAAGATACAACACATTTTAGATAGTCTAGGCTGCAAGTGAGAGGTGCTAGGCATTATTTACGAACCTGAGTCTGAGTGGGCAGACATTTTGCTGGACGGAACGTTCCAGGGCGAGAGTACCATCCCACGCAGCAAAGAGCTCGGCAAAAGAGCTTCGTGAATGGAGGTAACGAGGCTTGTTTCTTTATCCTAAAGGCACCAGTGAATTCATTAAAATCTTTAATTTCATTTCATATCATTTTCATTAAATATGCAACATTTTCCACGTTTCATGTCAAAAGGCGGACCAAGAATTCTCCCGGCTTCCTGGTGTGCCAGCCCGCCCTTCGTTGCCCTTCGTTCTGCCTCTCTACGTGTTGTTCCCTTTTATTAATTCAGCCTTTGACCTCCCTATTTGCAATTTTTAGTCATCGAGCTCGTTATCAGCTCCAATATGAACACACTGAATTGAAGTTTATTGTTTTCACAAGACGGTGAAATAGACGCTGCAGGTCATAGTGCATCTCATTAATCGAAGCCAAAAACTTTTGTTGATATTTTTCGACTGATTCAGAACTCAAAACATTAAGTGCTAGCTGCTTCCAAGTTCACAACAAACGCAAAAACTTCTTCTGTGGAAGACTACACCATACACATACACCTAAATAAAGCACTTTAAAGCTTTTTCAGTTAGCTTTTTAAAGCTAGAACTCATATATCATAATGTGTGACTATGCAAAGCCAGTTCCAAATCGTTCCTTATATCCTTCTGCCATTCCCAATATAGCCAATGTTCCAACTTGCTTTGTTATGGTTGGCCTACCTGCAAGAGGAAAAACATACATCTCCAAGAAACTGGCAAGATATCTGAACTGGATTGGTGTTACAACCAAAGGTAAAGCATGCAACAGCTATTTCATTAGATACTAAGAATTTGAGCCGGTAGGGTGTCGGCGGTGGTAATCGGACGGCGGTGGTAATCGGACACTTGCGAAAACCGACAGAAAAGTATGTTGCAAATGAAATCCATCAAAGTGGGTATTTGTTGGTATTGCGAAAGCTAACATTATAGATACTAAACAACTGTACGAAAAGCCTTCATGAATGCAAAACATGCTAAAGAAGTTGTTTTCGTTGTGCTTGGCTGTGTAGAAGTTGTCGTTGCGAATATCACATCTCTGATTCAAAACTTTGGATCCATTCCAGAAAGAAGCAAAAATCTTTAATCCATTCCAGAAAGAAGCAAAAATCTTTAACAATCACAAAGACTGGATGTCTAGCATGCAAATAACGCATAGCATTATGCCAAAGACTTAAAACAGTTTCACTGAAGGGTTGACAGCGGATGTCATATCGAATGGTCTTAAAAGTTCATGGCGGTGGTTTTTGGACACCAAATGAATTAGTTGTTTGGGAGCATGAACAAAGGTCGGATTTGAATGTTTTTTTGGATTTTGACATTTCATTCATACATACATCAATCAAAAATAGTAATGAGATCAAACCAAATTTTTTCAAACGCACCTGCTAGCTTTTAGATTGTGTTGTGCATACAGAGAGCTCTCTAGAATGTCATTACAACAACCGACAGTCGAACCTTTTTTTCGCGTTCAAGAATAGAGAAAAAGACAAGAAAAATGAAGCAAAAGAGTTTATAGATGGAATACAGTACTTGCCAAGTATAAACAGAAACAATTTTTAACTTGGCTCATTCTGCATTGCAAACTCACTGTCCGAAAACCACCACCAAGATCAGTGTCAAAAACATCGTTGTGAAAGAACGGTCAGGCAAAGTAAAAAACCAAAGCACTTCGGGAAAATAGGTCCAAATACCTGTCCATTCACCTGGTACTTTTGGTTTTTGTCTTTGATTAAAGTTTCTTATGAAAGTAGTTAGTTTTCCTTGAGCGTCCGATTTCTACCGCCGGCACACTACTGAAAGTTTGTTTGACATTTCAGATTCAGAGTACTCGGAGTTTCTTTTGTACATATTTCACATCTAATGATTACAGACGTACTGTAAACAATGTAATATAAAGATAATAATAGTTGACAATTTGATCTAAAATCTCCCCATTTAAAATGGCAAGGATAGCATTAAAAGGTCAGTATGACCTTCTTGTTTGCATATGGTCCCTCCAGCAGAGGGGCAGCAGAGGTGTCATTGAAAGAAAAGTTTTTAGAAAAGAAAAACAATATTTTTCTGTCCAAAAATCAAAGAATATTGCTGCTTTCTTAAAAATATTAACAGATTGTTATAGTCCCAGTTTTACAACACATAACAACAGGAACACTTTTGATATTCTTGGAATTGAATTGTTTGCTTGAGCATCCAGTATCAATAGCGATAACTACAAACATTTACTAATCAGTCTATGCGTATATGATTTACCTTCACAGTTATTACTACTTATACCTTAACTGATACCTCCTTTTCTGCTCAAACTACAGTAGGACTGTGATATAATATTACGGTGAAGCTTCGTGATATTTTGGAATGAAAATATTAACACAATGAAAATTCTTGTGCTTCATATTCAATAATTTTAAAGCACCAAGCTATACATCTTCCAGTTTGAATGTTGATGATTTTCCACACAACCAACTTTTTTTGGCTGCCCTGTCACCTGAAAATTGTTGTTTTTGTAGTATTCAATGTTGGTGAGTTCAGAAGGAAATTATATGGTACAGTCAATTGTAAACATGACTTCTTTGACTCCAAGAACCCAAGTGGACAAAGCGCCAGAGAGTAGGTACTTTTGATGTTGGTAAAAATGAGCTAGAATTCTGACTTGGCCTGTTGTAGTCAGTTTTTTCAGTTTCTAAACTGAATCGAACAAACTAAAATGAGTATAAACGATTATTTACATGATTGTATTTAAGATTGATTGATTAAGGAGGTAAACTAAGTAGATAAACTGTCAAGGGAGCCCCCCCCACAAAGAAAAACAAAGAAAGTAAACAGCATTTTATTAAAAACAAAGACAGATGATTTTCCATTGTGTTCAATTTACAGAGTTTCAAACACTCAATAAATTCCCATAAATTTTCCTCTCTCCCTTTCTCTGCTAGGCTTTTGCTTTCTTCCAGTTCCTAGGGTGTCCAAATAATTGTCTTGCCACCTGAGGGACAAAAATGCCAAAGAAATAATTTTATAGTATAATATCTGTATAATCTAATATGAAATAAACATATCTATGTTCTGTCGTTCTGACTGAAAAAAGTATTGATTCCTGCAAGACTGCAAGAATGGTTCATGAATTTTGCTCACTAGTCATTAAACAGTTTCTAATGAGATTGATTTTTCTTGTTTGTAGCAAATGTGCCCAACTAGCACTTGATGAAGTTATCAAGTATTTGAAAGCAGAAGGCCAGGTTTCTGTAAGTAATATCCATTTGAAAATTCAAATAATTTGATATTTGATGTAAAGGTGAGCATAGGGCTCAAATCTTTGAAAGGGAGGGTGTAAAATTCTTTGGGACACTGAGGCCTTTCAAACCTACGTTCTCATTAGAGTCTGACTTTTACAATCGTAAAAGTCACACTCTGATGAAAATGTAGGTTTGAAAGGCCTCAGTGTCCCAAAAATTTGTCTGTTTCTTTGCGTCCGCCTCCTCCATAGTCTACAATTTTTAGTAACCAAATTTAGTATCAGTTCTTTGAATTGAATTGCTTGGAAGAAATTTAGTGTACTTTCCCGTAAATCTGCCGCGGAAATCTGTTTGTATCTTAATTATTTTCCACATGGCCTCGTTTTTAGTTTTTTGAAAGAATTCATGGAATGTTTTGAAAAAATCAAAATCATTGTCAATCCTAACCAAAAATAACCATATACTGTAGCTTATGAAGGTCTAAACTCGTACCAAACAAAAATTTCTGTAGCTTTTCTGGTTTACGATTTAGAAATTTGATGACGTCACACCTTCAAATATAATAAATGCCGCAATTTTGAAACTAGCTAAGATATCAAAAGATTTTCACGGCGGATTTACGGCAAAGTGCATTAAATTTCTTTCAAGCCATTTGATTAAAAGAAGCATTATATAGAATTTTACACCTACCTTTTTAAAGATTTAAACCCTATGTTGTAAAGCTGGTGGTTTCAAAATCGTTTTGGTTGGTTTTTACATTTCCCAGCGATATCTATACAAGAGGTACATGTCATCTGAAATCAATGGTTTTTTTAAATGTCATATGAATTGTTAAGATAAGAATCCATCATAACAGCCCTTTAGTTCTGTTACATAACTGCCTTGAAGAGGTCCTGCATGGCAGGACGAAATATTGGCAATAAAAATATTCTTTAAATTCACACACATTTGCTATTGTTTTTTGTCGCATTGTAGTGTTTCTGCCTTCAAATTTATAAGAATCCATGTTTGGCGTTAGTTCTCAGATTTGCTAATTTCAAATTGGTCAACTGTATTTATTCTTGTTTCTTCTTTTTTTGTTTTACTGTGCCTGACAATTTGCGCTTAAACTCATTTTATACCCCATTCACAATGGCAAGTTAAGCTTAGCAGGTCAACCAAGTTATCAGATGTTATGTTCTTATTGGTAAATCCAACAAATCAAATTCATTTGGTGGGTTGAAGTTTAACTTGGCTTAGACAAAGTTTTACTCCATCCTACTATATCCTATTGATGCCAAAGGTGGCAGTTGAGCCAAAAACAATTTTGAGCCAAGCTTTTTTCAAGCAGTTTTTTAACACAGTTTTCAAGGTTTGTAACACACACAAAATATTTTTCAACTTTATCTTTATTAATTTTGTTGCCTATTTCAGATATTTGATGCAACAAACACAACCAAGGACAGAAGAAGCTATGTTTATGAGGAATGTAAAAAGCATGGTATTAAGGTTTGTCATAGATTCTACTGTATTCATATACCGGGTGTCCCAAAAATAGTACTCCTGTTTCAAAAATCACCAAAAATTGATTTTCAAACCTTTGATAAAATTTTCTGTTTGAGTTGTTTCGTCAAAGACCCAAAAATATTCATAGATGATAATAAAAGGTTTGCTTTTGATGCAACAAGATAGAACAATTACACATTGAAAAACCTTATTTTGAGCTATAGTTTTTAAGCAAAATAGTCAATCTTGCCTAAGAGTCAAAATTTTTCAAATTTTTTATCATCATTGAGGTCTGCCATTATTTTGCGTATTTCTTTCTGTCATTTATGACCAAACTAGATGCTTTACATGCACAAAGAAATTGATCTGGCAATCATCAGTCCTTTTTTGTAGTATGGTTCAAAACCAGGTAGCCCTAAAAAGAGCTAAATTTGCTACTTTTTAGCCAATTAAAAGATCAGCTATGTATTGAAAAATAATTTGGTCCTTGATATACTTGACAAAAAAGAAAATTGAAGATCGGCGCAGAAATCTATTTTTGATGATTTTTCAAACAGGACTACTTTTTTTGGGACACCTGGTACTATTTGACTTCCAAGCACTATTTGAGCACTAAGTTTATAACATTGAGTTACTGATGTAAAAATGTCATATTTGCATCAACTATTCATCATTTTTTAAGGAATTGATTACAATATCCAGTTTCGTTAATTTGATAATTCCATGATGATAAGCCTATATTTGATAATTCCATGATGATAAGCCTATTCTTTTGTTCTTTTGTTTGTAAGTAGCTTTTCGTAACACACCCTTTAGCTATTCTACAAAAGAGCCTGGATTGAGCGTCTTTCTTATACATTTCCAATTCGACTTTCGATTGAGTGGCGATAAAGCTTCTATCACTATTGTGTACATTCGAAAATTCCATTTGCAAAATATCGTTCAATTCTAATTCTTTCTGAATAGCTAGGGGGCTTCTTATATATTTAGTTGTATTTTAGTTTATCTCCTTCATGTGATGGCCCTGGGGTAGTCATGATCTTTTGCCCCCCTTGGTATCGTTTCTGTAGTATTGTATGGTAGCTCGCTTGTAATCTTAGGTAATTCGTAAATTGTAAATTTTTAACATTGAATTTATAGAAAAAAAAAAAAAAAGCCTATATTTTTCAGAAACCGAAGAAGGCCTATATTTTTCATTCAGCCCAACATAAAAAATAAGGCAAGACTTCAATAAATGCTTGAAGTTAGAACTAGCAATGGGACACTCTGTATACTGTTATGAGTTTAGAGGAGAGGATTTCCTGGATATCTTGCTTGTTGTGCAGGCTAGCAGAAGTGGCCATGTTCCCCTCAGTCCCTGTTCGTTAATTGCAAGATGGTCTGCAGCTATCTCTGAACCAGTTTTTCCCTTTGACAGACATTTTTCATCGAATCAATTTGCGATGACCCAGACGTGGTTCAACAAAATATTTTAGTAAGTATATTCATTCATTTCTATCTTTGAAAATGCTTATAGTTGGTAGTATGCATTTGGTGAGTGAAACCAAGTTTTGCCATGTGTTGAAATATCTCCATGGTGTCCCAAAAAAGTTGTTCTTCATTTTATGTGGCTGCTGTGCAGAAAGCTGTGCCTTCAATTATTCCGGTTTTTACAGGGTTCCATAGAATAGGCATTAGAGTTTGAGTCCTTGTTTGAGTTAGTCTGACAGTTAGTTGCTGATTTATTGCACAAGAAAGACAAAATAAGTTGTTGTTTCAAAAATAGCACTTCTTTTGTTCTCCAGCGATCAGGGCTGGAGAAATGCCCGACCATGTGACAGCCGGTTGGAGGCATATTTTGAAATTTTTAAACTTCACTGAAAGTGCTTTTTATTAAATATTTTCGACTTACTGTGAAGGAGTAAGTGCCTCATATTTAACAACATCGTACTGTAATACAATTTTACACCAACCTTTTTAAAGATTTGAGCCCTATCTGGCAAACCATCATATCTACAGATATTCTTTTAATTTTGGTGTGACACCCAAGAGCTCATAGACGTTTGAAATAATTTGATAAAAAATGTCTTCTTAAGATTTAAGAGTTTTTTATAAGAAAATCTTAACTTGAGTACTTGTTGAAAACTGATTTTCTTTTTACTTTCAATCATTAGCATCGTTCAGTAATCTTTATCTTTATACCTGGTGAGTCACAGGAAGTTTACATATTTGTAAAAGTTCACAGAACTGACTTCTAAAATCGAAAGCGTTCTCTTTCGTTCGTTTAACCACAAATCACAGCTTGGAAAACCCTATTTTTAAGCCATAATAGATTGCTAGTCTTGCTTTTTTCTAATTTTCCAATGGGGTATAAAGACTTTTTGGGGAAAATTGGCAGGGGTATGAGAACTTTTAACCAGTTCAGAAATTCTAACCCGCCCCGGTACCCAGAGGTATAAATTACTGACCTCTTACCGGATATTCAACTCACTGAATGATTTTCTCCTTTTTCTGCAGGAAGTAAAAGTTAGTAGTCCAGATTACAAAGATATTCCGTCAGAAGAAGCTTATCGAGACTTCAATGCGAGAATTAAACATTACCAAGATTTTTATGCTCCAATCGAATTGGAACAGTGAGTTTATTTTTACACATTCTCGGTCATGTTTCTTTTTATTCACCGTTGCCTGCTTTGTCTCGTAGAATTATTCTTTCTATTGGATCTCAAAAAAAGGCCCTAACTGTGATTGACTTTAATAAGACATTGCAGAACGAAACGATAACATTTTAAACATTTATTTTCATACAGCCGTTTTCATTTTTTCCTTCTCAGATATTGGCTCCTTAGACTTGTGAAAGATTTTGCAGCTTTGCCTATCTTCAAATTTCATATTGCATAGTTTAAGATGGGGCCAATTTTTGTGGCAAAATTTCTTAGGCCCATCGTTTTTTTGCTGTGTCGAATTTGATAGATGCTACTAAAAACTTCTAAGTGTCAATTAGATTCGACATAAAAACGATGTTTAAATCGCCTGCCGTTTTGAATAGATAAAACGGCAGGAGTTCACCAGCTCTGTTGTATCAAACGGCAGAAACACGACTTGGTTCAAATATCGTATTTCTGCTGCGTTTAATAAATCAATTCTAGGCCATAGTCCCTGGTTTCTACGTGTGATCAGCCACTGCGCTTGTGCATTTTGAAAAATGGCCATTTTGAATTTTTTAAATTCAATCCGACAAGGCAAAAAACCGATGTTAAAATCAGAATTTTAGACACGGCAGATTCTACAGTTCGATTCGACACGGCAAAAAACGATGTTTAAACTTGGCCTTTCCCACTAGAGTAAAACCAATTTTCCCCGTAAAATTTCAGAATCTTTTATTTTGATTTTAGTATTAGATAAATCTCCTTATATTTCAGGCAGCTGTCTTTCATAAAGATAATCAATGTTGGACAGAAATTTCTAGTTAATTTGATAGAAGGTAAGATAATAATTTCATTTTAGCTATTTCAGCTGAAACTTCCTGGCATTTTTCAACGCCCTAAAGATAGGCAGTAGCGATAGTCGAAAGTTTTGTAAAGATATGAGGTTTTACAGTCTGATTGATAACACAGTAAATCCCCGCATATAAGAACCTATTTTTTTGATAGGCAGGCTGAAATAGGTTCTTACTAATTTAAAGGTATAAAGGTTCTTATTTGATGAGTGCCTTGCGTATGCCGTTTTACAATCTTCACCAAAGATGTTCAACCCTATTATTTGTTTTCGCAAAGTTGTTATGTACCTAATAACCAATTCTAAACTTACAAACTGCAGAGGAGGAGATTCAAACTTTAACAGCCAACTGGGACAAAAATGAAGTTAATAACGGCAATCCAAAATCCACTTTGCTACCTTTGCAATAAGAACATATCTTTCATCAAACTAAAACAGGTTCTTAATGACAAGGTGCGTAAGTTAGGAAAAGCAGGTTCTTATTTTTGTAGGTTCTTATATGCGGGGATTTACTGTTGTATTTGCACACGTCCTGAGATATATGTAGTTAGTGATGCAAAAATCAAGTTCAGCAAAGGAAAGTTTTCTAGCGGGTATTCCAAATAAGGGTTTATTATGCCATGATAAGTCATCTTCTAGAATGTTGATGAGAGTGCAACCAGAATAGAAATCTAGAATAAGTTATGATTTTTTAGCCCATGCAAATGAGCCTGGTAGAACCTCACTTTAGATATTGCTGTCCTCTTTGGTGTAATACTGGCGAGACCTCACTTAAGAAACTCTAAAAACTACAAATTGTGTTGCCAAAATAGTTGCCGGAAGTCAATATGATCAATCAACTTTACCACTCATTTGTGCCCTAGGATGACCCACGGTTAGGGAGTTCATTAATTTTGAAACACAAAAAGTTGTTCTTAAATCCCTAAACGATGATACGCCGTCCTATATGAGCGACATATTCAAAAGAGATTAGCTGGTCAAAAATGTTTTTCATTCAAAGGGGCTAGTCTCTGGAATGGACTAAAAGCTGGAATAGAAAGGGCACAAACTTTGAAAAATTGATATGATCTTAGCAGTTCATTTTAATTTCATTAGGTTTAGATTGCGATTATAGCTATCTTGTTTATTTGCAATGCTATATATTTTCATTGCATGGCCCCTTGTAAATCAGTTTTTAACTGAGGAACTTGCCTGACAAAAGTGAAAATGAAAAAGTGAAATGAAAACTGACCATGCAACCTTGACGTTACAGAGCTCTTATCAAGTTAGTAAAACATGCACAGCACAGTGCAAGAGTGCATCAGTCTTTGAATTTTCAAGCGTACAGCGAGATCGTTTGTTGATTAAGATAAGTCTTCACAGAGGTTGCACGCAGTTTTCTCTTCTTATTCAGCTTCCACCAAACGCAAATTTTAAGTGCTTTTATTTCTTTTCCTATCTAGGTTACCTACAAAGTAGAGCTGTGTATTTCTTGATGAATATTCATATCACACCAAGAGCTATTTATTTAACCAGGGTAAGTTATCAAACTCACACTTACATTGTTTCATATTGTCGAAGGTGAAGGTGAAGTTGTGGTTTTTAGCACCAAGCACTGGGATCGCAGAAGCAGAACAGGCTTAATCGAGTCTGCGACGCCTTGTCATGACGCTCAAGTGGTGGGGCTCTACCTGGGATCGAACCCTGTCCGCCTGAATGTTCTGGCTGCAATATCAGAGGATTACACCACTGTGCCACAACACCTTCAGCTTTCGCCTCACTTCTGACGCCTCATCAGCAACTGAAACAATTATTAAAACGTTTTTCTGTTTTGATCACGTCTTGTTTAATCCTCCACACGCACAAGGACCATACATGATCACAATTTTTGATTATTGATTATTTGATTGAATTACTGAAATTATGATTTCATTTTTTGTCAAATAAAAACCTGAACTAGATACGCAATACTTGTCCCATCCACAGTGGGGAAAGACATGCAGTGACATTGTCCCCGCTGCAGATGGGACTTTCAAATCAAACCACATAATTTCTAAATAGACAACGGACAAACTTTGAAAGGAACAGAGAAATGGAGGGAGGTCGCTGGAATGAAATTACTTGAAAAGAGTTGCAAGCAAAATCTCTTGGATCATTTAATGAAGGTTATTGATGCCACAATAATCATTCTATTCTTGACTACATTCAAATATGAGTTCTGCGCAAGAGTAGTTCACAAATCGTCTAAATTCGTAGTTGTGATGTGATCTCTAACACCTATAATCCCGGTCAAAACTGTTGAGGCATTTTGGTTTTTGGAGCAAATTCGGAGGTAGGACCCCCTCTCGCCCCTCCCCCCCCATTGCAGTTTTTTTAAGATGATGGAAATGCCATAGATGAGTTCGCAACTACGTATTTCTGTTTTTTTATCAAATCAACATTGAAATGGGGGAGGAGGGGGGTCTTTAGCAATGGAAGGTAGTAGTTTACAGGCAGGATAGGTACCTTTCAGCACAAAGTGCATTTGTCTCAACGAATTTTGGCCAGGCTTGTAGGTACGCAAGCTGACTAAAGAGATATGTGTTAATCAAGTCAGAGTGAGGGCAATGCAGAAGAAAATGCTCATTTTCTTTCGTATTTTCCCCGTACCACATGGGGAAAGAGGGTTTAAGCAGTTAAAACTGTTTTTAAACCTATGCTCATTGATTTTACGGAAATTTACTCGCAACCTTGTTATGTTCCTAATACCCATCATGTTATAAAGAACTTGGTAAAATATATAACTAGAAGCTTAAGGTGGAGAGGTTGGACGACAAAAAATACTGAGGTATATTTTAACACACTGAGGCCTTTCGGACTTGAGTCCTCATCAGAGTGTGATTTTGAATGAATCTAAATAATCAACAAGGTGTATATGAAAGCTTTTACGAGGAATTCTTGACGTGGGCATTATGAGGTATGACGTAAATCTTTAATCAAGAGTTTAGAATGGCGTGTCCCTCTTTGAATAGTTTTTCTTCGTAATATAAAAGAGCAGACGAGTTATTTAGCGCAAAGAAAACGAATATTTGAAAAACGGTTCTTCTAGCTTGTTGTGTCTTTTTCCGTATTCGTGAACATGTTTGGGAAAGTTACAAGTTGAAATACCAGTCCTCAATTCTAAAGTGTGATTATTCATGCAATTGCGTATGGTCCTTGTCTGTCCAATGTAACTCATCTCGTTGCTGCATATATTACATGAAAGGAAATAAACCACATTTTATAAACATTGTACACAGATTTTTTTACAGATATGATTATTTTGATTATTGTCTCTATAAATTACAGCATGGTGAAAGTGTATATAATTTGAAAGGACGAATTGGAGGTGATTCAGATCTGTCCGCAAGAGGAATAGAGGTAGCTACTGTTTTTTATCATTTTGATTCTAGCGAGGTGACTCAAAAAATGTCCTCCTGTTTGAAAAGTCATTGCAGCAAAAATGGTTGCACGATAATTATAGGGATTTGTTTTTCTAATAAAAAAACATTGAAGTATTTCTTGTATTTTTTGGTAATTTTCAAAGTAATAGTCTCTTGGTAAATTATAAAGAAATTCAGTGTGTAGAACTGCCGAAAAATGGCCTAAAACGTACGATCAAATCTTCCAGGTCGTTTGAAATCTATTCGAAATCCTTTTGAAAATTAGCATGATGAATAAAATGAAGAACTGAAGCTGAGACGGAAACTGAAATTGATATCTTATTTATTGCTCTAAAAATGATTATTGGAAATAGTATAACTGACAGGTTATGTTTCTTTTATTTCAAGATGCCTTTCATCGTGCGTTTTAGGCTATTTTCTGGAAGTCACGTAAGACAAATTTTTTGAATCTCTTGAATTTCCCACAGCACTGCTATCTTGAAAATTACCAAAAAAATACAAAAAATTCTTCAATCTTGTAGCTATTAGAAAAATCAATTCTGATTATTTTAGCGCAGATAAATTTTCTGCAGTGATTTTTCGAATAGGGGGACATTTTTTTGAGTCACCCGGTACAATAGGCTACTGTAAATCTTTGAATAAGCCGCTAGGTCCTTCTTTGTAACACATGAATTTTCGGATAGGGGATTATTCGATGGTGAAGGGAGGGGCCTACCAAATCAATAGACGAGTGAACTAAACTGGTAGGCTAGTTTGTAAACGTGTATATAGAAAAATGAAAAACAGCGAGAATTTCAGAAAATTCCAACGGTATCATTATTACGAAATAGCGAAAGTTTCTTTGAACTTTGAAGCCATTCAGTTAAAAGAAATAAGCCATTAAATTTTGCACCAACCTTTTTAAAGATGTGGAACACAAGCTTGTAAAGACTCATACGTGTAATTTTTATTCAGCTGAAGAAGAGGCAATCTTGTCTCGAAACGTTCTGTAGCAAGGCCTAGTATAATTAACGTTGTATTATTTGGATTTGTTTAACATGGAATAGTCTTAAATAACTGGAAATATCGATTTACACTACACTGGATTTATCATCGTCTTTTTTCTGAGATATCCTGTAAAGTGTTTTCGTTGTCGTCATTAATAATGAAATTTTGCAAAAGATATTTGCTCATTTTGCTCATTTAACATTTCCTTTGCTTACTCACATTAATTTTGTTTCTTTTACCTTCTAGTATAGCAAAAAGCTGGCTGATTTTATTAAAAGTCAAGAGATTAGAGACCTTAGGGTAAAAGATTTCTTTCTTCTAAGCCTACTTTCGTGAAAAGATCCAGCTTAGCACGTGCTGCCATAAATTATGCATTTATTATTTGGCAACTGATTAAGAGTTAAAGGACAAATCCGGGGTTATCAAAGTAATTGCTATCAAACAGGCTTACCTAGCGTGAAGTAAGATCCATCTTCTTTCTATCACTTCACGTTCCCAAGTACCGTTTATCCTTTGAAAAAATCTGACAAATTAGGCCTAAAACTAGCCTAATGGTCGCCGCCATTATGTGCGAAGAGGCAAGATTATGACCGAAGGAAGCCTCATTGGTGTTGAAAGTTGACGTCACTGCGCATAGAATATGACGTCTGCATAAGCAGATCATTTGAGTGCATCAATTCGCAGAGAAACGAAGGAAAATTTGGAAGAAAGTGCTTGACGTAAGTTATAGCCGTATAATGCTCCATTTTATCATCAATCACACTTGTCTTTCATTTATTTCCCTGAATATCTCACTTGACATCTGTCTTGAGACAGACTTTGAGTTTATTGCATGTGGTTACAGGGCAGTTATGTAATTCCATGCTCCCTATGGTATCGTTGGGTAGATATACATCGATTTGTTGTCATTTTTATCAGCATAAAAAAAGAAATCACACCAACCCCCGGATTTATCCTTTGAGTTTCGAAACGTTGTGTATCATCACTGTTCTAGTCCATTGTCGTATTTTTAAAGAATCACGAACCATATATGTCACTGTGGATAATATTTAGGGATGCCTTCAGGTAGCTTTTATTCGTATCATAGATTCGATTCGAGACCCAGAAATCAAAATTTCAAAGCTTTTTGGTATCATCGTCTTGAAGCCAATAATATAGGCTATCTGATCTTGTTAAAAAAATGGTAGATTTATACCCCATTCAGGATTCACATTTGCAAGTGTACCAGCTTTCAAAGGGGTATCATCGTCTTGAAGCCAAATATCGGTCCGAACGATTATTTTGTAATTTTTTATGGGCAATATCTCACAGATTTTTATCTGTTTTTTCGAAATGAAAGCGTTATCTTGAAGATAAATCTTTCTTCTTCGCATAGGAACAAACCAATTATTCATATCTTTGCGACTGTTCGAATATAGGTGAATTTTCAACGATAACTTTTCTGTGGCTTGGGTAAAACCACCAAACAAACCGCAACAGACAATGGATACGTTCCCGCAACAATGGTGCTTACAGATTTGTACAGTTTGGAGACGGAGCCCCTTTGAATTAACAAGGTTATCGAATGCTGCCTGTTAATTGGTCAATCCAACAAATTGAATTCGTTTGATTGGTGGAAATTTAACCTGGTCGATACAAAGCTGGTGTAGCCACAGGAAGCCCATACTACAGTTAATTCAAAAAATGTTTCAAAAAAATATTTTATTAGAAAGCAGTTTCTTGCTGATAAGTGGTTGCCTTCGCCAAATAAGCCCATCAGGTATGTTGAATGAGGCTTGGACTTTGATTTCTAAGATTTATCTGAAGGATTTAGAGACTGGAAGTTGGAAACCAAGCGAAAACAAAACGGTTGCTGTGAGATCGGGCCTAAGAAAGCTTCAGTCCTTGTCTCTTTCTTCTCTCTCATTCTTCCGTTTTCACTTTTGACTTCTTTTACTTGTGCTATCTCAAAAAAGTACTGTATTTATTTCACAAATTACAAATTGGAAAGGCGTAAGAAAACAACACGATATGGTGGCAGAAGGGAAAACATTTTTGATGAAATATTTTTGAAACATTTTTTTAATTAACTGTAATATGGGCTTCCTGTGGTGTAACGGTTTAACTTGTCAGTGTGAATTAGTTGATTTGATTTTCCATTCTTTGTGACCTGCAGAAAAATAGTCCTCTTATGCATTTGCCTTTCTCTTTTTCAGGTATGGACCAGTCAATTAAAGCGAACAATACAAACAGCAAGTAAGATCGAAGCGAAATCGCTGGAGCAATGGAAAGCGTTAGACGAGTTAGATGCGGTGAGCGTGCACGCCATTGTATTATTTTATCATTTTTATTATTATCAATTCATTTGCAAGAAGGATCTATATTATATTGTTTTATATTGTAATTTATTACCTGACTGACATTTTAAAAACGAGGCAATACAAGAATTCCGCCAATCTTATTGGTTATTCGCACATTTCCCGCGGTTTTCTCGTAGCCTTGTATATTACGATACAAGGACGCGTTTTTGTCACCACAGCAACCGATTTAGGCCTGTAAGATTTACAATAAACTAGAGCGACATGGCAGTAACAAAATGCGTTTGACCAAATGATATAAGTCAAGATTAGAAGCTGTCGGGTAATAAAACTCATACTAACCCGTTTTGTAGTTGTACAGGAAAATAAAAAGCCCTCGGTCTTATTGCACAGACCTCGCAAGCTCCGTCAGTATTTTTAAGACCTCGGGCTTTATATCTTCCTGTACAACACAAAACCAGTTAGTATGCGCATAGTATTATATTATATTGTAATTCAATGTACTGTATTGGAATATATTATATTAGCATCTTCATGTTATGTTAGAATCATTGTATTGTGTTCAAGATGAAGGATCCCTCGAAAATCAGGATTTACAGAAGGTTTTCGCTCCTTAAATGTATGAAATCAAATCAAATCAAATCAAGTCAAGGTTCATGAAAATATTCTTGTTTCAAGGCTAATCAAGCCTCGTTGCGAACGTAGTAGGGTCTGCAAGAGCCTCTTGTTGTTATTACTGGCTGATTTTTCTTAGAAATTTTAGGTTCGGCTTTCTCAACAAAGATTTTGTTCACAGGCAAGAGCTAAGATTTGATTTGATTTTATAAATCTCAATAACTGACAACGCATTTTGTCCCAGTCTTCATAGTTGTCTTTTAGTTTACTCAAGATTCGCCCTTACTAAGATCTTAATTTCCTTACAGGGTGTCTGCGACGGGATGACATATGAAGAGATTCAAGAAAAGTTTCCAGAAGATTTTGCAAGGCGAGATCAAAATAAATATCACTACAGATACCCCCGGGGCGAGGTAAACATCTGTAAAAGTTTATCGTAATGCTAAGCATAAGAATTTTGCCAAAGTCCGAAAATTCATATTTTAAAGGTGGTGTGGCATCGAAACGTAGACGAACATAGGGAAGCTAATATCGACATCTGTATGCGAAAGTTCCTGTTTAATTAACTGAAGACGAAGGCTGATGCGTCCCAGCAGTTTTGGTCGTTGGGTGAAAAACCTTTCTGAACCCCGCCTCGACATTTTGGCTTGTATCCCGATAATCTTTGGAAAAATTGAATATTTGGAAGCATGCACACAATTTGCGATCGTTAATCTACTACAATTTGTTGCTATTTTCCAAAAAAATTTTAGATTAGCTTCAAGAGAAGATCTTGGATACACCTCATTTTGGGAGAATTTTCTTGAAACAGTGGCACAGCTCCTTTGAAAGTGACCTGAAGCGAAATTTTTATTGATGCAAATGAACAGCACTGTCGAATGATATGGAATCCTGTTTAGATTTCTTTGATATCTCATTTCGTTTTCAAGTTATCCACTGATTCTAAGTACCAGCTGATGACGTAATTTTGTTTGCAAATTACTACGGAAATATATGGAAATATTGCTGTATCTGATCTTTGAAAGATTACATTAATTGATATGATGTTTAGAAAGGCATTTAACTGAAGAAAAGTTCTTTGAGTCGATTTCCCTTCGGAAATATAGTCAACCTTGTGTACTTTCTTTACTTTTTGCAAAAAAAAGACGTCATCAGCCAATCATGCAAAATAGTGGATAACTCGAAAATGAAGCAAGGTATGAAAGAATTTTAAACGGCATTCTTTATCATTCAACAGTCATATTCATTTGCATCAATAAAAATTTTCGCTTCAGATCACCTTTAAGGGATAAAGTTATCAAATGCCGATCAGTAATCTATCAAAGGATCTAAGCCGATGTCAATGTTTACATTATCCATCTATCAATATTTTGAACTTCTCTCTGCTTGTCTTTTAGTCGTACGAAGATTTGGTTGCCAGACTTGAACCTGTTATTATGGAATTAGAAAGGCAGCAAAACATTTTGGTTATCTGCCATCAGGTAATGGGTCTCCCTTTTCTTGACTAAATCTTTCTCTCTGATCGGACCAGAGGAAAGTCAAGCTTTTGAAAGTTTTGTGCTGTGACAAGCGATTCATAATCTATATGTTCAAAAGACGATTCATGCCAAGACTGGTATATATACAATTTAACCCTATTACTACCGGGCGGGGGGGGGGGCACAAAGTGCCCGCGGCAAAGTTTATTTGATGTGGTGTCGTCAGTTCAAAAGATAAAGAGCTGAAACTTTGCGACTTTCCCTAAAATTTCATAAACTAATTAAAATTTTAATTTTTTTTCAAGATGGTAGATACTGATCACGTGACCAATCTCTTTTCAACACGTGGTCAGCCAGACAATTAAAGAAGCAAGTCCAGTTTTAACAAGGGTGACCGTAGAACGTTGAGAATACCACCATTCGATAGCTCTCAATGAGAGCTTTCAGATGATGTATAGTTTTATCCATTTTTGATGACGTCAGCAAATTTAACGTTCATGGCGTCATCAAAGTTTATGATGTCATGTGAATAACAACAAATGTATTAGATAACCTTAAATGGTCGAAATTGGTTCTATTGATTGTTATCAACAATTTTGAGGCATTTTAGAATATTTTCATCAGTAATTAGGGGTTTAAATGAAACAATTACAAACTGATGCAAATGAATGATGAATATATGATAAAAATAATAAGCTTAAATTGACATTACATTGCCAATTTGTATTCAGTGATGCTTTGGGATATATTCTAGCAGCAATATGAAAGAAATTATCAACTAAGAACTTAAATATTGCCAAAATTGCTAATAGTAAGCAAAAAGTGCAATTTTCTTCAATTATGACGTCATAGTGACGTCATTGATGTAATGAAGAATTATAAAAGTAGCCTATTGTGTAGATTTTGTTCCTGTACACCATTTTACTAAGTTTCATTCTCATATCTGCAATATTGGCGAAGTTACGGAGGGGGGCACTTACGATGGTCGAAAAAGCCCGGTAGTAATAGGGTTCACGAGTCAAATACATAAGATCAACACAGTTTTATCTCTAACCATATAAAATTGAGCATGCCAACTTATTTAGTTCAATAAATGGAAAATCTTTGGTAACCTCTGGAATGTGATATAGATGGGGGGCTTAATAGAGAGGGGGGCTTATTTGAAATATTGGCTCAGAGGGGAGGGGCTTATTAGAGAGGGGGCTTAATAGAGAAGGGGGGCTTAATAGAGCTTTTACGGTAAGCCAACCTGTAGAACATTTATCATTTTTCCTGTATTGGTTTAGGTTTTACGATGATTTAAGTTTTTTCACAATTTGCCATGAATTTTTTCAAAATCAATTAAATTGCCACCATTTTGAAAAAAATCCAGATATCAAAAAACTTCCACGGCAGATTTACAGCAAAGTGCCATAAGTTCCTTCAAAACCATTCAATTCAAGGAAAAATGTCATAGAATTTTACATTCACCTTTTTAAAGATTCGAAAGATTTAATTCCTATGCTGTGCAAACAACGTTCGCTCAATTTGTCCATGGTCGTATAGTTTTAAAGGGAGTACAAAGACCAGCAGCCTTTGCCGTCGTTTGTTTTTGTTTTTGTGAATTTCGTACAGTCGGTTATTCGGGAAGCAGTGCAGAGCAAGTCGCTGACTTCATGCAAAGCATGCTGGTCTTTGTACTCCCTTTAAAGCAAACTTGCAATTTTCCTTGGAGAAATGGCCATCTTTTCTCTTCTCTATTTTAAGTATCATTATCTTTACGATAGCATTTTGCGATTTATGAGATGTACGCGAACATCGAAATATACTTCAAAAACAAAAAATTTGAAATGTGCCACAGTCTACAAAGATTCCTTTGTTACCGTACTTTTCTGCTTGACAGTGTCAAGCAAGTGATGCATTAAAGTGAATGACCTGAGATATATGGCGTCTGTCTATAAATAGGAGAAACCGAAACACTTCATTGTTTTCTTTGTCTTTGCTTTCTTTCGTCACGCATTGGATTACCAAATACAATAGGCTATTTGTAAATCCATGAGATCTCATCTTTTAACGCAGGTTATTCCCTTTAACAGTTGATTTCTAAATGATAGATGTCAGACATAAGTTTTTAATTGATTTAGGCCGTGATGCGATGCTTATTGGCGTATTTCTTGGATCATAATTCTGGCCACTTACCTTACCTAAAGGTTCCTCTTCACTCAGTGTATAAGCTGACACCGATAGCATACGGTAAGTGTTTAAGACTTTGTTCAGCATTTATGGTACCTAATGAAGAGTTAGGCTCGAAACTTGTAACTATTCTTCGTACAAAGTCGTATTTTTAAATGAATTTATGTTTTATTGACACTATCGACGTACAACATGCACAGCAACTTTTGTTTTTTATTCTAGAACGTTTGGAATAAGATCCCTCTTAGGATTAGTGTACATTTTAGCGTCCAAGATTTTATATTTTTTAGGCTTGATTTCAACCCCGTCCACATGTTTAAACTTCGAAAAAGTTTCATGAAAATGTGACACTTCTCTTCCCCTTTTGAAACAGACCTTACCTTGCAAGCAGATGGAGCCAAAATTGCGTTGAAAATCATTTTGCTTTGCATGCTTTTTGTCCTACTTAAGTTAGCATATCAGTCAAATCTTTCAATAGGGCACAGGGAAACCCCTAAATCTTCCAATTGCACGCTTATTAGCCAATGATATCATTGTATTCCGATCACATGACTGAATATAAGGTTTTTGAGACAACTTTTCGAGTAGCTTCACGAAAATAAAATGGATATTCGACCAATAAAGATGCAGAGCTGGTTTTACCACGAGAAGATTTGCGGGTTTTCCTATGCCCTTTTGAAGGATTTGACTTGTATGTTACTTTAGTTATTATTTTTTTAGGTTGCAGGGTAGAGACTTTCGATTTGAACGTGCAATCTGTTGATACATACCGGAAACAGCCTGAGGTGAGTTTTTAAATTAGGCTTGATTGTTGATCTGCATGTGTCTTCGACACTTTTATCTTTTCACGGTCTGATTAACTTTCATTTAGCGTGCAAAACAGGTGCTACTGTGTGCCGTCTTTTCAAATATACCGGATAAGAAAATTTTCAAAAGAATTTAAAACCATCGTAATATTCAAAGTGCTTGACACAATATGAAATAATTTCCACAAAAAAACCATAGCTTATGGATGTCTACAATATGGTATCAAGCAAAAGTCTGTCACTCTTCTGGTTTATGATTTAAAAATTTTATGACGTCACATCCTCAAATGAGTTATATGAAATATGCCGTAATCTAAAAAATATTCAAAAGTTCTGAAAAGTCCTACGGTAGAATTAAAGACAAATAGCTTAAGTTTCTTTCAAGCCATTCAGTGAGAGGTCATAGAATTTTACACCCACCTTTTTATGCCGATTTAAAGATTTGGAAGTTATGCTCCAAAAAAGAGTTAACCAAGAAACCTTTAATGAATAAAAGATTAATCGATAGAAATCAGTGAGTCGATCATTGTCTGGTAGTTAATTGGCTTGGCCACATCCATACTTCTTTTGCTGTTTTTATCAACATGGCAAATTGGTTAAATTGAGGAGTTAGCACAAACAGACAAATTCCTAAAAAAATATGGAATCCATCTGATCACTTCCAGACAATAACGAATACGCTTCGCATTTGCTTGGGAAGGCATGATAGATCAAATTCCCACTGCCTGCCAATAATTCTCAAATATTGAAAAGTCATTTTCTGTATGGAATCATACTGCAAAAAAGCACTGATGATTGCCAGATCAATTACTTTTTTTTTCTTTTTTAATTCATATTAAAATATTACAATAAATCTTACATTCTACTATACGTTTCTGATTACTATACCACACTACAGGGACGATACCATGGGGAGCGAAAGACTATGACTACCCCATGGCCAATATGAAAAGACACGCAACGTTAAACTAAATACAACTACACTACGAACGATTTAGAAACTACTGGATACTATACTAGATTCCATCCTACATCAGATGTCAGATCAGGGTTGCGATCAATGCGAGCGCAACTCGTTCAAGTTATTTAAGGTCAATCAAAACAGAATTTACAAGGAAAAGGAAACATTTACGTAAAGAGACTTGGTGGCTGCTTTGTGCATGACGGAGGTTTGGAAGATCTTAGTCAAACCGACCAGTTTCGTGAATGAAATGTAAAGTTAGTTCGAGTATATCTCTGTTCAAGTCATAAGAAAGGTCTTGATCACCATATAATAAAAGTTGCACCAAAGCATCATTTGAAAGATTGGTGATTTGTACAGATGGTCGTAATAATTCAACAATTCCAGCGAGAAGATCTCGGCGTTGAGCATCAAAAGAAGGGCAGAGCAACAAAAAGTGCTCCACATCCTCAATACCATCGCTTGTTGGGCACATCGGGTTTGAGCAATTACTTTGCGCATGTAAAGCTTCTAGTTTGGCCATAATGACGAAAGAAATTCGTACTATCAAGGGAAACTTCAATGCTGATAAAATATCTGAAAATTTTGACTCTTTGGCAAGATTGAGTATTTTGTTTAAAAACTATAGCTCAAAATAGTTGTTTTCAACGTGTAATTTTTCTACCTTGTCGTATCAAGAGCAAACATTTTATCACCTATAGATATTTTTGGATCCTTGACAAAATAAGTCGAAAAGAAAATGTTATCAAAGTTTTGATAATTGATTTTTGGTGATTTTTTAAACAGGAGTACTCTTTTTGGAACACCCGGTAGGAAAAAATGGTGGCGATGTAGCGTAGATCTTTAACTACCAAACAACATTTGAATGACTGGTTTCGGGCGATTGCTTTGTTTTGTGTAACGGATTTTCTCGGTTCACTTTTTTTTAGTCACGCTGTAGATAAAAAACCTTTTTAGAAAGGATCTGTAATACGTAATGCTCTTTCGTGATCTAAAGGACAGTTCAAAAGGGTGTGCTATAGGTAATAAACCCCGAGGGGGTCACTACCATATGTACCAGTACGGGATGTGCCATTTTTTGGTGTACCTTTTTTCAGGCTGGAAATAAATTTTAGGGTGTCATTTTGGAAGAAAAACGCTTCAGGGTATTGAATTTGTTCAGATACTTGGTTAGAACTTCGAATTTTGGTCATAATTTTAGGGTATCTATTTTGAATGGCCCGTAAATTTTGGGGTATGGTTTTTGAAAAATTCATAAATTTTAGGGTATGATTTTACAATTCAAAATGACACACCCCCGTCATCCGCCTATTGAAGTGACCCCCCCCCCGGTAATAAACCAAGTTTCTAAATTTGTCCATGAGGTGAGTGAACAGACTGTCAACTGTGTATTTTGTCTATGTTTACCGAATCTTGCTATTTACTCGCTTCGAGCATCCTCAGTTGCTGGCTTCACTGGCTTCAAACATCGCAGACTCATTCCAGATATTCCGGTGGACAGAAATTAATTGGATTGAAACAGACATGAGTTGATATCTAATAAAAGTACAACTAAACATAGGTTCAAAATCTTTTTTAAAAGGTTGGTGTAAATTTCTATGACATATTTTTTCAACTGAATGGCTGCAAATAGGGCTTCAAAGAAACTTCAGCTATTTTGCGGCAATTCTACCGTTGGACTTCATGAAATCTTCAATATTTTCAGAAGTTCAGGGTTTTCTCGTTGTTTAAAGGGGCAGTCAGACGTGACGTTGCGCGGGACATTTTCATTGTATTTGTATGAAAATTGCTTAGGCTTGGCATCAACTCGTCAATGGAGATTTTGAATGGGATTATCGCATATTTCAATCCATCTCCATCGACGTTGCTCTTGACAATCTCAAGGATTTAATTGGCAGATATTGTTCGTTTATGTCGATTTCATGTATTTGCAAGATTTTTTTGTCTATCACAAACTCCTGAAAGTGGTAAACAGCATTCTTGCTGAAGCAACTTTGAAGCTGCGAAGAGATAATCTACAAGTCGTAGTGGGCAAGAATCTCACCAAAGAATATGGTTTTTGAGCCAGATTTATGATGCTTGGTAAAACCGAAAGGTGAATAGATCCTTCTCAAACACAACTGGATTCATTGCTCAATTAATTTCATCAGAATCACAGCGAACAAAGATGCACAGTAGACATGTTTTGCTATTTAAGCCTATACGAATTGGATTGTGCCACGCAGAATCTGCTATCCGCGTTTCGCGTCTGACTGCCCCTTTAAGAATTAAAGGAAATTCTGAAAAATACTCAAACCATCGTAATTTTTAAACTGTATGAAGAAAGATAGAAATGATTGACGGATATCTACAATATGGTATAAAGCAAAAGTCTCTCATTCTTCTGGTTTACGATTTAGAAATATGATGAAGTCACACCCTAACTAAGTCAAAATGTAACGGACGCTGTGATTTTGCAAACATTAAAATTTCTGAACAGTCCAACGGTAGAGTTACATTGGAGTGGCTGAAGTTTATATCAAGCCTTTCATTCCAAAGAAATAGGTCCTAGAATTTTACACCCACCTTTTTAAACATTTGGAGCCTATGTGGCACATCTGTTATCAACCAGATGATTGAATTAAATATATTGAATGTTTCAGCTTAACATCTCCTTTCCAGCCAAGCTCAGAACTTTGAACCACTCCCTGTCCATATTTTTTCACTACTGCCCACAAGGTACTTTCTTCATTCTTTGGCTTCCCATTACCGTCATTTCTCTAATGCGCCTCTCAACTCCAATTATATAACAAGGACAGATTTCGTAAGACAATAGCATGAGTTGCTTTAATTGACACCTCAATTCAAAGGGGTTAGCGATCGCAGACAGAAGAAATTCTCTCAACCAGTAATTCAAAACAAACAAAGCCGCAAAAATTTATCTAAAACCCAGGTAGCTAGCGCGCTCGTTGTGCATTCCAGAAATTGATTTTAAGAGCAAACCGGAGCATCTATCGAAAGAAGAAGGATATATATCTACACATCTACCTCGGGCATTTCATTTCTTTGGTTCAGAAGCTGAGCAGAAAGTCTTTTAATGACACCCAAAAATACAAGAGAATTGAATCGCCTCCCAATCGGCTTTTGAAACAAATAAATTAATGCTCGTGGCAGATATGTAGATATATCTCTCTTCTTTCGATGTTTGCTCATGTTTGCTCTTAAAAACAATTTCGGAATGCACAACGAGCGAGCCAGCTACCTGGGTTTCAGAGAAATTTTTGCGGCTTTGTTTGTTTTGAATTACTGGTTGAGAGAATTTCCTGTCTGTGATCGCTAATCGCTTTGAATTGCGGTGTCAATCAAAAGCAACTCATGCTATTGTCTTACAAAATCTGTCCTTGTTCAACTATATTGGGTGGTTCAGAAAAAAATGCAACCCGTCTATAATAGCAAGGGCAGATTTTGTAATATAATGGCAACAGTTGCGTTTGATTGGCACCTCAATTCAGAGCGATTAGCGACTGCAGACAAAGGAAATTCTCTCAACCAGTAATTCAAAACAAACAAAGTCGCAAAAGTTTCCCCGAAACTAGTAGGGCAAACTCTTGCCTTGTGCAAGCGAAAAGTGGTTTCTAAGAGAAGTTATGTGCTTATAACGAAAGAAGAAGGGTAAATCTAAAGTTCTGTCAGGCGGATTTTGTTTATTTGAGTCAGGAACTGTTTTGTAATCGTTTCTTTTTAAGCCCTAAATACGCGAGAATTACAATGCCTTCTGCTCGGCTTCTCTTCGGCATCAAATTTATTCAGATATCATCATTTTATGACGAATCTCGAATAAAGTTGAGTTGCTTTTCTCTAAAACACCCTGTATTGATATAAGAAAGCGTCTGTGTACCCGTATACCAATATATGAAAGATTCTGCTATGCTGCAATGAATTTCTTTTTGTCGGCAAAGAGTTGCTTCATGACTCGAGTCGTGTAGCTTCCGAGATCGTTAAATCGATAGGATTCAAAGAAGCCATATGTCGAGTCTTCCCATCATAGATGAAACAAGGGGGGAAATGAAGAGACATTCTGGTGGCAGGAATTCCATCAACTGTACCGTTATAAGCAGAAGCAGCAATAGCCAAGAAGCCGTACCGCGGTGGAGCACATGCCGCAAAATTACCACAGATGTGCCACCCCTCCTGAGTCTCGATTGCATGTTATGGTTTAATCATTAGAAGAGAAACGAACACAATCTTCTTTGCCAGTTATTCTCCTTTGGATCAATCTCACAATTAGATGTGCGCGATGTCAGAATAATGGTGCCGTGATCGTACATTCATTTTTCAAACTAAAATACTCCCAAAAATTTTGTAGCCCAAAATTGCTTAGGCCATAGAACTGTCATTCTGTTGCAAAATACTGCAAACTTGTTATCATTCAAACGAGCTTAGCGAGTGGAACTTGAATTTTGTAGGGGTTATGAAATCTTTTCGAGTACAATAGAGTGTCTTCATTTTTTCTGCAGTGCGAAAGTCAGGACTCAAGACTTCTAGATAGCCTAATTACTTAGATTTCAGTTGTTTGTACAGATCATTGAGATGCTGCATGTAGGGTATTGATTAGCAAAGGAAACTCAAGAGTTTACTCTTTTAGGAATTATTTGAAGTTGTTCCCTTTTCGATTTTGCAAAAATATTTTGACATTTATGAAACCGTAATGTCTTCTAATTAAACATCTAAAAATAAATCTAGCAAAAACGCTCCCAAAAATTCTCATTGTCTTAACCCTTAAATCCTTAAAGATTCAAGTTACATTTGCTATAACCTCTTTTGAACGATGCCAAGTTTGCAGTATTCTCCTGCAAAAGGACAGTTCTGTTGCCAAAAAAACTTAGGGCTACACAATTTTTGGGAGTACTTTACATTACCAGACCTGTAGAACCTGGTACCGAGTAGTAATCGAGGAAAGATGTTAGAGTAATTACGGTAAGGATGAGACTGCCAGTGACTGCCAGCGGCCTTTTGCTCGCGAAAAAACCATTTGAATTTCGTCGATAGGGATGGTATGATAACGCTCGGGGATGCACCTAGACTTGCCCCAAGTCTCTTTCGTCAACTGTAATTAGTCTATCTGAAAGTATACTACGAATAGACTTGGGGCAAGTCTAGGATGCACCCTGATGTTGTGTTTTACCCGTCGATTTTCATGCTATCTTTGTTCTTTAGCTAATATGATACTTTTCTGAGTGATTGCGAAAGAGCTTTGAGTGTCGTGTTTTGTTTAGTGTCATGTTCTTTTCAAAATAAGGCCTAAACATCAAATATGAATACTGTAAAAAGCCACATCCATAAAGACCATTATTTTTTTAACGTAGCCCAGCAGAAGTTCTTAACTTTGGGTTCGTAAATCTTAAAAATAGTCCCATGAGAAGGAATAATAAGGGCATACATTGAGCATCTATCACTCAATGGCATATTTCTTTTCAATTTTAATTTCTCTTGAAAATTTCATAACATCTCCTTACAAAATTTTATCCATATAAGGTTCTTAAAAATTGTGGTCTTTGTATCCACGTTTTTACTGTTGGCCCAGGTTTCATAGGAACGTACACGAATGAAAACTCAAGTACCGAGATGCACAAATAAACAAAATTGCAGAATAGATTTCATAATTTAAGATTAATACCTTATATTTAAAACGTTCATACTTCAAATATTACGCACACGCACACATGTATGCAAAAACGTACTTAAGACATTATGCACTGCACTTCTGCATTGGACTCTTCTTCTTAACTTTAGCCACAACAAAACAGATGAATGCAAGAACTGAAGAAAGAGACATAGCATAAAGTTTGGAAAGACATTAAGCACAATTTAAAGAACATTTCTTGTATTATATTGTAGGATTTCACGAGATTTCCCGTGACTCGTTCAAAGTTAGTGTTGTGTTGACAGTGTTATGTTGATGTTTTTGTTTTCTGTAATGTTATTGGATAATTTCAGTTGCCGAACAAGCATTATCCTCCATTTACAATGAGCTATCCAAACCAAATCTAGATTCAACAGGAGTCCGTGCTCCAGTAGCCTGCGTGCAGACTCTAATGGTTTCTTTTCAGAGAGGTTTCCCATCCAGTTTCCCCTTTCTTCTCCTACTGGAGGAGAAACCTCTCTGTCTCTCTGAAAAGAAATCAGTAGAGTCTACACGCAGGCTAGTGCTCCAGTAAACAAAGCCTTGCTAGGGCAATATTTTAATGGACAAAACTTGGTTCATTTAGTTGTGAACGCACTGCAAGTAAGCTGGTTTTGTGTACAGACTTTAAAATCCATCACTTTAAAATCGCGCCAATTTGCGTGTGAATGGGGGTGTTATTATTGTTGGGCAAAACGTTTTTTTATGCAACTCAGTTGCACCCGATTAAACTACAGAATTCAAACTGTAAAATATGATAATTGGTAGATGAAATGTTGGATAGAATGTGATAGATTTTGAAGGAAGCCAGGATTGGGGAGTAGTCAAACAGCCCACCGTCCCATATGTGTTAGGTAAAAGCCATTTCCAAATGTATACGAGATAAATTAAAATTTTATGGCATCAAACCTGTCAATATTTTGTGCTATCAAGATACGTGAATTTCATGTTTTCATCATCTATTTTCCATCTTGTCCAAAAATACCTAACATTACACATTTCTCTTTTCTCCGATAACCTTCCTAAACTGTATCTTCGATCAGCTGTTTACATTAGAAACAAACTACTCTATTTGTTAGGCCCTGTTTTGCTCGTTTTTCAATATGTTTTTTCTATTTTGTAAAATTTGTTCATACTGTTTGTTTGTGATTAATCGTTCTTTAAAAGAAGTTGATGAAAATTAATTTAATTGTAATTATCGTTCAGGGTTCGATCTGTTGTACCAGACTAAATTTCATACCAAATAAGTTTTGTTGGATCGTTTTTTGTTATCTATGAAGATTTTGTTACCTATGATCTATGATCGATGTTTATTTATTATTTTTAATAGATTATACTTTTAGCTCACAGAGCATTTTGTTGTCAATAAATTTTGTTTGAAATCGTTTCATAATTGTTATGTAGACTTTACAATAAACACCTACGTATGAGAACTACCATTTTTGCACGTCAGCCTGAGCTCTTGTACGATTAGTACAATGAATAGTACAATGGCTTGGTTCTTGTAAAATGGGGGTCTACAGTCCGTCTCAAATTAAATGTCACCTGAGATTTGCGATAACGCAAAATTCCTTTGCAAAACACTTCTATTGTTGTTGTTCGCGGGCATTGGCAGGTGACATCTGCCGTTAGGTTCTTAATCCATTTGGTTCTTTTATACGTGAGTGTTTACTGTATTGATCTCTCCTGTTGCTACGCTACGCTTTCTGTCCCTTATAGTTTTATATTTAGACTTGTTATGGTCGCTGGCAGTCACATGTGCTCCTTTTAACATGGTTTAAGGTGGCTTCAGCTATGTTTTTAGCAATGGCGTCCCCAGTCAATGAATTGTTTTCCCGCCAACTATCTTCCCGAATCTCATCAAGAGTAGACTTGCTCAAAGTCTATTCAGTGGACTATCAGCATTAAAAGAATGTAATTACTACTGCAGGGGCGTAAGCTACTAGTGTGACGCTGCGAAGGAGAAGCGAGTATCCTTCGCAGCGTCACATTAGTAGCTTACGCTCCCGCAGCAGTAACTATATTTTTTTAATGCTGATTGTCCACTGAATAGACTTGGAGCAAGTCTACATCAAGTGCAGCATAGGCTACGAATCTTTTCAAAATTTCAAAGTTTGTCTTGTCAAATATCATTACCCTATACTGGGAACTTTAGGTGCTTTGCCATTCTCCGAGAGAGATCATTTTTTATCTCGCCCATCTGAATTTCTTATTTTGCTGCCCCAGCTGTGGGTCTACGCGTAAGCTACCCCAGCTGCATCAGATTTGCTTATGGATTAGGTTTGATTTCAATCCAGGCATCCACCTAGAGCCTCGAAGTTCAACTTACGATTGGCAGATCACCAGGCAGATTACTATAATCCAAGCAAAGATTCTAGATTCAGAGCAGGTTCTGCAAATCTCCAGGCAGATTACTATAATCCAAGCAAAGATTCAAGATTCAGAGCAGGTTCTGCAATTCTCGCGGCAGATTACTATAATCCAAGCAAAGATTCTAGATTCAGAGCAGGTTCTGCAAATCTCCAGGCAGATTACTATAATCCAAGCAAAGATTCTAGATTCAGAGCAGGTTCTACAAATCTCGCGGCAGATTACTATAATCCAAGCAAAGATTCTAGATTCAGAGCAGGTTCTGCAAATCTCCAGGCAGATTACTGTAATCCAAGCAAAGATTCTAGATTCAGAGCAGGTTCTGCAATTCTCGCGGCAGATTACTATAATCCAAGCAAAGGTTCTAGATTCAGAGCAGGTTCTGCAAATCTCCAGGCAGATTCCTATAATCCAAGCAAAGATGCAAGATTCAGAGCAGGTTCTGCAATTCTTGCGGCAGATTACTATAATCCAAGCAAAGATTCTAGATTCAGAGCAGGTTCTGCAAATCTCCAGGCAGATTACTATAATCCAAGCAAAGATTCTAGATTCAGAGCAGGTTCTGCAATTCTCGCGGCAGATTACTATAATCCAAGCAAAGTTTCAAGATTCAGAGCAGGTTCTGCAAATCTCCAGGCAGATTACCATATTCCAAGCGAAAATTGCCACCATTCAGAGCAGCTATTTGAGAGATAGGTAAGCAGATGTGACACCGAATACAACTACAGATTGACAGGATTAATCAAGATTGTCAAAGATTCAGCATAAGCGGGTATGGCTCATTGGTAGCACATTTGACTAGCAATCTCAAGGTCGATGGTTCGAGTCCCTGCCCTGCCGAACCTTCTACGTTGAGTAAAGGGAGTCACCGACTTGTGTGGTTCCAGGCTAAATTAATCACGAGGTGTGGTCACATCGAGAGGAAGGACCAGGGCATTGTTTCAGTAAGCTCAGCTTCTTGGTATCCTAGGACTATCCTCGGATACTACGTAGAAACATAGACAAATATGAAAAGAAAGCTAAAGTATTAAAGACAACGCGAACTTGAAGAAAATCTACGATTTAGGAGGACGTTGGAGAGACTTGAAGAAGGAAAAATAAGACGAAGTCATCTGTCAAAATTGTTAGGTATAAATGTCAACATTCTGTGCTTTAGCAACATTACAAAGTGAAATCAAACTAACAGCACCTTGGACCATGTTGGGGACCGGTCATTCATTCTTCCTGGGGAATGGGTGGAAGACATCTGGGAGGTGAAACCAAAATTTTATTTGCTCGACACCAAACAGTTTGAGATAAAACCTATTAATTTTCTACTGTTTTACAGACAATCTTACTTACTTTGAGGAACAGTATAAATGTCTGCCACCCCTTTACCGGTAACGAATAATGACCTGTACCGTGGGGTGATCAGAAGTGACTTAAGTCGACGTCTTCCTGTTCCTAGTTTTAGATCATTTCATGTTCTAGATTTTTGTTAAGATACATGCAGAGTTAGGTTTGTTCAAGTATCAAATAATCTCGAGTGAACTTTATTCGTACCATTTTTTGCTTACCATTCTGTCTTCATCACAGCGGCTCCTTACGATAGCTGGAACGAATGTAATCAGTCTATTGATTTACTGTGTTCGTGTCGTGGTCTGGTTTTAATGCTTGGTGTTCGAAGTGAATTATGTTCAAAGTATAGACTTATTACATTCGTCGTAGTTTTGCTCCTTGATGGACTGATAATTGCTACAACTACCACTCATAATCAAACTATGCGAAGGGTCGGCCACAAATTGATGAACCTGGCTTTGATGCTGGTCGCCAAGAGTTTTACGCGATTCCAACTCGCTGATTCTACAACGCCTCAAATTCGTATTTTGTAATGTGGTAGAGAAAACAAGTGCTACCCGTGCCAAGAAAACAAAAGCTACTAGTGACTTCTTCTTTGTGTTGCTTGAAGATTTCTTCACCTTTACATTGAAAACCTTCTTGAAAGCCAAAATATTCTTCACATTGCACCTCAGCAATCGACAGAATTTGAAACAGCGTTCTTCGCCTTGATGATGGGAGGCTAAAGGGAGGTTACTTCTGGGAGCGAGGTTGAAATGTTTATATCTTATTGGTCAGTTTAAAACATCGTCAACTATTATGGTTTGGAAGATTGTAATCTGATTGGTCGCGCCAGTTTCACGGTGATTTTGGCTGGATTTTCAGATAGTTTGATTATCAGTCCCAGTTGAAGTGGGTCATCCAATTCGATAAGCCACGCGCTATAGGATACGTGGAAGTTGAAGTAATCATTCTCACCTTGACTCGTTTTGTTTTGATTCGTTTTGCCTCTACAAGAAGAGCTAATAGTCCTAACCTTTAGGCCACTCGTTTGTTCGTAATGACAGCATGGCTACAACAATAACAGCATAAATACGCCACCTTAGCGAACGGCGAGGAAACTGAATGCCGTTGTTGTTGTAGCCATGCTGTCATTACGAACGAACGAGTGGCCTAAAAGTTAGGACTATTAGCTCATCTTGTAGAGGCAAAACAAATCAAAACAAAACAACGAGTCAAGGTGAGAATGATTACTGCAACTTCCACGTATCCTATAGCGCGTGGTATATTTAAAGTATTTGCAATTGCTACTGTCCACCGAGCATTCAGTGCTTCATCTATAACTTAAAAAACGATAAATGTAGTGCCTTTCACTTGGTTTCTGAATCAGATGAATACTCAATGCTAATGTAAATGGTTAGATCTATCCTGCCTTCATATCTCCTAACAAGGGCAGAGTTTGTAAGACAATAGCATGAGTTGCTTTTGTTGACACCTGAATTCAGAATTCAAAGCGATTAGCGTTTGCAGACAAAGCAAATTCCCTCAACCAGCAATTCAAAACAAACAAAGCCGCAAAAGTTTCTCTGAAACCCAGGTAGCTTTCGCGCTCGTTGTGCATTCCAGACATCGTTTTTAAGAGCAAGCTTGAGCATATATCGAAAGAAGAAGGATTTATCTATACATCTACATTTGGTCATTTTATTTCTTTGGTTCAGAAGCTGAGCAGTAAGTGTTTTAATAACACTCAAAAATATAAGAGAATTGAATCATCTCCCGACTTGCTTTTGAACCAAACAAATTAAATGCCCTAGGTAGATGTGTAGATATATCCTTCTTTTTTCGATCTATGCTCATGTTTGCTCTTAAAACCAATTTCTGGAATGCACAACAAGTGAGCCAGCTACCTTGTTTTCAGAGAAAGTTTTGCGGCTTTGCTTGTTTTGAATTACTGGTTGAGAGAATTTCCTTTGTCTGCGATCGCTAATCGCTTTGAATTGCGGTGTCAATGACAAGCAACTCATGCTATTGTGTTACAAAATCTGTCATTTTTATGTCGTCCCTTAACCATGAATTCATCATGTCGGCTGATTTCCACTCAGTCGAATTTTCCTAGTGGACTGGAAAACCTCAATTTAAGCGATTAGCGACTGCACTGCAGACAAAGGAAATTCTCTCAACCAGTAATTGAAAACAAACAAAGCCGCAAAAGTTTCCTGGAAACTAGTAGGGCAAACTCTCGCCTTGTGCGAGCGAAAGGTGTTTTTAAGAGAAGTTATGTGCTTATAACGAAAGAAGAAGCTTAAATCTAAAGTTCTGTCTGGCAGATTTTATTTATTTGATTCAGAAGCCGAGATTGCCGTCATGGTTCGTAAACTCTCTCGTGCACAACGCGTTAGTTAGCCGTCCAGGTGTGCGGCTTCATTTGTTTCGAATTGTTGCTTGGGAGAATTCCCTTTGTCTTCGAGCGCTAATCGCTTTGAATTGAAGGTGAACGTGAAGGTGAAGGTGAAGGTGAAGTTGCGTTTTTCAGCGCCAAGCGCTGGGATCGCAGAAATAGAGCAGACTTAATCGAGTCCGCGACCCCTTGTCATGACGCTCAAGTGGTGGGGTCACCGGGTATTGAACCCACGCCGCCTGACTGTTCTGGCTGCAAAGTCAGAGGATTACACCACTGCGCCACAACACCTTCAATTGGCGTTTGGCGTGTATATGAAGACCAAAATATTGCTATTGTTACAAAGCCTGGCCTTCTGGTCAAAAGTGCAGAAAAAGGCTGCCCTGCAGCAAAGAGTGAATTTTGTGCAGCGAAGCATGGATACAGGCCTGGGTAAGGCAAAGCAATTTCAGCTCTCTTAAAGAGTAGATTTCACATAGTCAGCGTACCCAACCATGATGTTTTACTCGCTACCTTTATTTTGATTTTATCAAGTGCACGCAAAGGTGTGAAATCTATTCTTCAGAGCCGTAAATCGCTTTGTCTTCTCGGAGAGCTGCAGCTTTGTTTTACAAAATTAACCCCTTCGCTCCGCCCAACCACTCTCAAAATCCTGTCACCATAAACCTTTCATTTCAGATCGTGAAAGTTGGGAGATCAACAAACGATGCGTTGGTAACAGTGCCTGCACATGAAGTATGAACTTTCCATTTTAACTAAATATAAATCAGATAATATTTTGGGAGAACTCTCGCTTGCTTATTTATATATTATGAATAACTAACAAGTTTTACTAATGAATGGCAATATTTGGTGGCTTAGATAAAAGTATCCCTAGCTCAGGTAGCTGGGTTTGATAGCTTGAGGATAATTGTGTCCAAGGGAGGGGCAGTGCCGTTCCCGGGGGGTCTACTTAATACATTGAGCATTCGGGGATGTGCCTGCCAATAGGGCCCCATTTCCGGAAGAACATTCCAGGACAGGGTTATACCTTTTGCGTATTTATTCCGGCACAGGTATGTTCATTAAAGCTTTTTTCCCAGGACAGGTCAGAGTTGACATGCAAAATTAAGGTAACTCGCAAAAGACACTTGTATTGTCCAGGACAGGTAATATGTTTTGAAACATTTATTCCAGGACAGGGTCATAAAATTGTCTTTTGGCAGGCACATCCCCGTTGTTGTTCTCCAAGGTAGACCCCCCGGGGTGCCGTTCTTTCACTTACTTAGGAAATATTGTACTAGGCCTAACGCTCTCTTTGTACTTGAAATTATACCGGGTGACCGAGAAAGAGTGAAGCCGAGAAATCCTTTTGCGCATAAAAGGGAATCGACATTGTTAAAGCTGGCTCGTGCAAGTTAGAAATATAGCCCGTTAAATTTTACACATGCCGGCCGTTGCATTGCATAGCTAAAAAAACACTGCACGTGTGGGCATATCTTTGGCCTGTTTATAGCGGCTGCAAGATGTAGCTATGTATATTCCCTTTCAAGGAAATCGGTGATTCAAACGTTGTTTGGTAGCAAAATGGCTTGGCTACATCCCCATTGTTTTTGCAATTTTTATCAGCGAAAACAGGCAGCTCTAACAAGGACAGATTTTGTAAGACAATAGCATCAGTTGCTTTTGATTGACACCGCAATTCAAAGCGATTAGCGATCGCTCCCTCAACCAGTAATTCAAAACAAACGAAACCGCAAAAGTTTCTCTGAAACCCAGGTAGCTAGCTCGCTCGTTGTGCATTCCAGAAATTGTTTTAATAAACCAACATGAGCATAAATCGAAAGAAGAAGGATATATCTACACATCTACCGTGGGCATTTTATTTCTTTGGTTCAGAAGCTGAGCTGTAAGTGTTTTAATTACACCCAAAAAATGAGAGAATTCAATCGCCTCCCAATTGGCTTTTGAACCAAAAAAATTGAATGCCTGTGGCAGATGTGTAGATATATCCTTCTTCTTTCGATATATGCTTATGTTTGCTCTTAAAAACCATTTCTGGAATGCACAACGAGCGAGCTAGCTATCTAGGCTTTAGAGACACTTTTGCGGCTTTGCTTTTGAGAGAATTTTCTTTGTCTGCGATCGCTAATCGCTTTGAATTGCGGTGTCAATCACAATTAACTCATGCTATTGTGTTACAAAATCTGTCCTTGTTGGCAACTCTAAAATTTTCGAAATTAACCAAAACATGGGATGAATTTGATCAGTACGAGACAAAAACGAATGCGTTTTGTGATAGCTTGAGAATAGGCATTACAGATCGAAATTCCTACTGCATGCAAACAATTCTCAATAGCGAAAACAAATTTTGTGAGAGGAAAATTTTAACACCGCAAGGGGATCGTTTCGGGGCATCCAATGTAAGCTGCATATTTCCATGTTCGCCAGTTTGAACTTGTTTCTAGTTACCAGTAAGCCACCGTATCACTGCTCCAGGACTTCCATTTTTTATAGTGAACCACCTTAAGTGCAGAGCCATCTTAATCTTTGCACTTAGTTAGCTCACTACCAACAACTTTACATTCGTGGGACAGTGATAAAATGACTCACTGTCGACCAAAAACGAGTTCAAAACACATGCACAGTAGGTTAAGGTTGCTCATTACTGATAAATATTTTAGATTGATACACACTTGGTGTCCTATCGCTCATGCTTTTTTCAACAAAATGGCTGAGGGTCTTTAAATTCAATGGAAGACGTTCGTTCCTAAGCAAATACCACATTGTTCCCCAGTCCTTCAAACATTTTGGGTGGAACCCCTTTGTTTGTCTACCCTGGGTACCAGACTGGCAATATTTGCGGGGGCATAAATCGAAAGTGAAAAATTCATGTAATATATCCTTTATGAGTCAATAATTTTAAGAACTAAAAACCGATAGATATAAACCTTTTAGCTTCGGAAATCTCCGTATTTTTAACAGCTTTTGAACATAAATGTGGTAATTTTATTATATTTAATCGACAATATTTGTTATATAGATATAACTGCTTTGTGTCTATAAGCTAATTTGATAGTCAGCACTGCTTGGCGTATCCGCAAATACTTGCATTATTCTTGGTATTACCTTTCTTATTTTAATTATTTCTTTTGTTTTAGCTCAGTTTTCATTTATATTTCAGTGAGGCATGCAAAGAGCTTGGTAATGAGTGCCTCCGTACATTTACCCCACGTTTTACCCGGGTGCGTCCAAAGATGGTAATCCCGTTTGAAAGGCCACTGCTCCCTTGATGTCAAAACGATGATATTGGCAAATATATTATTCAATAGTGGACTTGTTTGAATATATTTTCTTGAAGTTTACCTGACTGAAATCGGCTGCTCCGTTCTGAAATTATGAGGGATTTTCTCAAGAAAGCCCCTTCAAGAATGTTCAAAACAGGCCTAAAATCACGATCAAATATTGTGCCTTGCAGCGATGACTTTTACATGCTTTTACGTGTTGTTATCCCTTTGGGTGGACAAGATTGTAATTCCCCCTGGGAGCATGACAATATCGTGATTAGAGATTTCATTGTCCCAAAAGGTTAAAACTTGCTAAAATGTTTTAGAAATCATTGCTGTAGGGCAGAAATCTTTGGAAAATTTGTTCTTGAATTTAGGCATGTTTTGAAGGTTTCTTGACGTGGCTCTCTCGAGCATATCTCTCATATTTTCAGAACGGAGTGGTCGATTTCGGTCAGGTAAATTCTAAAATGGATATGAACATGTCCACCATTAAATGATATATTTGCCAATATTATCATATTGATATTCAGGCCTTGCAACGGGAAGAGTTTTATTTGAATTTCCCGATAGTGCGCAGGCTCTGTTGTTAGAGAGCATGCACACTAGACGAGCGCGTTGTTCACCGACCAAAACTACTGTGGTGGAAGACTGCCTTTAGCGAGCCTGGTGCTTTGGTGCACATTGTTCCAGGATGGTTCTGTGGGGTTTAAATGTAAGGAAGAGATGTATCTCTCGCTTATGAGACCTTTCTTATAACATTTCATCTTTGAGATATAGACACAATAAAACCGCAACGATTGCAAATTCATAAGATTGTTTATGCAATATTAGATATTTTAAACATAAAATATATAACCCCTTAAATATACATATTAGTGTGTAAACAAATAAATTGTACTTCTCTGTAGTAAATAATTTAGTTATGGTATAATATTTGGTATACTGCGTATTTACAAATAATGTTGTCTTTCAAAAACATAGTATACATCTTTGATCTGCTGTATACAAAGAATTTTACAAGCATTAATATGCATTAAAAGTGTTCGAAACAATTGTCGTGAATAATCTATACAGTACTCTTAAAGGATGGATTGATGAAATGGAATTTCGTACAGTAAAAGCTCTCGTAGGCCCTTTGGGAACCTTTTAAAAGTAAATCAACGGAGTCAAAAGAGAGTTGTGGTTGGGGAGATGAGATATGGTTTGTTCGAGGAAACTCATGTGTCCCTCCGTGCAGTAGGTTAATGCTCATGCGCCCGTCAGAGTTCGAACCCAAAACGCTACTGTACATGAGCATTAACCTACTGCACGGGGGGAGGGGGGACACATACGTTTCCTCGGACAAACCGTATCTCGTCTCCCCAACAAGTTGTGCTTTCATATTTGCCAAAGTTAATAAACAATATAGCTTGCATGATAGATACATTTAAATTACCACACTAGCTCATGTACATCTAGGCGAAAGTACTTTGTTGAAATAATCCACAAGTTCTATAAAGGTGTTGCATTTAATTCATAAACTGGCTGCGCCAAAAAGAATTTCTTTCGTTTGAAAATTGGAGTGAATCAGACTTTAGTTGATAGCCGAAAGGCTGATGTATTCTTTTGTGATTTTTGTTCTATTTTTTCGAGCATGACATGAAGAATTTCTCAGTTGCTGTATCGACCAAAGTTTTCTTCATTCAAATTTATTGCGTTTTCTCCATCGAGCAAATTTGATGTTCTTTCTGGCGTACCCTGTAGGTGGGTGCTAAATAGGAGAATGAGCTCGTTTATAGTTCTGGCTTTGAAAATGGGCCTAAAGTGGGGGGGCCTAAAAAAGACGAAGCCTTCTGAGAGCTTTTACGGTAGTTCTGATTGGATAAAGTGAACAATAATTAAACAAAAGGTATTGTTCGTCTTTTCAAATCAACTTACAACTTTCCTTGATCCAGCAAGCCAAATTTTCAGTTGATAATTTGATAGAATGGAAAGCCTTGTCTCATCTCTGATTTGATAATGTGGACAACATGGACAATAGCTTCGAGAAAGCTATAGTCCCGGATGTTCTTCACTTGCTGGTTGTTGAAATGTTGGCCAGGGTGTGAGTGTGCCTGTGAGGATAAGAGAGATTATATTTTTATTTATCAATTAAAAATAGCAGTTATAATTAAAAGTGCAAGCTAAATTACTCTACACTGAGACATGTATGGCGAGAAAGGACGTGAGGTCACCAAGTCTTCACAATGAACACCTTGCATTCTACTGAAGGGTACATGGGGGTACATGATAAAACAAATGCTTGAATACAAAGAAATAGAGAGCGCTGCCGTTTATATTTCAGCATTGATTGAACCTAATATGATTCTCTTTACAACTGTGCCCAAATTTTGATCACCAAACAAAAATAGGGGACATAGTTCTTTCGGGTTAATATAGCAACATTGAATCCGTCAATATTTGAGAGCTGGTCAAAGAGATCTTTACGCAATATGTTGTGTAGAGTATATCATTGCGCGGGAATTCATTGGTTTAACTGCAACTGCTAACAAACCAGGTTCACATGAGCGCATAGTAATATGAGCGCATAGTCTTAGGCCCCGTTTACCCAATGCTGGTAGAATTTGACAACAGCAGAATGTTTATGCTACCTTGGAAAATGTGCTCCCGTCTACACGGCGCCTGTAGAATTTTAAAACGGCATAAAAATGTGCCGTTTTCGCCTCCCGTCTACACGATGCCGGCAGAATTTTATGCCGATTCCTCAGACAATAACAACTGACGTCAATAATCAATGAAGATGGATAGAACAAGCATTTTAAAGCTTTCAAATCTTTAAAAAGCGTTGCATTGTAAACCTACCAGAACCAACGTGTGGGGATAGCTCAGTAGTAGAGCGCTTCACTACCAATCTGAAGGTTGGTTATTCGAGTCTCCACCCTGTCGAACCCGCTAGGAGAGTCGCCAACTCTCTGTAATTCCAGGCAAAAGGAATCACGAGGTGTGGTCACATGGGGGGGGGGGGGTTCTTCCATAGTAAAGGTACCTGGGGATGTGCCGCGAGCAAGGGTATACTTTTTCGGACTTTTAGTCTAGCCAAGGGTATACTTTTTTGCAATTTTGACCTACAACGGTCTAGCCAAGGGTATCATTTTTGACAATATTGGTCTAGCGAACGGTCATGATATCATATTTGGCACAAATTTGACAATATTGGTCGAGGAAATGGTCAAAATTGGTCTAGCCAAGGGTACCATTTTCGTAAAAATTGGTTCAGACAATGGTCAAATTGGTCTAGCCAAGGGTACAATTTTCGTAAAAATTAGTCTAGCCAACGGTACCCTTTTGAAGATGCTCGCGGCAGACCCCTACCCAAAATTTGGCCAAGACCCCCCCCCCCCCCCCGTGTGTGGTCACATCGCGAGGAGGGACCAGGACACGTTTCAATAATCTTAGCTTCACAATGTTCTAGAAACTGCTTTCGGGTGCTATGTAGAAGTACAGAAGATAGAACAAAACCTACCAAGTATGTTCTTGTTTTGACAGTTAGTTCTTGAATTGTTGGAGATGATGCCCCAATTGAGTGCGATGTAAGGAAACTTTCCAGCTATAAATGAAAACAAAATGTGGCTCAAATGTTTGCGAAGATAAAGATAGCAAAAATTGATCATCGAGATAGACGCGATAGATGATTGCAAAGGAAGCACATTTGGTGGTTGCGTGGCGTGTAAAGAAGCTTGAAATTATAGCTTGATCAAACCAGATATGTGCCACCCATATGGGTGGGTTTTCGGCCCTAACATTCTCTAACAAGGGGTCCTTTTTCGGCAGATTTTCCATAAACATGAGTACCGGATTTTTAGAGTGCCCTGTTGACTGATTCCCGTCCAGTAAAAATACTTTCAGATGCCCCGTTACTTACCATTTTGACTTGGAGAATATTGAGTGATGTGAGAGCGTTGGTAATTCTGATAATCAAACTTCTTGCACTTTGTCTGCTGGAATCTTGTTGAATCTCATTTGCAATTTCAGTGAGCGGTGCAACGAATCGATCGAGCACTTTTGAGTAATTATGAATTCTTTCAATTACCTAGGAGCGATAAGAATTTAGTAAATAAAGAACATGCTTGACAGTAGCTAAATAGACTTATTTTTTATACGAAACTTCTTGCAAGAAACTCAACTCTCTTAAAAATTTTGTTTTGAAATGTTCACGAGGGCACGGGTAGTAAACAAGAAGATTGCTATTAAGCCTTTAAGAAACTCTTAAGAAACTCTCGGTACTCAAAATCTGATAATTTTAATGGCTCAATTTATAAGTTTCTTGCACCAAAAATGCGTATGTCCATTTTACACTGGCCAATTGTTTTTCACAATGCAACAAGATCTTTTCAGGACAAAGTAATTTTCAAGGTTTCTTTCTCTAACATCGAAGCTCTACAAGGTGTTCCTTATTTGAGCGAAGCCGAAAGTTAAGAAAGATTTGCTATGACAAAAAATGGGTCAATAGTTTATTAGTCAATCAATAGGTCTCATAGAGATGAATGCAGGTGTATCAACCAGGGACGTAGGAAGCATCTCAAACTTGGGGGGGCACAACACTCCAAGGGCACTTTTTTCTTTAAGCTGAAGGGGCACTTCCTGAAAATAGAAAGGGGTTCTTTGTTTATTGCAAAATCTTGGGGGTGGGGGCACGTGCCCCCAGTGCCCCCCCCCCCTACGTCTCTGGTATCAACTAATTTCGAAGAAGCCTTTATTAGGATTGAAGAAGAAACAGATATTTTAGATAAACTTATACCTGAAATGGCTCGCAGGCCACTTGATTTATTTCCAACGCAGGGTAGGAGATGCCAAGATTAGTCGCAATGACATTGCTTGGGAAATTTGTCGCCTGAAATCCAAAATATGATGTAAATGAAAACTATTTCTTGCTCGATTGATACTAAAAATTTATATGAACGCACGTGTGACAAAATTTGACATTCTACGAACCTATACCATCAAGCAAACTTTGAGCTTTAGGTTCTGACCCCTTGACAGTTAATTCATTGGAATACAATGCATCAAAGGTCAAGTTAACTATTGGGAATGGTAATTTATTATCTTTCAGCATGCCCTAAAAGAAACTTATAATAAACATATAGTTCAAACTTTGAAATGAGACGTATCGCTGCGTAGGAGCTCCAACAGTTTCAATTGTATCTGAATTGAATAATGGCGGCATTCGATTCCTTGTTGTGACGAGAGAAGAACGAAGGAATAGCAACATTATCAAGCTTTTCTCGCACTCCCGTGGAAGAGAAACAAGACACAGTGAGTACGAATACAATTTTGATCATAACATAGGCCACATCAACGGTGCATTATTGCCCATGGTTTTACCGGGGTTATCATAAGCATAAAAAGATTTTTAAAAAATATAGTATCAAGTATCAGTACTTTCATGTGAATAAGATGAGTATTCTGACGGGATTTACCTCCTGAAAGGTTTGTCACTTCATAGTGTCTAATGTCTGTCGCATCGTCTTTCCAGGGGTGAATGTGCACAACAAGGCGAGCAGAGAAACTGGTGTAAAGTGACTGAGAATTCTGAAAGACTTTACCTCCTGATAAAATATCATTTCATCCCGTTTAAAACTGATTAGCGTAGTGTCTAGGGGGGTGAATAGGTAAAAAAAACTTAACTTACCAGGATTTGTTGTAATCCTTGGCTATCTTTGATAATATTTCCAATTGTCGCGTCACATGATTGCAATAGATGATCAATAGATTGATGAACAGCATTGCTTTCTGGGATTGCTGCTGATCTGATTGTTGAGTTGGTTCTGTTGTTGTTGTTGATGTTACTTGAAAGTGGCAATGCACTGCATGCGATAACGTATATGCTGAGGGCAGCGATGATTGTTGCTATGGAAGGAGATGTATTCTTGGTTACATCAATTTTAGCAAGGATATTATTGATTTATTCGCTGTTCTGCAAGAATTTGCTTAGGCCAAAGGGCCTAGCTCTGGTTTTGACCAAGGGGCAATTTTGAAATTTTAGGATTAATATTTCAGCTCTCAAAGCACTAATACTATCAAACGAGGTATCTGTGTTCAAGCTGACTATCGAGGAACATTTTGAAAATGTTTAGCCATTGATTAAAGCTAAATTCTCCATCGCTGGGCCCAACCAAAATCCAACCAAATCTGTATACTCCTTGTGTATTTGTATACATGCCGAGCTGCACAATGATGAATTATAAACCTATGTGAACAAACTGCCTGCCATTTTGAAGCAAAAAGGCTAATTTCGATTTGGAAATTCATCCCACTATTATCGGTCACATTTTTCTAGAATTATGGACAATTTTAGTAGGAAGGTATTTTTGAAAAGATTTGTGAAGAAGTAAGAGTTACGATAAAACTTGATACGGTGTTCGGCTTTAGCTTTGATAACATGGCAGTTTCATCAATTTCTTTGTTACGAACTTTCGGCAACCCATACACATTTACATATGAGAGACACATATTTATAATTAGACATTGTCCCTAGGAGGATGACAATACCATTTTTCAATGTCTTAAATTTGAAACTTTGGAAAAACATTATCAAAATTTTCAGTTCTCTTTGAGGTATGTTCAGAAATAACTCTCCACCAAAATGACCCGTAACTCTATAATGGTATGACCGATTTTAAATCAACATTTTCCTACTTCTAAATAAGGCATTTTGCCGCAACATAATTGGCATTTCGCTCAAATCGGTGCATAGTTGTTGATAGCAGGTTTCGTCAAAGGCCGATACATTATTTTGGGACACATACCGGGTGAGTAAAAAAACAATCCTCGTTTGAAAGACCTCTTCTCTCTGAATATCAAAGCAATATTGTTGAACGCCGTCTTGTTCTATTGCCAATATGCTCAATTAGGTTCAGTAATTTACCCGGCTTTAATCAAAGGCGCCTACCTTGTAGGCAGTGTGTTTATTCGCGGTACTGTACGAGTAGTAATTGGTGTCCTATGACCCAGTCCTGTTAATCTGTGTATATCTAGTTACAGGGATTTTCAAATTCTAACGTCTGTTAGAGTTACCAATCAAAAATCACGCTGTCTGATTCCCTGTGGCCAGATCGTATAACAAATGATATCGTGTTACATAAACAACGGAATTTGAAACCACAAAGTTATTCATACGTCATCTTGACCTTGAGAGGACTGACGCTGTGTACTGCTTGGTCACGGTACGGTTCTAGGACACTCTCTGTACTGGGTCACAGGACACCAATTACTCTACAGTACTGGGAATAAACACACTTCCTACAAGGTAGGCGCCCTTGCTTTAATCGGCCATTCCTTCCCGTGGATATGGAAGATTTTCTGCAGAAAGCCCCTTCCAAAAATCTGCAAAAACGAATGAAAACGATGAGAAAAATTTTCTTGGTTTTCCTTCCTATAAATAATGACACTTACCATGTATTCATGTATTTTGTCCTCTTGGGAGAATGGAATCCGCCTTAATGGGTTATTGATACCAGGCGAAAGCATGTTCATCCTCCCAAGAGGATAGCACGTGCTAAAGCATGCAGCAGATACTTTCCTAGTACTGTAGACCAGACGGAGAATGAGGCAGGGGTGACCTGGATTTTTTAATTTTTGTGGCGATCTGAGGGTTAAGGTCCTTATAAACCAATTTCTTATACTGAAATACCGTGTAGTTACCTTTCATGTTCTCCATTCTGTAAGTATCTTGACCAATGATTAACGATTCTTTGTTTCAAATTTTCTTTGATGAAAATTTCTTAAGTCTGCTTTGGGATGAAAATCTTTCAAAGTTGTCTTTGATGTATCTTTTGGAGTCTTGAGTAGTGCCACTTTGGATGGTTTTCGAACTGAATGATTTCAGAGAGCCTGCGTTCATGTTTTATATGTTCTGTTGCCTCCATTGCAGCTCTCTAATTGCTGAGGATTACCCTTTCAAGAGAGGCTTCGTTCCTCGAACATGCGGAGCTCAAGCTATCAGTAACAAGCATGTAAAGCCCAGAAGATGCCAATTACGTATCAAAACTGATCCGTGAAGCGGCACTCTTTCTAGAATAGCAACTCACTGAAACACAGCTTGATGAGTAAACTCCCTAAAAAATGTCGGTTTTCTAACTCTAAAATCCCTATTTCGAGAATTTCTTCTTCGTTTATACAACCCCTTGCCATTTTTCATGCATTGCATATGAAAAGAAATAAGAAATTGAAAATGAATATAATTTACTTCCTCAGTCGCGTAAAGTTGCAATAAATTCGACATTAGTTGCTTTAGTATCATCATTTCAAAGTTACAAATACTAAGAAATAACTAATGAAACATTTCTGAGAAAAGTTCCTCCACGGTGACGCAAATATTCCTAAAAACATGAAAATGACCTAAAATTAATTACTTTCACTTTACGTACTGATGCAACATGCAGAAACGCCATGTTTGAGCCTCGTTCACATCCGAGTTCTCGGAACCCAGTTCTGAGAAATACAAAGCTGTGTAGCGGGCACGCCCTTAATAGTTTCGTCGCTATTGGCACCCCACGAAGGCCTCACGATTGATAATATAGACGGGATTAGTTTATTACTTTTGCTTTGTAATGTCAGCAGCATTACTCAGATCTTTCCTGCAGTGTTCTTGTAGTGGGTGGAAGATGTTTAGGCCATTTATTTATTTAGGGATCGCCGTTGCTGCAATCCTGTATTTTGAGCTGCTATTCACGTGGTGTTCCTCCTCCGGATTGTTGAGGCTGCACGCAGGCTATATATAAGAAGTTGCTTATAAGAAACTCCCAGAGCGCTAATAATCTAGAAAATCCAGTACTGGGAAAAATCATTCAAGCAACTATTTATTTCAGTGAGATCCTAGCATATTTTGTATTTCATTTCATTTCCTGTAAATTTGCTATTACATGGGTATTTTCACTCCCGGGTATGAAAAAGCGAGCCGTAAAATTTCATCCCCGGGTATGAAAAAGCTCGCCATGCGCAATACAACTTGCATGCGTCAATAGCAATTCGACCCCGGGGTTGAAACAAGATTGCGATTACATGGACATTCACGTATTGAAAACAATGGAGATTAACGGCTCAAAAGTTTCACCTCGGCTAGGTCAAGGTGGGATGAGATTTCAGCCCCGGGTATAATTTCATCCCCGGGGTTGAGATTTTTCCATGTAATTGAAAATTCAAATCAATAAAGGAATAAATGGAGAGGAGAGATGGAATTTCAACTCGGCCAGGTGGGCTGAAACTCAACCCCGGGGTTGAAAACTTTTTGATAAAGGAAATCCTTGGCATGTTTTTACTTTACTTTCACTTGTTTCCTGTATCATATTACTCCTAAGGTACTTGAGTAATGTCTAAACATTGGAAAGGCATAAAAACATTGTTTTCAAAGTACTGGGAAAAATCATTCAAGCAACTATTTATTTCAGTGAGATCCTAGCATATTTTGTATTTCATTTCATTTCCTGTATCATATTACGCGGAAGGTACTTGAGTGAAGTGATGTGCAAACATTGGAAAGGCTTCAAACAACTTCTTTTCGAAATGTTCACGAGGTCAGGGCCCGGTCAGGACATGGAAGGAAAACCTGAAGATTGTTGTGGAACTCTAAAAATGCATGACTCAAACTCTTAGTTTCTTTTAAAAAATACGTGTATTCTATTTTTCATTATTTCTGTTTCCTTTTTGTTCGTTATTATCATTAACATTAATACCCTAAAAGTACCACCAAAAACTATGCAGAATAAAACGGTTTTTGATCATAGAACTACCATTATACACGTATTTTTTATAAGAAACTGCCCATAAGAAACTCAACTCTCAGATCGCCAAAAAATTAAGAAACTCCAGTACTGGGAAAATATAAGTTAAGGAATTATTTAGTTTTATAAAGGAAATCCTTGGCATATTTTTACTCTTCTTTCACTTGTTTTCATGCATAATCGTATTTCCCGCAATTTTTGATTCATTTTGATAAAAGCCTGATTTCTCGAAACAGGATTCCGGAGTACTGGTGGGTAATAAAAAATCTTTGTGTACCCAACAGGCCAATCGAATCGCTTGAAACTTGGCACACAGGGTCACAAAGCATATAACTAAGAAACCATGTCAGCGATTTGTGATAGATCCAATGGTCCGATTTTTACAAGGGTCTGAAAGTTAAAAAAGACATTTAAGACATTTGCTTTTATTTAAAATGATACCATTTCAAGAAAAAATCTTTTATCAAAAATTCGTGACACGGTTTTGCAGTTCAGGGCCTTAAGTCTTTGGTAAATAGATAGTCGTGGTCCAACGATTATCATTGGGGTACACAAAGATTTTTTCGCAAGGGTGGTCGATTTTGCCTTAAATCTAGAATAAATCATTTGTGATTTTATTGAATCCACTGAATATATTTTTATGATATTCTTCGTTTAATTCTGCGTCGAATTAATGTTTAAACATGGGAAAGGCTTAATAAAAAACATTGTTTTGAAATGTTCACGAGGGCACAAGTAGTGAACACGCAGATTGTTATGGAACCTCTAAGAAACTCGTAAGAAACTCTGAGTACGCAAAATCTAATAATTTTAAGAAACTGTCAGTACTGGCCCAAAGTCTTGATTTTTTTATAACAAATACACAATATCACAAAATACAGATTCGAGAGCAGAACTTAAATGTTTCAAGCGTTGTGACATTTTAATGACGTAAAGGGTCCAGTCATTTGGGAATTATTTGAAGTTTTTGCATATCAAGATTGCAAAACAAATTTAGTGTCTTATGAATCTGTGAGGCCTTCTCATTAGAAACATGCCAGCAGAATATGAAAAGAGTATTTCCTTATGAAACAGTGAGCTCCGGAATAGCCCCTGGTCGAGGTTATTTCTGTCAAATTCTTTAGGAGCAAAAAACTGACCACAGGGCATTCTATGACTGGTGACGGTCAAACCAGTCACTCTACACGTATTTTTTTATAAGAAACTAAGAATTTGGGCCAGTACTGAAAGTTTCTTAAAATTATCAGATTTTGAGTACTCAGAGTTTCTTACGAGTTTCTTAGAGGGTCCATAAAAATCTTCATGTTATGGACTTGTGCCCTTGTGAACATTTCAAAACAATGTTTTAAGCCTTTCCAATGTTTAGAAATTACTCAAGTACCTTACGAGTAATATGATACAGGAAACAAGTGAAAGTAAAGTAAAACTATGTCAAGGATTTCCTCTATCAAAGTAAATAGTCTCTTAACTTATAATCTCCCAGTACTGGAGTTTCTTAATTTTTGGCGATCTGAGAGTTGAGTTTATTATGGGCAGTTTCTTATATAAAAAAAATACGTGTATATAAAATCTAACTTTACGTCACTGTTGGCGAAGATCTGCACTTTCGAGTGGTGATTAGCCTGCATGCAACCTCGACAATCCTCCTCCGTTGTTGAGGCTGTACGCAGGCTAGTGGTGTACATAGGGGGCTGGAAAAATATGCCAGTGCTTGCAAGGATCAAATTTTGCTCGCTAAATTCTTTCGAATGATATCTAGTTTGCATTGTTTTGGAAAATAATCATGATTCCATGACCAAAAACAGTTTTACTCTACATAGTTTTTGGTTGTACTTTAGGCTACATGGGTACCAACGGAATGCGGATAGAAAGCAATTAATGTAACGAGGAAATTTGTTAGTATCAAAGGATGACGGAAATGTTCAAATAAACTCCAGGGAATATTTGATTATTTGATTTCTTTGAAGGACTAGGGGAACAACATATTTTCAATAGAGAACCCGAGAAGCTAAAAAGTCTTAAACGACGTTTACACACTGTACCAGTACCATGTATCCGTTACAAAGTTGTTACACTTAAAGAACATTTGCACTGCTCCAGAAGAAAATTCGTTCATAATCAAAATAAACGAGCGTGTTACGGATCAGAGTGAGCACAGGGTAAACGTGAGGCTAATCCGTTCCACTTTTGTTACAGATCCAACTTGGTGCCAGAGCAGTACAAACAGGGTCTAATTTTACTCTGCACCGGTATAATTTTGATTACTATTCTATACGCAGAAGGAACAAAAGAGTTACAGGCTACTTGGAACAGGATAAACGTGAGGCTAATCTGTGGAGTCTGTTATACTTAAGTTGGGGGGGGGGGGGGGGGGGGGCTTCAGTTACAGATTCAATGTGGCATTGGTACAGTGTAAACGCGATCATAAGGCACCCAATAATGATACGAACCATCTCCAAAACAAACGAATAGATACAAGTATTTCCTTTTATAAGAAACTGCCCATAAGAAACTCAACTCTCAGATTGCCAAAAATTAAAAAACTCCAGTACTGGGAAAATATAACTTAAAGGGAGCACAAAGACCAGCAGCCTTTGCCATCGTTTGTCTTTGTTTTTGTGAATTTCGTACAGTCAGTTATTCTGGAAGCTGCGTAGAGCAAGTCGCTGACTTCGCGAAAAGCATGATGGTCTTTGTACTCCCTTTAAGCTATATCTCCTGGCCGCTGTAAATAGGCTAAAGAAACGCCCACAAATCCATCGTTTTTTCTACTGCTTCTACACAATGAAATCATATTACTCAGAAGGTACTTGAGTAATGTTTAAACATTGGAAAGGCTTCAAAAAAATTTTTTTTGAAATGTCCAGAGTGGAACAGGAAGTAAATATGAAGATTGCCATGGAACCTTTAAGAAACTGGTAAGAAACTCTGAGTACTCGAAATCTGATAATTTCAAGATACTTTCAGTACTGGCCCAAATTGTTATTTGAAATTCTAAACAAGGAACCTAGCCCACCCGTAACAAGAAATTACGCGCACTTGAGAATTTCAGTAACATGGTCACTTTTACCGTTTCTATTTGTTGTACAATGTTTGCATTGCGTTGCTTACACTAAGATTTTACCAAGCAGGTAAGCAGGAGAAAAACTCAAATATAAACATTTTACCATAGTCAATGATTTTACTTAACCTATACTTTCTGTTGTAGATGGTATTCCTAGAAATTTTTAACAAGAAACTCATTTGTAAGAAACTGGTAATAGGATGGCTTACAACTTAAGAAACTCTGGTACTATGTTTGAGAAAAGTTAAATTCAAGGATACACGTATTTTTTTTATAAGAAACTAAGAATTTGGGCCAGTACTGAAAGTTTCTTAAAATTATCAGATTTTGAGTACTCAGAGTTTCTTACGAGTTTCTTAGAGGTTCCATAACGATCTTCATGTTCACTACCTGTGCCCTTGTGAACATTTCAAAACAAGGGTTTTTGAGCTTTTCCAATGTTTAGACACTACTCAAGCAGGGGCGGATCCAGCATTGGACTTTGGGGAGGGCCATTTTGAAGGAAAATGGGGGTCTGGGGGCGTAGCCCCCCAGGAAAATTTTTCGTGACCACGCCCTTCAGACTCTCGGAAAACGTGGGAAATGCCCTTTTTGCTTCATCTTAGATCATTTAGCCCATCACTTAATTATGCTTCTCCTCAAATACAAACTGGCATTTATATTTTGTGCAAAAGCTAAAGCGCCATCATTTGGAAAGTGAGGGACCAATGAAATATTTATCATAAGCACCAGTTTGAGAATGCTTATCGTTGAAATAAGCTCCCTCAATGGAAATAAAACTGGCATAAAAACGAGGTATATCTCAAATTCACAAATCAGAGGCATTTCAATGTTAGGTGAAAGAAATGTCCAATTGTAAATTCCATAATCGGAGTCACTAGTAAGTTATAAAAATTCTCATAGCTCACCAAGTTTCTACAAGCTTTACTTGTATTCTAAACTGTGTACCTTAAAATTGAAATGACTTGATTGACACTTTATAACTCTCGCAACAGAAAATATGAGTCTTTGTGCGAAATCTATCATAAATAAATGTCAACAGCTAAGTTCACTGGAGAATCCTAACTCGCAGCGACAATTTGACAAAGTGAATGAAACAAATGATTTTCAAGTTCGATTTCCACTAAATGAAATTTTTATTCAGAATCGCATCCTTTCATACTTTTTGATGAATTGTACTTTAGTTTGTGAGTTTTGTTTGACTGGCTTGTAGTTAGCTGAGTTATCGTGTAGCTGTGCCATGGTTATTTTAGGAAGTAAAGGTTTGAAACTTATTCGTTTCTTTCTCTAAGACAATGGTTTTTAAGAGAAATTTTTAAAGTTTGGGGGGGGGCCATGGCCCCCCCGGCCCCCCCACTGGATCCGCGCCTGTACTCAAGTACCTTACGAGTAATATGTGAAAGTAAAGTAAAAATATGGTCAAGGATTTCCTGTATCAAAATAAATAGTTTCCTAGCTTAAATATTCCCAGTACTGGAGTTTCTTAATTTTTTGGCGATCTGAGAGTTGAGTTTCTTATTGGCAGTTTCTTATAAAAAAATACGTGTATCATGACAAATTTGTCGTTGAACCTTCATTCTTGAGTAATCTTCATTAAAATTTTTTGTTTTGAACCTGTAGAATATTTCTTCTTGACGAATGTTGTTTTGAATTTCAGCAAACATCTGTCGCAGTGGTAGATATTACATCAAAATTCTTCCACCGACAAAATAAGAAACAAATTACCAAACCTTTGTTGCCCAAAGGTGGAAATTTCTATGTGAAACTAAGAAACTTTTAGTACTATGAGCTGATCCTAGTTTTTTACAAAAGGATGTAGTCTCTTATGAAGATCTTGGGCAGTGACTATCTTGTAGCTTGATTGACACTCAAGCAATTTTGTGTCTACTGTTGTATGAGTGATCGTTCTGATAGCACAGACTCAACCCGTGAGGCATTCTGAAAGTGCAGGTGTCGCCTTCAGAACATGTGCGACTCTGACCCTGTGACACAGGGGTGACACACGACTACACTGCTACTGTGTGACATTCGCAGTTGCTTACGTTTCAGTTTTGAAATTTTCAGTAGTGAGCCACCTTAAGTGCAGATCCACCTTAAGCGTAAACCGCCTGAAAATTTCAAAACCACGAAACAGTTAGACTCGATGGTACTCACTACTCAATACAACGTCCCAGTTACAGCAACAACAGCATTTTTATAATTGAACGAACCGACATTTTATACTCCTGCGCAATAACAACCTCGAACCCAAGGGTAACAATGGGCGGCTAGTTGTATCATTTGTGCTGAAGAAGAGAGGCTGAAGACAATGATAGCCCTGGAATCGAGGTTGGCGCAATAACGTATTTCCGCTGCAGTGATCGTACTGTAAAGTGGAATGGAGTGAAAACATTGGGACGAGTAGATTGAGTCTACGAAACAGTGATAAGGTAGGTGGCTCACCACCAAGTAGGAATACGTTAAAAACCCACAAAAACAATTCGTTAAGGTGGCTCGCTACTGACAAAATATTCATACATTTGGTGTCGTATCGCTCATGATCCATGATCCATGATCTCATCATGTGAAATTTTTTGTTTCAGCTGATCCAGCTGATTTCATACTGATATCGTTCGAGCAGGCCTTGGCAATCAGTTATAAACGACCCTTGCCAAGCAACAAGGACAGATTTTGTAAGACAACAGCATGAGTTGCTTTTGATTGATACTGCAAAAAAAGTTTCTCTGAAACCAACATTGCTAGCTCGCTCGTTGTGCATTCCAGAAATTGTTTTTAAGAGCAAACATGAGCAACGGTCAAAAGAAGAAGGATATATCTACACATCTGCCTTTTGGGCATTTGATTTGTTTGATTTGTTTGCTTCAAAAGCTGATAGGGAGGCGATTCAATTCTCCTATTTTTATGGGTGTAATTAAAACACTTACTGCTCAGCTCCTGAACCAAAGAAATAAAATGCCCGTGGTAGATGTGTAGATATATCCTTCTTCTTTCGATATATGCTAAAGTTTGCTCTTAAAAACTGTTTTTGGAATGTACAACGATCGCGCTAGCTACCTGGGTTTCAGAGAAAATTGTCTGGCTTTGTTTGTTTTGAATTATTGGTTGAGGGAATTTCCTTTATTTGCAATCTCTAATTGCTTTGAATTCAGGTGTCAACGAAAGCAACTCATGCTATTGTCTTGCAAAATATGTCCTTGTTATGCAAAGCCCAATATGGCTTGATATTTTGAGTTATAGCTGGCGAAGAAAATGGATCGAAATTTTCACAACGAACGAGGTGCATCTGGTAGGCAAACCAAACCAACTGTCGTATATCTTTAAAGTTATGAATAGATGACAATTTATTTCTACAAAAATATAAAAATATCTTACCTTTCGGATGCAAAATTTATATGATGTAGGCCTAGCTACACTTCTTTTCATCAGACTCTTGGAGCAGCCCATTGTACTCAAAGTTTCTTAATTTCACTAATTTCATTTGAAAATTGCCTCTTAGGTACTAAAAGTCTCTTATTTTGTTTCTTATTTTTTCTAGTGCATTTGAGTGCAAATTCTTTGACTACCACTTATTTTCTCGACATATAAAACATCAGGTGTGAAGAAAAATTGCTTCATTACGTTCAAGAAATAAAAGTAGTTAATTTTACTGAAGAAGAAGACTTCAACGACGTATTGGCACTACACGTTTTTTTTTATAAGAAACTTGGATCAGCACTTAGTACTAAAAGTTTCTTAATTTCCTATGAAAATTTCGGTGTTTTAGTAGTAAAGTTTTTTAATTAGTCTCTTATTTTTTGGGCCTAAAATTGCGATATTGTTCGAAGTTGAGCCTTCTTCTCGACAAAGGGCTTCCATTTTGCATTTACATTGTCATCAAGAAGAAGTCATGCACATTAAGGCAAAAATTTACCAATTTTGCAGTTAAAAGTCAAGAAAAGATAAAGGTACCTGTGTTAGAGAGACATAGAATAAGAGAGACATACAGAAATAAAGTTTTAGAGTTTCTTATCTGTTCTTGAGCGTAGTACTAGAGTTTCTTAAATTTTTGGTCATCGTAGTACTAGTTTCTTATAAACCAGTTTCTTATAAAAAAAACGTGTATATCTTTGAATTTAGCATTTAAAAGTTTTTTTTAGCACAGTTTGAACCTGCTGGAGTTCTAGTACTAGTTTCTTTTAAACTACTTTTTTATAATGTGTAAGTTTCTTTTATGCGAGCCCTGCTAATATTTTTCTTGCAAGAAACAGCATTATGAGTTATATTGCAATTTTTGCAATCAAATCGTTTATATCTTTATAAGAAACCAGAAACTCCTGTACTACGTTTGAGAAGCGCTAAGGAACTGGTAGTCTAAATTCAAGGATGAGTCAAGAATATGGTAGCAAAGATATAGTTGAAAGCTCATTTTGGAGGAATATATTGCAACTTCATGTTCTTGTTATTCTTGTAAGAAACTGTAGTAGCCTGTTCAAGAAAATTGATTTAGACACTTCTATTAGCCTAGGAGCGACATGAGAGTCAAATTAATTTTCTAGAAGAGGCTACCACAGTTTCTTACGACTCAATGTGTGTAACAGAAAATGTAAGGGTATTACCAACCCAAATTGTTACTACAATGTTTTCTTTTTGTTCAGACTTCCTGTAAATCTTGCTTCAAAAGGTGGTCCTCATCCTTACATTTGATAAATTGTTAAATTCTGTTTTGTGCAAACTCTACAGATGTGACATGTGGATTTTGCCCATCATGCCACAAAAAAATCCAGACCCAAGTTTCTTATGGAAGTCTGCTATCTTCAACTATCTTTATCAGATGCCAAACCATAGATGGCGAAACGAAACAAAAACTCACGAGAGGATCACGCTGATTTCTCTAATCTTTGAACAAAATATCATCATTTCTAAGCATGTTTTTAGAACGTAGTACAATCAAATCTTCTCCTAGAATAGCATGACACAAAAACATTGTTTTGTTTTTAAAATCATGTGATCACGTGAAATTTGTGTTCTTTGAATTTCTTCAAACATGGCGGTCGCACATTTAGGCCTACTCTTCCTTGCTGCATATTTCGACCTGGCTTTTGGTTTTAAATGCGGCAAAGGCGTGGAGAAATTGCAAGTACATATAGTATCACACAGCCATGATGATGTAGGATGGGTGAAAACAGTTGATCAATATTATTATGGTGCAAAAAAGAGCCTAACTGGGGGTGGTGTGCAGTACATTTTGGATTCGGTGATTGCTTCCCTGTTGCAAAATAAAGCAAGAAAGTTTATTTACGTTGAAATGGCGTTTTTTACAAGATGGTGGAATGAGCAAGACGACTCGATGAAGCAAGCAGTCAAAGGCCTAGTTAAAAGTGGGCAGCTTGAATTTATAAATGGCGGTTGGTCCATGAACGACGAAGCAGCAACTCATTACAACGCAATCATCGACCAAATGACTTACGGTTTGCGGTTTATAAATGATACATTCGGCTCTGAAGCTAGGCCAAAAATTGCTTGGCACATAGACCCGTTTGGGCATTCTGCAGAGCAAGCCTCGCTGTTTTCAATGATGTCTTTTGATGGGTTCTTTTTTGGAAGAATTGACCGTCAAGATATGGCTAAGCGACTCCAGGAACAACGCATGGAAATGGTTTGGCGTGGCAGCAGAAATTTCGAGAAATCATCCCAGATTTTCACCGGGGTCCTTTATTATCTTTACATGCCACCCCCTGGGTTCTGTTATGCATGGTATTGCACTGACCAACCTATCATGGATGACCCCAGGTTGTTTGATGTTAATGTGAAGGAGAAAGTTGATGCTTTTGTCAGTTATGTCTGCAAGCAAGCATTGTATTACAAGACCAAGAACGTTATAATCACAATGGGGTCTGATTTCACATATGAGAATGCGAATGCTTGGTTTAAGAACATTGATAAGCTCATCCATTATGTCAATAAGGTATATCAATGACCCTTTATTTTCTTTCTTTTTCTCGCTTTCCAGCCCATTTCCCTCCTCAGTTTCAGTTCAGTTTCAGTTTTCATTATTAACAAATATATCTAAATACATCAATACATCAAAGAATACAAATAAATCATAATTTACCTAAATTAAATAACACAATCAATATACAAATGACAATATATTAGTTCACAAGGATACACTACAACTAACAAGAATACACTTAGACCCAACACAAAAGAAATGGAAAGAGACATATGGTACTGTACAAGACATCTTAATGAGCATGGGCTACAGGAGCAATCCACCACCCAGCAGGACCACCCAGGAAAAGAGCAAAACAACAGGAAATGCAGGCCCCGCATGTGGTAACCATGCAAGGAACAACACCCCCATCACACCATCACTATCCCAAACTGCCCCACCAGACACCAAACCACACATAAGCCCACACTCCAATTAAGGATGTGATCTTAGGGACACTAACAGTTCCCTTGTAGAAGCTACAAATGGAGCAGTTTGTATGCTTTCTACCAAATAATTTTGCTGCATGATTTGAGATATTGCAAATTTCTTTTCAGCCCCCCCCCCCCATCTAAGATATCCCCCTAGGATCAGTTTTATGCTGCAACTATTTTGCCACATGGAAATAGCAACTGGAGACCAACTTAAGCAGACTTTGACCAACAATGAGTTTTGGAGAACTCAAAGCCAACTTTTGGAGATAAGGAAGGCCCACGGTCTGACATTCCCCTCATGCTTACCATTGTTTAAATTGTCTGCTGGACATCATTGTGCTAAATTGTACTTTTTGGAGTGTTTGCACATCTTTCTTGATATATGTAAGAAACTGGTTAAGAGTTAAGTACGACAATGGCAAAAGATTCAAGCAACTCTGGCACTATGTTTGGGAAGCACAAAGAAACTTTAAAAGCTAAATTTGAGAATACCAATGGCAAGATTCTTGTTGAACATTCATTCTTGAGTAGTCTTCACTGTAATGATAGGTTTCTGAGCCCAGTAGAACTACTTTTGTGCTAACCAATGAGCTGCAAAATACTCTAAAAATTTTCAGGTTGCGACAAGCTTGCGTAAGCTTCACAAAAGCATGATTTTGGCTTGAAGGAGCTTGAATTGAGTATGTTGACACAATTTTTGCCAGTTGCACATATGATTAGAACTTGATCAAGCTTGACAATAATCTGATGCTAGAATTATTCTCAAACATACTACAATCAAGCTTGATTGAGTTTTTCTTCAGTTCAGAAGATGCATGGTGGAAATGGAAGCTAGTGCTACAATCTACAATCTTGTTCTTTGTTACTTTTAATTGTTTTCATTGAATAAAAAAAAAAGAAGAAGAAGCTAGTGCAAGCGGTGCAAAATTCTTACTTGAATCAAGCTCTCAAACATACTCAAATCGTACTCAAAACAAGTTAGGATCAGGCTTTAAGCATGCTGCAAATATACTCAATATTTTGCTAAGGGTATGTATGCCTAGAAAGACCTAATGTAGCAGTCATGGTAGAAATTAGCACCCAGGAAATTTTCATGTGGAATTAGGAAACTTTTTTTGCCTTGTGCTGATGTTGGATGTAAGTTTCTTATGAAAGAAAAACAAAAACATGTTGTGTTACATGTCTATTTCATCGTTTTTCAGGATGGAAGAGTGAATGCATTCTATTCAACTCCTTCTATTTACCTCAAATCTTTGCATGATGCAGCAGAGGTCTGGAGTGTAAAAACAGATGATTTCTTCCCATATGCACATTGTACTCATTGTTATTGGACTGGATATTTCACAAGCAGACCTGCTCTCAAGGGATATATCAGAAAAAACAATAATCTTTTGCAGGTATCAAATTATGACACCTTATGTTGTGTTTCTACGGGGTGAGTCAAAAAAGGCGCGGCGTTTGAAAGGCTACTGTTCCCTAAATATATAAGCAATGATGTTTTGTAATATCTGAAGTTGAAATGAAAGTGAAGTTGCGTTTTTTAGCGCCAAGCGCTGGGATCGCAGAAATAGAGAAGACCTAATCGAGTCTTTGCGACCTCCTATTTCTTCCACGTGTATTGTGGGCATATGGCCTGATAACCAGATGGCAGAACACGAAGCAAAGTAACGACTTCATCCAAATTCCTTTGAAACCACAACCAACATCCTCAAATACAGTCGGGAATCTGGTTATCAGGCACCCGGTACTTGTCATGACGTTTTTTAGCACCAAGCGCTCAAGTGGTGGGGGCTCTACCAGTTCCTTTGAAATCGGGTCTGGTTATCAGGCTACTTGTCATGACGCTCAAGTGGTGGGGCTCTACCGGGTATCGAGCCCTGTCCACCTGACTGTTCTGGCTGCAAAGTCAGAGGATTACACCACTGCGCCACAAAATCTTCTAATATCTGATTGAATGGCTAACATGTTCAATTATTTTTAGAATTTTTCCTGGCTGAAATAGGTCACTCGGTTCAGACTTAACAATAACAAGGCTTTTCTAAAAAGTCCCTTTTTGTGGAACCTTGAAAAACGTGCTAAAGTCACGAGCAAGTTTCCCTAATATGTTTACCTTACAGCAATGACTTGAGCACGCTTTAACACGTCCTATCTATCCTCTTGCTGGGAGAATGAAAAAGTCTTCCCACTCGTATGAATAACGTATTCAGGAGGATTCCATTCTCTTAAGAGGACAAAATACTTGAATGCACGTAAGTGTCATTATTGCTAGGAAGGAAAACAAAGGGAAATTTCGCTCGTCGTTTTCATTCGTTTTCGCAGGTTTTTGGAAGGGGCTTTCTGTAGAAAATCTCTCATATCGACGGGAAGGAATGGCCGATTGAAGCTGGGTAAATTACCTTACCTAACTTTGAAATTATCATATACAAATGCTATAGCTTCTTTCTTTCAAGTGAATTGATTAGAGCATTTTTTATATCAATGATTATTTTGGAATTACAGCGTACTTAAGTTTTATGAAAGGATGGACGAGAGGAGGTCTGTGAAGCTGTGACATTTTGACAAACATCAAAATCGCCATAAATCAGGGGTGGCACCAGGGGAGGGCTAGGACGGGCTACTGCCCCCGTCGGAAGCATCTATCACCCCCGTCAGAGGAAATTTTGGGTTCTTGTCGGAACAAATTTGGCAAAATAACGTGTGAAAACAGCAAACAGCATTTTTAGTCGTTTTAGCCCCTCTGTCGGAAGTTCCAGCCCACCGTCGGAAGATTTCTGGCGCCACGCCTGCTCGATTTTTGAAGGTGTGAGGTAGTAGCAAGCAAGAGTCTGTGGGATTTTGGTTTACGATCTGGCAATTTGATGATGCCACAACATCAAAACTAGCAGAAATGTGAAAATGCTGTAATTCTAAAACTAATGATGACATCAATATGCTATCTTTGCGAACATAGGATAACGACTAATTTCAAACTTTTTGCAGAAATTCATGCCCATGCTGATGGTATTAGGGTTCTACGGCCCTCTAAGACAAAGAACAATTCCAGACGTATGGGACACAATGTTTCCATGCGATGCCTCTTCATCAGGTTTTCACTTGCGACACAATGTTTTAGAATACAAATAATGTGAAGCCTTTTCAAATTTAGGCCCTAACGGATTGCATTGCTGATTCCATTCCATCGGTGTTGCTCGTTCATTAAAGTAAATCAACGGCTACATTATAACACAGGGTAATTTTAAAATAGGGTACATTGCAAAACAGCGTAAACTGAGTGTTCTGCCCTGTATAAATATCTTAAAATCAAATCGACATCAAACGGTGTTAAAAGCAAATTTGCTTGGGGGATGGGCCAATCTAGATCCCTACACGATACGGTTTTACTTTAATGCCGGATCAGTTTTATATCGGATTGGCCTTCTATTTACACGAGACTGTTTTCATTTCATGTCGGATTGGCTATCTGTTTACACGAGAAGGCACCAATGCGGCTTCCTACCGTCCTTGCGTTTTCAAATGAAAACCCTCTGAAAGTGGCATGAAACGAATCCGATATCGTGCAAACGGTCAAATCCGGTATCAACTAAAACAGAGCCTCTGTATCAATTCTACGAGCTTCTTATTCATTTGGAGCACTGCGCAGTGGGAGTTAAGACAAAGGTGAATCCTCCGCAGCGCAAGACAAAACGTTTCCTTGTAAACGGAACCCCAATTCGATATGAAATGAAAACGGTCTCCTGTAAACGAGGCATAAGTATCACCTATTGCATTTGACGTTCTACATCGATGAAAATAATAGAAGAAAGTGGCCCGTGTCCCTTTTTGTGCTATGTTTACACCAGATCTCTATATCTCCTTTCATATACTTTAAATTCTTATTCAACAGGTATGCAAGCAACTTGAGGCACTTAATGGCCTAAACGACGGCTATCCAACATCAACAGCATTGAAAAAAGCAATGGGAGTCAACCAACATCATGACGCGATAACGGGAACTGAGAGACAACACGTGGCTTATGATTATGCACAGCGATTGGCTATTGGAGAAAAAGAATGTCAGGTTTGTTAAAAGATTTCGTAGCTAAGACCTAGACTTATTACAACTCGTCCCAGTTTTCGCTCGCAATTTCGAAAACTTCATTACTTACTTATCTATTGAACTGAATGGCTTTACCTATTTATTTATTTATTTATTTATTGAATTGAATTGCTCGCTCAAACAGGTTGAGCGAAAAGGTTCAGATCAAAAATATAAAAACGAGCGAAATTTACGACAAATTGTAATCAGTCTAGCTAAGACTCAGGTTTTTCTGAGACTGTGAAAACATTATGAGGAGGCATCGTGAAGCCTGGCGGCTCATTGGGGTTGTTGCAGTCGTTAGAGCAGCTGGGGTCACTGACACAAAAGACTGAATGTAAACGGTGAAAAGTCGGTCATAAGGGTCGTAAGGGTTGTAGAGGAGATTACATTTGCGGTTCACAGCCAGTCTTCTGGGCCTTTTGGGTCTTTGGGGGGGGGGGTGGGTATTTGAACCAATTTGGACCAACAAGTATGGTCGTTTATTTAAACATCTCCAGCAACTTCAACGATCTGATGTGAACCAGGCTTAAGAGACGTGCTATTTTTAGGGTGCCCTCTTCATTGCTGGGTTTGCTTTCAGATTTTTCCTAGCTTATTGGTTTGTTTATTCACAATAGGCGATAAAATGCCTTTTGATTTCTCTGACATATTTCATGCCATGAAAACTTGTGCTATGAATGCAAAACGTAGTATGATACTAAGCTTCCAAAGACAATGGTCACATGACTTGAAATGGGCGAGGCAAACCTTAGTTGATTGGTCTCTTCTTCCTGATTCATGAGCATTGTGCCTTTATAGGGGCCAACCGCAACCTGTATATATATATGTATGCACTATTTTGCCATTAAAAAATTAGAAATTAAGTGTAACATAAATTTAGGAAAAAGGAATCTAATTACAAATGTACATTGAAATATAAATATAAAATTCAATCTAAAAACATCCCCAGTTTAAAATGGCAGGTAAGCATTAAAATGTCAGTGAGACTTTGTTTCCATAATAGTCCCTCCAGAGTTGTCATTGAAAGGAACATTTTCACAAAAGAAAAGGAAAACATTATTTATGTCTCAATATTCGAGAGTAATGCTGCATTTACAAGATTGTTGATAGACAGTTCTGTTGCAGCTTTTGTCTTCAAAGAATTTGTCTTTGATCTAATGCTTGAAGCTGTTGACACTCTTAGCAGATTTTAGGTCAGAGTGTAGACTGTTCCAGGGTTTAGGTCCTAGGTAAGAGAGACAGTTTTGTGTTGTGTTACTAGAGTGAATGTACCTAGAGTGAGGAGAACTGCCAACTCGCTGTTATTCAAGGTGAAAGAAATCCCGAGGTGTGGTCAAATCATGAGCGAGGACCAGGGTATTCCTTCAATATGCCTTGCCTCTCAGTGCTCCTAAAACTACCATTGATAGAAATAGACAAACTATCGTATGCATCGGCATAGGGGATGCCCAACGCTCAGGGGGCATGGCTTCAATGAGTTAAAAAGTTCCCAAATAGAGCCTGATATGCGATAAATTTTCCACGATTACAAGGGGTTGTAGCTCCCCCCAGCCCCTTGCCTCCGACGCTTATAAACAGCTTTTGCTTAAAGGACAAGTCCGGGGTTTCTACAATTAATGTCAAAAAGCAACCTTACCAAACTGCCAAACATCACTTGCAGCTTTTTTCCGGGTTTTGATGTCTTTTTCTGTTGTAAATTCGTACGACATTTTTCGTAAGTTAGGCCCAATGTCGTCGCCATTTTTAAAACGCGATAAAATGGCTAGCCTCGGTTTGGAGGTTCCATTGTGACGTCGGAAATTACTGGAGAGTTCCATAAGAAAACAGCCTCGTTCAGGTCGAAGGCGAAATGGGTGAAATTACGTCAAGAATAATGACGTCATTTCGCTCATTTCACAGATTTAAATACACAATTTCGCAGAGAAAAGACAGAGAAGGTTGGAAAAAAGTACTACACACCATTCACAACATTGTGATCTTTCATTTTATGAACAATTATTCCAACCCCGGACTTGTCCTTTAAGGTCAACCCTCCTGAAATGAATCAAATATGAAATCGATGAAAATATCAAATGATCGCATGACAGCTGAATTATTCTTTTTCAGGATCTCCTTGCAAAAGCCATTGGTCAGCGGACATCACGAAGCAAATCGAAAACCGCTGGACCAAATTTCGAATTCTGCAATTATCTTAATGTGAGTATATGTCCAGTAACAGAAAAGAGCTTATCACTGACTGTCAACGTATACAATGGAATTGGAAGGCCAGTCAGCACTTACGTTCGATTCCCTGTCACAACCCCAAATATTGCCGTATTTGGATCAAACGGAAAGACTCTCCAGTCGCAGGTTATTGCAGTTTCAAAAGAGACAGCTTCAGTGAGGGGCAATCAGGGGAGCGCCCCATATGAGCTGGTATACAAAGTCGATGTGAAACCTCTGGGATTTGACACAACATTTGTTGAGCAGAAAAATTCAGCGAAAGATTACTTAGCGCAAAATGCTGCCCCTGTTGAAGAGGTCAATACAGGCAATTATATTGAGAACGAAAAACTGAGGATCGAGTATTCCCCGACAACTGGCAGGATAACAAAAATCACTCGTAAGGACATTGGCCTAAGTATTGACGTTGACCAGCAGTTCCTTTGGTATACCGCAAGCACTGGAGACCATGTTAGCCGTCAGCCTTCAGGCGCGTATATATTCCGACCGAACAGCACAAAACCAAGCCCTGTATGCGATGGAAACATCGCTAAAGTTACGGTAATCAGTGGGAAATTAGTGCAAGAAATAAGGCAGAACTTTGGACCATTTGTTAGCCAGGTCATCCGGTTATATTCGGGTGAGAGCTCAGCAGAATTTGAATACACAGTTGGGCCTATTCCAATCAAAGATGGCTTTGGCAAAGAAATTATCTCGTTCTTCCAGACAAATGTCAAGTCCGAAAAGTTATTTTATACTGATGCAAACGGAAGAGAGGTTAAAGAACGAAGACGAGATTATCGAGCAACATGGGACTACAAAGTGACTGAACCGGTATCCGGTAATTATTACCCGGTTAATAGCAGAATTTTTATCAAGGACAGCAAAGCGCAGCTAAGTGTCATGACCGACCGATCACATGGTGGTTCAAGTATCTATGATGGTTCAATAGAGATAATGCTTCATCGCCGACTCCTACACGATGACTATTTGGGAGTTAATCAAGCTCTTAATGAGCCCGGACTTGATGGGAAGGGATTGATTGTTAGAGGGAAACACAGAGTTTTGTTGACAACTCCAGAAGAAGGACCGAAGTTTCATCGTGACTTGGGAGAAAAGATGCTGATTGGCCCGATCGTTAGGTTTGTTGATTTTTTTATTTTTCTTTTATATTCAGTAGATAAAAATTTACAACACAATGTTACGTCCTACTGTACTCTCTTATTACAACTATACGACACTACCGAGATGATACCAAGAGGAGTGAAGTTTCACGACTACCCCAGGGTCATAACATGAAACAAAAAACGAGGACAATACTAGAACAGTGTGTAAAGAAAGCAAACAAGGGGACAAAGAACAAAACGAACAGCATACGAAAATTAAATTAAGCCACAAGTCAGGATAGTTTGCAACCAAATAATTGCAAATTAAAGGAATAGTCTAAAATTTAGACCCAGATATCGTGGCTGGCAAATTTCTTACCTGGTTGCAAGCTACCCCAAACTACCATTTAATCTAAAAAAAAGGGACATTAAACAGATAAAGGTTGGGATATGGAGGGTATTCCTTCTACTGAATTCTTCTAGTGAGATTTCTGCCTAAGAATTCTTGTTTATAAAAATTTGCAGTCTTTCATATGGTTCAAGAACTCTTTTCCTAATATAAAGAATCCTTGTCATGATACTGTGCTCAAGGCCTGTACTGTATACTTAGCAACCTCTTTTCGCATGCTCAACGAGATAATTAGCCATACTCATTTGAGGGAATGTTTTGCGGCTTTATTTATTTTGATTTGATGGTTGAGAGGATTTATTTTGTCTGCAATTGTTAATGGCTTTGAAATGGCATGTCAATAAAAGAAACTGATGTTATTCTTACGAAATCTACCTTTACCTAGACTTTCTGTAAAAACTTTTTTCGTTAGAAATAACATGACAGGCTCTGCAAAGATCTTGAAAGATAGAGTCATCGAGAGGAACATGCCTGGGGGCTCTTCAATACACGTTTTTTTTTTTATAAGAAACTTGGATCAGCACTTAGTACTAAAAGTTTCTTAATTTCGCATGAAAATTTCGGTGTTTTAGTAGTAAAAGTTTCTTAATTAGTTTCTTATTTTTTTGGGCCTAAAATTGCGGTATTGTTCGAAGTTGAGCCTTCTTCTCGAGAAAGGGCTTCCATTTTGCATTGACATTGTCATCAAGAAGAAGCCATGCACATCAAGGCAAAAATTTACCAATTTTGCAGTTAAAAGTTAAGAAAAGACGAATGTATCTTTGTTAGAGAGACATAGAATAAGAGAGACATACAGAAATAAAGTTTTAGAGTTTCTTAACTGTTCTTGAGCGTAGTACTAGAGTTTCTTAAATTTTTGGTCATCCTAGTACTAGTTTCTTATAAACCAGTTTCTTATAAAAAAAAAAAACGTGTATTTTTTTACCGGGTATATGCCGCTGAACAGGGTATCTTTTTAGCGATTTTGCTTCCAAGCAGGGTATCACTTTCACCAAAAATGCTCCCAAAAACCAATTTGCTCCCAGGCAAGAAGATCGATATGAAGAAATGGCCTTAACGCAGGATAAGGATCGCTTTACCCCAGAGGCATACACACCCATCTATTTCAAGGTCAGGTTCCATCCCCCAGGATGAACATGCCTGTTATTATAAATACCGCGTGATTCACAAAGAGAAAATTAATCTCAAAATCTGCCACAGAAAACGAATCGAGTGGCCGTAATAAATGATTAAAACCTTGTTTACCAGTAAAAACGACTGACTAGCCTTCATTATTTTTTGCAATGTATGCTTATTGTATCGTTGTTTCGCAGCTGGTCCAAATTGATCCCCTGTTTTTTATAGCTTTTGAGTGGCTTTAAATCTACACGAGGCTCACTAAATCCTCATTACCGACATTGCAAACTGCCAATAATGAGGATTTAGTGAATAGAGGCAGATTGAAAACTCGTCGAAAGTAATCAAAAGCAAGGGATTGATTTGGACCTGCTCCAGCTGCAGATCTAGATTAATTACATGAGTCCTTGTTTTTACTCCATTGCCCTCAATGATATGCCGCAATACCCATTCCGCTTCAACGAACCCCCACAACGATAACCCCCACACTACCCATTCCGCATTTAAACTTCATTCAACTTTTATTAAGAGTTTTAGCGAAATGACTATAACATTTGATAACAATTCAATTCAGTGGAGCAAAACTTAGACGAATGTCATCAGTCTACTGCAGAACTACGATGCGTATTTTTCTGAAAGGTCAGGTGTTTGAAAAATTACTTTACCTGGGTGGATTTGAATGAATCGAATTTCTCTCTTTATAACAGAAATACTGAAGTAATTTTCTGATGTTTCTCAAGTTTTTATGAGCAAGGAAAACATAGATAAAAACTCAAGTTCACAAAAAATTAATTTGTTGCGAAATGGCTGAAAAAGGGCATCAGACAATTGATCAAGTCGTAAGGAATCTCTCACACAGAATAATACGCAAGGAGAAAAGGGCAGATTTTGTAATAGAATGACAACAGTTGCGTTTGATTGACACCTCAATTCAAAGCGATTAGCGACTGCAGACAAAGGAAATTCTCTCAACCAGTAATTTAAAACAAATAAAGCCGCAAAAAAGTTTCCCCGAAACTAGTAGGGCAACCTCTCGCCTTGTGCAAGCGAAAGGTGGTTTTTAAGAGAAGTTACGTGGTTATGATGAAAGAAGAACGGCAGAACTAAAGTTCTGTCTGGCGGATTTTTTTTATTTGATCCAGGAGCTGTTTTGTAATCGTTTCATTTAAGCCCTGAATACGCAAGAATTTCAATGCCTTCTGCTCTGCTTCTGAATCAAATAAATAAGACCCACCGGATAGAACTTTAGATTTACCCTTCTTCTTTCGTTATAAGCACGTAACTTCTCGTAGCAACCACCTTTCGCTTGCACAGGGCGAGAGTTTGCCCTACTAGTTTCGACTTTGTTGGTTTTGAATTACTGGTTGAGAGAATTTCCTTGGTCTACAGTCGCTAATCGCTTTGAATTGAGATGTCAATCAAACGCAACTGTTGGTATTGTACCACAAAATATGCCCTTTTTCACAGTTTATGGGCGTCTGCAACATGGTATCAAGCAAAAGTTTGTCACTCTTCTAGTTTACGATTTAGAAATTTGATGACGTCACATCCTCAAATGAATTGAAATATGAAATACGCTGTAATCTCGAAAAATATTGAATATTTCTGAAAAGTCCAACGGTAGAATTATAAGTAAGTAGCTAAAGTTTCTTTCAAGCCATTCAATCAGAAGAAATAGGTCATAGAATTTTACACCCATTGTTATATACCGACTTGAAAATTTGGAACCCATGCTTGAATTTTTGAACGCGTGAACTTCCTTTTGGCGCACCCCGTTTTGTTACGAGATCTGCCCGTGTTCATTCCTGCACACGTTTTCAAACAACTTAGCACTGGTTTGATCCTTCGTTCAATGCATCCTTAGCCAGAATACCATCCAGCTTATTGCTTCCCAAATCGTGAGATTCAAGCCATCTGCCACGGAACTATACTTAGAACATGCTGTGTTACTAATGCAGTCGTGTACTTTGAAACCTTGTCACCGAAGCAAATATTGACGCCGATTTGCTTACGGTTCAGGAATGGAAAACGTTGTACCGCGCAGAGAGTAAATAGTTTTAGCTCACTAAAAATGGGCTTGATTCAGGCCATTTGCAAATTTTTCTATTTCGGGTGTCCGATAATGATGTATTATTGTTTGATTGCTTATATGTCCATAACCAATGAACCGATTTTCAAAAACTTTGTTTTATTTGATTGCCTAAAGACTAAATTGTATTTTAAGATGTTGGTTGCGATTTTACCACGGCGTTTTCATGTTGAAAAGAACATCGATAAATCTGCTCAAATTCAAGCCTTAGATGGCATGAGAAAGAAACGGCCTATTTCCAGTCAACATTTCGGATGTAATACAAAAGGCTGAAGTCGTCTTCGTATTCTCTGAACGGAGTATTAGCTGAATTCGTATTCTCTAAACAACATATATTCTTTGAACGACATATAAGTTCAGCCTTTTGCATCACATCTAGAATATCGACTGGGAAAGAAGGCCGTTTCTTTTTCATGCCATCTAAGGCTTGAATTTGAGCAGGTTTATCGATGTTCTTTTCGACTTGAAGAAATCGGCCTAAACCACAACCAACATCCTCAAATTCAATTTAGCCTTTCGGCAATCGGACAAAATTAAATTGTTGAAAATCGATTTATTGGTTATGGCCATATAAGCAATCAGACAATAATACATCATTTTAGGACACCCGGTATATTCAATATGAAACATTTACGTAAAAGAGCTACTTGAGACGGTAGGCACGGACTACTTTACGACACTACAAGGACGAAACCAAGGGTAGCAAAAGATCGATCATGACTGCCCCCTGGCCATGACATGAGGAATATAAAGCTAAATTGCAACGAAATATTCAGTAAGGCCCTGCATTTAAGAAACCACCTAAGGAAACTTTTCGGCTAATAAAAATAATTAGCCCTCCTACTTATAAGAAATTCTTGAGGCCCCCCCCCCAAATGAAGCTTCTTGTATTTTAATTGACACAAGGTCCTTGTGGTATTTGTAGCGGGTGTCTTGTAAAGAAGTACTCCCATTTGTATCACGAATAGCAGATCTGGTATACTACATAATCCTCGCGGTAGCTTTATGTGTTTCATCTGTCTGTGCTCGTTTGAGAGTCAAGCAACTGCTGTAAGGTCGAGGGAGTTCTTCTTTCTGAGACACCTGTGCTGTTCTTGTTTTTTTCAATTTGATGTAGATTTTTCCATTGATGTAAGTGGCTGCCGTAGTTGGAACTCGATGACATCATGTCCTTTCCAGCTATGGCAGCCATAGAATATTTATATGTAGTTGTAGTTTAGTTGTTTTTATTTGTGATAAAAAAAAGGTCCTTGTCTGATGGTCCGGGATTATTCCAATCCATGCTGGGTTCATAAGTAATTTCCACCAAAATATCTTAGATTTAGCAGATTTTTACCTAAATTTTATCAATGTTGATCTTGACAATTGTTGATAACATACATATATGGCTATTATATCTACCGGGTGTCCCAAAAAAAAGTATACAGATTTGATTGATTCCAGCGAAGTGAATTTAGCTTTAATGAATGGCTATGTACTCTCAAACTGTTCCTCGATAGTTAACTTGACCACATATACCTCGTCTGTTGGTATTGGTGCTTTGAGGGCAGAAATATCAATCTTGAAAGCTGAAATTTGCATCCACCTGCAAACCAGAGCTTTGGCCTTTTGGCGTAAGCAAGTTCCTGAAGCACATCAAAATCAAGAACTGAAATTAATGAAAAATGAAGAAACTGTCCAATGCGTGACGGGGGGGGGGGGGGGTGACTTCTGAAAAGCAGAATAACACAAGATATTCACATTTTATCAAGGCTAACGTTAATTTATACGCTGTGCCTTAAGAATTTGCTTAGGCCTAAAGGCTAATGCTCTGGTTTGCAGGCTGACGCAAATTTGAGCTTTCAAGATTGATATTTCTGCTTTCAAAGCACCAATGAACAAACGAGGTATCTATGTTCAAGTTAACCATCGAGGAACATTTTGAGAGCAATTATCCATTGATTAAAGTTAAATTCACATCGCTGGAATCGACCAAATCTGTATAGTTTCTTTGGGACACCCGGAGCATAGGTTCCAAATCTTTAACTCAGCGAAAAAAGGTGGGTGTAAAATTCAATGACCTATTTCTTCTGATTGAATGGCTTGAAAGAAATTTTAGGTACTTATCTATAATTCTACCGTTGGACTTTTCAAAAATTTTGAATATTTTTGGAAATTAAGGTGTATCTTACATTTCAACTCATTTGAGGATGTGACGTCATCAAATTTCTAAATCATAAACCAGATGAGTGACAGACTTTTGCTTGATGCCATATTGTAGGCATTCATAAACTATGGTTTTCTTCGAAATTATTTCATGTTACGTCAAACAGTTTAGAAATTACGATGGTTTTAAGTTTTTTTGAAAATTTTTCTTGAATTCTTGAAAAAGAAGAAAAACACTCTAATTCTGAAAATATCGAGGATTTCAGAAAATTCCAACGGTAGAATTATAGAGAATTAGCTAAAGTTTCTTTGAAGTCATTCAGTTCAAAGAAATAGGTCACTCAATTTTACACCAGCCTTTTTAAAGATTTGAAACCTATGCTGACACCTGGTACATATATTTCTAATATATCTATAACTAACTCCATTCGTTGCAACTTATCTTTCAGGACTTTCCAGAAAAGAAATTAGAAACTTGAGGAACTTTTAGCCTAAAAAGGGAAAAGTATCATAGCTATAAGAAACATGTCAGGCTAAAATGTGAAAAAGTGATTTCTTAAATGCGGTGCCTTACTGTACAATTACAAAGACTACACATAAGCATGTTTACTGATAAATACTTGAGCCGGTTTCACAGTGGATGCCAGGCGAGCACAGGTGATGATGAGGAAGGACCAAACCGACAGAACAACAACGACAGTAATTGCCGCCGTCAGTTCTACCCGCCCAGAGTCCCCGTCGTTCAAGACACCGCACCATGCTAACTTGAGATCAAATTTTTAAAACGGTGGGTGTAAAAACTCTATTAGATTTTTCTTTAAATTAAATTTTGAAAATAATCAAGATATGAAAAATTTCCACGGCATATTTACAGTAAAGTACCCTAAGTTCCTTTCAAGCAATCCAAAGAAAACATTTGATATAATTTTACCGCCACCTCTGTAAAGATTTGAAAGATTTGAGCACTCTCCTGCCCATGCTATCAATATTGTTGAATTTTTATGTTGAAACATCTGTCACTGTACTGTACTTACAAGCGTGCTGTTCCTAGTCAAGCCGTGCACTGCGAAACCATGTTCCGAACGTAAATACGGACTCCACTATACTTACCGAAACAGCCTTTGAGGATAATGGGAACATTGTGTCACTCAGAGGATAATATGTTGTTCCGCCAACTGAGCCTGTACCCATCCAGTTTTGCGGTGTTGTTGGGCAAAAGTCATCCGCAAACAGCATAGATTGTGGCATTCATCAGGGATCATGCTTGGGGCCCTTACTATTTATCATATACATTGGTTCCAAACGTTGTCTGCAAGGGGCAACTGCCAACATGTACGCTGATGATACAATTATTACCTTTTCTTCTGCTGATGGCGTTCTCTGCTCAGGATCATAAATGATGAGATGACTAATATCGCGGAGAATATGCGGCTAAAGTACCTTTGAACGCAGAAAATAGCGAATTTATGGTGATTGGCCATTCAACGGAGTAAAATATCTTGAATGAGCTAGGAGAAATAGAGGTCAATTATAAGAAAATGGATAAGGTTACCAAGTCTCAATATAGAGGATACCCTGGGTACCAGCCTCTCTAACGTAAAAACAGAGATCTCTGTTTTTATGTTAGAGAGTCTGGTACCCAGGGTAAATAGAGGAACACTTGATATGGAATATCAATATTAAACGGATGAAACCAAGGTTGAAAGTGGTCTCTCTGCAATTAGGCAGTTGAAGGATAGTCATCCCCAGTCAAATCAAGCTGCAGTTTATCGAGCATTGATCGAGAGCCACCCAAAGTATGGTAACATAATATGGGGATGCATCTCAGATATCACGCTAAGAATTCTCCAGAAACTACAGCCAAGAGCAAACTTTCTGACTGAAAATGCAAAATACAAAGATAGATGGGTCTGTGACTGGTTGTCTAAAAAATGAATCGATAAGATAGGGCAGGTTGGTTGTGCCACACACGCTCCTTCGTGGAGCTGTCCATACGATTAGCAAAATGAATTTACACGGAGGTACCAGTTTCACGCTATTCGACAATGAAAAGCCAAGATCTGCATCTATCTAAACCTCGATTGGAATTTACCAACAGAGTTTCCAAATTTAGAGCCTCGGCATGGAACGAGATCCCGCAACGGTACAGAGTCCCTCTCTAAATTGCTTCAAAAAATAAGCCAAGCAACTCCTAAGGAGCTAAGGTGGGTGGGTGCATTTTGGTCCCTGTAACCTCGCAGTGTTTTGTTGGAGGGTCGTGCTCTGTAGATTTTGATTTGATATGTTTTGGACCGGGTTGGGGCTTGTAGGGTGCCGCTCCTCTGTGGCGAAATATGAAATCACATTGAAATGAGTCATGAGTTTAGAGTGGCATGTCCAGCTTTGAATATCTTGCCTTCGTAGTGCAACAAAATTTTAGGGTCTGTTATAGGAGTCATAAAAACAAAGACTTCGTGAAAAGATCATTTGCCTTTCCGCATTCAAAAACGTGCTTTGGAAAATTGCATGACGATTTGCCAGTTCTGCATTCGGAAATGTGATTGTTCATTCTGTTCCGTAAATTTGTGGTTTGACTGATGTATGTGGTACTGTTGGTAGGGCTATCTTTAAAACATGGAAGGTGGAATCTGGAAACTGGAATCTGGAAACTGGAATCTGGAATCTAGATTCCAGTTACCAGTTTCCAGATTCCGGTCCAGACAAAATTCTATTTTCCATGAAAACTTTTTATTTCTTTTCTCGAAAACTTTTCTTTCTTTTTCCTTGTGAATAGCACTCCTTGAGGGACCATTATGGAAACAAGGTCGCATTGACCTTTTAATGCTATCCCTGCCATTTTTAACCTTGGGGTGTTTTTAAATTAGATTATTAAATTAGATATGTAGCTTTGCCTGTAATTATTTTAAATTTATAGATATTGTAATTAGATTTCTTTTCTACTGTTGGTAGCTCTTTCGCATGAATTGCATGATAAATCATAAACAATGTTTATGCTATGGTATGAGATTTGGCGTTTGATTTGCAAAGTCGTTCCATTTGCTGTTTGAAAAGAAAGAACTGGTTGGAGATACATTTGGCCAAGTTTGCAGTTCTTTCTTTTGATAAAGTTATATCTGGTGTTGGTACGTCTACGGGGTAGCGTTCAGAGATGAATTTTGCTTTTTGTTGGGGAGATGAGATACAGTTTGTCCGAGGAAACCTATGTGTCTCCCCGTGCAATAGGTTAAAGGGTCTGTTTCATCCAGCATGCCTTGCACATGCCGTCTCTTAGTTGGCCTTTGTCGGCGCCATAATCAAGGGTCATGAAAATGGCGACAACAAAGGACAACCAAGAGACGGCACGTGCAAGGCATGCTGGATGAAACAGACCCTTTAATGCTCGTGCACCCGGCAGAATTCAAACCCAAAACGCAGCTGCGCATGAGCATTAACCTATTGCGCAGGTGGACAAATTCGTTTCATCGGACAAACCGTATCTCGTCTCCCCAACAACTTTGGTAAGGAATGCTGCAAGGTTTGGCGGCTGTTTCAACGCTATAATTGGTTTGGTATTCTGGAATTTTTCTATAGTCGATGGTCTGTAATGCCGTTGATCAATGTGGATATTGTTTTGATGACGAGTGTGTAACTTAAGTTTGGATAATAAGCGGTGAAGAGGGGGATGACGTTTTTGTCTGGCGTTTTTGTCTTTGCAGGGAACGGGTCCTTAAATTTTTGCTTTATGGAATGCCCGTTTCATCAAATATGTTGGATAATCTGTGGCGTAGTGGTGTAATCCTCTGACTTTGCAGCCAGAACAGTCAGGCGGACAGGGTTCGATACCCGGTAGGGCCCCACCATTTGAGCGTCATGTCAAGGGGTCGCGGACTCGCTTAGCGCTTAGCTACTGCTTCTGTGATTCCAGCGCTTGGCGCTAAAACCCGCAACTTCACCTTCTCGAGTTCTTCAAGGTGGAATTTCATGCGTTCAGGGTCAGAAACGAATACTACAATTCTGCTTGCTTAATTAAACGGGATGGTTTGTTTAATGTGGGATGGATGGGTGCTGTGAAAATTGAGGTTGTCATGTGGATTCGTTTCTTTATAATATATATCAGTGGTAACGAATTTGCCATCGCGTAAAATGACTTCTATGTTCAAGAAATTTAACGATTCTATGACTACCTCATTTTTCACAGCGCCCATCCATGTAACACGCATATCACACGTGTCATCAACATCCATCGAAAAAAGAAATATTCCAGGACACCAAACCAATTTTAGCTTTGAAACAACCGCCAAACCTTACATCACTTCTTAGCAAAGCAAAATTCATCTCTACTACCCTGTAGACGTACCAACACCAGGAATGACTTTATGCAAAAGAAAGAATTGCAAACTTTACCAACTTTAGCAAATGGAACGACATGGCAAATAAAACGCGAAAATTCCATGCAATAGCATCAACATCGTTTATTTCTTATCATGCAATTCATGCGAAGGAACAAGGACAGATTTTGTAAGACAATAGCATGAGTTGCTTTTGTTGACACCTGAATTCAAAGTGATTTGCGATCGGAGACAAAGGAAGTTCTCTCAACCATAAATTCAAAACAAACAAAGCCGCAAAAGTTTCTCTGAAACCCAGGTAGCTATCGCGCTCGTTATGCATTCCAGAAATTGTTTTTAAGAGCAAACACGAGCATATTTCGAAAGAAGAAGGATATATTTACACATCTACCTCGGGCATTTTATTTCTTTGCTTCAGAAGCTGAGCAGTAAATATATCAATAACACCCAAAAAAATAAGAGAATTGAATCGCCTCCCAATCAGCTTTTGAACCAAAGAAATAAAATGCCCGAGGTAGATGTGCAGATATATCCTTCTTCTTTTGATCTATGCTCATATTTGCTCTTAAAAACAATTTCTGCAATGCAGAAAGAGCGAGCTAGCTACCTGGATTTCAGAGAAACTTTTGCGGCTTTGCTTGTTTTGAATTGCTGGTTGAGAGAATCGCTAATCGCTTTGAATTCAGGTGTCAATCAAAAGCAACTCATGCTATTGCCTTACGAAATCTGTCCTTGTTGTGTGAAGGAGCTACCAACAGTCGGTCAAATCACAAATTTACGAAACAGAACGTACAATCACATACTGGCAAATCGTCATGCAGTTTTCCAAAGCACGTTTTTTAATGCGGTTTTTATGACTAAAGGCCCTACAGACCCTACAGACCCTGAACTTTCATTGCACTACGAAAGCAAGCTATTCAAAGCTGGACATGCCTCTCTAAACTCATAACATTTTTTACAGTAAATCCCCGCATACAAGAACCTACAAAAATAAGAACCCAGAGGCTGTTTTTCCTAAATTATGCACCTTGTAATTAAGAACCTGTTTCAGTTAGATGAAAAATATTTTGACAAATGATTTGTGGTACAAAATTTGAAAATAGCCTTAAATAACGGGCTCATCGTATTAAACTCTATAAATGCAACAAAACACCGCAATCAGTAGCAACTGTCTTCTTTCTACAGATTACGGACTTTGCCAAATCAAATAATAGGGCTGAACATCTTTGGTGAATGTTCTAAAATGACCTACGCAAGGCACTCTTCAAATAAGAACCTTTATGGCTTGAAATTAGTTTTAGTATCTTTGAAATAAGAACCTATTTCAGCCTAGCTCTCAAAAAAGTAGGTTCTTCTATGCAGGGATTTACTGTATTTCGCCACAGGATATCAAATTTATTCTTTGAACACATATGATAACATAAGTTTGAAAGGCCTCAGTGTGCCAATTATTTAGACTCGTTTCGTTCGTTGCATCTGCCATTTTAATACCATATTTTATCGTACCACCTTTACCAAATATACCAATATCAAATAGTCATACAATAATTTATATATAGATATAGTTTCTTTAGCATTTTAGTCAGTCACTCTGATGACAACATAAGATTGAAAGGTCCTGTGTGTGCGAAGAAAAGTTTCCGTTATTTGATACAATATGTCACGTGGAAGTCATCGCAAGCGCAATATAGAATGGCATGGCCGCCAGCTAATCAGAACTTTCAAGACACGAAGTTGAAACATATTGATCAGATGCCTAAAATTGGGTCAACATGTGACGAACAAACGGGATCCAAACAGAATGCGAAGGCGAGGCGGAGCCGCGCCGAGCAGGCCTAGTCTTCCACTTTTAAATGAGGACTAATGAGAGGAGTAATGACTGGATGAAATATTTACTTGACCCAGACATCTTTTCGTTCCAGCTGCCCACGTCCAGGCCTATTTTCCAAAGAAATATAAATAAATTCGAGATAAAAAGGCGTATTTTGCTCAAGAGAAATGAATCTTCTTGTGATAGATTGAACAGTTCCAGATAGATTGGCAGCATATGAGTCAAATCTTTCAATAGGGCACAGGGAAACCCGCAAATCTTCCAATTTCACGCTTATAAGCCAATGATATCGTCGTATTCCGATCACATGACTGAAAATATGGCTTTCGAGATCAATTTTCGAGTACCTTCACGAAAATAAAAATGGATATTCGAGTAATAAAGATACAGAGCTGGTTTTACTACGAATCGATTCGAGAGGCCTCATTCCACATTTGTTTTTCTGCATTTGGTTAAAATCTCGTCAGGGATCGGCGTTACATCGAATTTCATTCCTTCGAAAATTGGCCTATGTTCAAGAATTCTTCAGGAACGCTACAAATAAGATATAGCTTTCAAAATTTTACATGTTACGTGAATTATGTCCAGGAATAACATGAAATATTTGTTTGTGTGACTTTCGAAAATCCTAGACGAATTAAAGCTATTTGCTACGAAGAACGCTAATGGGCCTACCTTCACCCGCAGCAAAATCCCAGTAATCGGCATTAAATCACTCTTTTTCGCAATAATAACCAGCGGATACATTAACGAATAACTTCACCACAAATCCAATTTCTTTCCACCATTTTATCATCGATAATTTCGATAAAATGTGACAAGACTTTACAGCCTCTGCAGCAAACCGTCCAACTACCGTCGATTCAAAGTTTTCTTGTTGCAAACACGTTGGAAGTCTTGCAAGACTTGCATAAAACAAAAGGTTTTGCAAGACTTAGGTCTCCCATATGACACAGCAAAATGACACATTTGAGAATAGATTGCACACTCCTGGAGGCATTCTATCGTTGCAAAATAAAGAGAAAATAAAACATTTCTCAAAGATTGCGAATTTCTTTGTCACATCGGAAAAGTACATAATTTGTGTAAAGAAATTTCCCCTGCAATCTATTCTCGAAGGTGTACAATCTATTATCAAAGGTAACAATTTGCTGTGTCATATGGGAGACCCGAGCCTTGCACAACCTTTTGTTTTATGCAAGCTTTCCTGGTGTTTGCAACAAGAAAACTTTGAATCGACAGTAGTTGGACGGTTTGCTGCAGAGGCTGTAAAGTCTTGTCACATTTTATCGAAATTATCGATGATGAAATGGCGGAAAGAAATTGGATTTGTGGTGAAGTTATTCGTTAATGTATCCGCTGGTTATTATTGCGAAAAAGAGTGATTTAATGCCGATTACTGGGATTTTGCTGCGGGTGAAGGTAGGCCCATTAGCTTTCTTCGCAGCAAATAGCTTTAATTCGTCTAGGATTTTCGAAAGTCACACAAACAAATATTTTCATGTTATTCCTGGACATAATTCACGTAACATGTGAAGTTTTGAAAGCTATATCTTATTTGTAGCGTTCCTGAAGAATTCTTGAACATAGGCCAATTTTCGAAGGAATGAAATTCGATGTAACGCCGATCCCTGACGAGATTTTAACCAAATGCAGAAAAACAAATGTGGAGTGAGGCCTCTCGAATCGATTCGTGGTAAAACCAGCTCTTTATCTTTATTACTCGAATATCCATTTTTATTTTCGTGAAGGTACTCGAAAATTGATCTCGAAAGCCATATTTTCAGTCATGTGATCGGAATACGACGATATCATTGGCTTATAAGCGTGAAATTGGAAGATTTGCGGGTTTCCCTGTGCCCTATTGAAAGATTTGACTCATATGCTGTGAGAGGCTCGATTGAGTGGCGTTAGAGCTTCTATCACTATTGCCACATTCGAAACTTCGTCAATATCGTTCGATTTAGATTCTTTTTTAGAACTATTAAAGTTTACCTGAATGAATGAATGAATCATTGAGTCAATTATTGATTGATCGATCGATCGATTGATTGATTGATTGATTGATTGATTGATTAATTGGTCAATCGACAGACAGACCGACCGACAGGCAGACGGACCGACCGACCGACCGATCGACTGTCTCGACCTATTGTTTCTGACCGATTGTTCTGGCCGACCGACCTTTCCTACAGACCGACTGGTTCTGACTTCTGACCGACCGACCGACCGACCGACCGACCGCCACCGCACCGTTCCTACTGACTGACTGAGTTTGACTACCGGTTGGAGGGAGCTATAGGACACATGCGCGCACTGTTTCTGCTCTGTCGTTCACAACTCAAGTAAGACAATCTCTACTTTCTCGTCACTTTGTGTTTGTCATATTCGTTTTTTATCGTATCACAGCTCTAAATGAAAAGTGGAAATGGTCAAAGATGTTTTTCATTCAGAGGAGTAAAATATTGGAACAGCCTCTCAGCTGAGTCGAAGCAAGCCGTAAAACTTAACAGTTTTAAAACAACAATTTAGGATATGCTTCTTTTTTGCGCTTTTTTTTTCTTCTGTAAATTAGAACAATTTTGTATTTTACATTTTCATTTTGAAATCATATATTGTAATTATTTTAATAGTAGTAGCAGTTTAATAGCAATTCCATAAATTGTAAGATTTTTGACGGAGGGCGCCTTGTAAATCAGCCTTTGCTGAGGGGTTACCCTCCTATAAATAAATGAAATGAAATGAAAAAAATGAAAATTATAGGCCGTTTGCAAGACCTCTAAAGTTCCTCTTGATTCTATAGTTTATATGTAGTAGTTTTATATGTTAATGCTATTCGCTATTAAGGAACAGCTTAGAACTCAGAGCTGTGATACACCACGAATAACCACTAAATAGCCTGCGTGCAGCCTCAACAATCCTTTGTTGAGGCTACACGCAGGCTACCACTAAATTAAACCGTAAATCTTCCACTTTGTACCGGATGAATCAGAAAATATATTAACTGTTTGAAAATTCATGCAGGATTACCTATGCAAGTAATTTGTAAAATTTAAATTTTATCTTCTTAATTAGGCTTCAACTTAATTTTCGAGATTTTTCTCATAATCTTAGGTGCATTATTTCCCCCTGAAACTAGGAATTAGCCGAAGACCTATTTCATGATCCATATGATTAGAAAGCAATCCATGAGCTAGGAAATACATCATTTTGCCATTTTGATTGTTGAAAAATGGATCAAATTGAGCCGATCACTTGTAGTTATGGCAAAAGCCAATAGAAGCTAGTTTTTGGAATTCCTCGTTGTAATAAAGCTAATTCATTTTAGATCATCAATACATTCCCAAAATTAAGTTCAGCCCTAAGGTAGACAACGGAGTTGTTATTTCAAATCGGTGTTACAGTTTTTGTATTTCGATGTTTCAAAGAGTGTATACATTTTTGTAATACGATGTTTCAAAGAGTGTATATATTTTCCATCTCACCTGGTGTATATCTCACAACTTGGTTAAGATGAATATGTAATCCTTTGTTTTAATTTTCACAGCTTTGCTGCAAGAAAGCAATCAATCGCTGATTGGTTAAAAGAACACCAGCCAACATATACGGCACTGCAGAGACCCCTTCCAGACAATGTGCACCTTTTGACGTTCGAAGCTGTCGATCGTAACAGAGTCCTCATGAGATTTGAACACTTTTACGCCAAAAGCGAAGATGCGACATTGTCGAAACCTGCCACTGTAAATCTCAATGGATTGTTCACTGAGTTTGAAATTAGCGATTTTGTGGAACTGAATTTGGGTGCGAATCAGTTTGCGTCTGAAAAGAGGCCACTTGATTGGCACACAACGTCGGATGACAGTGGTCGTAAGCAGCCTCCTAAATGCATCAACCGAGTTGGGAGTAACCTTGCTGTTGTCCTTGGACCCATGCAGATTTGCACTTTTGATTGTGTGATTCTCCGAAAATGAAGACTTGAGAAGTTTTCAAAGATGGTATAAATTTTCTATTTTTTCATCCAAATATTGTTGTCAATAACATCTGGTCGAATTTGAAGTAACACTGCAGTGTCTTAGAAGCCATGCTGATTTATATTTTTGAGTGTGTTATTCATAGGAAGTGAAGACTTGGAGAAGTTCTAGACTTCGACAGATTTTAGTAAATATTTTCTAATTTTCATTTGAATTATTTTTGTTAATAAAACCTTGCTAAATGTATCTGCCGAGTTGGAAGTAACCTCTCGGCTGTTTTAGCACCCGTGCAGATTGGCGCTTTAGAGTGTGTAAATTCGCTGGAAGTAAAGAAGTCCATAACTTCAAAACTGGTGTAAATTTCATATTTGAACATAAATAATTTTTCAATAATACCTTGCGTCCTAATTGTATCAATCGAGTTGAGGTATTTGAAGGATGTGATGACATGGAAAAAAGCAGGATTTTTGTAAACAACCCAATTTTGCGGGACGGTAGGGGACAATCTAAATCTGTGATCACCCATAATGATAAATGGCTTCATGAAACAACGGAAAAACTGGAAGCAATGGGAAGATTTTCAAATTTAACTGGCTATTTTTAATCATTTTAATCTGTAAGCATTTGCTAACCGTTACTGCAATCCCACATGGTCCAGTCGCGAATTTTTCAGCCATGGTTACACTGCTCTATGTAGTAATCTTCCTGAAGCTCTAATTTGCAATTAATAGCAAATTTGAACGTTAGAGATAGATATATCTGCATCCAACGCACAGATATTAACAAGGAAGCTGCCGGGATTTAAATTAACGAAGTCAGATTATGCCAGGTGTCCCAAAAAGGTAAACAGGTTTGGCTGGGTCCAGCGATGTGAATTTAGCACTAATCGATGGCTAATCACGCTCAAAATGTTGCTCGATAGTTAACTTTAATATAGATACCTACTTTACTGGTGTTGGTGCTCTGAGAGCAGAAATATTAATCTCGAAAGTTCAAAATGGCGTCCGCTACAAATCCAGAGCTTTTGGCACTTGGCCTAAGCAAATTGCTGAAGCACATCGACATTAAAAGCTGAAATGTACGCAAAATTAAAAAACTAGACAATGGGTGACTTCTAGCAAACAAGCTATGATATGATCTAATATTGTGCAAATTTCATCAAGGCTATCGTTGATTAATTCGAAGAATTTGCTAAGGCCAAAAGACCAAAGCTTTGTTTTGGAGATGGAGGCAAATTTGAACTCTCAAGATCAATATTTCTGCTCTCAAATCACCAATGCCAACAAACAAGGTACCTGTTTTCATCGAGGAACATTTTGAGCGTGATTAGCCATTGTTTGTCGCTAAATTTGCATCGCTGGACCCAACAAGGTCTGTGTGCTGTTTTTTGGGACACCTGGTGTTGCAACATACCAAATCATCAAATAAAAAATCAACTAATTTGGTTTCTCTTTCCTAAAGTTTCCTTTGATCACAGTATTCCCCAGCAGTTCTGCTGAACAGAAAATTTGTGAAATGCGAAACAACCGAGAGAAATCTTTTTTTAAGAATAACGCAAACATTACTAAAATATTTCGGTCTTTTAAAGAGTCTTTTTTATCAAGAAAAATATAGAAAATGCATTCGCTGTTATGACATTTCAAACAAAGGAAACTTTCCATGAATCATCGAAAATTTGAAACAAAAGTTGCTGTGCTACAGAGCTACAGTTAAGATAAAGCTAGAGTAATATTGCGATGAGGCCCTTCTGGGGCGGGGGGGGGGTCAAAGTTCCCGTGTTCCTCGGCTATTTTTCTGTATGTTCCCTTGTTCCCTGTTAGACTCATTGCATAAGTCTCAGCATCACTCATTGAATTGGATGGTTATCGTTCATGCTGATTGGATCACAGGGAGCCCACATAAAAAGTAGTAAGAAAGCAAACGAAATGCGGCTTCTGCGAGTGAGATACGGCAAAAGCAGCATCTGTGGAGGAGCAATGTGCGCTTGGTGTCTCTCCTCCGCAAAGCCACCAAGCGCACATTGCTCCTCCACAGATGCTGCTTTTGCCGTATCTCACTCGCAGAAGCCGCATTTCGTTTGCTTTCTTACTACTTTTTATGTGGGCTCCCTGTGATTGGATGGTTATCGCTTATATGAGAGAAAATAGAAGATCAGATTAAAGATATTGAATGAAGACAAGGAATCACGTCGTAAGTTTGGTTCCCTGTGAGACAAATCAGAGAATTCATTAATTTGTTCCGCAAAAATATGATTTTTCATAAATGTTTTCCCTTGTTCCCAGACTATTTCTACCAATGTTCCGTTGTTCCTAGCTTAAAAATTCCCCAGTTATCCCCAGCTCCCTAAAACCCCTTGGATGGCCTCTGATATACATATACATCTTTGATAAAGTGCGAATGAAGAACGAACGAGAAATAGACAAAAATTTGAAAAACATCAAATTTTTGTCTATTTCTCGTTCGTTCTTCATCCGCACTTATAGTATCCATTTTACATCTTTGATATATACATCTTTGGATTACAGATCTTTTTGAGAGGAGGGCTGCTTGAAGAGAGTATAAGTTAAAAACAGAGTTACCTATGCACCCGGGGGAGGTACATAACATGTTCAGGGTACGGGTGTGTGCCGTCCATATGGGTGGGTTTTTGGGCCCAAAATTCTCTAAACAAGGGTCCTTTTCTTCTGATTGAATGGCTTGAAAGAAACTTTAGATATATATCTATAATTCTACCGTTGGACTCTCCAGAAATTTCGAAACATGGGTGAGGTTTCATCAAATTTCTAAATCATAAACCAGACGAGTGACAGACTTTTGCTTGACACCAAACTGTAGTTCATAAACTATGGGAAATTACTTCATGTTGCATCAAACAGTTTAGAAGTTAGGATGGTTTTAAGTTTTTATGAAATTTGTTCTTGAATTCTTGAAAAAGAAGAAAAACACTCTAATTCTGAAAATATCTAAAAGTTCAGAAAAGTCAACGGTAGAATTATAAAGAAATAGCTAAAGTTAAATCATTCAGTTCAAAGAAATAGGTCACTCAGTTTTACACCAGCCTTTTTAAAGATTTGGAACCTATGCTTCATAAAAGTGGTTACCAAAGCAAATTTCGGTAATTAGAAGAAGTTACCTTTCTGAAAACCGGGTGGCAGACCCCCCTTCATCCACAAATCGTGTACGCCCCCCCCTGGGTCTCTGCACAGCCTGAGCCTTTCAGGAGCAGACGCGAACTTTACTTCAATGGCGACAAGAAAACGCTGAGAGGCGCCGGAAGAAGAGCTAATCGGTGGATCAGCCAAAGAGAGAAGCACAGCAGAGTAGGTGGATGAAGGAATTCTTGCCATTACAGAGTGAACGTTTTAGCGGGATCCTTACTAACACACTTCGGCTGCCTTTCAACTAGCCTGGGTTAATTTCCAAAGCAACAGAAAAACTGCGCGCAGGCTAGGGTTAAAGCAAAAACGGGTCAAAAGTTATCCGTTTTTGTGTTGCATTCCCATAACCCAGTTAATAAACTGATAATTTTTGAAATGGGTCCCCGAGTGAATCGGTTTTAAGCCGGGTATCTTTAAACCCACCTTGGGTTGGTAGAAACGCATTAAACGGACAACTTTCAACCCAGTTGCAGCAGCAACAACATGCTATACTTTTGGCACTTCTTCAAATTTCAAATTAACTTCAAATTAAAGTTGAAACGACGAAAAGGGGAATAAAACGACTAAAAACGACCAGTAGAAACGACGAAAAATGAATAAAAGCGGGTGACGGTAAAGCTAGCGTTTTCCACTGACTCACTTTGAAAAAAGATTTTAACACGTTTTTATTTTAACCTGGGCTAGTGGAAAGGCAGCCTTGGTTTACCTTGGAATTGATTGGATATGCTTCGATATGGAGTAAAGCCTGTAAAGGAAGCACTTAAAACCTCCTGAAGGACAGGAAAATGTAGTGGTTTAGAGACAGTAGGACAACTGTTCGAAATAGTGCGATGGCTTCGATGTAAAATCGATGGGAATTGTGCATTTCATGAAGCAAGCATGAAAATTGGCATACCTACCCATTTTGATACGCTGAAAACATAAGATTTTTTTTTTTTTTTTTTTTATATATACTCCTTAAAATCAACTACATTTAACAGATAAACTAAACATAAGATAGAGTGTGCCACTCACAGTGAAAATGGACACATGGTCATCGAGATGACCCCAACTGAAAAATGCCCCCAAATGCTATTTTTAGACAGGGGTACTCGGGCCCTGTCCCGTCCAGCTGCCCCTGTGATGCCCTTTTTTCATATTGAGTATAAAAATTTACAAAAACGGGATTACTTATAACAACACTTACGAGCTACTTTACTACACTACCAAGACGAGATACCATGGGGAGCAAAATACCATGACTACCCCATGGCTTTGACATAAAGACGAGCAGCTAAATTAAACCTACATACAATTAAATACATTTACTACTATAATTACGCGGCGCAAACAATCTCTACTGATAAACACTTGAGTCAGTTTCACATTGGATGTCAGGCAACCATTTGAAGGCTTATAATTTAAGTGTGAGTTACACGTCAATCACAAAAATTTTTGTGATGCCCCCTTACTATACAGGCAATGGCGGTTGCGGATTTAAGTGGGGGCAAGAGAAAACTCTGACGAGTAGAAAACTCTGCCTGGTGCCCCCTTTCTGCCAAGAAATGCACCTCTATTCATGACACCAATCCAATTTTTTTAGTCTCCTTCAGACTGTGTGTGCCTGAAAACATGCAGTAATACCGACATTATTCAGTAAAAACAAAACTATATTCGTAAAATGTAGTCCAAGGAAGTGGCGCGCCTTCAGCGCGCCTCTCATTCGGTCCATCTTTGACTCCCTCACAGCAAGTTTCCCCTCCTTCAAGTTCTGCTGGATCTGCTCCTGGGCAACGGGGGGCAGCTGCACCAACTGTTCCCTTGGCTCCGACACACCCTTGACAACACTCATGCTCCCAGTAACACCCCCCAGTAACGACCCCGCCGGACATTAAAAATACAGCGGGGAAATTATGATATTAAACATTTTCAACGGGGAATAGAAATATCATGGCGGGGAAAGAAAATTTTCAGCTATTGTCTATGATGAAACTTGTATAATTTTTGACGGGGAAACAAAAGTTTCAACGGGGAACCAACAGAAACACGGCGGGGAAAGTGTTTAAACTCAAACTTAGCGGGGAAACAAATTTTCTTGGCGGGTCATCCTTCTACCTTGGCGGGGCAATGTTTCAGCGGGGTCGTACACTGGGGGTTTTTCATTTCTAAAGTTTGCATTTAATCCATATTTAAAGTTGGTATTTACAATAGTAACTAAGAACATACTAATTCAAACCAACTATTTACAAAAAATATACTTTATACAAAAAATTAGCGGCATATTTTGCAGGTGCATTTATCGCCAGCCCAGTCTTTGATCCTCTTTTTAAAAGCAGAAAGTGTTGGCTCATTTTTAACACTATCATCAAGGGTGTTCCAGAGGAAACTCCCTCTAAAGGACAGTGATTCTTGCCCATAGCCCTGTGTCTTTATTTGTGGCAGTTTGCAAAGATTTTGTATCCTTAGATCATAAGTTACATGCTTCTTTTCATGAAACTCCCATACAAGCGATGGGTTAAGATGATTCATGGACTTGTAGATTTCTGTCATCAACTTCTGCAAGTTTCTAACATGTATACAAAAGCTGCCACTTCGAGTGAGCAATGTTTCAAAGGGACATTCGTATTCTTTATAGAGGATCCGAAGAGCACGTTTGTGTGTGCGGTCAATCTCTTTGTATGCACCTTTGTTGCAGAATAGCCATATCAAAGGGCAATAATTGAAATTCGATAAGATAACCGCGTTGCAAATTGTTAATGCCTGCTCTCTAGAAAGATGGTGTCCAGTATGAATTCAGCCTCTGTCTCTGATCATCCTTGGTTCGACACGTTGGCTCAGAAGAGATTCCATTCGATGTATTATCGTTAATCATAGAGAACTTTAATGAATTCTACGGTAATCGTTTCCAATCAAATCAATGGAACCTTATGACGGAAAGATTATTTGAGCTGTAGATAGATCTGCTTATAGATTGAAAAGGAATAAAGAAATTTCGAGAAAATATTTTGAAAATTATGGAATGATGAATGAGTTTGTGCATTCATGCTTTTTCTCCGCATAACATATGTTGCCCATTCCATTGTTTTCAGATGAAAAAGCTGCTGCAAATTCTCCCGCTGCCTGAAATGTTTTTGAGCATATGTCCATCTCATTATTCCTCACAGCCATATATTTCAAATTTCTCACAGTCTTTATTTTCGTCGTTATTTCCCGGGGGACTCTTGGTATTTCTTACGAAGCTCAAATTTTGTTTTTACTTTATTGTATTTTTAATGCAGTCTTCAAAACAACTGTCGTTTCAAGGGGCTCCGCTCCAAATTTTGATTGAAACGGTGATTTTTCAGTTTTTTGATGGGCAATATAACATTTTCACAGACTTTTATCTGTTTTTTTTAATGAAAGCGTTATTTTGAAGATTAAGTCTACAGAGGAACAAGCCAAACATTCCTATCTTTTATGATTGCTCGGATATAAGTGGATTTTAAACGATCACTTTTTGATGGCTTGAGTGAAGCCACCAAACGAACTGCAGAAGACAATGGACACGGACCTGAAGCTATGGCGTTTACAGATTTTTTTACAGTTTGAAAATGGAGCCCCTTTAAACATGCATACAATTTATTGATAGCTCTAATTTGGGTTAGAAACTGTGCAAAAATAGTCTTTAGGAACATTAGGATTTAAAGAAATCAATTTTTAACGAGACTCCATGTTGCCTTTGACCCCCTAGAAATCCAGTCCTTCGATAAGCGATAATTAGTGTATGTTTCTTGACTGGCAAGTAGCCTCATACAGAAGTCTTGAGCAGATGTTGAAGTGCTTTCAGAGCCTGCCCAGTAAATTCACCAGAAGTGTTTATCTTATCACGTGATTTGAGGAGGCGGATTTGATTTGAGGAAACAGATCTTTTCATTCAGTTTTGTTTCTCAACTGCGCAAACGCATAAGATCCTTCGACTATCACTCGACAAGAGTTTGCAATGTAAACAAAGCGATTCCGCTACAACAATTGCTCATATATGCGAACGAAGCACATACGCATTGAACAAATCGGAGTACGACGACACATAGCAAGAGCAGAAATCAAGTCAAAGAAATTGGCATTGAAGTGAAAGTAATTTGTGACAAGAGCCGAGGAAAGATCCTTGCAGAACACCAACATGTCTACGAAATATCTTCTAGTATTTCTCCTATGTTTGATAGCATGTTACCTGGTGTCTTCGAAAGCAGTAGTTTCTGAGGATGATGCTAGAGAGTGCAATTCTTTCAGCGGTTGGCAAACATGCGCTCGTAAAAGGGTAAGTCGTTGTCAGTTTCTTTTTCATACCGGGTGTGCATAGTTCATATCGAATAATCCTTGAAGCAAAAATTTCTTTTATCAAAAATGCGAAAAGGTTTTCAAATTAAATTTAAGCATAAAACATCAGCAACATTTTCGTTTAATTTGTAGTATTTGTAGTGGGTGTCTTGTAAAGAAGTACTCCCATTTGTATCAAGAATAGCAGATCTGCTATACTACATAATCCTCGTGGTATCCTTAGGTGTTTTATCTATTTGTGCTTGTTTTAGAGTCAATCAACTGCTGTAAGTTGGAGGGAGTTCTTCTTTCTGAGACGCCTGTGTTGTTCTTTTCTTAAATTTAACGTTTATTTTTCCATTGATGTAAGTGGCTGCCGTAGTTGGAACTCGATGACATCATGTCCTTTCCAGCTATGGCAGCCACAGAATACTTATATTTAGTTGTAGCTTAGTTGTTTTTATTTGTGATAGAGCAAAGACTTCATAAGAAATGTTTGGACATTTTGTTAGCTTGTAGCTTTCAAACCATTCTTCAGAAATGCTCAAACTTTCGGTTTGATCTGTGGCTAAATACAGAGTTCAGACAAAGTCAAGGCTCCACGGATGTGAGCCAGAGGAAAGCGTTGCTTGTTGATTACATGTTTGAGGACGGTTTGGTAATTTTTGCAAGAAAACTATGAAAATGTTGGGTTATTTTGGCAACAGCAATAATGTTGTACATTTTAGGGTTATTAATATACAACGCAATGAGTACGAAAAATCTTAATATTTTGACTTTCATTCATTTTTAAATTTAAAATTTTTTCATTTCATTTGGAATTTTTTATACACGGTGGCACCATCAACCAAGAATGGCTGCCGTTCAGGGGGCCGTGGTACAAACCTAATTACAATGTTACAAGAAATAAAAAAGGAATATTTACAATATTAAATTGGAATGAATTGAAAAATTAGAAGCTATGTGCAGCGTAGTCCACATTTAAAAGTAAACAGAGAGGGAGTTTGCTTGACCTCATGTTCTAATTTGTTGCAAACTGTTGATCGATCCATGGAACGAAAATGCTTTTTGGACGTTGCCCGTTTTCATTCGTAGAGGAGCAAGTCAGTCTCAGAATTTCTCAAATTTAGAATCTCCCGAGAAGAGATAACCAGACCAGATGAACTCATGGCCAGCTTCATGAGCTTCATGAGTTTCATGACCAGATGAAATGAAGAAAGTTTAACAAACGAGTTCGGAGGAAGGTTTGAACTTTTTTCTGGACTCTGTGGGTGAGTCAGACTCTGAAGAAAGTTTAACAAACGAGTTCGGAGGAAGGTTTGTACTTTTTTCTGTGGGTGTTTTGACATTTGTTTGCCCGTAGATTTCAAACCATTCTTCTGAATTTCTCAAATTTCAGTTTTATCTGCAGGTAACATATCAACTTAGACAGGGATTTAGTTTTATCAAAACCAACTGAAAATTCTGAAATTGTTAGTGATTTTATAAAAATCTCTCATCTCAAGTCTTTCAAAACTGATTTCAAATTTTCGTTCAAATTTGCTAATAATTAAAACGTCACTGCTATCATTGTTGTAATTCGCCCGGTAGAAGAAGATCACACTAAATTGACTTTAATCTTTCTGGAAAATTTTCATATTCATCAGCACCAGTGGTATATCAATTCGTTTCTCAGTTTTTAGGAGCAAAGATGGGTCGGTGGTTCCAAAGGGTCTGATTATATGGAAGCAGGCTAGCGCGGCAGGTGGGTTGGATCTTTTGCCTGGATGGAATTTAGATTGGTATTATATATGAAAAGAAATGTGACACATTGATGAAGGGAAGCTGCGCATGCTCCATTGTACATTTCAGCCAGCTTTCCGGGCTGGCTCGGTTTGATGCGATTACAAAGAGACGTGCCAGCCCATTTAACGAGCCAGCCCGCTTGCATCAAAGCAGGCCCGCTTGCTTACCGGGCTGGCTCACTTCCATGTAATAGCAACTGACATTTTATGTGAAATAGACCATGGAAGTTAGCTGGCTCGTTTGCTGAGCCAGCCCGTTTACCGAGCCAGCTCGCCTCGCATAATCAGGCTTGACGATCGCTGTAAATAAGTGTCGTAACATGTATACCCGTTTCACACAAGAAAGCGAATATCGTCTGGATAGTGAATGAGTCGTCTGACAGTTGTTCGTCTTCTGTGAATTTCGGGGGTGGTTGCTTCTGATGGCTGTTGTCAAGGCGTACATAAGCGTACGAGGGAGGGGGCTAGGAATGCGGCAGCCCCCCACCCAACGTTGGAACGATATAAAAAAAAATCAGCCTTTTTCTGGCAAAAATCCGCCCGTAGTCGGGCAGAATTGTTGGTCAACAATGGTTTTTATTTCATGGTCTTTACGAACATCGATGGTACCGTTCTAGAGTTCTTGATGACCCTTTTGAAAGCTGATTCTGAAGACATTGGACATTGCTAGAAACTAGATAACGTTTTACCACTATTAGCTTGGACTTGCCCAAGTTGCGATTTGGGCAAGTCCACTATTAGCCACAAAGGGATGGCAAACAGAGACGTAGGAACCAAGGGCACTTGGGACGCGTGCCCCCCGAGATCATGCAATTATGACAGGAAGGTGTCCTTTTTGTTTCAAGAAGTGCCCCTTTCGCTTAATCGTAGTCATGAAAAGTGCCCTTGAAGTGTCGCGCCCCCCCCCCTCCCCCATGTTCAGATATTTCCAACGGCCTAGCCTGCGTCCAGACTTTACTTTCCACTGCGAAGGAGTGCTTATGAGGATCGGCTCTCCTTCGCAGTAGACAGGTAAAGTCTGCAGTCAGACTATCAACGGCCCTGATGATAAATACATCATGAATCTTACCAGAAACAACGCACACATTATAGAGGCATGTGATACATATTTGACATTTGTTTGCCTCCATAGACTATACTTATCAACCTCGTCCCCAGGGCCCCAATGTGACAAAAGGCACTGGGGACGAGGTTGGGTACTTACGTCATTATTTTTAAGTTGAAATTAAACAAAATTACACCAAGTATTTCAAGAATAGCTTTCAAACAAAATTGTCCGGTAACTCAAAAACGATATCACTGATTTTAATCAAAGCATCTAAATTTGAGTTTTCTCTGTGAAATGGCATATAGTACCATGGGCGATAGGACACCAAGAGCGTGTATTACTGTGAAAGTTTTGTCTGTAACGAGCCACCTTAAGCCACCTTAACAAATTGTTTTTGAGTGCTTTTACCTTACTTTTACTTGGTAGTGAACCATCTTATTCCTGTTTCATGATTTTGAAATTTTCAATCCGCGCAAAAACAGTTGGTTAAAATGGCTCGCTACTGATAAGACTTTCAGTGATACACACTCTTGGTGTGCTATCGCTCATGATAGTACGTTAAAGTTCCTGAATACCACATCATTGTACTTAAGCCATGGTGGAACTACCCTAATTTCTTATAAACTACACGTATTTATTTTATAAGAAACTAAGAATTTGGGCCGGTACTGAAAGTTTCTTAAAACTATCAGATTTTGAGTACTCAGAGTTTCTTACGAGTTTCTTAGACGTTCCATAACAATCTTCATGTTCACTACCTGTGCCCTCGTGAAAATTTCATAACAATGTTTTTTAAGCTTTTCCAATGTTTAGACATTACTCAAGTACCTTACGAGTAATATGATTCAGGAAACAAGTGAAAGTAAAGTAGAAATATGTGAAGGATTTCCATTATCAAAATGAATAGTTTCTTAAAGGGGCTCCGTCGTCAAAATGTAAACAAAACGATGATTTTTGCAGTTTTTTGAAAGGTGATATCACACAGGATTTTCGTATTTTTTTCAAAATGAAAGTTGCTGTTTGGGCATTAATCCTTGTACTTCACTAAGGAACAAACCAAACATTCATATCTTCTACGATTGCTCGGATATAAGTGGATTTTTAACGGTCACTTTTTGGTGGCTTGGGTGAAGCCACCAAACAAACTGCAGAGAACAATGGATGAACAATGGATAATCCCCGACACGTGCGAGTTTACGGATTTGTTTACTGTTTGACGACGGAGCCCCTTTAACTTAAATATTCCCAGTGCTGGAGTTTTATTTATTTTTTTGGCGATCTGAGAGTTGAGTTTCTTATGGGCAGTTTCTTATAAATAAAATACGTGTACCGGGAAGATCAAAGGGATATTTTGCCTTTTTCCAAACTGTGCAATCATGAATTATCCAACATTTTTAATGGAGAATAAGCTGTTTTGAAGTGGAAAAGCCGATTAAGAAATGCAAATTAATTTCACCACAATCGCTCAAACAGTTCCAGCGTTAAGGGCAATTTTAGTTATAACTGTTTCTGAAAATGGCTTAAAAATTCGGGACGGCTATTTGTAAAATTCACAATTTAATATTTGTAAAATTCACAGGGTCTTGGAGGTGCAAAAATTGAATCTTAGGTTAGCTTGGATTACACTCATTTTTTTTATAAGAAACCGCTTATAAGAAACGGTAGGCTCAAATTTTCAAAAGTGAAGAAACAACCCTACCTGGATTTAAAAAGCTAAGGAACTTTTGTAATTTACAGTTTTGATTTTCCTATCGCAGTCAAAATTGTTTTGACGTAACTGTTTGGACTTTATTTTGAGTGCAAATCATGTTATTTACTCGTTTTGAGATCTAACTAAGTAATTTCGGAGCCCTTTAGAGAAAACAAAATTAACTTTACACTTTTGGCATAAAAAATATAAGAAAAATGTAAGAAACTTTTGGTAGCAAAATGGCCCAATATTTTAAGAAACTGCCTACCAGCCCCGGACCTTAGTTTCTTATAAGAACAAATGAATGTATAGAAACAAGACCCTTCGGGAGCCTCTCTAACCGGCGGGAAAAGGTTTAAGGCTCTAAAATTTGGCACACGCCGTAACCGTTTTCGCCTAACTCGCGATTTGTATTATAACTTCTTCTATCACATCTCATAACACCTGTAGTTTCTAGTCCTTTCTTATCTTGTATCACAGACTTGAAAAGCAATTAAAGATTTACGCACTTGCTTGACACCATATCCGTTAACTAATTGTAGAGCTCGAGACACGTTAACAACTCAATTAAAAAGATTTGAGAAATTAGAAGAAAATTGTGACTAACTGATGAAATCACTTGAAATGACTCGTGTAAAGGCGTCATGTTCCCATACTTTCTTAGTAATCAAATTTTCAATTATTCAAGCAGCTGTATGTCATGCCTTTCCGTATATCTTTTATGTTTCTAACGAGCATGAAAATTTAATAACGGTCTTATCAGCATAGGTTTCCAATCTTTAAAGGGTTGGTGTAAAATTCTATGACATGACCTATTTCTTTAACTCTATCTGGACCGCGGGGGGGGGGGACTAAAATAGCCCCCATACCAGTTTTGTCTGGGTGTCTTTTTTGTGACAATTTCTAGGCTAATTATTTTTTGTGACTTTCCCTAACTATCCTTTTCACATCTTTCACCAAAATTTCTACAAGATATGTCATGTATTTTTGGAAATATAACAATTTTTTCAGAGAGTAGTTTTGATATCTTGTTTGTTTACGGTCAAACCCTTTATAACTTCAAATTAAGATAATTCTTGACAGAAGTGAGATAAATGGATGAAATTTTCAGAGCAGCCATAAATTAATAAGACAATATGGAAAAAATCGTATTTTTTGTTTTACTTTTCTATTACATCATTCATTACGTCATATATCTAATGAATTTAGGTAATAAATATAAGTTTATAAATTTCATAATTTTTTCAAACCATTATGCTTTTCAGAAACCTTGATTTGTTATCTGTCAATTAAAGTTATAAGAAGCATAATACATCTCTCAAGGAAGCTTTTACATTTAAATATGCAAGAGTACTGTTTTGGGCCTAAAACAAAGAAAATTGATGATGTCATCGAAAATACAACAATTAGAGTAAAATGAATTAGATATTCATAAGTTTCACATTAAGTTACACACTATGACCAATTTTCATCTTTCTAACCCTTGTCAATTCAGAGTTCTGAGGAGCCCCCCTTCGGCCTGAGGATGCTCAAAAAAGCCCGGTCCAGATAGGGTTAAACAGAACGGCTCCGAAGAAACTTGATCTATTTCGCTATAATTCTACTCTAGGATACCGTTGGACTTTAAAATAAGTTCAATATTTTCAGAATTAGATTGCGTTTCTTCTTTGCCAAGAATTCAAGACAAATGTGGAGAAGATCTTAAAACCGTCGTAATTTCTAGTTTCATTTTTCTATGGCGATAGAAGTATTATTTTTGATGAGTAATCAGTTATTTTCGTACTTCCTACACTGTTTGACGAAACATGAAATAATTTCGAAGAAAACTATATTTTATGCATGTCTACAAACACGCATGGAAGCACTTGAGGTGATGCACTAAGGTACGAAAAGGGCCACAAGATCCCGCACAAGATGCATCTATTAAGAATGACAAAATATACTATCACTATCATATAAAGATAGATTTTCGTCTATGTAAATGTCCTATCACTGTCCGGCATCTGAAATAAGCTATACCTACGAAAACGTCAATGAAGTGATTAAACTAGCTGTAAGTATCCTTAAGTGACTGCAGCTTCAAGCAAGATTGAAAGATCTGCCTTGCGCGCAATCTATGTGAAACAATAGCCTATTTTTTGAGAAAAATGAATTCTTGCAAATAGACCTTCAAAAGGATCGGGATCGAGGAACATTTTTAAGCATTTTTATACAAGAGGCTCGATTTGAATGGTGTTAGAGCTACTATCACTATAGTGCACATTCGTAAATTCCAGAAAATGTATCAAAATATCTTTTGATTCAGATACTTTTTAGAATAGCTAAAATGTCTATGTGCCAAAAATGAAATTTTACATTGTAATGCCCTCTCAGGGAGCTGTCTCCAATGTTCTGAGATCGAAACATTCCAAAAATGACAACGGTTTCCTCATTTCAAGACAGGTTACCACAATTACAAAATCCATTATAGCCAAAAGTAATACTGGTCTCAATTACTAAATTGCAAATTATCAGGTACAGGTACTGTAGTTAATGTTCATAAGTTCAAAAGTTCCTGTGAACTTTATTCTTTTAAACTGCCATGTATGGCACTTCACAGTCACTGGCTTTGATCCTTTCTTTGTAATTAGCTTTCCTTGTCGTTCATTGTTTGCTCCATCCAACTGCATTGCAGGAATAATGAAACGGCAGTAGAGCATCAATGAAACGGTCATAGAGCATCAGCATGAACAATGAAATGGCTGTATCATCACAACAAATTGTTCAATGACTAATTCCAAAAATGGAGAAAAACAGGTTTTGCATGAGTGAAAAACAATCTTGATGGAAAAAGTTCATAATGTGCAGTGCAGTGTTTAGTCTGGATAACTGTAATGGTCCAGCCCACTGTGTTTTACTTTGCATGAATGCAAATCAGACCTGAATGCATTCATTACAGGAATTAGAACAGGCAATTCTTTGGTCCTGCAACAAAAACAAAAACTGAATAAGGTTTTATTTAATGTAAACTAAAATGTAAAGGTTTTATTCTGTACGACATATGGTGTGACGAAGATATCATTTTTCTTTACATTTCAAATGTGAATAAATTTTATTTGCTGAATTAAGTATAACAATTGCACAAATCAGTATCACAATAGCATTGCACTAAATCTTGAAACACTAGAAGTAGATGTTATTTGGCCTGACCCTATGTAGCCCTCATAATAAAATGACAATAATTCTTTTGTTGTATGAATAATAACCGGTGTCAGTAAAGACATTACCCCCTGCCAGCAAAGACATTACCCCCTGCCAGCAAAGACATTACCCCCGAGAACGTAGACGCGGAAGTGTCGAATTATCTTAGTTTCTTAGTTGTTGAGAAGTTTGTTGTGATCTCGAAAGGAATATGAAGAGATATTATTCTCAAACTTTATGAAACCACACCGTGCCTTTTTACTATATTTTAATACTAAGATGTTGGACACGTTAAACCTATGATTTGTTGCAAACCTCCGGTGTCAGTTTTGAGCATTCCTTCTTCATCAATCCCTAACCAGCATATATTTGTTTGTGCAAGTCGGTTACCTCCAGCTGGCTAGGCCCCGCCCTGGAATCATAGGCTCCCTCGTCATGTTCCTGTCTTGAACAAGATAAGCTGTAGAATCCATTCTGTGAATGGTAGAAGCAAGACAGAGGATAAAGCGAAATCCTCGCATATTTGTAATAAACACATGATGTGATACGCACCAGATCGTGAAGAATCCCCTTCTTCCTTCTTCGTGAACTGCAGCCAGGAAGTTTGCAGTGCAGCACAGGGTTGCCAGGTGCATGAGTAAGTTTTAAGCCAAACGGAGGACAGAAAAAAGCCAAAATAAGCCAAATTATTTCCTGCTGAAAAGTGCCAATAAAAAGCCAAAAAAGCCAATGAAAATTCAGAAAAGCCAACTATTTACAATTATTTTCTATTAAAACTCTCATTGTTGAGGCCTGTTTCTCTCAACACACGATTCTTTGAAGATGCAGAGATGACAGAAAACAGTTGTCCTCTTTAGTGCGCCATAGGGCACCATATGATATATGAAATGACCATTTCCAAAATATTAGAAGATGAGGTGACCAAGCACATATATTCAGGCCTTCTATGAGCTGTCTGAAGAACTTTCTCTGGAGATAATAGAATTCAAAGCTTAATATAAAAATATTTGACTGCAAGCTAAAAAAGCCAAAATTATGCCAAAAAGCCAACCGGTTTTTCCAAAGCCAAACATTGTTTAAAAAAGCCAAAATCAAGAAATTTGGCTTAAAAAAAGCCAAGTTGGCAACCCTGGTGCAGCAGTGAAGCAAACATTTTGATTGAATTGAATTGACACGTAGGGTAAGGTAGTAGAGCCGAGCCACATACATAAATAATCCACGATGGGCAATTTGTCGCGTCTACATGGCCGCTTCGCAGGCGCTTCGCGCCAACGTCGCTGCAATAATTCAATTAATACGCCTAACCGGGATATCATTGGAAAGCAGACAGAATGTACTTGCAGATGGTATGCGTCAATTTAATTATTTCATCAAGAATCTCGAATACACGTATTTTTTCATAAGAAACTAAGAATTTGGGCCAGTACTGGAAGTTTCTTAAAATTATCAGATTTTGAGTACTCAAAGTTTCTTACGAGTTTCTTAGAGGTTCCATAACAAAATTCATGTTCACTACCTGTGTCCTCGTCAACATTTCAAAACAAGGTTTTTTAAGCCTTTCCAATGTTTAGACATTACTCAAGTACCTTACGAGAAATATGATACAGGAAACAAGTGAAAGTAAAGTAAAAACATTTCGAGGATTTCCTTTATCAAAATAAATAGTTTCTTAGCTTATATTTTCCCAGTACTGGAGTTTCTTAATTTTTTGGCGATCTGAGAGTTGAGTAGTTAAGCAGTTTCTTATAAAAAAAATACGTGTAAAGTTGGGTTGCATTTTTCCTGAAACACCCCGTTTTTGGTCAGTTTAGTTGGAGCTCCCGTCGCAAGTCTGGTCTGATAGACTTGCCCCAAGTCTATTTCATCAAAAAGAAATTTCGTCAACAAAATTGAAAGGAAAAGAGACTTTCCGGTAGACTTATTACAGTTGACAAAACAGACTTGGGGCAAGTCTACAAGTCTGATGACAAATCATGACGAATCTAACTTCGATTCGAAACCATATGATTGACTCAAAACCAAGCGTCAAAGACTCCAAACATCGCTAATAAAAGCTTGCTATGCAAAATTATTGTTTTGAAAATCCAATCAGTACACAGATGGCCGGAAATTAACAAAAACGTTAGCACGCCTTGCATCCAATTTGTGACTAAGTGTTTATTCATTGCTGGGGATAAGTCAAATCTTAGTGTTTATAACAACATTCTTTTGAAGCTTAAGCATATTTTGAGACTGAAGCAAAATCGAATTCTCTAATAGGCTTTATTTATTAAGATTTTTATTGCAAATGCTTCTGGCTTAAATTTTTTAGTGGTGATAAAACTGCTAACATCGTTCATTTGATGACGTCACCATACTGATTTGATAAACTGAAGTCAAATTTGGTCTTAGCTGAAAATATGGAGAGCTAGAGCTGCAATGCAGTAGTTAAACTATAGTTAAACCAAAGGTAAGTCAACTGAGGTCAAACCTTTCAATACTAGGATGATTACATCTTGGAGGTGTGAACTATATACAATCTGAACTATTGTCAAATGACCCAGAAAGGTGATGGAAAATCATGTGTATGACCAATGGCGCCTACCTTGTCAGAAGTGTGTTTATTCCCAGTACTGTACCCGTGACCCAGTACACAGAGTAACAGGTGTCCTGTGACCCAGTCCTGTTAACAGTGGCGGACACTTTGCTAAATATTGGGGGGGCGAAGCTATTGTTTCAGTTAAAAAGCATTGTTTATTTCTATTGTCTTCGAACAAAAGACCTTTGTTCTAGCCAACATTGGGGGGGCGATCGCACCCCCTGGCCCCCCCAAGTGTCCGCCACTGCCTGTTAATCTGTGTATATCATCAGGATTTTCAAATTTAGTGTTGACCAATCAAAAATCACGCTGTCTGGTTCCCTGTGGCCAACTCTTATGACACTTGATCTCGTATTACATCAACACCGGAATTTGACACCACAAAGTTATTCATACGTCATCTTGACCTTGAGAAGACTGACTCTGTGTACTGGGTCATGGTCACGGTACAGTACTCGGTACAGTACCGGGATACTCTGTGTACTGGGTCACAGGACACCAATTACCCTAGTACTGGGAATATCTGCAGTTCCTACAAGGTAGGTGCCCTTGGTATCTTGGTATGACAGATGTTTATTCCGAAGTGTCATTCCTGTGTTCTTTCTCTCCGCATCATCTTCTCTTGCAAAGACAGTGATCAACTTGTCGGCGCACGTGCCAGAACATTCAGATGGACAGGGCTCGATCCCAGGTAGAACCCTACCACTTGAGCGTCATGACAAAGGGTTGTTGCCTGCGATCTGCGATCCTGACGGTCTGTGATCCCGACGCGACGCTTGGCGCTAAAAACCGCAACCTTACCTTCATATTAGCAGTATACAGTACAGGGTGTCCCAAAAAAATTGTGCCCCGTTTGCCTAAAGATTGCGACAAGACGGCAAAAGATTCTCGAATATCTTTTGCGTGATGCTACCCTTTCGATATTCAATTAAAGTTTGCAACCATCTCCGTACAAATCCGTTGAGAAAGGATGGAGCTATGACCTTCAGAAGACCAAATGTGCCTGATGTGACAAATGTGCCAAATGTGCCAGCGGTTGGCCATTTTGTCTTACTATTTTGCAGTGATAAAGATCCTCACGTGAAGTAAGAAATAATTGCTGTGAGGTCAGAAATAGTGGAACTCTCCGAGGATCATCGGAATTTTCACGAGAGCTATGAAATTGGAGGCCGCTGTTTCATTTTCAATCCATGAAGCTGTTTATCGCTGCAAAATAGTGAGACAAAATGGCCGACCGCTAGTTTCAGTGATCGGGCAAATTTGGTATCCTGAAGGTGATAGCTCCATCATTTTTCAACGGATTTTCATGGGGATGGTTGCAAACTTTAATTGAACATCTGAAGAGCACCATTATGCTAAATTTTGCGAAAATCTTTTTGCCGTTTTGTTGCAATATTCAGACAAACGGGGCACAATTTTTGGGACACCCTGTATACATGTATTTTTTATAAGAGATTAAGAATTTCGGTCAATACTGAAAGTTTCTTAAAATAATCAGACTTTGAGTACTCAGAGTTTCTTACGAGTCTCTTTAAAGGCTCCATGATAATCTTCATTTTCACTACCTGTGCCCTCGTGAACATTTCAAAACGAGGTTTTTTCAGCCTTTCCAATGTTTAGACATTACTCCAGTACCTTACGATTAATATGATACAGGAAGCAAGTGAAAGTAAAGTAAAACTATGTCTAGGATTTCCTTTATCAAAATAAATAGTTTCTTAACGTATATTTTCCCAGTACTGGAGTTTCTTAATTTTTTGGCGATCTGAGAGTTGAGTTTCTTATGGGCAGTTTCTTTTCAAAAAAAATACGTGTAGTGCTAGTGTTTCTTGAACTTTATACTGCTTTTATGTTCACTGCTGATTTTCTTGTTATGAAGTGTAAACGCAACGTTGCAACCGTACGGTTTGTCAAATCATTCAAACGCGCTATTACTTGAAATCAGGGACCGCGCAGCCATTGGGCTAGGGGGGAGGGCTATAGCCTCCCACTTTTTTCAAAGATTTCAATTTTTTCATTCAAATAAATCAATGATAACGAAGAAAAACTACTCATACACAAATTTATGTGTCAACCGGGCAACCGTGGTATCTTTAGTATAACGTAAAGCGTGATGTGCTGCATCTGCTGAGAGATCTTTCTCAATGGCTAGACGCCTCAAAATATGGTTTCGTTCAAACATGAAGCAATCAAGATTCAACCGAGCTAGCGATATGGAACTGTCATAAACAACAAATAGACACGATGTCCCTCTTGAAAATTGCTAAAGATTTCGTTAAAAATAACTAAGCATCGCCAACTTCGGAAAGTTTGCTCTGACAGATTTTAAGTAGTAATAGTTTTTTCAGAAGAAACGCTGTGTTGTTAATTTCGCTGGATGTCTCTTTTCATAGTAATTAAATCTTTTCTGAACCGAACTGTATATAAATATGGACGTAAAGAGGCAAGTCTCTTTTGAAAGGGTCCCTTTTGACAGGGGCGTTTTCCGAAGTTCTCAAGGGCGTGGTCTCAAAAAATTTTCCGGGGGCAAGCCCCCGGTCCCCCATTTTAGCTCGCTTCGCTCGCCTCTCAGCCCCCCCACTTTGAAACCACTGCGCGGTCCCTGCTTGAAATGATGCTTTATTGTAATTAAAGGTTTTCTATTGATTCTAATACAGATGCTACTAATGATTAGCTGCTGCTACCTGCAAGGGGGACGTAATTTTAAGTTCCTTATCGTCAGTGTTTCTTTTCCTTGTAAATTCTGTTTCGCATCGGAGGTCGGGCATTTTGCTTGCCTTGGCCGGTGGCGGATGAGTTGCGCTCGTGGCATCAATAAATTCTTCGCAGTTGCGATGGGTACGTTGGTGCTGCGGGCGCGGCTCGTTTGTTGTTAGGTGGGGTGAGTGGAGTGCCTGGCATCTGGTGTGAAACAGAATCTAGTATAGTATCTTTTAATTTATAAATGTTCGTAGTGTGACTGTATACAGTTTAATGTTTCGTGTTTTCAGATATTGGCCATGGGGTAGCCATTGTCTTTCGCTCCCCATGGTATCGTTCCTGTAGTGTCGTATAGAAATTAGAATTAGGTATAGTAGAATGTAAAATATATTGTAAGATTTAATATTTGAATATAAAAAAAGTCGTAAAAATGCTTGTTTCATTTCAGATTCTTGAGAAACTTGACAAGCCTACGGATGAAGAACTCAGCCTTTTGTCCGCCTTGACGGATAATGATGACTTCAAGAGTGAAAGAATCCCTTTGAGAAAGAGGCCTAACAGACCAAGCAAGATCAAACTGCAAACATTGGAAGATTTTTTGGAGTACCTGGATCAAAAATATCCCAAATGATTTACAAATTAAACTAGACAGACTTTAAACGTAAATAGATTAAATGACAAACTAAGATGGTAGAGACTTCTTGTTGCTTGGAAAGATTTTAACTGCACTCTTTCTTATAAGAACGTCAACTTTTGCTGCATTATTAAAGGACAAGTCCGGGGTTGGTATGATTGATGATAAGATACAAGATAATACTGCTATGAATGATGTATGATTCTTTTTTACACTATTTTTCGTTACCTTCTCCTTATTAAATTACGTATTCAAATAAGCAGTTTGAGCGAAGTTACGTCATATTGTGCAAATGAAAACGAGGCTGTGCGATTGTTTTTCGCCTCTCAATCGCTGCTAGCCTCTCTATCGAGTACTCATGCATCGAAAATGGCATAGGAACACAATAAAGAGGCTTGCAACAATAAAGAGGAAAAAAGCAATCACACAGCCTCGTTTTCGTTTGCGCGATATGACGTCATTTCGCTCAAATTGCTTATTTGAATACGTAATTTCACAAGGAGAAGGCGAAAATAGTGGAAAAAAGTATCATACATCATTTATAGCAGTATTATCTTGTATTTTATCATCAATCATACCAACCCCAGACTTGTCGTTTAAAGTCTTTGATGATTTCGGCCTAAAGATCTATAAGTTTCAGTTTTTCTGCACAAAGACGATGAATTCTATCACTTTTGATTATTTCGACAGCAAAATCTCCTCTTGTTAAACGCCTAAGGATATGGACCAAACTGTAGTCAATACGATACGGAACCCCTAAGCCTGTTTCATCCTCTTTCATCCAGGGGAATTCCTGAGGATACTTTCCAGCCCCTCAATTTCTTCATTTTTAAGTACCAGAGAACACAATTTGTTGTTTCAGTTCCCATCCCTGCTCCAAAAAGTGCGCAGTTCTACTGTAGGATATGCCATGACTTCATCCATGATAAATAAAGTTACCTATGTAATAGATTTGCTAAGAGTCGAATATATGAAACCCTTAATTTTCAGTTGATTTACTTTCTGTCATGGATGGCATGTGATCGATCTGCTCTTAAATCTAGGCCAAATCTCTCAGCTTTAACGTTCTTGTAAAAAAGGTTCGTATGCAAATAATAAAAGTAAGCTTACTAAAGTTATGAAAAAGTAATGAATAACGTACTTTCATTGTAAAAGCTGTGTTGTAATAGGTGACCTATACTTTAGGTACAGTTGTATTTTGTGATTCTTTTTTCGCGTATTTTCCTGCGTTGTGTGTAGCTCAAACAAATTGTGGCTCTTCTCGAGAGCTTCCAAAAATGTACTCGTTAAAAAATCACCAAAATTTGATCATGAAACCAATCATAAAATTGTCCTTTCAATATCTCTTTTCAATGATTCATATATGTTTTTAAAAGATGATGCAAATGTTTGTTTTCACTATTCAAAGGGTATGAAATATGACACACTGGATACAATTATATTTTCCTTTTGTTTCTGATATTCATGACAAATTAGAAGCGTAGAATACAAGAAGAAATTAATCTGGTAATCGTCAGTGCTTTTTGCAGTATGCCTCAAAACCAGGCAGCCCTAAAAGAGCAAAATTTGCTAATATCAAACCAATCACAAGATTAGCTATTACTGACAAATAATTGGGTGTTTGATCAGCTTGCCAAAAAACATATTTGAACATCGACATCGGTCATGTAATCAAACTTTGGTGATTTTCAAATGAGATTACATTTTTGGAACACCCGGCAGCTGATCAGTCTTGGGGCCATAGGCGTAGGAGACAGGGGGACAGGGGGGGCTGCAGCCCTCCCAACGTCGGAAAATTTGGCAAAAATCAGCCATAATCGGGCAGAAATCCACCTCAAGTCGGGCAAAATTTTCATAAATAGTGGATTTTTTATCGGGCAGCCCCCCCAAATATTATCCCCCCCTACGCCGATGCTTGGGGCCACGTGACTTATGGACAGAGTTGAGTGGGTCGATAGAATTTTGCAACTCCATCATCCTGGTATCTGATGGAAGAAGATTTTTTGGAAATCACACTAATCTTATAACCATGTTTAGGTATCTTTCGGCATCCAGCCATGTCTTTCTTTGATCTGTTACGAGTTTAGATACCTTCAATGCATTATGTACCCTGAGCCAATAACAGGCAAAAATAAAAGACAATGCTGGGACAAATCTTTGGTTCTACCATCTTTGTACAAGTGAAAAGTAGATTTAGATTTGACAATTTCATTCAAATATGCAAAGAGATAGATTGGTTGCTCAATTTTATGAAGGCTTGGGTGGGCTTGGGTCCTTGGGGCAAGCAAAAGGGCTAAAATGATGACTCACAAATGTTTTATCGATTGCAATTCCTGTTTCTGTTTTGGTCTGCCTGCCCTCCTGTCCTACCTCAACCTTTAATAGTCATTGGGAATTCGTGCTTGCAAGTACTAAGATTGCAAAAGATCTCGTAAACATCTCAAAATATCTTTTACCCTCGTAAAGGAACGTGGAGTGCAATGCAAACGACGCAGGAATTTTTTCATCATTCGTCAGATGTCACATATGACGTCATGACCCAAATCGAGGCTCTCTATTGGTAACCTCGTTTCGAAAATCATCTTTGAGCACAAATTTATCAAGGAAAAGAAAGCTGGGTTGGGCGCGATGAAATAATCAACAAAAAAGACAGATCTATTAGCTGAGCAGGACTTTCTGGAGCCTTCAATACATCCTGATACTTCTGAAGAAGAAACTTCATCGAGAGAAAGAGACATCGGGTTTGTTAGGCTGTTGAAACTGCATCTGAAACAGGCACTCCTCGCAGCCATCAGGTGAACTGGCCTAACTAAATTTCAACTGACTGAAGAACTCGAGGCAAGCTGCTGTAAATTATGGAGCAGTTGATTCCTGTTATCAACAAATTGCAAGATGTTTTCAATACTGTAGGATCAGAGGCAATACAGCTGCCACAAATTGCTGTTGTTGGAACGCAGGTAAAATAAATTAAAATAAAATGCTGACGGTGACGACTGACGACATGACTTTTTGACTACTTTTTGTTATATTTGTTGTACACCAGCCAACCAAGTGTGTACGTTGTTGATATGATGTATTGAAAAAGGGAACAGAAATGATTTAAAATATGCAAGATTCCATGTAGCATGGTTGATCAAACGAGGGTAGATAATACTGGGTGCGCCATCAAAATAAACTATGCACGTTTGGCAGGCCACAATAAATCGTACACTGAACCGATTTTGAAGATTTATGACTTAATCGTTAGCAGAAAGCCTGAATTAGATACTGGGATTTTTTGCAAATTCTTTCATTTTCAGTTTTTAGAGCTAGAAGCAAGTTTCCACAAATTTTAGTTTCCGAAAGCACTGAAAACAATAAAAAAACATCGATCAAGTTTTCCAAAGAATCAACATGAATGGACAAAGAGAGAACTTGTTCGTCATGATTTGCGATTTAGAAATTGACCAATTGTAATCTGCTGTACGAGATTTCGTACTTAACTCCCATAATCCCCCTGAAAGCGTTTTCTCTTTGTTCATTCATGTTGAATGTTTTACAATTCGAAAACGAACATTTTAAGAAACTCGCTTCCAGCTCTAAAAACTGAAAACAGAAAAATTTGCAAAAAATCCCAGTATCTAATTCAGGCTTTCTGCTAAAGATTAAGTCATAAATCTTCAAAATCGGTCCTGTGTACGATTTATTGTGGCCGGCCAAACATGCATAGTTTATTTTGGGGCACCCGGTATTATAATTGCATTTGCTGTTTTTGATCCCAGAGAATGGATCATAAAACGGCAGTGCAATCCTCACATTGTGATCACGCAGTAAAGATTAGGATTGGTGAAGAGTGCACTGAGAGCATTGGTAAAGTCTTGCAATCACTAAGGATTGCACTCAACAATATAACATGATTTGGCAGTGTAGTTACAATAGTGCTGGTTCCAAGAATTTCCCAACAAAACAATCCCTTGATGATCGCATGACATGTGATAGGTATAGATTGCACTGCCAGTCCTTTTCGAAAATAAAACAACACGCGTGCGGCAAACCACACAGGCAAATTCATTTGCGCGTGCGATTCGCACGCGTAGTTATTCAAGACGGTAATTAAGAAGTGACACAAAAATGGGTATTCAAGTCTCCCTCTATTGATAAAGATACTGTAATCACACTACCGTAAAATTAATAGTATCGTTATGTTTTTGTGTCAATGAGTTTGTAGGGTTATAAACTGCATTTAAAGATATTTTGTGTACTACTCGGAAGTTTCTTGGTCGGAAACTCAGACTCATCAGTGTTTAATTCGTTTGAACTATCTATGTCAACAGGACAAATCTGTCTGCTCTGTTAATTTTCAACATCGGTATCGATAATAACGACCTTTCTTGGTGGGGAGGCTATCTTTGTCTTTCGGCGTTTTGAAACATAAATTCCCATTGCCCGTTTAATGATGTGTTCTCTTTCAATTGGAGACCAGTTCTTGCCATTTACAATTTACAATTGCTAATGACTGAAGTCTTTAAGACAAAATTGAGCCTTAATCCCAGCTTCATGAAGGACATTTTCGCTGAAAAACAAGTTTCTTATGGGTTAAGAGGCTGCCATAACCTATCCTTGCCACAAGCACGCACTACGTGCTATGGCTTAGAGACAATATCGTTCCTTGGGTGTAGATTATGGCAGGCACTTCCCAATGACCTAAAACAGTCAGATACTCTCTCCAGTTTCAAAAGGAAAATCAAAACCTGGAGGGGAGAGGAATGTAATTGTAGAATATGCAGACCTTTCGTGGCACAGGTTGGGTTCTTGTGCTGATATTAAATTTTCTGCTGTATTTACCGAAAAAAAAAGTAAGAAAACATTGTAAATATTAAAAGCATTGTAAAAATCTGTAAAATGTATCTGTATTTAATCATTCGGAATTTCATTTATTTTTTACTTTTTTCTTACAAATTTTACTTTTTTAGATAGTAGGCTTGAATTAGCTCTTAGTTATAGCTATTGTATCTATATGTATATATGTCTTGTATGTATATATATATATGTAGGCCTACTTTAAATAAATTGATAATAATAATAATAATAATAATTGCCATTACCGCTTATTATCATTATTGACTCCATCCTTCTATGCTTTATCGCAATTATTTCATATTGTGGGAAATGCCACTTGGGACTTTGTCGAAAGTGTTGTGGGATCTGTCAGTTATCACGGTTTATTGAAGCCCAAGTTGATATTGGATGTGTCGATGAGTGAGATTTTGCAATTTTCTTTTCTTATTTTCTTTCAGAGCAGTGGGAAAAGCTCAGTCTTAGAGAATATTGTTGGAAGAGATTTCTTACCAAGAGGTATTGTATGACTTTTTTAATTTACTTTTGTCAGTTCAATTACTGTAGTATGAATCCATATTTTCTGTGGATGCCAAATTTGATTTTCAGACAGTCTGAACCTGCAGCATGTCTGCAAAGGATCTTGGGTCAAAATTGCTCCTTAAAGAGTCTGTTAGAGAAAAATTTGGCATTGAAAAAGAAATTTGCAATATCCTGTCCTCTTACCCCCTCATCATTTGGATGTTTTGGTGAAAAGCTCAATATGTGTGTGGCCCAAAGACAATTCGTGAGATTGCTACCGAATAATTATGTGCAGAACAATGATGTTAGTAGCTTTGAGCAGCATGCAGTTAAACACTACCGGACTCCATGCCAAATGATCTTTCTCAATTTCTTGAACTGAATTTACTCTTTGTTGTTTTTCTACTTGTTTATATTCCTTGCTACTATTGAAATATTTCCTTTCTAAGGTGCTGGTATTGTCACAAGAAGGCCACTTGTCTTACAACTTATACATGTACCTCATAGAAGAAACAACCAATCTGATGCCACAGAGGAGACACATGACAAAGAAGATTATTTTGATGCATCACCTACTTCAGGAGGTATGAAAAAGTCTTCTCTCTAAAATGTTAAAGTTTTTGCAATCCAATGTGATTCAATGATTATCACTTTGTCCTTTTTAGTTTCATTTCAGTTCCATATTTTAAGATTCCTTTACATACGATGACATAAGCAATTTAGATATAATTAGGAGAAAATTTAAACTATGATCAGTTTAAAACACAACATGATTGTAAACTGTTTTGTAAAGAAGGACTAACAAAGAACACATATGCTTATGCCATGTGCCTTTTGAAAAATATCATAATCAAGAATGAATAGCATACACACAGCGATTTATAGTCAAATATAAGGTACAAGAGTCTGGGCTCTAGTCTTGGTAACAAGTCACTTTATTACAGATACTATGTAATTGAATAAATAAATCATGTTGCGGGAATTATATTCAGGGGGATTTATTGAGGAGGAGCTCTCTCAGGAGCTAGGCTATTTGAGAAGATACAGTAGGAGCCCTTTGTCTTAAAATGACTAATGAACTCAGTATACTTTTTCAAGATATTCAGTCAATTTTGTCACCATTGACAAAATACAACTGTTAATTATTTCTATCATTGGTAATTAATTTCAAATAGATCTGGCTTTTAGTTTTTGATGAAATAGTATCTTTTCTTGGAGTCCAATTTACAAGAAGAGGTAACTCTCAAATTTACTTCAAGATCTTGGCTATTCAATACAGCATCTTGAAAGTAAATTGTAATCTTTCTTCCATTGGTGAGTGATTTCCTTACCTTGAATTATCACAACTGTTGTGTTTTAATTGCTGTCTTTACCAACCATTTCTGTAGAAAACAGTGAAGCAAATGAAGATGGAGCACATGACGAAGAGGAAGCTGCGACAGCTAGAGAACCATCTGATCATCGAGAAGAAGCGGCAGAGGAATGGGGCAGATTCTTGCACATCAGAGATAAGGTAAATTATATTATATTAGTCTTGGTACATCATACTGGGTATCCCAAAAAGTACTCCTGTTTAAAAATCACCGAAAAACAAAAATTAAACCTTCGATATATTTTTTTCCTTGTTTTATGAAGGACCCAAAAATATTCATAGATGCCAAAATGTTTGCTTTTGATACAACAAAAACCTTACATGTTGAAAAACCTTACTGTATTTTGAGCTATAGTTTTTAAGCAAAATAACCAATCTTCCCTTAGTGTCAAAATTTTCAGATTTGGTATCATCATTAAAGTCTTCACTGATAGTGTGCATTTCTTTCTGTCATTTATGACCAAACTGAAAGCTTTGCATGCACAAAGAAATTGATCTAGCAATCATCAGTGCTTTTTTGCAGTATGATTCAAAACCAGGTAGCCCTAAAAAGAGCTAAATTTGCTAATTTTAAAACCAATTATGAAATCAGCTATGTCTGGAAAAATAAGTTGGTCCTTAAAGCGCATATGTCACATTAGCAATTGGTTAATACAACAAACAAGTTTGGAGTGGAATTCCATTATTTCGTGACTTTTTATTTCTGTTTCATGAATTTTCATTGCAATGAAAATTCAGCCTTGATCCTGTGCTTTGTAATAAACATTAGAGAGAATTGTGTTGCATGAACCAATCAGCTTCATGACATATGCCCTTTAATATTCTTGACAAAAAAGAAAATTGATGATAGGATGTGTAGAAATATTTTTAACCAATGACATCCAACATGGTAAGAAGAAAAAGTTGTTGGCGGTTGAATTTTTGGCATCTTATAATTTTTAGCCAGTTAATCTTGCAGTTTATTAATTGTAGTTGTATCATTGTAGCGTCAGTAGTCTTTCAAATCTTTACTTATAGTGGCCCAAGCTAGATAAGCTCTGCTTTTGTTGGGTCACTTACAGTAGAAAACGAGTATTTTAACAGGTCTTTTACTTCATTGTAGCAACTTGTATTTTCCAGGATTTAAAGTAAACACAAAGTTTGAATTGTGGTATTTTCTAACATATCAGGCTATTAGAAGTAAGGTTCTTAGATTTGTTTTGCATTTTGACCTTGAAAATCACAATAACCAAATTTTTATTAAACTTCTTTTTCTTTGTAGAAATTCACTGATTTTTCTGAGATTCGAAAAGAAATTCAGAATGAGACAGAAAGACTCACTGGTAATAACAAGGTATGTTATACTCATGTGAATTTTATTTCCCTTCAAGCTCCATATCCAGTCCAGCTGCTAAACTTGCGTCTTACATTTAAGTTAACAAATGGCTTAATTTTTGGCTCTATTTACATGCAATTGATTCATTTCTATGGAGACATGAGAGTTTCAACTAAGTGGATTTCATCTGTTATCCATTGATGTTAGTTCTGGCTTCTAGTAGCTCTGCTATAAGTTAGTTTAGCTACCATCCTCAAATAAGCACCCACCCAAAAGTATCTTTTGCGAAATAAGTCCCCACCCTCAAATAAGCCCCCATGGGGGTTAACCGATCGTAATTTTAGTGAATACTTTTGATTCTCTTTTTTGACTGACTTTCTTCATTTTTTTTTCAACATACTCGGGCTTAGGTATCGCCTCGAAAACAATATATATCCCATTATATCTGCTCTTATAAGTATACTAACCAGCGTTAAGTAAAAGAAAATTGCTTCAGCTCTTTAGCTATCAAGCAAAGTTTGATTCATTCCAATTAATAAGGTGGTCTCAATAAAATTAAGTTTCAAACAAGTGAATCATTTTTGGCACACCCGGTATAAGAGACAATGAGAATGTGTTATTTGTTGAAAAGTAATCTCCTAGGAAATTAGCTACACGGAAAAAATGTATTCACGACGATCGGGTGACTAAATGCGACGTTACAGTCCACCAAACATCCTACGTTTTTTCTGATTCACCTGGTAGATGATGTCTATAGATCTGGATACTGACCCACAAGACCTGAATATTGCAGATGGAAAATCTACTCTGCAGAGAAACTTTGCATTTTATTCTATTTTCTCTAGGGCATATCGAAGCATCCAATCAACTTGAAGATTTACTCTCCATATGTTGTGAATTTGACGCTCGTGGATTTGCCAGGAATGACCAAGGTATGGAAATTATCAAGGAAATGATCAGGGAAATAATTGTCTTTTATTCTATGTATTGCTGGAATGAAAGTTGTTTCCCTCTTTGATTTTTGGAAAGATCATTTGGAAAGAAAGAGTAACGTTCTAAGTTCAATTTTTAGTTTTGGTAGGCATGGTTTGCTGCTTAGCTGGCTCATAATTTAGATTCCTCTTTCTGAATATTTGATATATTGATCTTGTCAATTGACCAAAATAAAACAAAGGCTGATATTAACATTGATCTTTAAAACATATTGTGCAGATGATTACACTAGGCTGCGTTAGGTTACATGGTTACATTGTTGACCTAATTGTTACATGAGGTTACAAGAACTCTTTGAACAGTGTACAGGGAGTCCCATTGTGCCCCGTTGGCCTGAAGATGGCAACAAAACGGCAAAAGTACCTCGCCAAATTTTTCTTAATTTTGCTCTTCAGGTATTCAATTGAAGTTTGCTACCATCCCCATAAAAATCCGTTGAAAATGATGGAGCTATGACCTTCAGGAGACCAAATTTGCCCGATGACTGAAACCAGCTGTCGGCCATTTTGTCTTACTATTTTGCAGCGATAAATAGCTCCATGGATGAAATGAAACAGCAGCCTCCAATGTCATAGCTCTCGTGAAAATTCTGATAATCATCAGAGAGTTTTCGAAACCATTTCTTGCCTTATATGAAGCTATTAATCACTGCAAAATAGTAAGACAAGATGGCCGACTGCTGGTTTCAGTCATCAAGCAATTTTGGTCTTTTGAAGGTTATAGATCCATCATTTTTCAACGGATTTTTAAGGGGATGGTAGCAAACTTTATTTGAACATCTAAAGAGCAACATTATGCAAAAGTTTGGCGAGAATCTTTTGCCGTTTCGTCACAATCGTCAGGCAAACGGGGCACAATTTTTTTGGGACATCTTGTAGTGTAAAATGGTTATTGCGTCTTTCTGTGGATTGTAGGAGTTGAAAGGAACTCCAGGTAGTTTGCTGTATTTCTTCCGTTTACTTTTTGGTATGTTCATTATTTTAAAAGTCATAGCTTTCTCTATATCGCAGGGAAACCAGATCAACTGTTAATTTTTTTTTTACTATTTATTAATTGGTAATCTATTCAGTTTTTTTGTTAAGTTTGTTATTTGGTAATTTATTCTATTTTTTGATTCATTTTCCGTGACTTCTGCTGCGCAGCGAACTTCCACCGCCAAAGAAAATGCGAAGGAGTGCGAAGCGAGGGAGGAAGAATCGCCGAAGTTTCGTTTTTTTTCACTCCTTGGCAGTGGAAATTCGCTGTGCAGCACAATAGAAATCACGGCAAATGAATAAAAAATAGAAAAAATTACCAAATAACAAAATTAATAAAAGATAGAATAGATCAACAATTAACAGATATTACAAAAATTAGCAGTTAATCTCGTTTCCCTGTGTCTGTATCTCAACTTGTTTGACATTGTGACGTCATCAAATTTATAAACCATAAACCATGGAATAGAAAGACTTCTGCTTACCACAGTTGTTGCATTGATTATATATTGCTAAATCAAGTAATTCTTGAATCAAATATAAAAACAGAAACTTATTTTTGTAGATCCCAGTTGGCGATCAACCTCCCGACATCGAAATGCAAGTGAGAGATTTGATTGCTGATTACATTCGAAATCCGAATTCGATTATTTTGGCTGTGACGTCAGCAAATACAGATATGGTTACTTCTGAAGCCATCAAAATTTCAAGGGACTTCGATCCTGAAGGTAGATCTTTGTCAAGTATCCTGGTTCTAACTGTGAACTGAAATTTACATTTTGAGCGTTTTTCTTCAAGGGTATTTTCTGATTTTTTCATAAACCGGAGCTGTTTTACAAGGGGCCCTCCGTTTGAATACCAGGTGTCCCAAAAAAGTACCCCTGTTTAAAAAATCACCAAGGGATTAGCCCTCCGTTTGATATAATTTTCTTTTTGAATTGCTGTCAAAAACCCAAAAATTCACAGATGATAAATCCTGCTTTTGATACAGCAAGATAGAAAATTCACCAACAATTTTGAGCTTAGCAAAATACCAATCTTGAGTCAAAATTTTCTTTTTGAATGGCTTTGTCAAAAACCCAAAAATATTCACAGATGATAAATTGTTTGCTTTTGATACAGCAAGATAGAAAATTCACACGTTGAAAACCCTTATTTTGAGCTATAGTTTTTGTGCAAAATACTCAATCTTTCCTAAGAGTCAAAATTTTCAGATTTTTTATCATCATTGAAGTCTCCAATGATAGTGCGCATTTATTTTTGTCATTTATGACCAAACTAGAAGTTTTACTCGCACAAAGAAATTGATTTGGCAATCATCAGTGCTTTTTTACAGTATGATTCAAAACCAGGTAGCACCAAAAGAGCTAAACTTGCTCATGTTAAAACCACTTACAAGATTAGCTATGTTTTGGAAAATAATTTGGTCCTTGATCTACCTTAGACTGATTACGATGAGTCCCAGTAATCGCTATCCAAAGCGAGACTATTACGCCAGACCGAGACTGCTCTTACTGGGACTGATAATATTACGGCAATATTTTTGGACTGACTTTTTTCACTTTTGAACGCCCTTGGGAACGAGGCTGCTATACACAGTCATGTACATTTTTGTACAAAGTATACAACCAAATACAACGCCATTAGAACCTCTGCAAATTCGATTGATTGATGTTGACCAACGGAAACTCGAAGCTCAAAGCAGAGTTGAGCTTGGCCGGACAGAACAAAGTCTTACGAACAAGAATACCATGAAAACAGTTGGCGACAATATCAAATCTTGTACGTAGGTACTATTTTGCTGCTTTCGCTAAGCATTAACTGATTTATTGTGAAGTTTTAAAATCAATGTGTTTCATTTGAAAACTACAAATATTTGTGCTTTTCAGCCTAGGCCCTTATCGAAACGAGACAGTCTTAGTCATTTCAAAATAATGGCGTTTGATTATGAGTCGTAGTTAGGAGCGTCCGGCAGTATTTCAATAGCGATAACTACGACCATATCATCAGTCTAGATCTACCTGACAAAAAGAGAAATTTGAAGATCGGCTGTGTAATCAAATTTTGGTGATTTTTCAAACGGGAGTACTTTTTTTGGGAAACCCGGTACATTACTTACAATAGAAAAATTACCAAGGAATAGATTAAAGACAATATAAAACCATGATTTAAACCATTTTGAAACCATTTTGAAATATTTTGAAGCCATGAAACATGATTTTGATAGCCTAAATGAAAATTTAAAACGTTAAGATAAAAGAAAAGAAAAACTAAATCCTAAATAGACTGTTTAAAACGATTTAAGGGAAGAGGCCTGTTTGGTATCGGCAGGAAGGTCTTTCCATATTTTTGCTCCTCGATAATAAAAAATTTTGCCCATTACTTGACTTTTTCTTGGGTAGTCTTAAATCTGTCTCTGTATTACGCAGGACATACGAAGAGCACTTTGAGTTTTGGGTGAAGAGGTCACACAGGTATTGCGGAGCCAGTTCATGCAGGGACTTGAAGACCATTGTTTTAGATTCACCAGCTATAAGTTCTTATATGATCTTCCAACCCAACCTGTCAATAAGTGGTCTGCTTGGAGCTGCTTTTGGTTATAATTCTAGCAGCTCGGTTTTGAAGTTTTTGCAACTGATTCAGCTCAGTCGAACCGAGACAGCCCCAAACAGAGCAACAATATCGAAAGTGTGGCTCAACAATACCTGTGTAAAGAGTCTTCAGAGCTTCCTGTGGTAGGAAAGTTTTGGCATGCTTTAGAAAGCCAATAGCTCTAGAAAGTTTAGTAGAAACAATCTTGATGTGTTCCTTTATGTGTTAGAAACAGTTCAGACAGTTGTCGATCTGCACACCAAGGTATTAAGTTTTTTGGATTAATTTGAGCTCATTGTCACGAATTTTCCAAAAGGGAATCTGAGCCTTTGATGAAAATAGCCTTGGGAGACAATAGGACGTGACACATGCCGAACTATAGTGGAGTGTTTAGGAGTATTCTCCATATCATTTTGTAATGTTTACAGAGGCTTTGATTGCTAAAGAACTTAAAAACAGCATTAACTTAAGCAAGGGGTGAATTATTTAGAACAAAGATTCAAGTTTCCGAAAAGAGAAAGCGTTTTGCCTTTCTGAACAATAGATTTCACACCTTTGGGTGCACTCAATTAAAATCCTTTGTTGCACAACATCACCCTTGCTGTTTACGTACAAAACCTCTTTATATATTTTCGCCAGTCACTCATAAAAGCAAATTGCTAGATGAGATCTGGAAAAGCTTTCCTGTGATTTTATAATGCTGCAAGATCGTCATTACCGTAAGTTGCCATTGGCTTAATGTATGTTTTGTTTACAGGAAACAGGACCCTGGCGGTTGTGACAAAACTAGATCTAATGGATCATGGTACAGACGCTATGGATATTCTATATGGAAAAGGTACATACAATAAAGTTATTACTTCGATAACAGAAACTAGGCAAGGACCTCTGTCATGCGTCTAAATAGAATTATTAGCGTACTTGGATCTATGATTAGAGGTTATTTGAAACAAATATTATATCCACGACTTCAGTCCTTACCAAGAACTCTTTTATAGAAACTGCTTTTTTCTTTTGAATTTACTTAAATTTGTACGGGGGTGTGCCCACGAAATTTTTTTTCACCCTGCTCCAGAATTTTTCGCTCCAAATGATAACCGATTCTAGAAAATATTGGTTAAAAGTATACTCCAAAACATGAAAATTTGACCGAAAAACGACCCGATCTAGCAAAATATCCCCTTTTGGTATGTTTTGACAACCTGCTCTAGAAAAATTGCCCTATTTTGATACCCCGTGCAAGAAAACATTGGCGAAAACGATACCCTGGAAAACGGCACATCCCCGTCGGACAAATATACAAAGTACCCCCGGGCTTTTGACTTATTTACGGGCAGTAACCCCCGGAAATGCACAATAGGCCTTTCAGCTATTCTACGAAAGAGCCGGGATCGAGCGTTATTTTTATACATTTGTATGCGCGAGGTTCGATCGAGTGGTGTCAGAGCTTCCATTTTAAAAAAACTCTACAAAATGTAGCAAAATATTGTTCGATTCTGATTCTTTTCAGGATAGCTAGAAGGTCTATTAATGGTTTGCGACATCATGACGATTCCTTCCTTTCAGAACGCATTTAGCTCATCAACTGTTTTGAAACGAATGTCATTGCCCTGAGTACTTGGCACTTTAGTTAATTGACGATAAATTTCAGCAGATATTACCAACCATTATTATATGGCGTTCGAAAATACGGCTCCTCGGACCGGCAACGCAGCAATTCGATTGGTTCTTGATCGGTCCGTAAAAGCCGTATTTTTCGTTCGAAGCCGTATTGGACCGGGCGTTGCCTTAAAAATCAACAACAAGGGAGGAGCTTCTTGTGTAGGCTTAGGCCGTAAGAAGTGTCAGCCAAAGTTTAGCTTATTCATCGAAGATTTCTTTTCCGTAAACTTTGAAGACAAACTTGCAATTATACACGAAGAAAATGCCAATGTAAGTAGTTAACGTTGCAACGAGCAACTACAGTGATGCACAGGATCGAAGACACAACAGAAAAGTACGATACTATAAACAACGTTCTCAAAAGGTTCTGCCATATAATAAAGCCTTTATTAAACGATTACTCGATCCATGCTGGAAAATATTTGGACCTTAGTTCATTGTACGGACCTCACTGCGTTCGGTCCGTACGTCAAACTGCGGTCCAAATATTTTCCAGCATGGACCTCGTAATCGTTTAATAACCGCATAGTATTTCGTCATTTTGGACATCAGTCTGTTTTATTATTATTCAGTTTCTTTATAGTAGGCTTTTGAAAGTTGTATCTAGATTACAGCTAACTCATGCTTACTATTTTTGCTTTTAATTTTGCTTTTAAAAACATGGTAATATTTAGTATTTCTTCATTTCGTATGACAGTCATTCCTGTGAAACTTGGAATTATTGGTGTGGTGAATCGAAGCCAGCTAGACATAACGAATAAAAAGGTAACCTCTTTTTGATTGTATCCTAAAGAGTAGAGCGATCTTTTGTCACATGCAAATAAATGATAAAGTTGGTTTGCCTGTAGTACGTCATTAGGTACATGTAAGCAAGTAATTCTTTGAAGAATACGACTATGTACTAGACTAGATATAACATCAGTCAGCGAGTGCTGCCGATTAGTATTTGTGCCAAATGCGATTGCAGCGAGGTCAATTTTATAGAAATTAATTGAATGATTATCGCTAAGGAAACGAATATTATGTTTGAATTTACAGTTGGGTAATGGTTCAAAAGGTAAATGATTTAGATTATTGAGTTACTCTCCTCCGCCGGTTTCTAGTTCCCTAGTCCATGGCTCTTGGTTCCGTAGTTCTGTAGTCCATGGTTCCGTGGTCCGTAGTATTTAGTTCTGCATTGTCAGGAATAAACCGTTGTCGTCCATTGACGTGCATTATCTTTTGTTGGTGAACTTTTGTTGTTGTTTGTTGGATAAATGCTCACCAGCCGTGAGCCCGCGTGCCGCGAACCGCAGCCGTGAGCTGGCCCATCTACATAACCAGACAGACGGACAGCAGATAGGCTATCACACAGTGTTGTGTCTATATTACTAACGGCTTAGTGGGTGAGATCAACAGCTGAATTTGTTTGTTTGCCGCACTCATTCCTCTTGTCCCTTCTTGCCCTATCAGCTCGCTCTTCGTGTCCAAAAATCGACGGAATTGAAGCAATTTTTATGATCGGTGATATAGTCGAATGTTGATGATTCATAAAAAGTTTACCTTTTTTGGTTCACCCTGTGCTCTATTTACACCCTCGTTCATATTAATTGAATCACTGGTAATCTGATAACATTTTTGGCACGATAATGCTACGTGCAACTGCTCTGCCTATCTTGTCATCTGTAGTTACTTTAGATCCATTTTTCATGTAAATTCCAAATTTTGATGTTATTTTCGCAATTCTGCGTCATTGTGTTGTGACATCACAATCAATTTTATGGGAATCATTTGAAACAACAGGTCTCGTCAGCAATTTCATTAGGCCAGAAAAGATGGTACGAAGTTGCAATTTTTTACCAGTGGTTGAATTAATACGAACAAGGGTGTATTATATATCCCACCCATGATATGAGAAGCCGAAAAGTCCACTTTGTTTTATTCAGCTCTGTGTTTATCATGAATATGCTCGCTGTCACCAATGCTGTTCACTTTACATTGTTTTCTTTTATTTTCAGAGCATAAAAGATGCACTTGTAGACGAACAATCATTCTTTCAAAGACATTATCCAATCCTTTCAAGTAGAAATGGATCAAGGTATCTCACGCGAACACTAAACAAGGTAAAATGATTTATATTCTGTAAGGTAACGAAATATTCAGAAAAACCCTTCGTCAGAAACGCTATGGGATCATACACCATTTGCACCATATTTATCGAATGGGATACACCAATAGATCAGGGATGATAGCCGTTTTTGTCTGGTTGTTTTAAGTGCACGCATTTTTCTCTGCAAACCTTTACTTACTTTCTATTTGAGCAGAAGCCCGTGCCGTCATGCGGAAACATGTGATTCCAAGGCTCAATTGACCCTTTTCACAATGAAAATAGCTCTTTTGTAATACTTCTTGGTACATTCTTCCCCTTGATATGATGTGCTGCTAAATCCCAAAAGCGTGCATTGCTGGCAGCAATGTATGGAATAACAAGGACAGATTTTGTGACACAATAGCCTCGTAAAGACCGGGTTGGTTGAACCGAGAACATTTAGCACTGAGCATGGAAGCTCATCGTAGAGTTAATTCTAAAACACACTTTTCATTTCATGTTTTGAACGCCTATGGGTTACTGCACATCCCTTGATTCGGTCAGGTGGAGTGGGTTCGATACCCGGTAGGACCCCACCACTCGCGTGTCATCACAAGGGGTCGCGGACTCGATTAGGTCTGCTCTATTTCTGCGATCCCAGCGCTTGGCGCTGAGAAAACGCAACTTGACCTTCACCTTCACCAATTCATATACGTTGTTGCTTTGTCGTAACATTCAAGGAAATATCGTCTCTGTAATTTCAATTTTACGCAGTCGGTGTTGCAGAGTTGCTTTAAAATGACCGCAACGATCGATTGAAGCTCTTAAACTACCGGGTGTCCCAAAATGATGTATTATCGTTTGATTGCTTAAATGTCCACAACCGATGAACAAATTTTCAAAAACTGGTAAAACCACAACCAACATCTTACAGTACAATTTAGCCTTCAGGCAATCAAATAAAACAAAGTATTTGAAAATTGGTTCATTGGTTATGGACATTTAAGCAATCAAACAATAATACATCATTTTGGGACACCCGGTAGTGATATTAAATTTTCCTGTTTTGTTTTCTCATTGCAGTTATTGATGCATCACATCAGGAAATGTCTTCCAGAATTAAAGTCAAGAGTAAATGTCATGATTTCACAGTATCAGAATATGTTGAATTCTTATGGAGAACCAGTGACGGACAAAGTATGACATTTTAAACTTTCTTACCCGCTAAATCTTGGAGAGCTACTTCCTCAATTATCTCGCACATCTTTTGAGATTTTTGCCGGGCGATTGCATTGCAAATCTTAAAGTAAACAAACGGCGATTTGATTGATTGAATGATTGAATGATTGATTGATTGATTTTATTCTATATTCTTTACACAGGAAAATACTTGTTTCCAAACTGCTCTATTAGATAACAATGAATTAATTATTTCTAATCATAAAAGTTTCATGTAAGCACAAAGATTAAAAACAAGGAGTTGAATGAAAAGATTACTTGCTGGTATTATATGCAACTTTGAATCGAATCGATTTAAGCTGGACGCTGTCTTAACATCAGCGCTGAGGTTATTCCTTAACCATATTCCTCTATAATCAAAGCGCCGTTGGCCACTGGAAGTTTTCAGAGAGGCAGCTTGAGCTCTGTATTTGTATTACGAAGCTCTCGAGCGCTATTCTCTGACAACCTTTCAAACAGAATTTTTAAGGTAATTGGAAGCTTCCTTGTTAATTGACCTGTATAGATTGATATAGCGATCTAGTCTAAATATAGCACAAAACAATGAAATGTGCCACTTATTTTCCTATCGTTTTAGTCGATAGAAAGCATCAAGTTCAGTAGGTTATATTTGGATTGACTTGGCTTCCTAGCTAAGCTACTTTTAACTCCGTTGATTTACTTTAAGATATTCAAAGTCCCAAGCAATTTGGATCTTGCAGTGTTTACTGAATTTGTTTGGTTATTTCCAATTGATGAGACGAAGAAGGTTCAACTAACGATGTCTTGAATCCCCGTCGAGGATGCATCAAAGGTCTTTGTCACAACGAATTAAATTCTCGCGCCTTTTCCTTTAGAATATCTGCAATATTTACTTGAAAGAACAAGGGCAGATTTTGTAAGACAATAGCAACAGTTGCGTTTGATTGACACCACAATTCAAAGTGATTAGCGACTGCAGACAAAGGAAATTCTCTCAACCAGTAATTCAAAACAAACAAAGCCGCAAAGGTTTCTCCGAAACTAGTAGGGCAAAGACTCGCCTTGTGCAAGTGAAAGGTGGTTTTTAAGAGAAGTTACGTGCCTATAATGAAAGAAGAAGGGTAAATCTAAAGTTCTGCCTGGCGGATTTTGTTTATTTGATTCAGAAGCCGAGCAGAAGGCATTGTAATTCTCGCGCATTTAGTTCTTAAATGAAACGATTACAAAACTGCTCCTGAATCAAATAAACAAAATCCACCAGACGGAACTTTAGATTTACCCTTCTCCTTTCGTTATAAGCACTTAACTTCTTTTAAAAATCATCTTTCGCTTGCACAAGGCGAGAGTTTGCTCTACTAGTTTTGGGGAAACTTTTGCGGCTTTGTTTGTTTTGAATTACTGGTTGAGAGAATCTCCTTTGTCTGCAGTCGCTAATCGCTAATCGCTTTGAATTGAGGTGCCAATCAAATGTAACTGTTGCTATTGTATTACAAAATCTGCCCTTGTTACTTGAAAGGGGCTTGCTGCTGTGTCAACTCAATCTTTTGACCGATGATAATTTGTGTCGTTTCTCGTAGGGATCAATGATTCTTCAGTTAATTACGAAATTTGCTTCAACATATTGCGAAACAATTGAAGGAACTGTTAGAAATATCACAACTACGGAAATGTAAGTCCTGTGATTGATGTGTCATTGCTAACATGCTTAAACGGTGAATATCTGCACTACAGGGTGTCCAAAAAATTGTTCCCCGTTTGCATAAAGGTTTCGACAAAATGGCAAAAGATTCTCGCTAAGCTTTTATATGATATTGCTCTTCAGATGCAGAAATAAAGTTTGCTGTCGTCCCCGTAAAAATCCGTTGAAAGATGATGGAGCTATGACCTTCAGAAGACTAAATTTGCCTAATGACTGAAACCAGCGGTCGGCCATTTTGTCTTACTATTTTGCAGCGATAAATAGCTTCAGGTGAGGTAAGAAATAGTTTCTCTGAGGTCAGAAATGATGGAACTCTCTGACGATTATCGGAATTTTCACGAGAGCTATGACATTGGAGGCTGCTGTTTCGTTTCATACATGAAGCTAATTATCACCATCATGCAAAAGTTTGGCGAGAAGCTTTTGCCGTTTTGTCGTAATCTTCAGTCATATGAACGTCTACGAATGAGAACCTAGGCATTTAATCCGTGGGATTTAGTAAAAACTTTATGATTTATTGGGATTAGAAGCTATCACAATCTGGGTAGGGTTTTCTTACATGGCAATTAATTGATTTTTACGGCTTCATTACTTGAGCAGAGCTGGCCTTGCTAACCGGGCTGGCTCCGTATACAGGGATGAAATGTAGCTCGCGATTACATGGATTAATGTAACCCTTTGCTGCGAAGAAATTTTGGAGGAAAGGATCAATTGGCACTACTGTGGCTTTGTGCTTGCGCAGTTAAAACACTTTGGGAAACCAGCTCTGTTCCCGGCCCTACCAAGCGATTACATGAGAGTAACGTCATTACTTCATCCCTTCCAACAGGGTCAGCCCCCCAACTGTTAGGGCTGGCCCACTTTACATATATTTGTGCCTTCGATTTATTGAATATTTCTTATTGATAAAGGGTAACCGTTCAGCTTGGATAATAGCGCCAGCCCAGCTCATATAATCAGGTCATAAGTTTTATTAAGTTTCAAACCATATCTACCTTACCGAGCTTATTTTGGTCTTTTCAAATCTGGGTATCAGTGCTTAATTTTCTTAATGTATTAACAAAGTTTGTTAATTTTCTTGGCACTAATTTCTAAACTAGTAGACCAGGAAATGTTTCTTTATATTTTTTTTTTCTCCATTTTTCCATTTGTCGAAAAATTTACCGAACTAATTAACTTTCTATTTTATGTAGATGTGGAGGAGCTCGTATCTGCTACATTTTCCATGAAATTTTTGGTGCAACTTTGGATAAAATGAATTCATTGGGTGGTCTGACAACTAAGGATATTCTAACAGCTATCAGAAATGCTACTGTAAGTACTTTCCAGTTCTTATTCAACAATGATCTAAACGTTGAAGAAATTTTGCTGTTGAAATACAAATGTGAAAGTATTGTGACAATGAATACAGTAAAACCCGCATATACCGTAAAACCTCCATTAAGCCCCCGGGAGGCTTATTTAATTTCGGACACTCCAGAGGGGGGGGGCTGAAAAATAGGGGGAGGATTATTAGAGACGGGGGGCTTATTCGCAAAATCAAATGACAAGGATATCTATGATGATAGCTTGTCAGTTCTTTTACCCCATATTTTGTGGATTCAACATACAATTTTACGAGTCAAATTCATAAATTCGATACAGTTTATTCCAATGTAATTCAATAAAAATATGTTCGTTGCGTGTGGTACTATGTAATTGAACAGTAATATAATATATAAATGATTTAAGTACCAAAAATAGCTAAGATGTTTAAAACACGACGTTTCGAGCATGTACTCGTTATCAAGTCGTTGTCTTGATAACGAGTACATGCTCGAAACGTCGTGTTTTAAACATCTTAGCTATTTTTGGTACTTAAATCATTTATATATTATATTACAGTTTATTCCACACCATATTGAACATAACATGCAAACATGTTTATCTGAGTAAATGGAACATTTTTGGTAACTCATTCAATTTGATATAAGTGGGAGGTGGGCTTAATAGAGAGGGCGGCTCATTAAAAATTTTGGCTCAAAGGGGAGGGGTTTATTAGAAAGGGGGGTTTAATAGAGAGGGGGTGAAATAGAGCTTTATGGCAAGAACCTTCCTCGAATAAGAACATACAGCCGGAAATCTTCAATATTTAATTTTCTACATAAGATCCTTTTCTATTTGGTTTTCATAGGCTCTTTTTTTGAAGAACAAATGCCTTGATCTAGTTTTCAGCTATGACAATCCATGGAACGATTGGATAAAAGAAAGAAAATTGATGTTGCTGCTCGGTCATCTTTTAGGCCTAAACAAGTCTGATTCCACTGGTGGTCCATTCTCTATCATAGCATTTTTATTTTAAACAAATGTATTTCAAATACAGAAAACAAAGCAAAATCTTTGGAAAAAACTTTGATGACAAATCTAAGACTCTTATTTAAGATCCCACAGCCTCACTTCATGTATTTTATCCATTGCATAACAACCAAAGCTGCATGGTTTGAAAACTGCAGGTTCTTAAATGCGGGCTTTTACTTAGCCTGTGTGCAGACTCGACTGGTGTACATAAATCAAATTGAGTTGAATGGAAAATTTAAAATTCAGTCCCATATTCAATAAAAAGTTGGAACGGAGAAAATTGTCCATGCAAATTATGCCGCGTTTTTATTCCGAATTTAGGCTTTTTAGGATGAATATTATTAGATATCTACTTTTACTTTTACACTGTATACTTTTAATGATTTGTAAATATTTTATCCACTATTTTTCTTATGTAATATTTGTATTTTAATGTTTTAAAGTTGGAATAAATTAGCTAATTACTGTTAGCTATCTTTTGTCATTTATAATCCAACAATAAAGAAATTGATAATAATAATAATAATAATAATAATAATATTATGATAATATTATGATAATAATATTATGATAATATTATGATAATAATAATAATAATAATAGTAATATTATACGTTTTCTGGAAAGTATGACTGTAATTCCGAATACGTGGTTTATCTGTTGCAATGTGATCGTTGTAACAAAAAATATGTGGGGAGTACTAAGACAAAATTTCGGCAAAGATTTAATGTTTACAAGTCATACTTTAGGTCTTATTCACGCAAACATAACGAAGGCTCCCTTGACAGGGGGAAACCTATTCCACAGGCAAGCTTTTTTGCGCATTTTTTTGAAAACGGACACAACGGGGCATTTACGGTTGGGATAAAAATAATCGACGGGGCAGAGGATGTTTATTCACTTCGGAGAAAAGAACTTTACTGGCAGTATCGGCTTGGAACGTTCTCGCCAAATGGTCTCAATGAAAGAGCGGCAGATGTGGAATTAGACATGTTTGCGTGTGGAACAGCATAGATTTTACCATTACATCTGAAGGGTGTCAAGGGAGGCTGCGCTAACGCCAATTTTTGTGGTTCCCTCTGTAACTTCGTGCCTTTCTGCACGTGGTGGTAGGGTGGAATCCCCTATCGGGCTATCCTGGATTCAGCATTTGCTAAAATAGTTTAGCGGCTAGCGAATCCATGGAAAGTTACCTGGGGGAGCCACAGAAATAAGTTGGCACAGTCTCAAGTGGTTCATAAAGGCTGCCAGTTCCTCTTCACATTTCAATTAAACTACCAAAAGCTCAATGCACAGCTCTTAAATGGCAACATTTCTTAAGAATACAACGACAATGGTCTTTTGGGTATTGATTTTAGGCTGACTTATGTGTTTTTTTAGAACTTGTTTATGTATCATGTATTCAATTGTAAATTATATTTTATTTTAAAGTGTATGTATTGTGATGTAAATAATTGTTTACTATAAATACTTGGCTGCCCTGTAAATAGCTCACACTGACGAAGATTTTTATCGAAACGTTTGAGGCATTTAACAGTTGTGTTTTTATATTTATTTTCTGTTAACACATGATGGTGGTTTAGTTTATTATAATAATAATAATAATAATAATAATAATAATAATAATAATTTTCTATTCAAATCGATTCGATTTCTGTAAACCAGTCGGGTACACAGGCTAGCTTTTATTGTATTTCTTTCTTTCGGCAGGACTAGGTTATTAAAGATTTTTTTCACGTTGCTCTCGAAATCTTTAAAAAGAAGTGACCTTGCAGAGAATTTAAATATTCATTGCCCCCACAGAGGTCAAACAAACCTCTAAACTAATCAAAGCAAATCTTGGCGGTGCAACTATTTAAAGAAATAGAATTCAGACCATCTTGAAATGTTTTGTTTAGTCCTTCACCGGTTTCTTCGAGTAGGTTTGGTACAGTAAAAACCCGCACATAAGAACCTTCATCTATTAAGAACCTACAGCCTGAAATAATGTATTTTGTACCCAATAAATAAGAAAAATTTCCGGCTGATGTCTTAACTAGGTTCTTAATAAAGCGTTTCATTTATTCATTGGAAAATAAAATGCAACTTTTTGCCCATCAACCTCCTTCATGGACTCCAAAAAATTACTTACAGAACTGTGATAGGCAGGGCCTGCAAGCAAACTGGGTAAGCTTGGGTTGAAGTGGATAGGGCCAAGAATGTAAATGAGTTTGGTTAAGATTTAGATTCACACTTTTCCCTGTGTTAAGAAGAACTGTAATCCATATAATCCATATAATGTAATCCATATAATCCGTATAAAGAAGAACAAGAAGAACACCCTGATTACTGGATGTGCCTCATTGCATAAGAACCTAAACAGGCTGAGTTCAAAATCTTAGGTTCTTATGTGCGGGTTTTTACTGTATTTATAACGAATTTTGAATCGTTGCTGTCTCTCTTCTTTGCTGTAAAGTTACCTGACAGTCATAAGGGCAATTTTCACGGTGTAGCTTTCCCAGAGGAGATTCATCTCAGAATAATCAATATTTTATTGTGCAAATTTTGCCAACCTCCGAAGGATCTGAGACGAATAAAGCATTTCGACCCGAACCACAGGAGGCCCAATCGCTTATTATGGCGGACTAGCTCAACTAAGGCAGTTTACGTTAAATAAGGGAACAGTTTTTAATAGAAGCAAGGATAAAGACAATATATATTATTAGAAAGATACTTTTTTTTACGAAATTGTTAAACAATTTTTGGATTTTAATTATTATATCTCCAGTTGCACTAGGTTTAGTTAGATGGCAGGCCCACATCAGCTATTAGCTGCCCATTTCTGGCCTGCCTGAACAAATGAAAATGTATTAATGTATGTATGTATGTACGCTGCTGCTGTTTCCGAACTGCAAAGTTCTTGTTCTTTGAATTGAAGAAAAGTGAAATCCATACCGTAAATGGTTGATTGTTTATCTAACATCGGCTGTTCAATTCAATTCCATTCCTCCGTTGCTGTTTTTGTACTGCAATGACGCAATATTTTAGGCTGTGTATGTTGTGCAGCATGTATATAATGAAATAATATAGTCCTTGTTGTTTTGTAATATACATGCTGCACGGCATACGGAACCTGTGATTTTGCCTCATGAAGGGAGACTTTCAGGTATCATTGGGCTGACTTTTCCTTTCCTCTTCCAAAAAGCCCGACCTTCTTGTAAATCGCAGTTTTAATGACTTGATTTTGTCAACCCATCCCCCTTTTCAGCTGGTTGTACAATAATCCTGATGAACAGATGCAAAACTGTTTTCAGAAGATCATTTACCTCTGATCCTTTCTCCGAACGATTCATTGCCTTCTGCTGAATTATTTATATTTTATAACTCGCATTTCAGGGCCCAAGACCTGCACTGTTTGTTCCAGAAATCTCATTCGAATTATTAGTAAAAAGGCAAATACAGAGACTTGAAGAACCAAGTTTAAGATGTGTGGAACTCGTACACGAAGAAATGCAAAGGATAATTCAACATTCGCTACAGCAAGTACGATTGATTTTGTCATCATCTTCGTCATGGGTTTATGGCCATTTTGTGTGAATTGAAATGAGAATGAAATGTTATTTGCTCCTTGTAAAAGTGTCCTCACCTTTTACTAGTTTTCCCTGGTCGTTGCTCCATGTGTTTTGTCTTGAATAAAATCTTGAATAGTTTTCCTTATAATGTGCTTCAAATGCTTGATCAACATTTTTTCAAGTTGAAAAACTTGCTACTTTGTTCCCTCGAGGGAGTTTTTTCAATCTGTACGTCCTGTTTTGTAGCAGGGCAGAGCTTCTTCCTCCATATCATTGGCTAAAAAGATTCACATAAAGTTAACTTCAGAACTTCGTAAATTAGATGCTGTTGATAGGATAATCATTAAGGGCCATAAATTTAGTTTGATGTTTGGTGCAGCACCCAAAAAACCAGAGTTCAATATTGATTGAATTTTCGAATTTAGGAGATTTTCAAATCACCCGTTATTAATCTGTATAATTCTCCTCTCGATCTTGATTATAGCTGATAGAAATCCGACGTTTCCCGAAGTTAAATGACAAGGTGATTGACGTAGTGAGCACACTGCTGCAAAGTCGATTAGGACCAACTAATGTAATGGTAAGTATCTTAGGGGCAGTCATAAATAATTGCAGGGACCCGGGTGGAAGCAAATGAGGAGGGGTCTGAAAATTTTTAGGGTAAATATATTGGGGTCTGAAACTTTTAGAGGAATTTATGCTGGGGTCTGAAAATAAATGTACTAAATTTTTAGATGTTTTCGAAAAAAATTCAACTTTGTACTTGTAGATTTTAGCGAAACTATTTATTAATTTTCTCAAAAAGTTAGACATCAATGTTTTTTGTCTGTTAAGCTCTTTCTTCTTTTCTTCAATTGAATTCTTCTGTGTTTGGTTTGATGCTTTTGTGACAGTCTAGTTCTTTTGAAGTCGTTGTGTGCTGTCAGGGGTCTAACTATGTTTGGGCAAATTTTCAAAATGCTTCCACCCCCCTCCCTGTTATTAAAAATGACAGCTCCCTGAGAGTAAATGTAGCTGTTTTATTTCCTGAAGGATTTCTGCAGCAAAACTACGCCTGCAAGGGACACTTACAGAGTCCGGCCTTCCATTTGGTTTCAGACAGTTACTCCTGGAAAGGTTTTGAAAAACTTACTTTAATTAACGAAAAATGATTATGCTTGGAAAATTTTGCTTTGAGGAGACATTTAACACAAATTTACAAGTTCCGTACTGCAAAAAGACTTTTCAAATAGACCTTTGAGCTATTCTCCAAAAGAGCCTGGATCGAACGATATTTTTATACATTTTCACACGAGAGGTTCGATTGAGTGGCGTTAGAGCTTCTATCTCTTTTGTGCACATTCGAAAATTCTACAAAAAGTATCAAAATATCGTTCGATTCAGATTCTATTTGAGAATAGCTAAAAGGTCTATTTGAAAAGTCTTTTTGTTGTACGGAACTTGTAAATTTGTGTTAAATGTAGATGTCTTGATGCAACGCGTTATATTAAGTTGTGTAAGGAATTTCTCGATTGTTGTAAATTATAGTTTGAGGCAAGATGAGCAAAAACTCTGTAAGGTTTCTGACACTTGTAGGATCAAACCATGACATGCGCCGCTCAATATGGTTCTTCTGTGAATGGTCATTCAATAGATCTACAGTATTACCCCGCCACTAAGAAACTCATTTTGTAAAACCAGGCTGTTTGGTTTCTTATAAATATCATATAAATGTTATATCAAACCAAATGTTGGACAGTGACCATGGTGCCATCTGGCAGGCTGCAGTTTCTTACAAGTCAGTTTCTTAGTGGCGGGGCAATGCTTTATCTTGAATGGCACTTTCAAGTTGATGACATGGGAAAAACCTTGACCGCTTTCCCAGTCATCTTTGATTTCCAACGCGCATGGTTGTTTCGGAAGCTCACCATTGGTCTTTTTGACTGTTCAAAAAATGTTTGATTGAGCTTAAAGGGGCTGTACGAGCTAAACTTCGAAAAATCCATGACTTTCTCTCCCTAATGCAGGCAAGTAGCAGCAGATACATTGAAAGTGAAGGTGTTTTCTACATGTTTGAACCCCGTAGAATTTGCCAGTGCAATCAGATTTTTTATGCCATCAATGATTATAAAGATACAGCTGGATTCTGAGCTAGAAGTTTCAGATGTGTTTAGCCTAAACACACGAAAGGCAACAGGCAGGCTAAAGAAATAGTACGCCACGCGCCAATTAGAGAGGAATTTCTCATTGTTACGGGAACATGGAAGGGAACGTCATGTGAGAAGCTGTACGCAGAGCTTGGTTGGGAGTCACTGAGTTTCCGAAGATGGAGTAGACGCCTTACGTTGTTTTACAAAATGATAAATAATCTGATGCCTGAATATACAATAGATCCAATCCCACAGCTTCAGCAGTCACAGTACCCTCTTCGCAATCAGGATGTCGTTGGACGAATAAGGGCAAGGACAGAAAAATTCAAATCTAGCTTTTATCCAAATTTCCTGTCTGAGTGGAATGAACTATGTCCGGAAATTAGAATTTCACCATCAGTTGCTATCTTCAAGAAAAAGTTGCTTTCAAAAATTCGCCCCCCTACTAAATCTGTCTTTGGAATCCATGACCCAACAGGCTTATCTTATCTTACTCAACTTAGAGTGGGTCTTAGCGAATTAAGCCTTCACAAATTTAAGCACAATTTTAGGGACACCATAAATCCAATGTGCCCTACAATTCAATTCAATTCAATTCAAACTTTATTCATAAGAAATACATGATACATAATACAATGTATTGTAAAACTTATACGACTCAGAAAAAGCAAAGCTTATCTAGTCGACTCACTAACGATGGTATTGAGAGCACGGAGCACTTTTTGTTGCTTTGCCCCTCGTTTGAGGATCAGCGTCGAGACCTTCTCGCTGGAGTTTTTGCATTACTACGACCATTCGGATATATCGACCTTTCAAATGAAGTTTTGACGCAGCTTTTATTGTATGGTGATAAAGACCTCCCAAATGACGTCAACAGAAATATACTCGATTTGACTCTACAATACATCCACACAAGCGGTCGATTCAATTAAGATCACAGAAATCTAGCTAAATGCAACTCAACCACCATACCAAATCCATATTTGTAATGTCTCCTGTTCGCCGAGCCCCGTTCCTCTATTCTTTTGTTCTTTTGTTTGTAAGTAGCTTTTCGTAACAACACCCTTTAGCTATTCTACAAAAGAGCCTGGATTGAGCGTCTTTCTTATACATTTCATACGCGACTTTCGATCGATTGAGTGGTGATAAAGCTTCTATCACTATTGCGTACATTCGAAAATTCCATTTGCAAAATATCGTTCAATTCTAATTCTTTTCTAAATAGCTAGGGGGCCTCTTATATATTTAGTTGTATTTTAGTTTATCTCCTTCATGTGATGGCCCTGGGGTAGTTATGATCTTTTGCTCCCCTTGGTATCGTTTCTGTAGTATTGTATGGTAGCTCGTTTGTAATCTTAGGTAATTCGTAAATTGTAAATTTTTAAAATTGAATTTATACCGGGTGCGCCAAAATAAACTATGCACTTTTGGCAGGCCACGATAAATCGTACACTGGACCGATTTTGAAGATATATCACTTAATCTTTAGCAGAAAGCCTAAATTAGATTTTAAGATCTTTTGCAAATTTTTCCGTTTTCAATTTTTGGACCTACAGGCGACTTTCTTAAAATTTTCGTTTTCGAAAACACTGAAAACGATCAAAAAACGTTGATCAAATTTTCTAAAGACTCATCATGAATGGACAAAGAGAAAATGTTTTCAGCGTGATTTGGGGATTTGGAAATTTTCTGCACGAGTGTTATTTCAAATATTGGCTTGTGGCGAAATTCTGTAGTAGTTGCAATAAAGTGCCGCCCTAAAAGCCGTCACAAAAGCAAAAATGTAACAAAACTCCATGCTTGCTTGCCCCATGACTTGTCCTCGCTTGTCTTTTAACCCCCTTGATACAGGAACAGCCTGCAGCAAAGCATACATTCAATGACATTACAAAAGAAAAGACATTTCTTTATATTCTTGAAAATATTATTACATTTCTCACAAGATGGTACGAACTCTCGCACAGCAGCTTACAATTAGTCGATTTCTAAATCCCAAATCACCACGAACAAGTTTTCTCTTTGTCCATTCATGTCGATTCTTTAGAAAGCTTGATCGACGTTTTTTAATCTTTTTCAGTGTTTTCGAAAACAAAAATTTTAGGAAACTCGCTTGTAGCTCTAAAAACTGAAAACAGAAAAATTTGCAAAAAATCCTAGAATCTAATTCAGGCCTTCTACTAAAGATCAAGTCATAAATCTTCAAAATCGGTCTTGTGTACGATTTATCGTAGCCTGCCAAAAGTGCATAGTTTATTTTGGCGCACCCGGTAGAAAAAAAATTTCTCATTGGATTTGTTGATATTGCCAAGCAGATTTTTATCTTTGTTTACAAAAATCTTGTACAATTTCCCATCTCTCATGCACTTTCAAACCTCATCATTCCTTTATTTGTCAACGATCTTTTGATTCCAGGTTGAAAATTTAGTTTCAATTGAGCTCTCATACATCAATACTAATCATCCCGATTTCACTGATGGTGCCTCTGTGGTGTCGGCCATGCTCTCCTCAAATGATCCCGTAAGTATCATAAATCCTTTTAGCATTTGCTTTGGGGGCTGCAAATTCAACTTTTAAAATATCTTCTTTCTTGAATTATTTGTTCTCTTCTCTCTCATGGTTTTACACTGATATCTGTCAATTTGTTGCATTGTAATCCAGCTGCTTATGCATAAGTCCATATACTATGTACGTATATATTGACAGATTCTGGGAGTTTGCTTTATAATCTTGTACTTGGTTCCTTTTGTCTTGCATTATTATCTCTAAATTTCAGAATCGTCGGCGGAAACCGAATGGTCAGGCAGATACAGCATCAATTCAAGGTAGCCTAGAGGTATGAATGGGTCGTTCCCTTCTATTATTGCTTGTGAAATTGTATGACTTCCTCCGTTTTTCAAGCAGGTATTTCTCGAGTTATTGTCGATTTGATACAACCGCTCTGAGAAAAACAGTTTTTTCAGACTTGTAATTAAGATAGCCGAAACTAGCTGTTGCTCTTTCCTTATTATCCTAGTGGATTTTTCCTCGCGCCTTTAAAGCAAATGATATCGTTTCGGTCAACAGAGACTCACGATATTTACGCTGAGTGAGAAACTTGACCCTGTTGGAATCTTCGCCTTAAAGAGCTTATCACGGCAGTCAGATTGCAAAATTCGACGAATGTCCGCAGACTTCAACAAAGCGTTCAACAATTAGCTGACAGATTCTTGCTAAAAATCTGTAGCATTTTATGTGCCAGAAGGAAAAATTACTTCCATTCCTAGCTAGCTTTATTCTCTATTCCAAGACTTCAAATGTTATTTTCCTGCTCTATAAGAATGCTTTCTTTGATTTTTTGAAGAGTAGAAGTCAGTTTTTTTGCTTTAGTATCATTAACCAATCTCATTTATGTGCAAGTATTTTCAGTCATCGACTGTGCAAAGTACAGTAAAAACCCGCGTATAAGAACCTACAATTTTGCAAGTCAGCCTAACTAGGTTCTAATGTTTTGGGTATTTAGTGGAAAATGAGGCTGCTCAGTTTCTTAAATTGTTTCTTATTTTATTCATGGTTTTCAGGAATTTTTTTTCTTCAGATTCAAACTTCAGGCCTATTATTTACTGTCAGTTCACATTAGTTGAGTTCATGAGATATATTCCCCGACAGAAATTTGTGGAAGAATCAGAAATGTTTATATAATCCAGAGAAAATCTTTCAAAAGCTTCCCATCAGGTAATATAAACATTTTTTATTCTTCCACAAATTTCTGTTGTGAATAAGACCCCCCATGCTCTCTAAAAATAATAACCTATTTCAAATTCCAGGCTGAATGGGTTCTTATATAATTGGGGTTTAATTGCAAAATTTCAGCTTGTAGGTTCTTAATCCACTTGGTTCATATACGCGGGTTTTTACTGTATTAAATAAGGGATACTCCCTCCTCAAATAGTCTACCTACTGAGAGAGCCCCTCCTTCAAGAAAGTTCCCACCATTTAAATTCCTGCCTTGCTGTTCCTTATAGTCATTGCGTGCAACTTTTAATTTATGTATCATTCTCCAGCCAGTTAGTGAGTTCCTTCTGTAGATATTGTTTTAATATGAATAAACGTAAACTGAACTAAACTGAAATTTACAGCATGATTTTTATCTTTGTAACCGTTTTGACCGATTTCAACTACATCTTGTACAATGGACATTTTTACTGGCTTGAAAAGAGGTTTGGATCGAGCGTCCAAATCTGGTAAAGTTTGGGAAGGAAAAGGAAAGCACGACCTCCGTTCTCAGTGGATACACTGTTAGCTGTGGTATGAAGTTGCTTCGGATCGCAACACTTTTCAGAGAGTTTGTTATCAACTACTTTGCGCAAAGTGAGCTAGCAATGGTTTACCTTGCACACAGGCAAGTGTTATTGGTCTTTTTGCTTTGTTTTGCGTTATTTTCATTCATTTTTAGCTGATTTTTCTTTCATTTTAATATCAAAGGTTGAAAACAACAAACCTCAATTGGCACAGTCGCAAAATGAAGTCCTTGTATGCTTGCATTATGTTTTGAAACTGTTACACGACGAAATCAGCTAACGATGAATGAAAATAATGAAAAACAAGGCCAGAAGGCAAATAAAATTTTCCAATTCATAAACTGAACCATTCGGAAGTCAATTTGAGCAAAGTTTCCGTTGATTAAGTCTCTAAAAAATGAGACCCGAAGGAACTTCTTACCACAGCTAGCAGGTATCTGCCAAGAACGGGGGTCATGCTTTCGTCATTTTTCTCAAAGTTTACCAGATTTGGACGCTTGATCCAAACTGCTTTCTTACCAAGTACAAAGGTCTACTATTCGGTATTTCAGGCACAGGAAAGGGTAATCGAGAGTCGAGAACAAACTCCAACTCATAACACAAATAGTGGATTTTTGTCATGGATGCCAGGGAAACAAGGCACTCGCAATTATGAAAGTTCACTACCGATGGATAATATGGAGCTTGCTGCTAAAAATATTCCTGATGTAAGATTTTCCCATTTTCGAATTTATGTTGCCTTTCAATTTTTCTTATTCGTAAGCTCATTATTCAGCCATTAATTTGATATACTTTAAGGAAAGAAACTCTCGCGGGAAGAATATTTCACGTTTCTCGCGATTTCGGATGAAATTCGCGAAAGTTTATCCCTTGAAATTTCCAAAAATGTGAAATTCGCGAAAGTTTATTCCCGCGAAATTTCCAAAAATGTACAATTCGCGAAATTTTATTCTTGCGAAATGTTCTAAACTATCAAATTTGCGAATTCTTATTTCCTGCGAATTGTAAAATTTTTCCAAAACACGAAAGCTTATTTCCGCGAAATTTGCCATTTTGGCCGATTCGTGAAAGTTACGCGTTTTTTCCAACTTGCGAAAGTTTCTTCCCGCGAAAATCTCTTCCCTTAAAGTCAAAGTATCACTGTATTTTGTAAACGATTATTCTGTGAACAGGTCTTATCTGGAAGCTGCGAAGGAGGAAAAAGAGAGGGAAGGGCATGTGGGAATGGGCTGCATTTTCGAATTCCACATACCTGATTTGACGTGCACAGCTTTCTTTGTCATTTTCCTCGAAATTGATAGTCAGAAATCCCACAATAATATATATCTATCTTCCTCCTTTCCTTGTCACTTTGAAACCTTGATTCTCGATTGGTTTAACTATCTTGTTCTTTGTTCGGTATTTGTATGTTGTATTAATTTTAGGTGCGTTATTGTTATTATTGTAGTTTAGACCATTGTTTGTATTGGTTTTTTTATGATAAATTGTATGTGGAGAATTTAAAATATGAAACTGAACTGAAAACTGAAGCCTGTCCACAAGCTAGTGAATGATCATCATCACTAAACGGTTGGATCGTTGAGACGATCTGCCGTGGCACCTCTGCAGAATACCGGGTGCACCAAAATAAACTATGCACGTTTGGCAGTCCACAATAAATCGTGCACAGGTCCGATTTTGGAAATTTATGACTTAATCGTTAGCAGAAAGCCTGAATTAGATACTGGGATTTTTGCAAATTTTTTCATTTTCAGTTTTTAGAGCAAGAAGCGAGTTTCCTAAAATGTTAGTTTTCGAAAAAGACTGAACACGATGAAAAAACATCGATCAAGTTTTCCAAAGAATCGACATGAATGGGCAAAGCGAGAACTTGTTCGTGGTGATTTGGGATTTAAAAATCGACCAATTGAAATCTGCTGTACGAGAATTCGTACTAAACCCCCAAATCCCCCTGAAAACGTTTTCTCTTTGTTCATTCATGTTGAATCTTTCAAAATTTGATCGACGTTTTTTGATCGTTTTCAATGTTTTCGAAAACAAACATTTTAAGAAACTCGCTTCTGGCTAACGATTAAGTCATAAATCTTCAAAATCGGTTCAGTGTACGATCTATTGTGGCCTGCCAAACGTGCATAGTTTATTTTGGCGCACCCAGTATTCTCCAACCAACTGTCCCTCTCTTGTGTTGTTCTAACTACACTAGCAACACTGAGTCCCGCAATGTTCTTTATATTGTCTTCGAAACTCATTTTGGGCCTTCCACGTTTGCGTTTTCCGTATACCATTCCAGTCAGAAGATCGTAACCACATGTCCCTCGAAAGAGAGCTTCTGTTTGTCGATGTCAGACATGGTTTTCTTCCGATTTGCTGATAACCATTCGTTTGTACGCCTATCTACTCAGCTATGCAGAGGAGCCGGCGATAACCCCATAGTTCAAAAGTTTGACTTATTTCACGGTCACTCTCTTTGGTGACCCAGCATTCTGCTCCGTGTGTTGCTAGGTATTGCTTTACTGTTATGAAAATACTGGTTGAGCCAGAAAAAATGTTCCAGCTTCAAAATTGATAGCGCCAGTTGTACTTGATAGATTTGTATGATTCAATGAATGATTTGAATGAATCATTAAATCTAATGTTTTAGGCCTTTACTTGCCTAAGTCTTCTCCGCATCAAATACCAAAATAGTGACCACTGCGAATGAGAGGGAGAAAGTGGAAACTAATGGGTTAGCCAGACAAATTTTCCGGCTTTGAAAATTCTCCCGCTTTCTTTTTTCTCCTTCCTTCACAGAGGCATCCCTCCCCTCCTACGCAGGGGTAACTTCTTAGGTGGCGGTGTTTTTGGTATAAACACGGGAGAGACTTGGGCAAGTCCAGCCTTTTACAGCCAGTTTTCGCAGCCAAGACATTTTCATAAAATCGAATTTGACTATATTTCCAGTGCTCATAAAAATGCGAAAAAGATTACCATGATAGTTCAAGCTTTCGGCTATCCAGTAGAATTTGATTCATTCCAATTCATGAAGTACACTTGGTGCCATGAATTCTTAAAAGTTGGACCTTTTTTTTTTGGCTCACCTGGTACAAGTTCTGGATCATTTTCATACCTGAAGATGACATTTTGATGTGTCGTTGTTCATCATTTCTATTCATTTTGTAGAGTCAAAAGCAACGAGAACTCTCATCGAGAGAACAACTGGACTCGGAACTGATTCGTAAGTGAAATCGATTTTCTTTTCTCTGATATGAATCACAATTTCGATGTGACATGATATGGAATTAGATACGTATTGGGTTACCCAATTTTTCCAAAGATTATCAATACTTGATTGGCCGATCCTTATATTTCCTTTTTGTGTATTTGTATGTTAGTCTTATGACTTTTCGTCCCTTGTTTCACTGCATTCATTGATTTGCTGATATCACTTAGTCAATATCATTACTCTTATAAAGTGGGCCCTAAGCTAGCGGGAGTTCTCGTGCGCTCAACAAAATCGCTTCAAAGTCTGGTTTAAAGATCTTCGACATTGAAACGCAAACTTTCATTAAAAAGAATAATATTTTCCTGACCTACTAATCGCGAAATATATACCTTTCAAGCAGTACTCTTCCTTTGTAGAAACAAAGTAGATCCATCGCAACTACGAGAATTCTAGGCCGTATCAACCGTCTTTTTGTATGTAACAACAACAACTGTCTAGATAGCGCCTCCTTATTGGTAGAAAACGAAATTCTAGCAATTGGATTGGTCAATATGGAACCACTTTATGCGGGCCTACAGGGGGCCCACTATGTAGAGTACTGGTATGAGTCCCTTTGACCAAATGATATAAATGGATGATTGTTATTTTATTCTTTTGGGGGAGAGACGACGAAATTATAGCATGAAAAGACATCTTCCAGCGCTAGCACTTTACAAAATGATAAGTCTGAACCATAATGCATTTATTAGAAAGATTCTTATGAAGTTTTGATTTTTTGCCAGTTTCATTGATTGTGTTGGTTGAGGATTCAACGGTATTTGCCTGGCATTGCATACGAGGTCTCTTTGAAATTCACAAGAAATGTGACCATAATTAGATAATTTCATGGGACTCTTAGCAACAAATATGCTGACGATGTTTTTCTTTTTTCATTAATTTCACGTGTCTATTCCACAGAAAGACTGATCAAGTCATATTTCAATATAATTCGAAAGAATATTCAAGATAGGTAAGTATTTCTTTCCTTTCAATTTGTTTCATTTTTACATATGAAATGTTACGAAATTCCAGAATATATTGTGCCGTAGAGGGCGGCAAACACTACAAATAATCATCTAGCCAGCTAGTGTGGATATGAAATGCTACGAAATTCCAGAATATATTGTGCCGTAGAGGGCGGCAAACACTACAAATAATCATCTAGCCAGCTAGTGTGGATATGAAATGCTACGAAATTCCAGAACATATTGTGCCGTAGAGAGCGGCAAACACTACAAATGATCATCTAGCCAGCTAGTGTGGATATGAAATGCTACGAAATTCCAGAACATATTGTGCCGTAGAGAGCGGCAAACACTACAAATGATCATCTAGCCAGCTAGTGTGGATATGAAATGCTACGAAATTCCAGAATATATTGTGCCGTAGAGGGCGGCAAACACTACAAATAATCATCTAGCCAGCTAGTGTGGATATGAAATGCTACGAAATTCCAGAATATATTGTGCCGTAGAGGGCGGCAAACACTACAAATAATCATCTAGCCAGCTAGTGTGGATCTGAAATGCTACGAAATTCCAGAATATATTGTGCCGTAGAGGGCGGCAAACACTACAAATAATCATCTAGCCAGCTAGTGTGGATATGAAATGCTACGAAATTCCAGAATATATTGTGCCGTAGAGGGCGGCAAACACTACAAATAATCATCTAGCCAGCTAGTGTGGATATAAAATGCTACGAAATTCCAGAACATATTGTGCCGTAGAGAGCGGCAAACACTACAAATAATCATCTAGCCAGCTAGTGTGGATATGAAATGCTACGAAATTCCAGAACATATTGTGCCGTAGAGGGCGGCAAACACTACAAATAATCATCTAGCCAGCTAGTGTGGATATGAAATGCTACGAAATTCCAGAACATATTGTGCCGTAGAGGGCGGCAAACACTACAAATGATCATCTAGCCAGCTAGTGTGGATTTTAATAAAACTTGCAGAAAAAAATCAACAAGTAACTCGTGAATCATGCTACAGATCGGTTTCACCCAATCTCAGGGCTCATCGGTGCAGCTAGATAAAATGATTTTCTTTCTTCGATGCTTAACCTTGGTCACTGTGAGATGGAGACAGCCCCCATGCGTTCTCTAAGATACGGACCTGGGGGCTCGGTCAACAACGCGTTATCATAGACTGTGACTTGCCTTTCAAAGACACATGTGTTACCGCTTAAGGGTCCATCGACATTCGATTTTCATATTTTTAGCGCCATTTGGCCTCTTTCATTCATTCATTTCATTTCATTCATTTTCATTTTTTATTTTATTTAGGCACGGTAGCCCCGTCAATCCATAAGAACTGCTTTTCAGGGGGCCGTGGCAAAACATTTACTAATTTAAAAGATCACCATATAATAATTAACAAAAAAAAAAAGAATTCTCCTTATGGCTAGTTTTTGATTCTTCTTGGCAAGGGAGATGAATAAAGAAAGTCAGCAGTCAGTAGTCAGCTTGCTGCATTGGGATGTGAAAGAATAAAGGTCTTGCCAGATCTGCATTTAATTTTTTTTTTCAAAAGAAACTTGAGACCTTGACAGAAAGCAAGGTCTTAAATCTTGGCAGAAAGCAAAGTCTTACAACAACTAGGCCTAGGCTACCGGGAGCCCGTCTCAAAGGTCGTCTCCATATGCATTGAAAGTGAGGATGATGCTTTTGAATCGTGAGAAGGTATAACCTTTGAATACTTCAGAATTACGACAAACAAACATTGCTATAAATTTGAAATTGAGTCTTTCACTACGTAGACTTTTCTTCCTTTCATAGCTGCCCAGGATCAAACCCTATCCCCCCCCCCTATTGATGGCCAAATGTCGCTAGAAATATGAACATTGAATGCCGACGGCTCCTAACTGCAATGACTCTCAATTTATATCATTTTTTCTGTTTTCAGTGTCCCAAAAGCGATTATGTGCTTCCTAGTCAATCATATTAAAGAACGTATGCAGAGTGAATTGGTGTCAAAACTGTACAAGGTAAGCTAGTGCTTTAATGCAACAACAACTCCCTTTGAAAGTCAAACAGCGCAATCTTGATGTCAACAGTGAGAAAATAGGACGATCTTGGTTGGTCCAGATGGCAACATATCATCATCATATCAAATTATTTAAACACAAAATCCCTTCAGCTGAATTAAATACAAATCAAAGTTATGATACAGTAATTACAGTATAATATTTACAAGAAGAAAAGAAAGTTCAAAACTGTTCTAGGGGCCTATTTGCTGCTCTTCCAGGGAGTCGTGTTTCAAGTTTGCTTCAGCTCTTAAGGTGAGTTTTTAGATTTCTTTTGAACTGTGGCAAGGTTGGCAGCTCCCTGATGGTAATAGGGATGCTGTTCCATGCAGTAAGAGCTGAATAATGAAAGCCTTTTTTCACATATTCGAGGTTGTATCTTGGAATTTGGATATTCCTGCAGTTTCTCGTACTATAGTTTGAATGCAAGGATATCTGGGGGAATTTATCCCAAAGGCTCTCTGGACACATCCTGCTCATAATCTTATACGTCATGGCTGATCGATCGAATTTAATTAGTTGTTCTACATCGAGCCAATTGTAAGACCAATTATCTTTAATCCTAGCCCTCTCAATTATTGTTCGGGCTCGGTCCTGTAGATTTTGCAGGATTTTTATTTTAGAACTAGGAATGCTTCCCCAAATAACATTTGCATACCGCAAATGACTTTCTATGAGGGCCCGGTATACACTATCTAGTTGTTTTTGTGGCACAAGGTTTTTCAGTTTTTCAGTTTTTAACGATGAATGGAAACATGTAAAATACCTAGGAAACATAGTTGTTAACTTGCATAGGTTCCAAATTTTTAGATCGGCATAAAAAGGTGGGTGTAAAATTCTGACTTTTTTCTTCTAACTGAATGGCTCAAAAGAAACTTTAGCTACCTGTCGATAATTCTATGGTTGGACTTTTCAGAAACCTTCAATATCTTTTCAAATTACAGCATATGCTATAGTTTAGCTTATTTGAAGATGTGACGTCATCAAATTTCTAAATCATAAACCAGAAGAGTGAAAGACTTTTGCTTGTTACCATATTGTAGACATCCATAAACTATGGTTTTCTTGGAAATTATTTCATGTTGTGTCAAACGGTTTAGAAATTACGATGGTTTTAAGTTTTTTTGAAAATTTTTCTTGAATTCTTGAAAAGAAAATAAGCACTATTATTTTGAAAATATTGAAGATTTCAGAAATTTCCAACGGCAGAATCATAGCAAAAGAGCTAAAGTTTCTTTGAAGCCATTCAGTTCAAAGAAATAGGTCATTAAATTTTACACCAGCCTTTTTAAAGATTTGGGACCTATGTTGTAGTTAACTATGAAAGAATTCTCTGCAGCAGAAAGACATCCGTAGATCTAAAAATAAGAATATTTAATCCATTTTTATATCCAACGCTGCTCTACAACAATTATGGGCCTTTTCATCCTCCTAAGAAAATAACACGTGCTAACACTCGTTAAAGTCATTGCTGTAAAAGCAGAAATATTTGGAAAATTTGGTCGTGATTTTAGGCCTGTCTTGAAGGTTTTCTTGTAAGGGCTTTCTGTAGAAAATCCCCAATAATTTCAGAACAGAGTTGCCGATTTCAGTCAGCTACATTTAAAATAGATTTGAATATATTGCGCCGACATAAACTATGCACTTTTGGCAGTGCACGATTAATCGTACACTGGACCGATTTTAAAGATTTATGACTTAATCTTTAGCGAAAGGTCTGAATTAGATTCTAGGATTGTTTGCAAATTTGCTTGTTTTCACTCTGTAGAGCTAGTCTATCTATAAGCGAGTTTCTTAAAATTTTCGTTTTCGAAAACACGGTCAAAAAACGTCGATCATATTTCCTAAAGACTTGGCATGAATGGACAAACAGAAAACTACTTTCGGGGTGATTTTTGGAATTAGAAATTGATCAGTGTGAACTTCTGCAGGTTGCGTTCATGTGTCAAGGGGGATAAAAAGGCAAACAGGGAAACGTCATTGGGCCAAGCAAGCATGAAGTTTTGTTGAATTTATGATATAGAAACACAGAAAATTGCATCTGCACATAATTATCTATTTCATGCGCTAGAAAAGCTTTTTTGCTAACTTTAACCTATGGCTTCTTTTAGGGTGAACTGTTAGATGACCTCCTTAGTGAATCAGACCAAATTCATATGAAAAGGATGGAAGCGTCGAATATGTTACAGGTATGTATGGCTGCATGCAACTTTGAAGTACGGTTTCTTAACTAGTTCTTTAATTCTTAATGTTCATGAAATTGAATTTCTTTATCCTTTTAATGTGAGCTTAAAGAAATAGCATAGGTTCCAAATCTTTAAAAAGGCTGGTGTAAAATTGAGTGGCCTATTTCTTTGAACTAAATGATTTCAAAGAAACTTGTGCTATTTCTCTATAATTCTACCGTTGGACTTTTCTCAAAACTTTAATATTTTCAGAGTTAGAGTGTTTTCTTCTTTCTCAAGAATTCAATAAAAAATTTCAAAAAAACTTAAAACCATCGTAATTTCTAAACCGTTTGGCGCAACATGAAGTTATTTCGAAGAAAACCATAGTTTATGATGCCTACAATATGGTATCAAGCGAAAGTCTGCCATTAATCTGGTTATGATTTAGAAACTTGATGACGTCACATCCTTAAATGAGCTGAAATGTAACATGCGCTGCAATTTTGAAAAATATTCAAAATTTCTGGAAAGTCCAACGGTAGAATTAAAGATAAGTATCTGAAGTTTCTCTCAAGCCATTCAATCAGAAGAAATAGGTCATTGAATTTTACACCCACCTTTTTATGCCGATTTATAAGATTTGGAACCTATGCTATGAACAAAATAAAACATGAACATATCTCACAACCAAACCTGAAAAATATTTAATAACCTCGAATTGACCTCTGATCGCTTCTCGTAGAGTTTCTTAATTTTGTAGAAGATGCTACTAGAGTTTTTGATAAGCAGTTTCTTGTGAAGAAAAATGAGTGTAGATGTATTAAAAAATGCGTCAAATTTTCAGGCTTGCTAATTACCACCTGAAAGAAATTTGCTTTGGTTGCTAGAAAACCAAACGTGCCTGACAGAGATCGTTAGAATTGACTCCATACTTTTTCGTGTTAAAGAGAAGGGAATACTTTTTCGTGGTGATTTGGGGATGTAGAAATCGATTAGGTATAATTTGCTGCACGAGTGTCAATGTTTTATAGGTCAAGAAAGAGAAGATTGCCAAATTTTCAAAAAATCCTGCAATCTTATTCAGGGTTTTAGCTAAAGAGGAAGCCATATTAGTGTTTTTGGCATACCCGATAGAGCAAAAACTTGCTGTCAGTGATATGTGAGCCGATTTGTGCAAGAAGCTCCAAATTTTGCAGTGCAATAAAATCAACTTTGTCAAATGTTTGAAATATGTTTATATCCTTAGTATCATGGACGTATTGTGCTTTTTGCAGGCGCTGCAGAGGGCTGCTCATATCATTGGAGAAATCAGGGATGCAAAGATCTGGTGATAAAAGTATTCGATCAAAACTCATATCTGATAGGTTTTATTGTCGTTGTGAATTTACCTCTCATCTCCCAAGTATTTTTATTAAACCGTTCATTTTTTTATCAAGTGAGATATTATTTATTACGCCTTCCTATGACTTGTTGAAGGCAATTCTGCTAATTTTTTAATTCTGCTAATTGTTAAGACTGCGCTCACACGATACCGGCATGGTTCGAAAACAGTGAAAAATGTGACAGATAGGCGTAATAAAACACACGAAAACGGCAATTTTATGCCAGTAGAATAACAACAGCAGATTTTGTAATATAATAGCAACAGTTGCATTTGATTAACACCTCAATTAAAAGCGATTAGCGACTGCAGACAAAGGAAATTCTCTCAACCAGTAATTCAAAACAAACAAAGCTGCAAAAGTTGCCCTGAAACCAGAAGGGCAAACTCTTTCTTGGTGCACTCGAAAGGTGGTTTTTAAGAGAAGTTACGTGCTTATAACGAAAGAAGAAGGGTAAATCTAAAGATCTGTGAGGCGGATTTTATTTATTTGATTCAGAAGCCCAGCAGAAGGCATTGTAATTCTCGCGTATTTAGGGCTTAAATGAAACGATTACAAAACAGCTCCTGGATCAAATAAACAAAATCCGCCAGACAGAACTTTAGTTCTTCCGTTCTTCTTTCGTCATAAGCGAGTAACTTCTCTTAAAAACCACCTTTCGCTTGCACAAGGCGAGAGTTTGCCCTACTAGTTTCGGGGAAACTATTGCGGCTTTGTTTGTTTTGAATTCCTGGTTGAGAGAGTTTCCTTTGTCTGCAGTCGCTAATCGCTTTGAATTGAGGTGTCAATCGAACGCAACTGTTGCTATTGCATTACAAAATCTGCCCTTGTTCAATAGAATTTGAAAACGGTAGATTTTGAGAACGGAACTCTAACTGACACATTTTGAAAATGGCATCGTGTGAACGCTCGAAAACGATGAAAAAAGAATATTTGCCGACGCTTTCAAAACAAGGCTGATCGACTCTGGAGGTGTAGGTACATTTCTTTGACATGAAATTCTTGGGGAGGTTGAAACGAGTTTGTTGCCATCAACATTCCTACTGTTTTCAAATTGTTCCGGTATCGTGTGAACGCTAGCTAAAATTTTGGTGCCGTCACTTTTTTCACCGTTTTCAAATTGTGCCGGTATGTAAAATAGTCTAAATCATGTATGTCCAATAATGATGAAAATATATTGAGTGAGGGATTGTAGTTCTACCAAAGCCTGTGATTAAGTTTGGCAGCGACAGAAGCAACGTTCAGGCTTTGTTCTGTTCAGCATTTTGCTGGCAGAATATTAGAAATTGTTTCAGAGACATGCTCTGTGAAAGTCTGTTGCACTTTACAAGAGAAAGTGCTGCAAACTAACATTTACATGAGTACCTTTAATATGCTTATCGTACACACAAACACGGGCAGATTTTGTAATACAATAGCATGAGTTGTTTTTGTTGACACCTCAGTTCAAAGCGATTAGCGATCACAGACAAAGGAAATTCTCTCAACCAGTAATTCAAAACAAACAAAGCCGCAAAAGTTTCTTTGAAACCCAGGTAGCTAGCTCGCTCGTTGTGCATTCCAGAAATTGGTTTTGAGGGCAAATATGAGCATAGATCGAAAGAAGAAGGATGCATCTACACATCTGCCGCGGGCATTTTATTTGTTTGGTTCACAAGCCGTTTAGGAGGCGATTCAATTCTCTTATTTGTTTGGGTGTTATCAAAACATTTACTGCTCAGCTTCTGGACCAAAGAAATAAAATGCCCGCGGCAGATGTGTAGATATATCCTTCTTCTTTCGATCTATGCTCATGTTTGCCCTTAAAATAGTTTCTGGAATGCACAACGAGCGCGCTAGCTACCTGGGTTTCCGAGAAACTTTTGCGGCTTTGTTTGTTTTGAATTACTGGTTGAGAGAATTTCCTTTGTCTGTGATCGCTAATCGCTTTGAATTGAGGTGTCAACAAAAGCAACTCATGCTATTGTATTACAAAATCTGCCCTTGTTGTACACACATTCTTTCATGTACAATGCTACGAAACATTTGTAAGAGGGCATTTTACCTAGCTTGCCATCAGTGTATTCTATTAATGAAAAGACTGTTGTCAGAACGAGTGCAATTGTATCATCCTAAAATGCTGTATGAAGGCACCCTGTATTCAGTATAAACTATTTAAAGCTTACTATCAAATGCGAGACCTTGCCATTGGTTTTACACACATATTTTAAAGAGAATAGACATGGCTACATCTCGTAGCTGCTATAAATAGACTAAAGGAACGCCCACAAACCCATATTGTTTCTTTACATACACAATGAAACCGGATGTGTCAAAGTTGTCAAATACAATAGACTACATTTTTGACCTGGCCCGGGCCAGCTTTTAACTATATCGATTCCCTTTAACGCAAAATATAAACTTTTCCATATTTTAATCAAGGGCGATATGAAATGCGCTGTTCAGTTGTTTTACAACAAATTTTCAAACTTCTGAAGGTTTTTCCGACTCACTGAGTCCAGTGACTTGACAAAGATCTTATGGTCGTTAGATGAAGAAAAATAAAGAATTCAGCATTTCTTTCTATTTTCGTACACCCTAGTTTTATCCATCGGTAGTGTGCCGTTTTCAATAACACGTAGACTATGACATGTTTGAATAAAAATATAGAACAGTTGTTATGATGATTATTAATTGTGTTTCGTTGAAGAGTTTCCTACTTTTGAGCCGCACAGTGAATATTATTTATGTGTCGGGTGTACTGAGTCTAGTGAGCCAGAAAAGTTCAATCTTTCAAAGTTGCGACATGAAAGATATTTGTTTGCTCCCAGCTTTTCAAGAGGATTTTTTAAATCAAAAACATAACTACTATCCCTGAAAAGGGCTATGGCTAAAATTCGTGAAAGTGGAGAGTATTTGACAGATTTATCTCAATATTGATTACTCATTACTTCTTCCAGTTTTCATCCATGATTCTATTCTCTTTGTTGCTAGCCTGGGAGATTTTACAAAAGCTCCCAAACTCCCAAATCAAACTTGAAATATCTTTAGTGTTTGAAAGAATTTGTTCTGTAGATTTTCGATTGACTGGATGAGGACCTTTTGAGCTACTCTTGAAAGTGAGAGGATGATGGGTCACCAAGGAACGCCAGCGCCAGATACTTTTCTTTGATTTCCTGTGGTCCGCGTTTTACTAATGATTTCCCAGAAAGAAATCGTCATTCGCTTGACGCTCGTCATGTGACGAACTGCTTTGCATGACTTGTGACGCTGTTTCGCTTCTAGAAACATGACAATAAAACACTCCGCAGGAGGAGAACAGATTTTCGCGTGATGAAAGATTCTTCGCATTTTCAAAGCAAATGTTCCTTTTAAACAATCGCAGAAGTTGATTCCCAAAACATTCCGGGAAGGGGGGGGGGGATACATAGCAATTTCTTATAAAACAGTAAATACATCCAAATTTTTCGAGAATATCCTTCTCGGGTTTCTTGAAGGGTTGAAGTAAAACTACTCAAATCGTAAATCAAGCCCAAATTTACCAGGACAAGGCCGATTCCACAAAGTTACAACGATTCTTCCAATTCGCGATTTTTCAAGTTTTTATCGCCTTGTTTGTCATGCTGCTGAAGGTATCAATTCCGTTCAATGAGTTACAACCCCAAAGGTAAGTGCAGTAATTTTACGCAAGAGGAGGCGGAGTGGACATCGTCACAGCCGAGGGGCCAAGAAAATAAAGATATGGCGGGGTACAAGAGGACTCTAGATGATACAGTTCCACAGACATGTTTTATTGAAAGCTTCTTCGTCAAAGATGGGCATACGGTATGATGTTTATGTACAAAAGGTCAAGAGAATGACGTAAAGTTCATTGGCCTAATTTTAGTCCCATTATGATGACATAGCAAAGACCAAACCGCCTTCTTCTGTTCTACTCGTGATATTTACTTTGATTCTTCCGGTTAGATAATTTTAGTTAATGCCGACTTACTGGTTGAAATGTAATTTAGGAAATAATGATTATTACATCCAACATTAGACTATATTTTGATGATATAAATGTCTGTCATCATCACCATGAGTTCACCATGGGACATCCAATCCACTAATAAGTTTATTTGCCCTGGAACCGAAGGACTAGTTTGGTTTTTGCTGTCATTTTTTGAGGATTTAGACACTCACCTGGTCTCCTGAAAGGTTTCAAAAGTTTTATGGAAGGGCAAACATTTCCAGACTTTTCCTGACTGACAAGGAAGCTAGAATTTTAGGATGCTCTTGTACCAGATTTAACTACTCTTCAAAAATTTTCAGTACTGGGTTTACTACTTATGGTACTACTGTTTAAATAATTTTGCATATTTCTTTTTAGCTGTGACATCCATTGTGGAAAGTATGTAATACGTGCATACCAATCATAAGTTCCCAAATTTTGCAAAGTATTAGCTGACTTTCCACTCTGGCCTGTCACCTTGTCATAGTCTTCTTTTTAGAAGGCAGGCAGTATCTGGTAGATGTAGATAAAATCAAGTTTATTGTTTCTTATGAAAATATGTTTGACATTGATCGTTGCTATTGAAAAACCTAAAAATGCAATGTAACTTTATTTTTCACTAAATGCTCAACAGTAAATTATATATTCATTGTATTTTATTTTAAAATTCCAATAACATGTAAATCTTTTTTATCACAGCAACAAAATATATTGTATGAATTTACAAACAATGTACAGTGATGAACACAAAAATAGTAATATAATGGTACACAAAACTAAAGAGATTATTGTGTCATCCTAACAGGAATTTGTCTTGAAAGTTGGAAGAGGGCCAAATCCAGAAAATAGATGGGAGGTTGGTATGATGTGTCTTTTTACCTGTATTTGTATAACTTCCAATGTTGACGAGAAGGGCAAACATTGACGAGAGACGGTCATTTTGTAGCACAGTCTATGGGGTGCGCTACAATGTACTTAATTTTTTGCCCAGGAGCTAGACTTTCAAAATTGTCTTTCTACAACTTGCACGAACTGCCAAGCTATGTTTGTAAGTTCAGTTAGGTCTTTAGATGATAAAGAAATAGAAAAATTTCGTCACAGTTCTCTTCGGAGATGTAAAGTTCATGTTGGTCCTCCAATGCATTTATGTTTGCAAAGAATTTTATTGGGGAAAAAACTAAGAAATTTTTAGCATGTGTAAAAACGTGCACATTATATTTCTTATTGAGATGATGTGTTTCAGCTTGATATCAGTGTTGTTAAAATTTTGAAGAGGTTGCAAACTGTAAATGTCTAGATTGTTATTTCTCTGTTTACTTTTAGGTCCAACACAGATACAGTGATTTTGTTACATTGCAAACTATTCTACAGGTACGATTTCTTTCTGAAACACTTCATCAGAATTTTGTGTGCTTACCACAAAAATAGTTTTTGTTTAAAGGTTGAAGAATCCATGGTTCAAAATGATGCAAACTACACTATGTGATTTTTAAAATACAACATTTGCCTCAATGTAACATAGAGCTAAAAATGTGTATTGCTGTTTGCATTCATGGGATCATTTTGTGCATTACAGTATTTGCATCAAAATACAAATGGTGTAGATTTCTGGCTTTGCTGGGATCGCAGCCTAGTTAGTCTTTAATTGTTTGTCCACTTATTTTACATCGATTATATACATCTAGCTTACTATATACAATTTCATATGTACATGCAAACTAATCCAAATCGATGAAAAAAAACTAAATAGATAAATTAATTGTATTATGAGACAAATGTACATGAATGAATATTTTTACAATGTTTTACTAATTTATAAGAATACACGAAACCTAACTTTCGGAAGCTTATTGGCAAGCATTGCATTTACAGTTTGGGCCATTCCACATTTTTATCATGCGAAACCTAGTTGGTTCTGCACCATCCTTCACCATCTTGATGACTTAGAATGCACAATAAGAAAGGAGATGAGAGATACCTTCTACAGTATATTCTATATGAAATTATGTGGAAAATATGTCAGAAAAGACTTTGAAGTGGATCTTTCATTACATTGTTAGACAATTTGTCTCTGCCTTTTTGTACATAAATGACTATTGCAGTCTTCGTAATATGAAAATTGGCCGCGTGCGGCATTTCGCACGTCTAGGTTAGTTTGGGCGTGCGATGGCGTGCGATACGAAAGTGCTAACTTCTATCATCATGATTGCGATTATTTGTTGTTTTTCATTCTTGTTCTCAAGAAATATGGGGTGGTGGTTTCCAGATGACCTTTCATATCGTAAACTACCGTAAATTATGAAAGCTGATCGATAACGGCCTTTTATTGCCCTCAGATATAAGCTTGTGAGGGTGATCACCCCCTATATAGCGTCGCTTTTTTCGAGGGTTTTTTGCTCTTTATTGATAAGCTTTCAATACGTTGTTCTTTGCATCGGTGAATGCTCTCTTCCACGAGACGTATGGCTTATTTTCCTGTCGAGAAGAGAGAAAGCAGACAGGCTCAGTGGTAGTACCCTTGATTACCAATCTGAAGGTTGGTGGTTCGAGTCCTCGCCCTGCCGAACCTGCTACAAAGTGTGAGGAGAGTCACCAACTCTCTGTAATTCCAGGCTAAAGGAATCACGAGGTGTGGTCACATCGAGAGGAAGGACCAGGACGCTGCTTCGATAAGCTCAGCTTCTCAGCGTCCTAAAACCGAGCCTAAAACTACCTTCGGATGCTAGGTAGAAATGTATACAAGAAGTTGCCGTTCCACTAAAGTTACGAAAAATATTTCGTTGAGTATGTATTTCTCTGTCGTACTGCCTTTCAAGTTATGGAAAGGTCAAAGCAGTTAGGCCATCCAGTTTCCTGTTTTCCCGTTTGATAAAATGTGGACTTAAATTAGGCTTCAAGCCTAATTCAAAACAAATAAAGATTTCACAAAAGTTATTGACAGATTAAGGAAGGTGATTAAGTAGCCTATATACGCTCTAGAAAAAGCAACCAAACCTTTTTAAGGCATCTAAAGTTTATTGGAGAATTTACGCAAATTCGTAGTGGGCCTATTCTAGAGATGCACTGCAGAAAATCCAGAGAAGGGTTTTGTGTCAAAGTCAGATTAAAGTGAGTATTATTCATCATTTTCGCTCCCTGATTCTTGACGACGTTAACACTTTAGCAACTAGGAACATGAACAAAGAAGAAAGAACGACGACAAACCCACGAAGAAACTTCTATCGCAAAATACAACAGATTGGAGAGATTATTAAAGACAAGTCTATCCTCCGCATCTTGCAGTTCTTTAAAGATTTCTTGTTGAATCCATTTGCTAAGACCGATCAATAAACATTTAAAGTTCCATTTGAAATCCTTGCATCTTGTTTGCTTCGCCAGTGAGCTGACCTTTACAACGGCTTCCTTTCGTAAAGAGACCGAAGCGCTTGCAGCAAAATCGTAGCATCGAGTGATGAATCAAGGAGAAATTTCTTTTTTTGCGACATTGTTTGTGATTGAAAATTTTATGAAATTCGGTAAATTTTCAGGTTTGCCCGTGCGACGTTTCGCACGCCTTGGACAATTTAGGCGTGTGCGGAGGCGTGCGCGTGCGATCGCACGCCTCATATTACGAAGACTGCTGTAACAAATTTTGATGCCGCTTAAATTTTCTTATATACTTTATACTTTTATATCAAAGTCCCGCCTGTCTTAGATTTATGGAAAGTTACAAAAGTTATTTTTTGCCGAATTTTAAGAAAATTGAATAATCCATTCTTCCCTAGTTTGTCATTTGCGACATACAACAACACGTAAGGCAATGTTCACCTCTCAGGCTGGCGAAGAAAGTTTCTTGTTCTCTGATCTTACTCAAAATGGAACGACTGAATTTCTGTTTTGGCCATAAAGAGCTTGAAAGATTTAGGCCCGTTATAAAATATAAATCCACCGCCCACCTAATTTTTGTTGCCCACTTCTGATGAGAATCAACTAATTAATTCTATATGGCCTTAATGAATGTTTGATTGAATAGGGAGGATCTTAAATACATGTGGGGTTTCTTTTCTAAATTGGTCCTTCAGTTTGGAAGCTTAAGAAATTCAATTATTGTGCTATTGAAAAATTCACTTCTGAAGGACACTTTTTATTTCAGAGATATATGGACATAATTCTTGCAAATACTGTTCTTGCTAATCATATTTCAGTGAAGAAATTTTTAGATCCACGACATTACTCAGATGAAATTGAAAGTAAGAAATCATTTCAATTTTCTAGTTGATTCAAATTTACAGTAGGGGAGACCGGAGTCAATTGTAACACCTTTTGAAAAATCAGCCATATCATCTAAATGATGATTAATTGCGCTCTTGGAGGTAGATGATATTGTAGTTGCATCTCTTGGAGTGAAATAGACCTTAGTTTTCGTCAGGTGGAACCAATTTTTGTGACGCTGTGATAGTTTTAAAATCAGTGCTCAAGTGCTACAATTGCCCCGTGTTACAATTGTCCCCGGTCTCCCCTACATAATATAAAATACGAGCAAGGTAGAGTTATGACGATGAGTCCCTTGTATCCCTGCGGTACTTTGCTCAACAGGTCCCTTTTATCCCTGTTGACCGAAGCGCCATCTTGATTGAAGTCAAAGAGCACAGGGAAACAAGAGACCCATCGTCATAAGTCTACGAGAAAGGGCCACGTCCTTTCCTGCACAGATTTTACTGCACAGATTCGACTGTTTTCCGTAGATCAAAGGATTAATGTGCACACTTGGTATCGTCTACAAACCTGATAGGAAGTTCTCTTGCATACCAATTGGTCAAGTCAAGAGCTCTGTCTACTTCCGAAACTGATTTTACCCTTAAACAAACACTACTATGGGAGACTAAAAACTTCAGTTGTTCGGGATATGTAGTGGTGAAGTTATGCGGAACAACAGTAGCCTCACTGAATTTTGATGCTGAGTCCATTTTCAGAGTTAATTTCCCCCAGGTTTGGCATTTTCCCAGTTTCATTTAATTGATCGAATGAATCTTCACTGATCAAAAGAACAAGCAAATCCTTTCATCTAAAGAAAAACCATTGATCTGAAGAGAATTGGCGTATTGAAGGACATAGTCCTTTCTGACTACTAAATCTACCAAAAAGCCATCTACCTCAGTATTTCCAGAGCAAACGATTTTCATGAACTGGTATGGTAAACTTATTGTTTGGTTTTGGATCTATACACAAGCTGAGCTCCCCTCTCTTTTTAAGATCTCTCTTTTTAAGCTGTATTTAGCTCCCTTCTATTGCCAACATTTTACATAGGCCCTCGTCTCTACTAGGCTTCTGTGAGATGCTTCCAAAGGTTTTTCATTCAGGCTGGCACAATTTGAGATTCAGCTGTGTTGAGCTTTCTATTTGATTTTGACTTTGCAAATATGATGTCAAAGTTTTGATTTTGTGAATCAGCCCCTCCTTTAAGTCCACCACCTTTGGATCTCAAAAATTAAATAACTCCCCCCATGCTTAATAGAGCTGTTACCGTAGATAATTTAGAAGCTAGAAGGTTAGAAAACGAGAAATATTTTCTGCAGTTGGATGTCAAAATTTTTAAGATCATTTTTGCATACCTGGAATATCATAGTTTTTATTATTTCTATGGTTTTTATAACAAGCTCGAACATTTCATTTTAAAATTTGAGCATGGATTTATGACCTTTTATTTTTCAGAGGTGGGTCAACAACAAGCTGCAATGTTCTTTAGGTCAGAGCCCAACTGGGAATTAGCAGAACCACTTCGTGATCTTGGTAAAATTTCGTTGTTTTTCTTATCTGTCGAGGTCTTACTGAATGCCCTACAGCAGGAATGAATTGAGTTGTTTAGCGACTTCGTTTCGTAAACAGTAAATTCGCAAATATAGTTCTTTTTTTACGATAATCTTGTCACAATAACACATTAGATGAATGCCAAAATTGTAAAGAAGAGCCATAATTCCGTTTTCCTACCAGCGGATTTCAGTCACAGTTGCTTTGAATTGAGAGAATTCCTACTAGTATAGATTTGAATCTTTGCTTGGGGGTCTACTTAATAGATTGAGCACCCATGGATTTGCTGACCGATGGGGTCGCAACTCAATTTCAGGGAAAAAATCCGGGACAGGATTAAACCTTTCGTTCCATGCAGTGGCGGACACTTGGGAGTGGCCAGAACAAAGATCTTTTGTTCAAAGCTATAGAAATAAACAATGCTTTTCAACTGAAAGAATAGCTTCGCCCCCAATATTTGGCAAAGTGTTCGCCACTGGTTCCATGGTTCCAGGACAGGAAAGTCAATGGGGCTAATTTTTCCAGGACAGGTCGAAGAAGCTAAAAAACAGCGACTTGAAGTTTACCACTGCACCTCATTCCAGGATAGCTATCGTATTTCTCAACTTATGTTGTACCAGGGCGAGGGCGGTTCTGAAATGTTTCCTTGGCAGGTACATCCCCGTGTTTCCCCTCCAAGGTAGACCCTCCGGAAATCTTTGATTCTGTCACTATTCTATGATTTTGTTTCAGCAAGCAAAACTCTTCGTCAACATAAACACAACTTTTCGTAGATGAATTTCGATCTTTAATGAAAGCACCCATTTGTTACGCACTGACTTTTCTTTTATTAGACATTTGCAAATATGCTTCATGATATTTTTATGTCATTTTGGAACTTTAGCAACCAATTTTTGTTATCAGAGTTGTTATCGATAGGGATTGCTTTGAACTTACTTTTTGATGCCCAAATTGATTAAGCTATCCTTTGTTGACGCTCAAATTGATAAAGCCATCCTTGTCAAATATCTGAGCTGCAAAGATTATCCTTGTGAAGGCCAGAAGCGGTAACATTAGCACTAAAACAGCTAGATAGAGCCTTAGGTCCTTAGACTTCTTTTCGTTCTAGTAAAATCAAGGGCGCCTACCTGGTAGGAACTGTGTTTATTCCCAGTACTGTAGAGTAATTGGTGTCCTGTGACCCAGTACACAGAGTCAGTCCTATCACAGGCCAATATGACGCATGAATAACTTTGTGGTTTCAAATTCCGGTGTTGATGTGATACGAGATCAACTGTTATACGAGCTGGCCACAGGGAACCAGACAGCGTGATTTTTGATTGGTCAATACTAACAGACGTTAGAATTTGAAAATCCTTGTAACTAAAAAAACTAAGTTTCTTATGATATACACAGATTAACAGGACTGGGTCACAGGACACCAATTACTCTGTGTACTGGTTCACGGGTACAGAACTGAGAATAAACACACTTCCTACAAGGTAGGCGCCCTTGGTAAAATCTGTCTGCAGTTTTGATCCGTTATGCCATAGTAATACAAACAGATCTATCCTCAAGGCTCTTCTTTTACGTTGATATTTCTAGGTTGGCGAATACGTAAGCAATATTTCATCATGAAAGCAAAAGACTCCTCAAAGAATGTCAAACGTATTCTTGCATGGGTAAGCAGTAGCCTCACTACACAAGAACCCTCAACTTACGCTCATCTAATTGAAGTGAATTGATGTTGTTGTTGTCGCTCCAGTTGAAGGTCGGTGGTTTTGAGAAAAAATAGCAGATGATTTAGGCCATGTCCGTTTCTGGAAGCATATGGCCATGAGTCGTAGTTATAGCGTCCATCAGTCTAGCAATAGTGATCACCTGCGAACATATGATCAGTCAAGGGAAGCAGATTGTTTCACATCTACTCTGAAAGTGTTTTTGTGATTTTTTTGTGAGGGACTGATCATTTCCTATAGCAGTTTTGAAGTCTCCTTGAAACTTTCTTCATGCAGAAAGATTGGACAATGGACATGGCTAATAGCAAACAAATGATGTTTAGGCTATTTGCTTCCTGTCAAGTCATTTTCAGAGGCTTCTCTTTAGTCTCCGTTGTACAGTTTTCCATCTTTGTCAGTTCCTGGCGAAAGTGTTAACCGTAATATATAGACAGAGTTGACGCAATGCAATGAGTTTAATTTTTGCGGATCAATTTTAAGCGTTGATATGCCTTTAATGTTCTGTTCTGTTCATATCTTAGCTTAGTTGCGAATTGTAAAGGATCTTGAAAATGACCCTATTTTCTTTTCCTTTTTAGGTAGAATACGGGCCTGATATGGTACTGGATTATGAAACTTCTCTCCCTGCTCTTCTTAGACAGTTAACGACCTTACAGGTAAATTTTCTTACTCTCTTCTTAGAAACGTTTGCTTGAGAACGGCTGGGAAAGCAACATGACCTTAAATAGTGCTGGTTTAATAAACGATTACAGAAGGGACTGCGTCGAGGGGCATTTGACCAAGATGCAAATGATCGAATTTCTATAGAATCCATAGAGATAGGAAAATAAATGATAAAATCACTGTTGATTCAATTATAGAACGCATTGCAACGTGGTCAACTGCTCCCTAACGCCATCTTTTCCGTAATCAGCTGTTGGTGTAACTTCATACGAGTACGTTTTCTGCATCAACAACAAACGGATGCGATGTCCCTCGGATCAATCTAATTTCATTGAATTTTACGTCTGAAATCTTCTGTTTTGAATGTGCTACCTCCTGAGCTCAAAAATTTCCCTCATTATTGCGTGACATGAAAGCAAACTGCACCCTCCGTACTTCCCAAAAGTGCTGCCGAACGTTGCTTGATTTTGCCTACTTCTGTGCCGTTTCCTCGCTGTTCCCAATGTGACTTTCAAACATAATTTTGCAACACTCATAGGACGCTTTTCTTTAAAAACAAATTCTTTCAGAGAGAGAAATAGGGCTTTAAGTAATGGTATTTTACAGCGAAGCTCGAAAAGTGAATTTTTCAACAGAAAGATCTAAGTATTTCAAGAGTCCTTTTGGCAACTATTGCCGGCCTCGTTCTTTGTCAAGCTTTTTATGACCTACGTTATCTTTGTTGTAGCACCCATTTATTTATCCTGTTGAATATGCATCATGCACAAATAAAGGGGCAACTATCGTCAGAAATTTTCACCCACAAGGAACACTTAAAGATCATCTTTACAAAGTGAGTATTTTAAGATTAAAAATTAGTCGCTCGCTCTCTGTAATTCCACCAGGTTTTCTGCTGGCTTTGAGTGTCAAATGTATCTCGAAATTCATACAGATTTCTTGCAAATTTTTTTATTAAAGTTTCCGTCTCCAAATTTCTGTCGAAACGGTGATTTTGAAGTTTTTGATGGCAATATCACACAGACAGTTACCTGTATTTTTGAAAATGAAAGCATCATTTTGAAGATAAATCTTTGTACTTTACAGAGTGAAAAACCAAACATTCATATCTTTTACGATTGCTTGAGTATGAGTGGATTTTGAACGAGCATTTTTTGATTGCTTGGGTGAAGCCACCAAACAAACTGCAGAAGACAATGGAGAACAATGGACACGTTGGGTGTTTACAGATTTGTTTACAGTTTGGCGACGGAGCCCCTTCAAGGATTTTAGGCTTATTTTGAAGGATTTGAGATGCAGCATTTTATAAAATCGCTTTTAATCTGAGAACGATATAAGCGATTTTGACAATCAAAATTTTCTTAATTAAGACTGCGTTCACACGATGCCGGCACATTTTGAAAACGGTGAAAAATGTGACGGATAGGCCTCCCGTTCACACGAAAACGGCACATTTTTTACCGGCAGATTTTGAAAACGGTAGATTTTGAAAACGGCATCGTGTGAACACTCGAAAATGATGAAAACGGAACATTCTTCAAAGCTTTCGAAACGAGGCTGATTGGCGTTGGCGCGAAAGTCCAGCCTCGTTCTCGTAGAGCTTGCACAGAGTTTATTGCCATCACAATTTCTGGCGTTTTCGAAATTTCTCCGGTATCGTGTGAACGCTAGCTCAAATTTTGCTACCGTCACACTTTTCACCGTTTTCAAAATGTGCCGGTGTACTACGGGATTTTGCGTGGCAACCCGAAACTGCATTGTCTTGCATGCAACAGCAAGATTAGCGTATGCAAACTCGGATTTTGCAGTCGTATTCATAGGTTAAATGCAGCGCAGTGAACTTATCCCCTTGAACTTATGCCCTTGAACAGAGATTGGTGTAGTCCTTGCGGCCGCCTAATCCACGCCGGCATCGTGTGAACGCAGTCTAAGTTGATATGCTAACTGCACAGGTATTATAAGTTTATAGGAATCCGATAAATGGTTGGAGAGCTACAGATTTGCAAACATCTAAATATTTTGCCGACTCGGCCGGTGTATTGATGGAAAAGAAATCTATGGTCTCTGTAATATGACATTACCTATTGTTGACTGAAACTTTCGAAATTCAGAGAGATATTTGAGATTTTAACGCATTGCCAAGCAGTATCCCCCCCCCCCCCAGGAACCTAATGTACGAGCCATAGAAATAAAGTTGTAGCTTCCTTTTTGGAGAGCTGGTGCTCCTTGTAAAACCCTTGTTTAAAAATGTCTTTGTTTGTTTATATTTTGGTCGAAAATGTAATCGTAATCATTTGTTATCCAGGCAAAGCCACTCATATCGAACCTAAAGAAATATGGGAACGCAAAAGTCAAATGTCCTTTAGAATTCAGCGATATTAAACGATGTGGAAGACAGATCTTAGAGGCAAGTGAAAGAAAGATCTTTTGATAGATACTATTTTAGACTGAATTGACTGGTTGTGTTCAGTGCGATTTTGACTTTATTTTCTGAATTTTGAAAATCGTTTGTAGACGCTTATAGCGATTGTGCAAGTCTCAAAATAAAAGAGAATTTAGGACTCTCGCCTCTGAAAGCAATATTTGCTTAGAATTGTACGTGACTATCTAACAACGTAAGATTCAAATCTTCTGCATTTGGTGAGACTGTCATACGTTTGGTTTTATTAAAACAAAAGGTGAAATCATATTTATTTCTGACCATTTTATGTTAAGTTCTTAAGTCTTTCTGAGTCTCCTAGTGACCTTTGATTGCCCTTTATTGGTGGCTGGTTTTAAATCTAAACTGTTATGCATATGCACTTTATTTTTCTGAAATTTCTGTGTTAAAATGATTTGTTATATTTTTCTACTTTGCAGGCTTTAAAATTCATGCAGGATAAAGGCTGGTCGTATGGTACGGTAGAATTTATTAGATATTTGTTGATGTTATGTGTGCTCTTGATCTTATTCATTCTTAAATGTAATTTTTTATGCAGGAAACTTGAGATGCTTTTGAGATACCGTCGTGACACTCTTTCATGATTTTAATGCTATGGATAAAAGCATAAGGCTCAAATCTTTCAAATCTTTGAAAAGGTGGTTGTAAAATTCTATGACATTTATCTTTGAATTGAATGGCTTTGAAAGAAACTTATGGTACTTTGCTGTGAATCTGCCTTGGAAATCTTTTGATATCTTGATTTTTTTCAAAATGGCAGCAACTTAATTGTTTTTGACAAAATTCATGGAAAATTTCGAAAAAAATTAAATCATCGTAAATCCTAAACCAATCTAGGAAACATCATATAATCTTCAAGAAACCCATAGTTTATGAAAATCTACAATATGGCGGCAAGCAAAAATCTGTAGATTTTCTGGTTTAGGATTTAGAAATTTGATGACGTCATAGCCTCAAATTTAATAAATGCCACCATTTTGAAACTAATCAAATTCAAGATATCAATAAATTTCCATGGAAGATTTACAGCAAAAACCCCAAGTCCTTCCAAGCCATTTATTTAAAAGAAAACTGTAATCGAATTTTACACCGACCTTTTTAAAGATTTGAGCCCTATGTTATGCATAAATTCATGATGATAGGGAATCATATGTTTGGGTTCCTGAGGCAAACATCTCCCATAACTCTTAACGTAAACTAGTTTAGCCCTAATGTAACACCAACTACACTAATTGCAGTTAAAGCTTGCCGCACAGTGGCAGACACTTGGGAGATGAGTGGTTGTGATCACCCCCATGTTGGTTAGAACAAAGATCTGTTGTTTGAAAACAATAGAAATAAACAATGCTTTTTAACTGAAACAATAGTGTTGCTCCATATATTTGGCAAAGTGTCTGCCACTGTTACCGCATACTCTCATTTTTTTTACAAAAAATTGCTGATAAGAACCTGTAGTAGCATCTTCCAGAATATTAACAAACTGAACTTGAAACGATTAGAGATCAATTCGAAATTTAGAAGCTTTCAATGTTGTTAGGACTTAGGAGTTGCAAAGTGTTTTCAACAGAAATCATTATTTTGTGTATAATTTGGTTCTTTCTTGTAAATCGTAGTTCAGAGAGCGGTTCTCAATGAATGGTAATAAAATGTGAAATTCAATTTTATGAATGATTAAGAAACGCTACCAGAAACTTTACCATAAGATTAGAGTCATACGTTAAGAAATTCTTTTTTTGTATACATTTCTACCTAGTATCCCAAGGTAGTCTTTTTAGGACGCTGAGAAGCTGAGCTTATCGCAGCAGCGTCCTGGTCCCTCCTCTCGATGTAGCCTGGAATTTTGTAGCAGGTTCGGCAGGTCGGGGACTCGAACCACCAACCTTCAGATTGGTAGTCAAGCATGCCATCCCCGCCACTTAAGAAATTCTACTACATCAAAGCTAAGCTTTCTATCAAAAATGAGTGTTCTAAAGAATTAACCCTCTCTAACAGGACATCTTCATGCTGGAAACGTACTCATCGAAGGACAATCCTGCAGGTATTTCATTGGATGATTTTTTAGTATATCTTTGCGTTGTTTACTTTCCTAATGGTAAGCCTAGGCCCTTGGAATCCGTTGTCAAGATGCAAGTCAGGATCCAATTTTTTGACAAAGATACAATTACTGTTTTACTAATTACCGAATACCGTATTCCAATAAGGTGTTATTAATCATTTTTAAGTCCCATTTGACAAAACTGCATCGCAGTCCTGATAATTTATCGCTGAATTCTCTTGCACTGTAAATATGATACGCAAATATTGTTGCATTCCAATAAAAATTTGCAAGACGGATTTACTTGTAAGATACTTAACTGTGCTACATATGATACCATTGGGAGCAAAAGACTGTGACTACCCAGTACCCATCGCGATGGTGCATAATGCATCAGCCATTGCGATGGCGCGGTGATGCATCGGCCATTGCACGAAACTAAGACAGCGTACATTAACCTCACTACACAAGGACCCTCAGCTTCCGCTCATCTCATTGAAGTGAATTGATGTTGTTGTTGTCGCTGCAGTAGTCATAGCGTCCATCAGCCTATCAATAGCAATTACTATGAACATGAAATCAGTCTAAGCGTATATTTGAATAATCAAAGAAAATAACGCAACGAACCAAAGATTAAACACAATGGTCTGTTTCAAATTACATGTCAAGTGAAAAGTGCCTGTGGCTAGTATCATTCAACGTGTTTTGCTTACTCTCAAGTACCGAATAAACGGGGGGGTGAGAATAATCGGGGGGGGGGGGGGGTTGGAAATGGTTAAATATAATAATAATCGGGGGGGGTTGGAACAATCGGGGGGGGGTTGGAAAAATTGAGAATAGTCGTTTTTCGTTTTCTTAGTAAAATACGTATCTAACATGGGTACCACGTATGTAAAACACGTATGTAACACGGGTCAGACAAACAAAGGAGAATAAAGTTAATAAATATAGTAAGTACATTTGCTTAGCAGGAATTATTAAAAAAATTATGTTCACTATTATTTCTATTTTTCAAGAATTGATAAAAGGGGGGGTTGGAATAAAAGTGGGGGGGGGGGGTTGGAAATTTTTTCAAAAATTAATCAGTGGCGTCGTGGCCGGGGGGGGGCCAGGGGGGCCATGGCCCCCCTGTGAAAATGTTGTCGGAAAATTCGTCAGTTTTCCATTCTTGTCGGAAAAATCGAAAAAAATTGAATTAATCCATTTTCCTTACATAGCTACTTTATGGCAATCGAAATGTGTACATGAAATATCACTTTTTCGATCGCAAAAACGTAGTTTTTGATGAAAAAGTAGGTTTTTCGGCAAAAAACTAGGTCCTTCGTTCGTTTTTCTGCACAATTCCTTTTTCAATCGAAAGAAAAGTGTGTTTTCTATTGGAAAAATAGACACATTAGGCGCAAAAAGTTTCGGACGAATAAATTTCAGACAAATGCTTTCGGTCAAAACATTCTTGGACTTTTTCCCCGAAAATTCGGTCGTTTTACCTACATTTTGGTGACTAAAAACGATAAATTTACAATTTATTTTGCACGTTTCATACTTAAAAAATGTCATGCATTTATGGTTTGTGCATTAAGCTTTCAATGAGTTGCTCGTCAGAATTTGCACAAGTGAATATTGTTGAGGAAGATGGAAATGATTACTAAGATGGGATTACTTTCAGTTTCTGTAAACGGATGCTTATAGAAATGAAGATTTATATCAAGCTATCACGTTGTTATCTAAAATTTGAAAACGATCTATTTTTCAGTGCTTTTGAGGTCCTTTTTTCGAAATTTCCCATGAAAAACAAATAGTAGATTCTTCAAAATAGGGGCGTTTTGCAACGATCTAAAGGGCGTGGTCACAGAAAATTTTCCCGGGGGCAAGCCCCCGGACCCCCAGTTTTCCTCCCTCCTTGCGCATCTAGCTTCAGCCTCACCTCCAACACCAATCACGTCTCGACAACAGCCTCACCTCCAACAAGAATCGCCTCTTAACAGGACTGCTGTGTCCCTTTGAAAAATTCTTCGCTATTATGGAACTTTTATATGACAAAAGTTCTGAGACATTTTGCCACTTTTTATACGTTATATTCCTGCTTAATTTTTGTCGGAAAAATGTCTCTTTGTCGGAAAATTCTGACCCTTGGCCCCCCCTAAAATCATGCTCCCACGACGCCACTGAGATACCTCGTTTGTTGGTATTGGTGTTTTCAGAGCAGAAATTTCAATCTTGAAAGCTTAAATTTGCCTCTTCCTGCAAACCAAAGCTTTAGCCTTTTGGCCTAAGAATTTTCTTAAGGCACAGCGTATATATCAACGAGAGCCTTGATAAAATTTTAACAATATTAGATCTTGTGTTATTCTATTTTCAGAAGTCACCCCCCCCCCAGTCACCCATTGGGAAGTTTCTTAATTTTTCATAAATTTCAAATCTTAATTTCGATGTGGTTCAGGAATTTGCTTAGGCCAAAAGGCCAAAGCTCTGGTTTGCAAGTGGACGCAAATTTGAGGTCCCAAGATTGATATTTCTGCTCTCAAAGCACCAATACCAACAAACGAGGTATCTATGTTCAAGTTGACTATCGAGGAACATTTTGAGAGTGATTAGCCATTGATTACAGCTAAATTCACTTCGCTGGAGTGAACCAAATCTATATAAATTTTTTGGGACACCCAGTAGCAAAATCTTTAAAAGATTTCAATAACAAAATTTCAGGATATTTCTCTTCATATTCCAGGTTACTTGACGTCGAAAATGGTCTCCTTGGTGTTCCATCATTATATCGTTCGCATATCATGGCATTTAGAAAAATACAGGTTAGTTTTGAATGGTCGTTTGCCAGTCTTTGCATCTTTAATGTAATTGCTTTAAAGGGAGTACAAGGACCAGCAGCCTTTGCCGTCGTTTGTTTCTGTTTTTGTGAATTTTGTACAGACAGTTATTCTTGAAGCTGTGCAGATCAAGTCCTTGATTTTGCGCAAGGCATGCTGGTCTTTGTGTTCCCTTTATTGTAAATATTGTGATTTTCGGAGGGATTCTACGGCTGAAAGAGCCGGGTGAATTCAGCACTCTCGAAGAGCACACGGCCCTTTGGCCCACTTGAATAGATCCGTTACACCAGTAACAAGGACAGATTTTGTAACACAATAGCATCACTTACTTTAATTGACACCTCAATTCAAAGCAATTAGTCAATGCAAAGAAAGGAAATTTTCTTAACCAGTAATTAAAAACTAACAAAGCGGCAAATTTTGTCCCGAAACCAGCAGGGCAAACTCTCGCCTTGTGCAAACGAAAGGTGATTTATAGGAGAAGCTATGTGCTTATAACGAAAGAAGAAAGGCAAATCTACAGATCTGCCTGGCGCATTTTATTCATTTGCTTGAGAAACTGAGCAGAAGGCACTTTGATTCTCGCATATTTAGGGCTCAAATGAAGCAATTACCACACGGCTCCTGAATCATATAAACAAAATCCGCCAGGCTTGTCTTTAGAATTACCCTTCTTCTTTCGTTATAAGCACATAACGTTTTCACTCTCCCACAGGTATAACGCTTGCTAGAACGTGTTTAAGTCATATGTGTAAAGCAGAAATATTATAGAACTTTTATCATGATTTAGACCATGATTCAAGGTTTTTCAAAGAAACTTCCTATAGAAACTGTCTTATGAAGTCGGAATGGAGTGACAGATTTCACCCAGAAAATGTTCTGAAAAAAATGTCAGCTGTAAAAAAAGTTATTAGGATTTATTATTGCTTTGGTATTCAGGAAGCAGTAGCCTTTCGAATATCGTGATTTTTTTCTGATCCAACTGGCATTTGAATTTTTTGTGCTCAGGTTTTAATTTTCTTCATACCTAGCGTGCGATTCAATGAAAAGAGAGTCCACCGGTATCTGGATATCACAAATATGATATCGGCAATTTCTAATTGCAGGTAGACATGTTCAAACCTACTTTAAAATTTACCTGATTGAAATCGGCCGCTCCGTTCTGAATTTATAACAGATTTTATTAAGAAAGCTTCTCCAAGAAACCTTCAAAACGTGCCCAAAATCACGAACAAATTTCCCTGACATTTCTGCCTTACACTGGCCTTACAGCAATGACTTATGCCCACTTTAGTACGTGCTATCCTCTTAGGAGGATGAAAAAGTCTTCCCCCTCTGGTATGAATAACCTATTCAGGAGGGTTGTAATCTCCCAAGAATACAAAACACATGAAAAAATGTGAGTGTCATCATTTTTAGGAAGGAAAACCAAGGAAATTTTGCTCATTGTTTTCACTCGTTTTTGCAGGTTTTTAGAAGTGGCTTCCTGCAGAAAATCTCCCATAAAATGAAATGAAATGAAATGAAATGAAATGGAATGAAAGGCCGATTACAGCCGGGTAAATTAATGAACCTAATTGAACATATTGGCAATAAAACAAAACATTTTACAATATTATTGCTTTGATATGCAAGGAGCAGTGGTCTTTCAAACGATGATTTTTTTATTTGTATGTTTTTCAGGATATGGAGTCTCTCAACGTTTACTGCTTTGGACACCTGTTGTATGAGATGACTTTCGCAGAAGCTCTCAACACAGCATTTGTTGACCAGATTCCTCAAAACTGCCCACCACAAATTCGTAAGTTTTTTGTTAACATCAGTAGTTACAGCTTATAGCAGTATTCGGCAAGTGTGTTTTTGTTGGTTTGAAAAACTATTTTTCACTCTCGCGTGCATTTGGCTTATAGAGAGCAGCGAAAAGTTGGAAGGCAGACCGTCAGTCGATTTAGGATTCGTACACCGGGTGTCCCAAAATGATGTATTATCGTTTGATTGCTTATATCTCCATAACCAATGAACCGATTTTCAAAAACTTTATTTTGTCCGATTGCACAAAGGCTAAAGTGTATTTGAGGATGTTGGCTTGGCTGTGGTTTAGGCCGATTTCTTCATGTCGAAAAGAAGATCGATAAAGCTGCTCAAATTCAAGCCTTAGATAACATGAGAAAGAAACGGCCTTCTTTGCCAGTCAACATTTTAGATGTGATGCAAAAGGCTGAACTTACATGTCGTTCATAGAATATATGGCGTTTAGAGAATACGAATTCAGTTAATACTGAGTTCAGTGAATACAGATACGAGTTCAGTCTTTTGCATCGCATCTGAAATGTTGACTGGAAAAATAGGCCGTTTCTTTTTAATGCCATCTAAGGCTTGAATTTGAGCAAGTTTTTCGATCTTCTTTTCGACATGATAGCGCTGTGGTAAAACTGCAACCAATGTCTTAAACACAATTTAGCCTTTAAGCAATCAAATAAAACAAAGTTTTTGAAAATCGGTTGATTGGTTATGGACATGTAAGCAATCAAACAATAATACATCCTTTTGGGACACCCAGTAGTTACTTCCATCTTAATATTGGTTCATCCAGATCACCTGACAGGTCCTCGTAGCATAGGGCTCAAATCTTTCAAATCTTTAAAAAGGTGGGTGTAAAATTCTATTCCATTTATCTTTGAATCGAATGGCTTGAAAGGAACTTATGGTACTTTGCTGTAAATCTGCCGTGGAAATTTTTTTATTACTTCATTTTTTCAAAATGGCGGCAATTTAATGATTATTGAAAAATTGATGGAAAATTTTGAAAACATTTAAATCGTCGTAAATCCTAAACCAAAGGAGGAAAAATCAGATAACTTTCAGGAAAACCATAGTTTATGAAGGCCTACAATATGATGAAAAGCAGAAATCAATATCTTTTCTGGTTTGGGATTTAGAAATTTTATGATGTCATAGCCTCAAATTTAATAAATGCCGCCATTTTGAAACTAATCAAGATATCAATAAATTTCCACGGCAGATTTACAGCAAAAAAGGCTGAGTTCCTTCAAAGCCATTTAATTCAAAGGAAACTGTAATAGAATTTTACACCGACCTTTTTAAAGATTTGAGCACTATGTTATTTTGGAGTTCATAATGGAGTCCATAATCATGTGGTTACTCACTCTAATGAGTTGGTTGGAATTAACGCAGTAAATCATGACTGGCAGCAAGTCATGATTGCGGGGTAAGCAACCTCCGGATGGGTGACCTCTCGGAGGCCTGACCTCGCAACTCACCTCACCGTCCTTCGGAAGGGACGTTAAACTAGGGGTCCCATGCCTGGATGCGGCATTCATAGCAGGCTTGAATTAGGTTCAATAAGCTAGAAATCCTTCCTGCCCACTTAGAAAATAAATTACTGAAAAAGAAAACAAAATGAAAAATGACTGATCCTAGACAGCAGTCTTACAAGCTTGTTCTTTGAATACACATTGTCACAAAAATGATATTCATATCTTAAAGGAATTGAATGAGCATAAGACGGCAAGGTATACCCTATTTGTCAGAATTTGCTGACTCATGGTTCTGGATGGCGCATCTGATTGGCTAACGCTCATGTGAAATGAAACTGATCACATGAAACGTATTGTTCTACAGGAGGTCCTTTTAGTTTGTTGGGAGTGATAATGGATCTTTTTCACGTGGGTCACATGATACACGGCAAAGCAGTTCTATTTTCATGACTCAATGCCTTTAACGAGTGAACCTATTCGTAAAATTTCAAATCCGTCGTCAGCTCAATGGAGGGTCAAATTGATTTTTGGTTTTTTCATAGCTTTTGATGCTTCACTTCTCGCGGAAGTTATTTATTTCTCAAAATTCACTTTTCTTGAATTGCTAAAACATGATTGTGACACAACACGTCTGAAATGATTGTCCCTTTTGTTGATTAGAGGTATGACGTGCATTTTGTCAGTCTCTATGTCATTATAAAGCAATGTCATATGCAAAGGAAAACGTTCTTTTACCTTTCTGATAGTCAGATAGCAAAGCATAGGTTCCAAATCTTTAACTCGGCGTAAAATGGTGGGTGTAAAATTCAACGACTTATTTCTTCCGATTGAATGGCTTGAAAGCAACTTTTGATACTTATCTATGCATCTACCGTTGGACTTTCCAGAAATTTCGCACATTTTTCTAAATTATAGCGTATCTTACATTTCAACTCATTTGAGGATGTGACGTCATCAAATTTCTAAATCATAAACCAGATGAGTGACAGACTTTTGCTTGATACCATATTGTAGGCATTCATAAACTATGGTTTTCTTCGAAATTACTTCATGTTGCGTCAAACAGTTTAGAAATTACGATGGTTTTAAGTTTTTTGAAAATTTTTCTTGAATTCTTGAAAAAGAAGAAGAGCACTCTAATTCTGAAAATATTGAAGATTTCAGAAATGTCCAACGGTAGAATTGTAGCGAAATAGCTAAAGTTTCTTTGAAGTCATTCAGTTCAAAGAAACAGGTCACTCAATTTTATACCAGCCTTTTTAAAGATTTGGAACCTATGCTAGATAGCAATTAGGTAGAGCTATCCTATACTCCATTTATTAGCCAAAGCTCAGTGCAACGAATTTGCGGAAATATCTTCTTTATTTGAGAGCAAAATCTTGTATTGTGAATTATGAAAATGCTTCCAAATCAGGAACTAGAATTCGTATTGTCGTTTCAATTTCAAACTATTAACTGTATGAATGTCGAAACATTGCATTCATCTTTCTTTTTATTCAGCCTTTATTCGCATAAAGATTAAGCTCATATCAGTGTTTTTATATTCATTTAAAATGATACAATACATGTTACGTCTACATCCTACTATACTTTCTAATTACTTTATAAACTATACAACACTACAGGGACGGGACCACAAGGAGCAAAAAACAATGACTTCCCCGTGGCCATTAACATAAAGACATGCAAAAAATAGCAACTAAATAAACAACCACAAAAAGCTACAAATACGATTAATTATTATATGGCGTTCGAAAATACGGCTCCTCGGACCGGCAACGCAGCAATTCGATTGGTTCTTGATCGGTCCGTAAAAGCCGTATTTTTCGTTCGAAGCCGTATTGGACCGGGCAACAGAAAAGTACGATACTATAAACAACGTTCTCAAAAGGTTCTGCCATATAATAAAGCCTTTATTAAACGATTACTCGATCCATGCTGGAAAATATTTGGACCTTAGTTCATTGTACGGACCTCACTGCGTTCGGTCCGTACGTCAAACTGCGGTCCAAATATTTTCCAGCATGGACCTCGTAATCGTTTAATAACCGCATATTACTGATAAATACTAGAAAGCATAGTAGTATGATGATGAACCCCCCGGACGAGAGAACAACAACGACAGCAGTTGCTACCGCTACTGATCCCCGTCCAGAGCTAGAGTCCCGAACGCTCAACACATTGCGTATATGCTGTCAGGTCAGGGTTTCTGCTTCGCAATATCGATGGTCCGAAATACTGTCGATTTTGTGGATGAAATTTAATTCACCCTTTAGTGTTTTTGTTCTGATATTAACTGTTTCAAATTATTTCTTTTTTAGTTTGTTCTCTGATGTCCCAATAACATTTCAAGAAAAGCCAACTCTGAAGGTAAGAGATATTTAAAACAGGATAGTTTTGCCTTTACCAAGAACATTAGAAACTTCACACACTGGCTGATATACTTTCGGGTCGAGAGAAGCCCCCCCCCCCCGCTGCTTAATTTTCTTTAAATATTCCGCCCTGGACTCTTTTATTTCTGTTCATTAACTTCGAGCAGCTTGAAATGTGAGCATGTAAAGTTATGTTTCCTGAACTGTAACTGCCTTTATTTGTTCGTTTTTAATATTTTGTTACGATTCTTAAGTTGTTTTTGATATTTCTTAAGTAAAAGCAGCTTGTGTCGTATGGCTGATTACAGAACTACATACAGATTGAATTCTGGTCATTTTCTGCTCATCTAATTTATTCCAGGTTATCATGATTCAGGGATTTTTCCTCCCACACCGTTTGTTCCAGACTCGAGAGTAGCTGTCTTTAATTTTGGTCGTATTGCATATGTTGGAATAGAGCCTGGGGTGAGTTGCCGAGCGGCTTGAACAGTTTCCGTCAGGTGACTGAAGTTAAGCTCCGTCGATTGAGGTCAAACTCCGGATGGGTGACCTCTCGGAGGCCTGACCTCACAACTCACTTCGCTGTCCTTCGGAAGGGACGTTAAACTAGGGGTCCCATGCCTGGATGCGACAAGCATAGTGGGTCTAAATTAGCGTTAAATAGCTAGAAATCCTTCCAGCCAACTTAAGGTAAATTGCTGAAAAAAGAGCTGACAGACGTTTTTATGAGCCTCGTTTATACGATTTGTCTTTCAGGTCAATAAGTTTAAAGAGAGCTTGGCAGAAGTAAGAGAAGCCGTCGAGTCAAGAATCAAAGAGGACCAGAAAAGGGTAAATATTCATTTCCTTCATCATACAGTTGGTTAATCATTTAATCAGCCAAGTTATCAATCAATCAGTCAATCAATCAATCAATCAACCAATCAAGTGAATAGAACCTACAAGCTTAAATTTGAAATTAGGCCCCCATTTTTATAAATCCAGTATATAAGAACGCGGGTTAACTTGACAAATTGTAGATTCTTTTGACTTATCGCTTCTCCTTTTTCGGATCTTCTATGACAGTCCTATTACTAATGTTGCAACATAGTCATCAAATGAGACTGCAATTTAATACGATTTTTGGTTGATATAAAATTTATGCATCTGAGGTGTAATTTGTGTCTACCGGAAAAGCTCTTCATTGGCAAAGCCAACAAGATCCACCTACTTAACAAAATATCAGAATTAATCTCCAACTGCCACCATGAGAACAAATACTATCTAGTAAATTTCAAAAGCAACCCCACATAAAGAATAGTTATCAGATTATGTCATCACGATATTCAATGTATAAATGCGCAAAAATTGAGTACCGGGTGAGCCAGAAAAAACTTCCCACGTTCAAAAATTCTTAGCACCATAAGTGCTTCATGGATTTGAATGATTCAAATTCTTGTTAAAAGCCAAAAGATCAAAGTATTTTTGTGATGTTTCCCTTCTCTTACGAGCACTGTAAATATAGGTAAATTTAACTTTACAAAAACTTCATGGTTGCAAAATTACTGAAAAGGGGCCTAAAAGACTTTATCAAATCGTTAGGACTCTCCTCACGCAGAACAATACTCGCGCGCGTTTCTTTTCTCTCAAGAGTTACAAGACATAAATTCTCAAACAGATACTAAAGATTTTCAATCCCATGGCAGTAAGTGTGCAGACAATAGCTCTCACCCATGCAAAATTACATTTTCTCTGTTGTTCTGAGTAATCTGTCTTGTTGTCTCAATCCTGCTGTATCTTTGGGTATGTATCTTTGGATGTCCATTACTTAATTCTTGTTTTTTCTTGTAGCTACGTCAGTTTATACGGTTATCAAAAGCAAAATCAGAAATGATGTCAGATGAAGAGAAAAAGAAGCGAAAAAAGTCTGCGAAAAAGGCAAGTTTAGTATATGCCTAAATCGTATTGGATGTACCAAAAAGAACTTAGCATGGTCGAAATTCATCATGCCGATAATTCTTGTGATAGTAAAATACAGTGAAAACCAGCACATAAGAACCTAAGATTTAGAAATCAGCCTGTTTAGGTTCTTGTGCAATGAGGCACATCCAGTAATCAGGTTTTAGGTTCTTAACGAAGGGAAATATGTGAATCTAAATCTTAGCCAAACTTATTTACACTCTTGGCCCTATCCATTTCAATCCAAGCTTACCCAGTTTACTACTGCAAGCCCTGCCTATCACAGTTATGTAAGTAATGTTTTGGAGTTCACAAAAGAGGTTGATTGGCAAACAGATTGCATTTATTTCCCTATGAATTAATGAAACTCTTTATTAAGAACCTAGTTATGATATTAGGCTGAAAATAGTTCTTATCCATTGGGTACAAAATATATGATTTCAGGCTGTAGGTTCTTAATAAATGAAGGTTCTTATGTCCGGGTTTTTACTGTAAAGCACCAGTTCCAAATCTTTAAAAAAGTTGGTGTAAAATGCTAAAACCCATTTCTTTGAACTGAATGACTTCAAGGAAACGTTAGCTATATTGCAATAATTCTACCGTTAAATTTTTTAATTTTTTAATTTTCAGTATTTTCAGAATTATGGAGTTTTCTTCTCTCTGAAGATTTCAAGAAAATTTTTGAAAAAAATTAAAACTATCGACTATCGTAGTTTCTAAACCTTTCGAGAGTGCCATAATTTTTGAAACACATTTCAGGTCTTTCAGGAGCTGCTCATCTATTTCGTTGTCCTCAAAAGAGCTATGCATCTATCTATTGGCAATATCCAATTTTTGTCATTCTAGGAAGTGCTCAGATTTCCACAGTAATGTTTTTTGTTGCAAGCACTATTTGGTGAAATCGGCCTGTTTTTGTTGGTAATTGCAGTTACCAATGATAAAAGAAAGCATTTAGCTTAGAGGCATCGAAAGAACCTTTATTAGCTAAGTAGCAACTAGATTTCTTATGTCGAATGTTTTTACAAGACAAGTTTTTTATTATACCGGGTGCGCCAAAATAAACTATGCACGTTTGGCAGGCCACAATAAATCGTACACTGGACTGATTTTGAAGATTTACGACTTAATCTTTAGTAGAAAGCCGGAATTAGATTCAGGAATTTTTGCAAATTTTCTGTTGTCTATTTTTAGAGCCAGAAGCGAGTTTCTTAAAATTTCGTTCAAATTTTAAAAGATTCAACATGAATGAGCAAAGAGAAAACGCTTTCAGGAGGATTTGGGGGTTTAGTACGAACTATCGTACAGCAGAATACAATTGGGCGATTTCTAAATCGCAAATCACCACGAACAAGTTCTCTCTTTATCCATTCATGTCGATTCTTTAGAAAACTTGATCGATATGTTTTTATCGTTTTCAGTGTTTTCGAAAACTAAAATTTTAGGAAACTCGCTTCTTGCTCTAAAAACTGAAAATGGAAAAATTTGCAAAAAATCCCAATATCTAATTCAGGCTTTCTGCTAACGATTAAGCCATAAAGCTTCGAAATATGTTCAGTGTACGATATATTGTGGCCGGCCAAACGTGCATAGTTTATTTTGGCGCACCCGGTATATTCCCTAAGTCCATTCCAATCAGTTCCTCTTGTTTAGCCTGTAAAACGCAGAACTGGAAAACTGTATCGATTTTTCTAGTTGTAAAGAGAGGTGGAATATCAGATGCGATTTTGGAACCATATGAAGTTTCAGTCGTATTTCTTTGAAGCTTACCCGGAGCTTTTTCGTCGGACACTGTTCATAACAAAACTGACACTGCTCACTGTTTACAGTGGAACAAGACACTGTTCCCAACAGGACGTCTGACGAGTGAATTTTCATAGGGATTTTTTATTTATTGCAGAAACAATTGTCTGTTGATGAAACTGGGAAAACGACTTCATCGAAGAATTCAGGTATGTTAAATTCACTTCATGTATCATGAAAACGCATTGTAGCATTCTTTGTCATGTCCAAATATTCTGCTTTCCTTTGCCTGGTCGAATAGCTTATTCTTTAGGCCCTGTTTGCACTATGCCATTTTCAAATACAAACAGTTCGAAACCATGCCATTTTGTCCTTTACACTGAAACGTAGTCGTAACTAGCATCAAATGAAAGCGAGGCGCAAGGTTGAATTTTGTAAAACAAAGGATACAGTTCTGTTTAAGATAAAACAATTTGACAGCCTCAACAATAGATTTCACACCTTCAACGCAACCGATCATAATGCTTTACTTTCTCTGTTTATTTTGATTTAATTGAGTGCACTCAGAAGTGTGGAATCTATTCTTCAGAAAGGCAAATTGCTTTGTCTTTTTGGAGTCCTGAATCTTTTGTTTACAAAATTTGCCCTTGCTTCAGGAAGTTAACGGCTTAAGTCTTGAAACGACTATTATTATTTATTATTATAAAATTCTTTAAAGTTGGTTGTTCAAAAATAGCTCTACTTCAAGAACTAATAAAGACCAACTATTTGCAAAAACAAAATAAATTACAGTTCATGATAAGTAACGTAAAATACCCTAAATACCCTATTTACAAATTTTGCAACGGCAATTCTCTCCAATCCATTTTTTATGCATGACTTGAAAGAACAGACGGAGGCGGCAATTTTTGTATCATTAGGCAGGGAATTCCATAATATGCTACCACGAAAAGATAAACTATCGTTGCCATAAGTAGTTGTTTTAGTTTGAGGCAACATCAACAGATTCTTTGATCTTAGATTGTAATTATTGTCCTTTTCATGAAACATATCCCACAAAAAGAAGGGTTTTGTTGTGTTAAACTGCTATAAACCTCGAGCATTAACTTTTGCGAATTCTTTTGATGAATAGTGCACTCATTTCCTCTCTGTAACAACTCATCAAAAGAGGATGTAAAATCGTTCAAGAGAATTCGAAGCGCTCTCTTATAGGTGCGATTGAGATCATTATTAGCAACCTTTCCTCAAAACATCCATATCAACGGACAATAATTAAACTGAGACATTATGATTGAGTTGTATAGTAAAAGAGATTGTTTCTCATTTAAATAGTTTGAGACTCTAGAGAAGGCACTGATCTTGTTGTTTGCTTTTTGACTTAATCTTGCCACATGTTGGTCGAATTTTAGTCTCGAGTCTATGTTAATCCCCAATAACTCAACACTACTGACAATATCAATAGATACACATTTCCAATATCGAGAACAGTATTATCATTTGTCTTCAAAACGAGTAGCATAACTTGAAATTTTGATGGATTGGCTACCTATAACCTTTGTTTGAGAAAGCAACACAAAGAAATTTCTGTGACCAGCAGAGGGCCTTGTGCCCCAGATGTACCGGAAGGTATCCTCGACTGCAAAATCTGGGTTGTATAATTAGTCTTATCCAGTGGCAAGCAGTTATCTAGATTTGAGGGAGGGTGAAGCCATTGTTTCATTTTAAATGCAGTTTTTGTTCCCAATGCTTTGAAATAAAATGTTGTTGTTTGCCCCAACATTTGGGGAGAGCAACAATCCAGCCGGTAGTGATCCTCGAGAATCCTTCCCTCTTACTTGTTTCCATTTTAAATGGATAAACTTTCATTACAGCTTCTACATCAAACTCTGCACCAGCTCCACCCCCACCCCCTCCACAAGCTGTACCAAGTCCCCCACCGGCACCCACAGTGCAACAAAATCGCTCAGTGGCACCCCCTCCAAGTCAAGGACGTGGCGCTCTTCTTGATTCGATATCTGGATTTAGCAAGACAGGGCTGAAGAAAGCAGAGACGGTGGACAAAAGTGCTCCCAAAATATAGTTTGCTGAGACATGTTTGATCACAGGTAAGCGAAGGACTAAACGTTTTTGTATTTTTTGAAAATCTCTCGAAACGAAGCTCTACAGTTTGGAAATGTAGGAAAATTCAGCCAAATTTCGATTGATAATGTAATCTTTGATCAAAATTCTGATAATACTTGGCAATTGTTTGTAGATTTTTCGGCGGCTTAATCCCCGAATATTTTGCCTGCATGCGGATTCAACTGATTTCTAAAGATTTCTAAAGACTCGACATGAATGGACAAAGAGAAATGTTTCGGGGTGATTTGGGATTCAGAAATTGATTAGTGTAAACTTCTGCAAGAGCATTATTTCAAAGATGGGGTTTTTTTGCGAAATTCTGTAGTAGTTGCAATAAAGTGCCGCCCCAAGCCGTCACAAAATCAAAAATTCAACAAGACTCCATGCTTGCTGGCCTCAAGACGCTTCCCTGTTTGTCTTTTTAACCCCCTTGACACAGGAATGCAACCTGCACCAAAGCATAAATTCAATGAAACGTCAAAATACATTTATTTGTAACATTAAAAGTATTTTTACATTCCTTCCAACGTAAGACTAACACTCGTGCATTGGATCATAACTGATCAATTTTCAAATCCCCAAATCATCACGAAAACGTGCTCTCTTTGTCCATTCATGTTGAATCTTTATAAAATTTGATCGACGTTTTTTGACCTCGTCTTTGACCGTTTTCAGTGTTTTCGAGATCAAAACTTTTAGGAAACTTTTAGCTCCATAAATAAAAGACTAATAAATGTACAAAAATAGTGGCATCTAATTGAGGATCTTAGCTAAAGATTAGCTCATAAATCTTCAAAATCGGTTCAGTATATGATACCCGGTATAATGTGACCGTTGGAATTTTCTGAATCTTCAGCATTTTCAGAATTACAGTGTTTCTCTTCCTTTTTAAGAATTCCAGAAAAATCTCGAAACAAACTTGAAACAACCGTAATTTCTAAATTTTTTGAGTAGACATACTGCAAAATGATTTTCAAGAAAACAGTAGCTTATATCAATGTCTACAATATGGTATCAAGCACAAGACTTCACTCTTCTGATTTACAGTTTAGTTAACAAGGACAGATAATGTTACAATAGGATCCGCTACTTTTTATTAACACCCAGATAACAAGGACAGATTTTTTAACACAATGGCATGAGATGCTTTTGTTGACACCTGAATTCAAAGCGATTAGTGGCTGCAGACGAAGGAAATTCTCTCAACCATAAATTCAAAACAAACACAGCCGCAAAAGTTTCTCTGAAACCCAAGTAGCTAGCGCGCTTGTTGTGCATTCCAGAAATTGTTTTCAAGAGCAAACATGAGTATCTATCGACAGAAGAAGGATATATCTACACATCTACCTTGGGAATTTTATTTCTTTGGTTCAGAAGCTGAGCAGTAAGTGCTTTAATTACACCCAAAAAATAAGAGAATTGAATCGCCTCCAAATCAGCTTTTGAATCAAATAAATTAAATGCTCGTGGCAGATGTGTAGATATATCCTTCCTCTGTTGATCTATGCTCATGTTTGCTCTTAAAAACAATTTCTGGAATGCACAACGCACGAGCTAGCTACCTGGCTTTCAGAGAAACATTTGCGGCTTTGTTTGTTTTGAATTTATAGTTGAGAGAATTTCCTTTGTCTTCGATCGCTAATCACTTTGAATTTCGTTGTCAATCAAGACCAACTCGTGCTATTGTTTTACAAAATCTGTCCTTGTTCACCTAGATACAAAGCGATTTGTGACTGCAGACAAAGGGAATTCCATGCCTGGTTGGTCAAGTCATAAACAAAAACAAAGCAAGCCGCAAAAGTTGCCCTGAAACCCATGTCGCTAGCTCGCTCGTCGTGCATTCCAGAAATGGTTTTTAAGAGCAAACAGGAGCATATATCGAAAGAAGAAGGATACATCTAAACATCTGCATCGGGCATTTCATTTACTTGATTCAGAAGCTGAGCAGTGAATGTTTTAATTACACCCAAAAAATACGAGAATTGAATCGCCCACCAATCAGCTTCTGCACCAAATAAAAAATACGCATGGCAGACTTTTAGATGTATCCCTCTTCTTTCAATATCTGCTCCTGTTTGCTCTTAAAAACCATTTCTGGAATGCACAACGAGCGAGCTTGCTGCCTGGGTTTCAGGGCAACTTTTGCAGCTTGCTTTGTTTTTAGCTTGACCACCGGGCATGGAATTCCCTTAGTCTGCACTCACAAATCGCTTTGTGTCTGGGTGTCAATAAAAAGTAGCGAATCCTATTGTAACATTATCTGTCCTTGTTAAGTTAAGTAACGCAATAATCAACAAAGACAGATTTTGTAAGACAATGGCAGGAGTTGCTTTTGTTGACACCTGGCTTCAAAGCGATTAGCGATCGCAGACAAAGGAAATTCTCTCAACCAGTAATTCAAAACAAACAAAGCCGCAAAAGTTTCTCTGAAAACCAGGTAGCTAACGCGCTCGTTGTGCATTCCAGAAATCGTTTTTAAGAGCAAACATGAGCATAGATCGAAGGAAGAAGGATATATCTACACATCTACCTCGGGCATTTTGTTTGTTTTGTTCAGAAGCCGATTGACAGGCGATTCAATTCTCCCATTTTTTGGGTGTAATTAAAATATTTACTGCTCAGCTTCTGAACCAAAGAAATAAAATGCCCGAGGTAGATATGTAGATATATCCTTCTTCTTTTGATATATCCTCATGTTTACCCTTGAAAACAATTTCTGAAATGCACAATGCAGCGATGCTAGCTACCTGGCTTTCAGAGAAACATTTGTGCGCTTTGTTGAATTTGAATTACTGGTTGAGAGAATTTCCTTTGTCTGCAATTCAAACCGATTAGCAATCGCAGACAGTCTGCGATTGCTAATCGCTTTGAATTCAGGTGTCAATTAAAGGCAATTCATGTTATTGTCTTACAAAATCTGTCCTTGTTGCAATAATCTCTCGATAGATTTTCAAGATTTCAGAAAAGTCCAATGTTAGAATCATAGTGAGGAAGTTCAAGTTTCTTTCAAGCAATTCAATTCAAATGAATAGGTCATAGAATTTCCACAAGCCTTTTTAAAGATTTGAAACCCATGCTGCATTCCGGTGTGGTAGAGGCTTGTACCTTGCTGTGATAATTCAAGAAGTTCCCAAAGAAGCCCCCAAAGAGGTATCAGAATGAATGAATCTAAATGAATCTGAATCTAAATGAATCATTAACTGAAGAAATAAAGAACTTTAAGATCTGATACCAACAACATTTACACTTTTATTTACAGTTGTCAATTAAAACGTTAAAAGCCCACAATAGTAAACCACATAATTCTTCAATGGACGACTGCACTAAAGACAGAATCATAAATATTTTACAATGACCCTTCGTAACCCTATCTGTACTGGGCGATTTTTTAGGTATTTTGTACTGGGGGGGGGGGCGTTTTTCGCCCCCCCTCTTTTTCTCCAAAACTATAAAAGATATAACAATAAGACTTACCCCTATTGTTATTTAGACAATTGGCTATTCAACTATAACAATGACAATTAATAAGTCACGTGATTCGTTGCTAGGCAACCGAAAAACTGACGAAAATTGGCAAATTTATACCTTCTTAACCAGAAAAATTCTATTTAATCAACCACTCAACCGATATTCTCCAAATTTGTTTCAAATAGTAGGAAACATGTCATAGTTCAAATATACATACTTTGCAAAATTTTTTAGTTTCTATTTTTAGCACAATTAGCCTTAAATTAGCCTTTTGTTGCATGCTTTTACTTTCATCGCAGGTTTTTGCCAGTCCTGCCCTTTTATCTAGTAAATATAGACTCAAAATGAATCAAATTAATAAGATGAAGCAAATTAGACTAAAAAAATTTATATTTGACACTTCTTTATTAGGTAAATGACGTCATAAATGTGAATGACGTCATAGATATTAAAGTTTGCTGACATCAGCAAATTTCAAAAAAATATATATCAAATGAAAGTACTCATCAAATGCAATCGAATGGTGCATGTTTGAGATCGATCAAGCAAACGACACGAAAACTACGGTCATTTTAAGATTTTTTTTGTTGACTACTCTCCAAATATGGTATTACTGTGGTCACATGATCAGAGATAGAACAATGAAATGTTAAGAATTTAATTGCCTATGAAATTTGAGTAAAAGTCACCAAAACTGGTGGTTATATCTCTTGTCGTTTTAGCGTAATGCAGCAAAAACTGGCAGGGGGGCGAAAAATAAATCCATCAGATCGATCAAAGTTGTTTCAAAGACAAAGGATTTTTGTGAAAAATCCCAAACTTCCTGAACATCTTGGAAAATAGAACACTCATTTATTTATTATTATTTAAAATGACTTAAAAGAGAGACGGGGCTTATTCACAAAATCGTGTGACAAGGATATACAGTAGATGATAGGGTTTTAGTTCTTTTGTGCGAAATTTGTGGAATCATGATGCAATTTGGCAAGTAAAGTTCACAAATTTCACACAGTTTTTTATTCCAAACCATACCAAATTAAAATGTAAACTTAGCTACATATATGGAAAATCTTTGGTAGCCTCTAACTTTTGATATAAGTGGGGAGGGCTTGATGAATGAAGAGGGGGTTTATTTATAATTTTGCTAAAAAGGGGGGTTCTCTTAGAGAGGGGCCTACAGTACATAGAGCTTTTACAGTATGCAGTTTTCTTGGTGTTTTATACCATCTCTTTCACATACAAAAGACATTTTTTCTTTTGGAATGATCATCTTTGTAGCTTCTCCATGGGCAATAACAAAGGAGTAAAACGAAATTTGCAACATTCCTCGTGTTCCATTTAGAAATAAACAAGACTGAAAGTCCCCTACTTTAATGGTAAGAAATTTTTCAGGGGTTAGTTAGCCGAATCTAGCAATTTTAGTGATTCGCTTTTGTAAAAAATGTGAGTATCAAATGCCAGTGGCATATGGATGACAGACTGCTGAGCATGCATCAAGGTGAGAAAGTCTGCTACTCTTGAGTCCAGAATAGACGTTGGGTTTTGAATGAACAGGTGTCTGTAATAAGCAGGGTGGGAAGGTGTTGTGGCGCAGTGGTGTAATCTTCTGGCATTGCAGCGAGAACAGTCAGGCAGACAGGGTTCGATCCCAGGTAGAGTCCCGCTACTTGAGCTTCATGACAAGGGGTCACGGGCTTGATTAGGCCTATTCTACTTCTGCAATCCCAGCGCTTAGCGCTAAAAACTGCAACTTCACCTTCAATACTTCCCTTAAGTTGAAAATGGATGGAACAGTGGCAGACACTTTGCCAAATATTGGGGTGGGTGAGGCTATTGTTTCTATTGTTTTAAAATGAAACATCTTTTGTTCTTGCCAACATTAGGGGCGATCAAACCCCCTCACCCCCTAAGTGTCCACCACTGGGGTGAAGCGTAAAAATGTATTGTAAACAAAAGGAAGCATGGTTTCACATGGGTAACATTTCATGAAGCTCAAACTGTATAAAGTGACAAGGACAATGTGGAATATAGCCTGCGTGCATAGCCTCAACTCACGGAGGCTATGTGGAAAAGGATGTCCCTTGAGTTTACTGTAAACAAAGGAAAAATGCTAAGCAAATAAGTAGGCCAGGTGTTTAGAGGGGTAACGTCTGTTTCTGACTTGTGAGTAAATGGGGATATGGATTGTGAGTGAAGAAGTAAGAAGTATAGTAAACCTCTCTGTACAAAGTGTTATGCACATCAAAGAGAACAAAGTAGGCTAATAGGAAGCAGGCAGCAGGGGCTTGATACCCCCAACAATTAAAAACATGGGCCACATCACAAGTATAAACTAGATGCTTTGTTCTATAATGTCAAGAACATAAGCCCATACGGCTGTTCTTCCTACTACTTCCTATGGCCCTGCACAAACAAGAATAGTTGATGCCTTTGAGCGGCTTTCAGGGACCAAAAATTTGGACTAATTACATATAAATACAAACTGTAATGGTATGTTTCTTTACTACACGTCGTCTGCTATGTCAATATCCAAATGTTTCAAACTGAAAAGTTTCAGACAAAAAACTTGGAACAAAATTATTTTAAAACTATAATTTCTTTTGAAAAGTCAAAAACAACTGCCTTTGTTGCAGCTTATTGATCAAATCTTTTGCTTGAGATGGCTTCTATTTACATATTGTTAAACATGGCTTTTGCCAAAGATCTGCATTGAAGAATGCTTCAGAAAAATCATATGTAAAATAGAAGTTATCACAAATAAAAATTTAGCAAAGGTAACTTGTACATAAAAAGATTTGCACACAAGTTTGTCTGAAACTTTTACCATCTACTATGGTAAAGTAGGGGTATCTTTTACCCCTGGATTTTTTTATGCAATCTACTATGATGGTATATTTCTCTTTGCCTCTAAAATAACCTGTTGAATCTTTATTTTCATCTCTTCCTTGACCTCACATTCAGGAATTTTCGAAATAGCATTAGCAACCAAGTCAACAAAAATCTTGTCAGCACTTTTTGAAGTGGTACTTGAAACATCTGATTCCTTAGGGGGTGCAGGAGAAGTTTCAACAACTGGGGAAGGAGTTGACCCCACAGTAACCTGATCTTTATTTATCCTTCTTGGGATAGCTTGGTCATTCAAGCCTCTCTGACTGGTTACTGTTGAGCTTGTCTGGTTATGACTTGGTCTGCTTTCTGACATCTGGGCAGGAAGGCTCTGAACAGGAAAGCTCTGTGTTGGATAGCTACTTGGAGGAAAACTGTGTGTAGGAATAGTCCATGTAGGAAAACTATTTGTTGGAAAACTTTGTACAGGAATTGCCTGTGTAGGATAACTCTGTGTTGGGAAATTTGACCTTTCTTGTATGCTTTCTTCACAAGTTTCAGTTAAGTCAATAACATCCTCTTTTTTCATGGTGGCGTGTGCTTTTTCCTTGTCTATGCTAACAGGAGCATTTGGTCTGCCATATATGTCATCTGATCCAGTTACTATTTGTTGGGCTGCTAACTGCCTGTTGTAACCTTCTCCAAAATTCTGGAAAGCCATGCAAGGTATCGTTGATGGACTTGTTGGGTTTGAGACCTTACGTTTTGTTCCACCTGAGCTACCTTGCATATGTTTCTTTAAGAATGCAAGGGGTGCAAAAAAGGGCCAACTTGGGGCTTTGGCACATTCTGTGTTATTTTCATTTGCATTTTTTTCAATACCATAGTACAGCGTTCCATAATATGTTCGCAAACTGTTCATTTTTCTGTCAATGTAGTCTACAGGAATACCAAGCTCTGTAGACATTTCACGATGCATTTGAATACGGTAATCCGAGTCCCTGTAATGTGGGTTGTTTGAATCGTAAAGTGCAGGTCGTGCCTCCCACATACTTATCAACTTTTTGATTCCCCCAGTTGTCCATTTCATCTCTTCTTTTCCCCCTCTCTTACCTCTACCTTTCCCCCTTCCATTGTCAGCTTCTGAAGAATTTTGCAATACATCATCAGCTTTTTGGGCATTTAACAGGGTCTGCATTCCCCAAATTTCATGTGGATTTTCCATTGTTTGTACAAATGTGTAAGGAGCACCCTGGATTTGAACTATGGTCGGCATCGATTCAGTTTTAGATGTCTGGATGTAGCTGCTATCATAATGTGGAGGGCTTCGTGCAGGATTACTCATTTCTGTATTTCTGTCTGTACATAACAAACAGACAAGACTGGCTTATAAAGTTCAGATTGTCTGAAATGAATGATTACATAAGCAAAAACTTTTGTCTCATTTCTTCCTGCTCGCTTGATTAGATTGTTTCTTTACGTCCGTATACATAGCATACGTAAGATGTTGAGTAGGCCTATATTTTCTGAACCGGCATTACTTAAAACAAAAGCTGCCTGCTGCCCTGGCTGGCGTAGATTTAATTCACCTTTTAATACACCTTTGGTGTCTTACTGCAAGCTCTTTACTTCATAAAAATCTCCAGTTTTATTCTTCAGACCTTCTTCTGCAAATCATTTCAAAACACAAGTTCCTTCCACTACCAGTCACCATTTTGAAATTTAGGTCATAAACATCAATTGTGCGCCTTCACATCGGGTTCTTTTGCACCTACGCAGTAGAATCGAAAAAGGTTGAAGTTGGTAAACATTTTTGCATTTTCGAATTTAAAAAGCAAGACAATCTGTTCAATATTAGGGTGTAATCCTGCAAATATACGGCCAGTGGAGAAGTGGTACACGATTAATGAACTGTCCGCGAATAAAAATAATTGAATAGTTTTCATACCAATTTTGCGTTATCGCAAATCTCATGTGACAACTAATTCAAAAGTCAAAAGAAATCAAGGTGAATTGAAACTGGATTCACCGTAGAACTGTGGAGCTTAGGAAAGTAGACATGTTTCATCATCCACAACGAATGGTACATTATTACGGCCTATTTTATTCCAGTGCTCGTGGTGTGGTAGACCCTTTTACGGGGGGGGGCACTCCCATACTTGACCTGACGGGATTTGCCGCTCAACAGGGTGTCCAATTTTACGGTAAAAATTATGCGACAGGGCTGTCAATTTCTAGCGAAAATTATGCGACAAATATTATCAAATAGGTAAAAAAATTATGCTATCATGACCGTATCACAAGACCAAAATTGTCAAAAATTCTACCCTTGGCTATACCTTTGTAGGTGAAAATTGCAAAGAAGTATATTGGCTAGACTAGAAGTCCGAAAAAGTATACCCTTGCTCGCGGCACATCCCTAGTTACCTTTTATGCGACAGGGTGCCCCCCCCCCCTGTGGTAGACATGTTTCATCATCCACAACGAATGATACATTATTACGGCCTATTTTATTCCAGTGCTTGTGGTGTGGTAACGAATTTTCGTTATTCTAAGTATGTACGTAAAATTTCGCTGGTATAAACGGTGTAAATTTAAGCAACGAAGAGCTAAATTGTTTTTTGCACGTAAATAATGATTTGTAAATGAAATGCAACAATTTGATCTGAGACACCCACGGGGGGGGGGGGGGGGGTTCTTCCATAGTAAAGGTACCTGGGGATGTGCCGCGTGCAAGGGTATACTTTTTCGGACTTTTAATCTAGCCAAGGGTATACTTTTTTGCAATTTTGACCTACAACGGTCTAGCCAAGGGTATCGTTTTTGACAATATTAGTCTAGCATACGGTCATGATATCATATTTGGCACAAATTTGACAATATTCGTCCAGGAAATCGTCAAAATTGGTCCAGCCAAGGGTACCATTTTCGTAAAAATTGGTTCAGACAATGGTCAAATTGGTCTAGCCAAAGGTACCATTTTCGTAAAAATTAGTCTAGCCAACGGTACCCTTTTGAAGATGCTCGCGGCAGACCCCCACCCAAAATTTGGCCAAGAACCCCCCCCCCCGTGGAGACACCACAGGTTTAAAATGACAGAGATAGGGCCCCCGGGGAAGGGTAGCTTCCATATATGGTTTAGAACCTCGAACATCCTTAAATATGGGTCTCAGAATTTAAATTTTCCACTGGAAATGGGCAGCTTTTTGACTTGCAACGAAAACGCTGTCGAGTTTCTTATTTGCGTCTTATTACGTTGGATTTTTGTCGCTTAGCTCTGAAACTTGGTTGGTGATAGTGTGATAGAACTGAAAGGTCAATACTTGTAATTTATAACTTTGGGTGTTTCAGATTTTATTATCAGCTTGCATTTGTAAATTATTGGAAACATGTATTGTTGAAGATGTTGTGGCGCAGTTGTGATGAAATCCTCTGACTTTGCAGCCAGAACAGTCAGGCAGACAGGGTTTGATCCCAGGTAGAGCCCCACCAATTGAGCGTCATGACAAGGGGTCGCGGACTCAGTTACCCCTTCTTTACTTCTGCGATGCCAGCGCTTGGCGCTAAGTCTGCAACTTCATTTTCAACTTCACCTTCAAACAGTTGCAATTGCAAAACATAGGGCTCAGGTCTTTAAAAAAGTCGGTGTAAAATTCTAATACAGTTTCCTTTGAATTAAATGGCTTGGAAGGAACTTAGGGTTTTGCTGTAAATCTGCCGTGGAAATTTATTGATATCTTGGTCAGTTCAAAATGGCGGCATTTATTAAATTTGAAGCTAAGACGTCATCAAATTTCTAAATCCTAAACCAGGAAAGATACTGATTTCTGCTTTTCACCATATTGTAGGCCTTCATAAACTATGGTTTTCTTGAAAGTCATATCATTTTTCGTCCGTTGGTTTAGGATTTACGATGATTTAAATGTTTCAATATGTTCCATCAATTTTTTCAAAAATCACAAAATTGCCACAATTTTGAAAAAAATCAAGATATCAGAAAATTTCCACGGTAGATTTACGGCAAGGTACTATAAGTTCCTTTCAAGCCATGCAATTCAAAGAAAAATGGAATCGAATTTTACACCCACCTTTTTGAAGATTTGAAAGATTTGAGCCCTATGCTCAATTGCAAATAAATATTCTACCGGGTGAGCCAGAAAAAGTTCCCACTTTTGAAAATTCATAGCATGAAGAGTACTAGATGGATTGGAATGGATCAATATTTGCTTGACAGCCAAAGGAGTGAAGTATTTTTGTGATTTTTCTCGCCTTCTTACGAGCACTGGAAAAATTGGTAAATTCAAATTTACAAAAACTTGGTGGCTGCAAAACGACTGAAAAAAAGGCCTAAAATACTTGAGTATTGTTCTGTGTGAGGAGAGTCCTAACGATTTGATGAAGTGTTTTAGGCCCTTTTTCAGTAATTTTGCGACCATGAAATTTTTGTAAAGTTGAATTTACCTATATTCGCAGTGCTCCTAAGAAGACGAGAAAAATCACAAAAATACTTTGATCTTTTGGCTTTTAACTAGAATTTGAATCATTCAAATTCATGAAGTACTTGTGGTGCTACGAATTTTCGAAAGTGGCAACTTTTTCCTGGCTCACCCGGTATTACTTTGAAGCAGGCTACGTGCATGATCTCATTCTTCAAGAATGGCTAATGGGGGCCTTTAATTGTAATCAGAACTCTTTCTGCACATGTTTACACATTTTTATGTTTTACAGAAGATATTCGATGGAACTTCCATGAGCTACTGTAAAATAGGGATGCAAAGGTATACCAGAAGTGTTTCAAGATGCCTGGGAACAACCAAAAATAAAGTACTTGGGAAAATGGAAGCTTCACACTGAAAGGTGAGATGGAAGTGACGAGCTGAAAGGTAAACAATTTTAGTATTTCGCATGAACGGCCTGAAACCCAAAGTACATGGGAGAAAATTATGTTAATTTCTAATTTAAACCATTGATTTATTTTGATTGTGGAAATGTCATTTGTATATTCTAGGAAATTCGATTGAAAATGTTAGGGGATTTCCGCGTGTCCCCGTATCTCTTTCGTTTTGTTGTGCGACGCTGGTAGCAAGGGCAGGTTGCAGTGTAGTGTATCGGTAGAGCGCCGGGGCAAGCACAGAATTGATGGGTAAGGTAAAGGGGACAAGAAAATTTAGCTTGAGCTGTCGAGGTAGCAAGGGCTGGTAGCAAGGGTAGGTTGCAGTGTAGTGTATCGGTAGAGCGCCGGGGCAAGCACAGAATTGACAGGTAAGGTAAAAGGGACACGAAATTTTAGCTTGAACCATCGAGGTAGAGATACCTTTGAAGGCCGTGGGGTGTCAGCCATGGATGCTTGAGCATTGAATCGGCAGTTGAAATAAACTGGGACCACAAAATCATTTGCTTGGCCTTTAGAGGACTTTCATGGCTGCTGAGAGTCTTAAAGTAGAGTTTTCCACCCGTGCATTACTACACTGCGCTTGGTATGCAAGACAGAGGCCTCTGGCCCGAAACGGACAGCCATAATGGAAAAGTTTTGCAATTGTAACATCGATAAGGTAGAGCTGCTTCCAGTATATGATACACCTTTTCAACTAACCGCGGCCTCGATATCGCGCTGGGGCATGGGGCGAGAATTTGGGTGTAAACTTCCTAGGAAACCACGTTGTTTACATTGCCGCAGTATGGATTGCTTCGCTCACGCTTTTTGTTATCGCCGATTTTGCAGTTGGTTCGTGTATTTTTGCTTCGCTCTGTGGTCTATTATATTTGGAACAGCTTTTTTAAAAGCTCTAGCAAGTACTCAGCTCTGATAGGCCACAGAAACCTGAATTATATTGCCGTTCGCATTCGATTGAATCTTGGGCCTAACTAACCGCACATAAGATGGTCAATGGCAACTGCACTGTTTTCAACTGCACGAACAGTCAGTATAGGATAAGGAAGTGGAAGAAAGAAGCCTGTCAAATACACGATGGTTTGCCACACAAAGAATGCCCCTGCCCACAACCATTCACCTTGCACACATTTCCAAGTGTTTTGCTGAACTCGGACAAGAGACGGGAATGGATAAGGCTTATGAACAGGACCACTGTCAAGAACAGTGCATGGTGCCCTGGTAAGAGTGATGTTGTCTGTTCTGATCACTTTATTGACAAGAGACCAACACTGGCAAACCCAAATCCAGTCCTCAATCTAGGCTATGAAAAGCCTGTAAAAAAAACAAGAAGAGAGCTCCATCGCCGTCAGCTTTCTCCAGTCAAAAGAAAGGACAGAGAACCAGATATTGAAGAAGCTCCTGAGGAAGTTCTTGAAAAAGAACCTTGCCATGAATGCTTTATGAAACAAACTGAAATTGAATCCCTTTCTGAAAACTACCTAGGGTTTTACCAGGTCCTACCAGGGCACCATGCACTGTTCTTGACAGTGGTCCTGTTCATAAGCCTTATCCATTCCCGTCTCTTCTCCGAGTTCAGCAAAACACTTGGAAATGTGTGCAAGGTGAATGGTTGTGGGCAGGGACATTCTTTGTGTGGCAAACCATCGTGTTTTTGACAGGCTTCTTTCTTCCACTTCCTTATCCTATACTGACTGCTCGTGCAGTTGAAAACAGCGCAGTTGCCATTGACCATCTTATGTGCGGTTAGTTAGGCCCAAGATTCAATCGAATGCGAACGGCAATATAATTCAGGTTTCTGTGGCCTATCAGAGCTGAGTACTTGCTAGAGCTTTTAAAAAAGCTGTTCCAAATATAATAGACCACAGAGCGAAGCAAAAATACACGAACAAACTGCAAAATCGGCGATAACAAAAAGCGTGAGCGAAGCAATCCATACTGCGGCAATGTAAACAACGTGGTTTCCTAGGAAGTTTACACCCAAATTCTCGCCCCATGCCCCAGCGCGATATCGAGGCCGCGGTTAGTTGAAAAGGTGTATTGAAACACAGATGTCATCAAGTCTCCCCATGAACTTGATGAAGGCTTAACTTTAAATGTAGTATTAGTGATGAATATATAATTAATTTCGTGTTTGTGAATGATCTTAGATTTAGTATGTATTTAAGATAAAACTTGATCACTTAACTGGGTGTTTGGGGGTGTTGGGGTAACCTGATTTTGAAGTGATAAGTGCTCATGCTATTGCGCAGGTTATAAGGATGCTTTTTAGTTGTTTCAACCAAGGGCGCCTACCTTGTAGGAAGTGTGTTTATTCCCAATACTGTAGAGTAATTGGTGTCCTGTGACCCAGTACAGAGAGTGTCCTAGAACCGTACCGTGACCAAGCAGTACACAGCGTCAGTCCTCTCAAAGTCAAGATGACGTATGAATGACTTTGTGGTTCAAATTCCGTTGTTTATGTAACATGATATCATTTGTTATACGATCTGGCCACAGGGAATCAGACAGCGTGATTTTTGATTGGTCAGCTCTAACAGACGTTAGAATTTGAAAATCCCTGTAACTAGAAAAACTCAGTTTCTTATGATATACACAGATTAACAGGACTGGGCCATAGGACAACAATTACTACGCGTACAGTACCGGGAATAAACACACTTCCTACAAGGTAGGCGCCCTTGTTTCAACGAAAATGAATTGCTAATTCTCTCCGATTTCAAATTCGACAACACCGACCTTATTGGATAGAAGTCCCCCCCCCCCCCTCGCTCCCTAACACCTGTTCTTGAGGTCACTGATAATGGAATCAGAAATCAGAATTCATTGCAAAATATTAAGAGAGGCTCGACAACTGTAGCCTCTATGTGTTGAGAATAACTCACTATATGGAGAATCTTGGAAAGAACAATATGATTGGCAGTTCTTCATCCCATACATTGGCCTTTCCACAGAGGGGACCCTTGGATGACATAGAGTATTTCTGAGAAGTTCTGACATTTTTTGGGTCTCTGGTGAAGGGCAAATTGCGTCACAGCAAGGGTGCGTTCAGAGTAAATTATGGGAGCGTTTTATTGGTACCAGTTCCGAAAACGTTAACTTGAAAAACTAAGAATTTGTGTTTGATTGGCTCCCAAATTCTGAAAAACGGTAGGTTTGGTAGGTTCGGACATGGGTAGCTAGACACTGCTGGTGTGCTTCTATGGAGGAACGCTGCAACTAATATGTACCTGCGGAGGAATAATTTCTATAGTTCTGCAGAGGAGATGAGATCTCCTATTGAGGAGATCGCTTGCGCTAGCTCCGCCGTAATAGTAAATAATGTTTTCCTCCGCAAAGGAACAAATTTGTGGGAATCAAGCAAAATTGCGGCGTCCAACCACCCATGGTTCGGAAAGCCTTCTGAACTTTCTGCTCCAAAATAGTCCAGAGGCACAAGGGGGAGCATTGCCACCCGAGGAGGGACTTTACGAGACCAACGTTTTCTAGGCCTGTTTTTAGTGTAGAATTCGAATCCGGATGTTGTTCAGGTAGGAGAGGACGCTTTTCCAAGATATAGGGGGTCCTGGTCCAGAAACCGGGACAAAGTGGCAAATGAACTGTGAATGGCCAACCGTGGGGGGACTTTACTAGAACAACTTTTTCTAGGCCAGTTTTTAGTTTCCAGAAAAAGTTGGTCTCGTAAAGTCCCTCCTTAGGTGGCAATGCTCCCCCTTGTGCCTCTGGACTAAAAGACTTGTGAGACGATCTCGTTTTCATTGGCGAAGTTTCATTTCGCTATGGTGAATCTAAGGCTGGACTTGCTACAAGCCCCTCTCGAGGAAAAACGAGGGGAAGAAAAAATGCCTACCCTCGTTTTTCCGCGAGAGAGACTTGTAGCAAGTCCAATCTAAGGCTGCCTTTCCACCAGCAATGGCAACGCTACCTTTACCGTGAACCCATTTTTTATTCGTTTTCAGTCGTTTCTACTGGACGTTTTTATTCGTTTTATCCCCCTTTTCGTCGTTTCAATGTTAATTTGAATTGAAAAAAGGAGAGCATGTTATTGCTGTTGCAACTGGGTTAAAAAAGTTATCCGTTCAATGCGATTTCCACTAACCCAAAGGTAAAATGAAAGATACCCGGGTTAAAACTGATTCAATCTGAGACCCGTTTTTTTAAACTTATCGCAAAAACGAATAACTTTTAATCCGTTTTTGTTTTAATCACCCGGGCTAGTGGAAAGGCAGCCTAAAGCCTGCTGTTTTGAAAGCTTTCGTTTTTGATTGGGAAATACATTTCCGAAGTCTAACGTCTTCAAGCATAGGTTCCAAATCTTTAAATCGACGAATAAAGGTGGGTGTAAATATCTATGACCTATTTCTTTTTAATTGAATGTCTTGAAGGAAAATTTTGTTACAAATCTATAATTCTACCGTTGGAATTTTCTGAAATCTTGATTATTTTTCGAAACTACATCCTATCTTATATTTCAACCCATTTGAGGACGTGACGTCATCAAATTTCTAAATCATAAACCAGAAGAGTGATAGACACTTTTGCTTGATACCAAATTGTAAACATCCATATAGCATGGGTTCCTTCTAAATTATTTCATGTTTCGTCAAAAAGTTTAGAAATTGCGATGGTTTTAACTTTTTTTTAAATTGTTCTTGAATTCTCAATAAAGAAGAAAAACCCCCTTGTGAGATTTCCAAAAATTCCAACGGTAGAAGTATAGCAAAGTGGTTGAAGTGCATTTGAAGCCATTCAGTTCAAATTAATAGGTCATAGAATTTTACACCAACCGTTTTAAAGTTTTGGAACGAATGCTACGTTTTCAGAATTTTGTTGGTTTTTGGGATTGCCAATCCAACACACTCTAAGTAAATAAGCCTAATGGTTGCAAGGTTTTCAGTTGTCAAATCTCACTTAGCCAAAATATAGATAGAAGCTGAATATGTTAGTGGAGTAAGCTAATTGATTATAGAATAAATTTATATCTTTTAATGAATAAATGCACGACAGAATACTTTATGAGCAATTTTTCTAGATTTCAGTCTACTGGAGGAAATTATCGGATTGATTTCTGTAGTTTTCCAAAGTTGGAAGTTTTTTGGCTGTATTCCCCTGGACTCATTACGTGAGTCCCGTATTAACCCGATTGCTCTTTGACTTGAGTAGTATCGCTTTGGTCAACAGAGACCCATAAATTGCTATGAAAACTTTGATCCTATTTAGGCCCTCGCCACAAAAACTTGTAGCAGCAATCAGCTCCCAAAATTCGACCAGTTCCAGTGTGGTTCAAGCTTCAATCGACAGTATGAACTTTGCACTATTTATGTATGACAAGTTTTCGTCGTTAACTGTGTGCTGACTGCCGAATGGGTTTTTTGCTGTACTTCGATGTGACAGCAGAGAATGGGCCTAAACCAGCAGGGTCGTTTCCATGCCTGTCCCTTTTGAGCAAGACAGCAAGGCTTACAGCAGGGCTCCCAGGTAGAGAGGTAATCAGTCAATGATTTATGTATGCCAAATTTTCGTCATTAACTGTGTGCCGAATGGGTATTTTGCTGCATTTCATTTCTTCGATGTGACAGCTGAGAATGGGCCTAAACCAGCAGGTCCCTTTTGAGCAAGACAGCAAGGATTACAGCAGGGCTGCCAGGTCAGTCAATGATTTATGTATGCCAAATTTTCGTCATTAACTGTGTGCCGAATGGGGTTTTTGCTGCATCTTGTTTTTTCGATGTGACAGCTGAGAATGGGCCTAAACCAGCAGGGTCGTTTCCTTGTCAGTTGATTTTGAGCAAGGTTGACTATCCCCAAGCTTGGTAGAAACTGTCACTTTCATCCAGGGGCGGCGCCAGCCCTGAAAAAGTGGGGTGGACAAGAGATAGAATTGATGGCCAGTAGGTATACCTAATGTTTTTTATATCGTTTTTGCTGAGGAATAATTACCGACCTGAGGAAATTGGGGTGATGTCCACCCCAGTCCAATGAGTCCACCACGTGGTAACGCCCCTTGCTTTCATCTTTCATCCAGCACTCAAAATACATATTTTTCCCATGTATGGTGTTTTTAGAATGAGGAAAAATTGATTTCATAGTTGCATTGCATGACATAAGAAACTGAAAGTGAGGGGACAGGAAAATTCTCTTGTTCTTTCAAGGATATTGTTCATTGGATCTTCAAAACGAAATATCTTTCGAAAAAGACTGACAAGATTTCAAATGATTCATACTGTAATCCAGGGACGCAGGAAGCAGTTCTAATTTTGAAGGGCACAACTCTAAGCAAGGCGAAATTTTTGGGCTGAAATTTGCCCAGTATTGAAAATTTCTCAAAATTATCAGATATTGAATACACGTATTTTTTTTATAAGAAACTAAGAATTTTGGCCAGTACTGAAGTTTCTTAAGATTATCAGATTTTGAGTACTCAGAGTTTCTTATGAGTTTCTTGGAGGTTCTCGTGAACATTTCAAAACAAGCTTTTTCAAGTCTTTCCAATGTCTAGACATTACTCAAGTACCTTACGAGTAATATGATAGAGGAAACAAGTGAAAATAAAGTAAAAACATGTCGAGGATTTCCTTTATCAAAATAAATAGTTTCTTAGCTTATATTTTCCCAGTACTGGAGTTTCTTAATTTGTTGGCGATCTGAGAGTTGAGTTTCTTATAAGCAGTTTCTTATAAAAAAATACGTGTACTTCGAAAGTTCTTCTGGTCTGCATTGTATTTACCGGTGGAGGATCTCTTGTGCCTTCGTGAATATTTTATAGCCAGTTTTATAAAACAACTTCTACGTTTATACTTAAGTAGTATCGACTACTTGTCAGAAACAAGCGGAATGATGCAGCTGATAAAGAAGTTTCATAAGTAAAATTTTTGCAGTACTCAAGTTTCTTAACTTGTTGGTGATCTGACAGCTGAATTTCTTACAAGGGGATTACAAAGATACCAGTTCTTTTTAGCAAGGCCGAGAATCATTCCATCATCTCTTGCAAGACTGTGTTTTGCCTGCGCTGCACTTTTTTCAGACATAAATTCAGACAATAGCAGTAACTGGACTTGCCCAAGTCGTCTTGTAAGGAAGAAAGAGACTCTTCCAAACATCCTTACAAGACGACTTGGGCAAGTCCACAGCAGTAACATGATCCCTCGTAAATAAACAACTAAAAAGCAATTTAAGCAGAATTTTGCTTTCTTTATCTTGAAACACGGCACCATGCTCATGTGATTTCATTCATAAATCAAGTAAAGAATTCCGAAAGAACGTAATTCCCCTAAAATAGTTCTCTTAGCGTGGCATTAGTTCTTGCATGGAGGAGATGGAAGACATTCAGAGCCTTTTTTAAGGGGTTTTAAGTGGGGAGGCAAATCCTAAAAAGGGGATATGTTAGTCTGATTGGCTAGAAAAGCAAGCTAAAAAAACAGGCCCGTAGGAGCGTTTTTCAGATCGGTGGGGGGGGGGGCACTAATTCGCGCCGAAGGCGTAAAGTGTTCGGGGGTCCGAAATTTTTTTTGGTCAATGCCTTCTTTTCTTTTGGCAACGCCCTTCTGTGCATTGCTGAAAGGGCATTTTATGCTCGGAGGTCCTGGAGAAAAATAGGAAATTTACGAATCCAAATATATATCAAACAGGCTAGCTAAAATCAAACTACAACAGGATAAGAATACTTTGTCAAGAGTGTTGTGTAAGACTTATTTGATATTGACATATTTGATTTACAAAACTCATTGCGAATTCTCGTGAGCAGTGGCGTGGCCAGAAATTTTAAGTTAGGTGAAATGAGGGGGTCTGGGGGCAAAGCCCCCAGGAAAATTTTCAGGGCCAAACCCTTTACTTTGGCTTAGAATGGATCTCCCAATATCATGCTTGCCATTAGTGACAAGGAAACTTTGATAATTTTGTGACATTTATCCTATATGCGTGAGTAACATTTTTGAAGAAACATCCTTGACTTTGGCTGAAAACAGTCCTGTTATCGTATTCCATTCATTTACACATGGCTTTTGCAGGTTGCCTACGCAGTGGTGGCGGTAATAGCTTATTTTCTGAAAATCACTTGAAATAAGGGATAATTTTCTGGGGTCAACAATTTCGACACTGGAGGGCAAAGTCTAGGGATCGGGGGGTAATTGCCCCCCCCCCCCAGTTCTAATGTTAAAAAAGGCCCTGAAGACATTTTCAAACATCTGATCAAATGTTTGTCCCCCCTCTTACCTAAAAGTTTTGGCCCCCCTCTAAAATTGCAGAAAATATTTTCAGCCCCCTTCTAATAGCCATATGCATGGTAAAAGTGTCACTGTACTGTTATCAATTCAATTGCATGAAGATTTTCATTGTCACCGACGAGAGGGGAGCACAGAATGGACACTATTTTCCATACCCCGTCTTCAAGATGTGCTTCATTTTTCGTTGCCCTTCTCTTTGAGTAGGCAAAATCTTGAAACCCCTCCCAGATGCCTTGCACTCTCTCCCCAGGAAGAATTAATATTAAAGAAGTAAGAAGGTCGAAGAAGAGAAACAGAAATTGGAAAGAAATTGTGTGAAGGTGGGCTTGAATCAAAATTGCGAAAATGGATACTTGAAAGGATGAAAGTATGAGGAAATTTCAGTTTGCTTTTACCATTTGTTTCCTTTTGTGAAATCAGGTCTGTCTCAAATTAGATGTCACGCGAAACTGTCCGCCAATAAAAGCAATTGAAGTGTTTCCAGTGATTAATTTTTCGTTTTCGCAATTCTCGCAACATCAATTTGAGATAGACTTTAGACAGTAATCACGTTCATAAGAAACTTGGATAAGCCCACAGTACTAAAACTTTCTTAACTTTACGTGAAATTTCAGCTTTTTAGTACTAAAAGTTTCTTAATGGGTTTCTTATTTGTTGGATGCATGTAGTTTCTACCACTGCCACGTATTCATTTCTTGACAGACAACACAATTTTTAGCAAGAAGGAGAGTTGTATTTGATTCAAAACATGAATTTATCGTGAATATTACTAAAGAATAAAGGCTCAACGACAATTTTTCGTCATCCTAGTACCAGTTTCTTATAAATCAGTTTCTTACATAAAAAAACGCGTTGTTGCGTTTTGAGGGAGTATTCGTTCTATTTTTGAATCTGGAAAAATGTTTCTTACATTTGAATGTTCTATAATTTGTGAATTTGCGGAATAAATTAGGGTGAATTTGTGAATCAGTCGGTGACTGATTTGCAGTTTATTTTTCGTCGAGCTAAGTAACATTCGGTAATTAGCTGAATTCATAGAATACGGTATTAATTGAGCAACGAAATGTAATTTGCGAATTCGTAGAATACAATAATGCTTAGTATACAGCATATATTTTCATCATATTTCATCAAAAATGGCGGTTCGGTCAAGGGAGTGTCCCTTTTGGTAGTTCGAAACTTAGTGTTCATCGATGATGTCATCAATCTTGACAAACGACGATGGGCTAGGCCGCAATTCATCAATTATTATACCTCGCAGCCACACAGCCAGTCAAGATCCCACAAATGTTTGTTCCATCACTGCTGACTCAGCGCATTGATTGATACCACGTGGACTTCCTGCGATATTGTTAGCGCATTGATTGATACCACGTGGACTTCCTGCTATATCGTTATAAAAGAAGGTTCTGGTACTCCATGTGCAGTACAACTGATAGTGCGTCTCGTCAGTGAGCAGAGCAAAGAAACTTCGAATTCAACGAACTTAAAATGGCTCATCCTCTACTGATGGTCTTTCTGTTAACCATTTGCATCTCAAGTGGCTATGGAAAAGCTGTTTTTCATCCAGGTAAGATAGAAGGAAATTCATCTACATATTTTTCAAATTTCAATTTTTTGTAGCTGAAAGTAACGGTTGTATTTCTGTATTTCATTAAAATTGGCATCACACAAAATAGCCCTGGACGTAATTTTTTACTTTCGGATTACTAAAAACTTGCTGAAATGTATTACTACAAACTTGATGTAAAGAGATTTGGACAACAAAAATACTAGCATAGATTTGGACACACTGAGGCCTTTCGGACGTGTGTCCTTTTCATTCAGAGTGTGATTTTGAATGGATTGTGATTCGTGGATTGTGATACGAATTACTACATGAGGTTTTATACGAAACTCTCTCACAACACACATTTTTTTAAATTGCATACTGGAACCTGTTGTTTAAGAAATTTCCATTCAGGAAGTTGTAGCTTGTTTCAATTCGTTTTTATTTACTGCTAAAGTTACTGGAAATCGTAAAGCTTTCAAAAGGATTTCTACATTTAAAAATTGGAAATCATAGTCTGGAAGGCCGTACACCAAACGAGGCAGTTGTGTTGTCCCCTGAAACTTCTGCAAATACGATATGAAAAGGTGAAAGCTATTTCTGCCATTTTGAGGGTGTAGAAGGGGTTTTGACTAGCTGACTAACAGACTGTTTTGCACACTGACTAATGACTAATTTTGTTCAAAAGCATAGACTAATGACTAACTTTATTCTGCAGTTGACTTTTGACTAAGCCTATTTTTCTCTGCATTTAGTCTAAAGTACATTTGCACAGAGGCCAGAAGTAACACAAACCCTGTTTTTTTAGCAATTAATGTCAAAAGGAATGGAAAAACGACCAACTTTTACCACACAAAAAATATTCTTTTTAAAAACAATCAGTGGCAGGGACGTAGGAAGCATCTCAAACTTGGGGAGCACGACACTTCAAGGACACTTTTTTCATTAAGTTAAAGGGGCACTCCCTAAAAATAAACGGGCATTTCTTTGTTTCTTGCAAAATTTTGGGGGAAGCACGTGCCCCCAATGCCCCTCCTTGGTTCCTACGTCTCTGATCAGTGGTAGGCTGAGATTTTTCAATTCTTCTTCTTTCCTTCTTCAGCATCAATATCTCGAGAATGGGGCCAGAAAATGGTTGTAACACATATCAAGTTTGTGTTCCCTCTTCTTCCTCCATTCAGGAAAGCACTTCTACCCTGACCGTTCAATTCAAAAATATTTTGGGTTACCCATGGTTATATACCTCTAGGTCAAGCAAGGGACACAAAACGACCTTATCTTTTTGTACAGTAGTCAGCAATCTGGTTCTATCTTGACTTTTTCGGCTGAGGAAATAGTGTATTTTATCACACGCAATTACAACACAATTTTTGGCACTATCTTGGGACAAAGGTGATGGAATGTTTTGGGAGAATAACTGGTCTTCCTGACAAAGAAATAAGCAATCCAATTGTGAAGTGCATATCTTAGGCTGTATGCAATATAATGTCACTCATTACGCCGTTCTCAGGGATCTACCACTGTATGATGGTGGTGTCAGCAGGAAGCCTGGTCTTGAGATACATAGGCCACTTCTGTCATGTTCTAATCGAAAAAGGGGACAGATAAGGTGTTTATGTATAACAGTTTCACCCGCAGCTTGGCACTCAAATTCTTGAAACTGGTGATGCACCCACAAAATCGGAGTTAAGGTAAAAGAAACTTTGATTGATTTCCCATTCAGACATAGGTAATTACTGCAATTCATCATACACTTTTGCATAGAAGAGTTCATGACAGAAATTTCACTTTCAAAGGAAACTTTGACTAATTGAAGCCAAATGTCTTGACTAGTGACTAACTGGACGCTTTACTGCTTGACTAGTGACTAGCGGTACCCCCCTTTCTACACCCTCCATTTTGCATGAATCTTTCCTTCTGAAACTTTTGAGCTGCTGTGTATGGCCACGTAGTCTGGTTGTTGTATCCTTTCATCTGATCAAATACACGTATCTTTTTATATAAGAAACTAAGGTCCGGGGCTGGTAGGCAGTTTCTTAAAGTTTTTGGGCAATTTCGCTACCAAAAGTTTCTTACATGTTTCTTATGTTTTTAATGACGAGAGTGTAGACTTCATTTTGTTTTGTTAGAATGGCTCTCAAATTACTTTGTAGGGTCTCAAAACAAGTAAAGAACATAATTCCCACTCAAAATAATGTCCAAACGGTTTTACTATAACCGTCCAATGTTAAAGCATTTTTGATTGGCCTGGGAAAATCAAAACTGCAAATTATTAAAGTTTCTTAGCTCTTCATATTAAATTCAGGTACGGTTGTTTCTTAACTTTCAAAAAATTGATCCTACCGTTTCTTATAAGAAGTTTCTCATAAAAAAATACGTGTAGATATGTTCAGGCAGTTTCACACGCCTATGATATAAAACATCGGAGCTTTTCACGTTTTATCTCAATTTGACTGAGTGATTTCTGTCATACTGTTTTTCCCAGTTCATATTTACACATTCGTCATATTTTCAGCTGTTAATTTCTGTTTTTGTTGGTTCCATTTCGTAAAGTTTGTGTTTGACGCTATGAAAATGGTGGTAACTCGCAGTGCGGTAGACAAATGGATTTTGCTCGGGTCCATTTGAGGAAATATCTAGCATGTTAAAGAAAAAATTTTCACAAGAAACTCAAGTCGTCTCACGACACTGAAATTTTCCTTCACTGTTCAAAAGAGTTCCTCGTTTTGGTGCTGAAAGTTTCTTAAAACACCTCTTCAATATAGCAGCCTCACTTTGGAAATGTATCAAAATTTCTTTCTATTGTTCATATGAAAATTTCAAGCCCAGATTCGGATTTAGCATCCAAACTTTAGTCTTGTTTCGTGATTGTGATTGTGGCTGTGTGATTGTGGCGATTGTGATGTTGATATTATGACGATATAAGTTTAAAACCTTAAAAGGGATTTGACCGTGGAAAATCGTTCAGGGTGAAACTTAACACCATGAGTCATTTTCACGGTCAAATCCCTTACAGCTTTTCAAACTTTGCATCGCCATAGATTCAAAATTACTACCGATACCAATATAAAAACTTGCATTTAGACTAAAGTTTGAGTGCTAAATCCGAATTTGGCCTCTAAATTTTTGTATCAAAGAATTTTGAATATTTTCAAAAACGAAGCTGTATATTGAAGTGGTGTATTCATTTCACACTTCACAGAGTCAAGGATGTAGCTTCTAGACCAATAATTTTTTAAATATTGAAAAATTGCTCCTATTGCAATAGTTGCAGAAAGTACCTGTTATTCTTCAAAAAGAAAGTGCAAGGACATGAGTAATGAAAATGACAATTGATGCAAGGCACATGCAGAAGAGTCAGTTGACCCTCCCAACTAATCCTGCATGTTGAAATAACAACCTTATTTGGTTGTTGAACATCGAAATAAAAGTTTAAGGAAATGAGTAAGAAAGATATAAAGAAGTACAAAAAGGCAATCGCCCATCCCAGACAACACTCCCCATCGACTGTCCGTAGTCCCTTGTTTCTCTGTGCTCTTTGACTTGATGATGTCGCTTCGGTCAACCTGTTGAGCAACGTTTATTACTGCAGGGATACAAAGGACGTAGGTAATCAGTCTACACTCCTCATTGCAGAGTACCAATCTCGTTCGCAGAGGCTGTATTACCGTATCACATAGGGGGATGAATGTGACATTCCTCTCGTTCCTCCATGTCCAATTAGCTTCTGCGAGGGAGAGTGCTTGATTGCTGTTCATGAGTTGTTTGAGCTTTCTACAACACTTTGCGAAATGTTGTAGAGCATTGTTTCTTCTTGCACACTTTCCAATGTAAAAAATAAAAAGGACTACTGTAAAATAGCTGTTATCATAATTAATAAAGGACATAGTACTGCTCTTCATTGGTTCCGAAGGTTCCTCCTTAAATTCTATACCTGAAATGAGGTGCATTTAATTGTAATCAGCCAATCTCCATATTGTTTGTGACTGCAGAAACCGCATTAGAAATTTGAGAAAAGGCACGAAACGGTGATCAATTCTTATAGAGGACACTTAGGCCTACGAAGGAAGTGGCAACTCTCCTGTACAATTTCAATTCCTTCGTTCACCCTCAGGCCTAAATTGATAGCTCTCTTAATGTAGCCTCCACCTCTACCTTAGCTTCTTCCTTAGTTTAACGTCTACGTCTAAGCTCTACCTTTTGCACATGTGAGCAGTAGCGCATCTTATTCTGGTCTTTTATTTGCAAACGAGACATCGAAATCCTGAGTTTAGGAGATATACCATTGGTACCAGCCAGTGTCCCCTACTAGTTTCACTCAAGGGCTACTCTGGTCCCCATATGGTAGGTAGGACAGAAAAGTTAACACCCTTCAAATGAAATGATTTCAAATGTCTTCCAAAGCTTTCTCCTGTAATTACCTCAGAATTTTCTCTCGTAATTACCTCCGAGCTTTCTCTCGTAATTACCTCCGAGCTTTCTCTCGTAATTACCTCCGAGCTTTCTCTCGTAATTACCTCCGAGCTTTCTCTGTAATTACCTCAGGGCCTTCTTTCTTTTCGTAAATTTTTATATTACATTTAACTTTTAGTTGTATGGCAAAATATTACATTCATACATAATAGCTTTCTCTTGTAATTACCTAAAACGTAAAAATGCCAAGCCCGCATCACCGAGTTCTTTAGTTGCTTTCAGAAAACTACCTTCTTCTAATTACCAAAAGTTGCTTTCATACAGACGTTATGGAAAATCTGCCGAAGAAGGACCCTTGTTTAGAGAATTTTGGGCCCAAAAACCTACCCATATGGGTGGCACATACCGGTACCCTGAAAATACCCGGGCCCTCCACATCTATGTTTAACTTAAATTGGAATTCATCTATTTCTCTTCAAATTTTTAGGTTCTGAACCTGGTTCTTATCTGCCAGTGTCAGCAGAGTACAAATGCGAAGGAGCAATCAAGTTTCATCTGAAAATCAACCAACTGAGACATCAATTTCCAACAAATTTACATATGCGAGTGTGCCAGTCATCTTTGAACAATGGATGGTGCAGAAAAGGCAACAGCAAGTTTTTAGAAAAAGAGTGCCATTTGGACATGGAACATCATTACAAAACTAATGGAACAAATGGTACACTTGTTTTATGTGTGCTCGACAAATCAACGATGTGTGAAGTAAATCAGTTGGAGAGAAGAGGCAATTGGTTTCACCAGAAATATGTGACAGAAATCATGGGTACTGTTGATCACAGAGAAGTGAAATCAAATAAGCTGTTTTTGTCACCATACAAATCTGAAATGGATTGTCAAAGAGAGAGTTTCTTTACCATGCAAAGGAAACGTCGCAACAACGGATGTTAGACTTTTTCAATTGACTCTGTTGGTAATCATGGAGTATAGACATCAATATTCTACGCCACTTACGAAAGAACAGTATTGAACGTTACCTAGAATTTTCAAATTTAAGTAAAGTGTCCTAGGAGTTTATTTGCCTAGTACTTTGTTTTCCTAAACATGTCGCAGTTAATTTTTAGAAGCCATTCGTTGTACCTAGTGCTACACATTACCCAAATGATACCGAGTAAAAAATGCCAGAAACAATAATTTCAGATTTATCAACTGAAATTTACATTGTTTTTGTTGCTGTTGTTGTTGTTGTCTCTATACATCTTCCTATCCATCTTTTTACATCTTTTTAGAGATTACCCATTGGGCAAAGCCAGATTGATTTGATTAACTGGATATCAAATATCAATGTTCCAGCAATGAGCAATGTAAATTCTCTGACGCATGAAAAATACTCCTGTTTAAAAAATCACCAAAAATCAATTATCAAGCCCTTTGATGAAATCTTCTTTCTGACTTGTTTTGTCAAGGACTGAAAAAATATTTATAGGTGATAAAATGTATGCTTTTGATACGACAAGATAGAAAGGTTACACGTACCCTGGGTACCAGAGCCTCAAAATTAGAAAAAAATTGCTTTACTTCTTTACTTTTTTTTAATTTTTTAATTTTATCATTTTTTGGCTCTGGTACCCAGGGTAGGTTACACGTTGAAATACTTTATTTTGAGCAATAGTTTTTAAGCAAAATACTCAATCTTGCCTAAGAGTCAAACTTTTCAGATTTTTTATTATCCTCTAGGTCTCCATCGAAAGTACGAATTTCTTTCTGTCATTTATGGCCAAACTAGAAGCTTTACATGCACAAATAACTTGATTTGGCAATCATCAGTACTTCTTTGCAGTATGATTCAAAACCAGGTACCTAGCCTAAAAAGAGCTAAATTTGCTAATTTTTAAACCAATTACAAAATCAGCTGTTTTTTATCGAAGTTAAAACTTAACAAAATACAAAATACAATATTCTGTGCCGTCCATAGCAGAAATAAAAATCAGCTTTGACAGGGAAAATAATTTGGTCCTTGATCTATTTGACAAAAGAAGATAATTGAAGATCGGTCGTGTAATCAAATGTTGGTGAGTTTTCAAAGCGGAGTACTTTTTTGGGACACCCGATAGAAATTTTCAATTTGGTACCTCAAAGAGGCTGTCGGGTTTATGAAGGTGCCCTAAAAATCAAAAACGTGCACTACCTATTTTCCAAGAAAGTGTGTAGGCCTACTGCATGTCCCGATAGGGAGGATGGCAGGATACGAGAAAACGTATCCAACACGCTTTTATAAGAAACTAACAATTTGAGCCCACACTGAAAGTTTCTTAAAATTATCAGATTGTGTGTACCCAAAGTTTCTAAGGTTGTCTTCATATTTACTACCTATGCCCTCGTGAACATTTCAAAACGAGTTTCTGAAGGCCGAAGCCTTTGACACAGGAGAGGAAACAAGTGAAAATAAATATGCAGATAATGTAAAACTGTGCTCAGTATTTCCTTTATCAAACAAATTACTGGAGTTTCTTCATTTTTTGGCGATCTTTGGGTTGAGTTTATTTTCTGTGGTTTTAATTTGGAAAATGTTGCCCCAGGACTGATGTTTCTTGAAATTCTCAAAAGTTCCTTTCTGACTCTTTTCTCAAATTTTCCTGCTGTTTAAGGAACAGACGAAAATATGCTTTTTACTTGCGAGGGATCGAATAAAAAGCTTCTATTGAATGAAAATTTCCCGAGTTATCAAGTTTCTTATTTTTGCAGAGTTTCTTTTCAGAAAACTGTTTAGTCTTTCTTGGCGCCATTGCAAACCTCACTTTCCAAAACAGCATGTTATTAGTGTGCCTCGCTTGCATGTCCCCAAGCCAAAGCATTTGGAATATAACGACGATTGGTAGATGAAGCAAGAAAATTAAAATGGATGTAAAAGGCCAGCAAAGAAAAGGTATTTAAACTTAATGCTAATGATAAATATAGCTTAATGTATGCTCTGTTATTTAAGTGTTATATTTCTAGTGGCTTAATGCAGGGAGTCGTCCCGAAGCGTGGAAAGAGTGGGGTCGAAGGAGGCCATCATCAAAACGGGCCTAATTTTTTTGGAATGAGCTCTGGAGATTATGCGTAGGCTCATGCTGTCAATATAAGCGCTGTCTTTGAATTCTGTGTGATGAAACGTCTAAGAATGTCTTAAGAAGCTTTTGGTAATTGTTGTTTGCAAATCTATATGGCCACTGTGTATCACTGTGTTTTGTTTGTGAAGGCACTTTTTTAGTTTACCTTCTTTGCCCTTTTTGGCGCTATTTTTATGAGGAGTTGCGATGAGCGCAGTAATCTTTGAAAGTTCATTTTGTACGGCAAGCTATGCCAGAACAGCCCAAAAGTTACTAAAGAATGTTTGTTTACCGTAAAAACTCTATCAAAAGCCCCTGGGGGCTTATGTTCAGGCGTGCAGCGTATAATATATATGGCACCCTTGTTGGAAAACATGTGTGATCTGGCCTACGTGTAGCAAGTGAAATAAACCCGAAGGTGTGAGCTGCCAGTAGACTTTGAAAAGCTGCGAGATATGCAAATTTAACAGATCTTTTGTTCTGGCATGCGATAACCAGTTATTGTCCAGTATGGAAAGTATGGCAGATGCACACCCGAGATTTTTGTTTGCAGTTGCATGCTTGCACACCTGACGTCGATTTACGATAAAAACGACGAAGCAGAAAGCTGATTGCGCATGCCGAAAATTGGTACCTTTCAGCCTCCCAAGCGCAGATTGAAAATTGACACAGGGTGTTGGCGATGATGACAATTGGCTGCCAATATTTCAAAAGTGACTGCTATATACCAGATAATAAAGCTTTAAAGGTCAATTAAAAATCACTTTTAACGCACAAAGAAGGCAGATTTTCGTATGCCGTCACACAAAAGAACCGACACTTATCTGAAAAAATGCACACCGCTACACCGAGAAATTTTTTCAGGTGCACACGCCGAAGATCTCGTCGAAAAGTGCCGTACTTTCCAGTACATGGGTTATTGTAGCTGCAAGCAGCGAGTTTAACATAGTTTCATAGTTGCAAGTGAATGCAAGTTTTCCAACCTGGTATGGCATTTACATACCAGAGATTTCAATAGTCTAGTCAAAGAAGACAACAGGAACAAAAGAAATTACGATGATTTTACAATTTTTTTCAAAATTTTCTTTTGAACTCTTAAAAAGGAGAAAAACACTGCAATTATGAAAATTTTGAAGATTTCACAAAAGTCCAATGGTAGAATCACAGCAAAGTAGCCAAAGTTTCTTTCAAGCCATTCCGTTCAAAGAAATAGGTTATAGAATTTTACACCAACATTTATAAAGATTTGGAACCTATGCTATTTTGAAAAGCTTGAAATGTTTTGTGTGGTATTTGTGCTGAATGAAAATAGTAGATTAAATGATGTGCTCACTGCTCTGTTTTATTTCACCTGACCACTAAAGATAGGCGGAGGTTTGGGAATATAGTTTCCAAAACATGTTTTCAAACACAAGGCTTCTTATCCATTTCTTGAAGGAGATATTTGGCCCAGTAATTGTGGTCACACAAAGCAAAATCTTGATCCAAGTCCCATTCATCATCATCATCATTCGGTGACAGCTTCATCTGGAAGATTTGTCGTTAATCCTCTCCAGTAGTCACGGTCTTCAGCTCCTCTTATGCATTGCTCAAAGTTTAACTTTGTCCATTCCATGATGTTCTACATCCACGTTTTACGGGGACGTCCCCTTGTTCTTTTTGCACACACCCTTCCTCCCATTCAAGATACATAAAATGTGCTGCTCACCTTACATATTTGTTAGACATTCGTTAGATATTTGGCCTTTCATATGTATCTGGCCCTAGTTATTGTGGTCATGAGGAGCAATATCTTTATCCAAGTCTTATTTACACCCCCTGTACACAGGATCGGATCCGTTTGGATTCACTCCACTTTTTCAGGGGTGTTACATGGGATCTGATCCAGAACTCTTTGCATTTACACAGGATTGGATCCAATTGGACTTAGGCTCCGTTCACACGATACCGGATTCATTTCATATCGGATTCCCTCACCCAATCCGATATGAAAATTTGTTTTGTTCACATGATATCGGATTGGTTTTCATACCGTTTACATCCTGTTCAAACAGATGCGCTCCGCTCCGCACTGCGTGGCCTAAACAATTGTTCTCCTGCGTGGCAATAATATCTATTGTTTTTGCTATTCTTTGGCATAATTGTTCATGACAAAAGGCTCTCAGGCTACAAAAGCCTCCAGGTGGCTATTGTTTCAGAAAATAAAACACAAATCTTAACTTGAGTTTGCGGAGCGAAAAGCGTATCGGATTCATGCGTTCACACGAGCACAAAAGTGATCTGATACGTTTCGTACCACCTTCAGAGCGGAGTGATTTCACTCCGCAAAAACGATACGTCGCATATCGGATTGGGCTGCTGCCATGTGAACAGAATGTCTATCTGGTATGAAAAGTAATCCGATACGAAATGAATCCGGTATGATGTGAACACAGCCTTAGTGAGTTTTCAGTAGCGCCCTGATACACCTTTTGTTGCATTTTGTTTGGATCCTTTGAAATTTTGCGCTCTGATAGACTCTTTGTCTCATCTCTGATATCTTTCTTTGAAATGCCAACAAAGGCTAAATTCTATTTCGGGTCACTTCCTATCTGTACCAGTGTGGATCCGATCCCATCTGTTTACATGAGACCTTTTTGTGATCGGATCTGAAGGATCCAATTTGGGTACGGATAGCAGATCCAGATGGGATCGGATCCATAAGGTCCTGTGTACATGCAGCAATCAAACAAGCCAGTTTGGGAGTCCATAAGATCCTGTGTAAACAGGATATTAAAGGGGCTAGATAAGAGACTGTCAGGGAAATTGTGGTTTGGCTGTTTTCTGATGAGCTAGTTTATTGCTTCTATTCAACAAAAATTCAAAATAAATGTCTCATCTTGTAGATTAGCCTTTGCATTTCTTCTGATACAAATTAAACCTCCATTTGTTTTGGGCTTGCTGTGATATAAATGGATTTCCAACAAGTGTTTTGGTTGATCTGTCACCAAAGATCAGCCTATCTCTAGATAAGGATCTTTCCTTTTGAATTTAGCTAATTACAAAGGGCTTCTCCTTTCAAAATGCAATATTTGATGCACAAACCATGGATTTGTGTAATTATTTCTTATCCAGCCCCTTTAAAATACTTTTATGTAAAATGTGCTGCTCGTCTTATAGTTAAAGTGCTTCAAGCAAAGAAAAGGAGAGCAAAGCCACCAGCATCAAAAGTGCAAGCCAAAATCAAAGAAGATGCGGCAAAGAAACAACCAAAGAAAAAGTAAGTCACTTTAATTTTTGCAGATTTCAGGGGCAAATATTTGTCCAGGTATTTCTCAATTTTTACACAGGTGGTCGAAAATTGGTCCTTACAGGTAAAGGGACAAGAAGTTATCAAACCATGATACAAGCAATGTAAATTGGGTCTCCACAGAAAAAACCTACACATAGAGGTGAGCCAAAGTTATCGTGGGCAAATTTGATGTTCCTATGTTCCTACAAAAGGTCTAGTGAAGTAGGTGTGAAGCTTTGAGAATGTGTACAGTTCTCTCGTTCTTGTTTCCATCCTCTCTCAGTTCCTTTTCTTTCTGTTTCATCTTTCTCTTTCTTTATCCGCATCTTTTTTCTCATTCCTCAGACCTGGCCGTTTAAGTCTCACAATCAAATTTCCTCCCATTTCTCATTGAAAATTTGTTTACCTGAAGGGAGTTCTTCACCGATTAAAAACATTTTTCTCAGGGCTTTTCCAACTCAAAAGAAAAATTATACCGGGTGTCCCGAAAAGTACTCCTGTTTGAAAAATCAACAAAATTTGATTACACAACTGATCTTAAATTTTCTTTTTTGTCAAGTTGATCATGGACCAAATTATTTTCCCAGATATAGCAAATTTTATAATTGGTTTAGAAATTAGCAAACTTAGCTCTTTTTGGGGTTACCTGGTTTTGAATCATATGCAAAAAATCACCGGTGATTGCCAGATCAAAGTTTTGTGCATGTAAAGATTCTAATTTGGTTATGAATGACAGAAAGAATTGTGCACTATCATTAGAGACTTAAATGATGTTATAAAATCTGAAATTTTTGACTCTTAGGCACCATTGAGTATTTTGCTTAACCCTAATCCACATGGGGGGGGGTGGATTCCACCCCCCCTCAAGGTTTTATTTGCCACGTTTTTAAACAACATTTGCTATGTCCCCCAGCCTCCCTGACTTTCACTAATTATCTATTACCCACATTTTGGTGAAAAAATTTTTGAACAATAGAACTCACAGGTCACGTGACATGCCCATATTTGGCAAGAGGTAGCAACAAAATCATTGTTTTCAATGATTTCAATGGAATTATTTGATTGAATTATGAAGTATTATACAGCAAATGAATCAGCAAACAAAGGGCTTCAATTTGATACCGGAATTTCTGGAATTTGATGATGTCAGCATTTTTTGATAATGACGTCATTTTGGCCGCCATTTTGGACTAATTAGCAATTTTTTCAAGTTTTTTCGAACTTTTTCAATGAAAAACACTCTAATGATACATTTGTTGTAGATAATCACCATTTTGCAGGCTCTTTTGGTCTCTTTTTACATAAAATAAATTAATCGCACAAATGACGTCATAAGAATCGGCTAATTTCTGCCAAAATATCACTCCAAAATTGTTATTTTCAATAAAATAATATTTTATCACCAAATATGTTGACAAACTGAACCAAAAACTGCACAAAGTTCGTGCAAAATCTTCATTTAACTTGAATTCAACTTGGAAGCCTGATTTTCACAGATTTTCAGCTTTGTGACGTCACTGTGACGTCAAAAGGCGTGGCAGCCACACCCAAATTACGCTACGAGCTGCAAATTACCTGTTCTATAACTGTGTCAAGTTGTATTGAATTCGGATGAGTCTACGGCAGTTTTCAGAAGGGGGGTGGAAAGCACCCCCCCCCCCATAAATGGTAGCTCGAAAAAAGCCCATATGGATTAGGGTTAAAAACTATAGCTCAGAATAAGGTTTTCAACCTGTAATTTTTCTACCTTGTTGTATCAAAAGCAAAATTTTTATTATCTAGAAATATTTTTGGGTCCTTGACAAAACAAGTGAAAAGGAAAATTTTATCAAAGGTTTGATAATTGATTTCTGGTGATTTTTAAAACCGGATTACTTTTTTTTGACACAGTAGATTGTCCCAAACTGATTTCTTATCCTCTCTCTCCTTTCTTACTTGTTCCTTGCTGGTATCAGAAGAGCATTGAAAAATACACACATGCAAACATTATTTCTCACACTAAGCCATCATAGATTTCTCCCATGAGAATTCATAATAATTTGTAAATGCTGTCTTGAATTCTTAAGAATTTCTTTGAGTTCTTGTTAGCTCTTTAGGATTCTCATGAATTCATAGATGTTAAATTATATGTACATTTTTCTATATACTATACTTTTTAATTACTATACAAGACTACAGGCACGATACCATGAGAAGCAAGGACAATGACAACCCCATGGCCATTCCATAAAGACATGCAACTGACTAACGTTTACTAACTGCTACTAAGAAAATGGATACTTAGAATAAAGATTACAGGTACAAGATCATACATACTATGTTGCATGAGAAGAAACTATGGTGACTGGGAATTTTAACTTTTAATTCATTCATTGAAAGCGTTCCGATGCACGGATGTATTCTAATGTTGCCAATGATATTGTCATATTTGCATTAGCTGGTAACCTTTCATGACCGTATAAGAGAATTTTGATATTTCTTGGAGAGAAAGGTTCGATAAACCATTTGGTTGCATTATGAAATTATGAAAATAACTGTATAATATATTTATAATGATTTATACCTGGTGTGTGGAAAAATATACCACCTGCATGACAAATCATAACACAAAAAACATCCACCTATTTTGAAAAGTTCAAACACCAGCTGACTGAAGCTGTCTTTTAACTTTGAAAATTTTGATATACCATGAATCTATAAAGCCCCAAGAGCTAATTTTATTTGGGAGACTCCAGAGGGGGGCTTGAAAGTGAGGGCCGTATTTACAGAGTCAAATAACAAGGATATAAATGATAGCTTTTCAGTTCTTTTACCCCATATTTTGTGGAGTCAACACACAATTTCATGAACGAAATAACATGCAAACTTCTTCAGCTAAATGAATAGAAAATCTCAGGTAATCTCTGGCGTTTGATATAAGTGGCGGGTTAATAGAGAGAGGGCTTTTGGGTTAGAGGAGAGGGGCTTATTGGAGAGAGGAACTTAATAGAGAGGAGGGCTAAATATAGCTTTTACAGCAGTTAACAGTGCACTATCTTTGTCCCCAGATGAAGAATTTTCTACGAAAGAATTTTTATAGGCTTTGGCAAAAGATCATACGTAATGGTACAAAACTACTTTGATGGCTCAGGCATTGCTGCTGTCTTGGAAAGAAGATTTTAGAAAATTGAAATATAGGCTACATCGATAGATTTTTTCATATTTCATTTAAAAGCTACAATACATGTTATTGATTTACATCACTTACAGAGTTACTCCACGATACTCCTAAGGGAGCAGAAGGCTGTATCTAAGGAAGCAGAAGGTTGTATCTACAGATGGGCGATACATAAACAAGGGCAGATTTTGTAATACAATAGCAACAGTTTCGTTTGATTGACACCTCAATTCAAAGCGATTAGCGCCTGCAGACAAAGGAAATTCTCTCAACCAGTAATTCAAAACAAACAAAGCTGCAAAATTTTCCCCGAAACTAGCAGGGCAAACTCTCGCCTTGTGCAAGCGAAAGGTGGTTTTAAGAGAAGTTATGTGCTTATAACGAAAGAAGAAGGGTAAATCTAAAGTTCTCTCTCGCGGATTTTGTTTATTTGATTCAGGAGCTGTTTTTGTAATCGTTTCATTTAAGCCCTAAATACGAGTGAATTACAATGCCTTCTGCTCGGCTTCTGAATCAAATAAACAAAATCCGCCTGACAGAACTTTAGATTTACCCTTCTTCTTTCGTTATATACAAGTAGCTTCTCTTAAAAACCACCTTTCGCTTCCACAAGGCGAGAGTTTGCCCTACTAGTTTCGGGGAAGCTTGTGCGGCTTTGTTTGTTTTGAATTACTGGTTGAGAGAATTTCCTTTGTCTGCAATCGCTAATCGCTTTGAATTGAGGTGTCAATCAAATGCAACTGTTGCTATTGTATTACAAAATCTGTCCTTGTTCGTTACATATAGATGCAAACAACTAAACTACATTGCTTTTAAAACGTGCAAAAAAAACAAGTAAGAACATAACTGCTGCAAACAGAGCGAGTATTTACAAAGGCAATGTTGTATTTTTATGAGAATATACCGGGAGCGCCAAAATAAACTATGCACATTTGACAGGCCACAATAAATCGTACACTGGACTGCTTTTGAAGATTCATGACTTAATCTTTTGCAAAAAGCCTGAATTAGATTCTGGGATATTTTTGCAAATTTGTTTGTTTTCATTTTTTAGAGCTAGACGCGAGTTTCTTAAAATTTTCTTTTTCAAAAATACTGAAAATGATAAAAAAAGTCGATCAAATTCTCTAAAGAATCGACATGAATAGACAAAGAGAGATTTTTCGTGTTGATTTGGGATCTAGAAATCGATTAATTAATCGATACATCGATACAATTAATCGATTTCTTTCTAAATCCCAAATCACCACGAACAAGTTTTCTCTTTGTCCATCCATTTCGATTCAAGCTTGATCGATGTTTTTTGATCGTTTTCAGTATTTTCGCGAACGAAAATTTTAAGAAACTCGCGTCTGGCTCTAAAAAATGAGAACAAACAAATTTGCAAAAATATCGTGTGCATAGTTTATTTTGGCGCACTCGGTATATTCTCATAAAAGTACAACAAAGAAAAGAAACTCGCATCTAGCTCTAAAAAATGAAATTAAAAAAAAATTGCAAAAAATCCTATAATCTAATTCAGGCCTTTTGCTAAAGATTAAGTCATGAATCTTCAAAATCGGTCCAGTGGACGATTTATTATGGCCTGCCAAACGTGCATAGTTCATTTTTGCTCACCCGGTATCTTTTCTGATCAGCACAGAGAAAGTATTAACAATTTTCGGCAAGAATTTTTGGCTAAATCTGATATAACGGAATTTTCTGCTCTTGAATGGATCTGTGGCTACGTTTCTTGACATCCACTGCAGTCCTTGATGAGCAAAGTCGGCCGCTGTTTTTCACTGAGCTAGCGAAGCGAGTTTCATTTCATCTAAAACATTTGATCAACTACACGTGACTTTGTCGTGTTCTCTCTTGTGTACAAAGATGGTGTGTCGTGAGAAATGCTTGCTGTAGTCTCGTATTCTACAACATCGGCTTGTTTTATCTTGCTTTCAACGGCCAATTTATATGAAGTGTCATCAACGCCATAATTTAAAACAACTTTCCTAAATACATTTCGAAATCAAAACTTCGCTTTGAAATAGAGTTATGTCAAATAAATATCCAAATAATATTCTAAGGATACGAATTGATATACAAACTGATAAATAATCCCAAACCGAAATGACAAAACGAAACTCCAAACCGAAAAGCTAAACGAAATCACAAACCGAAATCACAAATCGGAATTCAATTCAGACCGAAATCACAAATCGGAATTTAATTCAAACCGAAATTATAAATCGGAATTCAATTAAAACCGAATTACAAAAGAAATCCCAAACCGAAATGACAAAACGGAATTCAATTCAGACCGAAATTACAAAACGAAATTCCAAACTGAAATGACAAAACGAAATTCCAAAATAATAAAGGGTCTACGCATATAACAAAAGAAATAAATGATGCGTTAATGAAGAAAAGATCCGACAAGAAATAAATGATCCGACAAGAAATAAATGATTCGACAAGAAATAAATGATTCGACAAGAAATAGGGGATTAAGCTGACAAACAAAGCACTTATTGCCATCTGTCTGAGTCCTGTCTGCAGAAGCGCGAGGGGTCTTATGGTTAGCAGCAGTTCACCCCAGTTCACAAAAAGTTCACAGCTGTCCGTTGTTAGGTTAGGTCTACACAGTATGGCAACTTTATCAGACAGTGTGCTATATACCATGGTAAGTTAATCCTTTGACTGCTTAACTTTAACTATTTGGGGGAGTTCAATGAGCCTATCTATGAGACCAATGCAAAAGCCTCTTATTTACTCGCTCAGTTAAATCTGGGACTTTATTGGCCTAGGTAGGTAGACGGTAGCCCTACGATTTCCTTCATCAAAATAAATAGTTTCTCAATAAACTTATATTTTCCCAGTACTGGAGTTTCTTAATTTTTCGACGATCTGAGAGTTGAGTTTTTTATGGGTAGTTTCTTATAAAAAAAATGCGTAAAACAGTAACAGATATATCAGATATATGGATCTGCTGAAAGGGTATTAGATAGGCCTATCCAGATCTATCCTATCCCCACTTGTCAAAAACAGCAACAACAGATAGAAACTGCCACAGAAAAGTTATGATAATAAGCAGGTCAATTTCGTATTTTACAGGTTTTTTTTATAAGAAACTTGGATCAGCACTTAATACTAAAAGTTTTTCAAGCTTAAGAAACAATTTGTTAAGCTCAAAAACTAAGGGGTCATTGACAAAAGATTTTCGTCCCCGTTATCGGATTTTGTCCGTTAGGGGGGAGGGGGTTTCACCTGAATCCGTTAAAATTTTCGTTTTGGGGACGAAGATCCGGATAAGAAAAGTGGCCGACGAAATAAGGGTTTAAGATCGTAAATAATGTTTTTTTATCGCATTAATACCTACAACTTTGATAATTTACATTACTTTTACTCCTCGTCTTTGTAAAAAAAAAACGGGAAGTTAGTTGGGCTGGCAACAAGAAAATAAATTGAAATAACGTTGGTATCTTCAGGCCTCGGAGGGCCTAGGCAACTATGACCTGAGGCAAAAAGTTTGTCCATTAAGCAGGGGGGGGAGGGGGTTCAGATCTTAACGGACAAAATCCGTTAACAGGGACGAAAACCTTTTATCGATGACCCCTAAGAGTTTCTTGAGCTTAAACAATTGTTTCTTGAGCTTAGAAAAACTTAGCATTAAGTGGTGTTGTATTTCTGTGTGGCAATTTCCATCTGTTGTTGTTGTTTTTGACAAGTGGGGATAGGATAGATCTGGATAGGCCTATCTAATACCCTTTCAGCAGATCCATATATCTGATATATCTGTTACTGTTTTACGCATTTTTTTTTATAAGAAACTACCCATAAAAAACTCAACTCTCAGATCGTCGAAAAATTAAGAAACTCCAGTACTGGGAAAATATAAGTTTATTGAGAAACTATTTATTTTGATGAAGGAAATCGTAGGGCTACGGTCTACTTACCTAGGCCAAAAAAGTCCCAGATAAGAGGCTTTTGCATTGGTCTCATAGATAGGCTCATTGAACTCCTCCAAATAGTTAAAGTTAAGCAGTCAAAGGATTAACTTACCATGGTATATAGCACACTGTCTGATAAAGCTGCCATACTGTGTAGACCTAACCTAACAACGGACATCTGTGAACTTTTTGTGAACAGGGGTGAACTGCCGCTATACCATAAGACCCCTCGCGCTTGTGCAGACAGATGGCAATAAGTGCTTTGTTCGTCAGCTTAATCCCCTATTTCTTGTCGAATCATTTATTTCTTGTCGAATCATTTATTTCTTGTCGGATCATTTATTTCTTGTCGGATCTTTTCTTCATTAACGCATCATTTATTTCTTTTGTTATATGCGTAGACCCTATATTATTTTGGAATTTCGTTTTGTCATTTCAGTCTGGAATTTCGTTTTGTAATTTCGGTCTGAATTGAATTCCGTTTTGTCATTTCGGTTTGGGATTTCTTTTGTAATTCGGTTTTAATTGAATTCCGATTTATAATTTCGGTTTGAATTAAATTCCGATTTGTGATTTCGGTCTGAATTGAATTCCGATTTGTGATTTCGGTTTGTGATTTCGTTTAGCTTTTCGTTTTGTAATTTCGGTTAGGGATTGTTTATCAGTTTGTATATCAATTCGTATCCTTAGAATATTATTTGGATATTTATTTGACATAACTCTATTTCAAAACGAAGTTTTGATTTCGAAATGTATTTAGAAAAGTTGTTTTCAATTATGGCGTTGATGACACTTCATAGGCCCTGCTATTAGTGCTATTAGTCTAATAGCAATTTTTTTCAGAGATTGCCCAAAAAATACCGTTCGAAAATACTTCGTCCGTGGTTCTTTCAGCTGTGTGTTAGGACCTTTACAATTTGTTGAAAACAGACGACCCAAGCATATTCAATTGCATAAAAACATAATTGTATTGGTCTCTTTTGAAATCTAATGCCGGTTAACAAACGTTTGACAATACCAATGACGCACCGCCATTGCCACAGAGCTCTCCAATTGCTTTCTTTGAATGACATGGCGACGCAAAGATGCCGCAGCTACGTAAACCTTTGTTTTCATCTGTCAGTCAAATGCTTCATCAATGACTGAAGGCAGCCACGCTAATTGTTTCCCAAATCTAATAGCACGGGCAACTTCAGTCATAAGCCTTCTCGAAGTACGCACGAAAATAGGAAATAATCTTGAACAGAGGTTTTTGAAATTAACTGTATTGTTGATAGCTCTTCTCTTTGGGGTGTTGCTAAGGTTTTTTCCTTACTTTTAACCCAATATAGACTCGGGCATGAACAGCGCTTACAACTGAAACAGGGCAGACCGTGCCCAAACAGTTTAAAATCAAGGCTCGAATTAAGGACAGGTCTTCAAAATCGTTACTATTACAGTAAAATAGATTGGGTAAACAGTGATTTTGATTGTCTTGAGAAATCGTATTTACTTTAGGTAAAATCTGGAACGCTATTGAGGAGTTGGTAATGGCAGACCGAGACAAAACGTAGCTTTGGCTGTCCATGCGTTCACACCAGAGGCTACTTGCTATTAGAATCATGATTCTAATAGCACGGCTCTGGTATGGAAGGCTGAGAGCTGCAGATTATCAACCCGATCTATCTATTCATAGGTTTAACTCTCAGCCGTTCAGCATATCATCCCATAACCGTAGTAATTCGAGCTTCTGTTTCTATGGTTTCAACATTCAAGGTCTTCAGCCAAATGAACAGAGTTGTTGCTCCTGAGATGTCTCAAGCTTGTAAGCAATCCAATAGGCTATAAGAAACTTTTCCCAGAAAAAAGGGCGTTTCTCCGGGAGACTAAAGGGCGTGGCCCCAACAATTTTTTCGGGGGCAAGCCCCCGGACCCCCCATTTTTAGCAACTCATTCTAACTCCCAGCCGCCCCTGGCATGCACATCTGTTTATGTCGATTTACGGAGCACTTAAAAACTGCTGTTGTTGTTGTTGTTGTTGGTGTTGTTGTTGTTGTTGTTGTGAGTCTTTGCTGTAACTGTTGTTGTCATTGAAATTGATGTTTTGGTCGTTGAAACAGGATTGATGTTGTTGTTGTTGAATCAGGACTGACGTTGTTGTTGTTGATGCAGGACTAATGTTGTTGTTGTTGTTGAAACTGAACTGATGTTGTTGTCGTTGCAACAGGATTGCTGCTGCTGTTGTTGTTGTGATTCTGCATTGCATCTGATAGTCTGTTGTCTTTCTAGAGGACTGTGGCGAGGTCTTAATCATAGACAACATAAAGACGATTGCGCTAAAGATGGCGGCGAGTAATTTTTTTCCAAGATGCATTGCGTTCTAATAAAGATTCTTCAACGATTCTATAGGAATTCGATTAAAGAACTTGGTAAAAAATCCTCACCGCCATCTTTAGCGCAATCGTCTATTAGCGCTAATTGAAGCCCACTTCACATAATATGCCGGGTGACCCAAGGGAATAACTTTACGAGTGATGAATGATTCTCTGGATGGGGGGGGGGGGGGGGGGGAGACGGGCCTTCATCTTTTGATGTCAACAAATCTGATTGCAAGAACGAGCGATTGCAAGACCGGCATCGATCTTCGGATCTTGTAATGCCGACAGGTCGAGAATGGCAAATTATCAACTTTGATTCCATAGGTTGGTCCAGTTTGCTTTCAATGATTAACGTGCCGCACTCACTGACTAATGTTATCTCTAGTCAATACATATTTTATCGTGAAGTCCTGGCTGACCAGCGTGTGATGGAAATTCTAACAGCTGTTGACGCATTTTGATGCCGTATTGCAAACAGTTGGCATTGTTTTGATATTCAACAACTCTGTAAAACTGCTTGAAAATTCTTAAAACCATTGCAAAATTCTGGTGTCATGGTGAGGCAGATCCGAATCACACAACAGGATTAAAGACAAATATATCCTGTTAATTGTTTAAAATATACAGGTGCAGTTTTACTGAAAGTGCGAACGCCTTAAAAAGGGCATGTTGTAAAAACCGGACCCTAAGACCCTAGGACCCCTGAGACCCCAAGGACCTTTAAGTACTAAAATGAAAAGGACCCTTAACACCAGAGGGACATCACCACAGACAAACAATAGATCAATGTCATCAAGCTGTCAAACAAGATGCTGCGTGTTGTATGAACTTCCCATCTTTCATCCTACGAACTTTCGACCGTTAAAACCAACGTCAGGATGCCTTTATTCATGCAGAAAGTCTTTAAAATAACACAAAAGGAGATACTCAAAATAGTACTTCTTCATGGTATAAACTCTCTGCATCATTCCTGGCATTGGTTTGAAAGAGTGGAAGTTCATGGGATGGAAGAGGGGAAGTCAATGATACACAACTTCCTCATTATGACACTCTGGTGTTAAGGGTCCTTTTCATTTCTAGTACTTAAAGGTCCTAGGGGTCTCAGGGGTCCCAGGGTCTTAGGGTCCGGTTTTTACAACATGCCCTCAAAAAGAAGTGTTCTTGTGATGATGATTGTCAAAGGATCCAGGAGGTGTGTAGGTGAGCCAGAAAAGAGTTTCGACGTTTGGATATTAGCCTGCGTGCAGACTCGTGTGCAGATTTCTTTTCAGAGAAGTTCTCCTCCAGTAGAGTCTGCGGATCAGCGACCAAATCCTTGTTCACAGTCCATTTTTTCATTTCATTTTTATTTCTTCATTATTTAATGTTGGTTTACAATAGTATAAATAAATACTAATTAAGACCAACCAACATACATAAATACTTAAAATCTAAAAAAAAAATCAACTAGTACCACATGCTGTTTTGTTATTGGCATATTCTTCAGGTGCAATGTTCTCCGGCCCAATTTTTTTATCTTATTTTTAAAACATGAGAAACGATGGGACCTTTCCTGATTTGCTGAAGCATGTCCCCTTTGTTTGACCATTTGACTGATTTGTTGGCAGATATATACTTAAAGGGGACAAGTCCGGGGTTGGTTGGACTCGCAGCAGGTCTTTCTCTCTCTCTCTCTGCTCAGCACAGCACAGCACAGCGCGAGTCGTAAGATGTACAATGTGAGTGAGCTCGCAGGGCGAGGAAGAAGGAAGGAGGGCCTCTCTCTCCGCCTGTCTTTTCTCCCTCTTTCTGCTCTGTGTTTAGCCTGATTACACACGAGTCTCAGTTTTCCGCATTGGATTGGTCTCAAGGAAGGAGAGCCTCTCTCTCCGCCTGTCTTTTCTCCCTCTTTCTGCTCTGTGTTTAGCCTGATTACACACGAGTCTCAGTTTTCCGCATTGGATTGGTCTCAAGGAAGGAGAGCCTCTCTCTTCGCCTGTCTTTTCTCCCTCTTTCTGCTCTGTGTTTAGACTGATTACACGAGTCTCAGTTTTCCGCATTGAATTGGTGTATCTAAAAGATACTAGGATTGAATCGCCTCTCAATCTGCTTCTGAACCAACAAAATTAGATGCCTGTGGCAGATGTTTAGTTCTATACTACTTCTTCTGATATATGCTCATGTTTGCTGTTAATTAAAGGCCCCCATTAGCCATGTTTGAAGAATGAGATCATGCACATAGTTTGCCTCAAAGTAATAGAATATTTATTTGCAATTGCAATGCACGATTTAGTTTATATCGAAATGGCTGTAGCTTAATAACGAGCCCACTTGATGAAGCAGACCAAATTTCTTGATATGCATCAGAACTATTACATTAGATAAAGCCAGTGTCGAGAGACGTAGGAACCGGGGGGCAGTAGGGGCGCGTGCCGCCAAAGTTTTATCAATAAACCAAAAAGTGCCCTTTTGCCTCAGGATGTGCCCCTTTTGAAGACCAATGCGGACAGAAAGTCGCTTTAACATTGCTTATATTTACTGTGTGATCAAGTTATGTATACTTCTCATTTTGTTTCATTGTGAAGAACATCGGATATAGCAGCATTCACACTATTTTCTTCTATATATCATATTTTTACCGTCAAAAATTTGATGTATATTAAAGTGCCCTTCTTACGAAAAAAGTGCCATTGAAATGATGTGCCCCTCCAAGTTTAAGATGCTTCCTACTGCCCAGAGTGAAACTAAAGGATGGCCGCCAATATTGACAAATTGTTTACTTTATCCTGACAAGAGTTGCCACTATAACAGTGCCACAATTGTTTCTTGATAGTATTATATGGGTTGGTAGGTTCCCTTGTTAACAGTTATCGATATTGAAGATTTTTCAAACAGTAAGGGCAGTGTGCCAGGTCAAAGAGGTCAAATTTTGAAGATTGCCTTCTAATGAGTTGGCAGCTCCATTAATTTTGGGAGCAAGTAGTAATTAGTCTTAATGAGGAAATGTGAATTTGCAACTTCGCCAAAGTTCATTGTTGGCCCAAATATATCAGAATTGTTTTGATTGTATACATTAACAATGCCTATAAATATCTCAGATGCTTCGCTGATTGTTTCGATTGTGTGCATAAATAATGCCCATTGTTACAACATTCCTGATTCCTATGTACCTATATGTCTATATGTCTATATGTCTATATGTCTATATGTCTATATGTCTATATGTCTAGGTCTATTCCTTCCGGTTGGAGCAAAAGCCCCTGCATAATGTTTTCATTCTTCAAACATAATTAAAGGCCCCCATTAGCCATGTTTGAAGAATGAGATCATGCACATAGCTTGCCTCAAAGTAGTAGAATATCTATTTGCAATTGCAATGCACGATTTAGTTCATATCGAAATGGCTGTAGCCTAATAACGAACCCACTTGATGAAGCAGACCAGATTTCTTGATATGCATCAGAACTATCAAATTCGATGTAGTGAGAGTCCAAAGACGTAGGGAACCGGAGGCACTGGTGGCACGTGCCCCAAGATTTTGCAACAAGCCAAAAGGTGCCATTTTTGCCTCAGAATCAGCCTCTTTTAAAGACCAATGCGGACAGAAAGTAGTTTAATTTTGTTATTATTTACTTCGTGATTTAGTTATGTTTACTTCTCAATTTGTTTCATTGTGAAGGAAATCGGATATCTATCAGCACTCATACCATTTTCTTCTATATATCACATTTTTCCGGTCAAAAATCTGTTGTATATTACAGTGCCATTCTTACGAAAAAAGTGCCTTTAAATTGCCGTGCCCCTCCAAGTTTAAGATGCTTCCTACTGCTCTGAGTAAAACTGAAGGATGACCGACAATATTGACAATTTTTTTTACCCTATCCTGACAAGAGTTGCCACTATAACAGTGCCACATTTGTTTCTTGATAGTATTATATGGGTTTGTTGGTTCCCTTGGCAACAGTTATCCATGTCAAAGATTTCAAACAGTAAGGGAAGTGTGCCAGGTCGAAGAGGTCAAATTTTGAAAATTGCCTTGTAATGAGTTGGCCGCTGGATTAATGTTAGGAGCAAGTAGTGATTAGCCTTAATGAGGAAATATGAATTGGCAACGTCGCCAAAGTTCATTGTTGGCCCAAATATATCAGAATTGTTTTGATTGTATACATTAACAATGCCTATAAATATCTAAGATGCTTCGCTGATTGTTTCGATTGTGTGCACAAATAATGCCCATTGTTACAACATTCCTGATTCCTATGTACCTATCTATATGTCTATATGTCTATATGTCTATATGTCTATATGTCTATATAGGTCTATTCCTTCCGGTTGGAGCAAAAGCCCCTGCATAATGTTTTCATTCTTCAAACATAAAAACCATTTCTGGGATGCACAACAAGCGCATAGCCCGTTATCAAGACCTGTAGACTGCCTGATGATTGTGTTTTATAAGTTTCTTGGTTTGAACTTATCAGATATGAGCCAATCATTGTGATTTCACATAATAAGATAAATCAAGATTTCCAAATTCAATGATTATTTTAGCAGAATCAGTGAATTCTCAATGATTTCGGTTAAATCTTTATTCAAGGCTAGAAAGTGAGATTAATGGATCGCCAAAAGAGGAGAAGAATTAGACATCGGTATTTGATTCTTTGACGAGATTTTGATTCTCCTAATGAGTAATGTCAATAGTTATTTAGCACTAAATTGGCTGTCAAAAAATGATATTCCTAGCTTTGATGAATTTTACCGGGTGAGTCATAGGCTGCGTGCTGACAATACCAAAGGAAAAGGTATAATCTGCGCAACGCCGCTCATTTTCGATTACAAAGTCCAACTTTGTAATCTAAGAGGGGGCTCCAGGTCAGTCAGAAAGAAAGAAAGAAAGAAAGAGAGTAAGTAAGTCCGTCACACTCGTTAAAACAATTAATTAACGTTTTATCTCTGCTAATTGGCACTGAAATAAAGAAAGCGCACAGAAAGCGCATACAAGACAGCAGTTTCCTGCGATCCTATAGCAGCATTTGACGTCGGCTTATTTCATGTTAGACAGATATGACACCATAAGATGGATAAATCACCATGATGTTTACCCTGGCACAACAACAAATTTACTCAGAATTGGCACGTTCTTGACTTCATTAGCAGCTTAATGATGTTAAAACAATCGTTTTCTAGAACGAACGCATCATTAGCCACTTATTGATAGTACTCATTATGCAAATAACTCAACCTTGGAGGATGATGTAACCGGTGGCCTGCACAGAGGCTAGCATTCGCAGCATCACCGAAGGTAGAAGGACCGTCCTCCTACACAGCTACGGATGCAAACGTCGCAGGTGAAGTTGAGAGGAAAGGTGCAGAATTCCAGCAAACAATGGCCCCATTGACTGGGGGAAGGCACGTGATCACACTGAACCAAAACATCTTCATGCATATGATTCTGCACAGAGGTTATTTTCGTGACTGCTTGTCTCAAACTAGATGCCCGCGAATAGAAACGTTCTGCAGGGTTCTGCATAAACATAAGTAATTTTGCATTATCGTAAATCTCACATGACATCTAATTTGAGACATACAAGGCGCTTAATTTTCTATTGAAGGCGACTTTAGCAGCAACACTCATCTCTCTGACTGTAGCTAAAAACAGCATCACAACGATCATTTTTAGGTTATGAAGAAATCAATTTTCAGATTTTCTTATGCTTGCTTAGCTCAGGACGGACTTTGTAATCATCCAAAAGGATCTTTGTGTATTGTATGCGTCAGCATTTCATTTCATTGGCAGTTTGAATGCCTTGGCGTCTGTTTATTGTCTGCAGTAGGGTAGTTAAAATACCAGAGTATTGAGCTGTTAATGAAGTTTGCCTGAGAACGAAGTGAAACATGAGATTCAATCACATGATAGCCGTTCTCTAATCTGATTGCTTCCTCGTTTTCTGGGAAAGTGGTTTTATTGGCTGTTACAACAATAAGTTTTCTTTGTTATCACTATTGCGAAATAGCTGCTGAAGCACGCACTACACAGAAGTTAGCTGCGTTGCGCAGACTATACCTTTTCTTACCATTACTTGTTCTCATTAGTGGGACTTGAAGATCAGTTGCGGTGTTTCTCAAATTTTTCCTACTGCATGTCGAATTTTTAATGAACATTTCTGACAGGTAATCAGGAGCAAGGTCATCTATCGATTTGTAAACCATGCAAGCTGTCTCGGTTTTTGTCATATCTGCTACAGTAGGCCAATTCAAACTTTTAATCAAGGCACTAGCAGAAGAATCATAACTGAGTCAAAGAATGGTAAAGGAGCTCGGTCTTCAAATTTTTGTCGAAATGGTGATTTTGCAGGCTTTTGCAGATTTTTGCGAGGCAATCTCACATTGTCATTTCATCTTTTTTTCAAAATGAAGGCATTATTTTGAAGACAAATCCTTATACTTCGCAGAGGAACAAACCAAACATTCATATCTTTTACGATTGCTCGGATATGAGTGGATTTTTGACGGTTACTTTTTGGTGGCTTGGGTGAAGCCACCAAGCAAAACTGCAGAAAACAATGGACGCGCGCCTGAAACGATGGTGTTTACAGATTTTTACAACGTTTACAACTTGTTTGAAAATAGAAAAGGGGGCCTAGTTTAGTTGCTAAAAGAGAACATTTCTTTTAAAGATTTAACTGCCTTTATCAGAGCTGAGAATTTTTGGCAGGAAACAAGAAGCAATGAATGTCAATTAAACGAAACTTTTGAAAATGTTTGTACTTTATTGTCGTTTTACCAGCTATGCAATGTAAAACTTTGCTCATTTTACACCCACAATACCCCACCCTACCCTACTAATTAAACCTCCATATGTTTTGGGATTGGTGCGACATAAATGGATTTCCCGCTCGGTGGTAAAGTAGGAAAGATTGATTGATGATTGAATATGTACTTCAGCGTTCTAGCAAAAAGCTCTGAGTTTGAACAGTTGTTCAAACATATCATAACCCTTCTAAAGTTTGTTTTTAAAAGGACATGTAGACCACGTTTGCGCTGCATGCGTATAGTGGACTGATTACATTTCGTTGTTGCGCTCCTTGATAAACTGATATTCGCTATAACTAGTGCGAGTGCCATCATTCAATTCAACGAACGAATCGGAAACTGGGACTGAGGTAGTTAGTCTACAGGTACAGTTTTGATTCGCTACAAAATTGTTACGGTTGAAGATCATCAAACGTGTTCAAGCAAGGGTATTAGGACACGAACATGTTGATTACATATTTGTTTACCTTGTTTTGATCCTTGTCTTGATTTCTTGTCTTCTTTGCTTCTCTGTTTCGTCTTCAACTGGTGTGTGCTACTGAACGGTTTATTAGGCCCAAATGCCTCGTGTTATTTGAATATATCTTCCTTAACCTTACTTCTGCGAGGGCGCACTAAGACACAGGAATACAAGAAAGATATATTCAAATAACACGAGGCATTTGGGCCTAATAAACCGTTCAGTTGCACACATCAGTTGAAAACGAAACAGAGAAGCAAAGAAGACAAGAAATCAAGACAAGGATCAAAACAAGGTAAACAAATATGTAATCAACACGTTCGTGTTCTAATACCCTTGGTTCAAGTTTAGCAGGAACAGTGTCGACCGGAAGCTGTTAGCTGATGCGTTATATTTTTGTTACGGATCCAAAGTTCTACCGGTACAGCAGTGAAGTGAAATGCAGCGAAGTTGCTGGTATTCAGTGCCAAGCGCTCGGATCGCAGAGGCAGAGAAGACCTAATCGAGTTCGCGACCCCTTGTTATGACGCTCAAATGCTGGGGCTCTACCTGGAATTGAGCCCTGTCCGCCTGATTGTTCTGGCTGCAAAGTCAGAGCATTACACCACTGCGCAACAACGCCTTCAAACGAACAAGGACAGATAATGTTACAATAGGACTCGTTACTTTTCATTGACACCTAGATACAAAGCAATTTTTGATTGCAGACGACATAAACAAAAACAAAGCAAGCCGCAAAAATTGCCCTGAAACTCGGGTTGCTAGCTCGCCCGTTGTGCATTCCAGAAATGGTTTTTAAGAGCAGACATTAAAACATATCGAAAGAAGAAGGATATATCTAAACTTCTGCCACGGGCATTTCATTTTTTTCGTACAGAAGCTGAGCAGTAAGTGTTTTAATTACACCTAGAAAGTACGAAAACTGAATCCCCTCGCAATTGGCTTCTGCACAGAATGAACAAAATGCCCGAGGCAGAAGTTTAGATGTATCCTTCTTCTTTCGATATGTGCTAATATTTTCTCTTAAAAACCGTTTCTGGAGTGCACAACGAGCGAGCTAGCGACCCGGGTTTCAGGGCAATTTTTGCGGCTTGCTTTGTTTTTGTTTATGTCTTGATCAACCGAGCATGGAATTCCCTTTGTCTGCAATCACAAATTGCTTTGTATCTAGGTGTCAATAAAAAGTAGCGAGTCCTATTGTAACATTATCTGTCCTTGTTCTTCAAACGTGGTGTGAACCCTGATCGTTTGCTACAGTGTAAACATGGCTGAATTTGTCTACTCTCGAGTACCGAATGATCGTCCCTCCCGCTTATTGATTTTTGAAAGATTTTCCAACTTTTATTCTATCCCTCCATTTATCAATTCTTGAAAATTTGAAATATGATAGTGAACATAACTTTTGAATAATTTGTACATGAATATTAAAATGATACGCATTTAACTACGGAAACGACTATTTTCAATTTTTCCAATAGATTGTTTCCACCCCGCCGTTTATTCAATACTCGAGAATAGAGTACGCGTATTTGCCACTAAACTCACCTGTTATACACTCATTTTTTCACGACAAACCGCTTATAAGAAACGGTAGGCTCAATTTTTGGAAATTAAGAAACAACCCTACCTGAATTGAAAAGCTATGAAACTTTTGTAATTTACAATTTAATTTTCCTATCGCACTCAAAAATGTTTTGACAGTGTACAGTTATAGCAATTGTTTGGACATTATTTTGAGTGCGAATTATGTTATTTACTTGTTTTGAGATCTTACTAAGCAATTTGGAAGCCCTTTGGACAAAACAAGATGAATTCTACACTCCAGGCATAAAAAGTACAAGAAACACATAAGAAACTTTTGCGAGCAAAATGGCCCAAAAATTTAAGAAACTGCCTACCAGCACCAGACCTTAGTTTCTTAGAAAAAAAACTGAGTGTACCCCCGCGCCGTATCTAAGTAAGAAAATCAACTCCCTGGATCGCGGCAGACACCTGTCTTTTTCGAAATATTATGTTTGAGTAAGTCAGTTGATCAGATGCTAGTTTCACTCAGACTCTGCACTGTAAACGGCTTGAATCGAAAGATGAAATGGGACTCATACAATGGTAATTTATTTTTCTCTTTGAAATTTAACTTTTAAATATACTTTTTATTATGTGATAAGAATAATGATAATTCACTCTGTTCTTTTTAGATTTATTTTGTTTGTTTGTGATGAGAACAATGATAATTAATTCTATCCTTTTGAAATTTATTTAATCATGTATAAATATACACTTTATAATGGTATAAGAACATGGTATTGAATTCTACCATTTGAATTCTACTTCTTTGTAAATGTACATGTTATCATTTGATAGGAAAATGGTATTTCATTCTTTGTTTCAAAATGTAACTTTATTTGTTATGTGATACGAACAATGGTAATTTGTTCTTTTCTTTTGCATTCAACCTTTTTGTAAATGTACATTTTGTTATGTGATACGAACAATGGTAATTTGTTCTTTTCTTTTGCATTCAACCTTTTCGTAAATGTACGTTTTATTATGTGATACGAACAATGGTATTTTGTTCTTTTCTTTTATTCAACCTTTTTGTAAATGTACATTTTATTATGTGATACGAACAATGGTAATTTGTTCTTTTCTTTTGCATTCAACCTTTTTGTAAATGTACATTTTATTATGTGATACGAACAATGGTAATTTGTTCTTTTCTTTTGCATTCAACCTTTTTGTAAATGTACATTTTATTATGTGATACGAACAATGGTAATTTGTTCTTTTCTTTTGCATTCAACCTTTTTGTAAATGTACATTTTGTTATGTGATACGAACAATGGTAATTTGTTCTTTTCTTTTGCATTCAACCTTTTTGTAAATGTACATTTTGTTATGTGATACGAACAATGGTAATTTGTTCTTTTCTTTTGCATTCAACCTTTTTGTAAATGTACATTTTGTTATGTGATACGAACAATGGTAATTTGTTCTTTTCTTTTGCATTCAACCTTTTTGTAAATGTACATTTTATTATGTGATACGAACAATGGTAATTTGTTCTTTTCTTTTGCATTCAACCTTTTTGTAAATGTACATTTTGTTATGTGATACGAACAATGGTAATTTGTTCTTTTCTTTTGCATTCAACCTTTTTGTAAATGTACATTTTATTATGTGATACGAACAATGGTAATTTGTTCTTTTCTTTTGCATTCAACCTTTTTGTAAATGTACATTTTATTATGTGATACGAACAATGGTAATTTGTTCTTTTCTTTTGCATTCAACCTTTTTGTAAATGTACATTTTATTATGTGATACGAACAATGGTAATTTGTTCTTTTCTTTTGCATTCAACCTTTTTGTAAATGTACATTTTATTATGTGATACGAACAATGGTAATTTGTTCTTTTCTTTTGCATTCAACCTTTTTGTAAATGTACATTTTATTATGTGATACGAAACAATGGTAATTTGTTCTTTTCTTTTGCATTCAACCTTTTTGTAAATGTACATTTTATTATGTGATACGAACAAGGGTAATTTGCAATGGTAATTTGTTCTTTTCTTTTGCATTCAACCTTTTTGTAAATGTACATTTTATTATGTGATACGAACAATGGTAATTTGTTCTTTTCTTTTGCATTCAACGTTTTTGTAATGTACATTTTATTATGTGATACGAACAAGGGTAATTTGCGCTTTTCTTTTGCATTCAACGTTTTTGTAATGTACATTTTATTATGTGATACGAACAATGGTAATTTGTTCTTTTCTTTTGCATTCAACCTTTTTGTAAATGTACATTTTGTTATGTGATACGAACAATGGTAATTTGTTCTTTTCTTTTGCATTCAACCTTTTTGTAAATGTACATTTTATTATGTGATACGAACAATGGTAATTTGTTCTTTTCTTTTGCATTCAACCTTTTTGTAAATGTACATTTTATTATGTGATACGAACAATGGTAATTTGTTCTTTTCTTTTGCATTCAACCTTTTTGTAAATGTACATTTTATTATGTGATACGAACAATGGTAATTTGTTCTTTTCTTTTGCATTCAACCTTTTTGTAATGTACATTTTATTATGTGATACGAACAAGGGTAATTTGTTCTTTTCTTTTGCATTCAACCTTTTTGTAAATGTACATTTTATTATGTGATACGAACAATGGTAATTTGTTCTTTTCTTTTGCATTCAACCTTTTTGTAAATGTACATTTCATTATGTGATACGAACAATGGTAATTTGTTCTTTTCTTTTGCATTCAACCTTTTTGTAAATGTACATTTTGTTATGTGATACGAACAATGGTAATTTGTTCTTTTCTTTTGCATTCAACCTTTTTGTAAATGTACATTTTATTATGTGATACGAACAATGGTAATTTGTTCTTTTCTTTTGCATTCAACCTTTTTGTAAATGTACATTTCATTATGTCATACGAACAAAGGTAATTTGTTCTTTTCTTTTGCATTCAACCTTTTTGTAAATGTACATTTTATTATGTGATACGAACAAAGGTAATTTGTTCTTTTCTTTTGCATTCAACCTTTTTGTAAATGTACATTTCATTATGTGATGCGAACAATGGTAATTTGTTCTTTTCTTTTGCATTCAACCTTTTTGTAAATGTACATTTTATTATGTGATACGAACAATGGTAATTTGTTCTTTTCTTTTGCATTCAACCTTTTTGTAAATGTACATTTTATTATGTGATACGAACAATGGTAATTTGTTCTTTTCTTTTGCATTCAACCTTTTTGTAAATGTACATTTTGTTATGTGATACGAACAATGGTAATTTGTTCTTTTCGTTTGCATTCAACCTTTTTGTAAATGTACATTTTATTATGTGATACGAACAATGGTAATTTGTTCTTTTCTTTTGCATTCAACCTTTTTGTAAATGTACATTTCATTATGTGATACGAACAATGGTAATTTGTTCTTTTCTTTTGCATTCAACCTTTTTGTAAATGTACATTTTATTATGTGATACGAACAATGGTAATTTGTTCTTTTCTTTTGCATTCAACCTTTTTGTAAATGTACATTTTGTTATGTGATACGAACAATGGTAATTTGTTCTTTTCTTTTGCATTCAACCTTTTTGTAAATGTACATTTTATTATGTGATACGAACAATGGTAATTTGTTCTTTTCTTTTGCATTCAACCTTTTTATAAATGTACATTTTGTTATGTGATACGAACAGTGGTAATTTGTTCTTTTCTTTTGCATTCAACCTTTTTATAAATGTACATTTTATTATGTGATACGAACAATGGTAATTTGTTCTTTTCTTTTGCATTCAACCTTTTTGTAAATGTACATTTTATTATGTGATACGAACAGTGGTAATTTGCGCTTTTCTTTGGCATTCAACCTTTTTGTAAATGTACATTTTATTATGTGATACGAGCAATGGTAATGTGTTCTCTTCTTTTGCATTCAACCTTTTTGTAAATGTACATTTTATTATGTGATACGAACAATGGTAATTTGTTCTTTTCTTTGGCATTCAACCTTTTTGTAAATGTACATTTTGTTATGTGATACGAACAGTGGTAATTTGTTCTTTTCTTTTGCATTCAACCTTTTTGTAAATGTGCATTTTATTATGTGATAAGAACAATGGTAATTTGTTCTATTCTTTTGCATTCAACCTTTTTGTAAATGTGCATTTTATTATGTGATACGAACAATGGTAATTTGTTCTTTTCTTTTGCATTCAACCTTTTTGTAAATGTACATTTTATTATGTGATACGAAACAATGGTAATTTGTTCTTTTCTTTTGCATTCAACCTTTTTGTAAATGTACATTTTATTATGTGATACGAAACAATGGTAATTTGTTCTTTTCTTTTGCATTCAACCTTTTTGTAAATGTACATTTTATTATGTGATACGAACAATGGTAATTTGTTCTTTTCTTTTGCATTCAACCTTTTTGTAAATGTACATTTTATTATGTGATACGAACAATGGTAATTTGTTCTTTTCTTTTGCATTCAACCTTTTTGTAAATGTGCATTTTATTATGTGATAAGAACAATGGTAATTTGTTCTTTTCTTTTGCATTCAACCTTTTTGTAAATGTACATTTTATTATGTGATACGAACAGTGGTAATTTGCGCTTTTCTTTGGCATTCAACCTTTTTTTAAATGTACATTTTGTTATGTGATACCAGCAATGGTAATTTGTTCTTTTCTTTTGCATTCAACCTTTTTGTAAATGTACATTTTATTATGTGATACGAACAATGGTAATTTGTTCTTTTCTTTTGCATTCAACCTTTTTGTAAATGTACATTTTATTATGTGATAAGATTAATGGTAATTTGTTCTATTCTTTTGCATTCAACCATCTTGTAAATGTGCATTTTATTATGTGATAAGAACAATGGTAATTTGTTCTTTTCTTTTGCATTCAACCTTTTTGTAAATGTACATTTTGTTATGTGATACGAACAATGATAATTTGTTCTTTTCTTTTGAATTCAATTTCTTTTAAATGAACATTTTATTATGTAATACGAACAAGGGGAATTTGCGCTTTTCTTTTGCATTCAACGAATGTACATTTTGTTATATTACGAACAGTGGTAATTCGTTCTTTTTTTTAATTGAACTTTTTGTAAATGTACATTTTATTATGTGATACGAACAAGGGTAATTTGCGCTTTTCTTTTGCATTCAACGTTTTTGTAATGTACATTTTATTATGTGATACGAACAAGGGTAATTTGCGCTTTTCTTTTGCATTCAACGTTTTTGTAATGTACATTTTATTATGTGATACGAACAAGGGTAATTTGCGCTTTTCTTTTGCATTCAACGTTTTTGTAATGTACATTTTATTATGTGATACGAACAATGGTAATTTGCGCTTTTCTTTTGCATTCAACGTTTTTGTAATGTACATTTTGTTATATCATACGAACAGTGGTAATTTGTTCTTTTCTTTTGCATTCAACCTTTTTGTAAATGTACATTTTATTATGTGATACGGACAATGGTAATTTGCGCTTTTCTTTTGCATTCAACCTTTTTGTAAATGTACATTTTATTATGTGATACGAACAAGGGTAATTTGCGCTGCGCTTTCATTTTGTTATATCATACGAACAGTGGTAATTTGTTCTTTTCTTTGCATTCAACCTTTTTGTAAATGTACATTTTATTATACATGTTATCGTGTGATATGGACAATGGTAATTATTATTTTCTTTTTGAAAGTTTACTTTTTTGTGTTGATGTACATGTCAGCATTTAACAGGAACGATTCAACTCTGTTATAAATCTTTTATCATGTGATAAGAACGCTACTAATTTAGTATTTGTTTTAAAATGTAACTGTCTTTGTAATCGTATATTTAATCATGTGATAGGAGCAACACTAATTGTATTCGTTCTTTCAAAATTGAACTTTTTTGTAAATGTACATTTAATCAAGTAAGCGGATGTGTATCACATTTCAGTCAGCATATACCGGATGTCCCAGAATGATGTCTTATTGTTTGATTGCTTACATGTCCATAACCAATGAACCGATTTTCAGAACTTTCTTTTATTTCATTGCCTAAAGGCTAAATTGTATTTTAAGATACACTGTTTTTCATAAGAAAATTATTAAATTTAAGAGAAGTAAACCATCAAGAACTATGTGAACGTTGAAGCCCCATTGAGATAAGTGGCTTTGCAGCTCTTCGAATTACCCTCCTTAGAGATGTGCCTCCTCGGCAGTTACAATTTTGTATTCAATATGTAGGTCAAACAATTTCTACTCTGTAATTGTGGCACAGGAAATATTATTCGAAATTCTGTCCTCAAATTTCAGCCACCTACTTTTACTAACTTGTCTCTCAAGTAAGGAATGTGCTTCCTACGACATCCCCGAAGCATCGTTTATGTGTTGCTCAAAGTGTCGCACAAAACTTGCAGACGCCTCTTTATTCGCATCCCTTCTATAAGTAACTTTAGATCTTTGTATCAGAGATGAATAAAGTTATTTTCGATTGAATTATGTGAATTAAAAAATTATTGTACTTGATAACACGTTTGTAAATTTTTAATGTGATAGAAAATAGTTTTGACTCACCCGGTGCGATTTTTCCAATCATGGATAAATGTTTTGACACGCCCAGTACTTTTTCACTAAGCATGTATTTATAACTGGATAATACTGCGCTTCCCTAACTTGTCAAGGACAGGACAGAAATGAGGTAACCATTAAATATTAATCCTCGTTAAGCTATAATTTATTAATATTTCTGCCTACAGCTTAGATGTTCTTCTTGGAAATTCAGACGGGTCGTTAAGGGTTTAATCGCATCATTAGATTGGTTGAATTGAACAGTTGCGATATCCAGATGTCGAGATTAACAATAAGATTGTAAAGGCCAACTTTTGTGGCGCTAACTTAATTGTTATTTAAGTCCAGAAAAAAGCGACGTATGACCCCGACTTCTCAATTAAGTTTGGTCTTTTTAAAAAGTACGGCAGGATTTGCCGAAGGAAAGGCAAAAGTGTGTGTTAAGGTTATACGCCGCTCTGTTGCTTTGCTAAACTAAATGATTCCATCGCCTTCTCAGGAGGCTCCGTTTTCAAAATGGCTGGCGAAGAAGAAGCTCCTCGCATATCCCCTCGCATAAGAGTCTTCATTCAGCGCCGGCTTTTTGCCAAAACCCCATGATCCCATGATCTCACCCCAGACCCCATGCGTCTGCAAATAAGACCCCATGATCTCTACAAATAAGAACCTATATTAAATTTCAGGCTGAATAGGTTCTTATACAATGGGGGTCTAATTGCAAAATTTCAGCCTGCAGATTCTTAATCCACTGGGTTCTTATACGCGGGTTTTTACTGTATAGCATGTATATTTATATTTCATATTTTAAACATATTTATACAGGGTACAAAATTCGATAAATATTGTTTTACAATTTGGCCCTGTCAAAATTAAAGTTCCTAATATAATACATAAGACAAATTAGATACAAATTTACATCTGAATACAAAAAATATTTGTACAAAATTAAAGATTTTCGTACCCCAACTGTTTCAACCTTGATTTAAAAGGTTAGACCGAGGGGGCCTCTCTGATATTATCGTTAAGCATGTTCCACACTTTTGTACCACGGTAAGAGAATGCCTTTTGGCCACTTACTGTTCACATTAACGGTACTGCAACATTTTCCCCTTCGTTTGCTAATTGTGATTTTGTTGTTGCAGTATTTCCGAAATGGCACCGGAGGATGATGATGGGTACCGATATGAATCATCCGATCTATCGGAAGAAGATTACGAAGAATCCGATGAAGAACAAGAAGATCCGCATGATTACTGCAAAGGTTTGTAATCTAATGTCATCTAATTCAATCTACCGGGTGAGTCAGAAAAAAAGGATCCCCGCTTGGAATGCCACTGCTCCATGAATATCAAAGCAATGCTATTGAAAAATGTCTTGTTTTATTGCCAATATGTTCAATTAGATTCAGTAATTTACCCGGCCTTAATCGGCCATTCCTTCCCATGGATATGGGTGATTTTCTGCAGTAAGCCCCTTCCAAAAACCTGCAAAAACGAATGAAAGCAATGAGCACATTTTCCTTCCTAAAACTGATGACACTCACATAAATTCATGTATTTTGTCCTCTTGGGAGAATGAAATGCCCCTGAATAGGTCATCGATGGAAGGGGGAGGACTCGTTCATCCTCCCAAGAGGATAGCACGTGCTAAAGCGTTCACAAGTCATTGCTGTAAGGCCATTGTAAGGTAGAAATGTTAGGGAAATCTGTTCATGATTTTGGGCACGTTTTGAAGGTTTTTGAAGGGGCTTTCTGGAGAAAATCCCTCATAATTTCAGAATGGAGTGGCCGATTTCAGTCAGGTAAATTTTATAGTAGATTTGAACATTTCTGCCATTAAGCTATATATTTGCCGATATCATTGTCTTGATATCCAGGGAGCCGTGACCTTTCAAACGGGGATTCTTTTTTCTGACTCACCGGGTAGTTTGTTGTTATTACATATCGGGTGAGCAAGTGGGGCGTTTGCTAATTTCTCTTGCTGCGACAAATGTTATGAAGGCACACTGAGACATGAAAATTTATTTGGTTGAAATCAGTCTCATCTTGTCAGCTGTGTAGTGTCATGAGCATTCTTGCTAACAACTTGTTTGCAAGGCTTGTATCATTTGATCAAAGTCCAGGGAAGCTATTTTCGGGAAATTATTTATCCGAGAGAAAAATCATGTATTGCAAGAAATGAAGAAATTAAGGCAATGGAGCTACGATATTTTCGAACTGATGTTATAGGCTTTGCAGTGAGATTTTTTCAAACAGTTGATATATCTTTTTAATTAGCTCTTATCACCCTATTGTCAGGGCAGCGACTCTATTATACAATCTGATTGGCTGAAAATGTTCGAATGCGACGTAATGATAGGGCATTATTATCCGGCAGTGCCCGCTCATTACGTAACAACTGATTGATTTGATTTGATTGATTTTATCTTTTTTACCCATGGTAGCCCCTCAATAATAATACATGATTTACAGGGGGCCATGCTAAAAAATTTCAAATAACTACTAATTTACAATAAAAACGAAATTTGCTATAAAACCTAAACCTAAACTAATTACAAGTTGTCATAAATAAACGAAAGAAACTCAGCTTCGAATTTGAATGGCAACAAGTGACTTCGTCTGCAATGGCTTCATGCTAGGCCAACGATCATTTGTCTTTGAAAGTATCTTTTTGCTTTGTTAAAAACCGAAAGGCCTTCACCCAGCCCCGACCATAGGGTAATAAACTATTATAATAACTGTTTCCTGCTGGCAATACAAGAAAGTATTAACCCTCAGCCTCTGGACAAAGCCTTGCAAGCTCGGTCTTGTACTGACGGCTTCGGGTTAATATTTTCTGGTATTTCCCTCGGAAACCGTTATTATAGGCTTAGGGGCCGTCGACAATTACTTTTCGTCACGCATCGCGGTCCTTGGGCCGCGATCATGGAGACCCCCTACCCCCCTGTGATCGCGGCCCAAAAATGTCCTTTATTTGTTTCACAAGTACAGGCCTACCGCCTTAGGCATTCATTGCCTTCATAATTAGGTCCAAAGATCATCAATTTTTACATCAACTTTGAGACGAAAAAGAATACCAATTTTGTAATGTTGTTGTATTCTGTTTCAAGGACGACTATTCTTTAGCCGTTCCTGCTGCTCTTGCCGTTTCATTTATATTGAGCCTACACATAGAATATGTTGCAGCTCACTTTATAACACCAGTAATACTCAAATTATGACAGATTTCTAAATTGTACGTTTGTTATTCATGATAGACATTCCTCAATTTCTTAATGTGATGTTTCGTCACGCAAACATAACCCATCGCGGCTTTTGCCTGAACCCCATGACTTCCATCACGGCCAAAGGCCGCGATGCGTGACGAGAAGTAATTGTCGACGGCCCCTTATTCCTTGAGCATTTAAAAGGCATTTAGAAAATACTCACCCGGAGATGTAAGCGATTGATTGACTGTTTGATTGATTGGCTGAGTGATCAATGGACTGACTGATTAAGTGATTAAATGCTTGATTGAATAATGTATTAATTGGTTGATTGATTGAGTGATCAAGTGATTGAATGAACGAATGATTGATTGAGTGAATGATGATTTTATTGATTAATTCAGTGATTGATTGAGTGAATGATTGATTGATTGATTGAGTGATTGAGTGATTTCATTGACTGATTGTTTGTTTGATTAAGTAATTCATTTGATTAATATTGTTTTACAGGTGGTTACCATGTTGTCAAAATTGGAGATCTCTTCAATGATAGGTATCACGTGATCAGGAAATTAGGATGGGGACATTTCTCAACTGTGTGGCTGAGTTGGGATGTAAAGTAAGTTTTGTAGGATTTTTATTGAATTCGTCATTGGCTCTTTCGCCATTTGGAGAAATGGACTGAGGAGAGCTTGACCAATTCCAACAGCCTTAGCTACAAGCTGGAAATGTGTACGTACAGCTTCGCAAACTCGAATTGATTTCTATTTGTTTACACCTTTGAAGAGTTGCACGATACTTGTTTAGTGTGGTAAGTGTTTTCTCGGAATCATTTAGCCATCGCTTGTCATCCTTCTGCCCATTTGTAAGTGTATTTTGAGCCACTTTGTTTCATGTGTTTCACTCCAGTTGCACATACGCTAATTACGTAGGTGTCATTAGAGTTTAAAGCACAACATCATATCACCTTATGCTGTTTTTAGTTGCCTATTTTGTTCCTGTATTTTTCGCTTTCAATTCCTGCATTTTCTACCACCAACAGACAGAATAATGTTCAATATAAATGTTTTAACAGACACAGACATGTTTACATTCTTTTACTTTATATATATACCGGGTGTCTCAGAAAAAAGTATGACATTGGAGGCTGCTGTTTCATTTTCAATCTATGAAGCTATTTATCGCTGCTAAAGTGTAAGACAAATGGCCGACCGCTGGTTTCATTGCTCGGGCAAATTTGGTCTCCTGAAGGTCATAACTCCATCATTATTCAACGGATTTTCGTGGGGATGGTGGCAAACTTTAGTTAAACATCTGAAGAGCACCATCATGCAATAGTTTGGCGAGAATCTTTTGTCGTTTTGTGGCAATCTTCAGACAAACGGGGCACAATTTTTTGGGACACCCGGTAGAATATTTGTAAGGGAAAAATGTTTTATATCTTTCACAGGGGTAAAAACTTTGTAGCTCTAAAGATTGTTAAAAGCGCTTCGCATTACACAGAAACCGCGGTGGATGAAATGAAACTACTTCAAATGGTAAGTAGATGTCGTGTCCTTGTTGCTGCGAAATTTCGAGATAGGTTTGAAGCAGAACTGCCAAGCCTTCAAAGCTTTTATATCCACGCTGTGACTGGCAATTAAAAAAATGGTCATGGCATTGTTGACTCCGAATGAGTATGCACTGAGACTAAGCAAGACTTTCTCTGCTGCTTGGATCAAAGTTGCACCTGTTGTTGAAGGCAATGCATCAGACCGATCTCAAGATTATTTACTCTAAAATGCTGACATAGATATCCAAACGAGGTCTCTGAGTTTAAATGAAACTTTTTTGAAATTTTGGCCTCCTATGTAAAAGGTGATTGATCCTGGGTTGGCCAAAAAATTGTTCATGCATTTCAAAATTAATATTACTTAGAATACTGGATGGAGTGGAATGGAAAGAATTCTGTCTGATGGAACATAGGGCTCAAATCTTTAAAAACGTGGCTGCAAAATTCTGTTACATTTTTCTTGGAATTAACTTGCTTGGAAAGAAATTAGGGTACTTTGTTGTATGTCTGCCGTGGAAATTTTTTATATCTTTGTTTCGTTTCAAAATGCTGGCATTATTTTTGAGGCTGTTACGTCATCAAATTTCTAAATCCTAAACCAAAAGAGCTAAAGATTTCTGCTTTTCGTCATATTATAGACCTTCATAAACTATGGTTTTCTTGAAGATTGTATCAATTTTTCTCTATTTGATTTAAAGGGATGGTAAGCATATAAAAGTGGCTCAAGCCACTTGCAGTCCAACTCTAGCCAATCACATATCGGTATTTCCTGTTGACTTCGATAAGTTACCCAAATATGATTTGGCATGTCTCACGTCCTATTATCTTTGCGCAGCTATTTTTATCAAAGACTTTTATATGCTTAGATTCACATTAAGATCTACGATTATTTTTATTTTGTCCAAATTTTGGATGATTTTTTTCAAAAATGATTGAAATGCTGCCATTTTGAGAATGATCGAGATATAAAGAAATGTCCACGGCAGATTTGCTGAAAAAGTACCATACTATAAGTTCCTTTCAAGCCATTCAATTCAAAGAAAAATGTCATAGAATTTTACACCCACCTTTTGAAAGATTTGAAAGATTTGAGCCCAACGCAACAATGCAGACAAAATTGTGAATTGTGTTTTGATATGGATTCAATGATGCATTAGGCCCATGCTATGATGTCAACTGCCTGAACAAAACAATTCTTTTATTTCAGGTTCACACAGCAGACCCCGAAGACCCAGGATATCCTCAGGTCGTTCAACTTTTGGATAATTTCAAGATATCTGGCATTCATGGCACTCGTATCCTTTCGTATGATTGATTATCCTACAAACGCTTTTTTGGGTGTAATAGAGGCAGGTAAGGCAGTCCTCGACAGTTTTACGCACTGGTCGTAGCTATGGCTATGTGGCTATAGGTCTATTACGAACGCAAGCAAACAGAACTGGAATATACGACAGAATTTAATCATTGCTGATTTAATCATTGCATAATCATTGCTGATGTTGATGCTGATGATGATGATGATGATGATGATGATGATGATGATGATGATGATGATGATGATGATGATGATGATGATTATGATGATGATGATGATGATGATGATGATGATGATGATGATGATGATGATGATGATGATGATGATGATGATGATGATGATGATGATGATGATGATGATGATGATGATGATGATGATGATGATGATGATGATGATGATGCTGTTGGGGAAGTTTCATCATTATCATATCTTACTCAACTTAGGGTTGGTCTCAGCTTGTTAAATTTCCACAAATTCAAGCATAATTTTAGGGATACCATAAACCCAATGTGCCCAACAAGCGATTGCATTGAGGATACGGAGACTTTTTTGTTGTTCTGCCCTTCTTTTGATGTTCAACGGCAAAATCTTCTCGCTGGAATTGTTGAATTATTACGACCATTTGTACAAATCACCGATCTTCCAACTGATGCTGTGACGCAGCCTTTAATATATGATAATCAAGACCTTTCTAATGACTTGAACAGAAATATACTCGAATTGAATTTACGTTTCATTCACGAAACTGGTCAGTTTGACGATGATCTTTTGTAAGTTCAGTACAAAGCAACCACCAAATCCCTTAACTTAAATGTTCTCGTAAGTTCTGTTTCACATTAGATGCCAGGCATAGTTGGCGACCGCAAACCAACAAGAAGAGCTGCGCTCGTGACATTTTGATTTCATCGCAAACCTGACCCAACGAACAGTCGTAGTCATTCCAATGGGGGATCATCTGTTATCACTCAACCCGTGGGGCAGGAACTTTCTGCAGATTTTTATCACAAATCCATCAATATTCATCGCGGTATTCCTCAGATAGCAAAAAGGACCAGCTTTTTTTTTTTTTTTTTTTTTTTTCTATAAATTCAATGTTAAAAATTTACAATTTACGAATTACCTAAGATTACAAACAAGCTACCATACAATACTACAGAAACGATACCAAGGGGAGCAAAAGATCATGACTACCCCAGGGCCATCACATGAAGGAGATTAACTAAAATACAACTAAATATATAAGAAGCCCCCTAGCTATTCAGAAAAGAATTAGAATTGAACGATATTTTGCAAATGGAATTTTCGAATGTACGCAATAGTGATAGAAGCTTTATCGCCACTCAATCGAAAGTCGCATTTGAAATGTATAAGAAAGACGCTCAATCCAGGCTCTTTTGTAGAATAGCTAAAGGGTGTGTTACGAAAAGCTACTTACAAACAAAAGAACAAAAGAATAGAGGAACGGGACTCGGCGAACAGGATACTTTACGAATATGGACTTGGTATGGTGGTTGAGTTGCATTTAGCTAGATTTCTGTGATCTTAATTGAATCGACCGCTTGTGTGGATGTATTGTAGAGTCAAATCGAGTATATTTCTGTTGACGTCATTTGGGAGGTCTTTATCACCATACAATAAAAGCTGCGTCAAAACTTCATTTGTAAGGTCGATATATCCGAATGGTCGTAGTAATGCAAAAACTCCAGCGAGAAGATCTCGACGCTGATCCTCAAACGAAGGGCAAAGCAACAAAAAGTGCTCCGTGCTCTCAATACCATCGTTAGTAGGGCACATTGGATTTATGGTATCCCTAAAATTGTGCTTAAATTTGTGAAGGCTTAATTTGCTAAGACCCACTCTAAGTTGAGTAAGATAAGATAAGCCTGTTGGGTCATGGATTCCAAAGACAGATTTAGTAGGGGGGCGAATTGTCGAAAGCAACTTTTTCTTGAAGATAGCAACTGATGGTGAAATTCTAATTTCCGGACATAGTTCATTCCACTCAGACAGGCAATTTGGATAAAAGCTAGATTTGAATTTTTCTGTCCTTGCCCTTATTCGTCCAACGACATCCTGATTGCGAAGAGGGTACTGTGACTGATGAAGCTGTGGGATTGGATCTATTGTATATTCAGGCATCAGATTATTTATCATTTTGTAAAACAACGTAAGGCGTCTACACCATCTTCGGGAACTCAGTGACTCCCAACCAAGCTCTGCGTACAGCTTCTCGCGTGACGTTCCCTTCCATGTTCCCGTAACAGCACGGGCAGCAGAATACTGAACGGACTCCAACTTTTCCATCAAGCTCGACAAAATGGTATTACCGCTAAACTCACATACTTTAGCCGGAATATGATAGATAACGTCTCCGTATTCCAGGTGAGGTCGCACATAGAGCTTAAATAATTCGTTTAGGGTATGTCTGGGTAGGTACTTGGAGAGATATTTCAGCAAACCAATTCCCTTTCTCGTTTTAGAGATAGCTGCCTTAACGTGAGCCGAAAATGAAAGCTTTGAGTCCAGGATAAGTCCTAGATGCTTATGTTCATCTACTTTCATCACTGGTATGTTATTAAAACGAATTTCTGGATGATTCATTTCAATTCGTTTCTGAGAAAATATCAATTCAACAGCTTGTTTTTGGGGATCTGGATTAAACGACATTTTCCAATCATGAGCCCACTGTCTTATCAACTCTAGGTCATGGTTCATATCACTGGCAGCTGAGTTTAAGTTTTCTACTACGGTGAACAATGATGTATCATCAGCAAAAAGCTTAACATTACACTTTACGTCAGCAGCAAGATCATTAATATAAACAAGGAAAAACAAGGGCCCTAAAATAGAACCCTGGGGTACTCCTGCTGAAATATCTCCCCAATCAGAACTCTGTCCATTTAGAACTGTTCGCTGTTTTCGATCCTTAAGAAAACTTTGTATAAGCGAAAGAAGCTTTCCCGAGACGCCACAACGTTGTAGTTTATAAATCAAACCGTCATGCCATACTCTGTCAAATGCTTTAGAAATATCAAGATAAACAGAACGAACATCCAGAGGAGGATTACAGTCAAAGGCTTTAAAGATCGTGTGCGTTATGGAAATTAACTGATTGACCGTTGAATCACTGGGACGAAAACCTGATTGATTTGGATTGAGCAACTTGCAGGAAACGAGATGTGAATATAAAGAGTCGTACATAAGTTTCTCAAGTATTTTTCCAAAAATTGGTAGGAGAGAAATTGGTCGATAGTTCCCCTTCAAATTTTTCTCATTTTTCTTATGAACTGGCACTACATTTGCATATTTCCATATTTTGGGAAATTGGCCACGCCTCAAGCAGTTTTCGAATATTATTTTCAGTGGAATAACTAATGCAGCATCACTTAATTTTATCATTCTAACAGATATTCCGTCCCAACCATGTGCTTTATTAGGATTTAATGACCTTATAATGTTCAGTATCTTTTCATCAGTAATAGGAAAGTCATTTATCAGGGAAGAAGGTGCTGGTACATTTGGTGGAATTTCACTGCCTGTATCAATCGTCGTGCACTGGAGTATGAAATAGTCATTGAATAACTGTGCCTTTTCCGTGAAATCCGTTATAAACAACCCGTTTTCTAAGAGGGGTCATGGTCTTTTGCTCTCCCTGGCATCGTCCTCGTAGTGTTGTACAGTAGCTCATATGTAATGTCTTAGGTACCTTCTGTATGTCAACGTTTTAACTGATAATGTAAAAGAAAACTTCCACTCATTCAAACCAAGCTAGGAATCATGCAGAGAGTACTATAGTAGCCCTTTGTACTATTTTAAAACTCTGCATGATTCCTGGTGTCCTGGTATTGTTAGTTTGAACGAGCACATATTCGTAGGATTGAAGAAGGAAAGCTTATGATACGCAGACTTTGTCTGACAGCTTGATGACATTGGCATATTGTTTTTCTGTGGTGATGACCCTCTGGTTTAACGGTCCTTTTCATATTTTGTACTTAAAGGTCTCAGGGGTCCTAGGGTCCGGATTTTACAACATGCTGCCTCTAAGAGCTAGCTTGAACGAAAATATTCCGACAAAAAGAATAATAAAAGAGTAGCTCGGTTATAATACTTCCATTCCGTCTGTTTGATCAGCTCATCTATGACGCCCTTTCCCATTCATTTCCTTTAATCTCAGTGTGTTTTCCCGCGCTATTCCATTTATCCCTCAACGGGAAATGAATTCGAGTTGTCTTCGCTAAAAGTGGTGGTCTACCAAACAGCATTTTGCGTTAAGAGTTATTGTGTAAAGTTTGCCGACGGTGATGAACCAGCCTGCGTGCAGACTCTACTGATTCCTTTTCAGAGAGGTTCTCCTCCAGTAGAGTCTGCGCAACAGCGACCAAATCCTTGTTTTTGGTCACGCGCGGTTCCAAGGATTGAGGAACTAACTCATTGAATTTGATTCAATAGAGCTGCCTATGAATAGGGTAGACAAAACACCGACACACATTTATCACAAAAGGGTTTCTATAGCTATCTTTGTTCATGCATACGCCAATTGAATATCAGCAGACTCGAACAAAGACACAGACGCTCCATCAAACAAAGGGGATATGCTTTGGCCAATCAGGAAAGGTTCCTCGTTACTCATGAACTGAAAACAGGGATTTGGTCGCTGTTGCGCAGACTCTACTGGAGGAGAACCTCTCTGAAATGAAAGGAAGTCAGTAGAGTCTGCACGCAGGCTATGATGAACTTACGTTGCACTGACGGAAGGCGATTTTGACCTGTCTCCACCAAAAAACTCGTTTTATCCAAAGAAGCTGAGGTAACGAATCTTTGCGAAACTTTTAAGGGGCTGGGTTTCGTGAAGTAAACAAAGCCCTTTCGAAACAACGATTTTGCATTTTTTGACAGGTCATATCACACAGATTTTCTATTATTCTTCTCAAAATGAAAGGGTTATTTTGAACATACCAGGTGAGCCAGAAAAAAGTTCCCACTTTCGAAAATTTGTAGCACCACATATACTTCATGGATTTGAATGATTCAAATTCTAGTTAAAAGCCAAAAGATCAAAGTGATTTTTCTCGTCTTCTTACGAGCACTGCGAATATAGGTAAATTCAACTTTACAAAAAATTCATGTTTTCAAAATGATTAAACAAGGGCCTAAAACACTTGATCAAATCGTTAGGACGCTCTTCGCACAGAACAATACACACGGTCGTTTCATCTTTCTCAAGAGTGATAAGATATTCTCAAACAGATACCAAAGATTTTCAATCCCATGGCAATAAATATGCAGACGATATCTCTCACCCATGAGAAATTTCTTTTTTTTGAAGTTCTGAGCGAGTCCTTTATGATTTGATAAAGTAGGCCTTTTTCCGTCACTTTGCAACCACGAAGCTTTTCTAAATTTGAATTTACCAATTTTTCCAATGCTTGTAACAAGGCGAGAAAAATGACAAAAGTACTTTAATATGTTGGCTGTCAAGCAAATATTGATTCATTCCAATCCATCCAGTACTCTTGATGCTTTGAATTTTCAAAAGTGAGAACTTTTTTCTGGCTCACCCGGTAGACTTGTGAATTTCGCTATTTGCGCCCGACCCAAAGCGGAGGGTGCAAATAGCAACCGGAGGGCCTCAAATTTAAAACTGATGGCAGGAAATTAGCCCAATGCTCAGAGAAAGCAATGTTATTACTATTATTACTCATATTTAACGACAAAAAGATAGCAGGAGATGCTGACATAAGTCGAAACATTTGCAAGTACGATTTCTTAATTCGAACGCAATCATTAATTGAAACTTCAATTCGAATGGGATGAAATATCATCAAAGAACCCAGCACTCCAACTACAGAGCAATGAATTGCAGGGACCTACAAATCCCGAGAAATGATCTTGAATACGTCAAGAAAGGCTTCTACTATTCGGCTCTAAAAACTTGGAACGATATTCCCATCAATACAATATTAGAGAGGTCCCTACACTTAATAGATTCAAACAGCAATTAAAAAGTCATCTTAACAGCTAAAATTGAACGAAAACATGACTTCCTGGAAGAGCAGCTGCTATGTAGATAGGAAACTGTATATGATTTTAGCTTAACTGTGTCTATAATGTATCAATGTAACTAGGGTATTTATTCTTTCAGTTGAGTTTGTAAGCTGAAGGAATTTTGTGTTTGAATAATTTAAAATGAAAATGAATGAAGGCAAATAGACCATTTTGACATTTAGTAAAAGGGCCTGGGGAGAGCAATACTTTTCTGGTAAATGGCTGCCACAGGGCTTTCACAAACGATAAATTAAACTCCACAAATCTATTAGCTTCAGATTCTCGGTGAAAAATAAGGAAATGAATTCCAAGATGTTTCTGAAAAGCTGTCCGATGATACATCAGCCTCGTAACAGGAGGGAGATTCCCTCTCTAACCCAGACCTCGAATCCATTGATTTTGGTATTTGTCGGAAAATTTGCGCCCCTTTGACTCAATTGAGTAAAATTTGATTGCCTCATTCTTTCTGATAAATTGGTGGAAGGGTACTACAGAGCTTTTGTGTTTTGGCCTGATCGAATCCCTGAAACGCATCGAAATTATAAACTAAAATGAAGAAAAATAAAAAACGGCACAATTGATGACTTTTGGCAAACAGAAATTAAAGGCAGTCTGCCACGTATCTTATATGTTAAATTTGGACCATGCAATTTTTCTCAAAAGTGAGACACAGTTTGGTCCCCCTATGCCTTTTCTCTCTGTCTGCCAAATTTCAGCCAATTATATCAAGCCATTGGGTACAGGGAACTGTATGAATACCCATTGGTTGCTGAAAAATTGATTTTGAGAAAAGCGCTGAAACAGTTTCTTAGCGTACAGTTCCACTGTTGAAAATGATGAACTTCAATCTGGCCACAAGAGTAAACAGAGTAATCCTGTATGTATTTAGTGCAGAGTTTACAATGACATAATTGATGTTATAACCGCAAAATCCATTCAATAGGAAATCAAAGGCACTTGAAACCTTTAACCTTTAGTTCTCAAATAATCCTCGTCATGTAAACAGCATTTTCCTAGCAGAAAATACCTTGCTTTATTTAAATTGCTTATAATTCGCTGAAAAATAAAGTAAAATTCCTTGAAATTATTAGAAATTGTAGGTAGATGTGTGTGCTATCCAATGATCTAAATATCGAGGAGCATTTTGAAATTAATTGGTCATTGATTGAAGCTCTATTCTCATGGCAGGACCTAACCAAATCTGTATACTTTGTTCTGGGACACCCGTTACTTTAGAGAAAGTGCAAATTCCTCTTGGTCTCATAGGATTGGCGCAATCCTGAATACTCAATTTATCTTCCTTTACAATCTCCAGATATTTGTATGGTTTTTGAAGTCCTAGGCCACAACCTTCTACGAATGATTATCAAGTCAAATTATAAAGGAGTGCCATTGCCGCTTGTCAAGACAATCATAAGACAGGTAACGTCTTTTTTTCATATCCACTAAGAAATTATGATACATATTACAAGCTACACTACTTACAAAATTACTATACAATACCACTGGAACGATACCCCGAGGCGCAAAAAGCTGTGATTACCGCCGAGGCGATTTAGACTTTGCTGATATCACTTGGTCATAGGGACTCATACCATTACTTTAATAAAATGGGTCCAGAGTCGTTCCGTATTTTGTTGTTGCATACAACAAACGGTTGATACGGCCTGGAGTTCTCTTATCTGTGATGGATCTATTGTGTTTATACAGAGGAAGATTACTGCTTGAAAGGTATATATTTTGCGATTAGTAGGTCAGGAAAGAAAACTATTCTTTGTACTGAAAGTTTGCTTTTCAATGTTGGAGCTCTTGAAACCAGACTATGAAGCGATTTTGTTGAGTGCACAAGAACTCCCGCTAGTTCTGGCCATTTTGAAACAGGGAGCACACTTTGTAAGAGTAATGGTATGAGTCTCTATTGACCAAGTGATATCAGCAAATCAAAGAACGCAGAGAAACAAGGAATGGAAAGTCTAAGTCCATACATACACCGGATGAGTCCACGGATAATTTAAACGTTTGCAAGCCTGTTGTCTGCCAGCTGCTCATCTTCTTCAACACAACTTTTACGATGTTATTTTTACATTTCAGACACTGCTAGGCCTAAATTACCTTCACACGAAATGCAAGATAATCCACACAGATGTAAAACCCGAAAATATCCTTGTTTGTATAACTCAAGAAGACATCCAGAAATTGGCTTCAGATGCAGCCACGGCTTCGGCAGCCGGAAAAGTCTCAAGATCGTTAGGTAAGATCGAGGCCCATCCGAGGGTATATCAGGGTCTGACTTGTCTGTTATCTTGAGCAGTAAAACTTGTGAGAACAAAAACCAATAGACGTACGACTCCAGTAGAGGCTAAAAACTGACTCAAGAATTTGCACGCTATGAGACTTGAATGCAGAACGGAAATGACTGTACACATTATAAGAATACAATAGGTAGGAAAAACAAGGAAAATCTGCCCATTATTTTCACTCGTTTTTGCAGGTTTTTGGAAGGGGCTTTCTGCAGGAAATAACCCATAGCCACGGGAAGGCAGAGTGGAAAAGTGCGTGAAGTCGCGAAGCAGCTTTGCAGGTAGCTTGTTTGTCTGGAAGGAAGAAAAGGGAAGGAAAGAGAAAGAAGAGTATAAGGAAGGAAAAGAAAGGAAACGATGAAGGGAGGAATGAAGAAATGAAAAGAAAAAGGTTGTAAGAGGGATGGAAAGAAAAAGAATGGAAAGAAAAAAGGGGAGGAGGAAGAAAGAAAGATGGAAGGAAGATAGGATGACAAAGAAAGCAAAAATTGAAAACATAAAAAGAGACAGGAAGGAAAAAATAGAGGAAAACCAATGTTTGGATTATGTTCTTTTCATTTACAGTTTTGTGATATCACAAAGCTTTAAAGGTAATTTCAGTTCCTAGTGGATTATCGACCACACTAAAGTCTGGGGACAACAGAAAATTGATAAAACAATGGAAGGAAGAATTCTGGTTTGACTTTCCTTCGCAGGAAGGGAAATATTTTTTCCACCACTGTGGGAAGGAATGGCCGATTAAAGCCATGTAAATTACTGAACCTAATTGAACATATTGGCAATAAAACAAGACAGTTTTCAATGTTATTGCTTTGATATTCAAGGAGCAGTGGCCTTCGAAACAGGGATTCTTTTTTTACTTACCTGGTAGATTTGACAAATATTTCCGACAGTCCTCCTGATGTATCAGCAATAATATTGTATGCGTTTACCCTTTTGATTCATTTCTTTAATCTCCTCATCAAGTATCTTGAATGAACAAGGGCAGATTTTGTAATACAATAGCTTGAGTTACTTTTGATTGACACCTCAATTCAAAGCGATTAGCGACTGCAGACGAAGGAAATTCTCTCAACCAGCAATTCAAAACAAACAAAGCCGCAAAAGTTTCTTTGAAACCCAGGTAGCTAGCTCGCTCGCTGTGCATTCCAGAAACTGTTTTTAAGGGCAAACATTAGCATAGATCGAAAGAAGAAGGATGCATCTACACATCTGCCGCGGGCATTTTATTTGTTTGGTTCAAAAGCCGTCTAGGAGGCGATTCAATTTTCTTATTTTTTTGGGTGTTATCAAAACATTTACTGCTCAGCTTCTGGACCAAAGAAATAAAATGCCCGCGGCAGATGTGCAGATATATCCTTCTTCCTTCGATCTATGCTCATGTTTGTCCTTAAAAATAATTTCTGGAATGCACAGCGAGCGAGCTAGCTACCTGGGTTTGAGAGAACCTTTTGCGGCTTTGTTTGTTTTGAATTACTGGTTGAGAGAATTTCCTTTGTCTGTGATCGCTATTCGCTTTGAATTGAGGTGTCAACAAAAGCAACTCGTGTTATTGTATTACAAAATCTGCCCTTGTTTCTTGATTGCGATACCTGTTTTCTGTCTTATTTCATTCTCCCTCAGTTATATTCTTTTAACCCCTCTCCACTTTCTTATTTCTTTCTCCTTTCTCATAATGCCCGTATCTGTTTCCTTTTCTTACACTGCCACCGGACAATGTCTTACCCCAATGTTGGTCCCATACAACTATAGATATATTTTACTCGGGGAACTCTAATGAAAGAATAATTATTGCTTAGTACGATGATCTTTGAATTACGCGACAAACCTAATCGAAACAAGCATGTTTACGAAAATCATCCAATTTGGATCTCTTCTAGCTGCTCTCTGCACTTGTTGTTTGTCGCTGAAACGTAAGCGATGCGACACTGTTACGATTCCAAAAGCATTGTTACGACTTGTCAAACTGCAAGCGATTTGATATGGAGGGATAAGCTATCGAAACAAATGTATTTGCAAGTATCATCAAGACTTTATCTCTTCCATCTGCCCTTGCCTTTCGCCAGCTGCGTGTACTGCGACGTTGTTGCCACTCCAAAAGCATTGTGACAACTCTGAAAACATTGTTACGACATGTCAAACTGCAAGATATTCTGTATAGAGTGATAAGCTATCGAAACAAATGTATTTGCAAGTATCATCAAGGCTTTATCTCTTCCATCTGCCCTTGCCTTTCGCCAGCTGCTTGTACTGCGATGTTGTTACCACTCCAAAAGCATTGTTACGACTTGTTAAACTACAAGCGATTTGCTATGGAGTGATAAGCTATCGAAACAAATGTATTTGCAAGTATCATCAAGGCTTTATCTCTTCCATCTGCCCTTGCCTTTCGCCAGCTGTTAGTACTGCGACGTTGTTACCACTCCAAAAGCATTGTTACGACTTGCTAACCTGCAAACGATTTTCTATGGAGTGATAAGCTATCGAAACAAATGTATTTGCAAGTATCATCAAGACTTTATCTCTTCCATCTGCCCTTGCCTTTCGCCAGCTGTTAGTACTGCGACGTTGTTACCACTCCAAAAGCATTGTTACGACTTGCTAACCTGCAAACGATTTTCTATGGAGTGATAAGCTATCGAAACAAATGTATTTGCAAGTATCATCAAGACTTTATCTCTTCCATCTGCCCTTGCCTTTCGCCAGCTGTTAGTACTGCGATGTTGTTACCACTCCAAAAGCATTGTTACGACTTGTCAAACTGCAAGCGATTTGCTATGGAGTGATAAGCTATCGAAACAAATGTATTTGCAAGTATCATCAAGACTTTATATCTTCCATCTGCCCTTGCCTTTCGTCAGCTGCTACTACTAGTGAAGTTGTTGCCACCCCAAAAGCATTGTTACGACTTGTTAAACTGCAAACGATTTGCTATGGAGTGATAAGCTATCGAAACAAATGTATTTGCAAATATTCTCAAGGCGTTGTTTCTTCAATCTTCTGCTCTCTGTCACCACCAACTGTTTCTGCTGCTACACTGTTACCATTCCAAAAGCCGCGAGCACTGTTACGAATGATCGACAGTAACAGTCGACGGCATTTGCTGTTGCCGTGAATCAAAATCCAGGCGTTCACCCACGCGTTACATTCAACGATGAGATGCGACCAGTTAAAAGCCTCAATCAGCTTATGGCCAGGGAAGACTCGCAAATGCAGAAGATAGTAGTTCCAAGGCATTGCAACAGCTAAAAAGGGGGCGTAGAGAACCAGCATTGTCACTTGCAGCACCCGTAATGTTTTTATGACAGAAAGATGGGATCTTAAGTTAAAGCCAGGCTGGTCAGTTTCACTCTGAGTGGATGTTGTGTTGGCGTTTTCCCCAGCTCTTGCTCTGGTTTCATTTATGTTATTGAAGTGCCTTTGTAGTTTGCGCAAAATTGAACTATACAGTATGACCACAAGCCATAAAAGTACAATACTCATTGCATTTATCAAGGCACGCGTAACGAACGATCGATGAAGTATTATGATGCATATCAGTAATGCTGCTAAGAGAAAACAAAGTGCTATCGACGCTTTCTTTCGTGTTCCATTCATGTAAACATCGTAGCGATGTGGTTTCATTATATGAAGGTATCTATCAATTGAGATCAAGAATAAGAGAAAGGAAGATGTTTGTGTCAAAAACACTATCAGCACGTTGATTGTTGAAGGCAAACTGCACGTTGTCAGATGTTTCTTCATGAAAAATATGAGAACAAGGGCTGACTGAAAAATTAGGCTCATTGTCAAGTCACAAGAGCTCATCACTATGATCAGTTTGTTTGAATATGAGTTCAACTGATTGGTTTTCCATAATGCGAAGATCAAAAGACAGTTTGAAGTGACAGTGAGCGGACATAGCATCCCAAGGCTTGCTACCACTAGTTTCTCGTGAAGTTCGGAGACTGGCCATACAGGAGTTATGAAACACTTGAGTGAAACATCCGAGGAGCTATTGTTGCTCTGCATTTCTCTTGATAAAGGTCTCTCTCGTGACACCTAGAAGAAATGCAATCGATAATTTTTCATGAACAAATACTACCCTTACACAATCATTTTTATACTAAGGTTCAGAGCTGGTAGGTCGCTCGGTTTCTTACATTTTAGGACACTTTTGATACCAAAACTCTTTCTAGTGAGTCTCATATCTTTTTTTCATATATATATACAGGGTGTCCCAAAAAAATTGTGCCCCGTTTGTCTGAAGATTGTGACAAAACGGCAAAAGATTCTCACCAAAATTTTGCATGATAGTGCTCTTCAGATGTTCAATTAAAGTTTGCAACCATCCCCATAAAAATCCGTTGAAAAATGATGGAGCTATGACCTTCAGGAGACCAAATTTGGCCGATCACTAAAACCAGCGGTCGGCCATTTTGTCTTACTATTTTGCAGCGATAAATAGCTTTATGGAATGAAAATGAAACAGCAGCCTTCAATGTCATACCTATCATGAAAAATCTGATAATCCTCGGAGAGTTCCACTATTTCTGACCTCACAGAAATTATTTCTTACCTCACGTGAAGATACTTATCACTGCAAAACAGTAAGGCAAAATGGCCGACTGCTGGTTTCAGTCTTCATGCAAATTTGGTCTTCTGAAGGTCGTAGCACAATCATTTTTCAACGGATTTTTACGGGAATGGTAGCAAACTTTAATTGAACATCTGAAGAGCACCATCATGCGAAAGTTTGGTGAGAATCTTTTGCCATTTTGTTGCAATTTTCAGACAAACGGGCCACAATTTTTTTGGGACACCCTGTATATACCTTGAAAATTTTACAATACATGCTACAGATTACTCTACCTACAAACTACTTAACAACACTACAAGAACAATACCATAAGGAGCAATAGACTATGACTACCCCATGGCGTTAATTAAACAATAAGAGTTAAACTATATACAATTTACATAAATGCTACATAAACGATAAATACTTTACTGGAGAATGTCTAACATTAGATGTCAGGTTGGCGCTGTAATAACTCAACAACAAATGTTGCAAGAAAAACTCTTTGTGTGTGTGCGTGTGTGTGTTTCTCGTATCTTTTTAATGCCCTAAGCGTAGAGTTCATTCATTTTTTAAGAAGGGCTTCCAAATTACTTAGTAGGGTCTCAAGACAGGCAATAACGTAATTCACAGTCAAAGCAATGTAAACAAGTTTGGTTTGTTTTTACTGTGCAGTGCAGTGTCAAATTATGTTTGAGTGACAATCCAAGTAGCACGATCGTTTCTTGTAACCTGTTTCTTGTACGAGAAATAAGTGTATACTTACATGTATTTGCTATCCTTTGCAGTGACTTCAGCCAATCAATTTCACTTCCTTATCTTTTCACTGAGCAGCAAAGATATTACTGATGAAAATGCAATGTGAAAGAGGCTTTATATGGGTGGCTCTTCCTATGACAGAACAGAATACGCAATGTTTTTTTATAGAAAAGAAGAAAAATGATATCGCTTTGGTCAATACAACGGGTGGGCCTATTATAATATTACAGCAAAGTGCGTATTGAGGAAATTTCTTTTTGGGCGAGACTCGGTATTTCCGTCGCGGATTTGTTCCTGGTTCTATAGCCAATAATTAAAAGATGAATCGTGATTTTTTACTCACAAGTCATATTTACAAAACGTATTTACGCAGGCTTGAAGCTTTGTCTAAACATCGCATTTTTGCCGTGTCGAATTTAATAGATGCTGCTAAAAATATCAAAATGTTGATTAAATTCCACATGAAAACGATGTTTAAAGGGTCTGTTTCATCCAGCATGTCTTGCATGTGCTGTCTCTTGGCTGGCCTTTGTTGTCGCCATTTTCATCCCTTAAAGTCATCAGCCGTTTTAAATTATTAAAGCGGCAGGAGTTCACCTGCTCTGTCGCGTTAAACAGCAGAAACCCGACTTTATTTAAACATCGTATTTCTGCCCCGTTTAAATAATCAATTCTAGGCTACGGTCCGCGGTTTCTACGAGAGATCAGCAACTTCGCTTGCGCATTTTGAAAGCATGGCCATTTTAACAATCTTATTTTCAATCCGACACGGCAAAAGACTATGTTTAAATGGGGCTCCTGCGCCAAACAGTAAACGTGTCGCCGATTATCCATTGTTCATCCATTGTTTTCTGCAGTTTGTTTGGTGGCTTCACCCAAGCCACCAAAAAGTGACCGTTAAAAATCCACTTATATCCGAGCAATCGTAGAAGATAGGAATGTTTGGTTTGTTCCTTAGTGAAGTACAATTATTAATGTCCAAACAGCAACTTTCATTTTGAAAAAAATATGAAAATCCTGTGTGATATAACCTTTAAAAATTGCAAAAATCATGGTTTTGTTTACATTTTGACGACGGAGCCCCTTTAAATCAGATTTTTAAGCACGACAGATTCTGCTGATAAGTTCCTGTTTAGCAGGTTTACCGCAGGGATACAAGGAACCAGTAATCAGTTGCGAGGATGAAGTCACTTACACATATTTTTTTATAAGAAACTAAGGTCCTGGCTGGAAGGCAGTTTCTTAATTTTTTTGGCCATTTTAGTACCAAATGTTTCTCAGGTGTTTCTTATATTTTTAATGCCGTAAGTGTAGAGTTAATTTTGTTTTGTCTTAAGGGTTTTGTTTTATCAATAATTTCTACAAGTAATGTCAAAAGCAACCTTATCAACTGCCGAACACCAATTGTGAATTCTTTCCAAGTTTTGAGATCTCTTTCTGTTGTTAATTCGTACAACACTCGCCATTTTGTAAGAGTGTGCCATAAGGCTAGCCTCGGTTTGGAGGATCGATTGTGACGTCGGAAAGTACTTGAGAGATTTGCGGGAAAAGAGCCTCGTTCAGGTCGAAGGTGAAGTTAGCGAAATGACGTCATCAATAATGACGCCATTTCGCTCATTTCGCAGATTGAAATACGCAATTTCGCAGAGAAAAGAGAGAGAAGGTTGGAAAAAGTACTACACACCATACACGACATTGTAATATTTCATTTTGTCAACAATTAGTCTATCCCCTTCCTTTTCCTTTAACTTCCTATCAAGCCATTCATTTCAAAGAATAAGGTAATAGAATTTTATAGCACTTGTTTGATTAATGCTTCCAAAAGCAGGGTACACCTATATCAATGTTTATTTCTTGCAGGTGGTACAGCACCAAGTCACATTGCAGAAAAGGTATTATTTATCTGCGTAAAACTTTATCTTTTATCCCTTCTATTTGTATTGGAATTGATCCATAAATGCTATATATCTACCGGGCGCTTAAGCAACAAGTCCGGGATTGGTATGATTATTGCTAGAAAGCTAACTTACAAAATTCCGGCCGTGACTTCTTAAAGGGGCTCCGTCGTCAAACAGTAAACAAATCCGTAAACTCGCACGTGTTGCCGATTATCCATTGTTCATCCATTGTCTTCTGAAGTTTGTTTGGTGGCTTCACCCAAGCCACCAAAAAGTAACCGTTAAAAATCCACTTATATCCGAGCAATCGTAGAAGATATGAATGTTTGGTTTGTTCCTTAGTGAAGTACAATGATTTATGTCCAAATTCATTTTGAAAAAAATATTAAAATCCTGTGTGATATAACCTTTAAAAAACCGCATAAATCGTTGTTTTGTTTACATTTTGACGACGGAGCCCCTTTAACTTTCCCCCACATTTTAAGGTTCCTGATAGCTTCAAATCCAAAAAGAATTCTGATGTTTTAGGCCGAATCTGGTCGCTGTGTCGCCATTTTCTTGCATGAGCACACGATAAAGAGGCTGGCAGCGGTTGAGAGGCGAGAAAACATTAGAACAGCCTACTTTTCTTTGAAAATGACATCATAAGACACCGATTCTTAGGCACATTTTGAAGGTTTGTTAAAGAGACTTTCTAAAGAAAACCCCTCGTCATTTCAGAACGGAGTGACTGATTTCAAACACGTAAAATTTTTGAATTGGACCCAAATGTGTCTATCATCAATATTATTATTATTACTTTGATATTCAGGGAGCAGTATTTCTCGAACGTCGTGGGTTTTTTTGTTACTCGCCCTGTGATTTTTAATTCCTTCGTATTTTCCATTACAGCAACTAGTTGCAAATGGTAAAATGTCTAAAAATCGAAAAAAGAAATTAAAAAAGAAAATCAAGAAACAACTGGAGAAAAACCAAAGCGAAACAATAATCGGCGAAGCTCAAGCGGCTGCTGGCGAAGAAAAAGAAAACACTAGCGCTGACCGACTTAACGGAAATACCGAAAACATCACTACTGAAGAGAAGAACGAGGACTGTAAAAAGATGGAAGAAGGGACTGAGCACGAGTCTCGAGTTGATAGCGAGACTGTTAATGCGAACGAGGCTGCTGATGTAAAGCAGGGTGCGGATGAACTGCAAGATGCTCTCAAAAGTGATAATGATATTCATATGCAAAACTCTGAGCAACATTGTGTGCAGACGAATCACGTGAAAGATACTAGGGAGAAAGAAGACGAAAAAATGGATAATGAGAACCCATCACCGAGACAATCGAGGACGACAACGTGTGACAACTCAGGAGCGACTATTGATAAAAGATTTCACAGTGAGTTATCTTGAAGAAATATGATGAGATGGAGTAAATTTCCATAATATTTATGCATGAAAAGATTCAAGTATGAGTTTTGCCTGGTCGTAGGAAGAAATCTATTTTTTCATGCCCCGGGTATCACCGAAGTTCCTTGTGAAATTACCTGTATATGCACGTATTCAATTTTCATTTTCATTTTTTTCATTATAAATTATTTATACAAAAAATTCCTTCAGCTATATCTGGTACTGCATAAAGAAAGTTTTATCAGTTAGTATTATATACATAAAGAAACATACTGAAGGCTAATGGCATTGCTGATCTTCAAAGGAGTCGTTTTTTTGGATTTCAGTTCATCATATGTGTTTTTAGCTGTTTTTTGTTGAATTGGCACAAGGTAGGAAGCCCCCTTATACTTATGGGCTGAATAGGAAAATCCTTTTTTGGCACACTCCAGATTGTACCTCGGAATCTGAAATCTGAAGTATTGGGATCTTCGTTGGAGTTTGTTCCAGAGATTTTCTGGGCAGAGTTTGTTCATGATCTTATAGGCCATAACGGCACGATCAAACATGACAAGTTGCTCAGAATGAAGGAAATTATTTGACCATTCGTCTTTAATCGTGGACATTTCAATCATGGAGACGGCTCTGTCTTGAAGACGTCGAATGGATTCCTTTTTGAATTTAAGAGGCAACCCCAAATAACATCTCCAAATAAATTCTTGTCGTAACTATGCCTGAGTCAGGATAGTTTCAGATCTTTAAAAAGGTCGATGTAAAATTATCTGACTTCTTCTTGTAATCGAGTGGCTTTGGAGAAACTTTAGCTACTTTGCTATAATTCTAATAATAACAACAATGTTTATACAGGGTAACCTCTTGAACACACTAAGTGTTGTTATCAACGAGGGCCCTGTATTTAAAACTACGATATAATACAATAAAATTTTACAACAAAGAAATACAGTGATTAGGTAAAACTGTTCACTTTTAGAAGCATAATTTATTTTCAGTTGTCCAAACAAAATTGTTTTGGCTTATCTTTAAAAGAAGGAATGAGTCCAATTGGCGAAGGCTGCTTGGAAGTTCGTTGTACATCTTGGGACCTTGAAACCAAAAACCCTTTTTTCCTGTTTCTGTTTTAACTCTCGGGATTCGAGCTGCATATTGATTGTTTTCAGAAATACTGCTACTGCTGGACTTGTCAGAAGTCTTGAATATTTTCAGTATTAGAGGGTTTCTCTTCTTTTATAGGAATTGAAGAAAAATGTTGAAAAAAGTTAAAACCATCGTAAATTCTAAAGTTTTGAGGAAACTTGGAATAATTTGCAAGAAATCATAGTTTTTGAATGTCCATAATATGATATCAAGGACGAGTCTTCCACGCTTCTAGTTTACCATTTAGAGATTGGATGACATCGCATCCTCAGACAAGTTGAAATATGAAATTCGTTGCAGTTTCGAAAAATGTTTAAGATTTTAGAAAAGTCTAACGGTCGAATAATAGCAACGTAGCTAAACTTTTAAATTCACACACATTTGCTGTTATTTTTTTGTCGTATTGCGGTGTTTCTGCCTTCAAATTTATTTATTCATTCGTCACCGCAAGTATCTTCGGATCCGACCATTGACGCTGGTATCATGGCCCTTCCTTTTTCAAATTAACATAGCTAAAGTTTCTTCAAGCCTTCATTTCGAAGAAATAGGTCATAGAGTTTTACACGGACCTTTTTAAAGATTTTTGAAGATTTGGAACCTATGCTTGCCTGAGTCTAGAAGTGTGTTATTCTTGTTGTCATAATGAAAACTCTTTAATTTTCACTCAGGTTTGAATGGTGATGTCGAACAACAGATCGCAAAAAGTTTAAAACTAACGGATGAAAGCGACATGGAACAAACAAATGATGGTAATTATATACCCAAATTGATTATATGGCTTTGTAGATTTTACTTATGTACAGTAAACGATGGTAATGCATGGCGGTTTTGAAAGACCTTGTCGAACACCTTGACCAACCTCTTTGTAATCGAAATTTATAGGTTGTGTTACGCACAAAAACGGAGGTTTTTGAAAACGCTCCAGTATTGAACGATGAGTTTCACAAAACCGGAGCAATGTGAACGCCCAAAAATGAATATCTGTGGCTCCGTATTTTTAATCATGTGGATAAATATGAAAGAACAAAGACGGTTGTTTGCTAGCTTTGATGCGTCAAGAACGGATCATAACAAAAACGGAGCAGTGTGAACGGGGCTTGAATGTTGACAATCTTTCGTCAATGAAGAGGGCTTCTCAACGTAACCAACGATATATGCATTACACTGTTTATCTTTCTCTGGAGCGACATAAGAGGTCTTTCCTGTCGATGTGACCATACTTCATCATTCCTTTAGCCTTGAATTACAGGGAGTTGCCGATTCTCTCCTATCCTATGTAGCAGGTTCGATAGGGCTAGGACTCGAACCACCAACCTTCAGATTGGTAGCCTAGCAAGATACCACTGACCTATCCCAGCTTGTCATTTTATTCCTATCTAGCGATATCAATTTTCGCAGTGACAATGCCTCTTGAAGTCAAGACGTCTTTTTCTTTACAGATTCGACTGCTAGTACCGACATTATGGGATCATTAAGTAAAGATGTGAAAGTAAAGATTGCAGATTTGGGAAATGCATGTTGGATTGTAAGTACATTTCTGATTGGGAACACATTTATTTACTGAGCAACTGAACAGTTATGTGCACTGGATAAGTCGGAAAAATTGCACACCCGCCGTTTGAAAGCCTACTGCTCCCTAAATATCAAAGCCACAACATTTTGTGATCTTTGATCGAATAGCCAACACATGCTAAATTATTTTTAGAATTTTTCCTGGCTGAAATTGGTCACTCTGTTCAGATTTTATAACGGATTTTCTCAAGAAAGTCGCTTCGAGACACCTTCAAAGTGATTTGAGCTTCAATCAATGTCTAACCCCTCTAAAAATGTTCCTCGATAGTTAACTTGAACATAGGTGCCTCGTTTGTTGGTATTGGCGCTTTGAGAGCAGACATGATAATGTTGAAAGCTCAAATTTGCCTCTTCCTGCAAACCAGAGCTTTAGCCTTTTGGCCTAAGCAGATTCTTAAGACACAGCGTATAGACCAATGATGGCCTTGATAAAATTTGAACAATTTTAGATCTTGTGTTATTCTGTTTCCCAGAAGTCACCCCCCAGTCATCCACTGGGCAGTTTCTTAAATTTTCATTAATTTTAGTTCTAATTCTCAATGTGCTTCAGGAACTTGCTTAGGCCAGAAAGCCAAAGCTGTGGTTTGGAGGTGGATGCAAATTTGAGCTTTCAAGATTGATATTTCTACTCTCGAAGCGCCAATACCAACAAACCGAAGTTTCTATTTTCAAGTTAACTATCGAGGAACATTTTGAGACTGATTAGCCATTGATTAAAGCTAAATTTACATCGCTGAAGTCAACCAAATCTGTATGCTTTTTTGGGACACCCCGTACCGGGTGAGTAAAAAAACGCAAGGCGTTTGAAAAATACTTCCCTCTGAATATCAAAGCACTAATATCGACAAATGGATTGTTTCATAGCTAAGATGTTCAATTACATTTACAAGAATTTCATCGGTCCGTCCAATGGCTATGGAAGATTTTCTGCAGAAAGCCTCCTTCGACATCTGCAAAAACAGTGACCAGAATTTCCTTGGTTTCCTTTCTAACAACAATGATAATTACAATAATTAGCACATGTTATCTTTCTGTGAGAATGGAATCCCCGTTACTATTCTCTTATACTAATGGGGAAGAATTGTTCATCTTCCCATTAGACGAAGGAAAACGCATGCTAAGCCACAGGCAAGTCAGAAATCAAAGATAAGTTGGTCTTGATTTTAGACCCCTTTTGATTCTTTTTGCGAGGGCCTTCTTGGGAAATTGTCTCGTATTTTCAGAAGAAAGTGGCCGATTTCAGCCAGGAAAAGTCCTGAAATCAATTTAACTTATTGACTATTCAGCAAGATAATAACAAATATTATTGCTGTGATATTCAGTGGGCAGGAGCCTTTCAAACGCCATGGGTTTTTTCTGACTCACCCAGTACATTTGAGCCATTTAACGACAATTGTCCAACCTTGTTACCGTGCACAATTTTAGTGTCCTAGCTTATTACTGAATATTCATTTCTTTACACAGAATCACCATTTCACTGAAGAAATCCAAACTCGACAATATCGTAGCATAGAAGTTTTGATCGGTTCCGGCTATGGGTCGCCAGCAGATATTTGGAGTACTGCGTGTATGGTAAGTATCTCTACGCAAGGGCATTTCGCGTCACTTCCCAGTTATAAGAACTAGATTTTCAAACAAATGCTGAAGATTTTCAATCCCGTGCCAATGAATGTGCACACGATATGTCTCATTCATAAAAATTGTACTTTCTTCATTGTTCTGTGCGAGGATTTCCTCCATGATTTGGTAATTCTAACAAGGACAGATTTTGTAAAACAATAGCACGAGTTGTTTTCGCTGACACCTGAATTCAAAGCAATTAGTGACTCCAGACAATGGAAATTCTCTCAACCATAAATTCAAAACAAAAAAAGCCAAAAGCTGCTCAAAAACCCAGGTAGCTAGCACGCTCTTTGTGCATTCCAAAAATTGTTTTTAAGAGCAAACATGGGCGTAAATCGAAAGAAGAAGGATATGTCTACTCATCTACCTCGGGCATTTCATGTCTTTGGTTCAAAAGCTGAGCCGTAAATGTTTTAATTACACCAAGAAAAGAAGAGACTTGAATCGCCTCCCAATCGGCTTTTGAACCAAACATATGAAATGCCCGAGACAGATATGTAGATATATCCTTCTTCTTTCAATCTATGTTCATGTTTGCTCTTATAAACAATTTTTGGAATGCACAACGAGTGCGCTAGCTACCTGGGTTTCAGAGCAACTTTTGCGGCTTTATTTGTTTTGATTTACTGGTTGAGAGAATTTCCTTTGTCTGCAATCGATAATCGCCTTGAATTGCGGTGTCAATCATAAGCAACTCATGCTATTGTCTTGCAAATCTGTCCTTGTTGGTAATTCTAGGTATTTTGCAACCATTAAATTTTCGTCAAATCGAATTTGCTGCTATTTCCAATGCTCATAAAAACGTGAGAAGAATTACAGAAGTACTCCAACTCCAATCACTGTGCTATCAAGCAGAATTTGCTACATCCTGTACGAAAATACAAGGCTAAACTTGGCCTTGTAGAGGCCAAGTTTTAGCCTTGTAACAAGGATTATGACTTATGGGATCTTTGATAGAGCCCCTTCAGCCTTTTTTTATGACCTTGTTATGACCTTGTCCTAACCTTGCAGAAATTTCACAAGGCTATCCGTAAGATTTCAAGTTACAACCAGTCTAACAGTAGGTTTCCACAAGGCTAATATCAACCTTGTGCTAGCCTTGTAGAAATTAGGCTATCCCTCATAAGCCTAATGAAATCTTCACGCGAAAGTTGTTAGCCTTGTTGTAACCTTGTTCAGCCCTCGCATTAGCCTTGGACACATATGCAAGCTTGTCGTTCCAGTTACGACTTGTAACAAGGTTTCCACAAGGCTAAGATCAACTGCTTCTCTGCTGTCGTGAAGACGATGTTCCACAAGATTTCAAGGATGCGCGATTCATACAACTATATAAAAACAAGGGTGACAGAAGTGAATGTGATAACCACCGAGGTATCTCCCTGCTGAACATTATTGGTAAAATATTTAGTCGTACCCTGCTTCCAAGAATACAACTTTTAGGAGAAAACATTTACCCAGAAAGTCAATGTGGCTTTCGACAGGGACGTTCTACTACAGATATGGTATTTTCAGTAAGACAGCTTCAAGAGAAATGCAGGGAAAAGCGTATCCCATTACATATGGCATTTATCGACCTTACGAAGGCCTTCGATTCAGTCAGTAGAGAGGGTTTATACATTGTTCTCAGGAAACTTGGCTGTCCATAAAAGCTACTAAACTTAATTTGCTCGTTACACATGGGTATGATGGCAACAGTTGTCTATGAAAATGAAGAATCCAAAGCATTCTCGGTTAATAACGGAGTGAAGCAAGGATGCGTCCTTGCTCCTGTTCTATTCAACATATATTTTTCTTACCTAATAAGACATGCTTTCGAAGGAAATGATGAAGGGATCTATCTCAGAACCAGACATGATGGCGGACTCTTTAACATCTCTAGATTTAGAGCAAAGACCAAAGTGAGAGAATCGACTGTACGGGAACTACTCTTTGCCGACGATGCGGCGCTAGTTGCGCACAGTGAAGAGTCTCTGCAAAGGCTTCTGGACAAATTTTCAGAGTCATGCAAGAGTTTTGGGCTCAGGATAAGTTTAAAGAAAACTGTGATAATGCATCAGGGATCAGCGGGATCCAATTCTGAAATTATTTTAGATGAAAATAGTCTTAGCAGTGTCGACAAATTCTGCTATCTTGGTTCCACAGTAACAAAGAACTTAGTTCTAAACGATGAAATATCAAAACGAATCGGCAAAGCAGCTATGAATTTTGGGTTACTAAAGAAACGAGCGTGGGAAAATAATAAACTCTCTACCAAGGTTAAGATTCGCATATACGAGACTTGTGTGCTTTCTTCGTTGCTATATTGCTCAGAGACATGGACTACGTATGCTAGGAATATTAAAAGGCTAAATAGTTTTCACATGAGGTGCTTACGGAAGTTGCTGAAAATAAAATGGCAAGACAAGATACCCGATACAGAGGTACTAAAGCGATCGGGGCTAACACACTTGGGAACTATGATAATGCAGAAACGGTTGAGATGGCTAGGGCATGTCAAAAGGATGGAAGACAATTCTTTTCAGCGAAGCTCGTGATGGCTCTAGGAAACAAGGACGCCCGTTGTTAAGATATCATGATAATTGCAAAAGTGACATGAAATCGTTTGATGTGAATGTAGATAGCTGGGAGGTTTGCGCAACACAACGTTCATCTTGGAAAGAAAATGTGACCATGGGAGCAAGAAGATATGAACAAGCCCTTATACAGAGAAAGGAGGAGAGCAGGAAAAGAAGAAAGCAGCCATTAACAAACTTGGATGCGAACGATGATGCATTTATTTGCGAACACTGTAACAAGCGCTGCCGTTCAAGAATTGGATTGTTTAGTCATATCCGGACTCATCAGGACTAAGACTTTATTTAATGCGTACACCATGATCTTTAAGATCGGAGGTTGCCTACTAAGATCAACCTAGTGCTAGCTTTGTGAAAATTTCTAATCAATCGAGGTCTCTTGGTGCTATGAATTTTCAAACGTGGGATCTTTTTCTCGCTCACCTGGCATATTCCGGGTCGGTCAAAAGGTCGATGTAAAATTCTATTACAATGTACTTTGAAATATATGGCTTGAAAGGAACTTAGCGTCTTTTGCTGTAAATCTGTCATGGAAATTTATTGATATCTTGATCAGTTTCGAAATGGCGGCATTTATCAAATTTGAGGCTATGACGTCATCAAATTTCTAAATCCTTAAACCAGAAAAGTTGCAGATTTCTACTTGCCACCATATTGTAGAACTTCATAAACTGTGGTTTTCTTGAACGTTATATGATTTTTCCTGTATTGGTTTAGGAGTTGCGATGTTTTAAAATTTTTCAAAATTTTCTATGAATTTTTTCAAAAATAATTCAATTGCCGGCATTTTGGAAAAAATCAAGATATCGAAAAATTTTCATTGCAGATTTACATCAAAGTTACATAAGTTTCTTTCAAGCCATTCAATTCAAAGAAAATGTCAGATGATTTTACACCCACCTTTTTAAAGATTTGAAAGAATTGAGCCCTATGCTTAAAGGGAATCGACAAAGTTAAAAGCTGGCCCGGGCCAGGTCAAAAATATAATCTATTGTCCTCGACCACTTTGACGCATCCGGTTTCATTGTGTAGGTAAAGAAACAATGGGTTTGTGGGCGTTTCTTTAGCCTTTTTATAGCGGCTACGAGATATAGCTATGTCTATTCCCTTTAACATGCCAACTTAGATAATCAAACTTATTGGCTTAAATTGTTTGTATATTTTCCCAGATATGAGCAACTTTATAAAGTTGTTCAATCTCAGAATCCTCTATTTCACTTCTATTTCGGAATATATATCCATTCAAATTGATTTAGATATTTTACCTTAATTCTGTTGCGAGGTAAATCAGCCTTAATTTAGCTTTGATGGTTGCAAATTGAAATTCGCCGTTGTTTTCAGACATTCGAATTGGCAACGGGTGATTTCTTATTCGAGCCTCATTCTGGTGAAGACTATACTCGTGATGAAGGTTTGTATTTTCTTCTTAGCGCCGAGTGTTTACATTTGCGCATTGTGAATCATTACTCACTTAGTACCTTTCGAAAAGTAGTTGATTTAGAATGAATAACCTGCGCTATATGGTGTCCATCTATAAATAGGACAAAAAGAATTCTAAACACTTTATTTTTTTCTTTGTCTTGCGTTCTTTCGCCACGCGTTAAAACAAATACAATGGGCTATTTATAAACCCATGAGATCTAATCAATGAGTCAATGATCCAAATATATTTAAAGATAATGAAATGTTTTTTTTATTACTGAAAAGATATGGAATACCGCATTGAAAAACCTCATTCTGAGCTGTACTCTTTGAGCAACACTTTTAAGCTTGCCTGGGAGCCATTATATTGAGATTTTTCATTATCTTCCGAGTAAACAATAATAATCTGCACTTCTTTCTGACCTATATGACAAAACTAGAGGCTTAATATGTATACATATAGATTCATCTAGTAATCAGGAGTGCTCTTTGCAGTTTGCTTCAAAAACCTTGCAGCCCTAAAAAGAGCTATATCCACTAATTTGAAATCAATCAAAAGACCAGCTATGCCTGGAAAATTAATTTGGCCTTTGATCTACTTTCTAAAAAGTAAAATTTGAAGATCAGCCTCATAAGGAAATTTTGTTGATTTTTCAAAGAGGAATACTTTTTGAAACACCCGGTGGATGGTTTAAAATATGCAAATTTGGTTGGCAATTCTCATGGTTGTCAGCTGGCAAACCCTTTCAAAAAGGTGCACTGTATTTTATTGGAATGTAGAGGGTTTCGAGAAATTTATTATCTATTCCCTTCCTAAACCCTTTCAGATCATATTGCACTCATTATGGAATTGCTCGGAAGATTACCAAAACATATTTCACTCTCTGGAAAATACTCAAGAGACTATTTCACACGGAAAGGTATGTAAATCATTTCAACCGTCTTCATATTTTGCATATAGATTTGAGTGGAGTAAACAAACTGTGTACAGTAATGACGCATGAGGCTGGACGTATTGTGGTGAGGGGGCCTTCGAATATTCTAACGCATGAATTATCAAGATCTTTATTTACCTTAAAATCTCTTGTTGAAAGTACTTGCATATCAAATTTTCTTGCCTATGTCCTATTCCATTCAGGCAAACAGTTGAAAGAAAAAGTAGATTGATATTTTTCTGTTCTTGCTTGTATTTGCCCGATTGTGTCACGTTTGCGATGTGAATACTAGACCCGTTGAAGTGATGGCATTGGATACGTTGTTTAGTCCGGGGTTTAACTGTTTATGATTTTATAAAACAACTTAAAGCGTCTACTCCATCTGCGGCTTATGCAACGTTTCTAAGTAGGGTCAACAACCCTTGGGTTAGAAACCTTGGACTAATACTGCTATTGCCTTCATCCGTGCAAACTAGCAACAGGGGTTTGATTAAGTGCCATTTTACGTATTTTCCTTCTTCTCAAGGGGAACTGAAGCATATAAAGAAACTTCGACCTTGGTAAGTTATTGATTGATTGATTCATTTATTTACTGCGTCATTGGTTGCTCGATTGGTTGATTGAGTGATTGATTGAGTGATTGAGTGATTCTGTGATTTATTAACGTCAAAAACTTTCAAATTAGGAGGAAAAGTAAATGAAAGGGAAAGGGGCTGCAGTTAACGGTACCATATGCAACCCCCAAAACGCACAAATATGTACATGAAATTTTCTGAGACATTAATGATATCGCCCCATGTCTTGCTTTGAAGCTAAATCTTACAGAATTTTATCAAAGTATGTGGTTTACTTTGTGGAATGCTAAAAAATGGAAGAGTGTGACCAATTTTGGAGAAATACGTGTATTTTTTATTAGAAACTAAGAATTATTCGAGCCAGTACTGAAAGATTCGTAAAATTATCAGATTTTTAGCACTCAGAGTTTCTGATGAGTTTCTTTAAACTTCAATAAAAAATTCATGTTTGCTGCCTTTACCCTCGTTAACATTTCTAAACAAAGTTTGTATTGACGTACCTTCCTTGTAATATTATACGGGAAACAAGTGAAAATAAAGTAAAAATTATGGCAAGGATTTCCTTTATTAGAATAGATAGATTTCTTAAGTTATATTTTCCCAGTACTTGAGTTTCTTAATCGTTGGCAATCCAAGATTTTTTGACAGTGCAGCTGGAGTATCGAAATAGAATTAACATATAATGTCACAATAAATACTGGAATGAAGTAGAACATAAAAATGAAAGTAAGAGTGGTGCCTTCCTCGTAACTGCCTGACCAGTCCTAGTCCTCTTGGCTGTTTATGGGTGTTGGTGTACCGAGTGTCCCAAAATGATGTATTATTGTTTGATTGGTTACATGTCCATAACCAATGAACCGATTTTCAAAAACTTTGTTTAATTGATTGTCTAAAGGCTAAATTGTATTTTAAGATGTTGGTTGCGGTTTTACCACAGCGTTTTCATGTCGAAAAGAAGATCAATAAACTTGCTCAAATTCAAGCATTAGATGGCATCAGAAAGAAACGGTCTATTTTTCCAGTCAACATTTTAGATGTGATACAAAAGGCTGAACTCATATTCGTATTCTCTGAACTCAGTATTAACTGAATGTGTATTCTCTGAACGCCATATATTCTATGAACGATATATAAGTTCAGCCTTTTGCATCACATCTAAAATGTTGACTGGTAAAGAAGGTCGTTTCTTTCTCATGCCATCTAAGGCTTGAATTTGAGCAGCTTTATCGACCTTCTTTTCGACATGAAGAAATTAGCCTAGACCACAGCCAACATCCTCCAATACAATTTAGCCTTTCGTCAATTGGATGAAATAAAGTTTTTGAGAATCAGTTGATTGGTTTTGGAGACGTAAGCAATCAAATGATAATACATCAATTTGGGACACCCGGTATTGGGCAACAGAATGATGTCCAACTTCCTTCCGTGTTGAAATGGGTGACAGTTCTGTACCATTCTAGCAACTCAGCAGCTAGAAACACTACCACCAGAACTGAAAAATTCAGACTCCTTTCGGATATTCAAAAGACTTATTAAAGCCCATCAATGCCAAGCCTGCAACTGCAGATTATGTAAAATAGTTTGCCCTGGTTTCGGTTTTTTGTTGTAAATTATATTTTCCTTATAACATTGTATGTATTTTTGTAAATAGTTGACCTTAATTAGCAATTATAGCTATGATTTTTTGCCAACTTTAAATGAAAGAATTATTAATAATAATAATAAAACTGACACATTTCTGAGCTTTAATTCTGGTATGTCCATTTCCCATCGGTGCTCCACGCAGCCCCACGTTGGCCATTTTGCTTCAAAACGCCGATACATTATCGTGGGACACCCTGTTTCTTCAAAACTATTTTGCATTTCTTTGTCATTTTAGGTGTCTCCGTGATGTTCTGATCGAGAAATACGAATGGCTACCTAAAGATGCGGATGAGTTTTCATCATTCATCGAACCCATGTTAGATTACGTTCCAGAACGAAGAGCGACAGCAGCGCAATGTCTAAGACATCCATTTCTCAGTCAAGCATCTGACGTATGATCTGTTGAACGGATGTTGTAATTGTAACAACTTACCCATTAGGTATCGGCTCATACTATCTGCGTTTGCCGTCTGTTCGAATAATTCCGTCCCGATCAGTAGGCCCCGACTAATCGGTCCCGATTTTCGTATATACGCGCAAGCAATGGCACAGCTTATATTAAGGTAAGCCTTATTTACGAGTTTGTTTTGAGTGTCTCAAAAATGAGAGAGATGACGCTTTCTTTACGCTGATCTTTATCAACTCCTCATCGATTATTCATCTTACAGCCATTATATCCACGTATGTACGGCAATGCGCTCCTATCAAATCGGTCCCGATCAAGTCGGTCCCGATGAATCGGTCCCGATGAATCGGTCCCGATCAGCATATTCCGATTAATCGGTCGTGATAAGTGTATTAAATACCTTGTTGTTGTCTTGCCAGGGCTGAAGATAGCGAGGTCAGGGGAGTGAAACCCACGCCAGGGGGGCCCATGAATAATCATTTGGTGTTTTTTATATGTTCTTGAAGAAATACGTACTTTGCCGTTGTGAGGTTACTGCATGGTTCTTCTTCGCCTTTTTTCTCTGACCACCTTTATGAAGGGTACCAGAGTGATTCTAGCAACCTTCAGTTTACAAAAGTGTTCTGGCGGTAGCATTCCCCTGTACTCTCAAAATGAGTTTACCTTCGTCGTTCCAAGTATCCTTTGTATCAGACTGACAATGTGATGCCTTGTATTCATTCATTGTTTTTAATATGGTTTTTTATTTTCTTTCATACAAGCTCTATTTTCTCTCAGTTCGAAGCTATAATTTTCATTCAATTCAAGGCGGAAAACTGAGACTCATGTAGTCAGTCTAACTTTGAATTGCAAGGGACCTATATTTCCTTTTGAGCCAGGTCCCATCAATCTAGACTTTTGACTTTTCGTCCCTTGTTTCCCTGCGTTCTTTGATTTGCTGATATCACTTGCTCAATAGGGAGTCGTACCATTATTCTTATAAAGTGGGCCCCCTGTTTCAAAATGGCATAAACTAGCGGGAGTTCTCGTACACTCACCAAAGTTGCTTAAAGATCTGGTTTAAAGAGCCTAAACATTGAAAAGCAAACTTTTAGTACAAAGAATGATATTTTTCCTGACTTACTAATCGCAAAATACAAATCTTTCAAGCAGTAATTTTCCTCTGTGGAAACAAAATAGATCCATCGCTTCTACGAGAACTCTAGGCCGTATCAACCGTTTTCAGTGTCCAACAGCAACAACTGTCCAAAGAGCGCCCCTTATTGGTTGAAAACTAAATTCTAGCAATTTGATTGGTCAATACGGAACCACTCCATATGGGCCTAAAGGGGCCCACTCTATAAAAGTAATGGTATGAGTCCCTATTACCAAGTGATATCAGCCAATCAAAGGACGCATGAAAATAAGGGACGAACAGTTCTCTGCGGCCCTGTATCATACCAAAGAGACATCCTTTTGAGACAGGTACGGTACCCGAAGCACTCCTTCTAAACATGTTCTAAACGATTTTCGATGCCATGTGGCCCTCATTAGCTTGTGGAAGATCATCTTGTTTATGTTAGCAGAAATGCTTGATAGTAAATTAAACGAGAATCCGGTGAAACCCAAGTAATTTGTAGAAATTTGTGTATTATAAATTAGCATTGTGTAGGTCCATGGCGCGAGATCCATGCGCAGATTTTTGACAGTGCAAGGTCCATGCGCAGATTTTTCACAGCAGGATCAATTGCTTTTGATGAACACAAGTTTCAGGGCAAATTTTTGCGGCTTGCTTTGTTTTTGTTTATGTCTTAACCAACCGAGCATGGAATTCCCTTTGTCTGCAATCACAAATTGCTTTGTATCTAGGTGTCAATGAAAAGTAGCGAGTTCTATTGTAACATTATCTGTCCTTGTTGATGAACACTGTTTGAAAGTGATCAGCAAGCGACATACATAGTTCAAAAGCAGAGCAGTATGCGTCGCAATTCTTACATAGTTTGGATGTAGGTTAAACACTGACTGCTCAAGTTATGAATGGAATAAGGAGAATCCACAAGGCAAATCTTTAGATCTATACTTTATTCGTTTTATTAAAATTTCGGTCGAAACGGTGATTTTGCAGTTTTTTGATGGGCAATATCACACGGACGTTTACTTGCTTTTTCGAAAATGACAGCATCATTTGAAGATAAATCTTCGTACTTTACGGAGAAAAACCCAAACATTCATATCTTTTACGATTGCTTGGATATAAGTGGATTTTTAACGAGTATTTTTGGTGGCTTGGGTGAAGCCACCAAACAAACTGCAGAAAACAATAGAGAACAATGGACACGTGCGGTGTTTACAGATTTGTTTGTAGTTTGGTGACGGAGCGTCTTTAATTCTTTCATTTGAAGTTGGCTAAAAAATTATGGCTATAATTGCTAATTAAGGCCAACTATTTACAAAAATACATACAATGTTACAAGCTTACGTGTCGTCAGCTGAAAAATACCGGGTGAGTCAATGAAAAGAATCCCCATTTGAAAGGTCACGGCTCCCTGGATATCAAGACGATTATATCGGCAAATATATAGTTTAATGGCTGTGCCATACATACTCTTATAAACATGGTACGAAATCATTCCTTTTTCGCCTTCTGTTAACAATAAAATGTTTCCTTAACGTGCATTAAATAGAGACGATTTTTGAAGGGGTAGGTGAAGTTGCAGTTTTTGGCGCCAAGCGCTGGAACAGCAGAAGTAGCTAAGCGCCAATCGAATCCACGATCCCATGTCGTGACTCTAAAGATATTCTGGCTACAAAGTCCCTGGATTACAACACGGAGCCACACAACACCTGAAAATTATGTGATTTGAAAACGCCGCGAAGCGTTGTGATGCAAACTTTGGGAAACGGGACGATTTGCTGTGAGTCCAAAGCAAGAATGAGGGAAAAATTGCCTCTCCGAATGTGAAACAACTTTTTTCGCGTTACAAAACAACGAAAACCCGTGTTTGTAACTTTTCCCGGGCTGAAATTTCATCCCTGTGTTGTGGTCAGAGCGTTGCAAAAACAAAGTTGCGAGCACATGATAAAAGTTTCAGCCCGGTCCCGGGGGGGGGGGGCACTCCCATACTTGACCTGACGGGATGTGCCGCTCAACAGGGTGTCCTTTTGCAGTAAAAATTATGCGACAGGGTGTCATTTTCTAGCGAAAATTATGCGACAGGGTATTATAATAGGTAAAAAAAATTATGCGACAGGGTATCACAAGCAAAAATTGCGTTCTACACCGTATTTGAGAGGCAAAATTTTTATGCGACAAGGTATCACAAGCAAAAATTGCGTTCTACACAGTATTTGAGAGGCAAAATTTTTATGCGACAGGGTATCACAAGCAAAAATTGCGTTCTACACAGTATTTGAGAGGCAAAATTTTATGCGACAGGGTATACTTTTGGCCTATTTTTTATGCGACAGGGTGCAGGGTGTGGAGAGGTTTTCCGCACACCCCCGTCACTTCCCTAGTCAAGTACCCCCCCCCCCGGGAGCCCGGTCTGCCAAGTTAAATTTCAGTCCGCTGTTATCAAACGGGCTAGGATTTTCAGCTCGATCAAACTGGCTGAAAGTTTCCATATAATCGTAAACCATATTCTTTAACCGGGCTAAAATTACTGGAGCATGCGCTTGCCCTTTTGAAATGATTTCCCCTAGCAAGATATGAATTTCAGCCTTTGCTGAAACCACCATATATTCGATGCAAATATTAACCCGGTTAAAGTTACAAACGGGCTGAAAACTCTCATATAATCAGCCCCTTAGACCATGGGTAGTTAGACACTGCTGGTGTGCTTCTATGGAGGAGCGCTGGATATGTATCTGCGGGGGAAATTTTTTATAGTACTGCGGAGGAGATATCGGAAGCGAAGAGAGAAGGAGAGAGAAGAATTTTAATCATTTTAATTGTTTAATATTTTCGCTCTTTCGATATCTCCTCCGCAGTACTACAAAAACATTTCCCCGCAGATGCATATCATCCAGCGCTCCTCCATAGAAGCACACCAGCAGTGTCTAACTACCCATGCTTAGACCAGAGGAACGTCCCGAAGAACGTGAATTTAAGCTCTAAAGAAAGGAGCAGCTGATTTCGTTCAAAATCAATTCAAAATCTTGTTTGCATGTAGTCAATTTTTAACCTGTTAAATTTGGTTCTGTTTTCGTGTTAGTGTAGTTCCTTAGTTGCAGTTGATTGGTAGTCCAATTCTAATGAACATTTTTCATACGCCTAGTTTCATAATTTTGTCATGAATTCTGTTGAATTCCTGAGCATCGAGCTGAAATCTTTAAAAAGATGGATGTTAAATTAGATTTCATTTTTTAATTAAATAAAAAAGGAAAAATTTGCAAAAAGTCCTAGAATCTAATTCAGGCTTTCTGCTAAAGATTAAGTCATAAATCTTCACATCCCCAAGTTATTGCATAAGAGCAGTATTCTTCCTTGGCCATCGAAAAAGTTGTAAGTGTCTCGTACTCTCAAGTACCGAATAAACGGGGGGGGTGAGAATAATCGGGGGGGTTGGAAATGGTTCAATATAATAATAATCGGGGGGGTTGGAACAATCGGGGGGGTTGGAAAAATTGAGAATAGTCGTTTTCCGTTTTCTTAGTAAAACACGTATCTAACATGGGTACCACGTATGTAAAACAAGTATGTAACGCGGGTCAGACAAACAAACGAGAATAAAGTTTTAATAAATGCAATAAGTACATTTGCTTAGCAGGAATTATTAAAAATAATGTTCACTATTATTTCTGTTTTTCAAGAATTAATAATAGGGGGGGTTGGAATAAAAGTGGGGGGGTTGGAAAATTTTTCAAAAATTAATAATTATTGCATAAGAACAGGATTCTTCCTTGGCCATCGAAAAAGTTGCAAATTGTTCGTCATTTGATCAAACTTTTGCCTACTCTGTAACTGGAACGTTGTGTGCTAAATGTGTTTACACCCTTCTCGTTACTGCATAAGAAGCACGTTTTTCCTAGACCTCGAAAAGTGGCAGAGTTTCTATTTATGTGGTGGCAATTTTACTAACCCTGTCACGGGAACGGTCTTTACTAATTGTGTATACACCGTTCCCATTACTGAATGAGAAGCAATTTTTTTTCGCCCCTTGAAGAAGTTGCAATTTTTGGTTATTAGTTGGAAATTTGCTTTCCCAAGACCTTAGAAAAATTCGAAATTTATGCTTTTCAGGTGGAATTCTTACTCACGCAGTAACGGGGACGGTGTGCACTAAATGTCTATACACCGTTCCCGTTACTGCATGAGAAGAACAGTTTTTCTCGACTTCGTAAAAAGGTGCATATTTTCGTTCATTGCCTCGAATTTTTACTTACGCCGTAAAAGGAAACGGTCACCTTTGCTCCCTAAGTTGGTTGTTTGGGTATGGTTTGGGGCAGCAACGTGTCTTACTCTTTGTTTGAATTCCTTTGGATTAACATGGGGGTCAATTTTAATATAACTTGACCAACCCTGGATTTTTCCTGAACAAAACGAAGACTTTTAGCTTAACAAGTGAAACAAAATATAATAGCTTTAATGTAAATTATTAAAATGACAAGAATTTTTAGAATTCTTCACATCAAGATCAGACTTCTTCATTGGTACAAAAGATTTGTTCTCAAGAATTCTTGGGCCGGAAAACAGTGTTAATGTGTGCAAGGCCTGCTTGTATATAAGAACCTTTTTAAGAACCTTACAGGCTGGAATTTAGAATAGCAGCCATTCAATTAAGAACCAATTCAGGCTGCCCAGAAAAAACCAAGGTTCTTTTATGCGGGTTTCTACTGTATGCATTGTTACAAATGAAGTTTTGTTGCAAACTGTGCAGGAATGATAATGAATGTGCATGATTTTGATTTGTGTAGAGCACACAGATTACCTCGAAGAATGCTTGCTTGCACGTCTGAAAGTTTTTTACCTGTCCAGGGTACTGTGGTATATCTAGGATAGGGGTGGTCAGGTTCCTGTTTTGGGTCTAAAATTTGAGGAAAGCAAAGCGATGGGAGTATCATTCTTCCAGAAAAGCGTAAGAGATTTTTTAAACACTAGGATTTTCAGGGTTTTTTTTTGCAGATTTTTCCAAAGATGTACGAGATTTCTTTCGAAAATGATGCGCTCTTCGTATGCTGCAATATGAAATTTATTACGGAGAGCAGGGAGACAAAAGTGACAGAAATACAGAAACGTTTAGCAGGAAAGCATTTATTTACTCAACTGAACATGATATCGATAAATTTGATATAAAGTTTTATTCTTTATTTATAATGCAATATATTAATAAATGTCACAATGCACTGAAACATGCGAGGCAAGGCAGGTAGGTGAACATGAAGAAAGTGGAGAGCATTTTTCTGTACAAATGGTTGCTGTGTATTTCACGGGATTTTCACAAAAGATTTTGGAGAATATCGCGAGAAATTCAACTTCTGTTCAACTCTCTTCTGTTCTTTACAATGCCATGGATCGCATTCTGATTATTATACACACGCAATTACCACAAGACACTGGCGAATAATCTTTACCAAGATAAGGCTCAAATCCTTACTGGTTGTCAGAGCATGCGGAAATCATCCAATTTCATGCTTGTCAGCCAATGAGATCACCGCTTTCTAGCCCCTGGAGACAAAATCGGTCGTTTGAGGTAAATTTTCTAGTACCCTCACTAAAACTGAAATGGATGCTAAAATACTTCAGTTATTTGCAATTTTTTTTAATAAATCAGTTGTGGGGATGTCCGTCCAGAGTTGTTTACATGTTTAGGCACACAGCTTGTTTGGGGCCGGAGCTGCGTTCATTTTCCGGTCGAAGAATATTGACCTTCGTTGAAATATCTATAGAAATCGCTACAAATGAGATATACAGATAAGAATTTCAGCGATTATGCATACTGACCTGAGCAATAACCGAAACTCTTTCACTGCTATCATATCTCAAAATTGGAGGCTATTTCTAATGATTTCTGGTAGAGACATCATTTGGGCCTAAGCTTTTTCTCGCTTAAAACTCATTCCATTGCACCTAAAAAGTTATGGTAAAATTCTTGAGCTAGATAAAGCACTTACCCATGACTCAGACACAAGTTTGACTTCGTTTGCATTTTTTACTTTGGAAATTTTTGTAAGAAACAACCAGTTGTGGGCGAATTGCAAAAACTTTCCTCGGTCCATATTTTTCTCTACACAGTCTATCCGCTTCAAACAACAAACAGTGAACTTTGACATTGTATCATAAAAGTCTTGCATCACAGAACATTCCTTTTGAACGATTCCATGCGCTTTAGCGAGGCACTCGTGAATTGTATTCACGCATTTCGTTCTTTTCGTTCTTATTTCAATCAATGCAAAACATAAAAAGAACAAAACATTGTTTTGGGTTCGCTAAAAAAGATACCCGGTTTTGCTCTTTTGTTTGTTTGCATTGACTGATTGAACCAAATGCGTGAAAACAATTCACGAGTGCCTCGCTAAGGCGCATGGAATCGTTCTATAGGAATGTTTTGTGATGCAAGACTTTTATGATACAAAGTTCACTGTTTGTTGTTTGAAGCGGATAGACTGTGCAGATAAAAATATGGACCGAGGAAAGTTTTTGCAATTCACCCACAACTGGTCGTTTCTTATAAAAATTTGCAAATGTAAAAAAGGCAAACGAAGTCAAACTGGTGCCTGAGTCATGGGTAAGTGCATTATTCAGCTTTAGAATTTTACCATTACTTTTTAAGTGCAATGGAATGAGTTTTAAAAATCATTAGAAATTGCCTCCAATTTTGAGATATGATAGCAGTAAAGGAGTTTGGGTTATTGCTGAGGTCAGTATGCATAATTGCTGAAATTCTTATCTGTATATCTCATTTGTAGCGATTTCTATAGATATTTCAACGAAGGTCAATATTCTTCGACCGGAAAATGAACGCAGCTCCGGCCCCAAACAAGCTATGTGCCTAAACATGTAAACAACTCTGGACGGACATCCCCACAACTGATTTATCAAAAAAAATTGCGAATAACTGAAGTATTCTAGCATCCATTTCAGTTTTAGTGAGGGTACTAGAAAATTTACCTCAAACGACCGATTTTGTCTCCAGGGGCTAGAAAGCGGTGATCTCATTGGCTGACAAGCATGAAATTGGATGATTTCCGCATGCTCTGGCAACCAGTAAGGATTTGAGCCTTATCTTAAGACAGACGCAAGAATTTCATGCTGCTTCGCAGCAAAAAAGACTTTTGGTCGCCTGGCAACAGAGCTTATCTGATCACATGATTTCAGATTTTGGACCAATCAGCATAGAGAAGCTTCTGTAGATCAGCTGAGCAGCAAAAAAGCAGTAAACAACGTGTTTAGGCCTATTCACAAATCGCCGCAGAAGGCCAGGAGGCGCGTCTTCTTCCTGTGAATAACCTCTTTTAAATATGTCTCGAGGAATGGAAGATGAAGATAGTTTCAGAGAAAAGACTGTTGTGAATCTGCACTGCAAGTTTTGTGACAAATGCCTAAGCTGGAGGGGGATGAAAGCGAATTTACTAGCGGACACTTCCGTCGAGTTATTTTCTACAGATTCGCCTCTGGTTGGGTGAGAGAAGACTTTTCTGAAAATCTGTTTTTGTTCAGAATACATGTAATTAAAACAGTTCTTAGTTTACAGTAAATATAGAATTAAGTTTAAGGTAAAGAATTCAGCTATTAGATTAGACGAAATTCTTAGAAACTCACACACAAGCTGAAGGAAGGTAAAAATTATTTGTGAAGCTAAACAACATACAAATTCCATCTAACAACAACAACACTAATTTGAAGGGAATTTGTAAGTGAGGAATTTCTTTAGGGGAGAGCACCCCTTTACTAAAAGCTTATTTTACGGTTATAAGATCTTTAGGTCATTTGAAAAATTGTAGAAAAGTTCAGAGACGCTTGAACTTGGTATTTTGTAGAGAATAGATGATATTTGAGTTTACAACGAAAAATGATCACTGGAGGAGATTGTTTGAGGATTTGGCGCCTGCATATCTAACAGATCTTAAACCATATTGGAATTGTATTTTTACGATTCATAGAAATGTCACCTTTAGAAGCCTGCCTTGTATCATGATTATGAACAGATGTCAAGGTCTCAAAAAAAAATTTGTAAAAAAGGAAAGGAGAAATCTTGTTAACAGATTCGTACACAAAGTGATAAATTGTTTATATTTTATTTCTTTTTAAGAATTTTTTAGTAGTACCAGTATTGAATCATTATGTAATTAATAAATAATCCAAAATATACATCAAATTCTAATAAACCCTTAAAATGCATGATAAGAAAGCTCAGTAAAATGTTAAAATAAAGAAGTCTTTGAAAGAGAAATTCTTAAAATGTAAATGAGGTGAAATAAAAGCAAAATTAATATGATCAGAAACTCCTTTATCCTATTCTTGAACAAAAATTTGCAAATTAAAATTGTCTGGATGATAACATCCAGCAGCTGTCCTATCATTTCTTGTGCCTCTTACACACACCAGCAGAGCCCTCATTATAGCAAAGGACAAGCGTGTTCTTATCCAGTGTATCACTATGGAATCAAATAAATCATATAACTTATAACATCTTTTAAATCACAGAAAATTGGCGTAGATGGAGATGTAAAACTTTGAAAGCAAATAGCTCTGACAACTTTCTTTTGAAGGAGATACAGTATATTATTGTTGTTGTCAAGTCATTTTAATTCGAAATGCAAAAAGCTAGCTTCTTAGATATAAAATAAAAGAAACTATTAATCAAATTCGAATATTTACAGTAAACTAAATTATAAGCTAAATTAAACAAAGGTACATACATATCTACAGTTATCCCCTAGGTATCAAACAGACAGAACCCACCCTAAGACCTCCAAGGGTGGGCATGTCCTGTAATTTTTATGGTCCTATGTATGTCCACGAGAAAAAATTAATCTACCCATTTTCTGGAGAATTATTGTGATCTACTGTCCTCCAAAGACTGGTTTTGGGGACAGACATTTGCAATGGAAACTTTTGCTAAATCTAAATGTGTTCAGCTCTTTTTATGTCTAAGTTTGTATCAAACATCCAGTTCTCCCACCATCTTGGTTCCACCTTTGTCTCTCCAGACCCCTTTAATCTACCCAGTCTTAGCAAAAATGTTTCCACCTGTGTCGAAACTATTCTAAAAATAAACCAGTTTTTTAACTATCTGCCTCAAATTCTCCTCAAGATACAAGATATAATCTGGACAAACCGCAAAAGTGGTTCCACCTCTGTCGTCTTTCAGACATAAAAAAAACCGTATATCCACACTATTTCAAAATGTGACGTTTTTTTTGTTCGGGATTTGTCCAGAATCAGTAGAGAAATAAACCGTTATTTTCAATGAAATGGCAGAGGATTGTCAGACAAGCTTTGTCTACCAAATTCACGAAAAAAGTCCGGATTCTGCGGACATAGCAATTCCGATGACAGCATTGTCTAGGTTCAGGCATTGAAATAAACTCACTTTTGGAGACATAGATCGCAAAATATAGATAGTCCATACTTGCAGTGTAAAATGAACTACTTTTAAAAACCTATAAAAAACCTGGTTTTGAGGACAAACATTGTCAAATTAAGAACAAAATAAACCGATTTTTGGGACATACATAGGACCATTGTCTCCATACCTACATGCCCACCCTTGGACCTCTAAGGCATATTGTACTGGCATACGTTGCATGTACATTGTATTCCATTCCATTGTTTCATGATTTGTTTGAAATTTTTGAGATTTTCAGTTGATTTTGTCTCATAGAGAGGATATTCCATACCTGTGGCCCTAAAGACCTGAGACTATTTGAGCCGAAGGTTACATGATTTGATTTGTATATTAGCTTAGTATGGGTGCCATGGTAGCACCCAGGGGTGCTCCCTGGTAAGACCCCAGACGATGATTCCATACTGGAGAAATGAGGAAAATAAGCATAAAGAGATTAGGACACTGGTTGGTACAAGATGCCTTACTTTGAAGAATATACCACACAAAGTTCTTGACATGGACAGTTCACTCAAATGATACTGTACTTCCAGCTTAGATTTTCATCCAAAAGGAGACCAAGGAATTTTACATATTTAGCCTTTTTACATATAGATTACCAATTTTATATTGACAGTGTCATTCAAAGAATTATGTGGAGAGTTAAAGATAACAAAGTTTGTTTTATCTACATTTAAATCAAGTTTCTTAATATCTAGCCACTTTTTGACATGTCTGAGCTCTTTCTTCACCACTTTTTGAAGTTTAGTTAAGCTCTGAGGTTAAAAGAATATGTTTGTGTCATCAGCAAAGAGATAGAAGGATAACTTGGAAGATGAGCTAGGAAAATCATTGATGTAAATAAGGAAAAAAAGTGGACCAAGGACAGATGCCTGTGGTACACCACAAGTATTATTCAAATGACTGGAATTGCAACCATTTACAGATACATACTGACTTCTGTAGATAGGAGCTAAACCATGCCACAGCTGTTCCAATGCCATAGTGTTCCAGTTTGTCAAGAAGGATCTGATGATTAACAGTATATCAAAGCTTTTTGAAGGTTAAAAAAGATTCCACACCTAATCTTTTTGTTATCCAAAGAATTCTTGATTGATTCTGTCATGCTCATCAATGCATGATTAACAGAATGACTAGCACGAAAACCACACTGAAGGTCATATGAAATATGCTGTGTATTTCTAAAAAATTGTATTACCGCTTACATCAATCTCTCCGTAATGTAATTGTACTGAAAATAGACAAGAGAGATAAATTTCTTGCAGAGAGATTTCCCCACACCCAAAGGGGCTTATTCTCTTGCCAGATTCTTCCACTGTATGAGTGTTTTGCTTCTTTTTTTGCAAGAATTCAAGAAAAATTTTCCATAAAACTTAAAACCATGGTAATTTCTAAACCATTTGACACAACATGAAATAATTTCGAAAAAAAACCATAGTTTATGAAAACCTACAATATGGCATGAAGCAAAAAGTATGTCACTCATCTGGTTTATGATTTAGAAATTTGATGACGTCATATCCTCAAATGAGTTGAAATGAAAGATACGCTGTAATTTCGAAAAATGTTGCAAATTTCTCGAAAGTCCAAAGGTAGAATTATAGATATGTATCTGAAGTTTCTTTCAAGCCATTCAATCAGAAGAAATAGGTCATTTGATTTTACACCCTCCTTTTTCGCCGATTTGAAGATTTGGAATCTATGCTGGAATACACTACTTTTTTACCCAGTTTATAAAATTTGCATTTTTTTCATTCACACTCATTCCGTTTTCAACTTCAATTTTCTAGGAATGTGTCATTGGTTGGTGATGTTTGCAGGGCAGAGGCATGTTTTTGCAGCATATCAGATGTTGCCTGCCTCGGATGGTGAGGATAACATCTACTTTTCTTATATTGCAACTTTTGAGGAGTTGGGTCAGCTGGATTTGGTTCGATTTTTCCCTTCAGCATACAAGCCAAAGGGGTTCAAAGGGGTTGCTCCCCCATTGTCAAAAACTTTCAAAAATCAGCCTTTTTCAGGCAAAAAGGTTGGTAGCAATGCAATGGACTCTTTCAGTGGCAGTACCAGCTCTAAAAAATGTGAAGAAATTGGGGGGACTCTTACATAAATTTTCAGCCTAAAGGTATACCCAACTAATTTTATGTCATTTTTCGTGGACAGCTTTTGCTGACTTTTGGAATCTGGGGGACATGTCTCCCCCGGTCCCCCCTGTGGCGCCACCATTGCATCCTTTGTTGTGCAGCTCCCTAGATTTAGAGCTGGGGTTGCAGCTCCCTCCAGGGCCGTCCAGAGATGGGTGCCGGGCCCCAAGGGTGGAGTTGGGGAAGGGGAAGGGGCCCCTGGTGCGGAAAGCGCCGGAAAATTAGCTATCCTCTCAGAAATTAGCATTAAGTGTTTGCAAGCTTCTACTTTAAAAAGCTTTTTGACGATCAATGCGCTATATTTGTTATTTTCTGTTTCAGTGGCAATGTTGTTGGTTATCACGTGACAAGACCCTGCATGACTTGTTTATCTTCATGTAACAATGGACATTTTTGGATGTTTTATTCTGATGCATCATACCAGGATGAACAATTTGATAAAGCTGGTGAGAAGAGCAGAAGTTTCTGCACTATGTTTCCTAAGGGCTCTCATTTTGTTTCCCCCAACTTGACAGTGGTGGCCTTGCAGGTGGGCCATGGCCCCCAGCAGACTTTTTAATGGCACCAATGTTTAGGAAGGACGCCAAAAACTTCATGAAGTTTTATCACGTTGTACTATCATCCAGTTCCACATGGAAGGTCACAGGGGTGCAGGGACGTAGGAAGCATCTCAAACTTGGGGGCACGACACTTCAAGGGCACTTTTTTCCTTAAGTTAAAGGGGCATTTCCTGAAAATAAAAAGGGCGCTTCTTTGTTTATTTCAATAACTTGGCAGGTACTTGCCCCCAGTGCCCCCGGTTCCTACGTCTCTGCAGGGGCGGATACAGGCAGATGCTACCGATGCAAATGCATCAGTCATTCTCACAGATAATCAAATTTCAGGTCCATGCTAACTTTCATACAACTAACATAAACTGTCATTCCATCCCGGGAATTCCATTTGCCGCAGCTGTTTGGTCCCCCTCTCTAATAAGCCCCTTCCGTGTGAGCCAAAATTTGTAATAGGCCCTCCTCTCTTTTGAGCCTCCCACTTATATCAAATGCCAGCGGTTACCAAAGATTTTCTATTTATTTAGCTGAACAAGTTTGTATGTTAAGTTTGATAAAGTTTGGGATAGAATCATAAAACTATGTCGAATCTGACTCGAAAATTGTATGCTGAATCCACAAAGTATCAGGTAAAAGAACTGACAAGCTATCATATATATCATTGTCATTTGATTTTTTGAATAAGCCTCCCTCTGTAATAAGCCACCCTTTCTCTTCAGACTCCCTTTTGAATGTCCGAAATTAAATTAAGCCCCCCCCCGTGGGCTTGATAGAGCTTTCACGGTATCTACTATCACATCCTGGTTATTGCTATCTTGCCAAACATAGCGATGGTACTCCTTTCCCACTGTTGCAAATGCTCCTGGGAGGGGGGGTACTTGACTTTGAATTATACGGGGGTGTGCACTCCAAGAAACAGATTTTCACCAGGCTTTATAATTTTTTCCTCGATGATAGCTGGCTTTAGAAAAAATCGGCGAAAAATATAAAATATTTGCTGAAGTGAATATCCCTATCCTAGTACATAAAATATACAACCTTTAAAGGGAGTACAAAGACCAGCAGCCTTTGCCCTCGTTTGTCTTTGTTTTTGTGAATTTCGTACAGTCAGTTATTCTGGAAGCAGTGCAGAGCTTGTCGCTGACTTCAAGAAAAGCATGCTGGTCTTTGCACTCCCTTTAAACGAAGGTCTTCCTGCTCCCAGAAAATTGTATAAAAGAGCGCTGCCCATGTTTTCCGAGAGTTTGAATGGCGTGGTTACGAAAACAATTTCCTGTAAAGTCAATCAGATCAGTAAGATTCCAAGTTACAACCAGTCAAACGCAAGGCTTGCAAGAGGCTAAGATCGATCTTGTGCTAGCCTAAGTTAAAGGCATTGAGTCCGCATAAATAGCGCGCTCATGACCAATATCAACTTCTTTTCAATCATGAAACAAAAGTTGTGATTTAATTGTTATTGAAATCAAACCAAAGAAATTCCCAAGGATAATGCAAGGATGAGAAGCCTTTGGCCTCCACTGCTAATGACTTTAGCACTATTGTGCGATAACAAAGGTCCGTCAGCAGTTTGTCAGCAAAATTCAGGATAGCGTTAACGCTCAGCTATTTATATGGACTCAATTCCTTTAAAGGTATTGAGTCCATATGAATGGATCATACTTTGCGAGGTATTTATGAACTCAATGCCTTAAGCACACTGTCATGGCTGTGATTGGCTGGTTGTGATGTTGAAATCACTAACAAGAGACCTGGCCTCTGAATAATTACCAAGCCTTTGTGCTCTTGGATCATACTTTGTTTCGAAAATAAAGGGAATCAGGTCGTTATCACCTTCGTGAATTTTAATGTACAGCGAAATTACTGAAGCCTGCCTAATTCTGTTCTTTCATATTGTCTTATTCATCCAATCAGTGCCACAACAGTGTGCGTTTAAACTTATTTGCATTATTGGAGCCATTTACAAGGTTACAGCAAGGCTTCTCTAGGCTATAGCAAGGCTACTAGGCCATCACTATAAGGCTTGTACATAGCTATTACCTGGCCTTGTATTTTCGTACAGGTGCTGAGATAATGAAATGGGAGAATCTGCAAGGTCACCATGAAGATGATGTCTGCATGGAAGGAATTCTTGAAAGATGCATTTCCGAAGACTGCTTGAGATAAGTTGTTTTGTTCGAGTGTTTGCTTTAGAATCCCAGAAGATTATTATTGAATCTGAATGCAATGAACCCACCATCCCTTACCCTCAAGAGACAATGAAAATTTATTTAACAGACTGTGTTTGGTTGTCTGAATGATATTTCAAGGGACATGAATATTTTTGTCAAATATTTCTAAACAACTAAAGTTGTCTGATATTTCAATAACCGCGTTTTGTAATAATTAATCATATCTTAATTGAATTTAAGAGTAGTATTCCCTGTAGATAGATTTGTTTTGTTGTAAATATTATTTATTTTGATAAATGAGTAGTTGAATCATATTTTGTTAATTGAAAATGTTAGAATGAATTTTAGGAGCAGTATTGTTGTGACACATTGACAGAATAACAATGTAAGAGAATATACACTGATTCACTAACTCCATCCATGCCTTACGTGCAATTTAAAATCTTAGCAAGCCATTCTCAAGACGTCACTTTTTGAACTTTCTTCAATCAGGGCCAGTCAGCTCTCTGCGTTAGCGAATGCAAAACGATAAAATAGCACAGTTGATTACAATGACATAAATTCGTAATTTTGAGCTTTCCGCATCAGGGAGAGTATTAGTCATTAGTAACAGGAGTGACAGCCTCTCGTATCGTTGCGTATCGGTGGCACGTGGAATGAAGATGAAGGTTAAGGTGAAGTTGCGCTTTTCAGTGCCAAGCGCTGGGATCGCAGAAATAGAGCAGACCTAATCGAGTCCGCGACCCCTTGTCATGACGCTCAAGTGGTGCGGTCCTACCGGGTATCGAACCCACGCCGCCTGACGTTTCTGGCTGCAAAGTCAGAGGATTACACCACTGCGCTACAACACCTGTTCTCGTGGGGAGTATATAAATAAAGCTGACATGTTCACATGTTTTTGTCCGTTGTCTATAATCACAAACAAAAGAATGCAGGAAAGCAGGACGCTGTTTTGCGCAAGAAGAGAGCAGTTGTTTCTTGCCCCAACCCAACCGCCACTTGCTTTTCTGCCGCTTTTCTTTCCACGGTAGTCGGTTGTGACAGGTGCATTGACCCAGAAATAATAAAGTAACATTCCGTCAAGAGAGTTCTCGAGCAACATCTCAAAAGATAGCCGACCCTTTCAGCTACATGCTGATATCTTGTTTGTGTTTATAACATTTTCTTTCAGGAAACTTCCGGGTGTCTCAAAAAAGTATAGGCGTTTGAACAGTTCCTGTGAAGGAGCCTTGTGTTCAGAAATGTTTATTTTCAGTCTATGGTATAGATGAGATCTCAACTTAGATTTTGCGATCTTGCATATCCAAATCGGGTTTGTATTTGTAGAGTAATTCACTTAAACAGGCAAAATTTCTTTGGCAGCCTAAGACAGATGGTTATTGAATTATACAGGAACTATCCAAGTGTAATGTATCGGAAGCTTTTAGGGTCAGCTAAATAATACATTATTTTTGGAAGTTTGTTGAGCAAAGAAAGTGCAAATTACTGTTCACTATTCAAAAGCCCAATATGACTGAACAATCACAACTGCAACTAAACTTGGGTGGGAAAGATCCTGTAGCTCTTTAAAGACACACCATCCTTCAGTCCCAGAACCCTGCGCTATGAACTGTTAAAGTACAAATGCATCTTTTCTTTCAATTTTTTCTCTAATTTGTATAATAGTTTGATTGATCAGTAGATTTTTAAGAATACAAATTTCAATGGTTGAGCTGACTCAAAATTTTCTTCAAATTACACATTGACTGTAGCAGCATAATTCAAGAACCATCTGTCTCAGGCTACCTCAGAAAATTTTCCTGTTTTGGTGAATTACTCTGGGAATGCAAATCCGATTTGACCATGCGAGGTTGCAAAATCTAAGTTGAGATCTCATCTAAACCATAAACTGAAAATAACAATTTTTGAATACAAGGCTCCTTCACAGGAACTGTTCAAACGCCTATACTTTTTTGGGACGCCCGGTATGTGTGATGTACCTCCCTTGTGGATCCTTTGTCCTTTGTGATCGTATAAGTCAACAAACACCGATGAATCTTTTCGAAGAAATGCTTTGCTGTGTTTCTTCGTTAGAATTTCAAAGTTATAAAGGAATGTTTAATCCACAGGGAGCCCCCATAAAAAGTAGTAAGAAAGCAAACGAAATGCGGCTTCTGCGAGTGAGATACGACAAAAGCAGCATCTGTGGAGGAGCAATGTGCGCTTGGTGGCTTTGCGGAGGAGAGAGGAAAGAGCGGGGGAGAAAAATTGCTCTTTTCTCCTCCGCAAAAGCCACCAAGCGCACATTGCTCCTCCACAGATGCTGCTTTTGCCGTATCTCACTCGCAGAAGCCGCATTTCGTTTGCTTTCTTACTACTTTTTATGGGGGCTCCCTGTGTTTAATTATGATGAATTATGGAGAGTATGTTATCGGTTATGATACACTTTATTTGCCACATTTTGCAGGTTAAATATGCTCACCTGTCCTATATTCAAACAAGGAGTCACCAAAGTTCACTTACGGACGTGTGACTTTGTTTCTCTTGGTAACACTGAAGGCTCTGAATGTTCTCATGGTTGAGATACTGAGGCATCACACGCCCCCGTCTAAGCAGCATAGGTTCCAAATCTGTAAAAAGGCTGGTGTAAAATTGAGTGACCTATTTCTTTGAACTGAATGACTTCAAAAAAGCTTTCGCTAATTCTTTATAATTGTACCGTTGGAATTTTCTGAAATCTTCAATAGTTTCAGAAGTAGAGTGTTGTTCTTCTTTTTCAAGAATTCAAGAAAAATTTTCAAAAAATTTACAACAGTCGTAATTTCTAAAGTGTTTGACCTAACATGAAATAATTTCGAAGAAAACCATTGTTTATGAATGCCTACAATATGGTATCAAGCAAAAGTCTGTCACTCATCTGGTTTATGATTTAGAAATTTGATGACGTCATATCCTCAAATGAGTTGAAATGTAAGATACGCTGTAATTTCCAAAACTATTCAAAATTTCTGAAAAGTCCAACGGTAGAATTATAGATAAGTATCAAAAGTTCCTTCCAAGCAATTCAATCAGAAGAAATAGGTCATTGAATTTTACACCCACCTTTTTACGCCGATATAAAGATTTGGAACCTATGCTCGTCTAAGCACATTCTATTCCCGTGATTTCCCCGTTGAAGGAAATGAAACAAGATCTGCTCCTAGAACTGAGAGTTTGATAAAATGAGTAGGGCTGATCCTGTTATCAGAGGTGAACAATTTTAAGCTAGATCCCGTTGTCAATAGGAGACATTTAGTAGATCTGAAACACGATTATATGGTTATTGGGTCCCTGATGTGCCTGCCAAAACGGGCCAAAACACTTTCAAGACCTGTCCTGGAACTGGAAAAACTATTGGAAACACAATAGCTACCAGTCCTGGAATAAGGTGCAGCAAAATTGCCGTTGTCGTGCTTATTTCAGTTTCTTTGCACTGTTTTGACCTTCCCCAAAAGAATTAGCTTTATTGACATACTGCCCCAGGGACCAAGTTATAATCATGTCCTGGATTCTTTTGCTGAAATTGAGACCCCAACGCCAGGCACATTCCTAAGTCTTCAATCGATTGATTGGTTGGAGCTCCCCGACTACATTGATGATGGTTTTCGATGACCAAGACCCCGGCAAATATCTGATCTATCATCTCGGCACTCTATGACCTATTCCTTTCAACTGAATGGCTTCAAATAAATTTAGCTATTTCGCTATAATTCTACCGTTGGACTTTTCTAAAATTTTCAATATTTTCTGAATAAGAATGTTTTGAAACATTTTGAAACGTCGTTCGTAATTTCTAAGCTCTTTGACAAAACATGAAATGATTTCAAGAAAACCGTAGTGCATGGATGTCTACGATATACCGGGTGAGTCAAAAAAAACGTGGGGTGTTTGGCAGACTGTGACGTTGCTTGTAGCCACCCGATCGTCGTGAAATAAATTTGTCCATGCAGCAAAAGGTCTAACTTAGATTATAAGCCTAACCTCATTAAAATCGGTCACTTGGTGCATTAGTTAAAACGTATTTTCTTTGTAAGGCCTTGTATGGGAGTCTTGCAAACTGATGGAATCTTTAGCCAGCAAGGCCATTCAGCATTTTAGCCTTGCCAAAGTTACAGATACACGTGGTGTTATCAGAGGAGGATGAAATAGTTAGGAAATAGTGTTTTCTCTCCTGATAATACCACATGTATCTGTAAATTTGGTAAGGCTAAAATGCTGAAGGGCCTTGGCTAAAGATTCCATCAGTTTGCAAGACTCCCATACAAGGCCTTACAAAGAAAATACGTTTTAACTAATGCACCAAGTGACCGATTTTAATGGGGTAAGGCTTATAATCTAAGTTAGACCTTTTGCTGCATGGACAAATTTATTTCACGACGATCGGGTGGCTACAAGCAACGTCACAGTCTGCCAAACACCCCACGTTTTTTTTGACTCACCCGGTAGTATCAAGCAATAATCTGTCACCGTTCTGGCTTAAGATTTGGGTCCTTGATGACGTCACATGCTCAAATGAGTTAAAACATAAAATATGCTGTAATTTCGAAAAAATATTCAAGATTTCTGAAAAATCCAACGGTAGAATCATAGATAAATAGGTGAAGTTTCTTTCAAGCCATCCAATTAAAAGAAATAGGTTATAGAATTTCACACCCATTTTTACACCGATTTAAAGATTTGGAACATATGCTTACGGCCTGTTAAACTTCAAATCAGCTTCCCTTATGTAAAATAAGCAAACTCGCTTTCTTCATTTAACATCCACTAAAAAATATTTGCATCCTCTCACAAGTTTCAATTTTTACTAGCTTCGCATCATATGCCTTCAGTAAGATTTTTGCATTTGTAACTTATCTTCATAAGATGTGTTTAATAGGTACCATCAAGTCACTGGCGACTTCTAGCGATCCTCTGCAGAAACAATCTCCAGCTGTATGTTTTTAACACTGCCCTCTGTAAAGCTGTCTTCGGTTGGTGGGCCACTGTGTACAGTAAAAACCCGCATATACGAACAACCCACTTATAAGAACCTAAGGCCTAAAAAGTTCTAATTTCGCCCCATTACAGAACAACCTATTCATCCTTCAATTCAAGGAAGGTTCTTATCTTAAAAAAAGTTAAATATAAACTACTGGTTGGTAATATGTGGCAGATGTTACAAGAAATTTAGCCAAATACTTAAGTAGATACAACGCATTAAATAAAGAAATCCTTGTATGAATGGATTGGATACAGATAAGGCCAGGTAGATATGGTTGTTCTTTACAAAACTGTGTCATGATAGTCATGATAATGAGAATGTGAAAACCTTGTTTTCTTATGTTTGGCCTAAATTCCCAAAGATATGTAATTGATTCTTTTGATAATAACCTATTCAAGAACCTTGCATCCTGTTTTAAGAATAGTATCATATGCATAAGAACCTAAACGGGGTGATTTCAAAATGTAAGGCTCTTATATGCGGGTTTTTACTGCATGAAAAATTAAGCTGCAATAGACGCATGAATGAATGAATGAATGAACGAATGAAATGGATAAATGAATGGATGCATGAATGAATGAATGAATGAATGAATGAATGAATGAATGAATGAATGAATGAATGAATGAGTCGGCATGGTGAGTTGAAGAATGATGAATGTTACTGTTTACTGTTTATGAGGTGAGTTACCTGGCAAGGACACCAACGCATTATAGAGCTCATCTGGCCTGGAAAATAGGCCGTAAGACGGAGAGTGTCATCATCAACCCGGAAAACAGAGCATACAAACTGTGGCAAACCTCAAATTTATAAAGTTTGAAATCAGCTTGGATATCATCATAACCCAGAAAGTAAATCATATTAAGGAACAAAAAGTTCAAATTTAACTCCACAGCTGTGTAGGTCATATCGTATATGCAGCAAGTTAAAGCAGATCAGCAAGTCTGAAATTATCTTGTAAGTGATCATCAACTCGGTCATATGAAGTCCGGGGAGGGTACATAACATGTTCAGGTAGGTTACGGGTATGTGCCGCCCTTATGGGTGGGTTTTTGGGCCCCAAATTCTCTAAACAAGGGTCCTTTTTCGGCAGATTTTCCATAATCATGGATGGGGTTTCGCTGAAATTCGCAAAAATAATTTAAAATGAGCAGTTTTCCACGAAAACTCATCATGAAAGGGGGTATAAAAGTTTTGGTTATTAGAAAAGGGTAGCTTTCTGAAAACTGGGCGGCAGACCCCCGTCTATCCACAGTAGACAAGTCATGTACTTGTTACAATGAACAGGGCATGTTAAGGCAGAGCAACAAGTTAGAAATCATCTCGGATATCAAATCATAAAAACTGTGGACATAGTTCAAATTCAATTTTACAGCTTTGTCGGTCATACATACAGCACGTTAAGGCAGAGCAGCAAGTTTAATATCAGTTGATATCATTATCAACCCAGAAGGTAAATCAAGGTAAGGAGCATAAGGTTCACATTTAATTTCACTCACAGCTTTGTCGGTCATATATACAGCACGTTAAGGCAAATCAGCAAATTTGAAGTCATCTCAGAAGTCATGATAAAGATACCAGAAAATCGATACTGTAAGTGAGGTTAGTTGGATGTTGTAGATATTTTGCCCCTTAGGGGCTGATTATATGAGAGTTTTAGCCCGTTTGTAACTTTAGCCGGGCTGAAAATTCAGCCCTGTGTTGTGGTCAAAGTGTTGCAAAAACAAAGTTGCAATTACATGATAAAAGTTTCAGCCCGGTCTGCCGGGCTGAAATTTCAGCCCGCTTTTATCAAACGGGCTAGGATTTTCAGCTAGATCAAACGGGCTGAAAATTTCCATATAATCGCAAACCATAATCTTTAACCAGGTTGAAATAAATGGAGCATGCGCATTCCCCTTTGAGATGATTTCCCTCACAAAATACGGATTTCAGCCTTGGTTGAAACGACCTAATAATCGATTCAAATTTCAGCCCGGTTAAAGTTACAAACGGGCTGAAAACTCTCATATAATCAGCCCCTTAGAGAGATGAAGATCACCAGGTATTTCGAATCGAATACCCTAGGACCTGGAAGGAAGAAAATATCTAGCAGAGATAGGCAAGTTCTTTCTTTTGTAAAAAAAAGTTTTCCTCATTCTTTCAAATTTACACAAAAGAAAGACGGCACGTGACCTTTTGAAGTCTGTAAACTGTAACGGGCCAGCTCTTAGGCCCTTAGGAGAGACTTTTGAATCGAATACCCTAGGGAAGTTCTAGCAGAGATTTCAAAAAGCAGATGTTCTTGGAATGGCCTCAGGAAGGATTATCTCTGTTGTAAGGGACACTCTGCATGCTCCAGGCCGTATATTTTCGTTTCTAAGACACGCATTAGATGGCATGATAATTTACTGATTGCACAGTACATGCTCTAAGGTAATTTGCAGATCATATGGGGAAAATTCTCCATCGAAAATGGTTGCATACGTTCATTTTGTTTACAAGAAACAGCTTGTAAGAAGCGGTTTCGAGAGATAAAAAAAACCTCGATCCCAAGTTGTTGTAAGAACAGTTACTGAAGAAGATGAAAATCAAAACGTTTAGGAATTGTTCATTATTTATAAAGGGGTTGGCACCGAGGAGAAATGGGTTGGGTAAGAGAAATTTTCTAACATAAAAAGGTTGGGTAAATATTTTTTTTCATGTATTTTCAAGGTTGGGAAAACAAAATTTTCCCACCAATTAATGCCAAATTTTTAAAGTCCAAAATTATCAATATCATCATCAACATCATCAACACTAACCATTTCACTTTCAGTGTCTACTTTGTTTATCTTTGTCATCAATATTTACAGTATTGAATTTATAATTTACATCGTTTGACATTGAAACCATGTTTATAGGTAGGGGTTGGACAACATTTTTTCAACCTGAAAATGGTTGGGTAGATGTTTTTGCTGTCACTTTTAGAGTTGGGTGAGAAGATTTATTGGACAAGAAAACATTCCCCTTCAGTACCAACCCCTCTGTAAATAGTGAACGGTCCCTTAGAAAGTTGTAGTGTATTTCTGAATTATCTTTAAAATTTGTTATGCTTAGGTGAATTGGCTCTTTGAATTATCATTATTGCACTGCCATTGAATATACTTTGATTTCCCTCCTTGTAGGAAATGGCGTCCAAATGGAAAGATCCGAAAAATGATCAACAAGATCCCTCCGAGTTATTTCAGGAAAACATCAGGCTGAAACGCACCGTGGCGGAAATGCGGAAATCGGTTGATCCAGCCATTCTTGAGTCAATGGATGACCTGCATGAAGCGGGCAAAGGCTCATTCTGGAAGAAATGGACCTTCAAATGCCGAAACATCAAAATACGGCCCGCAGCCCTCCTTGTAATGGCCGCTATGGTTATTGCAATTGTTGCAGTTTATTTAATGGTCGCAAATTATTCGCTGTCGGCCTCAAATTTTCGCACTTTAATGGTTGCTAAAAATGAGAAGCATAATGGCGCTGCGGCGGGAAGTCTGACCAGTAATCCTGACATACAGAATTGCCTGAAAGATGTCCCAAAGAAAACATTTCCAGATCTCGACTACGCGTTGCTTGGATACAATATCATGAAGGGGTATCCGTTAGCAATAGGCCGTGATCCAGGGCTGACGAAACCTATATTCAAAAGCGATTATGGTGGTAAAAGACAGACTGCCGATTGCCGTTACAGTGTGCCAAAAGGATTAATAGTCGTTCCGGATATTTCCTGTCTCACTTCATTCACGTCTGAAGTCATTAAAGATTCGTATCAACTCACAAAGTCGTTGGACGTTTCTGCCAAAGTCTCAGCCAAAAGTTCTTTTGTTGGAAAGTTTTCGGCCAGTGCCGAGTACAAAAGCAAATCATCGGAGTTGTCCTCGAAAGAGACAGTGTACATTAACTCTGAGGCCAAATGCGATTACTATTTGTCGGAAATCGATGAAATACAACCCCCTTCTCTCGATGAATCCTTCATTTTGAAAGTAAGAAGTCTCAAGAACACTAACGAGAGCATCAACAATTTTTTTGACTATTATGGGACTCATTTCTTGAAGAGAGTTACATTTGGTGCTCGTTTCGTGTATGAAAACAAAATTTCGAAAAGCAATCTACAGACAATAGAGAGCTCCTCGTCTGGAGTCAGCTTAGAAGCCAGTGCTAGTTTGGGAGCTTTAGCTAGTTTTTCTGCCAAAGCAAAGCTGTCCGTAAGCAAAGAAAAAGTGGCTAATCAATTCAGGGAGCTGGTAGAAACTTCAACAGTCAGTATTGGAGCACCCCCTGAGGCTAGTGGTGACCCCCTGGTTTGGGCATCCAAGGTAAAGGAAAACCCTGTCCCTACTAAATTTGAAATGGTTGGCATCGAAAACTTGTTCACTCAAACATACATGGGAGGATTGGGAATTGACTATCATTCATTTTTCTTAAAGTTGGCTGCATTGAAAACGAAGATAGGCTATTGTGAAGATTTGTTTAGGAAAGGTGAAGTTGCCTCTTGCAAACAGTTGGAAGGCTACGTCAGGATGAAAACGGTTTGGTTTCGCTGGACACATTACAAGGTGTCGTCTAATTTAGGTGAGCAGTCCTGCATATCCAGTTGCCTGGGTGACAGCCGTTGTTTTGCCGCATCTTTTGACGTCACATCGAATCTCTGTTGGCTCTACTCGAACGGTTCCCATACGGCATTTAAAGCTGAAAATCATAACACATACTTGTTCATGGACAGCATGTTTATATATGATGCAAACTTCATGATAAGTGATGCAAAGACCACTGCAGTAAATAAGAGGAAACCTGCTGAAAGACATGAATGAAACAATTTGTGGAAATGAATGCAAGAAAGACCCGATGTGCGCCATGTATTCGATTCGAGGTGGCGATTGCACCCTTCATGCGCAATCACAGATAAAAGATAACACGATCAAGTACGATGATGAAAACAAGCATGGAAAACTCGTGTTTCAAACCAAGAAGAAATAGTGTTTGACAAATATCAGACAAAATACATTTGAGGATATTGAGTCAGTACTTGATTTTTACATCGAGAGATGTATGAAGGGACCTAATTTTTAGGGATGTTGACGACTTGATTCATAGCTATTTAGCATAACATGTTCCAAATCTTTAAAAAGGTTTATGCAAAATTCAATGACCTACTTCTTTGAACTGAATGGCTTTGCTATTTTTCTATGATTCTGCCCTTGGAATTTTCTGAAATCTTCAATATTTTCAGAATTTGAGTTTTTGTCTTCTTTTTCGAGAATTCAAGAAAAATTTCAAAGAATTTTAATTTGGGGTAGACACAGCCTTTTGCTCCTCGGAGGTATTTGTCCCAGTGGTATTGTAAAGTAATTCTTGTAAGTAGTGTAGACCGTAACATGTATTGTAAAATTTTATTGATTTATATAAAAAAAAATTAAAATCAATCCACACAGGCTACCCTTTAAACGTGTTAACATTTTTTAATTACTACGTAGTAGAACGAATGAATGTGTACGAATGTGTACAAAAAAAAACAAACAAAACAGAAAGCTATAAGATTAGCGCCTTAGCTCCACAGGGAGCCTATATTCGGAAACTATACATAAGAATATGACGAAGATACTTGAGCCCGGGGGGGTTTTTCTGACTTGGATTTGCCGTTTTCAGGGTATTGTTTTCACTTATTTTTCTAGAGCGGGGTATCAAAAGAAGGCAATCTTTCTGGAGCAGGTTGTCAAAATATGCAAATATGTCAAGAGGGGAAATTTGGTTGGATCGGTTTGTTAATTAGTCAATTGTTTCTGCTTTGGAGTATACTTTTGACGGATTTTTTCTATAATCGGGTATTGTTTGGATGGGAAAATTCTGGAGACGGGTGGAAAAAAATGGTATCGTGGGCACACCCGGCACACTTCAGTACAAATTTAAGTCAAGTACCCCCCCCCCCCACCCTGGGTAACTGAATCACCCACTGGCTGACTGTTCGTTTTTAGCCTTCCTCAGTGTCTGCAGCCCATGTATCTGCAGTAACCTGCAAAAAGCTCCTTTACTGGTTCATTGACGTCCTTCAGATTCTCAGGTTTAACAAGATTCATTAGTTTGCCAACTGATTCTCCAATAATCACTTTTGGAAAGGTTTTTCCATAACTAAATGGGAATTTTGCCGTCTATGATTGACTTTCTACAACAGCATCTTTTCAGAGAAACATGAGAGCTTCTGGTTTTTTGTCTATCTCCAAAGGAAATTCAACTGAATTGTACGAACGGTTCCACGTGAAATAATAACAACAAAGGTATTGTAGTACCGCTACTTTTGCAGCCTCGTTTAGTCAGCCTCGTTTAGTCAGCCTCGTTTAGTCAGCCTCGTTTAGTCAGCCTCGTTCAGTCAGCCTCGTTTATTCAGCCTCGTTTAGTCAGCCTCGTTTAGTCAGCCTCGTTTAGTCAGCCTCGTTTAGTCAGCTTCGTTTGCATATTTTTCAACTGATTCCATTCATGTGCATGCTACCATATTAGTAATGTTTGTTTATTACTAGCTTTCCTTCATCAGACTTTGTGCGCACTTTGTGACTAGGGCCTAATAGTTCAACTAGGAAACCATATTGATTTTAAAGCTTATGCCACTTGCAGTTCAGGTAGAAAGTCCTATAGGTACAATTCACAAGGAAGACTAGGTAGCAATCAAAGGTTAAGCGCCCTACCCAGATGGTATATCTGTGTATGTGTTCATTTGTGAAGGCTTTGCTCGGAACTGGCTGTATTTTCAAACCGAGTTGCAACCCTTTGCTTTGTGAAAAAACGTCCTTTTAGAAAATTGCCAATTTTTACAAAAAAGTAAAGCAAAATTGGCCCTAGGTGAAATGCAAAAATTTGGCCAAAATATAACGCTATACCCTTTTCTTTTTGGCAACAATACGCTCTTTTTTAGGCAAAAACACTTTGCTTTTTTGCAAAATATACCTTATTAGAAAACAACGATCTTCCTCAAACACTATACCCTTTGCATTTTGACAAAAATAGGCATATTTTTAAAAATCTGATTTTTGGGCAAAATGTGAGGCTATACCCTTTGCATTTTGGCAAAAATAGGCCTATTTTGAAAAATCTGATTTTTGGGCAAAAAGTAAAGCTATACCCTTTGACTTTTGGCTAAAATAGCCCTATTTTTAGAAACCTGATTTTTGGGCAAAAAGTAAGGCTATACCCTTTGCATTTTGGCAAAATAGGCCTATTTTTAGAAATCTGAATTTTGGACAGAAAGTAAGACTATACCCTTTTGATTTTTGCAAAAATAGGCCTATTTTGAAAAATCTGATTTTTGGGAAAAAGTAAGGCTATACCCTTTGCATTTTATCAAAAATAGGCCTAGTTTTAGAAACCAAATTTTTGGGCAAAAAGTAAGGCTATACCCTTTGCATTTTGGCAAAAATAGGCCTATTTAGAAACCTGATTTTTGTGCAAAAAGTAAGGCTATACCCTTTGCATTTTGGCAAAAAAGGCCTATTTTTAGAAACCTGATTTTTGGGCAAAAAGTAAGGCTATACCCTTTGCATTTTGGCAAAAATAGGCCTATTTTGAAAAATCTGATTTTTGGGCAAAAAGTAAAGCTATACCCTTTGACTTTTGGCTAAAATAGCCCTATTTTTAGAAACCTGATTTTTGGGCAAAAAGTAAGGCTATACCCTTTATATTTTGGGAAACTAGGCCTATTTTTAGAAATCTGATTTTTGGCAAAGAGTAAGGCTATACCCTTTTGATTTTGGCAAAAATAGGCCTATTTTGGAAAATCTGATTTTTGGGCAAAAAGTAAGGCTATACCCATTGCATTTTGGCATCAATAGGCCTATTTTTAAAATCCTTATTTTTGGGCAAAAAGTAAGGCTATACCCTTTGCATTTTGGCAAAAATAGGCCAATTTTTAGAAAGCTGATTTTGGGCAAAAAGTAAGGCTATACCCTTTGCATTTTATCAAAAATAGGCCTATTTTTAGAAAGCTGATTTTTGGGCAAAAAGTAAGGCTATACCCTTTGCATTTTGGCAAAAATAGGCCTATTTTTAGAAACCTGATTTTTGTGCAAAAAGTAAGGCTATACCCTTTGCATTTTGGCAAAAATAGGCCTATTTTGAAAAATCTGATTTTTAGGCAAAAAGTAAGGCTATACCCTTTGCGTTTTATCAAAAATAGGCCTATTTTGAAAAATCTGATTTTTGGTCAAAAAGTAAGGCTATATACGTTGCATTTTGGAAAAAAAAAAAGGCCTATTTTTAGAAGCCTGATTTTTGGGCAAAAGGTAAGGCTATACCCTTTTGATTTTGGCAAAAATAGGCCTATTTTGAAAAATCTGATTTCTGGGCAAAAAGTCAGGCTATAGCTTTTGCATTTCGGCAAAAATAGGCCTATTTTGAAAAATCTGATTTTTGGGAAAAAAGTAAGGCTATACCCTTTGCATTTTATCAAAAATAGGCCTATTTTTAGAAACCTGATTTTTGGGCAAAAAGTAAGGCTATACCCTTTTGATTTTGGCAAAAATAGGCCTATTTTGAAAAATCTGATTTTTGGGCAAAAAGTAAGGCTATACCCTTTGCATTTCATCAAAAATAGGCCTAGTTTTAGAAAGCTGATATTTGAGCAAAAAGTAAGGCTATAGCCTTTGCAATTTGGCACAAATAGGCCTATTTTTAAAAACCTGATTTTTAGGCAAAAAGTAAGGCTATACCCTTTGCATTTTGGCAAAAATAGGCCTATTTTTAGAAACCGGATTTTTGGGCCGAAAGTAAGGCTATACCCTTTTGATTTTGGCAAAAATAGGCCTATTTTTAGAATGCTGATTTTTGCGCAAAAAGTAAGGCTATACCCTTTGCATTTTGGGAAAAATAGGCCTATTCTTAGAAACCTGATTTTTGGGCAAAAGGTAAGGCTATACACTTTTGATTTTGGCAAAAATAGGCCTATTATGAAAAATCTGATTTTTGGGCAAAAGGTAAGGCTATACCCTTTGCATTCTGGCTAAAATAGGCCTATTTTGAAATATCTGATTTTTGGGCAAAAGGTCAGGCTATACCCTTTTTATTTTGGCAAAAATAGGAATATTTTGAAAAATCTGATTTTTGGGCAAAAAGTAAGGCTATACCCTTTGCATTTTGGCAAAAATAGGCCTATTTTGAAAAAATCTTATTTTTGGGCAAAAAGTAAGGCTATACCTATTGCATTTTGTCAAAAATAGGCCTATTTTTAGAAAGCTGATTTTTAGGCAAAAAGTAAGGCTATACCCTTTGCATTTTGTCAAAAATAGGCCTATTTTTAGAAACCGGATTTTTGGGCCGAAAGTAAGGCTATACCCTTTTGATTTTGGCAAAAATAGGCCTATTCTTAGAAACCTGATTTTTGGGCAAAAAGTAAGGCTATACCCTTTGCATTTTATCAAAAATAGGCCTATTTTGAAAAATCTGATTTTTGGTCAAAAAGTAAGGCTATATACGTTGCATTTTGGAAAAAAAAGGCCTATTTTTAGAAGCCTGATTTTTGGGCAAAAGGTAAGGCTATACCCTTTTGATTTTGGCAAAAATAGGCCTATTTTGAAAAATCTGATTTCTGGGCAAAAAGTCAGGCTATAGCTTTTGTATTTTGGCAAAAATAGGCCTATTTTGAAAAATCTGATTTTTGGGCAAAAAGTAAGGCTATACCCTTTGCATTTTATCAAAAATAGGCCTATTTTTAGAAACCTGATTTTTGGGCAAAAAGTAAGGCTATACCCTTTTGATTTTGGCAAAAATAGGCCTATTTTGAAAAATCTGATTTTTGGGCAAAAGGTAAGGCTATACCCTTTGCATTTCATCAAAAATAGGCCTAGTTTTAGAAAGCTGATATTTGAGCAAAAAGTAAGGCTATAGCCTTTGCAATTTGGCACAAATAGGCCTATTTTTAAAAACCTGATTTTTAGGCAAAAAGTAAGGCTATACCCTTTGCATTTTGGCAAAAATAGGCCTATTTTTAGAAACCGGATTTTTGGGCCGAAAGTAAGGCTATACCCTTTTGATTTTGGCAAAAATAGGCCTATTTTTAGAATGCTGATTTTTGCGCAAAAAGTAAGGCTATACCCTTTGCATTTTGGGAAAAATAGGCCTATTCTTAGAAACCTGATTTTTGGGCAAAAGGTAAGGCTATACACTTTTGATTTTGGCAAAAATAGGCCTATTATGAAAAATCTGATTTTTGGGCAAAAGGTAAGGCTATACCCTTTGCATTCTGGCTAAAATAGGCCTATTTTGAAATATCTGATTTTTGGGCAAAAGGTCAGGCTATACCCTTTTTATTTTGGCAAAAATAGGAATATTTTGAAAAATCTGATTTTTGGGCAAAAAGTAAGGCTATACCCTTTGCATTTTGGCAAAAATAGGCCTATTTTGAAAAAATCTTATTTTTGGGCAAAAAGTAAGGCTATACCTATTGCATTTTGTCAAAAATAGGCCTATTTTTAGAAAGCTGATTTTTAGGCAAAAAGTAAGGCTATACCCTTTGCATTTTGTCAAAAATAGGCCTATTTTTAGAAACCGGATTTTTGGGCCGAAAGTAAGGCTATACCCTTTTGATTTTGGCAAAAATAGGCCTATTCTTAGAAACCTGATTTTTGGGCAAAAAGTAAGGCTATACCCTTTGCATTTGATCAAAAATAGGTCTATTTTTAGAAAGCTGATTTTTGGGCAAAAAGTAAGGCTATTCCCTTTGAATTTTGGCAAAATAGGCCTATTTTGAAAAATCTGATTTTTGGGCAAAAAGTAAGGCTATACCCTTTTCTTTTTTTGGAGGAATTGGCCTATCTTTAGAAAGCTGATTTTTGGGCAAAAAGTAAGGCTATACCCTTTGCATTTTGGCAAAATTAGGACTATTTTGAAAAATCTGATTTTTGGGCAAAAAGTAAGGCTATACCCTTTGCATTTGATCAAAAATAGGCCTATTTTTAGAAAGCTGATTTTTGGGCAAAAGGTAAGGCTATACCCTTTGCATTTTATCAAAAATAGGCCTATTTGAGAAATCTGATTTTTGGGCAAAACGTAAGGCTATACCCTTTGCATTTTATCAAAAGTAGGCCTATTTTTATAATGCTGATTTTTGCGCAATAGGTAAGGCTATACCCTTTGCATTTTATCAAAAATAGGCCTATTTTGAAGAATCTGATTTTTTGTCAAAAAGTAAGGCTATACCCTTTGCACTTTGGGAAAACAGGACTATTTTTAGAAAGCTAATTTTTGGGCAAAAAGTAAGGCTATACCCTTTTGATTTTGGCAAAAATAGGCCTATTTTGAAAAATCTGATTTTTGGGCAAAAAGTCAGGCTATAGCCTTTGCAATTTTGCAAAAATAGCCCTATTTTTAGAAACCTGATTTTTAGGCAAAAAGTAAGGCTATACCATCTTGACTTTGGAAATAATAGGCCTATTTTGAAACATCTGATTTTTGGGCAAAACGTAAGGCTATACCCTTTGCATTTTATCAGAAATAGGCCTATTTTTAGAATGCTGATTTTTGCGCAAAAAGTAAGGCTATACCATTTGCATTTTGGGAAAAACATGCCTATTTTTAGAAACCTTATTTTTGGGCAAAAAGAAAGGCTATACCCTTTTGATTTTGGCAAAAATAGGCCTATTTTGAAAAATCTGATTTTTGGGCAAAAAGTCAGGCTATAGCCTTTGCAATTTGGCAAAAATAGGCCTATTTTTAGAAACCTGATTTTTAGGCAAAAAGTAAGGCTATACCCTTTGCATTCTGGCAAAAACAGGCCTATTTTGAAAAACCTGATTTTTGGGCAGAAAGTAATGCTATACCCTTTTGATTTTGGCAAAAATAGGCCTATTTTGAAAAATATGATTTTTGGGCAAAAAGTAAGGCTATACCCTTTTGATTTTGGCAAAAATAGGCCTATTTTGAAAAATCTGATTTTTGGGCAAAAAGTCAGGCTATAGCCTTTGCAATTTGGCAAAAATAGGCCTATTTTTAGAAACCTGATTTTTAGGCAAAAAGTAAGGCTATACCCTTTGCATTCTGGCAAAAACAGGCCTATTTTGAAAAACCTGATTTTTGGGCAGAAAGTAATGCTATACCCTTTTGATTTTGGCAAAAATAGGCCTATTTTGAAAAATATGATTTTTGGGCAAGAAGTAAGGCTATACCCTTTGCATTCTGGCAAAAATAGGACTAGTTTGAAAAATCTGATTTTTGGGCAAAACGTAAGGCTATACCCTTTGCATTTTATCAAAAATAGGCCTATTTTTAGAATGCTGATTTTTGCGCAAGAGGTAAGGCTATACCCTTTGCATTTTATCAAAAATAGGCCTATTTTTAGAATGCTGATTTTTGCGCAAGAGGTAAGGCTATACCCTTTGCATTTTATCAAAAATAGGCCTATATGAAAAATCTGATTTTTGGGCAAAACGTAAGGCTATACCCTTTGCATTTTATCAAAAATAGGCCTATTTTTAGAATGCTGATTTTTGCGCAATAGGTAAGGCTATACCCTTTGCATTTTATCAAAAATAGGCCTACTTTGAAAAATCTGATTTTTTGTCAAAAAGTAAGGCTATACCCTTTGCATTTTGGCAAAATAGGCCTATTTTCAAAAATCTGATTTTTGGGCAAAAAGTAAGGCTATAACCTTTGCATTTTGGGAAAACAGGACTATTTTTAGAAAGCTGATTTTTGGGCAAAAAGTAAGGCTATACCCTTTTGATTTTGGCAAAAATAGGCCTATTTTGAAAAATCTGATTTTTGGGCAAAAAGTCAGGCTATAGCCTTTGCAATTTTGCAAAAATAGCCCTATTTTTAGAAACCTGATTTTTAGGCAAAAAGTAAGGCTATACCATCTTGATTTTGGAAAGAATAGGCCTATTTTGAAACATCTGATTTTTGGGCAAAACGTAAGGCTATACCCTTTGCATTTTATCAGAAATAGGCCTATTTTTAGAATGCTGATTTTTGCGCAAAAAGTAAGGCTATACCATTTGCATTTTGGGAAGAATAGGCCTATTTTGAAACATCTGATTTTTGGGCAAAACGTAAGGCTATACCCTTTGCATTTTATCAGAAATAGGCCTATTTTTAGAATGCTGATTTTTGCGCAAAAAGTAAGGCTATACCATTTGCATTTTGGGAAAAACAGGCCTATTTTTAGAAACCTGATTTTTGGGCAAAAAGAAAGGCTATACCCTTTTGACTTTGGCAAAAATAGGCCTATTTTGAAAAATCTGATTTTTGGGCAAAAAGTCAGGCTATAGCCTTTGCAATTTTGCAAAAATAGGCCTATTTTTAGAAACCTGATTTTTAGGCAAAAAGTAAGGCTATACACTTTGCATTCTGGCAAAAACAGGCCTATTTTGAAAAACCTGATTTTTGGGCAGAAAGTAATGCTATACCCTTTTGATATTGGCAAAAATAGGCCTATTTTGAAAAATATGATTTTTGGGCAAAAAGTAAGGCTATACCTATTGCATTTTGTCAAAAATAGGCCTATTTTTAGAAAGCTGATTTTTAGGCAAAAAGTAAGGCTATACCCTTTGCATTTTGTCAAAAATAGGCCTATTTTTAGAATGCTGATTTTTGCGCAAAAAGTAAGGCTATACCCTTTGCATTTTGGGAAAAATAGGCCTATTCTTAGAAACCTGATTTTTGGGCAAAAAGTAACGCTATACCCTTTTGATTTTGGCAAAAATAGGCCTATTATGAAATATCTGATTTTTGGGCAAAAAGTAAGGCTATACCCTTTGCATTCTGGCTAAAATAGGCCTATTTTGAAAAATATGATTTTTGGGCAAAAGGTCAGGCTATACCCTTTTTATTTTGGCAAAAATAGGAATATTTTGAAAAATCTGATTTTTGGGCAAAAAGTAAGGCTATACCCTTTGCATTTTGGCAAAAATAGGCCTATTTTGAAAAAATCTTATTTTTGGGCAAAAAGTAAGGCTATACCTATTGCATTTTGTCAAAAATAGGCCTATTTTTAGAAAGCTGATTTTTAGGCAAAAAGTAAGGCTATACCCTTTGCATTTTGTCAAAAATAGGCCTATTTTTAGAAACCGGATTTTTGGGCCGAAAGTAAGGCTATACCCTTTTGATTTTGGCAAAAATAGGCCTATTCTTAGAAACTTGATTTTTGGGCAAAAAGTAAGGCTATACCCTTTGCATTTTATCAAAAATAGGTCTATTTTTAGAAACCTGATTTTTGGGCAAAAAGTAAGGCTATACCCTTTTCTTTTTTTGGAGGAATTGGCCTATCTTTAGAAACCTGATTTTTGGGCAAGAAGTAAGGCTATACCCTTTGCATTCTGGCAAAAATAGGACTATTTTGAAAAATCTGAGTTTTGGGCAAAACGTAAGGCTATACCCTTTGCATTTTATCAAAAATAGGCCTATTTTTAGAATGCTGATTTTTGCGCAATAGGTAAGGCTATACCCTTTGCATTTGATCAAAAATAGGCCTATTTTTAGAATGCTGATTTTTGCGCAATAGGTAAGGCTATACCCTTTGCATTTTATCAAAAATAGGCCTATTTGAGAAATCTGATTTTTGGGCAAAACGTAAGGCTATACCTTTTGCATTTTATCAAAAGTAGGCCTATTTTTAGAATGCTGATTTTTGCGCAATAGGTAAGGCTATACCCTTTGCATTTTATCAAAAATAGGCCTATTTTGAAGAATCTGATTTTTTGTAAAAAAGTAAGGCTATACCCTTTGCACTTTGGGAAAACAGGACTATTTTTAGAAAGCTGATTTTTGGGCAAAAAGTAAGGCTATACCCTTTTGATTTTGGCAAAAATAGGCCTATTTTGAAAAATCTGATTTTTGGGCAAAAAGTCAGGCTATAGCCTTTGCAATTTTGCAAAAATAGCCCTATTTTTAGAAACCTGATTTTTAGGCAAAAAGTAAGGCTATACCATCTTGACTTTGGAAATAATAGGCCTATTTTGAAACATCTGATTTTTGGGCAAAACGTAAGGCTATACCCTTTGCATTTTATCAGAAATAGGCCTATTTTTAGAATGCTGATTTTTGCGCAAAAAGTAAGGCTATACCCTTTTGATTTTGGCAAAAATAGGCCTATTTTGAAAAATCTGATTTTTGGGCAAAAGTCAGGCTATAGCCTTTTCACATTGGCAAAAATAGTGCTATTTTTAGAAACCTGATTTTTAGGCAAAAAGTAAGGCTATACCCTTTTCATTTTGGCAAAAATATTCCTATTTTGAAAAATCCGATTTTTGGGCAAAAAGTAAAGCTATACCCTTTGCATTTTGGCAAAAATAGTCTTACTTTTAGAAACCTGATTTTTGGGCAAAAAGTAAGGCTATACCTATTGCATTTCGGCAAAAATAGGCCTATTTTGAAAAATCTGATTTTTGGGCAAAATGTAAGGCTATACCCTTTGCATTTGATCAAAAATAGGCCTATTTTTAGAGAGCTGATTTTTGGGCAGAAAGTAAGGCTATACCCTTTGCAATTTTGCAAAAATAGGCCTATTTTTAGAAACCTGAATTTTGGACAAAAAGTAAGACTATACCCTTTTGATTTTGGCAAAAATAGGCCTATTTTGAAATATCTGATTTTTGGGCAAAAAGTAAGGCTATACCCTTTGCATTCTGGCTAAAATAGGCCTATTTTGAAAAATATGATTTTTGGGCAAAAGGTCAGGCTATACCCTTTTTATTTTGGCAAAAATAGGAATATTTTGAAAAATCTGATTTTTGGGCAAAAAGTAAGGCTATACCCTTTGCATTTTGGCAAAAATAGGCCTATTTTGAAAAAATCTTATTTTTGGGCAAAAAGTAAGGCTATACCTATTGCATTTTGTCAAAAATAGGCCTATTTTTAGAAAGCTGATTTTTAGGCAAAAAGTAAGGCTATACCCTTTGCATTTTGTCAAAAATAGGCCTATTTTTAGAAACCGGATTTTTGGGCCGAAAGTAAGGCTATACCCTTTTGATTTTGGCAAAAATAGGCCTATTCTTAGAAACCTGATTTTTGGGCAAAAAGTAAGGCTATACCCTTTGCATTTTATCAAAAATAGGTCTATTTTTAGAAACCTGATTTTTGGGCAAAAAGTAAGGCTATACCCTTTTCTTTTTTTGGAGGAATTGGCCTATCTTTAGAAACCTGATTTTTGGGCAAGAAGTAAGGCTATACCCTTTGCATTCTGGCAAAAATAGGACTATTTTGAAAAATCTGATTTTTGGGCAAAACGTAAGGCTATACCCTTTGCATTTTATCAAAAATAGGCCTATTTTTAGAATGCTGATTTTTGCGCAATAGGTAAGGCTATACCCTTTGCATTTGATCAAAAATAGGCCTATTTTTAGAATGCTGATTTTTGCGCAATAGGTAAGGCTATACCCTTTGCATTTTATCAAAAATAGGCCTATTTGAGAAATCTGATTTTTGGGCAAAACGTAAGGCTATACCTTTTGCATTTTATCAAAAGTAGGCCTATTTTTAGAATGCTGATTTTTGCGCAATAGGTAAGGCTATACCCTTTGCATTTTATCAAAAATAGGCCTATTTTGAAGAATCTGATTTTTTGTAAAAAAGTAAGGCTATACCCTTTGCACTTTGGGAAAACAGGACTATTTTTAGAAAGCTGATTTTTGGGCAAAAAGTAAGGCTATACCCTTTTGATTTTGGCAAAAATAGGCCTATTTTGAAAAATCTGATTTTTGGGCAAAAAGTCAGGCTATAGCCTTTGCAATTTTGCAAAAATAGCCCTATTTTTAGAAACCTGATTTTTAGGCAAAAAGTAAGGCTATACCATCTTGACTTTGGAGATAATAGGCCTATTTTGAAACATCTGATTTTTGGGCAAAACGTAAGGCTATACCCTTTGCATTTTATCAGAAATAGGCCTATTTTTAGAATGCTGATTTTTGCGCAAAAAGTAAGGCTATACCCTTTTGATTTTGGCAAAAATAGGCCTATTTTGAAAAATCTGATTTTTGGGCAAAAGTCAGGCTATAGCCTTTTCACATTGGCAAAAATAGTGCTATTTTTAGAAACCTGATTTTTAGGCAAAAAGTAAGGCTATACCCTTTTCATTTTGGCAAAAATATTCCTATTTTGAAAAATCCGATTTTTGGGCAAAAAGTAAAGCTATACCCTTTGCATTTTGGCAAAAATAGTCTTACTTTTAGAAACCTGATTTTTGGGCAAAAAGTAAGGCTATACCTATTGCATTTCGGCAAAAATAGGCCTATTTTGAAAAATCTGATTTTTAGGTAAAAAGTAAGGCTATACCCTTTGCATTTTATCAAAAATAGGCCTATTTTTAGAAACCTGATTTTTAGGCAAAAAGTAAGGCTATACCCTTTGCATTTTGTCAAAAATAGGCCTATTTTTAGAAACCTGATTTTTGGGCAAAAAGGCCCTTTTGATTTTGGCAAAAATAGGCCTATTATGAAAAATCTGATTTTTTGGGCAAAAAGTAAGGCTATACCCTTTGCATTCTGGCTAAAATAGGCCTATTTTGAAAAATATGATTTTTGGGCAAAAGGTCAGGCTATACCCTTTTGATTTTGGCAAAAATAGGAAGATTTTGAAAAATCTGATTTTTGGGCAAAAAGTAAGGCTATACCCTTTGCATTTTGGCAAAAATAGGCCTATTTTGAAAAAATCTGATTTTTGGGCAAAAAGTAAGGCTATACCTATTGCATTTTGTCAAAAATAGGCCTATTTTTAGAAAGCTGATTTTTAGGCAAAAAGTAAGGCTATACCCTTTGCATTTTGGCAAAAATAGGCCTTATTTTAGAAACCGGATTTTTGGGCCGAAAGTAAGGCTATACCCTTTTGATTTTGGCAAAAATAGGCCTATTATTAGAATGCTGATTTTTGCGCAAAAAGTAAGGCTATACCCTTTGCATTTTGGGAAAAATAGGCCTATTCTTAGAAACCTGATTTTTGGGCAAAAAGTAAGGCTATACCCTTTGAATTCTCGCAAAAACAGGCCTATTTTGAAAAACCTGATTTTTGGGCAGAAAGTAATGCTATACCCTTTTGATTTTGGCAAAAATAGGCCTATTTTGAAAAATATGATTTTTGGGCAAAAAGTAAGGCTATACCCTTTTGATTTTGGCAAAAATAGGCCTATTTTGAAAAATCTGATTTTTGGGCAAAAAGTCAGGCTATAGCCTTTGCAATTTGGCAAAAATAGGCCTATTTTTAGAAACCTGATTTTTAGGCAAAAAGTAAGGCTATACCCTTTGCATTCTGGCAAAAACAGGCCTATTGTGAAAAACCTGATTTTTGGGCAGAAAGTAATGCTATACCCTTTGCATTCTGGCAAAAATAGGACTATTTTGAAAAATCTGATTTTTGTGCCAAAAGTAAGGCTATACCCTTTGCATTTTGGCAAAAATAGGCCTTATTTTAGAAACCGGATTTTTGGGCCGAAAGTAAGGCTATACCCTTTTGATTTTGGCAAAAATAGGCCTATTATTAGAATGCTGATTTTTGCGCAAAAAGTAAGGCTATACCCTTTGCATTTTGGGAAAAATAGGCCTATTCTTAGAAACCTGATTTTTGGGCAAAAAGTAAGGCTATACCATTTGCATTTTGGGAAAAACAGGCCTATTTTTAGAAACCTGATTTTTGGGCAAAAAGAAAGGCTATACCCTTTTGACTTTGGCAAAAATAGGCCTATTTTGAAAAATCTGATTTTTGGGCAAAAAGTCAGGCTATAGCCTTTGCAATTTGGCAAAAATAGGCCTATTTTTAGAAACCTGATTTTTAGGCAAAAAGTAAGGCTATACCCTTTGCATTCTGGCAAAAACAGGCCTATTTTGAAAAACCTGATTTTTGGGCAGAAAGTAATGCTATACCCTTTTGATTTTGGCAAAAATATTCCTATTTTGAAAAATCCGATTTTTGGGCAAAAAGTAAAGCTATACCCTTTGTATTTTGGCAAAAATAGTCTTACTTTTAGAAACCTGATTTTTGGGCAAAAAGTAAGGCTATACCTATTGCATTTCGGCAAAAATAGGCCTATTTTGAAAAATCTTATTTTTGGGCAAAATGTAAGGCTATACCCTTTGCATTTTATCAAAAATAGGCCTATTTTTAGAATGCTGATTTTTAGGCAAAAAGTAAGGCTATACCCTTTTTCATTTTGGGAAAAAAGGCCTATTTTTAGAAACCTGAATTTTGGACAAAAAGTAAGGCTATACCCTTTTGATTTTGGCAAAAATAGGCCTATTTTGAAAAATCTGATTTTTGGGCAAAAAGTAAGGCTATACCCTTTGCATTCTGGCAAAAATAGGCCTATTTTGAAAAATATGATTTTTGGGCAAAAGGTCAGGCTATACCCTTTTGATTTTGGCAAAAATAGGACTATTTTGAAAAATCTGATTTTTGGGCAAAAAGTAAGGCTATACCCTTTGCATTTTGGCAAAAATAGGCCTATTTTTAGAAAGCTGATTTTTGGGCAAAAAGTAAGGCTATACCCTTTGCATTTTGGCAAAAATAGGCCTAATTTTAGAAAGCTGATTTTTGGGCCGAAAGTAAGGCTATACCCTTTTGATTTTGGCAAAAATAGGCCTATTATTAGAATGCTGATTTTTGCGCAAAAAGTAAGGCTATACCCTTTGCATTTTGGGAAAAATAGGCCAATTCTTAGAAACCTGATTTTTGGGCAAAAAGTAAGGCTATACCCTTTGAATTTTGGCAAAAATAGGCCTATTTTGAAAAATCTGATTTTTGGGCAAAAAGTCAGGCTATAGCCTTTGCAATTTGGCAAAAATAGGCCTATTTTTAGAAACCTGATTTTTAGGCAAAAAGTAAGGCTATACCCTTTGCATTCTCGCAAAAACAGGCCTATTTTGAAAAAACCTGATTTTTGGGCAGAAAGTAATGCTATACCCTTTTGATTTTGGCAAAAATAGGCCTATTTTGAAAAATATGATTTTTGGGCAAAAAGTAAGGCTATACCCTTTTGATTTTGGCAAAAATAGGCCTATTTTGAAAAATCTGATTTTTGGGCAAAAAGTCAGGCTATAGCCTTTGCAATTTGGCAAAAATAGGCCTATTTTTAGAAACCTGATTTTTAGGCAAAAAGTAAGGCTATACCCTTTGCATTCTGGCAAAAACAGGCCTATTTTGAAAAACCTGATTTTTGGGCAGAAAGTAATGCTATACCCTTTTGATTTTGGCAAAAATAGGCCTATTTTGAAAAATATGATTTTTGGGCAAGAAGTAAGGCTATACCCTTTGCATTCTGGCAAAAATAGGACTAGTTTGAAAAATCTTATTTTTGGGCAAAACGTAAGGCTATACCCTTTTGATTTTGGCAAAAATAGGCCTATTATTAGAATGCTGATTTTTGCGCAAAAAGTAAGGCTATACCCTTTGCATTTTGGGAAAAATAGGCCTATTCTTAGAAACCTGATTTTTGGGCAAAAAGTAAGGCTATACCATTTGCATTTTGGGAAAAACAGGCCTATTTTTAGAAACCTGATTTTTGGGCAAAAAGAAAGGCTATACCCTTTTGACTTTGGCAAAAATAGGCCTATTTTGAAAAATCTGATTTTTGGGCAAAACGTAAGGCTATACCCTTTTGATTTTGGCAAAAATAGGCCTATTTTGAAAAATCTGATTTTTGGGCAAAAAGTCAGGCTATACCCTTTGCATTCTGGCAAAAACAGGCCTATTTTGAAAAACCTGATTTTTGGGCAGAAAGTAATGCTATACCCTTTTGATTTTGGCAAAATAGGCCTATTTTTAAAAAAATGATTTTTGGGCAAAAAGTAAGGCTATACCCTTTGCATTTTAGCAAAATTAGACTTATTTTTAGAAACCTGATTTTTGGGCAAAAAGTAAGGCTATACCCTTTGCAATTTGGCAAAAATAGGCCTATTTTGAAAAATCTGATTTTTGGTCAAAAAGTCAGGCTATAGCTTTTGCAATTTGGCAAAAATAGGCCTATTTCTAGAAACCTGATTTCTAGGCAAAAAGTAAGGCTATACCCTTTGCATTCTGGCAAAAATAGGACTATTTGAAAAATCTGATTTTTGTGCCAAAAGTAAGGCTATACCCTTTTGATTTTGGGAAAAACAGGCCTATTTTTAGAAACCTGATTTTTTGGCAAAAAGTAAGGCTATACCCTTTTGATTTTGGCAAAAATAGGCCTATTTTGAAAAATCTGATTTTTGGGCAAAAAGTCAGGCTATAGCCTTTTCACATAGGCAAAAATAGTGCTATTTTTAGAAACCTGATTTTTAGGCAAAAAGTAAGGCTATACCCTTTTCATTTTGGGAAAAATATTCCTATTTTGAAAAATCCGATTTTTGGGCAAAAAGTAAAGCTATACCCTTTGCATTTTGGCAAAAATAGTCTTACTTTTAGAAACCTGATTTTTGGGCAAAAAGTAAGGCTATACCTATTGCATTTCGGCAAAAATAGGCCTATTTTGAAAAATCTGATCTGATATACCCTTTGCATTTTATCAAAAATAGGCCTATTTTTAGAATGTTGATTTTTAGGCAAAAAGTAAGGCTATACCCTTTGCATTTTGGCAAAAAAGGCCTATTTTTAGAAACCTGATTTTTGGGCAAAAAGTAAGGCTATACCCTTTTGATTTTGGCAAAAATAGGCCTATTTTGAAAAATCTGATTTTTGGGCAAAAAGTAAGGCTATACCCTTTGCATTCTGGCAAAAATAGGCCTATTTTGAAAAATCTGATTTTTGGGCAAAAAGTAAGGCTATACCCTTTGCATTTTATCAAAAATAGGCCTATTTTTAGAAAGCTGATTTTTCGGCAAAAAGTGAGACTATTCCCTTTGAATTTTGGCAAAATAGGCCTATTTTGAAAAATCTGATTTTTGGGCAAAAAGTCAGGCTATAGCCTTTTGCAATTTGGCAAAAATAGGCCTATTTTTAGAAACCTGATTTTTAGGCAAAAAGTAAGGCTATACCCTTTGCACTCTGGCAAAAACAGGCCTATTTTGAAAAACCTGATTTTTGGGCAGAAAGTAATGCTATACCCTTTTGATTTTGGCAAAAATAGGCCTATTTTGAAAAATATGATTTTTGGGCAAAAAGTAAGGCTATACCCTTTTGATTTTGGCAAAAATAGGCCTATTTTGAAAAATCTAATTTTTGAGCAAAAAGTAAGGCTATACACTTTGCAATTTGGCAAAAAGAGGCCTATTTTTAGAAACCTGATTTTTAGGCAAAAAGTAAGGCTATACCCTTTGCATTCTGGCAAAAACAGGCCTATTTTGAAAAACCTGATTTTTGGGCAGAAAGTAATGCTATACCCTTTTGATTTTGGCAAAAATAGGCCTATTTTGAAAAATGTGATTTTTGGGCAAAAAGTAAGGCTATACCCTTTGCATTCTGGCAAAAATAGGACTATTTTGAAAAATCTGATTTTTGGGCAAAAAGTAAGGCTATACCCTTTGCATTTTATCAAAAATAGGCCTATTTTTAGAATGCTGATTTTTGCGCAATAGGTAAGGCTATACCCTTTGCATTTTATCAAAAATAGGCCTATTTTTAGAATGCTGATTTTAGCGCAATAGGTAACTATACCCTTTGCATTTTATCAAAAATAGGCCTATTTGAAAAATCTGATTTTTGGGCAAAACGTAAGGCTATACCCTTTGCATTTTATCAAAAATAGGCCTATTTTGAAAAATCTGATTTTTTGTCAAAAAGTAAGGCTATACCCTTTGCAGTTTGGCAAAATAGGCCTATTTTCAAAAATCTGATTTTTGGGCAAAAAGTAAGGCTATAACCTTTGCATTTTGGGAAAACAGGACTATTTTTAGAAAGCTGATTTTTGGGCAAAAGATAAGGCTATACCCTTTTGATTTTGGCAAAAATAGGCCTATTTTGAAACATCTGATTTTTGGGCAAAACGTAAGGCTATACCCTTTGCATTTTATCAGAAATAGGCCTATTTTTAAAATGCTGAATTTTGCGCAAAAAGTAAGGCTATACCATTTGCATTTTGGGAAAAACAGGCCTATTTTTAGAAACCTGATTTTTGGGCAAAAAGAAAGGCTATACCCTTTTGATTTTGGCAAAAATAGGCCTATTTTGAAAAATATGATTTTTGGGCAAAACGTAAGGCTATACCCTTTTGATTTTGGCAAAAATAGGCCTATTTTGAAAAATCTGATATTTGGGCAAAAAGTCAGGCTATAGCCTTTGCAATTTGGCAAAAATAGGCCTATTTTTAGAAACCTGATTTTTAGGCAAAAAGTAAGGCTATACCCTTTGCATTCTGGCAAAAACAGGCCTATTTTGAAAAACCTGATTTTTGGGCAGAAAGTAATGCTATACCCTTTTGATTTTGGCAAAAATAGGCCTATTTTGAAAAATATGATTTTTGGGCAAAAAGTCAGGCTATACCCTTTGCATTTAGGCAAAAATAGGCCTATTTTGAAAAATCTGATTTTTGGGCAAAACGTAAGGCTATACCCTTTGCATTTTATCAAAAATAGGCCTATTTTTAGAATGCTGATTTTGCGCAAAAAGTAATGCTATACCCTTTGCATTTTAGGAAAAATTGGCCTATTTTTAGAAACCTGATTTTTAGGCAAAAAGTAAGGCTATACCCTTTGCATTCTGGCAAAAACAGGCCTATTTTGAAAAACCTGATTTTTGGGCAAAACGTAAGGCTATACCCTTTTGATTTTGGCAAAAATAGGCCTATTTTGAAAAATCTGATTTTTGGGCAAAAAGTCAGGCTATAGCCTTTGCAATTTGGCAAAAATAGGCCTATTTTTAGAAACCTGATTTTTAGGCAAAAAGTAAGGCTATACCCTTTGCATTCTGGCAAAAACAGGCCTATTTTGAAAAACCTGATTTTTGGGCAGAAAGTAATGCTATACCCTTTTGATTTTGGCAAAAATAGGCCTATTTTGAAAAATATGATTTTTGGGCAAAAAGTCAGGCTATACCCTTTGCATTTAGGCAAAAATAGGCCTATTTTGAAAAATCTGATTTTTGGGCAAAACGTAAGGCTATACCCTTTGCATTTTATCAAAAATAGGCCTATTTTTAGAATGCTGATTTTGCGCAAAAAGTAAGGCTATACCCTTTGCATTTTAGGAAAAATTGGCCTATTTTTAGAAACCTGATTTTTATGCAAAAAGTAAGGCTATACCCTTTGCATTCTGGCAAAAACAGGCCTATTTTGAAAAATCTGATTTTTGGGCAAAACGTAAGGCTATACCCTTTGCATTTTATCAAAAATAGGCCTATTTTTAGAATGCTGATTTTGCGCAAAAAGTAATGCTATACCCTTTGCAGTTTGGCAAAATAGGCCTATTTTCAAAAATCTGATTTTTGGGCAAAAAGTAAGGCTATAACCTTTGCATTTTGGGAAAACAGGACTATTTTTAGAAAGCTGATTTTTGGGCAAAAGATAAGGCTATACCCTTTTGATTTTGGCAAAAATAGGCCTATTTTGAAACATCTGATTTTTGGGCAAAACGTAAGGCTATACCCTTTGCATTTTATCAGAAATAGGCCTATTTTTAAAATGCTGAATTTTGCGCAAAAAGTAAGGCTATACCATTTGCATTTTGGGAAAAACAGGCCTATTTTTAGAAACCTGATTTTTGGGCAAAAAGAAAGGCTATACCCTTTTGATTTTGGCAAAAATAGGCCTATTTTGAAAAATATGATTTTTGGGCAAAACGTAAGGCTATACCCTTTTGATTTTGGCAAAAATAGGCCTATTTTGAAAAATCTGATATTTGGGCAAAAAGTCAGGCTATAGCCTTTGCAATTTGGCAAAAATAGGCCTATTTTTAGAAACCTGATTTTTAGGCAAAAAGTAAGGCTATACCCTTTGCATTCTGGCAAAAACAGGCCTATTTTGAAAAACCTGATTTTTGGGCAGAAAGTAATGCTATACCCTTTTGATTTTGGCAAAAATAGGCCTATTTTGAAAAATATGATTTTTGGGCAAAAAGTCAGGCTATACCCTTTGCATTTAGGCAAAAATAGGCCTATTTTGAAAAATCTGATTTTTGGGCAAAACGTAAGGCTATACCCTTTGCATTTTATCAAAAATAGGCCTATTTTTAGAATGCTGATTTTGCGCAAAAAGTAATGCTATACCCTTTGCATTTTAGGAAAAATTGGCCTATTTTTAGAAACCTGATTTTTAGGCAAAAAGTAAGGCTATACCCTTTGCATTCTGGCAAAAACAGGCCTATTTTGAAAAACCTGATTTTTGGGCAAAACGTAAGGCTATACCCTTTTGATTTTGGCAAAAATAGGCCTATTTTGAAAAATCTGATTTTTGGGCAAAAAGTCAGGCTATAGCCTTTGCAATTTGGCAAAAATAGGCCTATTTTTAGAAACCTGATTTTTAGGCAAAAAGTAAGGCTATACCCTTTGCATTCTGGCAAAAACAGGCCTATTTTGAAAAACCTGATTTTTGGGCAGAAAGTAATGCTATACCCTTTTGATTTTGGCAAAAATAGGCCTATTTTGAAAAATATGATTTTTGGGCAAAAAGTCAGGCTATACCCTTTGCATTTAGGCAAAAATAGGCCTATTTTGAAAAATCTGATTTTTGGGCAAAACGTAAGGCTATACCCTTTGCATTTTATCAAAAATAGGCCTATTTTTAGAATGCTGATTTTGCGCAAAAAGTAAGGCTATACCCTTTGCATTTTAGGAAAAATTGGCCTATTTTTAGAAACCTGATTTTTATGCAAAAAGTAAGGCTATACCCTTTGCATTCTGGCAAAAACAGGCCTATTTTGAAAAACCTGATTTTTGGGCAGAAAGTAATGCTATACCCTTTTGATTTTGGCAAAAATAGGCCTATTTTGAAAAACCTGATTTTTGGGCAGAAAGTAATGCTATAGTCTTTTGATTTTGGCAAAAATAGGCCTATTTTGAAAAATATGATTTTTGGGCAAAAAGTAAGGCTATACCCTTTTGCATTTTGGCAAAAATAGGCCTATTTTGAAAAATCTGATTTTTGGGCAGAAAGTCAGGCTATAGCCTTTGCAATTTGGCAAAAATAGGCCTATTTTTAGAAACCTGATTTTTAGGCAAAAAGTAAGGCTATACCCTTTGCATTCTGGCAAAAACAGGCCTATTTTGAAAAACCTGATTTTTGGGCAGAAAGTAATGCTATACCCTTTTGATTTTGGCAAAAATAAGCCTATTTAGAAAAATATTATTTTTGGGCAAAAAGTAAGGCTATACCCTTTGCATTTCGGCAAAAATAGGCCTATTTTGAAAAATCTGATTTTTGGGCAAAACGTAAGGCTATACCCTTTGCATTTGATCAAAAATAGGCCTTTTTTTTAGAATGCTGATTTTGCGCAAAAAGTAAGGCTATACCCTTTGCATTTTAGGAAAAATAGGCCTATTTTTAGAAAAATGATTTTTGGGCAAAAAGTAAGGCTATACCCTTTGCAATTTGGCAAAAATAGGCCTGTTTTGAAAAATCTGATTTTTGGGCAAAAAGTCAGGCTATAGCTTTTGCAATTTGGCAAAAATAGGCCTTTTTCTAGAAACCTGATTTCTAGGCAAAAAGTAAGGCTATACCCTTTGCATTCTGGCAAAAATAGGACTATTTTGAAAAATCTGATTTTTGGGCAAAAAGTAAGGCTATATCCTTTGCATTTTGGCAAAAATAGGCTTATTTTTAGAAACCTGATTTTTGGGCAAAAAGTAAGGCTATACCTTTGATTTTGGGAAAAACAGGCCTATTTTTAGAAACCTAATTTTTGGGCAAAAAGTAAGGCTATACCCTTTTGATTTTGGCAAAAATAGGCCTATTTTGAAAAATCTGATTTTTGGGCAAAAAGTCAGGCTATAGCCTTTGCACTTTGGCAAAAATAGTGCTATTTTTAGAAACCTGATTTTTAGGCAAAAAGTAAGGCTATACCCTTTTGATTTTGGCAAAAATATTCCTATTTTGAAAAATCCGATTTTGTGCAAAAAGTAAAGCTATACCCTTTGCATTTTGGGAAAAATAGTCCTACTTTTAGAAACCTGATTTTTGGGCAAAAAGTAAGGCTATACCTTTTTGCATTTTGGCAAAAATAGGCCTATTTTGAAAAATCTGATTTTTGGGCAAAAAGTAAGGCTATACCCTTTGCATTTGATCAAAAATAGGCCTATTTTTAGAAAGCTGATTTTTGGGCAAAAAGTAAGGCTATACCCTTTGCATTTTATCAAAAATAGGCCTATTTTGAAAAATCCAATTTTTGGGCAAAAAGTAAGGCTATACTCTTTGCATTTTGGCAAAAATAGGCCTATCTTGAAAAATCTGATTTTTGGGTAAAAGTAAGGCTATACTTTTGGCATTTTGGCAAAAATAGGCCTATTTTTAGAAACCTGATTTTTGGGCAAAAAGTAAGGCTATACCCTGTGCATTTTGGCAAAAATAGGCCTATTTTGAAAAACCTGATTTTTGGGCAAAAACTAAGGCTATACCCTTTAAATTTTGGCAAAAAAGGCCTAGTTTGAAAAATCTGATTTTTGGGCAAAAAGTAAGGCTATACCCTTTGCATTTTAACAAAAATAGGCCCATTTTGAAAAATCTCATTTTTGGGCAAAAAGTAAGGCTATACCCTTTCCATTTTTTGGAAGAATAGGCCTATTTTTAGAAACCTGAATTTTGGACAAAAAGTAAGACTATACCCTTTTGATTTTGGCAAAAATAGGCCTATTTTGAAAAATCTGATTTTTGGGCAAAAGTAAGGCTATACCCTTTGCATTTTGGCATCAATAGGCCTATTTTAAAAATCCCAACTTTTGGGCAAACAGTAAGGCTATACCCTTTGCAATTTGGCAAAAATAGGCCTATTTTTAGAAACCTGATTTTTGGGCAAAAAGTAAGGCTATACCTTTGCATTTTGGCAAAAATAGGCCTATTTTTAGAAACCTGATTTTTGGGCAAAAAGTAAGGCTATACCCTTTGCATTTTGGCAAAAATAGGCCTATTTTGAAAAATCTGATTTTTGGGCAAAAAGTAAGGCTATACCCTTTGCATTTGATCAAAAATAGGCCTATTTCTAGAATGCTGATTTTGCGCAAAAAGTAAGGCTATACCATTTGCATTTTGGGAAAAACAGGCCTATTTTTAGAAACCTGATTTTTGGGCAAAAAGAAAGGCTATACCCTTTTGATTTTGGCAAAAATAGGCCTATTTTGAAAAATCTGATTTTTGGGCAAAAAGTCAGGCTATAGCCTGTGCAATTTTGCAAAAATAGGCCTATTTTTAGAAGCCTGATTTTTAGGCAAAAAGTAAGGCTATACCCTTTGCATTCTGGCAAAAACAGGCCTATTTTGAAAAACCTGATTTTTGGGCAGAAAGTAATGCTATACTCTTTTGATTTTGGCAAAAATAGGCCTATTTTGAAAAATATGATTTTTGGGCAAAACGTAAGGCTATACCCTTTTGATTTTGGCAAAAATAGGCCTATTTTGAAAAATCTGATTTTTGGGCAAAAAGTCAGGCTATAGCCTTTGCAATTTGGCTAAAATAGGCCTATTTTTAGAAACCTGATTTTTAGGCAAAAAGTAAGGCTATACCCTTTGCATTCTGGCAAAAACAGGCCTATTTTGAAAAACCTGATTTTTGGGCAGAAAGTAATGCTATACCCTTTTGATTTTGGCAAAAATAGGCCTATTTTGAAAAATCTGATTTTTGGGCAAAAAGTAAGGCTATACCCTTTGCATTTTGGCAAAAATAGGCCTATTTTCAAAAATCTGATTTTTGGGTAAAAAGTAAGGCTATACCCTTTGCATTTTATCAAAAATAGGCCTATTTTTAGAATGCTGATTCTGCGCAAAAAGTAAGGCTATACCCTTTGCATTTTAGGAAAAATTGGCCTATTTTTAGAAACCTGATTTTTAGGCAAAAAGTAAGGCTATACCCTTTGCATTCTGGCAAAAACAGGCCTATTTTGAAAAACCTGATTTTTGGGCAGAAAGTAATGCTATACCCTTTTGATTTTGGCAAAAATAGGCCTATTTTGAAAAACCTGATTTTTGGGCAGAAAGTAATGCTATACTCTTTTGATTTTGGCAAAAATAGGCCTATTTTGAAAAATATGATTTTTGGGCCAAAAGTAAGGCTATACCCTTTTGATTTTGGCAAAAATAGGCCTATTTTGAAAAATCTGATTTTTGGGCAGAAAGTCAGGCTATAGCCTTTGCAATTTGGCAAAAATAGGCCTATTTTTAGAAACCTGATTTTTAGGCAAAAAGTAAGGCTATACCCTTTGCATTCTGGCAAAAACAGGCCTATTTTGAAAAACCTGATTTTTGGGCAGAAAGTAATGCTATACCCTTTTGATTTTGGCAAAAATAGGCCTATTTAGAAAAATATGATTTTTGGGCAAAAAGTAAGGCTATACCCTTTGCATTTTGGCAAAAATAGGCCTATTTTGAAAAATCTGATTTTTGGGTAAAATGTAAGGCTATACCCTTTGCATTTGATCAAAAATAGGCCTATTTTTAGAATGCTGATTTTGCGCAAAAAGTAAGGCCATACCCTTTGCATTTTATCAAAAATAGGCCTATTTTTAGAAACCTGATTTTTGGGCAAAAAGTAAGGCTATACCCTTTGCAATTTGGCAAAAATAGGCCTATTTTGAAAAATCTGATTTTTGGGCAAAAAGTCAGGCTATAGCTTTTGCAATTTGGCAAAAATAGGCCTATTTCTAGAAACCTGATTTCTACGCAAAAAGTAAGGCTATACCCTTTGCATTCTGCCAAAAATAGGACTATTTTGAAAAATCTGATTTTTGGGCAAAAAGTAAGGCTATATCCTTTGCATTTTGGCAAAAATAGGCCTATTTTTAGAAACCTGATTTTTGGGCCAAAAGTAAGGCTATACCCTTTCGATTTTGGGAAAAACAGGCCTATTTTTAGAAACCTAATTTTTGGGCAAAAAGTAAGGCTATACCCTTTTGATTTTGGCAAAAATATTCCTATTTTGAAAAATCCGATTTTTGTGCAAAAAGTAAAGCTATACCCTTTTGATTTTGGCAAAAATAGGCCTATTTAGAAAAATATGATTTTTGGGCAAAAAGTAAGGCTATACCCTTTGCATTTCGGCAAAAATAGGCCTATTTTGAAAAATCTGATTTTTGGGCAAAACGTAAGGCTATACCCTTTGCATTTTATCAAAAATAGGCCTATTTTTAGAATGCTGATTTTGCGCAAAAAGTAAGGCCATACCCTTTGCATTTTAGGAAAAATAGGCCTATTTTTAGAAACCTGATTTTTGGGCAAAAAGTAAGGCTATACCCTTTGCAATTTTTTCCAAAAATAGGCCTATTTTGAAAAATCTGATTTTTGGGCAAAAAGTCAGGCTATAGCTTTTGCAATTTGGCAAAAATAGGCCTATTTCTAGAAACCTGATTTCTAGGCAAAAAGTAAGGCTATACCCTTTGCATTTTGGCAAAATTAGGACTATTTTGAAAAATCTGATTTTTGGGCAAAAAGTAAGGCTATATCCTTTGCATTTTGGCAAAAATAGGCCTATTTTTAGAAACCTGATTTTTGGGCAAAAAGTAAGGCTATACCCTTTTGATTTTGGCAAAAATAGGCCTATTTTTAGAAACCTGATTTTTGGGCAAAAAGTAAGGCTATACCCTTTTGATTTTGGAAAAAATAGGCCTATTTTGAAAGATCTGATTTTTGGGCGAAAAGTCAGGCTATAGCCTTTGCACTTTGGCAAAAATAGTGCTATTTTTAGAAACCTGATTTTTGGGCAAAAAGTAAGACTATACCCTTTTGATTTTGGCAAAAATAGGCCTATTTTGAAAAATCAGATTTTTGGGCAAAAAGTAAGGCTATACCCTTTGCATTTTGGCAAAAATAGTCCTATTTTTAGAAACCTGATTTTTGGGCAAAAAGTAACGCTATACCTATTGCATTTCGGCAAAAATAGGCCTATTTTGAAAAATCTGATTTTTGGGCAAAAAGTAAGGCTATACCCTTTGCATTTTGGCAAAAATAGGCCTATTTTTAGAAAGCTGATTTTTGGGCAAAAAGTAAGGCTATACCCTTTGCATTTTATCAAAAATAGGCCTATTTTTAGAAAGCTGATTTTTGGGCAAAAAGTAAGGCTATACCCTTTGCATTTTGGCAAAAATAGGACTATTTTGAAAAATCTGATTTTTGGGCAAAAAGTAAGGCTATACCCTTTGCATTTTGGCAAAAATAGGCCTATTTTTAGAAACCTGATTTTTGGGCAAAAAGTAAGGCTATACCCTTTGCATTTTGGCAAAAATAGGCCTATTTTGAAAAATCTGATTTTTGGGCAAAAAGTAAGGCTATACCCTTTGCAATTTGGCAAAAATAGGCTTATTTTTAGAAACCTGATCTTTGGGCAAAAAGTAAGGCTATACCCTTTGCATTTTGGCAAAAATAGGCCTATTTTTAGAAACCTGATTTTTGGGCAAAAAGTAAGGCTATACCCTTTGCATTTTGGCAAAAATAGGCCTATTTTGAAAAATCTGATTTTTGGGCAAAAAGTAAGGCTATACCCTTTGCATTTTGGCAAAAATAGGCCTATTTTTAAAAATCTGATTTTTGGCAAAAAGTAAGGCTATACCCTTTGCATTTTGGCAAAAATAGGCCTATTTTTAGAAACCTGATTTTTGGGCAAAAAGTAAGGCTATACCCTTTGCATTTGGCAAAAATAGGCCTATTTTGAAAAATCTGATTTTTGGGCAAAAAGTAAGGCTATACCCTTTGCATTTTGGCAAAAATAGGCCTATTTTAGAAACCTGATTTTTGGGCAAAAAGTAAGGCTATACCCTTTGCATTCTGGCAAAAATAGGCCTATTTTGAAAAATCTGATTTTTGGGCAAAAAGTAAGGCTATATCCTTTGCATTTTGGCAAAAATAGGCCTATTTTTAGAAACCTGATTTTTGGGCAAAAAGTAAGGCTATACCCTTTTCATTTTGGCAAAAATAGGCCTATTTTTAGAAACCTGATTTTTGGGCAAAAAGTAAGGCTATACCCTTTGCATTTTGGCAAAAATAGGCCTATTTTGAAAAATCTGATTTTTGGGCAAAAAGTAAGGCTATACCCTTTGCAATTTGGCAAAAATAGGCCTATTTTTAGAAACCTGATTTTTGGGCAAAAAGTAAGGCTATACCCTTTGCATTTGGCAAAAATAGGCCTATTTTGATAAATCTGATTTTTGGGCAAAAAGTAAGGCTATACCCTTTGCATTTTGGCAAAAATAGGCCTATTTTGAAAAATCTGATTTTTGGGCAAAAAGTAAGGCTATACCCTTTGCATTTTGGCAAAAATAGGCCTATTTTGAAAAATCTGATTTTTGGGCAAAAAGTAAGGCTATACCCTTTGCATTTTGGCAAAAATAGGCCTATTTTGAAAAATCTGATTTTTGGGCAAAAAGTAAGGCTATACCCTTTGCATTTTGGCAAAAAAGGCCTATTTTTGAAATCCTGATTTTTGGGCAAAAAGTAAGGCTATACCTTTGCATTTTGGCAAAAATAGGCCTATTTTGAAAAATGAGATTTTTGGGCAAAAAGAAAGGCTATACCCTTTGCATTTTGTTAAAAATAGGCCTATCTTTAAAATACTGATTTTTGAGCAAAAGTAAGGCTATACCCTTTGCTTTTTGACAAAAATAGGCCTATTTTGAAAAATCTGATTTTTGGGCAACAAGTAAGGCTATACCCTTTGCATTTTGGCAAAAATAGGCCTATTTTGAAAAATCTGATTTTTGGGCAAAAAGTAAGGCTATACCCTTTGCATTTTGGCAAAAATAGGCCTATTTTTAGAAACCTGAATTTTGGACAGAAAGTAAGACTATACCCTTTTGATTTTTGCAAAAATAGGCCTATTATTAGAATGCTGATTTTTGCGCAAAAAGTAAGGCTATACCCTTTGCATTTTGGGAAAAATAGGCCTATTTTTAGAAACCCGATTTTTTGGCAAAAAGTAAGGCTATACCCTTTGCATTTTGGCAAAAATAGGCCTATTTTTAGAAACCTGATTTTTGGGCAAAAAGTAAGGCTATACCCTTTGCATTTTGGCAAAAATAGGCCTATTTTGAAAAATCTGATTTTTGGGCAAAAAGTAAGGCTATACCCTTTGCATTTTGGCAAAAATAGGCCTATTTTGAAAAATCTGATTTTTGGGCAAAAAGTAAGGCTATACCCTTTGCATTTTGGCAAAAATAGGCCTATTTTGAAAAATCTGATTTTTGGGCAAAAAGTAAGGCTATACCCTTTGCATTTTGGCAAAAAAGGCCTATTTTCGAAATCCTGATTTTTGGGCAAAAAGTAAGGCTATCCCCTTTGCATTTTTGCAAAAATAGGCCTATTTTGAAAAATGAGATTTTTGGGCAAAAAGAAAGGCTATACCCTTTGCATTTTGGCAAAAATAGGCCTATCTTTAAAATCCTGATTTTTGAGCAAAAGTAAGGCTATACCCTTTGCTTTTTGACAAAAATAGGCCTATATTGAAAAATCTGATTTTTGGGCAACAAGTAAGGCTATCCCATTTGCTTTTTGGCCAACATCGGCCCGTTTTCAAATTCTTACTTTTGGACAAAGAGTAAGGCTATACCCTTTGCTTGTTGTCAAAAATAGGCACATTTTTAAAAGGCTTATTTTTGACAAAAAGTAAAGTTGACTTCTTTCATTTTTGGCAACAATCGGCGGCCCTTTTTGAAGAAGCTTATTTTTGCCCAAAAAGGAAGGCTATACCCTTTGCTTTTTGTTTGCAAAATTAGGCCTTCTTTAGGTAGTTTGTGAAAATAGTATGGATATACCCATTGTTTTTTGCAGAAATAAGCCCTCGATAAACCCTTTTTGAAAACACTGACTTGGGGCAAAAAGCAAGGCTATACCCTTGGTGGTATAGTAAGGTTATACCCAGTCGTTTTGAAATGTCCAAGATATCCTATGTACATGCACCAGAGCCTTAATTTTTGTACATCATCTTTTTATCAAAGGTGATCTGAAGCGAAAATTGTTATTGATGCAAATCAATAGCATGGTTGAGTGATAAAAACTTCTCTCAAAATTGTTTTGAAACCTTGTTTCATTTTTGAGTTATCCACTAATTTGAAGGATTGGCTGATGACGTCATTTTGTTTGCACAAAATGAAGAAAGTATACAAGGTTGACTAATCTTCGAAAGAAATCTAATCAAAAAACTTCTTGCAATAATCAAAATGCCTTTCTAAACATAATATTAATTCACGAGACAATTTATATTCCATAAATGTAGCTTAGCTGCAAAGTTATTCGCATCTGTAACCATGAAAAATGAGTGTATAGGGCGATTTAAACCAGGCGGGCAATCTAAATATAGCCTATTGTATTCCACTGTATTTGATGATCTCGAGAGATTAGCAAATCAATTTTGTTGGGGAGACGAACTCGAAAAACCTTTGTCTGAACACAAAAGAATCTGGGCCTATCATCGACGACAAAAAAAGTTGTCGAATCTGCGCATATTGAGCCTGCGCAGAGCATTGAGTTGCATTGCTGAGTAATTAGCCAATCAAATCATCGTATTTGTGTCCTGTGCAGGGGAAAAAGAGGAGCTGCGCCTTTCGCGCCTAACTTTTTGCGGGAATCGAGTTTCACGTTTACTTCACCAGCCAACAACCAATTTCTCGGGTATTCGCTGCATTACTCTTCTGAAGCTTCTCTCTTTAGGTTCATACAGTGGATTGATTTGTTGGATGTTGTTTTAATGCACTTGGTAAAGTTCTTTGGGCTAAGATATGCCGAGTTGGTAAACTAGGTTTTGATTCTTTAGCATCGTTTTTGATTTTTGAATATTTGAAGTGTGGGCCTAGGCCTACAGAAAGGTGTGTTTTTATTCGAGGGGAAGAAAGGGTACCGAGAAAATATAATTTTGGGTGTGTATTGTGGAGTGGTATTTTGGGGTGGGTATTTTTGGTGGTTATTTTGGGGTGGTATTTTAGGGTGGGTATTTTGGGATGGGGTATTTTGGGAGGAATTTGAGGTGACAAGGGATGGAAATGGGGAGAAAGATACTTTTGTGATAGCTGATGGGTATTTTGGGGTGGGAAACCTGGGGGGGGGGGGGGGGGGCACTTCACTATAAATTTATACAGGGGTGTGCACCTCCATGATTTCTGTTATGACTCAATCCCATAATTTTGGTCAGATATTGATACCCTATACCAGAATATAGGTCAGATATTGATAACCAATCCCACAATTTTGAAGAAGTAAAAAAGAAAAATTCAACGGTGAAGGGCATTCCATTTCAATACGAAAGAAAAGATTTCCTCTCAGTCATGGTCACAAGCAGAACAAATCTGTTCTGAATCAATGGGGACATTCAACACCCATTACCAGAATTTTTATCATAACAGTCAACCCCAATCCCAGAAAATTCCAAGTGAAAGTATACCCCAATCACAGAAGTTTTCCAGTGAAAATATATCCCAATCCCAGAATGCTCAGGTCAAAAATTACCCAAAACTGGCGCACATCCCCGTCTGACCCAATAGTGAAGTACCCCCCTCCCAGGTGGGGAAAGTGAAGATGAAGTATCTATGTTGTAGAATACTTGATGGGATTAGTGGGTAACTTTGGCCACATCTGAAATACCTGAAAAAGTTGCAACTAATCAAGGGAGCAATATCATGCCATATTTTGAAGACAGTCCACAAAAAAATGTTTGCTTTTTGGCTCAGTGTAGGACCATTCATAGCCCCTCTTTGGAAAGAAATTCAAGGGTTGCAGTAACAAAATTGAAGATTGGGATGGTCTGCAGCTGTTTTGCACTTCAGAGACGTAGGAACCGGGGGGCACTGGGGGCATGTGCCCCCCAAGATTTTGCAATAAACAAAGAAGTGCCCTTTTTATTTTCAGGAAGTGCCCTTTCAGGGTAATGAAAAAGGTGCCCTTGAAGTGTCGTGCCCCTCTAAGTTTGAGATGCTTCCTACGTCCCTGGTGCACTTATATTTCAGAGTTGACAAGGTTAATGATTGCCAAGCTGTCATGCTCATTGGAACAATGGTATAACTTCAATTATAGATTGAGAGCATGCTTGGGTGCACAAAGTATTGTCAAGTTGCACTGACAATCTTAATTAAAGAGCTCTGGGTTTAAGAATGAAATCTTGTACAACATCCTTATCATCAGCTTGCCAAGCTGTCATGCTCATTGGAACAATGGTGTAACTTCAATTATAGATTGAGAGCATGCTTGGGTGCACAAAGTATTGTCAAGTTGCACTGACAACCTTAATTAAAGAGCTCTGGGTTTAAGAATGAAATCTTGTACAACATCCTTATCATCAGCAATGTTTTCAGGAAGTAATTTTGTGCTGTTATTTGAAAAGGGCAAGCTTTGTCACTCCATCCTGCAATTTCTTGACTGCAGATCTCTTGTCAGCCTCATGAAAACATGCAAATCTCCCCACTGCAGTCTTACCTTTATGATGACACTATTTGGAAAAGTTTCTTTTGGAAGATTTCCTTGTGGATAGAGCTCTAACGGAAATGTCATGCAAAGAATCATATCTTACAATATGCAAGCGCAAAACTACTGCAAACACACATTTTGCAATTCTAAAAAATGAAGAAATTGGGTGATAATTTGGTAGAAAATTTCAAGGCAATACATCAGCTACCTGTGTGTGAGAATAGGGAAATTGGGGGGAAATCAATTCATCTTTGATGTTTGCATTAGTTGGTTGTATTTGATGAGTTCTGTTTGGTTCTGCTCTGTTTTGTTTGGAAAAGAAAAAATATTGATAAATCATGGAATATTTACTTTTGCGAGTAATGTTGCACTGTATGCCTTCTATCAAGCACTTAAGGGCCCTTAAGAGACCTTTTAGCTATTCTACAAAAGAGCATGGATCGAACACTATTTGTATACCTTTTATATGCAAGGTTCGATTGAGTGGTGTTAGGGTGTCTATCCCTTTCCTTTAGCGCACATTCAAAAATTCTACATGGTGTACCAAAATATCATTCAAGTCTGATTCTTTTCAGAACAGCTGACAGGTCTATGGTAATCTTCATGTTGAGTAAAGTACTTCTCCACACTTGATTGTGCTATAGATGTTGACTGTAATTGTTGTCAATGAGAAATAAATTTCATTTCTCATATACATACAAGAACTCTCTCTGGTCTTCTTGATTCCGTTTTGGTTTGTGTTTTATTATGTTCTGTTGTGTTTAGTTTGGAAAAGGAAAGTTGTCCACATATCATAGAGACATGGTTTTGCTTTGTATGACTACTATTATGCACTGTATGTACCATACTTAAATGTTCTACATACGTAAATGTTCTACATCCTCTTTGCTATATTTCTTCTCAGTGCTATTGGCAAGACTGGATTGGTCACATGTCGGTATACAACAATATTTATTCTAGTCTTATTGTTACAGTTTATGTTCTGTTTTTCTTGATCTTCCTGTGGCTGGTACGTTAAACTGATATGATATCATGATATCCGTTTGCCAGTCAGTCTGCTTTGTTTCCACTCTACAAGATTTCAACAGCATAGCAGGTACAGTACAAGGAGCAAATTTCAAGTAACAGCTCTGAGTTGAAATCTAAATATAATAAACTGATTGGTGTGTTCTGTTGGCAGTGTTATTGACTCTCCATAATAAGATTAAGAAGGCCAAATAGGGTGCTTTTTTAAGGCCTTTGATCGGGCCTGCTTTTCCATACTTTGTCTTTGTTCTTGACGCTATAGACGCTTTGGCCCAAAAATGTACGACCCAAACGACTTTCCGTTACTTAACAGTTAGCATACTTTATTTTCCCTGACATTTTATAGTTGAAATCTGTATTTCTCTAAGTGAAACTACGCTGGTCTGGAGAAAGACGAAGCTCTACCGGCGTAAGCAACACAACAACAAAAAACATGGCCGTCAACTAAATCCTACTGCGGCTGCGCAAATTCGACAACTTTTGCCGAACCAGGCTTCTTGATCAACACGGTCACAAGATTCAGGTCGACAGATCTCCATCATTTGTCTTTAATGTTCGGTGGGGTCGTTACTGGGGGTGTTTGTAAAGGGTATTTCGTGAAAGTAGACTCTGGTGAAACGTGATCGGCCATATTTTTGCCATATTTTCTTCTCTTGAGACGTGAAAAGCCAATATTTATTGACGTGAAACGTGAAAGCGCTATATTGTTTGACGTGAAACGTGAAATTGAAAATGTTATTTCCGTGATTTGTGATCCTGATTTCCTGACGGCACTTCCTGAAAAAGGCACGGGGGGGGGGAGGTTCTTCCATAGTAAAGGTACCTGGGGATGTGCCACGAGCAAGGGTATACTTCTTCGGACTTCTAGTCTAGCCAAGGGTATATTTTTTTGCAATTTTGGCCAGCAACAGTCTAGCCAAGGGTATCATTTTTGACAATATTGGTCTAGCGAAACGGTCATGACATCATATTTGGCACAAATTTGACAATATTGGTCAAGAAAATGGTCAAAATTGGTCTAGCCAAGGGTACCATTTTCGTAAAATTGGTTCAGACAATGGTCAAATTGGTCTAGCCAAGGGTATCATTATCGTAAAAATTAGTCTAGCCAACTGTACCCTTTTGAAGATGCTCGCGGCAGACACTTACCCAAAATTTGGCCAAGAACCCCCCCCCCCCCCCCCGTGGAAAAAGGGCACTTCCTGAAAATAAAAAGGGCACTTCTTTGTTTATTGCACAATCTTGGGGGCACGTGCCGCCAGTGCCCCCCTCCCCGGTCCCGACGTTTCTGTGGTCAAGAAAGAACGACACTACCCTGGGTACCAGACTCTCTGACATAAAAAACAGAGAGTCTGGTACCCAGGGTAGAAAGACACCAATATTGGATTTTTTGGCTGTTTGCGCTTCAATCCGCCATTAATCCTATGACGTAAAGGACAATCAATTTGAGCCGCTGCCTTTGCCTTTGACCACTAAATTATTGTCCACTCCACGCGGCCTCACTATTCTATTCTTTCCAGCGCAAAGGGTCAGTCCCTCCCATCAGTTTTCATAGTAGGCTCTCGAAGATCGTGGCGTGGGTTTCTAAGGGGTTGGGTTTCTGAAAGGGTGTATCACCCTTTTTTCATTTAATCCATATTCAAAGGTGGTATTTACAATACTAATTAAGAACATACTAATTCAAACGAACTATTTACAAAAAATATACTTTATACAAAAATCAGAAGCATATTTTGTAGGTGCATTACGTCGGTAGAAGCATACGTTTTGGACTTTGAAGTATACTTGTTGCTGATTTTTTCTAAAAGAAAAATGAGTCAAAAATCTACAATCCTGGACAAAATTGTTGAGAAAAATTGACGAGGTCATGGCGTACAAACGCATTGTGACAGCACTTAGAAACGATGCCTCGTTACCGCCCCCCCCCTCCCCCCATTCAATGTTGGGTAATTTTTGGAACAAGGCAGCAAACGTCTTCTCATCACAACCAACATTGAACGGGGGGAAGGGGGGGGGCGCAGTTTTTCTCAACATATTATGTCCAGGATTGTAGGGTATGATGGTATGATATGTTGAGATACTGCACCCCTTCTTGCAGCCACTGTTTTGAGTGGGCGTCGGTGGCTGAGGGGGGGTGTGGCTATTGTTGTGGTTGTGGTTTCGCTTTTGCTTTTCTAAGCATGAGCGAACTTCTTGTTCCCTTGAGGTCATTGGATTGCTCCAGTTGCGTAAATGAAACTTGGCGAAAGATAAACAGCCTGTCTGGTAAAGACAGTTTTTAAAGTCGAAATAAACTCACAAGTCATCTCGCTTCACTGGCAATGAATCTCAAGTCTGATTAGACCAAAAGGGGCAGCGAAAATGTTGTGTATTGGCAATGATACTGCGTCCTGCAAGATGGGCGTATTTGACAATGAAGTCGAAGGTGTCTGCTTAGGCCCAGCTTTGAAAAGCGTCTTTCAAGTCATTTCCTTCTTGTTCTTCATCGCTGGCGTTCTTGGCAACCTGACATTCGTTGCTGTTACAACAAGGAGTTATCAAGAGCTGAGTTCGACGGATTTATTCCTCGTTGGCCTGGCAGGATTTGATTTTATAGCGTCCATATTCCTTCCCTTGGTTTACTTCTTAGAAATTTCACGTGTGTTGTCATTTTCATCAGACAGTGCGTGCCGATTCTCTGAGCTAATGCATGAAGTCTCGATCGTCTTGTCAATCTACGTTCTGCTTTTCACAGTACACAGTTTTTATCGAAGGGTCTTTTATAATCCATCTGAAGAGCATCGAAAATTGAGGTTTTTTGCATTGTTTGGAATTAGCATTTTCCTCGCTGCCCTCCCCGCATTTCCAGTCATAGTGGATATGCACGCACACGATGGATATTGCCACGTAGCACTGGACTCGTACACGAGTTTCGTGCTTTATGATGTCGTTATTTTCATAGGTCAAGTGATCGTCCCAATCTTTATTTTCACGATAATGTTCGTGCAAGTTGGCTTGGAATTGCACACTGAAGAAATCCAGCAAACAGATTTGGAAGCGGATGTCTCCTTGATAGAGCGTGCACGCAATCAACGCAAGCTCACGCTGTTGCTGGTAGTAACCCTTGCATTCTTCGTGGTTTTTCTACCATACATGTTTTCACGTTTATGGTTTCTTTTGGATGGGGGTGAAACACTTGGTAATGATCACCAGTGCTATCTGTATGATATCTTCTATTTGGTTGTATGCATCAAGTGTTTTATCAACCCCCTGGTTTATCTTTTCTGCTATGAAGGTTTCAAAGAAAACATCAAGCGTGTCATTTGCGGATTTAGGATTGGTAGACGCTACAATTTCATGCATGTCAAATACCATTTTCGTCGTGAGCAGCAAGAGGGGATCTTGGAAACAGATAGCCCCATGCAAGAGGGGCACATGTTGAGTGAAATGAATGATTGGCAGCCTACTTGGAATAGATCCCCATCACCCCCAAATCCAGAAGTTAAATTGGATGAAAAAGAGCATGATTACGATGAAGACGATGATACAGGAGAAGACAGTGTTGCAATTTTGCGACCTTGGAAAAATCTGAGATCTACTTCAGCACTATGAACAACGAGGAACAATGCACAGACTGGAATGGAACATCAGGGAGGGGTTCACTGACTTACTTTTAAAAATATATGTACATTTTTATCTTTCGCTGTAATATCAATAGGGGACTGGGGTCTAAATCAAGGGTAGAAGCTTTTGACCTTATCAGCCAAGTTGCTCAGGATATTATATCAGTGAAAGTCTTACGGATTTTCTCCAGAGGAGCTATATCCCTGTTTAAATGCTTTGGATTCAGCGCTCTAGCGATTGCAGGGTCATTGTCCTTCATTTTTCCTCTGTGAATTTGCACATGCCCCAAAGCATTCCATTGATCAGCAAGCCAATCAGACTTAATGTCTCTTTTTGTGATTTACAAAAGGGGGAGTTGGCAGTATCCCAAACAACAAGGTTTTTTCCCCAAGATACTACCATTTGAGGGTATTTTTCAAAAATTTTGCTTTGGCCCGCTTTGACCCTGACTGGACCCCCCTGTCAGGCCACAATGGGAGTACCCCCTGGGGTTTTTTCACACCCACTTAAAGTCAAATGAGCAATTTCTTGATAAAAATCTTTTGATTTCTTTAATATATTCTGTGCCAAGAAACAATGTGCCATGAACGCAAAAGCAGGATAATACTAAGACTTCCCAAGATTATGGTCACATGATTTGAAGTGGGTAATATGAGCCTTGGGTGACTTTTCCCATTTAAATTCCATGTTAGATGTACAACATTTGTGGCAGAATAATTTCGAGTGAACGAAATAGATATTGTAGCCCCATGCCAGAGCTCTCAGGCATAAGTTATACCGATTCCAGCCTGGCACAAAGGATACTGTAATGCATTTCAGGTCCAAGGTGAAAATCTACCAAAAATCACACTCAGATTTTATGCGTAGTTTATGGATGTTCTGAAAGAAGTTGCAATAAGGAGTTCCCAGTTTCGTAAGTTCAAATGGTTCAAATACTTCTGTTCTAAAATCGTTATTGACACCTTGCAGTTAGATTTGACTTCACATGGTGTAGGTGGGCTGCAAAGCAGTTATTTGCAAACTTTGGGTAAAGTTTTAACATTTTGTAGTTGTTGAATATTTTGATAGCAAAAGCAGTTGCACTTAGTACTCAGTTATTTTTGTAGCATTATTATTTTAATACTTTATAAACTCGATGATTACGCTGTGTTTTTAAGTTACTATGGACCGTATTTGTTATTCCAACATGTTTTTAAAGCTGGCATGAGACCAAGGGATCTAGATAGCTAAAAATAGCCAGTGTGGTATCTTGTAATCATTGGGTGTTCAGATGTTTTATTTGGCCTATTCAGAGGCCACTCTTATTTACAGAACAAATTTTCACATTGACATCACAACAATTCTCAAGACTTCTTGATGATGTGCAAAAATTTTTCATATTTTGATAAGAATTCTTGTGAGCTGTACGAAAACTATACATTTTCTTGACCAAGAATCCTTAAGAAATTAAAAACATTCTCAGAGAATTCTAAGGCAGGAGAACCATTTGGGGAATTTATCTCTAATGCACAGATGGTTAGTTGTGATGGCACCCCTGCATATGCAGAAAGATTAGCAGTGTGAACAATTATATATGACTAGAGTGCTGAAGGGCCCAGATACCTCAGATTGTGTACTATTTACATAAATACCTGGTCATTGGTTCAAATCCTGCTTTGCCTGTACGAAAATACAAGGCCATGTAATAGCCATGTACAAGCCTTGTAGTTATGGGCTTGTAACCTTGTTATAGCCTGGAATAGCCTTGCTGTAGCCTTGTAAATGGCTTGAAAAATGCTAATTAGCCTTGTAGAAGCCTTGTGGAAACCTTGTGTTAGACTAGTTGCAGCTTGGAATCTTACTGATAGCCTTGTAATTTTCTTCCAAGGTTAGTACAAACATCATAACAAGGTCATAATCCCATCTACAAGGCAAAAAACTTGGCCTGTACAAGGCCAAGTTTAGCCTTGTATTTTTGTGCAGGTGGTCACTTTAATTGCTCACAATTTTTTCAATATTGCCTTTCATAAACTGTGCCTTTACTAAAAGTTTAGAAACTACCTGGATCAGATATCACTGGATTGATATGATGTAGCCATAGAAAATAGTTGGCCCATTCCCAGTGCTATCATAAGGATGGGCACAGATAGGACTTTTTCAGGGGCAAAGTTTGAGGCCAAAAGCTAAATATATACTGCTATCATTACACTGACAAAAACGTGAATTCTTATTCGCCCCAGGTCTATTAAGTACGTCGTGGAATGGGGAACTGGGAACTATGGAATTCGATCAGTCACATGTGTCCACTGCACAAATGTGTCCACTGCACAAAATAAACTCTGGGCAAGTCTAGACCTAGACTTGCCCCAAGTCTATCTCTTCCGTCCGTCTACCATTCCCTTTACGGTAGTTCCTGGATCCGCCATTTCCTGGATCCGCCATTCCAACATTCCGTCCAGATATCTCTCGAGCTCTCTGGATGGAATGTTGGAATGGCGGATCCAGGATCTACCGTAAAGGGTAGACGGACGGAAGAGATAGACTTGGGCAAGTCTAGTCTAGACCAGGATAGGCCACATTGTAATTTCATGCTTAGGGTGGAACGTGAAAGATTCCAGATCAAGATGGATGGGCCAACAGCATCACTGTACTGTAATCATGTTTAGTTTTTTATCTGTAGAATTAGGATTTACAAAAGTCTGTCTCAAATTAGATGTCAAGCGAAAATACCCGCGAATAAGAACATTTGAAGCGTTTCCCATTAATAATTTTGCTTTGTCGCAAATCGCACCTGACTTCTAATGTGAGCCAGACTTCAATATGTAACTCTTTTTAGTTGAGGATTGTCACTTATTCCTTTATTTATTCAGCTGTATTATCTTTAATTTTATCATTAATCATCTTGTTATATTTTCTTGTACTCTTGTTACACGTATTTTTATAAGAAACTAAGGTCCGGTGCTGGTAGGCAGTTTCTTAAATTTTTGGGCCATTTTGCCACCAAATGTTCCTTACATGTTTCTTATATTTTTAATGCGGGAAGCGTAGAGTTACTTTAGCTTTGTCAAAGAGGGCTCCCAAATTACTTAGTAAGATCTCAAAACAAGTAAATAACATAATTCGCACTCAAAATAATGTCCAAACAGTTACTATAACTGTACAGTGTCAAAACATTTTTGAGTGCGCTGGGAAAATTAAAACCAGAGACGTAGGAACCGGGGGGCACATGCCCCCAAGATTTTGCAATAAACAAAGAACTGCCCTTTATATTTTCAGTGCCCCTTTAGCTTAATGAAAAAAGTGCCCTTGAAGTATCGTGCCCCCCAAGTTTGAGATGCTTCGTATGTCCATGATTAAAACTGCAACTTACAAAAGTTTCTTAGCTTTTTAAATTCAGGTAGGGTTGTTTCTTAACTTTCTTTCCTATGAAAAATACGTGTACCTAAATGGAGCAGCCTAAATGGATGCCTTCGTTGACTTGAAAAATGATGCAATGTGGCACTCTCCTTTCATAAAAAACCAAGGAAAATTGCCCCATTTTTAAAAAGAAATTACCCTTTTCATAACAGTTCTCTTTCATAAATTCTATCATAATTTTAAGGATTGGGACTCGCTAGTCGATGTCCATAGCGCCTATTGGACACACGAGTCCTGAACAAGAGCAGTTTCAAGGTGAAAGAGAGTAGTTTCATATTTCCAGGAAATTACTGAAAAATAGCCTTTTTGAAACGAGAAGACGAAACAGTTGTCGGTCTAATGTGACAAGAAGAGACAAACTTTTGACAAGGCCCTACATAGCATGGGGCAATGAGGGCAGTTGCATTCTGAAAGATCTTAAAGTGCAATGAAAAAAGGTTGAACTTGAAGAAGATTTGGTTACTTTGAGGAAATCTTCCTTCTTTGCCCCCTCAAACTTTGAGCGGTGTACGCACAGTCATGACTTTAGACAGCCTCCGTGCAGACAAAAAACAAACTCGTCTGGACAGGTGAACGAATGCGACGGACAAAATCAGTCGACAAGTACAGTAAATCCCCGCATATAAGAACCTACGAAAATATGAACCTAGAGGCTGTTTTTCCTAAATTATGCACCTTGTAATTAAGAACCTGTTTCAGTTTGATGAAAATATGTTCTTATTGCAGGGGTACCAAAGTTGATTTTGGATTTTTGTTATTAAGTTCATATTTGTCCCAGTTGCCTGTTAAAGTTTGAATCTCCTTCCCTGCTGTTCGTAAGCTTAGAATTGGTTAATAGGTACATAACAACTTTGCCAAAACAACTAACGGCTGATCGTGTTTTGTGAAGATTCTAAAGGGCCTACGCAAGGCATTCTTCAAATAAGAACCTATACCTTGAAATTAGTGTTGTTGGTACCTTTAAAATAACAACCTATTTCAGGCTGGCTGTCAAAAAGTAGGTTCTTATATGCGGGGATTTACTGTATGTCAAAATTTACATAACATCCGTGCACTTTCGATCGAATGCCAGACCAATAACGCTGGAACCAGATGATCCAAATTTGTGCAAAAATCAGTAAGTTTCATATGATATTAATCTTTCAAAGGGTTGAAATTTGCGGGTCACTTGATACACAGGGGCGTAGCCAGTGAAGGTTTGGGGTTATCGCACCCCCCCCCAGCTTCTAGTTCTCGGAAAATCTGTCGGGAAATTTGGCCAATTTGTATCATCTCCAACAATCAACCGAAGGAACGCCCATCTTGCCGGCAAATTTTGGGAACTTCGTTCAGTACTCAGTATATAGTCGGTATATTCTGGATCTACATCCCAAGTAATTTACTTTAGGTCCGCCCCAGTAAATACAATTTTTAGCCATTTGAGAATAGCTACAGTATTCTTTGAATGAGAGTAATCAGTAAACTAAACATCACATTTTTCATATCCAATGTTTCATCTTGGCTATTAAATTTCAGCTACAAACAGACTAATCAATTCTGGGGATATTTCCGGCTAAGATGGTGCATCATCTACATATTTCATTTGTGCAAAAGTTGTGCAGAAATTGTGCTGGACAAAAGTAACATTTAATTATACAGAACAAAACATATTCAGCTCTGCAAAAGAAATTAGCTTCGACCAATATAATATTTTTGCTGTTAGGTTACAGTGGTCTGAGTGCTGAAATTACCGTTGAGATTGGTAGCACAAGCAGCCCCATTAGACATTCGTTGGTATTCTCGATGAGTCAAAAAAAATTGGCAGATTTTGCAATAACAAGTATATGGCTGATATTCAAAATTGAAGTGTTAATCTATCAGTCGAAGCATGGTCGAAGGCTAACTGAGATGTGAATCCTTTAGACCCAGCAATTAGGAAAATGCTGGTAAAGGGTTTGTATGGGGAGGAGAAGTCCATATCTGATTCTGGTCCATGATTTACTTACCATTGAAATCTAAATTCAATACAATTGTTTCTTTCAGAAAAAGAATCTACATCTCAATGGCAAGTAAACCATGGACCAGAATCGAACATTCCCATACAAACCCTTTAACAATACTTCAATGATTTCTTTCGTATCAAAAACCACCCTTATGATTTGGTAGTGAAGAGCCCCCTCCGGAGTTTTATAGTCTCTTGACAGAGATTTGAGAAGGTATATCAACATACCACATTTTTTTAGTCTGTACACGTTAGTTCCAACAGTGCTAGGTGATATGGTGGGCAATTAGGGATATAAAAGAGAGGGAATGAACAGCGATGTATGGCTATAAATTAGGTAGGTTATCATATCAATCACACAGGTTCAAAACTGGTGAGAAGGGCACACTGGATTTTCAAAATAAATGCTCAAATTAAAGCGGGGTTCTCATGAAAATGTTCATCACACTGTCTGTCCGGGGTCTGTCCTGAAAATCGATTCCATTCGTTCGGGTACTACCATAAATAACAATCATTTATGTGAGCAAAAAGGCTCAAGATTATGCCTTGTAAAAAGGAACATCCCTGTCCCGTAAGACTAGGGTCGGTCCTGTATAATAGCGCATTTCATTATTTCATGTATTTTCTGTAAAGTTCACAAACCATCCTCCAGTGTAAACACCAATATACGAATGATGAAATTTCGCAACCTTTATCTCTTCCACACTACACATGTTTTCATGGGTGACAGGTACCTCATTGCGCAATCATTCAGTCTCCCTGGACACCAATTCAACTCAAGCCAGCGCATTTACACTTCAAGCCTGCATGGGCAGCCAGGAAGAAAAGCTCCTTCCAAAAAGGCTTTGAGGGCAACTTGTATGAGCAGTTCTTGTTGGTTATTGCTTGCCTCCGCAACCTGCTCTTCAACTGAGCTTTCGACTTGTGGTTGGAAATGATTTAGCCAAAGACTCTCAGCCCAACTGCAACGAAAAAAAGATGTGATGAGACAGAACCTATGAATTATGGTACATGAGAATTTCCAATTTGATACTTGGACAAAAACGCTAGCCTCACTACACAAGGACCCCCAACTTACGCTCATCTAATTGAAGTGAATTGATGTTGTTGTTGTCGCTCCAGTTATAGTGTCCATCAGTCTATCAATAGCTATAACGTACGAACATATAATCAGTCTACAGAAACGCCCCAAAAGGCACACTCATCACCTATCTGGATTTAAGTTTAAGTTTAAGATTAAGTTTTTGTGATCAATAAAAGCTGTGTTATTACTAAAACAGATTTTCAGGTACTGGAGATCACATCGCTGCAGCAGACATTTTCTTTGGTTTAAGATCACGGTAAAATTAAACACAGATGGATAGAAACAGTTTATCTCCAAAACAGCGATTTTATCTATCAAAAACATTTAAAAATGGAAAGTTTCCAAGAGTACAATAAATATTTGTGAGATCATAGGTTCTAATCCAAATCTTTAAATCGGCGTCAAAAGATTAGAGTTAAATCCTATGACAATGTTTTTAACGAGTGGCTTGAAGGAAACTTTAGCTACATACCTGTACTTCTACTGTTGGATTTTTCAGAAATCTTGAATATTATTCGAAATTATTGCATATTCTATATTTCAATTCATGTGACGTCATCAAATTTCTAACTCTGTTTAAATGAAAGACTTTTGCTTGATAGCATACCGGGTGTCCCACAAAAATGTATAATGGTTTGGTTGACTCCAGCGATGTGAATTTAGCTTTAATCTATGGTTAATCACTCTCAAAATGTTCCTCGATAGTTAACTTGAACATAGATATCTCGTTCGTTGGTATTGGTGCTTTGAGAGCAGAAATATCAATCTTGAAAGCTCAAATTTGCGTCCACTTGCACGAAAATTACTTCACAAATTAATTTGTTTTTCAAATCTTACTGCATTGGAAACAGGCTAACTTAGATATGAAAATCTATTTGGATGAAAGTGGTCTTTTCGTTCCATAAGTACGAGCGAGTTAGCGAAATTGAAAAAAGGAATACACTGTGTTAGGGCTCGAAAGGAAAAACTATTGCCATGTATTTCGTATGTATCATCGAATTATCATTGATAAAGAGGTTTTGCAAAAATGATACTTTTCACCAAAATAGCTATATCACGAATTTACAAATAGATATGGAAAGAAATGACGGATTTAAAAAAACTAAATTTCTATAAATAATTTAATCTTGCTTCTGCACCATAAAACTTCAACAATATCGCTCGTTAAACACCCCATATTTTTCTGACTCACACAGCATAGTTTCTGAGGAAATGTTTTTGCTGTCAAAGAGTGGCTTTAAGCCGCGGTGGCACAGCTTCTACGAAAGCGTAAACATCGCACGTCTGATCCCTGACTTGAGAGTTCACGCCTATTTGACCCTCTCAAGCTCGTAGAAGTGCCATTTCCCTCCTTCTAGAGGTCGAAACTTAAATTAACACTCGAAAGTTGTACTTTAAAAATATAGAAGTTGAAATACCTTCGTAGGCTTTTGAGTTCATCAATGGGTGCTGACAGGAATAACCCAATATCTATGGTGAAATTAAAATAACTTACAAGCTAGTAATAGATTACGGCATGTTGTAAAAACCGGACCCTAAGACCCTGGGACCCCTGAGACCCCTAGGACCTTTAAGTACTACTAGAAATGAAAAGGACCCTTAACACCAGAGTGTCATAATGAGGAAATTGTGTATCATTGACTTCCCCTCTTCCATCCCATGAACTTCCACTCTTTCAAACCAATGCCAGGAATGATGCAGAGAGTTTATACCATGAAGAAGTACTATTTTGAGTATCTCCTATTGTGTTATTTTAAAGACTTTCTGCATGAATAAAGGCATCCTGACGTTGGTTTTAACGGTCGATCGAAAGTTCGTAGGATGAAAGATGGGAAGTTCATACAACATGCAGCCTCTTGTTTGACAGCTTGATGACGTTGATCTATTGTTTGTCTGTGGTGATGTCCCTCCGGTGTTAAGGGTCCTTTTCATTTTAGTACTTAAAGGTCCTAGGGGTCTCAGGGGTCCTAGGGTCTTAGGGTCCGGTTTTTACAACATGCCATAGATGACATGGTTTGGATATCTTTAATTTACCAATACAATGTATTAATATTTGTTGAAATGTGCAATGAACATAGTCTCAAATTAGATGTCGCGTGAAAATACCAGCGAGAAACAACAACTGAAGTGTTTTGCATGAGTAATTTTGCGTTTTTCGCAAATCTCACGTGACACCTGATTCAAAACAGACTTTAAATGTGGACCGATTCCAATGAGCCACCAATCATTTTGTAGCAGAAAGGCTAGATTAGATGCATTGCAGACATTTATGTCACTAAAACCAGCCCTACCGTTGTAGAGACTTGCACAATTTCATTTCAAAGCTGTTTCAGAAGTTGAAGGAGAAAAACAAGAAACGCGATCAAATCTAGTTCTACTCTCCATCCCAGAATGACGAAAATGTCATCAATCAGCTTATCAGGAACTTAGATAAGCAATACACATAATCTAACTGGCAAAAGATACTTATTTGTCAGTTGGTTTTCCTCCTTTAGGGGGACCGTAACGCTCACGAGGTGTGGTCACATTGAGAGGAAGACTGCTTCAATAATCTTAGCTTCTCACTGTACAGGGTGTCCCAAAAAAATTGTGCCCCGTTTGTCTGAAGATTGCGACAAAACGGCAAAAGATTCTCGCCAAACTTTTGCATGATGGTACTCTTCAGAAGTTCAATTAACGTTTGCTACCATCCCCATGAAAATCCGTTCAAAAACGATGGAGCTATGACCTTCAGGAGACCAAATTTGCCCGATCACTGAAACCAGCGGTCGGCCATTTTGTCTTACTATTTTGCAGCGATAAATAGCTTCATGGATTGAAAATGAAACAGCAGCCTCCAATGTCATAGCTCTCGTGAAAATTCCGATCATCCTCGGAGAGTTCCACTATTTCTGACCTCACAGAAATCATTTCTTACCTCACGTGAAGATACTTATCAGTGCAAAATAGTAAGACAAAATGGCCGACGGCTGGTTTCAGTCATCAGGCAAATTTGGTCTTCTGAAGGTCATACCTCCATCATTTTCAACGGATTTTTACGGGGATGGTTGCAAACTTTAATTGAATATCTGAAGAGCAACATCATGCAAAAGTTTGGCGAGAATCTTTTGTCGTTTTGTCGCAATATTCAGGCAAACGGGACACAATTTTTGGGACACCCTGTACACTGTTCTCACTACCTTCCAGTGCTATGTATAGAGATATATCAAAATCCTTAATTGGTGACTAGCAGAACAGTAGTAAAGTATCATCAACAACTACAATGGAAAACAATGGACAAGTGCATGAACCAATATTCATTGTAGAGATTACCCTTTAAAAAGCCTTATTCTTTGTTACCTACAGTGCTCTAGGCCCAGCATTCAGTTGGTTATATAATTGTTGGCAATAGACCTTTTAGCTATTCTGCAAAAGAATGTGAATCGAACGATATTTTGATACATTTTGTGGACTTTTCGAGTGTGCATAATAGCCATAGGACCTCTAACGCCACTCAATCGAACCTCTGGCATAAACATGTACAAAAATATCGCTCGATCCAGGCTCTATTTTAGGATAGCTGAAAGGTATATTGCCAAAAATTGTAGAACCAACTGAATGGTGGGCCTAGAACACTGTATTCAACAAAGAACGAAGCTTTTTAAAGGGTGATCTCTGTAATAAATATTGGTTTATGCACATGACTATTGTTTTCTGCACACATTTTGATGGATAGGGGGTATAGAAAACCCACGATAGCCCTGCCGGCCATTCTATAAAAGAGCATATATCAAGTGATATTTTCATACATTTCGATACGAAAGGGTCCTATTGAGTGGCGTTAGAACTTCTACTACTATTGTGCACATTCGAAAATTCTACAAAGTGCATAAAAGTATCGTTCGTAGCTTGAAATCAGAGGCCTGTTCACAGGCTGTATCGTTCGATTTCGATTTTCGATTCAGATTCTTTTTAAGAATAGCTAAAAGGCCTTCCATCGATCTATCTGTAATCTTACAACATATTAATGTTTCGTTTGTTTCTCGGTGACATTCAAGAATCCCTGTTCCAAGTAACACTTTCGTTTTGAACAAAATGTGGAAAATCTGTGTGGTATGGCCTACCAAAAAACTGCAAAATCATCGTTTCAAGTGGTTTCGAGAGAGGTGTGTTTACAGTGACGTAACCCCAGCCCCTACAAGCTGTGAAAGGTGTAATATTATCTAAAAATGGAAACCTGGCATGTCTAATTTGATGTCCAACTTCTCTAAATCGACTCTTGTTCTCTTGTACACATCACTTATCCACGAAATCCAATTATCCAGTTCTCTGTAAATGTAAGAATAAACCACTCAGATGGCCATATAAATTAGAGTTCGCTGAAAGATGAAAGTTCTGGCGTCTTGACTAAAATCTAACGGTTAATCTTCCATGACCCATTTGAGAAAGATCAATTATCACTCCCAACAAAACTAAAAGGACGTGCTCTTGCACAATGCGTTTCATGTGATCAGTTTCATTTCACATGAACGTTAGCCAATCAGATGCGCCATCCAGAACCATGAGTCAGCAAATTCCGACAGATAGGGTATACCTTGCTGACTTTAATGCTGATTCAATTCCTCTAAGGTCTTTTCCCTTTAGCAACAAAATAAACACCATCCCAACAATTAATTTGAACTTTGATACAAAAACACAAAATAAAATTTTCATGATGAGTAACGTAATCAATTGTTGGTGATTTTTGACAAAGTTTTACTTTTCATTGGGTTGCCCGGTAGCTGTAGCTTGCTTACCTTAAGCTCAAATTGGTTTCACTGGATTTTGTTGCTTTTTGCCGCAGCCATCTTTGAAGAAGGTATGGCATGGTTGAAGGCAGGTCGATGATTTTAAAGTATCGATGCATTCCTTGACTGATGTGATTCAAGCTACAAGAGAAATAATTTGACTGATTACATCCGATCCAGGTCACAGCCGTTGATTCGTCCACATAATATGAAATCGAGGGTAATAAATAATCCCCAACCTACAGTGCAGGACATGCGTATATCAACGCTGTTTTCCTGCCTGAGAATTCTCAAGAAAACTCTTAAGGGTAATGCGTCCATGTAAGTACAGCGGCTTTGCAGGAGGCATGCTAATTTCACGTGATATTCCACGTGGTCACTTTGGTACAGCAGCTCACTACATGGCAAGGAGTGATCTAAGCAGACTGATGACTTACTTGCCGTTACGCTTTCGGAGCTGAAATTTTAGCTTGCATGTGATCAGTTAAATTCTGCCAATCACTGCGCGCTCTTCGAGGCTCTTCGTCAGCATTGTGTCAGCACATTTTAACAAGAGTGTTTACGCGGCTGTACTTATATGGAGACAGGGCCTTTAACAAAACCTTGAGAACATTTGTAATTTCAAAACAAACGAAATAAAACAAATAAAACAATTTCTAGAGATGCCTCAATACGGTATAAGAAGCACGAAAAAATAAAGCCGGGAGTCATCAAAATAAATTACAGATGATTCTTAAATAATAACTTTTCAAAATTTTTCCAATTCTTATGCAGTCTGAGACTTCGGTTTCTTCGTAAGAGTTTCTTATAAAAAATCCGTGTATCAGGCCGATCAAAGTTTCTCATGACAGAAAGATATTTCAGCTTAAAATAACTGTGAAGCGTGTGGCGATGTATTAATAGCAAAAATAACTGATGATATCAATCTAAAAATACTTCTAACGCCATAGAAAGGTAACATTAGTAGCAGTAGTATTATTAGTCGTATTAGTAATAAAAATAAACCACCATCAAGATAACAGAAAACAAAATATAAGAAACTAAACTGTTAAAAACAAACGTTTCGACCATAAAATCTTCATCAGTGTTTACAACGACAGGACAGCCTATTATTAGTGGTATTAGCATTAGAATTAGTATTAGAAAGTACCATTGGTAGTAGTATTATTAGTATTATTATTTCAGCTTACCTTGACCTTGTAGCATAAGCAAGCACTATGACGTTACTTTGTAAATAATGCAACTGACTATTAATTCCGCATCCATTTGCAAGGTAGAATGATTCCTCCATTCCGCGTTTTCCAAGCCATGAAAAGATGTCTGATGAGAACCTCCGACTTATTACAAAGTCCACATCAATTAGGACTATAGTCGAAATTTTAGGTTTCTCTCTCTGACCAATAACCATTGCACCTATGACCAAAGACAAGATAAAACATCTTTGGAAAACGGTGGACGAGTGGATTAAAAAAAATTTCAATAATAAATGTAGGGCTATCGTCCAGACTTGGGAGATTTTCAAAGGATTCATTCCTAGATCTTGTGTTTGAAACTGTTGATGTTCTTTGTAGCTTTTAGGTCTGAGGAAAGACCGTTCAATATTTTAGGTCCTAGATATGAGAGACTATTTTGCCCTGTGTTACTCTTTCGCAAAGGTTGATTCAACTGACGAATTAACGCTATAATGGTCGGGCTATCGGACACGTCCTATTTTTGCCCCCCCCCTACCTAACTCTTGACTGGTAATAGATAGAGCAACCAAATTTGGTGTGCTAGTAGCTCCAGGCATTTACTTATTAAAATTTAAAGATTAACTCAAAATCTTTCTTTGTGTGGTCAAGAAAAGTGGCAAAATTGGCCAAAATCAGAAAAAGTGTGATAAAATCAAATTTCGAGCACAATTTCCATCCAAACATGACCATTATAATGAAATACATCAAATGACACTGGTCTGCAAAAGAAATTTGCAAAATACTGCAATTGTGCTACTTTTCTCGTTCGCGAAATTCCGATTTTGACAGGGCCAGTCCCGAAAAAGTTTCTCCCCCCCCCCCCTCCAATGTCAAATATTTCAATGAAACTTTACTTGTAGTAGCACAATAGGTAGCTACAAAAAGTCAGAAAGTTTCATTGCCATAGACTTTCTCATTTCAGAGTTATCAGAAAAAATGTACTAGGGAAATTTCCCCCCCCCCCCGATCACAAATGGGTTAAACAACTCACCATTGTCAACAAGAACTCTGGTTAATTCCTGTGGACTACAGATTTCGTTCTCCTCGACGCTTGCAACGAAATTTGTTTTCCCTTTTGTTATGTCGATAATCTATAAAAATAAGTTTACAGTAAGTTTTCTTCTCTCATTTGTGTCAGTGATGACGAGGGGATATCTTGTGGAAATAGAAGCAAAATTAAAAGAACGAAAAATTAAAAGACGTTACAGATTTACAGTACAGGCCTTGCGCACATTAAAGGCACACTGTCGTGGCGCTGATTGGGTGAATAAGACAATAAAAAAGAATAGAATTAGGTAAGCTTCAGTAACTACGCTGTACACTGAAATTACGAGTGGCACAACGACAGATCGAAAAAGTAGACACAATCATTATTACCGAATTTGAAAGTACAGCTGATTTACCTTTAACCAGTTTGAGAAGCAGGAAATGAAATGCTTTGCTTCCAACTCGTCATCGGTCAGGAACAAAATGTTTCTATACTTTTTTATCTGCAGAAAGACAAGAAATGTCAATACAGAATTGTCATGTGAAAGCAATTTGAACAACAAATTGATTTCTCATCTTCATGTATCTGATTTATCTGTCTGCATATGTCAAGGACAGGTTTTGTATCAGAAAAACAAGGACAGATTTTGTAACACAATAGCATGAGTTGTCTTTGTTGACACCTGAATTCAAAGCGATTAGCCAATGCAGACAAAGGAAATTCCCTCAACCAGTAATTCGAAATAAACAGAGCCGCAAAAGTTTCTCTGAAACACAAGTAGCTACCGCGCTCGTTGTGCATTCCAGAAATTACTTGTAAGAGCAAACACGAGCATATGCCTGATAAATAAAACACGAGAAACAACGCCCTAGGAAAACGACTCAACATTCAGAATTTTTATCACTGAGAACAGTTTGTATCTAGGGAACAACAGCTCTACTAGGAAACAGAAGATGACCATCTCTGTACTAAGCATACTATGCAGTGGTTAACACAAGACCTTTTCTCTTCAGATAACAAAAATCGATTAAAGAATACCCCTGAACTAATACCGGGGAAAATCTTCACTGAGTATTTTGCAAAGACCTTTCAGCTATCCTAAAAAAGCGTTTGAATCCAATGAATCTAATACATTTTGTAGCATTTTCGAATATGAACAACAGTGATAGAAGCTCTAACGCCACTCAATCGAAAATTGCGTATAAAAATGCATAAAAATATCGCTGGATCCAGACTTCTTTGTAGAATAGCTAAAAGCTCTATTCGGTGATTAAACACTTTGCAATATATCATGATGATTGCATCGGACCATGCTTTTATATACGCTTCTTCAAAAACGGGAAATCCTGGGACATTTCAAAGAAGGGATCGTCTGTTACGATGGTGACGTGGCATCGAGGTCATAGAGCTTATTTGAACCTAGACTCATGACCTGGAGTCCCTTGTTTTCCTGTGCTCTTTGACTGCAAGATGGCGCTTCGGTCAACAGACTGTTGAGCAAAGTTTACCACAGTGATACAAGGGACTCATCATGAATCAGTCGAATTTGAACCTTGGCGAGAGGCCAGATAGAAATTGATTTATAAACACTTACTAATCTGCAGTATTCCTGTAATGAGCCAATAGGGACAGCTGTCGAAAAGGCCACTGAATCAAAACTTGTTGCAGTCTCATCTAAACAGAAAATGAAAATGAATGTAAAAGGCAATGTAGTTTTAGAACAAGATGAAATAGGGTAAAATTGCGCGGTCCGCCTTTAAGAAACACACTTTTGACATCAGCTTATTGTCCTCTCTTTATTAAAATATTGTTCTCTAATTGTTCTAGCAAAACTTGAGGGTCTCGGTTTCTTTGAAAGTGATTTCGTAGAATGCACAAACAATGTTCTTTTATGCGTGTTGCACAGAGTTTTATTAAAAATAAACAGATATAGTATAAATAATTGTATATAATAATTGATTTAAAAAAAGGTGAGATTTTACTGTAACTGTAGAAGGTTCATGAATGTCCTTGAAAATATTTCAATGAATCAAAAACAGTTCACCCTCAAGAACTAGTATTTCTTTCACGATTTTAAAGATTCTACCTGTCCCTACTAATCTGATTAGATATTAGGCCTTAATTGGCGCCTGCCTCGCATCAAAGCCAGATTCTGAAATGCAGATATACTGCCCTTCGAAAAAGTGCTGGAAAAAGCGAAACATGAATCTAGCAGGGAATGAATTTCATTTTGTATGCGATTGATATAAAAACCAGGTCACCCCAAAAAACGTCACGTGCTGGATCATAAGCAGCTTTCTGAAATCGGGAGCTATTGAAAGATGCTTTCTTTCACCGTTTATTTAAAAGCTTTGACTATTGACTATCCTTTGATATGCTGTATGGTTACTTTAAGCCATGATTTCCATCCGAAAAACCAGATGTAAAGAAAATTTCGAATCCTACGTTTCTCATTCAGAGTGAAATAATCGCTATCCTTTTCCAGTCAACATTGTGTGAAAACTCGACGTAGAGATGCATTTGGAGTATTCCGAGGAGATCTATTGTTTGCAAAATGATTGGTCTTTGCTATGCGCATACTACTAACCGATTTTGTGTTGTGCAGGAAAATATAAAGCCCGAGGTCTTAAAAGTACAGAGAGAGCTAAGACAGAGGGCTTTATATTTTCCTGTACAACTACAAAACCGGTTAGTTTGAGTTTTATTACCTCATAGCTTGTAATTTTGACTCATATCGTTTAGTCAAACGCATTTGTAACTGTGATAAGAAACTTCAAGATAAGTTTTTCTCCACCAGTTACTTTTCCTCGCCATCACCTGGATCTGACGTCTAATATGCAGCAGACTTAGGTATCAATCGTTCTTATTATCCGTATGTGTTGTTTTAGTAGTGTTCTTTAAGATTAAGTAGTTTTTCTTTCTCTTATCTATGTTAATTCCCTTGGGGTAGACACAGCCTTTTGCTCCCCGGGGGTATTTGTCCCAGTAGTATTGTAAAGTAATTCTTGTAAGTAGTGTAGACCGTATTTGTAACTGTTATGTAACTGTTATGTCGCTTAAGTTTATTTTAAATCGCATAGGCCTAAATCAGTTGCTGTGGTGACAAAAACGCGTCCTTGTATCGTATCATACAAGGCTATGGGAAAACCGCAGGAAATCTGCGATTAGCCAATGGGATTGGCGGGATTCTTGTATTGCCTCATTTTTGAAACGTCATTCAGGTAATAATCTTTATTCTTATTTCGTTCTCCTGAGCAAATTTGGAATTCTGCTTTTTCACATCTTCCAAAATGGAATAGAAATCGACGAGGAACTCCGAGAAATGAATGAATGAACATATTTTTGAAATTGGTTTTTCAGAGAGTAGCTACAGCTTCAAGTGACCAAGCAACATCTCAAAAGATAGCTGAGCTTTTCAGCTGAATGCCGGTATCTGTCTTGTTTTCATAACACTTACTTTCTGGAAGTTAGGCATGATCTTGACTTGCTACAAGTCTCAGTTTTAAACTCAGAAAACTAAGTAATCGAGGAGTCCCAGAGAGCGTGGTAATGAAGTGCTCGTGGTAATAAAGTGCTCGTGGTAATGAAGGGCTCGCATTGCGTGCTCATTGCGCCTTCGGTGTGGAATGAGCTACACACTATGACAATACGAATAGAAAGCAAACGAAGACTTGTAGCACGTCAAGGCATGATCTAGCTTTGTGAAGTGTTCTTTCGGTCACCCAATAAATTTGGTGAATAAGAAATTCTCAGCTCTTCCTCTTTTTCACACGTTACCTCCCAGCCGGACTTTCAAGAGCATCTTTTCTCCGTCTTCGTTTCCAGAAGCTTCACTCCACGGCGTGATTCCAGAAGGAAAACCAGTGGCCGTCCAGGCAATGGTTCCAAGTTCAAATCGTAGGATGCTGTTCCGTGATAAACCTGCGATTAAATGTAGCATTAATTAAAATAACGAAATGTAACGTTAGCACACTAAAACATGGTTAACTAAATTGAGCATAACATAAACTGACGTAACAAACATAACAAACGTAAATTAACTTAACGCAACGTAACATAACTTAATGAAACATAACACACATAAAATACCATAACAAAGCAGGATAGCATAACATATCATAACGTAACGCAATGTAACTTAACGTCTTCATGAATTTTCATATTAAATCATTTAAAAAGAATGACCTGAGAAAAATAGCGCTTGTCTATAAATAGAACAAAGAAACTCCTAATCCCTCTACTGTTTTCTTTACCATTGAATTCATTCGCCACGAGCTGGATGATCAAATACAATAGGCTATTTATAAATCTTTGAGATCTCATCTTTTAACTCGGGTTATTCACTTTAAGCACAAAGTCCCTGCATCATTAAATGATACAAGTTAGAATTTACAATCTATAATACAGTTTGATACATACACAAACAGAAACTTCATAACTGTTGGGGCCTATTTGCTGCTGGTGGTTTTCAAGAGAAGTTATGCGCTTATAACGAAAGAAGAAGGGTAGATCTAAAGCTCTGTCATAAAATAAAATAACATAACATGAAATAACATAACATCACATTACATAACAAACACAACATAACATTAGATTACATTACATTACAAAACAAACGCAACATAACATAATATAACATAACATAGCATGATGAAACATACAATAATGTAACATAAATTAACGTAACATGAAATAACATAGCATGGCACAACACGATGTAACATGAAATGATGTAACATAACATAACATAACATAACATAACATAACATGACATGACATAACATGACATGACATAACATAACATAACATAACATAACATAACATAACATAACACATAACATAACATAACATAACATAACATAACATAACATAACATAACATAACATAACATAACATAACATAACATAACATAACATAACATAACATAACATAACATAACATAACATAATATAACATAACATAACATAACATAACATAACATAACATAACATAACATAACATAGCATAGCATAACATAACATAACATAACATAACATAACATAACATAACATAACATAACATAACATAACATAACATAACATATCATAACATAACATAACATAACATAACATAACATAACATAACATAACATAACATAACATAACTTGACGTAACGAAATGTAATAATGTATCGTAATGCAACATTGCACTGCCTAACGGAGGGATATGTAACCGTAATGGAACATTGCATTGCCTAACGGAGGATTATGCAATGTAACGTAATGCAACAACGTAACAACTAACCTGGACCGTTAACATCTAAATCTTTTGACATTCTTGCTGGAGCTTTCTCGAGGAACATTTTCTTTGCATTCTCTGTTATCGTTGGCCAATCACTATCAGGAAATAGTGTCATTTCACCAAGGATGTCATTTACGCTGTTCGACTGTATCAGACCATCATCTGTAAATATAATGTCTTTGTTAGCTAGTGGTCAAAAACCTGAAAATGGCCGGTCAGTGTCTTTCAAAGTCAGAACAAGTTTAGACTTTTGAATGCCTGGACTTTTCAACTAATTTCTTTTTCATCACTTAAAGCACAGAAACATGCAAAAAGTTCATCACATTTCAATTATTGCCCACTGATTTGGCTATTTTGTAGCAAAGCTGCCAACAGCAACATCAATCGACTACATAAACGTGCTTTAAGGGTTTTATACCAGGATTTTGAATGCTCTTTTGAAGAACTTCTATTGAGGCATGATGATGTTACAATACATGTAAAGAACCTACAGAAACTGCTCTTAGAAGTTTACAAAACGCTCCACCACTTAAATCCGTCATACCTCTGGGAGAATTCCCAAACAAAATCTATAACTTACAACTTACGAAAACAAGTTTTATGTGAACTTCCTCAGAGGTCTCACACAGTAAAATATGGGATAAACTTCCCAAGATTTAGGGGAGCTATGCTGTGGAATACCCTAAACGATGATGCAAAGAATGCAGCGTCTGTTGCAGCTTTCAAAAAGGAAATTAAAACTTGGGATGGAACCAGTTGCCTTTGTACAATTTATAAATAGACACTGAATTCCTTTGATTGTAAATTAGCATTGCATTAATTTAGGTTTATTGTAAATAGTTGGTGTAAATTAGCTTTATTCTTTTAAAATTATGTAAATACCAACTTTAAATAAATATATGAATGAATATATGAATGAATGAATGAATGAATGAACAACTATTGTACCACTCATTATAGGAAAGGACAAGTAGTTAGGGAGTTCCCACAATTAGTGACACTTACAATTAACTAAGGAATTAAACGCAAAAGAAACATTACAATTGAAAGGAAAGTAAAACGAAAAGCCCGATCGCTGAGCAGAACTGAAGCTGCTTGATAGAACGGCTCACCGGAAGCCGGTCCGACATGGATCCCTTGAACTATAGAGAGAGAATTGGTCCTATATGTATATACAGTTGCCAAATAACAACGTCTAGTTGGATAGACATGGTTGTCCAGCAAGACCAACTACCCAATTGATACATTTTGTAATTAAGAAATCCCATTCCAGGTCGGACGGACGATCGATCAACCATTCTACAAAGAGCCTCAACTATATAAAACGTTCGGATTTCTCAATATGTTTGATGGTTGCTTCTATTATCATTCTATTATCTTTATCTATCACTGGAAGGGAAGGGCGTCCATACAACATTAGATGACATAGTTCTTTGGGATCAATATTCATTGCATCTTTATTTAATATTTGTCAAATCGATCATTTTGCTCCCAAATTACAAGCAATGTCATGAAGATAATTCCTATCGCCTTTTCATCCCGTGTCCTTTATCAAATTTGCTACAAAAACTTTTATAAAATTTCTAATAACCCGAGAACGGTGCAATCAATTTTGACAAACTAAATTGTTGTGTCTGAGTTGATACATTAGCTACATAAATCATCAATTTATAATAGTGCAGTGAATAGTTTGAAACATGCAGGCAGACTTTCAAACGACTGAAATTTTTCCAAATTACCCACGTGACAGAGCCTTACAAATACCGGGTGTCCCAAAATGGTATACAGATTTGGTTTACTCCAGCGATGTTAATTTAGCTTTAATCAATGGCTAATCACTCTCAGAATGTTCCTCAATAGTTAACTTGAATATAGATACCTCGTTTGTAGGCATTGGTGCTTTGAGAGCAGAAATATCAAACTTAAAAGCTCAACTTTACGTCAACCTGCAAACCAGAGCTTTGGCCTTTTGGCCTAAGCAAGTTCCTGAAGCACATCGAACTTGACAACTGAAATTAATAAAAATTAAGAACTGCCCAATGGGTGACTGGGGGGTGACTTTTGGAAAATAGAACAACACAATATCTAATATTTTTTTCATACGTTATCAAGGCTATAATTGATTTGTACGCTGTGCCTTAAGAATTTGCTGAGGCCAAAAGGCTAAAGCTCTGGCTTGCAGGGAGAGGACAATTTGAGCTTTCAATATTAACATGTCTGCTCTCAAAGCACCAATACCAACAAACGAGGTGCCAATGTTCAAGTTAACTATCGAGGAACATTTTTGGAATGATTAGACATTGATTGAAGCTTAATTTACATCGCTGGAGTCAACCAAAGCCGTATACATGGGTATTGGGACACCCGGTACTCTGAGGGCTTCGAAAACAAAACAAAACCTACGACATGCATATTCAAAGAGAAACCCTTACCATTTGTGTATTCCCAACCATATCCGGTTGCAACGACCACCAGCAAAGAAAGTCGACCTGAAAGCAAAAAGGGAAGATCGGCATTTAAACAGTGCTTGCTACCTTCAATTTGCATGAAAATATCGGTCTTGCGAGCCATGCTATTAGCTTGCAACAACGAGTGACTAATTACTTGTCAGTGTTTTAGTTCTGCATAACCAAAGCTTTGAATAGACTTTCACTCATTTTGGTGAATCCTAAAAATACTATAATAATTTGGTGAAGTACTAAAAAGTATCCAAATAAATAAGGACCAGACGACCTCCTGACAAAGCAAAACTTTCCGATCTTTGTGCAGATAACACAAAGAAGACCAAAATACAGTGTAATGCATTTATTCAGAAACTTGGAAAACTTAAGATCTCTAAATTTCTTGAACAAGGAACAGTAACCCTGATTTTGCTGAAAGTCCTCGCCAATTATGAGTGCGTCTTTTGGACCAAAAAAACTCCTGCATATTGCCGCTTCGCTTCGTTTTTTTCAGAAGCAGCAAAGTATAAGATCGAAAAGAACGATTTGCATCGCGACACAAGACATCAAACAAGCCAGCCTCTCTTCCAATTCACATGGCCAGGCAAAGGCAACAATTTCTGCGTGCTGTAGTAACTATAGACTCGCTCCAAGTATCGTTCGTTATCTTATTTGGACCTACTCCGTTCCGCTCGCTTTGCTCGCTCCACTTTCGCAGCTTACTTGCCGGCTGAGTTGGGCTGAAAAAGTTAACGAACGAGACTTGAGGCAAGTCTATAGTAACTATTGATCTGTTTGATCTGTTGAGCAAAAGGCATCGTAAATCGTCAAAATGACAAACAACAAACGACAAAACGATCATGTGTTGCGAGGCAAGATAATCATTCATTTTTTTTTCATTTTTATCTATTTAGGCACAGTAGCTCCGTCAGTCCATAAGAACTGCTTTTCAGGGGGCCGTGGCAAAACATTTACTAATTTAAAAGATCACTATATAATAATTAACAAAACAAGAATTCTCGTTATGGCTAGTTTTTGATTCTTCTCTTAAAGGTGGAAAGAGAGGGTGCCTGTTTAGCATCAGGTTCGAGTTGATTCCAAAGCTTAGGTCCACGAAAAGATATAGCCCATTGCCCATTGTTAGTTTTTCGTAATGGTAACGAGAGATCAGTATCCAGTATCGGTGCTTCTCAGTTTTCTGACATTTCGAGTAGAATTTTTTTCGAACAAATCTGCTCCGGGACCAGACCATTTAGCAATTTGTACATTGTGGTAGCCGTTTCGCTTCTAATAATATCATTTACAGTAGGCCAATTTAAACTGCGAATTAATGCTATAGCAGGCGTATCAAATCTACTTTTAGTTACAATTCTAGCTGCTCGATTTTGCAGCTTCTGCAAGGTTTGCAGTTTAGTCACCCACTTGGCAGTGCTGTTAGTCGCTTACTTTGTTAATCAAAAGCGAAGCGAATTCACAGACCAAAAGAACGTGTCCTAAAAACCTCTGCCACGCTGTTAAAATCTTACGGTTCTCATTTGCGGATTATCATTCTCCTGCTAAATCGACAAGGTAAGTACAAACAGAAAAAAAAAAATCATTTAGACCTGTAAGCGTAGAGTTTTCCTGCTCCCAGTTATCATAAAACTTTTGGATAAACTTCTTTAAATAAATAAAGATGAATTAATTACAACTTTCACTATATACTCTAAAATAAAATCTACTAATATCAGTACCTTTTCATAGCGTCCATAGCTACTAAATAAACTTGTAATTTTTGTCCTAATTATCGCTACTACTATCTAAACTATCCCACCCCCGATATTTCTACTCACAAATCGTCTTCCTATCTACCAGTACTAGAAACATGAATTTTGAGCCGTTTTGCCATCGGGGTTTTACTTAGGCCATCCGCCAGCACTATCAAAAGGCCGGAGTAAAAGTCGCAAATTTAGTCTAATGTTTGTGTATGTTTAATTATGAGTCGCAGTGAGAGCGTCCGGCAGGCCTATCAATAGCGATAATTACAATGATGTAATCAGTCTACATAATAAAATCAGTAAAAGTATCAACAAAGGGTGTGGTGGAAAGCAACTTCCACACCGGGTCTACTTTTTACAAATCTCAGAGGATGTAGAAACACAACGGAGGAGTGAGGCACCATGGAGCAAAAGGAGAGGAACTGAGACTTCCACAATCTGGCAATCCAAATTATACGTTTTGTTCGTATAACCTGGTTGCGCAATTGCTCTCAGCAGGTACGAGTTGCCGGTTCCATCTTTACCAAGTATGACACCAAGGCGCAAGATTCCCAGTATGACGTCAACGTCACTAGTGCCCAGCCTTCTAGAAACGCAGAACTGAATCAGGAAAGGGTAGCTGAAAGGGTAGCTGAAGAAAAGAGACTTTTCTATATATCAACATCTCTATTGAACAGACAAATAAAATTTTTTCTTCAGTCCCCTTCTAAAACTTGCTCCCACTTGATAGATTACCAGTGATGCGGCCAAAGTTGGACATTTTGTTGTCATGGACAGAACAATCACTTGAGACAAGGCACTTCCTACGATCACTGAAAAAACTGCGATTTGAAACAAGTCGAGTTTGGCATATCAAGACAAGATTCGTTGGTTCCGTCTGTTAGGCCTTTTTCTCACAAAGAGACTGAGTCTCTTTGTGATAAGTCTATTTCAAAAGAGGTATCTTTTTCATTGGTTCATTTTACAATAGACATTGTTATCTTGAATTGTTATTGTTACGAACAGTTGGCACTCAATCAGTCTCACTCACTCAATCAATCAATCAATCACCCAACTTATCAATTTAGAAGCAATAAATTAGTTATTTCAGGCCCAACTTCTACTGCCTGCAGAGAATTGTGCGCTTTACTTGTATCGACGTTATTTTTATCGCTCATTATAAGAAGATGCTAAAGCAAATGTTGTTAAGTATTTTCCGTCCACATGATGCGATGCTGTCGTCGTCAAACCATCATTTCTACGGTGAATGTCTCCTTACGGTGAAATTAGAGCAACCTTCCTAAACGGTAAATGCCAACTGGGAAATAGTACACATGAAATAGCCGCGCTCATTTTCAAAACTGCGAGTTTCAGGGGGCTTAAATCTCAAAAGTGTAGCTTTTCCGGCAAATTTTATAGGGCCGTTACTGTTTAGTATCATTTTCAAGCTTTTTCTACCACACAAGTTTTATTTCATACGGTTTTCTTGAAGACTAAATATTCACAATCAATTCGAAGAACAGCGATCTTTGTTTGACAACTTCTTGTTGAACAGTGAAAATATCAAGAGCCAGGAATCTTTCATATTCAAATTTCCTAAAGTCAAAATTATAATTTTGTACCTTATTCGTTTCGATCAGCTAAAAACTCGTTGAGTCACAGGGTCGTAAAGATCAGCTTCTAAATGTGTCCAACAAAGAAGGGCCTAAATACTTTTTAGGCGCCGTCGATAGTAGTTTTAGCGGCATTTCGCCGTTAGCAGGGGGAGGGGGTTGGCTGTTGGGCCGCTAAGACAGAAGGAAAATCTCCGTTGCAAAATTTACTTTAGAATTCAAAGCGACTTTTGTTTACCACAATACTGAAGTATTTAAAGGCCATATCTTTGTGATTCGTGCAATTCATCTTCATTTTCCATGCATATTGAGACGACCTAGCGATTAGATTTGCTTCAGGTCTATTTCTTGAAGTCCCCCTGAATGATCGCTGTCCCACACACACCCCCTGGATCCGCAAATCCAGCATTCCATAAAGGAACCCAAGACTCATGAGACAGTGCCAGTTATCGCAACAACAACAACAAAACGACGATAACAACAACAACCAATTTTTTTGGTCATACTGGTAGTTTGATTGGTAGTCTGAGCGTCCATCAGTCTATCAATAGCGATAACTACGAACTTGTAATCAGTCTAAAAGAACCCTTTGGAAAGGGATCGGTTGGACTTGCCCAAGTCGTCCTTACAAGAAGACTTGGGCAAGTCCAGGGATCGGTCAGACGGACTTCAGGAAATAGACTTGGGGCAAGTCTACCTAGCGATAAGCAGTTGGAGGGAGGGGCTCTCAAGTTAGCGGCCAAATGCCGCCAAAATACGAAAATCGAATGTCGACGGCCACTTTCATATAAAGCTTCATATTTTCAAATATGTTTACTCCGATACGAGGACTTATTTGCAAACCTATTAAAGGGGCTCCGTTGCCAAATTGTGAACAAATCTGTACAAACCATTGTTTTAGGCATGTGTCCATTGCTTTCTGCAGCTTGTTTGGAGGCTTCACCCAAGCCACCAAAAAGTAACCATCAAAAATTCATTTTTATCCGAGCAATCGTAAGAGATATGAATGTCTAGCTTGCTCCTCTGTGAAGTACAAAGATTCATCTCCAAAACAACGCTTTCACTTTGAAAAAACAGATGACAAGTCTGTGTGATATTGCCTTCAAAAACTGCAAAATCACCGTTTCGACAGAAAATTTGAGACGGAGCCCCTTTGCATGAATCAGTGACCGTTTAAATATAACTTTACATCTTTTAACTTCATATAATCTTTGGTTACCCACGCAGCACTAGTAATAACTACTATTAGCGTGAATCTTTACTGAATACCCATAGTTTGTGCGTATGTGAGTCAGGAACTAGGGTTAGCAATTTCCAATGGTTAGCGTGTTCCCGATTAGCTCGTTCCCGATTAGCGTGTTCTTGATTAGCGTGTCTCGTGGTTATCGTGTTACACTGTGGATATGTTCTTGCTTACTTTACGTGTGCCTCGTGCAGATGAGCCTAAAATGTGAATGATATTATATTAGTTTAATTAATGAATTTATTGATGAAAATCAAAATTTTGTAATATAGTGAAAAAGTATGATATTGAAAATTAATGAATTTTGAATAGTAAAAATTAGATGATGAATTAAAAACAGTTTCTGAACGAAAAAATTGTGTTTGAATATTAAAACAAATTGGCAGTAAACATTAAATGGATTTAAATCATTTTGAAATGAAATATTTAGTTCTTCTCGATATCTGTGCTAATGAAATGGTTTTATGATTTAATCTACATCGTATAACTTTCAAGCAAACGTATGTGTGAGGACATGCATCATATTAGATAAGAGAATATCATTATTTAAACTTTGTAACGGAGACTAGTGCATTTTAGTTACAGTATGTCATAGGAAATGCTCTGTCTTGTGCAGTAACATGACTACGAGGGTGGTGGGGGGGGGGGGGGTAACTCCCATAAGGAGCCTGGTATAGATGTGACTGCCCGGGTTATGGGCTAATTTGCGATATTTGCCCTGGTTATGGGCATAAGCGTACGGGAAGAAAAATCTAGGGGGCGGCCCGACACAAAGTCCATTGTTTACCAACATTTTTGCCCGACTGAGGGCAGATTTTTGCCCGATTGGGGCTGATTTTCGACGATTTTTCCAACATTGGGGGGCTGCCGCCCCCGACCCCCCCCGCCCCGTACGCTTATGGTTATGGGTCATGTTTCATGAATTGTGTCCAGGTTATGGGTCTGCTTTACAGAGATATGCCGTAGTTATGGGTAAATGTTAGCAGTTTATTGCTATTATTGGCTATTATGACAAAAATGTTCATGAAAAGGAATGTAGCCCTATCAATTTTCAATTGAATCTGTATGCTACGATTCTTGTGGAAAATTTTGCCCGGTTTATGGAGTCATATTTCAAAATTTTGTCCTGGTTATGGGGTCATATTTTCAAAATTTTGCCATGGTTATGGGTCCTAACTCTGAATTCTCAAAGGCACATGTATACCAAGCCCCCTATAGGAGTTGCCTCCCCCCCCCCCCCAAGACTACGAACTTAAGAGTATCGCTCAGGGTGAGGCTGTTCACATTTATCACCTGCAATTAATTTGTAGTTGGTTTAATTGACATGCCAGTTGGAAGCGACTAACGATCACAGTCAAGTTGGATCCTATCAATAATCAGGAATGACTATGTATCGAAAATTAAGGATATATATCTAAACATCAACCTCACGGATTTTATAGTTGATTCAGAAACCGAGTGTGACGTGTTTTATCTGAACCCAAATTATACGAGAATTGTAGTGCCTTGTGCTCGGCTTCTGAATCAAATGATTAATATCAGCTGTTTCATTCTCCCCTGATAATACCACGCGTACCTGCAGCTTTGGCAAGGCTGAAATGCTGAAGGGGCTTGGTTAAAGGTGTCCTCAGTTTGCAAGACTCCCATTCAAAGTGTTACGAAGACAATATTTTCTAAATAATGAATCACATGACCGATTTCGATGGGGGAAAGGTTTATGATCTAAGTCAGATTTCTGGCTGCACGGAATAATTTAGTTCACAACGATCGGGTCGCTAAGCGCGACGACACAGTCCACCAAACACCCCACGTTTTTTCTGGCTCACCCGGAATATATACAATCTTTTCTTATAAGAATACTTGGACTTGCCCAAGTATCTTCCACGAAAAGAAAAACCAAAATATACCTCTTCGAAGGAGAGAGCGAGAGGTTTCTCTCCCTCATTCGCAGAGACTTTTCCTACTCTCCTACGCAGCGGTAGTGTGGCAATTCTTTTGGGGCAATTTGTTTGGATATAAACACGGGACAGACTTGGGCAAGTCCAAAGAATACAATAAATTTTGTAAAGCCTCCTGAATATATTCTTAAAGGATTCTTATTTTGTTTTTCAAATCTGATATGGTTTCAGGGGAACATAGTTAAAAGAAATTTCATGTCATTACGAGGAAATGGTCGAACGAAAGAAAAATTTAAGCAACTATAAATCGCAAAGCAGGCAACTATGCGCGCTGAGGCTGAGCAATATTCATATAATATTCTTAAAAATTGGATGATTCCGAGCCTGAATATTCTTATAAACACGATTCTTATGAAAAAAGAGCGTAAATGCAAATCAGCAAAACAAATATGCAGTGAGCATAGGGCTCCAATCTTTCAAATCTTTAAAAAGGTCGGTGTAAAATTAGTTTCCAGTTTTCTTTGAATTAGATGGCTTGAAAGGAACTTGGGGTACTTTGCTATAAATCTGCCGTGGAAATTTTTGATATCTTGATTTTTTTCAGAGTGGCGGCAATTTCATTAGTTTTGAAAAAATTCATGGACAATTTTAAAGGAACCATAGTTTATGAAGGTCTACAATATGGTGGCAAGCAGAAATCTGTAACTTTTCTAGTTTCGGATTTAGAAATTTGATGACGTCATAGCCTCAATTTAATAAATGCCACCATATTGAAACTAATCAAGATATCAATAAATTGCCACGGCAGATTTACAGCAAAAAACCCTAAGTTCCTTCCAAGCCATTTATTTCAAAGAAAATTGCAATAGAATTTTACACCGACCTCTTTAAAGATTTGAGCACTATATTTATGCAGTGTCGCTTTTTGAGAACCGTTATAGATTAAGAAAATATTTAGTGAGCTGCTGGACTTCAATATGCGCATTTTCGGGCACAGACGGGCAATTTCTGTTCGGCAATAGACCTTTCAGCTATTCTAAATAAGGATTTGAGTCAGACGATAGTTTTATACATTTTCCATTTTGTAGGAATTTTTAACCAATCAAGTCGCGCAAAACCGAAAGGACGTAATCTGATTGGTCGCTCAAAAAGTTGAGCGAAATTCAAAAAATATTCCCAAAATAATGCATGGATGATTATGAGTCCAAGTTTTAGCGGAATGACTATAACAGTAAATAATAATACAATTCAATGGAGCAAAACTTAGACGAATATCATCAGTCTATGTTGCATTTTGAGAACAGGTTACAGATTAAGACATTACATGGTGAGCTACTGGACTTCAATATGCGCATAAGGATATGAGTCAGTACATTTTGTAGAGTTTTTGAATGTCACTCAATCGAACCTTTCGAACAAAAATGTATAAAAATATCGCTCAGTCCTGACTCCTTTGTAGAAAAGCTAAAAGGTTAGACTGATAGCTTTAGTCCCTCGCTTCCCTGTACTCTTTGATTTAATGATGTCGCTTGGGTCAACAGAGGTTGAGCAAGGTACTTAGGTGCAAGGGACTTAGGTAATAAGTCTACTAAATAAAAGGTCAATTCATGAAAAGCTTTTTGGAAAGGCAAACATTGAATTGAACTAACCTGGTGATCCTCCCATAGTCTGCCGTCTTTCATACTTCCCAACAGCTTCTACGGATGCAGCACCAACCGAGTGACTCCGAATGAAATTACCAGAATTTAAATCGAAATTTGAATCTACGTCTGAAGGTAAAACAGGGACACTCTTTGCTGTGATAGAAGATACACGTGGAGGTGTAGGGGGCGGAACCTTTTTATTCTTTGCTTCATCGTTGACCGTATGAGTCATTTGCGGAGACCTGATTTGGTTCACTGTTCGCGGTAATTTAGGTGACGCAGTTGGACTTGTTCCGTGCGGCAACTTAGAATGCGTAACTGGGCTGTGCGGATGTTTAGTAGTTGCATTAACATTTTTCCCGTGCGGGAGCTGCGGTGATGAACTCTGATTAACTCCATGAGGAGCTTTCGTAGAAGAGGCTTGCTTTGCTCCGTGCGATATTTGATTTACTCCGTGTTGTTGTTGATTTACTCCGTGCGGTTCTTTCGTGGGTGTTTTTTGGTTAACTGCTACTTTCGTCGGTGTAGTTTGACTACTTGCTTGCGGCCGTCTCGCGACTGTTCCTTGATTACCGCTCCGGATTTGCTGCGGTGATGCAGTCCCTTTCGCGATTTTTACATGAGATGCTGTTTTGGCACCAAATTTCTGTTCTTCTATGACGCGCGCAAATTGTTCGGGCTCGTCATCGACAACTTTCGACCGAATTTTATCGTCAACTATGACTTTATTTGGTTGTACAATCCTCGCCGTCTCACCGAGTGCTGGAATCGGCTCGTCGTAAACAAGTTCGTCGCTATTTTCGGTCGACTCGAATGAATCTTCGGAAGTACACAATAATCTTAATTGCTTAACTTCGAGTTGTAATTTTTTAACAAGATGGGTTTCTTGAATATATCTTTGATGTGCTTCTTTCGATCTTTTTTCTGACTCAATAAGTCTTTCTTCTAATTCTATTTTTTCTCGGTCTATGACGTCATTTTCTGTTCGTTCCTCGTCTACCAGTTTTAATTTCTCTTTGAATCTCTTTTGTTCTTCGACCATCAGTTCAGAGAGCACTCGATTTTTTCGCTTCTCTTGCTCGATTTCTTTTTGTAATTGTTCCTCCCTGAGAGCTTGTTCAATCAATTGTTTTGCAAACATTTTACAGTCGTTTACAAGCAAGTTAAATTCGTTTTGCTTTTCTTCCCGCTCTCTCTCTAAAATAAGCATGTATTTGTCTCTTTCTTTCTCTGCCTTTGACAGCTTCGTTTGTTGAAACTCAATCTAGAATTACAAAGAAGAACTTCAATTTCGTTATCAGGGCACTTGACCTCAAAAACAGCACAATTCAAACAGCGCGCTTTTGAGCAACATCACAGCACTCCAAAAACTTCATGCGGACAATTTACCTGTTTAGTTACCTGTTTAGTTACCTGTTTAGTTACCTGTTTAGTTACCTGTTCAGTTACCATGCGGACCATTTACCTGTTACTTGTTCATTCAACAAGGGACAGTTACTTTTCCTTTTGAGTCGGGGAAACCCAAAGCAAACATCTTTCCTATTTTTCATATTCATGTAAAATTACCTATGATGACACAAAATACCTTCAGCATAAAATAATACAAGTTAAAAGTTACAATCTATAATATAATTTGATATAATGTACAAAAAGAAAAAGTAATTTTTGAACGGTTGGGGGCCATTTTGCTGCTCTTCCAGGGAGTCGTGTTTCAATTCAAATTAGGCTCTTGAAGTGAGTTTTCCAATATCTTTTGGAAATGCGGCAATATCTTTTGAACTGCGGGAAAGTTGGGAGTTCCCTAATTGGGATAGGGATGCTGTTCCATGCAGAAAGAGCTGAATAATGGAAGCCATTTTTCACATATCCAAGGTTATATCTTGGAATGAAGGTTATATCTTTAGCTGGTGAAGACCAAATCTGAGGTAAAAAAGCATTAGAACAAGGAAATAACTAAAGAAAGAAGAGAAGAAAATGACAAGAGAGGTTAATTGAATACAACAAATAGCGATATAACGAATATACTTTCCAAAATTTCATATGTACCGGGTGTGCCATAAAAAAGTAGTTTGAAAAATCACCAAAATCGATTATCAAACCTGTCATGAGATTTTGTTTTTGACTTGCTTTGACAATGACCCAAAACCATTTAAGGATCATGTAATTTTTGTTTCCTATACTTGAAGATCAAAATATTACACAATGAAAAACCTTACTTTGAGCAATACTTTTAAATAAAAATGTAAATTTTGCCTAAGACTAAGAGTGACAATTTTCAGATTCTTTATTGACTTCGCTGTCTCCTACGATAGTGCACAATTCTTTCTGTCATTTACGCCTTATGGGACGAAGAAATTGAGCTGGTAATCATAAGTGCCTTTCTTGCATTGTGCTTCAAAACCAGGCAGTGATAAAAAGAGCTAAATTTGCTAAATTTAAAACCAATTACAAGACCAGCTATACCTGGGAAAATAATTTGGTCTTTGATATGCTTGCCAAAAAGAAATTTTAAGATATTCTAATTCAAATTTAAGACATTCTGACATTCTCATCTTCTCTGCTAGCGTTAATAAATGTTCACTACATCCATATCACCTGTTGTCCTACTTGTATAGCCCATTGTTCTCTCGCCGCTCTATTTTGCCTGCAGCCGCTTCTTTTGCCTGCAGACGCTTTATTTTGCCTATTTGTGTAGCCCATGTTCCCTCGCCGCTTTATTTTGCCTGCAGCCGCTTTGTTTTGCCTATTTGTGTAGCCCATGTTCTCTCGCCGCTTTATTTTGCCTGCAGCCGCTTCCCATACTTTCACGGTCTCTTCCGCAGTAGTCTAGCAGTCTTCTCGGGGTTACGTCGCAATTTGATGGGGATTTAGAAGAATATGAACTGTGCGTTTCATATCGCCCTTGGTCTTTCTATGAAAATCGTATGGAAATCTACTTCATATCGTCAAAGAGGCAATCTGAAGACCATTTGCACATAGCGCGTGTACTTGCATCCTTATGCTAGCAAAACTATACCAACGAGAAACGTTTTAATTTGTTAAGGGTCAATTCGGACAATCATCGATACGCGGGTAGAATCTTTGACAATTACACTGTTCATTAGAAATGAGATTTTTGATAAAATATCGGCAGGACTTAGTTTTTAGAATACATAACATAGACTTGTATATGATTCAAAACAAAGGAGCTGCTAGAATTTCGAAGGGGCAAACATCCTGACCTCAAAGCCAAATTTGTCTTCAATTCAAACTCCACCTACCACTTGCCACCATTTATTTGATCACCGAAGTTAAAGGGCATATGTCATGAAGCTGATTGGTTCATCCAATACAATTCTCTCTATTGTTTATTACAAAGCACAGGATCGAGGCTGAATTTTCATTGCAATGAAAATCCATGAAACAGAAATAAAAAGTCACGAAACAATGGAATTCCACTCCAAACTTGTTTGTTGTATTGACCAATTGCTAACGTGACATATGTGCTTTAAGCTTGGGCTAGATTATTGTTAGCTGGATGGGTGACCTCCTGGAAACACCTGGCAACGTAGGCACTCCACCTCACCAAGGTGTAACATTGATACCTTAGTGATGAAGGCGTTACAAATTTTCAAACACCGACCGTATGACTGCATGAGTCAATCATATACTCTTCGGGGAGAATAGCGAGAAAAAATCGGAAAAAAGGAATGCCTAAGCTGAGGGGTTAATAGAATTGTAAAGCGCTTCTGAATATTTGTATCTGCAGAAAGGGGTGTCATATAGAAACAATGACATTACTTTCAGATTCATTTATTGATATATGCTTGACAATACAGTAAAAACCCGCACATAAGAACCTAAGATTTTGAACTCAGCCTGTTTAGGTTCTTGTGCCATGAAGCACATGCAGTAATCAGGGTGTAGGTTCTTAACATACGGCTTAGCCAAACTTATTTTACTCTTGGCCCTATCCATTTCAACCCAAGCTTACTCAGTTTACCCCTGCAGGCCCTGCTTATCACAGTTCTGTAAGTAATTTTCTGAAGTTCACGAAAGAGGTTGATTGGCAAACAGATTGCATATATTTCCCAATGAATGAATGAAACGCTTTATTAAGGACTTAGTTAAGATATCAGCCTGAAATGGTTCTTATTTATTGGGTACAGAATATAATATTTCAGGATGTAGGTTCTTGATAAATGAAGGTTCTTATGTGCGGGTTTTTATTGTAGGGCTTGTCCAACAATCTTTCACCTCGCTTGCAAAGTCTCTTCAACTGATAAAACGTGTCATCTCTTCGTTAGTGACCATTTTTGTCGACCATAAAAATGACAACAACAAAGAGACCATGAAAGAATGTATTCGCAAAGCATGATGGTTGAAAAGGCCCCTTTAAAACCTCGTCAGGAACGGGGTTACTTTGTTACTTTGTTAAATTGTGGCATGCTTGGACACAAAAAACTGTTCTTCGCAAAAATGCAAATCTGCCATTTGCAGCTCTGCTCCATTTCAAAAGTTTGGTAGCTACTAAAATCCTACATCAACAGTTGCAAAGAAAATAAACACACACTGTACCTCATTTGTGAGTCTTTCTCTATCTTTTTCTAACATGTAAGTAACCTGGTCACCCTGTGCTGTATCAATAGCATGGATCTGTCGTTCATCTTCTAGTTGGCGCAGTATCTGTTGATGAAACAATGAAAATCAATTCTGGTTAGTTTAAAGGACAAGTCCGGGGTTGGAATAATTGTCGATAAAATGAAAGATTACAATGTTGTGAATGGCGTTTAATATTTTTTCCAACCTTCTCTCTCTCTTTTCTCTGCGAAATTGAGTATTTCAATCTGCGAAATGAGCGAAATGACGTCACTATTTATGACATCATTTCGCTCACTTCGCCTTCGACCTGATCAAAACTGTTTTCCCGCAAAACTCTCAAGTACTTTCTGACGTCACAATCGATCCTCCAAACCGAGGCTAGCCTTATCTCGTACTCTTACAAAATGACGACGACGTTGGGCCTAACTTGCGAAAAATGTTGTAAGAATTTACAACAGAAAGAGATCTCACAACTTGAAAAGAAGTCACGATTGGTGTTCAGCAGTTGGTCAGGTTGCTTTTTGACAATAATTGCAGAAACTCCGGACTTGTCCTTTAAGGCATATCCTGTGCAAACTTCCTAAAATTTTGCTTCGAGATATATTCAAAGCTGATTTGCAGTAACAATTTTAGACTGCGTTCATGCGAGACAAGCACAATTTCAAAACAGTATAAAGTTGTTATGGATGCTGGCAGAATCTGTAATGAATGTTTATAACGAAAAAATAAGGGTAAATCTAATGTTCTGTCTGGTAGATTTTGTTTATTTGATTTAGGAGCTGTTTTGTAATCATTTCATTTAAGCCCTAAAACGCGAGAATTACAATGCCTTCTGCTCGGCTTCTGAATCAAACAAGCAAAATCTGCCAGACAGAACTTTAGATTTACCCTGCTTCTTTTGTTATAAGCACATAACTGCTCTTAAAAACCACCTTTCGCTTGCACAAGGCGGGAGTTTGACCTACTAGTTTCGGGGAAACTTTTGCGGCTTTGTTTGTTTTGAATTACTGGTTGCGAGAATTTCCTTTGTCTGCAGTCGCTAATCGCTTTGAATTGAGGTGTCAAGCAAACGCAACTGTTGCTATTGTATTACAAAATCTGCCCTCTGTCAAATTTTTAAAAGTTTTCAAATTGTGATGAACAACAAGACAAAGAACCGCAATGCATGTCGGTTGTGCAAGAGCCTTTAATGTAAAATTGGCCGATTTGAAGGAATTCATATAACTTGACATGGGACCTAAATCAAATTCACCGTTTAGAAAGTTTGAAAAAATGACCAGCGTTTTGAACATTTTCTTTATTAACATTTATACTACGTTACGCAAATAATTTCCTCTACTTTCGCTATGTTAATTGGAATCTACAACAAAGGCCATTTAATGTTTTTAAAGCTTAAACCTATTTGGATTTGAGGTTAAATGATGACCAGATAACCAAAGATAGTCTTGGTGCCACAATTCAAGGAATTAAACGGTTAAGAATTTGAATTAATAGAGGTTTTTGGCTGTCTGGCTAGAGACATTTAATAGCATGGGCTGATGATCCTGAGCGACGATGGGGACTCTGGATGGGGACCAGTGATGGCAGTATTTGGTTCCGTTGTAAATTCTCTCAGCTCCCTGTTGTTCATGACTTCACCTATGTTAGCCCAAATTTAGCCCGACATACAAAGTGAATCCAGCTTTGATATTTATCATTAGAAATTGTTAATGTGTATTTTTCATAGCTGTATATGTAAATGGAAATGATCTCATTCAAACATGCCAGCAGGTAAGTCGTTAGCTTGAGAATATAAATGAAACTGAAATTTAAATTGGGTTGACCTTCAGCATAAAGCAGCTCTTTCAAGGGGCCCTCCCAGTTTACTCACAGAGAAACTTGGCTCGAGTTCAAAATCCTGTTAAACTTCTGACAACTTTTGATGCAGCAAAGAGAAACAAGTGTAAACATAAACTCACAGTTTTGTGTTGGTCCTGTAGCATTGCCTGCATCTGTTCTCGAACAAGTTGATGATAAGCAACAACATGATTTAGGTGTGCAGTTGGTTCTCCAAGCCATACTTCTTCATCTTCTTCATTTGTTGGGATTTCTTGCACTTTCACAACATTTGCATGCTGACCATCTCCAAGCAAATGTGATAGGGGTAAAGAGCTACCAATTTCTCCTCTCTATAAATTCAAGAAAGAGAATTTACTGTTACATCAACAAAATGAGTAACAATACACCAGTTAATAGTTTCAAAAACTGTCTGTGGATGCATTCAACTTTTGGCTGATACATAGTTGATTGTTAATTTGCTTCCGAAACTGTGGGAGCATTCATGATATAACAGTGTTCAACATTTTCCCAGAACTGTGAACTGGTGTACTTTATGAATAAACTGGATGGTTATTGTGAGATTTTGTCAGCAGATTTCAAACCAGGTTATTTCAAACCAGGCAGTTTAAATAAGATTTCAAAGGCATTTTTGGGGGAAGGGATGTTGGTTTAGGAAAGTCCCACAAGCTAAGCAATCTTGAATAAATTGTGCCTTTTTCACTATCATGTTGTGAGTTCAGTTCATACTGACCAGAGCAACATCCACAAATCAGTCATCTCCTAAAATTAAACTTTCATTCACTCAGTGCAAAATGAGATGTAGAAAAGAGAGAAGACACTATTTTGAATAAATAATCTGCACTAAAACATAAGATTCCTTCTCAAGGTGTGGCGACACATCTGTTTGTATCCTATTTATAAAGTTGCAGTAATCACTGCAGAAAAAGTTCAGCTTGCAACCAGCTTGCGCAAGCTTGACAGAAGCATGATTTTGGCTTGAGGGAGCTTGAATTGAGTATGTTGACACCATTTTGGCCAGTTTGCAAGTATGATTAGCTTGATCAAGCTTGACAACAACCCCATGCTAGGATTATTCTCAAACATACTACAATCAAGCTTGATTGAGTTTGTCTTCAGTTCAAAAGATGCATGCTGCAAGCTAGTGTAAGCGGCGCAAAATTGTTACTTGAATCAACCTCTCAAACATAATCAAATCATATTGAAACAAGTTGGTAACAGGCTTGAAGTATGCTACAAACATACTCAATATTTTGCAAGGGAATCACTGCAGAAACTACTGTATATGTCCCTTACCAGAATAGAGCTGATAATGACATCCCTGGCTTGGACTTCTGCTTCTAACACACATAGCAAATTGACCAAATCATCTTTTTGAAGACCCTGAAACTATAAAGAAGAAAGAGATTTAAATATAAAAAACAAATTCATTAACGTTGTCTGTTCCCTGATTCTAAATTCATTTCCCTTTACCGGTAATACAGAATACAAACCTACTAATTTCTCATGTGTCAAAAGAGTGCAAACTCTGATCTATATTCACTACAATGGTCCTTGCACATGGTAATACTGTTTGTCCACCAAGGAAGCATTTGCAAAGCACAAGCAAGAGAACACATTTGCAACATTGCTATGGAACATCATTTGAGTTGTTGAAAAAGAATGGGTCATTCACCCCCAACCTCGTACCCAGTGACAATGAAGGTTTTCCGTAAACTTCAACGCCTACATTGACCCTGGAGCCTGTTAGGCTATTCTGCTATTTGATTGGCTCTTTTTGAAACAAAAGAAGTTTCTCACCTTCAAAACCTAGCGTTCAGTCGAAATGAAGAACATTCGAATGGCTCTGGATACAATGAGTGGTGTTCGAACCATGGAATATACATTTCGAAATTGTCGAAGATGGGATTCGAAAGGACCTGCTGTCTACCAAATTATGCTAATTATTCCGATCAAAATTGACAAAATTTGTAAACCGGTCCCAAGGGTATCTGTTGAGGTCTAGCCTCCTATTAAAAACAACAGATACCCTTGGGAACGAGGTTGATTCACCCCTGGTATTTGGAACAACTGATGGAACAGGGAAGGAATTGTGAAACTTTCTTAAAATTTAGCTAATACAGTACAAGCCTTACGCATGCATGGTTTCTTCCTTTAATTCCTGTTCAGAACAATTTACAGACTTTCATATGGTCTTTCAGTATTAATGGCAATTTATGTAATTGCACTGTTTCAGTATATGAACATTTTGCATATTGTGGAGTATCAAAGGCTTGCAGTTCTGCATTTTGAACTGCCTGCTTCACAAGCTGGTATCAAAAATATAGCCCAACGTCACAAACTTTGTGGAAACGTCAGCTGTAATGTCTTTATTATCCTTGTTTGGCAAAACTCTAAAGGACAAGTCCGGGGTTGGTATTATTGATGATAAAATACAAGATAATACTGCTATGAATGATGTATGATACTTTTTTCCTCTATTTTTCGCCTTCTCCTTGTGAAATTACGTATTCAAATAGGCAATTTGAGCGAAGTGACATCTTATCGCACAAAAGAAAACAAGGCTGTGCGATTGTTCTTTCACCTCTTAATCGCTGCTAGCCTGTTTATCGTGTATGCCTACATTGAAAATGGCATGAGAACACGATAAAGAGACTTGCTACGATAAAGAGACGAAAAAACAATCACACAGCCTCGTTTTTGTTTGTGCGATATGATGTCACTTCGCTCAAATTGCTTATTTGAATATGTAATTTCACAAGGAGAAGGCGAAAAATAGTGGAAAAAAGTATCATACATCATTCATTGCAGTATTATCTTGTATTTTATCATCAATCATACAAACCCCGGCCTTGTCCTTTAACATTGCCACTTTACTTTATATTTCAGGGATAGGATGAAGATTGATGTTTAAACAGGATGTTAGTAGCTTTGAAGTAAAATAGTTTTTAAACCACATGTCATTTGGGCTAGACATAACATCTTTTCAAGAAGACATGTCAGGTCAAATGATGAGTTAAAATGTCTGCTAAATGATAGGGCAGGTCAAAATCTTGGAGGCACAGAGTTTGTGAAAGTTAATTATATGAGCCAGCAAAAATAAGGTGTGTGTGCGTGTGTGTCAAAGAGGAACAGACCTCTGCCCCATCTGAAACATGAGAAGAAAAGTGCTATTTCTGGAGGCAAAAGCACAAAGTTCATACTGGCCATTGATAAAATGTGAACATTTTGGCTATGTGAACATTAACACCAAAGAATTCTGAAAAAAACTGCTTAACAATTTTCAAAGAATTCTTACACAAGAAAGCACTGTTAAAGGCCTTTCATTTATTTTCGCATTTGTTAATAGCATTGGGCAATTAAGATCAGGACCCCATCACCTCCCCATTAACAGCTTTATGCTAAAAAGCCTGACCAAAATATGACTACCATAAATGGCCTACTTTATCATTGTCAGAGCTCTTTAGGGCAAGCTCCTTCAAAAGGCCCAGGCAATTTCATGTAATCCATGACCCCCTTTGCAAAGTTGATGAAAATATTGCCACTTTTCTCTGCATTTTCAATGTTTGTGCCTTTCAAAAGTTACGAAGAGAAAAGCCTAGGGTAAAACCCCCTTTCTCTCTCCTCTTCATGGCCCAATGCCACTAAAAATACAAAATCAGATGTCAAAGGCCCATATAAAACACCCAAGGCCTGTTACTGTTTATGTTAAAAACATAAACTGCCAAAATAATTATTTGTACAGTGATTCTGAAAATCTTATGAAGGAAAATGTTGCTGGTAAATGGCTCTTTTCTTCGTAAGATCCTTCTATAATTTCCTGTGACAGTACCCTCATTTTGGATGGGGCAAACTTTCTCACACTTTGAAAGCTCAAAAATAAATCATCTGTCATCAACATTCATCAACTTACATTTTTTGACACAGATGAATGTCTTGGTCTTCCCTTCACTGATGGTGTTCTGTCCACTTTTTTGCCATGACCTGCAACATGATTAGGAGAGAACCTTGCTGCTTCTTCAGACATCATGCCGAGATGTTCAAAACAGTTCCACGAAAGCTAAAATCGTGTTCAAATATTTGCTTTTACGTACGAAGGCAACTTGGCGCTGATTTCCGGGATTGAGTGCAGGTCGAGAATCTCTGGAAAGAAGACTTTCGACTCTGACATTTCCTTCTCGTTTATTTTCTCTAGAGAATCCTTGCCTAAAGTTCTTCACTGGCAGCTTTAGCTATTTGTTTATGGGGTCCATTGTTTTGATGTTCAAGAATCGCGCGAATTAGTTAGGCTGGGCTAAGTTTCCCATTGTATTGTGTGTGTATAGCGTTTCGAATAACGGTAGGCTGTTATATAGTAGCTACTGTAGAATCGCGATCTTTGCATAAAAACTAATCGCATCGACTCAGTTCTCAACAGGAATAATTTCACAGCTTTTAGTCATCGATTGAATGCTTTTAACGGTTCCAGTTCGCTTGGAAAGATAGTTAAACGTCCGTCGAATCTCACTGACTCCTTGCGATCAATTTGACATGAACTTAGGCCACAAGCCAGGTCTCACTGTAGGACATCTTTAAACATTTGACAGCAACAATTCAAGCGAGATCATAAACCAGTTCATGTACAGTAACCTTCTTCTTGCTATCTGCATTACATCTACGAGCGAGATATGATGAACAGCTGACTTTTTTGTCTATTTTTCTGCAGCAATTCTCTTCGCTATTCCTTTCTCTGCTTGGTTCAAAATCTATTCTCTTTGCTTCATTTGAAAACAATCGCTAGCTAGGCCCTGATAGAATGCTCGCCCCCAGACCTCCACAGTTGGGAAGTTCGGTAGTGCCTCGATGTATCACAGAATGAAATTTAAACAGTGACTCTACACTGGTAATAGAATTTCATTCCAGAATGAAATTTCGTTCCAGAATAAAAAAGAACTACTTGGATACCAAGTACAAAGAATAGATAATAAAAGTAAATAACATTTAACATAGGATTGATAACATAGAGAATAACAATAACAAATAAAGGAAAGAAATAAAAATGTAGAAATTGTGAAGATGCTTGGGTTCTCGGGTTCTTGGGTTGACAGCATAAAATGCCTATACAATGATTATGGACTGTTATAGCAACTACGCTACTTAGTTCAATGGAAAGAAATAAAAATGCAGAAATTGTGAAGATGCTTGGGTTCTCGGGTTCTCGGGTTGACAGTATAAAATGCCTATACTTTAGTACCTACGCTACTTAGTTCAATGGAAAGAAATAAAAATGTAGAAATTGTGAAGATGCTTGGGTTCTCGGGTTCTTGGGTTGACAGCATAAAATGCCTATACAATGATTATGGACTGTTATAGCAACTACGCTACTTAGTTCAATGGAAAGAAATAAAAATGCAGAAATTGTGAAGATGCTTGGGTTCTCGGGTTCTCGGGTTGACAGTATAAAATGCCTATACTTTAGTAACTACGCTACTTAGTTCAATGGAAAGAAATAAAAATGCAGAAATTGTGAAGATGCTTGGGTTCTCGGGTTCTTGGGTTGACAACATAAAATGCCTGTACCTACGCTACTTAGTTCAATGGAAAGAAATAAAAATGCAGAAATTGTGAAGATGCTTGGGTTCTCGGGTTCTTGGGTTGACAACATAAAATGCCTATACAATGATTATGGACTGTTATAGTACCTACGCTACTTAGTTTAATGGAAAGAAATAAAAATGTAGAAATTGTGAAGATGCTTGGGTTCTCGGGTTCTTGGGTTGACAGCATAAAATGCCTATACAATGATTATGGACTGTTATAGCAACTACGCTACTTAGTTCAATGGAAAGAAATAAAAATGCAGAAATTGTGAAGATGCTTGGGTTCTCGGGTTCTTGGGTTGACAGCATAAAATGCCTATACAATGATTATGGACTGTTATAGCAACTACGCTACTTAGTTCAATGGAAAGAAATAAAAATGCAGAAATTGTGAAGATGCTTGGGTTCTCGGGTTCTCGGGTTGACAGTATAAAATGCCTATACTTTAGTAACTACGCTACTTAGTTCAATGGAAAGAAATAAAAATGCAGAAATTGTGAAGATGCTTGGGTTCTCGGGTTCTTGGGTTGACAACATAAAATGCCTGTACCTACGCTACTTAGTTCAATGGAAAGAAATAAAAATGCAGAAATTGTGAAGATGCTTGGGTTCTCGGGTTCTTGGGTTGACAACATAAAATGCCTATACAATGATTATGGACTGTTATAGTACCTACGCTACTTAGTTTAATGGAAAGAAATAAAAATGCAGAAATTGTGAAGATGCTTGGGTTCTCGGGTTCTTGGGTTGACAGTATAAAATGCCTATACAATGATTATGGACTGTTATAGTACCTACGCTACTTTGTTCAATGGAAAGAAATAAAAATGCAGAAATTGTGAAGATGCTTGGGTTCTCGGGTTCTTGGGTTGACAGTATAAAATGCCTATACAATGATTATGGACTGTTATAGTACCTACGCTACTTAGTTCAATGGAAAGAAATAAAATTGTAGAAATTGTGAAGATGCTTGGGTTCTCGGGTTCTTGGGTTGACAACATAAAATGCCTATACAATGATTATGGACTGTTATAGTACCTACGCTACTTAGTTCAATGGAAAGAAATAAAAATGCAGAAATTGTGAAGATGCTTGGGTTCTCGGGTTCTCGGGTTGACAGTATAAAATGCCTATACAATGATTATGGACTGTTATAGTACCTACGCTACTTAGTTCAATGGAAAGAAATAAAAATGTAGAAATTGTGAAGATGCTTGGGTTCTCGGGTTCTTGGGTTGACAACATAAAATACCTATACAATGATTATGGACTGTTATAGTACCTACGCTACTTAGTTCAATGGAAAGAAATAAAAATGTAGAAATTGTGAAGATGCTTGGGTTCTCGGGTTCTTGGGTTGACAACATAAAATGCCTATACAATGATTATGGACTGTTATAGTACCTACGCTACTTAGTTAAATGGAAAGAAATAAAAATGCAGAAATTGTGAAGATGCTTGGGTTCTCGGGTTCTTGGGTTGACAACATAAAATGCCTATACAATGATTATGGACTGTTATAGTACCTACGCTACTTAGTTCAATGAAAAGAAGTAAAAATGCAGAAATTGTGAAGATGCTTGGGTTCTCGGGTTCTTGGGTTGACAACATAAAATGCCTATACAATGATTATGGACTGTTATAGTACCTACGCTACTTAGTTCAATGGAAAGAAATAAAAATGTAGAAATTGTGAAGATGCTTGGGTTCTCGGGTTCTTGGGTTGACAGTATAAAATGCCTGTACAATGATTATGGACTGTTATAGTACCTACGCTACTTAGTTCAATGGAAAGAAATAAAAATGCAGAAATTGTGAAGTTGCTTGGGTTCTTGGGTTCTCGGGTTGACAGTATAAAATGCCTATACTATGATTATGGACTGTTATAGTACCTACGCTACTTAGTTCAATGGAAAGAAATAAAATGCAGAAATTATGAAGTTGCTTGTGTTCCAGCCAGGGTGCTCGGGTTGACAGCTTAAAGCCTTATTATGATTATGGATTGTTGCCCGACAAGTACCTAGGCCATGGCCAGCAGAGATTGGGCGGGCAAGGGATGTTAAAAGTTGATGGTAAGTTAACATACCATGTAAACTTAATAATCTGATGATTGATATCAATATTTCAGGCACAATATATACTAGTGTCAGTTTGGCACTCTTATCCTAGATTCCTGTATTTGGATTTAGGATTTGAAAAAAACCAGAAGGCCGAGCTAGAGGCGTATCTAGAAAGCTCGAAGCTGGCCACACACGTGTAGAAAATGGTTGTCTTATTTTCAATACATTTCTACCTAGCATCCGAGGGTAGGTACATTGGTAGTGGCAGAAGAGGGCTAGAGAGAGGGGACTACAGCCCCCTGTCGGAAGTATCTAGCCCCCCCCCCCCGTCGGAGCTGTGTTGGAGGAAGTTTGGCAAAATGACTTAGGAAACCTGCATTGTTGCCACCCCTGGGTAGGTAGTTTTCATTAGGGCGCTGAGCAGCTAAGTAAAATAGGACATATGACCCTACGCTTCCAGTGATCCTAATAAGCTTCCAATAATAATAAATAATGAACAATTTATTCAAAGTTGGCAAAGACAACTGCCAAATGCCTAATTATTCTGCAAAAAGAAAAAACAAAGAAAGAAAGAAACATGACTTCAACTAGACAAACATAGGAATCATTTGTCATACATAGCCGATTGCTTGTGGCCCTTGGTCGAAACCGCCAAAGTCTCATTTTCACGGACCAATCAGACGGCAAAAAAGTGAAGGAGACAAAAGAAACCCGTGAAGATTTTTCTAAATTTTACCTACCTTCATAAAACGCACCCAAAACAAAAAACTGCTTGAGATTTCCCGAATTTTTTTAAAGCAATCTACTCTCCAGATGTTTGGGAGTACAAGTTTGGATGCTGGTTAAATTATCTCCAGGATTGGCGGAGTTATGGCCACAAACAAACCGATAAGGCACTGAACCTTGAACAATAGAAATTCTGGCCAGGAGACAATAGTAATAACAATAGTGATTGTTGTAAGAACGACCAGAAAACGCCACAATCTGTGTTTTCAATTGTTCTTGCTATATTGTCTTTAGTTAAATTTTCTTTTATTCAAGATTCAATGCCCCTACTGTTTCTTTGTGAATTGAAATAGTCTACAAAGGCTTGTTTGCGCATTTCAAGTCTTGTGGCAATACTCTAGGGAAGTTTCTGTATTGTACTACTTTTTGCATTCATGGCACAAGTTTGCTCGTTGCAAAATAACTTATAAAATTCAAAAGAGGTTTTGTCAAGAGGCTTTATCACCTGACTTGAAGTGGAGTAAACTTGCCTCGACAAGCCTTCGCCAATTTTGTCTATTGGAGAGGCAATAACTCCCCCAATCCTTGAGATATTTTAACCGGCATCCAAACTTGTACTCCCAAACATCTTGAGAGTAGATTGCTTGAAAAAAATTCAGGAAATCTCAAGCATTTTTTTGTCCTGGGTGCGTTTTATGAAGGTAGGTAAAATTTATAAAAATCTTCACAGGGTTCTTTTGTCTCCTTCGCTTTTCAGCCGTCTGATTGGTCCGTGAAAATGAGGCTTTGGCGGTTTCGACCATGGGCCACGAGCAATCGGCTATGTACAACGAATGATTCCATGCTAACTAGACAAGGATTTTTGGCCAGGCTGAAAACACGGAGACGTCAGAGATTTGTTTGATGCTGCTGTGATGCTTATGCCATCTGGATGAATATTTGAATCTTCATTCCAAAATTGTAAAACAGCTTTCTGCTTTTATTATTTGATGTTCTATCAAAAATTTAGCAGTTTTATGTAAAGAATTCTTAATCAGAAATCATTGGTTAGTCAAACCTCTCCAGAATTCTTTCAGTATCTTCAGTTTCAGACCTCTTGAGGACTGTTTGCAAATTCTTTTTAATTTATACAGTATATACCGGGTGTCCCAAAAAAAGGTAACATATTTGATCAGGGATAGCGATAAAGATTTATGTCAAATCAATGCCTAATAAGTTTTGAAGTACTCTTTGATAGTTAACTTGAAGATTGATACTTAGTTTATTGATATTGGTGCATCGAGAGCTGAAATATTAATCTTGAAAATCCAAATTTGCCTCCTACTCCAAACCAGAGCTTTTGGGTTTTGGCCTAAGCTGTTAAAATGCTGCGTTGTGGAATCTCCTCAATCATAGCGAAGTACAGCAAGAAACCTCGTGCTTAGAAACACATTGTAATAGAAATCTGAAACTGAACTCTACAATTAGATTCACAAATTTAATCCCACAGAGACATCGTTCTTAATTCAACAAAAACTTCAAATTGCATCTGCCTAATGAAAGTTCTTCATAAGCGAAATAATTCCCTTGGGCTATATTGAAATCTTCATTACTCGAATCCTTGAAGGAAATGCTTTTTGTATCATCTCTCTCGATATTATTACGAAACAAGCAATTGTGTATGCCCAAGGGAACATAAAAATGCTCACTCATTAGTGCTTGCTTGGCCTGGTGTACTTTTGTAAATGCATTCATTTTGACTGCAGGAAGATATTCCTTGATTGATGACTTAAAGTTCATCTGTCCTATTCACATGAGTACCCAAAGGACGGATCCTTGTCCAAAAAAATCTATGACTGAGGAGATTCCCCTGACCAGCGCGTTTACAGTTTAGGCCAAAACCCAAAAGCTCTGGTTTGGTGATGAACGCAAATTTGGACTTTCAAGATTAATATTCCAACTCTTGATGCACCAATATCAACAAACTAGGTATCAATCTTCAAGTTAACTATCAAAGAGTACTTCAACACTTATTAGGGATCGATTCGACATAAATATTTGAACGTGACTGCTAGTCAAACTCTAGAAGTTTTCAAAAACAGAGTGCAGGGAATGCAACATGAAAGATTTGTGCAATGACATACTTTTATTGTGTTCATGTAACAAAATAAAACAAAAAAATAAACTCTTATCTTACTGTAGTATAGCCAGGGAAACTAAGCATATAAAAGTGGCTCAAGCTTCATCCAATCCCAAATACAATCCTTGATATTCATATTAAAGGCCTTTAACTTAAAAAATTAAAACAAAAATATATTTTTCTTTTCCTTTTGCTTTCTTTTTTATCCTCATTTTAGAAACTAATGCTAAGCTTTATATTTGAAGGCATTCTCCTGTACGAAAATACAAGGTCATGTAATAGCCATGTACAAGCCTTGTAGTTATGGCCTTGTTTGTAACCTTGTTATAGCCTGGAATAGCCTTGCTGTAACCTTGTAAATGGTTTGAAAAATGCTAATTAGCCTTGTAGAAGCCTTGTGGAAACCTTGTGTTAGACTGGTTGCAACTTGGAACCTTACTGATAGCCTTGTAATTTTCTTCCAAGGTTAGTACAAGGTCATAACAAGGTCATAATCCCCTCTACAAGGCTAAAACTTGGCCTGTACAAGGCTAAGTTTAGCCTTGTATTTTTGTACAGGCAGTATAATGGTAGAAGTGGAAATATTTTCATATTCACAGGAATGTCATTCCAGCATAGCATTTTGCCCCACAGAAACAAAAGAAACTACTTATCTGAGATCCAATATATCTCTTTATCAGTCTTATTAGTGCTGTTTGGATCCCGGGGGGGGGGGGTACTCATTGACTTTCAATAAGGGGGTCCATGCCAACATTTGGGGTCCCGAAATTGTACGTTAAATAAATATTTGGGGTCTGTGAATTACAGCATGGACAAAAATTGAATATTTGGGGTCCAAAAATCAGAAGAAAGGAAGAATCCTGCGATTTGGCCCTTGAAGTTGCGAATCATGAAATAAATGTTTTGGTATTATTCAAGAACTGAGAAAGATCAAGAAGCTCAAATTTAAATCATTCAAAAAATTTTTGGGGGCCCCAGAAATAGATAACAATATTTGGAGTCTCAAAAACAATTAGACTCAATATTTGGGGTGGATATCTAGATCTTTACTTCTTCATTTTGTAAATTACTAAACTGACGTGGAATCCTGGAAGTGCAAAACACTACACATTGATATACGTACTAACATATCTTGTCATAAATATTACCAACCAAATCCAATAATAGCAAAAGGGCAACAATTGTGTGGCATCTATCTCCTCGCAAATAATTTGATCACGATTCATGGCTTGGTTAAAGTTATTTCATAACCAACTATCCAAAGAAAAGGAAACTTATGTCAGCAAGCAAATCAATAACTGGATACAACAGCGGCAGGCTTACTGATAAGATGAGCAACGTGTTGACCAACAAGTCAACACCTAAATATTTAGGCCTAGGCCTATATAAATTCAATTTTTTTTCGGCCGTTCACGGGCTTTAAAACATCATGATATTGTGGTTGTTGTTGTCAAGCAGTTAGAGGCATTTTATGTTGTCAACCCAAGAACCCGAGAACCCAAGCATCTTCACAATTTCTGCATTTTTAATTCTTTCCATTGTTAGCGTAGGTACTATAACAGTCCATAATCATTGTATAGGCATTTTATACTGTCAACCCAAGAACCCGAGAACCCAAGCATCTTCACAATTTCTGCATTCTTATTTCTTTCCATTGAACTAAGTAGCGTAGGTACTATAACAGTCCATAATCATAGTATAGGCATTTTATACTGTCAACCCAAGAACCCGAGAACCCAAGCATGTTCACAATTTCTACATTTTTATTTCTTTCCATTGAACTAAGTAGCGTAGGTACTATAACAGTCCATAATCATTGTATAGGCATTTTATGTTGTCAACCCAAGAACCCGAGAACCCAAGCATCTTCACAATTTCTGCATTTTTATTTCTTTTCATTGAACTAAGTAGCGTAGGTACTATAACAGTCCATAATCATAGTATAGGCATTTTATACTGTCAACCCAAGAACCCGAGAACCCAAGCAACTTCACAATTTCTGCATTTTTATTTCTTTCCATTGAACTAAGTAGCGTAGGTACTATAACAGTCCATAATCATAGTATAGGCATTTTATACTGTCAACCCAAGAACCCGAGAACCCAAGCATCTTCACAATTTCTGCATTTTTATTTCTTTTCATTGAACTAAGTAGCGTAGTTACTATAACAGTCCATAATCATTGTATAGGCATTTTATGTTGTCAACCCAAGAACCCGAGAACCCAAGCATCTTCACAATTTCTGCATTTTTATTTTTTTCCATTGAACTAAGTAGCGTAGGTACTATAACACTCCATAATCATTGTATAGGCATTTTATGTTGTCAACCCAAGAACCCGAGAACCCAAGCATCTTCACAATTTCTACATTTTTATTTCTTTCCATTGAACTAAGTAGCGTAGGTACTATAACAGTCCATAATCATTGTATAGGCATTTTATGTTGTCAACCCAAGAACCCGAGAACCCAAGCATCTTCACAATTTCTGCATTTTTATTTCTTTTCATTGAACTAAGTAGCGTAGGTACTATAACAGTCCATAATCATTGTATAGGCATTTTATGTTGTCAACCCAAGAACCCGAGAACCCAAGCATCTTCACAATTTCTACATTTTTATTTCTTTCCATTGAACTAAGTAGCGTAGGTACTATAACAGTCCATAATCATTGTATAGGCATTTTATACTGTCAACCCAAGAACCCGAGAACCCAAGCATCTTCACAATTTCTGCATTTTTATTTCTTTTCATTGAACTAAGTAGCGTAGGTACTATAACAGTCCATAATCATTGTATAGGCATTTTATACTGTCAACCCAAGAACCCGAGAACCCAAGCATCTTCACAATTTCTACATTTTTATTTCTTTCCATTGAACTAAGTAGCGTAGGTACTATAACAGTCCATAATCATTGTATAGGCATTTTATGTTGTCAACCCAAGAACCCGAGAACCCAAGCATCTTCACAATTTCTGCATTTTTATTTCTTTTCATTGAACTAAGTAGCGTTGGTACTATAACAGTCCATAATCATTGTATAGGCATTTTATGTTGTCAACCCAAGAACCCGAGAACCCAAGCATCTTCACAATTTCTACATTTTTATTTCTTTCCATTGAACTAAGTAGCGTAGGTACTATAACAGTCCATAATCATTGTATAGGCATTTTATGCTGTCAACCCAAGAACCCGAGAACCCAAACATCTTCACAATTTCTACATTTTTATTTCTTTCCATTGAACTAAGTAGCGTAGGTACTATAACAGTCCATAATCATTGTATAGGCATTTTATGTTGTCAACCCAAGAACCCGAGAACCCAAGCATCTTCACAATTTCTGCATTTTTATTTCTTTCCATTGTTAGCGTAGGTACTATAACAGTCCATAATCATTGTATAGGCATTTTATGTTGTCAACCCAAGAACCCGAGAACCCAAACATCTTCACAATTTCTACAATTTTATTTCTTTCCATTGAACTAAGTAGCGTAGGTACTATAACAGTCCATAATCATTGTATAGGCATTTTATGTTGTCAACCCAAGAACCCGAGAACCCAAGCATCTTCAAAATTTCTACATTTTTTTTCCTTCCATTGTCAGCGTAGGTACTATAACAGTCCATAATCATTGTATAGGCATTTTATACTGTCAACCCAAGAACCCGAGAACGTAGTTACTATACAATGGTAACAGATTGAAATGAAAATAGAATATATAAACTTTAATTGGAATTTAAATAGACTATAAATAGTTAACATTGTAAATTTCATTCTGTGATACATCGAGGAATAGCCGGAAGTTCCATGTGGGAGGGCGTTGGGGTTGGGGGAATCTTCGTCCGGTTGGGGGTCCGCTGCAGGGGTGTAAGGGGGCTAATTCAAAGGGGCTGGATTTATCACATAACAATGTAGATGTTCGATGGCATACTGCAATTTTAGCTCATAAGATTGGAGAAAAGTGAAAAACATCAATATTTAGCAAGAATTCACAGGAAAATATATATAAAGAATTCAACATTGAACTATAACGACTATAAACATGTAACATGGGTTCGAGGAAACAATATGTTCGTTTTCTCGAACAAAATGTATAAAGAAATGATATCTGTGTCTTTACTCTTGTTGTTTTCGCCTGCAATTTATGCTCAAATCAACTCCCAAATTCAAGTCCGCAACGCCTTAAAAAATCTGTGTCCTGTAAAAGCAAGGCTACAGATTTTTTAGGCCGTTACAGACTTGAATCTAGGAGTTGAATTGAGCATAAATTGCAGGCGAAAACAACAAGAATAAATACACAGGTATGATTTATTTATACATTTTGTTCGAGAAAACAAACATACTGTTTCCTCGAACCCATGATGATAAGATGAAGAATGTATAAATTTTTGTAATTCACCCTTTTTGTAGCCTGTGTTCCAGAACTGGGTCTGGTAAACAGCTTCCCTTTTTGACATTCAAGTAACCCCAATTGACTTAGTGAATTTAAAGAGCTATTATCACCCAGGATCCTTTGCGGGCACGATATAATTTCAGATCTAACTGTCTGAAAATCAAATCGGCCTGAACGGCAAATATCGATCCACACTGCAGTAGTTAAAGTGATAGAAAAGTTAACTAAAGTCAGATTTTTCTATCGGTTCAACCCATTCCAGTGTCGATCCATATAATTTCCGTTTAGGCTAATGTTGATTTTCAGGCAGTCTGAGATTTCAGCGTGCACACAAAAACCCTGGGTGACAATGATACTTCAAACATAACTTAACCCTGATAACGTTTGTGGTAACAAAGTTGAAGAGCAGAGACGTAGGAACCGGGGGGGCATTGGGGGCACGTGCCCCCCCCAAGATTTTGAAATAAACAAAGAAGTGCCCTTTTTGATTTCAGGAAATGCCCCTTTAGCTTAATGGAAAAAGTGCCCTCGAAGTGTCGTGCCCCTCCAAGTTTGAGATGCTTCCTACGTCCCTGCTGAAGAGCGTAATTTGTCATGCCTCAACTTAATATAATATTCATAGTTTGACAGAAAATATTTCCAAGATATACAAACAGTTGGCGACGATGCAATTAATAATGTATACGATATTTACACATCTAAACGTCACGAGACCGAAAAATGATTCCTTTACAATCGGTTACAAGCAATTGTTTACCAAGGAGGGCGAGCTGGGCAACTTTTTCATATTTTTTGTGCATGGCATGAATGTGTTATCTTTATTGGAAATGTATATCATGCAACGCTTGGCGTATGTGCGATTCTATTCGTCAAAGTGCAAGAATTTTTGTGTTGAATTTCTACCGAACAAAAAAGATTATCATTTCAACGTATGAATTTTTGTCTTTTAACAAGCCATGGTCACCCAGGGTTCTTTACAAGGCCTGAGAAAATGTAAGAAAATCTAATACCAAGATAGGCCCCCGGGGGGGGGTACTTAGTATATTTTGCTGACGCCATGTGCACTCCTTTCTGGGCATCATTTTCGCCTCTTCTTTCTAATGCCAGGTATCAAAAGAAGGCAATTTTTCTAAAGCCGGTTGCCGAAATCGTTATTTCATCGTTTTTCGACGAATTTTTACGTTTAGGGGTATGCTTTTCGCCGATTTTTGCGTTTTGGGATATGCTTTTCGCCAATTTTTTCTAAAACCGGCTATCCTTTCGAGGGAAAATTTCTAAAGCCGGGTGAAAATTTTTATTCTTGGAGTGCATCCCCCCCCCCCCGTACAATTGAAAGTCAAGTACCCCCCCCCCCCGGGGATAGGCTTCTCGGGCCACACGGAACGAGTAGATACTATCAACCAGTTGACTTGACTTGCTGATTCTATTTCAACCTTGGCTTGGCCGGATTTTTGAGATGTCGTCTTGCTAGAGGATGTGGTATTTTGTTACGTGAATTTTAAACGGAACTTGAAGACCCATTGCCGCCCAGGGTCCTTTACGAGTATTACAATCTGAGACTGTCTGAAAAATCAAATTTGGTTCAAACGGAAAATAGCATTACACGAAAGTAGCAGTACACGGGTAAAGAAAGCGTTTTCAAAATTATTGGGGGGGCTTGAGCCCCCCTGCCCCACCCCCTTCCTACGGGCCTGATTACACGTAATACACATATGGGTATATAAACACAAATGCGAATTAAACAACAATCTAGTTTTATCGATGGCATATATCTTTTCGGGCAGAAAAAAAGTTACTTGTGTGCCCGGGGGGGGGTACTTGACTAGGGAAGTGACGGGGGTGTGCGGAAAACCTCTCCACACCCTGCACCCTGTCGCATAAAAAATAGGCCAAAAATATACCCTGTCGCATAAAAATTTTGCATCTCAAAGATAGTGTAGAACGCAATTTTTGCTTGTGATACCCTGTCGCATAAAAAATTTGCATCTCAAAGATAGTGTAGAACGCAATTTTGCTTGTGATACCCTGTCGCATAAAAAACTTGCATCTCAAAGATAGTGTAGAACGCAATTTTTGCTTGTGATACCCTGTCGCATAAATTTTTTACCTATTATAATACCCTGTCGCACAATTTTCGTTAGAAAAGGATACCCTGTCGCATAATTTTTACCGTAAAAGGACACCCTGTTGAGCGGCACATCCCGTCAGGTCAAGTATGGGAGTACCCCCCCCCCCGGGCTTGTGTGATGTTAAATTCCAATACACAGTACAACGTAGACTTTTAGAGCTTGAAATATCATTGCACGTATTACATATATGAGTATATTAAACAACAATCTAGTTTTATCGATAGCATATATCTTTTCGGGTCGGGCTGTAATTTTAGATTTCAACACCGCAACGTAGACCTTTCAAATTATAGTGTTATATCAATGCAAAATTTATAACATTATATATAGAGCTTGAAATTCATTACACGTATTTCGTATTACACATATATGGTTATATTAAACAGCACTCTATCTATAGCGATAGCATATACATTTTCGGGCAGAAAAAGCTACGATTGCCTGATTACAGATTTCAATACCACCATGTAGACAGTTTAAATCATAATGCTATTATAATGTAAAATTCATAATATCAAGTCCCGAGCTTTAAACTTCCTTACACTTACACCTATTACATGAGTGAGTATATGCAAAACAACTCACTTTAGTTGTTTGGATGGCGCAAATCTTTCGGGCGGTGGGTGTTCGGGTAGAAAAAGCTACAATTATGTGATATGAAAATTTCAATACTGCCACGTGGAATATTCAAACTATAAAGTAAAGCAAAGTTATTGTTTTGATATTGTAGTGCTATAATAATGTGAATTTATAATATTAAGTACAGAGGTTAAAATCACACACATTATATATATGAGTAAATACAAAACAAAACTCTACTTCTATCAATAGCATAGACGTTAGTTACACTTTTTCATCATTATAAGAGCTTCTCTTTATTTAACCATTTACAACTCGTCGGCATATAAGCCCTTTTTATTCTGAACAAGGGCTTCCATCGTCAAAGGCTCCCATATTGCACTCTCTTGCAGATCAAGAATGTCCCGGCTATCTCGCGGTGTCACCGCGTTATGCATCCTGTTAGTATTAACTCTTTTTGTATTTTTCGTTTTCAAAATGACATTACTGTGACTTCTCGCGCTTTCCTTGACAGAATGAGCACTGTTACTGTTATACCTCATTTCGACCATTGAAATCCCAGTTTTAATTGTGACGCCTATCTCCTCCATGCGATCTCGAAACTTGCCATCGCAGCGACATTCATCCTCGCTGACAAACCGCACACTAGATTTGCTGGTTGCTAAATTGGTGGAATCTTTAACTTCAAGCCTCTCTAAACTTTCTTTCGATGGTACTAGCAGTGTCAACACTGGCGGTGGTATGACCTAAGAACGAAAATAAAAATGTTTATACCGTAAAAGCTCTATCAAGCCCCCGGGGCTTATTCAATTTCGGACCCTCCAGAGGGGCGCATATTAGAGAGGGGGCTTATTAGAGAAGGAGGCTTATTAGAGAGTGGGGCTTATTCACAAAATCAAATGACAGGGATGCAGATGATAGCGTTTTGGTTCTTTCACACCATATTTTGCGGCTTCAACATTCAATTTTATGAGTCAAATACATAAATTCGACACAGTTTTATCTCAAACCATTCCAAAATTAACATGCAAGCTTATCTAGCTCAATAAATGGGAAATCTTTGGCAACCACCGGAATTTAATATAAGAAAGGGGCTTAGTAGAGAAGGGGGCTTATCAAAAATCTTGGCTCAGGGGAGGGGGCTTATTAGAGAGGGGGCATAATAGAGAGGGGGCATAATAGAGAGGGAGGCTTAATAGAGCTTTTATGGTAGTCAGGGTTAGGCTTGCTGGCTTCACATAAGATAAACCTGCATCTGGCAAATGTACCCATGGTTCCTCTAAGAAAGGGCTGAATTTTCCAACAAACATCTAGGACTCAGAGTGAGAACAAGGAGGTATTTTATAGATCTCGTGAGAAATCAAAACGATGGTATGTATTCTGTTAAAACATGTTCAATCACAAAAACGTATTCTTATCGTATGAAGATTAAATGCTTTTACGAAGGCATCGTGTGATGAGCATACAAAATATATTTTTCCGTCAGAACCAGCGGTAAAAAGATACATATCACTTCAGATTTAGATGAATCAGACCTTCAAAAGCTCCTATCATCACCAACGATTCTCCCGGGGGGGGGGGGGGTACATAATATGTTCAGGGTACGGGTATTTGCCGCCCATATGGGTGGGTTTTTGGGCCCACGATTCTCTAAACAAGGGTCCTTTTTCGGCAGATTATCCATAAACATGGGTAGGGTTTCACTTAAATTCGCAAAAATGGTTAAAAGGGGGGGGGGGCAGTCTTCGCCAAAATTCATCATAAAAAGTGGGTACCAAGGCAAGTTTCGGTAATTAGAAGAGGGTACCTTTCTGAAAAAACAGGGGGCATACGCGCGTCCATGCACAAGTCATGTACGCCCCCTCCTCGGGGTAATAAAATGACATACTAACCTCACTTCCTTTTGCAACAACATCAGAAAAATCCTCATCAAACGAAGGCAGGAAAAAATCTTTCAAGAACTCTTTGGTTTTTGCTCTGTTCATTTGAGAAATTCGATGCATCAGTTCTGTCCTGTGTCTGCTAAATTGTATTTGTCGCAGTGCTTTGTTTTCAGTGAAATGCCTGTTGCCATAACTCTATTGAAAGAAACAAGAAAGAGGGGTTCAGGTTCAGGTACAAAGTTTACAATACCAAAGACTACAAACGAGCTACCATACAATATTACAGAAATGATACCACGCGGAGCCAAAGATCATGGCTACCCCAGGGCCATCACATGAAGAACATAAACCTAAAATACAACTAAATATACCATAGACCTTACAGCTATTCTGAAAAGAATTGGAATCGAACGATATTTTGCGACGTTTTATAGAATTTTTGAATGTGCACAATAGTGATAGAAGGTCTAACGTCACTCGATCGAACGTCGCATATAAAAATGTATGAAAATGACGTTCGGTCCAGGCTCTTTTGAAGAAAAGCTAATTTACGAAAAGCTACATATAAACAAAAGAATAGAGGAACCGGACTCAGCGACAGGGGATTCTGCAAAAATGGACTTGGTATGGTGGTTGAGTAGACTGATTACGATGAGTCCCAGTAATCGCTATTCAAAACGCAACCATTACACCAGACCGAGACCGCTCATACTGGGACTCATATTTTTACGGCAATATTTTTGGACTGACTTTTTTCATTTTTCAACGCCCTTTGGAACGAGGCTGCTATACACAGTCATGTACAAAGTATACAACAAATTATACAACGGCAGTATTTCAATAGTGAAAACTACGACCAAATCATCAGTCTAGTGGTTGAGTTGCATTAGCTAGATTTAGGTGATCTTAATTGAATCGACCGCTTGTGTGGATGTATTGTTGGAAAGAATTTATAGTGTATTCTTATGAAAAAAGAGAGCATATTTGTTACTCATGTGGTAGTGAAAATTACAGTAGGCTTACCCTGCTTTCATTAGAAATTTTTCTCTCTTCTTTTGTCAATTTGTTATTTGAGTATGTCCGCAGAATGTTCCATAGTCCATGAGCATCCATAGAACCTGTATGTACAAGACAGCGCAATGCTTCATCAGTAAATAATGCTCCTCATTTATATAAAAGGACAAAAGAAAACTAGAAACGTCTAAGGGGGCAAAATGGGTACACTTGCGGGTAAGCTGGTTGATATAGGAAAATGTACATAAATTTTGTAGCAAAAGACAATTACGAAAACGATGGTATCAAGGGGTATTTGACCAAGATACATTGCACTCCATCATGGAATCAGCAGTGATTCAGAAATTCAATCATCAAACACAATGCATCTTGGTCAATTTCCCCCTGATGCCATCTTTTCCGTAATCGTCTGTTGTGATTTGCAGATTTTCTCCAGCTAAATCATATTCTTAATGCCATTGTGGATGTTGCAAATGTTGACTTTAAATAACACTAGGTATAACAAACTACCATTTTCCAGCAATTAACACCACCCATTTTACTCAACTTATACCTATTCATTTTATCATGCAGACTCTATTAGTGGAGAATCAATCAATAGATTTCTTAGCGATGATAATGATTCATGAAAAAGCGTGGCTAAAAAGATATAAATGAGTAAAAAGTAAAGTTCCGTTTAACTACACCTTTTTTCATAAATTCTCAATTGACAAAAGGCACTTGGAATGGATTTGGTTATTACATTAAAAAGAGGACCTTCTCCAACTACTCACAAAAGCAGCTGAACCAGAGACGTAGGAACCGGTTGGGGGCATGTGCCCCCCCCCCTTTTTTCATAAATTCTCAATTGACAAAAGGCACTTGGAATGGATTTGGTTATTACAGTAAGATTTTGCGATAAACAAAGAAGTGCCCTTTCTATTTTCAGGAAGTGCCCCTTCAGCTTGATGAAAAATATGCCCTTGAAGTGTCGTGCCTCCCACCACCCCCCCAAGTTTGAGATGCTTCCTACTTCCCTTAGCTGAACACTTTGAAAAGAAACGATTTGTAATTTTGTCAGTCTTACAGCAATGGTCAGGTGAGCAGCATATACAGTACTTTTGAACACGTTCTGAATCTTACATTCCAGGAGCTTGAAAAGTCACTGATAAGCATATTCCTTTGGTACCTTAACAACTCTTTACTGAAATTGAATCTTGAATCATACTGTAGACAAGTACAAACAACTTAACCTGGTTTCTTAGGTATATGAAATCTCCCATCAAGCCTGACTTTTCTTTTATCTTTAATGGTTGGATTCAAAAATGAATCTGCAATCTTTTCTCCTAAAATTGTCCGCAATTGAATATCCAGTGGAGACTGAACTAGATACATGAGGTCATTTTTAAGCCATTCTGATTTTCCTTCCATAAACTGACTTTTTTCCTTTATTGCTACTGGATTGCCATCAAGCTCCTCTCTTGCTTTTAATTTCCTTGGCATTGATGCATCTAAATGTGAATATGATACTACATTAAATACAGACCTATACAATGATAAATACAACAAAATTTCATGAAAATTAAACCATCCTGTACAAAAGTACAAGGCTAAACCTGGCCTTGTACAGGCCAAGTTTTAGCCTTGTAGAGGGGATTATGACCTTGTTATGACCTTGTACTAACCTTGGAAGAAAATTACAAGGCTATCAGTAAGATTCCAAGCTGCAACCAGTCTAACACAAGGTTTCCACAAGGCTTCTACAAGGCTAATTAGCATTTTTCAAGCCATTTACAAGGTTACAGCAAGGCTATTCCAGGCTATAACAAGGTTACAAGGCCATAACTACAAGGCTTGTACATGGCTATTACATGGCCTTGTATTTTCGTACAGGATGCTCTGTATAACTTTACCTCTGCAGGGCCTCCGACGATGGGGGGGCCGGGGGGGGGGGCCATGGCCCCCCCACTTTTTTGCAAATCATGCCGTTCTGAAAGGCAGCTCATCACGTTGTATTGTGGTAATTTTTTTGTATCAAGTTTAGCCCCCCCCCCCACTTTCCTGATCTGGTCGGGGGCCTTGCTCTGATTAGCACAGAAGCTCCTGATATTTAGCCCTCATTCTGTAATAAACCCCCATGTCATTTGCTTTTAATCCAAAATTTCAAATGAGCCCCCTTTAAGCTGCCCCCGCTTAAATATATAGAATGCCAGAGGTAACCAAACATTTTTGTGTCTATTTAGCAAAAACAGTTTGCATGTTAATATTGATATGGTTTCGGAAAAAATTTGTTGAATTCTTGTACTTGTAAGTTGTTTCTGCAGAGTATGGGGTAAACCCAAACTGATAAGTTTGCAATGTGTGCATGGAAGATGCGCGCATAGTCATTCAATGCGCAACTGGCTATTGTTTTAAAATGAAACAGACTCCATTGTTCTTCCTTTGTTGTACTTGAAATTGCACACAGAAGATCTTCCGTGCGGACGACAGAAAAAGCAATCTGGGGTAAACGAAGAAAGCTATCATTCATATCCTTGATTTGACTTGTGTAAATAAACAAGCCCCCCACCAGTTAGCCCCCTCTCTTCTAAGCCCCCTCTGGAGTCTCCAAGATAATAAGACCCCCAGGGGGTCTTAACAGAGCTTTTATGGCAGCCATCAACATCATCGTTCTCAGGTGGCAAATGCACAATCTGTCATCAAACCTTCATGATCAATGATCACCATGCCCACTTTGATTTACTTTTGTTTTAGGCCCTCTCTTCTCTTCTCCTCTATTTTATAATTTAGGACCTGTTTGTTTTTGTGCTATTTTTAGCTAACAGCATATTTCTATGACCAAAATATCAAATATACGTTCCTTTACATTATTTCCTTTGAAGATATAATCAAAAATAAGTTAAAATTACCGATTTCTTTAGGTATTATTTCTGTTCTTTTCAAATCACCTTGCTTTGGACTTTACCAGGCTGGTAAACTTGTACAATGTACGAGGCTACAGTATGTTGTTATGGTGACATGATCGCGTCTCATTTTGGGTTGGTATAAAAAAATGCGGAATCGAGGAAGGATCCTGGAAAGAAATATAAGGACCAAAGATCATGAAATCTTAAAGTTGCTTCCCTTCTCTTCTCCTATCACAACGTGCCTGATTGATGCGATCAAAGTTGTTCATCTAAGTAACAAAATCAATCTCTTTAGACAAAATCGGCTGAGGTTTGTTTGTTTCCCCAGTGAAAGTCATTAGCGACACAACTTATCTTGGCACAAACTGTACTAGACTATTTCAAATAAACTAAAAAAGGCTGAAGAAAAAGATTATTCTTACCAAAATCTTACCAAGTTCTTTATACCGAAATCGTGAAAATTGATACCGTTCTTTTACAAAAATCCTGAATATCGATCACAAAAATTAACATTTTTCTTTGTTCTTAGTAATAAACTATTATAATAATAAAATAATATTCAAAATACTAATAATAATAAAATAATCAATGGGAAATGGGGTAACAGAAAAAATGTAAATAAATCTCGCAAAATCATGAGCCATAGACTCTTACGAAAGGAAAATAGTACAAGAACAGGCTTGTCTTATTAAGTTATTACTGCAGAATTGAAAAGCGAATAAATTTGCTTCTCACTGATTTTTGAATCAAATGGAGAAAAGCGACAGAGAAATACAGACAAAGTTCACATACTCAAAAACCACATTTCATAATCATTTACAAGCTATCAACATGCATTCCAACACTAACGAAGATAATTTTAACCCAACTGCATACAATCATTATAATTCTACCGGGTGTCCCAAAAAAAGTACTCCCGTTTGAAAAATGACCAAAATTTGATTACACGACCGATTTTCAATTTTCTTTTTTTGTCACGTAGATCAAGGACCAAAGTATTTCCCACACATAACTAACTTTATAAGTGGTCTAAAAATTAGCAAATCTAGCTCTTTTTAGGGCTACCGGGTTCTGAATCAAACAGCAAAAAGCGCTGATGATTGCCAGATCAATTTCTTTGTGCATGCAAAGCCTCTAGTTTGATCATAAATGACAGAAAGAAATTCGTACTATCATGGGAGACTTCAATGCTGATAAAATTCTGAAAGTTTTGATTCTTAGGGAAGATTGAGTATTTTGCTTAAAATCATAGCTCAAAATCAGGTTTTCAACGTGCGATTGTATCAAAAGCAAACCCCGGGAGGGGGGGGGTACATGACTTGAGGATGGACGGGGGTCTGCCGCCCGGTTTTCAGAAAGCTACCCTCTTCTAATTACCGAAACTTGCTTTTGATACCCACTTTTAGGATTAATTTTGGCGGAAAACTGCCAATTTTAACCATTTTTTGCGAATTTCAGCCAAACTACACCCATGTTTATGAAAAATCTGCCGAAAAAGGACCCTTGTTTAGAGAATTTTGGGCCCACAAACCCACCCATATGGGCGGCACATACCCGTACCCTAAATATGTTATGTACCCCCCCCCCCCCGGGAAGCAAACATTTTATCATCTATAAATATTTCGGGTCCTTGACAAAACATGTCAAAAAGAAAATTTTATCAAAGGTTTGATGATTGATTTTTGGTGATTTTTTAAACAGGAGTACTTTTTGGGACACCTAGTGTGACAGATTCTTGTGACATAAAATTAAAAACTTCTTCGTCTAAGTTGGCCTTTCTGTAAGACACTGATTGGTAGTTCATTGAAACTGATTATCAGCTCTTGATTCCACAGGTCATTAAAGGCCGATGCGCCATTTGGGACACCCAAATGATGCATTGTTTGTTAAAATTCATTTCAGTGAATGTCTAACAATTTTTTTGGGACATGAATCCTATCCTACCCGATCCGACTTTCCACAACAACAACATGAAAACGATTTAAGTTAATCCTCTTGAAAACGCCGATTATCACAATGGGCGCTCTGGTCAACTTTGATTCCCCTTACCGCACTGTGTTCCGAGTCTGTAGCAAGCCAAGCACCGATCGAGTCCGACCTTCCATCTTGGTTGCTGGAACAGAATATTGGTCCCTTTGACCATAGAGAACCAGTTATCACAACGGGCTTCCTAGATCATGGTTTTCTATCTGGTCAACTTTGATTACCCTGACCGCACTGTGTTCCGGGTCTGTAGCAAGCACCCATCCAGTCCGACCTTCAATCTTGGTTGCTGGAACACAATATTGGTCCCTTTAACCAAAGAGAACCAGTTATCACAATGGGCTTCCTAGATCATGGTTTTCTATCTGGTCAACTTTGATTACCCTGACCGCACTGTGCTCAGGGTCTAAAGCACCGATCGAGTCAGTAAAAGTCTGTTGAGTTTCCTCGGCAGTCACTGCTGTTGATGAATTGTTCAGTGTTGATTCTTCCAGTGCAACTACCATTCCAGCACTTATAGCTACGAAAAACATAAAAGTAACTGAGATATTTGCTAATTTTCTTTTAGAAGCTGCAATATTACACGATAATAAAACTGTGAAATCCAAACCAGTTTAAATCTACAACAATGTTAATCACGTATTCTTTAATAAAACGACAATGTACTGAGAAATTGATAAAACACAACGTTTCGAGCTTTGCTCTAAATCTAGCCAGCTTGCAAGCAAGAGAAAAGTAAACCTTTGTTTTTGTTATTCAGAGGCTACGGTTAGCAAAATCGTTAATCTTGCCTAAGAGCCCTTACATACATCGAAACGTTACATGATCTTTAAAGTCTACAATAGTAGTTTGCCCTTCATTCTGACATTTATGACCAATCTAGAAGCTTAATATACAAAAATAAATTACTCAAGGTGATCATCAATGCTTTTTACAGCATGCTTCAAAACCAGGCTGCCCGAAAAAGGTCTAAATTTACTAATTTCAAAACCAATCAAAATATCAGCTATGTCTGGAAAAACAATTTTGCTTTTGATCTACTTGCGAAAAGAAATTTGAAGATCTGCCTTATAATAAATTGTTTGTGATTTTTCAAATAGGAGTACTTTTTTTGGGACACCTGGTGTAATAATGTAGGTCTCTAAATTTTTAATTCTTTAGACCTTCGTAGGACTAAGATATCCTACAATCTTGGCCAAAATACTTGGGACAAATCATAAAATTGCACTACCTCGGTGATTGATTACGTGCCCCCCGCTCCCCCCGTTTCAAAGTTGCTTGAATCAAACGCCTTTCAACCTTCTCAACATTGAAGAAGGGGGGAGGGGGATTTGGAGACTCTAAACGTATGTTTTCTCCTCGATATTTTAAGAAACATCATGAAGACACTGAAATTTGCCTGTGTCCCAGCTTCTTTTGGCCAGGATTGTAGATCTATTGAATTTACCATGTCGCAAATACTAATTGACAGAGGGAAACATCCAATATGAAAGGAAATATTGGATATATAAGAAACTTGCCAGCCTCCTACATATAAAAGACAGACAGCCTGAGCTAAACTGTCCAATTTCTTAACTTTCCAAATCTTTAAAATGGTCGGTGTAAATTTATTGACCTATTTCTTGGAACTGAATGACTTCAAAGAAACTTCAGCTATTTTGTTATAATTCTACCGTCGGACTTTTCTGAAATCTTCAATACTTTCAGATTTAGATTGTTTCTCTTCTTTTTCAAGAATTCAAGAAAAAAAATTTAAAAAACTTAAAACCATCGTAATTTCTAAACTGTTTGACGCAACATGAAATATTTTCCAAGAAAGCCATAGTTTACGAATGTCTACAATATGATATCAAGCAAAAATATATCAATCATCTGGTTTATGATTTAGACATTCAATGACGTCACACCCTCAAATTAGTTAGAATATAAAATTTACCGTAATTTCGAAAAATATTTAATATTTCTGAAAAGTCCAATGGTAAGTAGCTAAAGTTTCTTTCAAGCCATTTAACTGGAAGAAATAGGTCATAGAATTTCACTCCCATTGTTTTATGCTGATTTAAAAATTTGGAGCCTATGCTAACTTATTGTTAATAAGTCAATCCCTATTGTGATAACTACTTTGCAGTATTGCAGTATGTTGGATCAAAACGATTCGGATTGACTTCAGATACAAATTTATGCGTGAAACTTATTTACCTTCTATGTTAGCAGCAGCCAGGCTTGCTTGTGACATTTCCCCCGCTGGAATCGGTATGCTCAGATCAGTTTGCACGACTGCTTGTGTTAACTCCACCCCTTGTTCACTATCAATGACGTCATCACTCTCTGTTGCCGTGGTAACATTCTGAACAATGAACCCCGCCTGGTCAGCTGATGACGTAATAATCGCTGGTGTCATATTCACAGGGATGATGAAATGGTCTGAGAGATTGGAAGTGAGGCCACTTGAGCTAACTGGTATTAGTAACTGATGAGATGAAAGCGAGGCCAACTGTAGTTGTAGTTGGTAACCATGGAGAGCAGCTAAGTCGATGGTTGAAGTGTTTATGAGGGAATTGGCTTGGCTGGTAGATAATGCATCTGCATCTGAGAAATAGAGAGAAGCTAGACTGATTACAATTGGGCGTAAATTTCGCTCAATTTTTGATATTTTTGGTTGGTAAAGCAACTCTGTTCAATTGATAAGTACGTAGAAAGTTTTCATAATTGCGAGCGAAAACTGGAACCAAGTGTAATAAGTCTAAAGATGAGCAGGCATCTACAGGGTGTGCCAAAGAAAATTCAGACGCTTGAAAATCAAAGTACCTATAGTGTTTCTCAAATTAGATGCCACCTGCAAATGCCCGCGAATAACAACAATATAAGTGCTTTGCAAAGGAATTTCGCGTTGTCGCAAATCTCAGGTGACATCTGATTTGAGAAAGACGTCAGAGTACTGGATGGATTTGAATGAATCGAGCTTTGGTTGTTAATCGAAAGACTGAAATATTTTTATGATTTTTCACATGTTTTTATGAGAGCTGAAAATATACAGGGTGTCCCAAAAAAATTGTTCGACGTTTGAATAAATATTAAAAAATAACGAAATAATGAACGGGCTCCATGGCAAAATTACCATATTGCTGAGATTTTAAATTAATTTTAGACGCCAGAAGCTAGCAAATCGGCAAAATATTCACGGAGTTACGAGCTTTTGAAGTTCAAGTTTGTGCGAAAGCTGAAACCAGACGCCCCTAAATTGCAGATTTTTTGAAAGTAGAATCGCGTTTATTGAAAGCAAATCAAATGGAATTCAAAAAGCACTTTCGACACACAAACTTTCTCTAACAATGAATCAAGGTTATGGATGCTTGGAGGAAATTTGTTGAGAAAAATTTGGAGTGGCTCTGTCTCTCATCGATTAAATTTTCATTCCATGCTCTTGGATACTTGCAATCTTAAGTAAATTTTGGCAACGGTTACAAGAATTAAATTACTTTTTAAGTCCTATTTGGTTTGCTCTGATATCTACGAAAGGTAAAACATTGGACGGTCTTCTTTTACCTCGATTTTGGGACGTCTTTTTGAGAAAAACAAGTCTGTTAGGGGCGTCTGGTTTCAGCTTTCGCACAAACTTGAACTTCAAACGCTTGTAACTCATCGAATCCTTAGCGGATTCGCAAGATCCTGGCGTCAAAAATTAATTCAAAATTTTAGGAACAGGGTTATCTTGTCAGGAGCCTGGTACAGTATATCGTTCTTTTTCAATATTTAATGAAACGTCCAACAATTTTTCTGAGACACCCTGTAGGTAAATTCAACATTACGAAAATCCCTTGTTTGCAAAATGCCCGAAAAGGGTCTAAAACACTTGACCAAATCACAAAGAAACTTCTCATATCAAATATTATTAAAGTACAGTTTTGACTGTCGTCTGCACATTTCTTGCAAGGAGTTGGAAAATCTTTAGTAGCTGTAAATATAAGAATCTATTTCCTAGAACTCTTGATAGAGTAACAATGCCCTTGCGTCTCGCTCTGTGTAAGAGATTACGTACGAATTGATGGAGTGTTCAAGGCCCTTTTTCAGCCATTTTGTAACAATCGATTTTCGTCAAGTCGAATAAATTTATGGTTTCTTTGCTAATAAAAATGCAAGTAAAATCATAAAAATCAAGCAAAGTTCGATTCATTAAAATTCATCGAGTGCTAGGAATTTTGGCGCACGCGGTATAAATAATTTTTGAGCCTGAGGAACTCGAGCTAAAATAACAAATAATATGTTCCCAACGAAGCAAACTTTGCGAAAACAGTTCAGGTCTAGAAGCACTTCAGATGGTGCCCTTAGGCAGTAAGCATACAAATTTACCCCCAATGAGATGCATTTATTAGAAATGATACAAATAAGATCCCACAAAGATGAATTCCTCCCATGGAAATTCCCAACCATTTTCTGCAACTGAAATAGGCCATGCTCACTAACATGTTAATTAAATGATGAATAATTCCATAATGTATCAAAATGCAGATCATTGGAAAGAAGATAGATGGTATAGCGGGTGACCCAGAAATAAGTGACCCCACGCAATCTGTTACAGAAAATTAAGTAAGTGGCCGATAGAAATGCTTCAAGCGTTGGCCTGCTGCCAAAAGACTAGCCTATGCTATGAGTATTTTTCACAAATTTTTTCAGTGCGGTAAATTTTCAAAACTAAGGATTTCGAGGAAAAGGACATGCCTAAAATCCTCAAAAAGTCATCAAAAACAGGGGATCGATTTACAACCCTATCTTCAAAACAACGAGGAGCATGTTTCATTTTAACCTGGGATAGGCAACCCAGTCGGAAGTCTTCAGAGCAAGTTTATAGTTCCTAGGTACTTGAAGATATCCTCAGGCAAAATGAAACACGCTCCTCGGTGTTTTGAAGATCTGAAATGGCATTAAATCGATATCCTGTTTTTGACGACTTTTTGAAGATTTCAAGTCAGCCCTTTTCCTCAAAATCCTTCATTCGGAAACTTTACCGTGCCCAAAAAAATTGCGAAAAATACTCATAATGTAGGCTAGTCCTTTAGCGACAGAACAACGTTTGAAATTTATCAATCGGCAACTTATTTTTTTTCTACAACAGATTGCGTTGGGTCACTTTTTTTCTGGGTCACCCGGTACAGTGCATCTATTCAAATCTCATCATTTTTGTAAAACGTTCTAATATAGTTGCGCTGCGCTTTTTCTGAGAAACCCTGTATTTAATAGACTATGCTTCCATACCAGTGATATCCTGTGTAGTGCTCGTTGCTAAACTAGCCATAGTAACATTATTGGGGAATCTTTCTGCGTTGTGAAGCGATACAGAATTTGAAAAAGTGGATGCCAAGGCAACCGTCTGACGATCAATCTTCACTCGAAGTGCATCTATGTATGTTGTGTGTAAATAGTCCAGAATTTCTGAAAGATAAGTTCAAGTACAGCGTGGGTTGAAAAAACATTGTCATTTCAAAATTAGCAAAAATTCGTGTAGTTATTAATCTTTAAAATTGTTCTCTTTCAGATAAATCAAACGCAAAATGTTTCAGTAATGGCAGCCATCATGTTCCTGCCGTGCTAATACCGGGTGTCCAACAAAAGTACTCCCGCTTGAAAATTCACCAAAATTTGATTACTTGCCCGATCTTCAATTATCTTATTTTGTCAAATAGATCAAGGACCAAATCATTTTCCAACACATGGCTGATCTTGTAATTAGTTTCAAAATTAGCAAATTTAGCTCTTTTTAGGGCTACCTGGCTTTGAGTCATATTGCAAAAAGTACTGATGATTGCCAGATCAATTTCTTTCTGCATGAACAACTTCTAGTTTGGTCATAAATGACAGAAATAAATTAGCACAATCATTGGAGACCTCAATGAAGGTAAAAAATCTGAAAATCGTGACTCTTACGCAAGACTGAGAATTTTGCTTCAAAACTATAGCTGAAACTAAGGTTTTCAACGTGTAATTTTTCTACCTTGCTTTATCAAAAGCAAACATTTATCATCTGTGGATATTTCTAAGTCTTTATGCAAAGCAATTCAAAAAGAAAACTTTATCAAGATTTTTGATATTCAATTTTTGGTGATTTTCTCTACAGGAGTATTTTTTTGGGACACCCGGTACTTTGCAAAAATAACTTGAATAGCGTTACTCTGCGCCATAGTTTATCCAATATATCCTAATCTTGCCCAGGAGAACAAATTATACAATTGCAAATAGAATTTCCATTATTACATGATCACGAAATAACTTTTTAGTACAATCAATCACGTCTATTTGAAACGAAATGAACGGGGCTTAAAATAATGTTTTCCTTCCTGGTTGCAAGTTAAGCACCTTTGTTTTTTCTTACGTACTGTCTTCTTCTATCTCAATATACTGCCCAGTTTGTCCTTCTTTATTTCCCTTTCACTTCCTACCCTTCCTACATTTCTTCCTCTCATTTCGATTCTTTTTCCTTTGTTCCCTTCATCCTTCCTGGGAAATTTCAGCATTTCAGCTACCTTCCTGGTAGCGCAGCTACAACGCTACCTCGTTCTTTTGAGCCCTGGAAATGAATTTGCGATCAAATGAATTTGCAACGAAATGGAAATCTTCCTCATTTCGAATCTCCTCGATTTTCTCATTTCAAAAAAGTTTATGCATTGACAGCCTTACCTCGAAAATCAAGCGTCTTAAAGTCAGGAACACGTTTCTTCAACGCCCACCATTTACCTCTTAACCACTGTGGCGAACGAGCACTACAAACAAGAATATACAAGGATTTTAAAACGATCACTAAAGCAAAGACAGATTTTGTAAGACAATAGCATAAGTTGCTTTTATTGACACCTAAATTCAAAGCGATTAGCGATCGCAGACAAAGGAAATTCCCTCAACCAGAAATTCAAAACAAACAAAGCAGCAAAAGTTTCTCTGAAACCCAGGTAGCTAGCGCACTCGTTGTGCTTTCCAGAAATTGTTTTTAAGAGCAAACAGTAGCATTTATCGAAAGAAGAAGGATATATCTACACATCTACCTTGGGCCTTTTTTCCCCTGTATAGCATTCAAAGTTTAGTACTACCTGGGCCACTGATCAGCTAACTTAACCCAGTTCAGTTCACTTTCATCTTCAATGTTGAGTCGAGATATCCTGGAATTGAGGAAAAATCAACTTTCAGAGAGATGTAAATGACAAAAAGACACAGAGTCTAATCAACAGGATCACAAGAGATGCTTCATTTTTCTAACTAATCAGCGAGTATCCATCATTTGATTTTTGCTTCAGTTGTGCATTTTGAAAATCAATTCACAAGTAATAGTCATTATGAATACTAGTGAAAATAAGAAAAGCATAGTTGTAGCTGAAGTTAGAACAGAAATTGGACGTAAAGCCTTGGCGTTTCAAGGAGCAAAGACTTTTAATAAAAAACAGATAAATAAATAAATTTAACAAATTTTTATTCTTGTGCATAAACTTTTACTTTATAGGATACAATTATTTGATTGCAAACAGTAATTTTCATTTACTGGACAAATTAACGTGTGTGCTGCCTTTCTGTCAGAATTCCTTGTAGCATTGAAATACACCCTAACTCGCACTTACCACAACGCAACATAGTGACCGCAATCTTTCGCCAGGAAAGGAAAAAGGTTGCTTGATGTTCAAGCATCGACGTACCTTTCGATTAATTCTATTTCGTCATTCTTCGTCCACTCCTTTCCACCAACTTCTTTCCAGTTCAAATAATTTAGCCTGCAGGAATAACGTTCATGAAAAATAATCACGAATATTTTCAAACAAAGGTCAAGTAAAGCGCTACTTGCCAAAGCATTACAGCGAAAACAATGTCAGCAAACAAGGGCAAATTTGGTAATTGTAATTTTTTTTTTGTATTTTTTTTGTAATATACAATAGCATCAGTTTCTTTTGATTGACACCTCAATTCAAAACGATTAGCGACTGCAGACAAAGGATATTCTCTCAACTAGTAATTCAAAATAAACAAAGCCGCAAGATTTGCCCTGAAACCAGTAGGGCAAACTCTCGCATTGTGCAAGCGAAATGTGGCTTTAAGAGAAGTTGTGTGCTTATTAGGAAAAAAGAAATTAATATATTTTACGTTATTTTGTTATCTTATCATGTTATTTTACAAGGCAGTTTGGATATCAGTAGTTAACTGTATACTATACCCTGAGACTATAAAATGAAAATGAAATGAAATGGAAAATCAGCGTGAACCAATGAGAACTATTGACTTGAATTACTTGCCATTTTGATCTGCATTGTTTCTCTGTTCTGTTGCCAAGTTTCTCAGCAATAGTCGACCATACAACTCCTGTTGTAACTGGTTCACCCTCCTTTGTATTGGTCTGTTCTCTCACACATTGTGATAATATATTCTCTTCCTCTTCGGTCCATCGTCCTGAAATTAAATTGTCATGCAATGAACATTGGAGTTCTTCATTGTTCAGAATATTATTATGCCATTCAAATGAATTACTTTCTCAGCCAGAAATTCACTATAAATGGGTCTATTTTCCATACCAAATCCCTTAACATGGGTTGCATTACTTAAAACAGCTGCTACTTCACCAAAATTTAGGTCAAAAGTTTCATAATTGCCCTATACATAGAAAGGTTGGTCCAAACGTGAGCGGTAAACATAGGTCGTTGTTGAAAATCTGGGCGGAACACCGAGGATCGTCTAAAAACGTCGGATCGTATAGGAGCATCCCATCCCTACGGGGGGGGGTGGCTCAAGACTCGAGGGCTAACATTTTCTGTATGTTCTTAACAGATTTTGTTGTAGTTTCGTTGTGCGATCATAAATCTTTCTTTGAACTGAAAGGCTTGAAAGGTTGAAATTTGTTGATGTCTTTTTTCAAAATGGCAGCTATTTAACTATATTTATAAAAAATTCATGGAAAGTTTGAAAAAAATTTAAACAATCGTACATCCTAAACTAATAGTAGAAAAATGATATAACCTTCAAGAAAACCACAGTTTACGAAGGGATACAATGTGGTGGCAAGCAGAAATCTGTAGCTTTTCTGGTTTAGGATTTAAAAATTTTAGGACGTCCTAGCCTCAAATCTAATAAATGCCGCCATTTTGAAAATAATCAAGATATCACTAAATATCCAAAGCAGATTTACAACAAAAGCCCTAAGTTCCTTCCAAGCCAAACTTTAATAGAATTTCAAACCGACCTCAAAGATTTGAGCCCTCTGTTCCAATTACCCCAAAAACAAGACAGCATCATATTTTCAACACTGGTCTGACGAACGCAATACCAGCTTCAGAAGTAAATCGCGATACTCACCAGTCTTTTTATTTTTCCTCAACAACCGACATCGGTCTTTCACAGAAGCAGCACTTCGTCCCATACACTTCCCAATCGTCGCCCAATCATTACCATATTTGGCGTGTAATTCTTCCAGTTTCGTCACCTCTTCTTTTGAGTACTTTCCAATAAAGTTTTTGCTGTCATAAAGTCTCAACGTCTTGCGATAAATTGCAAACAAAGGACGCGAAATTCCTTTTGCTATAAAGAGATGAATATTAAAGGATTACATAGGATGACGAGGCTACGTTTAGTAAGCTACTAGAAAAGGGCTGTAAAACCTTTATTAACGATAACTGTAAAACCAGCAAAATTTTTGTATATTAACTAAGCAGTAGGTTTTGCCATTTGCTTGGGTGCAGAATAATTTAGGATCGAATTGATTTATTTACAGAGGCAAACATACAAATACCGGGTGTCCCAAAAAAATGTATACATATTTGGTTGACTCCAGCGATGTAAATTTAGCTTCAATCAATGGGTAATCACTCTCAAAATGTTCTTCGATAATTAACTTGAACATAGATACCTCGTTTGTTGGTATTGGTGCTTTGAGAGCAGAGATATCAATCTTGAAAGCTCAAATTTGCGTCCACTTGCAAACCAGAGCTTTGGCCTTTTGGCCTAAGCAAATTCCTGAAGCACATCGAAATTATGAACTGAAATTAATGAAAAATTAAGAAACTTCCCAATGGGTGACTGGGGGCTGACTTCTGGAAAACAGAATAACACAAGATCTAATATTGTTCAAATTTTATCAAGGCTATCGTTGATTTATACGCTGTGCCTTAAGAAATTGCTTAGGCCAAAAGGCCAAAGCTCTAGTTTGCAAGGCAAGGCAAATTTGAGCTTTCAAGCTTAACATGTCTGCTCTCAAAGTACCAATATCAACAAACAAGGTATCTATGTTCAAGTTAACTATCGAGGAACATTTTTAGAGTAATTAGACATTGATTGAAGCTAAATTCACATCACTGGAGTGAATCAAATCCGTATACATTTTTTGGGGCACCCGGTAGCTGTAATAAAAGTTAATTCACCCCGACTATCTAACAAAGTAAGAAGAAATTAAAATAAAATAAAATACAATGATACAAAACAATTAGCTACCAAAATATTTGTACTGATTCTTACAATGTTCAAAAATGTTTCCAATGTTTTTCCTTTTTCTTTTGTTATTGACAATGCAACAAAATTTTATGTGCAAGAACCAAACCTGAGCCACGAAAGGTCTTGTGAGGTTGTTCCAACATCTTGGGGAATGGATGCACTATCTTGGTTTGCAATAGCCCCAATCTTTATTATTGTTTTCCTTAAATATTTCATTGTTTAAGTCAAATTTTGCCCGAATTTTGGCATATCCCCCACACCTCCCATTTGCTACGCACCTGCTTGAAAATACTCGTGTTGCGACGTACAAAGCTAGAAAAAGATCTGAGGCCATCATTCTTGCAGGTGGACCTCTGTGAAAATGTACGCCATTGCAATTTGGATAACGATAACAAATTCATTCAACCAAAGGTGAGAACCATCCACAATGGGACAGAAAGCGTCCGATTTAATGGGCCAATTTCAATGGTGGCAAATACTACCAACGGCAACAGATTATAAGAGATACACCAAAAAGAAAGCCAATTTGTCTGCTGTGAACTAAAGTTCATTTCAACCAGGTCAATTTGTGCTCCACATAACAAGACTATCAAACCTGGCTAACGTTTTTAGTGCACCCGATGTTGTCTATCATCCCCGATTATATGACTTTGTTTGCCTCTTGTGGGGTAGTTTCGAAAAGAAAATCTAACCAACTTTACTGCTATCATTACCAACCGTAATACTGCTCCAAATAGGAAGGACAAATTTTGTGAAACAAAAGTCATAGGACTCCGAGAAGACAAAATGATTTGCCTTTCAGAAGCACACATTTCAAACCTCTGAGTGCACTCAGTCAAGTCAAAATAAACAGAGAATGAGCAGCAGTATGGTTGGCTGCACAGGTGTGAAGTCTATTCAGGAGGCTGGCAAATTGCTTTGTCTTGATAAGATTCGTATCCATTGTTTTACAAAATGTGTCCTTGCTGCTCCAAATGTATTGACATTGTTTAAAAAAGGGAGGTGTAAATAACTAGATGGTGCCAGAAATTCACGTACGAGACAAGTCAATCCTGTCCTTACCAATCGATCTGTAAAATTTCTTTCTTTCATCTTTCGGAGTTGAAAAGATAAGTCGACATGGGTCATCGATACCTTGCTCCTACAAGAAAAATGCAATCATAAATTTGCATCTTGTGAAGCAAACTGCACATTTTGCCTCACATCGTTGTCTTTCAATGCTACATGTTTCAAAGTAATTACTCAAAGAATAAGGTATTAACTTAGGCCTGACAATTCCCTAAGTTATGAAAATCGAAAATATAAAGATAAAGTCAATTAAAATCATTAAAATAACAGATACCTTACCAAGTCTTTTAAAGCATATACAAGAAAAATTCAGCATTTCGTACCTTGCAATAACATTCGATATTACTTTTCAGAATCGCCACTTCTTCTTTGCTCCACATTCCTTGCTTCCGTTTAACTCCTGCTTAGGAGCAGAATAAATAGATAATTAAAAATGTTGTCACGTAGACTGATTATATGGTGGTAGTTATTGCTATTGAAAGGCTGCCGGACGCTCCTAACTACGAGTATGAGCTAGTATGAGCGGTCTCGGTTTGGTGTAGTAGTCTCGTTTTGAATAGGTGAGATAGGTTTAAATTAAGGAGTTGTCAGTTATAATGCTGGGTGCAGGGGTGGAAGAATTTTGGGCACGTATGGAAAAGTTTTCTTACCCCATTCACTAAATTCAATAATATTTGAAACCCCATTTTGAAGTACTGAGCAAATTTCATACCCCAATAATAGTGCTACTCATGTCATTCATCCATATACATTGTGGTAATGAAGGAAGAATTGATTGAGGGAAACTTTGCAATATTATTCCAAAGCTCCATATAAGAGGATTTAGAAATTTGAAGGAAAGGGTGTTTTGTTGGACCAAGAGCTTGAAAGTGCCAAATAATGTAACCCAGAGAAAACTGGAAGGAAACTGGAAACTGGAGACTGGTCGAGGAATCAAAGAACACTTACCAATATGATTTCAAATAACTTTTGCATGCACACAACACACATTAGAATGTCTTCAATACTTTGATACCCCATCATGAATTAGCAAAAATAATTAGATAACCCATTAAAACTAGGCTAGAAAATTTAGTACCCCTCCAAAAATTCTTCCACCCCTGTACCCAGCATTAAATATGACAACTCCCTATGGAATAAGTAATGTTTACAAGCGGCTTTGCACCACAAATACAGAATATACGGCATTCAAATACCACGCAAGTAAGTTTGAATATACTTTCGCGTTGTCATATGTGTTTAGATTCTTTATACCGGGTGAGTCAATAAAAAGAATCCCCGTTTGAAAGGTCACGACTCCCTGGATATCAATACGATGATATCAGCAAGTATACAGTTTGATGGTAGACATGTTCAAATCCATTTTAAAATTCACCTCATTGAATTTATGAGATATTTTCTCCACTCCTCTGAGATTATGAATGATTTTCTCGAGAAAGCCTCTTCAAAAAACCTACAAAAAGTGCCCAAAATCACGAACAAATATCTCTAACATTTCTGCCGTACATGGGCCTTACAGCAATGACTTCTGCGCCCTTTAGCACGTGCTATACTCTTGGGAGTGTTCTCACTCGTTTTAGCAGGTTTTTGAAAGGGGCTTTCTGCAGAAAATCTCCCACATCGACGGTAAGGAATGGCCGATAAAAGTCGGGTAAACTACTGAACGTAACTGAATATATTGGCAATAAAACAAGAAGTTTTCAATATTATTGCTTTGATATTCAAGGAGCAGTGGCGTTCCAAACGGAGATTCTTTTTTTTTACTCACCCGGTATTTTTAATCGAAAGTTCTTTATCATAAGCTTTTGTCCTACTGTATATTTAGTTGTATTTTAGTTTATCTCCTTCCTGTGATGGCCCTGGGGTAGTCATGATCTATTGCTCCCCTTGGTATCGTTTCTGTAGTATTGTATAGTAGCTCGTTCGTAGTCTTAGGTAGTTCGTAAATTGTAAATCTTTTTACATTGAATTTATAAAAAAAGCTTTTATCCCTGCCAATGTTAGCAAGATAATCAGTTCATTCAAGACAATTTAGCAAGAATTAGTATTCTTTTATCTTTACTCCAAAAGGCGGTTCACAGATGCCCTATTTCCACCTCTATAAGGCAGCCACAAGCAACAACATGGCTCTGCCCTTGGTACATGTCTTGGTTACTAACTTGTGATATGCATTGGACTCTTTTCATCTTTCACAGTAAACCATTGTTGATCAGTCGGATCATCTTTACCAGAAACTGTTTTCTGCAACGACAGACAAAAGAAATTAATTTCAGGCTGAAATCATTTAGCAACAAAAGCCACCAAGATATTAGCAGTAAAAAGACGAGATGCATGCCACGCCTATTTTCTTTTAAAAGTGAACTTCGTGCAAAAATATCTGAGAAACAGCTAAAACCAGTGGCAGAGCTACGGGGGAGGGGGGGAATGGGGAACAAGTCCCCCACTTTTCTCTTAGGTCACTCTTCCAAATCTTCAAAATCTGTCGAGAAAATATCTAAGGAGGGGTTAGGTAGGTACCTTTTGAGTTTGAAAGACAAATAAGGGAGTTTCTTCACGATAAAAAGGGCGTTTCCAGAGTACATAAAGGGCGTGGTCCTGGAGATTTTCCCTGGGGCTATGCCCCCAGACCCCCATCTTCCTTTGTGCCCTCCACTTTTTAGGCTGGCGCCACCACTGGCTAAAACTTCAATATAAATCTAACTTTTAATTTCTTCATCTTGGATTTCAAAATATATGACCCATCCTTTTTTTATGGGGCTGTGGTGTAAAAAGATGTGTTATATTCAAAATGAAAAGTTTCGGAAGATGAAACTTTTAAAAAAGGTTGTCCAGGATATCTTCTTTGAATTACCTTGAGACAACTTTTTCCTATAATGACGCTTTTTATAGAAGTCACAGATATCTTTGGTTAAAATTAGATTCATTCGTAGATATTACCAATTTTCAGCTTCTAAGAATTTGATCATCAAGTATAAAAGAGTGAATTGTTTCCGATTCTCCAAAAACTGTTAAAAACTTTTGTCCGAAGCTTTTTGTCAAAGACTCTTCTGTCCAAAAAGAAGGATATTAACGCACCTCTAATTGCTCATCAACAGGAGGCACAGGCGGAAATGTTATCGGCTGCTGTTGTTGTACAGATGCGACAGTTTGCTGTTGAATAACTGTTTGAATCCCTGGATCTGCTGGCGATATTTGCACAGTGTATAAGCCTCTGATCTAGGGAGAAACATGATAAATTAGTCTAATTAAATCCTGGCATTTTAGTCTAATTAAAGAAATTTATGTTTATCAACTGAAACTATTGCCGCACGTCAACCTCAAGATTTTATGATAAATTATCACCTGAATAAAAATATCTGCAGAGGTCAACATTTCAAGAGAACTGCGTTGCTACCAGCTGCAAACTTTTGACTGCAAAAAGCTGATGGGGGGGGGGTACATAAGATGCTGAGAATACAGGTATGTGCCCCCCATATGGGTGAATTCTTGGGTCTAAGAATTAAGATTCTCTTTAAACAAGGTTCAATTTTCAGCAATTTTAAAATATGGGTCAGTTTGACTGAAATTGGCAAAAATCATTAAAAATGGGTAGTTTTCTACCAAGTCATGGTAATTCAATTCTACCAATTCTACCAATTCAAAAGTGGGTACAAAGGCAGATGCTGGCAAGTAGAAGTATAGGTCGCTTTCTGAAAACCAGGCGGCAGACTCTCATCCATCCACAAGTCAAAAACTTTGCGCAACATTTGTTTTGAGTATGTTTCACATCTAGGAGTTTTTAAATTGCTTATAAAGAGTTTGAATATTGCACCAACCCAGTGAAACAGTCTATTTGAAGCTTCCTGTAATCATGCAAAATTTTGCTAACTCCATACAAACCCAGGCCCGTATGAAGCGGGGGGCAGGGGGGCTCAAATCCCCCCCAATAATTTTGAAAACAAGGTGCCACGTCACAAGCATTAATTAGACGTATTGTTATCTATTGTTTTAAGAACAATTGCCCCCCAATCAGAAGTTGCTTCCTACGGCCCTGTACAAACCTGCAAACTCCAACAGAGCAATAATGCATATCCAATGCAAACTGACAGCAAAGTTTGCACAAATTGCAATTTTTATTAAAGGGTATTGCTTACAGTCACTTGAAATGAAAGTTTACCTCTTTTCATGAAAATGTTTCTTCAGTTCCCTTCCTCTGATAGTCTGATACACAGCCCGCTGTGTATCAGATACTTCCTTTCCAAAATTTTGTTAAAAAATGTTCCGAACTTTCTTTCATCAAAAACTTCCAGAGTCCACCTCCTAATCTCCTGTCGTTATAAACCTCTTTAAAACATTGAAATCTTGACCAAAAATTTACAGATGAAAATTGTACAAAAAATTTTGCAAAAAGTAATTGAAAAAATCCCTCACAACATACCTGAGAAGGTTGATCTATAATCATAGTAGTGCTGCCTAAAAAGTTTGCACTTGCTTCAATTTCTGGCATCAAATTGTCAACTTTGGGAGCTTTTGCCCTACTACATCGTGTCTTTGCCGGCTTCTTCCCTGGGTAGCTCAATTTTCTCTTTTCTGTTAAATTAAAAATTCAGGTAACAAACAGCTTCAACATTTGACCAATACAAACTCATGGAAGTTGAATTACATAAGTTTTTTGTTGGAAAACAACAAAATACATCCTGTTTCCCTATTCTACACTTGTAATCCATACTAGAAGATTCCTGTTTGGAAAAAACATGAGCTTGAAGGAATTTATACAAAGGCAGGCCATGTTTGAAGCTATTTTACAGTCAGGCTTATTACAGACTTGAAAATTTCTGCAAGGAACTCTTTATAAGAAACTCAACTCTCAGATTCTTGAGAAAAAGTTCAGCATGCAACAAGCTTGCACAAGCTAAGCTTGACAGAAGCATGATTTTGACTCGAAGGAGATTAAATTGAGTACATTGACACAATTTTGGCCAGTTTGCACATACTGTATGATTATAGCTTGATCAAGCTTAACAATAATTCCATACTAAAATTATCCTCAAACACTACAATCAAGCTTGATTGGGTTTGCCTTCAGTTCAAAAGGTGCAGCTGCAAGCAACCGCAAGCGGTGCAAAATTCTTCCTTGAATCAAGCTCTCAAACATACTCAAATCATACTCAAAATAAGTTAGCAGCTGCAAACATACTCACTTTTTTTTCTGCGGGTGAGTTTCTTATAAGCAGTTCCTTATAAAAAAATAAATTTAGGTATTTGTTCAAGGCCACACGGTCAAACAACATACCATGAGCATTCTGACTGGTTCTTTTCCTTGTGCTGCGGTTAGCCATTTGTTCATGGTCATCATGATTAAGGTTTCTACCATCTATCATAAGGGCGTATGGATGTCCAACAGTATTAATGCTAATTGCATCTTGCAATTTGTCTCTCTCGGAGTCTCTGCTGTCATTAGATGTCTCGTTGAAATGTTCTATATAGTCAGATGAACTCTCTAGCCCTACTTGATGGTTTCCAGTCATAAGACCCCCCTTCAGGGACCCGTTATGAAGTTCATCAGCACTAACAAATGTAATAACATTATCTCGTAAACTACTTGTCTCTCTTTTATCATCCAAAACACTATCATAATCGTCTGGGATCCTAATTTCAGGCAGGGACCTTGTCCTGGGGAGAGTGTGCGTGCGTGACTGCCCTGACGACATCAGGGGCTGTGCACTCTCTAGTTCCCATGATTTTGTGGCAATGTCTGGCCTAACACAAGAGGTAAATGTCAGGGAGTCCCCAAGAAAATGCCTGTCGACAATCCCTTCGATTCTCTGCGGTTCGTGACCGTCTTTCTCCAGCCTTGAGTCTAGGCCTAAATCTTTATCATGAATGTCCGGGGAGGCATGACTTTCGTCCCCCCTGTGCTCTAGGTCAACAAGGCCTTTATTCCATGAAGTCTTCCATGATGAAAATGGCTCGCCATGGTCGTGGATCGCTGCGATCTGTCGTGAAACATGCTCTTCTTTTTCAGATTCGTCACCTCTGATGTCAAGTTGGGATCCATAGCTGTGCTCAAGGACCGGTGCTCTGTTTTCCATTCGAAATTCGCTCCAATTTTCTTCCTGCTCCGGGACTTTCACCATCGAACCTTCGCCATGAGTTCCCGTACTAAAGTACGTTTCAGAAAGGAGAAGAAAGGAAAATACTGCGCTAATGTTGCATTCATTTGGGGCCTAGGGCGAGCTACGTCACATCGTCCAATTTCATTGCGTTGATTCTGAAGCAAAAGTCACTACAGCTTTCTTTTGTTTTACTTTAGTATGGAATAAAGTTATCTAAATTGTAATTATGCTTCAGCTTTTTAGTTGGTTTTGCATGGTTCTCCGTAAAACAGTTATCCATATACTTTGTAGCTTGGTGGGCTTAGTAGATCACTATGCTTAAAAATTTGAAAATGAAATAGAATGAAACATCTTTTACTATAAAAATCTCATTGCTGGGCAACTGAGCTATTGATTAAATATTCATTTCTAACATGGGTCACAAAAATTGAAGATATTCATCAACTTATTCAGTTACTCAGCGTGATTTCAAGTATTGAGTTTGCCCAGTTCTTACAAATACAGTCCCGTGTCATTTCTCGCTAGTTAGTTACTATCATAACAGTAAATAAGCGAGTTTTCCCAATTGTCACCTCACTTCGTAGTTTGGAAAATGTTTCCAAAACGAATCTTTTTGCCTAAGATTTTCCACACGTACTTTTTATAAGAAACTAAGAGCTTGGACCAGTATTGAAAGTTTCTTAAAATTATCAGATTGTGAGCACTCAGAGTCACCACCAATTCCCTCGTGGAAATGTCAAAACAAGGCTGGGCCCTTTAAAACTACTTATATATAAAATTATTATCTTTGTTCAATAATTGACATGGAATTCCCTTTGTCTGCACTCACATATCGCTCTGTGTCTAGGTGTCAATAAAAGGAACGAATCCCATTCCCCATCCCATTGTAACATTAGCTGTCCTTGATATGACAGCATAGGAATCATTCGTCGTACATAGCCGATTGCTCGTGGCCTATGGTCGAAACCGCCAAAGCCTCATTTTCACGGACCAATCAGACGGCTAAGAAGCGAAGGAGACAAAAGAAACCCGTGAAGATTTTTCTTAAATTTTACCTACCTTCATAAAACGCAACCAGGACAAAAAACTGCTTGAGATTTCCCGAATTTTTTTAAAGCAATCTACTCTCCAGATGTTTGGGAGTAAAAGTTTGGATGCCGGTTAAAATATCTTCAGGATTGGCGGAGTTTTAAGTTTTTCTAAGTTTTTCTTGTTACTGGGATTTTCAAATTCTAACGTCTGTTAGAATTGACCAATCAAAAGTCACGCTGCCTGATTCCCTGTGGCCAGATCGTATAACAGTTGATATCGTGTTTCATAACATCGGAATTTGAAACCACAAACTTATTCATACTTCATCTTGACCTTGAGAGGACTAACTCTGTGTACTGCTGGGTCACGGTACGGTTTTAGGACACTCTCTGTACTGGGTCACAGGACACCCATTACTCTACAGTACTGGGAATAAACACACTTCCTACAAGGTAGGCGCCCTTGGTTTGGTTGGACGGTTTGAACTCTTTTGAAAACTTCTTTTTCTTGCAACTACTGTTACCATAATATTGCAAATCTGATCTAATTCACTGTTGATAAGAAAAGAAGTGTTCATTCATTTATTCAAAATCAAATAAAAGAAAATTGGAAGGAAAATATATTTGATGAAAGATAAATGTTATCAGAAAGGAACAATGAATGAAATTGGAGAGTCCCTCGGTTGCCATGTGAAAAGAAAATTGTCATCAAGCAGCTATGGTGATTCCCTTATATATCGCAAAAAGAGGCTGAAACAAAAGGATAGCACATGTTCCACGTAATGAGAGAAAGTGGTGTTTGGGTAAATATATTTTTGCTCCAAGAATCCAAGAAGACGATCAGATCGCACCTCCAAAGTGCTGAAATAACATTTTTAAAAGCAAGTTTGATAGTTGAACCACAAATATGAAGGCTTTAATTTTGGTTGGTGGTTATGGTACTCGATTGCGACCGTTAACTCTCTCCAAGCCCAAGCCACTGGTCGAGTTCTGCAACAAGGCAATGTTATTGCATCAAGTTGAAGCTCTTGCAAAAGTAAGATGAACCAGTTTTTATTTATTCCAGTATTATCTGTTAGTTGTATTGGTAGAAGATCTATCAATTTTTTGTTAGATCTAGAAGTTGTTACCTTTTATATGAACGATCATCTCGTGTCATGTCAGTGGATACAATCCCATCCTCATGGGGTGGGGTCGAGAGGAAACAAGGTCCCCTATAAAGTCTTTTGTAAACTTTTCAGCGGGACGAAAGGGAGGGCATTTGTAGAAACATTATCTCCTGTCAGTGAAATACAGGATTTTGAATCTAGAGACTGTGTGGGTATGTTTTTTTAGTATTTGTTGTCCTGTGAATAAGAAACTCAAACTGTTGCCTTTTTGTGATACGTGCCTGTCATGTCAAAAACAAACAAATAAATGTCATTCCAATATATTAAGTACCATTGTATTGAGTACCAAATGAATTAATAATGTTTAAAGAATGATTTAAAAATCAAATTTAAAAAATATAGGAATGATTCAGTTTGTAAGATTCTCCTTGAAATCACAATCAATAAAGCCTGCTAACAGTTTTACTGCAAGCAGGCTAGCAATTTGAAGCTTCTTAAATTCTAAGAATGCATATGTCCATTTGTTAAGTCTAAGAATTGAATAAATTGCTTTGATTTCAGGTTGGAGTCAACCATGTAATTTTAGCTGTTAGTTATCTGTCAGAGATGTTGGAAAATGAATTGAAGAAGGAAGAGAAAAGGGTGAGAACAATCAAGGAAAAACTTTCATAACAACCTTAACTAAATTGAGCCTGAAGATTTGGTCCAATGCTGCAGGTTTTTTGAATCTCGTAGAAGCCCAGGGGGGGGGTACTCAGTTATATTTAGGATAGGGGTGCTCAGGCTGATGTACAACGCATTAACCCAAAAAATAATTTCTAAAAAATAGACCCAAAAAATAATTTTTCCTACCTTTTTCCCAATCGTTTTCCTATTTTTTCATATTTGAGACCCAAAAAAGTAAGCCAGAATTTCAGGAACCCAAAAAAATAACTGTACAAATGATTGACTCAAAAAAATAGTCCTTGCCCAAATTTTAGACCCAAAAAAGTAACCTTAGCACCCCTGAATAAACCAGAGTACCCCCCTCAGGGATAGAAGTCTCACATTAAAACACTTTTTTCTCAAAAGTGCCCCCATATCAAACTTTGTGCAATAGAAGCCTTTAATGGTATGATATTACCCTTACACCTTAACTTAGTTTCAGGGATGCAGCCACAGGGGGGTGCAAGGGTTGCTGCAAACTTTTACTCTGCCACTAAATTTGTCCACAAAGTTGACATATTATTTTCATTCAAACCCATGGAGTGCTCCTTTTTGTTAGCAAATTAAATGTCTGCATCCCACAATAATTTGCTTTAGCTTTCTCCGTGATGAGTTTTTGTTCTCTTTGATAAAGACCACCGATCATTTTTGGTAAATGCTGGCACAGATGTCTTTAATTCTTCAGAGCATGGAAGCTCACAAAAATTATATCATTTTCGTTCTAGCTCAAAATAACAATCACAATGTCTCATGAAACAGAACCACTTGGCACAGGTAGGGATACTATTGTTTCATCTTTTGAAGACTACTGCACACCTCAATCTCAAAAGAATTCTTAAAAATGATGGAATCAAGGAGTTCTAGACAGAGTAGAAATGGTGTCATTGAGCAATCTCATGTTTGGATATATCAAGCTTTTTGAAATGATAAATCAAAGGTTTAAGGCCAAAGGAAGAAAATATCAAGTCTTGCTTAATTTCCCGATCTGTTGCTATGGGGCCTCAAAGTTACGAAAATGTGTGCATGCACGTGCAATTTCTGGTCTGGCAAAATTCTTATTCTGTGAGTCCTCTTTTACCAGAAGAGTAGCTTCTAATATTTTATGCTCAACTTAAATTTTTAAGAAGTCCTACAGAGAAAAGCATCTTACGTCCTTCCAAGAGAGCTCTTTAATATTTTCTGTTATTTTTCTAGCTGGGCCACTTGCACTGGCAAGACAATTGTTAGCTGAAGGAAATGAACCATTCTTTGTTTTGAACAGTGATATCACATGTGAATATCCGTTTGAGGAAATGTTGAAATTTCATAAAAGTCATGGGAAAGAAGGAACACTTGTGGTAAGAAATTAAAGAATTAACGTTTTTCAAAATATAAAAAATAGTCTGGCGAATAATGCTGTTTATGATTTGCTTATTGGTTTACTGCCTGATTAATTGATTGGTTGATTGATTTGATTGTTTCATTGATTGGTTTGTTGGTTGATTGATCACATTTTGTGAAAAGATATATTTTAATTAGACAATTTAAAAATATAGGTCTTTATTTAGATAAGGATGATCTCCCAGCCTCAACACTTGGTGGAGAAGTGTTGAGACTGCACACAGGCTAATTTATACAGTATCAGCAATCCTACAACCTATTGACTCTCTAACCTAAGTGCCCTGGTGAGTGGTCAAATGTTAATTGGCATCCTGGTTATATAAAAACATAATGTAGTCAAACTGTCACCAGGGAGCTCCAATTTTGTACCTACAACTAGAAATGCATAATTATTGTTGTGGAACTGGGGAAATAATGTCTCAAATTTCTCCCTGGGTTTGCCAATTTGCAACCAAGGTTTCATTCACAAGGCATTTTGTACCAGATTTCTTGTCCAGGGACAGATTTTGCTTCAATGTCTGCACCAGGGTAACCATCACATCAGCCACCAGCATAGTATGTGCCAGGGCACTTACTGTGGATGAGGGTGTCTGTTGAGACGTTATTCTTGTCAAAATGATGTTCCTTTTCAAAGATGGAACATTCATTTGAACTTATGTAAAGCAAAGTACTGTAGTCTCGATAAAAAGATCATTACGACAGCCACATAAAATTTTTAAGAGTATATTTTCTTATCCAACCACTGTAACATCATGAATTTTTGCCTCTCAGGTTACGAAAGTAGATGAACCATCAAAATATGGTGTTGTAGTATATGACACGAATTCAGGAAAGATACAAAGATTTGTGGAAAAACCAAAGGAATTTGTATCAAATAAAATCAATGCTGGAATGTACATCTTCACATCTAAAATTCTGGATAGGATACAGGTATTGTAACTTCATTTGAATTCCTTCGAACGGGTAGCCTCTCCCTGGAAGTAGCACTTGTCCCTTTAGAATCAACAGATGTAAGATGGTTGTCGTTTGAAAGTTTATTGAGACATGTTCTTATTGAAGGTAAAAATTAAGAAAAAGTATCACATTTGATTACTTTAAAGACAGGGGTGGCGCCAGGGGAGGGCTAGGGGGGCTACAGCCCCCTCATCACAAGCATCTAGCCCCCCCCCCCCCCATCGGAGGACATTTTGGGTTCTTGTCGGAGGAAATTTGGCAAAATGACGTATAAAAACTGCATTTTCCAGCCATTTTAGCCCCCTGTCGGAAGCTCTAGCCCCACTGTCGGAAGATTCCTAGCGCCACCCCTGTTTAAAGAATAATGTTTTTGGCACAAGATTATACAGATTAATTAATGGATGGATTCAAAAATTTGTTGGGGCTCCTCAAGGATCCAGTCTTGGGCATTTCTTCTTCTTTTGTATGTTGCATTTTGATTTGTTTTTGAGCCATCATTCTCTAAATCTTTTGTTTCAGCCCAAACCAACATCAATTGAGAAAGAAGTTTTTCCATTTATGGCACAAGATGGTGAATTATATGCAATGGACTTAAAAGGTTAGCTCACACAATAAGGTTCTTGATACCCAGCTTCAAAATTTATGATTATTTATTTCTCATTGTACCGTACTTTTGGATTATCCACCGTATTCTAACACCGCAGCTGTTTTTTTTAGCATCATGGAAGTCGCTTTCTTATCAACTTTTGTTTTGTTGTTGTTTTGGATATCAACGAACATACCCACAACATTGGTAGAAGGGGTAAGAGTTATGTACATCATAATGTTTACACAAAGGAAACAAGAAACAAAGTATGGTAAACTTGTATGGTAAAATGTGGGAATCTTCGTGCAAAATTGAGGAACTCTTCTTGGGCTGATTAAATTTTCTTGTAAAAAATGTTTGCTTCTTGTCTGTCTCATAGGTTACTGGATGGACGTTGGACAGCCAAAAGACTTTTTATCAGGAATGGCCCTACACTTAAATGGAATAAAAGCAAAGTCTCCTGAGTTGCTGTATCAAGGTCCTGGGGTTCGAGGAAACGTTTTAGTTGTAAGTTTTTGGAATGGATATTTTTAGGATTTCCTCGGAGCCTTGGGGAGGGAAGGACTGTCGCAAGGAACTAGGAACTTTCATGATGGAAAGGACCTTTCATCTCATTTTGTTTGTTTGTGTGTTAAAGCTATGGAGACAAGTTTATTTCTAAAGTTATCAAAGTCAACTTTGGTACAAAGTTACTATAACATTTAATCATAGTGAACTATGATTTAATCTTCCTTTTGCGGAAAATCATCTGTCTTCGAAAATGTATCCTCTTGCCAGACTGAATGTTTAACAATAATGCGTATCAATGGGAAAACTGCACCTTCCATGTGATTTACCGACATAAATGTGAAATTTTAAGGTGCCTTGGTGAATAGCCAATTTCATAAGAGAGATTCATAATTTTACCCCCTCCTACATGTGGCATTTGGCTCCCAGATCAAGAGGTATGTTCTAAAATACAGTATATGCTGCTTGCCAAAACCTGCAGAAACAATGAAAATCCTGCATCAAATTTCTGTAACTTTCCTTCTTAAAAGCAATCACTAAACTACGAGTGAACAATCACTACAATCACTAATCACTGCTTCACTAATCACTAATCACTACAATCACTGCTTAAAAACAATCACTACAATCACTAAACTACGTGCTGTTGGGCTCTTTGGAGCGAAAATGCTAAGTGCAAAAGAATTATTGATGAAAAGATCATCACTAGAGAATAACACTTTTAGTGCACTGCATTCAGTTGTCCCAAGACAATTGCACCTATTCCGTCATTGCTGAGCATTCATTGTTTTTAATCAAGGGATATCAAAATTTTGAAAATTTCTTATCATACTGCAGGATCCATCAGCCAAAATAGCAGACGATGTACAAATTGGACCAAACGTTGTCATAGGACCAGATGTTACCATCGAAACAGGTGAGCATGACACATCGTGTTTGCATTATTTTCAAAATTTGGAGTCCATGGTAAACCCCATGATATATTTATAGATGGCTGCATAACAGCCACATACTTTTACCTACCAAGTATTGCTTGGGTGTAATAAATTTGAGAAAAAGTACGAATTTACGAGATGGAAAACGTTGGTTGTATGAAACGTAATAAATAGACCAATATTCTGTCATTCCAATAGCACCATAATTTCAACAAAATATTCTCAATTTCTCTCTCTGAGTTGAAGTATTTGGTATTTTGTGAGTGATTCTTTTATAAAAGACGTGAAAAGAGGTTTGGAGAATATTAACTATGTTACTAGACAGGTTCTTGGAACAACCGTTGCTTTTATGAACAGTAGTCGTTCTTTAACAGTGCTTCTGACAACGATCTTTTTGAAAATCTTCTTTGACTACAAATAATATAATTGCACTTGTGTTTACCCAGATAACAATATTTCTTTGTACTTGACACGGCATGACTTTCTCCAAAGTTTGCATCCTCGGGTTTTTCAAAAGTTATTCAATCTTGGAGGTTACTTTTTAAAACTTCTTTTATCTAAACAAAGACATCACATCTCGTTTATGGCAGCAAAAAATTTCAGCTTCATTCTGATGTAATGGACTTATCTTTTAGGCGCTTGTTTATCGAGATGTGTCGTAATGAAAGATGCGAAAATACAATCTCATTGTTGGATCCAATCGTCAATAGTTGGATGGAAATCTGTTGTTGGAAGATGGGTAAGTTAGCAAATCACTTTAGTATTCGCACATGAAATGCATTTAATTATGAAGCCCATTTGCCGATTTTTTTGTCTGTTGTTAGCTTCACGAATTCCTGAAGATTAACCAACTATAGTTCAGCCTGTTCATACTACTTCGTTTTCATATGAAAACGGAGTGAAACTTATCTGTCTTTACTCTTTGCCTAGCGGAATAAGCTAACGAAAACGGATAAATTTGAAAACGATCCGTCTTCAGTTTGAAGGGTATAAACGCCAAAAACGGAGACATTTGAAAACGCTCCCCTTTCCTTTGTACAGGCTTTTGATTGAAATGGCCAACAAACTCGTGTTGGTGCCTCTTTGAGAGCTACTAAGAAAAGGTTTTGTATTGATAAAATGTTAAGAACACCCTTTTGCTGGAGCAATGTTGGGGCCTATCTTATACATAGCGTACTGATTTGAGAAACGTGAACAGGCAGAGTTTTCAACAACAAAAACGAATTAGAAATGGAAAACGAGCAGTAAGAACGTAACCCGAAAACGATACGTTTTTGGCATGAACGCCAAAAACGGAGACATTTGAAAGCTGTTGATTACAATGGCCTACAAGCTCTTGATTGTTGCCTCTTTGAAAGCTACCAACAAAAGGCTTTGTTTTCAAAAGGGGATTAACAGCACCCTATTGGTGGAGGAGCAGATAAGTGTGAACGCCTAGCGTATTCATAGCGTATTCATTTAAAAACGGAACAATGTGAAGGGGCAGAGTTTTCATCGACAAAAACGAATAGACCCGAAAACGAAGCAGTATGAACGTAGCCTAGGAGGGAGAGAGAGGCAGAGGCAGTCCTCCTAAGAGAGAGGCAGTCCTTGGTCCACATTTACGATTAATTCCAGTCACTTTTCATAAAACAGCTTTGAGTGTCTGTTCAGCAATGGGGACTGATTTGTTTTCTGTTATCACCAGGTTCGTATGGAAGGAGTCACTGTTCTCGGAGAAGATGTCCAGATCAAAGATGAACTGTATTTAAATGGTGCGAGAGTCCTTCCACATAAATCTATCTCTGTATCTTATCCAGAACCTGAAATCGTAATGTAGATGCTGAATTTGTGCAATGGACTTATAGATGTATTTTTTGTGATTAAATCATAGTCATTAGCAAGGGCAGCGCCAGGGGGTGAACATAACCACCCCATTGTTCTCAGATTGGTTTTGTTTTAACTGAGAAAGAATGATACAGTAAGCATTCGGTAATACCTTCTGGAAATCAATGCTATCGCTTGTTCACCCCACTTTTCACGCCTGGTGCCGCTTTTGATCAATAGAAAAACAATGACTGTGATTAAAGTTACAAAAGGGAAGCGGAATGAAGAGATTACGTAATGTTTTTTGACTTCGTGGAATTTTGACGTTCCAATTGCTTGTAGGCATGGCATAGGGGCTCGTGCTGGCCTGCCAGTCTGAAGGTTGCTGGTTCAAATCCCTGCCCTAAAAAATCTGCTAGTTAGAGTGAAGAGAGTTGCCAACCCTCTATAATTCCAGGCTAAATGAATCGGAAGGTGTAGTCACATCGAGAATTAGGACCAGGGTACTGCTTCGATCATCAATTTTTCAATTCTACTGTCAGATACAAAGATGAGCACGGTTTTCAAACAATACAAAAAAATTCTTTCAAAATGAAAGTCATGTATGTCATTTTACAACCTTAATGAAATAATATGTAGTAGATTTATTTCCAAAGAATTGTTTACATGGGAAAATTTCTGAGCTTCTCAGAGGGTACGAAAAATTTAATATGATTTTAAAATCCTGGCACATGCGTTTCTCCACAAAATCAGTTGTTAAAACTCCAGAATAGCACTGCAATTAATCTAACATCACTTGAACCATTTACATCTAACTTAAGTCTATCTATGATCACCAATCGCAGAAGTAGAACTCGGGGCTAGTTCCACTTAAAACTTGTTTCTTGTTACGTGTAAGCTTCGTTCATGCTAAAAAAATTTGGATAGTACCAACGACGCAGCTTTCTTGCTTGCTCTAAAGCATGCATAAATCTAACTTCATATAAGAATCGCTGCATATCTTTCAAAATTAAAAGAAGGAGCTTGGTATAATTATTGCTTAAATTTTATAGTTATTGTATAAGATTAAATCGTTATTGGAAGTTTAACATATGACGTTTTCACGATGTTTTCTTCATTTTCATGTTTTTCAAACTGTGCTATTTCTCTGTGAACCACTGACAGACTGATTACAGTTTCGTCGTAAATTTCGCTCGTTTTCTATATATTTGAACTGAAGCAATTCAATAAACAAATGGGTAAAGTCATTCAATTCAATAGATAAGTAATAAAGTTTTCGTAATTGCGAGTGAAAAATGAGACAAATTTTAATAAGTCTAAACCGCTGAGCGTTAAGACTTGGGTGCTTTGGCCGTTTTCTCGTGAAGGGGATATATTTGAGTTGGTGCTCTCATATGAAATTTACCCATACATAAGGCTATCTTTAATACTACAGGGATGAATTTCTAAGACAAAGATTCAGCTCTACGGCATCGTCGGGGCTAGTTCCACTTAAAAATTATTTCTTGTTACGTGTAAGCTTCGTTCATGCTAAAAAAATTTGGATAGTACCAACGACACAGCTTTCTTGCTTGCTCTAAAGCATGCATAAATCTAACTTAATATAAGAATCGCTGCATATCTTTCAAAATTAAAAGAAGAAGCTTGGTATAATGCTTAAATTTTGTAGTTATTGTATAAGATTAAATCATTATTGGAAGTTTAACATATGACGTTTTCACGATGTTGTCTTCATTTTCGTGTTTTTCAAGCTCTGTTATTTCTGTGAACCGCTGGGCATTAAGATTTGGGTGCTTTGGCCGTTTTCTCAAGGAGGGAAATATTTGAGTTGGTGCTCTTGAAACGAAGTTTAGAAGGTTATCTTATACTACAGGATGAATTTTCAAGATAAAAGATTCAGCTCTACGGCATCGTCTGCCTCTCGTTGAATACAGAATTCCAGGGGGGGGGGGGGTAGGTACAAGACTTATGGATTGGCGGGGATCTGCCTCCCAGTTTTCAGAAAGCTACCCATTCGTACTCGGTTATATGATAAATTTCAGCGAAAAACTACCCACTTTTAAGCATTTTCGCCGATTTCAATCAAACTGACCCATGTCCAATGAAAGTCTGCCAACTAGCGATCCTTGTTTAGATAATTTTAGCTCCAAAAACCCAGGCAGCACGTACCAGTATCATAAACACGTTATGTAGTGTCGCTTTGTGATGCCGCATAAGTCAGTATTACCGATGTTAGTGACACAAATTTGTATATGTACCGGGTGTCCCAAAATGATGTATTATCGTTTAATTGCTTATGTGTCCATAACCGATGAACACATTTTCAAAAACTGGTAAAACCACAACCAACATCTTTCTATACAATTTAGCCTTTATGCAATCAAATAAAACAAAGTGTTTGAAAATCGGTTCATTGGTTATGGACATATAAGCAATCAAACAATAATATATCATTTTGGGACACCCGGTATGTTAGACCTTTTCTTTCAACTTGGGTCTACGATTCAATGAAATCAGTCTATCAATGTTGAATGGATTTTCAGTACACGACGATTCATAATTTTTGGGACACCCGAGACATAAATATAAGAAAGAGATTTCAGAAATTTATGGAACTGAACATCAACTTTATTTGAAAACCAATGTTATGAAATATTTCTCCTGAATAAGTAAAAATTTCCGTTCTCTGATGTGTCATTTTATCATTTTTATATCTAATTTATAATATATCTCAAGAGTCAAATGCACTGTTGGGTGTCACAAAAATAGTTACAAATGTGAAACATCACCAAAATTTGGTTTTCTTACCAACATGGACAAAGTTTTTCAACCGTAAAATTTGTATTGCTCATCAAAACATTACGTAACAACAGGCGTAAACACAAATCTTAAAAAGCGGACTTCGAATTTTGAGAAATTTTTGTTTTGACATCAATAAAAGAGGTTTTGTTCTTTGAGAATTCTAGCAATTTTTGTGGTACAAATCACAGAGAGATCTATTTATTGTCTATATTTTTGGTAGAAGTTATAACATATAATTTGGTAAATTTTTCGACAAATGGAAAAATGGAAAAAGAGTGACGAGAGCGAAATTTGAACTCGCGACCTTCTGCATTCTAGGCAGTTGCTCTATAAATATAGATCTATAAAAAGGTCGAGTCCTGCAATTATTTTTTGCCTGATTACGTCCTGAAGTATTTTCTGCTGAAATTTCTACTTTAATATGACAGCTTTTCATTGTTTTGCGTTCTGAGGGTTACAAAAATCTAAACTTCGATTAAATTCAAACTTGCAAAATTTGATTTAAAGTGTGTGATTTTATCGTAGATACGTCAAAATCTCATAGCTTCCAAAATATCTATTTTTTCAAAACAACTGCATTGAATTGAAGCTTTATATAATATTATCTATATCTCAATAAACATATTTGCTTCTGCTATTGCTAAGAACGGAAAACACATTCTTACAATAACATTTCGAATAGAATATCGGCAATCTTTCAAACTTGCAACTATTCTTAGGACTGCAGTTAAAAGGTGACCTGAAGCGAAAATTTTTATTAATGCAAATGGACGGCCCAGTCGAATGCTAAAGAATCCTGTTTAAATTTCTTTGATATCTCATTTCGTTTTCAAGATATCCACTGATATTAAGTTGCAGCTGATGACGTCATTTTGTTTGCAAATTACTAGGATAACATATGGAAATATAGCTGTATCTGATCTTTGAAAGATTACAGTTGTAAGAAATATTTCAGCTGAGCTGAATAGGATGTTATATAAACTGCCTCATGACTTAATATGATGTTTAGAAAGGCATGTTGATTGTGCAAAGTTTTTTAATTAGATTTCTCTTTGGAAACGTGGCCAACCTTGTATACTTTCTTTACATTTTGCAAACAAAATGACGTCATCAGCCAATCGTACAAAACAGTGGATAACTCAAAAACGAAAGAAGGTATCAAAAAAATTTAAACGACATTCTTTATCATTCAACTGTGCTATTCATTTGCATCAATAAAAATTTTCGCTTCACACCACCTTTAAGTGTTATCATAGGTAACGAGGAAGCTATCACCTGGATGGCCTTGGTTGCTCATCCTTCCCTTCTGATCTTTTAATCTTCTTCTGACACAATATATATACCGGGTGAGTAAAAGAAAGTTTACACGTTTGTCGAGCTGTGGAATAAAAAGCATGTGGCCGATATTCAAAACTAACATGTTGATCTATCAGACAAAGGTTAACTTAGATGAAAACATTTTGTTTGGCAAAATCACTCATCTTTTTAGACCCAAAAATTAGAAAAATGCTTCTAAGGGATTTGTATGGGAATCGAGAATTCCACCTTCCATTCTGGTCCATGATTTAAGTGCTATTGAAATCCAAATTCTATTTCTGAAAGGGACTATTCAATTGAATATAAATTTCAATGCCAAATAAATGATGGGCAAGAATGGAATGTGGAATTCTCGAATCACATGCAAACCCCCTTAGAAGCATCTTTCTAATTTTGGGGTCTTAAAGATAAGTGATTTTACCAAGCAGAATGTTCTTATCGAAGTTAACCTATGTCTGATAGATTAACATCTTAGTTATGAATATCGGCCATATACTTTCTATTCCACAGCCCGTCAAACGTGTACATTTTTTTACTCACCCGGTACAGTAAATGTATCAATTTTACTAATGCTGTCAAACAATGTGTCAAAAAACCAAAATCTTCTCTCCTTTGGAAGAACTGGCTTAAACTAGAAGATACAGATGCCGCTGCTTGAGTACAACATTAACATTTTTGACAGAGACCAACAGAAACTTTGCTATAGCCTTTAGTATTTCTGTATTGCTGTTTGTTACGGTCAAACGGTAGTGATACCTATCATGCTCCCTGGTATGGTGGTATCGTATTTGCAAATATGTATAGCTAAAGTGTACATTTTTAGATTGTGTATGAATAAAGAAGTTAAAGCAAGTGACTCTATTTTTGAAAATCTTTATCAATTTTATGTACGAAAAAGCTCATGATTTAACAAAATATTATATCTATAAAGACAACAAAACAATAGTGTATAAATATAAAAGTCAACTCTGTATGATATTATAAAACTTCGTTTTGTGTACATGTATGCATATGGATAAGCAACCATGAAATGAATGATTATAAAAAATAAAGTAGAAAAAATTCGAACTTCAAAAAGCACTCTTGTAAAAATTCAAATAGTAGCTGCTACCAACAAGGACAGAGTTTGTAACAGAGCTTGAAACAGCTGCTTTGATTTACACGTTATTCAAAGCGATTAATGATCATAGATAAAGGGAATTCTCTCAAGCAGAAAATCAAAACAATCAAAGCCGGAACAGGTCCCCAAAACCCGGTATGACTAACTAAGACCGGTTTACACTGCCCTGGTACAACTTTAGATCCGTAACAAAAGTGTAACGGATCAACAAGGACAGATTTGGCAACACAATAGCATCAGTTGCTTTTGTTGACACCTGAATTCAAAGCGATTAGCGATCGCAGACAAAGGAAATTCTCTCAACCAGTAATTCAAAACAAGCAATGCCTCAAAAGTTCCTCTGAAACCCAGGTAGCTAGTGCGCTCCTTGTGCATTCGAGAAATGGTTTTCAAGAGCAAACATGAGCATATATCGAAAGAAGAAGGATATATCTAAACATCTACCTCGAGCATTTTATTTGTTTGGTATAGAAGCCAATTGGGAGACGATTCAATTCTCATATTTCTTGGGTTTAATTAAAATATTTACTGCTCAGCCTCTGAACCAAACAAATAGAATGACCGAGGTAGAAGTGGAGATATATCCTTTTTCTTTCGATATATGCTCATGTTTGCTCTTAAAACAATTTCTGGAATGCACAACGAGTGTGCTAGCCACCTTGGGTTTCAGAAAACATTTGCGGCTTTGTTTGCTTTGAATTACTAGTTGATAGAATTTCCGTTGTCTGCAATCGCTAATCGCTTTGAATTCAGGTGTCAACAAAAGCAACTGGTGCTATTGTGTTACAAAATTTGTCCCTGTTTAACGAATCAGCCTCCCGTTTAGACTGTTGCTGCAAATCTGCAATACTTTCGTTCCTTCTGTCTTACAGAAATCTTGTTCTGGATCCTAGTGTAAATGCTCTTGAACCGGAACAACTTTATGCTGGATCAAACCTGTAGCAATACAGAGTACAAGGGGTCTAACTCATTGTAACCTGTAGCGATACAGAGTACAAGGGGCCTAACTCATTGTAACCTGTAGCAATACAGAGTACAAGGGACCTAACTCATTGTAACCTGTAGCAATACAGAGTACAAGGGGCCTAACTCATTGTAACCTGTAGCGATACATAATCGAGAGAAAAAGATAACTCTAAACCTCTGCCTTGCAGATTTTATTTATTTGACCCAGAAACTGAAAATTGGTATCTTATTTACACTTTAAAGACCCATTGCTAACCATGATCCTTTGTGGCGTCAAAGTAGACTTTCGTGTTATCTAAAAGTCGCTATTGGCCTAAATTCTCTTTGTCTTACTTTTCATTCTGCGCACAAAGGATCTTGGTTGACAATGCGTCTTTAAACAATGGAGAATTGTTACGCATACTGTTCAGCCTCTGGATATAAATAAAGTCTCCGCAGGGCAGATATTTAGATGTATCTTTCTTCTTGCGATAAAAACTCATGACATTTCTTAACAGTGTATTTCCACGTGCACAGCAAGACAGTTAACCATACATGATTCAGGGGTTACAGCCTTGCTCATTTTGATTTGTAGTTGAAGAGGATTCCCTTGATCTGCGATCGCTAATCGCTTTGAAATGGTGTATCTATCAATCAAAGCAACTGATGCTATTGAGGTAGAAAATCGGCCCTTTTTTGCTGTTACCTTAGACTGGTTACTTGGCCGTAGTTATCGCTATTGAAAGGCTGCTGGACGCTCCAGTTGGTTATGAATCCCAGAATGAGCGGTCTCGGTTTAATGTAGTGGTCTCATTTTGAATAGCGATTACTGGGACTCATGATAATCAATCTACTGTTACCTATTCCAAAACAAAACCAAGCTAAATAACTATTGCCGCAAATATCTGAACATAAACAACTTGAACAAAACTTTAAATAAACGAAAGCATGAATTTTGAAAATTTACTTGGTATCTTTGCGCTTCGCTGCCTTGAAAACTCGATTCTTCACCTTTCCCTTTTGTGACTTCTTTGCAAATTTGACCTTCTCTCGCTTTCTCTTAATGACTTCAGTTCTAAGTAGCTTGCTGCATCTTACTGCAATTTCATCACTCATTTCTTTCAGAATATCTTTCAAAGCACCACCAATGCGTTCTTCTTGATCTGGAAGTTTCCTGGGGAGAAAAAACAAGCTGGAATTGAAACAAAACAAGTACCTTCAAAGCTCTATTAGGCCCCCCGGGGGGGGGCTTATTTAATTTCGGACACTCCAGATGGGGCTTAAACGAGAGGGGCTTATTAGAGAGGGGGGGTTATTCACTAACTAAAATGAGGAGAATATGCAAAAAAGCCTTTCAGTTCCTTTACCCCATATTTTGCGGCTTCAACATACAATTTTACGAGTCAGATACATAAACTCGACACAATATTATCCCAAAGCACCTAGAAATTAACATGCAAACTTGTTTAGCTAAATAAATGGAAGTCTTTGGTAGCTTCTGGAATTTTATGAGTAAAGGGGGGCTTAAAAAACTTTTGGCTCAGAGGGGAGGGGACGTAACAGAAAGGGGGGCTAAATAGAGCTTTTGCGGTAACTATTTTTTATCTCGGGTTTGTGTATAAATTCAACTTTACCCCGTAGTCTTCATAAAATAAATTGCATATCCAAATATCTATTTAGCACACCAGCTTGTTGCACCCGATGAAAGGATGCAATCGACGAATGCACACGACGTTTCATAACCTCTTATGGTACCAAAAACTGAAACGATATCCCCCTTGATATTCGAAACAAGCCCAGCTGAATAGCTTTCCAACATAAAATACCGCAAAAATACCTTTGAAGTTTCTTAATTAGAATAGATAAAAAACTTTTCAACTTCACATAAAAGAAATTATAAAACAATTGATAAACGTTATGCGTCATCCCCTTTCCTCCAAATGTTTTTCGTTGATTGCAGCTTTTCGTCTTTTTTCTAATTCAGCAATATAGAGCAATTTTGAAATAATAGAATGTTATACGTTTCGGTATCATTTTCATTATACGTCAAACATTTGTAGATTTATCATAAATAGGGGGCTGCGAGGGGCAATGGACTCGAGAACCGTCAGGGTTTCTCCACAGCAACACCCATTGTAGTTACATTGTACCAAATATCGTAATGGCATCTTTTCTATTTCAAGTCATGCTTCAATTTTATCGTTTTCTGACTATGAATGAATTTGAATTTGAAAAACTTGAAATGGGGGCTGGCTGGTGATGGGATAGAACGATCCCCGAGAAGTACAATGATCGTTGGAATCTATGCAATAATACGACCAATTGGATATGTAAATCTTGCAAATGAAGCTTTACTACAACTTTTATTGTATGGCAATAAAGATTTTCCCATTTCACTAAATAGACATATTCTTGAGCTAACGCTACATTTTATCCATGAAACTGGTCGATTCGAGTGAATTTCTGTAGCCACTTACCCATCCCTTCATAAGCCACCCGATTTTGTCCCATAGTTAAAGTAGTTTCTTTTCCTTTATTATCTTTATTTAATGGCCTCGGGGTAGACACAGCCTTTTGCTCCCTGGGGTTGATCGTCCTAGTAGTATTGTAGAGTAATTTTGTAAGTAATGTAGTTCATAATCTGTATTGCAAATTCTATTTGGAATATATTATATAAAAAAATTACAATGATCCACTTAGTTTTATCCTGCGTGCAGGCTCTACTACGTTCTCTACTGGATGAAAAACCTCTTTGAAAAGAAATCAGTAGTGTCTGCACGCACTTTGGTCTTTCTAGAACACTTCATTTACTTGCTTAAACAAAACATCTGCAAAAGTTATTTTGAAAGCAATGAACATTATTTCAGTTGACATTTACTAACCTTGCCGTAAGTTTCATAACAGTTGAGATCGTCCTGGAATCTTTCGCAAATTGCTGTTGAAAAAAGCAAATTGAAATTCATATACAAGTCACATACGAACCGAATACGAATTGTATGTAGTTTAACGTAGCGTGTATTTATGTATTGGCCATGGGGTAGTCATTGTCTTTCGCCCCCCCCCCCTTGGCATCGTCCCTGTGGTTTTGTATAGCAATTAGATAAGTATAGTGGAATGTAAGATCTATTGCAAACATTTTTCGTGAATTAATAAAAAGAAGAAAAAAAGACATGAAGACATGAAGTCAACAAGAGAGCCGAAGAATAAAGAGAGAATAACTAGATAAACAAAGATACCTTTTCAAGATCGTGGATTTTCATACTTATAGTTCTTTCTGGTTTTCTCTTTTCCATTTGTGGCACTACACGTTGATTGTATCCACTTTGCAAGGCAGGTAAATGCAAGGCAGGTAAATGCAAGGCAGGTAAATGCAAGGCAGGGAATGTGCTTCCTTCGTGCGGTCCAGCATTGGCCGGCCATCCAACATCATTCCTGAAACCAAGGACACAAGGCTTAACTACAAAGTTAAGGGAAGAACAGCAGGAAAATAAAAAATTAAGACAGTTTTCAGAGGGCCGGAGGGCCCCCCTGTGCCTCTTTCAGGCATTCTTGATGACCTTTTGCACTAAATTTACTCCCAACTCCCAAGCTGTTATGCACCAGACAGCCATTGAAACCAGACAAAAACTAGGACGGGGAAATCAACCCGAAGCGAGTAACAAGTCTACAGAGCTCAACGAAAATAACAAAACATCTTACCTCCAAGCCCCCATCATTTGACGTCCCAAATCACAATCAGTAGGAGCCTCGACTCCATAATGTTCAACACTGTTTGCAAACGAACTGCCACTTTCATGAACGAACCCAGGGGGTTTGTATTCATCCGACCATCCAGCACTGTACTCTTCGATGTGGGGTTTAATCGCACCTTGTTTCCAAGAGAGCTGGATTTCTTCGAGTCTCGGTATCTTTGCTTCAGCATGCCTCGTATTGATAAAGTTTTGCGGACAATCTTCAGGTTCTGAAACATAACGTTTTCTCTTCTGCCACGTAGTTTCATTGCTATTTTGCGAACCAGGAGAGCTAATGTCGCTTAAATTTAAGCCAAATGACTCCTTGTCCTTCCGAACTATAGTCGAGCAATTGATTTCTTCTTGCGTTCCACTTGTATCTAAGCCAGGTGATACGACATTTTCGTTGCTTCCACAAGAACTATTTTCTCGTGACCGTTTTGCCTTGCTGTGGGAGATTGTATGATTTTTGTTTAGCTTCGCCAAATAATCTGGTGATGCCCAGAAATACTTTGAATTTTTACGCTCTTCTGCTTCTTTTCCCACATTACCAAAACTAATTCCACGGAGCTTTTCCTCGTTCACCGGATATTTCTTTTTTCTTTCCCCTCTTTTCTCCCAAGTACCCCCAAGACCAAACATGGCACGACTTCCAGCTGATGTCACTGATTCTGAAGTGGCAGAGTCAACATGCGGTGTATTCGGTGGACCACCTGTCAAGTCATATGAATCTTTCAGCAATTCGTTCCATGTTTTACCACTGTGGCCCTTGTTGCTCTTCATATTAGGAAGGACTTTAGAGTATTTAGAACTGCCTGCCACTGTGTCCCTTTCGTTGCTCTGTGTTTTGAGAAGCACATTCGAAAGTTTACAACTTTTAACTGCCAAAGTCTCATTGTCACTCTTCTCGTTAAACAACCCTTTTGAGATGCTTAAATTGCTAGTCGATGTTCCTTTCTCGTATCCTATCCTTTTGGAGAGATTGCTACCAGGAGCTGGGGATATTGCGACAGCTCCATGAATGAGGGAACCACTCTGAAAAACAGATGCCTCCTTTGTTGATATTTCAGCATCTGCATTTTCAATAGGCTTCAGATCTAGTACTTCAAGTTCTGATGTGGAATGTCTGCCATCAGGCTTTGTTCCATAGCCAGTTTGACTTACGATTTCAGTTTCACTGGACGGTGGATTCGATCGAGTTTCAATTACTTTAATACCTGCATTGGCACTAGATAATTCTTTTAATCTTGAGTCCTGTGCTTTTCCCGGTGATTTTTCTGAATTCGAGTTTTCACTTTGTAATGCTTCTTTGCTAAAGCTTGCCAGGATTTTATCTCCTTCTTTATTCGAGCCATCATTTTGTGATTTCATGTTTCCATCATTTGTCGTGGTTAATTGGTCGGACCCAACTTTTGTTCCAGAACTGGGCTTTGCAATTGCACCAGATTTTGTATCAGAATTGACCGTTGTAATCGTACCAGCACTTGCTCCTAGCGTGTTTACGCATGCATCCCTGTTAGCAGATGAAGATTCTGTCAAAGAGTGCGTTTCTGTTGCTACAGCTTTCAATCGGCTTGGGTCAGAAGCAAGACTTCTTTTACTTTCTAAATCATTTTTTATTGAAGTGGTCGACCGCATGAAATTTGCTCCGGTTGTGCAATGTCTAACTACCCGTTTACCCATTTCATTACTTTGAGGACGAGAAACAGGCCCTCCTTTTGGTTTAAAGTTCGCTCCGGTTGTGCGATGCCTAACTGGTGGTTTACCCATTTCATTATTTTGAGGATTAGTTAAATCCTGCGATTTTGATTTCAAAAGGTTACAGTTTGTCACAGAGTTCTTTTCAGTGGCATTAGAATCATTTTGCAAAGTCTTCAGTTGGCTAGAACTAGAAATAGGCCTGCCTTTAGATCGAAAGTTTGCTCCTGTTGTGCGATGTCTAATTGGCGGTTTACTCTCTTCACTATTTTGAGGACTGTTCAAACTCTGTGATGTTGATTCCAAAAGGCTACCCTTTGTCACAGTCTTCTTTTCAGTATCTTTTGGCAAAGTCTTCAGCTGGTTTGAACTAGAAAAGGGCCCCTCTTTGGGTCTGACTTGCGCCTTACTCATTTCACTATCTGGATGAAAATTCAAATTCTGCGATGGTGATTTAGACTTGCTAGGGTTTGCCACAGAACTTTTCTCTGAATCCTTCAACACAGTTTTCAGTTGGCTAGAATTAGAAACAGACCCTTCTCTAGCATCTGTATTGCTTTTCACTGAGACATCTGGCCTCCTAAAGTTTGCTCCTGTTGTGCAATGCCTAACTAGAGGCCTACTCGTGCCGCTGCTTGGCGTTTTGTCCAGTTTTTGTGATGCTGGCTTGGGCCGGGTAGAATTTGACTGCGATTCTACACTAAACCCCTCCTTAACAAATGTATCCTTTGCTTTCGATCCTATTTTTGCCTTTGAAGCCACTGAATTTTCAGAACCCACACTGTGGTTGCGTTCAGGAGGAATTTGTGAATTGGCAAAAGATGGAGCTTGGGTGGCTCCTTGTTTTGATTCACTTGCACTCTTCTCTCCACAGTTACCAATGTACGTTGAGGTCATGTTGGTATTTTTCTGGTGTCCTTCTTCCAGTCCTTCATGTACCGGTTTGTCTGTATTAGTAACAACGGGCCTTTGGGTGTCTCCCTGCTTTGACTGGGTCGCACACTTTTCTGTGAAATCACCAACACATTTCGAACCCTCTACAATATCTTCCTTGTGTCCCATTGTTGATTCTTTAGATGCAATCTTGTCAGTATTACCAGTAGGTGGATTTTTGGCATCTTCTTGCTTTGAATGAGTGACTAATTTTCCTGGAAATTTGTCAACAAGTTCGACATTGCTTGCATTATTGCGCTTGTCCTTCTCTACTTTCCTGGTTTCATCAGAAACTGTTTCAACCATGTTGGTTGTAGACTGAGTTGGCAAACTTTCAGACTTGCATTCTGCTGCAATAGATTTCCGTAATGACCTTGTTGCTATTGGTTCCCTGGATTCATTTGCTGAAATCTTGACTCTCTTTTCTTCAGCACACTTTGTGGTAGCAGCTGCTGTTTCAGCTGTTGTGGTTGCTGCATAGTTTGCTGAGGTTGGCGTAGCACTTGTTGTTGCTCCTGTTGAGCAAACGACCCTTGTTCTTATTGGTTCCCTGCATTCAACTGCTGACACTTTTACTCTGTTGTTGAAGGGCTCTCTGCACTTCGTTGCTGCTGTTGTCGATTCTGTCATCGCGGTTGCTACTGCTGTTGTTAAGATTAGCGTTGCTGCTGTTGAGCTAACAGCTTTTGCCATGGCTATGAGGCTAGCTTCCATCGCTGGTTTGGCATGATCTACTTTCACTCTCTTTTTAGACGGTTCCATACATTTGATTGTTACATCTGTCATGAAAGTTATCGCTGCTGCTGTGGTTGTGGTTGGTGCAATAATCGTTGTTGCTGATGCTGAGCTGACAGCTGATGCCGCAGTTGGGACAGTAGAGTCAATGGAAATAACAGCTTCCTTTGACTCACTTTTTGTGTCAGCCAAATTGGTTTTTGACGAGATAGGCACAGGAGTAGCAGCGGCCATTTGTTTGCTTTCTTGTGTTATTTCATTTGACTCATATTGCAGCGACCGTTCAACTCTTACTCTGGAAGCTGATTTTGTTGGAGAGGTAGAATTCTTAAAATCCTCAGTTTGCAGCTTTCCTTTTGGGCTGAAAGCTGCGCCCTTGCTTTGACTGGATGCAATAACAGACGGTCCTGAAGAACTATGAGCAGCTTGTGAGACCTCTTTCCTTGGTAGATTATTCAACTTTGTAGCCTCATTTAGGAATGGAGAGCTTTCTGCTGTACCTGATTTCACAAGTAGTCCATCTGATGCTGAATTAACTGGTGTAATACATTTATCAGTATCAGTAATTGTATTACTTCTGCTTCTGCTTGCTTCGCTCGTTGTCCCTTCTTTTCTCGTATCACTTGAAACACTTGATAAGGCGTCTGTATGAGCCTGTGCTGAACTAGCAGACGTTTTATTCTTGCTAACTTGGTTATATCTGTCATTTCTAAATGCCACAAATCGATCATGTGATCTTGTTCCTGCACTCTTCAGTTCATTCTTCCGTTTATCATATATTAATTTTAAAGGACCTGAACTAGAATAAGAGGGTTTAGGTTTCGTCACTCCAGTTCCAATTCTGTCCATTCTCCTCGTAGTTACTCCGGGTTTTAAATTGCTTCTTGGATGATTTATACCTGCAGTCTTTCCAGTGTTGTCAAGTCTATTTGAACTAAATCTGGTTTTCACATCTATTTGAAGTGATTTTGGTAGATTGGGTAAATTACTAGATTGTGTAGCCTCTTGCACGGATGCAGAACATGATCTTGTAGTTTCTGGTACTTTCCCTAATACAAAGCATTGCATTTCCGGTATTGTCTTGGGTTGAACACTCAACTTTTCGGCAGAATTACTCGCCAAAGCAGCCTCTTTCACAGTTAAAGAGCAACGCTTTGTAAGTGTCATCCCGGGTACAGGGTCTGAGTTTGTAGTCTCCTTCTTTGGCGGAACAGTTATCTTTTCTCCAGTTTTCTCGGCAGAATTACTCGCGAAAGCAGCCTCTTTCACAGGTAAAGAGCAACGCTTTGTAGGTGTCATCCCGGGTACAGGGTCTGAGTTTGTAATCTCCTTCTTTGGCGGAACAGTTATCTTTTCTCCAGTTTTCTCGGCAGAATTACTCGCGAAAGCAGCCTCTTTCACAGTTAAAGAGCAACGCTTTGTAGGTGTCATCCCTGGTACAGGGTCTGAGTTTGTGGTCTCCTTCTTTGGCGGAACAGTTATCTTTTCTCCAGTTTTCTCGGCAGAATTACTCGCGAAAGCAGCCTCTTTCACAGGTAAAGAGCAACGCTTTGTAGGTGTCATCCCGCGTACAGGGTCTGAGTTTGTAATCTCTTTCCTTGGGGGAATACTCGTCTTTTTTGCAGCTTTCTCCGATGAATTAATCGATAAAGAGGTCTCTTTCTCAGGTAAAGGACAAGGCTTTATAGGTGTCATCCTGGGTACAGGACCTGAGTCTGTAGTCTGTTTCTGAAGGGGAAAAGTCGGCTTTTCTGCAGCCTTTTCGGCTGAGCTACTCGATAAAGCGGTTTCCTTCACAGGTGAAGAATAAGGCTTTGCTGCTCTCTTCTCTGATGCAGGACTTGAATTTGTAATCTTTTCCTTGAGTGGAACAGTAAACTTTTCTGTACCTCTCTCGGCTGAATTACTTGATGTAGCAACATGTTTCACAGGAAAAGAGCAAGGCTTTGCCATCTCTGATGCAGGATTCTTCGGACCTGAATTTGTAATCTTTTCGTCGCGTGGAATAGTCGTCCGTCCTTTGCCTTTCTCAGTTGTATTACATGCTATAGAGGTCTCTTTTACGGCTGCAGAGCATGATTTCGTAGGTACCTTATCAATAGCAGAGCCGAACGTTTCTAGTTTACTGGTTGACACACTCAACTTTTCTGTATTCGTTTTGGTTGTGCTACTGGGTGAAGGCGTCGCTTTCATGGGTGAAGATGCTAAAATTGTAGCTTCTTTTTTCGAAAGAATACTCGGCTTTTCTGTATTCGTTGTGTTTGTGCTGCTGGATGAAGGCGTCGCTTTTATGGGTGAAGATGCTAAATTTGTAGTTTCTTTTTTCGATAGAATACTTGAATTTTCTGTATTCGTTTTGGTTGTGCTGCTGGATGAAGACATCGCTTTTATGGGTGAAGATGCTAAATTTGTAGTTTCTTTTTTCGATAGAATACTCGATTTTTCTGTATTCGTTTTGGTTGTGCTGCTGGATGAAGGCATCGATTTTGTGGGTGTAGATGCTAAATTTGTAGTTTCTTTTTCCGATAGAATACTTGACTTTTCAGTACCTGTGTCAGTTGTTTTTTTGGACGAAGGGGTCTCTTTCACAGGTGTATGTTTCAAATTTTTATTTTCCTTTTTGGATAGAATATTTGTCCTTTCCTTACCATTATCTATGGTCTTTTTGGATACACACGTCTTTTTCTTAGCCGAAGGAGTCAATTCTTGTTTGCACTCATGAGGCGTACTATTAACTTTAACAGTTTCCGTTTTCGAAGCAGAAGTTGAATTTTCTTTAATTTTCTCAGTTGCATTGCCCGACATCACAGTCTCTTTCTGAGCTGAAGAAGTCGATTGTGCTGCACCCTGGCAAGATGTATTACTTACTTTAGCAACTTTTGTTTTTGGAGTGGAATTAGACTTTTCTGTAATTTTCTCAGTTGGATTACTTGATTTCAACTCTGTCCGGATTGAAGTATTGGAATTTTTTTCTTCCTTGTTAGGTGTATTACTGACCTTAAAAGTTTCTTTCTTTGGAGTAGAGGTTGACTTTATAGCGTTGTTTTTGGCCGTATCATTCACATCCACCTTGGCAGTTCCTTTCTTCGGCGTAGAGGTCAATTTTCTAGCAATCTTCTTGGGAGTTTTACTAGAGCTTTCTGACAAACGTTTTCCTGGATTAAAACTAGATGAAAAGCTTCTAGCCTGTTGACCTTTACCTTGCTTCCCACCGTCAGTAGACTTCTTACTTGCACTCCTTTCCACGTTGCTTCCCTTTACAATGTTAGCTGACTTTGATTGCCCTTTATTGCCTTGTGTAGTCGTTTTAGAGGGGGTATCTATTTTAGCTCCATTTACACTTTTTTGCAACATTTTGACCCTGTTTTGTTTACTTTGATTAATGGAACCAGCAGAGGCAGTTCGCCTTCTATGGCCATGATATTGTTGCGACTGTGCAACAGTGGAGGATAGACTGAGTCGTTTATTTAATTGATCATACGGCGGAGATCCTATGGGCGAGCAAGGAAACAGCATCAATTCCTGTGGGCTGTGACCGATGTCTCTTTGTGCAAACTGAGGTGGACCTAAATTGGATGAGAAGATAGAATTAGATTACGTTCACACGATGCCAGCACGATTTAAAAACTGTAAACAATGTGACGACACTACCGGGTGAGTCAGAAAAAAGAATTCCCGCTTGGAAGGCCACTGCTCCATGAATATCAAAGCAATAATATTGAAAACTGTCTCGCTATGTTCAATTAGGTTCAGTAATTTACCCGGCCTTAATCGGCCATTCCTTCTCGTCGATATGGGTGATTTTCTGCAGAAAGCCCCTTCCAAAAACCTGCAAAAACGAATGAAAACAATGAGCAAAGATTCCTTCCTAAAAGTGATGACACTCACATAAATTCATGTATTTTGTCCTCTTGGGAGAATGGAATCCCCCTGAATAGGTCATCGATACCAGGGGGAGGAATTGTTCATCCTCCCGAGAGGATAGCACGTGCTAAAGCGTCCACAAGTCATTGCTGTAAGGCCATTGTAAGGCAGAAATGTAAGGGAAAATGATTCATGATTTTGGGCCCGTTGTGAAGATTTTTTGAAGAGGCTTTCTAATAATAATAATAATAATAATAATAATAATAATAATAATAATAATAATAATAATAATGAAATCAAGACCAGTATCTCCACAGAGTGGCTCTTCACCTGGTCGCTACAGACTAACTTACATGTATTTAAAGGAAAAAACTAATTAAAACATTTACAATGTGAACGCTAATTTTAAGAAAGTAATAAAAATTCAATCCATTCTAATGTTGAGCTAAGAGTCTTCTCTTTGCTTCTATGAATAAGTTATTGCGCGTTTGTGTTGAAAATTCCGTTGCAGCCTTAGCTTTTCTAATTTCTGCGGGCAGTTTATTAAAGAGTTCTGCCGCATCGTTCCTGAAAGTGTTGGAAGCCCGTGACGACGCGATAAGCGGCACAGAACTAGATCTTAAGTTTCTGGTATTTTCTTTCAGCGATATGTCAATATATTCTAGAGAAATCCCTCATAATTTCAGAATGGAGTGGCCGATTTCAGTCAGGTAAATTTTATGGTAGATTTGAGCATTTCTACCATTAAACTACATATTTGCTCATATCATCGTCTTGATATCCAAGGAGCCGTGACCTTTCAAACGGGGATTCTTTTTTCTGACTTACCCGGTAGAATTTTAGCAAGCGTCCACACGACACCGACAACGATCCCCTGTGAACGCTAGCTAGCCAGTGGAAACAAAACATCAGGTCATAACTCTAGATTGAGAGTAATTGCTTTTCTGTAGGCTATCGAATAGAAACAGGAACTTTTAGCATCTGGTAAATTGTAAATCAATTTTAGATTTAAAGGAGCACAATAGCATATTCTTTTTATGTCTGAAAATCTCAACAAGATTCCTCGTGCATAAAGCAGAGACTTTGTACATTCCAGAAATGTATTCTTTTTTCGTACAACTTCTGGAAGTGATGAAGCTCGTCTCGGAATATCCTATTACAATATGACTTAGTCAACTGAATTCGTCAATGCTTTATTAGTTACCAACTTTATTTATCATTCAACATGACCTTGTCTCATTAACCAACTGGGGTTGTCAATTATTATAACTTTGGAAATGGTCCACTGAATTTGTTGTCTTTGTCAACATATCTGATGGGCTGGTCCTAATCACGATTTTTGTTGCCTTAAATTCATCATGAAGGTGTTGTGGCGCAGTGGTGTAATCCTCTGACTTTGCAGCCAGAACAGTCAGGCGGAGTGGGATCGATACACGGTAGGACCCCACCACTTGAGCGTCATGACAAGGGGTCGCGGACTCGATTAGGTCTGCTCTATTTCTGCGATCCCAGCGCTTGGCGCTGAAAAACGAAACTTCACCTTCACCTTCATCATCAAACTGCACTTCCCAAACGATGCTACAATTTCAACTTCTAGATATAGATATTAGTCAATTTATTTAAAGTAGACATACATCTTACATCTAAGTAGCTATATAATAAAAAGCTAATTCAAGCCTACTACAAAGTAAGATTTTGTTTAAAGTATACATACATAATACAGAAGATTCGAAATCATACTCTGATGAGGACACAAGTCTGAAATGCCTCAGTGTGTTAAAACATAGCTTATAGTATTTTTGTCGTCCAACCTCTCTACATCAAGTTTCTAGTTATATATTTTACCAAGTTTTTAATACAGAAGAAAGATAGATAAAAATAAAATATTTATCATGAAAAGCCCAAGTTCGGAATAAAGATGGGAAAACAGTAAATGACGTATGGGAAAACAGTAAATGAAAAGAAAAATGAAGTTTTACCACCACAATTTTTGCGGCACATGCGCATAGACAATAGAAAGACAATAAATTAAGTTTCATGTATGAATTTCTTTTCTTAACTCTCGGTCAATTAAATTTTTGGCGATTGTGTCTCTTTAACGTCACAAACCAAGATGTATATCCTGTCCCTTAAAGGCAGTCTACCACGCATCTGATTGGGTGATAATGACAATATAAAGAATAGGAGAATTGAATGGCTGCTGATCCTACTGACTTGCTATTACCGCAGAAAGTGAGAATGATAAGCCCTCCCTCATTTGTTCCAAATACACAGATTCACAAAGACATCCGTTGTGTTGATCTCTGATTTTAATGCAGCCAATCAGATACGTGACAGACTACCTTTAAAGTAAATGAATGGAGATATAGCGACATGGTCTAAACATAGCTGAAAAGAACGGCAGAGGCCACCTATGTTTCTATTGTTTTCATCGATCGAGAACATCAAATGCAATAGGTAATATCTAGACTGACCCAGTCCCCCTGGCTAAGTTGCTTTTAACTCTGCTGATTTACTTTAAATGACGTAACATTTGAAAATGCATTTGCAAAAAATTCTAACAGAAAGAAGCAAAAAACAATACTCACGATCTCTCTTGCTGGTCCAATGATAATCATCTGGGGTGTCCCAAAAGACTCTGGGGGCATTTGTCTCAACTGAACGATATGGATCATTTGTAACATATGGAAGATACTCATAAACACGACTGCCCTCAATTGCATGGAATGACAACATACTTCCAAATAAGAACTTCTGATTAAATCTATAAAGGAAAATGCACATAAAATTAAGTGAATTTTAAAAGAAAGACTTCTAGCATTTTATTCAATGAGACATTTTCTTGGATCTTTTTGCACGGCTAAATCTTTCTTAATCTAAAAAATTTAAATTTAAAAAAATTTAAATCCTAAATCAGAAAAGCTACAGATTTCTGCTTGCCATCATTCAGTAGAACTTCATAAACTATGGTTTTCTTGAAGATTATATATCAGTTTTCCTTGATTGATTTAAGATTTATGATGATATTAATTTTTCAAAAATTTTTGATGAATTTTTTCATAAATAACTAAAGGCCACCATTTTGAAAATAACCAAGATATAAAAAAAATTCCATGGCAAAATTACAGCAAAGTACCCTAAATTCCTTTCAAGCCATTCAATTAATAGAAAAATGTGCTAGAGTGTTACACCTGCCATTTTAAAGATTGAAAATTTGAGCCCTTTGCTCTGTCAACACAGTTTTTAAGTTCTGTACCACAAAACAACTTTTCAAAAATCAGTTACCTTCTTACAATGTCAGCTGCATGTCTTTCATCCGCAAATTCGTACACTGCAAGTCTAGCATAAGACAATTCTTTCATGCCTATCAGGCAGCATTCTGTTGTACTTTGCAGATATGCACTTCAAGAGAAAGATTCCATTTAAAATATGTACTCATTAAGGGGCCATCAATTTTTGATTGTTATATTTTTGACAGCATTTGGCCATTAAGGGGAGGGCGCAATTACCCTATGTAGGTCGTTAAGAAAATGAAAGTTTCAAGATCTCGGATTTTACTAAATACCTGTCAACTTTGGCTATTATCATTAATATTTGCCATGTTGTAGGCCATTTAGGCCTATTCCCTATTTTAGGATAGTCAGAGGCATTTGGTAGAAGCCGTTAAGGGGGAGGGGGTTGGGGTTCTGATCTTAACAGGCCAAATGCTGTTGAAAAATATGAAGATCAAAAGTTGATGGCCGCTAAGCCTTCAGAAAATATGTAAACAATATTAAACACCCAGGGCTACCAAGGTCTATTAGCCATACCATAGTTCCCTGTGGGTACATAGACTCTTGGAAATTTCAAAAGAGTTTGCCAACAACAATCAAAATACCGTTAATTGTGAAAAAGGATAAAACAGTTTGAAGAGGGGGAAACAATCAACTCTTTCAAAATTGAACATGGCCAGCATGCTTTACTACCAATCAGGAGGTTGAGAGGAAGAGAAGACGGACCAGGACACTGCTTCGATAAGCTTGCTTAGTTTCTCAGTGTCCTTAAACACACAACCTTTGGGCTACATAGGAATATACTGTACATATAGTTTTTATAAGAAACTAAGGTCCGGGGCTGGCAGGCAGGTTCTCAAATTTTTGGGCCATTTGCTACCAAAAGTTTCTTACATTTTTCTTATATTTCTTAATACTGGAAGTGTAGAGTTAATTTAGCTTTGTCAAGAGGGTTCCCAAATTACTTAGTTAGATCTCAAAACGAGTAAATAACATAATTCACACTCAAAATAATATCCAAACAGTTGCTATAACTGTAAAGTGTCAAAAGCTTTGTGAGTGCGCTGAGAAAATTAAAACTGAAAATTACAGTACGTACAAAAGTTTCTTAGCTTTTTAAATTTAGGTAGGGTCGTTTCTTAACTATCAAAAAATTGAGCCTACCTTTTCTAATAAATTGAGCCAACTAGGTCTGCTGAGGTCGGGTAAAGTGGGGAGGCTTGGGCTAAAATGGGTAAACAGTACATAAACAATAGAGCACCCTTCTTGCACGCCCAAGGTCTCGGCGAAAATTGCCCTACTTTCCATACTGGACAGTCACTATGTCAATGAGTGTAGTTCGAACATCAGTTGCAGCCCAGCCAGAAGAGGATGTGCACAAGGATTTTAGCAACACTTATCCAAAATTTTCACCCTACTAGTACCCATTTTCCTCAAATTTACCCATTATTACCCCCCCCCCCCCACCCAGGTGGTGTAGACCCTCCTAGACCTATTTTTGAGATAGAAACTTCCATTCCTCTACAGAGTGTGATCATGAAATATAGGCCAAGCAAGCCAAGAAAAGAAGGTGCCTGCCTAGGTCTCAAAAAATTGTTACCTAATTCTTTCGACAACGTTTATCCGCTTCGAAATGTTACCAACAACAACATAATTTCGAACTGGTCTTCTAAACAGTGACATCGTCTCCAAATCTCACTTCTTTGTCATTTACTAATCTTCGATACAATCATACAATCATTCATCATCACATTTCCTTTTCATCGGCCATTTTGCAAGAAAAATGTGTAATGTGTTTGTTGTTGATGTTGTCTTCCGTCTCGGCTACGCAAATTGCTGCGGGGGCGAATTTTGAAAAGGAACGCAATTTTTGGCCCCCCTCTGGAGAGAATTCACAGTCTTGTCGTAAGGGAACATGCTCCAGTTTTGTGGTAAAGTATGCCTTTATCGGGAATTTTCTGGGACTGGAGTAACAATTCAGTTCATAAAGTGCTTGCAAGTTGTTCGGAGTTGTTCGCAGCAAAGCACGCACGTATTTAGAAACCCTGCCTATATCTTGGGATAAGGATTAAAATCCCTAATAATTTGGGATTTATTATGAACAAAACGAGAGCCTCTTAGCGTAATAATTATGATTATGGGGATGGTGATGACGACAGCTGAAAAGTACCTCCCGAAGTTTCTCATCTCTTCTCTGATCAAAGGGCGTCCTCTATTATTTGGATCTCGCTCAAGACTCTAACAACCCTGTAATCTGTCCTGTTCATCAAATTTATATCAAAATCATTGAAGCAAAAAGAAACAAAATTTTGGTAATTACAATTTTGGTGACCGCTTCCGCTAGATTATCCTGGTTGAGTTGTGTGCATTTGGCACCATCCGGAAGGGTAAGAAACAATTCACGGTTAATACATCCTTCATATTAACAAATGTTGGGACAAAAATATCCTCCAGATAAAGAAATTCACAAGTCTTGCATAAAGAAAGGCAAATCGCAAAATGAATCATTTAGAGTCCTGGAGAATTCGGTATAGCTAGAGACAAGAAAAACAAATATAATACAACAAATTAGAGTGGAAATATTGAAAACAAGATATACATTGAAGTAATTATCCATTTTTTATGAACAAGAATCAAGTAAAAATTAGCTTGCGTTACAGTTTTGCGAATACACTGGTTTTCATGCAATGAATGTGAAAATGTTCGCTGTTTCAATGTGATTTTTGAATGCTTCAAGGATATTGGTTGGAATCTAAGAATTTACAGGATATTGTAAAGACGTATGGTTTAAGCGAAAGTTACAGGAACTTGTGTAATGAGTCTACTCTTCAATGACACTTTGTACATGATTACCATTGACTGTTCGCAAACTGCAACCAATTTATGAATTACAAAACGAATTAATTCCATTAAACCTATGAAATCTAAGTTACCATTTGTGCTTTAGTCCTCCGATTTACCTTCCCCATCATTTGGTTTCGTTATTCTTTTGGCACCACGACCGGGAGGAGGCTTTGGCTTCGAGAATTTAGGACGATGAAGAATTTTCTTCGGATGTAATTCATCTTGTAGATATTCTTCTGTTAGTTCGGCTCCATCTGAGATTTCAACCTAGATGAAAAATATTAACAAGGTTACATTAAATACTTTATCCTTGGTGGCAACATTTATTGCTTTGTCATAACATACACCGAGTTAGGCGGAGAACCCTTCAAAATTCTAAAAATCACAAGTGCATTTGCAAAAATTTTGGTGCAAAAGACCAAATTGGCTGAGGTCATTTTAACAGATTCAAGTCAAGTTTTCAGTCCCTTGATGAAGCATCTTTTGATGGCGGAGCTTAGTAGAGGCAATCTATAAATAGGACAAAGAAACGCTACGCACGTAATTGCTCCCCTACTGAAAATGTATGCAAGCACGTGTCGATATAATCAAATAAAATAGGCTAACTTTATATCTGCATATGCAGTCTTGGGTCGCTATTTATCTCCGTCAATTAACTTTAACATATTTCGTGCCATGAAAACTTGTGCTATGAATGCAAAGCCTGAGCATTAACGCAGCGATAAAACAGTTGAATTTAATTTGAATAATAATACTGCATTCAAGCCAAAGTTATCAGAAGCAAAGAGCGGCAACAACAATAACAGCGAAGCAACATTATTTAAGCTCCTCTCGCAATCCCATGGAACAGAAAACAACACAGTGGGTTAGAATACCATTCGGGTCGTAACATAGGCCACATCACCGGCGTATTATCGCCCATGGTGGCAGGTATAAATCTTACCTTTTTGTCAATAGTCATATCTAAATATTGTTCACAGAGGGCGATCAGAGATGCTTTACAAGAAGAGTATAACATGCGTTCCTTCACTGACACTGAATAGCCAGGCATCGAATAAACGAACACTGCAAGAAATAAACATATCCTGCAGTTAGTAAATCAATGAAATAACCAACCAACCAACTAACCAACCAATCAATCAATCAATCAGCTAATCAATGAATCAATGATTAATGAATCACCAAATCGGTAAACCAAGTGATCAACGGATATGCAGCTGATCAAATCGGAGAAAATACAACAAGATTCAGAAAAACACAGTTTTGACCTGCAAGAAGTTACTCATTTCCTCTCATAAGCTTGACAACATTTCTCTGTTATTTTCATTCCGTGGTTTTTTAAAATTCTATCAGAATTGTTGATAAAATCAATTGCACGCAAAACATGTTTCGAATTGGGATAAAGAAAATCTCCGTACGCCTCCCACAACATGTGTGTCAAATTGGCACAGTCCTTGAAAACATAAGGTGAATATCAAGAGTTTGGGTGCGAAGATGAATATCATAGTTCTTGCCTGCCAATCATGCAAAAGAGGACGAAAATTTATCCTGCACTTTTATAAGTTTACTTTATGTAACAAGGCATTTCTCCGAAATTTTGATACCCTATCTTCAAAGTTTTCCCCGATAAGCATCTTGATGTCGCATTCCCTTCTCAGTAAATTGATGAATTTTTCACAAAAGGGGCGTTTTCCAACGATGTGAGAGGCATGGCATCAAAAAGGTTCGCTCGCACAGAGATTTGGTACCATCCCCAAATGGTATGATTTTTGTTCCGACGGCAGTGTAGAAGAATCATCATTATTTGATTGCAAAGCATTTTCTAAAGAATGAACCAGCTTTGAAAAGCCTTGGCGCGTTGTTTAGACAACAATCTCTGTTTTCTAGGGGACGCCAAAACAGGCTGCGCCCTCTAGCCAATTTGGAGCCACCACGCCTCTTGATCAGGAGGTAGAATAGACCTTTTTACTTCTTAAAAAAGAGGTTTGGATCGAGCGTCCAAATCTGGTAAAGTTTGGCAAGGAAAACGAAAGAACGACCCCCGTCTAGCTAGCTGTGGTATGGAGTTGCTTCGGATCTCAAAACTCTTCAGAGAGTTTGTTATCGAATACTTTGTGCAAAGTGAGTTAGCCATGGTATAGTTTACACACGGGCAAGTGCTGGTATTTTTGCTTTGTTTCTCGTTATTTTCATTCATTTTTAACTGACTTTTCTTTTATTTGAATAACGACGGTTGAAATGCAAACATCGATTTGCAAAGTCGCAAAATGAAACCCTTGTAATGCTCGCACTGTTACACAACAAAATCAGCCAACGACAAATGAAAATACAGAGACACAAGGCCAGAAGGCAAATAAAATTTGCTAGTGTACTCTTAACTCTCTGAAAAGTGTTCTGAGGTCCGATTGATCCAAAGGTACTTCTTGCCGCAGCTAGCAGGTATCTATCAAAAACGGGGGTCTTATTCAATTTCTTTTAACAAAATTTATCAGATTTGGACGCTCGATCCAAACCTCTATCTAAGAAGTAAAATTGTCTATTAGAGCGAGTGGCTTGACATCCTGCTTTCTGATTGTGTCAACAATTTACCAATCAATGGAGGTCTCATTCTGTTCCAATCAAACAACAAAATAAATTCAGTTCAACAATGAATGAAAGTGAGGACTATTCGTAGCGAGTCTAGATCTTACCTATTGATTCCATGTAGTCTCCTTCGTGTGTATGTTTGAATAAGTATAAATGATAACGAGGGCAATCTGTAGGTACACATGTTTTGAGATTTTCGACTGCAAGATCATCTTCTGACTTGGCCAATAAAATTTCTTCCTTTTCAATATCAATTTTCTAAAAAAACAGACAAGATATTTTAGATGGTACTGAACAAGAAATAAGTCAAACAAAATATGATTGAATCATTTCATTTTTATATTCAATTTTATTTTCAAATTCTTTATGCACGGTAGCTCCGTCAGTCAGAAAAAATGACTTGGGGGCCGTGCAAAAAATTTTACAAAAGAAGCAACTACAATCAAAATCTACTATAAAAAGAAATTAATTACAGCGAAAAATAAGTTCTTTAACATGTTCTTGAAGATGATAAAGACGGGGCTCACTTGGCGTCGCGGGTAACTTCATTCCAGAATTTCGCCCCACGAAATGATTTCTGCCCATTACTGACTTTTGTAAAAGGAACTAGAAAGTCAGCTTCGGTATTTATTAGCAGTGCCACGGAGGAACTAAGTTTTAAAATGGGCCCCTAATATTCCCAGTTAATAGTTAAACAGGGGTCTACAATTCTTGTTAAACTTCACTCCTCAGGGCGATGGAAGATGACATGCATAATCTTAAACTTAGAAACCAGGGAACAGCTCATGAGTCATCAACGAAATGTCAGCTAGCACACATGTGAAGAGCAGTATAAAGGATTTACATCGGATGTCCGTGGCAATGGTAAGAGAAATAAAACGCAGCTAAAGCTATTTGTCAAAGCCTCTTTGGCTGAATCCTATAACAGGCTATGGATGCAATGAGTTCTTGGGAAGGGAGAACAAGAATACAGGGTTTCCCAAACAAATTGTGCCCCCGTTTGCCTAAAGATTGCGACAAAACGGCAAAGATTCTCGCCAAACTTTTATAAGATATTGCTCTTCAGATGTTCAAATAAAGTTTGCTGCCATCCCCGTAAAAATCCATTGCAAAATGATGGAGCTATGATCTACAGAAGACCAAATTTGGCTGATGACTGAAACCATCGGGCGGCAATTTTGTCTTACTATTTTGCAGATAAGTAGCTCCACGTGAGGAAAGAAATAGTTTCTGTGGAGGTAAGAAATAGTGGAACTCTCTGAGGATTATCGGAATTTTCACAAGAGCTATGACATTGGAGGCTACTGTTTCATAGCATTCATGAAGCTATCTATCTCTTAACGCCCTTGCCCCTGATTACTTGAGTAACATATTTCAAAGTGTATCCGAAGCTACTAACCGTCAGCTGAGGAACTCTAAAACGGGCCTTAGATTACCATTACTAAGATCATCAACTGGTCAGAAATCGTTTGCTTGCAGAGGGGCAAAGGTCTGGAGTGACCTAGATAGTGGTGTCAAGGCGTCCTCATCGCTCCACACTTTTCGAAGAAAATATAAAGCCAAACTATGACTCTTCTCGTTTTTCTTTCTTTTTTGTTGTTGTCAACGATTTATTGTAAATAGGGGTTATTATATATTTATCTATCATCTAATTTTTAATATTACTTTAGCATGGCTCCCTGTAAAGCAGTATGTAAATATTGAGTGGATTACCATGGATAAAAAGGTTAAAATGAATGAAAATGAAATGAATTTATCGCTGCAAAATAGTAAGACAAAATGGCATACCGCTGGTTTCAGTCATCGGGCAAATTTGGTCAAATTGCCCGGTTATTCAAAACTGGTATTGGGCTAATAACAGATTAGGACCATGCCAATGACTACATAATCATACTTTTAATCCAAGATTAGCGCTAATCGTGGTTTGAACAACCCGGCCAAGTCATAGCTTCATCATTTTTAACGAATTTTCATAGGGATGGTAGCAAACTGTAATTGAATACAGTAAGGAGCCGCATAAAAGAACAAGTGGATTAAGAACACTCGGGCTGACATTTGGTTTAAAAAGTATCATAGACATAAGAACACGTTCAGCCTGAAAAATGAAAGTTGTTGTTACGTAAAAGCTGGATGGCATGAGTTACTAAATTAGATACTGTCAATGTGCTTGAACTTTGCTAAATACAATTATGCAACCAAATGAATGTTATCATCTGTCTTCTGTCATTAACAAAACAGTCTTTATTTGCTGCAGACACAACAATTTTAAGAACACCTTAAGAACACTTTCAGCCTGATTTCGCAGGAAACACCCGATACATAAGAACAAGATCAGCCTGAACCCCCAAAACATGTTCTTTTATGCGGGTTTTTACTGTATCTGAAGAGCAACATCATTGAAAAGTTTGGCGAGAATCTTTTGCCGTTTTGCCGCAATCTTCTGGCAAACGGGGCACAATTTTTTTGCGAGACCCTGTAGAAGAATTTCTTATTCATTAGTTGCCAAGTTAAGTTCACTTATCTGCACATATGTTGATAAATTTGATCAATAAAGATCGGTGGAGTCTGTAAATAACATTATTTTATTTTGTGGCTGGCTTTCCCCGTCGTTCTGCTGTTCATGCCGTTATGTTTCAAAGGTGCGAATTTTCAAACTTCTTCTGCTTATCGAAGTAAGTTAACGAGAAAAGAACACAACGTTATACAGTAAATCCCCGCATATAAGAACCTACCTTCTTGAGAGCTAGGCTGAAATAGTTTCTTATTTCAAAGGTACTAATACAAATTTCAAGGTAAAACGGTTCTTATTTGAAGAGTGCCGTGAGTAGGCCATTTTAGAACCTTTGCCAACGATTTTCAGCCCTATTATTTGTTTTGGCAGGGTCATAATATATCTAGTAACCAATGCTAAGCTTTCAAACTGCAGGGAAGGAGATTCAAACTTTAAAAGCCCGCTGGGACAAAAATGAACTTAATAATGACAATCCAAAATCAACTTTGCAACCCCGGGTATAAGAACATATTTTTCATCAAACTGAAAAGGTTCTTAATTACAAGGTGCATAAGTGAGGAAAAACAGCCTATAGTTTCATATTTTTGTAGGTTCTTATATGCGGGGATTTACTGTATGCAGAGCTTACTAATCTTTGTTGCTCATATTGATCAAAAGAGATTGAATTTGATGAATTGGTTCCACAGCTCTTGCTATATGATTTCGCAAATAGTGGATACTTGTTTTTGACTCACTCAGTAATTGAGATAAATGTGTGAATAAAGGGATGAATATCTAGCCTTACTCCATAAGGACCCTCAAGTTACGATCCTCTCATTGAGTTGACTTGTTGTTGTTGTTGTTGCTGCATTGAGGGCCTTATCACCCTAGCCTCACTACATAAGGACCCTCTAGTTACGCTCATCTAACTGAGTTGAATTGTTGTTGTTGTTGTCGCTGCACTGTTGTTGTTGTCGTTGTTGTTGTTGTCGCTGCACTGTTGTCTCCATAGAAATAGTTGTCTCTGTTGACCGAAGCGCCATCATCAAGTCAAAGAGCACAGGGAAACGAGAGACTCATCGTCATAAGTCTATCATCACCTTAGAAGAGCGGCAAAACCGGATAAAGATGCCAATCCGCGACAAGTTTTTGTCGCGCCGTCGTGTGGTGATCAGAATATAGCATAGAGGAAGCCGTTTTTTGCAGTTATGGCTAGGATGAACATTCATCTAAGTTTTGATAGCCAGTTTTATTGTACAGTATTACCCCGCCACTAAGAAACTCATTTTGTAAAACCAGGCTGCTTGGTTTCTTATAAATATTATATAAATGTTACGATGAAAAGGTCAACTAATGGCCAGAAATGTTTCTCTTATAGAGGCGCTAAACTATGGAATAGCCTGTCAGCCGAGTCAAAGCAGGCAACCTCTCTGTATAGTTTCAAAAAAACCATCTAAAAACAGGCACTTTTCCTTTTGCTTTTATTGGAAATTTTGAACATTATTGTACATATGTTTTAGATATTGTAAATAAGGTTTTATAGTTTGATATAATTAATAGCTTTTCCCCCTTTTTATTATATTGTAATTAACGTTTTAATCGGAGGGCCCCTTGAAAATCAACTTGTTGAAGGGCAACCCTCCTTAAAAGAATTAAATATGAAAAAAATATGAAATATAAATATAAACCAAATGTTGGACAATGACTATGGTGCCATCTGGCAGGCTGCGGTTTCTTATACGTCAGTTTCTTAGTGGCGGGGTAATACCGTACAGCATTTCTGGAAAACTGCTTTTGTGGCGTTTTAGGCTCGGTGGTTTTGACAAAAAACTATTTGTAGATAAAGAGTTGTTGTAGCATTATTATCAGTTCAGGCAAAAGCAAAACTACGACATGTAATTGAGTCTCATGAATATCCACTTACCAATTGAACGTAAGAAATTTCTTTCGCTTTGATCAGTTCCAGTTTTGCTACTGCATCGTCCTCAACTGGGAAATTTATACCAGGCAGTGTCGAAAGTTTTGTGGAAACACCATGATGTTGTTGCTGTTCGTGTAAAAAGAAACACTCTCTGATACTCCTTATACCGGTTGAAAATAGTCTGCGTGCAAACTCTACTGATTCCCTGAAGAGAAGTGAGGTTCCTCAGAGAATCAGTAGAGTTTGCACGCATGCTAGTTGAAAAAGGCAGGCTATCATAAACCGTAAATTCTCGAAAAAGCCTGCAACGGCTTATTTGTAAACATAAGATCCTTTTGGATGATTACAAAGTCCGTCCTGAGCTAAGCAAGCATAAGAAAATCTGAAAATTGATTTCTTCATAACCCCAACTGATCGTTGATGTTGTTTTTAGCTACAGTGAGTGTTGCTCCTAAAGTCGACTTCCATAGAAAATCAAGCGCCTTGTATGTCTCAAATTAGATGTCATGTGAGATTTCCGATAATACAAAATTGCTTATGTTTATGCAGAACCCTGCAAAACGTTCTATTTGCGGGCATCTAGTTTGAGACAAGTAGTCACGAAAATAACCTCTGTGCAGAATCATATGCATGAAGATGCTTTGGTTCAGTGTGATCACGTGCCTTCCCCCAGTTAATGGGGCCATTGTTTGCTGGGATCCTGCACCTTTCCTCTCAACTTCACCTGCGACGTTTGCATCCGTAGCTGTGTAGGAGGAGGGTCCTTCTACCTTCGGTGATGCTGCGAATGCTAGCCTCTGTGCAGGCCGCCGGTTACATCATCCTCTAAACTTGACTTATTTGCATAATGAATACTATCAATAAGTGGCTAATGATGCGTTCGTTCTAGAAAACGATTGTTTTAACATAATTAAGCTGCTATTGAAGTCAAGAACGTTCCAATTCTGGGTAAATTTGTTGTTGTGCCAGGGTAAACATCATGGTGATTTATCCATCTTATGGTGTCAAATCTGTCTAACATGAAATAAGCCGACGTCAAATTTTGCTATAGGATCGCGGGAAACTTCTGTCTTGTATGCGCTTTCTGTGCGCTTTCTTTATTCCAGTGCCAATTAGCAGAGATAAAACGTTAATCAATTGCTTTAACGAGCGTGACTGACTTTCTTTCTTTCTTTCTTTCTTTCTTTCTTTCTTTCTTTCTTACTGACTTTCTTTCTGACTGACCTGGAGCCCCCTCTTAGATTACAAAGTTGGACTTTGTAATCAAAAACCAATATTTGGATGGGGGCTTATTTGGGAAGGGGGATTGCTACAGTTTGCCAAGGTTCAAAAGGGTCAAAACACTAGGCCAACGACGATGTTTTCATATAATTAGCCCCAGTTCCCAAAGGAATGCACTTAGAAGGAATACGTAGGAATAGAAAAAGAATATTCCAACCGTAACTCTATGATTCTAACATCGTTCCCAGGCCTAAACAGTCTTCTAACCGTTGACTTTTGAACAAGGTTGAGAACATTCTTTTTTATATTCTTTTTACTTATCGATTCTATACTAATTTTACCCAGCCACCTGTGTGAAAAGGGTAATGTTGTCGTTTTAGATAAGCCATACAACACAAATTTAATATTTCTGTTTTCAAAATGAAGCCTTATTTTGAAGCAAAATGCTTATATTTCACAGAGGAACAAACAAAATACCCATGTTGTAAAACTTCTGAGATATACCATAAAAGCTCTATTAAGCCACAAGGGGGGAATTCAATTGCTCCAGAAGGGGTCTTAAAAGAGAGAGGAGCTTACTAGAGAGGGGGGCATATCCACAAAATCAAATGAAAAGGCTGTGAACAATAGCTCGTTGGAGCATAGGTTCCAAATCTTTAAAAAGGCTGGTGTAAAATTGAGTGACCTATTTTTTTTTAACTGAATGACTTCAAAGAAACTTTAGCTAATTCTCTATAATTCTACCGTTGGAATTTTCTGAAATCTTCAATATTTTCAGAATTAGAGTGTTTTTCTTCTTTTTCAAGAATTCAAGAAAAATTTTCAGAAAAACTTAAAACCATCGTAATTTCTAAACTGTTTGACGTAACATGAAATAATTTCGAACAAAACCATAGTTTATGAATGCCTACAATATGGTATCAAGCAAAAGTCTGTCACTCATCTGGTTTATGATTTAGAAATTTGATGACGTCACATCCTCAAATGAGTTGAAATGTAAGATACACTGTAATTTCCAAAAATATTCAAAATTTTTGAAAAGTCCAACGGTAGAATTATAGATAACTATCTAAAGTTTCTTTCAAGCCATTCAATCAGAAGAAATAGGTCATTGAATTTTACACCCACCTTTTTTCGCCGAGTTAAAGATTTGGAACCTATGCTGCTCGTTGGGTCTCTTATATAGACTTATGACGATGAGTCTCTTGTTTCCCTGTGCTCTTTGACTTCTTGATGGCGCTTCAGTCAACAGAGACTCATAATATTACTCTGAAAAAGTTGACCCTATTTAGGCCGACAGAGCGGAAACGATGCGCGCCTGCGCACTAATGTTGCCTAAATCGAAGGATGGAAGGCAAAAACTCACGCCGTCGAAATTCTGATCAAGCAGTGAAAATGAAATGTTTTCGATCGTAAAATGCTTCTTTGCGGCAGTTTATAGAGGGAAAATATTGATTACATGGTACACATCTTGTTCAGTTTTCTTTCGTCTTTCTGTTAAAGGTAAAAACATTTATGTAAGCAGAATATATTTCTGTCAAAATAACTCAATGAAATTGCAAGTGAAAGCTAGGACTGGCAATTTCTCAAGTGTCGCCCCTATGAAAGTCCCAAACATAAGGCCGTTTCTTAACACATAAGGGATTTTATGCTTTTAATCTAAGAGGTGGGGATGCCTCCACCATATATCAAGAGTTCTCGTGAATCCAAGGTTGTTCTTGCTCGCAACACCGAAAGAAAGTCGAGGTTTGATTAATTTCGAAAATTTTCAACGCCCTCGAAATTTCACAACAGTGTTGATTCACGGCAGGGACCTTATTTGGTGGAAATTGCTTGAAATCACTTACCAATGAATGAATTCTTGTTAAAACCAGTTGCAAAATTTGTGTATCCTCCAAATACAAGAATTTTAGTCACAAATTGACAATTATTTGCGATGGATACCGGCAATGTTTCAAATAAATCCAGAAGTCTTGCCTAAAATGGGCTCCTTCCATGTTTCTAGTCGCTGGAGATGCTTCAAGTCATCACTAAAACTCGACTGACGCGTAAAAGATATACTCTGAGTATTTAAAAATCAAAGGCATGCCTTTTCTAGATAAAAATAAGCTTCTCCACAACTTCTTCTTGCCAAAACAATGCCAAAAAAGTTATAAGAATTTCGCAAGGAGAACATGCTATTTCTCTGACGCGACAGTGTATTCGAATTTCGAATAACAGAGGGGCAAATATAAAGTTTTACAAAGGTTTCATCATAATTTTGAAAAATGTTTTTCAAAGAAGCCAAATAGACCAATGTTTTCGAAATGAATCAAGTAAATAGCAGTTGAAATAACAGACAGAAGTCAAGATCAGAAAGAAAAGAATCCACTCAAAAAGTTAGGAAACATTAAAAAAATCAAGAAACTTTCTACCAATGATCATTCAAGTTTTCCCGAAAAAGTAGTGAAAGTCTGCCTGGCTGTACGACCTTTTATATTTTTCCTGCCAAACTAATATTTCTTTTGCACTTTAGGCACGATTTTGAACAAAATGTTTTTAGCGTAAAATGAATAGCTTTCTCGCAGTTAATTTTTAGTAGGCTCTGGTACGAGCCCTTTTGTTGCAGAAACTTGCTTAGACAGTCTGAACAAATATGCCTAAAACACGGGCGGTTATAATTAAAGAATCGAAAGCATTTGACAAACATTATAATATGATAATTTTTTCCCTTGCCAAGACACCTCAGTTACAGTTGTAGTCTTAACCATTTTAAGTTTTATTTCCCTGGGTACCAGAACCAAAAGAATTGAGAGGCAAAGAAAAGGAACAAAAGTCCGAGCAACGAAAGACAGAAAGAGGGATAAGAACTCTTGACATGCTCTGAACAAACAAAAATCAATATTCCTATTTTAGGAGCAGGATGAAAAGATGTCACAGACAACTTTCTGTCGTGTTTATTTATGATCACACCTCACAGGAACGAAGCATTGTATCAACTGTCCCAGAGCCTATCTCTCTTTTCCTATCTCTCCTTTCCTCCGCATATTCCGCCCCGTCACTCGCCGTTGCTTGAGTCCCGTTACTGAACAATCCGGAACGATCTTCAAGCATGCGAGATTTCTATTGCTCATTCCAAAACTGCAGCTGGGTAGATTTCAAATACTTTTTGAAGAAATTTGATATGTCAGTTTAGTGGCCTTTTTCTCCATTTTTCTGAAAACCGTCCTAAATTCATAGCAGAGTGTAATCAAAAACACATTGCACGTATTTTTTCATAGGAAACTAAGAATATGGGCCAGTACTGAAAGCTTCTTAACATTATCAGATTTTGAGTACTCAGAATTTCTTACGGCTTTCTTTAGAGGCTCCATAACACGAGCCATAACTGTTCACTACATGTGCCCTCGTGAATATTTCAAAACAAGGCTTTTTTAAGCCTTTTCTTAATACGAGTAATATGATATAGGAAACAAAGGAAAGTAATTAAAAAATATGTCAAGGATTACCTTCATCAAAATAAATAGTATATTTTCCCAGTACTTCAGTTTCTTAATTTTTTGGCGCTCCGAGAGTTGAGTTTCTTATACCATGGGCAATTTCTTATGAAAAAGTACGTGTATGGATGAAAATCAATTTCCCTCCTGATCTTGGATTTCGAAAATATTTGTCTATTTGGCTTCTTTGAAAAATATTTTTCAAAATTATGATGAAACCTTTGTAAAACTTTATATTTGCCCCTCTGTTATTCGAAATTCGAATACACTGTCGCGTCAGAGAAATAGCATGTTCTCCTTTCGAAATTCTTATAACTTTTTTGGCATTGTTTTGGCAAGAAGAAGTTGTGGAGAAGCTTATTTTTTTCTAGAAAAGGCATGCCTTTGATTTTTAAATACTCAGAGTATATCTTTTACGCGTCAGTCGAGTTTCAGTGATGACTTGAAGCATTTCCAGCGACTAGAAACATGGAAGGAGCCCATTTTAGGCAAGACTTCTGGATTTATTTGAAACATTGCCGGTATTCATCACAAATAATTGTCAATTTGTGACTAAAATTCTTGTATTTGGAGGATACACAAATTTTGCAACTGGTTTTAACAAGAATTCATTCATTGGTAAGTGATTTCAAGCAATTTCCACCAAATAAGGTCCCTGCCGTGAATCAACACTGTTGTGAAATTTCGAGGGCGTTGAAAATTTTCGAAATTAATCAAACCTCGACTTTCTTTCGGTGTTGCGAGCAAGAACAACCTTGGATTCACGAGAACTCTTGATATATGGTGGAGGCATCCCCACCTCTTAGATTAAAAGCATAAAATCCCTTATGTGTTAAGAAACGGCCTTATGTTTGGGACTTTCATAGGGGCGACACTTGAGAAGTTGCCAGTCCTAGCTTTCACTTGCAATTTCATTGAGCTATTTTGACAGAAATATATTCCGCTTACATAAATGTTTTTACCTTTAACAGAAAGACAAAAGAAAACTGAACAAGATGTGTACCATGTAATCAATATTTTCCCTCTATGAACTGCCGCAAAGAAGCATTTTACGATCGAAAACATTTCATTTTCACTGCTCGATCAGAATTTCGACGGCGTGAGTTTTTGCCTTCCATCCTTCGATTTAGGCAACATTAGTGCGCAGGCGCGCATCGTTTCCGCTCTGTCATTTAGGCCTAATATGCTGGGATTCCTAGCATACCAATCAGATTGCGAGATTTGGCAAAGAACAATCAGTTTCGAACCTTCAATTCGATTGACGCAGCTTACTAAATTTGAAGTAAGTTGCTGCGGCAGGTACTTGAAGATTTCTCTGATATGTTTTGGTCTTAAATTGCAGCATTAAAAGACTTATTTTGCACTCACCAGGTAAAGTGAACTTTCTTCTTCAGATGAATACCAAGTTTTGTTGATTAAGTGTCTGCTTACCGTGGTTTCTATCGCATTTCCTTTCTGAGGAGTGACCGTTGAACAGAGCCGAAGCAGTCGTTCGATCCAGATTCGATCAATCGAATGCAGAAGATAGGGTCAGGTTTTTAACTGTTTCATTATGAGTCCCTGTGAGCAAGGTATCGCAGGGATACAAGGGACTCATCGTCATAAGTCTATCTCTTATATTGCAAAATCAACAAATACTATGCGGTTATTAAACGATTACGAGGTCCATGCTGGAAAATATTTGGATCGCAGTTTGACGTACGGACCGAACGCAGTGAGGTCCGTACAATGAACTAAGGTCCAAATATTTTCCAGCATGGATCGAGTAATTGTTTAATAAAGGCTTTATTATATGGCAGAACCTTTTGAGAACGTTTTTTATAGTATCGTACTTTTCTGTTATGTCTTTGATCCTGTTCATCACTGTAGTTGCTCGTTGCGACGTTAACTACATTGGAATTTTCTTCGTGTATAGTTGCAAGTTCGTCTTCAAAGTTTACAGAAAAGAAATCTTCGATGAATAAGCTAAACTTTGGCTGACACTTCTTGCGGCCTAAGCCTACACAAGAAGCTCCTCCCTTGTTGTTGATTTTTAAGGCAACGCCCGGTCCAATACGGGTTCGAACGAAAAATACGGCTTTTACGGACCGATCAAGAACCAATCGAATTGCTGCGTTGCCGGTCCGAGGAGCCGTATTTTCGAACGCCATATAATAAATAAATTTAACACAGCTTTAATCCCAAACCTTAAAAGATTAAAACTCAAATTTGTTTTAACTTTAAATGAAAGAAAATCTTTGGTATAATCTCACATGTGACATAAATGGCCGACTTGATAAAGAGGGAGCATATTTAAACATTCTGGCTTTGAAGTGAGGGGCCTACCAGAGAGGGGGTTAATAGAGAGGGGGCTAAACACAGCTACTGCGGCTAACAGATTTTGAACAATCGTTAAATAATGGATTCACCCCACCCAACGAATTAAATGCAGAAACGATGAACATGTTCCAAATAGAGATTACACCTTCGCTTACAGTTTGGTGAAATCGCCCCTTCGACAGTATTACTCGCTGTTAAAGAGCCATTGCCACCCAGGGTCCTTTGCAGGCACGCTGCAATTTCAGACTGTCTGAAAATCATATTTGGCCGAAGCGGAAATATGGATCTGCTGTACACTGCAGTACTTAAAGGTAATGTGTCCATGTAAGTACAGCGAATTTGCTATTTTCACGTGATATTTCATGTGATCATTTATCGGAATTCGATAAAAGATAGCCAGCTCTTATATAAGCAGACTGATGACTTACTTGCGGTTGCGATTCCAGAGCTGAACCCGAAGTCTCACAGCAGGCAGCCTTGTTGTAAAATTTAAATTCTAGTTTTGCGATCAGTTAAATTCTACTAATCACAGTGCACTCTTCGAGGCTCTTCGTCAGCAAATTTTGACAAGAGTGTATACGCAGCTGTACTTACATGGACACATTATCTTTAAACTGAAGTCTCTGTTTGTTTGTTTGTTTGTTTGTTTGTTTGTTTGTTTGTTTGTTTGTTTGTTTAACTATTGAAGCGTCGATCTATATTTTCCGCTCAGGCTCAAATTGATTTTCGGAAAGTACAAAATTGCAGCGTGTCCGCAAAGGACCCTGGGTGACAATGCCTCCTTAAATGGCTTACCTCTTTTTTCTTTATTTCCTCAAGCTCCATCTCAGCGAAAGAAAGAGGTTTGTCAGCATTCTTTGATTCGATGTGCTTTCGATAGCCGTCTAGTGTTGCATCTGACTGAAGAATTAAAAAGTTATCTGAGTGAAACATTCGAGAAATACAGTAAGTCCCCGCATATAAGAAACTCACCATTTTGAATCAGGCTGTTTAGTTTCTTATATGTAAGAAAATATCTGTACAAGAGGCTGGCAGATTTCTTATATGTCCAATAAGAAACTTCCCTTTTATATGCCAGCTTTCATCTGTTAAATAGCATTTTCAAAAGTTTTGAACCATTTTGAATGCTTGCAAAGGTCTAAAGCAGTACAGGTCTAAATTTCTAAATAATGATGCATTATTTCATGTGTTTTAATATCAAATCTGAGTGATTGAAAAACAAACTTGATATTGCATTAAATCCTGTTTCACAGCTTTAACCATTTGTAAGAAATTGCAAAAAACAAGCTGTCTAGTTTCTTATAAAGGAGAAAAGACTTTCTATGAAGGCAGGCTGCAGTTTCTTATATGTCCTATGTCCATGTCTTAAATGCGGGGACTTACTGTAAGCTGAAGATACTCGCGGGGTATCTTACTATCTTTGAGGGGCATGGGGATGTGCCTTTTTGGGGGTAAATTATTAAAAAATTGAAGAACTAAGAGTCTGTATTAGTTTCAGCCATTTTTGCAGAATTATGGGTATTGCTCTGGAGAAATTTAGCAATTCACTGGAATTTATCATTTGGTTTGTTCATTTTTTACAATTCTGAAGTCTAATTTGCAGTTGCAAAACAGCGATGGAGAGCATCAGAGATCAAATGAAAAATATAGACCCGTTGCACCATCTGTCTCGCTACCTTGTAAGGCTCATCTCGTCTTCCTTTTCCCCTACCTTGTAAGGCTCATCTCGTCTTCCTTTTCCCCTACCTTGTAAGGCTCATCTCGTCTTCCTTTTCCCCTACCTTGTAAGGCTCATCTCGTCTTCCTTTTCCCCTACCTTGTAAGGCTCATCTCGTCTTCCATTTGCCCTACCTTGTAAGGCTCATCTCGTCTTCCATTTGCCCTACCTTGTAAGGCTCATCTCGTCTTCCTTTTCCCCTACCTTGTAAGGCTCATCTCGTCTTCCTTTTCCCCTACCTTGTAAGGCTCATCTCGTCTTCCTTTTCCCCTCCTTTTGTTAAGATCATACCGGGTGTGTAAAAAATGCGTAACGTTTGAAAAAATACTGCTCCGTGAATATCGAAGCAATAATATTGAAAACTATCTTGTTTCACAGCTGATATATTCAATTAGGTTTAGACATTTTCCTGACTTTAATCGGTCACTCCTTCCCGAAGATATGGGAGATTTTATGCAGAAAGCCCCATTCAAAAACCTGCAAAAGCGAATGAAAACGACGATCAAAATTTCCTCAGTTTCCTTCCTTACAACAATGACATGTAATAGTATACATTTTGTCCTCTTCAAAGGATTTTATCCCCCTGAATAAGTTTTTTATACCAGGGGGGCTTTTTCATCTTCCCAAGAAGATTGCACAAAGAAGTGTCAGGGAAATTTGGTCGTGATTTTAGAACATTTTCGAAGGTTTGTCGAAGTAACTTTCTCGAAAAAATCCCTTGTAGAATCTGAACGGAGTGATCAATTACAGCCAGGAAAAAATCTAAAAATAAATGAATGTTGACTATTCAATCAGATAGTTGCTTGGATCTTTGCGTTTTAAATGGCATGCAGTCTTTCTAACCAACCTGGTAGACGTTCATGTTGCTCAAATGCTAGATGATAGTTAGCTGGCGTAAAATTCTTGTATCATTACTGCACTGTTTTATCATCCCTGAAGATATGCAAATTGATACGAATCAGAAGCCAAAAGGGCACTGGGATGGAAAAATGCTTCCGTTCCATACTTGTAATGATTGCTTAATATCCATGAATATGGCTTTGAAGAATCTAAGAAATAACCTACTTGTACGGTGGCAAAAATTTCATCACTGATATGTCCATTGCCAAATTCCATCTTCAAAGTTGCTCTTGTCCCAGCATACATCATCTTGTCCCTTACCTGAAATAAACAAGCGAACAAAATACTACCAGTGCGGTTTTGGAGGGAGCTGGATTTTTAGGGGTACCTAAAACCGGAAAATATGAACAACGTAGTGAAGAAATTACACAACAAAGAATCAAATCTGTCCAAATTTTCGGCAAAAAGTGAAAGCCCATTTTTTACTGCAAACTATCAAAAGTAGATTGTCTCCTCTTGAACCTCTACATTATCCTTTGAATTACCTTTCACAATCTCCTTTATGCAATGGACACCTTTATCTACTGAATATTAATAAAAGTAACCAAATATAGGGGGTGCTCTCTCCTCGATTAGTTTACCTACTGAGAAAGCCCCTCCTTTAAAGAAATTCCTATCATGCAAATATCTACTGTTGTTTTTCATCCTCCCATTGCATATAAAATGTTATTTCATGTATTATATTCATAGCTTAAGTTATTTGTTGTTGTTTGTATTTATTGTTTGTTGTTGTTTGTATTTGTGTTGTAAACTTTAAAATGAATAAACTGAAACTGAAACAAACGAAACATTTTTTGGATAAAACTGCAAGACTGATCAGAATTTACGACCAATGAAAAACTGTAGTTTTTTAAAGCAGAAGAACGATTAAATTTTCAATAACTTCACAAACAATACTGTGAGAACAAATTTCGTCACAGCAGGATTGTATTCAGTTCAAATTTCGTAAATATCTCTTGAAATGAGAGGATAATCTGGCCACCAAGAAAAGTAGCTTCTCTTGCATGCACTATCAATTTTTGCATAGCAGAGTTTAAATGGTACTGTATATACAGCAGGGAGCTTTACACAGTACCCGTATTCATGAATCAAAATATGAAAAAGGTTTGCAAGGGGCTGTATGACCCGTCCTCTCTCCAAGGCTCTGTACGTCAAATAATTGAATGTAGCATAATTAGCTAATGACGATTTTGCACAGAGAGAATAATAATCCAAAGCATCTGCGACAATCTTGCTGATCGAAGCTTTGGTGGAGGATTGGTTCTATTTTTCTAACGCTGAATATTTGAAAGTTTTAATAGATATCAAAAGTTACAGCACATTTCATAGACATTGACAAGAAAATATTGCAATGAAACTTACACAGAAGCTGCGATGAAACTGGCAGCCATTAAAAACCCAAGGCTTTAGTCACATGCACGGGCTGTGCCATACTTTCCGATTGTTTACAAAAATCTTGTACAGCCCCTTCCAAGTTTTGCATCATTTATGCTTGGTGAGTGGAAGATGAGCTTACAATGTCAGTGAATAAATTAACATTACCTTTGCAAAGTCTGGTGAATATGCAATAAACAGCCATTGATAGCCTTGATTGTTCTTTGTGTCCAGTCTATATAGTACATATGATGGTTCTTTGTCAACAAGAAATGGCAAAACACAGCTCTCATAATCTAGATGTTGTTAAGGAATTTACAATAAATAATAGCAAATAGTGAATGAGTAAAAAAAATACAGCATGGAGGTTTGAAAGCCTACAAATTCTCAAACCATTTTCAGATTCTGATAAACTGACAATGGCTAGTCTGCACTTTAGTGGACCAGGTTTCAATATTGTGATGTTTTGTGTCATGGGTTAAGGGTTAGAGAGGGTAAGGGAAAGATTTGGCAACCTCATTATCAAGAATAGATATCACACCCTCTATGCAGCCAACCATAATGTTTTGCTCTCTCTGTTTATTATGATTGATTGAGTGCACTCAGAGGTGTTAAATCTATTCTTGTTATAGGCAAATTGCTTTGTCTCCTCAGAAACCTAAATATTTTGCTTCACAAAGTTTGCCCTTGCTGGCTGCAGCACAATCACATCCACTTTTGATCATCATCAATTAGCCTCTACTTTCCCATACCATGAGGCAGGATTGCCCGGATACATCCTGAAAATGCCCTGTTTCTGCCTCAAGAGTTCTTCAGATATCTCTTCAATTTATAAAATACTTAGAAAGGAAAAATTCTTGCTTGCTGGAGATATTTTTCCTGCAAGGACAGTTATTCTTTTGGTTTTGGCATGGGGTAGTCATAATGTAGTCCAGTGATATCACCCTTGAAGTGTTTTGTAGAGTACAGTAATTGGCAAGTTGGGTAATGTGTAACCTACCTTGCATATTTTTCAATGGAATATAAATTCTTTCAGTGCTGGAGAGATTTCTTTATATTCTATAGAGTTTATGCATTCTTAGAATTGCTTCAAATATATGTTGAGTACAATTTAGTGGAGGAATCACAGCAAATACATTTTCACAATAGCAGGGGTACACTTACTGTACACTCTTCACAAATTGAGTACATTATTCAATTTGTGAAGAGTGTAAAAGTGTCTCCCACTGCTCTATAGTACCACTAAATTGTACTATAAATTTGAAGCAATTCTAAGAATGCTTAAACTCTATAAAATATAAAGAAAATCTCTCTAGCATTGAAACAATTTATATTCCATTATCACTTCTGTTCCAAAAACTGTCTCAACATGATAAAAGGATACCATCTTCATATGAGCCTTGTGGGGGTTTTGATTCACCAAGTTCCAATTGCTCTAAAACAATTTAAAAAATTGATGAGATGTTATCTTGAGTGAAATATGCATGATAAGGAAACAAAGTATCAAAGACAGAATTTTGTTCAAGAAAAAGGAACATATTGCTATCAACTAATTTGAACATACCATCCTTGATGACAATTTTCATGCTTCTGACTCTTCCATCTTTGGCAGTGGCAAAGAACTTTCCTAAATCTTCACTGGCTATAAAGGAAAATGCAAGATTCAAAAGAAATAAATTTAAAGGCAGAAACACTGCAATGTGACAAAAAACAACAGCAAATGTGATGAATTATTTTTTGCCAATATTTCATCCTGCCATGCAGGACTTCTTCAGGGCTATTATTCTAAATTATTCAAAAGAAAGTAGGGATTTCAGTATACTGGCCATATTTACTTTATCACTACAGACACAATTATTGCAGGAAGCAGACCTGTTCCCTTTCCAAATTTCCATTTCAGCTTGAAGTCTCATTCTTTAAAATCAATTGGTTTCGAGCAAACTAATGATCAAGAATGGATAATTGCTAGGTCAATGAGCACACATATACATTCATTCTAGGGTGTATATTGCATAAAGTTTCCAAGCCAAAAGTATACTAGGGTAGGGAGGCTCTAAGGGCCTGTTCATATGGAGAAAGTTTCCCTGGCATGTTCCCATTTCACCGGGAAAATCGCTCAGCAGAGATCCCGCCTCACATAGCGTTACCACACAAAATAGAACAAGCGTTCACATGAGAAAACATTTCCCCGGCTAGCCGAGATCTTGGTTGAACTCTACCGGGATCCCGCCTAGCCAAGGAAATATTTTCCCATATGAACACATTTTCGCAGCTAGGTGGGGAAACTTCTTTTGCTTGTCATTAATCCTTTTGAATCCTTTGGCGTCAGAGACCAAGCACTACTGTTTTAATTCCCAGCCTTGCCGGAGAAACTTTTCTCATATGAAAGGTCACAGAATATTACCTCAGCTGAGCGAGTTTCCAGGTGAAAGGGGAAAATGCAGGGAAAATTTTCTCCATATGAACAGGCCCTGGGGAGACCAGGAAAAATAGTGGAAAAATACCGAGTGCACCAAAATAAACTATGCATGTTCGGCAGGCCACAATAAATCATACACTGGACCGATTTTGAAAATTCATGACTTAATCTTTAGCAAAAAGCCTTAATTAGATTCTAGGATTTTGCAAATTTTTCTGCTTTCAGTTTTTAGAGCTAGATGTAAGCTTCTTAAAAGTTTCTTTTTCAAAAACCCTGAAAATGATCTAAAAACATCAATCAAATTTTCTAAAGAATCGACATGAATGGACAAAGAGAAAACTTGTCCATGGTGATTTGGGATTTAGAAATTGATTAATATTACCAATTAATTGTATCTTAGTCGATTTCTGAAAATCCCAAATCACCACGAACAAGTTTTCTCTTTGTCCATTCATGTCGATTCTTTAGAAAATTTGATCAATGTTTTTTTATCGTTTTCAGGGTTTTTACCCGGTAGTAGCATGGACCAACTGCAACACAGACCCTTGCGCTTTTAGCAAAACGAGCCAAACAAGCTTTGCAAGGGGAACATGTTGAATAAGATAAGTTTACATTGATCAAAGTCTATCAAAGTTAAGTTAACAAGATTTTACAGTGAAAAATATTGATCAAAGTTGACAAGATCTTACCGTGAAAAATATTGTTGCAAACAAAGGTAAAAACAAATGAGTTTGCCATTTGAAGTTTACTTGGAAGTTTGAGCGCAAGCGTTTAGCAGCTATGGCATGTTATCATCATGTGGTGGAGACACATTCGTATCATGGGAAGATAATATTCAGGGGTCTGCCTGAAACCAAGGCCATTAATTCTGCCTTACTTTGGGAAATCTTTTGCCCAAATGCCAGGCATATTTCTGCACATTTTCCAAACATTGGCTTGGGAGGCTGCCACCCCAAGGCTCATATGCTCATTTTGGGAAATGGATAATACTCTTGTATGATTGTATTTGAATTTGTGTAGGTTTCTATTTGTCGCTCTTTGGAAAAGCATAGAGGGCACCTTTTTGAAATCACAAGACCAGAGAGAAAAAAGTCTTATTGATGTTGATGAGGCATGTCACTCACAGGTAGAAATGAGCCCAAAACCCACATTTGGATTTTACAGAAATTCGAAATCAGGTGTGAAATCGTACATGATTTTACAAGACCCATGGTATTGGACATACCTTATAATCGCACCATAGTGATTTTACTATTGAGAATCACAAATCGTATTTCAGCTGTACAAAATCCCATTACGATCCTTCTATGATTTTTAACAGCAGCAAATAAGATTTGCGATTCTTCAATCGTATGTACAAGCGTCCGATTGTCTTTATGTACAAGCTGTGCACAATTGTTCAACAATTCAAATACCAACAAAATCATGTGCGATTCTAGGATAAAGATCACATGTCTGATCCAAAACTTTGAAAATCACAAGCGATTCCAATCTGATTTTAAAGGTCAATAAATCTGTCTTGGATTATGAGAACATCAAAATCACGTGTGCTTTAGAAAGGAATGCAATCACAACTCTGATCAGCAACAATTTAAAATCCTAAACGATTCCAATCCGATTTGTAAGGTCTGGAAATCGTTGTGTTATCGTGAGGACATTAAAATCGCATGCGCTTTCAGGAAGGAATATAATCACAAACTCGATCATCAACATGTTAAAATCCCGTATGATTTCAATCTTATTTATCAGATCGTTCAATCTGGTGGTTTATGATAACCATCGGCGTAGGGGGAGATAAAATTTGGGGGGCTGCCCAATAAAAATCCATTGTTTAAGAAAATTTTGCCCGACTTAACGCAGGTTTCTGCCCGATTATGGCTGATTTTTGCAAAAATTTTCGACGTTGGCAGCCCCCCTGTCTCCTACACCTATGATGATAACATTTCAAATCGTGCACACTTTTAGAAAGGAATAAAAACCCAGGGGGTTGAGTGTATAATGGGTGCCATCCATGGAGGTGTTTTGGGTCCAAAATTCTCTTTCCAAGGGTTATTTTTGGAAGATTTTCCATTAAAGAAGGATCAGTTTGTACATGGTTTGTATGAAATGAGCAAAATTGTTAAAAATGTATACCTTTTTCACCAAAAGCTCTATTTTAGTTCCCTCTTTCTATGAAGCCTCCTTATTTCAAATACAAGAAGATGCAGAAAGCCTTCATGTTCATTAAAAATACACTTAAGGCAGGCTCAATAGAGCTTTACGGTAAGGGTTTTTTCAATCCAGACAGCGAGCTTCGGAAGAAACTTTTACCGTCGGGAAATGTTTTCGCGATGGTGGTTTTGGACAAGAAACAGGATGCCGCTGCGAAATGCCTCACACAGAGCTCGCTGCGGAGGTGCTGCGTATTGCGCACGTGCGCAGCCAAACTTTGGCGGTTGCAATTTTGAATATTTGAACACATGAAGAAGGAAGTTTAGCTGACTGAGCTGGATTGGGACGCTCTGCAAAGCAAAAGATGGCTTTGTGACAACACTCAACGTCTCAAAGGATCGAGGATGTATCAGAGAAGGTTGGCAAGATATTTAGGACAAAGAACATATACACATCCTGATGATGGGTAAGTTTGCAAACCTGTTTGAACAAATCAAACGTCTCTGCTAAATTTGGGCCTAAATTAGTGGGCGTGTTCTCGATTTGAAAACTGTAAATCTTTTATCGCAAATCTTCGCTTCATCAGATCAGAGCCTATCTTTTTAACGGGATTTTGGGGAGCAGATTGAACTGTTCAACACAGATGGGCCAAATTATTTATTGGTCAGGTCAAGTAAAGTCAGTAAAATATGAATCTCTGGCCCTGCCTGGGCTTTGTGAACAAAAACATCAAACTATTATGTGAGGTGCTCGAACTTTTTCTAGGCATGGAACTAGAAGGTGGTACAAAAAATATGGTCCTTTGCAGGTGCCTCCAAGAATTTTTGTGATAAAATGTATTTTTAGATGTAACTTTTCCTCAATAAAACACACAAAAATTTATAAGATGACTTGACAAAAAAGTCATGTAGTCATTTTATTGTGATTTCATAAAAACAAAACAAAGAAAGAGGTTCTAAAATTGGGTTCTAAAATTTGACTCAAATATAATTAAAACATTGAGTTCGCATTAATAGCACACTCATGAACATTATCAACCTCTCTTTTCAATCAAAAACAAAAGTTGTGATTTTAAATCGCTCTTGGAATTAAACCAAAGGAATTCCTGAGGATAATGCAATCAATGATTAAGAAGTCTTGGTCTCCACTGCTAATTACTTTAGCATGATTGTAGGATAAGAAGGGCCATCACCATTTTGTCAGCAAAATTTAGGATAGTGTTAACACTCAGCTATTTATATGGACTTGATGCCTTTAAGTATGGGGCCCCCAAACACTTTTTTCGCTAAGGGCCCCATCAGCGCTCAAAAACAAACTAGCATGGTAGCGGTGCTACCGGGATGGTAGCTGAAATGCTCAAATTTCCCAGGAAGGAAGAGGGGAAAAAGGAAAAAGAAATGGAAAGCAAGGGGAAAGAGGAGAAAACAATGAAGAAAGGGATGGAAAGGGAAGGAAAAGAAACTAGGAGAGTGAGGAAATGGGGCCAAGTGTCAGGCAGTATATTGAGAGAGAAGAAGAAAGCATGTACGAAGAAACCAAGGTGCCTACTTACCTTGCTACCAGTAGGGGAATTTTTGTTTAGCCCTGGGCCCCACAATGCTCTATTATTCCACTGCCACAAAGGGCTTTTGATACAGTGATTTGGAGCCATCAAATGTGGTTTATCAAATATTGAATCCCGTGGGGGCTACATAACTTGTTGATGGGCAGGTTTCTACTGCCTGGTTCTCAGAAAGCTACCCATTTATGTTGGCAAAATATTCCTTTGTTCCCACTCTTGTTATGAATTTTGGTAAACTAATTTTTGCCAATTTAAGCCAAACCAACCCATTTTTATAGAAATCTGTTGAAAAATGACACTTATTTAAAAAGAATTTCGCATCCAAACCAAAAACCCACCCATATTGGTGGCACGTACGCCTGTACCATCAACATCTATTGTATAAATTGTATCCCCTGGATTGTATCAAACAGACTTATTTTGATCCATTTGCACAGAGGTCATCAAAAATAATTAGGGAGCTACATCAATGGATCAGGATACCGTTACATTTTCAATGTCATATAAGACCATGGCTGGGGTTCAAAAATTCAAATCAGGTTTCCCTGCCATTGGTTGGCCTGGGTACCCTCTTTGTTTTCAATGACAAATATTTTTTCTCTAATCTCTTGTAGATGGTTGGATGAAAATATAGAGTTTACAGGAAGTATATACTGCATCAGACATCACTATGGTTTGGAAGCAAAGTACTTTCTTTGCAGTTGGCGGTCAAAATGTGACGTTTATTTTGGGACAACTTATTTGTAAATATATAAACATATTGTTAAATAGAGTTTTCTACAATGTTATAGACATTTGGATATTCCAAAGCGCCTGGATCAAGCAATATCTTTTATACATTTTGTAGAAAGCTGAATAATTTTGAATATTTACAACAGTGACTAAAGCTGGAATTCCACTCAGTCAAACATTTCATGTAAAATGTATAAAAAAGTATTCCTTGATCCAGACTCTTAATTGTAGAATAGCCGAGAGGCATCAATTGAATTTCCAAAAGTTTGCCAGTAAATATCAGTCTTGGGCCAGGCAAAAAGCTTATTCACATAAGTCAGTTCTTCTCTTCCACTTTCCAATGTTATCCTGCAGACTTTGCAAGGGTTTTGAAATGGTCTTTATTGTAAGGAACTTGGTCCTGTATCAGTGAATAAATTGTGTTAGAAGTGGAGCAACAGGATAAATGGCATGACCAATCTCTTTCTTTGCTTTGATATTCTAATTTATGAAGTGTCAAAAGCATAAGAATCAGTCTCAAGAGCTTCAGCGCAAGCAGTTTCATACACACTGTAACTCCCCATAATAACAAAGAGGTCCCTTTCAAAACTATCTATATTTTCAGTAGAATTCATACAAATTGAAAGGCCAAGACAGTTTTATAAGCAGAATTAAACATAGCATAGTATCTTGTTTTCAAATGAAGTTGATGGCAAAAGTGAAAGACAATACATCTGCAGTTATCATTGACTCTTCGTCTTTCTTTCCGCAGTTCAGTGAACATGCAAACATCTGTGCATATTGAGTTACCCACGAAGATTAAAATTTTTTTAACAAAGTAAACTATTTTTGAATCTGCTTGGTGCATATTTGTATGTATTGTGATCTTGGCATGGGAAGAATTACACAAGAGAGTAGGACAAGAGTGGTAGCAATCGAGGTAAAAAGCTAATATCCGCTCTGGTCCCGTGTATCTCTCTTGTAGGGGCTTGCTGTTGACGCTAGCGCTGTTGACAGCTTAAGGCTCATTGCAGTTAGAGCATTTCTTTGCCTGAAAAGGCAAAGTTATCCCTTTACCTCACTTCCTACCCATGCTGAGACCACCGTACTATGGAATGTATCAAATTATGAACAAAATCACATTGGATTATCACATGGTTCAGTATCATGCGAGAGTGGGCAAGTGCATAAATCATGGGTTGTGATTATACAGCACACCAAATCACAAAAAAACAAATGATAAATCCAAAATCATAGGTTGTGATTATGCAAGCAATATAATCACAAAGGATCATTGTGTGATTATAGTTTTCAAAATCATACGCTTTGATTTCTTTATGGGTCTGTTTCCATACGATTCCACCCAAGTAAAAAGAATGCTCGAATTTCCAGTCTGCAAAATCAAGAGACAATTTCAAAAGAATAAAAATCACATGCGATTGTACCGTCAGAGAATTCTAGTGCTGCTTCAATTGGGATTTCACATGTGACAATCGCATGCGATTAAGGGGTCAGATTGAACGCGATTCAGAATCACAAGTGCAATCCTGTGAAAAATCATGTAGGATTGCATGCTGGATTTAGGGTCTTTTTTACCTGTGACTTACGACCTGAAAACTGCGGTTTACTGCTGTCCTTGCAAAACAATCTTATGATCAAGAAATAAAACAAAGATCTGAAGGGTAATATGCATACCTTTGATGCCAGTTTGATGCGACATGATGCTGCAAATCAGGCAAACCTTTTGAGCCAAACTGGTCAACCCCTTTTGATTTCCAGAAGAGAGGTTTACTGTTGCTTGACTTCCGCAATTGAAGTGAATGAAATTGCCTCTCCTTGAGATCCGAAAAAGAGATCGTGCTGTCTTTCCGCATGTTTTCAGCAATGGCGGAACTCAGTGGCTTAGCTGCGAGAAGATTCCTGTTTTGCAAAGCAGTCACGAACAACGTAGCTGGGAGTAAGTTAAGCTAAAAAAGTTAGCTTTGTTCATTCATCTTTTATCTTTCCTCTCCCCAATTTATCACAATAATATCAGTGTAACGCACTGTGATCAATACCGCCTCTCCTAAAAAAGTTATGATATGAACAATTTCATTACCTCATTAGGCCTTTTTAGGCCATATATTATACATCATCATCATCATCGTTTTAAGAGTACCAGTCTGCACTGCAGAAGAGTATTGCTATTTTGGAAGAGATATATATCGTCAAAAACCAGAAAGATAGCACCATAAAACCAGAAAGATATCCAAATTTACGACCCTCTGGAAGAACAGCACATTTTTTTTTTTTAAATCTTATTTCATTATCTATAGTAGAAAGAACTGTATTAGGTTTTTAGCTGAAGGGGTTTCGTGTATAAATAATAATAATGTATGTATGTATGTAAACAAATGTCTGGAATTATAACATTATTCTGTAATAGAAAATAATCAAAAGAGTTGGCATATCTCACATGCACACTGCAGTTAGCAATACATACTGTAGATGTTGTGCACTGCCTGCGCTAAATAGTGTAGACTAATAGATGGACTACTCTGAAAGTTTAGGGCTCTTTAGAGATTTTCTTAAAAGTTGCATTAGTGAAAGTGCACAAATTTGGATGAAAACAATATAGATTACAAATGACGTTCTGCAAAGTTGGAAACTTTTACATTTTTAATTGCACCATAAGAAAATGTTTGCTGGTAATGTGTGTGGGTTCCAATCCCGTCACTGACGCTATAAACCACCGACCAACTCAGCTGTCGAGGGCACAAACAAGCCATAGTGCCACAAGCTCACATCAGCTTTATAGCTGCCCATATACCCAGCCTGCATTAGCAAACAAATCTGCTGTATTGAAACAATAACCGGTTGCTTTTGTTTTGTCTTCGAAATAGCATGGTTGTGCACAAAACAGTTTCCAGCCAGGTCCATAGCCCCTATCACATACTGCTGGACATTGTTTAATCTGAAATCCAGCATGATTCAAATTCAGTTTTAGAAAATATGAATTTTCTGTATTGTAAAGAGTTACCATTGGGTGTTCTTATTATGCATGAATGGTTTGTTTCAACCTTGCCTTGCACATGTCATCTCTTCATTAGTCTTTGTTGTCACCATTTTCATGGCCTATGAAAATGGCAACAACAAAGGTCAACCAGGAGATGGCATGTGCAAGGCAACCTGATTGAAATATAGACTCTTTAAACCTGCAGTCTGGCTGTAGGCACTGACATACTGTATCAAGCTTTAGCAATATACTAACCCTTCCTTTAAAAGGTATCAGGGCAAGATGCTTGGCTCAGGCACATAGTATAGCACCGGAAACACCATACTACAGAAAACCTTGGAAAGTCTGTGTTGCAATATTATTGGAAAGGAAGCCTGTAATTTCAAGAGAATTCAATGAACTTGAAAGAAAATTTGCTGCTTACCAGAATGTGTTAGAATTGGAGCAAAGCTGCCTTTCAGAACATGAGGCCAACAAGATTAAGATGGCCAAAGGATCAAAATCAACCAAAAAGAAACCGACCGAGGCTGAGGAGCAGAAAAGATTAGAATTTGAACAAGAGTTTGGTAAAATAGAGGTTATAAAAATTAAAGTTTTGTTTTTTATAGAATGTTATGCTAGTTTCCTCCAGTAAGTGAAATTTTCAGAGAAGATGGAATTTTACACAATCACAAATCACAAACGATAGAATCTCCATGGGCTCAGAAAATTCCAGTGATTGAAAAAGTAGTGCAATGCAAACAGTGATGCTTGCTCTTGCAGGAAAATTCCATAAATACTATAAATGTTGAAATAAAGTCTTTTGCTACATTAAAAGTTCCTTTCATCCTGCTTCTGGGTAAAATTTTATTGGTAATTCTTTGCATTATATATCTATGTTGATGATGCCTTTAATTTACTCTTTATCTTTTCTTACATATCAATGTTAAAGCTACTGTAAAAACAACAACGAAATACAACATTATGTGCCTTCCATAGCAGAAATAGACATGATGTCATCTGGTTTTGGCTATGAACAGCACGTTAGAATTTTTTTATTAACAATTCTAAGAAGGAGAAAAATGTTGAATTTAAGCATTGTACCATGGCGCCATCCCCTTTTCACAGGCACTTTTAAAATCTCTGGTTGTGACTTAGCTACCACCTACAGTACTAATTCAGACAGTCTGTCACAGAGTGACTAATACGCCATTCATAGTAATAGTTGCAAGTTAACCAGGTTATCAAATATTGCCTTCTAATTGGTCAATCCAACAAATGAAACTCATTTATTGGTTGAAATTTAATGCGGTACTGTCACCCCCGTCAAGGCAACACCTACCTCTCAGAGAGACTCATTTGATATTCTGCTACTCTCGCAGATATAAGCAGAGAGGAATTACATCAAAGATTTCTTCGTTTGACAATTTGAGATTAACATCCATTGATTAGCTGTCAAAATCCTACTCACTGAATAGATATTAAGGACACACAGTAGCTTTTTCTGATAATTTGTTCCCACTATTAGGATGAAGAAGCTGAGATCTCTGAAGAACTGGAACAACTCAAACTTGCTGATCGAAGAACAGAAGCTGATGTTGATAAAATTACGAACTCTTTGGAACGGTTACTAGACCACAATCTACACTTGGTGCTACAGCAAGGGGATAAATGGTTGCTTCCTGAGACTGAAATCGTGGAAGGAGAAACACTCAGGCAGGTCTGAATTAATGACATTCTTGATAATTTTTTGGCGTTATTTTTAAAGGATTTTGGTCACTATGTAACAGCAAAATATGCCCTCAGTTTGAAGTAATAACATCCTGTATCTGTTACGAAATGTTTACAATTCAAGAGCGTTTATACTGCTCCAAAACAATTTTCTATTGATGGAAGGAAGAAAGGTGTGGCGGATAAGCAGGAACCAGGGAGCGCCGGCAGGAACAGTGTAAACGGGTGGCTGATTTATTACACCTTCGTTACGGATCTAAACTGTACTAGTATGGTATAAACGGGTTTTCAGCCTGAGATGAAAAGGAAAAAATGCACAGGGAGCTTCAGTTATGTGGCAGAGTGAAAGTGTGTCTAAAGTCTGAACAGATTTTTTGGATTTTAACAGTAAGGAAAATTTCTTGAAATCTTGTCAGGAGAAGTATGAAAATGTACAAATGTACAATCAAAGAGAAATAAGGGACTTTTGTATATCAAATCCATTCTGTTATTATACGTTCAAGCCTATTCCTTCTTACAATCGGATGAGTAAAAAAAACAATCCCAGTTTCAACGGCCGCTGCTCCCTGGATATCAAAACAATGATATTAGTGAGTATATTACTCAACAGTGGACATGCTCAGGTAAATCCTAAAGTTTACCTGACTGAAATCGGCTACTCCGTTCTGAAATGATGAAAGATTTTCTCAAGTAGCCCCTTCCAGAAACCTTAAAAACTGGCCAAAATAACGACCAAATTTTCTTCCTCACAGCAATGACTTTTATTTGCTTTAGCACGTGTTATCCCTTTGGGAGGATGAAAGTGTCATCCTTGGGAGCAAACCAAAATTATTCCGGACGGTTTCATCCTTTGCTAAAACGCGTTGAAGTCATTTTCGTAAAGCAGAAACTAGCAGAAAGATGAAGAAAATTTGGTCGGAATTTTAGGCCTGTTTTTATCTCGACTCAGCCGGTATGATTTTTCATGTTCATCTGAAACATTCTCTTTTCTCAAACAGGCTGTTGAGAGGTTGATCAAGTCTCAATCTGTAAATGATGTCACAGCTCTGGTCCTAAGCAACGCACCTTCAGGCGTTTACACCGAAGAGGTGGATTCAAAGATCAGGGAAGATAGTCATGTCCAAGGCAAAAAGGTGATTCATAAATTATTGTCTTTTTTGACAGATACCTAATTAACCAAAGATCAATCTCAATGCCTATCTGAAGCTAAGCAGTAGATTTATTTGTTGAAGAGAATTACTGGAAATTCTTGGCTATCATCTTGATTTAAGATCTAGGTTATCTCGTGTCACGAACCTTGATTTTCAGAAGCTCTTTTAAGCCTTTCATGAATAGATCCTAGAAATTCTTTGATAGAAATTTTAATAGCTTAACCCTAATCCATATGGGCTTTTTTCGAGCTACCATTTATGGGGGGGGGTGCTTTCCACCCCCCCTCTGAAAACTGCCTTAGACGCATCCGAATTCAATAAAACTTGACACAGTTATAGAACAGGTAATTTGCAGCTTGTAGCGTAATTTGGGTGTGGCTGCCACGCCTTGTGACGTCACAGTGACGTCACAAAGCTGAAAATCTGTGAAAATCAGGCTTCCAAGTTGAATTCTTTAATGAAGATTTTGCATGAACTTTTTGCAGTTTTTGGTTCAGTTTGTCAACAAAAATGGTGATAAAATATTATTTTATTGAAAATAACGATTTTGGAGTGATATTTTGGCAGAAATTAGCCGATTCCTATGACGTCATTTGTGCGATTAATTTCTTCTATGTAAAAAGAGACCAAAAGAACCTGCAAAATGATGATTATCTATGACAAATGTATCATTAGAGTGTTTTTCATTGAAAAAGTTCGAAAAAACTTGAAAAAATTGCTAATTAGTCCAAAATGGCGGCCAAAATGACGTCATTATCAAAAAATGCTGACATCATCAAATTCCAGAAATTCCGATATCAAATTGAAGCCCTTTGTTTGCTGATTCATTTGATGTATAATACTTCATAATTCAATCAAATAATTCCATTGAAATCATTGAAAACAATGATTTTGCTGCTACCTCCTTCCAAATATGGGCATGTCACGTGACCTATGAGTCCTATTGTTCAAAAATTTTTCCACCAAAATGTGGCTAATAGATAATTAGTAAAAGTCAGGGAGGCTGGGGGACATAGCAAATGTCGTTTAAAAACGCGGCAAATAAAACCTTGAGGGGGGGTGGAATCCACCCCCCCCCCATGTGGATTAGGGTTAACAAAATGAATTGGTATCTCTTTCCCAGGAAAGAAAACGCTTTTCTCAGAGAACGGAAAATGATATCTCAAATTGGAGGTTGCAGATCAAGTCCGAGCATGGGTAGTTAGACACTGCTGGTGTGCTTCTATGGAGGAGCGCTGGATAATATGTATCTGCGGGGGAAATTGTCTATAGTACTGCGGAGGAGATATTATGTATCTGCGGGGGAAATTTTTTCGTTCTTTCGATATCTCCTCCGCAGTACTACAAAAAAGTTCCACCGCAGATACATATTATCCAGCGCTCCTCCATAGAAGCACACCAGCAGTGTCTAACTACCCATGGTCCGAGTAAAATCTTCTTTGAAAAGTGGCATCAATTTTGTTAAGATTTACGATGCCTTCAAAGCCTCTTGGACAACCGCGACAACTGGTCTGCAACGATCGCAATGCGGTTGCTAAGAGTCTTTAGATCGACATTTCAACAAATTAGTGGAATAACTATCAAATCAACGTAATTTTGAAGCTCTGTAGCTATCACTCGAAGACTTTTCTTATTCTTGACCAAATAAAAAGAACAATCGTAGCAGTTGAGCTCTCTAAAAATTTCAAAATTAGTGAAAGGTTTATTTCTCGATTATTCTCTGCCGGATCTCAGCTGATACATTGCTATGACTAGTGTCAAGAGAAAACATTTGAGAAATGGTTCAGTTATTCAAGGCAATTTGCTAAATCGATAGAAATGAACTTCTCATTGTACACGTATTTTTTTTAAAGAAACTGCCCATAAGAAACTCAACTCTCAGATCGCCAAAAGATTAAGAAACTCCAGTACTGGGAAAATATAAGCTAAGAAACTATTTATTTTGATAAAGGAAATCCTTCACATATTTGATTTATTTTCAATTGTTTCCTGTACCATATAACTCGTGAGGTTACTTGAGTAATGTCTTAAAAGACCTTGTTTTGAAAGTTTTATGAGGGCACAGGTAGTGAACATGAAGATTGTTATGGAACCTCTAAGAATCTCGTAAGAAACTCTGAGTACTCGAAATCTGATAATTTTAAGAAACTTCCAGGACTGGCCCAAATTCTTAATTTCTTATGATAAAAAAATACGTGTAAACCAGGGCCCGCGCGGCCGCACAGCCATAAATCTTTTCAAGAAAAATGTTTTGTACTTGAAATCTCTCATTTGCCAATTGAATTCATTTCGCTTGGTTCTTAGGTTCTTATCGCTAAGAACACCTCACCTCTTAGCCCATCCATCCTTATAAACAATGTTAGTCCCTTTTGTAAACTAGGAGTGTCTGATAGCGACGAGAGTGTTAATAGTGTTAGTGGCCCTTTACTTGAGAAAAGTCAACCCGGGTGGAGTTTCACCCCGGGTTGGGTTTCAACTCGGCCGCTGGAAAAACCTTTGTTATTTGTAAAATCGTTTACATGAGAAAATTTCAACCCGGGGCGAGTTCAACTCGCTTTCTCAACCCGGGTGGAAAGTTCGCCCCGGGGTGAAAATCGCATGTAAACGCAAATTGTTCTCAACCCGGGGCGAGTTGATGAATTCGAAGAGAACTTTAGGATTGAAAATCAAGGTTTTGCGTGGTTTAGCGCCAAAGAAACCTTTAGTTACTCAAATTTGGCGGTGGAAGAACTCTTCTGCTCAAGAATCTGTGAAGTTGGTTATATCTTTTTAACGCACGATTCTTTTTCCCTATGGCACATGAAATCTCCTGCTTCAAAGCTTAATGCATGTCGATGCATGATTTGAAGCAACAGCATGGAAGTCATTTACAATGCAACCCAGAAAATTGAGAGCATAAACTTCAAAATAAACGTTGGAACGATTGTGTGTTGAGTCGGCGCCATAGCATTAACAACAACCATGAAAGTTGAAAGTCGCCCCGGGTTGAAAATTCTCATTTAAACGCAAGCCAAATTCGCAACATTCAGCAAAACTCAACCCGGGGTGAAACTTCTCCCGGGTTGACTTTTCTCATGTAAAGGGCCTCTTAATCATGCATGATCAGAAACGACGACCACTAATACTTTTTATGCTGTCTAAAATCTGGTGTGAACTGATCCATTCAGTCTGTTTATGTCTGAAAAAGACAACCAGCTTCATTTTCATCAAAGTAAATTTGTCGCAGTAACCATAATTTATCAAAATCAGCATTTTTCCATTTCCTTGGAAGGAACCTTTTTCCCAATATAGTAACAACTAAGAATTGTGCAGAAAAAAGGCACCCCAAAAACTTCCACATCCCGTACCGGTGTATATGGTAGTTACCCCCCCCCCCTTGGATTTTTACTGATAATTCCTCGTTTTCATTCTGAAGGTGTTCTTCTATAAAGCAGTACTGCAAAACAGCAACGATGGCTTTCCTGTATTCAACAACGACTCAAGATGGTTAACACTAAATGAATTACAAACTGCAATTCCCAGACAATACTTGAAACAAATAATAAAGTTTGCTTCTTGACATAAGATCGATGGTTGCTATATTTAGAATATTGTAATCTCTTTTAAAAATTGTAGTTAAGCTTGTGATTTTCTTTTGTAGTTTGTAGTTCTTGCATTGAGGCTGAGACTCAAGAGGCAAGGAAGCATCCCGAAGCGTTCACCAAATTGTTATAAGGTTGCGGAGGGGTCTCAGCTTTTGAGTGAGTTTCAAGGGGTTCCAGATGAATACACTCATTTTTTTTATAAGAAACTAAGGTCCGGGGCTGGCAGGCAGTTTCTTAAATTTTTGGGCCATTTGGCTACCAAAAGTTTCTTATTTGTTTCTTATATTTCTAATGCCTTAAGTGTAGAGTTAATTTCGTTTTGTCTAAAAGCCTCCCAAATTACTTAGTAAGATCTCAAAACAAGTAAATAACATGATTCGCAATCAAAATAATGTCAAAACAGTTGCTTTAACTGTACAGTGTGAAAACATTTTTGAGTGCGATAGGAAAATTAAAACTGTAAATTACAGAAATTACTTAGCTTTTTTAGTTCAGGTAGGGATGTTTCTTAGCTTTCGAAAAATTGAGCCTATCGTTTCTTATAAGGGACAGGGCAAAATTTATTATATTACATGGCCTACATGGCCGGTGGAGAACAAAAATTCTTGCAATAAAATCTGCTCGCCCTGTATGAAATTATTGCCAAAAAACCAACTGCCCCGTCACCCTTTCCTTAAAAAAATGTATCTGCCCCGTATTCATGAACAACAAATGTTGTATCGTACCACCGATGAATTAGCCAAAGACCATAACATAATCAATTCTTGCCTTTACGAGACTTTGTAAACGAAGAAATCGACTTTGAAGATGAAGAGAAATGACTGATGAATCGTTCTTGCAAGTAACTGACAAGGACATTTTGCGTCATGTTCATACACATCCTTCCAAGCATTTCTCAACTTGCATGATCCACAATTTTGGCCTCAAAATTAGCCATTTCATATTTCAAACTTCATCTTGAGCTTATAAAAAGGTATTGCCCCGTTCATATTTGCTTTGTAAAAAGTGTTGACCCAGTTCTGTACAAGCTAAAAAAAAGTAGTTGCCCCGTTACGTTTTGCACCGGCCATGTTATAAAATAAACTTTGCACTGTCCCTAAGCGGTTTCTTATAGAAAAAATGAGTGTACGAGCAAAGGAAAAGGGCCTGGGGGCACTCGACGGGTGCTTCTGGGTTAAAAGACCATAGACTTTACCTTGTGTTGGAGCAGCAACTTTTTCGAATCAATTACAGTGTCTAGGAGTAAATTCTCAACTACACAAAAGCAAAATTGTGAATCCAGCAAACTTGCAATGAAGCAAACTTGTACGAGAGCAATTATTTCAAAATTAGACACTTTTGGGAGCAATATTTGTAAAAAAGGATACGCAGCTTGAGAGGAACTGAACTCGGGAAAGGTTAACTTTAACTCAGTTCTGTACTTTATTTTCACTTGTGATGGCTCAAATGCGGGCTCAAATTCTCAGTTTCTTGTAAAAATACGTGTACTGTATCCAACCCAATGTCAAAACATTTGTTGTCGAAATTATACAATTCGATTTCATGATGACAACCTGCTACACTTAACAGGAGCGTTGTTATACTTTAAAATTAAAGAAGCTAATTATAACAGCAACAGCAACGAAAGAACTAATCCAAGTATGTAGTAACAGAATACAGCAATAAATACAGTATACAATAACCTAGGTTTCAAAATTGTAGATAGCGACCTTAATAATAGCCTACGGGTAAATGGGTCTACGTGTAGGCTACCTCAATAATGGCTATGAATATGCCGATAATTTTCGTTCAGAAAGCCACAGAAGTTTGTTCAGGATACGGGTATGTGCTGCTCATATGGGTGGGCCCGTGGACAGTATCCTCTTGCCCGTGCAACCGATGCTTATTGTGTAGGCGATTTCCCATTTATTGTGTTGATAACTTGAAGAGAATTTCAAGAGAATAGGATTTAGCGGTTGAGCAGTCATCAAATCTGTCTCTTTGATCTAATTGTTGACAAAATAAAGGTCAAATGACTACAATACAAAGAACTGCGTTTGTGCATGGTTTGTGCAATTGACTAAACAATCTTTCACAATTTTCTTATTGTTTTCAAATGTATCTAGCATTGCCTTTACGCCTTCGCAAACAGAAACATTTCAGACAAAATGCCTTCAGTTGATCGTAATGTTTAGAGTTTGCGAGTGGTGTTAGATCAGAATATGTGGTCAAAATGTGGGACGTGTTTCAATTCGACGGAGGAGATAAATATAAAGAGATCTGTTGTGAAATATGTCACATGAAATGACAAGAGAGCACCAGCGGTTTGAAATGTGCTGTGTTGTTTTTGCATGCTGTCAAAAAACGCAACCAGTTGATGTAAAATTGATACTGAGGAGAACAGATTTTGGCGTGGTTAGAACGAAGCTGGATTTTCAAGCGGATTGCTGGCTTTTATTTGGAGAAGGAAGAGAATTTTGGTGAGTTTACAAGTAGGCCAATTACTTTTGTGTGCACGCTGGCATAACTATTTGATCATACCCGGAAACCAGCAGGACAACCACATAAAAATTCAGAAATTTAAGATTCCCCCACCCATGACAACTAATTAATTAAAAGAATAAAACCAAATAGAATGACTATAAATGTTGAACAGGGCAGGGCTCTGAAGAAATTGTGTGACCGTTCAAATTTGTGTCACGAATTGTGTCCCTGTTGTTCCAGCGACTTCCCTGCCGGGCGGCCCCGTTGATTTATTGCCACTGCACTGTACGATATCCCCCAGTTACACAAGGGAGGGACTTCGGCATGAGCGAGGAGAAAATAAAATTTGCGGTGCTGCCCGATGAAAAATTAATTGTTTACAAAAATCTTGCCTAACTTGAGGCGGATTTCTGCCCGAATTATCAGTGGCGGAGCCACGGGGGGGAATGGGGGGGACAAGTCCCCCCCACTATTCTCTGAGGTCATTCTTCCAATTCGTCTAAATCCGTTGAGAAAATGTCTTAGGAGGGGTTAGATAGGTATCTTTAGAGCTTGATAGACAAAGAAGGGTGTTTCCTTTGGGTAAAAAGGGCGTTTCCTGAGCATAAAAAGGGCGTGGTCCTGAAAATTTTCCTGGGGGCTTCGCCCCCAGACCCCCATCTTCCTTCGTCCCCTCCACTTTTTTGAGGCTGGCTCCGCCACTGCGAATTATGGGTGATTTTTGCAAATTTTTCTACCCTTTGGGAGCTGTAGCTTAAGCCAGCATAGCCACAGCCCCCTTGTCTCCTACGCCTGTGAACTTCGGTTAAACCGGGGGGTATATCACTCTTCCGAAAAAGCGAACGAGATTTTTTCAAACAACAGGATTTTCAGTGAGTTTTTACGGATTTGTTTCGAAAACAAAAGGATTTTTGCAAATGGTGTATGAAATTTTTAGAAAATGATACGCCCCCCCCCCCCCCCCGGCTAGACACACTGAGGCCACCGAGCCTTCAGACTACAGTATGCGTAAAATTTTAAAGCTAAAGCATGGAGCATTGCGGACACCTTTATTTTGTAGGAAATTTTTATTCGATACTACTACCTTAAGTCCTCTGCGGAGGAGCATAAGGTAGTAGTATCGAATAAAAATTTCCTACAAAGTAAAGGTGTCCGCAATGCTCCATGGCTAAAGCAGCAACAGAGATTTGAATTATTCCAGCAAGGAACTAGAACAATTTCAAAACACTAAACCCCAATTTGAAATTAGCCAATCAGGGGGCTCAAAAATTTTGTACAGCTACAGCTAATGAAAATGCTTTTGGCTGAATGTACTATGAAATACAGTTCTTTGAAATTATCCAGTCAAAGAGCCAACTGTTGTTTTTGAATGATGAATGAATGTATTTTCACCTGATGACACTCATCACAATAAGTCACCAAATAAATTAGCTTTTAGAACTCACTTGTCAGTCATTTGCATTCGCCTTCCTTTTAAGTATGCTAACAAATGAAATATGGGGGGGGGCAGAAGGGGAACTGCTTGGTCAAAATCCAGCAGAATTAGTATATAACAGTAAAATGGTACATTATTGGGCCACACCTTAGCATTCAAAATCAAACGGGTCATCAGCTGAGACAGACCTTCCTCTGTGCCCTCTATTTGGAACCAGAATCCGATTTAAAAACCGAAGGGTCACATTGAAAGAGGAAATTAAGACTCATATAAGAGAAAATTATCAAAATGGGGCCAGAATCCGGTAGCTTTCAGATAATGAATGGTAAGAGCAAGAACAGTAACAAGTGCTCAATAGCCCATGCTTTAATTAATTAGAGAGGTGCACTAATGAGGCCATCAACAGGTGTCTAGATACCCACATGCTTTACTTTGAGAGAGGCACTCATTTAAAGGGTGGGCTCTTTTAATCTCAACCAAAACTCTACATTAACTAACCCTGACCCTACAAGGGCTAACACCATCCCTAACGCTAACACATGCAGGGGAATTTACGGAGAACATACAGTACAGGGAGAACATGATGAGGTGATCAACAGGTGTTCCCTTGCCCGTGCTTTAGCCTTACAAAAACATAAACCCACTACTAACCACGCAAGACGTGATGGAACAAAGAGGAAATCTGTTACATTTCAACTTCGACCACGCTATGCATTCTTCCACAGTTTTAAAGTAGCAACCGATGTTTTTCACTATCATCGTTTCTATGAAAATAAGGCCCACTATTCTTTCAAACACATCTCATCCTTTCCGCATTAAAGACAAAACTTTGGTTGCTGCATTTTCAAACAAAATTACTGATGAAAACATTATTTGTTTTGTTTGTAGCGAAATGTTTATGTTATTAATATAATGATACAAATGTAATACTGTAAGTGTTCTGTTCTTCAAAGTGTTCTTGTTTAGTTGTTCTCTATCGATAAGGCGTAGAACAAACGCCCTCTCATAGATGCCATAGATTACAACATCATATCCTGCCACCCCCAAGTTGCTTCAAGGGGATAAATTCTGTTCTCTAGAGGCAAATGCATTCCATATTCCATTTTCAGATTTAGGGCAAATATGATCGCTGACCCTAGCGAAGTCTCATTCAGAAATAGCTGGTATATGCCCGTACACGCAGAAATAACTCGTGGTCTAGCCTAGGGTAGTGTGAATCAAACTTTGTCAACCTGCGCCGATTTCCAGAATCCTGCTTCACATGAGCCGGGATCCGGCGGCCGAGATGTAGCCGAAATCGCAGGACATTTCACTCCAACAAAATCTCGTACACCTTCGGCAAAAATCCTTTATTTCAAGAAAGTTCCATAAAAACGCTTTTAAAATCTTTTGGTTCTGAAAATTCTCCTACGATTTTTCGAAAGAGAAAATGCCCCTTAATGCCCCTTAGGCCAAGATGGTGTGGTGCCTTAAGTAGGGCAGCAGGTGCAAAAGTTTACATCTTTGGCCAGATCATTTGGACCACATCATTTGGACCACATTTGGAACAAACCCACTCGATAATCTTGTGTAATAATCTGCCAGGTGCTGTTGCACTGTAACTGGCTCTAAAGTCACATGACTGGTTTTAAAAAGCCAAGCACGTTCTGACTTTTTAAGCTGATGGTTGTTAAATTTAGTATCAAGTTAATTATTTTCCATTTCTGCCCTTTATGATTAACAACACTAGCAAAATACCACAAGAAGTGAAACTCGTAGACAATGTAACTCCAGGTGAAAAGCGCTGGCTGTTCACAATTTTGACGAGGAGGATTTACAGACAGAGCCAGTTCTGTCGTTCTGGAATTGACTTCAAATGTTACACTATCAGAGAATTGTTTCTTTTTTTAGTGATCGTTATCATTGTGAAATCTTATGTGCAGTATTCCCTTGAAATGGCTTTGAATTTGTAGAAATTTATGCTTTCACAAATCATCTGGTTTTGATGCATGCTCCGAAATCAAAGAACTGCTTATCAAGTTGAGCCTTTATTGCACAATATCACTTGCATTGGCTGCTATGTCCTGATGTGTAGCTACAAGTCCGATAATTCGTAAAATACTATTGCTAAAACAATGCTTTTCATACCGTAATTTCATCGTTTCCCTAAACAGTAAGGCCTGGTTCAAACGTCGCTCTTCTCATGTGCTGAACCTAACTCGAGAATTAAGTACACGAGGGGCACGACGTTTGAATCAATTGGGTACGGCAGATGAGTTAGGAGCAGCAACCTACTTTGGATCGGCAGAGCTTGCCGAGCTGCATGACTCAAGCACGGCTTGGTTTCAAACGTTGAACTTCTCATGTGCCGAACTCAACGCACGAGTGCATTTAAATACATGAGTTTACGTGCCTAAACTAAACTAGATACTTCATGTAATAATTGTAAAACATATTTGGAGCGACATGATTAAGTTCGACGTTTGAAATATAAGCAAGGGTGTTAGGACACGGATATTTTAATTACGTAGTTATTTACCTTGTTTTGATCTTCGTCTTATTTTCTTGTCTTGGTTCTGTTCTGTTTCCTCTTGCTGATGTAAATCCCTCGTGTTATTTGAATATATCTTCCTTGTATTCCTGTGTCTTAGCGCGCCTTCGCAGAAGAAAGGTTTCAAACCGCAATGCCATATTAAATACTTAATATGGCATTGCGGTTTGAAACCTTTCTTCTACGAAGGCGCGCTAAGACACAGGAATACAAGGAAGATATGTTCAAATAACACGAGGGATTTACATCAGCAAGAGGAAACAGAACAGAGTAGAAAAGAAGACAAGAAAATAAGACGAAGGTCAAAACAAGGTAAATAAATACGTAATCAAAATATCCGTGTCCTAACACCCTTGATATAAGGCGCGCTAAACATGCACAAGTGTCGCTCCTAACTGAGTTAGGCTCGGCACATGAGCAGCGCAACGTTAGAACCAGGCCTAAAATATGGACTACGTATTGGACTTAGATTGAAGAAACTTGAAAGATCAGCAGTGTATTCGCATTTCGGTGATTTTTAACGAGGCTTCACTTTATCTTGGCATCACCCGGTGCATTTTTTTATTGCTCGAACACAGAGAATGCCGATTTGTTTCAATCTAAAATCGGTTACGATTCACCTAGTGCCCAGTGTCCAGCGATAATTAACACATTTTCATTCCCTCAGGGTTTAATTATCTGATTTCATTTTAGAGATTCAATCAACATGGGACTCCCAAAAGATAAACTGAAAGAAGAGATATTACTTGCAATTTCAATATCATTTGGCGCTTTATTCTTTGCTACTGTTATCACCCTCCTTATCGCAAGATATTACAAACGAATACGAGACTTCTGTACGAGATGCTGCCCTGCGGAGGAGGCCGACAACAACAACACAGGAGGATTCTTCGGCTCCAGCAATTCATTGGACGACAAACCAATCGTACCTTATACGAAGCTCGCCGAGAGACGAAAAGAAGCATCGACTGTTTCGGCACTTGCTCGGTTCCCACCGTTATTTCTATCGGCTCCTGACGACGGCTTTACGATTCCCGGGAGTTTCTACTCGAGTTCGATCCAGCCCGAACTGAGAGTTAATAATAAAAATGCCGGTGATACTAGTGATTCGCGCAGCCGACAATCATCGGTAGGATCTCATAAATCGCGCTCACCGGGTGGAACCCGAAGATATAATTCGTCTACTGTCTCACTACCATCGAGCTTCTCTCCGTTATCTGGTAGAAAACTCGCACCATCTCGGCAGTACTCGAATGTTAATTCATCCGACGAAGAAGATAATAGCCAAGAAAACGATAAAGTATTTCTGAGCACCGAGGATTTTCAAACAAATATTCGTCCCGAACTTTACAACATTTCTCGGCAGAAAACAATGGGGATTGGGAACCTCGGAAAGATACAAATAGCTTTGCAATACGAAGACAAGTCGCGTAAAAAGTTAGACATATTTTTGAATAAAATGAACAAACTGCAAATTAATCGGCCAGACATTACTGGAATTTACGCCAGCATCGTTCTGCTGCCCGAACGAGAATCGATATTCACGACGAAGCAATGCAAAGTTACAACGAATCCTGTATTTGAGGAGAAATTCGTGTTCACATCTCGACCTATGAATCGTGATTTTGAATCAAAGACCGCGTTATTTCTTATTCATTACACGGACAGAGCGGCTAAAGATGTGATATATGGTGAAGCAAGGATGCCTTTGTTGTGTAGAGAAATTTACAGTCAAGTCTTGACAGATGTTACGCTAAATATCAAGGCTGCTTCGATGCAGGTAAGGGGTTTTTCGTATTCCTTTTCCTTGAACTATTACTGGGTCACGGTACCAGATTGCTGGTCATTTGATCCTTGCCAAAAACAGACAGGACAGCCGTGGGGTTTTTCGTATTCCTTTTCCTTGAATTATTACTGGGTCACGGTACCAGATTGCTCGTCATTTGATCCTTGCCAAAAACAGACAGGACAGCCATGAGAGGACTGGAAGATGTTCATTCCTGTTAAGTCTGGCAGCAATTTTAGTTCATTGCCTCATTGTAAGTGATCAGATAAAGACCGTTTCTTTAAATAAAAGAGATACGGGGCATATTTTTACTTTAGTTTTGCTTGTTTCTTGTGTCTTACGATACTCGGACAGTACTTGAGCAACGTCTAGACATTGGACAGGCTTAAAAAAGCTTTGTTTTGAAATGTTCACCAGGGCACCGGTAGTAACATCAACACTGTTATGGAACTCTAGAGTGCTCAAATCTGATAGTTTTAGGAACTTTTTAGGTAAAAATAGAAATTTTTCGAGATAATAATAGAAAAAAAAAAAGGGGGGCAAAAGCATTGAAATCATTTACATTTCCAGAAGACTGGTAACTCAATTGCACTTCCATTTCTGATAATTTCCTTTGGTAATTTTGACCTTTTGGTAATTTCCTTGTTTATTTCTAGAGCGAATTCGGTGACTTGCTCGTCCAACTCATTTACAATGAATCTGGAACTCTACATGTAATGGCAAAAATGATGAAAGTACCAAGAAGTATGTCCCTAGAGAATATGTCAGGTAAACTCCAATCTTCTAGCAATTTCTTTGCTTTATTATTGTTATTATTATTATTATTTATAGTAGGCCTACATATATATATATATCAGGCACCGCCAAACATCAGGCACCAAACATCAAACATCAGGCACCAAACATCAGGCACCGCCATGGGAACAAAGTTTGCACCACCGTATGCATGTTTAACTATGGGCTACCTCGAGGAAGCCATCCTTTTTCCAAAGATCTTAAGAAAATACTTCGACGAAAATTCATGTTTGTACATACAAAATAACTACCTCCGGTACATGGATGATGGTTTTATAATCTTACCTGTAAATATAAACGCGGACCTCTTTAAAACAGCCTTGAACGAACTCCACCCTGCTATCACGTTTACAATGGAGGAGGGGAAATTTTCAAAACATACAGAATCGCTAAATCTCCTTGATGTAGAAGTTATCCTCTCAAATGGATCACTAATCACAACAGACATTTTTTACAAAGACACAAATCCACATGATTATCTTAATTTCCAAAGTGCACATCCAAGACACATTAAAGATACTATACCATATAATCTAGCAAAAAGAATTATAGTTTTCGTTACAGATGAAGAGAGAGTTAAATTTCGTTTACAGGAATTAAAAAACTGGCTTTTGAATTGCAACTATCCCAACTCCTTAATTGATCAAGCATTCCACAAAGCAAAATTACAAGGTCCTGCTCCGAATAAAACAAGAAATATTATACCACTTGTCACGACATTTTACCCAAGTTTAAATCATAGCCATGTTATCAAGACCATTTCGAACCTTTTCAAAGGCATTCAAGACCCGGACACAAAGAGAAAGTTTAACGATACAACACCAATCCTCGCCTTAAAGCAACCTCCAAACCTTACTTTGATTCTAACAAATGCGAAATTTACATTCATTCCCTTTGTGAGACAAGAACCCGAAATTAAATTATGCAATAAAGCACAATGCAAATTATGCCGTTTATATTTACAGCCAGTGAAGAATTTCAAAACTGCAAATGGAACCATATGGGATATCAAATCAGAAATTACCTGCAATAGCAAAAACATCATATATTTTCTCTCGTGTAATTTATGTGATGGTCAAATGAACTACATCGGCCAAACAACGAATTTACGTCAAAGAATGAACAATCACATATCTGAATCAAGAAACGGAGTTTCTTCTTGCAATTTTCCAAAACATGTACATAACTGCGGAAAATCTAATAAAAACCTTAAAGAACCTTTCTTCAAAATTTACGCATTTGTGAAACTTAAGGACAATAAATCACTCTTAGAATACGAAAGCAAACTTTTCAACAGAGGACACGCTATAATGAACCAATAATCTTATATTTCCTGTCGGTAATCCTCTATTTAGTTTATAAATCGTAAAAAACGCTCTAGCTCTACAGTTAGTCACATTCTGATGATAACGTAAGTTTGAAAGGCCTCAGTATGCTGAAAAATCTGTCTGTTTTTTGCGTCCGTTTTTCTCCTAGTACCTCTTATTCAGTTTATACTACAGTACCAAGTTTTTATATATATATATATACATACAAGACATAAAGTGAACGGCGAGAAGAAGAGGGACAACATCCACAGAGAGCAGGCATCGAGTTGATCTTTTGCGCTTTTTTATTCAGTTATCTGCTAACTAGTTTCGCCTACTAGGGCATCTTCAGAGCAACACATACAAGACATATATACATATACATACAATAACTATGACGAAAAACCATGTTAGGCTTCATTTTTCGAAAAAATTAGCGACATCATATGATGCAGCAGGTCTTTTAATGTATATTTAGCATTTTTTGCTATTTTTTAAAGTAATTTATAATCAATTTTAGACAAAAATCGCTCTTATTTGCGTACAAAATAAATAAATGCTGACATCAGCAAAAAAATTATTCTTACGAAGCAAAAATTTCAAAAGAAGAATTACAAGGATATAATCCTTCTATGTTTCAAATCTCACATCGATATACTTTATCAATTTGGAGATACAAAGTAACAAAGTCCATGTGGTTTTACACCCAAATTAGCAACATTTGCTGACGTCAGCACTTAATCACGTGACATAAACAAAAACAAATTACGTCATCTTGTTTGCCATATCGTGTTTGTTACTTGTGCTAAGTTTCAAGTCTCTATTACTTATGGTTCTGAGAAAATAGAGGGGGGCACTTCCCTCTCAGTCTCCCCAAAGTTTCAAAAAGCCTAACTTGGATAGGGTTAAAGCATTTCGTTTACTAATGGTTCTATTTCTTACAGGCATTACATTAAAATGCTACTTGAGAAAGTTTGGCAGTCGAATCGGCAAGAAAACATCGCTTGCAAAGTCTCTACAGACGTATGCAAACCAGCATATAATTGAAGTGAATGGCGAATGCAAATTCAAAGTACCGAAAGAGAATTTCATGGACTGTGACGTCACTTGTGTTGTGAGTGGAAGACATAAAATACTGGGCAAGAAGTTAAACCTTGGTAAAGTTACATTAGGAAACTCTAGTAAAGATGAGACGGGGGCTGTGCACTGGAAAACTATTTATTCTTCTCCAGGTATTGCGTGGACTGTATGGCATCCGATATATAGCTCGTAATTCTTGGAATAAAAACAGGGTTCGGACCAGAAATCTTTCGCCAGGGGGCAAGAAAATCCGAAAGAGGGAACTAAAATGACCAAAATGCAATTTTTGTACGTCATTTTGCCAAATTCACTCCGAAAATAACCATCAGTTAAATCTAGCAGCGTTCTTCAAACTAAGAACTGTAAAAACTGAAATTAGGAGGAGCTCTTGCAAAAATCATAAAATAAACGACAATACTTGATTTGGATATGGTCTGAGAAAATATTAAAGTGGGAGAATCCTGAAAACATTAGGGACCGTTCATTATTTACAGAGGGGTTGGTACTGAAGAGAAATGTTTTCTTGTCCAAAAAATCTTCTTACCCAACTCTAAAAGTGACAGCAAAAACATCTACCCAACCATTTTCAGGTTGAAAAAATTTTGTCCAACCCCTACCTATAAACATGGTTTCAATGTCAAACGATGTAAATTGTAAATTTGATACTGTAAAAATTGATGACAAAGATAAACAAAGTAGACACTGAAAGTGAAATGGATAGTGTTGATAATATTGATGATGATATTGAGATAATTTTAGACTTTAAACATTTGGTATTAATTGGTGGGAAAATTTTGTTTTTGCAACCTTGAAATTACATGAAAAAATATTTACCCAACCTTTTTATGTCAGAAAATTTCTCTTATCCAACCCATTTCTCTTCGGTACCAACCCCTTTATAAATAATGAACAGTCCCTTATAACAATTTTGAAATCTGCAAAATCTTCAAAACTTCCAAAAATACCTCAGTGATCTTGCAAATTATTTGAAATTTTAAAAAGTCCTGAAACTTGTCCGAAAATCCGAATGATTTCTCTGATTTCTAAGATCTGCTAGGATTTGGATCAGTTTTGTTTGAATTAGTAAATTGCCTTGTTTCTTCAACATTTTTGTCAAATCGAGCATCTTTCTCGACGTTTCTAGAAGCTGATGGCGTTCGCATTAAATTCATTTACAGTAAAGGATGTTTTGATCCAAAAGAGACGGGGAGAAAGCCTAACAAATACCGTTAAAATTCTCCTTATTCCCGTTTTATGATAGAGGTTCATTTGTAAAGCTCTAGAGAAATTTCAAAATGCTTTCACAATATTTGTTGTATATAAAGAGCTTATTGTTAATGAATGTTTTAAATCTTTCCAAACGGCAAAAGGTTTTGAGAGTGCAAAAATAAAAGTTGACTGGTCAATGTTTCAGTGTTTCAGTTAAATAGCTCTTAGATGATTACGTGAAATGAATTATTCATCTTTGCAATGATCTTGCCAAATACTACGGGGTGCACCAATTTTGAAGAATTGTTACTCAATTTTTAGCTAAAGTCCAGAATTAGATTCTAGAATTTTTTGTAATTTTTTGTAAATTTTTTCAATCGGATGTTCAAAAGACTCAACATGTATGGACAAAGAAATCTTTTGCGTGATGATTTAGCGATTTAGATATCGATGAGTTATAATCTGCTGTACGAGCGTTAGTTAAACTTTAGGAGGAATGCCGACCTGTTGCGCTACCTCCTCCGCGGAGGCATATAAAGTTTTCCTCTGCAGTCGCAAAAAACACACCTGCGAAGTCTAAAGGACGGGTCATTACTTCTTGCTGAGGAGGGGATGGAAGACATTTACAAATATTTGGTAGAATTTTCGTAACCCCTCTGATTTCCCTGAAAATGTTGGGGCCCTCTCAAATATTGCAGAAAATATATTCAGCCCGCCTAAAAATACATGTATGTATGGTAATAGTACTATACTGTCTTTATGTCAATTGCATGCAGATTTACATCGTCACAGCTGCTGGTATGCGAGAGACAAATATTATTTCAAGTGTGATGCGAAAAGAGCAAGCAGTTGCATTTAAGAATTAAGAGTTCGATAGAAGTGAACTTACTTACTGGAGAACTAGCCTTTTATAACTCTACAGGACTTACAGTATCTCAAACTATTTTCATACCCCCTCCCTAAAATGTGCGTTATTTTTCGTCCCCCTCTCTTTAGCTAGGTAAAATTTTGGCACCCCCACCCCAATGTCTTCCACCCCCTCCCCGGCAAGAAATAATGACCGGTCCCTAACTACCCAAGATTTGATGTTTGAAATGAAAATAGGCGTGGAGAAGAAGTCTCAAAATTTGATCTCCGCTCGATGAGAGCTTTCTGATGCGTCCTGTGAGCTTTGTGGCTAAAACCGTTGTTTAGTCAGTCAAGTTTTTGAAGCTCTTCAGTCACTCGTTGTAGTTCCACAGTCATAATATTACAGTTGACAAAATAACCTATGTGCAGGCACAGTGGTAAATTGATATTTAATGCCTATAATTCGACTCACTGTAATTTTTTGTATAAGAATTAGAACTTTTGAAAATAGTTAAATTAATGAGCACAAGGTGATAAAACTATTTTGTCTTGATTCTTGTGTCCTTCTTTCGGAGTACCTCTGCCTTATCCGTGATATCGATTCAAGCAAGGTTTGGTATAGGCTGCATCCCAGACCCCAGTTCCGAAATGGAACTGGGGTCTGGAACGCAGGCTAGTTTTGGTATAGGGTTTTGGTTAGGAGCAGTATAGGTACATGTGCAATTTACGAGGAACTGGGTTGGGAAAACCTTTATGACAGAAGGTGGAAAAGCCGTACCTGTCAATTTTACAGCCTAAAATGACGTCGTCTCCCTTGTATCTATTTAAAGAAATTCCTCCTGAGCCCGATATACCTTACAATTTTAGACATGCACGGGATTATGATCCAAAGATTCCAAGATCTGTTCGCTTTTCAAATACCTACTTCCGCACTCTTTATGAATGGAATATGCTCGATGATGAGATAAAAAATTCGGGCTTCCTCCCTTGGTGAATTTAAAAGGAAAGTTTTGCCCACCATCAGATCATCGAGGAATCCGATATTTAATATCCATGATATTACTGACAAAACTTTGTGTTAAATTTGGGGTTCTGGGGGCTTCGCCACCAGAAATAAATCTGAGCCATTGCCCCACAGCTCGTCGGAGAATGCAATTAAGACAGCAAGATCGTATAATCCTATACTCAAATACAATCAAATTGCCAAGATCTCGCCCTTCTCGTGAAATGTACCCTTCCAAGCATCAGCTACTGCTAGTGCTGCAGCCGAGCCACTGGCTGCAGACCATTGTTGAATGGACTCAAGCTTTTGCATTTGATTGGTAAGGTTGACAATATTAGTAAATTCACAAGTAGTTTGTGGGGTGTGGTATATAATATTATTACTATTATTATTATGATTATTATTATCACTTTACTTACAACGTTGGCATAAAAAAGTATAGAATAGCTATACAGGTATGTAAGAAAATATTTACAAACACAGCTAATAAAAGCCAACTGGTTCAAATGGCAAAAAACTTAATAGATAAAAATATTATCTGAAGCCTAAATACGGTACAAAATTTCGGCAAAGTCTACACTGGCATTGGTACTCATTTCCTCTCCATGCTTCTTTCACTTTGGTCTTAAACTCTGTCAGGTCAGGCTGATTGACTGTAGAATAGAATAACTGCATGAAGCTGATTGGCGATAAGTGCTACTTGATGATTTTCGGTGAAAAGAGCAACGATCCAACGATAAACATTGGAGATACAACCATCATGGAGAGCACAGAGGAAAAATTACTTGGCGTCACTTTGGACCAACAACTTTCCTCTAAAGGACAAGTAAGGGGTTGGTATGATTGATGATAAAATTCAAGATAATACTGCTATGAATGATGTATGGTTCTTTTTTCCACTACTTTTCGCCTTCTCCTTGTGAAATTACGTACTCAAGTAAGCAATTTGAGCGAAGTGACGTCATCTCGCACAAACAAAAGCGAGGCTGGGTGATTGTTTTTTCGACTCTTAATCGCTGCTGGCCTCTTTATCGTGTACTCATGCATTAAAAATTGTACGAGAACACGACAAAGAGGCTTGCTACGATAAAGAGGCGAAAAAACAATCGCACAACCTCGTTTTCGTGTGTGCGATATGACGTCACTTTGCTCAAATTGCTTTTTTGAATACATAATTTCACAAGGAGAAGGCGAAAAATAGTGGAAAAAAGTATCATACATCATTCATAGCAGTATTATCTTGTATTTTATCATCAATCATACCAACCCCGGACTTGTCCTTCAAGACGCACCTACAATCATAATGCAAGAAACCAGGTCAAAAGCGTCACGCTCTTTCGCGTACAGTAAAAACCCACACATAAGAACCTAGGATTTTGAACTCAGCCTGTTTAGGTTCTTATGCAATGAGGCACATCCAGTAATCATGGTGTAGGTTCTTAACAAAGGGAAATATGTGAATCTAAATCTTAGCCAAACTTACTTAAACTCTTGGTCCTATCCATTTCAACCCAAGCTTACCCAGTTTACCCCTGCAGGCCCTGCCTATTACAGTTCTGTAAGTAATGTTTTGGAGTTCACGAAAGAGGTTGACTGGCTAACTATTTCCCAATGAATGAATGAAACCCTTTATTAAGAACCTAGTTATGATATCAGGCTGAAATAGTTCTTATCCATTGCGTACAAAATATATGATTTCAGGCTGTAGGTTCTTAATAAACGAAGGTTCTTCTCATGTGCGGGTTTTTACTGTATCACTTATTTACTTGACACTGAAAAACTCAAGCATATCATGCGGGCTTTTATCTTATCCCAGTTCAGCTACTGCCCCTTAGTGTGGATGTTTTGTGACAGAAATCTTGATAACAAGATCAACCACATTCACAAAAAGGCACTGAGCATCGCATACAAGGATAGTGTTTCCGACTTTAATGCACTTTTGACGAGAGATAATTCTGTATCTGTCCGCAAACGGAATCTGCAGTTGCTGATGACAGAGGTCTACAAAACTAAATCGAATATCACCCCAAGCTTCATGACTGAAATTTTCATTGAGAAGAATCGCCATTATCATCTAAGAAACAAAAATCTTCTGCAAATGCCCAAGGCCCGAACCGTTCGCTTTGGGATAGAGAGTATTGCTTTCTTGAGATGTAAACTGTGGCATGGACTCTCAAATGACACTAAACAGTCCTTAAATATTCCCTTGTTTAAAGAACGCATAAAGGAGTGGAAGGGCGATAAATGCAACTGTCGTTTATGCATAGTTAATAGAAAATTTATGCAAAACGTTCGTAGCGTAGGTTAGGTTCTTGAATTGATCTCGTAATGAAAACTCGCCTGTAAATATTGTATCATATGTATACCGAAACGAAAACGAAACTTTTAAGAAACTCACTCCTAGCTCTAAAAACTGAAAACAAAAAAATTTGCAAAAAATTCTCGAATCTAATTCCGGCTTTTTGCTAAAGATTGAGGCATGAATCTTCAAAATCGGCCCAGTCTGCGATTTATTGTGGCTGCCAAACGTGCATAGTTTATTTTGGCGCACCCGGTATATATACTGTTTACTGTTGAACTAATTAATTGGGACTATGTTACTTTGTATTCAATAACAATTTCATTTTTGTCTGGTAGGTAGGCATCAATTAGCTGCAACCCAGCTATTTTCAAACGCATACCATAAAGAACGTAATCAACCTCGTCCCCAGGGCCTTTTGTCATATTGGGAAGGAGACGAAAGCAAAACTCTTTCGTCTCCGTCCCAATATGACAAAAAGCCCTGGGGACGAGGTTGGAAAGTAATAATAATAATAAAAATAGTAAATTGAACTAAACCACCATCAAAAATTAACAGAAATAAAATGAATAAAAAACACAACTGTTAAAATCTTGAACGTTTCGATTAAAAATCTTCGTCAGCACTTAAATATAACAGCAAATAAAAATAGTAATAACTGTCTAATCGAGACTTGAAGCGTATACCATACATGTGGACCTCCTAATATCACTGTAGAGTTTGTACAACTAATCAAGTGTTTCACGAGGTAAGTATTTTGAAAGAAATTTTCGAAAGTCCGGTTATGGTATGAAAACGGTATAAAAAATGGTATTACAAAAATCCAAGATGTGGTATGAACGTCCTACATTATCTAAATGTGCAGTCAGCGCCATTCCAAATTTTGATTTTTCTCTTCAAGAGGAAGGGTGAGCCAGGGATGTCGAATCCTCCCCAAGTAACTTGCAAAACATATACGCCTTTTTGTTTGCGAATGTACTCGACTAAGTAAATGTTGTTCCCCGTTTCTTTGACGAGAATTTGCTGCGCGGGGATCAAAGATCCTTCGACACCAACGATTATCCCCCCCCCCCCCCCATTATAATACCTCGTCCTGCTTGACTTGCGTTGACTGCCTCATTTATATTTGCATGATGTAATCCTGCAACTCCTGACGTGCATTTGCTGGCATCTGGGATGTTGGCAGCGTCAATGGCGTCTTATGAAGCGGTGATCAGTACTTCGTAGGCTTTTCCTAGGATTTGTTGTTCGTCGAATCGAATACTAATTTCATAGCTGCCGGGGATCGTTGGTCTGTAGGTGACTTTGTACGTTCCATCGTCTTGCTCCACGCAGTTCAGCTTCACTTCTGCAGGTCCGTCTATTGATAATGCGAGTGCGCCTGAGCCAGCTTCGAGTGCATTTACAGTAAACTCTGATTCCACGTTTACGACACCAAATCGTAGACCTGGACCATATGCTCGTACTTTGCTCGGGTCTCTAAATCCTCGTACTTCGAAATTGCATGGACATTCAGAGACATGATGACAATCCAAGAAAACGTTCACTCTGTGTTCACCGAGTTTTTTCGGCACAAACTCAACTGCGAAGCTCTTCTTTTTAATTTCAACAACAGAGCAATCAAGCTCGGTTCCTGAAGGCGAAACAACAGATGCAGTCAATTGAACATCTTGGTCCTTCATGCGAACAGTCAAGCTTGCTTGTTGCCCAACTGTGCAGGCTGCCTCCTGAAATTTAGCCTTGCTCATTGCAGCGTCATCTCCGGGGGCCATGACATGAACCATAAAGGGGCTGCCAGGAATAGGCTCTTCAGCGAGTCTGATTTGAAGAGCGTACTCTCCTGGCTTAACTGGATACCAAGTGATGTCACATGTACCATCTCCGTTATCGTGGCACTGGAAGTCTGCTTTGGCTGGTCCTTCAACAGCAACTCCTAGTTGGCCTGATCCAGCACCTCGTATTTTGACAGTGACTTTGCAGGGTTCACCAGCGACAGCTTTATCAAGGCCAGGTCCAAACGCTTTGCATGCTTTCGCACCACCAGATGGGTCATCCACATAAATGTTGATTGGCGATCCTAGTGTGAGAAATGGACTGAAGTCGTAAGGAAGCTTTGGAGACGTTTCAGAAAATACTTTAGAATGAAAATATTAAATTTTTGGAAAGAAATTAAAGAGAATCAACGGAGATAAAAGTCACGCGCGGGAAGGGGTCTGGGTATTCTATTGTTAACCTATTGTATTTGATGATGTCCACACATGCGGGCATATTGCTCGTTTAGCAGAGGAACAATAAAGTGCGTAGGAGTTTCCTTGTCCAATTTATAGATTACCTCCACTTAGCCATATCATAAGCCCAATGACGACATTTCACTCCTAACGATTCCCTTTACGCTCAAAACGTGCAACACCAACAATACTTCTTCAACCCCAAATAAGGCAATGTTTATATTAGTTAGATTGTAACCAAGGAACCTTGTAGATATAACAGCTTGCATATTTGTGATTTAGTTAGTTCAGAAGAGTTAAGAAGATTTGCACAATATTGGACATAGGGCTCAAATCTTTAAAAAGGTCAGTGTAAAATTCTATTACAATTTTCTTTGAATTAAATGGTTTGAAAGGAATTTATGGCACTTTGCTGTAAATCTGCCGTGGAAATTTATTGATATCTTGATTAGTTTCAAAATGGCGGCATGTATTAAATTTGAGGCTATGACGTCATCAAATTTCTAAATCTTAAACCAAAAAAGATACATATTTTTGCTTGCCACCATATTGTAGACCTTCATAAACTATGGTTTTCGTGAAGGTTATATCATTTTTCTTCTATTGGTTTAGGATTGATGATTATTCAATTTTTTCAAAATTTTCGATGAATTTTTTCACAAATGATTAAAATATTGCCGCCATTTAAAAAAATCAAGATATCAGAAAATTTCCACTGCAAATTTACAGCAAAGTACCATCAGTTCCTTTCAAGCCATTCAATTAAAAGAAAAATGTCATAGCATTTTACACCCACCTTTTTCAATATTTGAAAGATTTGAGCCCTATGCTACATAGCATTGACTTCTCTCTGGCTCCGTATGTTCTCTGCTCATACGTAAAAAACGCTTCTACGATCCCGACTACTACAAAATGGTGGATGACCCGTGCTTACCGACCACTACTACAAAATGGTGGAGGACCCATTAATTCAGCTTGGCGAATCAAGAAAGTCATACACTCAAAGTTCGTACCTTTTGAATGAACTGTTGCATCCGTCGTTATGTTGCGGTATTGAGCATCATCCATTCCATACTTCTCCAATGTGATTCCTATTGGGAAAAGCTTTCCTGCTGACGGTGGATCCAAGGTAATGTTGGAGAATAGCTCGACCATCGACTGGAAAATTTTGCCATGATTTATCCTTGGTGAAATATTTCGATGGAAATATTGTCTTTCTTTCACGAACTGAAGTGTCTCTTCGATTTCATCTGCTTCTTGCTGACATCGCATCAATGCGGCATGCAAATTACTGATATTTGAAACAATTTGAAGGTCGTTTCCTTCTGGGTTATCTATCAACGATGCTAAGGAATCTATGCGAGGATTAGAAGTATTGATTTTGGTAGCTTCTTTTAAGAACATATCTATTCGTTTTGCTAAGCCTTTCCTGCATGACACCTTAGATTGGTCGAACAGACATGTCATGAAACGTTGCATTTTCAACTGCTGATTTTGTAGCATTTCAAGAACCCCTCTTACCATATTTGCATTCTTCTCAATGACCTTCTGGGTTTCTTCTCCTATAGCTTTGCGACTGGCTTTGTTCTCAGTATGCACTGATTTCAGGTGATAACACACATCCATCGCATCTTTTTTCGCAGCCTTTATCGTTTTTGTTATATGGCTATAATGCTTTGTTATGAAACAATCCAGGCAGATCGGATCCTTGCACAATGTGCAGTAGTAATCCAATGATAAATAATGTTCTTTGCAATGATAGATGTCTGAGCCATGAGCATCATTGATATCAACATTATCTATGATACCAACAATGAAATGCTTTGATTTGACTGAATCGTTTTTCTGATTGTTGGCCATCATGCAGTTTGTTTCTGTTATGTTGTTTAGGCATGTCTTGCAATACTTTGTCTGGCATCTAAGAAACGATAAGGTACAAAAATATCATTTGTAGCTAATGAAGCAAACATGAATATCAAGCTTGGCTAGGAAAATACGTTGGCAAAGGGCAAACATATAGGTTCATCCACTTGGTTCAAAGACCAGAGGTTAATCACGGGAGCGGCGCATCCACGGGGGGGGGGGTGCTTCCATAGTAAAGGTACCTGGGGATGTGCCGTGATGAAGGGTGTACTTTTTCGGACTTCTAGTCTAGCCAAGGGTATACTTTTTGCAATTTGGCCTAGCAACGGTCTAGCCAAGGGTATCATTTTTGACAATATTGTATTGGTCCAGCGAACGGTCATGATATCATATTCGGTACAAATTTGACAATATTGGTCCAGAAAATGGTCAGAAATGGTCTAGCCAAGGGTACCATTTTCGTAAAAATTAATCTAGCCAACGGTACCATTTTGAATATGCTCGCGGCAGACCCCTACCCAAAGTTTGGCCAAGAACCCCCCTTGGGTGCATCCCACCAATTATATTCATGGGTGTACCTCTAACTTTCGAATGGCCTCTAACTTCAGGGTTGTGCTCTCTTCTCGATTATTTTGTCTATTGAGAGGGCCTTTCCCTAAGAAACTCCCTGCATACAATTTGTTTTCTTCACTGTTATTAGTATTTACATTTCTCTTTGTTTACATTGTTATTTACTGTATATCTAATCAACTAAGTTGGGAATAGACGATTGCGCTAAAGATGGCGGCGAGGAATTTTTTACCAAGATGCACTGCGTTCTTTAATCGAATTCCTATAGAATCGTTAGACTGATTACGATGAGTCCCAGTAATCGCTATTCAAAACGAGACTGTTACACCAGACCGAGACCGCTCATCGTCAAAGAATCTTAATTAGAACGCAATGCATCTCGGTAAAAAATTCCTCGCCGCCATCTTTAGCGCAATCGTCTATTGTTTGTATGTACAATAGTGGAATTTTTTTTATGAGAAAACTGAGAAAATAGACCTTTTAGCTATGATACAAAAGAGTCTAGATCGACCAAAGTTCTTTTAAATTTTATTTGAAAGGTTCAATTGATTGGTTAGAGCTCCTATTAGTATTGAGTACATTCGAAAATTATAAAAAGTGTATAAAATATCGTTCCATGGTAAGTGTTTTCTCAGGATTATTTAGCCATCTTGTCATCCCTCCCCCCCCATTGGTAGTGTAATTTGAGCCACTTTATTTCAGGTACTTTCCCTCGACTTCGAATGGGCCGCTCTATCCTAGCATAGGGCTCAAATCTTTCAAATGTTTTAAAAGGTGGGTATAAAATTCTATTCCATTTTTCTTTGAAGCGAATGGCTTGAAAGGAACTTATAGAACTTTGCTGTAAATCTGCCGTGGAAATTTTTTATTACTTCATTTTTTTCAAAATGGCGGCAGTTTAATGATTTTTGAAAAAAATTTATGGAAGATTTTGAAAACATTTAAATCATCGTAAATCCTAAACCAAAGGAGGAAAAACCGTATGACTTTAAAAAAAACCATAGTTTATAAAGGCCTACTATATGGTGAAAAGCAGAAATCAGTATCTTTTCTGGTTTAGGATTTAGGCATTTGATGACGTCATAGCCTCAAATTTAATAAATGCCGCCATTTTGAAACTAATCAAGATATCAATAAATTTCCACGGCAGATTTACAGCAAAAAAGGCTGAGTTCCTTCTAAGCCCTTTAATTCAAAGGAAACTGTATTAGAATTTTACACCGACCTTTCTAAAGATTTGAGGCCTATGTTCTCTCTCCTCAGTTCTTTTCTCCAAATTGTGAAATGGTCTATTGACATTCTTTTCTAGGATAGTCAACGGATCCATATAATCAAGCCATGTCAGGCATTTGGAGGTAAGGGTCGTTGGGGCTAGGGGGTATCATCTACCGTAAAATCATCAAAATATCTCAGAAAAGCCAAAAAAGCATCTAGATTGCTTTAAAAATAGGTGCACATGAGTCCTGTGCTCTTTCTACCTCTTTAAAATTTCTCCTGATGAATCTCCTTTACCCATATGTCTGCGTAGTAATCTAATCTAATCTAATTTAATCTAATCTAATCTAATCTAATCTAATCTGCGTGCTAAAGAAATCAAGTCTGATCTAAGAATAAAGAATCTTCTCCAGATGCCAAAAATTAGAACATCCTCATATGGACAAAGTTCACTATCGTTCAGAGGCAGTATACTTTGGAACACTCTGTCAGACAGCTTTAAGTCCGCACAAAATAAAAAAAAGCTTAAAACCATGATCAAAAATTGGAAGGGAGAAAAATGCCGATGTAACATTTGTAGATAGGACTTATAATTCGTAATTAGATAGTTGGTTTTTATTAATTTCTTGTAAACTAGATTATATACACCAACTGCAAATAAATTGATTATTATTATTATAATGTTCTCCTGTTTACTTATTGCATGGCCACTCGATGGTTAGCAATTTTGCTCAAGAGAAGACAGCAATTGGACACTGCAAAAAAATTCACATGGTAGGCAAAATTCAAGCATGATTTGCTGGCAGCTAGGTGCAATTCCTAAATTCAAATTTTGAAAGCAAAAAATCACAAGGTCTTGAAATAAGAGAGGGGGACATTGGTCTCGTTCAATTCCTATCCTGACCATCCACCGCGAGAACCCCCGAGCATTTGCTCAAAAAAATTTCACCAGCCCCCGGGCATTATTGTGGAGGAGTTTTTTGTTGACCCCTAGGCTGCCCGGGGGGATGGTCAGGGTAGGAGTTGAAAGAGGCATTACCATAGAAATATGGGCATTACTCTACGTTATTGCATTGATGACAAATCGAATCAAGTACCTTAAACACGCGAACTTTGCAATATCTTTGCAGCAACATTGTCCCCTCTGAAGGCCAGCTGGTTGTTCCGTGTTCTTGTAATAAAAATCCAGCATTTGAGTGATAATGTGGTTTGTCCTGAGATCGCTAATGGACTTCAATCCGCAATGTCTTTTCCTGCAAGTTGGACAGTCAATCCACAGTTCCCCAGGCCTCAAAACATCTTTTCCTGTTAGTCTTGCCCCAATAATATCTGCTAAACATTGCTTGCAAAATGAGTGATCACAAATCAGGGTCTTTGGAGATATCAAAGGATTCATGCAAATAGGACAGGTTACTAAACCTTCGAATGATTCTTTGCCTTTCTCTGTCAGATCGCCAGTCGACGCCATCGTGATGATTCTGCTTCCTTGTTTCACTCTCAATGAGTTCGCAGAAGAATGAACATGCCCTTGTTCCCAGTCTTCTCGCATGTTTGGTCAAACATAGACAGATATGGCGCAGTGTAGGAATGCAGTGCGTAGGAACAGGGGAGAGGGGAGGGGAAAGGTACGTGTCCCACAAGATTTTTGATACAAACCAAAAGGTCCTTTTGTTGCAGGAGGCGCACTTTTTCAACAAGATTGATATGGACAGCATAGGAATCAAATTTTTCCTCCGATTTTTGCTCGTGGCCCAGACCGAGCCCCCCCCCCCCAAAGGATTCATTTTCACTGACCAATCATACGGCAACTAAGCGAAGAAGACTAAAGAAACCCGTTAAGATTATTCTAAATTTACCTATCTTCATAAAACAACCAGGACAAAAAACTGCTTGAAATTTCCAGAATTTAGAAAAGGAATCTACTCTCCAGATGTTTAGGTATACAAGTTTGGATGCCGGTTAAAATATCTCCAGGTTGGGTAGAGTTATTGCTTCTCCAATTGACACACAAACCGATAAGGCACTGAACCTTCAACAATTTTGGCCGAGAGACAATAGTAATAACAATATTGATTGTTGTAAGAACGACCCGAAAATGCCAAAATACAAAATGACCCATGTGCAGGCACAGGTTAATTGATATCTGATACCTACAGTCCGGCTCATTTGGTCATTTTGTATAAAATTAGAACTTTAACTAGAATTAGAATTTTAAGCGCAAGGTAATAAAACTATTTTGTCTTGATTCCTGTCTTCTTCTTTCCAAGTACCCCTTATCCATGATATCGACTCAAGCGAGTTTTGGTGTATTATAGGCTTTTGGTTAGCAGCAGTATATAACAAGACATAACATACCTAACACAAGCGGCCCGATTCCTTAACGATATTATTACTCTACGACATTTGAAGGATTGCAGTGCTTGGTTTCCATTAACTAATAAAACGTTAACCAAAAAATTCAAACAGCCCAAAAAAAATGTATCAGGCTCTGTGTGAATCTAAATAATAGAGCACATATAGGAATCAAAGAATTTAGAGGTATAAATTGGCTCCCCACTAAAGAGAGTTTGGAACAATGTACTGTAAAAAACGTTTTCAAATTTTTTGACAACTAAGCCCCGACAGCCCTATTCTATTTGTCGGAGATATTCTTACTAGTTGACAAGAGCCGGATCACTCGAAGATCAAAAACTATTTGAATCAACGTATTCAAGAGAGTAAAGGCTAATTTATTCCAGTCTGTGGAATTTTCCGAGAGGGCGGAATTTTAGATAATAAAAGGTCACTCAGCCGAAACTATCTATTCAATGCCAGAGCGACATTTTCTCTCGAATACAATAGAAATTCCGCCCGCTCGGAAAATTTCACTGACCGGAAATCAGCCTTAAAGGCTGATTTCCAGTCAGTGGAATTTTCCGAGCGGGCGGAATTTCTATTGTATTCGAGATAAAATGTCGCTCTGACATTGAATAGAAAGATACGGCTGAGCGACCTTTTATTGTCTAAAATTCCGCCCGCTCGGAAAATTCCACTGACTGGAAATTAGCCTTAACACAGGGCAATATGGTCTCTCCTTCCTAGGACCTAAAATCTGGAACAGTCAACACTCTGACCCAAAATCTGCCAAGAACGTTAACACGAGATCAAGGACAAATTCTCTAAAGACCTACAAAATCGAGAAAACAATATGTATATTACTAAAATTCCAAAAGCAAAAGCCATGGTATGGACGCCAGATCACTTTGTGATCTACTCCTTTTTGAAAGTTCTGATTTCGACGCAAATTAGTTTGATTAAGTTCTGATTAAGATTATAGAGAGGAAATAATTTGTTTCATATTGAAAATACACATGCAGCTCTGTATTTCCTTTTCTATGTATTTCCGTTATACAGCACCTCTAAGAGGGGACCATACCTACATACATACATACATACATACATACATACATACATACATACATACATACATACATACGACATTAATCTAGATTAGTAACCGATAGTTGAAAAGCAGCAACATTTGTCTCTTCGTATTTGTTTTGTCTTGTACTTTTCTTTCGTGATCGTTTTCATATTTGTGTTTGTTGTATCTGTATCTAAACCTAATTAATATTGCAAGTGCCATTCATCTTTCATGGTGAAAACTTGATGACCTTTGGTGTTTTCCCGATAGTATAAATGGCACATTTGAATCGTAACTTTTTAGATTTGATAGAAAATACATGTGCGATTCTGCACTCGCGCCGTTTTGCCATCCTGAATTCTCAAACTGCCTAATATCAAAGGGAGGAAAATGGAGATACGTGTCTCTCCTACTTCACACCAAGATTGGTTTTCCGTTCCAAAGCGAGGGAAAGTTTCGAATAAGGGGTTAGCATGTGACGATGTTCAAAGAACAACTAAAGTTTTCATACCTGCTCGATATTGTTATCTTGAATGAAGGCTTCAGAAATGACAAATTTCATCTTGAAAGTACAAAGTTTCCATCACCGCACCGCGAAGGAACAATAACTTTGAGTCAAGCCAGCAGCTTACTTGAAAGTAAAGTTGGCCAAACTGTTCGAAGATTGAGAGAAACCTTGAATAAAATCATGCCCCTTTACGTCGCGTTGACCACGTTATTCGAATGACAATCTCAATTTGAGTATTCAATGTTTACAAAATCAAGCAGCCCAAAGGAAGGGATTGCTCTCCCTTGTCAATTTGTCTGAAATGGGGATGAAGCTTCTTCGCCAAGAGTTGAACTTCACAAGGGAATTCCACTCGCTTACAAATACGCCTGGGACCTGCACGAGTGAATTTTGTAAAACAAAAGTTTTAGGTTACTGAGAAGACAAAGCGATTTGCCTTTCGCAAGAATAGATTTCACACCTCTGTATACACTCAAACAAATCAAATAAACAGAGACGGACGAGCATTATGGCTGGCTGCACAGAAAGTGTGAAATGTGAAATTTATTCTTAAGGCTACCAAATCCAGACCTGCATCCTTTGTTTTATAAAATTCGCCAAACTTACTTCATCTTGCTCTTATATCCCTGGGTAAAAATTGCCTATCATTAACTTATGATAAACTTTTTTCTGTCGAAATATAGTTAGAATCAATCCTAATTTCTTGCGACAAACTTTTCTCGACATTTTCGAGTGACGTTTGTCTCATCGCGGTACATTTGTCGCATAGACCATAAGAATAAAATGTTTCCGCCGATTTTTGCTCGTGTGGTCCACGGCCGAAAACCCGCAAAGCCTCATTTTCACGGACCAATCAGACGGCGCGAATAAGCGAAGAAGGCAAAAGAAACCCGTGAAGAATTTTCTAAATTTTACCTCCCTTAACGACGTCTTTTGTTATCCATTCTAGTTTCAGTTTCTTATATGAAGACGTGCAGTGGACAACAAGCTTTAAAGAAAGAATTTAACGACAAAAAATGAAACTGTTATTTCTACCACAAGCTGGGATCGTCTGTATTCTTCAGTTAACTGATGTGTACTTTGCTATCCATACTTGCACTATACTTAAATTGTGATGAAACTATTTCAAATAAGTTATGATACATTAAAATAAATAATCTTTCTCAAATTGATAATATTGTCTTGATGACAAAAGTGATAATTCGATGAGCAATTTAGCGAACTTTGGGCTGGAAACGGAAGAAAGAAAAGGTTGCACTGGGGCTGCATTTTCCGTGGAACAGAAACACGAGCAAAATCTTAGCGCCATGGTTGGGTGTACAATCTGAATCTGGGGTCATAAAAATTACATGAAGCTATTTTAGAGGTTCTCATATTGGCTGCCGTTAGCTAAAATTTGGTGGTGGGAGGGGGGGGGGGCCTATCTATAGTTCACACTTCATAATGTTTTAAACTTGGTTTGGAAACGTATCGAGAATTCTGTTCTTGAAACTACGGGCTGGCAGCAAAATGCCGCTGTAAGGTCTCATCTAAAATATTCAAGTAACCTTGTTCCAAAAAATTGAACTTTATCCAGTAGTTAGACATCAACTGAACTGAGCGTTTCTTTTGTGCTCTGGGGAAATATACCGGCACTGGGAAAAAACACCCAATTTCTTCTCTTCCATGATTTCGGAGGATCCTGACGCTTGAAGTACATGACATTAGAATTCTAATCCTTCAATGGTTGGAACCATCAAATTACCACTTTTGCATCAAAACTAACCTTGCAACAACAACATCAACAACAATTAAAATACCAACGACACAATGATACAGTATTCTGCTTCAAGCGAGCAAGCGAGCAAGCAAGCAAGCAAGCGAGCAAGCAAGCGAGCAAGCAAGCAAGCAACATCTATTTGTTAACAAAGGCTAAGATTCTGGCCTAAGGGGTCTACTTGATAGATCATGCACCCGGGATGTGCCTGCCGCTAGGGTACAATTTTAGCAAAAATCCAGGAAATGATTATATCATTTGCATCTTGGTTCCGGGACAAGTATGTCAATAAAGGAAATTTTTCCAGGATAGGTCAAAACAACAACGCTAGCCATTTTGCTGCATCTCATTCCAGGGCCGGTATTATCTTTTCCAGTATTTTGTTCCAGGGCATGGTCTGTAATGTTTCCTAGTGCAGGCACATTCTCTTTGTTCTTCTCCAAGGTAGAAGACCCCCGGGGATTCTGGCAGCTATGCAGCTATGTGCCTGCGGCATAATGGCTTTGCAAGCGCCCAGAGGCCGATAAACCAGGTAGTACAATTGCAGCATATAGGTCAAGTCCTTACTGGTTATGTAATATGTTTGTTGATACTATACGGCGATATATTTGGTTATTCATCGTCAAATTGAATAATTTTGGGGAACACCCGGCTAACAGTAAGGATGTAGCTCAAATCCTTACTGGTTATGTAATCTGTTTGTTGATAAAATACGGCGATACAATTGGCCCCATTCACCGTCAAATCGAATAATTTTGGGGACCCCAAGCTACCAGTAAGGATTTGAGGTATCTGCGTCCAGTTGCTCGATCCTTTCTTCAAGTTTTGCAACCCCTGCTATCAAAATAATTCCTAAAACACTGATGATAATAACGACGACAATGATAATAGTAATAATTTATACTTGATTGACATAATACGGAATATTTGATTCTCTTTTATGAGTTTTTGTTATTATATAAAACCTTATATGTTCACCATTACTATATGTCCACCCAATGCAAATTTACAACTTGTTTATTTTCATCGATTCCTCGACAAACTTATTCCGTAAATAACATTTCTTAAATACAATCAACTCTCTCTCTAAAGCAGAAAATATTAAAACCAGCCAGGGGATAATTGTCCAAAGCACACAAAATGCTAGCTGTGTGATAGATAATTCAGACTAATAGCCTTTTAGATTTGTAAGCATAAGTTCCAAATCTTTAAAAAGGCTGGTGTAAAATTGAGTGTCCTATTTCTTTGAACTGAATGACTTCAAAGAAACTTTTGCTATTTCTCTATAATTCTACCGTTGGACTTTTCTGAAATCTTCAATATTTTCAGAATTAGAGTGTTTTTCTTCTTTTTCAAGAATTCAAGAAAAATTTTCAGAAAAACTTAAAACCATCGTGATTTATAAACTGTTTGGCGTAACATGAAGTAATTTCGAAGAAAACCATAGTTTATGAATGCCTATGATATGGTATCAAGCAAAAGTCTGTCACTCATCTGGTTTATGATTTAGAAATTTGATGACGTCACATCTTCAAATGAGTTGAAATGTAAGATACGCTGTGATTTCGAAAAATATTCAAAATTTCTGGAAAGTCCAACGGTAGGATTATAGATAAGTATTTAAAGTTTCTTTCAAGTCATTCAAACAGCAGAAATAGGTCATTGAAATTTACACCCACCTTTTTACACCGAGTTAAAGATTTGGAACTTATGCTAGATTTGTATAGGCACCCTTTTCGATGGAGAATAATACTGGGTGTTCAAGAAAAAGGTGTCCAGATTTGCATGGCTCTAGCGATATGAATTTAGCTCTGATCAATTGCAAATCACTCTAAACATGTTCCTCGATAGTTAACTTCAGCATAGGTACCACGTGTTTTGGTATTGGTGCTTAGAGAGCAGATACATTAATCTTGAGAACTCAGATTTGCATCCACCTTCAATCCAGAGCTTTGGCATTACGCCATAGTAAATGGCCTAATCAAATATTTGAAGCTAATCGAATAAATCAGCAATGTCCTCAATAAAATGTGGAACAACTTACATCAAATCATGCTTTGTTTGCTAGAAGTCACCCATTGTGCCATTTTTTAACTTTTCTTTGATTTTACTTTCAAATTTTCATGTGCTCCAAAATATTGCTCAGGCCAAAAGCAAAATTTCTGGTTTGGACGTGGAGGCAAATTTGAGCTTTCAAGATTAACATTCTACTCTCAAAGAACCAATATCAACAAATAAGGTATCTACGTTCAAGTTAACTATCGAAGAACATCTTGAGAGTGATTAGCCATTGATTAGAGCGAAATTCACATCGCTGGAGCCAACAAACTCTGTATATATTCTGCAGACTTTTGCTTTTTGGATGTCACCATGGTATAACGCGAGAATGAGTCTCGGTAAAATTGAGCGCAGTATTGAGTGAACATTCCTAAAATGATAGCCTCACCTCAGTAATTTCCTTAAACGTTGATACCCTGTTGTGAAGTAAGCAAAGCACACTTGTATTTAAAAGTTCTTGCTTGCACCCCCAAAGCGTAGTTTTCAAATTTACACTCTTAAAGGAAAACCCAAACACGCCATTCCTTCTTTTGGCTTGGCTTTTTCTGGCCATGATTTGAATCATCCGATACAATACACTGGGACATGCAAGATCTCATCTTTTAAAGGGGATCTGTAAAACAGATCTGTAAACTATAAAACTGTAGAACTATAAACAAATTAGTAAACTAAACACCATTGTTTAGGCACGAGTCCACTGTCCCTACATTGTTTCTTGCAGTTTGATTGGTGGATTCACCCAAGTCACCAAAAAGTGACCATTTAAAATCTACTTATATCCGAGCAATCGTAATAGATATGAATGTTTAGTTTCTTCCTCTGTGAAGTACAAGGATTTATCTTCAAAATAATGCCTTCTTTTTTGAAAATCAAGATGATAGCGTGTGTGCTATTGCCCATCAAAAAACTGCATAATCATTGCTTTGAATGAAAGTTAGAGACGGAGCCCCTTTAATTCGGGTTATTTGCTTTAAGTAAATTGATATGATGCTATGGATTTGCAAAGGAGCATGTCATTTTCAATGATGCTTGCTTGTACCAAAACATCTATAGGTGTGCCAGAAGGGTTTTGAAAGAAACAATTTTCTGCATAACCATACTTGTGGGTTATATGACTTTTAAACGGGCAGTACTCTGGGTTATATGTCGAGCTGGCACCCAGAGTAAAAAAGCACATGTGCTAGTATTGCCAAAGAATGAATTTACGGAGAGTTGACTGTACAGCATAACAACCTAGCTTCATGAAAACTAAATTACTTCACTGTGGCAAGAAATTCATAGAGACGCAATTTGTACGCCCGAGCTTGATCTCAGGATTATGGGAAACAGCGACTAACTCTGCATTTAAACAACTTGCTCTTCATCCAGTTGCCAACGTTTTTTCTTACCTTAAAAGTCCTTTTTTGGAATTGAATAACTGCTGATTAAACTGAAGAAGGTCGAAGATCAGCAAGGTGTAGCAACGTAGCAGAGGCCAAAGGTCTTTCTGATGTAGCAAAGGTCTTTCAGATGTAGCAAAGGTCAAGGCAGAGGTCATATGCCAAGTCTTCATTAGCAGTTTCGATTATTTCCTACACTGGCAGCCATTTAGTGTTGAGTGCATAGATCGCGACTTTCACGTGAAATTGTGCTGAGTCGCGGGAATCTGTGTTTTCTGCACTACGACGCAGCATTCTGCGTGTGAGGCACACAGTTTCGCAGAAGCATCCACTACGTGGGAAATAGGATACCTTTGAGTGTTATCAGAAGTGCAACTACAAACGCAGATCCTGCGTGATTCCCATAATGACATCCTCTTGTGCCTCCTTTTGATTTCGGCCTCGTTCTCTGTGATGACTCGTCAGCCATTAGGCCTACCATTGCAGAGCCTAAAATATAAAGTCGAAAACTTTGAAAATAATTTTCATAGCCAAAATGTTTTCATCAATGATTAAAAGATATGATCTGATGATTTGAAGTTTTGATTAGATTAACAGGGCACAATTTAAAACAGTTTTTAATTAATGGAAGGTTTTTCACAATGTATACAGAATTTGAAATTAATGAAACAAACGAATAAAAGAATTGTGACATAATTTTGGATTATATAAGATGTTTGATCAAATTTGCCACGTTGACCAAAATGTTCTGCTGACGCTCAGACAAATTTCTGAAACTTTTTAAACAGATTTTAATTGGTCAAAAGTGATCGAAACAGCCAAGAAGGATGAATAGGAAAATGTCACACTCAAATGCTTTTCCTACATCACTTTTAGTAATATTCTTGTTGGGGAGACGAGATACGGTTTGTCCGAGGAAACGTATGTGTCCCCCGTGCAGTAGGTTAATGCTCATGCGCAGTAGCGTTTTTGGTTGGAACTCTGACGGGCGCATGAGCATTAACCTACTGCACCGGGGGAGACATAAACAAAGAATATGTGTTGCATAATGCTGCTTTCCAGAATCAAGAATGAGGCCATTTCTTCTTATGGATGCAAGAATCGTTTGATAATATAGCTATTCTTGATAAAAATAAAGCAGTTTTCTGATTGCATTGTTTATCTGATTCTTTCACATATTTTTGGATCTTAAAGTTTGGACCTCATTGGAAAGGAAAAAGGATATGCCAGATTTTCAAATCTAACGACATTTTCGACATTTTAAGTCGTTTCTTGCAGAGACGACGTTAGAGAGATAGAAGTCAAGTCAGGCTGTAAGGTTTGCAACTTGTAACGAAATGTTTGACGGTAAAAGAAACGCGACATGGTAAAAGCTTAGCTTTCTTTAGTGATGTTTGTTGTGTTTTGATAATGCTTTGGTACCATTGGCAAACCAGCAGACAAAAGTCTAAGCTTACTTGAATGTTCGCTTTCTTGCAGACTCGTGTAAACCATCTCAAAAGTGACAACAGGAGAAACAATAGCTCTTCTTGTCCTCTCAGGATTCAGTTTTGAATGTAACTCCACTCTCATGATATTTCCTTTTGTAACAACGGCCTTTGTTGGCATTCCTCGACAAAAATTGCCGAAACTCGGTGAAGATCCTAAAAGAAACCACGATAACAATAAGACTCCACCATTAATTAATGGAACTGGGATTAATAGTAAAGGGATGTGGGGTGAGTGGCTGAGCGGCTTATACAATTTCCGTCAGGTGACTGAAGTTAAAGTACATATGTCACGTTAGCAATTGGTTAATACAACAAACAAGTTTGGAGTGGAATTCCATTGTTTCGTGACTTTTTATTTCTGTTTCATGAATTCTTATTGCAATGAAAGTTCAGCCTCGATTATGTGCTTTGTAATAAACAATATAGAGAACTGTATTGCATGAACCAATCAGCTTCATGACATATGCCCTTTAAGCTCGGTCGAGTGAGGTCAAACTCGAGATGGGTGACCTCTCGGAGGCCTGACCTCGCAACAAACTTGGCTGAACATTCCTATATCTCAAGTTGTATGTAGAGGGTTAGAAAGAGCATGTTCTGTGCAAAAATCAGATTTTTTGCACCTTTCTGCAAGGTGTGAGAGCCAATGTTACAATTGTCCCCGGTCTCCCCTACTGCAGATGTATGACGATGCGCTGCTATTCTAGCTGATAAAGGTATGAAAAAAGTAGACAAAATATCTCAGTTTGGAACTAAAATTCACAGGAAATGATATCTAATACAGTGAAATTGAAATATTAACGATGACAAATATGATACCAAGAGAAAGGATGTATGTATTTTGTTAAAAGTCACTTTTCGCAGAATTCAAGATTTGTTAAGATGAGTTCCGAAGTCGGGGCTTCTTGTATGAGATGAATTGGGAAACTTTGTTCTGTGCGTCCGATTGGATAGCAGTCCTTTTTCTGACAAGAAATCCGAAAATGACATATGTCATTCTTACAAAATCCATCCTTGCTTCAAGATTAAAAATGAACACTTACCGAAAAGTCCTTCCTTTATTTCCACAAACTCATCACATTTCCCATTTTCAAATTTTCCAATCTTTAGCCTCGTAAATTTCGCAACAACACGTCGATGAGATGGTAAAACAACAATCCATGTGCTCTTTGTTGTATTGAACACTCTCTCCTCCAAAGTGCGCCGAAGTCGCATCCCCCGCACGAAACCGCGAGACGAACGAAAGATCCTTCCAGAACCTACGAAAGAGAGAAACGATATGAAACTGTGGGTAGGTAACGATCTTAAAGGCATTGAGTCATGATAAAAAGACCTGCTTTGACGCGTATCATGTGACCCATGTGATAAAGATAAATTATCACTTCTAACAAACTAAAAGGGCCTGCTGTTGCACGATACGTCTCATGTGATCAGTTTCGCGTCCCTGTATCGTACAGGGCTACAGGAAAACCGCGGGAAATGTGCGATTAACCAATGGGATTGGCGGGATTCCTGTATTGCCTCGTTTTTGAAGCGTCGGTCAGGTAATAAAAGAAAATACAAACTCACCAAGATTTTCCGTGAAATATTCCAATCCAAATCCTTGCCCAACCAAATCAGCGCTTTTCTTCTCAAGTGTAATCCGCAGTTGGTTATTTCCCGAGTAAACCTGATACGCTGGAGGCTGATTACTTCCACAATAGCTTTTATTCTGCAAACCATCAGATATCGTTAACGTGGCTTTGTCACAATCAATTTTGAAATATAAAGGCATCATATAGACGGCTGAGTTGATGTAAATACTTGATGTTGAAATTACCCAATGGCTTGTTTTCGGGCTGGTCGCCGTTCCTTCATAGAAGATATGCCCATCAAGCGATTGTACCAAACTGCCATCACCTAGTTTGAGAAAGTTTGAGGAAATGTAAAATCTTGTATTATTATTATTATTATCAATTTATTTCTCGTTGGATTAAAACACATGATAGCTAAATAAAAATGGTAGCTAATTAATTCCAACGTTAAAAACCTATATACAATATTACATAAGAAAGTAGTGGGTAAAATATTTACAAGTCATCAACAAGTATACAATATAAAACGGATATCTAAAAACATTTATCATACATAGCCTAAGTTCGGAATGAAAGTGCGGCATAATTTGCATGGACAGTTTTCCCCGTACCAATTTTTTATCTTTGTTTTAAATTGACAAAGGGTTTCTGAATTCCTAATTGTTGATGGTAACATTTTCCATAGCTGCGGACCTTTAAATCGGACGCTTTCTGTCCCGTTGCTGACAGATCTCACTCTGGGTTGAGTAAATTCGTTATTGTTTTGCAAATTGTAGTAAGTTGTATTTTCACGGAAGATTTCCTGCATAAATGAAGGGTTTAACTCATTTCTAGTTTTGTACATCTCAGTCATAAGTATTTGCAAGTTCTTTGTATGAATAGTAACTGCACAGTCCTTCTGTAATAGTTCACTATAAGTAGATTCGGTGTCCTCATATGTAATTCTCAAAGCCCTTTCCTGTATTTTGTTGATTTTTTGGTTAAGCTGCCTGCTGTGAAATATCCAGATTAAAGGACAGTATTGAAATTGACTGGTAATAAATGCCCTCATCAAGTTTCTTAGTTTGTTCTGATCCATATGCGGGGATATGCGGGCAGGTGCATAAAGTTTGTTGCTAGCTTTTTGGCAAAGTTTCGAGACGTGATGGTCAAAGGAGAGTTTGCTATCAATTTGTCACACAAATATTTTTTCAACAAAACAAGGAGGCATGGTACAAGAAATTGTTTATTACTAGCATTGAAAAAACCCTTAAAAGTGTTGCATTTGGATAGCATATGCTCCAACAAGGCTAAAAGGGTGACATTTGTAATAAATTGATACTTTTATGGAATCTTACATTCAGGGGCTGAATATATGAGAGTTTTCAGCCCGTTCGTAACTTTAGCCGGGCTGAAAATTCAGCCCGATGTTGTGATCAGAGTGTTTCTAAAAAAGTTGCAAAAAAGCTTACCAAAATCAAATTTGCATCCATATAATTCAAGCTTCGTGCAAATTGTTCGTTTCTTCCCATGCATGTAGCCAAGTGGGAAAATTCGAAACATTTTTGCAACAATTGGCTGTTTGAGGTCATTTCTTCGAATTCCTGTTCCATCTTTATTGCCATTGAATATCTGAAAATTCAGAACAAGGTTTGAAAATTTAGAACAATTCTCGTAAAATTTAATCACAGCTTTCTGCAGCATATATAAAACCCGCATATAAGAACCTAAGATTTTGAAGTCAGCCTGTTTAGGTTCTTATGCAATGAGGCACATCTAGTAATCAGGGTGTAGGTTCTTAATATAGGAAAATATGTGAATCTAAATCTTAGCCAAACTTATTTGCACTCTTGACCCTATCCATTTCAACCCAATCTTACCCAGTTTACCCCTGCAGGCCCTGCCTATCATAGTTCTGTAAGTAATGTTTTGGATTTCACGAAGGACGTTGATTGGCAAAAATGTTGCATTTATTTCCCAATGAATGAATAAAACCCTTTATTAAGAACCTAGTTTAGATATCAGCCTGAAATGGTTCTTAATTATTGGGTACAAAATATATTATTTCAGGCTGTAGGTTCTTAACAGATGAAGGTTCTTATGTGCGGGTTTTTACTGTACTTAATAGACTTCAGAAAGATTCCGAGATACCGCATAGCTAAAGAAACGGGCTACTTTGATATGCCCTTTGAAGTTCCCGAGGTTCAAGAATATGAAATGTGCGAAAAGGAAGGAAGGACTGAAAACCATAGTGGAAAAGTCAAAATTGTTTCTAATAAAACACTAGATTTCTGCTTTTTCAGAGTGGAAGTTTAAGGGAACCTATTCCCGAAAACTGAAGATTTTGAGAAATTATGATACCTGAATAATTCTCTCGATTTCGTATGTTTCAAATGTCTGCGTGTTTACCAAAAAATTTCTAGGCAATTACTGACTTACGCTAAAGACAGACAATTGTTCTTTCCAATTCCAAGAACATGCCGAAATTTAATTACATTTTACTCAACTGTATTGCCAATTTTCAACCAAAATACAAAACAAAGAGCGGATTCAAAATTGTACCAGTAGATAGAACTCGTTTAGAGCAAATAATGGTGCAAATGAAAGCTACACATACCATTGGTGTATATTTTGAATCTTTTGTTGAAGGATCTCTGTATGTTTTGAAATATCTTCCATCGTTGTTGCTATACATAATTTTGTATTTTGTGATGTAATAGGATTGTTTTGTGTCGGCCATAATGATGCCCTGTCACAAAGAAATCAATGAAAAATTAGAAACAGTATTCTTTCTCGTAGACAGTTAAAACAATCTGCATAGTTGTAATCAGAAACAGGCACTGAACAACAGAATGAAAAATTGGCTGTGTTTTATGGAAAATAAGTTTCTCCTTGGATTTCATGGCTTCACAACACAACATATGAAATGTGGAGCCGCTGGTCCTCTTCAAGACCAATTAGAAAATTGTCCCCTGGCCTCTTTTTGTCTAAATATGGAATATGGAACTAGAGAGGCTATGGCAAGTTTCCTAGGAAAACAGATGATATCTAAAGTTTCTCTTCTTTCCTATCTACATGCAACAATGTAGAAATGATCCAAAACACTTGACACCAAATTACAATACTTTGCCTGAATGAATACTAACCTGAGTGGCAACGCCAGTTAATTTTGTGGGCACTCTCAAATCAATGTGTATGTATTCACCAGCCCTGTTGTTTACTTGTGGCTGCAAAGACAGAGAAAAAAGTTGCAGGGAACAACAACAGGAATATAATGGTTCACGCGAAACTCAGTCATCTATAAACAGTACCCCAATAAATATATAACGAAAATCTACATCAAAAAGAGAATGGTTTTCTTGAAACTTGCAAATTTAAAGCTATCCAAACACTGCGATCTCATAGACCAACATTACTAAAACAAATCCATACCAAGGGAGAGTGTAGAGTGGTTGTCTGAACAAACCAAAATTCTTCCGAATGCATCCCTCCAAAAATGAAAATTTCAATAGACGATTGCGCTAAAGATGGCGGCGAGGAACCTTTTAACAAGATGCATTGCGTTCTAATTAAGATTCTTTAACGATTCTATAGGAATTCGATTAAAGAACGCAGTGCATCTTGGTAAAAATTCCTCGCCGTCATCTTTAGCGCAATCGTCTATTCAAAGTCAAAATTTTGATAGGAAAGATGTCCTTTATATTGCTCTCGACTGGCATTATTGCCGATCTACTGTCTTCGATCTTCAGATGATACCACTTAATTATAAGGTTGCACGGATCAAACGTACCTGACTACACCATGCATAAGCACCATTCAGTCTTGCAGAATCCGGTCTGAAGTGCGGACTTTCTCTCAGGAATGATGATGATGATATCCGGTAACTTGAAATACGACCATCTTCCATCCCAAGGCTACTACCACAAGCTGGAAAGACAACGAAGGATTCAATTCCCATATCATGCATTTCAACGTGTAATTCAAAGACTCAAAAGCTCAGAGCTGAATTAGATGAAGCAAATTTGGGCGAGGATTTTTAGATATATCTAGCATAGGGCTCAAATTTTTCAAATTTTAAAAAAGGTGGGTGCAAAATTCTATGGCATTTTCCTTTGAATTGAATGGCTTGAAAGGAACTTATGGTACTTTGTTGTAAATCTGCCATGGGAATTTTTTGATATCTTGATTTTTTTCAAAATGGCAGCAATTTAACTATTTTTCGTAAATCCGAAACCAATAGAGGAAAAATGATATAACCTTCAAGAAAACCATAGTTTATGAAGGTCTACAATATGTTGGCAAGCAGAAATCTGCAGTTTTTCTGGTTTAGGATTTAGAAATTTGATGACATGATAGCCTTAAATTTAATAAATCTAATAAAGGTATCAATACATTTCCATGCCAGATTTACAGCAAAAAACCCTAAGTTCCTTCCAAGCCATAGAAAACTGCAATATAATTTTACACCGTCCTTTTTAAAGATTTGAGCCCTATGTTGATTTATCCTCATTAATTCGCCCGGGGGGGGGGAGGTCATTTCATTGTCAACATGATTCGACCTGAATCTGGACTTTGAGAAAAGGACCCATACGTATGACAGAATATTCAAAAATTTCCAGCCCATTTGCATGAATATCAGGAAATTTTTGACCCATGTGTATGAATTTGTCGATTTGAAACAAAGGAAAATTTCAGTTTTTTTGCATGGATTATCATTATGGGGCCGATTGATAAGAAAATTCTCAAAGAACTACCCATCTACCAGAATTGTGGTTAAAAACAGACCCATATGTAGAGAATTTCGGATGAAAAAACCCATCCATATGAGCGGCACGTCCAGTACAACTTAACAATGAAGTACCCCCCCCCGGGTTACTTCGATGAATTCTAAATTCTTAACAGCCATCTTCTGCATGCACAGCCAGTGAATTAGCCACTTAGCTTTCTGGACCTCTTTTGACAAGTCGGCTGTCGAAATCCCTTGATTGAATTTAATTGATTGGATTGACTTTTCTAATTGAATTGAAAGTTGTTTGAAATCATTTTTGACATGGTGTTTTGACCAAAATCAACGAATGCTATAGTTACATAATTAGCCCTTTCTTCGTCTATCTAGAATAGGATGTTTCCATGTCTGGTTATCAAAAGGTAATATCCCAGAGATTTTGTCTAGGTCCGTAATTTTTAACTTCTTCTTTGTTATTTTCTACGAATGGGGCTAAACTGCGCAAACATTCGTTGCTAAGTTTTTGCGGAAAGGAAACTAAAGTCCTCCTCAAATTAGATGTCACCTGAGATTCGCGATAACGCAAAATTCCATTGCAAAACAATTCAATTATTGTTATTCGCGGGCATTTGCAGTTGAAATCTAATTTGAGACAAACTGTAATAACGATATAAGTAGTTAAAGGAGTAGCAGGTCGCGAGAGAAACCTGTAAAACCCTGTTACGTTCTATCACGTGACTGTATCTAAAGTGTGCATGAATTTTTCTCCGTGTTGTAAAGAAAGAGAAAGCAGTCTTACATGTAGAATGTCTTCTGTATTGGATTTTAAAACCTTTGCCATGCTTTTTTGCATTACTGACAAAGCGCATCGACAGTGAGTTTCCAGATGACGTCACGACGTTTGGTTTCTCAATGTTGCAATATTTTCCTGAAGATTGATAAGAGTAATCATCAAAATGACGTATTTCGAAACTTTTTGGTATCTTTAGAACAAATTTCGAAACATGTTGGTAATTTTAAAAACAAACCATATGGAGACTCTCTACGGTATTCCAGAAAAACATTCTGTTTTTTTATTCCAATAAAAAGTTACAATATATATATTACGAGCTACACTACACTACTTACAGGATTACTCTGCAATATGAGCTACCCTACACTACTTACATAATTACCCTACAATACTGCTACAACGATACCCCAAGGAGCAAAAATCAATATCTACCCTGAGGCCATTAACATATAGATATATAAAATAAGAAAAAGGAGAAACTAATCAAAATATAAGACAAGAAAAATAAATGACATGAACAAAAAGAACAACTACATAAAATTCTGTTTTCAAGCATTTTCAGGACAGATATTTGCTTAAAATCCTGGCCAAAAGAAGCTGGGACATAGGCAAATGTCAGTGTTTTCATGATGTTTCCTAAGATATCGAGGCGAAAACACACCTTTAGAACCTCCTGATCCCCCCTTCCCCTTAAGTCAATTTTGAGAAGGTAGAATGACGTTTGATTCAAGCAAAATTGAAACGGGGGAGCGGGGGGCACGTAATGAAAGACCGAAGTAGTGCAATTTTGTGACTTGTAGTTTGGCCAAGATTGTATATGCAGCAACAGTCTCAGCACAAACATGAAAATTAAAAAGGCTGATTTCTTGATTTGTGCACCGGGTGAGTAAAAAAAAATTAACACGTTTGGCAGACCGTGGAATAAGTCTTACGCAGCCGATATTCAAATTGAAATGTTAATCTATGAGTCAAAGGCTAACTTAGATGTGAAAATTTTGTTTGGTAAAATTTGTTTGGTACGTACATTTATGTTGAAGATGATTTTATTAATCCGTGAACTCGGGCAGTCCCGATATCTTATCTTTTTGTTTCTATCTCCAGTCAAAAGGCGGTACTTTTTTAGACACACGCTACTAATTGGTAGTATTGATAACAATGGGTTCATCTTTACAATCTCCTGTCAAAGTATTAAGATAAACCCCTTGGAGAGGCATTTGCTCAAGCGGGTGCTTGAAGGGCCTCCGTCGTCAAAATGTAAACGAAATGATGAGATTTGCAGTTTTTTGAAAGGTGATATCACACAGGATTTTTGTATTTTTTTTCAAAATGAAAGTTGCTGTTTGGGTATTAATCCTTGTACTTCACTAAGGAACAAACCAAACATTCATATCTTCCACGATTGCTCGGATATAAGTGGATTTTTAACAGTCACTTTTTTGTGGCTTGGGTGAAGCCACCAAGTAAACTGCAGAGCACAATGGATAATCCCCGACACGTGCGAGTTTACGGATTTGTTTACTGTTTGACGACTGAGCCCCTTTAAGCGAGGAAATACGCTAGCAACAGGAAAATAGAGCGAGACTTACCAAGTTGTTTTGTCCTGCTATTCGATCCATCAAACACTTGAACATAATCCTCATCACAGTATCCAGTACTGCCAGCAAATACATCAAATGAAATGAACTTAAACGAAATAACATTGCCTTCTGGTGCAGTGACAGTCCATAAACAATCACTGTATGCTGGGTATGTATAGCCAGCCTCAATGTTGAAATGTGGAGATGTGAATGTGCCATTATGTAGATGAAATTCGCCTCCACATCCTGGAAGAAAAGCAGAAGATAAGTGAAGGTGAAGTTGCGTTTTCAGCACCAATGCACCGGGGTCGTGGAAGAAGAGCAGACCTAATCGAGTCCGCGACCCCTTGTCCTGACGCTTAAAGAGGCTGTACAAGCTAACCTTTCAAAAATCCTAAACTTTCTCCCCCTAATGCAGACAACTAGCCGCAAATACATTGCAAATGAAGATGTTTTCTAGATGTTTGAGCCCCATAGAATTCGCCAGTGCAATCAGATTTTTCAAGCCATCAACGATTATAAAGATACAGCTGGATTCTGAGCGACGAATGTCAGATGTGTTTAGGCTAAACACACGACATGTAATAGGCAGGCGATAGAAATTGTATGACACGCGCCAATTAGAGAGGAATTTCTCATTGAATTCGATGATATTGGCCAGCTGATCTTTATCTTTGTCTAAAAAAAATGTTGTACAGCCCCTTTAAAGGTACACTGTCGTGGCTGTAATTGGCTAGTTGTGATGTTGAAATCCCTAACAAAAGACCTGGCCTCTGGATCATTATAAAGCCTTTATGCTCTTAGACCATACTTTGTTTCGAGAATAAAGGGAGTCTGATCGCTTTCGTCTTCACAAATTTCAGTGTACAGCGAAATTACTGAAGCCTGCCTAATTATATTCTTTCATATTGTCTTATTCATCCAATCAGTGCCACGACAGTGTGCCTTTAAGTGGTATGGCTCTACCGGGTATCGAGCCCTGTCCGCCTGACTGTTCTCGCTGCAAAGTCAGAGGATTACACCACTGCGCCACAACACCTTCAAACATTTAGGTAAAACATTTCAGATTGTCCTCATAAAAAATAATTTAAAGTCGAGCATCCGACTGTCGATAGAAGTTTAGATAGTGTGCAAGAAACTTTGAGAATTGAACAGCCCATTACTGGGGCCCCAACCGAGGGGACCGGAGGACTGCGGTAGATTCTTACATACATATATTTACCCGGTTTGTTCACTTTCGACAGAACCTTATATCATTTGCTCAGCTCATATTTGTACTTGCAGAGCAGCTCTTCTAGCCACCTAACTTTCTACATATGTTGTGCAGCTTTGCTTGCTTGCATTTGCATGTTGACTAATCGATATAAATCACTTTGATTACTGTTGCAGGGCCTTTTGTTTTCAAACATCCGTTTGAGGCAATTTCGTTAAAATCCAGTCATTTAGGATGGGATATGATAAAGTTAAAAACCTTAATTGACAGAGTATGATACCTTTTGTTGTAGTTGTTGTGTACAAAGCTTTGAATCCCCTTTTTTGATGATATCCCCTCGACTTGAATTTGATTCTCAGATGATTTGAGCTTGAGTACAGTACTCTCGGACGCAAGCGGCATCCCCTAAAAAATCACAATAGGTTTGAATAAGCAAAGACAGATATTGCCAACAGCTTGGTATAAAAACCTCATTAGCAAGAGGATGGCTAGAACGGGGAAATGGGCCCAAGCCCACCCAAAACTTGCGTTCGTTGTTGTTTACCAAATTTGATTGGTCCGTTTCGTGGAACTTTGAGCCAATCAAGTTGTAGTCACTCTGCCAATGCGAGTACGTACACCAATAAGATCGGTATTCCTGACTTATTCCTTAGGAACAGATAAATGTCTGTCTCAAATTATATATGAGGTGAGATTTTGCGATAGCGCAAAATTACTCATAACTACTACATAAAACATGTTGTTATTCGCGGATATTTTATTTTACATTCCGCAAATTTATTAGTTACGCTACTTACAAAACACTTAACTACACTACAAGGACGATGCCACGGGATGCAAAATACTATGACTATTCCGTGGCATCACAAAAAACTAAGACGACATACATATGAATAATCAACGAAAAAACAACAAGACATGGGGAAAAACTACATTCTGTCTCAAATTAGACATCAGGTGAAAAATTGCCCGCGAATAACAACAGAAAAGATGCCTGCCACCGTTATAGATATTTCATCTGGTATCTAATTTGAGACAGAATGTAGTGTTCTTTGCTTGGTTTTTATGTCGTGTTGTTTCTTTTCATATGTATGCCGTCTCAGTTTTTGTGATGCTTCGGAGTAGTTATAGGATTGGCACCCAGTGGCATCACCTTGTAGTGTCGTTAAGTATTTTGAAAGTAGTGTAACTAGTAAATTTGCGTTGTACATTTTATTGGAATGTAAAAAAGAGCAGATAAATTACCTCATTAATATACTAGACGACTCTTCCTTTCCATCCCATACAAACAATTCATCCATACACAATTTTGCATTAAACTCCAGATCAATAGTAATAAATTCCAGTCTGATGTATTTCCCAGCTTCTACATTTATTAACCATAAACATTCGCCTTCGGTTGGATAACGGAGTGGAAACCCAGGTGTCATAATGGTGCCGTGACCCTCTGTTTTGATTTTTCCACAAGCTACAATATAAACAATAAGGAAGTCAATAAGTAAACGTGTTGCGTTGTCAGTTTACAAGGAATCATGGTAGACTTTGTAACAATAGCAGCTGTGATTTTTGATTGGTTCTAGCAAGGGCGCCTACCTTGTAGGAAGTGTGTTTATTCCCAGTACTGTAGAGTAATGGGTGTTGCCTGTGACCCAGTACAGAGAGTGTCCTAAAACCCTACCGTGACCCAGAAGTACACAGAGTCAGTCCTCTCAAGGTCACGATCTGGCCACAGGGAATCAGACAGCGCGATTTTTGATTGTCAACTCTAACAAACGTTAGAATTTGAATGATATACAAAGATTAACAGGACTGGGTCATAGGACACCGCGTAAAGTACCGTGAATAAACACACTTCCTACAAGGTAGGCGCCCTTGGTTCTAGAGAATGAAACAACTAGGGACTTCAGTTCAGTTCAGTTTCATATTTTAAATTCCACTACATACAATTTATAACCTAACTATACACACGAATAACTAAACTACAAAGATAATTGTTACAGAAAATAAACACAATGATACAGAAAATTAATACAATATACAAATACAAAGAGGGGCTAAATAAATAAATTGTATGTAGGGAATTACTTAGAGGAGGAGCTCTCTCAATAGGTAAACTAATCGAGAAGAGCGGAGGAGAGAGCCCCACCCCCCCCCCAGCTATCCTAAGATACTATCAGGTGAAAATAGAAGTTGTGCATTTCCTATTTAAAAAATTGATAGCAATTGTTCAGGTGTCAGAACTGAACAGTTTTTTTAAAATGTAAGTGCAATGATACACCGTTCAACTTGAAAAACTAGGCACACGTGGCGAATACACAACCTTCCGCCAACCAGGGACTGGACATGATGAAATTTTTACACAGAGGTAGATAAAGTAGCGGAACCTAGGAACTTAGTTCCCAGAAATTTTCAGTCACAAAACGAATTCACAGGAGTTTCACGATATTGCTGAGCTTGACAGCATGAGAGAAGTTACTTTTCCAGAAAATATGCTTTCATGTCCCTTTTTCTTCATAACATGAGGTAGTTGCTGAACAGACCTTCTTACCAACAGCATGGGGTTCAAGTCTTGAAAGCGTGAGTGTAAAATTCTAATACATTTTTCTTTGAATCAAATGGCTTCGAAGGAAAATAGGGTATTTTGCTGTAAATCTGCCGTGTTAAATCTTTCAATATCTTGATTAGTTTCAAATGGCGGTGTTTTTTATTTTTGAGGCTGTGACGTCATCAAATTTCTAAATCCTTAACCAGAAGAGCTACAGACTTCTGCTTGCCATCGTATTGTAGAACTTCATAAACTATAGTTTTCTCGAAGATTGTATCAATTTTCCTCTTTTGATTTAAGATTTACCATGACTTTAATTTTTTTCAAAATTTTCGATGAATCTTTACAAAAAAAACTACAATGCCGCCATTTTGAAAAGAATCAAAATATCAAGCAGATTTACAGCAAAGTACCTAAAGTTCGTTTCAAGTCATTCAATTGAAAGAAAAATGTAATACAATTTCACACTAACCTTTTTAAAGATTTGAAAGATCTGAGCCGTATGCTCTTGACAACCCCTTTTGTTTGCACAATTAGTTAGTTAGCCACCTTCGTTTTCAGGATATTTCTTGCGGTCTGGTTTGTTTACACTCACAGCGTGACTACTCGGCGGTAGCAATCTCTTTGACTGAAATCGATGATCTGTTTGTACATACAGGCTTGTCATCCAAAAGCAACGGATACCATTGCCACAAAATGTGTCCTAGTTGAATCACAAATCATTGATTGAAATCATAAATCAATGATCAGTCATACATACCTTGCCTACTTAGTGATCGGTACGTGGCTTTGAATCCACGACGCGCTTCTGAAGAATCAGATATGAAAACAATGGCCATCAAGTTAGTGCTTGATGTAACAATCTTTGGCGGTTTGTTCTCATTGCAGAAGGGCCCTGAAAAAAACATCATAATAATCATAAGCAACGATGTATAAAGCGTACTGTAGACTGATTACAGTTTGTCGTAAATTTCGCTCGTTTTAGGTAAAATAATTCTACTCAATAGATAAATAAGTAAAAAGTTTTGTAATTGCGAGCGAAAACTAGGGACGAACTGTAATAAGTCTAGATGGACTGAGCAAGGGTAAATTTTGTGAAACAAAGGATGCAACTTTCCGACAAAACAACGTGGTTCTGCCTTTCTGAAGAATAGATATCACACCTTCAGAGCAGCCGACCATGATATTTTGCTCTCTTTGTTTATTTTGATTTTATTGAGTGCACCCGGGGTGCAAAATCTATTTAGGAAAGCAAATCGCTTTTTATCTTCCAAAACCTGAATCTTTTTGCTTAACAAAATTCACCCTTGCAAAAATAAGGACAGATTTTGTAACACAATAGCATAAGTTGCTTTTGTTGCCACCTGAGTTCAAAGCGATTAGCGACTGCCGACAAAGGAAATTCCCTCAACCAGTAATTCAAAACAAACAAACAAAGCCGCAAACGTTTCTCTGAAACCCAGGTAGCTAGCGCACTCGTTGTGAATTCCAGAATTTCTAAAGAGCAAACATGAGCATATATCGAAAGAAGGAGGATATATCTACACATCTACCTCGGGCAATTTATTTCTTTGGTTCAGAAGCTGAGCAGTAAGTTTTTTAATTACACCCAACAAAATAAGATAATTGAATCGCCTCCCAATCGGCTTTTGAACCAAAAAGATGCTATGAATTTTCGAAAATGGGAACTATTTTCTGGGTCACAAGGGAGCCTCATAAAAACATTTTTAGGATATACAATGATTGTACGACATATAACATTGAATTGAAAAAATCTGTTCTTAAAGTCGAATTCCCTGAAAAACGAATATATAAGTTTCTAGCAAATACAAATGTCAAATGTTTAAAGCAAGTATGAATCTCCTTTAAGCGTTTAAATTTAAGATTTGCTGATTTAAAGTTTATGAATAAGAATGGTTTATTCAAAGTTTAAATTTACCTTTAGTTTGAATTTCAATCGAGGAATCTTTTGAGTTTAAATCTATGGGGGAAAGCAAAGGAAATTAGGTTTAAAATCATGGATGCAATTTTATGACTTGGGCTTGAGAAGTGAAAAAGGTGAAAAAGGAAGTCTTAAAATATACAAAACTTCCTGTTTCTTAAAACTACTGATAAAGGGTTATGCCCGATACGTTTAGTCCAATTAAATTCTGGCATTTTAGTTTAATTAATAGAGAAATTTATGTTTAAAATATTTAACATCTAACATTTAGAAATATAGGATCTCCTAAATTTTACACACTTCTAAAATGCTTAAAGTCTATGGAGGTAAAAGGAATTATAATAATCTTCCAACAATTAAAAACTTTAAACTTTGAGATTGTTTAGTTTCTGATAAAGGGGTATTAATGGGACAAAAATCTGAGGGACAAATTTAAAGAGGAATTACTTCTGTGCAAGCGTCTCAAAACCAAAACTAAATACTTTACTTTCAATAATGATGATAGAAAATGATGACCTTTATGTCTTCGTAAAAGAAGACTATAGATCATTGGTTGAAAGAATTTTACTTTGATACATGATTCAACAAAGCATTGCGAAAACTGTCGCTATATCTAAAGAAGAGAATGGATAAATTTTGACCCAAGAATGCTTGCTCAAAACTTTAATAAAGTTTGTTGCAAACTCTGGTAACTCTTGAAACACAAAATTTCAGTAACCCATGCCTAGCTGTACGACATGAAACATTCGGTAATATGGTTGAATTTTGGGTGGTTTTCAGACACAAGAAATGTCAGGACACCCTATCACATGGAATATTTTATAGACTTGTTTACTAAGCGGAAGAGACGATGTTGGATCAGATCCCAACCGTTTACACGATACCTTTTTGGGACCGGATCCGAATGGGATCAATTTCGAAAGCGATCCCGTTCGGGCACAGATAGCAGATCCAAACGGGGTTCAGATGCGTCGTATCCCGTGTAAACGCAATGCCTATCCGTTACCGGGGGGGGGGGGTACTTGACTAGGGAAGTGACGGGGGTGTGCGGAAAACCTCTCCACACCCTGCACCCTGTCGCATAAAAATTAGGCCAAAAGTATACCCTGTCGCATAAAAATTTTGCATCTCAAATATAGTGTAGAACGCAATTTTTGCTTGTGATACCCTGTCGCATAATTTTTTCACCTATCATAATACCCTGTCGCATAATTTTCGTTAGAAAAGGACACCCTGTCGCATAATTTTTACCGTAAAAGATGGTAAAAGGACACCCTGTTGAGCGGCACATCCCCGTCAGGTCAAGTATGGGAGTACCCCCCCCCCGGGATCCGTTGCAGTTTGGGTACGGATCCATTTGGAACCGATCTCGCGTAAACGGGGCAGATGTTCAGCCCTGTTATTTTTTTTGGCAAAGTTATAATGTACCTAATAACTGATTCTATACAAACAGCTGGGGAAGAGATTCAAACTTTAAGAGCTAACTTGTACAAAAAGAAACGTAATAACGACAATCCAAAATCAACTGTGCTACGGTGCTACCCCTGCAATAAGAACATATTTTCATCAAACTGAAACAGGTTCTTACTTAGAAGGTGCATAATTTAGGAAAAACGGCCTCTAGGTTCTTATTTTGGAAGGTTCTTACAACAGCCTCGGGGTTCTTACTTTTGTAGGTTCTTACAAGCGAGGATTTACTGTAACGAAGGACACAAAAAGAGGTGTGGAGTATTGGAATAAACAATCACTTTATACGACAAATATTTTTCCAACACAGCCAGAAATAAAATAAATCTATGAATTAACTGTTTCTTATATAATTATATTTGAAAAAGAGTATTTTGAAAATGAATTCCTAGCTGAAAGAGAGGATCAAATTCCTGCCACCCAAAAGTAAGCGTTGCTAAAAATAGAGTTTTCATAGCAACCTTTCGGACGGATTTTTGTGTGTACTAAGTTTCTAGAAACTTTTACAAAAATAAGCCAAAATTCTGCGTTGCTAGAAATAGAGTTGTTATGGTAACCTTTCAGTCTGGTTTGGGCGTATTTCAGGTTTTTAGAAAACTTGATGAAGAAGTCAATATTTTGATCATTCCTGGCAGCTTTATATTTAAGAATTAAATAAAAAACAACAGGAAGGAGGAAATTGATAAGATTGCCTGCGTTTAGGATTTGGAAATAAAACAGTTGATCTACTCGGGGCAAGTTACACGTATTTTCTTATAAGAAACAGCTTAAAAGAAACAGTAGGCTAAATTTTTCGAAAACTAAGAAACACCCCCTACCTGAATTTAAAAAGCTAAGAAACTTTTGCAATTTGCAGTTTAAATTTTCCCAGCACACTCAAATCTTTCGATACTGTACAGTTATGGCAATGCTTGGACATTATTTTGAGTGCGAATTATGTTATTACTTGTTTTGAGATCTTACTGAGTAATTTGGGAGCCCTCTTGACAAAGCTAAATTAACTCTACAGTTCCGGAATTGAAAAAATTAAGAAACACGTAAGAAACTTTTCGTAGCAAAATGGCCCAAGAATTTAAGAAACTGCCTACCAGCCCCGGACCTTAGTTTCTTACAAAAAATACGTGTATTCTGGGTCATTTCTCATTCCCCAAATAAATAATTGTCATTTTTAATTTCCGTTGGAATATTCTAGATTTACTAAAATCAGAAGTCTCATGCAGGAAAAATAAACCTCTATTCTAAAGAAATCTTTTTAAGTACGAGAAAGACACTCATGTTTTATACGAAACTTGGCCCTGAACTTTGCAGTAAGGTTTCTTAATTTTGGGCCCATTTTTATATAAAAACGTTAGGTTTCTTAATTTTCAAGAAAATGGAATTTTACAATTTATCAACATTAATCGAGGATCGCTTTTTGAACCAAGACTTACAAGGACAAACCAAATCATAAAAAAAACTACTTCTTGGTACCATTAGGTTTAGCAATGAATGAATTTTCTATTTGAAACACTTAACTCGTAACCATAATTGAAAAAAGGTTCTTAACTTCGAATTGACCTCTGATCTGTCACTTCAGGTACAGTTTCTTAATTTTTGGAAGCCAAAGTTTCTTAGGTGCGGTTTCTTATGATGCATCAAGTATGTTTATGAAAACTACTTTGCGTCCAAAAGTTCTGTGCCTTAGGCCACCCTCTTCAAAATCCCGATGGATTCAATCTTTCCACCTAAATTTCCGTTTACAAATTTTCATTTATTAAAAACTTAAGCGTAAGCAGGGCAAACAAACTGAGCAATTGATCCTGAAGTCTTTATATAGAATCAATTATCCATATTTGTTTTCATTATCGGTTGTTCTCAATCGAAATCTCACTGTAGCAAGAAGTCCAAAACGGAAAACCATAAATAGTATTTGATCCATTTTGTATTTACAGTATCAATTATATTTCTGTTCAAGTTTCCCGAAGCTTTTTAATGAATCCAATCTGGCAGCATTTCAAATTTTACACATTACTTAACTGTTTAAAGATTATAAACAGGTTGAGCGTTTGATAAATTAAACATCGAATGAAAGAATATAAATCCAATGATTAAAAATACATTTATAGAGGCCGCTTTTTGTTCAACGGTTGTTACAAATACTTTCAGGAAGAGGTTTAAGTTCACCACCCAAATTTCCGTTCAGTGTGATTTAAAATTTGTTTGAAAGAAAAACTACATTGATTCAAAGAACCCGACTGCTTACTGTTTGCAAAACTGCCAACAATTTTCAGTTGAATTTCGATTACATTTCTGTTTGATGGGCATTCGATTTGTCTCCCAAAAATAGAGAGCATTTCGAACGATTGACGAGGAATGATGGTGAAAGAATTGAATAACTAACAAGACGTTGATACATTAAGTTTATTTAGGAGGAAAGTTTTACTGTTTGATATATTGCCAGATATAGGCTATTCAGTCAAATCACAGTATTTTAGTTTAGTCATTATTGCTATATTAACCTCTACAGGATGGTGTTTCAGAAAAAAACGCAACCCAACTACTATCAAAATTGAAACAGGATGATAAGATTTTAGTACCGGGTGTCTCAGAAAAAAGTACCCCCTTTTGACTGGAAATAGGAACCAAGCAATAAGATATCATTGCTCTCCGACTTCACAGCTAAATTTATCAATGCTCAACTTAGATGCACGTACCTTGCATTTATAAATCGTCCACCAAACACCGGAGATACAGGCTCGCAAAGGCAAAATTTATAGTGCACCCAAAACCAGAGGTTTTGAAAAAGGGCCTAGTCATGATTTGTATCATGGACATTTTCCAAAGTACCTGTAGACTTTAAGCTCCGTGTTTTGCTTTTGAAAAGAACAAAAGATGAATGGAGATGGCGTTGGGCGTTGATTAAACAAATATAGTAAAAATGTGGTAAGAAAGCGTGCATGTGCTCCTTTTCCTCTTCTTTAATACAAAACACTTGGGATCGAAAGCAATGCAAGGACCGTTTCCCCAAAAGGAAAGTCACTTCAAGAACAATTGAAGTAATTCAAGGTATAAATCTTTTCAAAAATAAAAAGTAAAGGTCAAAGTTGAAAATTTGTTTGCAAAATGCCAGTTTGTTGTCAAATTATGGCTAGGCCATTTCTCAAAACCTCTGGTTTCAGGTGCACTCCAAATTTTGAACTTGTGAACTCATATCTCCGGTGTTTGGTGGTCGATTTCCAAATGCAAGGTATGTGCATTTAAGTAGAAGACCAACAAATGTAGCCATGAATTCAAAAAGTCCTGAAATATTATCGTTTTGTTGCCTTGTTGAGGCAAAAGGGGGTACCTTTTTTTGAGACACCCGGTAGATGTCATGTATACCGTCTGAAAGTACAATCTTTCTGCTTTTTAATGATGTGCAGTTTGGATAAATTAATGGAAAGATTCATCATTTGATTAGTATTTTTGCAAGTATGGTCAATTTCAAATGCAGCATGTTATAACAGCAAATCAAAACTGTTTCTACCGTATAAAAAATTACAAAACAGATTTTGTCGAAACCTTTCAGGCCTAGAAGCGTTGGAGGTGATGCTCTAGGGTAGGAAAAAGACAAATTTATTCCCATTAGATGCATTTGTTTAAGGATGACAAAATAGGCTCTCGCAAATGTGGGTTTTCGTCAATGTAAATGCCCTATGACTGTCCTGCATCTGAAATAAGCCATACTTACGAAAACGTCAATTAAGTGATGAATAATTCAAGTAACCCGCCCAACCTGGATATCATTGGAAAGAAGATAGATTATGCTTTCAGATATTATGCATCAAATTGCTTCAAATATTATCATTTCTTGTAGAATCTCGATAAAAGTTGGGTTGCATTTTTTCTGAAACACCCTGTACAGAAAGCAGGTATAATTTTATTTTTCTTTCAAACTATCAACACTGAATTTATAGTTATAATAATTATACAATTTTAAAGATGAATTTAAGGGGCAAGTTTAACAGACATTCTAGCAATTAAGGTTCTCGGCAATAATAGGACAGCTGTTAACTTTAGGCCAAAATAATTCTTTTAGTAAATGAGACATTTTATATTGTTACTTCTTCTGCAGTACAATATTCACGTTCTAATCTTAAAATTACAGCTAACTAAATCTGAAAAACATTAAAAAATCAAGCAAGATTCACCTTACTGTTTCCCGGTAGGTAAAAGCATAGGTTCCAAATCTTTAACTCGGCATAAAAGGTGGGTGTAAAATTCCTTGACCTATTTCTTCTGATTGAATGGCTCGATAGAAACTTTATATACTTATCTATAATTCTACCGTTGGCCTTTCCAGAAATTTTGAATATTTTCGAATTACAGCGGATCTAACATTTCAACTCATTTGAGGATGTGACGTCATCAAATTTCTAAATCATTAACCAGATGAGTGACAGACTTTTGCTTGATACCATATTGTAGGCATTGATAAACTATGGTTTTCTTCGAAATTATTTCTTGTTGCATCAAACAGTTTAGAAATTACGATGGTTTTAAGTTTTTCGAAATTTTTTCTTGAATTCTTGAAAAAGAAGAAAAAACACCCTAATTCTGAAAATATCGAAGATTTCAGAAAAGTCCAACGGTAGAATTATAGAGAAATAGCTAAAGTTTCTTTGAAGTCATTCAGTTCAAAGAAATAGGTCATTGAATTTTACACCAGCCTTTTTAAAGATTTGGAACCTATGCTGTAGGTAAACAGAGATGGCTTTGAAACTTTTCATGTCAACAACGAATTTTCACGTCTATATTTTCCAATATTTGCCTGGCTCAAGCAACTGTTTTATTTTAATCACATAAATTTGAATTTTGAAGCGGAAACTTGGTTGATATCCAACAGAAAATATTCAGTCTCCTCACAGATAAAGAACAACGTTTTAGCTGCAACTGCAAGTGCAAGTATAAATCTTGATAATGTTCTTTTTATCAATTGGGAAAAAACAGACAGTTCTGTTTCGCAGAAAAGATTTCGTCCCGACATTTACGCGTCTGACCATTTACATCCCGCTACTCGACAAAAATTAGAATTTCACCTTACAAAGTTCAGTTTCCTAGAATAAAATATCCCGCTATCCCAAACTACCATAGGAACGAAATTTCATTTGAGAGAACATGTATATCCAACTGTGAATTAACGAGCCTTCAAGCTGCATAAAAATGAATTTTTCATTGACTCTGCAAATGTTGGAAATAATTGATGAAAATTGTAGGTTCCAAATAGCGGGATTCTACAGAGTTATACAGTCTAAAGGCGGAAACTACTAAGCGACATACTACACACAGACGTATAATGCACCTTGCAAAGATTTCTATGCTGCTGTGTTTTGTTTTAGACACCGTGAAGGTTGTAGTTCGTCTAGACTTGTAAAAGCGTAATGTCTGGACGAAAGGTTTGTCTGTAAAGCATATCGCGCAAAAATCGTGAAATGGTTGGCGAATTTTTTACCTAACATTGTCACAGAAAATTGCTAGAGAACATCCAAGTCTTTCGCCATACAGTAAGTCCCTGCATATAAGAAACTCAAAATTTCCAAATCAGGCTGTCTGGTTTCTTATATGCAAGAAATATTTTCAAATGAGGCAGGCAAATTTCTTGTATGTCCATTAAGAAGCTTTTGTTTACGTGATGCTTTCTTGTAAAAAAACCATCTTTAAATTCAAGGATCATTCTGCATATGGTAAACAAGGATGCCCCAAGAAATGATTATGGATGAAGCAAAGATGAAATAGTCATTGTCTTTCGCTCCCCTTGGCATCGTCCCTATAGTGTTGTATAGTAATTAGGAAGGTATAGTAGAATGCAAGATGTATTGTAATATTTTATATGAATAAAAAAGTACTGTATATCTAGACGTTGAACAGATTTTACAACTGTTAGCAATGAAGCCACATAGAAAAACGGTAGTGTGGTTGAGATTCTTTCAACTCTGCATCATTGATAAGAAACTGGAAAAAAATCAGGCTGCCTGGTTTCTTATAAAGGAGAAAATATTCCCTATGCTGGCAGGCTGCTGTTTCTTATATGTCCGTTTCTTATATGCGGGGACTTACTGTAATTTAGCATGATTGCTACAACCGATCACAAATAATTTGGTCTTTGATATATCTTAAAAAGAGGGATTTTTGAAGATAATCAGCAAACCGAGTAATTAGTTGCAACAGTATCGATTTGGTCATAGTTTTGTTTTACCCTCAAAGTTTTCTCTGCAAAACCAACCTTTGACAACACCTTTGATAATGAAGGTGTTGTGGCGCAGTGGTGTAATCCTCCTCTGACTTTGCAGCCAGAACATTCAGGCGGAGTGGGTTCGATACCCGGTAGGACCCCACCACTTGAGCGTCATGACAAGGGGTCGCGGACTCGATTAGGTCTGCTCTATTTCTGCGATCCAAGCGCTTGGCGCTGAAAAACGCAACTTCACTTTCACCTTCACCAATAATTTTGAGTCAGACTATATCATTGGGTGGTCCTGAAAGTTGCACTGTTTGCACAATTCCAAAAATTAGATTATGGCTTTCGAAATTGAAATGTTCTTTCCTTTTTTTATCTCAATGATAAAATTAATTGAAGTGATTTTACTGTTAAATGCTTGCGGTGGCAGACAGTATCTTAAAACTAAAGCATTGAGCTTCTGGAATTTAATAAAAACGAGAAAATTAGATATGAAACATTATCTAATATTGGTCTTAAAAGTGACCTATTTCGGTGAACCCTGTATAAATTGTAACAAAGTTGAAGAGCAAAGCTCGAAACGTTGATGAAGAGCAAAGCTCGAAACGTTGTTGTTTATAACTTTCTCAGTACATTGTCGTTTTCTACAGAATTACTGGATTACATATGTATAAATTGTCTTCTAATTTGAAATTAGCCAATAGCTGCACAGTTTTTCTCCATGCATCTCTTTTCGATCTCATCTGAGAAATTTCGCGTGACAGCCTTTTAAACGGGGATTGTTTCTATACTCACGCGGTAGTTTTTCAAGCAACCAGAAGGCGTGTATCTAATACCCGAGAATCTAAAATAAACTGAAAGTATACTTCAGGACTTACCAATCTGTGGAACATCTTTAAAATTTCCATTCTTTTCAGGTTTTTTGTTTCTTATTTTCACATAATCAGCACCACAGTCTTTGTACGGTTCGACGTCGAAATCAAGAAATGTCAGTTCAACATATTTTGACATTGTCGTGTTGATAAGCCAAATAAATGCAATGCTATTTGGGTAGCCATTTGGGTATCCGGGACTGGTAATAACACCGGATTCATCTGTTAGCCGTATTCCACCTCTCTTGTTTGCTGCAAAAGAAAATTGTTTCCAGTTATTCAACATGAGCGGGCCTAACTTAGAGCCTTGTGGAGCACCAAAGTTTTTATGGAGTTTATACTATTAGGGTAACCATTTGGGTATCCGGGACTGGTAATAACACCGGACTCATCTGTTAGCCGTATTCCACCACTCTTGTTTGCTGCAAAAGAAAATCGTCTGTTACCTCTCTTGCTGCAAAAGAAAATATTCCACCTCTCTTGTTTGCTGCAAAAGAAAATTGTTTCAAGTTATTCAACATGAGCGGGCCTAACTTAGAGCCTTGTGGAGCACCGAGGTTTTTATGGAGTTTATACTATTAGGGTAACCATTTGGGTATTCGGGACTCGTAGTAACGCCGAACTCATCTGCTGGCCGTATTCCACCTCTCTGTTTGCTGCAAAAATGTGTTTTAATTAATTCAACATGAGTGGGCCTAGCACAGAGCCTTGTGGAGCCCCAAAGTTTATATCGAGCTTACAGTAGAGTTCTTTCGTAACTTAACACAATTTTCGATCATAAGAATCCCCAACGTCGTAAAAGTATCTTGAAAGATCTTTCCCGAATCCAGAGACGAATTCAGACGGAGTCGTAAGAAGTCGAATGAATTCGAAAGAACTCGTTTGAATTCGTAAGAACCCGTAGAATCACTCACGAAGCTGTAAGAATTCTTAGGAACTCAGACAAACATTTACGAATCTATACGAACGGTTATGAATTCATGAAAATGGTTTACAAATTTATAACAAGGTTTACAAATATAAAACTTTCAACAAGGACCACTTATAAATCTTTCATGAAAGCTTGTGATTCCTGCAACGAATTCTTCCGAGTTCGGGGATGATAAGTTACAAGAGAATATATTTGTATCTAGCTAACAGAATTTATATGTTACTTAATTTACACACATAATTTTGCTGATTTTCTGATTGTGTGATAGTGTTGCCTGCTATATATACGCTTATATATGCAGTCAAACCTGCACAACGTGCATATTGTTTAAATTTTGTGAGCCAGTCGTCATTGATTTACGTATTCCTTCATTGATTCATTGATTCATCATTGATTCGTTGATTCGTTGATTCGTTCATTCATTCGTTCATTCATTCATTCATTCATTCATTCATTCGTTCATTTTGTTTTCGCTGACTTATTCACTTATCCCAAATCAAACACAATAGTCAAGTCAACCAGTAATACTGCAAAATTCTCTTAAAACAAAGTAAGCCAGATATTGTGGTAGCTTTCGTGGAGTCAGACTGAATCTGATTCTTTCATTAAATCAGACAGGAGTGAAGGCCCTAAAGGGAACAAACCCGAGTATGCTATTTGCCAGCGAACAACAGGCATGTTCTTTGACATGAAAAGGTTTACAAATGGACTTGTTTACAGCAAGCAAAGGTTGCATAAAAACATAAGATAATAACACAGTGAAAAGCGACGTAGTTTATTATCCCCCAACTCGTGCTGTAGAAAAAATCAATAGGCCTAGCACACTTGCTCGATTCAAATGGCCACAAAGGGCGACGGATCATGAGTTCTAATCTCCCTAATTAAAAGCTAATGCGAAAATAAAGAAACGCTTGCGACACGTGTACTTGAAAAGATTAATTTCTATCGTTTATTCATCTTATGCGATAGAAAACATTAGGCGAATTACGAGAAATGACCCGAGATCTCTTAGATAAGCTCGTACTTATATATCTGAGAGTCAGGGAATCACCATATGTCGGCAGCAGTGATTCAGGAGCTTATTTATTTCATGGCGCGGATTTTCACGCGCCTTTGCGGTATCGCGGCAGTGGACTGTGGGACTTTTGGTCTGGCCATGAATGATATGAATACGCGGCGCGTTTGGCTACCGCAATGTACATAATAGATTGGCGCATTGTTGAAATACTTTTATCGAAAGGCAGGATTCGGAAGGGGGCTCAAAGAGAGAGGAACTTATTAGTGAGAGGGCTTAATAAAAGAGAGGGGGGGGGCTAATTAGAGCTTTTACGGTAGTGAAAGCGACCAGGGTGGGGCTCACCAGATCTGCTGAGCGCGGATTCTCCGCCTTCTCATAGCCGTAGAAAGCTCTCACACGCACAATCTACTTTCCAAACTAAATCTGTTTAATTCCATATATATTTCAGATATATGTTTTAATATTTTTCACATTCATCAGTTCTTAAGGGCTGCCCTTTAGCAGAAGCTGGTTTTCAACGGGCCCTCTGATAAAAACATTAATCACAATCTAAGAAAACAAAGTAAGAAACTATTAATTAAATCAAACCATATTCTACTGACTATGATCAAACTGTAAAAAATGTTCAAATTTAAGTACAACAATGTTCAAGATGTATAGCCAAAAGAGAAAAGCAAAGTGCCGGTCTCTGATTAGTTTTCTTGAAACTGTACAGAGTAGAAAAAGTCTGCTTAGACCCGGTTGACAGGCTATTCGATAGTTTTGCACCTCACCTCAATAGGGTTTAAGAGTTATAATTGTGCAGTTCCAACAGCTCTAGCAGGAATCGAAATAGCTCAAATTTACTCGTCAAGAGGTGAACTCACATCGAAATTTCTTTTCTTTACGACTATACTTGGTGGACATGAGATTTCCTGGACAGCGGCAAGGCAATAATTTCAACTCAAACTCTTCCTGAAAAACCATTTTATAAACATTGCTACTTATTGGTCTTTATAAACAACCAAATAATCAATACAATATTCACAAAAAGCGAGCAAAACTCTAAATGACGTTGCCTGATGGAAAGGTGCACGAAGACACGCTTTTCCGGTATGAGGCGCTCCAAGAATGGAACACAGCCCGTCCGGAAGAAAGATCGACCAAGTCAGACTGCGGAAGACAGCGAATGTACGATTCTTTCAAAGAAAAATTAAATCACAGTGAAGAATACTTGTTAATGTAGGATTTTATTCATATCCTTCGGCTAAGAGAAAAAAGAAAAACAACCCTGTTTCGCGGGTTAAACTGTTTAGCTGCAAGTTGTCTGTGTTTGTCAAAACTGTTTACGGTGTGCCGACACATTTCTGACTAAAACTGGTAGTTTTGAAGTGAAGAATTTCAGTTATACGTCACTTTTAACATACTGTCTCGCCAGTCGCCAACTACAACTGTGAAAACGATGAATGTGGGCTGACTTAAAAAGTTTTCAGTGAAACGATAGCTGACAATTATGAGATACCACACCAGGTTTCCCAAAAAGGCTCCATGTTTGGCAATATTTAGTGGTAAAGCAACGGAAATAGAAACTGCAAACGATCTATAGTCTAATACTTCATAGCCTAACTTGAATTTTGACAACTTGAACTTTGCTATACAAGCTATACTTTGATGACTCGCTGAACTATGAACTCAGAATGACCCCATCCTTAAAAGGTCTAAGCAGTGGGCCTAAATGCTGTAAAAATAAGCAACGCACGTTGTTATCACTTCTCGATGCTTTCATATTGCAACAGTATTTTGTACAAGAAGTATTTGAACGCTGTCAGACTATTTCTAGACCTATGAATATCTTTGAAATTAAATACGCCATTGCCACAGATGGGTAAAACGAAAGTGTTGAGACAACAACTCACTTTACGCTTGTTTACCTTGATTTTAAAGTTATATAAGGACATGAAACTACTTAAACAGGAATCTCTAGAGAAAGACCCACCTCCAACTTATGATAGAGAAGCTTTTACTGAAATATATAACTGATGAGTTGGCATTTAAAAGCCCGGCAGTACGGGAATGCCTTAGAATGCCATTACATTTTGGCATACTGTGTGCATTCAAAATGCTCGGTTGAAGTATCCGCTTCGACTAAAGACGCATTGCCAAAGCTCTCAGAGAGTTTAAAAAGCTCAAATGTTTGTTTGATTCGTGGGCTTATTCTGGAAATGGATTTTTGCCAAATCATCCTAAGAAAGAAAGATGTAAGAAAATGGAGTGCTGAGCTTTGCAAAGGAACGCTGATGTGTATAATGCTTGCAAGAAAGTAAGAGCGTAAGCAAGAGAGCACGCGGGCAAGCAACATTGATTTATTAACGCAAGCCGGGGTTATAAGCAGATATAAAACTGATTTGAGCCTGCGGAACTGAGGCTTGTGCCATCAGAGTATTCACATGAGTTTCTAGAATCCAGAAAAGTCACGGCTCGACGGCTGTGAGTGGGAGAAAGGTCTTGCTTGTCAATGCCATAACTTAGGAAGGTTTAGGAATTGTAAAAGAAAATTAGGAAATTTTGAGTGATCTTGCCAAAAGCAACATGGTTTATAGATTTTAGGGTTATAACAACGCAAGGAGTTCGACAAATCAACTTTCTTTTACTTGGTAAATAAAAAAGGTTTATTACCACAGAAATTGGCAGTCGCAGGAAGTTTACCTTTTTTCGGGACATTGGTTCTTCATACAATTGGTGATGCAATAGCGGGAATCTTTAATATTTTCATTGACGAACTGTTTACTTTAGTAGCTGTAGTTACTCATTGACCCTTCTCAGTTTCAATTCATCAATTAATCATTCAATTCATTAATGAACATAATTATTCAGTGAAAAGTCCATGATTTACGTAAACAATCCCTCTATGAAGTTCACATTTTTGTGTTGAAATTCATATGCAAACCCACAATAAGAGTACAACCACCTGTAAGGCTGACAAGAAATGACCAATTTCATTTGCGTGTCAAGGCATGCAATCTTCTTCTGAATATCAGTTAATTATTTGCGCACCTGCTGCACTGTTTGTTTCCCATGATTCAGAGGAATTTCATAAAAAACTAGGCCGCAATCTGAGGCTTTTTAGGACGAGGATCCGTCCTGATTTTTATTAAGCCTCTGTGAGGCTTATTCAATTTTGGAGACTCCAGAGGGGGTTTAAAGAGAGGATGCTGACAGTAATTGACAAAATCTTATGAACATGATATGAATGATACGTTATTAGTATTTTATCCCATATTTTGCAAATTCAACACACAATTTTACGAGTCAAAAACACAAATTCGACAGAGTTTTTATCCTATACCATATCGAAATTAATATGCAAACTTGTTTGCCTAGATAACTGGAAAATCTTTGGTAGCCTCTGGCATAGCATAGGAATCATTCGTCGTACATAGCCGATTGCTCGTGGCCCATGGTCGAAACCGCCAAAGCCTCCTTTTCACGGACCAATCAGACGGCTAAACAGCGAAGGAGATAAAAGAAATCCGTGAAGATTTTTCTAAATTTTACCTACCTTCATTAAACGCAACCAGGACAAAAAATTGCTTGAGATTTCCCGAATTTTTTTAAAGCAATCTACTCTCCAGATGTTTGGGAGTAAAAGTTTGGATGCCGGTTAAAATATCTCCAGGATTGGCGGAGTTATGGCCTCTCCAATAGACAAAATCGGCGAAGGCTTGTCGAGACCTGTTTACGCCACTTCAAGTCAGGTGATAAAGCCTCTTGATAAAACTTCTTTTGAATTTTATAAGTTATTTCGCAACGAGCAAACTTGTGCCATGAATGGAAAAAGTAGTACAATACAGAAACTTCCCTAGAGTATTGCCACATGACTTGAAATGCGCGAACAAGCCTTTGTAGACTTTTTCAATTCAAATAGAAACCGTAGGGGCATTGAATCTTGAATAAAAGAAAATTTAACGAAAGACAATAACAAGAACAATTGAAAACGCAGATTGTGGCGTTTTCGGGTCGTTCTTACAACAATCACTATTTTTATTACTATTGTCTCCCGGCCAGAATTTCTATTGTTCAAGGTCCAGTGCCTTATCGGTTTGTTTGTGGCCATAACTCCGCCAATCTTGGAGATATTTTAACCGGCATCCAAACTTTTACTCCCAAACATCTGGAGAATAGATTGCTTTAAAAAAATTCAGGAAATCTCAAGCAGTTTTTTGTCCTGGTTGCGTTTTATGAAGGTAGGTAAAATTTAGAGAAATGTTCACGGGTTTCTTTTGTCTCCTTCGCTTTTTAGCCGTCTGATTGGTCCATGAAAATGAGGCTTTGGCGGTTTCGACCATGGGCCACGAGCAATCGGCTATGTACGACGAATGATTCCTATGCTCTCTGGCATTGGATATAAGTGGAGGGGTTAATAGAGAGGGGTCTTGGTTAAAATTTCTGGTCCTTGCTTGGCAGAGAGGGGGCTGAATAGAGCATTTGCCGTAGCACAATTGGCAAATTTGGACGTTATCAGAATTTACGAACCCTAGCTTCCTGCCTGGGCCAGCAAATGTCAAATCTCCAAAGCAAAACATTGGGTGTAGTCTAATGATTTTGAAGTCAGGGACCTATACTGAAAATCACACAAATTGGCAAATTGGCTTCAGGTTCCTGTATTCCTGAAGCAATACTCCAGAAAGGACTCCTCGTTTGACACAAAAACAGCAACTACAGCAACAACAGCAACAACAGCAGCAACAACGACTACGCCTATAGCACCATGGTAGGGTGGCTTTTTTGAACGCTCGACTTAAATATGGTACACCCATTGCAGAATGGTGAATGTGAAGCTACAATTTACAGTGCAAAGTGCTAGGATCGCAGAAGAAGAGAAGATCAAATTGAGTCTTCGACCCCTTGTCATGGCGCGCGCTCAAGTGGTGGGGCTCTACCTGGGATCGAACACTCTCCGCCTGATCGTTCTAGTTGCAAAGTCAGAGGATTACACCACTGTGTTACAGCACCTTCCGAATTCTTTACAGGCCAAGAAAGCATCATATCACATCTATTTATACCGTAGATGGCTAAAGACTTTATTTCAACGAAGTTTTAGCAAGCTATAAACATTCTCTAATCAATAACCCGGCTCGTTTGCGAAAACCTTCGATACTCATTACAAAACAGCTTCAATTACTGCCCGTGGTTAGGAATGATGAAATAAAAATGGAAGGTAAGATAAGAAACAAAGGAATGGTTGAGGCCTAGGTGGCCTCTGCCAGCTGATAAGGGACAGTCTACCATCTTCAATTGACCCTTTGACTTTTAAATGAACTCCTGGTCTGCGGTTAAAATTACTCTGATTGCGTTGCCCTGGGCCATGTCTCAAGTTGTACAATTTGCAAAGCAGCCAGAATAAATCGTGACAAAAAGTTGTCCCGGTTGGCTGCCCCGGCGAACTGAACTGCCTGCGTCACATTCAAGGTGTTGTGGCAATCCTCTGATTTTGCAGCCAGAACAGTCAGATAGACAGGGATCGATCCAGTACGAGCTCGCTCCAAGGGAGCCCCACCACTTGAGCGTCATGACAAGAGGTTGCAGACTCGCTTAGGTCTTCTAGCGCTTGGCGCTGAAAAGCCAACTTCACATTCAGTTACACTTCAGCAATAGGTTGTTGAAGTCGCTGGAGTCGTTGCAACGAACGACCATAACATCATGGAACACCCAAAAGGCTGAATGTGAAAGGCAAAAATAAATCCCTGAACGACCCTGACGACCCTAACGTCAGAGTTTCTGGCGATCAAATGCAGCCTTTTGGATCTTTTGAGACGTATGTACGCATAGAGCTGCCAATTTCAATGTTCAGAATTCTCCTACTGGCTGACGTTGGGGTTGCATCTCGTTGATGAACCAATAGAATAGATGAAAGGAACCTTCTAATGCCACACGGACCTCGAAGGAAATCTAAGCAAATATAAGCCTTTGAAAAAATTACCTTACAAAGAAGATAGGCTGATACACGTGCCGCACCATATTTGGGTAACTGATCTACGTCAACGAGAAATCCTGATATCTGATAGGCTAGAATTTGACCGCAAGTGGATTGAGCCACTTTTAGATGCTTACATTCTCTTTAATGGTTGCAGAAATAAACAGGTCATAAACAATGGAAAAAAAACAATTTCATCGTTAAAGAACAATTCCCAAGTAGATCAATCCATTGCAGTTCATTGCTCTCTATTCAGACACTCCACAAAGGGCAAACTCATTTTCGAGGACTGTGGACAACAAGCGTCATACGCGGCAATCGTACAGCAGTATCTTTGGATTGCTTGTTTTTTGATGGCCTAGCATGGATTTGTAACTTCTGGCTTTTCTGTTTCTATGTTCTTTTAGGATAGCATCGTGAAATCACTTTGCATTATTGTGAGGTAAACAATAATTTGCTTGGCAAATATAACGGCGCCTCTTCCTTCAACTATCGGGAATCGGTGTCCGTTTGGAGATTTTACGATATTTTATCGAAGAAAGTTTAAACTGGGAAGAAAATGTCGTGTTGCTAGAATTGCGTTGCTGATGGCTATCAGGGATCGCTTTTAACCAAAATAAATGCAAGGACAAGAAGGGAGATGAAGGAGGCCCGATACCAGCCTTGAATTCTTAGGGGGGCAAAGAACCAAAATATTCCGACGCCAAAATCAACAACAACAACAGCAACAACTCCAGTTTTAGGAACATGACTGATGTGCTTCTTTAATGACTAGATGTTGGAATCATTTTCCAGTTTCAACGCTGGAGCCTTCAAAATTAGTAAATATGAAGCAAAAATATGCTGTAGATTCAAAATTCATGGAAAAGGTTATCATTTAAAGTCAATAAATTCATGTTCTATGCATCATTTTCCCAATAAAAATATTTTAAATGTAGTCGCCCAGCAGCCCCCCCCACTGGTTTCGGCCCTCTTCCCATAAAAGAAGAAGGCATTAAACGAGAGAGGTGAATGGAAAGGAGTCTTCCTTGTCGAACAGTGATGTTCTCCAATTCAGATTAAAATTTGGTTTCAATAGGATTCGACTTAGCTGCTAGTGGTGCATCAATAGGTCTCTGAATCGACAAATCTGCACTTTTTAGACCAAACGGGGAACTTATAAACCTGCTTTTTGATTACAAAGTCCACTTTGTAATCTAAGAAGGGGCTTCGATGTCAGTCAGGAAGGAAGAAAGAAAGAAAGAAAGAAAGTAAGTAACCCACTTCCGTCACGCTCGTTAAAGCAATTGATTAACGTTTTATCTCTGCTAATTGGCACTGAAATAAAGAAAGCGCACATAAAGCGCACACAAGACAGAAGTTTCCCGCGATCCTATAGCAACATTTGACGTCGGCTTATTTCATGTTAGACAGATTTGACACCATAAGATGGATAAATTGCCATGATGTTTACCCTGGCACAACAACAAATTTACCCAGAATAGGCACGTTCTTGACTTCATTAGCAGCTTAATTATGTCAAAACAATCGTTTTCTAGAACGAACGCATCATTAGCCACTTATTGCTAGTGATGGTACTCATTATGGAAATAAGTCAACTGTAGAGGATGATGTAACCGGCGGTCTGCACAGAGGCTAGCATTCGCAGTATCACCGCAGGTAGAAGGACCACGCTCCTACGCAGCTACAGATGCCAACGTCACAGGTGAAGCTGAAATGAAAGGTACAGAATCCCAGCAAACAATGGTGCCATTGACTGGGGGAAGGCACGTGACCACACTGAACCAAAACGTCTTTATGACTCTGCACAAAGGTTATCTTGGTGACTGCTTGTCTAAAATTAGATTCCCGCGAATAACAACAATTGAAACGTTCTGCAGCCAGCAACCTCGTCCCCAGGGGCTTTTGTCATATTGGGACGGAGACCTCCGTCCCAATATGACAAAAAGTCCTGGGGACGAGGTTGGTTCTGGAGGGTTCTGCATAAGTAATTTTGCGTTATTGTAAATCTTACATGACATCTAATTTGAGACGGATGCACCAATAGTTTCATGCACGAACTAAGCAAACTAGGGGTAATAACTTTTGATTTTTTGCGTATCATGCTCGTTTGACATAAAGATCAAAATATTGCTTTTCAGGCGATTCTTGTCCTTATGCCCGGGGCTTGACGTTCTATTGAAGGTGAATTTAGCAGCAACACTCATCTCTCTGACTTTAGCTAAAACAGCATCAACGATCATTTGGGGTTATGAAGAAATCAACATTCAGATATTCTTATGCTTGCTTAGCTCATGACAGACTTTGTAATCATCCAAAAGGATCTTGTGTTTGGGGTATAAAATGGAAAAAAGGCTTTCTTATGATTGAGGAAGAAGGAGCTAAGGAGCATGTTGATATGAACATGCCCAGAGGGGGGGGGGGGGGGGTACTCATTGACTTTCAATACGAGGAGAGTCTGTGCCAATATTTGTGGACAACAATTTTATGTTAAATCAATATTTGGGGTCTGTGAATTACAGCATGGACAAAAATTGAATATTTGGGGTCCACAAATCTGAAGAAAGGAAGAATCCTGCAATTTGGCCCTGAAGTTGCGAATCATGAAATAAATGTCTTGGTATTATTCAAAAACTGAGAAAGATCAAGAAGCTCAAATTGAAATCATTCAAAAAAATTTTAGGGGCCCCAGAAATAGATAACAATATTTGGGGTCTCCAAAACATTAGGCTTAATATTTAGGGGTCAGCAAAGAAATAGTGGCATGGACCCCCCCCGTATTGAAAGTAAGGGAGTACCCCCCCCCCTGGGTGAACATGAGGAATTTTTGGAGACTTGGTGGGCACCATGCCCATGATTACTCTGACCGCTGAGGGGGGGGGAGGATTCTTATAGCGACAGATCACTTAGCTCCGTGAAGCTGCTATTGTCAATGGCCAGTTAGAATACTACGTTATATCTTCATGTGTGTGTGCAATGTTTGCCTGTTCATATCGACACAATGATTTCATTGGTTTTGTGGATTTTGTTATTCAGTAGAAAGTAATCCCTCTTAGAAATCGTTTCATAAATATCTTAATCAAAGATCAGCAAAAGAGAAACAAACATAAAACCAACATGGTGATTAATCTTTTTAAAGGATTTCGGTTTTCAATGAAGAAAACCATCTGAAGTTTTACATCTGCACATGGCATCAAAGCCAATGACCCGAAACGACCGTTGAGTTCACCGTAACATCTCACTACAAATGACTGATTCTCGATCGGGTGGGTAATGGCCTCGATCGGGTGGGTAATGGCAAGCGATCCTTGTTTGAAAGGCTATTGTCCGTTACGAAATTATAAAGGATATTCTCGAGAAAGCCGCTTCAAAAAACCTTCCAAAACGGCCTAAAACCACTATCAAACTTCCTTTAATATTCGTGCCTCGTAGCAATTGCTTGATCCCTGTTGAAAGTTTCACATCTGCACATGGCCTCAAGCCAATGACCCGAAACGACCGTGGAGTTCACTGTAACATCTCGCTATAAAAGACTGATTCTCGATCGGGTGCGAATGGCAAACAATCGCTGTTTGAAAGGCTACTGTTCTTCGGTTATCAAGGCAGTAAGATAAGCAATTATACCATTCAATAGCAGACATGTTCACTTGAATTTGAAAATTTACCTGATCGAAATCTACCAATCCATTTTGAATCTATAAAGGATTTTCTAGAGAAAGCACCTTCAAAAACCTTCCAAGAAGGCCTAACATCACGATTACAGACTTCTTTAATATTCGTGCCTCGTAGCAATTGCTTGAAAATGCTTTAGCAAGCGCTATCCCTGTTGAAAGTTTCACATCTGCACATGGCCTCAAGCCAATGACCCGAAACGACCGTGGAGTTCACTGTAACATCTCGCTATAAATAACTCATTCTCGTTCGGTGCGCAATGGCAGACAAACCTTGTTTGAAAGGCTACTTTTCTTCGGTTATCAAGGCAGTAAGATAAGCAATTATACCATTCAATAGCAGACATGTTCACTTGAATTTGAAATTTATCTCATTGAAATCTACCAATCCATTTTGAATCTATAAAGGATTTTCTAGAGAAAGCACCTTCAAAAACCTTCCAAGAAGGCCTAACATCACGATTACAGACTTCTTTAATATTCGTGCCTCGTAGCAATTGCTTGAAAATGCTTTAGCAAGCGCTATCCCTGTTGAAAGTTTCACATCTGCACATGGCCTCAAGCCAATGACCCGAAACGACCGTGGAGTTCACTGTAACATCTCGCTATAAAAGACTGATTCTCGATCGGGTGCGCAATGGCAAACAATCGCTGTTTGAAAGGCTACTGTTCTTCGGTTATCAAGGCAGTAAGATAAGCAATTATACCATTCAATAGCAGACATGTTCACTTGAATTTGAAATTTATCTCATTGAAATCTACCAATCCATTTTGAATCTATAAAGGATTTTCTCGAGGAAGCCCCTGCAAAAAACTTTCCAAAACGGCCTAAAATAACGATGACAAATTTCCTTTGATATTTGTGCCTTGCCGCAATGACTTGAAAACGCTTTAGCAAGTGCTATCCCTTTGGAAAGTCTCACATCTGCACATGGCATCGAACTTATGACCCGAAACGACCATGGGGCTTACTGAATCCTCTCGCTTTCTCGCAATGCATAGCTAGCAATGATCGACTCTCTATCGGGTGAGTTAAAAACCATTCCTGTTTGCAACGCTGCTGTTCTCTGGATATTAAGACAATGATATTGCCATTATATCATTAATTGCTGGACGAATTCAATTAGATTTTAAAATTTATCTGACTGGAATCAGTCAGTCTGTTCTGAAATTAAGAGAGATTTTCTCAAGAAAACCCCTTCAAATAACTATTAGAAACAGCCTACAATCAAACTTCTGCCTTGCACGAGTGACTTGAAAACGCTTTAGCAAGTGCTATCCCTCAGGAAAGTCTCATATCTGCACATGGCATCGAACTTATGACCCGAAACGACCATGGGGCTTACTGAATCCTCTCGCTTTCTCGCAATGCATAGCTAGCAATGATCGACTCTCTATCGGGTGAGTTAAAAACCATTCCTTTTTGCAACGCTGCTGTTCTCTGGATATTAAGACAATGATATTGACAAATATATCATTAATTGGTGGACGTATTCAATTAGATTATAAAATTTATCTGACTGGCATCGTCCAGTCTGTTCTGAAATTAAGAGAGATTTTCTCAAGAAAGCCCCTTCAAATAACCATTAAAAATGGCCTACAATCAAACTTCTGCCTTGCACGAGTGACTTGAAAACGCTTTAGTAAGCGCTATCCCTTAGGAAAGTCTCACATCTGCACAAGACATCGAACCAATGACCCAAAAATAACCCAAAACGACTGTGGGGTCCACTGCAACCTCTCGTTACAAAACAATTGACTAACATCAGGTGAGTAAAAAAAACAGTTTCGTTTGAACGACCACTGTTCTCTGGGTATCAAAGCAATGATATTTGCAAATGCCGTGTTTAATACCAGGCTTGTTCACTTAAATTTGAAAAATTACCTGATTGAAATCGGCCACTCCGTTCTGAATATATAAGAGATTGTCTAAAAAAGACCCCGTCAGAAAAACCTTCAAAAGCGGCTAAAATTGATGATCAAATTTCATTCGGTAATGCCTTACAGTAATGACAATTACATGTGTTAGCATATGCCCCTTTCGGATGGCACTTTCAACCCCTCAAAGGGATGACATATGACATATGAGTTATGACATATAAAATAATCAACAGGCAATGTCCCGAAAGCCTTTGGGGTAAATACCATCATAGGACCCAGCATTCCAACTACAGAACAAGGAATTGCAGGGACCTACAAATCCCAAGAAATAATCTTGAATATGTCAAGAAAGGCTTTCACTATTCGGCTCTGAAAACTTGGAACAATATACCCATCAATATCAGAGAGCTCCCTACACTTAGTAGATTCAAAAAACAATTGAAAAGTTATTATATGAGCTGAACACAAACTAAAACACGACGCCCTGGAAGAGCAGCTGCTACTGCATAGATTACTGTACATAATTTTGCTTTAACTGTATATAGACTATATTAATGTAATTAGGATATTTATTTTCTTATTTAAGTATTGCGTTTGTTAGCTGAAGGGTTTTTGTGTATAAATAATTTAAAATGAAAATGAAAAAAATGAAACATGTGCTGAAGCGTTTCGGGTCGTTTTGAAGGAATCTTGAAGTTGCATTCTCGAGATAATACTTCGTAAATTCAGAACGGAGTGGTCGATTTCAGTCAGGTAAATTCAAAATCTAATTGCACAGGTCCGCTATAAAGCAAGGCAGTTGGCAATATCATTGTTTTGACATCCACAGAACAGCAGCCCTTCAAAATAGGGATTGATTTTTTACTAACCCGATAAAGAGTCCATCGTTTATAGCTATTCATTACGAGACAGCGAAATGTTTCTGTGGACCCGACGGTCGCCTTGGATCAATGGTTTGACGTCATGTGCAACTGCAAAGCTTTAGATGGTTTAATCCAGACCAAAAACATCCAAAACGTCTGAAAATTAAAACAATTTCAATTTGATTTGCTTTATCAGAACTGGACATCTCTTTGTGTTTCTTTTGCCGTCCGCCTTGATAAAGGCTTTGGCACCCAGGCACATCACACATGTATATATCAACAACTATCCACCACACCTAAACGCAGCCTCAAATCTTGAGCTTCAAATTTATCATCCTAGAAATTTGTTGCCTATCTTCATAACAAAGACTTTGGCCACCAAGGTCTCCTCCACACTGACTGATAAATAATTGCATAAAGATGATCTTAAATTCCATTAAATTAGTCCCAGGAATGTTTCTTTTTGCCTTCTCGTAAAGCCTTTCGAACTCAAGGCAGCGCACGTATTAAAACCAAGTAGCTGAGACCTTAACGCTCTATCTTAAAAACGTAAACTCCCAACCCCAAAACAACCCAAGAACGCTGCTCGACGATTAAACAACTTCGGTTGGATTTGCATTATCAGAGTTAGACATCTCTTAGTCTTTCTCTTGCCTTCCGTTTTAATAAAGGCTTTTGCACCTATCACGCAGTTATCTTCAAACTTACTTCGCCAGAAGTTTTGTGCCCATCCCATCTCCCTAATATTGACTTCGGCAGCATAGGTTCCAAATCTTTAAAATCAGCATAACAAAGTGGGTGTAACATTCTATGTTATATTTCTTCTAGTTGAATGACTTGAAAGAAACTTAGATACTTATCTATAATTCTACCGTTGGAATGTTAAGAAATTTTGAATATTTTCGAAATTTGAGCGTATTTATATTCCAACTCATTTGAGGATGTGACGTCATCAAATTTTTAAATCCTAAACCAGAAGAGTGAAAGATTTTCGCTTGATACCATGTTGTAAATATTCATGAACTATGGTTTTCTTCGAAATTATTTCATGTTGCGTCTAACAGTTTAGAAACTACGATGGTTTTAAGCTTTTTTGAAAATTTTCTTGAATTCTTGAAAAAGAAGAAAAACACTCTAAATCTGGAAATATCGAAGATTTCTGAAAATTCCAACGGTAAAATTATAGCAAAACAGCTGAAGTTTCGTTGAAGCCATTCAGCTCAAAGAAATAGGTCATAAAATTTGACACCAACCTTTTTAAAGATTTGGAACCTATGCTGACTTCAGCAAGCCAGGTTTCCTACACACTGACAGATAGATATTTATGTAAGAATATTAGCTTTGCATTGTCTTGAAACTTAAATGTCGATCTCCAAAAGTATCCAAAAAAGCTCGACTATTAGAACACTATCGATTCGATTTGCTTTATCTGAACTGGATATCTCCTAGTGTTGGTTAACTTGACCACCGCTGTGGAAAAGGGTTTTGTGTTGGTTTTTCCTGCACAGCAAGCGCTTATTACTTTATCTATGTCAATATACTCGTTGTCTCGTGCGCCGCACACAAGAATCTAAACAGCTATTAAGTTGAAGAGCAAAGGGTCGCTGTGGCTTTATTTCAATGCAAGCATGAATAACAACTAAGCTCACAGTTATATCCTAAAGTCTAGGAAATGTTGTTGTTTCTTGTAAATGAACCGGACGCTCTCGCTATATCGGACGCATCAGCAACCATCTAAAAGAGCTTCTCTTTACCTTGCCTTTACCAAAGGCTGTGTGGAGAAATTTTAAGGTGAAAATCGTAAGATATCTCAGCTAACAATTTTGTGGCTAGAGGCCCTGTTACACAATGAGCTTTTACGTGAAACTTGCTTGCAATGGCGCTGAGAAACATTGCACTGTGTAATACCAAGGGCGCCTACCTTGTAGGAAGTGTGTTTATTCCCAGTAATGTACCCGTGACCAAGTACACAGAGTAATTGGTGTCCTGTGACCCAGTCCTGTTAGTAACACCCTGAAATTTGACGACGAGTTGCCAGATGTTCTGTTGCGAGCGCTGCGAGGCAGTTTCATGAAAAGTAGAACTTGTTTCTACTCAGGCAACGGCTTGCACCAACATTTTTTTAGGATTTTTTCCGAAATTTCCGTGTAACACCCCCAGTGAAACTTATCTCGCTACGCGATTGCAGGTAAGTTTCACGTAAAAAGCTCATCGTGTAATAGGGCCTCAAGTCTAACTAATGCTGTTGTTTCTTATGAGTGAACAGGACGCTCTCAGCACATCGGACAACTGCACTGGGCCTGCTGTTTTTGATCGTTTCACTGTGACCTTTCTATTATAGTACAATTGGCATCGGAGTGCAAGAGCTCAGAGCAGAAGTTCATTTGATTTGATTCGTCAACCTTTCAAAAATGCAGGGTTGGTAACCCGGTCGGTAAACTGAAATTTATGTCAAATGCATTCGACGGACGCGACTGAGTTGTGACGTAAACGAGAGATTTGAAGGAATGTTATGCATGATGTGACGTAATTCAGTTGAATGTTTCGCAGGAAATCCCTTTGCTTTTGTTCATTATTCCTTTTCTTTCTTTTGTTCAATATTTACAAATAAGAGTTCTCATGACCAGCTTGCCGGCTCTCCCGAAATGTACGAAATCATGACCTTCTTTCTGAGAAAATCGAATTATGGAGCAAACATATCCCAGCTTGTGCTGGATATTAGACCTTTTGCTGAAAGATGTCGTTCATATCCTTGTACTGTAAGATACTTTTCGAAATGAGTTGCAAACGAGGTCGAAAGAGCTTCATAAATCCTTTCTACATGATTTCGACTACATCAGTACATCGTTCGAAATCTTTGCATGTCTTAAAATCAATCACCTGTTTCGTTAGAATTTTAAACTCTTTCCAAGCTCAAAATTCCTTCAAAATCTCATTTCCAACTTTAAAAGTCGTATTCGCAAGCCACAATCAATCGAATAACATCTTCAGGCTCGGCGATTTTTAGTCTATGTTCATTTAGCTGCAGTGCTGAATTCTAACAACAAACATCAGAAATATAAGCCATCAAGTAAATGAAATAATTTTCGAATTAAACCCGATGCTTCACTCGAAATCTCCTTATCCTCGACGAAATTTTACCCAGCTTCGTTTTAAAGGCCTGACTCCAACGACATGGTTCCTCGCTTTCTTCGACACGACCCCTCTAATGAAAACCACATTCAAACCAACTAAGACTGTCAAGACTTTAATGAACTTATTTGGTTATAAGCTTCTGTAAGAAGGCTTTCCACGCATAGTACACGATAATACGGTTTTAAGCTTAGACTTTTAACCTCCTTTCTAATTGATTCTAAAAAGCTTCAAAAATAATTCAAATTCTTTCACAAAACCTGAGGGGATTCTTACAGGTGACATCTGTTCGTTCGAGATGCTTTAAGCGAAATTCGAAAATGTATCTACGCAAAATTGGAAAGCCCTTGAAAATGCCAAACCTATATTTACCCAATCATGGAGCAACTTCTTTCAAAAGAACTGAGTAACCATTCAAAGAAAAACATACTTTTAAGACATTCCGTTACTGCTCAGTGATACAGCAAATCATTCGAGTTACTTTCAAGTAAAATTCGACACTAGTTCCAAGCAAAATTCGAAAACTATCTTCAAAACAACCAGACTTAAATATTTACTAAATCATACAGCAACTCTGAAGAATAATTTATTCTCCATTGAAAGCAAAAGTATGATTTTTCAACACATTCCTTCACAGCCAAGTGGCACACGAAATAAAGCAAATTCATTCGAGCTATTTTCAAGCGAAATTTGACGTCAGAACTCGAATGTTTCTTCAAAGAAACCAAAACGTATATGTTTACCAAATAATAGAACGACTTTTAGAAAGAATTTAGTCTCCATGGAAAGCAAACGTATTATTTTTGAATACATTCCTTCACAGCCAAGTGGCACACGAAATAAAGCGAATTCATTCGAGCTATTTTCAAGCGAAATTTGACGTCAGAACTCGAATATTTCGTGAAAGAAACCAAACGTATATGTTTACCAAATGATAGAGCAACTTTTGGAAAGAATTTAGTCTACATGGAAAGCAAAAGTATGATTTTCCACACATTCCTTCACAGCAAAATGGCACACAAAATAAAATAAATAGATTCGAGGCATTTTCAAGCGAAATTTGAAAACCAAACAGATAATTAAACTCCAGTTTACTTTGTCATAGCGCAATCTTCTGCAGAAAACTTTGACTCGTAAGCATTTGGAATGAAACTACCAAGTTTTGCCACAATGCGAACTTTGCTAAGGGAAATTCAAACTTCCAGACTTAACGAACAAGAAACATTCAATTTTTGGAAAGCTTCTTTTTCGGTAGCTACTTAAACGTGAGAAGTCAAATTCGAATTTCGTTATATTTTGTAGTTTACCGCGATTACTCCTTTCATAAAATGACATGCTTTTGCTCAGAAAAAGGCATTAGAAGTGAATTTCAAAACTTACTTAGCGTATAAATGAGAAAAAATAAGTAACGTGAAAGTTTATCACCAAAAACGTCGAACTCAACGTCATACTTTCGTCACAACAGTCCAATTTTTCAGATATTTGAAATCAGGTTCTCTCACTTCAGAAAGAGCTGGAAATATTCCTCTGCATTCACACAAAACCGAAGCCTTGCTACCTTACTTGGTCTTAGAAGTAACGGTAACATTTGCGTTTCAAATCTCTTTACCAGAAATCATCGACATAAACTCTGATAGATATCCGAATCCTGCAATCACTCAAGATTTCAAATAGCACGATAAGAACATTGAAATATTCAAGCCCTACATTTTTCTCCGAACTGAAGAGAGGTTAAAATCTTTATTTCAATTCTCTCTTGCATTTAACCGCAGTGTGTGTTCATGTTCTGTTATTGATTAGAAATTCAAACAAATTAAACGAAGAAGGTTTTCCACCCTGAGTAAACATTTTAACCAACATGGATGTGTAGATATGGGCGGACTCATAAATAAAAGACTGGCTTTTTTATGTGACTGAGTACTCACCTGATGTCACGAGAATGTACGTGAAAATAAGTTGCTGCAATAAAAATCCGTGTGATTTGATCAAATTCTCCATTTCATAATCTCTTTCCGCGTCTTTTATCCACAAATTCACTTCCACTATCACATATAACTTGTCTTTCCTCCATAACGCGTTTCACATTGTCTTGTACCTTCGGCATAAGTTGAACGAGTGCTTTACAAGGGAATCCCCGTTCCTCGCTTTGTTGACGAACTTCAAATGGACAAAAGGTTGACTTCAATAGATGTCGTTGATTCACCGGAACACAAGGACTGTGGACCTCTGGATCCGGGGCTTGGATCATATATATAAAACAGAAGTTTTGTGTTCAACTGAAAATGTTTGGCAAGAGCCTTCTTAATATTCGATACTGTCCAGATTTAACAGCTTTAGTTAGCTATCTTTGTTGATGTTTCCAATTTACAGTCCAACTGTCACTCCTAACTTCAGTTCAGCAACGTTATTCAGTGTATACAGAGAATTTTCCATCCAAAAATTCTCATCAAAATTCCAGCGTTGTAAATACTTGCCTCTAATGTCACTGTTATGACAACTGCACGCAAGCAACCCCTCCTTTTACAATTTTACTGCCTTTTAAACGCAAATCTTCATGAATATTTATAGCATCTTTCGCAGTATTGAAGAAAACTGATTTCTAACGGCAACTTTCAACGCCCACGTAATGTCAAAATCAAAGAAATTATTCATAAAATTGATTTTTCTCTGTGTGGGAGAAATCTTTTGGAAACATGAAAAATATCGAAATAGACATATTTTTCAAGAAAAAAGTGGCGGAAAAACGTTGCCTACTCAAAGAATTTCTTATTTCATTTCCATTTTTATTTTATAACCACAACGTGGCCTTTCCTTTGATAGCGCAATTTCGGGCATAGAAAATACCTTGAAATAGATGAATTTAGATTAGGAACGAAGCTGGGAAAGCGTCCTCGACTCAAGTAAATAAATATTATTTCACTCATCCAGTACTCCATACGTTACCTGGCAAATGTTGATTTGGGATGCAAACGGTAGCGATCAAATTTTACCCATCTTTTCCCTAAAAAACATCAAAACAGGTTCAATTCTTTCTTTCTAAATGCTAAAAACTTTGTTGACGATAATAATATCAATTTCCCTGGTTCGACAAAAAGGAAATTCGATATAAGATATTATCAACCATGACCTACAAGATTATGAACATGATGTGCTTGGAGAGCCTTCAGGATAAATTCCACCAGGTATCCTAGCATTAAAAAACAATACAAGAAACTGCAAAGACATCCAAATTCCAAGAAAGAACGTTGAATATGTGAAAAAGGCTTTCATTACTCAGCTCTTACGGCATGGAACAGCATCCCTTTCACTATCAGGGAACTGTCAACCTTTCCGCAGTTCAAAAGAAGTTTAAAAATTCATTTCATGAGCTAAATTAAACCCGAAACACAACTCCCTGGAAGAGCAGCAAATAGGTCCTAATAGTTCTATAATTACTTCTTCTGCATGCACTGATATTGAATTGGGTTATAGATTGTAACTTTTGATTTGTACTATTTTATGCTGAAGGGAATTTGTGTTATAAGTAATCTAATATGAATAATATATTAATATCAATCCAAATGCCGTGATCCAAAGATCCCATTCCCTTGATCCATGACAAAAACTCCTTTATTCAAGTTCCTCCATTCCACGTTCCACAAAATAGACAGCGTACGCTCAATGTGGTCTAAAGGCAAGATAATACACTCGCCACGCTTTGCCTCTGTACGGACAATGCGCAAAGGCCAGTCCGCATGGGCCCTATACAAAGACAGCTGTTATGAGTGCGAACATTGTCTTAGCGATCTATATTTAAAGAGAGATATTGTACACATTTATGGAAGACCATCAAAATATGCTTCACACTTTGGCAGCTTGCTATTTTGTGAACAATTTTCAAATGTTTCCTTGTATTGTACAAACTGCACCTGAATGCGCTATTCGAATTCTGTATACGCCCACCCAACAGCAACCAGCATTTGAAAACGGTGGCGTTAGCGTAATGGAACACCAGGCTTCTAGGACGCACGCATTTAGGGAAGTAAAAGTCATACTGTTGGCACGTGCAAAGTGATGGAAATAACTGTTCTTCTATATTCGGAGATTTGATGCAAAATATCTTTGATGCAAAAAGCCTATTACGACACCAGGACGGCAATGCTAGCCAGAAGGTCATCATGTATCCTGCAACAAACCAAGTATTGGTTCCCTACGCTGCTTCTTCCATACTTTTCCATTTGCTAATTATCCAAAAAGCCACAATGAAACCTCCTTCCTCAATTAATTGCTTTCGAACAATCTCTTTTTCCTGTTTCCTGCAACAAACCAAGTATTGGTTCCCTACGCTGCTTCTTCCATCCTTTTCCATTTGCTAATCATCCAAAAAGCCACAATGAAACATCCTTCTTCAACCAAATGTCTTCGAACAATCTCTTTTCCCTAAAACTAACATTTGAAAAGAATTGCGCTTCGGATGCGAAGATCTGCAATGCAGAACGCCAGAAATGGGCTTTCCAAGCCGTGTAGTTGGAAGAGACAAGACAACTTTATGGTCTCTCAAGGGAAGCAAATTCAAAGGTGATTTTAGGCCGGAAAATCCTTCATAATTTCAAAATGGAGCGGCCAAGTTCCGTTAAGTATACCGGGTGTCCCAAAAAAATGTATACAGATTTGGTTGACTCCAGCGATGTGAATTTAGCTTTAATCAATGGCTAATCGCTCTTAAAATGTTCCTCGATAGTTAACTTGAACAAAGATACCTCGTTTGTTGGTATTGGTGCTTTGAGAGCAGAAATATAAATTTTGAAAGCTCAAATTTGCGTCCACTTGCAAACCAGAGCTTTGGCATTTTGGCCCAATCAAATTCCTGAACCACATCGAAATTAAGAACTGAAATTAATGAAAAATTAAGAAACTTCCGAATGGGTGACCAAGGGGTGACTTTGGAAAACAGAATAACACTAACACAAGATCTAATATTGTTCAAATTCTATCAAGGTTATCGTTAATTTATACGTTGTGCCTTAAGAAATTGCTTAGGCCAAAAGTCCAAAGCTCTGGTTTGCAGGAAGAGGCAAATTTGATCTTTCAAGATTGATATTTCTGCTCTCAAAGTACCAATATCAACAAACGAGGTGTCTATGTTCAAGTTAGCTATCAAGGAACATTTTTAGCGTGATTAGACATTGATTGAAGCTAAATTCACAGCGCTAGAATCAACCAAATCCGTATACATTTTTTTGGGACACCCGGTATTTCAAAATGGATTTGAACATGTCCATTTGCCAATTTGATTGCCTCTATATCCAGGAAGAAATGGCCTTCAAAACAGGGAAAGTTTAATTTTTACTCACCCGCTAGCAGCTCTCTTGTTAACCTACAATGATCGAAGCAGTGAATCGAAGCAGTGAACTTGTTCCCCCTCGTGTTCCCCCTCTCGATGTGACTATACCTCAGCATAGGTTCCAAATCTTTAACTCTGCGTAAAAAGGTGGGTATTAAATTCTATGACCTATTTCCTCTGATTGAATGGCTTGAAAGAAAGTTTTGATACCTATCTATAATTCTACCGTTGGACTTTTTAGAAGTTTTGAATATTTTTCGAAATTAAAGCGTATCTTACATTTCAACTCATTTGAGGATGTGACGTCATCAAATTTCTAAATCATAAACCAGAAGTGTGACAGACTTGGTATGATACCATATTGTAGACATCCATAAACTATGGTTTTCTTCGAAATTATTTCATGTTGCGTCAAACAGTTTAGAAATTACGATGATTTTAAGTTTTTTTGAAAATTTTTCTTGAATTCTTGAAAAAGAAGAAAAGCGCTCTAATTCTGAAAATATTGAAGATTTCAGCGAAGTCCAACGGTAGAATTATAGAGAAATAGCTAAAGTTTCTTTGAAGTCATTCAGTTCAAAGAAATAGGTCATTGAATTTTACACTAGCATTTTAAAAAGTTGGAACCTATGATCTATACCTCGTGATTCCGTTATACTAGAACTACGGATAATTAGCGACTTTCCTCACTCTAGGTAGAAGGCTCTGGCAGAGCTATGGGCAGAGCGGTGACTCGAGCCACCAGCCTTCAAAGGGCGCTACACCACTGGGTCATACCAAGTCTCATTCGTGATAAAAATTTGGTGAGCTCCATTACCGTACTTGGCAATCACCCACATACTTTAAAAGTTCAAAGTTACCAATGAGAATGAATGAAATTTCTAATCTTTTTAATCAAGGACTTGATTTTATACTGGTTTTTGCATTTTATTCCAAGGAGGGCGAAATAACCACAGGAAAAATAGGTGAAGATTGAGAAATCAATGGCCCACAGATGTAATTCTTGTTACTGAATCATGAGAATGAATGAATGGACTCTCTAAATTTGTAATAAACAAGAACCTGAGTTTAGAATAGACGATTAGCTACGCAAAAGATGGCCGCGAGGAACTTTTTACCAAGATGCATTTCATTCTAATTACGATTCCTTAACGATTCTATGAGATTCGATTTAAGAAGGCAATGCATCTTGGTAAAAATTTCCTTGCCGCCATCTTTAGCGTAATCGTCTATTTTAGATTCATGCACGAAAAAATAACCACATGCGAAAATCTAGCAAGATCTCACAATCCACCCACCACTATGTGTTCACGAGAAGCAACATTTTTTTATTTTTGTGATCATCACAATTAGCACTACAAAAACATTCACCCTCATCAATAATTTCCGATATTTTTCGTTGTCTTCAATGGAATTGCTTCTAAATGCAAACCTACAACGCCCATGTAATGTCAAAAACAAACTTATTCATAGAACTGACCTTTTCTCCGCAGGTGCAACTTCTTACAAGAATGGAAAATGTCGAAATTGATGGATTTTCATAAAAATATTGTTTCAAGCACGTGGGCTATAATGGCCAAAAACGAACATTTTGTCGTGAATCTTTTTCAAAGAATGAACCATTTTGACACAGTTTATCAGTTTTGGGGGAACTCTTAGCGGAGAGCGGCTTGATCAGCTTAGCGGGGTGCAGTCATTAAAACTCGTTATTTGCAAAATTCTAGGGAGCATAGCATGGGAATAACACAATGTAGTAAGTATATTTTTATGCCTCAAAGCTTTCACATCGAGTGAAGGTGAAGTTGTGGTTTTTAGCGCCAAGCGCTGGGATCACAGAAGTAGCTAGGCGCTAATCGAGTCCGCGACCCCTTGTCATGACGTTCAAGTGGTTGGGCTGTACCGGGTATCGAGTCCTGTCCGCCTGACTGTTCTGGCTGCAAAGTATGACTCATCTGGCATATGGAGAATGGATAAGTCTTCCTCACTCATAGGCGTAGGTGACAGGGGGCTGGGGGGGGGCCGCAGCCCCTCAAACGTCGCAAAAATTTGCATAAATCGGCCAGAATCGCTCAGAATCTGCCTTAAGTTGGGCAAACTTTTCTTAAACAATGGATTCTTTATCGGGCAGCCCCCCAAAAATTTATCTTCCCCTCCGCCCATGTCCTCAGTTGGCCGAAATCGGCAGATTATCATCGGCAGAATATTATGAACAACCACTTTCATAGATATATTTTGGTTAAATGCCGAGAGGCCAAACTAAAATACTATCTTTTCTTACCTTTCTCGCGTTTACATGGGCGCTGAAAATATAGGTTTAGGAATTTTCAGGTATTTCGTAATTTCCAGTGCTCATAAAAACGCGATAAAAATGAGAAAATACTTCCAATTCTCGGCTATCAAACAGACTTCGATTCATTCCAATCCATCCAGTACTCTTGGTGCTATGAATTTTTAAAAGTGGGAAGTTTTCTGGCTCACCCAGTAAGATTATGGCATAGTAAATTACTTATACCGGGTGCGCCAAAATAAACTATGTACTTTTAACATTCAAATCCTATTCAAATTTTTATTACAACTGTCACATTACAGCCCTGAAGAAGTCCTGCATGGCAGGGCGAAATATTGGCAAAAAATAAATTAATCATATTTGCTGTTGTTTTTTGCCGTATTGCGGTGTTTCTGCCTTTAAATTTACGTTTGGCAAGCCACAATAAATCATACACTGGACCGATTTTGAAGATTTATGACTTAATCTTTAGCAAAAAGCCTGAATTAGATTCAAGGACTTTTTGCAAAATTTTCCGTTTTCAGTTTTTAGAGCTAGAAGCGAGTTTCTTAAAATGTTCGTTTTCGAAAACATTGAAAACGATTAAAAAACGTCGATAAAATTTTAAAAGATTCACCATGAATAAACAAAGAGAAAATGTTTTCAGGGGGATTTGGGGGTTTAGTACGAACTCTCGCACATCAAATTACAATTGGTCGATTTCTAAATCGCAAGCCACCACAAACAAGCTCTCTCTTTGTCCATTCATGTTGATTCTTTAGAAAACTTGATCGATGTTTTTTTTTTGATCGTTTTCAGTGTTTTCAAAAACTAGAATTTTAGGAAACTCGCTTCTAGCTCATAAAACTGAAAATGAAAAATTTGCAAAAAATCCCAGTATCTAATTCAGGCTTTCTGGTAACGATTGAAGTCCTAAATCTTCAAAATCGGTCCAATGTACGATTTATTGTGGCCTGCCAAACGTGCATAGTTTATTTTTGCAAACCCGGTAAACTACTCAACCCAAAAGGGATATGATAACCACTTGCAAGACTTCTTTAAAAGATTACGTGCACCATAGAAATTACGGCCAGTGGGCCTATCTAGCACTAATTTCATTCAAGGAAGACTGGGACTATGCTTACAAATCGCGCCATTAAGAGGAAACCTGCATGCAGTGAATTAATTGGTCTTACAATTAAATTTGTTATTCTAACATATAAATAAACTGCTTGGAAAGAACGATGAAAGGCAACAAATCTGAATACCCTCCTGTGGAAAAGATTGTTGGCCTCGTACCAAAGAAGAGGATCCTCTTCAACGTGCACTAAGGATCGTCTTCAAGGACTATGACTCTTCCTTTGATGAGTTACTGGAGAAAAGTGAAAACGTGAAAATACATGTTCAAAATCTCCAGAAACTGATGATCGAAATTTACAAAACAATGAACAACTTGAACCCCTCATATATTTGGGAATTTCATGAAGAAAAGGTTGTGAAATACGACCTACGAACAAAAAAATTATGTCGATTGCCAAAAACACGAACAGCAAAATTTGGAATAGAGTCATTATCCTTTAGAGGAAGCCTCCTTTGGAACACCCTTAGTGACCAGATAAAAGCACTTCCAAAAGTTGCAGCTTTCAAAAGAGCGATCAAGCACTGGCTTGGCGATAAGTGCAATTGCCGAATTTGTAAATAGCCAGAAACGTAAATTTGCATATTTTCTATCAAAGTTGTTTTTGTAAATAGTTGGCATAAATTAGTGATTATATTACTATTGTAAATAGACCAACTTTAAATAAGATTATTATCAATTCTAAGAGTTCGTTTGAGCTTTTAGCCTCTAAAACCAAAATAAGCATTATGACTTCACCATAGGACGACAACACACTATTTTATTACCTGACTGACATTTGAAAAATGAGGCAATACAGGAATCCCGCCAATTTCATTGGTTAATCGCACATTTCCAGCGGTTTTCCCGTTGCCTTGTATAATATGATACAAGGACGCGTTTTTGTCATCACAGCAACTGATTTAGGCCTGTGAGATTTACAATAAACTTCAGCGACATAACAGTAACACAATGCGTTTGACTGAATGATACAAGTCAAAATTAGAAGCTATCAGGTAATAAAACTCATACTAACCAGTTCTGTGTTGTACAGGAAAATATAAAGCCCTCGGTCTCATCGCACAGACCTCGCAAGCTCGGTCTGTACTTTTAAGACCTCAGGCTTCATATTTTCCTGTACAACACAGAACTGGTTAGTATGTGCATAGGCCAGAATTATCCCGCCATCCTGCATAAACAATTACAAATGCATTTATTTAATGCACTGGTATGGCTCGTTTGCACGGGGAGGTGGGGTTCTTGGCCAAATTTTGGATATGGGTCTGCCGCGAGCATATTCAAAATGGTACCGTTGGCTAGACCAACTTTTACGAAGATGGTACCCTTGGCTAGACCAATTTGACCATTCTCTGGACCAATTTTTACCAAAATGGTACCCTTGGCTAGACCAATTTTGGCCATTTTCTGGACAAATATTGTCAAATTTGTACCAAATATGATACCATGACCGTTCGCTAGACCAATATTGTCAAAAATGGTACCCTTGGCAAGACCTTTGTAGGCCAAAATTGCAAAAAAGTATACCCTTGGCTAGACTAGAAGTCCGAAAAAGTATACCCTTGCTCGCCGCACATCCCTAGTTACCTCTACTATGGAAGGACCCCCCCCCCCCCGTGCTCGTTTGTCACTCTTCGTTGTTTTAAGATAGTTATTCATGTAGATTCTGAATATCGATGTGGTTTCGTGAGAATATGCACCATGTACATGTGACGTCAGGATAACGTTTATGGGAAACTTTCAGGCTCAGGCAATTTGCCCGGGTGTTTGAACAGCAAGGTGACGAGTCGCGCACAGTGTGAGAAAATAGGCAATGCCTCGCTACCATCTTGTTTCCACCTCGATACCACAAACCCCACAGGTTGCAAGACTAACAGCCTAACTCGAGAGACGACATCCCTTGCTTTACAAAAAAAATAACTGAAATAAAAACAATTTTATTTGTTTTGGTAACGGTAATTGGATAAAAAATGTTTCTTCCTCTGCATTTCCATGGCTAGTAACACTCAAAATAAAAATAAAATAATATTTGCAAGGCCGTCCTCCACTTGCAGTAGTTTCTGCCGTCGACCAGCGCGTTCGCCTTGTGCGCATGCTCTGTTGCTAGAGAGCATGCGCACTCGGCAATAATAATAATAATAATAATAATAATAATAATATAATAATAATAATAATAATAATGATAATTACTTTCTTTAAGGTTGGCGTAGTGTATAGCACTAGGCTAATTATTGCCAACCATTATTAATTCAAAAATGTGTCCTTAATTTACAATAAAATCTTTACACAATCTACAGTTGCATGAAAAATTCCAAACTTAACTTCCCTTTTAAAATACTCTATAGATCGGGACTCTTTTATATGTAATGGCAAATCTCGCCAGAGTTTCTACCCCAGAAAACTCACAGTTTCTAACCCATAGGCTGTAGTCCTAGGTTTGCGTGCATAGATGTTGCTCGTAACTCTTAAGTTGTCATGTATTTCTCTCTCAACGAAAATTTCTTTCGTTTTAAAAATTTCAACTCATATGAGGACGTGACATCATCAAATTTCTAAATCGTAAACCAGAAGTGTAACAAACTTTTGTAGACATCCAGAAATCCATAAGGATTTTCTTCGACATCACATCATGTTTCATCAAAAAGTTTAGAAATTAAGATGGCTTTAAAGGACAAGTCCGGGGTTGGTATGATTGATGATAAAATGCAAGATAACACTGCTATGAATGATGTATGATACTTTTTTCCACTATTTTTTGCCTTCTCTTTGTGACATTACGTAATCAAATGAGCAATTTGAGCGAAATGACGTCATATCGAACAAACAAAAGGAGGCTTTGTTATTGTTTTTTGCCTCTTAATCGCTGCATGCCAATTTATCGTGTACTCATGTATTGAAAATGAAATGAAAATGGCACGAGAACACGATAAAGAGGCTTGCTAGAATCAAGAGGCAAAAAAAACAATTATACAGTCTCGTTTTCATTTGCACGATATGACGTCACTTCCCTCAAATTGCTTATTTGAATACGTAATTTCACAAGGATTAGGCGAAAAATAGTGGAAAAAAGTATCATACATCATTCATAGCAGTATTATCTTGTATTTTATCATCAATCCCGGACTTGTCCTTTAAGATTTTTTCAACATTTTTCTTGAATTCTTAGAAAAGAAGAAAAATACTCTAATCCTGAAAATAGTAAAAATTTTTGAAAAGTCCAACGGTAGAATTATAGCAAAATAGATAAAGTGTCTTTGCAGCAGTTCAGTTTGAAGGAACATATATAGAATTTTACACCAAACTTTTTAAAGATGTAAAACCTATGTTAATGCGGTCAAGCAGTTGAAATTTTCAAAATGTTGATGAAAAAGGCTTTTATAGGTGAATCCCTCCGAACGCCTGGCGCCGGATTAAAACATACAATTCGCGTTATTTCAAAATTGCTTAAAAGTTATTTTGTCTATATCTTAACCCATTAATGAGTCAGATAGATAAACTGCTTCTTTTTTGGTTCTTTCAGAATAATTGTGGCTTCGCATAAGAAAGAAAATTAAGTCTATTAATAGTTACACCCATTTTTACATTTGAAATATCATCGCAAAGCAAGAATGAGTCATTCTTAATATAAAGTTTTGATTATACCGGGTGAGTCAGAAAAAAGAATCCCCGCTTGGAAAGACACTGCTCTATGAATATCAAAGCAATAATATTGAAAACTGTCTTGTTTTATTGCCAATATGTTAAATTAGGTTCAGTAATTTACCCGGTCTTAATCGGCCATTCCTTCCCATGGATATGGGTGATTTTCTGCAGAAAGCCCCTTCCAAAAACCTGCAAAAACGAATGAAAACAATGAGCAAATTTTCCTTCCTAAAATTGATGACACTCACATAAATTCATGTATTTTGTCCTCTTGGGAGAATGGAATCCCCCTGAATAGGTCATCGATACCAGGGGAGCACTGTGATCCAGCTCTTTAGAAATCGTGGAATTAATCCCAAAAAATGAAAATACGAGTATACACTATTTAAGGGTTTCATCATGGCGAAGAGACATTGAGCTATTCGATAAAACAAAAATTTCTTAAATCCGTCTTATAAATCCAGAGATATGATTTTTTAAAATTTGACTAAATTGCGAACTGTTGTTTACATTGCAATTTCCGGCCTTTTGTTTGTTGTATTGTTGAAAACCCAGAAATTCAAGTTCTTGTATCTTTTCAATAAATGCACCGATTTTTTGAAACTTTTTTTTGTCTTACAGGTAAACACCTAAGCTATCTAAAAATACAAAGCTTTTTTTAAAATCTCAAGTTGGTATATCAATATTTGTCAAAATGGCGTATGACCTTTTTAAGCACGAAAACCAGGCAAATTATCAACATTCCGTCTGTTATAGTGAAAACAAAAAATCTAACTAAATCTAACTCTTCGAAAAAAATATTAAAATTGAATATGATGTCTTGAGAGAATTTCTGCCAAAGGATTCGTACAGCTTCGTACAGGAAAAAAAGTTATCACACATTTGGTATGGTAGGTCCTTTTCAGTTTGTGTTTGGTTATGGTCGTACTCACTGAAACCTTGACGACCAACTGTTGATAAAGATCTTGTTCTGGTATAACATTTTCATGCTTCTTGTCTGTCGACTCGGTTTTTATCTTTATCTTGATTCCATAGTCAATGAAAATGTTAACTGACTGCCTTCAAGGGCTTCGATATGGTAGGGAAGAGGCGTCAATAGTCCGGATATGCTTGTGGCGACTTTTATTGGAACATAACTACTGCCTACATTCCCCTATCACTACTTTTCCATTCACTTATTCGCCTTAAATGCCTCTTTGTTTAAGGCAAGGCAACTTTACCTCGTTATTTCAAAATATATATTCAACTTTTAAACTTTGATAGTACGCATAGAGAGTGTCTACAGCTCACCATATTGTATATAGGATCATAGGATGCAGAGAGTGCTCAAATTACAGGATGACGCAACTTTACATAAACTGATATGAAACTGCAAAACAATAAAAAAATTTTTCTCGTAACTATGACTGACCCAAGCCAAGCCTGTATCTTTCACATGCCTCATTGAGAAGCAGAATTTTTTCTATGTTAATTTCCAAGTCAGTTCCTACCACAAAATAAAACAATGACTGTTAAAACACAACACTGCTGGCCTGTAGTCTTTAAACCATTCCAATAGCTACGTGTCACAAAATCAATCACGTTTATCACAACGAATGGCGAGCTTTATGATTTCATAGTTGAAAACGGTGATTTAAAGGATAAAAGTACGAAGTAGAACATGAAATATACTGCGAAATTTAAGGATCTAGCTGATAAACTGATAGAGGAAAGGGGGGCTGAAGGAAGACGCATATAAAATTAAATTAGTACTCCAAAAATTGTATCAAGTTAAAGTCAAGGATGAGGCGTGTAAAAGAAAGAGTGTTCAGCGATGAAGTAGATGAACGAGGTAAAAAACGTAGCCGACCAAGATCAGGCAGTCAATTATCATTAAAGTGAGGTGATCGATACACTAAACCGAGAAGAGGCCTTATCAAGGACATGTACAATGAGAATTAGATTATCGACCAAAAACTAAATACTTTAGAGACACAAGCTTTACTCAAGTAAAGCTAAGATAGTTGAAAGTAGTTTGCATAAACACTGTTCGTATGCGGAACAGTTCAATCATGTACAAAGCCAAAAATCATTGCCAAAAAATCAACGTTAAACCAAAAGGGCCTATCATACCAAATGTGTGATAACTTTTTTTCCTGTACGAAGCTGTACGAATCCTTGGGTAGAAATTCTCTCAAGACATCATATTCAATTGTGATATTTTTTTGAAGAGTTAGATTTAGTTAGATTTTTTGTTTTCACTATAACAAACGGAATTTTGATAATTTGCCTGGTTTTTGTGCTTAAAAAGGTCATACACCATTTTGACAAATATTGATATACCAACTTGAGATTTTGCAAATAGCCTTGTATTTTTAGATAGCTTAGGTGTTTATCTGTAAAATAAAAAAAAGTTTCAAAAAATCGGTGCATTTATTGAAGAGTTACAAGAACTTGAATGTATGGGTTTTCAACGATAACACAAACAAAAGGCCGGAAATTGCAATGTAAACAACAGTTCGCAATTTAGTCAAACTTTAAAAAATCATATCTCTGGATTTATGAGTCGGATTTAAGAAATTTTTGTTGTATCGAATAGCTTAATGTCTCTTCACCATGATGAAACCCTCAAATAGTGTATACTCGTATTTTCATTTTTTGGGATTAATTCCCTGTCTGGATCACAGTGGGGAGGGGAAATTGTTCATCCTCCCAAGAGGATAGCACGTGCTAAAGCGTCCACAAGTCATTGCTGTAAGGCCATTGCAAGGCAGAAATGTAAGGGAAATTTGTTCATGATTTTGGGCACGTTTTGAAGGTTTTTTGAAGCGGCTTTCTCGAGAAAATCCCTCATAATTTCAGAATGGAGTGGCCGATTTCAGTCAGGTAAATTTTATAGTAGATTGGAACATGTTTACTATTAAACTATATGTTTGCCGATATCATTGTCTTGATATCCAGGGAGCCGTGACCTTTCAAACGGGGATTCTTTTTTCTGACTCACCCGGTATATAGAATCTTACAAGTCAGCAGAATACATTTCGATCAATAAAGCAATCAGTTATTCGCTAGGTTCCACACAGGAAGCCCAATCGCGTACTATAGCGGCCTATCTAACTAAGGTCATTTACGCTGCTGCTGTTTCCTAACTGCAATATAAAGATAGCTGTATTTGCCCTTTGAATAGGAGAAAAATGCAATTCATACCGTAAATGGTTAAGTGTTATCTCGGTTATCTCTGTCGTGTCTTTCCTCGTGTGCTCTTGTGCTCCGAAATCAATGAAGCTTTCTGCCGCCATGGTAACACGTTTTTATTCTGTTGATGTTGTTGTATTGCAATAACGCAACATTATAGGTTGCAGTATATTATGAAATAATCTTTCATAACATACACACTGTTTCATTGGGGGTGTTACACGGAAATTTCGGAGAAAATCTTAAACTCCTTTTGGTGCAAGCCGTTGCCTGAGTAGAAACAAGTTCTACTTTTCGTGAAACTGCCTCGCAGTGCTCGCAACAGAAAATCTGGCAACTCGTCGTCAAATTTCGGGGTGTTACACGGTGCAATGTTTTGTAAAACTTAACGCCAGTGTGAGCAAGTTTCACGTAAAAGCTCATCGTATAACAGGGCCTTCAAACTGAGCAATAAAATGATTTGTACTCGTGACATCTTTTAACTCATTGCACCCTGACCTGAAATCTGATATGAGACAGAATAGTGTAGAATAGTGTCCAATAATTTTTAGTTGTTTCGTAATGTGACTGTATATACAAATTAACGTTTCATGTTTTTATATATTGGCCATGGGGTAGTCATTGTCTTTCGCTCCCCATGGTATCGTACCTGTAGTGTTGTATAGTAATTTAAATAGGTATAGTAGAGTGTAAGACATATTGTAAAATTTTATATTTGAATACTCTCAAGTACCGAATAATCGTCCCCCCCCGCTTATTAATTTTTGAAAAATTTTCCAACCCCCCCACTTTTATTCCAACCCCCCCTTTTATTAATTTTTGAAAAATAGAAGTAATAGTGAACAAATTTTTTTAATAATTCCTGCTAAGCAAATGTACTTACTGTATTTATTAACTTTATTCTCCTTTGTTTGTCTGACCCGTGTTACATACGTGTTTTACATACGTGGTACCCATGTTAGATACGTGTTTTACTAAGAAAACGAAAAACGACTATTCTCAATTTTTCCAACCCCCCCGATTGTTCCAGCCCCCCCGATTATTATTATATTGAACCATTTCCAACCCCCCCGATTATTCTCACCCCCCCCCCGATTATTCGGTACTTGAGAGTAAAAAAGAAAAGAAAAAAAACTGAGCTGTATCCATTGTTTACAAAATTCACCCTTGTTTGAACGATTAAAGAACGCATTGCATCTTGATAGAAAGTAGACTCATTCTAAAAGTCTCTTGTTTCGCTCCCCAAACTGACTTGTCGCTAGTTGTTTGCTCCCTCGACTGAAGCGATAACAACAACAACAACAACAACAACAACAACAACAACAACAACAACAACAACGAAAGTTAGAGGGGCTCATGTAATGAAGTCTAGGTAAACAGTTCCTCGCCACTATCTTGAGCGTAATCGTCTACGTTCTACACATCCATGCCAGCCCTTTACTTGAATTCTGAATGCAAATTGCATATGATGTGCAAATTAACAAATCCCCTTGTATGGTCTCATATGTAAATGAAATTCATTCACAAGGCAAGCAAGACCCACAAATACCATAGGGCTCAAATCTTTAAAAAGGTCGGTGTAAAACTCTAACACGGTTTCTTTCAAATTAAATGGCTTGGAAGGAACTTAGCGTTTTTTACTGTAAATCTGCCGTGGCAATTTATTGATATCTTGATTAGTTTCAAAATGGCGGCAGTTATTAAATTTGAGGTTATGACGTCATCAAATTTCTAAATCCTTAACCAGGAAAGCTACAGATTTCTGCTTTTCACCATATTGTAGGCCTTCATAAACTATGGTTTTCTTGAAAGTTGTATGATCTTTCCTCCTTTGGTTTAGGATTTGAGATGACTTAAATGTTTTCAAAATTGTCTATCAGTTTTTTCAAAAATCATTAAATTGCCGCCATTCTGAAAAAAATCAAGATGTCAAAAAATTTCCACGGCAGATTTACAGCAAAGTACTATAAGTTCCTTTCAAGCTATTCAATTCAAAGAAAAAAATGGAATAGAATTTTACACCCACCTTTTTAAAGATGTGAAAGATTTGAGCCCTATGCTCCCACAAATCAAAGTCTGCTTACCTGTTTAATCTCATGATGCGATTGATTCGATCTCCCTTGGTTGCTCATTCAAAATGGCAGGACATCAAACTTCATTGCAATGAAACATAAACATCTGTTAGGCCCACTTCTAACACACAAATCATCAATTCACAGCAAGAATATGAAGATCTTCTTAAGATCCCTACGGAGGAAATCGATCATTTATTGATTAAAAAATTGATTTGATTTATATTTGATTTTTAACACCCAAGAGGAAAATGTTTTGTCATAGAAGTGAAGAAAGATTCCCTGGAGAGCATATGAAGATGCAACTAAGATTACTCTCCTGATAATAGCGCAAAGCATAGGGCTCAAATCTTTAAAAAGGTCGGTGTAAAATTCTATTACAGTTTTCTGTTAATCAAATGTCGTGGAAGGAACTTAGCGTCTTTTGCCGTAAGTCTGCCATGGAAATCCATTGATATCTTGATTTGTTTCAAAATGGCGGCATTAATTAAATTTGAGGTTATGACGACATCAAATTCTAAATCCCTAACCAGGAAACCTGCAGATTTCGGCTTGCCATCATATTGTAGACCTTCATAAACTATAGTTTTCTTCAAATTTATATCAAATTTCCTCCATTGGTTTAGAATTTAGGATGATTTTGATTTTTCCAAAATTTTCCATGAATTTAAAAAAAAAATTGAATTGCCGCCATTTTGAAAAGAAATCAAGATATCAAAAAATGTCCACGGTAGATTTACAGCAAAGTACCATAACTTCCTTTCAAGCCATTCTATTTAAAGAAAAATGTCATAGAATATTACACCCACCTTGTTAAAGATTTGAAAGAATTGAGCCATATGCTATAGCGCAATCTAACTTCCCGGCAAAACCAACAAACACTGCTTTGCAAACATTCGCGATTGATTTCTCAGTAAGAAATATATTCCATGCAGTTGAAATACTGGCAAGTCTGGTTTTCATGACAATAAAATGTTTCCATAACAACGACAGATTTCGCAAGACAATAGCATGAGTTTCTTTTGTTGACACCTAAATTTAAAGCGATTAGCGATCGCAGACAAAGGAAATTCCCTAAGCCGCAAAAGTTTCTCTGAAACCCAGGTAGCTAGTGCGCTCGTTGTGCATTCAAGAAATTGTTTTGAAGAACAAAGAAAAAAGATCCATCTACACATCTACCTCGGGCATTTTATTTGTTTGGTTGAGAAGGGAAGCAGTAAATGTTTTAATTACACCCAACAGTGGGAGAATTGAATCGCCTGCCAATCGGCTTCTGAACAAAGCAAACAAAATGCCCGAGATAGATGTGTAGATATATCCTTCTTTTTTCGAACTATGTTCATGTTTGCTCTTGAAAACAATTTCTGGAATGCACAACGAGTGAGCCAGCTACCTGGGTTTCAGAGAAATTTTGCTGCTTTGCTTGTTTTGAAATACTGGATGAGAGAACTTCCTTTGTCTGCGATCGCTACTCGCTTTGGATCGCGATGTCAATCAAAAACAACTCATGCTATTGTCTTACACAATCTGTCGTTCTTTGTTTCTATAAGTAATAAATTGGAATTTATTCCACATAAACAATTTCCTGGGGACTGGTAACTAAATTTGAACAGGGGCACGAGAATGATAGAATGAGGTCACTTTTGCGGAAAGGCAAACTTTCAGTCCTCAAAATGCTTGTTAAAGGACCTTATAAATCATCGACCAACTCAAGCTTCTTAAATGGAAGGAATGATCTAATCACTCACTAAACGGAACTGCAAATATATGCCTACAGATTTACGCCAATAAATCATCGCTGTAAATCAACCTCCACTAAATCCAACTTTTACATGTTTGAAGAACGTGAAATGGTTGCTTGGCAAGACGAGGTGACATGTCGAAGCAGTTGGGGAACTCTGCAGAGAAATTGTAGCAGAAAAGCTTGCTATGTAAAGATATAACTGCCAGGCCAGCGAGATTCAAGTACTTTGCAGGCACAAGATGAAACCTTGCGAGACTCAATGAAATCCAGGGGCTTAATTACTTAACTTGGTATATCCATGGAGTCCCTATAGTCCGGAGAGATGGTTTGAGATTTCGATAGATTCGTTGAAACTACAACAGGACAGTTTCGAAGACAATTCGCAAGAGCTGAGCGTAAATAGAGAATGAGAAACAAAACGAGCATCATGACATGTAGGGAGCCGAGACCTTTCGAACGGGGATTCTTTTTATTGACTCACCCGGTATATAGATGGTAAAAAATGATACGTGCAAAAATAACTTTTGCAAAGCAAACTTCTATCAAAGAGAGTTTCTTTTCGGCTACAGTAAAAACCCGCGTATAAGAACATACAATTTTGCAAGTCAGCCTGACCATACCGGTTGTCCCAAAATGATGTATTATTGTTTGATTGCTTGTATGTCCATAACCAATGAATGGATTTTCAAAAACTTTGTTTTATTTGATTGCCTAAAGGCTAACTTGGACATTAAGATGTTGGTTGTGGTTTTACCAGTTTTTGAAAATCAGTTCATCGGTTATGGACATATAAGCAATCAAACGATAATACATCATTTTGGGACACCCGGTAGGTTCTTATGTTTTGCGTATTTAGTAGGAAATGAGGCTGTTCAGGTTCTTAAATTGGTTCTTATTTTATTCAGGGCTTTCAAGAATTTCTTTCCTTCCTATTCAAACTTCAGACATGTTGTTTACTGTCAGTTCACATCATTTGAGTTTATGGGGTCTTATTCACAACAGAAATTTGTGGAAGAATCAAAAATTTTTATATAATCCAAAGAAAGCCTTCAAAAGCTTATCATCGGACAATATACAAATTTCTGATTCTTCCACAAACTTCTGCAGTTAATCAGACCCCATGATCTCTACAAATAAGAGCCTGTTTTAAATTCAAGGCTGCTTATACAATGGGGGTCTAATTGCAAAATTTCAGCCTGCAGGTTCTTAATCCACCAGGTTCGTATACGCGGGTTTTTATTGTACCTTCTTTGGAAGCCAATTGAGCCAGATCCGTTTACAAACAAGAGGTCTATTGCCAAAGAAATATCTATTGAGATCTGACATGGCTTAAAGGTGGCATTCAATTTCCTTGCAATGGAAACAGGACAACAAGATCTTAGAAATATGGTATAATCATTTTGATATGATAGATAATAAAATCATTGATATCTGCGAAAACAGATTTCCTGAAGCAAAAAACAACGTCTACGAGAACGTAACCTGATTTCTATCAAAAATCAGTTGGTTTAGGTATTGAGAAATACTGAGGAGAAATCTTTAGCAAGTGAATTATATTGCTAGTTATATTTAGTATTTAGCATATTGAGAATACCTGTGTTTATTGATCGCGTATCAATTGTCTGCAGGGTGCCAATTACACATGTAATAGAATGAATCAGAGATAATAGTAGGATACCAAGATTGCGATTGGGTGGTGTTGGAAGAAAGATGAATGTCAGATAAATTTAAGAGCAAGGCTGCGGGTATTCAGTTGTATTTGAAGAAAGCAACAAGCAAGTTCAACCCTCAGAGAGAGAACATTTTCACGCACACAAATTAGCAGATGAATGTTTATGAGATGGGTCTTACATGCCACGACCAGAGCCAAAGGGATACCATCTAGACGGCAAACGAGAAAAGGATACAATTTTCAGAGGAAAGCAAACACAAGAGAGAAGTTATATTCAGTCGTATTTGAAGAAAGCAAGAAGCAAATTCAACCCTTAGAGAGAGAATATTTTCAGGCATATAAATCAGTACATATAAATCAGCAAAGCAAAAGAAATACCTTCTAGACGGCAAACGAGAAGAGGATACAATTTTTAGAGGAAAGCAAACACAAGAGAGAAGTTTTATTCAGTCGTATTGGAAGAAAGCAAGAAGCAAATTCAACCGTAAGAGAGAGAATATTTTCAGGCATACAAATCAGTACATATAAATCAGCAAAGCGAAAGAAATACCTTCTAGACGGCAAACGAGAAGAGGATACAATTTGGAGAGGAAGGCAAACACAAGAGAGAAGATTATACCCAGCATCTCTAAGAAAAGAGTAAATCTGCATGCATGATTACAGAAGGTGCTTGCATGATTGTTGACGAAATACGTTTTAAATACCTCAAGCAAATAAAAAGAAATACCATTTAGAAGGCAGCTGAGCAGTGGATAGAATTTGGGAATAGGAGTAAACACAAGGCAGAGATTCTACGTACGTAACGTCTTTCAAAAAAGGTGAGTCAATCATGAATAATTTAGAGGCGTACAAATCGGTACACAAATTTACGCGAATGTTTGTGGGGTGCTGAAGAGATATCTTGAGTGCAGTCAAAGGAATGGCACTTTGAAGACAAATCCCAGAACTGGATTCAAGTCTTAAGATAAAGGAAGCAATTAAACGGAAGAAGTATGTTTTAAGCAGCATCTTTCAAAAGGATTCAATTACAAATAATTTACAGGTGAACAGAATACATTGGCACGTGAATCCCTTGTGAGGTGCTGAAAAGATACTTCGAGTGCAGTCAAAGAAAAACATCTTTGAGAGGAAATCCCAGCACTGGATTCAAGTTGGAGACGTAAACATAAGTAAACACAAAAAAGAGCTTCTACGCAACATCTTTCAAAGAATTTGAATCAATTGTAAACGATTCACAAGCGAAAAGATTGGAACGCGAAAGTTTGCACAAATGTAGTAGTATATCAGGGGTGACGCCAAAGGAATACTACTTAGAAGAGAAATCTTAGGATAATTAAAACTTTGGAGACAAATGTAAACAAGTTGTCAAATGAATGTGGTAGTCAATGCTCGGCACTATGAAGCATCTTCCATGTAGCGCAAATCTACAAGGGAAAATGACAAGCGAAGTGGCATAAAACTAAGGCAAAAGAGATGCCAGAAAGCTGGATCGAGAAAAGGCAAATATCTTCTCAGACGGTGTAAATCTATAAGACACGATCTACATAAAAGAGGTTGGGACTAAACGAAGAACATTTATACCCATAAGGATACTTTGGGACTCTCGGAAGGCGTAAATCTACAACAAACTATATTTAGGCCAACATATAAAGTGAGCACTATAACATTGCTAGCGCGTCGAGAGAAAATGCTTCAATGAAAATAGAGAAAGGCAGTGTAAATACTTAGACTAATCTCACAAATTGTTACTCGATGAAGCTTAGCAAGATGACAGAAGACCACTTTGACAGTAGCAAGTAACTAGCAAAACTTTGACGGAGCCTAACTCTAGAAGAAGCAATTTCAAAAGCTGAGCACTAAAACACTGCTAGCGCGTCGAGAGAAAAATACTTCAATAAAAATAGAGAAAGGCAGTGCAAATACTTAGACTAATCTCACAAATTGTTACTCGATGAAGCTTAGCAAGATGACGGAAGACCACTTTGACAGTAGCAAGTAACGAGCAAAACTCTTTGACGGAGCCTAACTCTAGAAGAAGCAATTTCAAAGGCTGAGCACTAAAACACTGCTAGCGCGTCGAGAGAAAATGCTTCAATAAAAATAGAGAAAGGCAGTGTAAATACTTAGAGTAATCTCACAAATTGTTACTTGATGAAGCTTAGCAAGATGACAGAAGACCACTTTGACAGTAGCAAGTAACTAGCAAAACTTTGACGGAGCCTAACTCTAGAAGAAGCAATTTTAAAAGCTACAAGGCTGCCATCGAAAATAACTAGAAGGATGCATCGAGAATAGCAAACTGAACACTTTTCCGAGTGGGTAAATCCGCTAGAAGCTATTTAAGTTCAAAGAGATAGGTATTAGAATGCCGATTAGCTGTCAGGGAACTACATTTAGAAGATTGTTTTGGCAATAGCTCTCCGATGGTGATTATACAGATTTGAGAAGACATAAAGGTGCGTACAGATTCGACTAGTTGTGACGTATGTTCACACATGGTGTTAAGTCTATGAGCAACGTTTAGGCTCTCGTTTACGTGTAAATAACAGGTCGAAATAATGGATTGGCTATTGGTAGTTCAATTATTTGCAGACAAAGTTGAAAACAGTAGCCTTGAGTAAACATAGCAGTTAGAAGATTAGTGTAAAGGATTCGAAAGTTGGAAAGATTGGCTGAAGACGAAAGAGCTGTTTTGACAGTTTTTAAAGCATTTAAATGAACACTAAGAGAGAGAGAGAGAGATTCTTGCACAATAAGTTAAAAGCCTATCAAACATTGTGAGGTGAGTTCTGAGTAAGAAAAATTGTTCTAGGCGATAAGAAGAAAGTGTTCAAAATTAGATGAAAACAAGATTGCTGTTTTGGCAGTTTTCAAAGCATTTTAACAGAGCGGGAAAAATCGAGAGATTTGCGAAGGAACTGCAAAGCACAACAATATTGTGAGGTAAATAACTGCAAGAAAAATCGTTCTTGTAGTAAAGTAGAAAGTGGTCGAATATAGCTGAAAACGAAAGAGCTGTTTTGAAGGTTCAAAAAGCATTTCAACAGACCGTTGAAAGAGAGAGATTCTTGGAAAGAGCTGCAAAGCACAGCAAACACGGTGAGGTGAATAACTTCAGAGCTTTTCGACAGCTTTTAAAGCATTTTAACAGACCGTCAAAAAGTGAATACTTTTGCGAAGGAACTGCAAAGCATAAGAAACATTTTGAGATGAATAATTCCATATAAATCATTATTTGAATTTATTGCAGACAAGGATTTGCGAGTAAACTACAAATGCTTCCAGGAAAGAGGAAATTACACAGACAACTTACCACATTTCTATTGTAGCAGCTGGCTGGTATCCAGGAACGTTCTTTGTTGTTGTGGTGAATTTTGAAGGTGCCAATTTCCTTTGGGATTAAATGAAAAAGATTTGAATTAGGAAACTGTCAAGACGAAGAAATTGTTTCAAAGAAAAGTTACTAAATATACGTATGCATACTCAATTTCTTTGGGGATTGGAAAATATCGTTTTCAACAAATATTGCAATACCTTATTGCCTAAGACAGACAAAGGATGACACAGTCAAGAGTCTTACAATTGTTGGAGCTTTCAAAGAAATAACGCACGGGAAAATATATCTTACTCAAGATTAAATAAAGGGAATCTTCCAACGAAAACTGCAGCGTATGACGGAAGAGGAACTTTAAATGAAGACATTTTATACCTTACGACAAAACTAGGAGCAAGGAAATTGTATCGGAAATTCACATCTTAATGTATGTTTAAAGACCGTTAAGTTGTTGGATAAAACATTGAAGTGTTGGTTGTATTTAGATGCCTGGAAAGTTCAACATTCAAGATAACAGGCAAGAGTGTTGCAATTTCTGAGAGACACAGATTGGTATATGTCTTGTCGACGACAGGTCCTTATCCTGAAGTGATATAGTTACAGCAAAAGTTCAACTGACTACCATAATTTTTCAGCAGCAACTTTTGCGGGGAGGAAAAGGACGAGTTGGCCTGCATATATCTTTTTAACTGCGAAAGAAATTTGAAAAGAAAGGTGCTTATTTGCCATCAAATATACACACTATTTTGGTCCTGCTTCAATCAAGCCTCCAATATGGGAGATAGCATCCTTCTAGGCCAAGACGCTCTTAGAAATATCACAATATCACCGGAGGAGCAAGATACTCATTTTGCAATATCAGTTATGGCAATTGTGATAAACATCGTTTCTGGAATATTAACAGTGATAATAAATGCAATAATATTAACCATTCATATTCAAAATCGAAAATCACCGTCTCGAGTTTTAATAGCCAGTTTAGCAGTGACTGATCTTTTAACAGGGATGGTCGTACAACCGATGTTTATTGTACACGTGATTTTGGACCTATGCGGCAAATTTAACGACACGGTGTTTCTTGTCTTCAATTTTTTTGGCTATGTCGTCTGTGGCGTGTCATTGGTGACCGCTGGCGGGATGAGCGTCGATCGATTATTCGCATCAGTGGCGCCGTTTTGGTACAAAATCCACGGAAAACCCAAGATATTTATCGGAGTTGTAGCGTTCATCTGGTTTCAAGGGATTTGTTTTTGTTCGCTTTTCGTCGCTGGCGTTATCGACAACAAACTGGCGCAATTAGCGTTCGGCCTAACTGTTGGATTCGCCGTCGTAACGTTCATCGTCTCGTACATTATCATCATGTTCAAAATGCGGATGCAAGAAAGACGCGTAATGCAACGAGGACCTCTTGCTCATAACACCGTAACGAATCAAAGTAACAAGCAGCGCAAAAACACGACGAAAACGTTTGCATTGCTGATTATGATGCTATGTTTAATGTATCTGCCGATGTTCGTCATAAAATATTTACTATGGAAAGCGAAACCATCGCAAATCTACGCACTCCTGATCGTAAACCGTGTCGCAAATACGGTTACGTTTCTCAACAGTCTCTCAAACCCACTTCTTTATTGTTATTTCAATTTGTCAATAAGAAGAAGAGTTAAAGAGATTCTAACGAACTATTTAAGAGGAAACCGTGTTCAGCCCATCGCAATTGAAGTTCGTCGGAAACGGGGTTTTCGTTCGCTTACATCCTCGTCGTAAACGAAATATTACATTGTACTCTGAAGATAGACTTATTACCTGGAGTCTCTTGTTTCCCTGTGCTCTTTTACTTGATGATGGCGCTTCGGTCATGGCCATAAGGCCCTCAGTGAAGTGACAACAACAACAACAATTCAACTCAATGAGATAAGCGTAACTTGAGGGTCCTTATGGAGTGAGGCTACTATGTTTGAAGACAGGACTAAACTGGACATAAAATATAAGATAATACTGCTATGAATGATGTATGATAATTCTTCCACTATTTTTCGCCTTCTATTTGTGAAATTACGCATTCAAATAAGCAATTTGAGTGAAGTGACGTCATATCGCGCAAACAAAAACGAGGTTGTGTGATCGTTTTTCGCCTCTTTATCGTTGCAAGCCTCTTTGTCGTGTTCTCGTGCCATTTTCAATGCATGAGTAATGGATAAAGAGGCCAGCAGCGATTAAGAGGCGAGAAAGCAATCGCACAGCCTCGTTTTCGTTTGCGCAATATGACGTCATTTCGCTCAAATTGCTTATTTGAATACGTAATTTCACAAGTAGAAGGCGAAAAATAGTGGAAAAAAGTATCATACATCATTCATAGCAGTATTATCTTGTATTTTATCATCAACCATACCAACCCCGGACTTGCCCTTTAAAGATTTGAGCCCTATGTTCAAATTGTCTATTGCATTTAACTTCTAACGTAGAGTGATCAATTTAAAAGCATTGTCTTCCCGTTTTACTTTGTTATATCAGTATAACTATCTGTGTTTTGCGTTGGATAGGCCCCCAGAGGAAACAAATGTTTGCTACGGAGATTTGGATATTGAATTGTGAATATAGATTCAAGTATAACTTTGTTATATAGTGTTTTTCTTTTCGTTTCACTTAACGGCCAGGGGAATGGTCATTCTTTTGCTCCCCATAGCATCGCCCCTGTAGTGTAAGTATGGTATGATTATTAGCATATAGAATAAGTAGGAACTTGTATTTAAAGATGTTATCTGGATGTTATTTCAATTCATTTCCCATAGCATCGCCCCTTTGGTGTAAGTATGGTATAATTATTAGCATGTACAATAAGTAGGAACTTGTATTTAAAGATGTTATCTGGATGTTAAAAGATGTTATCTGAATATAAAAAAGAGCCAATTGATATTTATTCAAGGCTAGTGTTAACACCAAGCAGAAAATGAAGAATTCGACAGATGACCGTAAAAACCGAAGTTACAGATGAGATAAAAAGTACTAACGCAAAATAGACACTGGGATAAAATGCGAGGACCGACCGAAACTCTGCTTTCCATTCCCAGATAAATAGGTAGCTCTGTTTTGGGCATTATGTTTCCTAGTTTTATCGTTCAAGAAAAGAGTTTAACTGTCATCCAGTTTAAGTTTAACTTAATCATCGCGAAATCCTAATAATTTTACTCATTATAGGCCAACCACAGATTTGGAAGTGCTTACCAGAGGAGCTAAAATCGGCGGACAACCTTGATACTTTCAAAAGCTTAATCTCTCAATGGGATGGCCCCACGTGCAACTGCAATGCCTGTCGTTTTATTGTAAATACTGTATAAATCATGTGAAAAAATCTATTTGCTTTGTTTTGATTAGTTAATGTACAGTAGAAACCCGCATAAAAGAACCTGTTTTTATAAGAACCTAGAGGCTGAAATTCAATCTTTAAAACCCCCTAAATAAGAACCCCTAAGAGGCTGAAACTGGGAAAGGTTCTTATATAATAGCTGTAATGTAAATTATTAAAATGACAAGAATGTTTAGAATTCTTCACAGCCTGATCAGACTTCTTTGTTGGTACAAAAGATTTGTTCTCAAGAATTCTCAAGAATTCTCAAGAAATCTCAAGAATTCTTGGGCTGGAAAACAGTGTTAATGTGTGCAAGGCCTGCTCGTATATAAGAACCTTTTTAAGAACCTTACAGGCTGGAATTTACAATAGCAGCCAGTTAATTAAGAACCTATTCAGGCTGCCCAGAAAAAACCTAGGTTCTTTTATGCGGGTTTCTACTGTATCCATCGATTTTGATTAGTTTACTTGTACATTTGTATATAGTAGACTAGATTATTTATAAACGATGTAAAATAAATCTACAACAACAACAGCTAAAACTTGAGATGCATCTTACTTCTGTTCTTCTTCAGAACCTACTGGGTAAACTATGGAAAACGAGGAAGACATCTGCCTCTCAATTATAGTCTGTGCTCGGTGGTGCTGTAAGCTTTATGCATGATCTTCACTTTGCAACTAGACATAATCCGCAATATAAATTTACATAACACGGATGATTTTTTCGGACTCCTTCCATAATTATTCCCTCTCGTCAGTCTAGATGCTAACCAAAAAAGAGTGACAACATTTCCATAGTAGAATTATAGACACAACTATTTACTAGCAATTAAAGATTTCCTGCCAAACATTGATTCCAGAGTTTTAGATTGTCAGCTACGTTCTATAACCAATATAGAATCTGGATTTACGTTCTGTAGCCAACATAGAATCTAGATCTATGTTTTATGACTAATAGGGAGTCTACATTTACGTTATATAACCAACATTGAATTTAGATCTATGTTATATGACTAATAGGGAGTCTACAGCTACGTTATATAGCCAATATAGAATTTAGATCTACGTTCCATAACAAATATTGAATCTAGATCTTCATAGCTGCAGCCATAGCCTTGATAGCAGCAAAGGTTTCTTTCGCTGTTGGCAGGATTTGATTGGCAGGGAGCAAGAAACCATATCGGCCTCTATCTCGTAACTCGAGAGCGTAAGAGTAAACGAGGCCAAGTTTGCCATATGTCCAGTCATCGCTGCCCCCACTTGTAGCATCTAAATGAGGACAAAATTTGAGACTTTGACATGAGCCTCTTCATATATCTGCCGAATGACACAAAAAAAATTTAACGAACTACATCACACATGCCGGGTGCGCAAAAATAAACTATGCATACGCTTGGCAGCCACAATAAATCGTAAATTAGGCCGATTTTGAAGATTCATGACTTAATCTTTAGCAACAAGCCTGAATTAGATCAAGGGCGCCTACCTTGTAGGAAGTGTGTTTATTCCCAGTACTATAGAGTAATGGGTGTCCTGTGACCCAGTACAGAGAGTGTCCTAAAACCGTACCGTGACCCAGAAGTACACAGAGTCAGTCCTCTCAAGGTCAAGATGACGTATGAATAAGTTTGTGGTTTCAAATTCCAGTGTTATGAAACACGATATCAACTGTTATACGATCTGGCCACAGGGAATCAGACAGCGTGATTTTTGATTGGTCAACTCTAACAGACGTTAGAATTTGAAAATCCCAGTAACAAAGATTAACAGGACTGGGTCATAGGACACCGCGTAAAGTACCGTGAATAAACACACTTCCTACAAGGTAGGCGCCCTTGATTAGATTCCAGGATTTTTGCAAATTTTTTGTGTTCACTTTTTAGCGCTACAGTCGTGGTCAAAAATTTAAGGCCACATTTTTGTCAACAACGTTTCTTGGCGTAACGATCATCAGCATCATCATCATCATTAATTTATTTACAAAGTAGGCTGAAACAAAAACCATAGCTAAAATTACAGCTAATTAAGGCCTACTTATTTACAAAATTTACAATCTAATAAACAAAAAAATATGTATAGCGATATGGAACCATACCACTGTGCCTATTTTACTCTCTTGGAATTCCTTTCGCTGGAGAATATTCCACATAAAGGATGGATTTCGCACGATAGGCACTTATATATTTCTATCATCAGGTTGCGTAGATTGTTTACATGGACCCTAATGTCATCTATCTTTTGCAGAAGCTCATCGAAGCATCTACGGGTTCGGACATAAAAAAGTTGAACTCAACTTACAAATGATGTTGGATGAAGTTCCCGCTCGGTAATAAGTACCATACATGCTTCTTAATGCTCTGACAGCAATGTTGGCTACTCGCATCTGTGAACGAAAAAATGACGTCAAAAAAATCAACCTTAGTATGACAATCGATATGAAATGCGAGAAAACATCGGAGTTCTCAAAATTAACCATTATTACCGGGCAACGAAAAATTAAGATTTTGAAAAATTATCAAAAACTGTGATATCCCCGTAAAAATCCGTTAAAAGATGACCTTCAGAAGACCAAATTTGCCTGCCGACTGAAATCAGCGGTCGGCTATTTTGTCTTACTATTTTGCAGCGATAAATAGCTTCATGTGATTTAAGAAATAGTTTCTGTGAGGTGAGAAATAGTTGAAAACTCTCTGACGATTATCAGAATTTTCACGAGACCTGACATTGGGGGCTGCTGTTTCATTTCATCCATGGAGCTATTCATCGCTGCAAAATAGTAATACAAAATGGCCGACAGCTGGTTTCAGTCATCGGGCAAATTTGGTCTCCCGAACATCGGCGTAGGGGGAGATAAAATTTGGGGGGGCTGCCCGATAAAAAATCTATTGTTTAAGAAAATGTTGCCCGACTTAAGGCGGATTTCTGCCCGATTATGGCTGATTTTTGCAAAATCTTCCGACGTTGGGGGGGGGGGGGCTGCAGCCCCCCTGTCTCCTACGCCTATGCTCCCGATAGTCATAGCTCCATCATTTTTGAACGGATTTTTACGAAGATGGAAGCAAACTTTAATTGAATATCTGAAGATCAACATCATGCAAAATTTTGGCGCGAATCTTTTGCCGTTTTGTCACGACCTTCAGGCAAATGGGCCACATTTTCTTGGGATACCCTGAATATAAAATCATGAACAAAACATACCATTTCAGAATAGTCTCTTGGGTATCTTCTTGTGTATCCCCAAGGAGTCATCCACAATTGACTGTAGGCATGGATATCCATGTAACCAGCAAGGCTGTTTTTGTTTCGAGACAAATAGTTCGCAACGTTTCTAACTTCAATTTCTGAGAAAGCACTTCTACCATGATATGTGTCAGCGCATTCTGATCTCGATGTTCCAACTCCTTCAAACGATAAAATAAAACTATTTAGTTTATTAATACCGGGTGCCCAGAAAAATTGCATACAAATTCGACAAAAATTGCATACAAGTTTCACAAAAATTGCATTCAAGTTTAATAAAAATTGCATACAAGTTGACAAAAATTGCATAGAAGTTTGACAAAAATTGCATACAAGTTTGAAAAAATTGCATACAAGTTTGACAAAATTTTATACAAATTTGACAAATTCTGGCGCAAAGAGCTTTCATAAACTGCCCCAAAAATATGTTTATGCCCACCCCCTATGGCCTTTTCTAAGAAATTAGGCCTTTTCTAAGAAAGAGACCTCGGTGAGCTAAAAAGAGAAAATTGATAACTGTTACAACAAGTTTAGTCTGCGATTTTTGGTTTGCCTGTGCATTTTAGGTGGTATGGTTTTATGTACCGACAAAAATGCTTGATAAAAAATGGGTTAAAATTGTGCTGGAACAGCGGTTAAAAAGGGAACTGGCAAAGTCATTATCAGCTTTAGCTGTGTCAATAAACACACCGGGTGACCCAAAAAATAAAACTTTTTGAAACATCATCAAAATTAGATTACGTTGCCGCTGTTAGAAATCTCTTCTGATGCATTTGTATCAAGGTCCAAATTGATTTAGTAGATATAGCAAACTCTTTTGTAATTTAGTATTCGCGGGAATTCCTGCTTTTGAAAGATACCTGGTTTGATGAACAAGGGCACATTTTGTAACATAATAGCATGAGTTGCTTTTGTTGTAACCTGAATTCAAAGCGATCAGCGACTGCCGACAAAGGAAATTCCCTCAACCAGTAATTCAAAACAAACAAAGCTGCAATAATTTGCCTAAAACCCAGGTAGGTAACGCGCTCGTTGTGCATTCCAGAAATTGTTTTAAAGAGCAAACATGAGCATATATCGAAAGAAGGAGGATATATCTACACATCTACCTCGGGCATTTTACTTCTTCGGTTCAGAAACTGAGCAGTAAGTGTTTTAATTACACCCAACAAAATAAGAGAATTGAATCGCCTCTCAATCGGTTTTGAACCAAACAAATTAAATGCCCGAGGTAGATGTGTAGAGATATCCTTCTTCTTTCGATATATGCTAACGTTTGCTCTTTAAAACAATTTTTGGAATGCACAACTTGCGAGCTAGCAACCTGGGTTTCAGAGACAGTTTTGGGGCTTTGCTTGTTTTGAATTACTGGTTGAGAGAACTTCCTTTGTCTGCGATCGTTAATCGCTTTGAATTACGGGGTCAATCAAAAGTAACTCATGCTATTGTCTTAAAAAATCTGTCCTTGTTGGTTTGATCAAACTGCAGAAGTTGGTCATAAAGTTGTACTTTTGATCCATCCGACCACTCACTTCGTTCGCCTATGGCTGTGATCAACCTCTTTTATCACCTGGACTCAAAATTTGATATGAAATTGCGACAACTGGCTGTTTCGTGAAGATTATAATCTTAACCCATAAATTATAATCTTAGAGCAAAGGATCTCGTCCAACTTCCAAATACGAGGACTCTGAGATACGGGAATGATTCTTTGTCATTTAGAGGAAGCATACTTTGGAACACACTCGATGACACAATAAAATCTGCAAAAAGCAACAGTCAATTTAAAAACTGCATTAAAGATTGGACGGGATCCAATTGCAATTGTATGATATGTAGATAAAAGAGAACACTGTAAATAGGTAACACAAGTTGGCCTTTATTAGTTTATAAACTATTCCTTTAGCCAACTTTAAAATAAATGTATTATTATTATTATCATTATTATTTACAATATTGCGCAATACTATAGCTTAAAAGATGGGTTTTCAAGCAATGATTTTATGGTAGTTTTCCTCGGGAGTACCATAAAGATAATTCCAGAAGCTAATTCGATCTTTCAAACAAAAGCGCAAAAATAAATTTTATTATTGTGATCATGATGGTGATTTTTGAAAAATGTTCACTTTTAAAGGCACACTGTCGTGGTGCTGATTGGGTAAATAAGACAATAAAAAGAAAAGAATTAGGCAAGCTTCAGTAATTACGCTGTACAGTAATTTGATGATAGAAATATGCAAAACCAAGAAAAACCTAAATCCTAGTTTCATGAGTGAGATTTTTGAGGCAAGAGATGTACAATATGACTTGCCAAATAAGAATACTCTTGGTATTCCAAACGCCAGGACAACTTCTTATGGCATAGAAACAGAGAGATATTTGGGTCAAAAACTGTGGCAAAAATTACCTCACAATATTAGAGAGTCCCAATCATTGACAGCTTTCAAGAAAGAATTAAGAACCCACACAATAGAGTGTGACTGTAGTAGATTGTGTAAAATATATATTTCTGGCCTAGGTTTTATTTAGCTTACACTTACTTTTCATTGTAACATACACTTAGATATTTCTGATAGATAGTTGGCATTAATTAGCTTTTTACATAGCTATTAGAATTGTACGCCAACTTTAAACAAATTATTTATTATTATTATTATTATTATTATTATTATTATTATTATTATTATTATTTACCCTATCATGCCATCCGGGATTTAGCAGAGGCAAAAATAGTTTTTAGCCGTTTTGCAAATCCTTGGAGGGTCATTGGATGGATGTTTTTCTCAGTAGTTCTTGGCTCCAACAACATGAGAGTAGGGCTGCCAGTCCCAGGGGTTTTGATTGGAGACGGAAAAGGAGGGAAGGAGGAATTGAAAATTGAATGGAGATCCACTTTAGAGACGGGGTTTTTTATAGTTGATATCTTAGTCGTATTGTATGATGTTGTTGCCTTTATATTTCACTTTGTTGTCTCCATTGTTATTTAAAGTAAAACAAGTTTTTGTAAACCGTATTGTAATGCAAATTAAATATTTATGTATTTATACTTGCTCGGCTGTCCCAGTTTTAGTAACTGACGAAGATTTTATAATCGAAACGTTTTTATTTAAACAGTTGTGTTTCTACATTTTATTTTCTGTTTATTCTGGATGTGGTTTTAGTTTATATATTATTATTATTATTATTATTATTATTATTATTATTATTATTATTATTATTATTATATACACTGAAATTCATGAAGGTGATAACGATCTTATTCCCTTTGTTCTCGAAACAAAATATAATCCAAGAGTATAAAGGCTTGGTAATTATTCAGAGGCCAGGTTCTTTGTAAGTGATTTCAACATTACGACAAGCCAATCACGGTCGCGACAGTGTGCCTTTAAAGCCAGTTTTCCACCAGGCGAATTTTTTCGTACGAAGCGAGTTCTTTCGTCGCGGCTGAAAAGTAGAAACTGTTCGAACTCACTTTTTCGCAGAGAAAAGGGTACAGCGAAAACGTGGCGCCTGTTGAAATCAAAGTGCGCATGCTTGCATACGAAAAATTCGCTTAGCACGAAAAAATTCGCCTAGTGGAAAACCGGCTTAAGTCAGCCACCCCGTAACTCTCCCTATTCACGAACCCAATCTATGATTGAAGCCTGAAGATTTCGAACGGCAAGCTTTTGCAGGGCCTTACTAGCCATTTCAAGAAGATCTTAGTTAGAAATCATACCTCCCCATTTGTAATCCCAGTTTCGGTTAGGATCAGCTCCACGACATCTAGACCCTCTGCTCCTTGTCTTACGCCACATTCTAGCTCTGCCTCCATACCACGTGTAAGAGTAACCATCAACATTCAATACAGGCATGATAACAAAGTCCATTTTGTCAAGCATCGCAGTGACTGATGAATCTTTTCCGTATTTTGTTAGCATCTACGAACAATTGAGATTCATAAGTCTTGACATCAACTGTCTTTTGAGACAGCATAAGTTCCAAATCTTTAAAAAGGCTGGTGTAAAATTCAGTTACTTATTTCTTTGAACTGAATGAATTCAAAGAAACTTCAGCTATTTCTCTATAATTCTACCGTTGGACTTTTCGGAAATCTTCAATATTTTCAGAATTAGAGTACTTTTCTACTTTTTCAAGAATTCAGGAAAAATTTTCAAAACAACTTAAAACCATCGTAATTTCTGAACTCTTTGAAGCAACATGAAATGATGTCGAAGGAAACCATAGTTCATGGATGTCTGCAATATGGTATCAAGCAAAAGTCTGTCGCTTTTCTGGTTTATGATTTAGATATTTGATGACGTCACACCCTCAAATGAGTTAAATTGGAACATACGCTGATATTTCAAAAAATATTGAAAACTTCTGAAAAGCCCAACGGTAGGATTAAAGATAAGTAACTAAGTTTATTGCAAGCCACTCAGTCAGAATAAATAGATCACAGAATTTTACACACACCCTTTTTACGGTGAGTTAAAGATTTGGAAGCTATGCTTTTTGAGACAACAGCCCCTCTGCAACCATCAAAAATATTTTGGTGCTAAACTAAGAGCGGAAGTAGTTCCAAGCATACGGAATCATACCGGGTGTCCCAAAAAAAAGTATACAGATTTGGTTGACTCCAGCAATGTGAATTTAGCTTGAATAATTGCTAATTACTCTCAAAATGTTCCTCGATAGTTAACTTGAACATAGATACCTTGCTTGTTGGTATTGGTGCTTTGAGAGCAGAAATATCAAGCTTGAAAGCTCAAATTTGCGACCACGTGCAAACCAGAGCTTTGGCCTTTTGGCCTAAGCAAATTCCTAAAGCACATCGAAATTAAGAATTGAAATTAATGAAAAATTAAGAAACTTCCCAATGGGTGACTAAAGGGGGACTTCTGGACAACAAAATAACTCAAGATCTAATATTGCTCAAATTTCATCAAGGCTATCGTTGATTTATACGCTGTGCCTTAATAAATTGCTTAGGCCAAACAGCTAAAGCTCTGGTTTGCAGGAAGAGGCAAATTTGAGTTTTCAAGATTAAAATGTCTGCTCTCAAAAATACCAATATCAACAAACGAGGTATCTATGTTCAAGTTAACTATCGAGGAACATTTTTAGAGTGTTTAGACATTGATTGAAACTAAATTCACAGCGCTGAAGTCAACAAAATCCGTATTCATTTTTTCCCGTTCCTCTATTCTTTTGTTCCTTTGTTTGTAAGTAGCTTTTCGTAACACACCCTTTAGCTACTCTACAAAAGAGCCTGGATTGAGCGTCTTTCTTATACATTCCAAATGCGACTTTCGATTGAGTGGCGATAAAGCTTCTATCACTATTGCGTACATTCGAAAATTCCATTTGCAAAATATCGTTCAATTCTAATTCTTTTCTGAATAGCTAGGGGGCTTCTTATATGTTTAGTTGTATTTTAGTTGATCTCCTTCATGTGATGGCCCTGGGGTAGTCATGATCTTTTGCTCCCCTTGGTATCGTTTCTGTAGTATTGTATGGTAGCTCGTTTGTAATCTTAGGTAATTCGTAAATTGTAAATTTTTAACATTGAATTTATAGAAAAAAAAAAAAAAAAAAAAACAGAATCCGTATACAGTTTTTTGGGACACCCGGTAAGATAAATGACAAAATCAAACTCCAGTAATTTTCATGAAAGTTACTTGGGGGGAGAAAATTTTCTGCAACACACTGGAGAAAAATATTGAATCTAATTTTTTTCTTACCTCATTGATCATGTAGATGCATGAAGCGGCAGTGATCCATTCTCTGGCATGAATTGCACAATTGAAAAAGAACATTTTCTTATTGGCCTTTCTTTTACCCATAATCTGCAGAAACGGAAAAATCGAAGAATTTAAAAAAATTCATTTTATCATCTTTTATAAACCGTACAAAGAAGGTTGATTTGAAATGAAAACTTCCGATATTGACAACAGACCTCGGTGGTATCGATTTTGGAAAGTTGGGCCTAATTGTGACGTATCTTTGCAGCGCCATTTCCAAAGAGTATTAATCCAACATAACCTTCCAGCTCACATTGGTCAGCAAGTGAGAAATTTGTCAATAAATATTCTACCGGGTGAGTCAATAAAAAGAATCCCTGTTTGAAAAATCACCATTTCCTGAATATCAAGATGGTGATATTGGGAAGTATACCATTTAACAGCAGACATGTTCAAATAGTGTTCAACATTTACCTGACTGAAATCGGCCACTCCATTCTGAAATTATGAGGAATTTTCTCCAGAGAGCCCTTTCGAGAAATCTTCAAAACAGGCTCAAAACAACGACCAACATTTCCCATGCTTTCTGCCTTATCTCAATGAGTTCAACACATTCTAACATGTTTTATCCTCTTGGAAAGATGAAATCGTCCGGAATAATGTTGTTTTGCCCCAGGGATGACATTTTCATCTCCCAAAGGGATAAAGCGTACCAAAGCATGTACAAATCATTGCTATAAGGCATATATATACGAGAAATTTGAACGGAGTAGCTGATTTCAGGCAGGTAAACTTTAGAATGTATTTAAACATTTTCACTATTGAAAGACATATTTGTTTGCCAACATTATTGTCTTGATATCGAGGGATCTGTGGTCTTTCAAATAGGGATTCTTTTTTTTTTTACTCACCCGGGGTGCTGCTTTTGCTCACATCAGCCTTTGTTGAAGGGCAACTGTTGTGCACATTGAAACGAGACTATGATAAGTAAACAAGGGCAGATTTTGTAATACAATAGCACGAGTTGCTTTTGTTGACACCTCAATTCAAAGCGATTAGCGATCACAGACAAAGGAAATTCTCTCAACCAGTAATTCAAAAAAACAAAGCCGCAAAATTTTCTCTGAAACCCAGGTAGCTAAAGCGCTCGTTGTGCATTCCAGAAACTGTTTTTAAGGGCAAACATGAGCATAGATCGAAAGAAGAAGGATATATCTACACATCTGCCGCAGGCATTTTATTTCTTTGGTCCAGAAGCTGAGCAGTAAATGTTTTGATAACACCCAAAAAAATAAGAGAATTGAATCGCCTCCTAAACGGCTTTTGAACCAAACAAATAAAATGCCCGCGGCAGATGTGTAGATGCATCCTTCTTCTTTCGATCTATGCTCATGTTTGCTCTTAAAAACAGTTTCTGGAATGCACAGCGAGCGAGCTAGCTACCTGGGTTTCAAAGAAACTTTTGCGGCTTTGTTTGTTTTGAATTGCTGGTTGAGAAAATTTCCTTTATCTGCAATCGCTAATCGCTTTGAATTGAGGTGTCAACAAAACCAACTCATGCTGTTGTATTACAAAATCTGCCCTTGTTATGATAAGTCCAAAGGAAACTCCCTCGAGAGACATGATTTAAACATAGTATGGATAAGAAACTCTCATGAGATATGGTTGAAATAAAATAGTAGTATTTTTTGGGTTTCCTAGACAAAAGCGTCCAGACTTTGTTTACTGGACTTTGAACTGGTTTTTACTATAAAAACAAGGGTAGTTAGATTTGTACTTGCTATTCGTTTATTTCGTTTTGATTATCGTTGAGATTAATGGATAAAAACTAAGACTCTTCTCTTGGCTATGGACGAGACCACTGAGCAAACAGCAACCCTCTGTAAATGAATTAAATGAATCAAAATAAAACTACCCAGGCCCAACAAGGACAGATAATGTTACAATAGAACTCGCTACTTTTCATTGACAACTAGATACAAAGCAATTTGTGCTTGCAGACAAAGGGAATTCCATGCTCGGTTGTTTAAGACATAAACAAAAACAAAGCAAGCCGCAAAAATTGGCCTGAAACTTGGGTCGCTAGCGCGCTCGTTGTGCATTTCAGAAATGGTTTTCAAGAGCAAATATTAGCACATATCGAAAGAAGAAGGATATATCTAAACTTCTGCCTCGGGCATTTTATTTATTTTGTGCAGAAGCCAATTGGGAGGGGATTCAATTCTCGTACTTTTAGGTGTAATTAAAACACTTACTGCTCAGCTTCTGTACTAAAAAAATAAAATGCCCGAGGCAGAAGTTTAGATATATCCTTCTTCTTTCGATATATGCTAATATTTGCTCTTTAAAACCATTTCTGAAATGCACAACGACCGAGCTAGCGACCCGGGTTTCAGGGCAATTTCTGCGGCTTGCTTTGTTTTTGTTTATGTCTTGACCAACCGATCATGGAATTCCCTTTGTCTACAATGACAAATTGCTTTGTATCTAGGTGTCAATGAAAAGTAGCGAGTTCTATTGTAACATTATCTGTCCTTGTTACTTTGAACTGGTTTTACTATAAATACAAGGGTAGTAGATTTGTATTTGTTATTCGTTTATTTCGTTTTGATTATCGTTGAGATTAATGGATAAAAACTAAGACTCTTCTCTTGGCTATGGACGAGACCACTGAGCAAACAGCAACCCTCTGTAAATGAATTAAATGAATTAAAATAAAACTACCCAAGCCCTAAACGTGCAAAAGATGAATCTTCATAATAAATTTGATTGGCAAGTGCAAAAAGTAGAATTACCTTGATAGCTTGCATATCCCTTCCCTCGTAGCTTCTACCAACACTAAAAACTTGAGCATTTGAATAACGCTTTGCCAAACTGTTCATTTCACTTGTAATCTTTAAAAAATGAATACTACTGGTGAGTCAAAAATAAGTATCTACTACTGTTTAAAAGGTCATAGAGCAATGAACCACAAATCAACCAGTACATTTCCGACGCCTTTGAATGTCTCAATCACGTAAAGTAAACAAACTTCTTTAGAAACGACGATTTTGCAGTTCTCTTTACAGGCCATATCACACAGATTTCCCACTTTTGTTCTCAACATGAAAGAGTTATTTTGAAGATACCAGGTGAGTTAATAAAATGGCCCGGTGTTTGGAAAAATTCTGCTCCCTGAATGTCAAAGCAATATCATTGAAAACTGTCTTGTTTTATTCCCGATATGCCCAATTAGGTTCAGTAATTTACCCGGATTTAATCAGCCATTCCTTCCCATCGATATGGGAGATTTTCTGCAGAAAGACCCTTTCGAAAACCTGCAAAAACGAATGAAAACGATGAGCAACATTTCCCTTTGTTTTGCTTCCTAGCAATAATGACACTTTGATGCATTCATATATCTTGTCCTCTTGGGAAAATGGAATGCCCCTCAATAAGTTATTGATACGAGGGGGAAAACTTTCTCATTCCCCCAAGAGGATAGCACGGGCTAAAACGTGCTGAAGTCATTGCCGTAAAGTAAACATATTACGAAAACTTGCTAATGATTGTAGCACGTTTTTCTAAGGTTTCTCGAAGGGGGCTTTTTTAGGAAATCCTTTGCATAATTTGAACGGAGTGACCGATTTCAGCCAGGAAAAATTCTAAAAATAATTGAACATTGATTCAATCAGGTAATGCTAAATATTATTGTTTATACCGGGTGAGTCAAAAAAAAGTTTACCAGTTTGGCGGGCTGTGAAATAAAAAGTAAGTGGCCGATATTGAAAACTAAAGTGTTAATCTACCATTCAAAGGCCAACTTAGATGAGAAAATTTTGTTTGGCAGAATCATTCACTTGCAAAACCCACAAATTGGAAAAATGCTTGTAAGGGGTTTGTATGGGAATCGAGAATTCCACGTTCCATTCTGGTCCATGATTTATTTGGCATGGAAATTTGAGTTCACTACAATTGTCAGTTTCAGAAATAGAATTTGATTTCAATAGCAAGTAAATCATGGACCGGAATGGAATGTGGAATTCTAGTTCCCATACATGTCCTTTAGAGAAATTTTTCTAATTTTGGGGTCTTGGAGATGAGCAATTCTACCAAACAAAATTTTCTCATCTAAGTTAGCCTTTGCATGATAGATTAACATTTCAGTATTGAATATCAGCCGCATACATATTATTCCACAGCCCGCCAAACAGGCAAACTTTTTTTTGACTCACCCGGTATAATCAGGGAGCAGTAGCCTTTCAAGTGCCGGGCCTTTTTTTATTCACCTGGTAGACTTTTGAATTTCTTCGAGAAACAAACAAACTATTCACATGTTGTAAGATTACAGAGATATCGATGGATTTTCAAGAGTACCTTTATTGTGGATTCACCCCATCCACCAAAATCTATGCAAAACACAATGGACACGTGTCGGCAACAATATAGATTATAAAGATAACAGATTTGTTTACGGTTACGTGACTCAGCCCTTTAACATAGAATATTCAAAATGTTTAGCGTCGATTTTGAGAATCCATGTACACTGTTTGATGGCTGTTTGTTCCCAAATGTATGATTTACCGAAGAAACTTTCAGTAGACTTTGCTTTGCCTGAAATATATGCGAAAACTTCATTCTGATTTAATTTCCACTATCAAAATTGCTTTTTCCAAAAAGCGTCGCTCGACTTCATAAGGGAACTGACTGGTAAAAGGCAAATACCTTTGCCGGAACAAGGACAGATTTAGTAACACAATAGCATGCGATGCTTTTGTTGACATGTGAATTAAAAGCGATTAGCGACTGCAGACAAAGGAAATTCTCTCAACCATAAATTCAAAACAACAAAGCCGTAAAAGTTTCTCTGAAACCCAAGTAGCTAGCGCGCTCGTTGTGCATTCCAGAAATTGTTTTTAAGAGCAAATATGAGTATATATCGAAAGAAGAAGGATATATCTACACATCTACCACGGGCATTTTATTTCTTTGGTTCAGAAACCGAGCAGTAAGTGTTTTCATTACACCCAAAAAAATGAGAGAATTGAATCGCCTCCCAATCGGCTCCCGAACCAAACAAATTAAATGCCCGAGGCAGATGCGTAGATATATCCTTCTTCTTTCGAACTATGCTCATGTTTGCTCTTAAAAACAATTTCTGGAATGCACAAAGAGCGAGCTAGCAACCTGAGTTTCAGAGATACTGTTGCGGCTTTGCTTGTTTTGAATTATTGGTTGAGAGAATTTCCTTTGTCTGCGATCGCTAATCGCTTTGAACTGCGGTGTCAATCAAAACCAAATCGTGCTATTGTCTTACAAAATCTGTCCTTATTCTTTGCCGGTCAATACGGGGAGGGGGTACTGGGTTCACTTTGTGCAGGGGTTTATCCCTGAGTTCTGAGCAGCGCAATCACCCTTATAATAATGTCACACCCTTTGAATAGTAAATTGAAGGAATTTCACCTCATAGACCCATATCATTAAAGTTTTTTCTCGCTATTACCCCTGTTTTCGATAATTTCTGCTTGCTTGCGAAATCCAACATTGAAAGAGGGACATACCCCGAGTGGATATAGTGAGTAATCCGAGCCTAGTAACAAGGGCAGATTTTGCAATACAATAGCAACATGTACGTTTGATTGACACCTAGATTCAAAGCGATTAGCGATTGTAGACAAAGGAATTCTCTCAACCAGTAATTCAAAACAAACCAAGCCGCAAAGGTTCCCAGAAACTAGTAGGGCAAACTCTCGCCTTGTGCAAGCGAAGGGAGATTTTTAAGAGAAGTTACGTGCTTATAACGAAAGAAGAAGGGTAAATCTAAAGTTCTGTCTGGCGGATTTTGTTTATTTGATCCAGGAGCTGTTTTGTTATCGTTTCATTTAAGCCCTAAATACGCCAGAATTACAATGCCCTCTTCTCGGCTCCTGAATCAAATAAAAAGAATCCGCCAGACAGAACTTTAGATTTACCCTTCTTCTTTCGTTATAAGCACATAAATTCTATTAAAAACCACCTTTCGCTTGCACCAGGCGAGAGTTTGCCCAACTAGTTTCGGGGAAACCTTTGCGGCTTGGTTCGTTTTCAATTACTGGTTGAGAGAATTTCCTTTGTCTGCAATCGCTAATCGCTTTGAATTCAGGTGTCAAGCAAACGCAACTGTGGCTATTGTTTTACAAAATCTGCCCTTGTTGAGCCCAGTAAAATAGGTCATAAGGATAAAAAGATTGTCGAAAATAGACTCTACTTTACCTCGCGCAGATTGTGATATCTGCCATAATCGAACCCTGAGTAAGTGCTGAACATTGTTCCCCTGTGTTTTTCATTCTCCTTTTCGACAGCACCTTCAACATCTTCAACCATTGCGGAATATTCCATCCCATAATCATCAAAAGATTTGGAGATTTTTGCAAAGTCCTTTGGGGATACCATCATGTCCACTCCGGAACCAATGTCCTTTGGTGCTTTCCAAAAATCAATCTGAGAAAGAAAATATGGAAGAAATTGAGAAATTGCGGACAAAAACTTCAGATAAAAAGTGTCAGACACATTTTGAAAATCGGAAACAATTTCCCTTTTTACAGCATATTGATAAAATCTTTCGCTTGAAATGGGTTATGTTCAGAAAGAATTAAGCAAATTTTATCCAAAGATCAGTACTGATTGCTTCAATTATTTTAGTGTTTTGCTTCTAATTTTGACCAAGAAATTTTCACATAAATGCAAACAGAATTTCGTAATTTGTTGAAAATGCAATGGGTATTGATTTCAGTAAAAGAAGGCTGTATCCTTTTCTTCCTTTAAGTTCCTTTTACAGCCCAAAGGCTAAAATGCCTTGCAATTTGAGAATATAACTGTATGCTTGGAACAGAGAAGATTTTTCAGTCCTCATTCATTGCGAAAGAAATAGAGCATACGTAGATTGATTGTGTAGCCGTGTATATATCGCAGTTGAAAAGCTACCGGACGCTGTAAGCGGTCTCGGTTTGATGTAATAGTCTCGTTTTGAATAGCGAATACTGGGCCTCATCGTAATAAGTCTAAGAGCATAGGTTCCAAATCTTAAATCGGCATAAGAAGGTGGATGTAAAATTCTATGACCAAGTTCTTCTAATTTAATGGCTTAAACAGAAACTCTAGCTACCTATTATCTATAATTCTACCGTTAGATTTTTCAGAAATCTTGAAAACTTTTTTAAAGTATAGCATATGTTATAGTTCAGCTCATTTGAGAATGTGACGCCATCAAATTTCTAAATCATAAACCAGAAGAGTGACATATTTTTGCTTAAAACCATAAACTATGGTTTTTTCGGAAATTATTTCATGTTGCATCAAACAGTTTAGAAATTACGATGGTTTTGAGTTCGTTTGAAAATTTTTCTTGAATTCTCAAAAAAGGAGAAAAACACTATAATTCTGAAAATATTGAAGGTTTCAGAAAAGTCCAACAGCAGAATCATAACAAAATAGCTAAAGTTTCCTTGAAGCCATTCAGTTCAAAGAAATGTGCTATAGAGTTTTAAACCAACCTTTTTTTAAAAATTTGGAAATAGAACCATTAAACAACATAATAGTGAGAATAAACGAATCAATAAAATGCTCACGTTAAACATCTTGTTATTTTGTTCAAGCAGCAATTTCAAAAAGCCAAGCTGGTCTGGATTCTTTGGAACAGCTTTGATCACTTTGTATCTGCAATAAGAATAACCAAACAAAATTAACCCAACCAGTTAACATCAAGAAGGCTCATAGATTTCTTCGTTGCAAAAAATTAGGATTTCGAGGAAAAGGGCATTCCTGAAATCCTCAAAAAGTCGTCAAAAACAGGGGATCGATTTACAGCCATTTCAAATCTTCAAAACAACGAAGAGCGTGTTTCATTTCAACCTGGGAATAGGTAACCCAGTCGGAAGTCTTCAGAGCAACTTTATAGTCCCTAAGTATTTAAAAATATTCTCAGGCAGAATGAAACACGCTCCTCGTTGTTTTGAAGATCTGAAATGGCTTCAAATCGATCGTCTGTTTTTGATGACTTTTTGAGAATTTCAAGCCTGCCCTATTCCTCAAAATCCTTAATTCGGGCACTTTCCCGGGTCCAAAAAAATTTCGAAAAATACTCATAATGTAGGCTTGTCTTTCAGGGACAGAACAATGTTTGAATCATTTTGATCAGCCACTTACTTTTTTTTCTATGACAGATTGCGTTGGGTCACTTTTTTCTGGGTCACCCGGTACGATGTATCTATACAATAAGAATAACCAAACAAAATTAACCCAACCAGTTAACATTAAGAAGGCTCATACATTTCTTCGTAGCAAAAAACTGGGGATGGCTCAGTAATAGCACTCTTGACTACCAATATGAAGGTTGGTGGTTCGAGTCCATGCCCTGCCAAACCTGCTACAAAAAGTGTGAGGAGAGTCGCCAATTCTCTGTAATTCCAGGCTGTGGTCACATACAGAGGAAGGACCAGGACGCTGCTTCGATAAGCTTAGCTTCTCAGCATCCAAAAACTATCTTCGGGTGCTAGGTAGAAATATTGAGAGAGAAAAACAAACAATTGGTCACCTACAAGCAAAGTGCAGGGATCACTGTTCTTAAACGATTTTGAATTTTTTGTTATCATTTCTTAAGTCAGGAATTTCTCGTCAGATTCAAACCCAGCTTGTATCTATGTTATCTCAAGGGGTTGCCCTAAAGCTGGGATACCCCCTTCATTCAACTCAGTTACTCAAATCTTATCTCCTTCCAAATTTCGAAGACGTTGACAACTGGAAAACGATAGTGCACTGCAAAAAGATAGGACATTAATCGATATGTCTCATCACACAGTATCTTGGATCTTCACCTATTTATGCAAGAAAAATTAACAATCGGTTGTCTAGCACAATGTAGATGAACCATTTGAGCAAGCATAGGCTCCTCAAAAATGAGCAGGACAGCTCCTATCAAAGAACGTGAAATAAGAAAGGGAGACCAGCGAATGGCATGTTTCAAAGATTCGACTTCAATAAAGACTACTTATTTTGGGAAAATATTGACCTCAGAGCAATATAAAAAGAACAGAAAAGTAATGAATAATGAAATTACTGAATTACCCTGCAAGTTCTCTATTTGCATCAACTGAGAAGGTTTCGCCCATTCCTGAAAAAACAAACAACATATGAAAAATATCACGAAACAAAATCACGATAATGCCTACTATTTCAACCTACTATAATGTATTATATGTTTAATCTGTTTTAATCAGCCACAAAGTCCTTTTTTTCTTTCCTTTTTTTCACTCCTGTACGTCTGTTTTGCATTGGATGTTGGGTAATTTCAGTGCATATAAAATTTTTGTGATTGACGTGTAACTCACACTTAAATTATAAGCCTTCAAATGGTTGCCCTGACGTCCAATGTGAAACTGACTCCAGTGTTTATCAGTAGAGATTGTTTGCGCGTAATTATAGTAGTAAATGTATTTAATTGTATGTAGGTTTAATTTAGTTGCTCGTCTTTATGTCAAAGCCATGGGGTAGTCATGGTATTTTGCTCCCCATGGTATCTCGTCTTGGTAGTGTAGTAAAGTAGCTCGTAAGTGTTGTTATAAATAATCCCGTTTTTGTAAATTTTTATACTCAATATAAAAAAAACATCTGTTTTAATCAAGCAATATCAAAGTGAAAGCAATAATTTCATAGTTTCAAAAATGGACTTCATCATCAATCATCAAGAAGTCCAAACTTCGCTAAAACAACTCAAGAAATAAAAATGTTCTCGTAAAAAGTGCTAAACATTGCGTTAATGCGATAGGCAAGTATTTGTTTTCATGTTGAAGCCTTTCTGAGAACGTATCACTGTTGCACTCAGTAAGATTTCACGTTTCAGTAAGATTGTCCCTCATAGTGGGAACACGATGACCTTGGGTCTTTTCCCGCTATGAGGGGCACAGTTGAATGTAAATATTAGAGTTGTAGTTGTTTTAAGTTGATATATAGAAAAAAAAAGATTTCACGAGGAGTAGGAATGCTGAAGTATTCCAAAAAATTTCTGTCTTTAGAGACTGTCCAGAAAATGTATTTAGGCATTGTAGAACCACATATCAGATATTGTTGCTCGGTCTGGGGTTGCGCTGGCGATACAGTCCTACAAAAGCTCCAAAAAATACAGAATCGAGCTGCTCGCATCGTTACAAACAGTCCTTTTGACAAAGCATCACTGCCGTTGATTTCTCAACTTGGGTGGCTAAATATAAAAGAAATGATTGACTTCAAAACTGCTACCATGGTTTATAAATCGCTCCACGGACTAGCTCCTCCTTACATGCAGGACATGTTTCACAACTGTCCGAGTGTAGGAACCGAGTCCTACGGAGTACTGAAACAGATCTTGAGATCCCACGTTATAAAACATCTAATGGGCAACGAAGCTTTTCGTATCGCGGAGTGACTGTTTGGAACCAATTGAGCCCCGAAATTAAAACCGCCCCGTCACTGGCGATTTTCAAAAACAGGCTCCAGACCTTTTTAAAAAATCATAGATATATCCCCGGATGAAGACCATTACATCGAAAACAGTGTTTGGTCAATTTTTCTTTTCTCTTCAAATTGAGATCTTCTTCCTTGTTTTTATTCTAGAGTTTATATCATAGATACACCATGTAATTAGGTTAGATTTTATTGTTTTTTTTCAGCAGGGCACATTGTAAAACAGTTTTCTTATATATAAACTGAATGTATTACCCTGGGTAAATAATTAAAAATAAATGAAATGAAAATTCTGGTCTTTTATGAACCTCACCCCGATTGTTCCAACCACCCCGATTATTACTATATCGAACCATTTCCAACCTCCCCTCTCGATTATTCTCACCCCTCCCGTTTATTCAAGTGATATTCCTTACCTGGCTCTAGAGGCTCCTTGAATGGTCCATCGCCTTGCGCTGCAATAAAAATAACTGATTAGAAATGCAAAAAAATAAAAGATATTAAAAAGGAAAAACAAAAGATGGCATAAAATAATCATGCTCAATACAACCAGAAAGAACATATTCAAGGTCGAGATGGAGAAATAAGAACGAGAGGTACACATAGTTGTTGCCTCCCGTGGTCTTGTCCTAGAAGTACTGTAAAGTAGCTTGTAACCTGTTTATATGAGGCGGGCTGGCCCGTTAGGGAGCTGGCTCGCCTCCAAACCAGCTCGGTTTTATATTAGACATTCGATAGTGAGCCAGCCCCGAGCCAGCCCGGCCCTTGGGTGCCACGTGCCGTCTTTCTTTTGTGTAAATTTGAAAGAATGAGGAAATATTTTCCTGTTCTTTCATTTTTACAAAAGAAAGATTACAGCCTTGACGCCAAATGTGAGAAAGGGTCCTCCATTTTTAGAAACTTAGCAAATCTGCTGTGTTCTGCGCGTGCGTTAAAGGCGGGCTAGCCCGTTTCTTCCGTTTATATGAGAAAAGTCAGCCCGTTTGAGGCGAGATCCCGGCACTCGATAACCGGGATCTCGGCAAGACGGGCCAGCCCGGCATACATATAAACGCAAACTGCTGTTTTCAAAGCTGTGACTAGGTAAGTAGGATCTCACCTAACGGCGAGCCAGCTCGCTAACGGGCCAGCCTGCCTCATATAAACAGGCCCTAAGTGGAGTGATTTGGTATATGTATTGTAAATTTTTAGCAGAATGTATATAAAAAAGGAGAGGAGCATTCATGACGGCCATATGGGAACAGAGAACCAGTCAAGCCTTATTGTTTAGTATCCTTGAGAAATTTGTTAACGGATTTAACGTAAAACGCCATAGGGCATCAAAGTCAACTCACCCTCGTCTTCCAAGGCCAGGCAGCTAAGGAGCAAGCCTGAAAAAGAAACATTTCATGATTTGATTCTTATGATTTCCAGTGAAGCTTGTCTTAGTTCGTGCGAATCAGTGAGGTATTAATGAGCTGTAGTTACACTCTAATGGACGCAAATAAGTGCTGGCAGATTTTGAAAAGAATTCTCTCCTAGGATGGTTTTTTTCTTATGTATACTTTTAAATTGTTACGAAGCCTCGTTCGAAGAGCTTCTACAAAGAAACAATGAGCAGACAGTCCATGTAAAAAACCTTCATAAGCTAATGACTGAGGTCTATAAGTCTTTAAATTGCCAAGATCAAACATTCACGTGAGATCTATTCATAAGAAACGAAGTGACTTACGACCTCAGAACAAAAGATTTATTACAGCTACCTAAAGCTACAACTGTTTAAACGGTTTAAATTAAATTCCCTTCAGAGGCAGTATTCTGTGCAACGCCATATCTGATGAGCCAGGCAATCTATAGCCTCGTTCAAAATTCAAGTCAAATCATGGAATAGAGACAATCGTAATTGTAACATCTGTAATTAGCTGAAATTGCAAATATTGTATTTCTGTAAATAGTTGGTTTGAATTAGTTACCCTATTCTCAGAGTAAACTATGTTTTTTGTGTCCAACTTTAAATAAAATCTTTACTATTATTATTATTACACAGTTCTTAAGAAAGTAACAGAGGTAAATAGAACGAATTCTTGATGCAACAGTTTGAGTCTCTTCTCGAGCAAAGGAATTTGGTATCCATCCACGTAAGGAGTCTACAGTTGCTTATGACAGAAGTTTATAAAGCAAAGTCTGGTCTAAATCCACCTTTCATGAAGGATGTTTTCAGTGACCGCAATATTGGCTACAATCTAAGACATGGTAACGACTCACAGCTTCCAAAAGTGCGTACGACGAGCTTTGGAATTGAGACTATATCCTTCCTTGGAAACAGACTTTGGTCCACTTTCCAAATGCAGTGAAACAAGCAAGCACACTTCCTATCTTTAAAAGCCTGATTAGATGTTGGAAGGGCGAGAACTGCAACTGTAGGCTATGCAAGACATACATTCCGCAGGTTGGGTATCTAACATGATATTCATAATTATGTCATTATGTTCAATCTAATGTTTTTAACGCTTGTGTAAATAGAACTTTTTCCCCCATTTATTTCATTTTATATGTTTGAAAAATAGTAGGCCTAAATTAGCAGTAATTTTGCTATCTAGTGTATTTTAAGCCTACTTTAAAGAAAGAAATAATAAAAAAACTAACAATAATAGTGATGCAACACGAACAAAATAACCACGTTTGCTGCACATTTTGTCACACCTTGGTAACATACCTTGAAGAATGAAGAGCAAAATCTTTGTGTCCATGACTGACTATGTGTTGAAGTCTGAAAACAAACGCAGTCTTTCAGTCTTTCATTGAAATCGACTTTGATAAATCATTTCTTGTATAGCCAAGATCTCAACTTACAGTCCAGACATGACTTCTCTAGATTCAGGACTTATGGCTGATTTTGGAAACTTCTCTTCTATAAAGTTATTTAAAATTTACAAGGAAAGGCCCAATTATGACAGTTTCACCTTTCAACATGAAGTTATGGCTGCAGCTACAAATCATTTGAAAATTTTAAGGCAATCTTAAGGTTATATTTGGCAATTGGATACACATCCATACCAACGGAAAGCTCCAGGGAGGGTATTCTAGAGTATAGGCTCCGGTGCCGAAAACAAACTTTAATCATCTATGAAGTAAATTTATCAAAACGTCTTTTATTTCTCATGTTGTAAAAACAAATTAACTTTCAAATTAAGTCTTATCGAAGCTCAACTGTTTTTAATTGAAACTCCGAGCAAAATCTATCATTTTACATTCCAAAGAGAATTCCAAAATCTTTCATGTTACATTTCATAATCAATGTATCATCACATGCGATTAAATTTCGAAAATTTAACAACCATCATTGCAGAAATTTCATAACAGAAACATCATACGAACCTTCAACTTTCCTCAAAGACTGCAACGTTTAGCTTGAGACTGGCCTGATTTATATACAAGTATTCATGTACAATTTCAAGCACGCCAACTTAATGAAACAACGTCTTCCAGCCAGCTATGCAAACCATGAAACTTCCAAATGAAAGAAATCCTCTTGAGAGTCGAACCGTGCAAATCTTCGCGCAAACACGGGGAATTTTCATGGCGAAAACTATAAAAATGCGCAAGTGTGCCCTTTTAATTAGCCACGAAACTCAAATACTTTGCAAGCAAAATTCGAGTATATGTTAAGGGCCTTAATTGTCGAAAACGTGGCTCTTGGATAAATGTGTCGAGGATTCTTTCTTTCGCTTTGCTTTGCCATTGACAAATTGTGATGCCAGTAAGTTGCTACAATTTGGGAGATATTCTGTTTTGAAACAAAGCCCAGCTGCTGCACAATTTGGCTACTACAGTGTTCATACTTCGAACTAAACTGGATTTAAGTAATCTATAATCATAACCAGAGTGCAACTAAACATATTCTCCTTTCCCTAGAGTATGGAATTAGCTTCAATGTTTTGGAAAATTTTCTTTCACTTGCAAAGTTATTGGCAAAAAATTCAGAAATGGAGAAAATCATTTTCTTAAGTACAGTTAAATACCTGCGTCATGAAGTCTGAATGACACTGGAAAATGCTCACCACTTTGGGACTAAGATAAACCCCCATGGGGGTACTCCCTAACTTTCAATACTATACCGATATTTGAGGTCTGAAATTTTGCATTAAATCAATATTTGGGGTCAGTGTACATAAAAATGATCTAAAACTTAGGGTCTATGAATCTAACAATTCGGGAAAATTTATTTTCATTTTTTCCACGTAATTTCTTGCGGGAAAATCATGCAATTTAAGGGGGAATATGGTGGTGATAAAACAAAGAAAACTTACAGAGAATTTGTTTTTTAAGGGGAGAAGGATATAGATATTGGGAAAATTGTTTGTTGGACATTTGTTATTTTAGGATTCAACAGTATATGACTGGAAAATAGCCTTTCTCCTAAGTTCAATGTGTGGACTCTTTATGTCTAAGACCAAGTTAATCATGCAGGCAAGCAAGTTAGCAAGCAGGGCAGCAAGCAAATCAGTAAAGCAAGCAAGTACTCAAACATCCTTATTGGTTAACATAGGCTGGTTTATAGGCAGCTTTAAAGCTGATGTGGGCCTGCAGCACTATGGCTTGTGCCCTTAGATTTACCACACAGAGCTCTTTTACTGACCTCAGAAGCTTTGGCAGCTGAGTTGGCTGCTGGTATGTGCTTTTTAAATTCTGACAACAGGATTAAAACCCACATAGGCAGACCCCAGACTTGAAACATTGCCCCTTGACCATTTGGCATTGCAAAGAAAAGAGGTACAACCTAAATTGGCTCAGTCCAGTTACTTGGTATCTGAAACTTATTCAAAGCTTGCAAGATGAAATACTTTTTAACTGTGTTATCTGTTATGAATGAATAGACTCTTTTATTTGTTAGAAAAGAGGCTTGCATTGAGCGTCCAAATCTGGTAAATTTTGTGAAGGAAACAAAAGCCCCTTTATTTCTTTACTGACCCCTAATGTTTTGGAGACCCCAAATATTGGTATCTATTTCTGGGGCCCCTAAAACGTTTTTGAATGATTTCAATTAAAACTTCTTGATCTTTCTCAGTTTTTGAATAATACCAAAACATTTATCTCATGATTCGCAACTTCAGGGCCAAATTGCACCATTCTTCCTTTCTTCAGATTTGTGGACCCCAAATATTGAATTTTGGTCTGTGTTGTAATTCACAGACCCCAAATATTGATTTAACGTAAAATTTCGGACCCCAAATATTGACATGGACCCCCCGTATTGAATGTCAATGAGTACCCCCCTGGGACAAAAGCATGATCCCCATTCTCAGTAAAAACACTGAAAACTGTGGCAAGAAGTTGCTTCAGATCCCAAAAACTTTTCTAAGAGATTAATCAATGACAACTTTGCTCAGATTGACTCATAAGTGGTTCAGTTTATTCACTGGCAAGTTTTATTTGCCTTCTGACCTTGTTTCTCATTATTTCCATTCGTTGTTAGCCGATTTTGTTGTGTAATAGTTTCAAAACAAGGTGCGAACATGCAAGGGTTTCATATTGTGACTTTGCAAATCAAAGTTTGCGTTTTCAACAGCTGTTATTCAAATGAAAGAAAAGTCAGCTAAAAATGAATGAAAATAACAAGAAACAAAATAAAGAGGTCAGTAACATTTGCCTGTGTGTAAACTACACTTATTTCTTTTAATAAGAAACTAAGAATTTTGGCCAGTTTCTTAAAATTATCAGGTTTTCAGTACTCAGAGTTTCTTATGAGTTTCTCAGAGGCTCCATAACAATCTTCATGTTCACAACATGTGCCCTCGTGGATAATTCAAAACAAGGTTATTTAAACCTTTTCAATGTTTAGACATTACTCAAGTGCCTTACGAGTAACATGATACAGGAAACAAGTCAAAGTAAAGTAAAAATATGTCAAGGATTTCCTTAATCCAAATATAGTTTCTTAAGTTATATTTTCCCAGTACTGGAGTTTTCTTAATTTTTTGGTGATCTGAAAGTTGAGTTTCTTATGGGCAATTTCTTATAAATAAAAAAGGGGAAACCATTGCTAACTCACTTTGCGCATAGAACAGTAGATAATAATGAACTCTCTGAAAAGTGTTGAGATCCGAAGCAACTTCTTGCCACAGCTAGCATTGTTTTTGCTGAGAACAGGGGGCTTGCTTAATTGTTTTCCTTCACAAAATTTACCAGAATTGGACGCTCGATCCAAACCTCTTTTCTAAAAAGTAAAGAGGTCTATTGACATCACAGAAATCAAATTTGAAATGGCGACAAAGGCCATAATGTCAGTCTTTGCATTCACTTGAACTAATAAAAGTATTTAATGATTTACATCTTATTGCTGTAAAAACTTTTTAAGCTTTAACAAGAAATATCTGTTATGTATCCAATTTAAGATCCTAATAACAGTTTGATAAATCATTATTCACCGCAGTGCTTTAAATTCAAGATGTGCAATTTTGAATCATTGTAGCAGTGCATTAATTGTGCATCTATCTAAGTTTAGAGAATATTCTAAATAGAAAATGCTAGCTCACAACATAAGATTGCATACCGTTGCTATATCATGTCAGATTGTTGATTTCAACTCTAAAAACTTGTCATTCGATCACAAATTATAAGTCTAAAGAGCACCTGCATCTGCCAACATTTTCTTCAATTTGCCATTTTGTTTTAATTCCTTGGTTTCTGATCCTCCACCAATGTATTTTCCAGCAATGAATACTTGAGGAACCTTAATGATAAAAGATAAAACTTCATTAATTTGAGTACTCAGAGTTCCTTATTAGTTCCATAACAATCTGCATGTTGGTGAAGGTGAAGTTGCGTTTTTCAGCGCCAAGCGCTGATATCGCAGAAATAGAGCAGACCTAATGTAATCGAGTCCGCGACCCCTTGTCATGACGCTCAAGTGATCGGGTCCTACTGGGTATCAAACCCACTCCGTCTGGCTGTTCTGGCTGCAAAGTCAGAGGATTACACCACTGCGCCACAACACGTTCACAGATGTGTTTATATGCGCCATATTTACAGTACCTCCAGTCCAGGGTGGAAAGTTCGTTTTTGCTACGCCAAAGGTTAACGCCACGCCAATAGACCTTTTAGCTATTCTACAAAAGAGCCTGGATCGAGCGTTATTTTTATACGCGAGGCTCGATAGAGTGGTGTTAAAAGCTTCTATCACTATTGTGCAAATTCGTGCACTTTGTAGAATTTTCGAATATGCACAATAATGATAGAAGCTCTCACGCCACTCTATCGAGCCTCGTGTATAAAAATAACGCTCGATCCAGGCTCTTTTGTAGAATAGCTAAAAGGTCTATTGTCTGAAGACAATAGGCCTATTGTTTTGTCATTGTCCTTGGTGTCACGTTACGCCAAAGATATTTGGCGTAACATACATGTTTTCCAGCGTGGCCTCCAGTGCCCATGTGAACATGCAGGACAGGCAGGGTTTGTTTCATAGCCCAGTTGGTGTTAGAGCTCCAACACCACTTGAACGTCTTGAGGCCTTAATTAAGGCTAATTTCCAGTCAATAGAATTTTCCGAGCGGGCAGAATTTTAGACAATAGAAGGTCACTCATCCGTAGCTTTCTATTCAATTCCAGAGCGACTTTTTCTCTCGCATACAATAGAAATTCCGCTCGCTCGGAAAATTCCACTGACTGGGAATCAGCCTTTAGCGTTTAGCTTGTGCTGTGATTTGGCACTAAAAGCCGTAACTTCACTTCTTTCACCACCCAAATTATGTTCATGTATTTTCTGTAAGAAACTAAGAATCAAATCTAGGCTAGAACTGAAAGTTTCGTAAAATTACCACCTCCGTGCCCTCCTGAACGTTTCAAAACAAGGTGTTTTGATGAAAGCCTTTTCGATGTTTAGATATTACTCAATCAAGTCCTTTTCGAGTAATATAATACAGAGGGGGAACAAGCGAGAATAAAGAAAAACATGCAAGAAGAGTTTCGTAATTTTTCCAGGATCTGACGACAGTCTGACTTTCTTATGAGCAGCTTCTTACAAAAAATTGTGTATGTTTTTCGACCTGGTTTCCATAGGGATAGTTCGATCTCTTGGTTTGACCATTGAATTGACTATGGACTATTTGGTTTGTGGCTTGATTTTGGTTGTGATGTCGTCACTCTTCCGAGGCCTCACTACGTTTGCGTGGAAGTTGCATTTAAATCTTTCTTTGGATCACCTCGCAAAAATAGTAACTTTCTCCGCCATACATTATTTCAACTTACCGTCCTTGACTTGGTGATGCTAAGTAGATAATCTTGAATTTCGCCACAGTCCGAGCGGTTTTCTATCTCTTCAACTTTGTATTTCGCGCCAACATCATTCAGAGCTTCCTTGGCCATTGTGCAAAATGGACAATACGTCTTTGAGAAGACCATAACTTTGTTGTTTGCGATGGAATCATCGACGAATTTCTTCACAGTAGCGGATGGAGCCATAATATGATAACTTTGGAGGTCAATTGAGCAGGAAAGATCGATGGGAACTGTGTGATGCTCCGATGAAAATGTCGGTAAAAGTAAAAGACAAGCGTAGGCCAGCTAAAATGTCAGCATTTGTCAGCACGGCAGTGCAGAGGTTTCTGGAAGCCTGGGGACTGATTTATGCTTTGGACGGGGGTAAACACTACCGTTGGTCCTAGAGTCAGTGGTGCGCGTAGTTTTTTTATAAGGAACTAAGAATTTGGGCCAGTACTCAAAGTTTCTTAAAATTATCAGATCTTGAGTACTCAAAGTTTCTTAAAGTTATCAGATCTTGAGTACTCAGAGTTTCTCACGAGTTTCTTACAATCATCATGTTGACTGCCTGTGCCCTGCCCTCCATGATACAGGAAACAAGTGGAAGTAAAGTGAAAATATGTGAGGGATTTCCTCAATCAAAATAAATTATTTTTTTAACTTATATTTTCCCAGTACTGGAGCCTCTTCATTTTTTGCCGATCTGAGAGGTGAGTTTCTTATAGGCAGTTTCTTATAAAAAATACGTGCATGCGTATTCTTCAGCAAGTTTTTTAATATCATCAGAGTTTGGGTACTCAGAGTTTCTTGCGAGTTTCCTAAAGATTCCATAGCAATCTTTATGTTCGGTACCTGTGCTGTGCCTGAGTACCAAAATAGCACTTCAAAAAAGCGTTCCCAATGTTTAGACATTACTCAATATACCTTGCGAGAGTGATATGACACAGGCAACAAAGGGGCAACAAATGAAAATCAACTAAAAAAATGTTGAGGATTTCCAAAATAAGAATAAATAATTTCCTTCTCATGAGCAGTTTCTCGTGAAAATTACATAAATCTAGGTTCGATTTCTTGAAATATTTTGAAAGTTTGCCCCCTGAAATTGAAGGCAGCAGAATCGGCATGACTGTGCAGTCTCGTTTCGATTCCAGCCTCTCTTTGTCAATATCATCCTTCCACATCCACGTTCCACGTGCAGGTTGTTTACATGTTCATATCGAACACAAATTAATATTTAAGCATGGATACAGAAGCGATCGCCGTGGAAACATTACATATTGAAGATGAAAAGATAGAGATAAACAAAGAAGCTGAAATAACGAAGCCTACATGGGCCACCTGTGGATGGTAAGTTGAGATCGTAGCCAATCAATTCATCATGGCTGCACATACAAAATTGGTCTAAAAACCAGCTGATTGGCCTAAAAACCAGCTGATTGGCCTAAACCACCAGCTGACTGGCCTAATTAAAGTTTCTTTCATCTCCACCCCGAGATTAATAATTGATATCTATTGTGTAATACAATCAGACATTGAATTGCCCGTTGTCTTAGGCCTCTTTCTACGCCAGAATTTTGCGCCAAAAATCAGATGAGTTCTTTCCCTGCGCCGAAGATCTTCCGAAAATAGGCACTCAGATTCACCCTGGTTATGATAGAAAAATACATAATATTAATAACGAAGGTGATGGTGGCACACAGGCCAGTCAAAGGCCAAGCCCTAGCTAGCCATCATCCTCTGTTTCACTAACAAAGAAAAACCGACTCAATTGTTTCTCTGGCGTTGTTTTGTTACTGCATGGGTCAAGGTTATCAAGTGCAATAAGCTATCTGTAGATCTATGAGAGCTAATCTTTTTATATCAGGTTTATAAACCAAATTGGCTAATAAGGTTTGTTTATAACACTCACTTTAAGTGAAGTGATCAATCCCTTGATTTCCTTTGAATCCTTTGAATCAAAATCCTTTGAATTATTCAACATCATTTGCACCATGAATTTGTCAAGTTATTTTAATTCGAATTAAAACATGAAAACTTTTTGCCATGAATGGAAAAAGTTGTATAACACTAAAACTTCCCAAGAGGATGGTCACATGACTTGACATGGGTAAAACAAACTTTAGCCAATATTGTTTAGTTATTTTGTGTCTCCTTTCACATATTGAGTATTGACATGGTGTTGCAACTTTTTCTAATCAATTTTTATCCATAAATCTGTAACCTACTTTTCTATGCTATAGAATCCTAATAATGGTATGCATTTTTTGCTCCTTTTTCTCTCAATAGGAACTTGATCAAGAGAAGTGGTGATTACACTAGCTTACCAGAGGATTTGCAAAATGTTATTACGATAGATGAACTAAGAAAAGCTTACAAACTGATATCAGATAATGGATACATTCGTAGAACTCCCATTATTGATGGAACAACAATTTTTGGATCAGGTGAAAAGAACGCAATGAGGCTAGTGAAGAGTTTTGGAATGAAGCTTGAAAATATGCAGTTCAGCGGTAAAATTTATCACCATATAATTTCTCACATTGTGTTATTTAATCTTTGAATCCATCTAATTTTCTTGCAAAAAGATGTCAAAAGTAAAGATCGAGCAGCTTGTTCGAAAGTATGTAAACAGTAAAGAGAGCAACTTGTTAAAGGATTAAAGGGTATGAAGTGATAAGCCACACATATTTTCCCAATGATATCCTTTTGGTTTATCTGGTCTTCAGTTGCATTACAAAAATACCAGGTTTTAATGCATGAAGCATGTCTTAATATTTTCCAGGCTAAATTTTGTCATTAAACATTGCAGGTAACAGTTTATAAAAAAAATTCAAGAGCATTGAAATTTTTTAAAATTTAAGACCATAGAATATTTTATCAGCTTTATTTGTGAAAAATTGAGAGAGCAGAAAAATAAAAGGGGTGCAGTTACTATATGGATTTTTGCAGTAGGTAGCATGATACAGCCTCTGAAACTGTTAGAAACAAAACTTGTTGCTGAAGAGTTGCATTTTCAATCAGTAAGTCAAATTTATGTTCCTCTTTAGGATCATTCAAGATGAGAGGTGCTTCATATCAATTTTCACAATTTGCTGACATTAGAAAGCAAAATTTAGTTACAATATCAGCTGGAAATTATGGAACTTCCTTTGCCTATCTTGCAAAGGAACTTGGGATTGCACAAAATGCAAAGGTCTACATGCCAAAAACTGTGCCAGCGAGGAGAAAAAAGAGAATTGAGGTATGAATGACCTTTTTTGTGATTGTTAAACTAAATTCCATGTATAGTGACAGTCTGGTGGAAGGGGATAGTAATATGGAATACCTCCTGTACTGCCCTCTTTTTTGCAATGCTGCTCCTAGAGATCTCTTAGCTTGGAAACATCCTGCTATTGGACGTTTCAGTTTTGAACAACAAGGCACTTTGGTAACCTCTCGTTGTTTGGCAATGGGAAATTAAAAATTCTTTTTCTCTAACAGAATGATTTTGGAAGCCACAGTTTCGTTCATTGAGAAAACTAAGCGGCTCCATTAATATTCTTTGCATGCTAATATTCACCCTGTGTAGCATCCTTTTTTCTGGCTTTCATCTGTTACGTTTCTCTTTTCGTCTGTTACGTTTCTTGTTGTGTCTGTTACACAGTGGGGCAAGATTATGACATAGGCTGAAAAATCAACTTTCTCCATTTAATTCCAAAGCCTTCTAATTTGAAAGAGTAATAGTTGCTGACCAAGAAAACATATAACTTAGCTTCATATCTTTACAGAAAAAGTTTTGGCAATTTTTCATTTGAGGTGCTCCAAAAAGACTTGAGAGAGGACACATTTTTGTTGTGCATACATATTGAAAACAGCTATCTTCAATTGCCTATGAAGTGAAACCCTTTGGACCAATTTCGATGAAATTTGAAACGAAGATTCCACCACATTCCTTTCAGTACTGTTCAAGGTTTCCACTTTCTACTCCACTTCAATCTCTGTCAAACTAATTTTTGTTATGGCATTGTAAATTTTGACGAAAGTCTTGAACTTAAGTATGATTTACTTTACAAATAGTTGAATATATAGCTATTAGACAGAGTTTGACATTAGGTATATAGCTTAAAGTGACCAGGAGATGTTCATAGTGAAGTGAGAGAAATCTGTATTTGTGGGAATTTGCTGAATTTTTTTAATCTAAATTTTTGTGTGGGGGACTTCACAGATATTGGCAGTTCTTATCCATCGTACGAATCTTCAAAGGCTTGGATTGTTGAATTTTGCAAAACCCAGAAGGTGTGAAAGGCAGTTGGAAAGGATTTTCTTCCAAGATAATTGATCACATTGGGAGAGGAATCTGCTGGGTTGTGCCTGGGAGTTGGGGTGGGGGTGGGGCCGATGTATAAGGGTCAGGAAGGGCTTATTTCAACAGAAATAATACTTGACACCAGAAGAACTGCATAATGAAATAATAATAGTTCTTGTTTCTTCCATATCGAGTTAGAGATGTGATACTTCATGTGTTGCATAAACTATAATCATTACACTAAACAAATAGTATCTTTTGTTGCTTTCGTGGATTTGCCAGCACATTCAGGTGCAAAAACACTGTCTTCCAAGACCCTTTTTCTCTATGGCAGTTTCGTCATAAAATTGAGTTGTTTCCTTACTGTTTGCAAGATCGGTGATGCAGCTTTATGGTCTATCAAATAAGACCTGTGGGGAGGGGGGGGGGGGTGGTAGCATTCGGTATTTTAGTTTTAGGTAGAAGAAACGGGGAAAACATAGATACAAATGAAACATGAACGTCGTGATAAATCAAAATAGTCGCTACCTTTTCATTTCTGGATGCATTTGATATTAAATTGTTTAAGCCCTTCCAATTGCTATTTAGTGGGAAGTATAAATCATAGAATTTAACAAAACACATATAGTAGTCAATCTTATCTTAAACATAAGATCGATAAAACTGAGTGAAACTAGAGTAGCGTCGCCCATTATGGCCGGTCGCCCATTATGGCCGGCTAGCAAGAGAAATTAAGTTTCAGGGGACTGACGACTAGTAATAAAATCGCAATTGCGCGGAAAATCTTCGCTGACATCTGTTTTATCATGATTTGACCTTCACTGAAGTTTCAGTTCATTTGCATTGAAACCCGACGAGATGGTTTGTGCATATCTCTAATTGATTCTTTCAAGTATTACAAATTTCATGATTCTATTTACATTCCTTCCTACTTTTTCATTCGCTCGGGAACTTGCGGTTTGAAATTTTTCAAATTTGCTTTGATTTTTCAGAAGTCCTGTCTCTTGAGAGGAAATATACAATGAAACCAAAGCAAAGTGACTTCTGATTCAGATTTAAGGTTATGAAGTCTAAGTGCTGCTAATCGCTATTTTCGTCGCCCATTATGCCCATCAGTTTACCAGAGAAGTTTTCAATCGCTTCAAAATATTAAAATGCAGCATTTATTAAAAAAAGCACCAATTTGGGTTAAAATCTTACTTACTGACTTGGAAAATCATCGAAAGCCAAAAAAACGCAGCATTACATTAAGTCTATTTTCATTTCAGAAACTATGCCAAAACTCATCCATCCATGCACAAGAGATAAGGCCGGATTTAGAACAACTCGAAGCATGTATTTCAATTGCCAAAACTCGAAGTTTAGGTTAATTCTTATTGATATTTTTGGGTTTTAAGTACCAAATGATAAACAAATAACAGTAATTAAAGCTGTTTTTCTTATTAAAACTTTTTACCAGAGAGTAGTGTTCATTGTGTTTCCTGCGGCCATAATGGGCGATGCTCGAAGAAAACGACGTTTTTACCCCCTTCTTTAAAATCTTCTAAAATCAGTATAAAGAGTTTACGTAAAAAATCAATACTTTGTGATCTTCTTCTCCATTAGCTGGTGATATAATCTGGCAATTTGGTTTTTTTATTAATTGCTCTTTTTGGATCTAACTCAGAACTTCGCGACGACATGGGCATAATGGGCGACACCACTCTAGTGTCTCTGTTTTACTTCAGTGCCCCGTATATGAAAACGAGTTTGAGTATAAGGCGAAATGGGGATCCCCGTTTCGAAGTATCAAGCATCTTTTTGCCATATTGACAATCCTTTGTTGAAGTAATAGCATTTGAAGGATAATAATTCAAAATTTTTGCATCTATCGCAAATTTTTTAAATACACACAGAAATACATTAACTGTGCTGCTCACATACGATAGTGATAGCCCTCTAAAAATCTTTTTTCCAAAAATGAATGCAGTTGAGATTAAATTGTGCAATGTGAACGATTGATACTATCCAACCAAATTTGAACAATATCTAAAGAAGGATTGCGTTGACACTCATTTATAAAGTCATTTTATTCCGTTTCATGAATTTTTAGATATACAGGGGACTCTAAACCACCTTAGATTCACTTTTTTTGGCAGAACATCCATTTTAGGTCCATGTACAGCGAATGTCATAATCCACCATTGAAATGCCCCACTGTGTGTTATTTCTTTGGTTTCTGTTTTCTTTTGGTTTTTCTTACCGTAGAATTTTAAGTGTCATCCATGGTGAGGACCAGATGACCTTGTGTCTTTCCCGGCCATGAATAGCACATGTAAATAGTATTTCATTCTATTTAGAATTAGGTTTTGTTGTTATAGAAAAAAAATGTTTTTAATTTACCTGAATGGAATTGGCTAGAGTATGCCTTTCTGAAATTATGAGGGATTTTCTCAAGAAACCTCCTTCAGGGAACCTTCAAATGAGGCATGTACAGTACGCGACCTAGATGCATAAAAAGTTGCAAACTTTTCAGTAACTTAATAGAATAATGATCATATTTGTATTTTCAAAATATTATTGAAAAAAATTATTGACCTTTTGTCCCATGATCAATTCATACAGGCATATGGTGTATCTGTCAACTGTCAATTTCCTCAAGACCAATTGATGTTTGGTGTTGATCATGACAAAAAAGCAAGGAACAGCGCTTTTCTGCATCCTTTTGATGATTGCAATGTGCTGATAGGTCATGGAAGGTGATTATTTTACTTTTCAAATTTCAATTGCAACCTCTGTTTTAAGTAGATTTTAGATGATATGTTGTACTGTAAGTTGCTTCAAGGTCTCGCTCTCAGATGTCAAACCACAACAAGTTATCAAGTAGACTTATGACGATGAGTCTCTTGTTTCCTTGTGCTCTTTGACTTCAAGATGGCGCTTCAGTCAACAGAGACTCATAATATTACTCTGAAAAACCTGACCCTATTAGGCCTAATATGCTGGGATTCCTAGCATACCAATCAGATTGCGAGATTTGGCAAAGAACAATCAGTTTCGAACCTTCAATTCGATTGACGCAGCTTACTAAATTTGAATTAAGTTGCTGCGGCAGGTACTTGAAGATTTCTCTGATATGTTTTGGTCTTAAATTGCAGCATTAAAAGACTTATTTTGCACTCACCAGGTAAAGTGAACTTCCTTCTTCAGATGAATACCAAGTTTTGTTGATTAAGTGTCTGCTTACCGTGGTTTCTATCGCATTTCCTTTCTGATGAGTGACCTTTGAACAGAGTCGAAGCAGTCGTTCGATCCAGATTCGATCAATCGAATGCAGAAGGAAGATGTAACAAAACAAAATTAAGATTACTAAAAAACAATTGCTTTGGGAAAAAAGAATACATTAATCATAAACATGCAGCAAACCTATTGTCTTTGAAACTAAACATGACTGACTTAAAAGCTAACTATAAGGGAAAACATGAAAATGCCTTATGCAGAAGGTGTGGAGCTCAAGAAGAAACCATTGAACACTTATTTCAGTGCCAAAATTTTAAAGAAAGATCTTTGAACACAAATGATTTACTGAAAAGTGACCCAACAAAACTCGGAAAGATTTTTAAAATGGTTGAGATGTTTTTATCATAAATAGGAAAAAGAAAAACACCCAAAAAAACCTGTGTTACTGGTGCAATACCCATGTTTTGTAGCTTGTAACTGCTCCGGAATGGAGAATTGGTTGCCATTATTATTATTATTATAGAAGATAGGGTCAGGTTTTTAACTGTTTCATTATGAGTCCCTGTGAGCAAGGTACCGCAGGGATACAAGGGACTCATCGTCATAAGTCTAGGTATCAAGCTCTCAGGACACTTAACAAATCACTTTGAATAGATCTTATACCGGGCGAGCCAAAAAGAATTGAAGTTCTCTTTCATGCATTTCAAAGTAAAGGAATTTTCAGAAATTAAATTCCACTTGTTAAGTCTGTCCCCAGTCTGTCCAAAATTACATGTCATGTGAGATTTGCAACAATGATACAAACTTGCTCATACAAAACTCTCATGTGTTTTTATATGTGGGCATTTATCATGTGACATCTAATTTAAGACAGACTAAAATACTTCCAATGCTACAAAAAGCAAAGAAAGAAAACACTTCATATAATGATAATAATAATAGAAACCTTTTCCATGCCAAGGGCATTGTTATCAATAAGGGTCCTGTTAAAAACTAAAGTATTTACATCGTTAAAAGTGAAAGTAATTGCATATTAAGTTAAGTACAATATTTCTCTCATCCTAAATCTTGAAGCGTAAAGCAAAGAGTTAAAGTTGTTTAAAATGGTCTCTGATATGGCCTAGTATTTCAAGAAATATTCCTTCAATTGATCCTTGAACAGAACTATCGATGTTAAAGTTTCAAATTTCAATTGGTACTTCATTGTAGCATGAAGGTCCTTGAAACCTGAATGACTTTCGCGCAGCCTCCTCCAGGCTTTGGTTATCAACCAAAATATGATTCAGTCTATTTTCTGAAGTAATCTCTGTAATAACAAATCTTCAAACCTTTTAGTTGTTGTTGACACAAAATAGATGGAGATTTCAGAGACTTCCCAAATAGTTTCTCAACTTATTTTGTTGTGAAGAAAATTGTCTTGATGTTTTAATTCTCTCTTTCCTAAAGCGCTGGACTAGAACTTCTCGAGCAGGAGCCTGATGTTGATATTGTCCTTGTCTGCTGTGGAGGAGGTGGATTTGTAGCTGGTGTTACGACTGCAATTCGATTGTCTGGTAACACAACAACGAAGGTCTATGCAGTGGAACATGAAATTTGTGAGTATGAACTGATTTACTTTATTTTTGCATTTGGAAGGTTAAGAAATGATCTTATAACAGTTGATCTCGTGTTACATAAACACCGGAATTTGAAACCACAAAGTTATTCATACCTCATCTTGACCTTGAGATGACTGACTCCTGTGTACTGCTGGGTCACGGTATGGTTCTAGGACACTCTCTGTACTGGGTCACAGGACACCAATTACTCTACAGTACTGGGAATAAACACACTTCCTACAAGGTAGGCACCCTTGATTGAGCCTGTATTTATTAAAACGTCCCAGGCTAAATAACATCAAGGATTGAATCTGCAGCCTCTGTTTGCCTCCTATTTATTGATTTTGCCATCAGAAAATCCTATGTCTTTGTCTTTGTTTAATATCGGTGAATAAGTAAATAAAGTTGAGAAATTATATTTCTGCGATTACAGTTAGGTAATTTGTTAAAACAGATTGTAGGAAGATAAAGGAGTGCCCCTGGGAGGGGGTGGGGGTAACCAAAGCCTCTTTGCTGTGATGTCACTGCCCGATCATCTTCTCCAACTAATTTTCTATCTTTCTTTGAAGCATGTACAATGTTTGATAGTTTATACGATGACAAAGTAGCCAAAATGACTGAAGATCCCGGAAAGACAGTCTGCCATGGCATATGTGCTCCGTACACTGGTAAATTTTAATTTCCATTTGGTAATTTACCGTTAGATTTGAAATGAATTTGATTGAACTCGAATTTGATCCTGAGTGCTGTATTCTAAATGAGTTAAAAAATTTAAAGTTCCACATCCCATCACTTTTTTCGCTCAATATGCTAAGTTTCCTGTATGAAAATACAAGGCCAGGTAATAGCCATGTACAAGCCTTGTAGTTATGTGGCCTTGTAACCTCATTCTAGCCTAGAACAGCCTTGCTGTAACCTTGTAAATGGCTCGAAAAATGCTGATAAGTTTAACCTAGGCTAGCACAAGGTTGATCTTAGCCTTGTGGAAACCTAGTGTTAGACTGGTTGTAACTTGGATTGCCTCGTAATTTCTTCGAAGGTTAGGACAAGGTCATAACAAGGTCATAATCCCTGCTACAAGGATAAAACTTGGCCTGTACAAGGCAAAGTTTAGCCTTGTATTAATATCATACAAACAAAGTCATTTTACAAAGCATAGGCCAGTCAATAAACAAACTTCTTGCATAAATAAGGCAGCATAAATCCAAGCTTTTACATGATGCTATTTGTTGTCATAAACTGTGTGGCTGAATGGGATTGTGTGGCTGAATGGGATTTTGGCTGCATTCGTTTCTAAGCAATGATAGCTATGAATGAGCATCCAATCTACAAGAAAAATCTAACTGATCAATACAAAACTCCATACTTGACTTGCACATCCCTTAAAGCCAAGCTTTGCCCTTTCAGGAAAGATACCGTTTCAAGTGTTCAGGGCCTTTGGAGATGGGGTCATCAACATAACGGAGAGTGAAATTTTCAGGTAAGTACCGTTTCTTTTCCTTACATTTAGAGCCATAAACCTAGCAACAAGAGCAAACTCTGTTTGGTCAACATTGGGGAAGCCCTGTTTAACAGTGCTTGTTCGAGTCCCCTTCCTATCAAACCTGCTTTTTAAAATGAGGAGACAGGAGAGTCGCCAATTCTCTGCAGCAATCCAGGCCAACGGAATCATGAGGTGTGCTCACATCAAGAGGAAGGACCAAGAAGATGCTGGCCGGTAAACTTTGCTACTCTGTGTCCTAAAATTACCCTGCGGGTGCTACATACAGTTAAGCCCGAAATTATTCATACCTATGCCAAATTCTGAGTATTTTGCATCGTTCTATTTGAGGACCAATTTTACTGTGGCTGAAGTTTCGTAAGAATGTGATAAAAGGCTGAAACAAGTGCTACAAGAGACATTTCAAGGAATGAAATATCTTGTGAATTGGTTAGCAAATATAACGATTGAAAATACTCCCAATTTAGCATAGGTATGAATAATTTTGGGCGTAACTGTAGAAATAACAAGAAAACAGTCCTTTACAATAAGTTCTTTACTTGTAGACATTTTTTGAAACTTGTAAAAGATTTTTTAACATCGCCAGGGATTTCAAAGTATGTGATTTTCATCCATTTTCTTGTTGCAGGACAGTCAAGCTTCTTTACGGTATGGGCCTAATTTTCATCCATTTTCTCGTTGCAGGACAGTCAAGCTTCTTTACGGTATGGGCCTAGTTGTCGAGCCATCAGGTGCAGCCGCGGTTGCCGCAGTCTTATCGAATAAAGTCCCGGACATTGAAGGTAAAAAAGTTGTAGCGTTTATCACAGGAGGAAATGTTAGTCCATCAGAGCTGGGTAACATCGTTGGCGAGGTGTAAAGACAGGGGTCAGCTGGAAATAGGTATAGCTTTCTCGATTCGCAGATTGGTTTTATTGTACGGATAAAAATACACTCGTACAATCTTGGTAACATCAATTTTTGTGGTCTCAGAAATAAAGTGGCATGTCAGTAACACAATGGTTGTAATAAGAATGTAAGACCGTAAAGCTTGTATGCCTTAAGACCTTGAACTTACCCTTAACTGTTTAAAATTGCATAAAAATTAATGACAGCGAGGATGGGTTTTTATGGGCAATAATCTTTCAAGATTCAGATTCAGCTCTTTAACCCTAACCCTAGGTTTACCATTTTGGCTCTATCAAACGCCCCCTCAAATAATTTCCCCACAATTCATTGCACTAACAATTATAATTGCTTTCGATGTTGTGTAACAATTTCAGATTTCTGGGACTTTTATATTTAAGCTTTTTTGGGGGTTAAATCCTTGTCAGCAAACCCTAAAAAACACCGGTTTAAGAGTACTAGGAAAAACGGTGTCGACAGCCCCAAAACACGGAGAATCCAAGAAATTGTACATTTTGAAATGCCACCAAAATGCCCTTGAAAAAAATAAAATTAGCATCATTTGGTCGATTAGTTTTCTTCCTTACCCCCATGCATCTTACAAGACAATCATTTCTGTAACTTTAATATTTAATATTTTAGCTTTCGTGTATAAAATTTTAAGTTTATTATTCAGACTTTAAAAGGTTTCATTTTGGTTCGGTCATTTAGTCTGGGTGTAATATGCGTTTAGGTCTGACTAAGCGTTTGATCAAGAGCAAGATGCATAGTCCAGATACAGCAAACACCCGCCTATAAGCCTGCGTGCAGACTCGACTGGTTTCTCAGTTCAGTCTGCTCGCAGGCTAACGCGTATAAGAACGTACAATTTTGGAAGTCAGCCCGGGTTCTTGTACGATGAATACAATGGTTTGGCTCCTTAAAAATAGGGAAATGAGAGACTCATTCAGGGGGATTCCAAGAGGACAAAATATATGCTAATACATGTAAATGTCATAATGTTTGGGAAGAAAAACCGATGAATTTCTGATCGTCGTTTTCGCTCGTTTTTTGCAGGTTTTTGAGAGAGGCTTTCCGCACAAATTTCCCATATACACGGGAAGGAGTGACCGATTAAACAAAACACCTAGTACTTTTTATAGAATTTAGCTAAGGGGCTGAAAATTGTCAAAAATGTATTCAAATGATTTTGAAACCATTTTGTGACAACTCTGCAGTTGATCAAAAACTGAAAGTCAGCTTTGCATTAAATTTCAAGCGAAAATCCGCGAACCAAAAGAAACTATAGTTTTTACATCAGCAATTTGCGTAATCGTACATATCGCCCGACCTACGAGTTGGAAGTTGCGCCTTTTAGTCACAATCAATACATCAGCTCTGAAACAGGAACACGAAGGAGGAACAATTAAATAAACTGAAATCAGGCGTACTTCTGCCATGTAATACAGCCATCTTTATTTATAAGCCTCATGTCTGAAGACCTACAAACATACGCCCTACTGCTATTTACAAGTTATAACCATGTCCGGTAATTGATGTCCGGGAAAGATTTGTATACAACCAACAATAGCAATGTAAGCAATAGGAAGTTTGAAATGGCTGACAGCAAAGGGAAGTTTGTTCCACGGCCTACGAATCTGTTAGGCCTATGTCTGACAAGGGCTGATTCCATAACAAGCATCAGGTGCCTTTGAATGACATGTCAGTACAAAGCGATTAGTAACTGCAAACAAAGGGATTTTAACGGTTCAGTAAACAAACTCCTGATTGAAAACAAAGCAGACCGCGATTACGAAAGATAGTCTGAAATCTTGGTGGCTAACTTGATCGTGTATGCGAATATGGGGCTATTAAATATCTAAATTAGGGGGATCTAAACTTTCGCCGCATGGATTTTATTTGTAAGATTTACATTGAAACAATTTTATGCGCTCCCTTATCTCTAATGTACAAGCCTTTTTTCCACAAGACAAGAATTTGAGCCAGTGCTGAAAATTCCTTAAAGTTATCAGATTTTGAGTAATCAAAAGAGTTTCTTGCAAGTTTCTTGCGAGCTTCTCACGAGTTTCTTACGAATTCCATGATAGTTCATGTTGACTTCCTGTGCTCTTGTGAACATTTCAAAACAAAGTTTATCAAGCCTTTCCCATGTTTAGACACTGTTATGTACCTCCCGAGCAATATAATACAACGAAGCATGAGCAAATAAAGTACCAATATAGAAGGATTTCATTTAGTGAAGGTGAAGGTGAAGTTGCGGTTTTTAGCGCCAAGCGCTGGGATCGCAGAACGCTGAAGTGATGGGGCTCTACCTGGGATCGAACCCGGTCCACCTGACTGTTCTGGCTGCAATGTCAGATGATTACACCACTGCGCCACAACACCTTAGTAAAACAAACAGTTGCTTAAATACTATTTTCCCACTACTGGAGTTTGTTGATTTTTAGCGATCTGAGAGTTCAGCTTCTTAATGTAGGCAGCTTCTGATGAAAAATACGTGGCATTTAAGGTGATGCAGCAGTCTTTCATCTCAAACTTCCTAGAACTAGTAGCTATAAGCCATGGGCTATGAGTAATATGAAGGGAACTGCAAGAAGTGGGACAGCGTGCACTTTCAATATTTGGTATAGGGAATGTGGTGATAATACAATTAGCTACGAAAATAGATGTTTTACGTCCATAAGGGACTTTTTGAAATACGAGTAAGAATTTGAGAACATTTCGTTTTCCTTAGCTTAGATTAGCCTGAGCTTCTCTTGCTTGCAAATAATATTTATTAGTCTTTTAATTTATGCTTCTGACAAGGTTAGTCCTTAGACTTATGATTTCTGCCTAGTTATCACCAGCACTACCTAAAAGGGGCTCCGTCTCCAGATTTTGTTGACACGGTGATTTTGCAGTTTTCGGAAGGCTATTGCTTTAAACTAGCACATGGATTTTTGGTCTTATTTTCAAACAAAGCGAAATTTTAAAGATAAATCTTTGTATTTCACCGAGGAACAAACGAAACATTCATATCTCTTACGATTGCTTGGATTTTAGTGGATATTTGGCGGTTATTTTTTGGTGGCTTGAGTCAGCAGTGGCGGATACTTGGGGGGCCAGGGGGTGCGATCGCCCCCAGTGTAGGCTAGAACAAAGGTCTTTTGTTCGAAAACAATAGAAATAAACAATGCTTTTAACTGAAACAATAGCTTCGCCCGCCCCCCCCCAATATTTGGCAAAGTGTCTGCCACTGCTTGGGTGAAGCCAGCAAACAATCTGCAGAGAACGATGAACGCATGCCTGAAATAGCATTCTTTATACAAATTTGCTTACAATTTGGCGACGGAGCCCCTTTTAACTATCAGCCGCCTCATTGTTGACATGAGAGCTCATAATCTTTCATGCACAAAATTGGGCTATTCTTCAAAATTTTTTGGTTGGCTGTCGGTAATCACTAACAAGTAAAAGTGAATTATTGTCGACTTTACGGCCTGGAGGAAGCATTAGCCTTCTCACAGGTTATTTTCCCATCTTCCAGCGCCGGAAATACAAATTTTGAGCTCTTTTGTCTTCAGGATTCTACCTCGGCCATCCGCCATTGCTATCAAAATGATTGCGTAAAATTCGCAAATTTAGTCCGATTTCTGTGTTTGCATGATTATGAGTCGTAGTTGAAGTGTCTGGCAGGTCTATCAATAGCAGGGATAAGTCGATTTTGTAATCGGTCTAATTGGTCCTACTCGTCCATTACCTAGGAAATGTGAAATCCGCTAAATTTTCCGGTTTATAGCATTTTGCTTAAAGGGGCTCCGTCGCCAAACTGAAAACAAATTTGTAAACACCGCACATGTCCATTGTTCCCCACTGTTTTCCGCAATTTGTTTGGTGCTGAAGCCACCAAAATGCTCGTTAAAATCCACTTATATCCAAGCAATCGTAAAAGATACGAATGTTTGGTTTTGTCCTCTGTAAAGTACAAAGATTTATCTTCAAAATGGCGCTTTCATTTTGGAAAAAACCGGTAAATCTCTGAGTGATATTGCCCGTTAAAAAACTTCAAAATCACCGTTTCGACCGAAATCTGGAGACGGAGCCCCTTTGAAGAGCCTTTAAAAACCTAGGGTCTTTTGCGGGCACGGTACGATTGTAGACTATCTGAAAATCAAATTTGGCCTCGGCAGAAACTATAGATCTGTCGTGCAGAAGCTGAACGGATAGAACAGTTCAACTAAAATAAAATGGTTCTATCAGTTTAACTACTGCAGTGTCGATCCATGGTTTCCGCTTAGGCCAACAAGGACAGATTTGGTAAGACAATAGCACGAATTGGTTTTCATTGACACCGCAATCCAAAGCGATTAGCAATCGCAGACAAAGGAAATTCTCTCAGCCAGTAATTCAAAACAAACAAAGCCGCAAAAGTTTCTCTGGAACCCAGGTAGCTAGCTCGCTCGTTGTGCATTCCAGAAATTGCTTTCAACAACAAACATGAGCATGTATCGAAAGAAGAAGGATATATTTACACACCTGCCTCGGACATTTCATTTCTTTGGTTAAAAAGCCGACTGGCAGGCAATTCAATTCTTGTGTCTTTTTGGTTGTTATGAAAACACTTACTGCTCGGCTTCTGAACAAAAGAAATAAAATGCCCGCGGTAGATGTGTAAATATATCCTTCTTCTTTCGATATATGCTCATGTTTGCTCTTAAAAACAATTTCTGGACTGCACAACGAACGCGCTAGCTACATGGGTTTCAGAGAAACTTTTGCGGCTGTGTTTGTTTTGAATTTATGGTTGGGAGAATTTCCTTTGACTGCAGTCGCTAATCGCTTTGAACTCAGTTGTCAACAAAAGTATCTCATGCTATTGTGTTACAAAATCTGTCCTTGTTGCTTAGGACAAAATTTAATTTCCAGACAGTCTGAAATTCCAGCGTGCCCGCAAAGGACCCTGGGTGACAACAGCTCTTAAAGTCTAAAATTTCAGCATCTAATTCCTTAAATTTGGAGGCATCTCAAAGCAGCAATTTGCACCAGCTTTTTTAAAGATTCAACGCCTCCGGTTAATTTTCAATGATAAAACGAAATGTTAACACAAACATAAAAGCAAAAGATCTGAGCCATTTTACAGCACCTTGGTCTGGGCCTTAACAATTTCAGCTGGGGATACCTAATAACATTACCAAAAGCATACGCCACTGCCCAACCTCAGTATGCTAGTCACAAATAAAAACCGAAAAAAAATAAAGCAATCTACCCTCGAAATTGTTGTGGGTACATATGTTGAGTCTGTATATAATTCTGGGTTATGTTCGTGCTGTTTCGTCCCGCTTGAGTTGTCGTTCGAATTTGTTGTTGTCCAGGGTATATCGAAGTTTCAACCTGAAACACAAAATGCACCGTTTCAGCTTGAGTTTCGATCTATTGTAAAGAGACCAGCTACAAGGAATTGCATCGGGAAGCGCTACCATTTGAACAGTTTTCCATCTTTTCACGAAGAAACTCCAACCAAACACATTTTAGAAGCTCTCTGAAATATAGTTTCCGATTGCGAGAAAAAACTTCTATAAAACATCCCTAGATGTATTATTTCAGTTATAGGTGAAATTTGTCTCAAACTATTTGCGTCCTCAATGTTTGCGGCCCAAGATTTTGGTTTCTGTAGCAGTTTGCCGATTCAATTTGTTGCGCCTATACTTTTAAATCGTGAAGAGCAGGATTTGAAAAACTGTAAAACGCTAATTTGTTATTATGTTTAGGATTTTGTATCAATTTTGAGATATTTTAGCAACTAAACAGAAAAATCGTAACATTCTTAACATCATTTTATCATGCTTGAATAACATCATACTGACTTTCGAACGAACTTTTTAAACATTCAAGCTTGCTCGTAAGTATAGGAGATATTAAAATTGGATATAATTTGTTCTGTTAATTTATGAAATTGTGTTATGTTAAAAATGAAAAAGAAAAGAGCCTTTAACTGAGTTTCTTTGCCTCAGCTTTCTTGAAGGTAATTTCCATCACGTAGAGGTGACTTTGATCAAACTTCGACGTTTTTCTTTAATCATAGATTGCATTGCATTGCATTGCAGGGTATGAAAACCCACCAGACCATGTGACCGGGCGGTCGCAGGAAATGGTCTATTCATAATGTCATGCAGGAAATTTTTCAAATATATATTCATGCTCTGATGTTCATCTTTTTCATAAAAATGAAAACAGGTATAATAAATCCAAGCAAAATTTAACTGATCTAGATTGCTTCTCATTTGTACCATTTATATTTATAGTGTAATAACAAATATGAGATCAGTAAAGAAGTAATTGAACCCAATGCCAATCATGATAGTTTCTGTGACTGGGTTCAAACTTAATTCAAATCCAATATTTGATAAATACTATGGACATGGGGATTTCAAAACGAATCGTTTGGAACCTTTGAAACTTGACTTCTTTTCAACATAGCTGTACATTTCAATTATTCCATGCTTGCAGGATGTTTGACCATGACTTCTATCCGGTCGCAGGAACGAACATATTTTTCATGCTCTGGATTGCAATAGGGTACAAATAAACCCACGATATTAATTTTAATTTAGATTTGAAGGCACACTGTCCCCTCGATAATTTGCTTCATCCAAAGAAAGCAAAGTCATTCATGCATAAATTTCAAGGCCATGAAAATTACGCATGACTGATCCAGCCTTCGTTGAATAAAGGAAATTAGCGCAAATCTATGGAATATTCAATAGAGATCTTTATCGATTTCTTTCAATCATTGAGGGGATAGATTGCCTTTAAAGGTAGGCCTCCAAATAATTTTGACAACAGCGATCGAACCCGGGGGGGGGGGGTACTTGACTTAAATTTGTACGGGGGTGTGCCTACGAAAAAATTTTTTTTTACCCTGCTCCAGAATTTTTCGCTCAAAATGATAACCTGTTCTAGAAAAAATTGGTGAAAAGTATACTCAAAAGCATGAAATTTGACCGAAAAACGACCCGATCTAGCAAAATATTCCCCTTTGACATGTTTTGACAACCTGCTCTAGAAAAATTGCCTTATTTTGATACCCTGTGCTACAAAAAATTGGTGAAAATGGTACCCTTAAAACGGCACATCCCCGTCGGACAAATATACTAAGTACCCCCCCCCCCCGGGCGATCGAAGGAGACACCATGGAAATGCATGACGAATGTTTCGTTTGGGTATGTCCTTGCTTCATCTTCCTGAGTTTGTGTAGAAGTCTTAACGGGTTTTGCAAGGTTAAAAGCTTGTCTTAACAGTCTACAAATATCCCATTCAAATGAATGTTACACACGCGCAATGAACAAACGATAGCCAGGGAAACGATGCTGTGCCAGCATAGGTTTCAAATCTTTAACTCGGCGTAAAAAGGTGGGTGTAAAATTCAATGACCTATTTCTTCTGATTGAATGACTTGAAAGAAACTTTAGATACTTATCTATAATTCTACCGTTGGACTTTTCAGAAGTTTTGAATATTTTTTGAAATTTCAGCGTATGTTACATTTCAACTCATTTGAGGGTGTGACGTCATCAAATTTCTAAATCATAAACCAGAAAAGTGACAGACTTTTGCTTGATACCATATTGTAGGCATTCATAAACTATGGTTTTCTTCGAAATTAATTCATGTTGCGTCAAACAGCCTAAAAATTACGATGGTTTTAAGTTTTTTTGAAAATTTTTCTTTATTTCTTGAAAAAAAAGGAAAACACTCTAATTCCGAAAATATTGAAGATTTCAGAAAAGTCCAACAGTAGAGTTATAGAGAAATAGCTAAAGTTTCTCCGAAGTCATTCAGTTCAAAGAAATAGGTCACTCAATTTTACACCAGCCTTTTTAAAGATTTGAAACCTATGCTTGCTGTGCCGGACTGTTTCTTCGCTCTATTTAAAGAGAAGCCTGTTTACAATGCATACTCCCTTTAAGAAGTTCCGCTTTTCATTCATTGCAAAACAATTATTCCTTTCACGGAGAAGAATATTTTTGATCTGGGAAACTATGTCTCTGTTGCCACTACCAACAACAGCCTCTCAAAAAACTCGATCTGAATGAAGTAAAATCTTGTTTCATTACCTGTCTGTTATGCTGTGGTGATGAGCTGTACGCATTCGAATTGTTTACATCCATATTCTGAAGCAGGTCCATATTCGGTAGCCCAACTAGAATTTTATTGGTCAACGGTGAATCATCATCTGCTATCTCCATAGAATCGGTCGTCGAAACTGCAAACAAACAAATAAGACTTACTACAGAAAAGGTTTCAAATCTTTAAATAGATGTGAAAAGGTCGGCGTAAAATCTAGGACTTATTTCTTTTAAATGATATATCAATATACTAAGCAGGACTGAGCCGGACCCCGCATAGCGGTATATATGCTCAGGTGTAAAATAAAGAAAATATAAAGTAATGAAGGTTAAGTTCAATTTATGGACCTGACGCAGGCCTCCCCCATAGAAGATCACTAAGCTAGGAGGCCCGTAGAGTCTTGGCCCCACACTATAAGATAAAATTGATTAGGGTTAGGGTTAGGGTTAGGGTTCGGGTTAAAATTGATTGGCTTGAAAGAAACTTTAGCTACTGATCTATAATTCTACCGTTGGACTTACCAGAAATTACAGCACGTTTACATTTCAACCCATTTGAGGTTGTTACGTCATCAAATTCCTAGATCGTAAATCAAAAGAATGACAGACTCCTGCTTGATACCATATTGTACACATCCATAAATCCATAAACCATGGTTTTCTTGAAAATAATCTCATGTTTCATCAAAAAAATGTTAGAAATTACGATGGTTTTACCCACTTTCATTGGAGATTCTTCAGAAAATGATAAGATTTTAATCAATTTGACGCATACCATCTGAAAGCTAGCCTACGCGTAGACCCATTATCCAACTGGAGAAAGGGTCTACGAATTAATGAGCGAAAGCTTGCTACAACGGTTCCAGATTTCTAGAACTTAATCTATGCAGCCTTTGTTTGGACTCATTTCACACTTTATTTGAATAGAGAATTAACATAATTAATTGAGCAGACGTAGCAAGCTTTATCTCTTTATTTCGTAGACCCTTTATTCTTTAGGATAATAGGTCTACTCGTAGGCTATCTGAAAGCACAATCTATCTTCTTTCCAATGATAATCAGGTTGGGAGGATTAATTGCATTTTTCGTTACTAAATTGACGTTTTTGTATTAAGTATGGCCTATTTCAGATGCCGGAAAGTGATAGGGCATTTACATAGACAAGAATCCATCTTTGTGAGAGCTTATTTTATCATTATCAATAAATGCATCTCATGGGAATAAATTTGTCTTTTTCCTTCCCTGGGGCATATTTTGAAAAATCTGTTTCACAAGTTTTTACCATCAAAAAGTGTTGATTTTGCTCTTGCAGCATGTCGCATTTGAAATTGGCCATACTTTGTAAAATATCAATCAAATGATAAATAATTCCATTAATGTATCCAACGTTCACATCATTAGAACGAACAAAGATAGTACTTTCAGACGGTATACATATCTTTACATCTGCTAAAATTTGATCAATTTCTTAGGAGTTTGAATTATGGTTGGGTTGCATTTTTTCAGAAACGCCCTGTGCAAGTGAAAGGGGTACAGGAGTACATGGGGTTCGGGTTGGAAGTCTGATAAGTCTGAAGAAACTAGGGCTTTGGGCGAATTTTCAGTGTTCCTCGACCCTCTAGAATATGCAACGAAAAACACCGACAGAGACAACTATTTGAAGACGTACCTTCAATATTGACAGCTTTTTGATGCAGATGAAAGCTTCCTGCCAGTGACGTCAAATGATTATGTTTCACATCGTAACTTGAATTTTGAATATAAGGCACTAAAAAGGAATGAAATCATCCTGTCACAATTCGTTCATTGAATATATACAAGAGACGCAATAAATCTAACCAGAAACGTAGGTCCACGCTGGATTCACGTATTTACAGCATTTTCTGGGCAAATGATGGTGCTATAACTGGGCTAGAAGATAAACTTATCTTAAATTTTCAAAAATGTATTCAAATGATTTTGAAACCATTTTGTGACAACTCTGCAGTTGATCAAAAACTGAAAGTCGGCTTTGCATTAAATTTCAAGCGAAAATCCGCGAACCAAAAGAAACTATAGTTTTTACATCAGCAATTTGCGTAATCGTACATATCGCCCGACCTACGAGTTGGAAGTTGCGCCTTTTAGTCACAATCAATACATCAGCTCTGAAACAGGAACACGAAGGAGGAACAATTAAATAAACTGAAATCAGGCGTACTTCTGCCATGTAATACAGCCATCTTTATTTATAAGCCTCATGTCTGAAGACCTACAAACATACGCCCTACTGCTATTTACAAGTTATAACCATAAGATAAATTGTGTGTGGTTTCGCAGTAAAAAAACTGACGTGGTAGATAGGCCCGAAGCTTCCCAATTTCATCTGAAAATTTCCATTTTTGGTACAAAAAGTTTCTTGACTTGTTTCTAATCTTTTGGGAGCATGAATTTTGATGTAATTTTTACCACTGCACTGCTGCAGGTATTTTTTATTTTTTTTATATACTCCTTAAAATCAACTACATTTAACAGATAAACTAAACATAAGATAGAGTGTGCCACTCACAGTGAAAATGGACACATGGTCGTCGAGTTCCCACTGTGAATAGCACTTACAATAGATAATTAATAAATAGTATAGTTTATCAACACAACATTACCACAAAAAACACTACATTACGAAGACGTAAACGAATGGGCGCTGCGATTTACTCAAAAATTTAAGGTAACTCTGCCCCCATCCCAACCAGAGCAGAGAGCAGAGCCACCCTAACTGAATCTTTTTGTTGCTTTCAAATATGCCATCGACGCTTCTAAAATTATACGATTTGCAACAACGGTTAAGTTGTTGCTTCCAAACAGTAACAGTTGGCATAAGGATTTTGAATCCATTGATGTAATATCAATCCCGGGAATGTCAGAAAGTTGACCAAGGAGATCTCTTCGCATCGTGTCAAAACGAGGGCAGTGCAGGAGAAAGTGTTCATTATCCTCTTCCGCTTCGCCACAGGCGCAGCAAGGGTTTATACAGTCAAGTCTATGTCTGAATTTATGTTCATTGAGAGCACTAAATTTCAATCGAATTTTAGTCAGGTATCTAACACCATCTATATCAGAAATGTTGTACATGGAGTTTGTCACAGGTTTTATAATTTGAAGCAGTTTTTGTTTAAACTCAGAAATGGACCTTGAATTTTTGATCTCGTCGTCGAGTAAATTCCACTCATGGAGTGTGCTCTGGAAATACGTGTTTGAAAAGCGAACAGTTCGTACAATATTTTGATCGTAAACCCGCGGATTTCTAAGATTGTACAATATTTGACGCTCCGGAGGGATTTCAGAAAACAAATACTCGGGTGAATGGGACCCTACTAATTTAAAGAAATGACACAAACGTCTATACCATATGCAGGTATTTTCTTGACGCATGAAAAATAATCGACCACAAAGCGTTTTTGCTCACAATATAAAAATTGCAGTGAATATTACTATAGAGTAAGAGTGCAATGAGATCTTCGCCATAATATTCTCGAATTGAGCTTTTTAAGTTTTCGGCAGTTCTAGTATTGGTTTGGTACCAATAAATTTCGTATTACAAGACCATTTAGTTCAAGCTTCAACCACTCTACTACTTAAGTGGAGATGAACTAGCCTCGCTTCACAAGGACCTTCAACTTACGCTCATCTTATTGAATTGTTATTGTTGCTGTTGCTCTTGTTGTCGTTTTTCAGTAATTCATTTTAAGTGGGCTGAAAGGATTTCTAGCTATTTAAAGCTAATTTAGGCCTACTATGCATGCCGCACCCAGGCATGGGACCCCTAGTTAAATGTTCCTTCCGAAAGACTTTGTTGTCGCTCCAGTGAGGGCCTTATTTCTCCTGAGAAGTAAAACCGGACAAAAATCTCAATGGGCGACAATTTTTTGTCGCCGTTGTGTTCTGATCAGAAAAGGCTTAGAGGACGGCATTTTATGCAACTATGGCTTGAAGAAACGTCCTTTTCAGTACTGACAGCTAGTTTCATGGTACGGTAGAAACCCACATAAAAGAACCCAGGTTTTCTTGAGGCAGCCTGAGTTAGGTTCTTGATTAACTGATGCCATGATCAAGTCCAGCCTGTAAGGTTCTTAAAAAGGTGCTTATAGTTCGTACAGTGCAAATGTGTTTTTATACATGCCAGTGAATTCCTATGAATTAAACAGTTGTTCAATATATTTCTTTTTGATAAAGTTTACATCATGAAAGATCTTGCAGTTTTCAAATAAAGTACCATCTATTAAACTATTATATAAGAATCTTTAGAAATTTCAGCCTCTCGAGGGGTCTTGTTTAAAAAGTTGTAGTCATGGAATTTCAGCCTTAAGGTTCTTATAAAACTAGGTTCTTTTATGCGGGTTTCTACAGCATAGCAAAACTGGAAAACTGCTTTTTTGTCATATTATAGGCTCGGTGGTCTTGAGAAAACATAGCAGCTGATTTTGGCCCGATTGTTAGGCCATATAGAATCAGTACGAGAGTAATCCGTTCCTGCAAGTGTAGTGAAATGAGTCCTAGTTGTAGCAGTGTCATTTCATTCAACGAACGAGACTACGAAATGTAACGAGTCTAGAGAGGAACCACTTTGGGATGGTTTATGGGCTACTTGGTACAAAAGAATGTAACATTGCTTACTTGTATGTGCGTCAACAGATGCGCCGTCCACTTCAAAATCCTCACTCGGGCTGACAGGCTCAAACATCGGTCCATTCGAGGGCGCGCTTTCTGGAAGGCTCGATACCGTTGTCATGGACACAGGATGAACGGTGGATGTTGTGAAAGTTTTTTCTTTACCAGACAGGGGTACAAATGCATTCGATATCGACATAGTGCGTGGCTTCAACAGTGAGTCTGTATCGGTAAACAGGACTGACGGGGGATGTATTGGAGGTTTTGCACTCACAGCCTCTTGAAGTGTTGTAGTAACTGCTAATGTTGTTGTTGTCGTGTTTGTGGATGGTTTGGTTCGTTTCCTGTTTCTGTACTCTCGCAAAGACATCTAAGGAAAAGAAGATCTCGGTTTTCATCAGACTACTTTATAATGACATAATTTGACACAAAAAATGACACTTTCTAACATTCAAATAAAATTTAAGGGAATTAGTGAACATTAGTTGCATGGAAAGGTTTATAAGATGATCGTCGTATCCATTCACATTACGAAATCAATTGCGTTATGGACAGCCACTCTACATAGATTCATTCTATTGTTTCACAGATAATTTTTTGCAATCGAAAGTGAAGGCAACAAAAAAATATAGCGCCCAACACAATGGCAACTTGTTTGCTCCCGGGCTGTCCCTCTCTTATGACTATCATTGGAACAATCTAAATTTAATTGTAAGTGCCATACATAGTGGAAACTCGCTGACTATAAGTCCTTTCCCACTATGGATGGCACGTAGCCAATTAGCCTTGATGTTTTTGCAGATAGTTTTAATGAATAAAGAAACAAATATATAGTACTGCTCACCTTCTTTTTAGTGTTTGGCGTCCCCTCCAACTTGTCATTCGTTATCCTTCGATCCAAATCCTGTCTTTGCGCTGAGCTATCTTCAAGAGAACTCACCGAATCCGATCTCATAAAAACATTACTATCTAAACTATCCCGACTGCTTCTCGACGATGACGAGCTTAGACGAGGATCTCGTACGATTGATAACGGTTTGATTATCGGTTCGTTCGTTAAAGTAATCGGTAAAGAAACCTCGGCAGTTCTTGCGGTTGGTTTATCAACGTTCGTTTCCGACGCATAAATTGTAGGCCTGGTCGTTCCAGGTGATTTATCAATAACAGTATGATGGCCCGTGTAAATATGATGCACAGATTCCGTCCGTCTGGGATCTACTTGTACTGTGTGCAACTCAATATCGCGGATCATTTTTGGTTCGTCCTGTCCAATTTTCGTATCCGATTCGATACCGTTGTTTAACTGTGAAGAATTCGCTGCCTTGTCGTTTATTAATCCAGCCAATAATGAAGCTGCTGTTTTATCATGTGACAATGCGGTAGTATCATGTGACTCAATATTTGACCTCAATTCAGGTAAAGCTACATCCGTTGTGTCGATAATTGCAGCTATATGGGCATCAGCAGTTGCATTTTGAGTAAAATTAGCAGCATTTTGTTCTCCACTAGACGCAACAATATTATTGATCCTGAAGTTAACATCCTCCAGTTTTTCTTCTTTCCGTAATACTGGTAAATCTCCACGATTATCAACAGAATTCGTGATCTCAACATCAGTATTAGACTCTTTCTTGTCCAGTTTAGTCTTTCGCAAGTCAGCCTTGATAGAAGGCCCTTTTTGATGTGGTTCAGTCTTCGCCAAATCGATTTGGTTACCCTCAACCACTGCCTGGCTGAGTAAGGTCTGCGTGGGGAACAAATTTGTAGGAAGTGTATCGTTGGTTAGATTAGATCCTGGTCCAACCAGTGGATCTTCGTTACAAACTGTGAGATCCTTCATATCTTCAGAAATTTCTTTGACAACTTCCGCAGTGTTCGATACACCAATTTCAACATTTTCAGAAACTTTTGGAGGGGATTCCGACGATTTATCGTCACTTGATAAGGCATCCAATCTGCTGTGAATGTGAGGGGAATCACCGCCATTTACGAGTTCAACTGAATTGTGCTCCTGTGTTTCCATTGTTTCTTTTTCGGCGTTTACCATAGCCTCTCTTAGTCTACGTTTCTTCAGAGGAATGAAACCTAGGAGGCAGGCATAATAAATACAATGTCGTCAGTGCATTAACAGCTACCGGGTGCGCCAAAATAAACTATGCACGTTTGACAGGCCACAATAAATCGTACACTGAACCGATTTTGAAGATTCATGACCTGATCTTTAGCAGAAAGCCTAAATTAGATTCTTGGACTTTTTGCAAATATTTATGTTTTCAGCCTTAAAGAGCTAGAAGCGAGTTTCCTAAAGTTTTAGTTTTCGAAAACACTGAAAACGATCAAAAAACGTCGATCAAATTTTAAAAGACCCAAAATGAACGAATAAGAGAAAACGTTTTCAGGGTGATTTGGGGGTTAGTGCGAACTCTCGTACAGCGGATTACAATTAGTCGATTTCTAAATCCCAAAGCACGACACACAAGTTCTCTCTATGTCCATTCATGTCGATTCTTTAGAAAACTTGTCAACTTGATCGATGTCTTTTTATCGTTTTCAGTGTTTTCGAAAACTAAAATTTTAAGAAACTCGCTTCTAGGTCTAAAAACTGAAAAAGAAAAAAATTTGCAAAAATCTCAGTATCTAATTCAGGCTTTCTGCTAAAGATTAAGTCATAAATCTTCAAAATCGGTCCAGTGTACGATTAATTGTGGCCTGCCAAACGTGCATAGTTTATTTTGGCGCACCCGGTATGTTAATGTCATCATAAAGAATTAGATGATGGTTTCAAGGTGTGAAACACCCGCATAAATTGCCATGGCTCATTCATAACAATATTATAATTTTATTTTTTATATCACAGTTAAAACTAAAATTCAACAAAATACAATATTCTGTGCCGTCCATAGCAGAAATAGACATGACGTCATCTGGTTCTGGCTATGAACGGCACTTAACAATTTCTTTAACAACAATCTTAATAAGCACTTTGTGCACCATGGCACCATTCCATTTTGACAGGCGCCAGCATGTGGCAGCTTAGTTTTGGTGAATTGTTGTAAAAAAAACTATGCACTGGTGTAAGACTTGTGCAAAGATCGTTAGATGTGAGTCACCAATGATTGATGTTATGGTTCACAAAGAGCTTACTCAAAACAAGACTGAACATAAATAAGAGGTCGCTAATCGTCATAACAATATCTACAGCATGCTACGTTGTACTTTTAGGGTGTTTGTGGAAGGATTTCAATACTAAAAAAGCTAAGTTATATTCAATAACAAAGCTCGAAAAAGAAGACAAATGTACAAGTAATATTTTAACTAAAAGGTTAAAAGAGAACTTGAAATCGCAATAAATCCTCTGCAATTGCTATACTTTTCTCACCTGCGCCTTTTACATACACACCTATCAATATAACTTCAAATCATGGTCATGTAGACCGAAGTCATGGCTCCTAGGGGACGAAATGAACCATTTGTGTGGATCTCTTGGCAGCAAAACAAATATTATCGCACTTTCAAATAAGTTTTTCCGCCGTAGTAGGCATTTGATATGCAATAAAGGCCTTCCATAAAGTTGAGAAGGAGGGTGTCGCCATTCTCGTGGTTTAAAGGGGCTCCGTCGTCAAAATGTAAACAAAACAATTATTTTTGCAGTTTTTTGGAAAGGTGATATCACATGGGATTTTCAACTTTCTTTCAAAATGAAAGTTGCTGTTTGGACATAAATCATTGTACTTCACCAAGGAACAAACCAAACATTCATATCTTCTACGACTGCTCGGATATAAGTGGATTTTTAACGGTCACTTTTGATGGCTTGGGTGAAGCCACCAAACAAACTCCAGAAAACAATGCATGAACAGCACGTGCGAGTTTACGGATTTGTTTATTGTTTGGCGACGGAGCCCCTTTAACAAGAAAATTGTAAACAAAACAGCTTATTTTCAAATGGAAACTTACTCTTGGGTGTTTTGAAAACACAAGACGCAATATGTTCGGCTCTTTTCTGGATACTGAAGTCATTCATGAGATTAGTAAGCGTCATTGGAGCAACGCCATTCATATGTTGCATGTCGATGGGCGTACGTCTGTCATATTGAACGAGCCATCGCTGCAAAAATAAAAAGACACTTTAAAAGTTTGAGGGACCAGTACTTGGATACGGGGAACAGATAACTTTCCTGACTTCAAGGAAGAAAAAAATTCAGGCACGAGTAAATATTCTTCCCAAGAATCTTTTTTGAAAATAGCCTTAAATAACGGACTCATCATGTTAAACCCATAAACGCAACAAAAACACCGAAATCAATAGAAAGAAAACTGTAAACTCCTGTGAAAGAAACAACAACCAAAATAATCCTGTAACAAGAAAAAGAACTGTTAAATCCTGCAAGAGGGGTAGGGTAGGGCAAGGTAGAGAGGTAGGGTAGGGCAAGGTCTGCCTTCCACCTAAAGGTTTTACAAGCAGTGTTTATCAGACTTCGCGATCCCTCCCTCTGCCGACAGAAGAAGTTTGTTTTCACGTTGCAATTGTTCTAATTTTCGCCAAAGGCTTTCATCTTTGGCGGTTGTTGATTGACTTTAGCCAATAAGTGGCTTAGATGTTATTGGCGTGTGATTTTCAATTCCTTTTGTTCGTCTGCTAATAAAAGTGGCCTGTTTTATTGTTAATTTGTTCTTCGCACGGGCCAAACTGATGAGAGTGCGACGAAACGCGTATTTGGTGATTTCACGTTGATCTTTACAGCAGTTACTGGTGAGTTACTAACTTATTTCTTTCCTTTCAGGTTTCAAGATTAATTCGGTTTTCTCTTGCAGGAATTAAAAGTTTTTTCTCTCGTTACAGGTTTATTTTGGTTGTTGTTTCCTTTACAGGTGTTAACACTCTTCTCTCTGCTGATTTCGGTGTTTTTGTTGCGTTTATGGGTTTAATAAGAATCTTCTCAAAAAATTCCTTGTGCCACTCTTCTTTACCTCTCTCTTTAGTTGATGTACGCAGAAAGTAAGCCAACTTCATTTTATTTCCCCAATAAAATACATTCACAGAGTATTGCAAAGGATCTTTACTCCTGAATTCAAGTGGCCCAATCTTTTATTCTAAAGTTGATTCATTTCCCGATGAACCTGTTAAATGGCATATATAAGCCTACATAAACGGTTTTTTGTTGTGAGGGGGGTGTCATTAACAAAAAGGGAAATTGATGTAACATTTCAAAATTTTTGAAAGAAACAAAATTTTGAACGATTTTCCAGTTACAGCAAACACTTGAGAACTCTTTATTATTGCATTTAAACTACCAGAATAGCGCATTTGAGCAAATAAAACTTTATGTTGCAGGCAATTCTTCGCGCCTTTTTTTCTCGTCTTACAAGTAGCAGAAAATATTTTCAAAATTGTAGGTTGATAAAAGTGCTGGACCTTATGCAGACTGCATTCTGAATAGATCTATTGATTGATTGATTGATTGATTGATTGATTCATTCATTCATTTTAAATTCTTTATACAGGGTGAAAAGAAAACATTCAGTTATTAATCAAAAACTGCTTTACAATGTGCCCTGTTAAAATAGAAAAAAAACAAAATGATAATAATAACGATAAATCAATTAATAAATAACTATATAACACTACTTACCGGCGCTACTTACTACATTTTCAGATGAATTGCAAAAGTAAACCTATTTTTTAATTAGTCCTATCGAAAAGAAAAAGAAAATTACATTGCTACAGAAAGAAAATGTAAGAAGGAGAGCTCACCTTTTTCAAAGACCCAAAATAGGAAACTTCTCTGGTCGGTCTCCTGTTTGCTATTCTCCCGGCTGGGGCATGCTGCACACCGACCCGGGCCACAATATCTCCCATAACTTCGTCAGATGTAACCAGTCCATTACTTGTGACAGTCATGCTATGCGGACTTTCTGCACACGAATTACTCTCATCATTCTCATCAGCTATTTGAAGTAGGCCGTTCAGCATATGTCGTCGTTCAAAAGATGATAAAAATTGACCGGACGGCGATGCTAAATTACTGCACGTCTCCACCGATAGTCCAACCTGAGAATGACTTGAAGCAGGGCTCAGTTGGCCGGGGGTAGAGGGCGGTGTTGGGCTATCTGCAGTAGAATCCAAGTAATCTCTTCGTAGTTTGCGACATGCATCTCTGAAGATTGGTGCCGATTTGTCAACATTAACAGACAACGAGAGATTATCCTAGAAATGAAAGGGGAAGCATGTTAAAGGACAAGTCCGGGGTTGGAATAATTGTTCACAAAATGAAAGATCACAATGTTGTGAATGGTGTGTGGCACTTTTTTCCAACCTTCTCTGTCTTTTCTCTGCGAAATTGTGTATTCAAATCTGTGAAATGAGCGAAATGACGTCATTAGTCATGACTTAATTTCACCCATTTCGCCTTCGACCTGAACGAGGCTGTTTTCTTGTAGAACTCTCAAGTAATTGAGAAAATCAGTATTGCTGAAGCGCTACCCTCCTTAAAAGGACTGTACAAGATTTTGTAAACAATCGGAAAGTACGGCACAGCCCGCGGACGTGACTAACGCCTCGGTTTTTAATGGCGGCCAGTTTCATCGCAATTTCTAAGGTAAGTTTCATTGCAGTGTTTTCTCGTCTATGTCTACGAAATGTGATGGAACTTTTGATATCCATTAAAACTTTCAAATATTCGGCGTTAGAAAAATAGAACAATTCCTCTACCAAAGCTTCGATCACCAAGATTGTTGCAGATACTTTGGATTACCATTCTTTGTGCAAAATCGCCATTAGCTATGTTGTCTTTAGCCTAGACACATTCGATGATTTGACACGCAGAAGCCACGCAGGGAGGACGGGTTGTACAGCCCCTTTAATTTGAAATCAATCAAATAAAAGGCGTGGATGATGACATAAAAAACTAACGTACACGGTGTCTGAGTAATTTTTCGATTTTGATAAAGTTTGCAGACGTCACATGACATCAACTTCAACAAACATAGACCATTTAAAAGTATGAAAGGCAAACTTTAGATGAGAAATCTATGTATCGGAAAAAGGCGTCGATTTTTCATAAACTTGTTGGTGATTTATAGGGAAAAGTATTGGAAGAAAGAGTTTCACAGTATTCAGACAATCTCACAGAAATTTTTAGAATAAATCTCAAGGAGATTAATTACAGTTTAAAACAACTGGCTGAAACAGATACCCACATCTGCACGGGCATCAAAGGTAGCAGATGTTACGAATAATCGCCAAATTTAGCTCATCAGTTTGTCATTTGAATCACATGCCTTCAATAAGCAGACCAACACCTAAATTACATTGCAAAGTGGAGATCCAAACGCACTCGCTCGTGAACAGCAAACTGAATACTTGAACATTGTTTTCAAGCCAATAATAAATGAGGTGAAGCCATAAATTATTACAAATTTTCTCAAGTTTCAAGAAAGAATAATATCTCTTCCATCTTTTGAGCAAAATAATTGCGCAAAAAATAGCAAAGACTTACCCTATCTTTCTTTCCCTTCTGCTTGTAAAAACCATTGTGATCTGGCGTATGTGTATGGATAACGTACTCCTGCGAAGGAGTTACTGGTGTTGTTGTAATTGTGCAGCTTGTGATTTCAGGAGACAAAGGATCAGATGAGCAGCTTGACACACGTGGACGTCTGCAAAAAAAAACGATTCCAATGAAAAATCTACAGGTAAAACTGAAAAACTTTGTCAAAAGAGATTTTCATTCATTCAGGTCAGCCAAGCTGTACGGCAAATCATGATCTGAAGCCAAAACGATTATCGTCTGTCTCAATTGACATGTTACGTGAAAAATGCCCGCGAATAAAAACAATTTATGAGTTCTGCATCAGCAATTCTGCCTTATTGCATATCTCCAGTGACATGTCATCTGGGACCGACAACTCTGACCTGACATCTGATGCAAGACAGAATCTAGTATACTTCTTCTTACTGGCTTTTCCGTCTTAATTTAAGGCATTAGCCTTGCCACTGTTTTCTTCCATTCCTTTCGCTCATAATCGTTCTCACTTAGTTCATCCACTGTTTTATTTATTGGTTTCAGGTCTTTATTCATTTTTCTGATCCATGTCTGTTTTGGTCTTCCCCGATTACCCTTCGCTTTTTTCAAATGTTCTCTGAAAGCTAATTTTGCTGGTGTTCTTTCTGGCAACCTTAACATGTGCCCAAGCCAGTTTAATTGCCGTTTCTTTATTTCGGTTGTGATGGTTGTCTGATGTGATCTTTTATATATTTCTTCATTTCTTATTTTATCCATTAATTTGATGTTTAGCATCCTACGTAGCAGTTTTCTTTGGAAGATATCGAGACTTTCTTCCAATTTCTTGGTTAAGGTCCAGATCTCGCAATTGTAAAGCAGCATTGGATAAATAAATGTATTAAGCGTTCTTATTTTTAGTTTTATGGATGTCTGTCTGTTACAGAGAATTCTTTAAGGCATCAATCGATAGTCCTTTCCTTCGTTTTATGTCTTTTTCGGTGTCTAAAATACTTCCTAGATATTTTATGGCCTTCCATTCATCGTTGCCATCTGTGCCAACACAAGATTCTTCAGTTTTTTCAGTATTGATATTTAGGTTTCTTTGTTCTAGAATCTAGTATAGTATCCATTAATCTTCAATCGTACGTAATGTGGTTGCATACAGTTTAACAATGCGTGTCTTTATATATTGCCCAAGGGGTAGTCATTGTCTTTCGCTTCCCATGGTATCGTAACATTGCGTGTCTTTATGTATTGGCCAAGGGGTAGTCATTGTCTTTCGCTTCCCATGGTATCGTACCTGTAGTGCTGTATAGTAATTAGAAAGGCATAGTAGAATGTAAGATATATTGTAAAATTTAATGTTTGAATAAAAAAAGACCAACTTTAGTAGCTTCTCCGCTTTTAAAAAAGCTATTACGTGATCGACCACTATATTTCGATTCCATATTGTTTACATTATGTATGCATAACATTGTATATAATATTGTATAACATTGTATGTATAACATTTTAAATAGATAGTTCTATTATCTTCCTTCTGTTTCTTTAACAGGGAAAGTTGTAAAGCAGTGTAAATATACCGGATGAGTCAATGAAAACAATCCCGGTTGAAAAAATACTATGCGGTTATTGAACGATTACGAGGTCCATGCTGGAAAATATTTGGATCGCAGTTTGACGTACGGACCGAACGCAGTGAGGTCCGTACAATGAACTAAGGTCCAAATATTTTCCAGCATGGATCGAGTAATCGTTTAATAAAGGCTTTATTATATGGCAGAACCTTTTGAGAACGTTGTTTATAGTATTGTACTTTTCTGTTGTGTCTTTGATCCTGTGCATCACTGTAGTTGCTCGTTGCGACGTTAACACGTTGGCATTTTCTTCGTGTATAATTGCAAGTTCGTCTTCAAAGTTTACACAAAAGAAATCTTCGATGAATAAGCTAAACTTTGGCTGACACTTCTTGCGGCCTAAGCCTACACAAGAAGCTCCTCCCTTGTTGTTGATTTTTAAGGCAACGCCCGGTCCAATACGGCTTCGAACGAAAAATACGGCTTTTACAGACCGATCAAGAACCAATCGAATTGCTGCGTTGTCGGTCCGAGGAGCCGTATTTTCGAACGCCATATAATAATGCTCTGTCAATATCAAAGCAATAATATTGAAAACTGTCTTGTTTCATTCAATTAGATTCACTAATTTACCCAGGTTCAATCGGTCATTCATTCCCAATAATATGGGAGAATTTCTGCTGAAAGCCCCTTTCAAAAACCTTCAAAACGAGTGAAAACCGCGGGCAACATTTCCTTAGTTTCATTCCAAGCAATAATGACATTTACATGTGTTCATGTATTTTGTCCTCTTCGGAGGATGGAACCCCCTGAGTGAGTTATTCATACTAGAGGAAAGACTTGTTCATCCTCCCAAGAGAATAGCACGTGCTAAAGCGTTTTCAAGTCATGTTGCTGCAAGGTGAAAGTATGAGGGAAAGTTGCGTTAGTCGTCATTTTAACACGCTTTTAATGGTTTCTCGAAGGGACTTTCTCGAGAAAATCCCGTGTAAAATCTGAACGGATTGACCGATTTCAGCCAGGAAAAATTCTAAAAATAATTGAACATTGTAGCTATCCAATCAGATATTGCAAAACACTATTGCTTGTATATTTAGGGAGCAGTAGCCTCTCAAACAGGAATTGTTTTTCCTGATTCACCCGGTATATTGATGACGCATTAGTGACGCGAAGATGAAGAAAATTTTGAGTTGCATTGCTGCAAATTCTGCGAGGAATTAACGTGTGGTCAAACCCGGGGGGGGGGGTACTCCCATACTTGACCTGATGGGATGTGCCGCTCAACAGGGTGTCCTTTTGCGGTAAAAATTATGCGACAGGGTGTCCTTTTCTAACGAAAATTATGCGACAGGGTATTATAATAGGTAAGAAAATTATGCGACAGGGTATTATAATAGGTAAAAAAAATTATGCGACAGGGTATCACAAGCAAAAATTGCGTTCTACACTGTATTTGAGAGGCAAAATGTTTATGCGACAGGGTCTACTTTTGGCCTATTTTTTATGCGACAGGGTGCAGGGTGTGGAGAGGTTTTCCGCACACCCCCGTCACTTCCCTAGTCAAGTACCCCCCCCCCCGGGGTCAAACAAGGGAGTTCTGAAAACGATAAACTTGCCAACCTCAAATAATCATCCAATATGAAGCCTGGAAGCTGGAATTAGATCTTCAGGAACGAAGACGCTTTTAGGTAAAAACTACTGCCACTGTTGACTTGCTACAAGTCTCAGTATAAATCTCAGAGAGTGCAATGCCTCAGATGAGAGGGTTTTAAATGAAAACTTTACACCATGACAATACGAATAGAAGGCAAACGAAGACTTGTAGCAAGTCAACTGCCACTGAAAAACATGATGAAAATCGAGGATGAGTTGAAAACGGGAAAAGGATTCGGATAAGAAATGCAGGAACACAGGACATAAAACGAGACAAGAAAATCAACAACCTGCCTGGACAATGCAAGCAGAAACACTTTCGAGATGAAATTAACAGGTATAAGGAAACGAAGGAAATAATGCCATGGAAACAAGAAACAAACGTAGCAAATGAAGGCTAAGTCAACATTGCTCTCCGGAGAAAATGCTATTGAACATTTGTTTTGAAGGATCAAGTTTAGAATATTTTAGCACCGGGATGACCAAAACAAACTTAAGGTATGCTGTAATCAATCAAAGTATAAATGATTCTCGACAGGCTGAAGTACTTTTGAAATTTTCATCTGTTTTTCTGAGCATTGTAAATAGAGGTAAAATTTAATTTACAAAAATCTGTAACTTCAATATGTGTGAAAAGAGGCCTAAAACTTTCAAACACGTGAAGTTCTTTTCGCTCCACCCGGTGCTTATGGTTCCTGCGGGATTCCTGCAGGATTCCGGCCGGATTCCTGTGACTAGAAGGCTAAATGGATTGCCCCCACCTTCTGACATTTTAATCACAATCAGGCGATCATGGCGGATATGTGACTTATTAGGCCAAATGATTAGGCCTTGCAAATACAACACTGCTGTTATAATAACTTGGCTCCCCTGACCGTTTTCAGCCTAGTCAGCAAACAAGCAGAGCAACTATTTATATTTTGGAAAATTGATAGCAACTTTCTCAACCACTGCAAGTCTTTGTCCTACAGTGAATACACCTCAGTGTTGCTGGCTTTCTTGTGCAAAATGATTAAATAGAACGCGGTTTTATATCTTTAAATAATTGTTCAGCTGAGGTAAACAAACATCGGTATGAGTGGAGAAGTATCCTAGTAACGAAGTATAGATTACAGGTAGTCTTGTGGATGTGGTACCATACAAATGAAACGCTAATGTTAACAATATAGTTAGGTATTGTAAATAAGCAAAGGCATAAATTTCACAAGGCTTCGTGCAAGTACCCGTTATCCTTGAATAAACCTTCTCAAAAAGAGACTTTGAAAAATGAGAAGGAAAGTTTGAAAATAGAGGCAGAATTGTAAAATATAAATTGACAGAAACTCCAGTACACAAATTCGCCGTAATCAAACAATGCATGGCGAATGATTTTCAGGGATAAAATCCTTCAGGATTTGAATAAATTCTAATTTCGTATACTATGCCTGGGACAACTCAAAGTACCTAATGGAAAATCGGATGATGAAGTCAAGAGAAGAATACAGATAGAACGAGGTGCTTTCAGGGGTATGTCAAACACACGTCTTCCAGAGATCTGTCAATTAAAATAAGGAAAAGGCTAGTTAACTGTTATACAAAGTCCACACTCTAATACGGTGCAGAAACATGGTCTATATATAAGAATATGATAGACAGTCAGAGCCTTTGGGGTGTGGGTTTGGCGCAAAATACAGAGGATTTCATGGCAAAGCCACACTAAAAATGAAACAATACTACAAAGAATAGGAGAGAAAAAACATCGTGGAACTAATCATGTCAAGGAAACTTACATTCTTTGGTCATATCACAAGGAGGGACAACTTACATCATGTCATACTGGAAGGTCGAATACCATCAAGACGAACCAGAGGAAGACTAAGAACTATGTGGAGAGACAACATCGGAGATTGGGAGGGAAGAAAACAGTATGGATGGTTTGTAAGAAAAGCCCAGGATAGAGGAAAGTGGAAACAATTCGTAGCAGCCTACCTACAACGAGTAGACGGCAACACGAGAAAGATACCATAATAACTAGATTTTTCACGTAAACATTCTTGGCTTTCGATACCCCTCACTGAGATCAAATTTGAACCGGAAGTAGATCGGTGTAAATCATAGTTCAGCAAGGGGCGTATATGACGTACAACAGTGGTGGAAACAAGAACAGTTGAATCCAGAAATAACGAGCCTCCGGCATAACAAACCGAGGGGCATTTCACTAATTCGAAAAAGCGTACGAGATCTTTTCAGAGCAAAAGGATTTTTAAGGATTTTTGATGGATTTTTCTTGAAAACAAATGATTTTTGCCAAAGGTGTACGAGACTTTTTGGAAGTGAAATGCCCCTCGTAACAAACTTCCTGGCAAAGCGAACAAAATGTCTGCTCCCTTCAATAACAAATTACTTATAAATTCTCTTGGTTTGAAGAAACTCCTAACATAACAAACTTGTTTCTGGTGCTCTCCCCAGACGCTGTAATATGCGCACAAGTAAGAGAAGTACCCTTACCCGGTCTAACGACTCAAAAATGTCTACCATCAGGTAATAGCGAAAAATTGGGAATAATTCTTAATTTGCATTGCAATAGTCTGCCGATGCAAGTCTACCTTGGAGAAACAATCATTTCTGTACACAACTGGACAAATGTTGCTGCCGTACGAGATAAGGCAGTGTTTAGAAACTCGCAGAAATGAAAGATCTAGCTTATCTGTTAAAGGCCTAACCTGGTTCTTCTGCGACTAACAGGCATAACGAAGGCAAAAATTTGAATCTCAGGTCTCCACCAAAACGGCTAGATGTCCATCAGCAATTTTTGCATCTCAAGTTCATATTTCTTTGATGATGTTTCGTTGTCCATTTCTTTCCCATCAAATATAAATAATCTTTTCACTTGTACGACGTTTCGCTAACACTTTCATCGTAAACCAACAAGGAACATTTTTGCATTATGTAATCTTTCAGGTCGATTTTGATCAGTTTCGATATTTACTATGTCAGTTTGGTGTCTAAAAATGACTTCCTATTGCAAGAGATCTCTGTGGCAACATCTCTTGTATCAAATGCCAAAAATAAATTTCGGCGTTCTTTGAAATATAATCTTTTCTAGTTCCGTTCAATCATTGATGATAACTTTTCGCAAGGGAGAACTTTCACGTCAAGATCACCTTCCAAACATGGGAAACCATTTGCTTCATCGAATCCTTGTCACCTCAGTATTTACTAATTCAAATTTAGCAGGCCTCAGGCTGGCAAATAAAAGTACCTTTCTTCTGCAAAACAATTCATTTCTCGAAAGACAAGTTTAAATTCAAGAGCACAAATTTCCTTCTACGTATGGCAAACAATGTGTTTCATCAAAATTCTCGACAGAATAAGTCTTCACTAACTGACATTTATCCTCGGCCATGGTTTGGCGTGTGAAAATATCCTTTTCCTGCGAGCATTCCTTTTTCTTCAACTCTTCTCTGCACTGATAATTTTCTTCAGACTTTCACAGTATCTTTATGAACTCAAAAAGACCCGCTAAGAAGAATCCATATAAAATGCCTGCGAGATTACGACCTAGAACGAAGTTACTTGTCAGCTGCAATACTCTCACATGGAAGATCTCGTAAAAATCTCGACGAGGAAAAATTCGGCAGCTGGCTTTGGTCTCATTCAAAATATCAACAGCCAATAAAGTTGTTCGTAATCGAATTTCTCAATCTGAATAATCAAGCTTTCAAGGCAAATACACATTCAGTCTGTCTTCACACATTACTACCCGCAAAACACAGATTTTTACCAAAATTATTCCTTCACAACATACGTAATTCGTAACACAATGTTCACAAATCTGCTGGTTTCGATGAAAAATAATCTTTCGAATCGTCAGCAACTTTTTTTCAGAAAGCTAACCGCATATCTCCCGGAGCTTATCAAATGAATAACAAACACGTTGGGGAAACCTCCTGGGCAAAAATCATTACGTAACTCGTCAAAATTCGTCAACAAACTGAAAGATACTCTCATACGTAAACCTCCCGAAAAAAAACTTTCCACTTCAAAAACGATAAATTTTTACTCACTGGAAAAAAGGTTGCTTGCACAAAACAACATTAACGCAAGCCGTTCATGATCTCAAATAAATTTGAAATGCCCAACTCAAATTCATCAAAAACAACAAAATTCTTGAAGGATACAACTCTATAAAAACAAGGATAGCAGCTATCTTCTTATCTCAAATAAAATATTTTTAACCATATTTTGAGAAACAAGCCCTTCTCTGACCACGAAACAAAAACACTGACCATTCGAGTTCACTTTACTATTATGTTAAACCAACGCGAAATTCCGCACTACTTTGCAGCAAACTTCGGTTGGGAAAAGATGAGAAAATTCACTTCGAAATCCCTCAAAGAATCAACGATAAACAATCGTCTATTTGCTCCACAGTATGACTATTCATAGCGCGGCAAAACCATCTGTGAACTTCAACATCACTGAATATCATTTTGATAACAACATTTACAACCTGGAATTTCGTGTCAAACTCTCGTAACGGAGAAGACCTGTCCTCGAATATTCCTGCTGGCGAATCTCCAAGAAAGCTTTGAATATTCCTAGTCGTAAAAACGCATTGACACTGTCAGCTTTCGAACGTGTATCCTCGACAAATCGAAACAAATGCAAGCACATAAAACTATTAGTCCAATATTTTCTCTTCCTCTCAATTAGTCCAATATTTTCTCTTCCTCTCAATTGCCTCAAATGAACTTCTTCAAACAAGCTATTTTTACCTTCCCCTTCTTTATCCACGACAGTCTATATGAAAGCCTTTGACGATGAAAAGTTCTGCTTGAGAACATAAAAATATCTTCCGGAAAATCAATCAGCCAATGTCTACAAAGCTCTTAATCAAAGTTCTCTCGCTTGCTTTTCGCAAATGTTTTCTAGTTTATCAACCTTGACAATAACTCCATCAGACACAACACAATCCAGGCTTCAGTAGCTGCAAAAATATTGCACGGCAAATAAATCCATTCGAAGTAACTCCACAGCTTCCCATATATAAAAGCATGTCTTGCCGTCTGCTAACAAATGTTTTCAAAACGAAAATCCCTAAAACACTAAATATCCGTACTGTTAGGAAATCGTTCAAAACCTTTCTTCTCTCGAAGAAACATTGTAAAGCACCAAATTACTCCGAGGCAGTCTTTCATAATAGCACCGCTGCTACGAGTGGAAAAATCTTTCCTCGCTTTCTGCTTCAGCAACCTTCACAAATTACCACCATTAACTATAACAATTCCATTCCAAGCTTCTCGGCAAATTCATAAAATGTTTTCTCTCGAACATAAAATCCAAATTATTTATAATAATTACAACAATAGCTTGAGAAAATGATCTTCAAACCAACTCCAATGCCACAATGGCTAAGATTTTCCTCATTTTCTGCTCAAAACACATCCCAATAAACTCTAGAGTACACTCAAACTCTATCAAGAATTCTTGTAGACATTGTGCTTCGAAAATCGAACCAACAACTCCCGTGAACAGATCTTTCTCGCACGTAAGCAGACACCAAATAAATATCCCTGGGACTAAACTATTTCATTCAAATCTTCTCAGGCAATTCTTCAAATCTTCTTCTCTTGACGACGCACTCCAAGCTAAAAGGTTTCTTAAAAACCTCCCAAGGCAATTCTTCCAAATAATTCCTTTGCTTCTCGTTAATAAACCTTTCCAGCGTGCCGGAATAAATAAGCGTGCCGGAATAAATAATCTTAGCATTACATCATTTCCGTCCATGCTTGTCAGGAAATTCTTCAAATCTTCCTCTCTTGACGACGCGTAAAAGGATTCTTAAAATACCTCAAAGGCAATTCTTCCAAATAATTCCTTTGCTTCTCGTTAATAAACCTTTCCAGCATGCCGGAATAAATAAGCGTGCCGGAATAAATAATCTTAGCACTACATCATTTCAGTCCATGCTTGTCAGGAAATTCTTCAAAACGTTTCCTATCAAAGATACATGCTAATATGTGCTAATGATAACCAACTCTATTGGAAGTCTTCCAAAATAACACCACTGCTTCTGCGAACAAATCCTTTCTCGGCTTTTCTGCTCGCAAACGTTTCTCAAATGATCGTCATTAAAGCGAGATTCATGTCATTCCAAATCCGCGAAGGACTGCCTAGGCTACATAAATACCTCCAAGGAGAAGCTCTGAAATTACATCATTTATTTCCCATGAATAAATCTTGTTCTACCTCCACAAGCAAAATTTCCAGAGATAATCCAGATCTCATAATATTAATCCAAATACATCGCATTTAAGCTTCAAAAGAGGCAGGTTCGCGAACAGGTCGCATGCATTTCTCTCTCAAATGTGCTCAATCGACAACTCTGGCGCGGTGTGTTTACATATTTCATGCTTGTTAACGCAGCTTCTCTACAGCAGAATCGAACATTGATAGTTCATTCACTCATTCATAGGCACAGCGGACAGACAAAAAGTCGCAAAAGACTCTCCGAAGCCCTACTGAGTGACTTGGTGACGCACGCCCTCCTGCTTGAAACAGCAAGCAAACTATTCACCATGTTTTAATTTAAGATATTAGCTAAAAAGACTCAAGTATTTTGTGCAGAAGTTTAGTTGCCTTCATGTGGGAGCTACCTAATCTATCATTTATATTATTTATTCGTGAAGAAAAGTTTGTGCGAGGACTTTTGTATGCACCCACAATTCTCGTCAAAACCCTTGTCACGAAAAGGGGAAAAGCAGATCTGAAGAGCAAATAACTCCCTTTACCCCCCCCCCCCACAGTCAATGTTGCTGATTTCTCTAACTTTGACAATATCCAGGACCAAGTGTCGCGAGTGAAGACAAACAACATTGACTTGGGGGCAAGTGGGGGGGGGGTCTGCAAAATATTTCAGCTGAAGTTGTGGGCACTGTGATTTCTTTCGAAAATTCCTGCAAGACTTAGTTTGTGACAAGAGGTTTTGGCAGGGATTGTAGATGATAAAAATCGTCTTGATAAAAGGAAAAACTGCATTTTCATGGAGAGATGTAATTTTGTTTATCACAATTTAATTTTGAATTAATTTCTATTCAGTAGTCTTTCTCACTGACAACCTGCTCGGTATGTTAATCCTTCGAAGACCTGATCATGTTTTCAGCCATTCTCACCATGTTTGTAAGTAAATAAGCTTGTCTATGAATAGAACAAAGAAAGCACACAGACATAGCACTGCTTCAATGGCTATGCATTTTTCATAGTACGTGGCCAGCTTCAACTCCAATGAGACATTTTTAGATACTTTTCTCTTTGCAAATGCAAGATTTTAACCTTGCAAAAATCATTTTTTAAGTGAGGAAACTCCCTATTAAGTTACCAAAAATTTCAATAAAAACAATTGTTTCACATTAAAAACATCGTCTTTGGGGGTAATTTGTTCACACTGCCCACCACAAGACCACAACAACACAACCAATACCACAACAAGAAAAGGTTCTTTTGCAGTAAGCTCCTTTGAGTAATTCCCTACATGCAATTTATCTTGTTTCTCTGTTTGTATTTGTACATTGTATTAATTTTCTGTATCATTGTATTAATTTCTTGTAATAGTACATATAATTTCCTGTATATTTACTTATGTATTTGTATGGTTAGTATTTTTTCAGATTGTATGCAGTGGAATTTAAATGATATGAACTCGTCAGCCCTTAGGCCCTACTCAAACTATTCCAGTAAAGTTGTTTAAGTCTTTCGAAATCCTACAGTGTTGTGGATTCAATCAAAAAACAGTATCAATACAAATCTCTTGGGTAACAACAGCAAAGTCGCGAATCACTATTTGGCCTAACCATACTGTCTAAATCCATTATAAACAGCTTCTTTGCGAACATAAACAAAACTTATATATCAAAAACACAGAATCTTAACAAAGGACAGGAATATTCCGATGTACGAAACCCCCTCACCATACGTGGGCGATATTTCTACCTGATACAAGTCAACAACAGTAAGACGGGGGCTCAAATAAGTCACATCAAATTGCACCAGAAAAGCACTGATCTTTTACCTGCAAAAACTGATAATACATGTATCAAGCCACGCAGCTATACATCCCAAAATATGCGCGCAACATAAAACCCCCTGAGGTTGATGATGTGCATATTTATTCACTGATGACCACACAAGGAATGATCATAGAATTTAGGCTTGGTATACCCCCTGGTTATTCTTTGAAAAAGGTATCTGATACATATCACGGATGGAAGCGCAGACGGGGGTATCCTCCATTAAAAACGCTTGAGTGGCGCAGTGATTTTTGGGAGAGACTTTTAACAGGAAGACCTCGGGTTCGATCTCAGGCAGGGGCACATTTTAATTTCAAATTGTGACAGCCCACTCGTGATACACATTCCATTAATAACCATTTATTCTGAAAGGCGAAACCTCCTGATAACTTGACATTTCATATTGTTGATCATCAGGTCAATTTGATTTTCCGAGGGTGATAAGAGTCAAGAGATGTATGACTTGTAGATGATTAATAATGAATAAATATACGACAAAATTTTCTCACTTTTTACTGACGCTGAGCCTTTTCTTTCCAGATCCAGGTGTATACGAAGCGATGCGCCTATAATGAAAAGACCAGAAGCCATTGTTATGCAAAAGCTGCTTTTTGTTGTACTAGTTCACTCCATTGTTATATGATAGAATCTGTTTGTCATGCAAATGAGCTAGACAATAAGTCAACCAGTCTACAAGCAAAGGCTCTCCTAAATTAGAATAACTGAAATGCCACCTGTTTGCCAACCAGTAATGCAAACAATAATACGATGGAAAATGTAAACAAGTGGAGGAAAATTGAGATATTTCTGACTAAGCCGTTTCCTGAGGAAACATGATCTCATACCAAAAATATCCTGCCACATGCAGCTGTGACTATAGACTGCGGAGGACAGATGACCGGTCAGGCCACATGTCTAAATGTTTTCAGATTGGATCAACACTGCAGGACGGGATGTACACTCGACCGGGATAGAGGAGGAGGCTCCTTCTTAGCTAGTTTGAGAAGGCTTATCTGCGCAATTGCTTTTGTTCATTATCTTGTATATACATGCCAGAGATGCATTCTGACAAGAATATTCTTATACACCAAATGAACGAACTTTGGCAAACGTAATTTGGGCAAGCAACAGACAGATTTTAAGGCACTATTTTCTGGAAACTGTTCGAGCAAAGCATAGGTTCCAAATCTTTAAAAAGGCTGGTGTAAAATTCAGTTATTTATTTCTTTGAACTGAATGATTTCAAAGAAACTTCAGCTATTTCTCTGTAATTCTACCGTTGGACTTTTCTGAAATCTTCAATATTTTCAGAATTAGAGTGTTTTTCTTCCTTTTCAAGAATTGAAGAAAAATTTTCAAAAAAACTTAAAACCATCGTAATTTCTAAACCGTGTGACGCAACATGAAGAAATTTCGAAAAGACCTATGGTTTATGGATGCCTACAATATGATATCAAGCAAAAGTCTGTCACCCATCTGGTTTATGATTTAGAAATTTGATGACGTCACATCCTAAAATGAGCTGAAATGGAAAATACGCTGTAATTTTGAAAAATATTCAAAATTTCTGGAAAGTCCAACGGTAGAATTACAGATAAATACCCAAAGTTTCTCTTAAGCCATTCAATCAGAAGAAATAGGTCATTGAATTTTACACCCACTTTTTTATGCCGAGTTAAAGATTTGGAACGTATGCTGGCAATTTGAAAAATTCGGCAGCGACTTCTCTTGCCACAGAATTTCTATGAGACGCCATGTAGTCGGAGATTAACATGAAAACTTTAGGCCTACTCACAAGAAAGCAGCGCATCTGAATAAACAAACATTTCTGGAACATTAATAATTTAGGGGGATCTTACCTTGGAACAGGGGCTGCAGTGCTAGGAGCAGCAGGACTTTGAGGAACCATATTTTCGAATGAAATAACTGGCCTAAAAAGGAATAAAAGACGTTAAAACCTAGGACAAGTCCAGGGCTGGTATGATTATATGATTAATGATAAAATACAAGATCGTAATGTTATGCATGGTGTATCTTACTTTTCCCCACCATTTTCGTCTTTTCTCTGCGAAATTTTCTATTCAAATAAGCAACCAGAGGATAAAAGAATCTATGCTATTCTAACATCACGATCAAAGAAAACGAGACCGCCCTATTGTGCTCTTGCCTCTTAATCACTGCTAGCCTCTTTATCGTGTTTTGACGAAGAATGGCAGCGAACTTGCAATGATGTTTGGCCTAAATTCACAGAATGCGTAACGAATTTACAGCTGTTACAAACTTCAAATGTGGAAAAAATTGAAGAATTCGCGGCAGCGCGGCAGCAGTAAGTAAGTTTGTCTTCTAGCATTAATCATACCAACCCCAGACTTGCCCTTTAATAGTTGTGGCATAAAGGTTCTTAACAGCAGTTGTTCTTATCTGCCGGTGTTTACTGTATGATAAAATAAAGTTGCTCCACACCACAAAGAAATGATTGAAATCATTGGAAATCATCTGATTAACGCTTGGGAGGGCTTTCTTAGTAGTCGCAAAGAGGTAGTACATCATTCAACTTTTCACGAGGTAAATAAGGAATAATTAAAAATTACCTTCCATGGGTTGCGGTCTGTGAATGAGCCGAATCCGACCCTGGTCCGTGCCTGCAACGAAAGAAAAGGACAATCAATATCATCTTAGTGATTACTGTAAAATCTACATTTAGCTCCCTTCTTTATCAAGCCCCCCTTTCTAAGCAAAAATTTCCAAAAAGCCCCCTCTCTATTAAGCCCCCTAACTTACATCAAATGTCAAAAGTTACCAAAGATGTCCATTTATTTACCTAAACGAGTTTGCCGAATTTGTGTCTTTGACGTGTAAAATTGTATGTTGACTCAATAAAATATAGGGTAAAAGAATTAAACAGCTTTCGTTCATATCGCTGTCAATTGACTTTGTGAACAACCCTCCCCCCCCCCCCCCCCCCTCTAACTATAACAGGGCTTGAAGTTGGGAGACAATGTTCCCTGTTACTTTGAGTAGATCTATGAGAGCGAAGACGATTGACGTGTGACTCGGATTGAGGTGCAAGACTGACTAATCAATATTCCAAAATCAACAAGTTATATTACAGTGCAAACGGAACTACGTAATCTACAAATCTACATATGCTAATTATGCTAATCATGTGCAAACAAAGGGAAGTATAACGCATTGTGTAGTCCTGCTACATAACAAGCCTCCTCTCTTTTACGCCCTCCCTCTGGAGTTTCCGAAACTAAATAAGCCCCTTCGGGGGTCAACAGAACTTTTACGGCATTTAATATCTAAGTTAATAAGTCAATCAATCAGTCAATCAATTTTCATATACAGAGCACATTTCTTATTTTGTGCCAAAGTTTTCACAGAAGATTATATTTCTAATATCCCCAGCAAAGATTAGTCCAGAATCAAAGAATCAAGACTGATCTTTCAAACATCTGTGGGCTATTTTTTCATGATCCGGTTGCAAAATGTCATTCAAACATAGTTAACTGAGAATATTTACAGGCCTAAACTCCTACCTGTGACTAGTTTTTGGATCTTTGACTTTCTTCTCCTTCTTTTCCATTTTCTCGATTTGCTTCAAGTACGCTTGCAATTTTCGCTCTTCTCTCGATAACGTCTTTCTTCGACTCATTGGTCGACCTACATCCAATTCATTATCATCTGAATCCGTTTCACCCTGAAAAATTATCAAATATCTCAAATATCTTTAGCGAACAGGTGGGTATCAAGGCCAAGACAATCGCTGACTGATAAACATTTCAACAGTTCTAAAAAATAGTCTGGATCGAACCATACATCTACATATTTTTAATTCAAAAAAATCGATTGAGCGGCGTTAAAGCTTTTTTTTTATATATCATTATCAAAACAATTAAAACACAAAAGATTACTTGTTACTGTGCCATCCAAAGCAGGAAAGGACACAAGGTTATCTAGTCCCTACTTTGGATGACACTTACAATTATAATACTTCAACAAACAAAAGGAATAATGTAAAGGTAGTTTGGTAGCAAATTGCAAATGATGGAGAAAAACTTAAGATTTTCAAAATTTGGGATCCAATGTGGATAAAAATATATACATTTCATTTGACTATTTGGTACCAAGTTGCCCTGATAAATCTAACAAAGGTAGGGGAGGGGTGCTGCTGTTTGCATTCTACGTTTTGAATTAAAAACGCTCTGTTGCTTCAATGAAAGAAATTGTCGCTTCTATGATGATTCTGTTTTCAACTATGTTTAAATCCTGGTTCCCAAACAGAAGCAAATTGCACAGTGTATTTGAATCCAGATCATTTATGTCTATACCAGAGGCGGTGAGCTGACGAAAGAGATCTCTGCGCATCAAATCAAACTGGTGGCAGTGCAAGAGAAAGTGTTTGTTATCCTCGATACCTCTCCCACACACGCAAATTGGGCTCCTACAATCAAAGTTGTGTCGATATCTGTGCTCATTTAACGCACTGAAGTTCACACGCAGCTTTGTCAACTTTTTGATACCTTCTATATCAAACACATCATAAACAGGGTTTTTAGGTGGTCTTATGATTGCAAGTAGTTTCCGTTTAAACTCAGATATGGATTGTGAATTTTTGATGTCACGGTCTAGCAGATTCCATTCATAAAGAACATTTTGAAAGTATGTATGCGAGAAACGAATAGTTCTTCCGTTATTCTGGTCGTATACTCGAGGATGTCTTAGGTTGTATGATTCCTCACGTTCAGGTGGTATTTTATCAAATAGGTGCCCTGGTGAACCTGTGTTCCGTAGATTGTAAAAATGACACAAGCGTCTATACCATCTTCTGTGATATAGATCTTCCCAACCTAGTTCATCGTACAGTTTTTGCCTATTTGTACCTCTCCATGCTCCAGTTACGGCTAATGCAGCATGATACTGGGTTTGTTCGAGTCTTTTTGTGACGCTTAATCTCATATCTGGGTCATACCTATGGTAGATAATGTCACCATAGTCGAGATGGGCTCTCACATAAAGCTTGTAAACTTGATCAAGCACATTTCTAGACACGTATTTGGAAATGTACCTTATCATTCCTATCCCTCTCCTCGCCTTGAGTAAAGCCTCCCTAATATGGCTTTGAAAACTTAACTTAGAGTCAAGGATCATTCCGATGTGCTTGTGCTCTGTTTTTCTATCAATTTCTTCATTTCCTAGTTTTAAGACATCGTGGAAGGGTACATTCCTTTTAGTGGAGAATATCACTTCTTCTGTTTTTTCCGCATTGAAGTGCATTTTCCATTGCCAGGACCATAAACGCAATCTCTCAAGATCCATGTTTAGTTCCTCACTTGATCTATCATTCCGAACAACGGAGAAGAGTGACGTGTCGTCAGCAAAAAGCTTAATATCACAATGAACGTTGTCAACAATGTCATTTATGTAAACCAGGAAGAACAAAGGACCTAAAACAGAGCCTTGTGGAACCCCTGCAGATACTGTAGCCCATCGTGAGCTTTTCCCATTCAGCACCACTCGTTGCTGGCGATTAGTTAAAAAATTTTGGATTAAGGTCAAGAGATCTCCAGATACACCGCTACATTTGAGCTTATAAAGTAACCCCTCATGCCAAACTCTATCTAAGGCCTTCGACAAGTCCAGAAAGACTGCTCTTGTTTCTCTAGAAGGAATTTCCTCAAAAGCACAGTAAATTTTATGAGTGTGAGATAAAAGTTGGTTGATCGTTGAATCACCAGGTCTAAACCCAGACTGATGTGGTGTTATTAGCCCATGGTCACACAGATGACAATAAAGTACGTCAAAAATAATTTTTTCGAAGATTTTTCCAAAAATTGGTAATAGAGAGATTGGACGATACGTTAGAGCTTTGATCACTGTTCTGCAATTTCGAAATTTCACCAGACTGAGAAATCTGAATTTTTGATAGAACAGCTTACAAGGTCTAATGCAATATCACTGAGTTCTTTCGGTTGTCATTTCGAAAGTTAGGGCTTCTTGCCGTTCAATTACATTGCATGTATTTAGAAGATAGCTTTGCTACCATACCAATTTCAGGCCACAAGTGAAGGACTCCATTGGACCCTTTCAGTACCAAAATGATAAGCTGATATGGACCAGACTCTCTGCAAATTTCAACACTTCCTCTCAAATTGCTTTTACAGTTTTTAAACAAATGATTCGTGGTACAAAATTTGAAAATAGCCATAAATAACCAACCCATCATATTAAACCCATAAACGAAACAAAACACAGAAATCTATAGAAAGAAGCCCGTTAACTCCTGTAAAAAGAGTGCAGTTTTTGGTGTCGATGTTGGCAAAAGTGGAAACAACTTTTGGAGTAAAGGGGTGCCGTCAGTCCCGTCCCTGATGCATGGGAGAATAATTATCTATTATTTAACCTTGGTTCACACCAGAATAGAGACGCATTAGAAAAGGGATAAGGCATCTTATAAACTTATTTTAAACGCATCTTTAGTGAGTTATCGCTACCTCCATTAGATACCTTCAATAAAATAGAAAATAATTGCCATACAAATATCAACTTACATATTAAAATGTTACAAATTTGCTGGTCTTCCTAGGGATCGTGCTTCGGGAAGGATGTTAATTCTGCAGTTTCCTTTTGAATGTGGTAATCGTGGTGACCATTCTAATTTGCAATCGGATTTGGTTCGAAGTCTTTGCACAAGAACAGAAAAAAACTGCTTTTTGAGAATTCTAGGTTCTGGCTTGGTATATCTAGATCTAACTGATTTCTTGCTGGATAGTTAAACATTTGAGATCCGGTAATACATCTCCCTCTTAGGTTGTCCGGGCAAAGACCATTGAAAATATATGTCCCCCTGAATATATCCGTTTGTAAGCTGGGTAAGCAAACATAGGGCTCAAATCTTTCAAGCATATAAAAAAGTGAGTGTAAAATTATATTACATTTTTCTTTGAACTGAATGGCTCATAAGAACTTAGGGTACTTTGCTGTAAGTCTGCCATGGAAATAGTTTGATGCCTTGGATTTTTTTGCAAAATGGCGGCAATTTCATTGTTTTTGAAAAGAATTCATGAAAGATTTAGACAAAATCAAAATCAGCGTAAGTCCTAAATCAATGGAAGAAAAATGACACAATCTTTAAGAAAAACAAAATTTATAAAGGTCTACCGGGTGAGCCAGAAAAAAGTGACCCAACGCAATCTGTTATAGAAAAACAAGTAAGTGGCAGATTGAAATATTTCAAACGTTGTTTTGTCGCTAAAAGACCAGCCTACATTACGAGTATTTTTCGCAATTTTTTTGGGCACGGGAAAGTTCCCAAATTAAGGATTTTGAGGAAAAGGGCAGGCTTGAAATTCTCAAAAAGTCGTCAACAACAAGGGATCGATTTGAAGCCATTTCAGATCTTCAAAACAACGAGGAGCGTGCTTCATTCTGCCTGAGAATATTTTCAAGTACCTAGGGACTATAAACTTGCTCTGAAGACTTCCGACTGTGTTACCTATTCCCAGTTTGAAATGAAACACGCTCCTCGTTGTTTTGAAGATTTGAAATGGCTGTAAATCGATGCCCTGTTTTTGACGACTTTTTGAGGATTTCAGGCACGCTCTTTTCCTCGAAATCCTTAATTTTGGAAATTTACCGTGCCGAAAAAAATTGCGAAAAATACTCATGGCATAGGCTAGTCTTTTAGCGACAGAACAACGTTTGAAGCATCTCAATCTGCCACTTAGTTAATTTTCTGTAACAGATTGCGTTGGGTCATTTGTTTCTGGGTCACCCGGTACAATGTGGTGGCAAGCAGAAATCTGTAGCTCTTCTGGTTTAGAATTTGATAATTTGATGACGTCACAGAATGCTGCCATTTTGAAACTGATCAAAATATAAAAAAATTCAAAGGCAGATTTACAACTAAGTATCTTAGATTTCTTCTGAGCAATATAGTTCAAGAAAAATGTAGTAGAATTTTACACGCACCTGTTTAAAGATTTTAGCTGTAAGCGCACATTACCTGATTCTCAGACGCCGAATTCCTCGTGGATGAATCTTGGATCGTTGTCGAAGTGAATCTGGCTCTCTTTCTCCCACCATGGGGCATAAATTTCTGATTATGCTTCACTGCTAAGCAGGCTGGTTCACTGCATGCACATTCAACATATCCTGAATACGTGTCCAAAGGGAAGTCAAATGGAATCGTTATCTCGGATCCTACGGATAATAGTCTTTTGCTGCTAATGAATATATGCAGTTTTCCATCAGTGACCACATGGATAACCTAAAAAGTAAGATGAATATTCAGATTGAGATTCACATCTACATTCAATGCGGATTCAGAAGAACATTCGGGTCTTCTCAATTAATTACGCTTCAACGTACATGTCAAGTGCATCAAAGTCCGCTGATAAAAACTGAAAAATTTTGCACGCGTAAATTAGCTCTGTCGCAGATTTCATCTCAAATCAATTTCGAGACGGGCTTTAAATTAGTCGATACGCTGTGGTTTAATTTTGTGGGACACGTGGCAATCCCTAACTCGTTGTGTCGTACGGTAAAGGTAAGGGTTACGAAAAGGTTTGAAAAAAGGTTTGAAAAAAGGTTTGTTGGGGTAAATGAAGATAAGTTAGGCGTAAGGTAACGTACGTTTACTGAGGGTAAGTTAGGCTTGCTTAAGGTAAACAAGGGCAAATTGGGGTTTGCTAGATAGCTAATCGCGCAAGTTAGGGATAACTTACTGTTACTCAAGGTAAGTAAGGGTAATTAGGGATAGCTATGATAAGCAACGGATTAGGTAGTCAGGATTAGTTAGCTAGACTTAGTTACCTAGAGGTGGTTTAGTTTGGGTTAGTAGCTAGGATCTAATCTAACTAATATAAATCTAATCTAATCTAATCTAATCTAATCTAATGGAGATAGATTTTCATAAGGATTTTCGATAAAATCGATCAAAAATCTGGATTGACACGTCCAAATTCAACTGAATGAAGTTCCCAGCAAACAACTAGCTATTTCAGGGAAGCAGTCACCAACTAAATTGGTCACATATTCACACAGACGAAGCCTTTCCAATTGGGAGCATTCTCCCTACTCACCAAAGAACACTACCAGAGAACACTAACAGGATCTCCCTGCTTATAACATCACCAAACTAAAGTCACGAAACTACAAGATGTCCTTACACGCAAGCTCCTATCTTACTAACATTAGACTTGATTAAGGCTTCAAATATACTGTCGAGCAAAGCGTGTGCCCAAACGAAACTAAAATCAGTAAATGATTCTCAAATTCAAGTACTTTCGGATCCTTATCCTCTATGATCCGACATCTGAGCTTTGAAATCAACTACAATTGGCCGGTACTGTTCCGAAAAGGAAATTTCGTGTGCAAAATGGGCCAAAAAATAATGAAAGCGTTTCAGCATACCGCTATCCAACAGGGCAAAGCACCGTGAAGTAATAGCGTGGGCACTGCTTTGTGTTTCAAAAGTGGTCGAGTCTAAAATGTCTATCACCTATCTGAGAGATTGAGGTACTTCTGGGATTTTTCTTGTGCATTTATGAGCACTGAAAATATAGGTAATTTCGACTTTTAAAATCCGATCTTTCCAAAATGCCTCAAATACTTGATCATATCGTAGCGAAACAAACCAACAGTACATGTTTTCACGGGTATCGAATGTCACAAGCACACGGGTATCGAATGTCCCCTGCCATGGAATCGAAACTCTCCAGTACTTGTTTGAAAATTCATTTCCTGCAGCTGTTAAGAGAGATTAAATGCCCTTGCACCTTGGTTTGTGAGAGACAGTCGTTATGATTTGATCGGGAGTTTTAGGCCCTTTTCAACCAACTGGCAACAAACGAATGAAGTAAAGTCGAATTTAGCCATCTTTTCTTTGCCCATCCAAATGTGAGATGATTTTAACCTTTAGTTTTCACAAGTCTATTCAAAAACAGCTTCCTAATAAAATTTCCAACAACTACCGAGTTCAATAATGCATCTAAGTTGGCCTTTCTACTAAAAAAAGATCGAAGATTCCTTAAAAGTGCTTCAAAATTAATGATTATACAATCCTCCCGTGAAGTTCTAGCCAATATTCCTCTTACCTCTGAATTCGGATCACATGATCTCCTGACATATCGTGCTTCGTTTCCAATTGTTCTTGCATCAACCACCAATCCTAGCTGATCGATTCGGTTGTAATGTAACAGAAATGGGCATGCTCTATAACAAAAGAGAAGTAAAATTTGAAATCAAGTTTTGTCAGTCCAAAAACCACACAGATCTGCAATCAACATGTACCTTAACCTGCAATCAGCTTTTAGTTTATTGCTTTAGGGTAGGTGAAGTGACATTGTATTTGTTGTATACAGCAGCAATTTCTTGAGTAACAAAATAATAGTTCCAATCTTTACTCCAAATGAAAAACAAGTTTCTTGCAGTACAAACCAGGCCTCATTAATGTGCGTGAGCTCACGAGCACCGCTCGCAGGCACAAAATAAAATTACACATTGGCAATTTGCACCTTTACTGTACTCAGAGTGATTTGATTGCAGGCATATTTCTCCAAACCATTTGCTCACAGGCACAGAATATTATTAATGAGGCCTGGTACAAACGCTTTTTTACCGTACAACGGTAGGAAATCCTCGAAAATATTATCTACATTTTTTGTCGAATATATTACTGAAAATCAGTAAGTTTCTCCGGCCTCCCAAATGTGAAACTGTTCTTGCGTTTTGCAGGATTTAAAAACAGCTGTAATTAGCAGCATAATTACCTTTTGAAAAATGGATTCGATTCTTCATAAGTTGACTGGAGTAAAACATTCCCCTGTAAAAAAAGAAAGAGTAAGGTTTGATAAAAAGTACATAGTGTTGGAAGTCAAGGATATTTGCCTAGGCCTTAGGGTGCAAGCATCATCCTGGGGGGGGGGGGCGAAACTAACAATTCGCCGAAGAAACAATATACCTTTCCAACGATAGTTTAAAAAGTCCAAAGATGAAGGTAATCTTAAACAAAGGAGCAATCGAAACATCGCTGACCGTTGACAAATTTCGAAAATTGTTCTGAGAAACATCTATCATTCTCAAAAAAGGCAATAGGCAGCTTCCTTTCAAATTATAGCTGAATTGTTCTACTTTCGGAAAGGTCTTCTGCACCTGCAATAGTCTCGACATAGGCAACTTGACTATATAAATTAATGTTTCACCTTGAGAATCAGAGGATCTTACCTTGTATTCAGCAATTCGTTGTCCCATTTCAATTTCGTCAACTGCTATTAAACCCTGAAAAATATTCAAAAGGATACGGTCAAGATAATTATTGGACTTGCTACAAGTCTCTCTCCCTTTCTCTCTTCTCAGCGCAAGTCATAGGAGTCAGCGCAAGTCATTCCTTCTTCCTGCCCTGCGTTTATCTTGTGCTGACAAGAGAGCGACTTGTAGCAAGTCCAGAGATTTACATAAATCCAAAGTATATCTAAGGAAGCCGGATCTTCTTTGAAATTCAGAATCTTCCAAAATTAAATTTCTTGGAAACCTGCCCATAATGTGAATAATATACATCTCCTTATCTGCAGCATTGATTGCAAATTGTACCAGAGGTACAATCTTTGTCAGGTGACCTTTCTTTGACTGTAAGTTGCTTTTCTTTTCTTTTTAAATGAGTAGCAGAGTGATACATGAAAAGAGGATATATGTTGGAAAGTTTCCTGCCGCTCATTATGAATTAAAACTTTCCTTTGACCACCCGGTCGCATGGTCGGGTGCGTTTTCATGCCCTTTCGAATGGTTTAATGTGGGCTGAGTGTGGCCGAGCGACTTAAAGAGTTTCCGTCAAGTGAATGGAGTCAAGCTTGTTCGAGTGAGGTCAAACTGCGGATGAGTGACCTCTCGGAGGCCTGACCTCGCAATTCACTTCACCGTCCTTTGGAAGGGACATTAAACTAGGGGTCCCTTGCCTGGATGCGGCATGCATAGTGGGCCTAAATTAGCTTTAAAAATAGCTAGAAATCCTTCCTGCCCACCTAAAAATAAATTACTGGCACTGATAAAACGGTATACTTGACTAAAACCTGTCTCGCAAAGCCATTGCCAATAGTAATAATAAGAATATAAGCATTTTTATAGCGCCATACAGTAAATGCCCGCATATAAGAACCTAAAAAATAAGAACCTACATGCTGTTTTTCCTAACTTATGCACCTTGTAATTAAGAACCTGTTTCAATTTGCTGAAAAATATGTTCTTATAGCAGGGGTAGCAAAGTTGATTTTGGATTGTCAGTGTTAAGTTCATTTTGTTCCAGTGGGCTTTTAATGTTTGAATCTCATCCCCTTCTGTTTGAAAGCTTAGCATTGGTTATTAGGTATATTATAACCTTGCCAAAACAAATAATAGGGCTGAAAATCATTGACGAAGGTTCTAAAATGGCCTACGCAAGGTAATCTTCAAATAAGAACCATTATACCTTGAAATTTGGTTTAGTACCTTTAAAATAAGAACCTATTTCAGCCTAGCTCTCAAAAAAGTAGGTTCTTATATGCGGGGATTTACTGTATATCCCAGTGCCAACAAGTTTGACATGAAAGTTCATGGAATAACAAGGCCTTTATGCTATCTAAAAATAAAAACTTCAATGAACAGCTTGCGAACATATTTGAAAACAACTCGCAATGAGGCGTAGGCCGTTTCATGCAGACTTGCGTCATTGGAATCAAATATACCCCCGGCTTTTTCTGATTATGTCCTGATGCCAGACTCTGCTGAGAGACTTGTTTCAAACCACAGGGGTTTTCGATTGGCCGTAGCAACAAACAGCAAAATGCGTCATACTCGATCAAACTCGAAAATTATGTTCTGCTCTCTTATTATGCTTTCACTGCTGGCAAATTTTGAAAACGGCAAAAGATTTGACGATACTAAAATTTTAGCTACAATCCTGGCCAAAGAAAGCTGGGACGCAGGCAAATTTCAGTGTCTTCATGATGTTTCCTAAAATATCGAGGAGAAAACATACGTTTAGAGTCTCCTAATCCCCCCTTCCCCCTACTTCAATGTTGAGAAGGTCGAGAGGCGTTTGATTCAAGCAACTTTGAGAAGGGGGGAGCGGGGGCATGTAATCAAAGGCCGAAGTAGTGCAATTTTATGATTTGTCCCAAGTATTTTGGCCAAGATTGTAGTGTTCACAAGATACCGGCAGAATTTGAAAACCACTGAAAGTTCTATGCTGCCAATCTCCTTGAAATCTCTGCGATAAAGAAGCTGGACTTTGACGACATAGAAAATATCTAGGCCTAAAGAATAATCATCTCCGTTTCAAAAGTGTCGAAAAATATTCCGCTTTATACCCCATTCATATTGCTGAGTTAACTAGCTTAAACTAAACCAGGTTATCAACTGCTGCGTTTGATTGGTCAATCCAACAAATCGAATGCAATGATTGGTAGAAATTTAACCTGGCTTAAATAAAGCTGGTTTAACTGTATCAGTGTGAATGTGGTATTAATCGTTTTCTATTGTCCACATGACGTCGTTTTCAAATTGTATCGGATAGAAATCCGTTTTTAAATTCTAACGTTCTCAAATTGTGCCGGAAAAAACGTGCTGTTTTCGTGTGAACGGGAGGCCTATCCGTGACAATTTTTTGCCGTTTTCAAATTGTACTGATGCCGTGTGAACGCAGTCTAAATATGATCCTACCTTTCGATTTTCCAACACTTGAGAAACTGCATAAACTTTCTTCGTTTCTTCCGGGACAAACTCCGGTGCGTTCTAGAAAAGATTAGAAAACGAATAGTAAATCAACGCGTAATGCAGCAACAGGTGAATTTGACATTGACAAGGTATTTTTCTTGCCACTTTGCAGAGAACGTTGGTGTTTTATAACTCATGAGCCTTGCACGGACAAAGGTCTAACTTTGGCAAGACAATGAAGCGCTTCAAATCTGAATTTAGCTCAAGGAACTAGAGTAATAATAATAAATTATGACGACAATATGAGTCATAAGAGTTAGTTGGCGTAGGTCTCAAATCTTTCAAATCTTTAAAAATGTGGGTGTAAAATTCTGCTGAGTTAGTTACCAACAATGATTTACCTTGACTTAATTCCCAACCGTCATCTATTCCTTTGGTTCTCCTTTGATTCTGTCCCCCATGCTATGCACTCCAAGCTTAGGCCTCGAATCCGTCCCCCAGCTCGTTGGAAAAGTAACTGACGCTTGTTTACCTTATTTTTACTTTCTATTTGGTATAAATTGCCATTTATTTAGATTTAGATTCACTGATGATGAACCAAGTGCGGGTTGAAATGTTCGAAAATATGTTTAGACCTAAAATAAATTTCAAACATTACGTCCACAACTGGCATGTCTTAACGGTTAACGCATCTTGGGTTGTCAACTTCTTTGAAAACAACATGGAATGTCAACACTCTGATAATATCATAAGATTGAAAGGCCTCAGTGTGCTAAGAAAAGTTTCCGTTTTTTTGCATCTGCCCCTTATAGTATCTATCTTTAAGTAAATGAATTTGTCCAATATGAATGTCAATAACATGAAGATGTTTAAAATGATTGTCGTTGCTTGCCTCACTCTCCGATTTATTGAAAAGACGGAAAACGTTTCAGTGAATTCGTGTTTCCTCCAGAGAAGGCCACACATCGAAAGTAAGTTAACCTCACCATGAATTATCTATAATTTATCAAGCGTGCCTACTTTTTCGTGAAATATACAACAAGCCAAAAATTTCGGACGAATAACTTTTGGAAAAAATATCATACATTTATAGATCGTGCTAGACTGATTACGATGAGTCCCAGTAATCGCTATTCAAAACGAGACTACTACACCAAACTGAGACCGCGAGCGTCTTGAGACAGGAGCGTCCGGCAGCCTTTCAATAGCGATAACTACGGCCATATAATCAGTCTAAGATCGTGCTTCATTTTAGTGGTTCTTGGAAAGAAATTTCCACAAATGATTACAGTTGAGGATGATGAGAATGATTCCTTAGATGGATTTAGTTTAAGAAAATATGACATTTTTCAGCAATTTAACACTCTCGCCACATTAATTTTCAAGGCAAAGCGTTTCGTGAGCAAAACATTACGTTTTTTACGTTTTTCAAACAGTGGAAATGTTTTGCTCTCATTTTTCTATGCGGCAAAAATTTCGGACATTAAATGTTTCGGACAACGAAAACTTTCGGACATCAAAATTTTCAGACGTATGAAATCCGCAATTTTTGGCATTTAGTGCATGCACAACAATCAAAATATTACAAAAAGGAACAAACCTCTGTATTCTGAAAACGAAGATTTTGTACAGCCTCATCATAAATATTCTCTGCAATCTCTTGGAAATTCTCAAACCTGCCAAAATAATAAAGGAAAATAAACCTCAGAAGGTATGTTTGTTAGCATAGGGTTCGAATTTTTGCAGAAATTTAAAATGAAATATGTAAGATGTTAGTGCCCCGTTCTTTCAACTGAATTTTTCGAAGGGAATTTTATGTACTTTGCAATTAAGTGCCTGTTCATGTGGAGAAAGTTTCCCCGGCATTTTCCCGTTTCACCGGGGAAATCGCTCAGCCGAGATCCCGCCTCATATAGCGTTACCACATAAAATAGAACGAGTGTTCACATGAGAGAACATTTCCCCGGCTAGCCGAGATCTCGCTTGAAATCTACCGGGATCCCGCCTAGCCGAGGAAATATTTTCCCATATGAACACATTTCCCCGGCTAGGCGGGGAAACTTCTTTTGTTTATCCTTAATCCTTTCGAATCCTTTGGCGTCAGAGACAAAGCGTCTATTGTTTTCATTCCCCGGCTTGCCGGGGAAACTTTTCTCACATGAAAGGTCAAAGAATATTACCTGGGCTGAGCGAGTTTCCCGGTGAAACGGGAAATACCGGGGAAACTTTCTCCATATGAACAGGCCCTAAGTTTAGAGGGAGCATTTTTCATATCATGATTATTTTCAGATTTACGGAGATTTCAACATTTATGAAAGGATGCACTAGAGGAGGTACAGTAGTGTCCCGCATATAAGAAACACAAATTTAAGAAACACAGACCCTGATTTTCAAAATAATACCCCATTTTATGAGAAACTGGTACCGGTCTGAAAAAACCTTGTTTCCCATTTAACAAAATAAAACTAAGCAAAAACACCTTCCTGGGATAACAATATCATTTCCTGGAAATGAAAATTTACAAATGCACTCAAAATAATATGTTTTTTTATCAGAATCATAGAGCTTTTGTGGAATAAAAACCAATGGCGAAAGTGTATAATTACCCAATATGGCTTTCAACTGAGTTACTATCGAAGCGAAGTGTTGATTCATTAACTGAAACATAGAACGTAAGAAAATATTAGTGATTTGATAACATGAATACAAGTCTAAGCCTGCAATAACTCTTCTCGAGGGCAATGCCAGAAAATATTAACGTGAGGCCGTCAGTGCAACACCAAGCTTTCAATGTTTAGTACACAGGCTGTGGGTTGATATTTTCGGCATTGCCCGAAGGAAACGCTTATCATATGGCTTATTACCCTATGCTCGGGCTGGGGATGAACTGCTACTGTTCGAATATAACTTGTTTTGTTTCCATACCGACCCAGCAGCCTGTACCGAGACACAATGCCCTATTCCTACGTCATTTTCGAACGCTTTCGGCCAATCACAGCTATTACCAAGTTTGTGGCCCTGGCAATAGGGTAATAGATAATGATACTAATAACTGGAGATGTAAAAATAAAGTGAAATAACTAATTCTTATTGTGAAACAAACTTTACTAACATGCTAGATGCTACTCAAGAAATCTTAACGATGGCATTAAGTTTTCTTAATCTTATGATGTTCTTCTCTTGAAATTATCTTTCTAGTTTTGTTTTCTTTTTTGTATACATTTCTACCTAGCATCCGAAGGTAGTTTTAGGACGCTGAGAAGCTGAGCTTATCAAAGCAGCGTCCTGGTCCTTCCTCTCGATGCGACCACACCTCGTGATACCATTAGCATGGAATTACAAAGAATTGGCGACTATCCTCGCACTTTGTAGCAGGTTCGACAGGGCGGGGACTCGAACCACCAACCTTCAGATTGGTAGTCAAGCGTGCTACCACTGAGCCATCCCCACCGCTTTCTGATGTTTGACAGATAAAATTTCCCAAAACAACAGTGATTGAAAGCGGACAGTACAAGGTTCTCCCTACATCATCAGAGAAGGTTTACCATAAATAATATATTAAACGGCCAGTTTTGTTGTACATCCTAGGCAAAGGCTTTTCGCATTGCAAAGACACGGAGGCAGCAGGAAACCTCCAGATGAAGGAAAGAATCTTCCACAAGTCTTAAATTTGATTTTGTAGAAAAATACATACTTTGTCCGGTCGAGGTTCTTTGCCTTTTTCTGTTGACTTTCTTTCGATTTTTCGTCTGTCCTTCTGAGTTCTGAAATTGTTAGGTATAAAATAATCAGTAACATGAAGATTGTTATCAAATAGAAACTGATCCTGAACATGTGTCGGCTTGAAAATCATTTTCCACAATATCTCTGAGCAACACATACGATATGTTCTCCTCAGCATCACAGCGAATAAATTGTCACAATGGCAATTTCTTATGCATTTTAACGAGAATAACGAGAATAATTACAACTGATGAGAGAACAGGCACCCTCCCTTGCCACTTTTAAGAGAAGATTCAAAAAGTAGCCATAATGAGAATTCTTTTTTGTTAATTATTATATAGTGATCTTTTAAATTAGTAAATGTTTTGCCACTGCCCCCTGAAAAGCAGTTCATATGGATTGACGGGGCTACCGTGCCTAAATAAACAAAAATGAATGAACGAATGAATGAATGAATGAATGAATGAATGCATGAACATAAATTCTAATCGCTTACCGCACTTTTGATTCGATTTTTCCCTTTCTTCTTAATAACAGCAGTTGCAGTTAACGTAATTCTCGTTGGGGTGTTGGAAATTGCAGTGTATGTTTGTCCTGTCTCCTCCTCAGTGTCAGTATCATCATCACCATCATCATCTGTTGAAAAATATAGGCTTTTGAGCAAAAAATAACAGGCAACATGAGCACAGCATAGGTTCCAATCTGATTTAATGGCTTGAAAGAAACTTCAGATAATTATCTATAATTCTACCGTTGGACTTTTCAGAAATTTTGAATATCATTGGAAATCATAGCGTTTGTTCCATTTCAACTCATTTGAGGATGTGACGTCATCAAATTTCTTAATCATAAACCAGATGAGTGACAGACTTCTGCTAGATACCATATTGTAGACATCCATAAACTATGGTTTTCTTCGAAATTATTTCATGTGCCATCAAACAGTTTAGAAATTACGATGGTTTTAAATTTTTTTGAAAATTTTTCTTGAATTCTTGAAAAAGAAGAAAAACACTCTAATTCTGAAAATATTGACGATTTCAGAAAAGTCCAACGGTAGAATTATAGAGAAATAGCTACAGTTTCTCTGAAATCATTCAGTTCAAAGAAATAGGTCATTGAATTGTACACCAGCCATTTTAAAGATTTGGAACCTATGCTGCCTTTTTAAAGATGCTCATGAGCACTGACCAATACCAGGTGAATGAATAAAAACAATTCCATTTAGCAACGCCACTGTTCCCCAGATGTCAAAGCACTAAGAGAAGGGGCATTAATTCTTGCTGCGGAGGGGGTGGAAGACATTTACAAATATTTGATGGAATTTTCGTAACCCTCCTGTGATTTTCCTGAAAATTTTGGTGCCCCCTCAAATATTGCAGAAAATATTATCAGCCCCTCTCCACATGTATTTTCGTAACATATCATATCATATCATTAATATTAACCCCTCTCTGATTTCCTGCAAATTTTGGTGCTCCCTCCAATATTGCAGAAAATATTGCCAGCCCCTCTCCAAATACATGTATGTATGGTAATAGTACTACACTGTCTTTATGTCAATTGCATGCAGATTTACATCACCACAGCTGCTGGTATGTGAGAGAAAAATGTTATTTCAAGTGTGATGCGAAAAGAGCCCGTCTTATTCCTATCTGGTTCCAATCAGGCTCTCATTTTAAAACCGAGACTCGTAACAAGAAACGTTTCTGGTATACAGATATCAGATTTCAAAATAGCTTCAGATTCCAAAGAAACTGTTCTGCAATTCAATAAAAGGTCTCTATTTCAAAAGAACGATTGTCCAGGAAGATGTTGGATGGTTTCTATGAATAATCAATATCTAGCTGTTAAGTTAAATTGCGAGATAAAAGATAACGGGTCGTGACATGGATAAGTAACGTCTTTTGACAAAAAACAAGTCTTTGAGTGTTTAAATATTTAGATCATGCTCTACGGCCACGTAAAAGATTTCTTTCAGATTTAATGTTTCCTTAAGCTGTATTTCATCATATGTTTTAATAGGGGTGGACCGGATCAGGGTTTTCAGAATCCGACCGGAACCGGATTTACCGGATTTTTCATGGAATTTTGGCCGGACTATCCGGCTGGATAATTCGGCCGGAACCGGATTAATCTATATCAAAATTTGTTCATTAATCAATATTCATCTAAGATCATGTGGAACGACAAAGACGAAACGAAAACATGGTTTTAAAGACTTCTAGTAGTCTTGCAGTCTACTGCTGCTGAGCACTTAAATTTGAAATCCACTGAAAAATAGAGCAAGTGATGGGGGGCAAACTTTTTCTTCATAAAAGCGTACAAGATGTATCGATGCTGGATTATTTGAATGAGTATCTATGAGAGGGGTTTCTTTAAACTTTAACTGAGGATACATTTCAGTTTATGTATGAATAACTCGCTTGTCACAAACTAGTACTATGATGAACGAAAACTAAGAAATTCTAGTGCTACGTTTAACAAGCACTAAGAAAGTTTTACAAAACGGAAATCAGCTTGTCATTGCTTTTTCTAAACGATATCTTGGGACAATTCTAACTTTGTAAATAAACGGTTGGCATTTTGGACAAAATGACCCATTTTTATTACACTTTGCTAGAGTACGGAACATTATTTGCTCTGCTGTATGTTTTATTCACATTTTTATTACTGGTTTGCCATCCTCTGCAAATTGTTTGAATTCTAAATAAAATTCTCAAAATTTCAGTCGTAAATCCCGCCGGAACCGGATTTCCAAAAAATCGGCGATCCGGCACCGGATTATCCAGCCTACCGGATATCCGGTACATCCCTAGTGTTTTTCGTTGTGAAAGACACTAAAAGGACCCATATATATTCTTCTCTTGATGACTGAGAAATAGTTCACATATGAAAGCGGAGCAAAGCTTGTCCGTTTCTGCCTTGCATTCACACCGCTCCGCTGTGAAAACAGAGCTTTTTGAATATCGCTAATGAAAACGGATAAATTTGAAAACTATTGTCTGGTGCATGTCAGAACAAAAACAACGGATGAAAAAAGCTATAACAAAAGGCTAAAACTCTGGTTTGCAGGAAGAGGCAAATATGAGCCTTCAAGATTGATAACTCTGCTCTCAAAGTACCAATATCAACAAACGAGGTATCTTTGTTCAAGTTAACTATCGAGGAACATTTTTTGAATGATTAGACATTGATTAAAGCTAAATTCACAGCGCTGGAGTCAACCAAATCCATATACATTTTTTGGGACACCCAGTATTTCACCGCGTATCTGAGCCTTTTCAATAATGAACTTTGATTCAAAATACAAACCTGAAACAGCATCTTTCTTCTTTTGTTGAATCGCCCTTGCTCGTTCAGCATCCAACTGCCTACAAAGCAAAATGACAAACGGGGTCAAAAGACTCATATCAACGACTATGAATTTAAAATGCAAAGGTTTTCCAAAACATACAAAAAGAGGAAGATGACATATATGTCTTCTATTAAGACTTGTCATCATCTCTCCCGATCATGGTATGGTCTTATAAACCATGTTTTATACCGAAAACAAACTACAGTTCAGTATATTTTTTTTTTCTTACGTTTTTCGTTGTACCAGCACCTCTAAGGGGACCATTATGGAATTAAGGTCATCTTGACCTTTTAATGCTATCCCTGCCACTGTAATTAGGGGTGTTTTTCCTTTACGTTTTTAACATTATTTATTGTATTGTATCTATTTTTATATTATATAACTTGTAAATAATTGTAATTATTGTGGCAAAATGATACATACATACATACATACATATAGGTGAACAATACAAAAATATCAAAAGTTCAATTATGTTACCGATCTCAAAAATTCCTTGACAAACTTCTTAACATGGCCTAGTTTATATTTCATTATCATTTTGTCAGGGGGGTTCCCTCCTCGATTCAGGGGGGCTCTCTCCTCGATTACTTTACCTATTGAAAGAGCTCCTCCTTTAAGTAATTCTCTGCACACAATTTATCTCTTTCCCACTCTTGTATTTGTATTATTGTATTGATTTTCTGAGTAACATTGTATTGATTTTCTGTAATATTTCATATCTTTGTAGTTTGGTTATTTGTTTGTAAAGTTAGGATTAGAAATTGTATGTAGTGGAATTTAAAATCATATGACACTGAAACTGAAACTGTAACTTTGTCCACTTGGATTGTCTTACTTTGAATTCTTTTAAAGGTGGTGTGAAGCGAAAATTTTTATTGATGCAAATGAATAGCGCAGTTGAATGATAAAGAATGTCGTTTAAATTTTTTTGATACCGTGTTTCATTTTAGAGTTATCCACTGTTTTGTACGATTTGCTGATGACGTCATTTTGTTTGCAAAATGTAAAGAAAGTATACAAGGTTGGCCATGTTTCCAAGGAGAAATCTAATTAAAAAACTTTGTACAATCAACATGCCTTTCTAAACATCATTTTAAGTCATGAGACAATTTTTATAACATCTATTCAGCTCAGCTGAAATATTTCTTACCACTGTAACCTTTCAAAAATCAGATACAGTTATATTTCCATGTGTTATCCTAGTAATTTGCAAACAAAATGACGTCATCAGCTGCAACTTAATATCAGTGGATAACTTGAAAACGAAATGAGGTATCAAAAAAATTTAAACGACATTCTTTATCATTCAACTGCGCTATTCATTTGCATCAATAAAAATTTTCGCTTCACACCACCTTTAACATGTCTTTATAAGTGAAATAAAAACTACAATTAAAACGCTAATCGTTGCAATAATTTTTTTCGATTGTTTTTCTTCGATTTATACTTGAATCCAGGTGGCTCATCAATGCTTTGTGGCGCAGTGGTATGATCCTCTGGCTTTGTAGCCAGAACAGTCAGGTGGACAGGGTTCGATACCCAGTAGAGCCCCACCACTTGAGCGTCATGACAAGGGGTTGTGGACTCGATTAGGCCTAGTATTTTACTTCGGCGCTAAATATCGCAACTTCACCTTCACAAGGCCTAATCTGACACAGCTTTAAAACTCCGAAATCTCACTATGTTTGCTTCTAATATGAATTAGTCTTTAATGAAGGTGTTGTGGCGCAGTGGTGTAATCCTCTGGCTCTGCAGCCAGAACAGTCAGGTGGACAGGGTTTGATACCTGGTATTAGAGTCCCACCACTAGAGCGTCAAGACAAGGGGTCGCACACTCAGTTAGGTCTTCTCTACTTCTGCGATCCCAGCACTTAGCGCTAAAAAAACGCAACCTAACCAACTTCACCTTCAAATCCACGTGGCTCATACAAGCATAAATTCTCTCAAATTACAAGACACTTCTATACTTTTGGGCTACCTGATATATGTGACTTGAAGATAAAAAAGTAGAAAAAGTCGACATTATCCTTCACATCCAGGCAAAAAACTAACTCAATTATCCTGTTTAAATCGTCCATGTCTCCTTACTATCCTACTTAGAAACAATTGGTCAAAATTCGGGTTAAAGCAGATCCTTGTAAAGAAAACTTGCTTCTAGAAGTCTTTCACGTGTGCAGAACGTGATTATTCGATCAATATCATCATCGTTCGCCTTCTCCGCCTTCGGCGGATTGCGCATCAACATGTGACAATTGTCTCTATAAATTTCGGTCTTTGACCGCATTGTTCAGCGACATCAGGTTCCGTCCAGTCCAAAGGCTAATGTTGTCTCGCCATCGTTTACGTTATTTTCCTCTACTTCTTTTGCCTTCTGTCATTCCTTCGAGGCAGATTTTGCTTACGCCTTGAGTACAGCGTTTGGTGTGAAAGCGTTATGGCCACAACAGGGTTGCAGGGCTGCCATATAATAAAGCCTTTATTAAACGATTACTCGATCCATGCTGGAAAATATTTGGACCTTAGTTCATTGTACGGACCTCACTGCGTTCTGTCCGTACGTCAAACTGCGGTCCAAATATTTTCCAGCATGGACCTCGTAATCGTTTAATAACCGCATAGTATTTCAAAAACAAACACTATCAAACAACCGAATAATGGTCATTGCCTGCTTGTTATCGTACTGAAAAACGCTTTTTAGGCCAATGATACTCCAGAACTTTACGTCAGAGCTAAGTTTCAGTATGATAACATTTCAATGCATGCACAAATTGTCTCGGCGACGGACCTCCAAAAAATGCTGCCGTTTTATCTAAAATAGTTGTGATATGCAGATGAAAGTAAGTTCTACAAACTGGGTGAGTAAAAAAAACAATCCCTGTTTGAAAGGCCACTGCTTCCTGAATATCAAAGTAATAATACTGAAAACTGTCTTGTTTTATGGCCAATATGTTCAATTAGGTTCAGTAATTTACCCCGCTTCAATCAGTCATTCCTTCCGGTTGATATGGGAGATATTCTGCAGAAAACCCCTTGATTACAACAACTAATTTAGGCCTGTGAGATTTACAATGAACTCAAACGATATAACAGTAACAAAATGAGTTTGACTAAATGGTATAAGTCAAAATTAGAACCTATCAGGTAATAAAACTCATACTAACCGGTTTTACAACAATATTATATTATATTGAAGATTGGATGGCCACAACCCTGACAGAATTACGTCACCTTAACATCACATTTTTCCCTTCCATTGTCTTACGGTATTTTTGGTAGAAGTTATAACATCATCGTCATCATCGTTCGCCTTCTCCATCTTCGGCGGATTGCGCATCATCAACATGTGACAATTGTCTCCATAAATTTCGGTCTTTGACCGCATTGTTCAGCGACATCAGGTTTCTTCCAGTCCAAAGGCTAATGTTGTCTCGCCATCGTTTACGTTGTTTTCCTCTACTTCTTTTGCCTTCTGTCATTCCTTCGAGGCAGATTTTGCTTACGCCTTGAGTACAGCGTTTGGCGTGACCGTAGAGCTTCAGGACTTTTGATTTAATTATGGATGTGATGGGAATGAGCTTTGTTGTAATAAGGAGGTCTTCAATTCACGTATGATCAGACAGTCGTTTGTTTGTCATGAATCTCATCATAAGATTTTGGAAAACGACAAGTTTTTGCAAGGATTTCGAGGTCCAGTTAACACATTCTATCAATTCTATCGATCAATATACCTTTTAGCTATTCTACAAAAGAGCCTGGATCGAGCGTTATTTCTATTTATTTTTATACATTTCTATACGCAACGTTTGATCCAGTGGCGTTAGAGCTTCTATCACTATTGTGCACATTCGAAAATTCTACAAAATGTAGACAAATATCGTTCGATTCTGATTCTTTTCAGAATACCTAATAGAACTATTAACGAATCTTTTTTGTCTGAGACAGCAAACCTTCACATAAAATGTTACTCACTCTTGCAAAAGGTCTGCTGCTGAGGCGGTTAACTTTGTTTGTAAAGGAGTATGACAAAAGCAAAAGTGATGTATATAAGGAAAATGTTGATAATATGAAGCATAGGGCTCAAATCTTTCAAATTGTCAATAAGGTTGGTGTAAAATTCTATTGCAGGTTTCTTTGAATTGGATGGCTTGAAAGGAACTGTTGGTACTTTGCCGTAAATCTGCCGTGGAAAATTTATGATATCTTGATTGTTTTCAAAATAGCTGCAATTTGATTATTTTTGAAAAAATTCACGGAAAAATTTTGAAAAAATTCAAATCATCGTAAATCCTAAACTAATAGAGGAAACATTACAGAACCTTCAAGAAAACAATTGTTTATGGAGGTCTACAATATGGTGGCAAGCAGAAATCTGTAGCTTTTCTAGTTTAGGATTTAGAAATTTGATGACGTCATAGCATCAAATTTAATAAATGCCGCCATATTGAAACTAATAAAGATATCAATAAATTGCCACGGCAAATTTACAGCAAAAAACCCTAAGTTCCTTCGAAGCTATTTATTTCAAAGAAAACTGCAATAGAATTTTACACCAACCTATTTCAAGATTTGAGCCCTATGTTATAATATGATATTCAAAATTCCACAAAATAAGCTTATATCTACAATTAATCTTCACTTAAAAATTGGCCAATTTAAAAATCCTTCCAGGCACAAAGCTTCACCATTATATGACACTGCAGCCATAATCATAACACAAGATAACGTTTGTTTCAAAACTACCTGTTCAAATAAGTTAGGACTATTTTGTTGGAAACACGTGAAATGCAATACCATTGCAAAGGAAGGAGTAAAACAAATTAAACAAACCTTGGGTCACAGCGATCACATAGATAGCTTTCTGGGACACTGTCAGACTTAATCCCCATGCAATCAATATGCTGCCAAGACCTGAAAGATTAAACCACTAGAATTAACAAAAGCACTGTTGAAACAACCAGTGACCTTTTTCAACGGAAGAAACTTTGGCGCAAAGAAACTTTCGCATTTTTGGCTGAAATTCGCGAAAGTTTATTCAGCAAAATTTCATAAAATGTTAGATTCGCAAAAGTTTATTGCTGCAAACTTTCCTAAAAGACCATGTAACCTGCTCTGACATAGCTTTTGTGCAAATTCTTACAAAAATAAGGACAAATCATCAACTCTCTGTTTCATTGGACACAGTAATAATCTTTTTACCAAGTCCAGGAAATTATAAAATTGAAAAACTCTACTGAAAAACTAACAACTTCCGAGCTACTTCGTTTCACAAAAAAACTTACCCACAACGATCACAGCAAATCATGTAGCCATCATCATGATCAAATCCACTGTAATAAAGAAAAAGAATCAGTTATCATTACTTATATTTCTACCTTTAAATGTACAAGTTACGCTGGACTCTGAATAAGGTAGCTCATTCTACAAGGTAGCCCAAACAGTATATATTTGTGTGAGAAAGCTTGCATTCTAATCATATTGTGCCAATCGTCTGAAAGTTCCTAAACAGAACGCACTTACTAAAAGCTATAAATATGGTGTCCTGTGACAACTTTAGCTCTGACTGATCAATCCTAAGCTGTAGCTTAATAAATGTCTACAAGTCCTTTCCCACTATGAATGGCACGTAGTTAATTAGCCTTGTTGTTTTTGTAAATACTTGTTTTTTTAAATGAATAAAGAAAAAAAGCTGTAGCTGTAGCTTAATAATTGCATTGCTACTGGCGTCGATCAGTTTCAAACAGACCAGCTCTGCATTTTTTTATATTCCATTATAAATTTTACCATGGAACAAACCAAACATTCATGACGCTTCCTACGAATTGCTCTACGATATACAAGGAGGATTTTATCACGGGGAGCAATAGACTATGACAGCCCCGCGGCAATTGATACAGAAAGAAATAAAAACTACCGGGTGAATCAGGAAAGATTTACCACCCGCCTGCAGAACCGTACCCCAAGAGCCACCCAACCGATGTGCACAATTTGGCAAGATTTAAACGACATATCAGTTCTGTTTTAAGTCACACTCTGATGACGACATAAGTCAAAAAGGCATCAGTGTGCTAAATCTTCTTGTTTTTTGCACCTGTCTCTATTTACAATTCCTTGTTAAGTACCTTATTTACCAAAGTCAAATTGAAATATGCCCAGACTCTATTAAAGGAGAAAAACCTCTTGGAAAAGAAACCAGCCGAGTCTGCATGCAGGCTGGTCATCCTAACTTTTCAAGAATTAAATGAAAGAGAAACATACCATATACATCTTGTTACACCTTCCTCATCTTCATCCTCATTACCAGTGTCAGTTTGTTCATTTGGATCAGGACTATGTTGTTCCGGTGGAGTCAATGGTGGTTGTTGTCCATAATTGTGGTCCTAAAGGAAACACAGTCATTTTAGTTTGTTCAGAAAGAGCTAAGTCAATCTCAAATCACAACATGCTAGGTGAGATTTGCAATTTAACGCAAAATTATTCAAGCAATATTTCCCAGTTATTTCACATCACAGATCTTCCCCTGACAATTTATGATTAGAGTGTCTCAAATTAGATGTCAGACATCTAATTTGAGACACTCTAATCATAAATTCTGCTGCATAAAAATGGAAATCTAGGTTTTAACAGCTCTCCTTGACGTTAGCTCATGTTAGCTTCAGTACGGCCCTTGATCACCTTCATACTCTCCTGGATACAAATCCCTTTTGCCAGAAATAAATTTCTCATCTCATCCTCCCATAGCTGTCTCAAAGATTTAAATACCACTCCTTGAAACCTCTTCTTCTTTCAGTTTGTGACTGACATCAGGACAGCTCACCAGCACATTTAAAGCAAACCCTTTGTTGCCCATTTGCTTACAAAATTCATGACAGGTCTGGTTTCACAAAACTTACATAGAAACCGTTTCCTTCTGACAGTAAGGATTCATTCTTTCACTTGGTCAAAAGGTCGGCATGATTTTAGGTTGGCCAGCATTAATTCAGAAACTGTACAACTGAACTTTTCATCAATCAACATTTCGATTTCAGTTAATACTGTTGATTTTACAAGAATCTTATTGGGCATAAGAGTATGAACAAGGGCAGTCAGTACAGGGGACAGAATATAAAAGGAATCACTTTCTAAGAAAGGATTTATGGCTTTGATCAAATGCATCTGTTGACACCAAAGCTCACACGATTAATCTATTTAGATATCTAGTTACTTACTTGGCTTTCAAAACTGATTGAGGTATTAAGTTATCAGCTTTTAATCCTAACTGCACAGACAGTTTTAAGACCGGGTTTATTTACACTGTTTTTCAGGGCTTCTGTTGTGAAAATGTATTGGGTAAGATACTAAGCTACATCTTAATTCAATGTTCAGCAATCTATGAAAATATGTAGGAAGAATTCTTGAGAGGTATCAAAGGCAGCATGAATTTTGAAAAATATTTTTGTTTTTGTAAATGATGCAAAATGAAAAATGCGATCTCATTCATTTTGGCAGATTGTGGGTACTCTTAAAATTTGGCAGTATGCCTTGCACACATTATCATGGCAATAATTCTTCACATTATGATACTCATATGAAAGACAGTGAATTTTTCTGAATAAGAATTCTTATGCTGGGAAACTCTTCTGATTAAAAAATGGAATATGCACAACTTTGCAATCAATTTGCACTGAATATGCTCTTGGAATTGGTGCAAATTTGCATGTTTACAACAAGCTTCAAATAAACTGTTGCAAACTAGTTTGGTGCAAAAGTCATAAATCTGAAACACACTCAAAACAAACTGTGTGCAAATTTTGCTGCAAAATAAAATGCAAGCCATAATGTAAACCCCATTTTTTACTGTAGGATTACTATTGATTTCCTCATTTATAGAACACAAAGCATCAAGGTCAAATGCTCCTTGGTGCCATCGTTTCATTATTGCCTATTCCAAGCCACTAATCTATAAAAGTATACAGGTACATGTGCAAGGTAACTCACTTTTATCTTGCATGCATGCACTGTGCTAAGAAAGGTGTTTACATGTCTCAAAGGTCTTCAGGAAAAGAATTTGCTTGCCTGCCCAGAGTAACTAAGCCTGCATTAAATCTGCATTCTCTAAATGACACTTCCTAATCTCAAAACTTGAATTACGAAATAAGAGACACAGAAAAATTTAGCCCCAACTTACAGGATATGGAATTACATTCCTCCTCAATGGTGTTAGGTGATTCTCTTTTGTCTCAAAACAATAGCTATTGTCTAAATTAACCAATCCAATGCTATTCTCTTCTGGTTTAATCACCATGCTGAAACGAAACAAACAATAAGGATCAAAATGAGATTAAACACTCATGAAAAATAAAGCAAGACAAATTCAGATCAGAATTGAAAGCATAAATAAACTGAAACTAAGTTGTTTTCAGTTTCAACATATGCCACACTGTTGGCGGACTGTTTGTAGAGTATTTTCAATTTCTTTAATGAACAGGGGGAGTTTCACCAAAACCAATCCAAGCTCAAGGAAAATCTGCTAAAAAATTACCCTTGTTTAGAGAATTTTGGGCCCCAACACTAACCCTAGCACCCTCAACATGTTATGTACCCCCCAGGCTCAATCAAATAAATACAAAATTGCCACTAATCAAATGTTCCCCTCATAGTCTTACCTGTTTTTCTCCACAAGCTTTTCAGTTTCTGCCTTCAATTCTCTAATCAATTCAGCACTTTTCAAAGTATTCATCATCAGCTGTAATGGCCTTGGAACAGGCATCTATGCAATCGTCCAATGCCACATTGTTACCAAGTCTAAGCAGCTTACGCCAGTCCTCCAAACCAAACACCAGCCAGTACCTAAAAAGATATTTAAAAATCATGATCTGAATGACACTTTAAAACTAATTTCTCTGAAATCATGAAAGTGATTTTCCGGAAAGAGGAACGCTCATCAGGATAAAATAAGACTGATTACATGGCGGTAAAGTACAACCAAAAATTATGTAGAATAAAAGTGTTTTTGGTGATGGAACCACAATATACAATTGTGCTAAAGATGGCGGCGAGGAATTTTATACCAAGATGCATTGCGTTCTAATATTCAGGTGTAGAAAAGGGGATAAAACCCAGCAACTGTTGAACAATATTCAAAGGCAAGTAGTAGCTAACATGCAGATTCTTGAAATGGTGTTGGTTGTGTTTCCTTTCCATTAGGTAAAGCCATTTTAGTACAGTGGGTGATACTTGCAGTAGTCATGTGCTTGATGTATCAGATCAGGCCTAAACTAATGGCAAATCAGTCAACTTTGATCTGGAAAATGTTATATATCGAGAAGTGCTCTAATGCTCCAATCTGCAGCTCCATAAAATAACATCATTGTATATGGTTGTATCAAACCCGATATTATGATTTCCTTGGTGACAAAATGGATAATAAGTCTGTATTTCTGACTGGCATCACTGCTGTTTCAGGTAGAAAAAGCGTTCTACGTTGCCTCTCTCTTTGATTATTTTCTTTGCTTCTCTCTCAGTCGTCAGTTTTGATCTGTTTTGATCAGCTTTTCATTCAGTAGATTTTCAGTTTTGTTTGATGGGAAACATCTTCTCAGAGTTGCATAGGTAGAGGCATCTTCATACTAAAACATGTTACCACAGGTAACTTCATGGTAGTGCAGTATTCACTTGAAAGTTGTTACGATATAAACAGACTCTGCCCTTTCTACTTTCTGACACACAGCCATCTTTTCATGGAAGCAACCCGGAAGCAACAGCCTCTTTTGCAATTCGAGGCTTAGTGAAAAAACGCGGGAAAAAGGAAGAGGATGTATCGCTGCTACATTTCATTTGAAGTAATTTTGAGAGCTAAGATAAGCTGATGAGGTTCCTTACGCAGTTAATGATGTTAATGAACAAAAATTGCTGAGGGAAAGCCAGAGGAACGTGTCATTTTTTGCCGCTGCTACATGTTTCAGTGCAATTTGGTATAGTGCCATTGGTAAGATGGTTAGGCCTATAATTTGAAAGTTCGATTTTTTGGTGGTCATCAGCAGTCCAGATCAGATCAAGAGAGGGCAGCAGATTTGTTTACAATTTCCTTGAAAATAAATAAAATTCTTAATGCTTTTAAAAAGATGCAATGTACTCAATGCGTGTTACCATACTTTTACACAACATCATATCAATAACATCCTAAATCCTAAATGCAAAGTAAATAAATGGGATGTATGTAATGTAATGAAAATGAGTTCCAAATGAAATCTTATTAATTTATAGTGAATGGTTTCCATAGTGCAGGAAATACATCAATCAAGGAATCTGTGGGCAGCTTTGATTGCAGAAAACCAAAGTTTTGCTGAAGTTTGTAGAGTTAATAACTGAAACCATACCATACTGGCTCAAACCATATTTGTGCTTCAGTGTATGGATGTGTAATGGAGATATACACATTTTCTGCTCCATTTTGAGTAGTTAGTAGTATTTCCAGTATTTAAGGGCTAAATATAGTGACATTTAAAGGAAACCGTCTGGAGGGCATGTCAGTGATTCTCCAAAATTGGGGTATAAATTTCTAAAACATTGCGATGAAATGTCAGTGAATAGGGTCTAACTGCTGAGACTTTTCTCAGTGAAAAGGGTATATTTTGGAAAGCTTCAGACAAGCTTGTGTATCACCTTTTATATAGAAGTGCACCCGCCGGGAGTTCTAATTGAGATTCTTTAACGATTCTATAGGAATTTGATCAAAGAACGCAGCGCACATTGGTAAAAAATTCCTTGCCACCATCTTTAGCGCAATTGTCTATTATTTTCCTGCAGACTAGATATCATTCAAAAGAGTTTGGAACCACAATATACAATTGCGCTAAAGATGGCGGCGAGGAATTTTATACCAAGGTGCATTGCGTTCTAATTGAGATTCTTTAACGATTCTATAGGAATTCGATCAAAGAACGCAGTGCATCTTGGTAAAAAATTCCTTGCCGCCATCTTTAGCGCAATCGTCTATTATTTTCCTGCAGACTAGATATCATTCAAAAGAGTTTAGTGAGCAGAACTTAACGGTCCATGGAAACTTGATGGTTTGGACTAAGCCTCGATTTGATGAGCGATTGACTCTAGACTAATTACGAGCGAAAACTGGGACGAATTGTAATAAATCTAAGAACAAACTTCAGCAACACCAACCCAAGCTGCCATTTTACTTTGGTCTCAGTTTCGACACATCATCAAAACAACTCACAATAGTGGATTAAGGAACTCCATAGCTGCTGAGCTGCCGTCACAAATGAGAAAGCCACAAGGTCACCTCATCCCAAACATTAAATTCAGAAAGGTGAATTTGTGGTAACTTGTCGGCTGACTTTGAAGGATCTGAGGTTTCACCGAATAAGAAGCTAAAAAACCGCGCAATGGGTGGAAAAGGAATGGCCTAATCCTCCTTCGAAAGTTTTGGTTTCGAACAACAGGTTCTTTTTACGAGAAGCAAGTTGATGCGAGCTAAAATCTTAGTTAAATAAGTATCTGGTTACATTTGCGATAAAACCAAACTATTGATGAACAACTCGTACGTTGCTTTAATTCAAGGATTTTCGCAACTGAGATACACGCATTTTTTTTACAATACAAGAAACTGCCCTTGAGAAACTCAACTCTCAGATCGCCAACAATTTAAGAAACTCCAGTACTGGGGAAAAATACAGTACTGGGGAAAAATATCTAAGCAACGATCTATTTTAGTCACTGACATCCTAGCCATAGCATAGTTTTAGGGGCCATCGACAATCAAGTTTCGTCACAGTTAACGGAATTGGGCCGTTAGGGGGGGAGGGGGTGCAGCTCAAATCCGTTAAAAATCCCACTTTTGTGACGAAAATTGAAATAAGCAATATTCACTATCAATCTTTAAAGGATAACAAGTAGCAGTAAATTTTTTGGCAGCACACTACGTAATTTTGACGTCGCGATCTAGACGAAAAAGTCGCGGTAGGCTGTAGGCCCCAACTGAATACACAAATAGGCCTATAATGAGAGGTGGCGGTAGGCCTACGACAGGAGAAAATCTAGTGATAAATCTAGTGGTCCGTTAAGAAGGGGAAAGGGAGGGGGGTCAGCAGTTAACGGCCCAATTCCGTTAACTGTGACGAAAATTGTTTGTCGATGACCCCTGACTCTCTTTTCACTTTTTTGTATCATATTACTCCTAAGGTACTCGGGTAATGTCTAAACATTGCAAATGCTTCAAAAAACTTTGCTTTGACTTGTTCAGGAGGAGGCAGGTAGTAAACATGAAAATTGTTATGGTGCATTTAAGAAACTCGTAAGAAACTCTGAGAACTCAAAATCTGACAATTTTAAGAAACTTTCACTACTGGTTCAAATTCTTAGATTCTTTAAATAGCCTCAAAATGTGTGTCAAGACAGAAACGAATTTTGAAGTCTGGTATAACCGTATTCGCGAACTAACAACGACAATCCGTCACATAGGGCGCAAAAGATACAACGTTATAGCTCCTTTTTGCGAAAATAAAACCAATGAAATGTACTGTCAATGTTGTGCCTGAAAGTTAAGATCAAAGTCAGGTCCTCTGTACTTTAGATTCACAAAGAAACAGCTGGCCAGGGCCAAAATTGATCACAGATATCACACGGACCTTTCACCAGCGCGATGGATCTCAAGGTCGCGAATAAATCAGCTGGTGGCATTTCGCAAAACCACTTCTACAATCAGAACAAGCATACGATAAAGTACGGCTCATTAATAAGTCATTACAGATCTATTTACAAGGGACTAACATCCCGATCGCAACTTTTATCAACGCTTTCTCATTCTTATCTCTGCCGTCCACCCATTTTAATAGAAGCAGAAACGTGGATATGAGAAATCCTTCACGATATCACCGCTCTATTTCTGTTTCGCCGCCCTGGATAATTTAGGCCTAAGTCAAATGCTGCTATTTCCTACGAGTTTTGCTCGTTACCCCATCATTACGCGATGGTATCAATGTGTTAAACACATTTCTACGGAATAATAACAGCGACTGCAAGCTGCAATCTTGACTGATTACCTAAGCCCCTTGTATCCCTGCGGTACACCTTGCTCAACAATGACTCTGAATGAAACAGTGAAAAAGATAACCCTGCTTAGTCCTATTCTCAACCATCACCTCGCAGCCCGGAGGGGTACATAATATGTTCAGTAAAGGTATGTGCCACCCCTATGGGTGGATTTTGGGCCCAAAATTCTCTAAACAAGAACCCTTTTTCGGCAGATTTTCCATAAACATGTATGGGGTTTCGCTGAAATTCGCAAAAAAAATGGTTAAAAATGGGCACTTTTCAACCAAAATTCATCATAAAAGTGGGTACCAAGGCAAGTTTCGGCAATCAGAAGAGAGTAGCTTTCTGAAAACAGGGCGGCAGACCCCGTCCATCCATTAGTCATGGTCAAGGTGTAACTTTTTCGTCAGGGGGTATAGTCTGCACGCAGGCTATCCCAGAATATGATCCAGAAAACAAGAGACACTAAAGTTGAAATATGCCAAGGATTTGCTTTGTCCAAATAAATAGTTCTTAAGTTATATTTTCCCAGCACTGGAGTTTCCTAATTTTTTGGAAATCTTAGAGTTGAGCTTCTTATAATGTAAACAAACAAACTTAGGAAAAAGTACGAGGATGTCTTTCCTGGGTACCAGACTCTTTAAAAAATCGAGAGTCTAGTACCCAGGGTAGAGGATGTACAAGTAAATAGACAGCAACAACAACAACAACAGCAACAGCAACAGCAACAACAACAACAACAACAAAGAACTTTTTGCTACAGAATCTGCAAACCAGCCCAGCCTGGAACATTTATCATGGTTCACAAACGACCAAACCCTGAAAAGACTTGAGCGGTTAACAGAAATTAGCAGTTAACAGCATTTCAAAATCGCAGAAATGAGCCAAGGAATCATTTACGGGGTGCGCCAAAATAAACTATGCACGTTTGGAAGGCCAAAATAAATCTTACACTGAGCCGATTTTGAAGATTTATGACTTAATCGTTAGCAGAAAGCCTGAATTAGATACTGGGATTTTATGCAAAATTTTTCATTTTCAGCTTTTAGAGCTAGAAGCGAGTTTCCTAAAATATTAGTTTTCGAAAACAATGAAAACGGTCAAAAAACATCGATCAAGTTTTCTAAAGAATCAAAATCAATGTTTGTGGTGATTTTTTTTTGCGATTTAGAAATCGATCAATTGTAATCTGCTGTACGAGAGTTCGTACTAAACCCCCAAATCTCCCTGAAAACGTTTTCTCTTTTTTCATTCATGTTGAATCCTTTAAAATTTGATCGACGTTCTTTTTATCGTTTTCAATGTTTTCGAAAACGAATATTTTAAGAAATTCGATTCTAGCTCTAAAAACTGAAAATGGAAAAATTTGCAAAAGGTCCTGGAATCCAATTCAGGCTTTCTGCTAAAGATTAAGTCTTGAATCTTCAAAATCGGTCCAGTGTACGATTTATTGTGGCCTACCAAACGTGCATAGTCCATTTTGGCGCACCCGGTATAATTTAATCATGGGTAGTTAGACACTGCTGGTGTGCTTCTATGGAGGAGCGCTGGGTAATATATATCTGCGGAGGAAATGTTTTATAGCACTGCGGAGGAGATATTTTCGTTCTTTCGATATCTCCTCCGCAGTGCCATAAAAAATTTCCTCCGAAGACACATACTATCCAGCGCTCCTCCATAGAAGCATACCAGCAGTGTCTAACTACCCATGATTTAATCGATGAAATTCATTGCAAACTGGAATTGATATAATGATTTCAGATGCAGCAAAGTTGAAAGCCTGTTTGTATGAAATATTAGCATTGATCTTGTAAAGTGTTCTGATAATTTATTCAAACTGATTCGCTGGTCTCCTTGATCGATAGTAATCGCGTAAGCTCACTGTTTATCGGGAACAAATACATATGTAAGCACACAACTATGCAGTGAAGTGTTCTTAACAACCTGTGCGTTCTCAGCTTTTGAGGTAAAGCACGAGCAAATATGAGATCAAGTTTACAAAAGCTAAAATCAACAATCCGATGCAAGTTGACAGAGTACTGTAATGCAGGGACTGGGGGCCTGGGAAGGAGGCGGGAATAGAAGGTGTGTTCGGGAATCAATACAAATCTTGGCAAAAAAGATTGCAGTCCCCCTTAGGAGATGTGTGGGGAATCAATACAGATCTTAACAATTCACAACAACATTTTTCCTCCGCTTTCGAGTCGATATAAGACAACTGAGGAATCAGATTTATATTAATCCAACAAACTGTTGCCTGTTCCCTTAGTCATTCAGGGATAAAGGGGAGATTGGAAGGGAAGCGATATATGGGGGACAATAGACCTTTTAGCTATTCTGAAAAGAATCAGAATCGAACGATTATCTTGCTTCATTTTGTAGAATTTTCGAATGTCCACAATAGTGATAGAATCTCTAACGCCACTCGATCGAACCTCCCGGATCAAAATGTATAAAAATAACGCTCGATCCAGGCTCTTTTGTAGAATAGCTAAAAGGTCTATTACAGATCTGGATAAACAATTCTGCAATGCTCTGTTCAAAATAATATGCTTTTTCAGCTTAAGCGGGAAAATGCGGACAACTGCTGGATTAGCTTGCGTGCAGACTCGCCGTTTTACGAAATCGAATTGAGTTGAATGGAAAATTCTGAATTTTCCATTATCCATTCAACTCAATTCGATTTCGTAAACCAGTCGGGTCTGCACGATCTAAACAAACAATTCTATCCGGCTTCACTCACAACAACCTGCGTTTTTCTTTCTCTGTTTTCGAGGTAAAGCACGAACAAATGTAGGCCCAAATTTACACAAGTTAATCAAACAATCTGAAACGTATTTGCTTAGTCATTCGGACGTATTTCTAGGGAAAGAGGAGAGAAGCCAAGGGGGCCATTGTGCAAGAAGTAAATTTTTGACGTATTTGCCAGTCTTTTCTATTTTCTGATTGTCTTGAGAACTATAGACTACCTACGCAAACGCGAAAGAAAAGCCTCCCTGCAACCGCTGCAGCATACGGCTCCTGGACGCAGTAAGAAAAATTATTGCGAAATTTCTCCGGAAATCGAATTAAAATCACATTATCCCTTCCTTCAAAATAGTCGTAATTTCCAGGTTCACAGCAGAAAGAGTTTCACTGCCAAGAAAGCTCCCCCCCACAGTCGCAGTCAGGCACACTGGCATTGTAGAGAAGAGGTCAGCTCTGCGAATACTGTGGAAATTTGCAAACAAAACAAATGAAGGAATGCAACTTATTCTTTGCTATTGAGAAAGGTGGTGGGTGGATATCTTATCGAGCATGCAACAACAGAGGTTAACCTGACAAGTTCAAAACAAACAAGAAGATTTTCCAAAAATACCAAACGGTTTAAAATAATCAGTTTCTGTGCTTGAACCTCCTTTACGTTTGTTTTCTATCTATTTATCCAGGATGCACGTATTTCTTACGAAATTCCTGCAAGTTCCATTACAATCTTCATGTCTACCTCCCGTGCCCCCGTGAACAATTCAAAACGAAGCATTTTGTGAAGCCTTCCAATGCTCAGACATTGATCAAGTACTTTGGAGCAATAGGAAAAGGGAAATAACTGAATTGAACGTATAAAGTAAAAGATACGTATGCTAAGGACTTCCTTTATCAATTTTTCCCATTAATGTAGTTTCTTAATTTTGTCACAATCTGAGAGTTAAAGTTCAATTACTGTATTTATAAAAAATATACCCAAGATATTTACCCTATGTTGCTTGCAGTTTAAAATAAGCCTGAACAGTTGCATTGTATGGACATTCGAAATGACCACATTACTGTGTGTGTCATCAACAATGCTACCACAGACCCCTCATTACCAAGGAAACTGGTCCGGAATGACACTCTGGCCCTTTAATTTGACAATGTATGGTAACGACTTCCCTAAAAGATCCAAATGTTCCTCTGCAATTGGCTCCCATCAAATAACCACAGGAAGGGAAACCATTTGTGGTATATTTCATTGCCCTAACATGACATAAATTAAGGTCACACCCCCAAATTGAAATACTGATACTGTGGTTAACATATTTGGGGTTTACTAAAGCCTTGATGTTTAAACAATTCATGGGATTTCTAAGGGCAGGTCTTCTCAAGTTTCAAGGAGTCTTACCAATGATATTTTTTCGCAGGAAAAACTTTCGCGAGTTGAAAAACGCAACAAAAATTTTAATCAACTTTTGCGAATCGGCTAAAATTGGAAATTTCGCGGAAATAAACATTCGTAAATTAGGTTCCCATACAACAAAATAAAAAGAAGGGGAATATAGATATTTGATTATGTAAATATTTGATTCTATATTTTCAGGAATTTGCTGGTAATAAATTTTCGCAAATTTCACTTTTAAAGGAATTTGGCGGAATAAAAGTTCGCGAATTTCGGCCAAAAACGCGAAAGTTTCTTTCCGCAAAAATTTCTTCTCTAAAAGTAGCTATTACATACCTTAATTTTCCAGACATCTTTAGGAGGAAATTCACCCTTAGCCTAAATTGTCACGTTCTGTCTGCAGTAAAAACGTCGGTGACCTTTAGCTGGTAAGAAATTGCCCAAGTCAATGGCTGAGAAGGTCAGTCATTTTATCAAATACAATAGAACTTCACAACACCTTTCCTGTTCTTAGGAAAGAAGACAGAATGAATTCAACAGGATTCAATTATATATTGAAGAATTAGTTGTTCAGGAAAGAAGCAACTATAGGGGTGTACAAAATATGTACTGTGCTTAGGAAAATACAATGATTTTGTACATGAATTTTGAACTACATTTTGTTTATAAATAAGTTTAGTTTCAAGGCTTCTAAGATACAACAAAGATCTATTTAATGTGACCGATAATATGAGAATGGAAGACAATTTCGTAGTATTTACAATTTCGCTAAAATCTTCGAGAAAAAATACAAAACAAGGATTTTCTTGGTTTCTTGGGCTTTAGTTGTCAATCATTGCGCAGAATTTTCTACAAAATTGTATATAGAACAATTCCAATCATGTTGACTATGAAAAACAACATCTTTGCAGTGACAAAACCGATTATTTGTAAACAATAAGTAGATTACCAATCTCAAAATGGAGGCCACGACGCCCGCCCAACGTTCAGCAGTCGTTGTATGGGAATGCGTTGGTATAGGGCCTAAACGGGCCTAAGTTTCATGCTGGAATGCTTTAGGCTTCTAATGGGAATACTGTGAGGTATTCTATCATTTGTTGCCATTATGAAGCAAGATGAAATCAATTAACATGAAGCAGTTTCAGACTGGCAGAGTGAACCTCAACTGAAGGCACGAATGGTCGCTATCATCCTTCGACTTAACGTACTAATTCACTTCACTCCTCATCCAGATACGGTATGATGGAAAGCTACTGTAGTTAGTGCACTTGAACACTAGGTTTAGATAGCTAAAATGGCTCCCTTGGAATTGTTCATCGAAAGAAAAAACTATAATAAGGGGCATGGAATTGGAGAGTGCTTTACAGGGCTTTACAGAACATGTTGTCAATTTGAACGCCTCAAAATCGATTCCAAATCGCGCCATCCATTCCACAAACAACACATGCACGTGCACGAAGTTGATAGTCAAAAACTCTTCATTTGCTAAATAAAATCACCATCCCTGTACCAGAAAACAAGTTCATAGCAATCTAATATCCTTGTTGGAATAATATTCATTAATCTGAAGTAGATAATGGCAAATATTTCAAGTTGAGAGGCGAATAATAGGGCTGAAATGAAATTCGAAGCTCGCCTTCGAAATGAGGTGATGAGAAACACACCTCTCAAAAATGGCTTATTTACATCCAAAACAGCACTGAATAACGAGTAATTTCATATCAATAAGTCTCATGAATATTTCTTCATTCATTGTTACTTCTTAGGAGTTCTTAGGCTGCCTTTAGTCTTCAATAACCATTCAAATAGTCTGCCAAACTCGGCTGTCTCCAATGGTGTCATTGAACACCATCATGGTCTTCAATGGCGAAAGTCCATCTCGAGACACACCTCCTCAAAAGTGGATTATTTTTACACTTCAAGACAATTGATAACTAATAAAATTATATAGATACCTAATGGATATGTTTTCATTCGGTATAACTTCTTCTTAGGCGTTCTTATTCCAGCTTTAGTCTTCAATAACCCATGGAATTTTCTGCCTAATTCGGGTATGTCCGATAGTCAATGGAAAAGGTCCATATTGAAACACACCTCTCGAAAATGGATTATTTTACACTTACAGACAATTGATAACTAAAAAATAGATATGGACATACCTTGTAAATATTTCTTCACTTAGTATCTCTTATTTGGCAATCTTTAGTCTTCAATAACTCTTTGAATAGTCTCTGCCTAAGTTGGCTATGTCCGACAACGTTGTGTTTTCGACAGCAAAAATAAAGCCAGAAAAACACAGCTTCAGTGTAACTTTTCTTCACCGCACAATGTAATAAATAATTTCATAATAAACCTTGATCATTTAGCTTTCATTCTGTCGTAGTCTCTTTATCATGCTCTATCCAGGAGTGATATCATAATCGAAATAATAAGACATCGCAAACTTCCCTTCCTTTATCATGGTCGCCATTATCCCAATGCATTCGTTGGGTTGCCAGCGAAGACAATGAACTGCGCATGCGTCGCCTTAAGTCACATGTCAACATGACAAACGAGGTCATGTGACAATTCTGGTTCAATTATTTACCCGCCCTTTGCTGCAGGTCGGACCAGTCCTCCACAGCGGTGCAACAGGCACGCGGTAGAACGAAGTTTACATCATAACAATCAAATCTTCATTGGCTGAAAAATTCACGAACTTCTTTGAATTAGGCAAATCAAACTCAGCGTAAAGCAATAACAAACTCATATGTCATGCTCTGAAATACCGTTTCCTGTAATAGGAAAGTTCAGATCATTTTCTATTGACTATTTTTTCATTTTTCTTTTTATATATCATGCTGTTTCTTTCAACAATGTCAGAAACAATGTCATATTAGTATTTTCAGTATTTTCATACATATAGGAAAAGTTCCATTGAGTTGTGTCAGAGCTAATGTGTACATCACATTCGAAAATTTTACAAAATGTACAAAGATTGATAAAATATCGTTCCATTGAGATTCTTGTGTAGTTTGTACTGTAGAATAGCAAGAAGGTTTATTCTCTGTATGCATGTTTGTGAACTAATTTATCAAAATTTGCTGAAAATCATAGAGCAGGCTACTTTGGGTATAGAGCAGGCGAAAGTCCTCACAACAAGCATGGGTAGTTAGACACTGCTGGTGTGCTTCTATGGTGGAGCACTGGGGTGTGCTTCTATGGAGGAGCGCTGGATAATATGTATCTGCGGAGGAAATATTATTTAGTACTGCGGAGGAGTCTTAATGTTTTCGTTATTTCGATGTCTCCTCCGCAGTACTACAAACATTTCCCCCGCAGATACATACCGGGTCCAGAAAAAAGTGACCCAACGCAATCTGTTATAGAAAAAAAAGTAAGTGGCAGATTGAAATATTTCAAGCATTGTTTTGTCAAGACCAGCCTACATTATGAGTATTTTTCGCAATTTTTTTGGGCACGGGAAGGTTTCCGAATGAAGGATTTGGAGGAAAAGGGCAGGCTTGAAATCCTCAAAAAGTCGTCAAAAACAAGGGATCGATTTGAAGCCATTTCAGATCTTCAAAACAGCGAGGAGCGTGTTTCATTCTGCCTGAGAATATTTTCAAGTACCTAGGGACTATAAACTTGCTCTGAAGACTTCCGACTGTGTTACCTATTCCCAGTTTGAGATGAAACACGCTCCTCGTTGTTTTCAAGATTTGAAATGACTGTAAATCGATGCCCTTTTTTTGACAACTTTTTGAGGATTTCAGGCATGCTGTTTTCCTCGAAATCCTTAGTTTTGGAAATTTACCGTGCCGAAAAAATTGCGAAAAAATACTCATGGCATAGGCTAGACTTTTAGCGACAGAACAACGTTTGAAGCATCTCAATCGGCTACTCAGTTAATTTTCTGTAACAGATTGCGTTGGGTCACTTTTTTCTGGGTCACCCGGTATTATCCAGCGCTCCTCCATAGAAGCACACCAGCAGTGTCTAAGTACCCATGCAACAAGTTGATGAAGGGCTGAATCTTTGATAATGTTTAAATTTTAAATCAGGTCTGGTACACGTTTTTTCTTTTATAAGAAACTTGGATAAGCCCATAGTACTAAAAGTTTCTTAATTTCACGTGGAAATTTCAGCTTTTTAGTACTAAAAGTTTCTTAATTTATTTCTTATTTTTTTGATGCATGTAGTTTCTACCACCGCCGCATATTGGTTTCTTGACAGACAGCATATTTTTTAGCAAGAAGGAGAGTTCTATTTTACTCAAAAAACATAAATTTATCATGAATATTACCAAAAAATACAGGCTCAACAATTATTTTCCCATGATGTCCTTGTATTTGGCTTTAAAAGTTTCTTAACAATTCTCAAGCATAGTACTAGAGTTTCTTAAATTTTTCACCATCCTAGTACTAGTTTCTTATAAACCAGTTTCTTATATAAAAAAAAACGTGTACTTGCCACTACTTTCTTTTCCAATCCATTGCGCCTTTGCTGTGTTTTGGCTGGAGCTTTCCCCTCACCTCTGAGCATGGGTAGTTAGACACTGCTGGTGTGCTTCTATGGAGGAGCGCTGCATAATATGTATCTGCGGAGGAACTATTGTTTAGTACTGCGGAGGTTTCGTTCTTTCAATATCTCCTCCGCAGTACTAAACGATATTTCCTCCGCAGATACATATTATCCAGCGCTCCTCCATAGAAGCATACCAGCAGTGTCTAACTACCCATGCTCTGAGGCCACTTCAACACTTCAGCGATTTGACAGTTGCCTGCGTGTCTGCGTGCAGCCTCAACTTGAAGTTGGGGCTACACGCAGGCTATTTGAACGTTGTTTTGAAGCTTGCATTTGTAAAGAGCAAAAAATCTAAAGAATTTTCAATCAAATCAAACTTGCACACGCGACACAAACAATGGATGGCCAAATAAACAATGCTGTTTTTAAGTGTTTTCTTTGCTCTATTTATAGACAAGACTATTTACCATATGGCTTATTAGCGGCTCCATTTGGGCATAATGGAATAACCAGACCCAGGACCACTAGGACCGGACCCTGACGGACCAGACCCTAGGGGAATGCCCTACCCTCGCTTTGACGTTGGATAGGAAGTCAGTCACCGAAAGGAGGGGAATTTCACTCAAAAATCTCGCACACTTTTGCGAATGAGTGACCCTCGAATTCACATATGTTCTTTTGTTAGCCTTCAGGCCCACTCAACTGAGTTCATCGAAGAGAAGCTTTCAGACTGCCCAGCCTCCAAGCTGCAGGTTCTCAGCGCTTAGAGTTCAAATTTCTCAGGCACGCAGGTAATACTTCGGGACTTTGTTAGCTCCCATGGTGGCCCCAGAAAATCATTGGGGGGGAGGGGGAGTTGGTCAAATGTATCTACAAATGTATGGGTTACACTCATATTTTTCGATAAGAAACTGAGGTCCCAAGTCGTTAGGTAGTTTCTTAAATCTTAGGACATTTCGCCATCAAAGTTTGTAATTTGTTTTTTCAATTGTTAGTGCCTAAAATGTAGAATTAATTTCGTTTTGTTAGAAGGGCTTCCGACAGGGCCGCATTTAAGTCTGTTGGGGCCCTGGGCCCAAAACTGGTTGGGGCCCCTTAGAATATACCTAAAAAAATGTGTATCATAGTACTCGCGATACCCTGTTAGCATGTATGCCATGTATGGATAAGGCCACCAGATTCAGCCGTAGCCAAACAAGTTAATATTAACTAAACATTTTGAAAGGGGAAAATTCGAAGAAATGAGTAAACTTGTACAAATATATACATGCCAGTACAATCCCAAGAAAACTCCCTTTGTCCAATGGTTTTTCATGATTTTCGTCTCGCCTTGACTGCTGCAAAATTTCGGATGATATTCTTGGGGTCTAAAGACCTCACGACGGCGGCGTGGCCAGGGTAAATTAAATGAGGGGAAACAAATGAGGGGCCCGGGGGCGAAGCCCCCGGAAAATTTTTGGGGCTACGCCCTTTACTTTGGCTTAGAATGCATCTCCTAATATCATGCTTGCCATTAGCGACAAGGAAAATTTGATATTTTGTGACGGTTATCCAACCTATACCCAACTTTGGACAAAAGTGGGGGCAATCCCCCCCCCCTCGTGCCTCGGGACATCAAAATTTGCTGCCATTCATTAGGCAAAAGGCAACAACGCGCTCTTGTGACATTGTGGACCTTAGTTGATACCTGACTCTTGACCCTTTCAGTGTGGAGAAACTTCTTTCACTGGAGGAAACTCTGCATGGCAAAGTACGGTCATTGCATTGAGCAACAATCTAAGTGCGGTAATTACCTTTGGGAAGTTGCAGCTTCATCTCCTTTCACAATTTGCTCTAATAGATCATCCAAAATAGGCTTTTGTGTTTCATGGGGTTGTCGCCTCTTCCATTTCTTTCTTTTTATGGACTTCAGCTTCGGCATCAACGAGATTCCTCCTATTATCGATGAACTTTTCGAGAGGCTTTTTTAACAATCATTTCAAACACAAGAGTGAAATCAACGGCACTTCATAGGCTTTTTCAAATTTTGCTCGGGGCCCCCTAGATTTAAGAATTCTAGGGGGCCCCTGGGCCCGGGCCCAGTGGGCCCATGGGTAAATGCGTCACTGGCTTCCGAACTATTTAGTAAGATCTAAAACAAAAAGTAATAACATAATTGGCACTCAAAACTAATTGGACACGGTACAGTAATAGCAACAGTAATAGTATTTTTGAATGAAAATTGCGAAAGTTTCTTAGCATATTGATACAGGCGGTGGGGTAGTATTTTTCGAAAATTTTAGCCTACTGTTTCTTAAGAGCTGTTTCTTATAAAAATACAGGCCCGTAAGAAGCGGGGGGGGCAGGGGGGTTTAAGCCCCTCAATAATTTTGAAAACAATGGTGCCACGCCACAAGTATTAATTAGATGTATTGTTCTCTATTGTTCTAAGAACAATTCCCCCAATCAGAAGCTGCTTCCTACGGCCCTGTAAAAAGGTGAGTGCACATGCATGATACGAGTAAACAAATGCACGCAAATGCACTTTCTGAGATGCAATATTGTGATCGTAGGATTTACCAAAGACAAATGGGGTCAATGCCCCCCGGGTCAATGCGTGCCTTCACAATAAACATTACGAACAAATATGTTATCAAAAAGGTGCCTGCTAAATGATTTCGCAGTCCCAAACTAACTTGCAAAGAGCATGGAGAAGCCAGAATCAAGTCCAGAAATTGAGATTGTGGAGATGGAATACAACGTGGCTGGCATACAACGTGATGGAATATCACGACGTCATTGCAACAACTTGAATCACCAAGCAAGGCAGAGAGGTAAAATATTTAGTCCATGTAGCTAAATGCTTAGGCCCAGTGGGCAATGGCTTGAGGCTGGATCAAAGTTTGTCTGCTGGTTAGACGATTTAATATACCATGCATTTTTCATTTGTTCTGGCATCCAGAAGGTAGAATTTACTTACAGCAGTGACTGCCTTATCTTACTTTGGAGTGAAACTTCTGTGTTGGCCGCCATTGCAAACAAACGCCGGAAGGAAAGTAATGGGTATTCCCCTAGGGTCTGGTCCGTTAGGGTCCGGTCCGGTCCTGGGTCTTGGGTCTGGTTATTCCGTTATGCCGCTTCAAATCTCATAGGAGAGTCCACTATATGAAGCTAAATGGGAACCCAAAGACGATAGCGAATCAAAGGACCTTAGAAGTGACTCACGGGCTTAATGATTTTTATTGTGAAATTTTCCAAATTATGCCATGAGAATGCAAAGGAAGATCAGTGCAATTTTATTGCACCTTCCTCGAAATATGAGTAAATATGCTGTAATGTTACGTTACAGAATGCAGTCTGAGGAAGCAACCATCAAAAATTGGCGACGTACCTTTCTTCGCTCGTTGAATGCAGTTTTTCATCTAGCATTTTGAGCGCGCAGGCTCCGCGACCATGATTCGTTCTTTCCGTAGAGTGGCCGCGCGTGCTCAAACCGCTGGAGCGTTTGGCCTTTGAGATGTCATACACCTCAGGAGGGCCTCCGCTGAACGACAAGCTTTGACCTCGCGTTGTTGCTAGGCTTGATGTGGACTTCATCACGTCCTTCACCCCATGACATAAACGATTTTGTAAACAGGAAAATGCCCACCACCCCTATGACTTCACTACCGTGAGTCAAAAAGCATATAAAGAGTGCACAGCCAGCCCTTGCTTTTGAAGATTGTCGGACGGACCTGTCGGAAATGCAAAGGGAATAAATAAATATTCGTCCATTAGAGAACATTAGTCATACGGATAAAATCTCACAAAAATTGACACCTGATTCCATCTGATGGCCATCTTCGAATTTCGTTTATTTCAGACCTCGTCTGTAGCCGCTTCGGGAATCGGGAATCATTTGGAAGCGTTGATCAATCCACGGGGGGGGGGGTGCTCTTCCATAGTAAAGGTACCTGGGGATGTGCCGCGAGCAAGGGTATACTTTTTCGGACTTCTAGTCTAGCCAAGGGTATACTTTTTTGCAATTTTGGCCAGCAACGGTCTAGCCAAGGGTATCATTTTTGACAATATTGGTCTAGCGAACGGTCATGATATCATATTTAGCACAAATTTGACAATATTGGTCGAGTAAATGGTCAAAATTGGTCTAGCCAAGGGTACCATTTTCGTAAAAATTGGTCTAGCCAACGGTACCCTTTTGAAGATGCTCGCGGCAGACCTCTACCCAACATTTGGCCAAGAACCCCCCCCCCCCCTCCCCGTGGATCAATCTAGACTAGAAAAGACCAATTTTGCCGATTGTGGTCCAGAAATTTGTCCAGCCAAAGGTACCATTTTGAAAACGTTGGCGGCATACTCTTATATTACTTTGGCATGTAGAGGCCCCTCCTTATCCCCGTGAATTTTCTTCGCCGGTTTTGAGTCTAATGATCGAGCAGTACCCGGTGCCAGAGCCTCGTAGTTTTGTCTTTCATTTTTTATCAAGGCTCTGTAACCCAGGGTAGATCGAGCAGTTACAGTTAAGCCCGAAATTATTCATACCTATGCCAAATTTGGAGTATTTTCAATCGTTATATTTGCTGGCCAATTCACAAGATATTTCATTCCTTGAAATGTCTCTTGTAGCACTTGTTTCAGCCTTTCATCATATTCTTACGAAACTTCACTTCAGCCACAGTAAAATTGGTCCTCAAATAGAACGATGCAAAACACTCAGAATTTGGCATAGGTATGAATAATTTCGGGCTTAACTGTACGTTGCAAAATGAATACCTTGGCGGAAAAAATTCAATACTTTTGGAATTTTTTATGTAATAGTTGATTATTTTAAAATCTTGTATTGTTCTGCTATGTATTTTCATGCTTCTTGTGGTATCTCCTTGCAGATATGTTCAGTTCCGGGAAAATTTTAGATTGATTGAAAAATCCGTTGCAGAGACCAATACCCATTTACACTATACCGGTACAGTTTAGATCCGTTTCGAAGTTGTTGTTACAGTAAACAAGGGAAGATTTTGTAATACAATAGCACGAGTTGCTTTTGTTGACACCTCAATTCAAAGCGATCAGCGATCACAGACAAAGGAAATTCTATCAACCAGTAATTCAAAACAAACAAAGCCGAAAATTTTTCTTTGAAACCCAGGTAGCTAGCTCGCTCGCTGTGCATTCCAGAAATTATTTTTAAGGGCAAACATGAGGATAGATCGAAAGAAGAAGGATATATCTACACATCTGCCGCGGGCATTTTATTTCTCTGTTCCAGAAGCTGAGCAGTAAATGTTTTGATAACACCCAAAAAAATAAGAGAATTGAATCGCCTCCTAAACGGCTTTTGAACCAAACAAATAAAATGCCCGCGGCAGATATGTAGATGCATCCTTCTTCTTTCGATCTGCGCTCCTGTTTGCCCTTAAAAACAGTTTCTGGAATGCACAACGAGCGAGCTAGCTACCTGGGTTTCAAAGAAACTTTTGCGGCTTTGTTTGTTTTGAATTGCTGGTTGAGAGAATTTCCTTTGTCTGCAATCGCTAATCGCTTTGAATTGAAGTGTCAACAAAAACAACTCATGCTATTGTATTAAAAAATCTGCCCTTGTTTTGTTACAGTTCGTCCCAGTTTTCGCTCACACTTAAGAAAACTTGTTTACCTCGGGGTTTACCTATACCTACTTCTCTATTAAGCTGAATTACTGTACCTGAAACGAGCAAAATTTACGACGAATTGTAATCAGTCCACCGGTACTAAATGTGGTCTAAAGGTCTAAGTAAAACATGAGCAAAGTTTTAAGTTAGTAACATACATATTCCAATTATACTTTTACAACAGAAACACTACATAGCATTCTATACTGAATGACTCTATTTAATAATAATACTTATTTACAGTTAATCGTATATTATACTAAATTTGAAAGGGGTATAGGGCTCACTTAGACTTATTACATCTTTGCAATTTCGCTTCTGAGTTCACTTGGCTTACGAGCGGTACCCAGACTGTACTGAGAGTAACAAAAACTAGAGTAGCGTCGCCCATTATGGTCGGCTAGCCAGAGAAATTAAATTTCAGGGGACCGACGACTAGTAATAAAATTGCAATTGCGCGGAAAACCTTCGCTGATATCTGTTTTATCATGATTTGACCTTAACTGCAGTTTCAGTTCTTTTGCATTGAAACCCGACGAGATGGTTTGAGCATATCTCTAATTGATTCCTTCAAGTATTGCAAATTTCATGACTCTATTTACATTCCGTCCTTCTCTTTTTTTTGCTCGGCACCTTGCGGTTTGCAATTTTTGAAATAAGTTTTGATTTTTCAGAAGTCCTGTCTCTCGAGAGGAAATCTATAATGAAACCAAAGCAAAGTGGCTTCTGATTAAAGATTTAAGGCTACGAAGTCTCAGTGCTGCTAATTGCTATTTTCGTCGCCCATTATGCCCATCAGTTTACCAGAGAAGTTTCCAATCGCTTCAAATATCAAAATGCAACATTTGTTAAAAAAACATCAATTTGGGTTAAAATCTTACTTACTGACTTGGAAAATCATCGAAACCCAGAAAAACGCCGCATTTCTAGTCAACTCTATTTTCATTTTAGAAACTATGCCAAAACTCATCCATCCGTGCACAAGAGATAAGGCAGGATTTAGAACAACTCGAAGCATGTATTTCAATTGCCAAAACTCGAAGTTTAAGTTAATTCTTATTGATATTTTTGGGTTTAAAGTACCAAATGATAAACAAAGAACAGTAATTAAAGCTCTTTTTCTTATTGAAACTTTTCACCGGAGAGTAGTGTTCATTGTTTCTCCTGCGGCCATAATGGGCGACGCAGCAAGAAAACGACGTTGTTACCCCCTTCTTCAAAATCTTCTAGAATCAGTATAAAGAGTTTACGTAAATAATCAATACTCTGTGATCTTGTTCCCCATTAGTTGGTGATATTATCTGGCTATTTGGTTTTTCATTGATTGCTCTTTTTGGATCTAACTCAGAACTTCGCGACGACATGGGCATAATGGGCGACACCACTCTACTTGCACCTGTTCAAAAATCAACAAATTTGGATTTTGCTCCCTATGGTTAAATCTTTTTCTTTTGTATTTGTTAAGAGTCCTAATGATTTGATCAAGTGTTTTAGGCCCTTTTCAGTCATTTTGCAACCATGAAATTTGTGTGAAGTTGACTTTACCTACCGGGTGCGCCAAAATAAACTATGCACGTTTGGCAGGCCACAATAAATCGTACACTAGACCGATTTTGAAGATTCATGACTTAATCTTTAGCAGAAAGCCTGAATTAAATTCTAAAACTTTTTGCAAATTTTTCCGTTTCCAGTTTTTAGAGCCAAAAGCAAGTTTATTAAAATGTTCGTTTTCGAGAACATTGAAAACGATCAAAAAACGTCGATCAAATTTTAAAAGATTCAACATGAATGAATAGAGAAAACGTTTCCATGGGATTTGGGGGTTTAATATGAAATCTCGTACAACAGATTACAATTGGTCGATTTCTAAATCGCAAATCACCACGAACAAGTTCTCTCTTTGTCCATTCATGTCGATTCTTTAGAAAATTTGATCGATGATATTTGATCGTTTTCAATGTTTTCGAAAACTAATATTTTAGGAAACTCGCTTCTTGCTCTAAAAACTGAAAATGAAAAAATTTGCAAACAATCCCAGTATCTAATTCAGGCTTTCTGCTAACGATTAAGTCATAAGTCTTCAAAATCGGTCGAGTGTACGATTTATTGTGGCCTGCCAAACGTGCATAGTTTATTTTGGAGCACCCGGTATATTTGCAGTGCTCGTAAGAAAACGAGAATAATCAAAAAAATACTTCAATCTTTTGGCTTTTAACTAGAATTTGAATCATTCAAATCCATGAAGTACTTGTGGCGCTACGAATTTTCGAAAGTGGGAACCTATTTCTGGCTCACCGGTATATTGGGCAATAATGCCACCTTTGCATGAGTGGCATATGAATGTTGCGGTCATGTCAGTCAGAAACTTGGCGTGGCGGGAACTAAAACGCTCTTAAATAGCAACAACAAAAGAAAAAACTAAGTGATTAGTTTGTCAAGTTTCCTAACTGTAATAAGTCTAGCCATTGTGTAAATCTTGTCATGGCACTGCCTTCCATTAGCGTTACTTCAATAAACTAAAATAGGAACTATTTGTGGAAAATTTAATCTACAAACTACACTCCTAATTAGCTTTAGACTAATTACAATTCGTCATAAATTTCGCTCGTTTTTTTATATTTTTGATCGGAATCTTTTCGCTCAACCTTTGATCATACAACGTTTGAGTGAGCAATTAAATTCAATGGATAATTAGGCAAAGCAAAGCAATTCAGATCAAAAGATAAGTAGGTAAAAGTTTGCGTTATTGCGAGCGAAAGCTGGGACAAATTGTAGTAAGTCTAAATTAGCTTACCAACCAGTACTCTACCGGGTGAACCAGAAAAACTTCCCATTTTTGAAAATTCATAGCACGAAGAGTTCTTGATGGATTGGAAAGAATCAAATTCTGCGTGATAGCCGAGAAACTGAAGTGTTTTTGTAATTTTTCTCGTTTATTTATGAGCACTGGAAATATAGGTAAATTTTAGTTTACAAATATTACATGGTCATGACATGCCTGAAAAGAAACCAAAAACACTTGATGAAATCAGAAAGAAATTCCTCGCGCAAAACAATAGAGAAAGTACAATTTTACACGAGTAAAAGACATCGTCTGCACATTTATTGTCATGGGATTGGAAATCTTCAGTATTTGCTTGAGATCAAACAAGGGCAGATTTTGTGCTACAATAGCACGAGTTGCTTTTGTTGACACCTCAATTGAAAGCGATTAGTGATCACAGACAAAGGAAATTCTCTCAACCAGTAATTCAAAACAAACAAAGCCGCAAAAGTTTCTCTGAAACCCACGTAGCTAGCTCGCTCGCTGTGCATTCCAGAAATTATTTCTAAGTGCAAACATGAGCATAGATCGAAAGAAGAAGGATATATCTACACATCTACCTCGGGCATTTTATTTCTTTGGTCCAGAAGCTGAGCAGTAAATGTTTTGATAACATCCAAAAAAGTAAGAGAATTGAATCGCCCCCTAGACGGCTTTTGAACCAAGCAAATAAAATGCCCGCGGCAGATGTGTAGATGCATCCTTCTTCTTTCGATCCATGCTAATTTTTGCCCTTAGAAATAGTTTCTGGAATGCACAACGAGTGAGCTAGCTACCTGGGTTTCAAAGAAACTTTTGCGGCTTTGTTTGTTTTGAATTGCTGGTTGAGAGAATTTCCTTTGTCTGCAATCGCTAATCGCTTTGAATTGAGGTGTCAACAAAAGCAACTCATGCTATTGTATTACAAAATCTGCCCTTGTTCTTGAGATCTATTTCTTACAACTCCCGAGAGAGGTAAAATGCCCTTGCGAATTGCTCTATATGAGGAGATTCCTTAGACTCACGAAATAGTCCCAGTTATCGTAACAACCACAGCAACAGCAATGACAACAACAACAACAATATATATTTTTGCTCAAACTGGGACTTATGGACTTTCACATCAAAAAGTGGGACGAAAATAAACAATGGGCGTATAGATTTTTCTATGCCCTTTGAAACGAGGTTAATGGCCTCTTTTCGGTAGTTGGAGAACTTCAGGAGCTGTATCGTGTTGGCGTGCACTATTGCTGGATGAAGATTGCCTTCAAAATGAGGAAATTCTTGTTGAAACTGAAAGGTTTGTTAATTTTTAGATTAAAAAAACATTCATGCGAATACTTGTGACTTTTGTTCATTGCTAACGTCACTCAAAACTTGAATTTTGACGCGTTTTATTATCTGACGATTGAGCTGACAATTTAGGCCCACCGCCATTACTCGCCTTTTCGTACAGCGTTGCTATGGTTTCCATATCGGACATGAAATCGAGGGAAACAATACACCAATTCAATATACAGCCTCGTTTTGGAAAATATTCAAAATTCTTTGATACGAAATTTTAGAGGCCAAATTCGGATTTAGCACTCAAACGTTAGTCTAACTTTTTTTATGTTTTTATGTTGCTATCGGTAGTAATTTTGACTTTATGGCGATGCAAAGTTTGAAAACCTGTAAGGGATTTGACCGTGAAAATGACTCAGGGTGTAAAATTTCACCCTGAACGATTTTCACGGTCAAATCCCTTATAAGTTTTTAAACTTTATATCGTCATAAAATCAACATCACAATCGCCAGCAGTTCAAAAACACGAAAGTAGACTAAAATTTGGGTGCTAAATCCGAATCTGGGCTTGAAATTTTCATATGAACAATAGAAAGAAATTTTGATACATTTCCAAAACGAGGCTGCTATATTGAAGAGGTGTATTTCGTCCCAATTTTCAATGTGAAAGTCCATGAGTCGTAGTTATAGCGTCCATCAGCCTATCAATAGCAATCAGTCTAGAGATTCCTTATGATTTGACAAAAGTGTTTTAGGCCCTCCTTCAGCCCTTTCGCAAATGAGAAAGTTATATTTACCATATTTTCAGGCCTTATAAAAACGTGAGAAAATCACAAACATACTTCGGTCTTTTGGCTTCAAAGTAGAATTTAATTCATTCAAATCCATAAAGAACTCTTGGTGCTATGAATTTTCGAAAGCGGTAACTTTTTCTGGCTCACCCAGTCTATCTACAACAAAACAGCTTGAGAAAATCAAGAAGGCTCTACTTGATCTCATAAAACAATAGCAAGAGAACAGGGAAAACGTTCATACGTTTCCCAAAGGAGGTGCTGCATTGGTAAAATCCTAGGTCCAGATTGTTGGGGTCTTCTGACGAAAAAGGACAGATTTTGTAACTCAATGGCATCAGTTGCTTTAACTGACACCTCAATTCAATGGGATTAGCGATTGCAGACAAAGGAGACTTTCTCCACCAGTAACTCAAAACAAACTAAGCCGCAAAAGTTGCCCCGAAACCAGTAGGGCAAACTATCGCCTTGTGCACGCCAAAAGGTGGTTCTTAAGAGAAGTTATGTGCCTAAACGAAAGAAGAAGCTAAGAAGAAGGGTAAATCTAAAGATCTGTCAAGCGGATTTTGTTTATTGGATCAAAAAAGCTGTGTGGTAATCACTTCATTTAAGCCCTAAATCCGCGAGATTTGCAATGCCTTCTGCTCGGCTTCTGAATCAAATAAGCAAAACCCGCCATTCAGATCTTTAGATTTACCATTCTTCTTTCGTTAGAAGCATATAACTTCTCTTAAAAGTCACTTTTCGCGTGCACAAGGCGAGAGTTTGCCCCACTGGTTTCGGGTTTGTTCGTTTTGAATTACTGGTTGAGAAAATTTCCTTTGTCTGCAGTCGCTAATCGCTTTGAATTGAGGTGTCAATCAAACGCAACTGATGTTACTGTATTACAAAATCTGCCCTTGTTTCTTGTGATGAGTTTCGACGTATTGTTCCCCAAGCCAGCGCACTCTTCACAGTATCACGAGCAGTATTGCGTTCAATTTTAATTGCATATATGTGTCATTATGTACAATACGAGGAATCGAGCTCCTGAAAAAGAATCAAAAATACTTGTTGACTGTTTGAAAATAATTTATTGCTGGAATCATCTTAAAGGGGGCAACTCCTATAGGGGTTTGGTATACATGTGCCTCTGAGAGAATAGGTTCCAAATCTTTAAATCAGCATAAAAAGGTGGGTGTAAAAGTCTACGTCATATTTCTTCTAACTGAATGGCTTAAAAGAAACTTTAGCTACCAATCCGACTTTTCAGAAATCTTGAATTTTTTGAAATTACAGCAGATGTTATATTTCAGCTCAACTGAGGATGTGACGTCATCAAATTTCTAACTCATAAAACAGAAGAATGACAGACTTTTGCTTGATATCATATTGTAGACATTCATAAGCTATGGTTTTCTTAGATATTATTTCCTGTTGCGTCAAACAGTCTAGAAATTACGATGGTTTTGAGTTTCTTTGAAAATTTTACTTAAATTCTCAAAAAAGAAGAAAGACACTCTTATTCTGAAAATATTGAAGGTTTCAGAAAATTCCAACGGCAGAATCATAGCAAATAAGAATAGCTAAAGTTTCTTTTAAGTCAATCAATTCAAAGAAATACGTCATTGAATTTTACACCAGCTCTTTAAAAGATTTGGAACCTATGCTGCCTCTGAGAATCCAGAGGGGGGACTCATAAACCAGGGCAATCTTTTGAAAATATCACCCCATAACCAGGGCAATCTTTTGAAAATATCACCCCATAACCAGGGCAATCTTTTGAAAATATCACCCCATAACCAAGGCAATATTTTCCACAAGGATTATGCCAAGATTATGCTACGTATCATTTGAATAGTTAAATTCCTTTTCACGAAAGTTTTTGTCATAATAGCTAATAATAGCAATAAATTGCTAATATTTACCCATATCTACGCCAAAACTCCGTACAGCAAACCCTTGACCTGGGAAAAATTGACGAAATATGACCAATTAAGCCTGGTTTCCATATGATCGTTTCGATCGTCTCAGTCACCTCAGTCGCCTGAAATTGTGTTCAGGCGATTCAAACGATTATATGGAAACATTTTGCAGACGATTGCTGACGATTGCTAACGATCCAGGCGACCCGGACGATCGCGATCGCTTCGATAGAAATGAGTTCTATCCGGACGATCAGGACGATCCGAAACGATCGTAAATTGTTTATGGAAACCAGTTCAGACGATTGGGACGACTGAGACGATTGAAATAAATCTCAAGATGCAATGTTTCATCTTGATCAGTCTCAAATTTTCCCGAGGGGTCCAAGGGCATCTGAAGAAAAATTCCCTGTCGTGAAATTCTCTTCTCTCTGAAATTTCTTCCTCACCAAGAATCTATGACTCCTTTTCTTCGACTCCGTCTTTTTCAGAACGATCAACAAACAAGCACTGAGTTTTGCCTATTTCGATCCCTGTTTTGCCCTTCGATTTACCGCAGCCATATTGTAGGAAGCTGATTTGGCGCCAAAAAGTATTTTGCTCATTCGTGCTTTTGTCAATGCACGCTTGCGAACGATCTGAACGATTATATGGAGACAAGGACGCACAAGGATCGTCCGGATCGTTTCAATCGCTTCAAATTTTGGCGACGATTGCCGACGATCGAAATGATCATATGGAAACCAGGCTTAAAGGTCAGATAAACCCAAATGATATTTTTATTGATTTTCACTATCTACCCCCTAAAAATCCTGTGCCTACTGCCTGTGCCTCTCTTGGAAGTTGTTATGACTCACTTCGCGTCACGCATTAGCTAGTTCCAGGCCTTTATCATCACGCGGTTTTTGGAAAGAGTGCCCTTTTTCAAAACCCCCAAATCGACCCTTTTGAGCCCCAATAGGTAAAAATATTACTGCCATCGGATTCCTCATAGTTTAAGGTTTATTATGTAAAAAAATCGCAGTTGGGTTTATCTGCCCTTTAAGCCATGCAAAATAACGGAAATTAACCCAGAACCCGGGCAGGCAGGGCCTATTCAATTTCGAACACTCCAGAGGGGGCTTAAAAGAGAGGAGGGCTTATTAGAGAGGGGGGCTATTCACAAAATCAAATGACAAGGATATAGAGAATAGCTTTTTAGTTCTTTTACACCATTATTTTGCGGATGCAACATACAATTTTACGAGTCAACTGCATAAATTCGACACAGTTTTATCTCAAACCATATAAAATTCAACAAGCAAACTTGTGTAGCTCAATAAATGGAAAATCTTTCGTAACCTTTGGAATTTGACATAAATGGGGGAGGCTTATTTAAAATTTTGGCTCAGAGGGGAGGGGCTTGATAGAGAGGGAGAGGCTTAATAGAGCTGTTACGGCAGTAGTTTGTGAAATATACAGGAAATTTCAGAAACAACGCTACGAAATTATAACTGAAAAACTTAAAAAATGATAAGGTTCAGAAGGTGTAATGTATACCGTCTGAAAGGAAAATTTTTCCTGTTTCGAATGATTATGCGGTTTTTATACATTGATGGAAGCATAGGTTCCAAATTTTTATCTCGGCGTAAAAAGGTGGGTGTAAAATTGTATAACCTATTTCTTCTGATTGAATGGCTTGAAGGAAACTTTAGATACTTATCTATAATTCAACCGTTGGACTTTTCAGAAATTTTTGAATATTTTTGGAAATTACAGCGTATCTTACATTTCAACTCATTTGAGGATGTGACGTCATCAAATTTCTAAATCATAAACCAGAAGAGTGACAGAATTTCGCTTGATATCATATTGTAGACACTCATAAACTATGGTTTTCTTTGATATTATTTCATGTTACGTCAAACTGTTTAGAAATTAGGATGGTTTTAAGTTTTGTTGACAATTTTTCTCGAATTCTTGAAAAAGAAGAAAAACACTCTAATTCTGAAATATTGAAGATTTCAGAAAATTCCAACGGAGGAATTATAGAGAATTAGCTAAAGTTTCTTTGAAGTCATTCAGTTTCAAGAAATAGGTCACTCAATTTTACACCAGCCTGTTTAAAGATTTGGAACCTATGCTTTGATGGAATTATTTATTATTTAAGTTATATTTTAGTAAGTATGCCCAATTTCAAATGCAGCATGTTGTAAAGAGCAAAATAAACACCCTTTGCACGGGAAAAATTACGAAACAGATTTTGTCGAAACATTTCAGGCCTAGAACCCGGGGGGGGGGGTCACTACCATATGTACCAGTACGGGATGTGCCACTTTTTTGGGTACCTTTTTTCAGGCTGAAAATAAACTTCAGGGTGTCATTTTTGGTAACATCACAAATGAACATGAATTTTAGGGTGTCATTTTGGAAGAAAAACGCCTCAGGGTATTGAATTTGATCTCATTTCAGATACTTGGTTAGAATATCGAATTTTGGTCAAAATTTTAGGGTATATATTTTGAATGGCCGGTAAATTTTGGGATATGGTTTTTGAAAAATTCCTAAATTTTAGGGTATGATGTTACAATTCAAAACGGCACACCCCGTCATCCGCCAATTGAAGTTACCCCCTCCCCCCAGGGCCTAGAAGTAATTGTAGTGATGCCCTAAGGTGCGAGAAAGAAAAAATTTCCACATTAGATGCATGTTGCTAAGAACGACAAAGTAAGCTCTCACAAAGATGGGTTTTCGTCTATGTAACTGTCCTATCACTTTCCAGCATCTAAAATAGGCCATACTTAGAAAAACGTACGTTAAATGATAAAAGAATAAATTAATACGCCTAACCTGGGTATCATTGGAAAGAAGGTAGATCGTATTTTCAGATTGCATGTATCAAATTGATAAAAACATCATCATTTCCTGAACAATCTTGAATGAAGTTGAGTTGCCTTTTTTTTAAAGACCCTGTATAGCCTACAGTTTCTTGTAAGCGGTTTCTTATAGCATAGGTTCCAAATCTTTAAAAAGGCTGGTGTAAATTGAGTGACCTATTTCTTTGAACTGAATGACTTTGAAGAGACTTTAGCTAATTCTCTATAATTCTACCGTTGGACTTTTCTGAAATCTTAATATTTTCAGAATTAGAGTGATTTTCTTCTTTTTCAAGAATTCAAGAAAAATCTTAAAAACTTAAAACCATCGTAATTTCTAAACTGTTTGACGCAACATGAAGGAATTTCCAAGAAAACCATAGTTTATGAATGCCTACAATATGGTATCAAGCAAAAGTCTGTCACTCATTTGGTTTATGATTTAGACATTTGATGACGTCACATTTTCAAATGAGTTCAAATGTAAGATACGCTGTGATTTCGAAAAATAATCAAAATTTCTGGAAAGTCCAAAGGCAGAATTATAAATAAGTATCTAAAGTTTCTTTCAAGCCATTCAATCAGAAGAAATAGGTCATTGATTTTACACCCATCTTTTTACGCCGAGAAAAAGATTTGGAATCTATGCTGTTTCTTATATGGAAAAGTGGTCTTTTAATTTCAGACCATCAGGTGCACCAAGTAAACTGGCATTGATGAAATCAAACACTAAAATAAGCTAACCATACCTTCATTAAATTTGTTAAATTGAAACACTCTTTACAAGGTTACTGTTAGGTGTAGATGTTCCATTAGGATTTCCTCCAAAATCTGTTGCATTGGCAAATTCTAATGATATATTCGATTTTTCTGTGCTGTCTGGACTTGGTATCTACAGAAAAAAAGACAGCTGTTTATTGAAAAATAGGAGAATGAAAAATGCATGGAAATCGTGCAAATATGTACCAAGAGAGAAGTAAAATATCCGAGAAATGGTACGGCAGCAAAACAAGGACAGATTAACACCTAAGTACAAAGCAATTAGCGCCTGCAGACAAAGAAAATTCTCTCAACCATAAATTCAAAACAAACACAGCCGCAAAAGTTTCTCTGAAGCCTAAGTAGCTAGTGCACTTGTTGTGCATTCCAAAAATTGCTTTTAAGAGTAAACACGAGTATAATCGAAAGAAGAAAGAAAAATCTACACATCTACCTCGGGCATTTTATTTCTTTGGTTCAGAAGCTGAGCAGTAAATGTTTTGATTACACCCAAAAAATAAGAGAATTGAATCCCCTGTCAAGCCGCTTCTGAACCAAACAAATAAAATGCCCGAGGTAGAAGTTTAGATATATATTTCTTCTTTCGATATATGCTCATGTTGCTCTTAAAAACCATTCTGCAATGCACAAGGAGCCAGCTAGCTACCTGGGTTTTAGAGCAATTCTTGCGGCTTGCATTGTTTTTGTTTATGACTTGACCGACCAGGCATATAATTCCCTTAGTCTGTGATCGCTAATCGCTTTGTACTTGGGTGTTAACAAAAAGTAGCGGATCCTATTGTAACATTATCTGTCCTTGTTCCGCAGCAAATGTTATCGTTATTGGGACTGTCCACAGTGAAATCTCTAAATACAGCAAGTTGTGGCAAAATAGAAACAAGGACACATTTTGTAAGACAATAGCATGAGTCACTTTTGTTGACACCTGAATCCAAAGCGATTTACGATCGCAGGCAAAGGAAATTCCCTCAACCAGAAGTTCAAATCAAGCAAAGCCGCAAAAGTTATCTGAACCCCAGGTAGCTAGCTCGCTCGTTGTGCATTCCACAAATTGTTTTTGAGAGCAAACATGAGCATAGATCGAAAGAAGAAGGATATATCTACATATCTGCCTCGGCCATTTACTTTGTTTGGTTTGAAAGCCGGTTGGGAAGCGATTCAATTCTCTTATTCTTTTGGATGTAATGAAAACAATTACTGCTCGGCTTCTAAACCAAAGAAATAAAATACCCGCGGTAGATCTGTAGATATATCCTTCTTCTTTCGATCTATGCTCATGTTTGCTCTTAAAAACAAATTCTGGAATGCACAACGAGCGAGCTAGCTACCTGGGATTCAGATAAACTTTTGCAGCTTTGTTTGTTTTGAATTACTGGAGGCAATATGTCCCCTTAGATGAATGAAAATAAAATCGATAACGATCTCTATTGTATATTCCTGAAGTTGGTGTTAATTCGCTTTATCCAAAGAAATCAGGGTCATAGAGACGCAGTGATGCATGAATTTAGCTGCAGTGTAAATAAGGTAAATAAAGCAGTAACCAAGGTCAGAACAATAGGGGACAGATTGCTTTTAAACAAACATAAGTTTTATCTACATGTTATTATCTAAAGAAGAAAATGAATGGTTTTGTGTCCGAGTTACAATGTACTACAGGTAGATAATCTCCGTTGCTAATGGCAATAAATCTTGTTTTAAGCTATTTTTTTCTTTCCTTTCTGAAGCAAAAAATCTCATATTGAAATGGTCTCGTTCAACTTCAAATTACGAGGCCGAGCAGAAGGCATTGTAATCACCCACATTTAGGGCTTAAATGAAACAATTATTAATCAGCTCTGAATCAAATAAATAAAATTAACCACGCCTTTCTTAAGATTTATCCTTCTCCTTTCGTTATAAAGTCACAACTTCTCTTAAAAAGCACGTTTCGCGTGCACAAGGCAATGGTTTGCCCTGCTGGTTTCACAGCAACTTTTGCAGCTTTGTTTGTTTTGAATCACTAGTTGAGAGAATTTTCTTTGTCTTCTGACGCCATCGCTTTGAATTACAGTTGTCAATCAAAAGCGAAGGCTGCTATTGTCTTTCAAAATCTGTCCTTAAAAGACAGTAGCAAACATGAAAAAATTTCGATAATCATACTAAATGATCCCAACAGACGCGATTATAAACTGAGAAGACGATGATCTTTTTAAATTTCCACGATTATTCTCTCTACGTTCAGTTACACAGCATGCCTGTGCGAAAAACACAAACATTTTTCCGATCCTTTCTTTTCGATCGAAGTAACAAACAGCGACGTCCGGTGTCGATTCTGTTAATCTGAAAGATCGTAACTCTGGCCCACTGGGAGCTCCAGCACTTGTTTTCACAATCCTAGCAGACTACGCGTCGCGTCCCCGGACCAAAATTTTGAAAGGCCGAATTATGCCTCTATGTACCGGGGGAGTAAAAAAAAATGTCATTACTGCCCTCTGAATATATAAGCAATGATATTTTGAAACAACGGATTGAATAGCCAACATTTTCAAATATTTCTGCAAATTTTTCTGGCTGAAATTGGTCACTCCGTTCAGATTTGACAAGAAATGCTCTGAAAAAATTCCCTTCGAAAAACCTTAAAAAACATTCCAAAATAATGAGCTAGTTTCCCTGATATGTTTACCTTACAGGTTACTGTAATGACTTGAGCACGCTTTAGCACGTGCTATCCTCTTGGGAATATGAAAAAGTCTTCCCCCTAGTATGAATACTAAACATTACCTTTGAATGTATATCATCTGGGACAAGCCTTTCAACACTACCAAGTCCTTCTGTATATTGCGTATAACCATCAAATACATCAGCCTCACTTGGATCATATCCATAATGAGGTACAAGATCTTGTCTTAATTGTCTTTTCCTGCAAATGAAAGGATTTAATAACCAACGCATATCAAATAATAATGATGACAAAAAAGCCATGTAAGTGAATATCATTGTCAGTGCAAATATTGTTGAGTTTCTAATTCTTCATACTTTTTCCACACGCTTTGTGTCTATTTTAGGCAAAATCAATTGAAAAAGAGAGGAAAATTGTACTCGATTTCTGATTAAGGGGCGGATTATATTCAACCTCGTCCCCAGGGCCTTCTTTCATATTGGGACGGAGACGTAAGCATTTTCGTCTCCGTCCCAATATGACAAAAGGCCCTTGGGACGAGGTTGGATTATATTGAGAACTTTTAACACGTTTGTAACTTTAGTCAAGCTGAAAATTCAGACCGGTGTTGTTGTCAAAGTGTTGCAAAAAAAAGTTGCGATTGCATGATAAAAATTTCAGCCCGGTCTGCCAAGCTAAATTTCAGTCCGCTTTTACTGGAATATGTACATGTCCTTTTGAAATGATTTCTCTAACAAAATATGGATTTCAGCCTTGATTGAAACCACGACGTAATCGATGCAAATTTCAGCCCGGTTTAAGTTACAAACGGGCTGAAAACTCTCATATAATCGGTCCCTAATAAATCTAACACAGTCTTTGGCACTAATCGTAGTTTTATCAAACTAGGATTTTCAGCTCGAAAACGGGCTGAAAATCTCCATTCAGCAAATCATTCTTTAACCCGGGCTGAAATTACTGGAATATGTGCATGTCCTTTTTCAAATTATTTCTCTCGCAAAATATGGATTTCAGCCTTGATTGAAACCACGATGTTCGATGCAAATTCAACCCGGTTTAAGTTACAAACGGGCTGAAAACTCTCATATAATCGGTCCCTAATAAATCTAACACAGTTTTGGCACTAATCGTAGTCAAAACTTTCAGGAACTTTCAATGTTCAAAAAGTTTCATTCAACGTTCAAAAAGTCACATTCAATGTTCAAAAAGTTTCATTCAACGTTCAAAAAGTCACATTCAATGTTCAAAAAGTTTAATTCAACGTTCAAAAAGTCACATTCAATGTTCAAAAAGTTTTTGAACATTGAATGAAAGTTTTGAATATTGAATGAAAGTTTTTGAATATTGAATGAAAGTTTTTGAATATTGAATGAAAGTTTTTGAATACTGAACGAAAGTCTGTGAATATTGAATGAAAGTTTTTGAATAATGAATGAATGAAAGTTTTTGAATATTGAATGAAAGTTTTTGAACATTGAATGAAGTTTTTGAATATTGAATGAAAGTTTTTGAATATTGAATGAAAGTTTTTGAATATTGAATGAAAGTTTTTGAATATTGAATGAAAGTTGTTGAATATTGAATGAAAGTTTTTGAATGTTGAACGAAAGTTTTTGAATATTGAATGAAAGTTTTTGAATATTGAATGAAAGTTTTTGAATATTGAATGAAAGTTTTTGAATATTGAACGAAAGTTTTTGAATATTGAATGAAAGTTTTTGAATATTGAACGAAAGTTTTTGAATATTGAATGAAAGTTTTTGAATGAAAGTTTTTGAATATTGAATGAAAGTTTTTGAATATTGAACGAAAGTTTTTGAATATTGAATGAAAGTTTTTGAATATTGAACGAAAGTTTTTGAATATTGAATGAAAGTTTTTGAATATTGAACGAAAGTTTTTGAATATTGAATGAAAGTTTTTGAATATTGAACGAAAGTTTTTGAATATTGAATGAAAGTTTTATTGAATGAAAGTTTTTGAATATTGAATGAAAGTTTTTGAACACCGAATAAACTTTTTGGATATTGAATGAATTCTTGAACATTGAATGAATATTTTGAACATTGAATTAGGTTTGCTTTCATCGAAAATATATTTTTGAATTTTGCAACGGAGGGCATGCAATATTGGGGACAAAATTACATTGCAATAGACCTCTTAGCTATTCTGAAAAAGAGTCTGGATCGAGCGATATCTTTATATACTCAAAGTTCGATTGAGTGGCGTTAGAGCTTCGATCACTGTCGTTCATATTCGAAAATTCTACAAAATGTATAAGATATAATTATAATTAATTATAATTATAAGATATAATAGATTAAATTAAAAGCCTTCCAATGGTTGCCTGACATCCAATGTGAAACTGACTCCAGTGTTTATCAGTAGAGATTGTTTGCGCGTAATTATAGTAGTAATTTGTATTTAATTGTATGTAGGTTTAATTTAGTTGCTCATACTGAATATAAAAAAAAAGATATAATTCGACTCGAACGTTGCTTTAGAATAGCTAAAAGGTCTATTGTCAACACTCCTGCAGATATGTTCGAGGTAAATAAACAATTCTGAAAAACCAAATTCTTCCTCACCTTAATTTTCTTCTGATCAAGAGAATCTGGAAAAAAGAAAAACACCAGTTGTCATTTTTATATTGGGTGCATGAGAAAGAACTTCATACATTTGAAAGTTTGTTACATGGAGAATACTTTGATAAACTGGAAAATTAAAATTTGGTAGTCACCTGAAAGGCTGAAGTACCCGGTGTCCATACAGTGGCAGTAGCAATAACTACCGGGCGAGTAAAAAAAGTTAACTAGTTTTGCAGGATATGGAATAAAAAGTATGCAGCTTATATTCAAAACTGAACTTTTAATCTATCAACTACAGGGCGAGTAAAAAAAGTTAACAAGTTTTGCAGGATATGGAATAAAAAGTATGCAGCTTATATTCAAAACTGAACTTTTAATCTATCAATTAAAGGCTAAACTTAGATGTGTCCATAAGTGGCAGTAGCAATAACTACCGGGCGAGTAAAAAAAGTTAACTAGTTTTGCAGGATATGGAATAAAAAGTATGCAGCTTATATTCAAAACTGAACTTTTAATCTATCAATTAAAGGCTAAACTTAGATGTGTCCATAAGTGGCAGTAGCAATAACTACAGGGCGAGTAAAAAAAGTTAACAAGTTTTGCAGGATATGGAATAAAAAGTATGCAGCTTATATTCAAAACTGAACTTTTAATCTATCAATTAAAGGCTAAACTTAGATGTGTCCATAAGTGGCAGTAGCAATAACTACCGGGCGAGTAAAAAAAGTTAACTAGTTTTGCAGGATATGGAAAAAAAAGTATGCAGCTTATATTCAAAACTGAACTTTTAATCTATCAATTAAAGGCTAAACTTAGATGTGTCCATACAGTGGCAGTAGCAATAACTACCAGGCGAGTAAAAAAAGTTAACTAGTTTTGCAGGATATGGAAAAAAAAGTATGCAGCTTATATTCAAAACTGAACTTTTAATCTTTATCAATTAAAGGCTAAACTTAGATGTGAAAAGTTTATTTGGTAACAGCTTTCATCTTTTAGACCAATAAATTAGGAAAATGATTGTCAGGGGTTTGTATGGGAACAAGAATTCCACGTTCCACTTGCTTCATGATTTACTTTCAATCAAATTTCAATGGTAAGTAAGCCCCCGGGCCCGGGGGGGTCACTACCATATGCACCAGTACGGGATGTGCCATTTTTTGGGGTACCTTTTTTCAGGCTGAAAATAAATTTTAGGGTGTCATTTTTGGTTAACATCACAAATTAACATAAATTTTGGGGTGTCATTTTGGAAGAAAAATGCTTGAGGGTATTGAATTTAATCTGATTTCAGGTACTTGGTTATAATTTCGAATTTTGGTCACAATTTTAGGGTATCTTTTTTGAAAGGCCCGTAAATTTTGGGGTATGGTTTTTGAAAAATTCATAAATTTTAGGGTATGATTTTACAATTGAAAATGACACACCCCTGTCATCCACCTATTGAAGTGACCCCCCGGGTAAGTAAGTAACGTCTTAAACACCAGCATTGCGATGCAAAATTAAAGAGTTTGAGATGATGAGGCGATGAGTAACTGTTCGAATAATTGACCTCTTAGCTATTCTACAAAAGAGCCTGGATCAAGCGTTATATCTTATACATTTATATGCGCGACGTTCGATCGATTGGCGTTAGGACTTCTATCACTATTGTACACATTCGAAAATTCTACAAAATGTAGCAAAATGTTGTTCGATTCTGATTCTTTTAAGAATAGCTAAAAGGTATATTGAAATAATGATCTGCTCTTTAGTGCGTTTTCCGATTATTCAAAAACATGTTTGCATCATCAAACTGTTGCGATGATATGTCGACGATTTTTTCCAACCCACCCAAGTACTCCCGTGTGAAAAATCACCAAATTTTCGCAGTTTGATTATCAAGGATATTCCTATCATAAATTTATTTCAGTCTCTTGTGTAAATGATCCAAAGTTATTTAATGATGATAAAATGTTAAAGTATATGAAATAACGTGCTGAAAAACCTCATTCTGAAAACATGCTGAAATAACGTACTGAAAACCCTCATTAAGCAACTTTTAACAAATTTTGAAACATCTGGATTTGCCCCTGAATGAATCATCTTCATTTAGGTTGATTTTGTGATGCAAGTTACTTATTGCATAAGAATACAAGAACATACTACACCACAGCATAGGTTTCAAATCTTTAACTCGGCGTAAAAAGGTGGGTGCAAAATTCAATGACCTATTTCTACTGATTGAATGGCTTGAAAGAAACTTTAGATACTTATCTATAATTCTACCATTGGACTTTTCACAAATTTTGAATATTTTTCGAAATTCCAGCGTATCTTACATCTCAACTCATTTGAGGATGTGACGTCATTAAATTTCTAAATCATAAACCAGATGAGTGGCAGACTTTTGCTTGATACCATATTGTAGGCATTCATAAACTATGGTTTTCTTCGAAATTATTTCATGTTGTGTCAAATGGTTTAGAAACTATTTCTTGAATTCTTGAAAAGTAAGAAAAACACCTCTAATTCCGAAAATATTGAAGATTTCAGAAAAGTCCAATGGTACAATTATAGAGAGATAGCTAAAGTTTCTCCAAAGTTATTCAGTTCAAAGAAATAGGTCACTCAATTTTACACCAGCCTTTTTAAAGATTTGAAACCTATGCTCTACACCACCATGTTGCAAAAATAAAAGAAGGCAGTTCTTATCCAATTTCTTTACTTTTCTATGGAAAATCAACTGAGAACTTACCAAAAAGATTATCAAAAGAACAAGGACTACTGCAGCAGCAACAGGAACAACCACATAAATGGGATAGTTAAACTCGTTGTCATGATTTAAGGTGGATGCATTTGTTGAATGTATGATTGAAGTGAAGGTGACCATCTTGGATGGTGCATATGTTTTAGTGACGGGATCCATCTTTTTTACATTAATATGAAATACACGTCCTTTGTTGTGACTTCCTGTCATATTTAATCTGGTTTGTGATACATTCTCCACTAGGAACAATGCAGTAATAATTTCTTAACCCTGAAACAAAGCAAAGACAATGTGTTGAATGATTAAATGACGTCACTGTACAGAATCATATTTCAATATCATATGAGGGGTGAAGAATAAAGTGTGACTGAAACATATAAAATGTTTTGGATGGAAAAGATTTGGACAAAAACTTTGGAAAAAAGTTGTTTTAAATTGTTTTGAAAAATTGGAGGAAAACATCCTTTTTACAGTATTATACCCTGGGTACCAGACTCACTCAAGGCAGCAGCATTATTGACTGAATCTGAATTGGCTAATATTTGCATCAAAGCAGATAAAACTCAGCATTGAATGGCTTGATTAAAATATCATTAGCAAGAAAGTTTGACTGCTGTTTGGACAATAGGAAAGGTGACTCTAGCCTGAGATCAGGCTCTCCAAACAAAAAACAAAAATTAGTGAACAGGCTAAGGTGATTCAGAAATCATAAAATTGGACAAAACTTTATTGAAAAAGTATTCTGTTCTTATTCTCACTAAAGATTTCAAAAACTATTTTTGATTCTTAGTTTGGCTCAGAGGGGAGGGGCTTATTAGCCAGTTTGCAGAGTATGCACTTTTCGATGAGATCTCTGGTGTGCAAAGAGAAATTTATTTTGTTCTCTATTGTCTAATTTGAATAGCCTGTTGAAAATCTCTGAGTGCCGTACTCTGCACACCTGCTTTAGAGAGGGTGGCTTATGATAGAGAGGAAGGCTAAATATAGAGCTTTTACCGTATGCCATGCGCCAAAACAGCTTCAACGAACAACTTATTTCATATTTCATTTGTAGGGTTGCCCTTCAACAGAGTTTATTTACAAGGGGCCCCTCTAACTAAAAAAAACTGATTTGCAATGAATACACTAAAAAACCATAATTTTAAAACTCTATTTACAGCAATATACATATTATATTACATAAAAATACATAAAAATTATACATCACATACCTAATTCACCAGAAGAATCTGCAAAGTCTTATGATAGAAATTTATAAGACCATGAACCATCTTAATCCTTCATATATTTGGGAGTTCTTTGTTAAAAAGGATATACCTTACAATCTCCGCACCAAAGAGCTATGCAGGCTTCCATCAGCACAGTCACATCGATATGGACTAAATTCTCTTTCGTTTAGAGGTAGTCTCCTGTGGAACACTCTAGATGATGAACTAAAGAGAGCTGATACCTTGAGAAGTTTTAAAAGGGGGATCAAAGAATGGGATGGCAAAAGATGTAAATGTTTAATTTGTAAATAGCTTTGTTATATTGTAAATAGTTGATTTAAATTAGTTTTTAGTAACTATGTACATATCAACTTTAAATAATAATATGATGATAATACATAAAATTATACACCACAGCAAATTGAATTTTCTCATTAGGATGTGCATGATAAAAAATATATAGGCCTATGCCAATGCACTTCCTTGTTTGTGTGTACTTCCTTGCTCGGCGAGAGAACGAGAACAACAATAATATTCCGAAAGAATTTAGATAGTATCAAGCATGGAAATTTCTTTCAAAGTTTGTTTTGGGCAACGATCGAAACCAATAAAAATGGCATACTATCCCATAGAATAGGAGGGTCTAGTATAGCAGGAATATTCTTGTATCTTCCATAATTTCCTCCTTGGTAGATAACGACTGGTACCTTTTAGGCCAGTTTCATTTTCGTCAACAGGAGATTTTATTGGATGACGGAATTTATAAACATAAACATCATCGCAGGTTTCATTTTAGATTCACACAGAATCGATAACGTATATACAAAAATTAATTAAAATTAGTTGATAATAACTACTGCATATAAATACAACAAACTCACCACATTTTATAATCTTTAACAGTCGCGATGAAGTAGAATTTAACGACCTACTGAATAATCTTTCTCTTCTCAGCTTGAAAGAAAAATATACACCATCTTTGTTGTGGTTGTAAATCAATTGCGTCATAAGCCCTAAACGAGGCCAAAACAAAAGGCTGCCGCTCAAATCAAATCACGATCAGATCAGATCAGATCAAATCATCAAATCAAGGGCGTATTCTTTTGGGCATCTGAAGTCTGCGAAGTCTCCTGAAAATGGTAGACTTCGCAGAGAAAAATACCAGTTACCAAAAGAATGCGCATTTTGAAAATGGCAGAATTGGCAGACTTCGCAGAGAAGGGCAGATAATGTTGCAATAGGATCATCTACTCTTTGTTGACATCCAAGTACAAAGCGATTAGCAATTGCAGACAAAGGGAATTCTATGCCTGGTTGGTCAAGTCATAAACAGAAAAACAATACAAGCCGCAAAAATTGCTCTAAAACCCAAGTAGCTAGCTTGCTTGTGCATTCCAGCAATGGTATTTAAGAGCATAAATCCAAAGCAGAAGGATATATCTAAACTTCTACCTCGGGCATTTTATTTGTTTTGTTCAGGAGCGGATGGACAGGCGATTCAGTTCTCTCATATTTCATTGCTCAGCTTCTGAACCAAACAAATAAAATGCACGAGGCACACCCTTCTTCTATCGATTCATGTTCATGTTTGCTCTTAAGAAACATTTCTGGAATGCACAACGAGCGAGTTGGCTACCTTGGTTTCAATCTCCCTGGTTTCAGGGCAACTTTTGCGGCTTGCTTTGTTTTTGTTTATGACTTGACCAAAACCAGGCATAAATTGTCTGCAATCGCTAATCGCTTTGTGCTAAGGTGTCAACCAAAAGTAGCGGATCATATTGTAACATTGTCTGTCCTTGTTAATTCATTGTACTTTTGCTTTGCAAATCCCAAGAGAAAAGAATGTATAATATTTCATTGTATTTTCGAATGTTTCGTAAACTTTTTGTTTCACGAAACAAGGCTCTTTGTAGACTTATTACAGTTCGTCCCTGTATTCCAGGTTTTCGCTCGCACTTACAAAACTCTCTTATTTAGCAATCTCTCGGAAGTCTACCAGCTTCAGGAGCAGAAGGTTTCGAGGCTTCGGAAGTCTACCGTTTTCAGTAGAACCCAAAAGAATACGTAAAAGATCTCTGAGAAGTCTACCGAAAAAAGAAAGACGATAAGAATGGGCTTTCATAAAAAATGAGCTGAAGTCTGCGAAGTCTACCGTTTTCGGTAGAGTGGTACCAATCAACTCTACCGTGTTCAGAAGATGCCCAAAAGAATACGCCCCAAAAAGCTGCCGCTTTTGGCAATTCCAGTAGTGTGTTGGAATCAAAATTTGGAAACAAAACAAGGTGAACCAAGCAGGAGCACACAATATAAAAAATTCAAAATGATACTGACCAGAGTTTACTTAACTATCTATTATTCATATCAATATCATATCTACATTAAAAGTGTATTTTACAAATCATAACAGAACTTTGCCTTGAGCGCCCTTTGTCAGCCATGATCCTCCTCTGGCACCAAAGTCGAGTTGGGTATGATGATGATGATGATGATGATGATGATGATGATGATGATGATGATGATGATGATGATGATGATGATGATGATGACGATGATGATGATGATGATGATGATGATGATGATGATGATGATGATGATGATGATGATGATGATGATGATGATGATGATGACGATGATGATGATGACGATGATGAACGTCGTTTCTGGCCTGGGTTCTGTTTGTCTTGCTTATCATTCGGCGCACAAAGGATCATGGTTGACGATGGGCCTTGAACACAACAATATTTGAAGAAAAGGACAGATTTGGTAAGACAGTAGCACGAGTTGGTTTTGATTGACACCTCAAATCAAAGCAATTATCGATCACAGACAAAAGAAATTCTCTCAACCAGAAATTGAAAACAAGCAAAGCCGCAAAAGTTTCTCTGAAACCCAGGTAGCTAGCTCGCTCGTTGTGCATTCCAGAAATTGTTTCTAAGAACAAACATGGGTAAAGATCGAAAGAAGAAGGATATATTTACACATCTGCCACGGGCATTTAATTTATTTGGTTCAAAAGCCGATTGGGAAGCGATTCAAATCTCTTATCATTTTGGGTGTAATTAAAACACTTACTGCCCGGCTTCTGAATCAAAGAAATAAAATGCCCAAGGTAGATGTGTAGATATATCTTTCTTCTTTCGATCTATGCTCATGTTTGCTCTTGAAAACAATTTCTGGAATGCACAACGAGCACGCTAGCTACTTGGGTTTCAGAGAAACTTTTGCGGCTTTGTTTGTTTTGAATTTATGGTTGGGAGAATTTCCTTTGTCTGCAGTCGCTAATCGCTTTGAATTGCGGTGTCAATCAAAACCAACTCGTGCTATTGTCTTACCAAATCTGTCCTTGTTTATTTGAAGACCTTACACACAGGAAAGCGTTACTACATGAACTTTGTAAGGACAACAATCTAATCTAAGACATCTATCAAGGTACATTTCTGTCGTAGAACTTCGACAAAACAAAACAAAACCTATACATTAACCACAAGGAGATTTGCAGTAATCTCAGTAATATTCTTCAATGAGATTATAAGGTAGCCCAAATTCACTAGCTCCCTACCGTGTCAGTTAAAAATTGCACATGTCGATAAAATTCTAAAATAGAGTGGTGTCTCCCATTATGGCATGGCCTATTAGCAATAGAACTAGAATTTCAAAGGAAACTGGGGAATAGTAATCAAATTGTAATTGCGCGGGAAATCTTTGCTGACGTCAGTTTTATCATGATTCGACAAAACCGACACGATAGTTTGTGCACATCTCTGATCCACTTTGTAAGTATTGGTCAATTTGTCAATGTCACGTATGTTTCTAGTCACAGTCCTTCTTTCCTATAGGTCAATATTTAGCTGTCGTAGACTCTCAAGCCTCTCTTGTAGGTAAAAGATCTTTCGCTAGGCTTTTTCTCTTTTTATGCAGGCCTAAAAATAAGCTTTCAAGTTTATCGATAATCCTTTACAACACGCAAATACTGGCAAAATATTCTATTTTGGTCTATTTTTGAGGTCGATAGATTAATTTCTATAATGTTCCAAAAAGGAACAAACTGGCTTTGAGAAGGGTCCAAAATTGACGAGCCTTTACAGGAGAATTAAAACAGCCACCCACAGCGTCTTAAAAGATGTACGTATCCCTAAAGTAATCAAGTACTGTATTCATATCCCTAAAGTGTTTTGATGTCGAAGCACTATGCCTGAATTATACAATAACTAACTGACTTGACATACAAGCTTTGCAACAATTCACCAACATCGCATATTCATAAAGAAAGTACCGATGTTTAAATCAAGTCGTTTTCTGCCGTTTGGTAAGAAAAAGCTGGTTAACATCTTCCGTTTTATCTGTTCAAAACAGCAGGTGATTTAAACATCGTTTTTATGTCGAATTTAATTGACAGTTAGAAGTTTTTAGCAGCATCTATTAAATTCGACACGTCAAAAAACGATGTTTAAAGGGGCTCCGTCGTCAAAATGTAAACAAAACGACGATTTTTGCAGTTTTTTGAAAGGTGATATCACACAGGATTTTCGTATTTTTTTCAAAATGAAAGTTGCTGTTTGAGCATTAATCATTGTACTTCACTAAAGAAAAAACCAAACATTCATATCTTCTACGATTGCTCGGATATAAGTGGATGTTTAACGGTCGCTTTTTGGTGGCACCAAACAAACTGCAGAGAAGAATGGATGAACAATGGATAATCCCCGACACGTGCGAGTTTACGGATTTGTTTACTGTTTGATGACGGAGCCCCTTTAAACTTGGGCCTTAGCTGATATGCTTGCGATGCAAACAATATCAGTCTATAGGGATCTTGTAAACGTTTTGAAAGATTTTGGCTTACAAAAATGTAAACATTTTCTGACTCACCCGGTACAATTTCAAAGGATCTTTTGTGGCAGTCATCAACTATTGGATCAAATTTTGGTAAATAAATTGAAGGTTACAAATTTCTCTATAGGTTTTCAGATTCAGATAACATAAACAAGGACAGATTTTGTTAGACAATAGCATGAGTTGCTTTTGTTGACACCTGAATTCAAAGCGATTAGCGATTGCAGACAAAGGAAATTCTCTCAACCAGAAATTCAAAACAAACAAAGCCGCAAAGATTTCTCCGAAACCCAAGTGGCTACCGCGCTCGTTGTGCATTCCAGACATTGTTTTTAAGAGCAAACTTGGGCATATATCGAAAGAAGAAAGATATATATACCCATCTACCTTGGACATTTCATTTCTTTGGTTCAGAAGCTGAGCAGTAAGTGTTTTAATCACACCCAACAAAAATAGGAGAATTGGATCACCTCCCAATCGGCTTTTGAATCAAAAATATTAACTGCCCGAGGCAGATGTGTAGATATATCCTTCTTTTTTCGATCTATGCTCATGCTTGCTCTTAAAAACAATTTCTGGAATGCACAACGAGCGAGCCAGCTACCTTGGTTTCAAAGAAACTTTTGCGGCTTTGCTTAATTTGAATTACTGGTTGAGAGAATCTTCCATGTCTGCGATGGCTAATCGCTTTGAATTGCAGTTTGTCAATCAAACGCAACTCATGCTATTTTCTTACAAAATCTGTCCTTGTTGATCGCAATATACCCGTAAACACAGGCTTCGCAAATTCTGTTTCTAACGTTTTCCTTGGTTTCAGAAAATTGGACCTGCCTCTAAAACTTCCCAAAACGTTTTTGGGTTTCTTTCGCTAGATAGAATCTTTAGCCAGGTTATTGATTTACAACTTTGCCAAGTCTGATTGAAAGATCTAGGAAAGACTTCCTGCAGTCGAGTTTTATATTTCTGTTTAATTTTCGACAGACAATTGCAATGGTGCACTAAAGGGGCTGGGTCACGTAAAGTTAAAAAACTTCTTTGGAAAAGATGAATGTGCAGTTTTTCGGAGGCCATATTATCTATCATATAGGTTTCCAGCATAGGTTCCAAATCTTCAACTCGGCGTAAAAAGGTGGGTGTAAAATCGAATGATCTATTTCTACTGATTGAAAGGCTTGAAAGAAACTTTAGATACTTATTTATAATTCTACCGTTGGACTTTGCAGAAATTTTGACTCTTTTTCGAAATCACAGCATATCTTACAAACATTTCAACTCATTTGAAGATGTGACGTCATCAAATTTCTAAATCATAAACCACATGAGTGACAGACTTTTGCTTAATACCATATTTTAGGCATTCATAGACTATGGTTTTCTTCGAAATTACTTCATGTTGCGTTAAACAGTTGGGAAATTACGATAGTTTCAAGTTTTTTTGAAGATTTTTCTTGAATTCTTGAAGAAGAAAAAAACACTCTAATTCCGAAAATATTGAAGATTTCAGAAAAGTCCAACGGTAGAATTATAGAGAAATAGCTAAAGTTTCTTTGAAGTCATTCAGTTCAAAGAAATAGGTCACTCAATTTTACGCCAGCCTTTTTAAAGATTTGGAACTTATGCTCAGGATTCCTACTATTATTCTCAAAACGAAAGTCATACTTTGAAGAAGGATTTCTGAACGAAACACTCACATGTTGTAAGATCACAGGGATTATGGTGGATTTTTAGAAGTAACTTAACTTTGTTGTCGACTCACCCCATCCACCAAAATTTGAGCAGAACACAATGGACACATGCCTCAAACAAAACATATTATAGAGATAACAGGATAAACCGCCGGACGATATATTTTTTTACAGTTACGTGAGCGGCCATTTTTTAATCCTGGGTACCAGGGCGGAGGCTAGTTTCACATAATTGGATAACATTTCATACCCCATCTTCAACATAGAAAAAAGTTTGTGCCCCATCACCTTTCAGCAAAATGGTTTGATTCTCCATCCAGAACTATTTGAGGATGTAAGAAAATATGTATGCACACATACATACCGAGTTTTCCTACGTGATTTTCATACCCGCCAAGCGATTCATCATTTCCAAATGTCCGACTGATGAATTAATATAAATGTTTAATCTTTTCAAGCAAAATGGTTTTTGCACCCCATAAAAATGTCCCTTGGTATCTTTGTACCCCCACAAAGTGATGGAAAAAATGTTCATACCCCTGTCAAAAATCCTCCGCCCCGGTACTCAGGATTAAAAGTGACCACTCCCTTACGTGAGCCAGTCCCTTTCAACTACCCCACCAATGCGGTACCCCAGGGATACTTTCTCGGACTCACCCATCAGCAAAACCCATTGCTGAGCCGTCATCAATTTCCGTAGCTGCTTAAAGCAATTTGATACTTTACAAACAACAGTGTTTTCATGACATGTGGCTCTCAGCCACAGTCTTCGAATATATCGTCCGGTGGTTCATCCGATACTGGTTCGATTTTGCATGCATGCTGCCTGGTTCTTGGTAAATGGATAAATTGCTTGATTGGTATATTGCTCTGAAATGAAAAGGAGATAGCATTGTAGAAATATAAATTCAATATAGATTCCTAACAACGCTTTTCATTTGCTTGCATAGCCGTAAATGCGTTTAGGGATCTAGTAAACAAGCCAAGCTTCATCCTAGGTTGGCTGGGCCTAAACCGAGCCGCTTCAAAGTCGAGGCAAAATACCTGAAATAAAGTGGTTCGAATTACACTCACAAGTGGACGGAGGGATGACAAGACGGCTAAATGGTCCAGAGGAAACACTTACCGTACTACATGTTTTTTTATAAGAAACTGGTTTATAAGAAACCAGTACTACGATGTCCAAAAATTTAAGAAACTCTAGTACTACGCTCAAGAACAATTAAGAAACTCTAAAACTTTATTTCTGTATGCCTCTCTTATTCTATGTCTCTCTAACAAAGGTACCTTTATCTTTTCTTGACTTTTAACAGCAAAATTGGTTAATTTTTGCCTTAATGTACATAGCTTCTTCTTGATGACAATGTCAATGCAAAATGGAAGCCCTTTGTCGAGAAGAAGGCTCAACTTCGAACAATACCGCAATTTTAGGCCCAAAAAAATAAGAAACTAATTAAGAAACTTTTACTACTAAAACACCGAAGTTTTTATGCGAAATTAAGAAACTTTTAGTACTAAGTGCTGATCCAAGTTTCTTATAAAAAACGTGTAAACAAGCATCGCATAAAGTGGCCAACAAATCGTATTTCGCAGAAATCTCCCATATCGACGGGAAGGAATGACCGATTACAGTTGGGTAAATTACTGAATCTAGTTGACCATATCAGGAAAGTAACGAGACAGTTTTCATGATTATTGCTTTGATATTCAGGGAGGAGCATTTTTTCAAACACCAACCCGATGGTGGCCGTTGTAAGATTTCGCGCCTCACTTTCGATTTCTGATTAAAGGCATTACGTCATAGCTTCGCAATCGCAAAGGAGGCTTTGGGGAGGGGTATTCAATTTCCTGGGGTCCCTGTGGAATTTCCTAACGAAAGGCATGAAATGTATGTATGTATGAATAAAAAGGTTAACCACTTACATCTTTTCTGGGTCTGCCTTTGGGTCTCTTTGGTTTTGGCGGTGGCTTTGGCTAGAACGAGAATATCATGTGATATTAGATTAGCCATTAGCTACAGGTTAATAAAATTCAAGGGGTATGGTACAGAACTACTGGATGATTAAAAAGAGTTTCAATGTTTAAGACTGTGTTCACAATGTTTAAGACTGTGTTCACACGACACCGACGCAATTTGAACATGGGATAAACTTGTTACAGACAGGCATTCCGTAGCATGGGTTCCAAATCTTTATCTCGGCGTAAAAAGCTGGGTGTAAAATTCAATGACCTATTTCTTCTGATTGAATGGCTTGAAAGAAACTTTAGATACTTATCTATAAATCTACCGTTGGACTTTTCAGAAATTTTGAATATTTTTCGAAATTACAGCGTATCTTACATTTCAACTCATTTGAGGACGTGACGTCATCAAATTTCTAAATCATAAACCAGATGAGTGACAGACTTTTGCTTGACACCATATGGTAGGCATTTATGAACTATGGTTTCCTTCAAAAATATTTCATGTTACGTCAAACTGTTTAGAAATTACGATGGTTGTAACTTTTTTAGAAAATTTTCTTGAATTCTTGAAAAAGAAGCAAAACACTCTAATTCTGAAAATATTGAAGATTTCAGAAAATTCCAACGGTAGAATCATAGAGACTTAGCTAAAGTTTCTTTGAAGTCATTCAGTTCAAAGAAATAGGTCACTCAATTTTACACCAGCCTGTTTAAAGATTTGGAACCTATGCTGCATTCCGTTCACACGAAAACGGCAACTATTTGCCGGCAAATTTGAGAACGGCAGAATTCGAAAACAGAGCTCTAACAAGTACAATTTGAAAACGACGTCGTGTAAACACTTAGCAGCGACAAAAACAAAATATTTTACAACGCTTTCTAAACGAGGCTGATTGATTTCTTTGTCATCAAATCCAGCCTCGTCGCAGAGATTGAAGAGGGACTGGTGCTGTCACAGTTCTTTGCGTTTTCAAAATGTGCAGGCAACGCGTTAGCGTACTCTAATGCACTGTACCTTACCCCTAATAATCAGCATGTTCGCCCTGGATGAAAAAACCTCGCTGAAGAGACATCAGTAGAGTCTGCACGCAGGCTAGCTCACTTCATCATTTATCTTACCCAAAGATTAGTATTATTATTATTATTATTATCATTATTACTATTATTATTATTATTATTATTATTATTATTACTATTAATATTATTGTTATTATCAATTTATTTAACGTAGGCCTAAAAAGGCCTAGTGGGCTAAAAAACATCATATTTTTGTCTATTTCTCGTCCGTTCTTCATCCGCACTTACAGTATCCATTTTAGTGTTTCTTTTTTGCCAATATATATATAATAGCTACATAAAGTGTACCGTTGAAGAGCGCCTAACCATTCGAAGAAAACAGGCATCAATTTGGTCTTTTGCGCTTTTTATTCTTTATTTCAGTGCTGACTAGTTTCGCCCACTTAGGGCATCTTCAGAGCAACTGATTTATTCAGAGTATCTACTAGCCTCACTACATAAGGACCCTCAACTTACGCTCATCTAATTGAAGTGAATTAATGTTGTTGTTGTCGCTCCAGTCAAGGGCCTTATGGACTAACTCTTCTCAAAACGGCAAAAAAATTCTCGCCAGGAACAAATTTGTTCCTGGGCCAATCAGGATGCAAGACTTGAAATAACTTGATGGGATTGGCTGATTCTTCTTCAATTCAAACTTCCCGCCAAAGGCAAACAAAAGCGTTCGAACAACGCGTTCGACTGAACTGCTGCAACGATCAAAATCTCAAAGTAACGAGCGAATTTACGAGATCTTTCGCGTCCCCAAACAACCAAAATATCACCTATAGGTAGGATTTTTTTGCTTTAATAGCTTGAAGAAACATTCATCTAAGTACTGATAGCTTGTTTTGCAGTGTAGTACTTTGTAGTGGTTTCAAGAAAATATAGCAGGCGATTTAGGCCATGTCCGTTTCTGGAAGCGTAAGTCCATGAGTCGTAGTTATAGCAGGGGCGGATCCAGGAAATATTCTGACTACTGCCAAGGTGAGGTTTTTCGAGATACTAGGGTGTGGCCTTTTAGACATAGGGGTGGACCTTAATAACTAGATACAAGGTTCTGACAATCTGACTACTGCTTCAGCAGTAGTCGCAGTAGTCTGGATCCGCCCCTGGTTATAGCGTCCATCAGCCTATCAATAGCGATAACCTACGAACATATAATCAGTCTAAGTATCTACCTCTATCTAATGGTTAGGCCCTCTTCAACGGTACACTTTATATAATATCTACAATAGCTATGAAGTATCCTTGCTCTCTAACTCCCTTCCTTTACAATGCCGTGCTCTCTTGCTCCCAGCCCTTTCCATGCCCTGTTTCCTTGCTCTCAAAAGCGCCATCAGAGCCTCAGAAAGAACGCTTCCTTGTTAGCCTGTGCTCAACTTTAAGACACCTCTGCCAGTTATTTTTCCCACTTCTAGTTGCTGGCGGCTTCGTGTTGTTGCTTCTCACAGCACTTTTTCTTCCCTGTGTACGACTACTGTCTAAACTTGTCGTAAAATTCAAAACACTGTTTCGAAGATCACTTCCAACATCAAGTCACGAGTTGCAAGGCTATAATCTTTGGTACGGGATTTTGATCCCATTACTTCATGTCGTACATAGCAACGGGTTGACGCCCAAGATAATCTCACGCGTGGGCAAATGACATCGGAAGAGGGTTTACACGCAGGCTAGGTTTACAGAGCACTTGATGTTGTCATGAGTAGGTCAGGCTGTTACTAGACTTACAACAACAGACCTTTGCTTCGCTCTATCGAGTGAGCCAAAAAATGATCCCTGGTTGAAAGGCCATTACTTCACAGATACAAAACTTGTTCCAAGCATTGTGGAGTGAGTGGTCGAGCGGCGTATACAGTTTCCGTCAGGTGAGTGAAGTTAAGTTCGGTAAAATGAGGTCAAACGCCAGATGGGTGACCTCTCGGAGCTTAGCCTGAGTGCAGTCTTTCTTCATTTACAAAAGAAAGACTGCACGCAGGATACTCGGAGCCTTGATCTCGCAAAATCACTTCGCCGTCCTTCGGAAGGGACGTTAAACTAGGGATCCCATGCCTGGATCCGGCATGCACAGTGGACCAAAATTAGCTTTAATTGTTTATTTTAAGATCTTGTCACAAACTTCCTGAAAATCTTTCAACTTAAGCTTAGATTTATCTTGGACAGTATTGATGAAATCGGGCAAAAACTTAGGCACCCCCTAGACTTCTTCTTCCTGTACACTTATAGGAGCGCAACTTAGGGCATAACGACCTCTGCGGGGGCGCAAGCCAAGAAGATATTCTCCTTCGCAGCGGCCTAAGGGATTGGAACACAAACAACGAACCAAGTCATAAGTCGAGGAGTAGGTCAGGGTATTCTTGGATGCATATTTCAAAGTTTCATACTTAAAATTGCAGAAGAGTGACTATCATGTTTTTATCGTATTAAGATTTTCATCTGTCTTCTATAATCACACAAAACCAAGATTAACCACCTTAGCTCTTGAAATTAGTTATTCAAAACCCGAGAATGCAAGGGGATTCCTTGCATCGAAACGGGGGTACATGTGCCTCTGCAATGTCGTCTGTTTCTGGTGCAAGAAGGACTGAAAATTGTCTTCGCAAAATACGCAACTTTTCGAGCACCAAAAAGTTCAAACTGCCGTTAAATCAATTAAATTGAGGCTACAAGTTCCAATATGGTCCAAAGGATCAGCATTACTTCCCACAAAATCATTATCGTCATAATTACCATCATTTCAATTATTGCCATTGCCATCATAAATATCATTGAAATCAATGTTGCTATTTTTTCTTGTTGTTCACTTTTTGGTGATACAGTATTCAAGAAAACACAATAAGCTAGCTATAGCAATTGATAATTATATCATCGTTATTGTTCAGAAAAGTTACCAAATCCATCACTGCTCATATAAATTACTTCTTACTTTTACTGTATCAACTACAACTGGCTTTCCGTTGCTGTCTGCAGCTATTAATGTTACTAAAATAATAATAAACAAGGACAGATTTTGCAACACAATAGCACGAGTTGCTTTTGTTGACACCTGAATACAAAGCGATTAGCGACTGCAGACAAAGGAAATTCTCTCAACCATAAAATCAAAACAAACAAAGCCGCAAAAGTTGTTCTAAAACCCTTGTAGCTGGCGCGCTTGTTGTGCATTCCAAAAATTGTTTTTAAGAGCAAACATGAACATATATCGAAAGAACAAGGATATATCTAAACATCTACCTCGGGCATTTTATTTATTTGGCTCGGAAGCTGAGCAGTAAGTGTTTTAATTACACCCAAAAAAGAAGAGAATTGAATCGCTTCCTAATCGGCTTTTTGAAGCTAACATATTAAATGCCTGAGGCAGATATGTAGATATATCCTTCTTCTTTCGATATATGCTCATGTTTGCTATCAAAAACAATTTTTGGAATGCACAACGATCGCGCTGGCTACCTGGGTTTCAGAGCAACTTTTGCGGCTTTGTTTGTTTTGATTTACTGGTTGAGAGAATTTCCTTTGTCTGCAATCGATAATCGATTTGAATTGCAGTGTCAATCAAAAGCAACTCATGCTATTGTCTTACAAAATCTGTCCTTGTTATAATAATAATAATAATAAAAACACAACTGTTTCAGGGCAAACATGTCGATATAAAATCTTCTTCCCATGTTAATCTTCTTCCCATGTGACTAAAATAATATATAACAAGCAGCGTATGATTGTAAAATTAGTAAAGATATTAATGATATCCAACCTTATTCCATATCGTTTTTCTCTGTTTTGATGATGTTCCTCGTGTCCCTCCACCAAAATATTAGGCCTATCAGTGTTCTTTGGGGACTGGGTCGACTGATAGGCCTAATAATGAAGAGCGACGTCGAAATCAAGTAAATTTTGAAAATGGATTCTAGCGTTTCATTCACATTTTTTCTTTGTTCGTAGAAGAGTTAAGGGAGCTGTTTATCAAGAAGACAACAAACATCAAACAATAAAGATTCTGCACGAATTTTCGAACAATTCTACTGCATCAGTTATCACTAATATTCCTGCAAGACCACATCAAAGGTTTACCACCAAATAATAGATCAAAATGAAATTATAAGCTGAACATACCCCCAAGTTCTTAACTATTATCTGTCTTCATGCAAAGTACGCTTAACGAGCCAGTGGGCCGGGCACAGCTAAAGCTGCAACCCCCAAGATTATGGTCTATTGGCCTTTATTCTATGGGCAATAAGCATGCATGTATAATTCTTTTACGTAAATAACAGGGCTAAGTGGTATTACTCGTTTTCAACCTGGTTTACAACGGAAAAAATAAATAAAAATAATAATGCAATATTTTTAAAGATAAAAAAAATTGCTAAAAATGCCTAAAAAATGCCTAGAAGATCCAGAAACCTATAAAATACTAAGTTTACAAAAATTCAAGTTGTTCATCCATACTCGGTAAAATTATCTGATGAAACTACAATCATAAAATTTTCTTTTACATCTCTTTTTGGAAACTTCAATCGATTCACTGTCTATTAATGATGCTGGCAAATTGTTCCGCACTTCCACTCCATAGTGCTGGAAAGATTTACTGTGGCCTTTAGTGCTATAAAAACAGTTACTTGTAGCGAATCTAGTTTCATAACGGTTGACTTCGGTTGCTTTTGCAAGATCGACGACAAATAAGGCGGAGCCATACCATTCATAACTTTGGGCAATAAGTCGTGTAAGCAATGGCTTGGAGGGCTTTATATCTGGGGTGCTGCCTGCTCTTAACCATTCACAGTTTGCTTTTGGTCTTCATCAAGGTAGCTATTGCAGTGCAAATCTGGGAGGGTTGACTTGCTACAAATCTTCATTTGCTTTCTATCCGTATTGTCATTTAGAACCCTCTCTGACAGGGGCAGATCCAGGAAATATTCTGACTACTGCCAAGGTGAGGTTATTCGAAATACTAGGGTGTGGCCTTTTGAAAATTGGCGTGGACCTTAATGTAGATACAAGGATCTGACCATCTGACTACTGCTTCAACAATAGTCGCAGTAGTCTGAATCCGCCCCTGTCTGAGACACTCGATTACTACACTATCTGAGATTTATACCAAGACTTATAGCAAGTCAACTGGGAGGGCTGCAATTCTCCCAAAACTCGCGGAATTCTCAATATTATGGCCTATTTGGGCACTGAAATGTGCAAGATGGCTTGGAGCGCGGTTGGAGAAATCTTTTATCTGGGTTCTCTGCCTGTTTTGAATTAATCGTAATTTGCCTTACAAGGTTAGCGATTCATGTCCACAAAATCACGAGTTTTTAAGCCCGGTGTTCGAACAAATGGACACGTGGCGATCATAATCTTCCATTTTTATGTCATAAAAGCATGGAATTTGGGCGAGATTTAATAACTAATGTTTATTCTGATAAAAGTAATAAGATACAAATCTTTTTTTCCTTTCTGACTTCGGTATGTTTAAACTTGTTTGGCAGATTGCGCCATTGTTTGGTAATTCTTCCGCAATGTTCTTTTATAACAGTATCGAAATAATAAACTAACTAAAAATGATGATATGCTTTGCACGAGAAACTACTGAGCTCAAAATATGTTTTTTCATACCTTTATTTCGACATCGGTCTCCCAATAGAACAAAATAACGATCGCCTATCAACAATATTTGGTCCTTGACACTTTCATTTCACTTCATTTCATTGCATTTGATATATTTAACCACAGGTAACGAGGAAAAATTTTGTATAAAAGTAACAAGTACCTCCATCTTTACTTCAGTGTTTACCAAATTTGCTAATTTTGTCTAAATTCGTTTAGGCCAATCACGACAATGTTTGTGCTGTTTGTATCACAAACATTTTCGTGGTTGGCCTAAACGAATCTACACAAAATTAGCAAATTTGGTAAACACTGAAGTATAGATGGAGGTACTTGTCACTTTTATTAAAAAATTTCCCCGTTACCTGTGATTTAACTATCGGGAGGGTAGCCCTTCAGCGCAATTGCTGATTTTCAAGGGGCCCTCCCATAAAATAAAAGTAAACTTGATTTACAAAATTAATACTAAAAAACTATGGAATACCATCTCCGCACATCCGTAATGTTAGCTAGTTTCTTGATGACAGCCTTCAAATGTTCCAGAATAATTTGTATAAAATTCGAGCTCATTGGCCATCCATGGTAGTATTTCAAAACCCGTCCCTGTTAGGTTGAAGTAGCCTTTCCCTCCTATCTTACTTGTATCTCTTTCACATAAACAGAATTTCTTTTATGAGGTAATCTGAAAATAGTTTGATAGATCCTCAGTGGTGGGGTATGAAATTTTCTTATAATTTTTCAAATGGGTATGAAGATTTTTAGGGAAAATTGACAGGGGTATGAGAACTTTTGATCAATTTAGAAATCCTAACCCACCCCGGTACCCAGAGTGATAAAGAACTGGCCCCTAAACAAAGAAGAAAGTTTCAATGTTGGTAACATAATCAAATTTTGATGATTTTTCACAAGTTTCGCCTTTTATCAAGTCACCTGATCTGTTTGCCAAAATTTTGGACAGACTTGAGGCCTGGTCGGGTCAAAGACTAGACTTGTGACTTTTCATCCCTTACTTCCCTGCGTTCTTTGATTTGTTGATATCACTTTGTAATAGGGACTCATACCATTACTCTTATAGAGTGGGCCCCTTTAGGCCCATATGGAGTAGTTCCATATTTACCAATCAAATTGCTAGATTTTAGTTTTCAACCAATAAGGAGGCACTATTTAGACAGTTGTTGTTGTTGCATACAAAAAACGGTTGAAACGGCCTAGAGTTCTCGTAGCTGCGATGGATCTATTTTGTTTCTACAGAGGAAGATTACTGCTTGAAAGGTATTTATTTTGTGATGAGTAGGTCAGGAAAACATTATTCTTTGTAATAAAAGTTTGCTTTTCAATGTTGAAGCTCTTTAAACCAGACTTTGAAGGGATTTTGCTGAGTGTAAGAGAGCTCCCACTAGTTTAGGCCATTTAGAAACAGGGGGCCCACTTTATAAGAGTAATGGTATGAGTCCCTATTGAGCAAGTGATATCAGCAAAGCAAAGAACGCAGGGAAACAAGGGACGAAAAGTCATAAGTCTAGTCAAAGACAACGCCGACGCCAAGACAGCACGCTGTAAGATAAAGTCTCTATAGTAATCTGGCAAATTGCTTCCATCCTAGGCCACCAACTTCAAAAGTCAAAATATCCTGGCGACCTATAATGCTGTCATAGGAACCACTCGATGCTGTCATAGGAACCACTCTGCACTCTACCACCCTCCACAGGAAATCATAGATTTTGGCCTACTGATTGCCAACGTTGCGACAGTTTCTTTTCAATAAATACTATTTAGGCATTACTGCTATCTGTTTTCTGTTTTTCGAAATATCATAACTTTTCATTTGGCTCATTTTCCATTTTCAACAGGATGAAATATTGGTCATATTGTGCATGATCTTAATTAATGAACATTGATAAAAAGTGACCAACCTAGAACAATTTTCCAAGTGGAAGGGAAATGCCAGATAATTCTTCCTTGTAGTGTAATGTATGTTTGACGTCAGTAATCTCAATCAATCGAGATTTGCAATAATTATGCTTGTTCTGAATTTTGATCTTGTTAGTGCAATCCTCCTTTGATAAGAGTCGTTTCGTAATTTCTTACCAAGTTATTAGTTGCACCATTTAAAGTGCCTATCTAGTCGAATTTTCGAAATTGGTCATGAGGCATTTTTTGAAAACTCTGGTTGTACTGATCATGAAAAAAAATAAATGAGTTTTTAACAGAGTTTGAAACCACTGCTTTTTGAAAAGAATGCGCACTTGCGGGTCTGGGTCGAGAGCAGCTTGTGACGTACCTCGCTGTTGCGGCCTAATGTTGACTGGAAAAAGTAGGCCGTTTCTTTCTCATGCCATCTAAGGCTTGAATTTGATCAGGTTTATCGACCTTCTTTTCGACATGAAAACATCCGCGTAAAACCAAAACCAACATCGTCGAATACAATTTAGCCTTTCGGCAATCGGATAAAATAATGCTTTTGAAAATCGGTTCATTGGTTATGGACATATTAGCAATCAAACGATAATACATCATTTTGGGACACCCGGTATTATATTTGCCAATATTATCGTCTTGATGTCCAGGGAGCAGCGGCCTTTGAAACAGCTTCAATTAACCAATAGGGATGTTACGTAAAATTGTAGCGAAACATTTCACCATCAAGTCAAATCGATACCTTTGGATTCTTGTTCTTTGCACCTTTAGGCCTGCCTCGACTTCGTCTTGGAGGTGGTTCACCCGTCTGTGCGCTGTCACTCGACGGTGCCTGAATGATTGAAAACATAACAAATCAGTAATCTGGAATTGATGGGAACAATAGACCTTTCAGCAATTCTACAAAAGAGTCTGGATCGAGCGACATATGTATACTTTAGATTTGATTGAGTGGCGGCGTTAGAGCTTCTATCACCACTGTTCAACAAGGACAGATAATGTTCCAGAAATGGTTTTAAAGAGCAAATATTAGCACATATCGAAAGAAGAAGGATATATCTAAACTTCTGCCTCGGGCATTTTATTTTTTTCGCACAGAAGCTGAGCAGTAATTGTTTTAATTACACCAAAAAGTACGAGAATTGAATCCCCTCCCAATTGGCTTCTACACAAAAAAGATAAAATGCCCGAGGCAGAAGTTTAGATATATCCTTCTTCTTTCCATATGAGCTAATATTTGCTCTTGAAAACCATTTTTGGAATGCACAACGAGCGCACTAGCGACCCGAGTTTCAGGGCAATTTTTGCGGCTTGCTTTGTTTTTGTTTATGTCTTGACCAACCGAGCATGGAATTCCCTTTGTCTGCAATCACAAATTGCTTTGTATCTAGGTGTCAATGAAAAGTAGCGAGTTCTATTGTAACATTATCTGTCCCTGTTCCACTGTTCACATTAAAAAATTGCACAAAATTCATCAAAATATCGTTCGATTCCGATTCTTTTGTAGATAGGTAAAAGGTCTATAGATATTTTAGCTATTCTACAAAAGAGCCTGGATTTAGCGATATTTTCATACATTTTTATATGCTAGGTTCGATCAAGTGGCCTCATTATCTTTCAAAAATTCTTCAAAATGCATAAAAACATCGTTTTAAGATTATTTTTCAGAACGGCTATAAGAGGACTATTAGCTACGCAAAATAGAGCGTAGTTTGGTAAAGGCTTGCAGCTTTTTCTTTCTATATCCACTAAAAGATTACAATATATATATTACTTACACTACCTACAAATTACTATGCAATACTACAGGAACGATACCCCGAGGAGCAAAAGGCCCTGACTACCCCGAGGCCATTTGGACATGGAGCCAAAACTACTATGGTCTGTCTCAAATTACTTGCCATGAGAAATATCTGCGATCCGGTTGACTTTTGTTTGGACTGGTAAATAAGGCATTATCGCAAATATTGCATGGCATCTAATTTGAGAAAGACATTTAAAAATACACGACTTAACTAAAGAAAAACAAGAACAAGAACAAAAATAAAAACAAGAACAAAAACAAAATAAACTAAAATGGGACATGTAACATTGTGGCTGTGGTGAAGTGACTTATAACGGAGTTCTTTGAAATTTTCTAACCGAATCGACCAGATTTGTGGATAAATTTTAGAGTCAGAAGGAGTATATTTTTGTTAAATTCGTTGGGGATATTTCTATCACCAAACAATAAAATCTGCACTAGAACATTATTTTGGATTGCAGCTCATAAGAGTTCCAAAAGGAAACTGTTTATGTGAAGGGTGAAGATCGTTAGATAGACAAGTCAATAGAACAAGCTCAAACAAAATTTTGCCTCGGACATTCCTACGTTAAATCTACCAAGCAAGCATAACATGAAGAACGAAGGCTGCCAATCGAGAAACAAAACAGCTAAGGCAAACAAGCGAGCAAGCAAACATTTCGATCTCTTTGTGGTAGAGTCTCTCTTTGAAACAGGGTGTCTCATTCTGCTATCGGCGATTTTGCTTTGCTAAAGATGGCGTCGGATCGGAACACTTCCTAACTTGCTTGATTCTCTTCCACTCTCCTCTGCAAAGGCTAGCTTTTACAATATCAGCATGTTAGCCGCTGCGGAAGTGTTGACCCCCGTCCGTGGAAGAGAGTTTAAAACTTACGCCTGAAATAATTTAAAAATGGCGGCTAAAAATGGCGGCTGGGAACCTTTAACCAAGATTCATTGCGTTCCAATTTGTAACAAATTCTGTTGAGTGGAAATCATTTCAGATGCAGCATATCATCGGCAAAAAGAATTTATTTGCAAGTCGATGCTCACAAACTTGTGCATGTGCTTGTCAAAATCCTGCCTTGATAATGAAAAATTCTGAATTAAGTCACTTTGGAAGGAACTTGCATGAATTTTCCTGTTAAAACGGCAAAAGCAAATTAACTACAAATGATACTCTTGTGCTACCATGCTGTTAGAAGTCAGAATAAAATAAACAAAAAATTCCACGAGCTTCCACTTAAAAGAAAATTGGGTATCAAAATGGCACAAACTTGTACGTTTGTGCAATTTTAGCAGATTTGAAAAATATTTTACAAATTTTGGTATGAATAATTCCAAATTGCTTCGTCACTTGTTAATGTATACTAGTTGAAGTTTGCCTAGACCGAATATTTTTGATTGAATCCACTTTCTAGTCAGTGAATTTGCCTTTTGAAAGTAGCTCAAGACACCAAAATGGCCGATATGGGGCATGTTCAGTGGCTGCAAAATATACCGGTCAGTAATGTCATAGTCTTGAGAATTTTACAACCAGAAGTCTGCTCTGTTACCTTCTGCTGAGAAGAATTTCATGCTTCAAATGAAATTTTAAGCTAGTAATTAAAATATTTTTGACTGCCTGTTTGTCGAGAAATTGGTAATGTTGTGGAAACTCTCTTCAGTTGGAGCAAGGTCAAAATCTCATGAAATCATCATCTCTGGGTCCCAACAGCTCACATTATCAGCTTGTTAGTTCCTCCAACATCCAATTCGGCTGGAAGACAGTACAACTTTACTACTGGAGAGATAAAAGATGTAGTGACTCGGTTCTAGACACTCGTGCATAAATGACTTTTTTCAGCTTTTGAGTTCTTGAACGTTGTTGTTCAATCTACCATTTGAAGTTCTATCAAGTCAAAGTTTCGCTGACTTTCGTTTTTGTGTCTCAAAATTTCGCCCACCAGAACGTTTCCTGATCTTCAATCAACTGACAAATTGCAAGTTAGTTGTACATTTTAAAATTCATGTTGAAGGCTAACATTTGACCTAGAAGAAACTGCCTCATATCCCCAATAGATCATTCTCTCCAAAGATCTTTTCTGTGACTCCTTTGTAGAATAACTGATAAGTTCATTCGGTCAATGAGTTATGTAGTTACATTACATGATTAATGTCCCTCCCCCCTTAAATTCATGGGAATCCAATATTTGGGACATATCTCTGCATTCTAATCCTTGAAGGTAAGTGAAGCTTTGCATTCACCTTATTCAATGATGATTTCATGAGATTTTGACCTTGCTCCAACTGAAGAGAGTTTCCACAACCTTACCAATTTCTCGACAAACAGGCAGTCAAAAATATTTTAATTACTGCCTTAAAATTCCATTTGAACCATGAAATTCTTGTCAGCAGAAGGTAACAGAGTAGACTACTGGTTGTAAAATTCTCAAGACTCTGACATTACTAACCGGTACATTTTGCAGCCACTGAACATGCCCCATATCGGCCATTTTGGTGTCTGAGCTACTTTCAAAAGGCAAATTCACTGACTAGCAAGTGGATTCAATCAAAAATATTCGGTCTAGGCAAACTTCAACTAGTATACATTAACAAGTGACGAAGCAATTTGGAATTATTCATACCAAAATTTGTAAAATATTTTTCAAATCTGCTAAAATTGCACAAACATACAAGTTTGTGCCATTATGATACTTGATTTTTTTTCAAGTAGAAGCTCGTGGAATTTTTTATTTATTTTATTCTGACTTCTAACAGCATGGTAGCACAAGAGTATCATTTGTAATTAATTTGATTTTGCCGTTTTAACCGGAAAATTCATGCAAGTTCCTTCCAAAGTGACTTAATTCAGAATTTTTCATTATCATGGCAGGATTTTGACAAGCACCTGTGCAAGGTTGTCAGCTTCGACTTGCAAATATTTTTTTTTTGCTGATGATATGCTGCATCTGAAATGATTTCCACTCAACACCAATTACGAATCTGTAACCATTCTACCATTCAATAAGAATTCGATTAAAGACTGCAATGCATCCTGGAAAAAATCCTCGCCACCATCTTTATCGTGATCATGTATTGATTGAACGATTAACCAAGTGACACAAAGGATCCCGATCAAACTTTCCCAGACGCAATCTTTAGTAGACTTATGACTTTCCGTCCCTTGTTTCCCTGCGTTCTTTCATTTGCTGACATCAGTTGGTCAATAGGGACTGATGATATTACCCAATGTGGGCCCCCTTTAGGCCCGCGTAGAGTGGTTCCGTATTCACCAATCAAATTGTTAGAATTTAGTTTTTAACCAATAAGGAGGCGCTTTTTAGACAGTTGTTGTTGTTGCATACAAAAAACGGCTGATGCGGTATAGAGTTATCGTAGCTGCGATGGATCTATTTTGTTTCTACAGAGGAAGATTACTGCTTGAAGGGTATATATTTTGCGATTAATATGTCAGGAAAAAACCGAGGAAGAAACATCATTCTTTGTACTAAAACCAGACTTTGAAGCAATTTTGTTGAGTGTAAAAGAACTCCCGCTAGTTTAGGCCATTTTGAAAAAGGAGGCCCACTTTTCAAGAGTAATGTTATGAGTCCCTGTTGACCAAGTGATATCAGCAAACCAAAGAACGCAGGGAAACAAGGGACGAAAAGTCATAAGTCTACATCTTTTAGTGCAATATTCAAATTGTTGACCTTTAACTCGACATAACATTCAATCCCCATCTAAATGCCTAAGCATCTATGGCTAAGTTGGCTTTTTTGTCAAACCTCTCTGCATAAGAAATTTAAGAAAGGAAACTTAAGAAAGGTAAAGTCTGCTGCCTCTGTTTACCAACTCCACCCTCCTATCAATGGGTGAAAAGATTCTCTAATTGCAAAATGACACCATTGAGATTAAAGTTCCAAGTCAATTTCATGATATTTGTAAGCTTTCCTGTCCAAAATATAATATCATTATTCTCAAATAACATTTAACGTAAGGTCATTAGGACCTACAGGGTAGCCTTGCACAGTGGTACAAAATATCGCTTAGCACATCATATTTTCAAAGCGGGGTAAAACATGGTTTTTCTCCCTTTATATCTGTAAATTCTGATTGTAAAATGCCCTTCTTCTAAGGCAGTTTCCCACGCTTTGTAGCAGTGTTGTTAGAAAATAGCCTCGGAGATTTTCCTCCGACTTTTCGTTTTTCCCCTATATGCAAAAAACGAAAAGTCGGAGATGTTGGAGCAGGGATTTTTCTCCCTTTATATCTGTAAATTCTGATCGTAAAATGCCCTTCTTCTACGGCAGTTTCCCACGGTTTGTAGCAGTGTTGTTAGAAAATAGCCTCGGAGATTTTCCTCCGACTTTTCGTTTTTCCCCTATATGCCAAAAACGAAAAGTCGGAGATGTTGGAGCAGGGATTTTTCTCCCTTTAAATCTGTAAATTCTGATTGTAAAATGCCCTTCTTCTAAGGTAGTTTCCCACGCTTTGTAGCAGTGTTGTTAGAAAACAGCCTCGGAGATTTTCCTCCGACTTTTCGTTTTTCCCCTATATGCAATAAACGAAAAGTCGGAGATGTTGGAGCAGGGCTTTCCTCCCTTAATTCAGTAAATTCTTATTTTTAAAATGCCCTTCTTCTAAGGCAGTTTCCCACGGTTTGTAGCAGTGTCGTTCGAAAAGAGCCTCGGAGATTTTCCTCCGACTTTTCGTTCTTCCCCTATATGCTATAAACGGAAAGTCAGAGATGTCGGAGAAGGGATTCTGACTGTTCATTTTTTTTTTTATCAATATTTATACACGAAAAAACCTTTCAGCGTATTTACAAATTATCTCAAAGAAAAAATTTAAAGAAAAAATTGTAAATAATTTAAATATGCTGCTCTACCAAGGGGTCGTGTTTGGGTTTTGTAGGTTCAAAAGATACTTTCTAAAACCTGTTTTAAAACGAGCGATTGATTCTTGTTCTCGAATGTAGTACGGGATATCATTCCAATTTTTGACACCAGAGAAGTAGAAACTTCGCTTTGCATATTCTAACCTAACTTTGGGAATTTGCAGATCTCCATGATTTCTGGTTCTATGCTCTGAAATCATGGATCTTTCAGTGAACTTATGGCGAAGATTTTCGGGACAAAGGCCATGCAGAATTTTATATGTCATGACTCCTTTGTCAAATGAGAGCAAAGACTTTACATTGAGCCATTTACAGTTCCAACCGTCCTTATACTTGGCGTTCAGTATTAGCTTCTTTGCCCTTGTCTGTAATCGTTGCAGTTGGGATAGTTTGGTGTTGGAAAGAGTACACCAAACAATGTCGCCATAGCGAAGGTGGCTTTCAAAGAGAGCTTTGTAGACCTGGTCAAGTTTCCTTTGTCCAGGTAAAATGCCCTTCTTCTAAGGCAGTTTTTTATGCTCGATTGCATTTAAGCTCTAAAGGTTGGGAGGAAGGAAGGAAGGAAGGAAGGAAGGGGGCTTTGGGAGAGGGGTGCCAGAGCCCGCAAACCCGGACAAAAATTAGAAAAAAACCCGGGAGGAAAAATTTCAAAACCCGGAACACCACTTCTGAACAAAAAGTTCCGATTTTCGTCAGTAATCTTACTGTAATCTTCGATGATTATATCATACATTTTCGTTTTAACGGACACTCTGTACATCGTATATAAATATACAGAAGGACACTGGGAACCTGCCGGGAAACTGCCTCAGAAGAAAAACATTATACAATCAGAATTTACAGATTTAAAGGGAGAAAAATCCCTGCTCCGACATCTCCGACTTTTCGTTTATTGCATATAGGGGAAAAACGAAAAGTCGGAGGAAAATCTCCGAGGCTGTTTTCTAACAACACTGCTACAAAGCGTGGGAAACTACCTTAGAAGAAGGGCACTTTACAATCAGAATTTACAGATTTAAAGGGAGCAAAATCCCTGCTCCAACATCTCCGACTTTTCGTTTTTGGCATATAGGGGAAAAACGAAAAGTCGGAGGAAAATCTCCGAGGCTATTTTCCAACAACACTGCTACAAACCGTGGGAAACTGCCGTAGAAGAAGGGCATTTTACAATCAGAATTTACAGATATAAAGGGAGAAAAATCCCTGCTCCAACATCTCCGACTTTTCGTTTTTTGCATATAGGGGAAAAACGAAAAGTCAGAGGAAAATCTCCGAGGCTGTTTTCTAACAACACTGCTACATAGCGTGGGAAACTACCTTAGAAGAAGGGCATTTTACAATCAGAATTTACAGATTTAAAGGGAGAAAAATCCCTGCTCCAACATCTCCGACTTTTCGTTTTTGGCATATAGGGGAAAAACGAAAAGTCGGAGGAAAATCTCCGAGGCTATTTTCTAACAACACTGCTACAAACCGTGGGAAACTGCCGTAGAAGAAGGGCATTTTACAATCAGAATTTACAGATATAAAGGGAGAAAAATCCCTGCTCCAACATCTCCGACTTTTCGTTTTTTGCATATAGGGGAAAAACGAAAAGTCGGAGGAAAATCTCCGAGGCTATTTTCTAACAACACTGCTACAAAGCGTGGGAAACTGCCTTAGAAGAAGGGCATTTTACAATCAGAATAACTCATACCTACACCAGCCTAGTCTACTCCATTGGCATACTCTGCTGTGCAGTAGAATGATTACATGTTGAAGTTTCGTTCCTTGTTTGAGTTGAGATCACGCTAGTCACAACAACAACATCAGTTCAATTCAATTAGAGAAAAGGGAAGCAATGTAATAGAGTGGAGATGGGATGAAGACAGGCATTCTAAAAAACTGACTTAACTTAAAACATTTTCCTGGGGATGCCAATCTATAAAAGCAACTGTTACAGAATGATCAGCCAAAGTGAAGGGCATGAACTCAGCAATTTTCCTGGAGGCTTCACCCCCAATCCCCCTCATTTTACTATCCTCTCACTTTACTGGCTCTAGCCAAACCGCACCGAAAGAAGACACAAATCACTGTTCAGTTGTGAGTTCTTTCCAAGGCTCAGAAAATTGTTTACATGTCAGCAAAGAAATGAAGATTTGTAAACTATTGGAAAGCATAATGCTTAGCGCCTGGAGCGGAGGGGTTTTGGTTCTTGGGATGACGGGGACGTGCCGCCCAACTTTTAGGGGAAGACCTATGGTTAAGGATTTTTAGTCCATTTTCATACTCATTTTTAGGGATTTTGGGGGGAGAGCCTGTTGAATTTCCCAGAAATAAAGTTTCATTTCGAAAGACGGTCCTCCGAAGAACATAGCTGTGTATTGGTTGGGCAAGAATTTTCTGAGAAATGTCAAATCTTCCATTTTTAGCACTGGCAGATATGGACTCATGGGATGCATTCCAAGGCAAAGTAATCGATGTTTCTTCTAACATTTTCCTCGTGCTCTTGATTCATAGGATAACTGTCATAAAACTATCAAAGTTTCCTTGTCGCTAATGGCAAGCATGAAATTGGGAGATGCATTCTAAGCCAAAGTAAATGGCTTGGTCCCAAACATTTTCCTGGGTGCCTCGCCCGCAGACCCCCACATTTCAATACCCCACATAATTTGCCCTGGCCATGCCGCTGCACAAAGGAGGAAAGGTAGCTAATCACACCAAAGGTATTGTCATGTCGAAGGGAGGGGGAGAGGTAGTATATTTGTCCGACGGGGATGTGCCGTTTTTCAGAGTATCGTTTTCACAAATTTTTTCTGAGCAGGGTATCAAAAGAAAGAAACTTTTCTGGAGCCGGTTGTCAAAACATGTCACAGGGGGTGTTGTTAGATCGGTTAGTTATTTAGTCCATTTTGTGTATTTTGGAGTATACTTTTGACCGATTTTTTTCTACAATCGGCTATCATTTGAAGGCAACAATTCTGGAACTGGGTAATTTCTTTTCGTGGGCACATCCCAGTTTAAGTTCATAGGCTACGTACACCCGCCCCCTAGGATCTATTCAGAAGATAAGTCAGAATTTACTATCCAAGAAGAGGCTATTGCAATATCCTGGCACATGTCTTAAAACATAGAGATCAAGCAAGTAAAGGTAAATTACTAGAGGAAGAGGAGGAACCATACCACAAATGAAACGATAAGACGCTCATCTGGAAGCAGTAAAGAATTTTCCAGGATTTATATAATTTGAAGGAATAGGAACGAGAATGATAACAAAAACAAGAAAATTCCCGGGAGCACATTTTGAGATGTTTTCCTCTTTCCTGATCGTGCGAACACTAACTTGTGATACTGATGCAAATGATCAAATTTCAAAAATAAGCATAGTTAAAATATCGACTATCAATGTGAAAAATATGCCTACGAAACTCTGGGGAACAAGCGGGTTTTCTCAAGGGAACAAGGGAATATGTGGAAATTTAGCAGGGAACAGGGGAACATATACCCCCCCTAAACGACCCTCAATAGAAGTGAACGCACTTATATGACAAGTTCAATCAGTGGATGAGTCCAGCTTTGCAGTACGTGCGGGGCCTGGAACGAACATCAAACATGGCTGCACGAAATCGGACAAGTGAATTGGACAAACTGGCCAGCCGCCCTCAATTTCACGTGTGACGCCTGCCGCTTTTGCCGCAACAAAAGCCGTCGGGTTTATTGCGGAAATTTGGATTCGCACGGAGGGAAGAAATTCCAAATATTTTTCTTCGCATTTAAAGCCTATTTCATAAATGAATGACTAATGTATTTGCGTGATGAAAAATGTACGCCATAGAATTGGTTATTTGTTGTAGACCCATGAGATGGGGCCTTGTAATCACCGCTTGTTTTGTGTGAGTCAACAAGGCGCTCTGTCCCAATATTTATAATGCATAATTCAATAAGGTTGCGTTGCAACTCAAGGGCAGTCCGTACCACATACAGGACTACTGCACGAGCAATAAGGAGGACCAGTCCAAGCTAAAGCATGGACCAAAATAGTGGCAAAATCTTTTAAAATCTGGAATGATGCAGATACGTGGCTTGGCTGTGAAAAGGTACATCTGTGAGCGTATGGAAAGAAAAAGTCAGGAGCGGCTAAATGAGTTTCTGGCCACTGTTCAAAGGAATTTCGCCCGATTTTTGACGGATTTTTGCTTGGATACGGGGGTAAGCCTTTAGCATCTAGGGGCAGCAGCAGCACCCAGTTCCTCTATGGCTTGTACCGCTTTATGGCACATCCAACATTAAAAACAATCAAGTTGCCACGACCAATGCAAAGAATAGTAATAATGAGTTTAGCCTCCAAGAATTCGCATGGAACAATGATATACCAATGGATATACAAAGGTTTTGACTCCTCCCAAAAGGATCACTTCAGCAGCAATGAGAAGCCTAAAACGTCTTGCAAAAGGAAAATCATTGGTTGTACCATGTCAGGAGAGTGATGAAGATGTCGAGGTAAAATGGCTAGCTGGTTTAGGCCTAGCTTCGACTATTATGGGACGTCGGGTATTTTGGGACATTATTCAGGAAATGAAGCTCAGGGGCCTGGGAATGAGAGAGAAATTTGTCAATTTAACTTGATGCAAGTCTCCATACCTCTTTCGTCATATACTCTCCGTATCGCTGATAATGAAGGACATCAGGCGAAGGTGATTTCTGGCTGCCATTTTCTTGCGATATCTCAAACATTAACCAGTGTACAAACAATAGAAATAGCTTGTTCCGAAATACCCGACAGTGTTCCATAATGCCCAACTCAACCCGGGTTCATTTTTTTGTCTTGTTTATCAACAACCAACGTTTCAGAAATCAGAGTGTACTGACGAAACATTAGAGCATGCATAGACCTAATTGCTAATACCAAGTGTGGCCAAATGTGTCATGAATCATGCTGACAATTAATTTTTTCCATAATACCCAAAACTACTCTAGCCTGTGAATCAGTTCATCGGAAAGGGGTTCAACTGAGGGGAAGGGACGAGAGAATGCAGGCTAACTGAATCAGCTTGCAAGGTTCAACGAATTCTGGTGTAATTCAAGGGCTTCAAGCTTCAATCCACAGTGCACATTCAGTGGTCTAATAGGGGTTGCGTTTCAAGAAGCTTGTCTTGCTTAGGCCACGTCAGATCACGTCGCTTCAAGTGTGAATGCAGCCTGATACAACAAGACACTCGTGGAGGCGTTGACAATAAGAAAGCGTCCGGAGCCTCGTGGTGGGGGCGAACACTATTTATAGCCTCTGTAAAAACGCGAGGACTGACGAAGATAGGCAATTTAATTCAACGACATTTGCAGGATATACTATACGCGCTATGACGTAATGAGGAGGAGGTTATGATGGAATTGGGAGCACTAAAATAGGCCACGCAGATGATAGCGTTTTCAGTGGGGGAAGGCGAATGAACCACATAACTTAAATAAGCAATTCTATTATGAGAGTCGAAAGTCGCGTTTGGTTTTGTTAAAAACACAAATTTATTTAGACATGCAACGAAATAATAATGATTCATGAAGGCAGGTGGTTGTGTTTCCTGCGCTGCATTCCACTCCAAACGGGCAGAGGCCTATTTGCAATGTACGCATATAGACTGATTACAACATTGTAACTAGTTATCGCTATTGATAGACTAGACTTGCCCCAAGTCTATTTCGTCAACTGTAATAGGTCTATCTGAAAGTATGTTTTCCCTTCAATTTTTTTTACGAAATGGACTTGGGGCAAGTCTATTGATAGACCTACCAAACGCTCTACCAATGACTCGTAATCATACATATACAGAAATAGGACTAAATTAGCAACGTTCGCACAGTTATTTTGATAGCAATGGTGAAGGGCCTAAGTAATTCTGGGCCAAAATGTTTCAAAATTTATGTTTCCATCACTGCAAATTGTTGAGAATACACGCTGTGTAGAAAGGTAAGTGTGTCTTTCAGGAAAGATTCACAGCCGTCCAGTTAAATAGTATGCAGTGACTGCCACGACAGAAAAAGAACGCAGATCGGAAAATTATTCCAGTTTTTGTAATGCTGCATGAAAATAGTTTGCGATGTTGCTCAAGTCAGCAGCAAGACACCTCTATTCAAGGCGATTAGCGACTGCAGACAAAGGAAATTCTCTCTACCAGTTATTCAAAACAAACAAGGCCGTAAAAGTTGCCCCGAAACTAGTAGGGCAAACTCTCGCCTTGTGCAAGCGAAAGGTTGTTTTAAGAGAAGCTACGTGCTTATAACGAAAGAAGAAGGGTAAATCTAAAGTTCTGTCAGGCGGATTTTGTTTATTTGATTCAGATGCCGAGCAGAAGGCATTGTAATTCTCGCGTATAAAACAGCTCCTGAATCAAATAAATGAAATCCGCCAGGCAGAACTTTAGATTTACCCTTCTTCTTTCGTTATAAGCACCAAAAATCTCTTTAAAATCACCTTTCGCATGCACAAGGCGAGAGTTTGCCCTTCTGGTTTCGGGGCAATATTTGCAGCTTTGTTTCTGAATTACTGGTTGAGAGAATTTCCTTTGTCTGCAGTCGCTAATCGCTTAAAATTTAAGAAACTCTAAAACTCTATTTCTGTAGGTCTCTCTTATTCTATGAGGTGTCAATTAAAGCAACTGATGCTATTGTATTACAAAATCTGTCCAACTGATGCTATTGTATTACAAAATCTGTCCTCCTTCCCCTGGCCTGTCTTTTTCAAAAAGTGGACTTTGAACATTCGTGATGCAATTCCAGGAAAGTAAGAGAAAGTGTGAAATTGCTGAGTGACGGGAAATGAATGACATAAGGAGATGACAAGTGTGTTACAAATATGTCAAATGCCAAAAGTGATGCTGTGACCCCTAGGTAATGCCAAGAACGCAAACAAGGATAAACAATGTGTGTGGCTTCATACAACGAGGACTGCAATGGGAAAACTGAAAACTAAAAGCCTAAAAGAACTTTAGGTTATTTGAAGGTCAGGGTGTGGCAAATGCAACGCTTTTCGAGAAACCCTACACTACTCCTGAGCAGGAAGCAATCGCATCCTTTGTCCTCCCCCCTAAATTCCTTTTTCTTTTTACATTTATTTATACCAAGCATTCAAAGGCAGCTTTTATGACACTGAGAAGCGAAGCCCCCGCCCCCAGAGTCCAAAGATCCAACCTGGGAGCATTATACACAGAGGGGGGGGGTTCTTGGCCACATTTTGGGTAGGGGTTCCATAACAATATTCATGTTCACCGCCTAGTGCCCTCATGAACTAATTTTTACGAAAATGGTACTCTTGGCTAGACCAATTTGACCATTCTCTGGACCTATTTTTACGAAAATGGTACCCTTAGCTAGACCAGTTTTGACCATTTCCTGGACCAATATTGTCAAATTCCTGTACCAAGTATGAATCAGTTTCGCTAGACCAATATTGTCAAAAATGATACCCTTGGCTAGACCGTTTTGGGCCAAAATTGCAGAAAAAGTATACCCTTGGCTGGACTACAAGTCCGAAAAAGTATACCCTTGCTCGCGGCACATTCCCAGGTACCTTTACTATGGAAGAACCCCCCCCCCCCCCCCCCACCCCCCCCCCCCCCTGTGGCATTATAATGGAATATCGATGTGGAAAGAGTGTCTCAATCAAAACATTTTTGCTATTTCTTGGAAGTCATAAAACTGGGCGCGCAGAGATCAAAGTCCATGTCACAGCTCCATTGCAGCTCCTGTTGTTCCTTACTGATAAATTTTCGCTTGGCTAGACAGTTTCAGGAAGAAAGTACGAGTTCTCACCAGGGCCGCCGAGAGCCAGCTGGAGCCCTGGAGCGATTCTTAGGATAGGGCCTCAAAGGGGGGTTTGGGGGCGAGGCCCCCAGGAAAATTCTCCGGGACCACGCCCTCCAGACTCTCGGAGAATGAGGGAGACGCCCTTTTTAAGAAAACTGGTTTAGAAAAATTGATTAGATTTTCCATGAAAAAGTTATTAAGGACGCGGTATTTACGGTAAACAGTGAAGAGATTCGCTTTTACGAGGTGACTTTGAGAGCACGGACACAAAAATATTAAAACTATTTACTTGTGTCTATGTTAGGCAGGTAGATGGCCATAAAGGTTGCTGTAAAGATATTTTACAGCAATAACTAATTTTTGTCGAACGATATTTTTACGGGCCCCTTCGAGGCCCGGGCCCCGGACCTTTTACCCCCTCCAACCCCCCCTCTCGACGGTCCTGGTTCTCACGATTTCCTTTCCTGCTAATCTTCCTCTTGATTGCCGAAAAGCGTCCATGGAATTTCACACTAACAAGTGAAAAGTAAATTTGGAAGAGCGCAGAAATCTAGTCTTGCCTGAGGGTAACTTGTAGTGGAATGGAGGGTTGGAAAGGGAAGGACTTACAAGTTACCAGAGGGGTAACCAAACTGATTCAAATTCAAACCAGGCAGAGGGCAGAGACGTAAGAACCGGGGGGCACTGGGGGCATGTGCACCCCCAAGATTTTGCAATAAACAAAGAAGTGCCCTTTTAATTTCCAGGAAGTGCCCCTTTAGCTTAATGAAAAAATGCCCTTGAAGTGTAGTGCCCCCTCAAGTTGGAGATGCTTCCTACGTCCCTGAAACCAGGGTTGGTAACAGAAGCGTTAGTTTCCCAGATAGCCGTTGGTGGGCAAAGATAATGGGGCTGATGACAATGCTGAAACGAACCAATTCAGGGTTTCAAATCATTGGGGAGGGGAGGGGATAAAGGCTTATTACGATATAAATATAACTGGAAACTATTCTGGACAGAAAAGAAGGGGACCACGAGAACAAATTGGGGGAAGGATAAGGATAAAAATAATGTTAAACTGAAAAAAGCACTGTATTTTTGCTACTTCGCAGAGGTTGTGACCGATACAGCTAAGGGGTGGGGAGGCTCTGATCAAACTGTTAGATATTCTGCACACTGAGTCCCCTGTTGCAAGCAATGGGAGTGTCCTAAGAGAGCTCACAGTCTGGCCATGTGATCGAATCTCTTCTAGTCTGACTGAGAGACAGTTTACAATAAGAAATATTTGACTGACTCATCGACCAAAAATTATTCCTATGACTGTGAAGATGGAGGGTTTTCCTTTGAGTAGTAATCGTGATTAGCCTTTGTGAGGGAAGGGGTTCAGATGCGATGGGGGGTTCAGATGCGATAGGGGGCTAGGAGACGATAGGGGTTCTAAGGTAACTCATTTACAAGAACGTGGGAGGCGGAGCTCGGAAGCAGCAGGCAACCCCCCTCCTGCCCTTTCAAAAATGGCTAAATTTGCTATTTCCAAGTTGTCTTCCATTCGCTCTGTATTTTTGCCCCCTAAATGACCCTGAACGAATGTCCCGACCGGCCTTTTGCTCACCCCTCAAAAATGGGTACGAGATCTCTTGAGAAACCAAAAAGATCTTTTCATTTATGATTTTCAATTTCAAGGATTTTTGCTAAAAGTAAAAGGATTTTCAGAAGGTCCAGGAGAAAAATTTAATGAGAAGGTAATGAAGATTTCATGATCACGCTTTTCACGAAGGAGGGATTTCATATGACAATCTTGTTTTTGGAGGCTTCATTGAACATTCACAACCATCCCAATAAATTTTGAGACACAGAGGAATGATTTTAACAATAAATTATCGAGGGGGTAAGATTATTAATGCAGGTAAGTTTCTTGTACTTAAATGTTTCCTTATTTCTTTACCTAAGTTTATTCATTTATTATAACTCAGTACTGTTGATACTTTTTATCACCTTGTTACTGTCGTTGTACAGTACAGTATTGTTCGTGATGACAAATTAAATGGCAGGGGAGGGCATCGGGGCAATCGGGGGCAATACAACAGCAAAAAGAATGATAAAATAGGGGGTACGCTAATTGTGCCCCTATTTCCAGTATTTGTGTATGGTTTGACGTTTGGTTATACTATTAGAGAAGTCCGCGCTAGCTCAAATCTCTCTCTAAATCTTACATCTTCCTCTCGAAGTCACCCTCTCTAAAATATCTTCAAGAGTGGCGTGGAGCAGGATACAGCATTAGAATCCCATTCAAAATTAAATACAGAGTTCTATTCTCCCTCTGTCATGTGTTTTCGCTAAAATATCTTTCACTAAGCCTCAATAAACTATAATAATTGTAGATTATAATGGAAGATTATGGTACAAGGTCGCGCGCTTACCTCAGAATCAACTGGTGATCTCCCTCTCTTTGTCTCGACGGGGGTTGCACCCTCTTCTCTGCTCTCAATTTCTAAAGATGAATGGTGGCCCTCTTGAGTGGAGACTTCCGTTTCAATGGAACTCTTCGGGATTTCTCCATCTCTCTCACTGGAAAATGACTGCTCGGCCTTCAGAGAATCAGGGCTCAAGCTAATACCCGAGTCACAAGACATCTTAGAATTGCTCCACGTGCAGAACCGGGAACACAGTGCTTGGTAAAAGTTCCATTATGACGTTCCAAAGGCACATACGAGAAGCAATTTGAACCACTAGTACACTCTTGTCCCACTTGGCAAATACAGCTTTCTCATTAGGCACACAAGAATGTCCACTTTGCGAAATAGGCAAACTCAATTGGTTTGTTATGCTCCCCAAACAATCTAGCCTTTTACTCTCTTTGCCACACTACACAACTACGGGTCCACGTTTTTCCTATATTTACAAGAAATTGTGTAAACTAAAATATTGACCAAAGCCCATTGACCTATTTTCATTGAAGATTGCTCAACTCTGATTGGCTGTGAGTAATTCTTTGCATAATGCGATTGGCTAATCTTCTTTGACCTACAGAATTCTCACTATCCACTTGGTTGATCACGTCATTCAAAATCGCCTACGCAACGTCGCTGCCTCCGAGCATGACGTTCTCACGTGGAATCGGCGACTTTATTCACTTCAATGCATATTTCTCGGTTTTAATCCAGCTCAATTGCTTCAATAAGGAGATGAAAGGTAGATAATCACTAACGAGGAGTTTGAAACTGGTTCTTATTCGGTAAAACGATTCAAAAGTCGGGAAATTTATCTCCTCAGCTAACAAAGGATCTGTTGCGTTTATCGTCACGGATTTCGACCGCTAGTTTTCGGGACATGCTCATTTTCGGGAAGGAGCTGAAACACTTATCGTTAACGAAGCAGATCTGTGTAAACGTCAGGTTTTCGGGCAGTTTTCGGGACATGTTCATTTTCGGCAAGCTTCAAATAAGGAGGTCTGTTTGCCAAGCGTTTTATCAAGTTTTATCCAGGCTATTTTGCATTTTTGATTACAAAGTCCAACTTTGTAATCTAAGAGGGGGCTCCGGGTCAGTCAGAAAGTCAGAAAGTCAGAAAGAAAGAAAGAAAGAAAGAAAGTCCGTCACGCTCGTTAAAGCAATTGATTAACGTTTTACCGCTGCTAATTGGCACTGAAATAAAGAAAGCGCCAATAAAGCGCACACAAGACAGAAGTTTCCCGCGATCCGATAGAAAAATTTGACGTCGGCATATTTCATGTTAGACAGATTTGACACCGTAAGATGGATAAATTACCATGATGTTTACCCTGGCACAGCAACAAATTTAACCAGAATTGGCACGTTCTTGACTTCATTAGCAGCTTAATTATGTTAAAACAATTGTTATCTAGAACGAACGCACCATTAGCCACTTGTTAATAGTACTCATTATGCAAATAAGTCAACTTTAGAGGATGATGTAACAGGCGGCCTGCACAGAGGCTAGCATTCGCAGCATCACCATCAGGTAGAAGGACCCCCTCCTACACAGCTACAGATGCAAAGATGCAAACGTCGTAGGTGAAGTTGAGAGGAAAGGTGCAGAATCCCAGCAAACAATGGCGCCATTGACTGGGGGAAGGCACATGATCACACTGAACCAAAACATCTTCATGCATATGATTCTGCACAGATGTTATCTTCGTGACTGCTTGTCTCAAATTAGATGTCCGCGAATAGAGACGTTCTGCAGAGTCCTGGATAAGTAATTTTGCGTTATCGTTAATCTCACATGACATCTAATTTGAGACATATGCATCATGTATGAACCAAGCGAACTGGGGGTAATGTATTTTTATTTGTTGCGTATCATCTTCGTTTGACATGAAGATCAAAATATCACTTTTCGGGCGATTCTTGTCGTTATTCATGGCGCTTGATTTGCTAGGGTAGGGTGGGGTAATATGGGTCTACGGGGTAAAGTGCGTCTACTGAGCTTTTCGCTAGAAATATCCTTCCTCGTTAAATGGAAAAAAGGCTTGCTATTTTTCTTTTAATGTCTGCATAATAAACTACCTTTTTACATAAAACATCCCTCTTAGATGTATCTCCACTCGTTATTTAAAATAACTTTACTGAACGGCCTACTGTGCAAGAATTTCAAAGCCCTTGAAAACTTTCTCCTGCCACTGTTGTCTTGCTTTTCTGGCCAATTTAATGACCACGAGGTGAGAGTTTGGTCTTTCACAAATGAAATAACGTTTATTTCGAAGTCATTGACGCGATTGTTCTTTTTATTTTTAGTTTTTTACCAGGTGGGGTAATGAGGGCCTACTGAGAATTCAGCCATAATTCAAATTCAACGAAGCCTTGAATTGCCTAAAATTTTCGCACTTATGTTCATCTTGCCACGTTGTTTTCTGTCTAAAATGCGAAAATGGGCTTCCTATTACCGCAGTTGCTGTCTTGTAACCAGTAAATTGAAGTAAACATACTGCAAACATCTTTATTTGACTGTTATTATCAAATTCGATCACTGACTTGCAAGTCGCAGCGATGGTGGATCACAGCATAACGACCGTAGTTTTATTTTCGTTGCGGGAACGGGATTGCTTGCGATAAAAGGAAAAAACTGTGATTTTATTGAATAGAGAACAGTTGGAAAATGTAAGTCCATTAATTTTTTAATCATTTAGCCTTTCGTATTCCGATATTGTACAAGTTTTGAAAATAGACCCACTTTTCCTGCTCGTTGGAAAAAGTGGGCCTATTTTAGTTGCCAAAAGAGAAAATTTTTTTAAAATAATTAACTGCCTTTGTCAGAGCTGAGATTTTTTCCCAAGAAAGAAGAAGCACTGAATGTCAATTAAACGAAACTTTTGAAATGTTTTGCATTTTAGTCTCGTTTTACCAGCTATCTATTTTGAGATTTTGCTCATTTTCGACCCACGTTACCCCACCCTACCCTATTGAAGGCGACTTTAGTAGCAACACTCATCTCTCTGACTGTTGCTAAAAACAGCATCACAACGATCATTTGGGGTTATGAAGAAATCAATATTCAGATTTTCTTATGCTTGCTTAGCTCAGGACGGACTTTGTAATCATCCAAAAGGATCTTATGTTTAAATTCAAACTTTCAGTCAAAAATTTGCATCAATAAAAACTTCAGATTGGACAGCACATCATGAATTTTCGCATCGAATTATCGGCATAGGATTGGCGCCCGCATTCTTAACGACAATTTTTTCGGAAGTATTTGCTTTTCCCCCAACGACCGTAGTTTTACGACAAATACCCGACACACCCGCGCAAAACCACGATTTTTCTGCTCGGTATCTTTGGAATTCAAAGAATGCTGGGCGCGGCCATTGAGCTTTTAGTGGAGTAGTCACGAGACATACACAAGGAGAAAGCGAAACCATGTTTTGAGAGGCCAACCGCCGTGGCGGTCATCGCGGTTTCATTGCAGAAAATATGGAACACTGTTGATTGAAAATCAGTTGAAACAGAATTCAGACTTTGCTTTTGAATTCCCATTTTCAAGAGGCTAACTCGGAAACCAGGGGAAAGGACACTGATGAAGATGTCTCTAATCTGTCTACTTATCGAACATCGAACCCAACACAATTAGCACCGGTGAGAAGACACTGCTCACCACAGTTGCTGCTTGCCAATGTTCGTCTAATCGTTCATCAGCCAATGCAGTAAAAGCCCCCCACATAGAAAGAACCACCAATTTTTGAGCTAAACCTAGCAAAGGTTCTTAATCCTAGGATAAAAATATTTAAAATAGTTCAATTATTAATTTCCTTGGGTACTGTATCTGGTGTCTGGAGGTCTTGCCACGCCGTTCGAAGTCTGAGAGGAGAGATACGTTTTGACACCTTGATAGACTTCTCTAGAAAATTACAGAAATAACAGCTAAACCCTTCCCTTGTCTACTTTTTCAAGGATGACTTTGCGGGACTTTGCCTCAAAACTTCAACCAAGGGTTCTCTTTGCTGAGTCCAGGTGTCAAGGTTTCAGTAGCACTTTGTTATTGAGATAAGTTCTGGGTGGGGTGAGATTCTCCCTGAAGGTCTGAGATCTTCTACAGATGTTTGCAGAACTGGTGTATTGCAAATAATATTTTCCCTTGGATGTTGTGGAAAGTAAGAAAATCAGTTGATAAGAAACTACATCATAAGTATAAAGTAGCTATTATAAGAAATAAGGATTCGAGCCAGTACTGAAAGTTTCTTAAAACCATCAAACCTTGAGTACTCTGAGTTCCTTCAGTTAATAAAAAACTATATCAAACATATTTTCATAAGAAACTATAAAATATCGAACAAGTAAGGGTAAAGTAAAATATGTTGAGAACTTCTTTGACTAAAATGATATTTACAAACTTTTGACCGTAGAGGAGGGATGAAGTTTCACCTCGGGTAAACGGGCTGAAATTTCAGCACGGGCTGAAAACTCCCATGTAAACAGGCCCTTAGCGATGGTTACTGAACGGAGCAGAGATGTTTTTCTTATCCATTTTTCAGTTAAAATTTGTATTATAGATTAAGTATTTTCTTAATTGTATTTTATCCTTGTTAGGATTGAACTTTTTTGTCTTCAAATTGTTCAACTTATGCCGATGTAAATTTCAACTTTTGATGGCAAATACAAAATTACTAACAAACTTTGATTCTAAATTCCTGCGAGGGTGACAGGGGGTATTGATGGTACTGAATACTGGCCCCTACGGTACCTTTGGTATTGGTTACTGGTAGGACCGAATTACTGTGGTACCGAGGACATTTTTCGAGGGCTGAGAACAGGGAAACTATCAGATTTTCATTCCAAATATTTCCCAATATTTTCCGTAATGTTCTATTCAAAGGGGTACTATTTTCCTGTTTCGATGGTCCCTGGTACTGACCTTAATGGTACTCAGTACCGGTACCTGGCCCTTGTGGTACATTTTACCTGTCACCATCCAAGCTCTGAGCCTGCAATTTCATTTTGTTTCCGCATTTTCGTCCCATTTCTGCACAATTTTATTTCTCAGAATAATTCTTTATTTTCGTTTTAGTCGGATACAAGCCAGCGACTGATGAAAATCTTGAGGGCGTGGTCAAATTTGTCATTTGAAAGGAGAAATCGTATAAGGAGAGGCATCGGTGACATAGAGGCTAGATCATAATGGGGCGCTTGCAAAACATTTGAAAATGATACACGAACAAACTTTTTCTTCAAAATCTACGCAACCATGCCAAAGAAATCAGCCAAAGCTACCAAAGAGAAGAAAGAAGAATGTGAAGGGAGACCACCAGACCTAACCCTTGCATCTTTCATCAAAGTTTCAAAGCCAAGAGGGCCTAAGAAGCCTGCAGTGCGTTCTAGCGAAGTTGAGGCTACACCACCGCCACTGTGGACAACACAACCTGAGGATGGGCCCAAGGAAGGTTTGGCAGATTCTGTCGAAGTGGAAAATTCTGGTTTACCAGGGGAAGATCACAGTCAATTTGATGCCATAGAAGAAGCAGAAAAGGGGGCTGGAAAATTGCAGGGTTTAGCAACGGCTTACCCAGGGAAAGAGACCTCTAGCTCAAGAGACCAACCGTCTGCAACTCCAAAAGGTGGTGCAAATGCAGCTCCTACAAATGACTTTAAGATAATGAGAACCAAAAAGGGAGGATACCCAATTTACTTAGAAAAGAGAGCAAAGGGGAAGAAAGTGACAGTAATCAGACAAGTGAATGGGAACAGTAAACATCTTCTGCAAATCTTAAAAACAAAGTTTGGAACTGGAGGTCTGACAAAGCCGGGTGAAATTGAAATTCAGGGAGATTTCGAAACAAAACTTTTAAAATTCTTAAAGGAAAATAACCAGTACATGGTACAATATAAACCTGGTTGAACTCAACTCATTGAAGTCCATATACATCGGCGTAGGGGAAGATAAAATTTGGGGGGCTGCCCGACAAAAATCCATTGTTTTGAGAAAATTTTGCCCAACTTGAGGCGGATTTCTGCCCGATTATGGCTGATTTTTGCAAATTTTTCTGACGTTGGGGGGGCTGCAGCCCCCCCTAGCCCCCTATCTCCTATGCCTATGTCCATATACAGTTTATTTAAAGGCACACTGTCATCTTGCTGATTGGGTAAATAAGACAATAAAAAAGACTAGAATTTGGCAAGCTTCAGTAATTACACTGTATGTCAAAATTCATGAAAATGATAGCAATCTGACTCCCTTTTTGTTGGGGAGACAAAGTGCTGACCCTATTGTTTTCATGCATTGATTTTCAGCTTTGTTGCGAGAGAATCAACGTTGGGGCTCACGTTCTCTTGCGCATCGTTGCTGTTGTTTTCTTCTCTATGTATGTATATACGTATGTATATTTTTGCCAAAATTAACATCAAAATAAAAATAAGTTTATTAAAATGAAGAAATCTAATTACAGGCGTGTGATATTAAGTAAAAACAAGAGTTAAGAACATTTAATCTAAAAACACCCCTGGTTAAAATGGCAGGGATAGCATTAAAAGGTCAGTGTGACCTTGTTTCCATAATGGTCCCTCCAAAGGTGTCAATAAAAGAAAAGTTTTCATAGAAGAAACAAAAATTCTTGAAGATGTTAAAATATAACTAATTTGTACCTTTATGGATTTGAATAATACAATACCGAATCGAGCGTAAGAGAGAGTGTGCGGTGTCGGTGCAGTGTCAGTACACATATTCGTCATTCTCTCATTCTCAACAGTCAAGCTCATTTGCATATTACGTCATTTAAGTAAATTGTTACTGTGCATGCGATCTGGAGCCCTTTTTGAGGAATTCCTTGAAGCTCATAACTTAGCCTGTTCTTATCCCCAACAACTTTATTCATGAGAGAAAGCATGATCCAAGAGCATAAAGGCATACTAGTAATTACGGAAACATTATGTCTTTTGTTGATGACTTCATCCCCCAACCAATCACATCCACCAAAGTGTGCCTTAAAATTATTTTTCGTTCAGCTGCACTTATTTAATAATTTTTTCAGTTGTGAAATAAATATTTCTCTGAGAGAGCACAATGAAACAAGGGAGCAAAAGCTAAAAATGGCAGAAAGGAGCAAGAAAAGAGACACAGTATGAAACTTTCTTTGGCCCAAAATCATAGCAATAGTTTTGTTTTCGCTCAGTTTCCAATTCCAGGGTCTTTCAGGAAAGTCTCAAAATCAAAGCCATGCCTCATTTAACATACCTGAAGGGTTTATCTTTAGAAGGCAACCATTGCACTTGTCAGCAATGAACTGCAGCAAAATATCAACTACTTTGAACAATGACATGTGTGGCTCTTTTCTTTGGTCGACTGCAAAGAAGCGAATGCTTTCCAGTGGCTTTCTGTGTCATTTTAAGTGTCAGTTGAGGCAGATGTCCCAGCAGACTACTTTTGCTCTTCCCTTGCAGTATCTTGGTTTTGCTTCTTTTGAAGTGGCTGCTGAAAGAAGATAGCTTGTTAAATAAACTGTTATGTGGGCTTCTTGTCACTCATTGAGAAATCATATTATCAGCCATTGTGTACTTACATTAAAATCCAAAATTTCAGATGGCAAAAGGTTCTGGACAAAATTTCGGCAGAAGTGTTTTTGTCCAAAAAGCCTTTGAAAGCATCTAAAAATCTATTGGCTACATTGTTTGCTCATAATTCTAATTGAAGCATTCACTGTTGGTCTTTGGTTGAGATTAGGTTAATTTTATTCAAATATAACTGATTTCAAGTGAAAGATTTGGTTGATAAGCTAGGACACTGTGTCCAATGCATCTGAAATTTATGTCAAAAGTTTTCTCTAAAACTTTCCCCTCCACAGTATTTGGATGTCAATGTATCCGAAGTAAATAGATTTTAAAAACAAATTCAATCCTTCAGCACTTGGAGTTTACCTGAGAACGATTGAAGCACCAGATTGGGTTTTTTCTCCCCAAAAGACAAACTATTATTAGTGGAATCTAATTAAACTATATACATCATTTGATGCGTAAGAATGTTGTGATTCTAGCCATATCAAAATATTTGGCAAATATTGTAAAATGAAATTTTCCAGGCAAATTGATTGCTTAAAAGAGTGTACCACCTTCATGAACTATTTTGTACACTTGCGTTTGAGGTAACAAAATCTAACTTATATCAACAGAAAGTGTAGATCCTAAGCTACCAGAGAGTGTCTCGGATTTTTCAAATTCCTCCTTCCTTTGAAAACATACCTTTTTAAAGTATTTGCATATTATTTCTCTGCCCTTCCAAGTTGTATTTGGCTATAAAAGATGGACCAGAGGACATTTCAAGATTCTGAGATACAGTTTGCTTGCCCGAAGCCTTCTCTAGCAGAGTGCAAAATTTACAGCCATTTGATTGGTTTATTGAGTACAAAATAGCCTTTTTGTACCTGTACCTAGTGGATTCATTCTTCAGTCCTTGGAAAAGGGACAAATGTAAACACATGTAAGTACAGCGGCTTTGCAGGAGGCATGCCAATTTCACGTGATATTTCATGTGATCACTTTGGTAAATGAGCTCACTAGGTGGCAAGGACAAATCTAAGCAGACTAATGACTTACTTGCGGTTGTGCTTTCAGAGCTGAAATTTTAGTGTGCATGTTATCAGTTAAATTCTGCCAATCACTGCACGCTCTTCTGAGGCTCTTCATCAGCATCGTGTCAGTATATTGTGACAAGAGTATGCGGCTGTACTTACATGGACAAGGACACCTTGCCTTTAAGGCTTAAAAAGCAATTTTCCCAATCAAACATAGGAATTCAAGCACATGAGATGAGCGGCTTGTAAGGTAAACTTAAAGGGGCCCATTAACCATGTATGAAGAACGCTGGTACGGAACAAAGTTTAAGACAGCTTAGGGAAGAAGCTGCCAAATAACCATTGCAGACAGGAAAGAGCACATAGTGACCTTGAGATGGGCGCAATAAGCTTCTTCAAAGCTGCGGCAATTCTGATACTTTTTTTGTTTCATATTTCTATTTTCTACTGGGGGGTAGACCTTCAGCACACAAGAGCTAGTTTTCAAGGGGTCCTCGCATCTGTTGTGTGACCTAAAAGGAAAACATGTTCCAGTGGATTAATGCTTGCACAGCGGCACTGAGTCAACTCTAACATTTGCCCCAAGAAAGTAAGATTTCAAACCAGACATTCATTTACCCCATCTAGTTATTGATTGAGGCCTGACGTCAACAGTCCAGTGTCAGGTTTCAAAAAGCGGTTAGAGCTTCTGCATCTGTGATCTGCAAATAGGCCTTTTTTCTATTCTAAAAAATCTGAATCAAAGATATTTTTATAGATTGTCTAGAATTTGGGAATGTGCACGATAGTGATAGAAGCTCTAACCCAACTCAACCTTGAAAATATCAAGTATATTTGAGGTCGAGTGCGATGATCTGTAACCTCTGCAGAGGCGCATGAAAGCATTTTGACCATTGTAGGATTTGGCTTCGAAGCATAAACCCGAGTACCATTGAAGATATTTTTCTTCCAGTATCCAAAATTGAAAAGCGGTTGAATTAAAAATCTGCCAACATTTTTGTGAAGAGGGCACTGCAATATGGTTAATGGTCTGTTTGTGGTTGAATTGGACATGAATCGAAACTGCGTCACAACGTTTCTTCTAGAATTTTTGTTGATCACATGACATTGAGAATAATTAGTGCAAATGGTTTGTTTGCCTGGTGCTGTGCCAAGAGAAGTCTTAGTAAATGCGATGATCTGATGGTACAGAGACAGTTGGCAACTGATTGCATTCTTGGCATTCTTAGATGGTTCGCGGAATGCGTTCTTGGTTCGTGAGAGCGTTAGTGTGGTACACAACCCCACTCCTATTAGTACTCGTTTTACTTCGTACATAAAAAACTAGGACCAGCATTTGAACCAGATCGGAAAACTTTTTTGTGTGAAAAACTGTAGTTTCTTTTTTGTTAAGATTTCTCCCGTTTCAACACTTCTGTCACTTTCAAAGATAAATGGTATATTTGTGTTTCTCAAAATTTTACCTGCGTGCAGACTCTTGGACAGGATAGGACAGGACAAGAGTGTTTTGGGCTGCTGAGATTTGATGAAGAAATCCTAAGAGTAAAATTGACATTTTTGTACCAACGTTTACTGTCTGTATTTGTAACCTAAATTTTGCAATATTTACAGGCAGATATTCTTCCTGCATTTGATTAAGGATCGACACCTAAATCCATCACATACTTACCAGCGGAAAAACAGGTTTTATTCTTCTTTCCAATAACATACATGGCGGGGCGGTTGGTGTCTAATGGGTCTACTCGTAGGCCACTTCCTCTTTGCTTCGAAAATTCAAATTTATAATGCTTCCGCACAAACGAGGCTGATGTAATGGCGCGAAAATGGAAACCGCTGACCAGAGATGTCACTCTGGTCAAACAAATTTTCAGGAAGAAAGCTGAAGACAGCTTTATACATTCATCATTGTCTTTTTATTTTCAGACACTGCTATCCATGGATACAGGGTACGCTGTAAATTTTGTTATTAGTATTTGCATTTGGCTGCCAAAGTTTTCAGTTTTTTGCGCAAAAAATAGTTTTGCTTGTGGCATTTTTAGGGCAGCTCATAGCTATCTCCTGGCAAAATCGATCTGGAAATTAAAAACAAAACTTTTATGTGCTGGTTAATTTGTTAAGTCCCATCCATATCCTTTTGATTCTCAACATTTACCGAGAACAGGGCATTTTTGCTGACTGTCAGAGCCTCGGGGCAAACTTTTGAAGTGTTTGCCTCTGGAAAATCTCTCCTCTCTTGTTGAAGGATATCTTGGTGAAAACAAACGCCTGAATCCTAAGCCAAGCTAGAGCAGTTAAACCACTTCCCTTGCTATCAAAAGGAAACAAAAAGGGGCCTGGATCTAGCGCTAAACTAAAAAGGCGCGAAAAAATATTGCTGACGCCATCCATGATGACTTTTCTCTTTCGTCCCTGGATGGCCTAAAACAGCATGGCGAAAACACTCTAAAGCGGAAAAAGATGTTGTTTCGCCATCCTAATGTTAGTGGTGAGTAATATATTGATTCTTGCCTTTATTTCCAGAAAGTGTTGTTACTTTTATTGATTTCGCTCAAGTTGCAACAGTAAGCCAGAAGTGGATACAGAATGAAGGCGCATTTCTTTCTAGGCCTAGGTAAGGCCATTTTTTGCTTTACTGTTACTGTCGACCGCGTTACATCATAGTTACTGGTTCATTGGAGTGAATCTCTAGTATAAAACCAGAATTTTAAGAAGAACAATATTACATAGTCTACGGAAGTAAATTTCGAACGCAATCAACCAACCTTCCAATCAATCAATCATTCAATCAAGGACGAGGCTTTGTCTTCGAACAATTCGAATCAATGCCTGTTTCTAAATTCTAAATATGAAACATGAAATTGCTTTCTGCCACACGAAAAACAAGCAATAAACACCTTTCTTTTGGTTTCTGGGTAGGTAATGTCTCTTGAACTGACAATATCAAATCATACAATTAACCATGTGAAAGATACAAAAGTAAGCATTTCTTATAAGATAAGAAACCATTTACATGATAGGAAACCGTGGGCTCAATTTTTCAAAAATTAAGAAACCATGTTACCTAACTGATTTGACAAAGCTAGAAAACTGTTGTAATCTGCAGCCTTTTCCCAGCTCACTCTCAAAAACGTGTTAATATTAATATTGTACTGTACACTCTTCTTTTTCTTTAAGAATACAGTAAGTTTCCAGATCTGATATGATTTCGAATAAAAACCACGCTTTTTGAAAAACGTCAGTCATGCGATTCGCTGATTATGAATATCGAATACAGGCAACTGCTGAAAAATGAGACAAAAATATGCGAACTGAGGCTGAGTAAAATATTTTTCCAATATTCATAAAAATTGGATGATCCTGAACCGGAATATTCTTATAAAAATATTCTTATAAAAAAGGAGAGGGTAGTGTAGATCTTATAGGGCAAATGTCCTCAAATATAGAAATTGGTTGGTCTCCGTTTTTAAACGTGTATATTCTGCTACAGTCAACCAACAGAAAGCTTTATATCTTGCTGTGACAATAAATCAGATAATAGCTTTCGATTCTAATAATTCACATAGTTTCATACACATTTCGTGTTTTAAAACTGCATAACAATTTTTCAAAGTTATTATAAATTTATGGGAAAATACGTTATGTGACAAAATTTGAAAAAAATCTAGGCATGTATCTACCGAAGGTGACTATGACTGATACAACAAGGACAGATTTGGTAAGATAATAAGACGAGTTGGCTTCGATTGACGCCTCAATTCAAAGCGATTAGCGATCGCAGACAAAGGAAACTCTCTCAACCAGTAATTCAGAACAAACAACGCCGCAAAAGTTGCTCTGAAACTCAGGTACCAAGCTCGCTCGTCGTGCATTCTAGAAATTGCTTTTAAGAGCAAACACCAGCCTAAATCGAAAGAAGAAGGATACATCTACACATCTGACACGGACTTTTAATTTACTTGATTCAAGAGCTGATTGGGAGGCGATTCAATTCTCTTATTTTTTTTGGTGTAATTAACCAATTAAAATACTTACTGGTCAGCTTCTGAACCAAAGAAATAAAATACCCGATGTAGATATGTAGATATATCATTCTTCTTTCGATATATGCTCATGTTTGCCCTTAAAATCAAATTCTGGAATGCACAACGAGTGAGCTAGCTACCTGGGCTTCAGAGAAACTTTTGCAGCTTTGTTTGTTTTGAATTTATGGTTGAGAGAATTTCCTTTGTCTGCAGCCACTAATCGCTACGAATTCAGGTGTTAACAAAAGCATCTCATGCTATTGTGTTACAAAATCTATCCTTGCTGAATGATATACTACATGAATTAAGTCACAGTGGGTTCATTCATATATAGTCGCTATGCACATTCAATAAGGAAAGCTATGTAGCTAAAATATTAATTGGTGAACTGGAATACGTAAGATAGCTTCCACCTTTTCATGAGGGGTGAGTTGTATCTTAGGATTCCTTTGCATTAAATGGAACAAATGATAAATTTGCAAATAAGCTGCAACATTCCTTCCTCCCAAAAACCACTTACAATGTCGTCGTGGGGTTAAAATATCGACTACTCTTTTCGTTATTACATAGGGGAATACATTCTGGGATTATGTATCCAGTATAAGATCAAAACATTTGAGGTGCGGCTTATATGAAGGGCTGAAAGCAAATGAGTGCATCTATTGTTATCAGCTAATCAACACAATCAGTATATCACAGTCAAGCCAAGCCTTAAGCCTGCCTCTCAGTGAGAAAGTATCCGCTAAATTTATCCCAAACGTTGCTCTTTCCTTGAGCTGCAAATGGATGGGCATAAAACGTCTTGTTCCTCTCAGATTATCATAACAGAACGTCTCTGTGTTGGGAACTGTCACATTTAAAGGCAGTCTGTCACGGATCTGATTGGGCGATAATGACAATGCAAAGAATAGGAGAATTGAATGGCTGCTGATCCTACGGACTTTCTGTGGCCGTAGAAAGTGCTAACGATTAGCCCTCCTTTATTCTAAATACACAGATCACAAAGACATCCGTTGTGTTTAGCTCTGACTTCATAGCAGCCAATCAGATGCGTGACAGACTGCCTTTAAAACCAACAGCTCAAAAATGACTGTAAAGCGTCTATGTTGGAATCCAAGCAGTTTTTTGCGTTCAGGATTGCAATTTCTACATTACTTTATAAACTGATTCACATACAAAACTTGAATAAATATGCTGGTGCTAATTTTTATTCTACGTGACATGAACCCTGAACGGGCTGCCTGGTACATGCTTACCACCCCACATTACAGTCAAATCATACCGTCCTTTCTTTTCTATACAATACTGTACATCATAAACACAGTTCCCCATATGCTTGGAGACGACTTCGGTAGCAATCACGTCCGGATCATCAAAACCGACCATTAATGAACCGGGTCCACCATTGCAAGCGTCTACTATGAAATTACATATTTCGCCTGCTCGTGCTTCTTGTAGCCCTTTGCCGTAACATGAGCAAAACTCCACATCGTTACCCCCGTCTTTCAATTGATTCCCATTCTCATCTAGAACGCAAATCTGAAACGGGCTGCCTCGAACTGGTGTTCCTTCATAATTCACTGAAACGAGGTACATTCCGGGGATTCTTGCCTTGTAGTAAACTTGTATCTGCTCAGTGTGACCTTCGATGCGTTGCGAATCAATCTGACCCGGACCACTAAACTGAACTGTTAGATACTTTGGTATACCGGTCGGAATATCAATGACCACTTTACCGGGTTTATCGACGGTTGTTTCAAGTAAGCTGGAACTATTGAGCTCTGGGAACGGTTGGTCTTCAGTTGCAATAGTTTGAACCATTATCACAAAGTCTTCGGTATCTCCCGAAGTCGGATCTGTCTCGATTTTCACAACATGTGCGCCATTCGCATTCGGAAAGAATCGCAGTTCAAGAACATTGCTACCTCTGTTTGAAAACGAATGTGGAAGAGGTGTCCCAGAAGGTGTTATTACCTCTGTTTTCACTGTAGTTCCAAGCTCCATTCCGATCCAGACTAATAAATGCACTGAACCGGGGTCGGAATTGTCCAGGATTTCCTTAGATCGCTTTTTGTTCTTTACTGTAAGCCGGTACGGACTCCCAGTGATTGATTGCCCCCTATAGTTGATGTGGATCCGGTATTTTCCTGCTCTATTCGGTACATATAGAAAATCAGCGGAATCGTAGAAATTCTTAAACACTTTAACATTTGACAAATGATTTCCCTCAAACGCAATTGCTAAGTCCGAGAAGGCGAAATTCTGAGTTCCTTTTACCGTAAACATTCCGGTTTCACCAACCTGGCAATGTTCTAAACCGGATCCGTAAACCTTTGGATCCTCTGCTGCTTGAGCTTCAACTCGGACTTTGAATGGACATCCGGAAATGCACTTTCCTGTAACTGGATTTACCACATTAACCAAATAGGTTCCAGGTTCATTTCTCGGAAACTGTACTGCGAATGTTCCATCACTCTTCCGCATTAAACCGGCGGTGAATATATCACCAGACGGACTTGTGACGTATCCTTGGAAACTAAGAATAGCACCATTAGCCTTTGGTTTAAGATTTTCAATATGATTCTCGACTTCGCCATTAACCAAGGGCGGAGGCGCACTTTCTTTCGGCGCTATTATATCGCTTCCCACACTTGAGACATCGGATGCAACGCTGGTCACCTTAGCTGCGAACGGGCTGCCGGGAATGTGTCTATTGTCATATTTGATTTCAATGGAATAGTCGCCTGGCAACGAGACCCGGTATTCAACTGTATACAAGGTGTCGTCATCCTGGTCATGGTAAACAATGTCCGCTTGTGAAGGCCCTTTAATTAGAATATCAAAGTCACCGTACCCTGCTTTCCTTGCGTCCAATGTGAAGAAACTGGGTTGATTGGTCTGTCCACCTTCCAGGCCTAGAGGACAAAGGAGGCAACATGTCACTTAGAGGTGATGAATTACAGGTCAAAAAGTAAAGGTTACAGTGTATGAATTAGAAGTCAAAGGACAGCAACAGCCAACCAGTATTTGAGTATTTTCAGTATTGCATTCGTTTATAGTTGGGTAACCCTTCAGGAAAGGCTGATTTACAAGGGGTTCTCCGTTAAAAATCTTACAATTGAAGAGATATACTATCAAAATAATTACAATATATGAATTTAAGATGAAAACTTAAGATACAAAATTGTTTGAATTTACAGAAAGCATAATATGCAAAAAAGAAGATAAAAAAGATGACAATCTGCTTTGTTTTCTGTATTTCTCTTGCACATCGAAATTCTACTGCATCGGAAAGTTTTCGATTATCTTTTGAGTCAAATAACAGTGTCATTTAAAAAGACATAGTTGGAAAACAGACAGTGAAGATCCAACTCGATTTTTGAGATTTTATCCAAAGAACCTGTTCAAATTGATTCGGAATTGACACAAAAAGTTCTTTTACATGCATAGCATTGATCGAGGGTCCCTTGAAAGACAGCTTTAGCTGAAGGGCAACCTGCCTTAAAAGAATCAAATACGACGAACATGATTACATTTTACAAGTTACCTCGACATAAAAAACGCTAGCTTGAGCTCAAAAGCAGCCATTGAGGTTGAAACAAAATAAAAGAATTATTTATAGAGTGAAACCTAGTGCATTATCAATTGCAAAGCAACAAACGTAACGCTATGGGCTGGGCTCAGTTAGGCAAAAAACTTGGAACTTTTCAAACTGCTTTGATGCCGCACGAAATCAATGTCTACAGAGTGGATAAATTGCTACGAGATTACTGTTTTCATTGTTTCCAAGATAAAAAAGGTACGATGCAGCATTGCATACAAACCTCTGCCTTTTGCTTTTACTCTAAACGGATTGGGCTGTCCATAAATTGACGATTCTTCATTTGCCGATAATGATGACAGTGAGGAGGCCAAATCATGATTTGAACCTGCAAAAACATTAAGTTGCAGCTTAGGTACAGTGCTTCAGTATCATATTAACTACATGTTACTAAAGGTAATGTAAAGAACTGCACTTCGAAAAGCGAATACCGTAAAAGCTCTAGTAAGCCCCCGGGGGCTTATTAAATTTTGGACACTCCAGAGGGGGCTTAATAGAGAGGGGGCCTATTAGAGAAGGGGGCTTGATCACAAAATCAAATGAGAAGGACAGCTTTTTAGTTCTTTTACACCATATTTTGTGGATTCAACGTACAGCTTTACGAGTCAAATACATAAATTTGACACAGTTTTTATCTCAAACCATAGTGTGTTAAAACATAGCTTATAGTATTTTTGTCGTCCAACCTCTCTACATCAAGTTTTTTTTTTAAATTAACATGTACACTATTTAGCTCAATAAAAAGGAAATCTTTGGTAACCTCTGGAATTTATATAAGTGGGGGAGGGTACTTAATAGAGAGGGGGCTTATTTAAAGTTTTTGGCTCAGAGGGGAGGGCCTATTAGAGAGGGGGGCTTAATAGAGCTTTTACAGTAAGATGTTTTAGATAAAAAGCTTGTTAGATCTTCATGAATTCTGCGTGAAAATGAATTGATTTTGCTGAAGGACTGCAAGGATTGCAAGAATTTAGAGCCAAATTTCACTTTTTGTTTGTTTTCCTTCAACGAAACAAGATCAACTGGAATGAATCAGTGGTATACGGAGCAGTGTGGAGCCCTCTCACAGTTCCTTTGCCACTCTCTCAAGCCTCTCACAGTTCGAAAACACTGACATTCGAAAACTAAGAAGAAACAAGCAACTTACTATTTGGAGTGAGGTGACTGGTGAACATCGTATGAATTGTGATGAATATACAAACACAAAATTTCTTTAATTTTCCCAAAGGTGATTCTGCAAAGGAAAACAAACGATATTCCTTTGTTACTAAGTGAATAAATCTGGTTGTTATGGGCCTAATCCTGTTGCAAATTTAGATCTCAAAGCCGATTACGATCTAAAATTCGAATTGTTCTACTTCAAAGAGTTTTAAAGAGATTTTTGTATGCAGTGGAATTTTAAAATCAAACTGAACTGATCAACAAAAAGCATGTTTTTATAACCATTGAAATATCAGCTTGGAACTTGGAAGCTTAAAATTGGCAAATCGCTACCTTTTAGCTGAGGTGCACAATATTTCTGACCAGAGAAATAAAATTTATGAGAGCTATTAAAATCATATCGAATACATCGAGAGAGATCCTTTTCAATAATGGCCACCCACCCTGCAGGGCCGAAGACAATGGGGGGGGGCTGGGGGACGGAGCGCCCCCCAGAAGGCCATTTGTCGGAAATTTTACTCCACCTGTCGGATTTTTGTTGTTGTTACACGCCCACATTTAGAAGATTTTACTGGGACACTGATGCATAGAACATGAATTTATTGTCTTTCGAGGATAATGGATTTTGAATCTACTGCATTTTTCCTTCATATTGACCAATTTTGAAGGCTGCAACATTGAAACTACAAAATAATTCCAAAATCTAGTCATTAAAAGAGCACATCAGTCCTTTGGTGCATGTTTTAACGTATGTTTCTAAAATTGGGGTTGTTGTTGTTGTTGTTGTTGTTGATTTTAGAGCGTCGGAAAATTTTGGTTCTTTGCCCCCCTAAGAATTAAGGCTGGTATCGGGCCTGCCACCCTGTATTCTAAATCTAAATCTTAAATGGCCAGAAACGTTTTTCTTGTAGAGGTGCAAAACAAAACTGTGGCATAGCCTGTCAGCCCAGTCAAAGCAGCCAACCTCTTGTTTTGTTTCAAGAAAACTATTTGGAAACAGACTTTCTTTTTTTCGTTTTGATTGTCAATTTTGAACATTGTTGTAAATAGGTTTGAAATATTGTAAATAAGGTTTTATAGTTTGATATAATTAAAAGCTTTTCACTTTGTTTGCTTAGATTGTAATTAATGTTTTTATCACAGGGCCCCTTGAACACCAGCTTCTGTTGAAGGCCAACCGTCCTTTAAAGAATTGAACATGAAATATGAAAAGTTCTTCATGCATAAAACCTTGACTAGCACCATCAAAGTTCTCAGAAATTTTTCATATCTGAATGTATTGTAATACTGGCAACATTGTATTGTAATACTGTAGTAATGTACTGTAATACTGGTAACATTTGTCAGCAGTACCTTGTCAGTAACAGTAACAGATGAAAATATTTACAAACGCTTTCCATACTCAATCGGTTTCACTTCTGTAACATTCATGACTTTAACTTACGGGAGGGGGACTGCCTTTTTAAAATGATTAAAAACAAGTTTAATATAGATGCCAAATGCAATTATCTTTAAAATTCCATTTGACGTAGAGAGGGTGGTTGAAGTTGAAGGGGCATATCAACTCCCTAAAACCCTCACACGCTTTTAGACAAAATCGCCAAAAATCGTTTTATTTTCTGGAAAACTTCCCAAAATGTCCCTAAAAATCCCAATGTTTCTTCAAGAAGTTTGCACGCTTGTGAAGAGTGATACACCCACTTGATAAACCCTCAGTTAGATTGAAGCTAAACCAACCTACGAGCGGATTGATAATGATTACTGGCCGAGTTCTGTGTGGGGTGTAACTGTAACCACAAAACATGTAAACTGCACTAGAAAAAAGTCTGCGGACAGGCATAGGTGCTGTCAGTTTGTTAGGGAACTTGTGTTATAAGGTTTTAGGCCAACGAAAGTCTAATTCAACGGTTAGTCTGTTGACTGTTGTTGTTCTTCGATCAGCAGTAAGACGTCAAAAGTGTTTATCATACTATACTTACCAACTTCTCAGATGCAGCTGGAGTTGTGTCGAAGGAAAACTCTCTTCATTGCTGTTCAAAATTTCCCATCTGTTGCCTTGCGTCGTATGATCTGTATGGATTGACAAAAGAACAAAAAAATCAATAAAAATTCCATACATAAAATCTTTTGATGAGATACTTATAAAGACTGTCTCCGTTTTATTCAAGCTCTGTCAAGATTATCAAGGCTTAGGAACTCAATTAATTTAACATATTCTTCAAACCAAACCTGAACACACCTTTGACAACTTTCGTTTCAAAACAGATGCTTTATTTAGTTTAAAAGCAGAGAAATAAATTCATCCGTGCATATTGAAACTAAATTCCTTGAAAATAACGCACGCTTCATTAGACATAAAAAACAAACAATCTTCAGCCAAATAATTTAAAGAAGCTTCTGCCTTCTGCGAACATTGAAGATTCGTAAACTAAACCTCAATTAATATGAAAAATCTCACCGATTCTCCACAAGAAACTCGCTCAAATTGTTTACAAATCTAAAGTACCTTGGAGTGTTGTTGTTTTGCTGTTGCGTTCCAGTTGTTAGAATTATTATTCTTCGGATGCCAAAGATGTTTATCAAACAATAAGAAAACAAAGCGATTTTAGATTTATTTTCATGTAAACAAAAGCTGAAATATTGAACACAAAGAGGTTGTCCTTATCCTGCCTTGCCCTTACACTGTTTGCTATTCTAGACTTCTTACATACTCTTCAATGGCATAGTTTGCATTCAAAGTATAGCTTTCAAAATAATCTCATTGCACTGGCAGGATTAAAAGTATTGGGTATTATGAGATTCCCATTCCCATTTGGTTTAATTTTCGATGTGCGTTCGTTTTGGGAATTAATCTGAACAGCCAGCTAATTTTCAAACCGATCTGAAACTCGTGCCGGTCTGAGTTTGCTCATGTAAATGGCCCCTTAGATTCGTTCGAATTACATTCTTCGAATGCAATCACTTCGAAGGAACAGATTCTTTCTTTGTCACTTCAATAGACGTTTTAGCTATTCTGAAAAGAATCAGAATCGAACGATATTTTGTGGAATTTTGTGGAATTTTCGAATGTGCACAATAGTGATAGAAGCTCTAACGCCACTCGATCGAACCTTGGAACCTTGCGTATATAAATGTATAAAAGTAACGCTCGATCCAGGCTCTTTTGTAGAATAGCTAAAAGGTATATTACTGTCCCCTTATCTGGTTATTCTGCAGTAATGCAAGCCAAAAGAAACTCGAGAAAGTCAACGAGAAGAGGGCCCTACGATTAGCACTCTCAGATCATACTTCGTCGTAAAAATCTCCTAGTCACGGCCGAATCTACTACAGTTCATATTCATTCTATTAGGCTGTTGAAGCAAAATGATTTTTGACAAACGTGTACGAGATTTTTTGGTAGTGTAATGCCCCTCAAGCTATATCATTGTTCAAATCGAGGGGCATTGCACTCCAAAAAATCTCTTTCACCTTTGGCAAAAATCCTTTTGTTTGCAAGCAAAATCCATCCAAAATCTGTAAAAATCCTTTTCAATCTGAACAAATCTTGTACGCTTTTTCGAATTAATGAAATGCCACTCGGTGCAAATAACATTGAACAATATAGATATAGGTTGTTTTCCATTGGTTTTAAGGTGATCTTATGGTTGGATCATGGGTAGTTAGACACTGCTGGTGTGCTTCTATGGAGAAGAGCTGGATAATATGTATCTGCGGGGGACATTTTTTATAGTACTGCGGAGGAGATATCTGCGGGGGAAATTTTTTATAGTACTGCGGAGGAGATATCTGCGGGGGAAATTTTTATAGTACTGCGGAGGAGATTTTCGTCCTTTCGATATCTCCTCCGCAGTACTACAAAAAATTTCCCCCGCAGATACATATCATCCAGCGCTCCTCCATAGAAGCACACCAGCAGTGTCTAACTACCCATGGTTGGATCTTCGAACCCACACTTAATACACCGTGGGCTCATGAAATGACCAAACATTTTGTTATGTTAACTAACAGATCTCAAAATATGAAAATATCAAGTTGCTGCATTTTGAATATTCTCCAGGCCCGTCGGAACCGGGGGGGCTGGGGGGGCTTCAGCCCCCCCAATAATTTGCCAAAGTTTGTTCACTTTTGTAAGTGAAAGAGGCTGTGAAAGCCAAGCTTATGGAAACGAAGATTCAAACTTATCTACATTCGAGAAAATTAGCAGAGTTTATTCAGCTATATTTTGCAATTTAAAAATAATCTATTTCTCTGCCATTCACTTGCATATAATTACTTGACACATAACAACCAGAATGTGGATATTTCAACTTTGTACCTTCTGAAGTGAGTTAGGAATTTCTTTGAAAGACGAATCACGAAGAAATGCACCGATTGAATTCACAAGGAGCTTATCTTTTCAGTCTTTCGTTCCAACGACTCCAGGGCTAATAAAAACCAGATCAGGTTCAAGAAAAGCATCAAATATGAATCTTCTAATCCGAGGGGCATTTCACTCCAAAAAATCTCGTTCACCTTTGGCAAAAATCTTTTTGTTTTCAAGCAAAATTCATCCAAAATCCGCACAAATCCTTTTCATCTGAAAAAATCTTGTACGCTTTTTCGAATTAGTGAAATGCCCCTCGTTCTGATCTCCAGAATTTGAAAAATGGAATAAACCTTACAGCCAAAAATTCGAATTCAGCGATTAAATGTTCCTATCTTGTGAAATTATGTCGTTGCATCCTTATTCGAAATTTTAGGTGAGAAATGTGCTTCCTATGAGCTAACGATTACCTATGCAGCATGTTGTAAATTTTTCAATAGTAGTTCGTAGCTACCAGTAACAGGTAAAAGTCCTGCACCCCCTTACCCTGGCCACCCTGGGTGCCAGAGCTTTGAAAATTATGAAGAAGGCTCTGGGATCCAGGGCATGGGCTGGGCATGGCAACCCTTGCAAAAGAGAACAGCCGAGAATTAGAAATAGTTACATTGTGATAAACGAGGTGATAAACTCAACTCAACATAGAGAGAACCCAATTCAAGCATACATCAAACTGAAGCTTCCCATACCAAGCTCTGTTGTCGAACTCTTGCAAAATCACTGTTGTTGAATTGTTTAAAACTTCTTTCCGTTTGATCTGAACAGTTAATATATTGACCTTTCCAAGCTTTAAACTTTGATGGACTGGCAGCCTTAGTTATGAATGCTAGTACAACTGGAGCTGCATTGCATTACTACATTTCATCAACCAATTCGGTTGGGCTGGAACACTCGACTCCTCCTTGACAGCTGCCTGTGGATACGTCATTGCACGCTCCTGCTCAGAAGGATATCTGCATCGTGAATGTCTGGTTTAGACTTACTCCACTCGCCCAACGTTCTTTTCTACCAGATGGCCCGAGGTTCCACGGAAGAGCTCATGAAAACAGACACCACATGAAACTACCACATGCCCACATGAAACCACATCTCGAAGCACTGAACCCGCGACATAAGGCATTCAGGCCTTGCCCTTGTCCTCATTGATAGTCTCTGTTGCCTTCTGGTAAAAAACAAAAATCAACAGCTATACGGCAATTTGCTACTTTCAAAACCAATCGCAAGATCAGTAACACCTGGGACAATAATTTGGTCTGTGATCTACTTGCAAACAAAAACCAAATTAAAAGATCAATGCAGATAAATGCCATGTGAAGGTGAAGCTGTGTTTGTAGTGCCAAGGGCTGGGATCACAGAAGTAGCTAAGCGCTGAGTCCGCGACCCCTTGTCATGACGCTCAGGTGGTGGGGCTCTACCGGGTATCGAACCCTGTCCGCCTGATTGTTTTGGCTGCAAAGCCAGAGGATGACACCACTGTGCCACAATTCTTCATGTAGTATCTTTTTTTCATTTTTAAAAAAGAAGAATGTTTTTGAGGAAACCTGGTACTTTGATATGATTCTACCGTTGCCAGCCACTGCATACATCTTGATCAATTTCAAGATTAAAGAGTATTGCCGTTTAGGGAGCGGTTACTTCGATCCTGGGTAGCAAGGCGGAGGATAATTTCACACAATTAGACAGCATTTCATACCCAATCTTGAATATAGAAAAAATTTATACCCCCATCACTTTTGAGCGAAATAGATTGGTACCCCATCCAGAACTCTTTGAGGACGTATTAAATATATATGCACACATGCCAATTTGTTCCAGGCGATTTTCATACAGGTCCAGTGATTCATCATTTCCAGTTGTCTGTTACCTTTACTTTTAAATGTTAACTGATGCTTCATATAAATATTTTCAAGCAAAATAGTTTTGCACCTCGTGAAAATTTCCCTTGACATTTTCATACCCCTACAAAGTAATGGGAAACATTTTCATACCCCTGTCAAAGATCTTCCGCCCTCGTACCCAGGATAAAGAATGACTGCTCCCTTGTACAGGGTGTCCCAAAAAATTGTGGCCCGTTTGTCTGAAGATTGCGCCAAAACAGCAAAAGATTTTCGCAAAACTTTTGCATGATGGTGCGCTTCAGATGTTCAATTAAAGTTTGCTACCATCCCCATGAAAATCCGTTGAAAATGATGGAGCTATGACCTTCAGGAGACCAAATTTGCCCGATCACTGAAACCAGGAGTCGGCCATTTTGTCTTACTGTTTTGAAACGATAAATAGCGTCATGGATTGAAAATGAAACAGCAGCCTCTAATTTCATAGCTTTCGTGAAAAGTCCGATAATCCTCGGAGAGTTCCACTATTTCTGACCTCACAGAAATTATTTCTTACTTCACGTGAAGATACGCATCACTGCAAAATAGTAAGACAAAATGGCCGACCGCTGGTTTCAGTCATCAGGCAAATTTGGTCTTCTGAGGTCATAGCTCCATAATTTCTCAACAGATTTTCGCTGGGATGGTTGCAAACTTTAATTGAATATCGAAAGAGCAGCATCATGCAAAAGTTTGGCAATCTTATACCGTGTAGTCGCAATCTTTAGGCAAACGGGGCACAGATTTTTTGGGACACCCTGTAGATAATTCCAACAGTTTTGACAAGATCAAAACTATGGCAAGTTCTGAACTTCTGGAAGAAACATGGTAGGATTTCATAAAACCATAGTCTATATCTCAGGGGCATCATTCTGGCACACTTTGTACCAGAAATTGCAGAGGAAAATGCAAGGAATAAGCTTCGCATTATTGAATATTCTACTTGTTCACGAGAATTAGCGAAAAGTTACAAAATTCTGTCATCTATGTACACCAATTATCCATAGCCATGACAACTACTGTGTAGCATGATCACGTGACAGAATCACATGACATGCTATTGCGTAACAGGTTGAGTCGCGTTAAAAATCTCTAAATTGCGTATCAAGCAAAAAATAGCAAGTGCAATAGATATGAATAAAGTCATTATTAATAAGAAAATCTTTAAATAATAAATAACGTGCAAAGAGAAACGATCGTGACATACCATCTTCAGGGTTGCTGGTTATACATTACGATCAGGAATTAGTGAATTCATTTAATGTATTCAGTTATTAAGATTTTGAATTCTGGGGTGTTGTCTTGCCACAACGACGAAATTTTGGCCAGTCAAGAAGCAGCCTCTTTATCAGTTAAACAATTGAATTCTGGGTGGTGTCTTGTTACATAGGCGACATTACCTCACCTGAGAGCAGCCTCTATTTGCTGATCTTCGAGCGCTGTCCAGTCGTCAAACATCGAGTCAGGCCTCTTGGGGCGAGTACATAACTGGGTAGAAAAGGTACTGAAATTTGGTTCTAAATGATGTGTAAGCAGGGCCTGAAATGGTGGCATTATTTGCTGAATAGAAAACTGTTTAACAACGCTATTTCTTACTCGCTTAAGATTGCTACTTAAAGAAATTCTGGTTATGACCATTGAAAACTCTGAAAGAGTTCATTGGATTGCCAAAACAACAACCTATGTTGCTTAGATAGGAGTGACCTTGCAAGAAATGTACAGAGGCTGCGACTGTCTTGTTGTTGTGGTTGTTTTATTGGTCGAGGGACTTTAGCCTAGCGGAACGATTCAATGGGACAATACTAATTCATGGCTTAAAAACACGGATCACAGAATGGACAATTACAATACTACATCATACACAAAAGGAAAAAAACTAACGCAAATTCGTCTTGAAGCTAGGCTCAGCTATTTTGAGTATAAATTAAGAAAAGGAATGAAACTACATTCAAACATACATCGAAAAATTAGGGCTCAAAACAAGTGTTCTGTTCTCATCAAATTGTAAAAAATCGGACTACTTTACGAATTAATTGAAAATGTCCCAAATGTCTAGACAGTTATGTGGAAGGGTGATCCAGGGATATCGAATCCGCCCCAGAGAACTCGCAAAACGTAGTCGCCTTTTTGTTCGAGAATGTATTCGACTGAGTAGATGTTGTTCCCCGTGTGTTTGACGAGAATTTGCTGCGCGGGGATCACAGGTCCTTCGACACCAACCATGATCATGCCTCGTCCTGCTTGACTTGCGTTGACTGTGAAGGAGGCTGCCTCATTTACGTTTGCATGACGTAATCCAGCACCTCGTGATGTGCATTTGCTGGCGTCTGGGATGTTTGCGGCGTCAATGGCATCTTCTGAAGCTGCGATCAGTACTTTGTAGGCGCTTCCTGGGATGTGTTGTCCTGCGAATCGAATACTGATTTCATAGCTGCCGGGGATCGTTGGTCTGTAGGTGACTTTGTATGTTCCATCGTCTTGCTCTACGCAGTTCATCTTCACCTTTGCAGGTCCGTCTATTGATAGTGCGAGTGCGCCTGAGCCAGCTTCGAGTGCGTTGACAGTGAACTCTGATTCGACGTTTGCTACACCAGCTCGTAGACCTGGACCATATGCTCGTACTTTGCTCGGGTCTCCATCTACACCTCCCACCTTGACCTTGAATGGACTGCCGGGGATATGATGACCATCCAAGAAGACGTTCACTCTGTGTTCACCAAGTTCTTTCGGCACAAACCTGACTGCGAAGTTTTCCTTTTCGATTTCGACAACAGAGCAGTCCAGCTCGGCTCCTGAAGGTGAGACAACAGAAGCGGTCAATTTACCATCTTTGCCCTTCATGCGAACAGCGAAACTTGCTTGCTGTCCAACTCTGAGAACTTGCTCCTTGAATTTAGCCATGCTCATTGCAGCACCATCTCCGGGGGCCATGACATGAACCGTGAAGGGGCTGTCTGCGATCGGCTCATCTGCGAATCTGATGTGAACAGTGTACTCTCCTGGCTCAACTGGATACCAAGTGATGTCACATGTACCATCTCCGTTATCGTGGCACTGGATGTCTGCTTTGGCTGGTCCTTCGACAGCAACAGCTAAGCCTCCTGGTCCTGCATCTCGTGTATTGACAGTGAATTTGCAGGGTTCACCAGCGACAGCTTTATCAAGGCCAGGTCCAAACGCTTTGCATGCTTTCGCACCACCAGATGGGGCATCAACATAAACCTTGAATGGTGATCCAAGAATGTGGTTTCCTCTGTGTTTTACATTGACTTTGTGTTCGCCGGTTTCCCGTGGGATGAATCTAATCGTGTATTGGTCTCTTCCTGCTTCAATGACATCAGCTGGATCTTCGACTCCTGATGGCCTAGTTACTGTTGCTTTCAGTTCGCCAGGGCCAGCGAATTTGATGAGGAAGTCTTTGGGTGCTTTCGTGCTTGGGAATGCAAGGATATCGCTGTATGTGTCTGGAGAGCTCTCCTCTTGGTTTTGATCCAACGCAGTGATATCTTCCTCTACTGGTCGCCGTCCTTTGCGAGGTGCTTTGTCTCCAGTGACTACACATTTGAATGGACTGCCTGGGATGTGTTCATCAGCATACGTTACGTTGACATTGTATGTGCCTGGTTCGTCTGGTGTGAAGTCTACTGTGCATGTTCCGTCCTACAAAGAAATTACACTGATTAGAAATTTCGGTTCGTTTAAAATCAAGTTAAAATCTAAATAGAAGTCAGCTTAGCATTTCATATTCCACGATGACAGCCAACTATGAACTTCAATACAAGTTATAATTTTGACAGTATCAATGGCATATAAAATCATATCACTCCTGAAGGTATTAGTATACACAACACAAAAATATCTTGCTGTGAATCATGCAAGAAATAAGAGATGCCTAGTTGAGGTGTTTAAATGCCAAAACGGACTAGCACCAAGACTGTTCGAAGGCTAATTCAAGAAAATTCCACATCACAAGGAAACCCGTCGGAACAACAGCAATCTTTTGCTTCCAAAAGTTCGCAATGAAGCTGGCCGCAAATCATTCCTCTTTCAGGGGTCAATAATATTCAACAAACTGCCAATTGCGTTGAAAGGAGAACAGTCAATTGCCAATTTTAAGAGACAATGCGATCAACTTGACTGTGATTTTTAATTTCTAAATTCTTTATTATCTGGATTTTTAAACTTGAACTTGTAATTTGATATCTTCAATTTTTTTTAACAGGACCTTGAATGATAGCAGCTTTCTGTGCAAGCTGACCAAGTTTACCTGTATAAATATAGATTATCATTATTATCATTATATCGCGAGCAAGAAATTTTTATATAACTTTCTTCAAAAATCCCCTTTTTTAAGTAACACTTGCAAAAGCTGCCATCTAATTCTCTATTAAAGGGGTTCCCCGTCTCTAAGTTGTAAACAAATCTGTAAACACCATTGTTTTAGGAACGTGTCCATTGTTTTTTGCAGTTTGTTTGGTGGCCTCATCCAAGCTACCAAAAGTAACTGTGAAAAACCCAATTATATCCAAGCAATATCAAGAGATATGAATGTTTGCTTTGCTCCTCTTTGACGTATAAAGAGTCATCTTAAAATTGACGCCATCATATTGAAAACAAGATGAAAAGTCTGTGTGGTGCTACCTTTTCAAAAACTGCAAAATCACCGGCTTGATAAAAATTTGAAGACAGAGCCTCTTTTTAGAAGGTAAAGATGAAGGTGTTGTGGCGCAGTGGTGCAATGCTCTGACTTTGCAGCCAGAGCAGTTAGGTGGACAGGGTTCGATACCCGGTAGAGCCCTACTATTTGAGTGCCATGACAAGCAGTCGCAGACTCGATTAGCACTTCACAACTTCTGTGATGCCAGCGCTTGGCGCTAAAACCGCCACTTCAACTTCACCTTCACAAAATTTTTGTCAAAAGGTGATTTTGCGGTCTTTGAATTTTCATCTGATCTGAAATTGCTCTTGCTGTCATGATGTCATATTTTTCAACATAGACTTCAAGGAAAGCTAATGTTTCACTTCGAAAAACCCTTTGCTAGTACCTCCTGGAAATATTTCATTCAACATTGGTTTGCAATAAGTGTAAGTTAAAGTTTTGATTCTTACCTCGTTATCTACACAGTTGATTTCGACCTTCGATGGGCCTTCAACTGAAAGACCTAGTCCACCATACCCGGCATCACGTGTGTCGACAAGGAAGTCCAGCGTCGTGTTTACTGGTCCGCCTTTTAGTCCTGCAAAATAAGACGATAAGAAATATAAGCTATGTTTCTAAATTTAATGAAATCTTTCAAAAGTTTAAGGGCACGGAAAGAAATCCGAATTTTCCTTGCGGTTGGCTGTCAGAAATATGCAGTTCATTCTTTCCTTTGTCTGGGAAGCTTAGAAGTACTTTACTGAAGTCACGGTTTTCTGATTTGCACTGAAAAAGCTCTTTTTTTATATAGTCAAGATAAAAATTTACAATACAATGATACCTCCTACTATACTCTCTAATTACAACTATACGAACTACAGAGACGATACCAAGAGGAGCGAAGCGGCACGACTACCCCAAGGCCATAACATGAGACAAAAAACAAGGACAATACCAGAACAGTATGTAAAGGAGTAAAAGAACAGAACGAACAGCATACAAACATTAAACTAAGCTACACGTCAGGACAGCCTGCAACCAAATAATTTGAATTAAATGAAGAGCCTAAACTTTAGATCCAGCTTTGATCGAAAAGAGAAAACAATTTTGAAAAGAGAAAAAAAAGCTTTGATCGAAAAGAGAAAAAAATTGGAGCGAATTGATACACTATTTTGAGGGCACACATAAAATACCATCAACAGATACATACCATCACCCCTGACTTTAACCTTTGAAGCATCTGGTTTAGTAACAGGGAGATCCTCCGGTTTGACAATAACTTCATATGGACTATTCTGAACGTGCTTTCCGCGGTTCTTGATATTTAACAAATGCTTGCCAACTTCCTTAGGCATAAATGATACAACGATTGTCCTGTTGTTTGGTCCGGCTTTTAGTTCGGCGGGTTCTTCTTTGCCGGATGGACTTGTGACGGTTGCTTTCAAGTGTGGTAAGTCATCGGGGATCCTGATTCCGGGAATTTCAAGACCAATAGCACATGGCTGGCCTGGCTTTCTTGGTTTGGCATCCTTCACCATAACTTCGATTGGACTGCCTTTAACATGGCGGCGGTCCTTCTTAATGTTAATCAAATGCTTTCCGGGTTGCTCCGGAACAAAGTTCACAGACAAGGTATTATCCGGACCGGCTTTGGGCTCTAATGGGTCCGTGCTTCCATCTGGTCTTTCCAATGTGCATTTCAGGTATTTGAGATCTTCCGGAATGCGCAGGTCCGGTAATTCAACAGCGACATCGCAAGGACTGCCAACAGTTGGGGCTCTGTCCGGCTCTGGGGCCATTTCGACCAGGACAAGGAATGGGGATCCATTGACATTTCTGCGGTCCTTTTTCACATAGATGTAATGCTCTCCCGGTTCGTTTGGAGTGAAAGAGAGGTTGAGAGTGTTGTCATCATTGCATTTGACATCCAATGGCTCCTCTTTTCCATTTGGTCTCTTGAGAGAGGCTGTGAGATATTTCAAGTCACGTGGGAGATCAAGTCCGTCAATATCGAGGTTGACATCACATGGGTTTCCTACCGTTGGGACCTGAAAGCAAATAAGACTGTAAAAATAATCTGCTTTTTTTCCGATAAAAATTAGGGGACACAGTATTATTAGTGAAAAGAAAATTATGGGACAGGGTGTCATAAAGAAATTGAAATTATGAGGCTGGAAGTCATGTAAAAAAAGGAAAATTGATAATATGCACTTCGGCAAATTTTTATGGGACAGGGTATACCTTCTGCACGATTTTGATATGGGACAGGGTTATGGCGTAAAAAGGGTTTTCCACACACCCCCATCACTTCCCTAGCTAAGTATCACCTCCGGGCATTGCCCCTACATCCAGACATGTACATCTTAACCCTGTGTTCTCTTCCGTTGCGAATGGTACACAGTAATATAGATATGTATTTTTGTGTAGATATTTTTATGGTGATTTAAAAAAACATCCAAACATCGTTTCCACGCACATCAGGATCGTAAAAGAACTATTTTCTAACTATCTAATAATGGAAAAATTAGATAGTGGAACAGTGATAATTGCGACTGTAGACTTACAAATAATATTACAGCAACACAGCAAAACTTTGGAATATATTGCGCTCCTTCTCTTTTTATTTTACTTAGACACTGCAGTACAGCAGTACAGTACTACTAATACAATTTAAAACACACGGGATTTCAATCATTGCCATCATTACACATTGATGGCCAGCCTTTCTCGAGGCACTGCATTTGATTGACCAAAATTAAGGAAACAAAAAGACGAAATAACTGTCATATGAGACATAGGCAAGAAGACAAGATATGTGGTTACGTACTGTCAACGAGATATTCTAAGGTAAGATAAGATCAGAAGGTAAGATAAGATAAGTTTTTCTCCATCATTTGGAATTTGGTACCAAGCTATCTCATATTGTTCCTTTTGTTTGTTGAAGTATTATAATTGTAAGTGTCATCCAAAGTAGGGACTAGATGACCTTGTGTCCTTTCCTGCTTTGGATGGCACAGTAACAAGTAATCTTTTGTGTTTTAATTGTTTTGATGATGATATATATGAAAAAAAAAGATCAGATCTCGATAATTCACGCCTTGGAATATGCGAAGGCCCCTCACCACAATACCTTGGGTCCCTGTGGTAACAGAAGACTGAGTGGGGTAACAGCTTCCATCATCATTGTTGTGCAGATCCTAGCAAAACGCTCAACGAACTCAAAGGTACCAATAAACAATTTATCTAACAAGACTATTACCTTTGGTTTCTCTTCCTCCTCCACAAGAATCGTGATCGGACTCTGTTTGATTGGCTTTCCATTCTTCGTTATGTCAATAACATGCTTTCCAGTTTCATTCGGAGTGAAATTCATTGATAAAGAGTTGTCCGGTCCAATACCTAGCTCCAGTGGTTCTTTCTTTCCAGTTGGTCGGGTCAAGGTTGCCTTGAGGTATGGCAAATCTCTTGGCAGTGAGATGTCGGGAAGGACAAGGTTTACGTCGCATGGGCTTCCAACTGCTGGAGCCTTTTTGGGTTCGAGTCCTTCTACGAGAATGACGAATGGGCTGTTTTGCACCTAGGAAGGAAGAAAGAGATTGTTATAAACTGCAAATGCGAAGAAGCAAAATGTATATACAAGACAAGCCTTGAGGACATTTAACATGATTTTCATGCCAAAGAATCCTTGTTTAGAAACATAAGATCCTTTTGGATGATTACAAAGTCCGTCCTGAGCTAAGCAAGCATAAGAAAATCTGAAAATTGATTTCTTCATAACCCCAAATGATCGTTGATGCTGTTTTTAGCTACAGTCAGAGAGATGAGTGTTGCTGCTAAAGTCGCCTTCAATAGAAAATCTGAAAATTGATTTCTTCATAACCCCAAATGATCGTTGATGCTGTTTTTAGCTACAGTCAGAGAGATGAGTGTTGCTGCTAAAGTCGCCTTCAATAGAAAATCAAGCGCCTTGTATGTCTCAAATTAGATGTCATGTGAGATTTAAGATAATGCAAAATTACTTATGTTTATGCAGAACCCTGCAGAACGTTTCTATTCGCGGGCATCTAGTTTGAGACAAGCAGTCACGAAAATAACCTCTGTGCAGATTCACATGCATGAAGATGTTTTGGTTCAGTGTGATCACGTGCCTTCCCCCAGTCAATGGGGCCATTGTTTGCTGGAATTCTGCACCTTTCCTCTCAACTTCTCCTGCGACGTTTGCATCCGTAGCTGTGTAGGAGGGCGGTCCTTCTACCTTCGGTGATACTGCGAATGCAAGCCTCTGTGCAGGCCGCCGGTTACATCATCCTCCAAGGTTGACTTATTTGCATAATGAGTACTATCAATAAGTGGCTAATGATGCGTTCGTTCTAGAAAACGATTGTTTTAACATCATTAAGCTGCTAATGAAGTCAAGAACGTGCCAATTTGTTGTTGTGCCAGGGTAAACATCATGGTGATTTATCCATCTTATGGTGTCAAATCTGTCTAACATCAAATAAGCCGACGTCAAATGTTGCTATAGGATCGCGGGAAACTTCTGTCTTGTATGCGCTTTCTGTGCGCTTTCTTTATTTCAGTGCCAATTAGCAGAGATAAAACATTAATTAATTGTTTTAACGAGCGTGACTGACTTACTTTCTTTCTTTCTTTCTTTCTTTCTTTCTGACTGACATCGGAGCCCCTTCTTAGATTACAAAGGACTTTGTAATCAAAAATGTGCAGTCTGTCATGTGACTCAAGAATTCTTGTCCTGTTAATGTGCACAAGGCTAAGGCCTGTACTACATCAAGGGCCTATAAGGAACTTCTGGTTTCATACCTATGCATGAGCATACGTACTTTTAATTTCAAAGAGACTATTTCTTCGAATATTGCGTTAATTTCATAGTACGCGAGGGAAGATATTTCCTGGATCCATCTTGTTTTTTTTTAAACTGAAATCAGTACAACATACTCAAAACCAAACTTTCTTAAGAATATCGAGGCTGGACAAAATTTAAAATATTCTTGTTAAAAAAAAGAGTGTATTCATTACTATTTATCGCTATTCAATCTATTCTCTTTAGAAATCACAAATTGAAAATTTGGGTCTTGGCTTGTAATCCTTCACACGGCCCTCTGTAAAGCAGTCTTTTTGAACTGATGGGGTTACCGTCGTAAATAATCAAAAATGAAACGAAAAATGAAATCATGAACTTTTTACGTCAGCCAAAATTTACTCATAGAAATGGTAAACAAAATCTCAATTGCAGAACATCTACTTTTTGTCTGTGATGAGATTTCTGTCTAAAATCTATGCTTACCTTCTTTTTTGTAATTTTATGGGCTCAAATTTGCGGTACTCGATCAATCATGATAAATTGCAAATCAAATAATTTATGTAAAACTAAGAAACTCTACAGGAAATCTTTACTAGAAGAATTGGGCACAAGGTTACTAAACCCTCACAAAACGTATTGGGAAAAATGCTCACCTCTCTTCGGTTCTTCTTGATGTGCAGGAGATGCTCCCCAGATTCCTTAGGTGTGAATGAAACAGCAAGAGTTTGATTTGGACCTTCACTAACATCGAGAGGTTCGCGTTCTCCACTGGGTCTGGCAAGTACTGCGCTGAGGTATGGCAAATCTTCTGGAATGTTAATACCTGGTACCTTAAGGTTTGCATCATGAGGGCTTCCTACTGATGGTTTTGGGGCCATATCTTCTGGGAAGTCTGGGAAGTCAGGGAAGTCAGGTTCAGATTCCGCTGTGTTTTCAGTCATTGGGACAATATCTTCAGAAACTGGCTCTCCTACTACATCAATAGTGAAAGGACTGCCTTGTACATGTCGTCTGTCCTTCTTAATGCTGATAAGATGCTCTCCGGTTTCCTTTGGCACAAACTTGACACTGAGTGTATTCTGTGGAGTGACTTCAATATCAATAGGCTCCTCCCTAGTCTTTGATGGTCTCTTCAACGTTGCTGCCAAGCGACTGAGGTCATCGGGTAAATCCAATCCTGGAATATCGAGATCGAGAGCGCATTCATCACCAACACGAGGCTCTTTCTTTGGTTCATCCTCTTCAACGACCATGATCTCAATTGGGGTTCCCTCAACTGGACGTCTGTCTTTCAATATATCGATGATATGCTTTCCTGGTTGTTCAGGTACGAAGTGCATTCCAAGAGTGTTGTCTGGATTCGATGATAACTCAAGTGGCTCTTTCTTGCCATTTGGTCGTGTCAACGTTGCCTTGAGTTTTTTCAGGTCATCAGGCAGCTTCAAACTTGGTAGTTCCATGTTGATGTCGCATGGGTTGCCTACAGTGGGTTGTTTCTCTGCTGGCACAGATTCCTCTACCATGATTTTGAAGGGACTTCCCTTGACTGGCTTCTTGGACTTCTTGATGTGGATCTGGTGCAGTCCTGGTTCCGTTGGAGTGAAGGACACAGCCAGGGTGTTGTCTGGGTTGGCCTTGACTGGCACTTTCTCTCTCTTCAAAGATGGTCGTTCCAAAACCGCACTGAGCTCTGGGAGATCGTCAGGCAGAATCAAATCAGGAAGCTCAAGATTGACATCACAAGGGTTTCCGACAGTTGGTGGCTTCTCTCCAGGGGCTTCATCAACCATAACTTTAATGGGACTGTCTTTGATTGGTCTACGCCTCTTCTTAATGTGGATAAGATGCAGTCCTGGCTCTGTTGGAATGAAACTGATCGACAATGTATTATCAGGGTTCAGCTTCAAATCAATTGGCTCCTTCTCTCCGGTTGGTCTCTCAAGCTCCGACGTCAAATGAGGTAGATCATCGGGCAGACTGACATCAGGTAAGCTCAGGTTCACATCACATGGGCTGCCTACTGTTGGGTTCTTGACCGCTTTTGGTGCTTCTTCGACCATGACATGGAATGGGCTGCCTTTGACTGGTCGTCTTCTCTTCTTGACATGGAGCTTGTGAAGGCCTGGTTCATGAGGTGTGAAGGATATGGCCAAGGTGTTGTCTGGGTTGGCGGATACTGCACACGGTTCTTCCTCTCCATTTGGCCTCTCAACTGTGGCTGTCAGATCTTTGAGGTCATCAGGCAGTTTCACATCAGGTAGATCAAGATTGACGTCACATGGACTGCCGACAATCGCGCTTGGGGCAACCTCCTCCTCTCCTGGCACCATGATAACGTATGGGCTGTCTTCCACGTGCTTCTTGCCTTTCTTTATGTTGATGATATGCTTCCCGGGCTCTTCTGGTGTGAAAGTGACAGAGATCGTTCCATCCCTTGCAACATCAACATCTATTGCTTCTCTCTTTCCATTTGGACGTACCAATGTTCCTTTGAGTCTCTTGGCATCTTTCATGCGATCAACATCGGGCATATCAAAGGGAATTTTGCATGGCTTTCCAACTTCAGGCTTGTCTCGGACGAGCAGAGGAACTGGTGAGCCTGGCAGGTCTTTTCCACGTTTCTTCAGATGCAGATCATTCTTGCCTGCTTCGACTGGAGTGAAATTGGCAGTCAATGACTTGCTTGGTCCTTCCTTCAAATCAACTGGCTTGTCCTCTTCATGAGGTGATGACAAAACTCCGCTGATGTTTGGCAAATCTCTCGGGACGTTGACGTCATCAGGTGCCATGTTCAGCTCAGCCTCTTTTCCAACTTCAAGCATTGGCTCCTCTGCAACGACTGGAACTTTCAATGGTGCACCGGGGATGTCCTCGTTTGCGAAACTGATGAATATGTCATATGTTCCTGTTGATAATAAAACAATAATTATTATCAAACAATTAAAACAATACATGGGACATTAGAACCCAGTCTTGTTTTATCTTGTCAATTGTTTGTCATATCCTTTGTCTTGTCGTTGTTTTGTGTATACTTTTAGCCAGGGAAGTTTATGCGCATACTAACCGGTTTTGTGTTGTACAGGAAAATATAAAGCCCGAGGTCTTAAGAGTACAGACCGAGCTTGCGAGGTCTGTGCAATAAGACCGAGGGCTTTATATTTTCCTGTACAACTACAAAACCGGTTAGTATGAGTTTTATTACCTGACAGCTTCTAATTTTGACTTATACCATTTAGTCAAACTCATTTTGTTACTGTTATGTCGTTTGAGTTCATTGTAAATCTCACAGGCCTAAATTAGTTGCTGTGGTGACAAAAACGCGTCCTTGTATCGTATTATACAAGGCTACGGGAAAACCGCGGGAAATGTGCGATTAGCCAATGGGATTGGCGGGATTCTTGTATTGCCTCGTTTTTGAAACGTCAGTCAGGTAATAATAGCTTGTACAGCCCCTTTAACTCTAAGTATAAAGGTATAAAAGCACAACATTTTGCACCACAGAATCACTCTAACTGCTGCTTTAATGTTTTGGTCTTAAAGAAACAGAAGGACGGGGGTGGAATCGTTACCTAACGAATAATTATGGATATATCGCTGTAAAACGCTTGTGGGTAGGCTATCTAGTTCTTCTCTTACAGGTCCCAGTCTCTGCCTGGCGAAAACTTATATGCGAATTGTAACAATAACAGTCGAAACTCATTGAGATTCAAAGGACCGTCGTAAAAAATTGCCTAACGCAGGGGCTCAAATCTTCAATAAGTTCGGTGTAAAATTCTATTGCAGTTTTCTTTGAAATAAATGGCTTGGAAGGAACTTAGGGCTTTTTGCTGTAAATTTGCCGTGACAATTCATTGATATTTTGATTGGTTTCAATTTTGCGGCATTTATTAATGAGGCCATGACGTCATCAAATTTCTAAATCCTAAACTAGCAATGCTACAGATTTCTGCTTGCCACCATATTGTAGACCTTCATAAACTATGGTATCTTGAAGGTTATATAATGTTTCCTCTATTAGTTTGGGATATACGATGATTTTAATTTTTTCAAAATTTTCCATGAATTTTTCAAAAATATTCAAATTGCCGCCATTTTGAAAAAATCAAGATAGCAATGAATTTCCACGGCAGATTTACAGCAAAGTACGATAAGTTCCTTAGCCTAACACAATCTTCAGTATAATCGTCTGCTAGAAACGTGCAGTATCAACACTTTTATTTTGATCCTACCTCGACAATAATTATGATAATTATGATAATACAGATAATCATAATTCGAGTTTACCTACCAGGTTCTTTTGGTATGTAAGTAGCAGTGCATGTTCCATCGCCATTATCAATACACTCAACATCAACTTTGCTTGGTCCTTCCACAGCAAGTGACAAGTTTCCTGGGCCTGCTCCTTTGGTGTCGATGATAAATGCATTGGGTTTGTTGACATAACCTTTCTTGAGTCCTGAAATTTGAAAATTGTCGCACTTTAAAGAACGAATTCAAAATTATTGGAAACTTTTCTAAGCTGTGATCTCTATAAATGAACTATTCCCACATTAAATGTATGAAAGAGAAAATAATTTTCTTGTACAAATATATACATTTTGAATTGAAGACGAATTCTGCACATAAATGCACTACTTGCCGGGAAAAGAGGTGCAAAACAATTGGAATAAATGAAAGTTTGAAGTTCTGATGTATATTGGGAGGCAAAATTCTCATGGAAACTAAAGTCTGTTCACTTGGCCTTTTGCAAGTCAGCTGCAGCGTCTGTTCTTTCAAACAACCAACCAACCGAATGTCTGGCCTGGCGTCTATTTTGGGACAAACTTTGAGTTAATTTTAAATGGCCGCAGGGTTGTTGTGAAATTCCATGCTCCCTGTGGCATCGTTGTGTAATCGTATGTGATTGTGTGTATGTAGGTTTTATTTGTAGTTTAGATATATTGTAAATATTATGAGCATATATAAAAAAAAACAGCCATCTCCTCCTGGAGCTTTCAACCACAATTTCATTTCGTAACAATCAAAACGGTACAGTCACATATCGACCTGAAACTACAGACAAAATTCGCCGGACGAAGATTACACTTTTATATGCCGATATACCACAAAAACTCTTGAGCCCCCTCTATATTAAGCCCCCTCTATATGAAGCCCCCTTTCTAATAGGCACATCCCCTTTGAGCCAATATTTCAAATAAGCCCCCTCTCTGGTAAGCCCCCCCCACTTCTATCAAATTCCAGACGTTGCCAAAGATTTTCCATTTATTGAGCTAAATAAGTTTGCATGTTAATTTTGATATGGTTTGGGATAAAACTGTGTCAAATTAATGAATTTGACTCATAAAATTGTATGTTGAATCCGCAAAAGATGGTATAAAAGAACTAAAATATCATATATACCCTTGTCATTTGATTTCGTGAATAAGCCCCCCCCCCCCCGTGGCTTAATAGAGCTTTTACGGTAAAGCTATTATGTACCTAAGAAAACATGATCAGGCCAGAAAAAATGATCACTTATTTAGGGCTTCGCACTTCTACATTCTAGGTCCATGTCCTGAATAGAATAAAAAGCATGACGAAGAAAAACGAAGCCCTACCTGGACCATGTACTTTGACTTTGCGTGGACCAGGCTTGACAACCTTGAACTTGAATGGACTTCCAGGGACTGGTACATTATCAAATGTGACATCAAGATTGTAAGTACCAAGTTCTTTAGGTGTGTATTCAATATCATAGGTTCCATCTCCATTATCACTAACATTGACTTTGTCTTGTTTGCCAGATGGTGTCGTGACAAGACCTTCCAATTTTCCTGCTTAAAAGGAAAAGAAGAGTTGGTAGGCTGCACAATGATTCCTGCACAATAAAAAGGCTGCCAAAAATCAATTAATTGCCAACGAATGGCTTCTGTATACCGATAAATAGGCATCCGAAAAATCGACAACAAATAACCAAGAATAATATAGGATGTTGACAAAAGATTAAATCAAAAATATTTGAAATTGGCCCCGTGTGTGATCTATCCTGGCCTTTCGGAAGTTGGAACTTTTTTCTGGCTCACCCGAGAGGCCTTTAGCAGCTTTGGCTTTCTAAAAGCTTTCCGTGAATTCTTTAAATAAAAAAAATCGCTGTTAATTCTTAAAATGATCAAGATATCAACAATCCCCCATGAAGAATTATAACAACATACTTGAAGTTTCTATCAAGACATTCAATTCAAATCAAATGGAAGATGCAATATTTGTAGAGTCTGCAGTGGGAACTAAGTGACTCTGTGTCTTTTTTCGCTGTGAATGGGAACAATGATTGTACTGTAGTTTGTTTTAGGTTTTACTTGATAACAAAATATATGTTTTAAGATTTTACTGCAACGTACGAATGCCAACATTTACCTGGTTCGAGTTCAGAGCAGTCCAAGAAAGATTCAACAGGCAAGTCAATGACCGGTTCTTCAGCAAGTTGGTTAGCAAGGGCATCAGTATTGATTGGGCTGGTATCTGGTCCTTCAACTGCATTTGCTTTGAATGGTGAGCCTTTTACTGGTTGACCTCCAAAGTTTACATCAACCTCATGTGGTCCTGCTTCTTCTGGTGTCCACGAGCATGCGTACACATTGTCCTCGACTTCTTTAACCTCGCATGGGAGTTCGTCTCCAACTGGGTTGCGGACTTTTGGGTTGACTTTGCCTGGAAAATGTAATATGAGCTTAATAAAAATATACTCCTGCTAACTTTAAAATCCATCCATAAATCTGGTCGGTTTGATTAGAAAATTACAAAGTCTGTTATAAGTCACACAACCACAATGTCCCCTTCAACTAAATGTGTTTTGTTCTAGTCATTCTGATAAAAAATTGAAGTGTTTTGAATGATGACTTTTGTGCTATCGCAAATCTCACGTGAAATTTAATTTGAGACTTTAAGTCGATTGGTAGATAAACAATATTCTTTAACTATCCATCAAGAACCTGTGCCCCAGGGAATGTCCCCGTTTTGTGACAAGACCTGCAAGGTATTGCTGCAAGAGAGCGAATTATTTGTCCAGAACTGTGAAGTACCATGAAATACAAAAGAACATATCCTTCTATCAAATGCAATGGAAACCAGCCTAAATTGTAGCCAAAAGCAAACTTTACCTAGGAGAGTTGCTTGGAAAAATTCAATTTGTGAAAAATTTCTCAAGTGATAATATGCTTATATTTAATGTGATCAATCGTCAAATGGTTGCTGAATATTTTCAGATTTTGTGAAAGCCGACTTTACCCTTGTTATCGTCATATTCTTTATGAACTTTCAAATTTAATGATTTTGACACCTGAAGCCAAAATCTTCCTACCTTTTCCAGCTTTAGTGGCATCGACTTCGAATTCTGTAGGCTTTCCAACTGATGGGTTCTTGACTCCAGGTCCGGTAACTTTGCATTTATTTGCATTTCCGGTCGGGTTTGCATTGACTCGGAACGGTGCTTGTGGAACGGTGTCTCCACCATATTTGACTCCGATTGTGTAGCGACCTGGAAGGCAGAAGAAGAAAATATGAGTTCGGAATAATATCAAATTGCATACTTATTCATAACCAACTTAGTCCTTCCTACCTAACAACTAGCATACGACATTTGAAAAGCATTGGGTTGATAACGGACTATGCTCGAAACGTCGTGCTTGTTTCAATTCGCATCAAAGAGCTTATATTTTACTTTATTTACTTGTTTATCTTTGTACAATTGCACTACACGCAACAAGAAGATTTTTTATCATTGGACAACGGCTGCATGCAGAGAATTTGCAAAGATAATTTCAGAGCTACCTTTGCTGACTTGAGTTACAGTGGGCGTCGCATTTCCACTTCGAGTTGATGCCGTAACAGTTCTTGTCACAGCACTACTGCTTTTGGTCGTTGCAGTAACGCTCCTGGTCACAGGATTGCCACTTTTATTACTCGTATAACCACTCTTGGTCGTAACATAACCAGTTCTCGTTGTTGCGCTACTACTTCTAGTTGCGACATTATTGTTTGTAGATTTTACACTGCTAGATTTTGTGGAAACGCTACTTCTTGAGCTTTGCGAGGATTGCCTTGTCGAAGAACTGCTGCTTCTTCCGTCTGAACCAGTCCTTGAAGAGCTCACAGACTTAACTTGAGTCTTACGCATAGTGTAAATCTGTTATCCGATGCCAACAAACTTTAGGCCATTTTACAAAGTCAGCTAAATATGACTCAACAAACATGAAATCCCAAAGCGTACTGCAAGTAGAAGGTTGTTCTCAGACCTCACTTTCAGCGGGAGCTCAGACAAACAACTAAATTAGGCATTGTCTTCTAGTATGTTACACATAGGTGGCTGAATTCATACAGACAATGCCGGTAATTGCCACAAGCTAAATCCTCTTACTACTAGAGTACAAGTTACTTAACAATCAGAAGCAAGTAGTCTATTCAGTGGGAAACTATATGAATAACTGGCCTGTCAAAATTTATCAATCTGGCTACTGGTTGTTTAGAGACGCCGAACGAGGATAAAGCATTGTTTTCAGTTCGATTGTGATACTTTTATTGCCTGAGAACCTCATTGTGTGAAGCCTGCGCGTGGCCTCAACCGCTCGGCCTCAACCGCTGCGCACGGCCTCAACCGCTCTACCTGCACGGAGGAGCGAGGCTGCACGCAAACTACACTGTGTGCAAATGAACTTTCATCTGGGCGCGGAAGGGGGAGGAGGACAATCAAAACTGTACCCCAGCCGAGGGAAGTTTTGCTTGCATTTCTCTGCATTATTTAGTCCACAAGAAAAGTCAATTCAAGTTTAAAATGATAAAGGCAATTCAACCAAATATTACAAGCCTAAAAGGCTCTTGGGTAACCGGCATGCATTGCCATCATTTGTTTGTTTCTCGTGGGGATTTCATGCAATTCAAGCCCAATGTTTAACACATGTATGGAGAACTATGGTCGCATCTGGAGCTGCAGTGACGTGCTGCTAGTATAGGTTCCGAATCTTTAAAAAGCCTGGTGTAAAATTCAATGACCTATTTCTTTGAACTGAACGATTTAAAAGAAACTTTAGCTATTTCTCGATAGTTTTACCGTTGGACTTTTCTGACATCTTGAATATTCTCAGAATTAGAGTGTGTTTCTTCTGTTTCAAGAATTAAAGAAAAATTTTCGGAAAAACTTGAAACCATCCTAATTTCGAAACTGTCTGACGCAACATGAAATAATTTCAAAGAAGACAATAGTTTATGGATGTCTACAATATGGTATCAAGCAAAAGTCTGTCACTCATCTGGTTTATGATTTAGAAATTTGATGACGTCACATCCTCAAATGAGTTAAAATATAAACTACATAGTAATTTCAAAAAATACTTCAGATTTCTGAAAAGTCCAACGGTAGAATTATAGGTAAGTAGCTAAAGATTCTTTCAAGGCATTCAACCAGAAGAAATAGGTCATAGAAATTTACACCCACCCTTTTAAGCAGATTTAAAGATTTGAAACCTATGCTCGTGCTGCTAACTTGAGTGAAATCACAAAAATATTTTCATACAACATGAAATTAGGACGTGTTTACAAGTACAGCTGCAATGCATGCTGGTTGCCCAAGAGCCACTACGGTTTCAAATAAAGCTTGTACACCTCGTGTATTGAATCTGCAGGGTAGAGGTGGTAGAATCTTGGGTTTATCGTCTTCTAAAGCCCCCTGAAATAATTGATCTTCTAATGTTTAAAAGCAATCAAGCAAGGTCCTGTAACGATGCTCTACCCAAGAGGTAAATCAATATGTGCGGAATCCTTCTACCTGAGACTTGGTGATGCTTCCTCGATCGGTTACACATCCCTTCAGATTCACGATAGGGAATTTCATGATAGCAAGAAACAGCAGCCTGCAAAAATCAAAGTTATTTGGAAAAATAAATAAACAAGTACCTTCAACATCTGGCACATATTTCACGGTGTACGTTCCATCCTTATTGTCTTCAATCTCTGGCTTCCTTGGCTTTCTATCAGGTCCTGTGATCTCAACTTCAAGAGGAGCTTCTCCTGCCTTTGAAGCATCCACGACAAATTCTTGTGGGAAGCTTGCGTCGACATTCTTCTGAACACCATCTCCAGTAACTTTAACTTTGCTAGCATCAACCGGCATGAAAGCTGGCACAATGAATGGACTGCCAGGCACATGTTCATCAGCGAATCGTACATTGATTTCATGATCTCCTGGTTCGATTGGCACATAACTCACTGTGCACGTACCATCGTTGTTGTCTTTACATGTGATCTTAGCCTCGGCTGGACCTTCGATTGCGAGGCTGAGGTTTCCTGCTCCTGCGTCTTTTGTGTTGATGACAAATTCGTTTGGTTTGTGGACAGTAGCCTTTTCGAGTCCTGGGCCTGAGAGCTTGACTTTGCCTGCATCTCCCTAGGAGAACAACGTAAACAATTCGAATCTATGGTTACACGAATACTGCACTGTTTAATAGAGTCCCTTTGCTTCAAGTTTATTTGCGCTAGTGCCTTTGCCAACGAAGGAGGAAAAGTAATCTTATCTTAGGTAATTGCTTTCTTGAAAAATCACCTGAAAACTATTTACAAATCTTGATAAGGCAGAAGATACAATGATAACAAATGTAAAATGATAAAATGATAACTGAAATTGAAATTTCAACAGCGCATACTTTGCACCATACGATACCATTAGAATGAAACGATTTTAGACACGAAATACTGACGAAAAACTGGCGAAGGAGTGCACAAAATAAAATTTCAAACCTTCATCAAAGCGTTGACAGTGAATGGTGATCCAGGAATGTCTTTTCCACCGAATTTAACAGTGACCTTGTGTTTTCCAACCATCATTGGTGTCCATGTAACCGTGTATGTGTCATCTCCATTGTCTTGTATCAAAACATCTGTTTGGGAACCATCAGGGTTCTCGACCGATGCAGTCAATTTTCCGGGTCCTATGAGCAAAAATAAAGGTCACTTTTCCATCTTCAGAACGATAGAAGACCTGTGCCAGATTTCTAACACCCCTCCTCTCATAAAAGTCACGTTAAAGGGGCTGAACAAGGGGAGGGGTTAAACAAGGAATACGTAAACAAATCCACGGTTTGTCCATCAAATATCGCATTTTCAAAGGAGAAATCCTTTGTAATTAGCTAAATTCAAAAGGAAAGATCCTTATCTAGATATAGGCCGATCTTTGGGTGAAAGATAAACGAAAATGCTTGTTGGAAATCCATTTATATCGCAGCAATCCCAAAACATATGGAGATTTAATTTGTATCAGAAGAAAGTGCAAAGGCTAATCTCCAAAATGAGACATCTATTTTGAATTTTCGTTGAATAGTCACAATGAATTAGCTCATCAGAAAACAGCCAAATCAAAACTTTCCCCGACGGTTTCTTATCCAGCCCCTTTAAGGATGTTATCTCTCGTAACAATACTTTGAAATCAGCTCTGGTAGCAGGATGTGTGGTCTGGTCCTTTATACCTTACGGTAACACCTGATGCGAGAAAAGACCATGCAAAGACAATTTAATACCTACGTAAACTTACAATTTACAACGGCTGGTGATCGTTTTCAAGTCGAATTTAATTGACACTTGGAAGTTTTTAGCAGCATCTATTAAACTCGACAAGGCAAAGATACGATGTTTAAACTAGGCCTTACTGATATGAATTTTCAAAAGCGGGAACTGTCTTCTGGCTCATCTGGTATACTTCATTAAAATGAGATAAGAAATCTACAACAGAACATACCAGCTTCAGTTGGGCATTCGACAGTGAAAGGAACTTCTTGTCCTACAATAGCTTCCTCCAATCCTGGTCCATAAGCTTTGCACAAGTTAGGATCAACGCCTGGTTCAACTCCGATTTTGAATGGATTCTTTGGTACATCATCCCCTCCGAATTTCACATCGATCGTGTATTTTCCTTTCTTTGGTGGTACATAGGTGACGATGTAGGTGTTCGGTTTGTCTCCTTCCTTGACTTCAATCTCATCGACCTTTGGCATCCTGCGACTGTCCGGTTCAATGCTGACATCAACGTTTCCTTCACCGGCTTCGGATGCATCGATCTCAAAGTATGTTGGCTCTTCAGCTCGGATTCCTGTTGGTTCGATACCAGGTCCGGATACCTTGACTTTGCTAGCATCAGCAGCGGGTTCGATCTTGACTTTGAATGGACTCTTAGGAATTGGCTTTCCTCCGAATGTGATCTTGATTGTGTGGGTACCTGAGTAGAAGAGAATAGTTCATTAGCTTAAGAGAAACACACCGAAAAGGTGCAGAAGCCCCTCGCCATACCACCACTGCAATGCGCAGCCTAAAAAGCTGTAAGTCTCTTGCACAATTAAAAACAATCATACTACCTCCACTTCTGTGATGAGGCACTGGGGTTCTTCTTGGAGACAAGGTTGAAAATGACTTCTATACATTGGGTGATTCATGAAGCATCCCCTTGTTTCAAAGATTACAGCAGCAAAACCTTTTATTCAATTCTCATTAAACAAGGTCCTTCTTAGCAGTTACTACCAGAACATTTCATGTAATTTCTTTCCTTTACTTTCAAAAAAGCTTCCTCTCAATAGACCTTTTTAAAGAGAGCGCACAGAAACTTAAGTTCAATTCGCTTTTTCTTGCATTACTTTCCCATTGCAACTGTATTTCAGAGTTTGCAGTGATAAGGGGATGTCCCTTCGCAGATTATTCGCCATCTTCCAGAAAATTTGCGCCCCGTCCTAGGCCCCTTTGAAAAGGTTATTACGTCCCATTTTACAAGGCATCTGTCATGCAGAATAGAAACTGGCACGAAAGTTTGATCGAAAGAAAAGCTCAGAAAGAAAAAAGAGCTTATTAATTTGCGTCTTGACTTCCCACAGTTTCTATGATTCTTTCAAGGTAATTCAAATTTAGCAGAGAATACTTCAGCTTTTTACCTATTCAAAGAAAGCTTTCTAATAGGAAAAGAACAAATCATTTCACAGCTATGATTTTTCAAACGAGAGCACTATTTCTAAACCATCCGGTAGTAAAGCGACCTACACCTATAGTCACGTGATCACGGTATTTACCTGGTGACTTTGGCTTGTAGAATACTTCATGTAGACCAGGTTCAAGCTCATCCATTTCGACATCCACAGGGTTACCAACCTCGTCTTCAACAACAACACTGAGTCCGGCCTTTCCTGCTTTGCGGCTATCGACAGTGATTGGTAGACGTCGTCCGGCTTTGCAGCCTGGTTCAAGGCCAGGGCCTGTGGCTTTTACCTGCAACAGAGAAGAATCCGACGATAAGAAAATGTACGAAAATTTTCCACTTTCCGGTCACGTTTCTACCAATCTTCGGACTGTTCTGTTTAAAATGGCCAACTATAAGTGATATAATTAGAAGTGAAACTGCCACAATCATGTACAAATCGCTAAATGGTCTTGCTCCAGAATATCTTTCAAGATTGTTCGTCAAAAATTCTTTTCGAAATATCAGGCAAATGCGAAATACGGAAACTGATCTTTTGTTACCTTTAAGGAAAACCAGCAATGGGCAAAAAGCTATATCTTTTCGTGGATCTAAGCTATGGAATAGGCTTGACTGTGACGTAAAACAGGCACCCTCCCTTGGCATTTTTAAAAGAAGATTGAAAGATAATTTATAAAAAACTAGTTTTAATAAATTTTGTGGGTATTCAGTTTTTCATATTAACTATTTAATTGTTTGCCACGGCCCCCTGAAAAGCAGTTCTTTAGGACTGATGGGGCTACCGTGCCTACAAAAGTAAAAATATAAATTCTGTTTTGTTTTTTGCAATGCGCAATGTCTTGGCTACGAGAAGTAAATAAGGGAGGTGCCAGCATACTCCTTTCGTTTCGAATATAAAATAAAATCCTAAATTTGAAATTGGCAGCCTAGATAGAAACTAACTGTTGAAAAATGTTCTGCAAATATCACTGTTGTCCAAGGAAATTTTGCTCGTCGTTTTCATTCGTATTTGCAGGTTTTCGAAAGGGGCGCTCTGCAGAAAATCACTCATATCCAGCGGAAGGAATGGACGATTAAAGCCGGGTAAATTACTGAACCTACTTTAACATAGTGGCAATGAAACAAGGCAGTTTTCAATATCATTGCTTTGATATTCAGGGAGCAGTCAGGGGTGGAAAAAATAAAGGACCACAGCACCAACGGTCCCAGAAAGTTTTTCAGGTCACCAGAAAGAAATGAGAGAGGAATGCAAAGAAGAATGAAAGGGATTCTGAAAGCAAAATGAGAAAATAATTTTCTAACACAACTTCCCTATTTTCTCTTTGCATTTCACGTAAGTCTCTGGAAAATTTGACGTTGTTCAACTAAAGGAAGCCACTGTTTCCAGACAAAGGAAGTTTTGAGTCACTGTTTATGACTCAGAAAGTAATCAGCTAAAAAGTAACCAAATTTGCCAAAGTACAATTTATAATTGTGTCTACAAATTCATAATCAATATTCAAAATCTTATTAATGTATTACATATCATGACCTCTCACAAAGTGGACCTTTTGGCACATTTGGTTCTCGAAGAAATTTTTTAAAGATTTTTTTGGTCCCAGTAATTAAAATATTTTTTCACCCACCCCTGGGAGCAGTCGCCTTTCAAACAGGGATTGTTTTTTTACTCACCCTGTGCAAATAATAGAATATGTCGGCACATTAATACACATACGAAAGGAAAACGTATAATAACAAGGTTGCAAACTACAATCAATGACCTACCTTAGATGCATCGAAATCTGATGATACAATCGCCTTGAATGGAGATCCTGGCACATGTTGTTCAGCAAACAAAACATTGATGGTGTATTCCCCGTCTTCAACTGGCAAATATTCAACACTGCATGTTCCATCACCATGGTCATCACATTTGATGTCTGCTTCGACTGGTCCTTCGATGGTGAGGCCAATTGCTCCGTCACCAGCCTTGCTTGCATCGATCTCAAAGTTCGCTGGTTTGTTGGCTTTACCTCCTTTCAAACCTGCTCCAGTTACTCTGACTTTAGTTGGATCGCAGAATGGCTTGATCTCGACCTGAAAACGATAGACGGGGGTACGGAATGACTGGAAAGTTAGGCTTACAGCTATGAGTGAGATGCAAATAACAAAGAGGGCTACCCGCAAAACCAATTGCCGGCTCTTAAAACCAAAAGACGTTTTCAAATGTCTGCAGAAACCATGCTTACAAATAGGTACCTAACAGACGGGCATGAATAAAGAAAGAAATAATGGGGAATCAGATTGGGAACCTATTTTGAAGTTGCAAACGGAAAGTGCGAATTAAGAATTGATTGGAATATTACTCATGAATGTGATTGTAAAAAATTGACTTACTGGAGAGGTATCTTAGCATGGCAAGGATACTAGTAGAACACTTTTATGCAAAATGGAGCCAACGAACGGGGATTTAGGAAAATGTGCGGCTCGTTCAGAAGTTACCTCTATGAGGTTTGAAAATAAGATTTCGTTTTGAGTGCACCATAGACCAGGTGCAAATTTCAAAGAGTACAAATAACATCTTGTATGGGGTGATAACAATATAAATTGGCCTTGTATAGAAGTTGAGCCAATAGAAACTATGACATCTTTGCACCAACAGCATATCGATTTAGTAAAAGGGAGGTTACTATCTGAAAGGAACTTTCGCTTTACAAGAATTATCAGCCGCTCGAGTGCAGCAAAATCGAGCAGCAGCCTGTCTATAAATTTCTGTAAAGGTGAACTATTATCCTTATATAAACATTCAACATAAAATAAATTGTACTTTGAACAGAGCATGATTAAAACACAAACTATTATCCTTACCTTGTAAGGGCTCTTTGGAATATCAGACGAAGCAAATTTGATGGTGATTGTGTAGGTTCCAGGTCTGATTGGCATATACGACACTGAATATGTTCCATCTTTATTATCCTTCATCTTAACCTCAGTTGGGTTTCCATCTTCATCAGTGCACACAACCTCGACTTTTCCTGCACCATTGGCTTTGTGAGTGAAAATTGTGAATTCTGCTGGGCGCCCTTGAAAATAACAAATTTTAATTTACATATAGATCACAAGCTGTCAAATACATATCTTACATTACAATCAACGAGTTCTTCTGACTTATTAGCAGAGCTGTCATGGAGGAGCTCAGCTGTAATCCTCACTTTAAGGCATCGAGTTAATAATGCAGGATTTAGTGCACTTTAATAGGTAACGCTCTTCGTAAATGAAACTTTGAATTGCATGCATTGCAGTAGTTTAAATCTTATTTCTTATTTCTATTTAACGCAATGGGGTAGCCACATCACGGTCTTTTGCTCGTCATGGTATAGTTCCTGTAGTATTGTTAAAGTAGTTTGTAGGTAGAGTAATTCGCAATAAGTAATGTAAATTTTTAAAGGTATATAGAAAACTTTGAACTGAGCGTGTTTCATTTGACTGCACGAAAATAAGCTTCGGAGTATTAATAAACATGTTCGCACAATGAAGTTAACTCAGCGCGTGTCATTAAGTGATCGTTCTACGAGTCAAATATTTTTCAAGCAACATGTTTCGTATTTTTGGTTGATATGGCCAAGGAAAGTAATAAATATGAACCAATCATGCCGGTGGAACAATGTCTTTTTTGTGCATAGCGCCAAATTTTGCCTCATAGAATCGAACTTTTCAGCGCACATTTAGCTCATGAATGTAATCAGTGCCAACTCCACGGCACCAAAATTAACGACAATATGATAAGTAAATGATTAAACTACCATGAAATAGCGTTGACGTAAAAAACGCTACGTTTCGAGAATATAACCGTTATCAGGAAAAACGAGCGTTTACTGTATGTCTATGTAGATGTCTACTGATAGCGAATATAAACTCAAAACACCGTGTTCCTTTTTACATCTCAGCTATTTTAAAGGTACTTTGATTATACTTATCATATCGTCGTTTACTTCCTAATCGGAGGACCTCTAACCCTGTCAGTTGAACGAAAAGGCTACAGGCATACAGGACTTGAAAAAGAAAGCGCTCAGATACCTATTATCACTGGCTGAATGAGAAATCTTCCATAGACTAAAAATCTTTAAATTCTCCTTGATGAGTGAAAATAGCCCTAAACCTATAAGTTTACAGCAACGGTAAATCCCCCTATATGAACCTACACAAATAACAACCTAGAGGCTGATTTTCCTAAATTACGCATTTTATAATGAAGGACCTGTTTCAGTTGATGAAAAATATGTTCTTATCGCTGGGGTAGCGAAGTTGATTTTGGATCATCGTTAGCAAGTTCATTTTTGTCCGAGTTGTCTGCTAAAGTTTGAATCTCCTCCCCTACCGTTTGGAAGCCTAGAACTAGTTCTTAGGTCCATAATAACTTCGTGAAAACAAATAACAGGGTTAAATATCTTTGGTTTAGACTCTGAAAAGGCCTACACGAGGCACTCTTCAAATAAGAACATCTATACTTTGAAATTAGTCTTAGTACATTTAAGATAAGAACCTATTTTAGCCTGGCTCTCCAAAAAGTAGCTTCTTATATGCGGAGATTTACTGTCTTTTCACTCATCAAGAAGAATTTATTGATTTTTTAGAACAATTTGTTGGGGATTTTACAGGCAGACCAGAGTTTTATTTTTGCTGCTGCACAAAACTGTCACGCATTCTCCTGGAGCCAAGACGTGAACAGTGAGTGATATGTCACAATATTTTTCGTATCGAATTTTGAAATAAATCTAACGTAACCTAAATAACCTATTTCAAAATATTTAAGCTGTCAAGATGAAGTATTCTAAAAAAGTATATAAAGAAACTCTTTTCGGCATAGGCATCAACTCTTATAAAAGGATTGGACAAATGGTTAATGCATCTTTAGATTGAGTTAATGGCTTGAAAGGAACTACAGGTATTTTGCTTGAATTCGATTTGTGGAATTTTCGTTGATGCGTTGATTATTGTCAGAGTTACAGTCTTTTCTGTTGAAAGACTTCATGAACAATTTTGAAAAAACATCAAAATCATCGCAAATTCTACCGGGTGAGTCGATAAAAAAATCCCCGTTTGAAAAGTCACGGCTCCCTGGATATCAAGACGACGATAACGGCAAATATATAGTTTAATGGCCTTACAACAATGAATTCTGCTCAGTTTTGCTCTTGGGAGGATGAATAAGTCTTCCCCCTGGTATGAATGACCTATTCAGGGAGATCTCTCAAGAGGACAAAATACATCAATGTATTTAAGTGTCATTATTGCTAGGAAGAAAAACAAAGGGAAATTTTGATCATCGTTTTCATTCGTTTTTGCAGGTTTTTGGAAGAGTCCTTTTGCAGAAAATCTCCCATATCTACGAGAAGGAATGACCAATTCAAGCCGGGTAAATTACTGAACCTAATTAAAAATATTGGCAATGAAACAAGACAGTTTCAATATCATTGCTTTGATATTCAGGGAGCAGTGGCCTCCCAAACGGAAATTCTTTTTTGACTCACCTGGTAAATTGATATAAGAAAACGGTACAGTATTCAAGATAACCATAGTTTGTGAGGGTCTGCAATATGGCGGTAAGCAGAATGTTTTTTGGTTTTAGGTGCACATGAAAACGGCAAATTTTTTGCCGGCAGGTTTTGGAAACGGTAGATTTTGAAAACAGAACTACTTGAAAACGGTATCGTGTGAACGCTAGCTCAAATTTAGCTACCGTCACATTTTTCACCGTTTTCAAAATGTGCCGGCATCGTGTGAACGCAGTCTGAAAATGATAAAAAGATCGAAAGATAGCGCAAAGAGAATTATAGCAAAATATGAAGTTCCTTCCAACCCATTAAATCAAAGGGAAGATGCAATAAACAATTGTGCAAACTTTTTTAAAGAGTTTAGTCCTAAGCTCATAATGATGTAAATAACCTATACTAAAATAATCAAACTGTTCTTGACAATCCATAAAGTATGCACACACGCTAAACGGTCTCGCATACTTCAAAATCTAAACACTCTTATTAAAGATGATGCACACACTGAATCACTCAGACCATGCGTATTCATGCAAATTTAACCACCATAGATCATTGGAAGGAGGATGGACATCGAAATGAAGAATAATTTCGATTTGCAGGTATTTAGTAACTGTTTGAAATCAATAAAGGTTCTTTTGCCCGAACAGCCACCCGAATTAGTTTTACTTTGGATACGTTTGGATGCATATTTTGTTGTTTAAAATTTATAACAACACTGCATTCAAAATTTTATGAAGAGTACAGAATTATTTGAAAAGTAAAGGCCACGATACCAGCGTCGATTGTCGGATCCGAAGATGCTTGCGGTGATGAATAAATAAGTTTAAAGGCAGAAACACCGCAATGCGACAAAAACAACAGCAAATATGATTAATTTATTTTATGCCAATATTTCGTCCTGCCATGCAGGACTTCTTCAGGGCTGTAATGTGACAGTTATAATAAAAATTTAAAAATGATTTTTAAACTTTCATTATAACTGTCACATTACAGCCCTGAAGAAGTCCTGCAGTGCAGGACGAAATATTGGCATAGAATAAATTAATCATAGTTGCTGTTGTTTTTTGTCGCATTGCGGTGTTTCTTCCTTTAAACTTGTACAGAATTACCTCATAGTTCATTGCATCCCTAGAGTTGCCCCAAGCCACAAGTCTATTTCGTCAACTCAGTCAAATGTGAACAAGAATTTGTAAATGAAAGTTTGAAAGGGAAAAGCGACAATATTTCGCTGTTCTCTTTCAAACTTTTTTCATAAATTGTTTTCACATTTTGACTGAGTTGACGAAAGCGTCCCGGGAATCACGATTTAAACTGCCGACACGCCGATACGAGCGTCAATCGATCTTTTAGCCATTCTACAAAAGAGTCTGAATCAAACAATATTTTGATACATTTTGTAGAATTTTCGAATTCAATCGAACCTTTCGTATAAAAATGCACCAAAATATCGCTCGATCCAGAATATTTTGCAGAATAGCTAAAAGGTCTATTTCAACAGAAGAGAGTACCATATTATGTTATGTCGTTTCGAGAGTCGTCCCGACATTAGTAATGTCATATCAAATGACGTCGTGTGACCAGAGTCCTGTTCATACAAATCATAATAAGATTCAGTTACGTTTGGAGGTACAATGCACTATACCATCAAGTGGGTCGCGTCGTCGCCCTATATCGTCTCAGAATCAACATGGTAAAGTCTGACGCTTTACCATGTTCTTTCGTACAAAAAGTAAACAAAACACATCTAGCAGATACAAACATCAAAACAACATATACCTTTATCTCTTACTGGTTTCAATACAACAGAAGTCAATGGAGGAACCTCAACATCAAATATGGTTAATACAGCCTCGTGATCTTTTCGAATTCTCAACGGGGCACCATTCAACTGCCCACAATTCCCACCGTTCAATTTCCCACCGTTCAATCGGTTATTCACGCTTTTCTCAGCCATTTCATGGACACAGGTTCGCTCCGAATTTAGGCCAGGCGCCATTAGGAAGATACTGATGACGCAACTATCATATCATTTGCTGCAGATGGAACAACCTTCATTTAAACGACAAAATGTTGCAGTGTAGCAGCCATTGTTCTGCAAACATACACAGACGGAAATAGATTTGTCTCTCATCTTCAACTGATATTACATTTTCAGTATGAGATCATTGTCCCCTTAGCTGCAAACTGCCAAACTCCTGACCTGACTTGCGATAGTCCTTGACCCTCGAATAAACACGTTTCTGGTGGCTATGTCTCGATTCCCTCGATAAGCAACTTGGTGTGGCTTGCAACAAAACAAAAAGATTACCAATTACAGTATACAGATAATTTCAATTGCTACGCGTTACGCTATCTTCAATCCACAGATTTCATTCTAGGTGTTCCAATGATCTTTGGCACAATGACACGATAAGATACAAATCTCTTCACACGCTTACACGGTAATCATGTTAAGACGACAAACACGTTAACAGAAGTTATTCATGCAACTCATATAGACTGATACGATTATCTAAACTCTGCTATCCCTCCTCTGGCAACAAATTTCCCAGGAATTTCACCGCAACTAATGAATCAAGCATGATTGACATAAGAATTCGAAAGGCAATCAAAACAATGGGAAGCGAGAACAATACCACCTGTCACAATAGCGCGATTGCCAATAAAAATGAATCAGAGAGTCAATCGATGGATAGAAATAAACGGACAAATGACTTGAGCATTGGCATTGACTGGTGGCTAGTTTGAGAATAGGTTCAAAACAAAGTCAGCCTGACAAGCATCTACATACAGAAAGAACAACGCAACTTCAGAAACCCACTGTAGTTTCGTAGCAACACTTAATGTGTCAAAGTTTTAAAGCGTTTACCGAAATGTACGATGATAAGTTGTGTAAGCGACTTTAATGAGTCATCAATCGTTTCGCTGAGGAAAGACAGACTAAGGGCTCTGAAAATGGTAGAATCGGCAGAAAATAGTAAGCTTGGTAGGTTTGGAAGGCTTTCTGCGCCTTTCGTTCCCAAAGGCAGGAGGTTTGGCAGAATTTCGAGAGATTCTTGTTGTCATTGGCGAACTTTCAATTTAACCATGGCGAATCTCAGTCCCACTGTTTTGAAAAGTTGTTGTGTTTCATTGGGAAATACATTACCGTCTCTGCGCACTCTACTGTTTTTCAGAATCGGTGAAGGTGAAGTGAAGGTAAAGTTGCGTTTTTAGCGCCAAGCGCTGGGATCGCAGAAGAAGAGAAGACCTAATCGAGTCAGCGATCCCTTGTCATGACGCTCAAGTGGTGGGGCTCTACCGGGTATGGAACCCTGTCCGCCTGACTGTTCTGGCTGCAAAGATAGAGCATTGCACCACTGCGCCACAACAACAATCATACTTGAATTTGGTAGGTTTGGGATTACCAATAAAACATAGAATAAGGAGTGATGCTTTCCTGACTCATAACTCTATGTACATGTGCGAAAGTAAAGCTTAGTTTTCATTGGTGATATGTTTATAAATAGACTCGAATTAAAAACCTGCTTCGTTGACGAAATTAGTCTGTTTGTTTGAAGGGAAGCTAACCAAATGAATATCTCTTTGCCAATAACAAAATTACCAGTCATAACACGATAAATAAGTTTGCTATTGCCATGGATACTGCCATACCATTTTCGATCGGCAAAGCTACCGCATGGTCACAATGGCTAATCTAATGGGATGCTCTCCCCAACTAATAGACGGGGGCCAGTATTCAATTGCTGAAGGTAGGGTGAAGTGAAGCTGGATTTTTTCGCAGAAGCAGAGAAGGCCTAATCGAGTCTGCGACCCCTTTTATGACGCTCAATTGATGGAGCTCAAAGTGGGATCGAACCCAGCCCACCTGCTTGCTCAGGCTGTAAAGTCAGTGGATTACACCACTAGGCCACAACACCTGCCAGTTACCTCAACGAACGGCGAATAGTGTTAGTGTAAAACGAATTCTATGCCGTGAGACAAGGCGAGCGAAAATGACTTGGGCAGGGTTTGAGATTTGAGATAAGCACGAGTGAATACGCCGCATCTACTCGCAAAAAGTGCAAGACGCCAGCCAACTTTAAAGATATCATCACATGAGATCATCCCAAACTCATTGGTATTTGGTAATAAGAAGTGACAGGCGAAACGATGAATATCAACTACTCCCTCTGCTCAAGACAGATCTATGACACAGCAGGCCAAAGCAACTTACATCCCCTCTTCAGACTAGACGGAAGCGTTCCAAAGCACGAGCTATGCAGTCTTAGCCACTAATCCTGAGCTAAGAAGCAGTCTGCAGTGCCAACCATTCTATATCACCATAACAGCCCGTAATAGAACAAATCCCCGATAAGCTTACGCTAAGAACCTAAAACAGATAATCCAACAGCAGGCTAACGATACGAGAGAGCTAAATCTGTCTATCCGATGCCAAGATCTGACAGGGAATTTACAGGCATTAGCTGCTAAAGCTGGCTCATCCATACCCTCCACAACAATACAATAATACCAGTACAAGAATTGTGGGAGAAGCTGGTGTATTTAGTTGTATTGCCAAAAATAGCTCGGCATTGATCATACAGAGAAAAGAAGGGTGGGCAGTGATTCATAATATATTATTCGGTATTCTTATTGGGATTTTTCAGCAAGATTATCTATGTGATTTAGTTGACGCGCAGAGTCTTCAACTATTCATTCATTCATTCATTCATTCATTCATTCATTCATTCATTCATTCATTCATTCATCCCTCTATCCATCCATCCCTTCGTTCATTCCATCTCTCATTCATTCGTTGATGCACACAGCATTCACATACCAAAGAACTGCAGCCAATAGATTGCAACCTGTGGCATTGACAAGAGGACCAAGGACCAGAAAATAGTGAAATTGAAAATCCCGACCATCAAGGTTCCAGCCTTAGTAGGCCTTCAGAGCCAGCCCATGCCTGCATTCGACGTTCCCTGTTCTCATATACCCCCTTGCTGCTTTGCAATTCTTTGAAAGAGCACAGATGCGATCTTCTCCCTGGTGTCATATCTCTAAGAAGAAAACCCAGTTCCCTTCTGTATGGGTCTGCCTTTAGTATTCCTATACGTTACTATCTAAATTGTAGCATAATTTTTTGTTTGTATATGTTTTAATGAAATGGCCAAGGGGTTGATTGTATATGAACTGTGATATCGTGAATGTATTCGTTATCACCGTAACTTTTCATGAGAATATAAAAAACATATCTTAAATTGAATTTCAGGCTTTTAACAGATCAAGCAAAGCCTTGTTCAGGATTTGCCGCTACGGTCATTCAAGGTATTCGTTTAATATCAATTCCTCGACGTAATGTATAGAGCTTAAAGTTGGATTTGTCAGAAAAATTTGTCATCTTCTCAAGGAAAACAGTTGGCTCGCGAACTACAACTCTGACGCAAGACTACGCAACAACCATAAACATTCAATATTAATAACTTACAACGACGACATCAACGGTAAACAAGCATTCCAAACAATAAACAATCAACAATCAACAATTCTTTGTGAACAACAAGGAATATCCGAATTTTCACGGATTGCGCTTTATCCAGGCTGTCGAGCACATGATTCTTCCCAGTTATAAATGGACTAAACACACCACTTTGCACGCTTCCACGCATAATGTTCTATCAACTACCACACAACACCACACTCTTTAAGCGTTTAACCAAACACTTGATAACCACTAGGCTCCCTGCAAGGGTTTCTGCTTACTGCCGCGCTTTTAAAAGGACGGCTGAGCAATTACCTTACAAGGGAATAATACATGTCTACTAGAAATTCATCACAAGTCGATTTTCAAAGCGATTTAAAGACCCGTTGCCAACCATAATTCAATGCGAAAACAGAGGCGAATTTGGAATAATACAAAAGTCGTTTCTGGCCTAGGTTCTTTGCTTCTGTTGTGGTGTTTTCCTTCGACAAGCAAAGGATCATGATTAACAATGGGCCCTTAACTTTGGTAGCGATCTTTGTGAACAGAAAAGCACTCAACAGGGGTAAAAATTGTTCTAAATCCTCAAATATTTCGTTGTAACAAAAAACAATAATTTTTAGAAAAATTCACGGAAGGATTAGCAAATCTTGAACTGCCCGAACTTTTGGCAGTCAGAAGATAAGATGATGCCCATTGTAGAGAAAATGCAGATCAACAAGGGGCAAGTATTACGGAAAAATCATGATCTTTGTGGAAAAATACTCACCCCTGACATTCAGCGCGTATTCCTCATCACTTAACGAGAACCTTGTGCTCCATAACTGCTAAAATTTCAAAATTCCCAACTCCACAAAATGATCTGTTTCAATCCTGAGGGAGTTGTAACGAATTGCATTTTCGAACAAATGCCTTTTGCGCTTTTAATTGCTTCCTGGTTAAAGGAACAATTCAACACCCCGTTAAAGCATATTTGCGCTTCATCCGTCCCTAAAGGCCAATGTCCCTTACAGCGAATTGTAGCGATTGGTTCGTGAGATTACCGGTGAACCTCAGGAAAATCAATCTCTATTTGCTCGCGCTATTAGTTGTGAGACAATAAAAATTGAAATAGAAATTGAAAATTTGAATCCTATTGCGTAACTTTTCGTTGGCAATCGCTAAAAAGTTCAAGCAACTTGAACTCCAGGGCGAATCGCAGCGATCGGTCTGTAGGTGTGAAAGAAAGAGCATCGCATGTTCAAAATGCCGCAATCGCTGTGATTCGCTTTGATGGAAATTGGCCTTAACGCCATAGAACAACACCTCCAGAGCCACGTCGGGCCGGAACATAATCTGTAAGCCTTGGATCACCGTTCAAGATTGCTAGTTCAATAAATGTTAAAGGCTTTTGTTTCTTACCTGTCATGCAGCCTGGTTTCAATCCTGGGCCATCAGCGTAAACCTTGCTGGCGTCTCCCTTCGCTGAAATTCTAACCTTGAATGGACTGGTTGGAATATCCAGCTCGTCACACATAACATGGATGGTGTATTCACCCTTCTCTTCTGCAATGTATCGGACTGTTACTTGATGTGGTCCGGTTTCTTCTACTTCAACCGGTGCCTTTCCGGGTCCTTCAACTGCGAATGTCAGGCTGTCTAACTTGGCTCCCTTGGCGTCGACGTAGAACTCAGCTGGCACACCTTCGATACCTAAACATAATACGGAATGTCTGAAAATCTATTCTAGGCTCATCGGCGCAAACGTTTGCAGACGTTACAAGGGCCTGTGACGTACCAGTTAAGACAGTTAACATATTTAGTCGAAGCGATGGCCAACAAATCCATTTCTACCCAGATATTTGGGATGTTCAGATATTTCACGTGACGCCAGTCACTTGACTGCTTCCTTCTTGGCAACAATGTATGCATCGAGCATTTAAGTATAACAGAAAAAATAAAGCCTCAGACGAGCAACTAAAAATCCTCGAAATACACTTTAGATACACTTCAAGAGACATTTGTTACAGGGCTAAAAAACGAAGTAGCGTGGTAGTGGCGCTAGGTAGGTAGGTAGGTAGCTGAAATGCTTAAATTTCCCAGGAAGGAAGAAAGGTAAAAGGAACGGAAGACAAGGAAAGGGAAAAGAAGGGAAATAAATGAAGGGAAGGAAGAAAAAGAAGGGGATAGGAAGAAGAAGAAAAATGGATAGAATTGGGCGGTATACAGGGAAAGAAGAAGGAAGTGCCCGAGAAGAAACGAAGGTATTGCTACCAGGAAGGAACATATTTTTGAGCCCTGGTTTCGTATCTTTTTACTTACCTCCCTCAAGACCAGGTCCCCATGCCTTGATCTTGCTAAGATCTGAGCTTGATGAAACAGTCACCTTCACTGGACTCTTTGGCACTGGTTGCTTGTCGTAGTGAACCTTGACAATGTACGTTCCAGGTTTCACTGGCTTGTAAGTGCACGTGTATGTCCCATCACCATTGTCTTCAACATCGCAAGCCACATCTCCTCTTCCTGGTCCTTCAATTTCGATGTCAAGATTTCCTGGTCCAACTTCAACACAGTCGACTGTGAATTTGGCTGGTTTGCCTGTTTTGATTCCGTGCTCCAGGCCTAAGATAGAAAGGGAATCGTTTTTAGTCATTAATAGAAATCACGCTAGAATTCTGGTCAGTGGTGGAAAACATATTTGCCTTCCTGCGAAGGAACGTCAAACAAGAATTCTTCCTTCCATTGTTTTATCAATTTTCTGTAGTCTCAATTTCAGTGTAGTCGATAATCCACCAGGAACTGAAATTACTTTTCAAGCTTCCTTGGATCACAAAGCTGAAAATGAAAAAGCATAACCCAAACATTGATGTTCTTCTCTTCTTTCCTTCCTTTAGTCCTTCCTGTCTCTTTATGTTTTCAATTTTTGCATTCTTTGCCATCCTGTCTTCTTTCCCTCCATCCTTTTTTCTTCCTTCCCTTTTCTTCCTTCTAGACAAACAAGCTTCCTGCAAAGCTGCTTCACGGCTTCATGCACTTTTTCCACCTCTGATTCTGGTTTTACCAGAGTAACAAGTTGCAGAGAGTCATAACGTCTACTATGCTAGACTCAGTAACGGCTTACACAATCAGAACCTATCTCCTTTCATCCGCAAATGAAATCTTCAGACAACAAAAAAGTATGGAGAATAATTCACAGCACCATATACAGAGCAATAGAAAAGACGGAGTGCAGTCACATTAATTAAGAAAAAGCACAGTTGAATTTAGGCAGACACGTTTGACCTAAGCAACATTAAGGAACTTTTCAACTTTTACTTGATCCTTCTTGAAGAACAGTTTTGGTTAGGCAAGACATAAGGCTCAAATCTTCAAAAGGGTCGGTGTGAAATTTTATCACAGGTTTCTTTTAATTGAATGGCTTGGAAGTAACTTGGGGTTTTTTGCTGTAAATCTGCCATGGAAATTTAATGATATCTTGATTAGTTTCAAAAGGGCGGCATTTATTAAATTTGAGGCTATGACGTCATCAAATTTCTAAATCCTAACCCAGAAAAGCTACAGATTTCTGCTTGCCACCTTGCTGTAGACCTTAATAAACTATGGTCTTCTTGAGAGTTATATAATTTTTCCTGCACTGGTTTAGGATTTACGATGATTTAATTTTTTCCAAATTTTCCATGAATTTTTTCAAAAATAGTTAAATTGCCGCCATTTTGAAAACAATCAAGATATCAAAAATTTCCACGGCAGATTTACAGCAAAGTACCATAAGTTCCTTTCAAGCCATTCAATTTGAAGAAAGATGTCATAGAATTTTACACCCACCTTTTTAAATATTTGAAAGATTTGAGCCCTATGCTGCTAGGCAAGCTACTTTCCGTTCCTCTAGCATTTTCTGACCGTATAACTCAGCATAGTTATCACAATCTGTTATCGGTTGATTTAGCCAATTAATTCCTTCAAAAACGATTAAATTCTGCCTACCTCGATTCTTATGATTGGCGTAAAATACCAAGACAACGTACCTGGTCCGTAAATCTTGACCTTGGTAGCAGCATGGCTAACATTAACTCTGAAGGGACTCTTGGCAATTTCTCCATCTCCAAACTTGATGCAAATCACATATTTTCCAACAACAGTCGGCAAGTATTGACATGCCCAGATACCATTTCCCATGTCTTCAATCTGTAGTTCTGTCTTCTTGTTTCCCTTTGGATCGATGATGTCAACATGTACGTCTCCATGTCCTCCTCCTGTCGTCACAACTTCGAATTTTGCGGGTCGGTTCACAACTACTCCGCTTGGCTCCAAACCTGGACCTCGTGCGTAGACTTTCGTCGCATCGACGTCTGATCCGACTTTCACTCTGTATGGGCTGGATGGAATGTGATGACCGCCGATTCTAACGTGTACATCGTAGACCCCTTGTTAGAATAGAAAGATATGGTGTAATCATTTAAGACTACCAAATGAAAACGAACATTGACTAGACGCGAGTTTCTTAAAAGTTTCGTTTTCAAAAGCCCTGAAAACGATAAAAAAACGTCGATCAAATTTTCTAAAGAATCGACATGAATGGACAAAGAAAAAACTTGGTGATTTGGGATTCAGAAATCGATTAATTGTATCGATTAATCAATCGATTTCTAAATCCAAAATCACCACGAACAAGTTTTCTCTTTGTCCATTCATGTCGATTCTTTTGAACTATTGATCGACGTTTTTTGATCGTTTTTAATGTTTTCGAGAGCGAAAATTTAAAAAAACTCGCGTCTAGCTCTAAAAAATGAAAACAAACAAATTTGCAAAATAGCCTAGAATCTAATTCAGGTTTTCTGCTAAAGATTAAGTCATGAATCTTCAAAATCAGTCCAATGTACGATTTACTGTGGCCTGTCAAACGTGCATAGTTTATTTCGGCGCACCCGGTAGCTCGTGAAGTTCTTTTCAGGTCACCCAGCAGATTTTCTTCGCCGCATCTTTAGCTTCAATTCGATGCGTGTGTACATTTCCCAACTTGTGACACAAAACATGGAGGGAAATTTTCCAAACATTCATACTTTGCACAAGAGCTTTAATAAATATTTTTTTCATGAGTCACGATTATTGCATTTTAGTGACAATGGAATAGTTCAACAATCGAGTGGTTGGTAGTTTGCAAACAGACACTACTGATTTCTTGTCAGAGAGGTTTCTCCTGGCTAGTAGTTGGACAAGCGAATAGTTGAAAAACTCATTCTAGTTACAGGTACAAAAAACATCATTTTTTTCTTGTTTTTCAATGAAATTTTGTTTTTCAATGTAATTTCAATGCAGTGTTATTTACGGTTATCGAGAGCTAGGACATGACACAATTTGTTGATTAAAGTTCATTATCAACGGGATTCAGTGGCGACACTATACTATTGGTTGACGGTTATGCACCATCTTTAAAGGTAGTTGATAAGTAGAGGCAATCTATAAATAGGACAAAGAAACGCCTACGCACGTACTTGCTCCCCTTGTGAAAACATATGCACGCACGTGTCGATATCATCAAATACAATAGGCTAATTTTAGACATGCATAAGCAGCTCTTGAGTTAGCTATTTATCTCCGTCAATTAACTTTAATGTTAAGAATTCTAAGCTTCTATGGAAAACTCCGGCACAAAACTGTATGAGAAATGATCAATTCATGAGAAAAATGACAAAGAATTCGGGCAACTCTCCATATCGATTTAAAGTGTCAGACTTTAACTGTAGGTTTGAGAATAAAACTAAAAAATTTGAGAAAAGCCCATCCGTATGTCTTTCCAGTGTCATGAATCAAGTTCCAATATTTTCTGGGATACTTCTCGTAAAGCTACAAAATACCGGGTGTCCCAAATTGATGTATTATTGTTTGATTGCTTACATGTCCATAACCAATGAACCAATTTTCAAAAACTTTGCTTTATTTGATTGCCTGAAGGCTAAATGGTATTGTAAGATGTTGTGGTTTTACCAGTGTTTGAAAATGTGTTGATCGGCTATGGACATATAAGCAATCAAACGATAATACATCATTTTGGGACACCCGGTATATACGACGGTCTCATACCTGGTTTTGGTGCAACATATCGACATGAGTACGTATTATCGTGGTTATCAATGAGCTCGCAATCAATTTGTTTTCGTCCAGGTCCAAACACACTAACATTGACTTTTCCCTTTGATGATCCGGTTGCTTCAACGAAGAAATCAGCTGCCTGGTTAGCAATGACACCTTCAGGTTCGACACCAGGACCCCACGCTCTGCATTTCGATGCGTCTGTCATCTTTTGTTTGATTGGTGCACCTGGCTTGACTTTAGCCTCCGGGAAGTATGACACATATGTCATGACGCTAAGTTCGTCTACGTTTGGATTGGTGATTTCTTCTGGGGTGATGATCTGAGATAAGAAATGATATTCAAATATACGCGGTCACTTTTGGTCACTTTTGATCGTGCAGTTATGGCCTATAATAACTTAGCCCATGTTAGGCCTAATCAAACAACATTTGGGTCCAACAGTCTAATGTCTATTGGCCCACAGATTTGGAATGGCCTACCAAACGAGCTGAAATCTGCAGATAATTTGAAAAGTTTAAAGTTTTGCTTGTAAATGTAGTGCCTGTCAGTGCCTGCCTGTCAGTGCAATTTAACGAAAGTTTTTTTTTACTTAGTCTTGCCAGTGCAATTAAAATTCATAAAAATATTTAATTTGTTTTCCGTTACGTATTCGATTTTGATTAGTTAACTCTGTATGTATGTATGTATTGTTTATGTATATATTGTTAGCTACAGTTAAATCGGATTAAAAGAAATCTACAACAACTATAAGATCACGAACCGACTCAACCTAGAAAATCCCTAGAGTAAATTCCAACAAAGATCTCAATACTTCAGTTATAACACTCCAGATATGCAGAGATACTCAGAATCCAAGGTACAATCTGCAGAAATGCCAAAAAAAGGATTCTCCTATTCAGTTCTTAAAGTCTGGAATGCAATCCAAGCATCATTGAGCTGGAGCTTCCTACCTTGTAGCAATTCATTCAAAAAAACAACTAAAAATAAAGTTGGTGAGCTAAAAGCCAATAGATGACTACACTAAAGATGGCCGCGAGGAACTTCTTACGTTCGAATTACGAATCTCTAACAATTCTATAGGAGTTTAATAAGAGAACGCAATGCATCTTGGTAAAAAGTTCCTTACATGGGCAAATGTTCTCGTCAAAGGACAATAAATTTTTCAGCAGGTACGATCATTTTTTCCGCTGCCACAATCCAGTCCTTTTAAATACTAGGCACTATCTCTGAGCATCAACATTGGATCGCGAACTTCTGTGTGTGTATCATACTGTAAAAAAGGAAAACACACTTACCTGAGGAATACCTAACCAGTCTTCAGCTCTCTTCATTGCTTCAGTTGCATTCTCCAGTTTGTTTTTTGGGTCGAGATCTTCCCATTCGGGGAAAAGGCCGGGTGCAGAAGCATCAACCAAGCTTGCAAGGGCAATACCGTCATTCCAATCAGTCGAGAAATTCTTAACTCGCACCTAGAAAATAAAATGCTGTCTAATCAAAACAAGCCGAATCAAACGAAGAATCTCCAAGACTTTCAGAAGTCCTAAAAAAGAACAGCGACTACCGTAAAAGCTCTATCAAGCCTCCCGGGTGGGGGGCTTATTTGATTTCGGACAATCCAGAGGGGGGCTAAAAAGAGAGGGGGCTTATTAGAGAGAGAGGACATATTCACAAAATCAGATAACACAGGAGATAGCTTTTCAGTTCTTTTAAGACATATTTTCCGGATTCAATTTTACGAGTCAAATACATAAATTCGACACGGTTTTGTCTCAAACCATATCAAAATTAGCATGCAAACTTATTTAGCTCAACAACTGGAAAATCTTTGGTAACCTCTGGAATTTTATATAAGTGGGGGGGGGGCTTAGTAGAGAGGGGGGCTTACTAAAAATTTTGACACCGAGGGGAGGGGCTTATTAGAGAGGTGAGCATAATAGAGAGGTGAGCATAATAGAGAGGGGGCTAAATAGAGCTTTTACGATAGGGGTGTATTTAAAGGTATTCATTTAATTTGCATGAAAATTGTAATGCATCTATTTTTCAGCTTTTGAAATATTGTAGATTTTTTATAAAGTGGCAACTTGATACATACATACAGTTAAGCCCGAAATTATTGATACCTATGCCAAATTCTGAGTATTTTGCATCGTTCTATTTGACGACCAATTTTACTGTGGCTGAAGTTTCGTAAGAATGTGACGAAAGGCTGAAACAAGTGCTACAAGAGACATTTCAAGGAATGAAATATCTTGTGAATTGGTTAGCAGATATAACGATTGAAAATACTCCCAATTTGGCATAGGTATGAATAATTTCGAGCCAAGCTGAAAGAGAAAGCCTCCTACTGTCCTGTTGGTTTAAACTCCCAATTTAGTGGCCCCTTTTAGGGATAAGAGTGATGAGGATAACCTCTCTCGCAACTAATCAAAATCATTCGATAATTTTACATATCTTATTCCAATAACATGCAAAATTCTTGAAAACTAATCTGGTACATTTTTGGTGTCACAGTTGAACATCATTTTCACCCCAAAGAAAATAACTGATTTAAAGGTCTGCAAATTCTTTGAAATGTGTCGAGACAGACTTTAATCAGTTGTATTTTTTCTCAGTCGATTTGCTTATTGGTCATAAATGTGAGACTTTATGTTCTTTTGGCGGCAAAGCTGCAATCTCACACGTGCTTTCCACTGAGATCAAACACACCGTGAAATATACGAAAAGATACAGGAGATCCCTTGGCGATAAAACAGCGAGAATCTGAAGAATCTTCGAACAAACTTTCAGCACTTAATATTGAGAATCTTAAGAAAGTTTCAGTACAAGGCCTTGGCTTCCTTCTTGTAAATAAAGACATGTTCCGAGTATCGTCTAGGCTTTCCGAGAATCACCAAGGCTTCCTTACCCACCAGAACAACATATCATGCCATACTAAACTGCCTAATCACGGCCTACTCCCGAAGAGCTAAAACGAACAAACATAGAAGTCATACCTCTGGAGGCAATTTGCTCTTGACCCATCCCATCAAAGCTTGTTTCGGCGTAATATTCTTGGCATCTTCATCATCAGTGTCCATCATAGGCATGCTGATTTGGTATTTGAGAATCAAAGTCCATATTAGACCCAGAATCAGCTTTATGTTACCCTTTCCAATATCACTTGCATCTGAAATAAAAACAGTAGGCCGTTCAGAAATTGCCTTCAGAACAAAATAAGTGGCTGGAAATCAAAGGAATACAAAACCTGTAGGGAGGTTAATTCAAGTTTGCTGATCACAGCTCAGCAAAAGATGGCAGTGCTTAAAGTGTCATTGTCACCCAGGGTCCTTTGCGGGCACGCTGCAATTTCAGGCCCCGTTGACACTGCTCGGTTTTTGTACAAAAACGGAGAGAAAACCTCCGTTTTTGCGAAAGCGTTCATACTGATCCGCACAAAAACGGCACAAAAACGGAGGTTTTCGAAAACGCTATCAAAAGTGGATATCCACAAAAACGGAGGTTTTCGAAAACGCTATCAAAAGTGGATATCCACAAAAAAGGAGGTTTTTTGAAAACGCTATTAAAAGTGGATATCCACAAAAACTGAGGTTTTTGAAAACGCTCTGGATCAATGTGAGCGCACAAAAAAGGAGGTTTTTGAAAACGCTGCAACATTCAACAATGAGTTTCACAAATCCGGAGCAATGTGAACGCACAAAAAACGGATATTGTTGGCTCTGTATTTGTAAGCAGGTAGATTGAGGTGAACGGACTTATATGGATGTTTTTCCCTCTGCTTTTGTACAAAAACGGAGCAATGTGAACGGGTCGCTTGGATGTATCAAAAACGGATCTCAACAAAAACGGAGCAGTGTGGACAGTCTGAAAATTGAATTTGGCCTGAGCGGAAAATATGCCTTCACAATGTAGTAGCTGGACTGATAGAGAAGTTTGATTTTAGTTGACTTTCCAAGAAACTTTGAGAATTGACTTTTCAAGAAACTTTGAGAATTTTATATTCTAAAATGTATTAAGGCATTCGTAGGCTTTCATTTGCATTCGGGTTTTTCAAAAGTCCCAAAGAAAAGTAAAACAAATATCGTATCATAAAATTCAGCATCAAACAATCATTCACAATAGACTTAAAATTTAACAGAAATTGAAAGAGAGAGCGCTACAAGCGCTGTTTTTTGTTTGGAGAGCCTGATCTCAGGCTATAAGCACCACAAGCGCCTGCCCCTCTGATTTGGCCCAACTGTGTATTGAGTACGAAAAGGGTTAGCGTGAGATCAGGCTCTCCAAAAAATTTTTGAAAAATTTTAAGCGAAACTGCGGAGGCCTGATCTCAGGCTAGAAAAGGGTCCAATATTTAAATATTCAAAGAAACACATGACTTCAAAATCTGTCAAAATTCAGAAATTAAAAGCAAAACAAGCAAGCTATATTTCAACATCTTCGTTATCGGCTCGTTATCGCTGTCGTCACAACCGACGACCATATTAGCATGTCTCTACATGTTTCCTAGCCTGTGGACAGACATGTTTCCTAAAGCTCTGGTGTGGTAAATGAGGACTTCTAACTGCCCCTAGTACCATGGCATCTACTTCCACACCTTATAAAAAGATATATTTAGGGTAGCTGCATTGGTAATGGGGAACTTAAAAAATTAACGACACAGCCTCATGGCGCAACTGTCCCTCCCTGTAATCCTGGACAAAATTGTTGAGAAACATTTCTGTTTTTACGGAGTGCAAAGGATTTGTGATAGCACTCACAAATGATGCCCCGCTATCGTCCCCCTCCCTCATTCAATATTGGTTTATTTTTCGAGCCAAGCCGCAAACTGCTGCTCATAGAAGAAAAATTGAAAGGGGGGAAGGGGCGCAGTTTTTTCTCAACATATTATATCTAAGATTGTAGCTACTTTGCCCAAGGAAAGCCAAAGATATTGCCTTTCTTCAGTCACTGTAAAACGCCTGCATGATCTAGAATCACACGGTGGCATGACTTTTCGCCAACATCGAAATGGGCATTCCCCCGACACTCCGATACAGTCTGTGCCTCTCCCTAACAGATCACTGCTAAAGTTCAATAAGTAGATTTGGATGCTTCAGACATTTTAGTCTTTTCTCCTCCCATTTCAAGCCTGATCTAATCGTAAACCTGTTCAAAGAAATCCGACTAAACAGAAACCGCAGCCACACCTATGGACACAGGGACACAAGGGGATCTTATGGGCAGCTTAAAATTTCAATATAACCCTCATAAGAATGGTGGTTCTTTGCCCTCTGTCAAATCATGAGCGATAGGACACCAAGAGTGTGTATCACTGTGGAAGCTTTATCAGTAGCGAGCCACCTTAACCAATTGTTTTTGTGTGTTTTTAATTTATCTTTACTTGATAGTGAACCACCTTATCGCTGTTTCATGATTTTGAAATATTCAGTAGTGAACCACCTTAAGTGCAGATCCACCTTAAGCGTAAAGTAAACCTTCAGTATGGAGGAGGTTCAACAGCAATTGTACAAGTCAAATACATAAATTTTAGGAGAAGCAACAATTTTACAAGTCAAATACATAAAGTCTACATAGTTTTATCCAAAACCTTAATTGTTCAGCTAAATAAGGAATGCGAAGGCTACTTCTGCCTGTTAGTTGTTCTTTATTACTCTATGTATTCATCACTTGATCAATGTCTAGCTACAATCCTGGACAAAATATTTGGAAGAAAGTTAGTTTTTTGCTGATTATCTCAGTTCTTCTCACTCTTACATTTGCACCACCCCCTTTTACCCCCGAAACAATGTTGGTTGGCATCTTGAAGCTGGAAACATCCTCCAAGCAACATTGTAACGGGGGTAAAAGGGGGTTGTTCATTTGAAATTGTAGAATCTTACGTTGTTCCAATATATTTTGTCCAGGATTGTAGACAAAGGCATGGTTTCATAAAAATGGGTATCAAATATTCACAAGGAAACAAGGACAATTTAAGGAACCTTTAATAACCATTCAAAAAATGTATCAGAAACTTTCAGTGATAAAATCTGATAATTCTTACTGTAAGAGGCTTTCAGTGCTGCTGCTTGCAAGAGGAATCAATGTGTGGGCTCCTGGTTTTGTTTCTGATTTTGCACTTCCAAAACAGCGTTACACATATTTCCGCGGTTCCAGTCCGCAAGTTACCGTTTCCGTCTTACAAAACAACCTACGCCAAACGAGGGACACCCAAAACGGAAGGATGGTGTAGCACAGAAAGAAATAATATTTGGAAGAAAATGTTGCGGTTGCCCAACAATTTCATCATTGAAATGAAAATGGTTATCAGAGCCAAACATTGACACTTGCAACGCCACTTTATAAACCAGGGTAACTGCCCTACGTTTGCTATCATATACTGCATTCACAGACACAGTTAAAGAGAATGCAAGCACACCAAAGTGGCTCAAGCCACTTGCGATCAAATTCTAGCCTATCAAATATCAGTATTTCCCGTTGACGTACATCAGTTACCCAAATATGGTGCGGCACATGTCCTAGCCTATTGTCTTCGTAAAGTTATTTTATCAAGGGGTTATATATGCTTTAACCAATAACGAGGTTAAATTTCAGCGAATCAAATGCATTCGATTTGTTGGATTGACCAATTAGCAGGCCCCATTCGTTTACCTTAAAAAACGCATCGGCTATCATTCATCTCATATTTTCTATCTAAATCCAAGACTGTCAGAATAGTCATTTTAAACAATCCATAAAGCTTCAAACCCCATCTACTTGAGCTCCCAATGGGACAGAGGGACATTACTTCTGGTTTTGACGCGTATGGGACATTTTTGTTCCCATTAACTTATCAGTGTCAATCTTTGAAGTTTTCAGACCCCCAGCTTTGCAGTAATACTAATAGTCTCCCTGAACTCTAGGTTTATGGACCTTATGGACCTTACTCTTTCACAATAGACTTCTCCATGTCTCGTTCGTTATCATATTCGGGCCTACTCGGTTGGCAGGCAGTGAGCTGCGCAAGCCGCTCGCCCCACTTTCGCAGCTCACTGCCAACCGAGTAGGGCCGAATAAGACAAGTCTACTCTTTCAGGCCATTTGAAAAAAATCATATCAATGACCCTGGGCAAGCCCAAAAGTGGCAAATCCACGCTTCAAAGGCATTTTTTTTTTACATCACTTCCAAATTTCAAAACTTGCAATATCCATTTTGTGGCATCCTTTGGTTAAATCGTCAAGCAAATTGGCTCCCCTGAACGAAATGATTGACAATATGTTTTACGAACAAATCCAGTACCATTTATGGAAATCCTGATTTGAACCATTGATTTTGGAAATTAAGCTCATGAAGGAACTACATTGCATTAAGATAACACACTGTGATTTCACAGCCTGCTTTCAATGCTCCTTACAGTTGAAATTCTCACAATACGGAAATACAAAGGCACTCAAAACCTTTCTTCCCTGAGGCCTAAAATAATTCTCAAATAAATCAAGTCCCTGGGGACTTTTAACAGTCAAACATACCCAAAAGACATCTTAAAAATGCAACAAAAATTTTTGTCCACCTCATTTGACTGTCTTTTGACAAAATCTTGTGGTTTTTCACCTGAAGGATAAAATCCCTGTCAAAATTGGTTTTACACCAGTCTGCAGATAACAGTGAAAGTCAGTGGTGCTGTCTGGGTACTGTGCAAGGTTTGACATTTACGTGACCTCCCATAGAAAATTCTTGGATGTGGGATACTTCACATTTTTTGTAAATTAAAAGCTAACATGGTTATAGGAGTGGCCTTCTTGAATTGTTTTATGAGGATTGAAAGTTTAGGGCTCTGGGATCTTAACTGATAATTTTGGTCCATGCAGATGTTCTCACTCCAAAATAACTGACATGAAATTCAATAGACTCAAATTTTCAAAAATGCGTTCCATAGAGTAAGCCATGAAGTACTTGAATTGTTTTATGAGGATTGAAAGTTTAGGGCTCTGGGATCTTAACTGATAATTTTGGTCCATGCAGATGTTCTCGCTCCAGATAACTGCCATGAAAGACCCAACCTTTCAAACACGTTTTCGATGGTGTAAGCCTGTATATAAGCTTGAACAGTAGAGCCTAGCTATTTTGCTTTTTGTGCACATGAAGAACCAAACTACCTCCAAACAAGGGGTAAAAAAGGAAGGCTGGGCAATATGGGTAGTGTATGGTATATGTGGTAGGTGTACTGTATGTAGTGTATGCATGAAACTGTTGATCTTAGACTGTTAAATCAACATTCCCAGCATCAAGACAGGAAGGGCAGTTATTTGCAGCTAAAGAACATACATATCCGTCGCAACCAAGAGTTTTACGGAAATTTTTCCACACTTTTGCCATACAAATTTTACCCTACCTTACCCACTTTACCCCTGCAGATCCGATCAAATAGATAGAAAGATGAGAAAAGAATGCAGGGTTATATAAGCTGTTTGCTACAAACTATGCACCAACTCCTGTTCTTTAGCACTACAGTCTGAGCTGAGCTACTTATCAGAATCTACAATGTAGTAGTAAACTAACAAGGCAGTGGTAAACTAACAAGGCAGCTGCGGATACTGTCATCCTTTCTGAGACACCATCTCTACCCACAAATAAACACTATTCAAAGAATAAGAATACAAACAAAGACCAAATGCCAAAAGCTGAATAGTAACAATTAATAGAAATTTCACAAGTCCTCTTGTGTAAATAAGGGGTTTCCCCAGAGTTGGCTGCCTTCCACACCTGTTTCTCAAATTAGAAAGAAATGGCCAAGAAAAAGCTTCAAAATTCCCAAAGATATAATTTCCTGGACAAACTTGAAACTGCAAACCAAAAACATCTAAAGAATCTTAACAAGATGGGCTTGTTTTGTTGACAGATATAGGTGACACTTTGGAAAAGGGACCCCCAATGGAAAGAGCACAGTTGAAAGCCTTTGAGCCACCACACCTAAACTGCAAGGCCAGACAACCAATCCTGTTATGTTATCAATGCGAAAAACCTAAATCATTTAAATCCTATAGTCCCTTTATTCACAGAGCTTTATTTACATGATCCCATACTGTCTTCTATTCACTGCTTTAGATTTAAAAAATGGCAACTAACCCACAACTAACAAAAGATAGAAATTCTATTTACATCAACATGATTTGTTTTGAGAAAGATCTGATTCTATTTTAGCAAATAAACAAGGGTCTGTTTTGCAAACATGGGTGTCACTGACAACATTGCCCTGTTAGGATTATGAGATAAAAGAGTTCACTATGCACATAGCCTTATGTGTGCAATCTAGGTGAAAACTGATGTCATCATTTGTGTCTTTCCTCAACACAAACATCATTGATGTATGTCAATGTTGACATAAGAATCAATGATGACATAAATTTTTGATGCACAGTACAGGCCTTGCTGTGCATAACTACACTGTATTCCTGCTCAAGAATTCTTACAAATTCATAAGAAAATTTTCTCGATTTCTTTTAATAATTCTTGAGAATTCTTGCCAGATCAATTTTGTGCAAGGGCTGTTGCTTGCAAATTAAACTATTCATACACAGTGGACCCTTTTACATTTATCACAATCCTAACGGGACCACATTGTCAATGACACCCTCATTGCAAGCCTCAATAGACATTCTACACTTTCGTTCGTCTCAGCAAATGCACTCTAACCTAAATGAAACCTTTTTCAGTCAAATTATCTCCCCTAGCTAACCTTAAACACAATACTTATACTGTTGCATATTACCTGGTGTAAAATTTTTTATTTTTTTCAATATCAATTAAAACAGAAAACATGCAACAACACAACTACTGTGCCACTCATTGCAGGAAAGGACATGTAGTCAGCGAGTTCCCACAATGAGTGACACTTGCAATTAACTAAGGAATTAAACGCAAAATAAAAATTACCATTGAAAGGAACAAGAAACGAAAAGCCTGATCGCTGAAATTTGGAATGACAACAAGAAATATCGAAGGGTGTATAAAAAAGTGTATGAGATTTCCTTGAAACAAAAGAACAGTTACAGATTTTTTCAGAATTTTTGGTGAAAACGGAATTGACCTTCCAATGGTTGGACAGATTTTTAAGGAGTGACATTCACTTTGAGAAATTTTACTAAGCTGTCAAATTACAAATAAACTGTCATCTTGTGTCTAGCAGGGCCATAGGAAGCAGCTTTGGATTGGGGGGAGGGCAATTGTTCTTAAAACAATAGAGAACAATACATCTAGTTAATGCTTGTGACATAGCACCATTGTTTTCAAAATTATTGGGGGCCTTGAGGCCCCCCTGCCCCCCGCTTCCTATGGGCCTGGTGTCTAGTGGGCTTTCTGCAAATTTCTGTTAGTCTTTGGAGATCACTATGAAACTAGATTGAATGGAGTGCTCACTTCTAAAATATATGCCCCATCAAAAAAATGCTTTTCAGTCAATTTGTTTGAGATGTTTAGCCCTGTGCATTTAACTCTGCATTCCCATCCAGCCTGTATCATTCAACTCAGTCAGAAAAATGCCTCAAATCAAAAACAACAACTTTATCTTTGGTTGGACAAATTTTAGGTCTTCAGTTTGAAAACATAGCATGCCTTGCATGTGCCATCTCTTGGCTCGCCTGCTGTCACCATTTTCATGGTGCATGAAAATGGCAACAACAAAGGCCAACCAAGAGATGGTGCTTGGACAGCATGCTGGTTGAACCCATAAAGTGCAATTCCAACAGTTTTCAATTGCCTGTTGTAGTTTGAGGGTGGTAAAAGAGGTGAAGATGGACTGTGTGGTGTTAAAAAGTTGGCAATGAGGAAGTAGGCTCTGGTACAATATCAACTGCTGACATTTTAGCTTTGACATTGCAAGGCAGTGTGGTGAATTCCTCTGTGACTTGAAGCAAACTGCCTTTGAAAGAGGCTTGGAAAAGGTTGAAAGAGCTGATTGGCACAGGAGATGCCCAACTAGGGGGGCTTAGAATGAATCTAGCCTATGATGGCTTCACGGAGATAAAACAGTCCAAACAGAGTCTGAAATATGATAAACTTTGACTGGTTCTGGGGATGCAGCCCCCCCCCCCAAGCCCCTATGCCACCTACACCTGTGAAAGAGCCAGGAAAAGGTTCAACAACTAAACAAGAAGCATGGAAAGGAAAATGCAAACTGGGCTTAAGAAATAAAGTAGAACAGAATTGAGGAAATAGCTTGCTAAAATTTAACAGCTAAGCTATCTTCACACATTAAATGAAATTAGCATATACAGGGGCTTAACAGGTAATCAGGGGCAAAATAGGTAATAACATTCTTAAAATTTATAAATTCAAGTAAATAGTTGTGCAAAATGAAAAGATTTCTGAAATAAGTCAAATATAGACACTGAAACTCATACATGGTTATATCCATCTAATTTTGATTTTTGTACTGTACAGTTTTTTCTTATTTTCGGTAACCAATTTTACCCTGGAAAACCTATTTAATCAGTTCATCCCAGGTGATGGCCAGACTTCTTTATCCCAAAACCCAATGTTTTTAGCATTTTGAGCATTTTAAAATTAAGTTAAAATTATGCAACAAATCAAAACCAACTTTTGCCAAAAGAAATTTTAACATTAAACATTTTGAAAACAATCAATTTGAATTCTATTATGTTTCTCTAAAAATTTGAAAAAGAAAATCTTTCAATCCTTATTAGCAAAAAATCACATTAATAATGCAATAAGAATGCAAATTTTTTCTTTGGAGATAATTATATCTTTACAAAGCTTGACAACTAGGCAAGTCAATTTCCATTTTTCAACTCCTATATTTACGATAGAAACAAGTTTGAAATAATAGTTTTGGTAGAAACAAATAACTTCAAATAAAAACTCAGTCAGAGGTGAATGAAATGAAATGAATGAAATGAAGGTAAGACAAGGGCCAACTTCTCAGGCAGAGCAATAATATTCAGGGCCTTCAGATCCCAACCCAAAAAGTTATTATCTGCCCATTATACTGATAAAAACAAAAACCCTTCAAAACCCTATCAAGGTTGGATTCTAGAATACTCCTAATTTTTTATTTACCAACTGAACCGAAACCCAAAACGCCATTTTAAGTTTTGATGAAAATCCTGACCTTCAGTTTCACAAAACAATATGACTATAAACACCAATTAAAGACAAATCCATAAGACTATATTTGAGGTTTGGCTGTGATTTTTCCCGAATCTAAAGACCTCAAAACTCGGATATACTTCTTGAGGAAGTGGCTCTGAGATCACTTGACACGCCCCACCATGCTTAGCCACTGGCATGGCGAACTCAACAACTGCGGCATACCTCGACACGATTTTTGTCTGATTTCCCTGAATACTTTCTAAATAACAACCAAATCGAAGAGGTGACTTAACTGTTCCTGAGACTGTATCTCTTTTTAATACTAGTCATATTTATTGACATTATCATGAGGGAGGACCAGTTATCCTCAATGCGCAAGAAGAGCTTTTGTTTGGCTTTTGGGGAAATGTATTTTCGTTCGCTTTGTTTGGGCGGGATTAAACGAGAAAATAATATCACAAACTCACCAATATTGACCAATTTGATGTCTTCTGTTTCAATAAATTTGAGCGCAATGGCAACATTTTCTCTTTTCTGTGGTGCAAACGTTGGTTTCTTGTTGTATCTCGCAATTCGTTTGTGTGAAAGCACTTGAAGCAAGCTGATGAGTTTCAAACCATCACAGAGATCGCTCTCCAAAGTGTAAATGTACTGATTCACACATTTTAAATGTTCATTACACCACCTTGTGAATGTATTTTGTTGAATTTTCTTCCATTCTGCATCTGGAGCAGTTGGATCGTCCGGCATCCTGTAATCGGGCTGAAAATAAATCGAGAACTGTCTCAGTTTAGGCCGCCTGTCAAATGAACTGCCCAAAAGGATTGACTGTCTGGAATGTCGCTACGCAGGACCAAACCCCGCTAAGTCATCGAATGACAGACGTGGTATTGACTAATCATCAAACAAAGTGCGTGTAAAAACAATTTGCACCTATTCTTCTCTGTGTTACAAATTTTACAAAAAGTTTTTCTATGACTCTATGCTATGAGGACGCATATGGACGAAGCAAGGGTTTCGTCATAAAACTGTTTGTGGGTTTCATTGATGACTTAGCAAGGGTTTCAAAGTTGTTTCCTTCGAACTCTCTGATTTCACCGACACCATTGCAAGGGTTTCATTGATGAGTCACAACAACTTGTCTTTGTACAGGGGTTTCACTTCGTTGCTAAAGTGTCAAATTGGTGATTATAGAAGTTCTCAAAATAAATTTTTTACGTGCCAAGAATTTGGTACCAGAAAATTTAATTTCTTCAGAGAAATAAAATCCATTGTTTTATTCTCTGCCATTATTGACTCCCAAAAAACCAGAGGGGACTGGGGATGACTCTGGGAATTCGTAAAAATTGTCAAGAAACAATGGAAGCCGAATGAAGCTTTGTAAATTCAAAATAAGAAATATGAAGCCAAATGAAGCTCTATTGGATGCAAATTAGACCAAAAAGTTGTATAAAGTCAGGCCAATTTTGAGATGCTGCAATGGAAAGAGGGCATTTCTTCCCAGTCCATTTCTTCACAATCAGATAAAAGCAAAGGAAGAGAAACAAAACTTCAAATTCAAGACTAAAAATTAAAATCATTTCGTCTGATTTATAAATCAGGGAATCAAGGTAAAATTTTGGGCCTAAACATTATGCAAGATCATATGCAAGGAAATCAAAAGGGCAAGAGCGACTCCCTGGGTGTCAGCATTGAATTCAAATGGCTGCCTATTCAAATAAAAGACAAATGCCCATGATCAACAAAATAACAGGGTATCTTTCAAAGATTACGACATAATTTGATTCACTTTTCCTGCTCCCAATGTGGTGGTTACGAAACAATACAAATCTAGTCAATATCTTTTACAATATTTTGCAAAATAATTCAAACCAATCTTCAGTCTTGTGGTTGCAAAACATTTACACGTTTTGAAACAACCCCTTTATACTCACCTCTGGTGCTCTTGTTTCCATGTTTTCACTCTAACAGCCTAACTGAGCCACAGATTATTCTTATAACTTAACTTTTTTCAATTCTTTTCGTGAACAGCCCAAGCAAGAAACTGACGATGAGGCAAATCCTCTTTCTCCAACCTGCTTTGAGAGCAGACTGTTCCCCTAACACCCTAAAATTTCTGCAATATTTTGGTCTGGGGGGGTTTCATTATTAAATCTATTTGAACAATTGTGTTTTCCTGGGTGTGTGTAGAATTTGCATGAATTAGCTTTGTATCCCAATCAAAGGAGATCTCCGTTAGGGGGATGTCCCTTTTTCAATGTAAACACGCCTGACAGAGCACAACCGTAAAAGGTATTGGGCGGGAACTGACTCACTGCTCTCTGAGCACTTCGCGATTCACGACTTACAAATTTAGGATGTATTCACTGCGTCATAAAACCTTTATCCTTATCAACAAAATGATGACTCAATAACTGAACAACATGGCAAACATTCTTGCCGTTTGATTGACTCTCAAACTATTTATACAGCTTCGTTTTAGCGTGCAGATGTCAAAAAGTTTTTGATAGTCCTCAACAAAATCCATGTTTCTTTTTCGACCGGGGAATGACCTTTTTGAAATATATTGTTATACGAAACAATAGAGCATCCTAGGATGCATCTCCTGCAATGTGTGGCTGCAATTGATATGTTTATGCAGACAATGCCAATGTTACGGATCGTCAAAAGTTTCCTAAAACAAACAAACAGACGACAACATGTTTTTTCTGGATAAACTGTCTGGGAAATGGGCTGAAATGACACATTATCTATCCCAGCCTTGGAAAAATCTAACCTATGTTTTTGCTCCAGAAAAATTTCAAACCGGCCTACTACTGCAAAATTTCAAAATGTTATTCACTGCAGTTTTTCAAGAAAAAGCATCCCCTCGTTGGCACAGTCGCATAATTTGATCATACAAAAGAATTCCATGAATCGACAATATCATCGACTTTCCATGGTCCAACATGATGTTCAAATACTGTGATTTCTCTTCAGTTCAACCACACCCATTTACCACAGACAGATTTGATCAAGGAGCAATAAAGTATTACATTGGAGCTTTTTTTAAGACCAATTATTGCATTTGAACAGTGGTCTCGATTTTTGACATTATGCAATGCCAGTGTGCGTCGCTGCCGTGCACACCCCACCCATCCATCGATAAAATGGGTTCTTGAGCCCAACGACTTGTGAGGTTTCGTGATTTGAATTTTTGTCTTGTACCAAAGTTTCTCAATATTTTTCGGTAAATATCAGAATTTACTGAATTTGTATATAATTACAACCAGTCTTTTTACCATAAAATAATAAGTGTGTTGGTTATCAAATAAATATAATACAGGAGAGACAGCGAGAAACTGGGGAGGAGGTTTGATTTGAGGCAACACCCCGGCAACACCTACTTTCTTGTCTCCTTTGTATTACAAAATCAAAAGCTTCAAATATTTTTCATCCATACTACGGAGCGAGTCGGAAGGCTTCAAAATTCCAAAGATTTTTTCTCAAATACGAATATGGATGCCATCGTTACCAAAATGATCTTTTGTTTACAAAGAAAAGCCCCAATACAATATTTTCTTTTTAATCTTTTATCTGATCGTGTCCAAAGTGAGTAGACAATCCCCCTTGTTACGTTTGTTCTCTGAAGATTTTACTTTCAGTGGAAGGACCAATAAAAATCACGAAATATTTCCATGCAACTCAAAATAGTGATGTCGCTGTTGTTTAGGCCTTCTAGGCCTTTTGGCCTTCAAAAATTTTGGGAATGGCCGCATTTTATTAATGGTTACTTCAATTCCATAACACGTATTTTTAATAAGAACTGAAAGTTTCCTAAAATTATCAGATTTTCAGTACTCACAGAGTTTCTTACGAGTTTCTTAGAGGTTCCATCGCGGGGTGTATCACTCTTCCGAAATGGCATAGGAGATTTTTTTGAACAATAGGATTTTTAGGGATTTTTTGCGGATTTTTCTTGAAAACAAAAGGATTTTTGCCAAAGGTGTACGAGAATTTTACAGAGTGCGACGCCCCTCCAGTTCCATAACAATATTCATGCCTCTTGAACATGCCAGAACAAGGTTTTTTAAGCCTTTCCAATGTTCAGACATTACTCAAGTACCTTACCAGTAATATGATACAGGAAACAAGTGAAAGTAAAGTAAAAATATTTCAAGGATTTCCTTTTCCTTTATGAAAATAAATAGTTTCTTAACTTATATGTTCTCAGTACTGGACTGGAGCTTCTTAATTTTTTGGCATTTTTTGGCGACCTGAGAGTTGAGTTTCTTATGGGCAGCTTCTTGTGAAAAAAAGACGTGTAATTCGATACATACGGACATTTTTCCTTAACTTCACAAGCAACATCACACAACCCTGTAGTGCAGATTCTGAGGGGTCATAGTGGCCTAAATATGAGTGAACATTTCTTTCAGGGAGAAGCTTTCTCTTGGAAATTTAAAGTACTCAAAATTTGATAATTTTAAGAGACTTTCAGTACTGGGCCAAATTCTTATTAGCTTCATAAAAAAATACGTGTTTTCCATATATATAGCCTATATTCTAGAATTACAAATATGAAGATTGTGATCTGAGGGTTTTGACTGAATGAAAGAAAGAAACAAAAACGAAACCACAGCGGAAGATGCGTGTTTTCCTAATCGTTCGACAGGATTAAGAAATCATTGAGATTTGACCAAAAAGGGAAGCAATAATCCATCCGATAATAGGCCTTTTCAAAAGCCTCAAAAGTTTTATTAAACCTTGAAATGTGATTTCGGTAACAATAAATCTTCCATTGAAGTCAGCATTTTCCCACCCAAAAGTTTTTGGCCTTCCTGAAAAGTAATTTATTTATCAAAATTATAGCTTTTTATGTGACGGTTCGTTGTCAAGAAATCCGGTGTATGGAATAGAGGTTCTGATTGATGAATGTGAGGTTGTGGAGATGTATCTTTTGAAAACTGTGTAATACTGTTGTCGGGACTGTTGTTTACTTTATCTTATTTTATTTTATTCTATTTTATTTTATTTTATTTTATTTGTGTAAAGTGATTCACCGATATCTGTGAATTCCTGCACTTTGCTTTATCATCTTTGTTTTGATTTATCGATAGAGAAACTATGAAACATCACATTACTGAAGGATTATTTGGAAACAAATCCTGATAACCACAAAAGCATTTGGCAACATTAATTTTTGAATATATGGAATTTCATATTTACGTCAGAAGAGTTCGAAGGGCATCGAAGGGTAAGCCAAGCTGTCGCAAAGAAATTTATCAAAAATTCTTTCATAAAGTCACAAAATCAAAGTGATCAAGGATTCAAGACCCTGAAAACACAAACATTTTTACCAGGGCCTGTCAAGGGTACAATGAAAAATTGAAAATGCTGATTTCTCAGTTCAGCAAAAAAGATTGAAAGATCAAGTTAAAATATAGGACCTAAACATTCTTTGATACCAAATTGATTGATTGATTGATTGATTGATCGAGTGATTGATCGATTAAGTGATTGATGAAAACCGCTGATAAAAATAGGACGATCGGATCACCATTGCTTGGCCTGGAGTTCTCGCATTCTGAGATTCCTCGGGGATTCCTCTCTCTGGTTCCTTCACGAACAGCTTTGGACTGTAAGTAAAAGGACAATTGCAATGGCAAGAAAATCTTCAGCCATCTGCATATCTCCAGACAGGGACTGTAATCTTTAAAAATAAAAATTAAAATTAAAAATCTGATACGTCCTGGCTACGCCCCTCAAATTACTGTATAAAATGCACTCGTATTCACTATCCATCGTTTTATAGCAATGCGAACTCCCCTCTGCAAATATATTCTAATTAATAGTTAAAATTTCAAAATGCACAGAAATTCACAAAAGCAACTGCCGAAACATAAATCTGATCTTTCCTCAACATGGGATACAAAATATCCTTGCTTCTGGTCTCCAAATATTTGCTCTCTGAATTTCTTGCCAAACAAACAAACTTTTACTTCATACAACGGTCGTGAAGCATTTGAAAGATATGTATTACCTGACTATTCATCCTTTCCATCTTTCCGTTAAAATATGATCCCGCTTACCGTCTGCTGACTTTCAAAATTGAAAGAATGAGCTGCCTAAACGGGCCTATCTATTTCCAACTTCTTGCTTGTCCTTGGCGTTACCCAGAACACGCCTTCCTTCTTTCGGGACTAGACAAAATGCATAAACAAAGTAATGCCTGTCTTGCAAATATATATTCACTTTCTTTACAAAGAGAATCACGAATCGTCATAAAGGCATGGTAATTTCTCATTGACTTTGCTTAATGGCCCTGAAATCGTTTTATGCACTGCAATCAATTTATTTCACTCTTTGAAAACAATTTCGCAAGGGTTCTCCGTAGGAAGGCATGAAAAAATTAGGCGTCAATCCTATGAATTTTTGATTGTCTGTAATAATAGGGATGTAATTAATTTCGGATAAGTAACTATAGTGAGTACTTTAATAGTGATTTAATGAGACAGTTATTTCCGTATGAAAGACATTCATGGATTAGGCGTAAATACATACGTCATAAAGAGAAGTGGCAACATTTGGAATTAAGCCGGAAGCTATTAATAGCTTCAATACAAGTGAGTCACTGTATTTGGGCACTGCAACATCAGAAATTGCAACTAATTTGTATTGAAACGGCTTTACAATTCACACGAGGGGGATCTCTCTCCAAAAAGATGTCGTTAGTGGCAAGAATCGGTTTGTTTTCAAGAAAGTCCATCAAATAAAATTGTGTGCAGTGCTTGACACGTTGAAGGATAAACGCCGAGAAACTCTTTCATAAAGTCTGCACGATTATATTTCTTCAAACATAATTTGCCACTGTTGCAAATATTGGCAAACACCGTCTTGAACGGTCATGAAGTTGACAAAGTTTATCTTATTCCTCGAACAAAAAACTTTCTTCAAAATAGGAATAGGCAATTATGATATCGTCCGAGGGGCAGTTTATAGGGGCAGTTTATTCCCAAAAAAAGCTGGCACAGCTTTGGCAAAAGTACTTTGCTTTCAAGAAAATCAATGAAAAATCCTTAAAAACCTTCATCCTCTAAACACAATTTTAAAGGAGTGAAATGCTCCTAGCCTGAGCAGACTCGACTGGATTCATTTCTTCTCAGAGAGGTTAGGAGAACCGCCCTGAACTCTCTGAAAATATATCAGTTTTTGGATTTCCTCACAGTTCCTAATACGCTGTTAACACAGTTAAGCAAGTGCTGTTCTCGTTTCGTTGCAGAGTCAATAAACCTGACTGAAACAATATCTGTGACTAGTGGCAAGCAATCCAACACAGTGACATTGGCTTTTCTTTCTCACATCACAACAATGACGAGATCGACACTCCCAAGTAAGTTTTTCTGTTTTTGCCCAAGATACATAGCATTTTATTCAATTATATCATATCTATTCTATTCAAAGGGGCAATCACTTCTTGAAATCATTCAAATCAATAATCGGGATCACCTTAAAGGGGCTCCGTCGTCAAACAATAAACAAATCCGTAAACTCGCACGTGTCACCAATTATCCATTGGCTTCACCCAAGCCATCAAAAAGTGACCGTTAAAATCCACTTATATCCGAGCAATCGTAGAAGATATGAATGTTTGGTTTGTTCCTTAATGAAGTACAATGATTAATGTCCAAACAGCTACTTCCATTTTGAAAAAAATATGAAAATCCTGTGTGATATCACCTTTCAAAAAACTGCAAAAATAATCGTTTTGTTTACATTTTGACGACGGAGCCCCTTTAACCTGACACTGGTTGCAACAAGATCATCAGATAAGATCTAAAAGGGCTGCAATAATAATAATAATAACTTTTCATCGTTTGAGAAAGCAGATACTAATGATGTTTCTCGCATAATAAATTTGCTGACATCAAACGTAACAGTTTCCAAATGGTTCTGTTATTACGAATAATTTTCTGTCATTGCCTCATTCCCAAGAAGGTTGATCTTGAACAGTTTCGAAGGGCAGAGCACTCCACAAAATATTTTTGGCAAAATGTTTTTGTTGCTCCAGAAGAATCCCTAAAAATCATTATTAAAGATCCCATTTTGAAAGAATGATACGCGCCTTGACAAGTACACGCATTTTTTATGAGAAACAGCTTATAAGAAACTCAGACTCTCAGACAGCCTAAAAATTCAGGAACCCCAGCATATTCTTCTTTATTCTCATTTATTTCCTGGATTACATTACTCGGAAAGTACTTCAGCAATATCTAAAAATTGAAACGGCTTCAAAATACCTTGTTTTGAAACGTTCAGGAGGGAACAGATCTGATCATTTTAAGAAACTTTCAGTATTGGCCCAAATTCTTAGCTTCCTATAAAAAATTACGCGTGTTGGATTTTGTTTTTATATTTTTGAACACCCTGTGACGAGACACGCCTTCTTGTCACAACGGTTTGAACAACGTTTAGAACATCGGAGAGAACGCATCAAGAAAGTAAAATCACGAACAAACGCACATAACAATTCAAATGAACCAACGAACGTAAGATTCAAGTCGTCATCTCACTGTAATATTCATCATCGCATTATCGTTTAAATCAAGTTTAGAGACATCATGTTGAACTCAGTAAGCTATACTTTTCGTCATTTAATTTGTCCTTGTCTCATCTTATGAAGAACGCAGGTCCTTCTGCGCGCGTCTTAAACTAATTCGAAGATGCTCAGTCAACTAAATAACAACGCGTATAGCGTCGAGCGGCGTATCGCTCTCTAAAAATCTCGTATACCTTTGGAAAAAATCCTTTTGTTTTCAAGAAAAATCTTTAACAAATCCCTGAAAATCCTGCTGTCTTAAAAATCTCGTACACTTTTTCAGAAATATACCCCTCGTATATCGTAAGGGGCTGCGCATAAACTGAGTTCTCCCAACAACATCATTTGGATGTTTGCACAGCTTTGGGGGGTTGGGTCTCGGGGGGGGGGGGGTATTTAGTATATTTGTCCAACGGGGATGTGCCGTTTTTAAGGGTATCGTTTTCACCAATTTTTTCTAGCACAGGGTATCAAAATGAGGCAATTTTTCTAGAGCAGGTTGTCAAAACATGTCAAAGGGGGAATATTCTGCTAGATTGGGTCGTTTTTCGGTCAAATTTCATGTTTTTGAGTATACTTTTCACCAATTTTTTCTAGAACAGGTTATCATTTTGAGCGAAAAATTCTGGAGCAGGGTAAAAAAAATTTTTTTCGTGGGCACACCCCCGTACAAATTTAGGTCAAGTCCCCCCCCCCCCGGGGGTTGGGTTTTGTCGATGATTTATCAAATTTTGCCATGCTGCATATCACGCTGCATATTACACTTTCTATAACGTATGTGGCTCTGTCCTCAAAATAGACGACCAACTGCAACTTTCACACCTTTCTGTTCACGTCATTCGTCATAAAATTCTCACGGACATGTCTCGTGACTTAACTTAGGAAAACCTTAACCTTTTAACATCCATTGAAAAACGAAAATTAATCTGGATTTAGTTGATACCCAGGTCTCAAAGTTTGACGACGTTCAAATTATCCTTGTCATCATCTTTCAAGGACTCCCTTCTGTTCCTCAATTGTTGGGGAGAAGAGATACGCTGTGTCCAAGGAAACGTATGTGTTCCCCTGTGCAGTAGGTTAATGCTCATGCGCCCGTCAGAGCTCGACCCCAAAACGCTACTGCGCATCAGCTTTAACCTACTGCATGGGGGGACACATACGTTTCCTCGGACAAAGCATATCTCGTCTTCCCGCAACAATCAAAAAGAGCAACTGCAGAGCTTTTCGTCACGAGGCATACATTTGAACCGGATTATCGCCCATAGGAGCAGCGTCAGCCTTGAAAGTAGGGTAGGGATAAAGTTGATTTCCAGAAGGTATAACAAAAGGGCAAATCCACCACAGGCCGAGGGGTGTATCACTCTTCCGAAATGGCGTACGAGATTTTTTAAACAATAGGATTTTAAGGGATTTTTCTTGAAAACAAAGGCATTTTTGCCAAAGGCGTACGAGATTTTTACAGAGCGATACGCCCCTTGCCACAGGCCTCCATTGCATGTCCAAAGCCCATGAGCTTTTCAGAAACGTCCTACTAAAAGACTTCTTCCGGGTGTTCAAAAAAGTGACAGGCATGATTTTGATACAGCACCGAAGAATTAGCCTGTGTTCCAGACCCCTTGGTAAATTGCAACATTGATACCTCTAGTGCTTTAGAGAATGAGATACTTACCTTGAAACTTCAAATATGGACTAAACGAGCAGCACAAACGCATACATGTCATGTTCTGATATTACATTAAATTCGTTGATACTAAGTTGGCCCCTGTCTTAGATGTCGGAAATTTTAAATTTGAAACCAATATCTAAACCGTGATGCAATGATGCAACCTTGCCGTGGGTACTAGAGCCATGGTACATAGAGTAATGCAACGATTAACTATGATGCAACCAATGATAGTAAGTTAAATTTGATATAACTGTAAACTATAACATGGAAAATATTACATTGAGGGGGATTTTCCCAGAATTTATCACGTTCTTCAGGGAACCACAGGATAGAAAGCAAAGATTATGGGAAAATCCCTCTGCCGCCATCTTTTCTGTCTTTGTCTGGGTACCGTCTCAGAGGAGAAGGTTCGAGCAAGTCTCCATAGGCGTAGGAGACAGGGGGACAGGGGGCTGCAGCCCCCCCAACGTCAGAAAAATTTGCAAAAATCAGCCATAATCGGGCAGAAATCCGCCTCAAGTCGGGCAAAATTTTCTCAAACAATGGACTTTTTATCGGGCAGCCCCCCCCAAATTTAATCTGGCACGATGGTCTAATTTATAAATTAAAACGATGTGGTGTCTCGGGACAACTTCTCTCTTTAATCCAAAGTTTCCTCAAGGATCGAAAGCAGAGAACTGTACTGAATGGACAGAGTTCTAATTGGGGAGATATTTCGGCAGGGGTGCCCCAGGGCTCTATTCTTGGACCTTTGTTTTTCCTTGTGTATATAAATGATCTAGCCGTAAGCTTGAAGTGCAATGCTAAGTTATTTGCTGATGATACATCATTGTTCACAGTGGTAGAAGATTCCAATACAGCTGCCAATAATATGAATCATGACCTGGACTTGATAAGTCAGTGGGCTCACGCTTGGAGAATGTCATTTAATCCTGATCCGTTAAAACAAGCTGTTGAATTAAAATTTTCAAAAAAGAAAATTGAAATTGAACACCCAGTAATCCTTTTTAATGACATACCTGTGAAGAGGGTAAACGAACATAAACATTTAGGAATTATCCTTGACTCAAAACTATCTTTTTCAGCTCATATTAAATCAGCTATCTCTAAGACAAGAAAGGGCATTGGTTTGCTGAAATATCTCTCCAAATATCTGCCCAGGCATACCCTTAACGAAGTATATAAGCTCTACGTTCGACCACACCTGGACTATGGTGATGTCATTTACCATATTCCTGCCAAAGCATGTGAATTCAGTCAAAGTATCATTTTACCAAATGCCATGGAAAAGCTAGAGTCCGTTCAGTATTCTGCTGCTTTGGCTGTAACAGGAACATGGAGGGGAACATCTCGCGAGAAGCTGTACAAGGAGCTTGGCTGGGAGTCATTAAGTTCCCGACGATGGAGTAGACGCCTTACCTTGTTCTACAAGTTTGTAAATAATTTTAGCCCTGAGTATACAGTAGATCCAATTCCTCCTCTTCATCAGTCGCAGTACTGTCTTCGCGACCAGGATGTCATTGGGCGATTAAAGGCACGGACAGAAAAATTTAAGTCTAGTTTTTATCCCAACTGCCTATCCGAATGGAATAAGCTCGAGCCTGAATTGAGACTTGCACCCTCAGTTGCTGTTTTTAAGAAAAAGATCTTATCAATAATCCGACCCCCTGCAAAATCTGTTTTTGGAATACACGATCCAATAGGATTGTCCTATCTTACTCAACTTAGGGTTGGTCTCAGTAAGTTAAATTTTCACAAGTTCAAGCATAATTTCAGGGATACCATAAACCCAATGTGTCCAACAAACGATGGCATCGAGGATACGGAGCATTTTTTGTTGCTCTGCCCTTCTTTTGATGTTCAACGAAGAGATCTTCTCGCTGGAATTGTACAATTATTGCAACCGTATGTACAAATCGCTGGCCTTTCAAATGATGCTTTGACGCAGCTTTTACTATATGGTGATCAAGACTTTTCTGATGACTTGAACAAAAATATACTCGAATTGACTTTACGTTTCATCCAGGAAACTGGTCGGTTTGTTTGAGATCCTTTGAAATTTCAGCGATGTTCTTAGCAACCACCAAGTCCCTTTACGTGAATGTTCTTTGTTTTCCTTGTAAGTTCTGTTTGATATTAGATGTCATGCATCTTATGCATCTCAACTTCAAACGAGCCGCACTCGTAAAATTTTTGAGTAAAAATTAATCTCCCCCTACGCCGATGCAAGTCTCTAACTATTAACGAAGGTGCCCCGAATATTTTCATTTGATCTATAGCAACAATGCCCCGGGCAATACCTCCATCGTTTGCATATCTCAAGGTCCTTATTTCTTGCGCCTCCCTTCGGACCCCTTTGCGGTTCTTGTCGGCTTGGCCTTAGACTTGCCCCAAGTCTGTTTTGTCAACTGTAATAAGTCTACCCTTCAATTTTTTTGACGAAATTTTTTTTTGACGAAATAGACTTGGGGCAAGTCTAGCTTGGCCTCTACTCCGTCTCATCAGTTGATCCGTCAGATTATAAATGAACACAATGAAATCCTCTTCCTTCGGAGAGCTATGTCTTCATATTTCAACTTGAGTTTATACTACGAACTCCAGTTAGAGAAAGGCCTTAATTGGTCTAGTAATCTTCTTGGAATTGTTGAATCTGCCGATGAGTGACCCATTGACAACTCCAAGAAGTCGGAAAGTCACCCGGAGGGGGGGGTACTTGACTAGGGAAGTGACGGGGGTGTGCGGAAAACCTCTCCACACCCTGCACCCTGTCGCATAAAAAATAGCCCAAAAGTATACCCAGTCGCATAAAAATTTTGCATCTCAAATATAGTGTAGAACGCAATTTTTGCTTGTGATACCCTGTCGCATAAATTTTTTTACCTATTATAATACCCTGTCGCATAATTTACGTTAGAAAAGGACACCCTGTCGCATAATTTTTACCGTAAAAGGACACCCTGTAGAGCGGCACATCCCGTCAGGTCAAGTATGGGAGTACCCCCCCCCCCCCCCGGGGAAATCCACTTGGTCCTCTCCTCTCCTGTATTCCTTGCAGCTTGCAGGAAAATATCTGGGCCACTATACAAATTCCCTTCTACGAATATTGTATGGAACAGCCACAGGCTTCTAGGATGGCAATTTGATTTGTTGAATTTCGTTGATATGCGCCTTCAAAGGGACATGCTTCAGCGGGGTAAAATTTGTCAATCTTCATGTTGTTAATAATTTCACCCGGTAAAATTATAAACAACATGAAGATTAACAAATTTCAATGCCATCCTGGGAAACGTGTGGACCAGCTGCATCATCTCTTATCAGCAACTTTGGTCACGGTCCCACTCTCACAACTTCTCACAAATTTGAAATTTTACAAGATTACTGTAGCAAAATGGCCATAATGAGTGCCAGACAGGTTTAGCTTTTCCAACACTATAGCTTCAATTAAATTTTCCAGCTGCAATAGCTGATTATTCTGAGCTCAATGATTTTCCAAAATAATCCTCGCATATCTTTAAGTAGCGATAGACGACTGTTATTTTTGGACTTTCTCGTTCTCTGCAAACTTTTAAAAGTAGTTATCGTGACTAACACAACAGTGATAGCTCGTCATTGCGCCAAACACCAGTTGTAAACCTCTGCTTCCAACGGGCGTTATCGCGATAAACGCTCATCATAAAGTTTGAAACCATGCTTAAACGAAACTGCGTGTAGAAGGTTTGGATTCTTGTATTAGCATCACAAATTACAAATTTCGAACCAAAAATCACAAATCACTAATATCTAAGTAGTTGGAATTTTATTCCTGCAGAAAGACAACATATGTGCTGTGTTTGGCATGTCCTGAAACTCAGGAAATCCGCCAAGACAAGCCAATGTAACTAGGGTGGGGTGGGACAAAATTTCCTATAGTTGAGCAAAGAGAGCTATCTTCTCTTCACCTTCCAAAAATTAGGGAATGATGAATCAATTTTAGTCGATTGATATAACATACCCTTACTTCAAAATAAAATCGATCCATCATCAGAAACATAATGAAATGTGATCTAATTTGCCGATAAATCAGCTTCGCAATATTCTGGTCCATCTCGGGCGACCCTAACGCTGTTACTTGTGCTTACTAATCAAATATACCGTACCGACAATGATACGCCGCTAACATCAGCCAAAGTAAATCTGCCGATGAATTCTAACCAGAACCAACCCAACCTCAAAACTAAGTCAGCACAAAATAAATAAAACACCGTAAAACACAAGGAATAGATAATCGCATACCGTTGAGGAGTACCTCCTCCTTTCATATTCCATCTCTTGATACATCGTAAAAGTATCCTCGTGGTAAGATCTACATGCACCTCTATGCTCTCTCTTACAAAACCAGGCCTAACTGCCTTGACAGGACAGACAGTTCTTGCTCACGGCCTGTCTAGCGCGCACAGATCGCCTTGGATTCAACGGAACATTTCAGTGAGTATAACATTGTTTCTGTAACTGCTGAATTATACTGATCACTTTTTTGTCTCGTTGAGTAAACAAACTGAATGCAAAGCTAGCAAGATCTCTGTAGAAAGAATGTCGGAATTCTTTCACTTCTAAATATTTTTCATCTGTAGACAAACTCTTCTATCTATCTTTTGTCGCCCTTTTATCTTCATTGTTAGTTTGGTAAATTCTGAGTTTATCTGGCCGTTCACAAAATGCTGATCAAATTTCCCAATTCTTCTTTGCTTTCATGGATATCTCAAATGTATGTCTTTTCATAAAGAAATTGGTTGCTGTGATATGAAACGATTTTGAAGAAAGTACGATTTAAAAGTAACGTGAAAGCTTTTAGTTTGGAAGGGAGGGAATGTTACAGATCCATTTTCAAGCGTTTAGAATAGTGAGTGAAACGCTTGAAATCTTACCGAATCAAAAGGATCTGGTTAAATTTGATTTGGGCAGAAAAATCTCGGGAACATTCCTTCTTGAAATTGTCTTCTATTTTCTCATAAAATTTATCTTACAAAGTGTTCCAAAGCACTTGTCATAACAAAAAGAACAACAACAACCACTAACAAGGGGTATAGTCCGTTGAGCCCTCTACAGGGCCTCCAACTTCACAATAAACTTGGAGTCCGCTTAACGACCTTGACGAGGGGTCCCCTTATATATAGAGGTGTCAGCTTAGACAGAGTTGACGATTGGCACTTCTGAAGATCTATTGCCTGCCATGATTCTTTGAGAGCCTACTGGGCCTACTGAGCGCCAAAAGAACAGCAAAAGAACAGCACCTAGGCCAGCAAGGACTAGCCTCACTACACAAAGACCCCCCCAGGACCCTCGACTTACGCTCATCTCATTGAAGTGAATTGATGTTGCTATTGTCTCTCCAGTAGTTATAGCGTCCATCAGTCTATCAATAGCAATAACTACGAACGTGTAGTCAGTCCCCGGGGGGGGGGGGGTACATAACATATTTAGGGTACGGGTATGTGCCGCCCATATGGGTGGGTTTTTGGGCCCAAAATTCTCTAAACAAGGGTCCTTTTTCGGCAGATTTTCCATAAACATGGGTGTAGTTTCGCTGAAATTCGCAAAAAATGGTTAAAGTTGGCAGTTTTCCGCCAAAATTAATCATAAAAGTGGGTATCAAAAGCAAGTTTCGGTAATTAGAAGAGGGTAGCTTTCTGAAAACCGGGCGGCAGACCCCCGTCCATCCTCAAGTCATGTACTCCCCCCCCCCGGGAGTCAGTCTAAGCAAGGACTTTCGTACCATACGAGGGTCGACTTTGGCGCTGCAATGTGAACGTGAAGGTGAAGTTGCGGGTTTTTAGCGCCACAGAAATAGCTGGGATTGCAGAAGTAGAGAAGGCCTTGTCGAGTCCGTAACCCCTTATTGTTGCGTTCAAATGGTGGGGCTCTACCTGGGATCGAACCCTATCCAGCTGACTGTTCTAGCTGCAAAGTGAGAGGATGACACCAATATCCCACAACACTGGACATGCCCAAGTCGTCTTGTACAAGACGACTTGGGCAAGTTCACCACAACACCTTCATAGATCATGGTTTGCTGCGAGTCTTTAAAGGGGCTGTACAAAATTTTTGTAAGTAACATAAAAGTACGGGACAACCCGCGCACGTGCCTAAAGCCTTGGGTTTTTAATGGCGGCCAGTTTCATCGCAGCTTCTACGTAAGTTTCATTGAAGTGTTTTCTTGTCTATGCCTATGAAATGAGATAGAACTTTTGACATCCATAAACTTTCAACTATTCGGCGTTAGAAAAATAAAACAAATCCTCCATCAAAGCTTCGACCTCCAAGATTGTCGCAGATACTTTGGATTACTATCCTCTGTTCAAAATCGCCATTAGCTATGTTGTGTTTACCCTAACACATTCGATGATTTGACGCGGAGAGCCACGCAGAGAGGACGGGTTGTACAGCCCTTTAATCAACACCATCATTAACTCCTTGCTACCCTGTTCATGGACTGAAATTGGGATCAAGAATCTTCAGCATTCCAGACATGACATCAAACTCAGACTAAGTAGTGGTAAAGTTGAAAGATCTTATCGCCCAGTGAGTGATTGAGTTTGACTTGTGAAATAATCAGTATTTTCAGGATCAAATCCTAGGAACGAATAAGGAAATATCGTAAAGATTTAAATAGCAGCTTCGGTTAAATCTTGCCCCGTAGCCTAGCTCATCCGTCGTGCTTTGAACAATTTTAGAATTCACTAAGACTGATTTGCCGACGTTCTCTCTCGAAAATGACTTTCATGTCAGTAGAATTTTCCGAGCGGGCAGAATTCATACAATCAAAAATCATTCAGCTGTAACTATCTATTCAACTTTGAAGTGAATTAAAATTCCATCCGCTCGGAAAACCACTGACTGCAAATTAGCCTAACGTGCTCAAATTTGGTCTCCTAAGCGCTCCAGTTCCATGTAGAGATTTCGTTAAATATCGTTCAGAGCCAAACTTATCTTTCGTGTTTGAATCAAACAAGGAACACCCTGATACTGATTTTCGACTGAATTGAACATAGACTCCACTGAGTACTCTGTAGTTCGTGAGTCAAAAAAGACGTTGCTAGGGCATTCTAGTGATACTAGTTTCCCGTTTGGTCTCGCAAATGCTCCTCTACCAAACTGCTTATGTTCAAGCGATTAGTGATCGCAGACAAAGGAAATTCTCTCAACCAGTAGTTCAAAACAAGCAAAGCACTAAAAGTTTCTGTGAAAACCAGGTAGCTAGCTCACTCGTTGTGCATTCCAGAAATCGTTTTTAAGAGCAAACAGGAGCATAAATCGAAAGAAGGAGGATATATCTACACATCTACCGCGGGCATTTTATTTCTTTGGTTCAGAAGCTGAGCAGTAAGTGTTTCAATTACACCCAACAAAATAAGAGAATTGAATCGCCTGTCAATCCACTTCTGGACCAAACAAATAAAATGCCCCAGGTAGAAGTTCAGATATATCTTTCTTCTTTCGATCTATGCTCATGTTTGCTCTTAAAAACAACTTCTGGAATGCACAACCAGTCAAAGAAGTCAAGAAACTTTCGCGGCTTTGTTTGTTTTGAATTTATGGTTGAGAGAATTTCCTTTGTCTGCAGCCACTAATCGCTTTGAATTCAGGTGTCAACAAAAGCATCTCATGCTATTGCCTTACAAAATCAGTCCTTGTTGCCCTAAATTCTAACTCATCAATTGCTTTGAAGAATCCATTATAGACCGGCATTTGCAATATCAGCTATGTAAAAAAAACTCGTACCACAAGATGAGCATCTATCACGTTCTGTCGATATTAAATATTTCTCTAAACCAAACGATCTGATTTGCTGGAGACATTTGCTTTGATTGTTAAAACCGCTCATAGTCTTTTCTGGGATAATAATTAGTTAAAGCAGATGAATCTATTAGTGGTGAAGGGGATTTTGGTTGCAAGAACTCAATATTAAACCGCGATCTGCCTGCAAAATTTTAATGAAATCAGGGCGTAGCTTTGTAGCTGAGACCATTTTCGGACAGAGACTGTGAAGTGTTCCAAATAGTGGCGACAGGAATGAAATGGGGCGGTAAACACAAAAACGTAGCCAAGAGGGAGCTAAGGAGCGCAGAAACATTCATTTGTATTTGCTGTGCCAACTCTTTGGTTTTGTTCAATGTTATGAAAGGTAGTAATTTCACCAGGAGCACCCCCACCCCCTGGGAATATCCTGGATACATTTTGCTTGTTTCTCAGATCCGAACAGCTAAACTTCTCTCTCTTGTCATCACGAGACGTGCAAGATGAACGGTTTTATAATTCGATAAGATGATAATATTTTTACGAGGACGTTGGTAAATTCGCTGAAACATGACTTCTATCTCATAGATTATTGGAAACTTTTCTCGCAAAATTTTATGGTACAGTGTACACTCTCTGTTCTTTCTCTTAAACTATCTGATAAATTTGCTGCAACTAGTGTCACTTCGATACTCGGAGCTCTCAGTGCGATTTTAAACATCACGAAGCCAGGAAAAATTTGATGAAATATTAAAGTCTTGGGCTGCATTTCTATAGCATTTAATAGTCAAAAAAAGTCATTTTAATCTACCGAAAAGGAGAGGCACACTCGAGGCACACTGCCTATGGAAAATCACTCACTTTGCTCCATCCAGTCAATCCCTAACTTGCTTGGCCACTGATGCACCAATATGGAGAGTCTGGTCCCGGGTGGGTTACTTAAATACTCCATTGTGCCGTTTTTAGGGTACCTTTTCTATGATAGAATCCGGATTTATGTGTATGATTTTAAAAGAATTTAACAATTTTCAGATTTATGGGTACAATTTTTTGGCTTTTCCCAGATTTAAGGGCATATGCTTTTCAGAAATATTTCCGGATTTATGGGTGGTACTGTTGGGTTTTGAATGGCACAGCCCCGTATCACGGAAACTTATGTTACTACCCCCCTCCCCCCGGAAGTCTGGCACCCAGGGAAGCACTATTGATGTAATAAGCAATAAGTACAACAACGTATCAAAACTTGATAACTTAACGACTGTGGCAAAAAGTTCTTGGCGAATTTGATGGCCAAAAAAAAATTAATCCAACATTTCTCAAAGCCTTTCTTGTCGAATTATAAGCTTACGGAAAGTCAGTCTCATTTCATTGACTGTAAGTTAATGAAATAAACGTCAACATAGGTAGGGTTAATTCTTTTCTAACAGAACGTCTTGGCCACACCCATTACAACAGCTAACAAGACAACTAGCAGCAAAATTTTTTCTGACTTTTCTTGAGTATTTGTAATGATTGAAAAGATCATATCTTCATTTGTGCAGGACAGCTGATTATAATAATCACATTGATAAAGAACAAATTTGTCAAAAACGTATGTTCTCTCATCTCAGGGAAGGGTATTTCAGGGCAGTGGCCAGTGGCCTGCTTGAGGAATTGATCGGTGCCTCTCCCTGCTCATAAGTATCTGCAGCTCGAGAACGCCCCGTTCTGAATACATGTCCCCTGTATAACGTTCAGTGAACAGAAGAGCTCAAATATTTCAAACATCCTTTGCAAATATTTTATTCAGAAACTTAGGTTTGCACTAGTATCTGGAGCGCAACGATAAACTTTACAAAATCAAATTCTCGTATGGACATATCCGGCGGTAAATTATAAGGTGTGGCAATATCTTTTGGGTACAAGTTGTTTGGAAAAGAACGAGCAGGACAAATGAAGTATCAACAAATGAATCGCAGAGGCCAGATTAAAGAGTGCCTTCCTTGTAAAACCATATAGACAACTGACAGATAAATTCTTGGGAGTGGCAATAATTTTCTATATGTTCTAAAAATGATAACATTACAAGCAGGGAAAGCAAACAGAAATCAAAGCTTCAAAATCAAACATTTGAAACCAGAACGTAAAATTGTCAGAACATTTCTGTTATTGCTCAACTCTGTAGTTGATGGGGCATGATTTCTCAGTAGTGGTGACAACAATTTGTGTTTGCCAGGAATGGTATTCTTTGACAAGAAAGAAACACGCAGAATAAAAGTTGTCTCAAAGCTCTGAGACCAAACTAGAAGGTAAAAGACAACACTTACAGCCGTTGAATCTTTCCGCGACGATGAGGAGCTCGTCCGCCGATCATTTTGAGCCGACATCCTGCCTGCCTTTTCCCTCGCTCACACTGATGTTGAACCAACAAAGCCAGAGTCGAGTGAGTCGCAGAAAGCAATTTTAAAGCATGATATGCTTAAATGGCTTAATCATGACGCCTCAAGGGTGTCAGTACAAATAAGAGGCTTTTGTGCGATGAGCTTGGCTGGATTTTAAACACAAACTGATTGCTCAAAGTTAACAGTCTTTGTCCGAAATGGGAGTGGTCGCTAAACTCTACAAAACCTCAATCCAAATATCTTTCGACTTCACTCTCTTGAGTATTTAGTCTCTTGGTTTTTTTGCAGCTCAACCAAAATATCGTTCGAGTTCAGTCTTTCAGCAAATTGGAATATTAACTTCTTGGTTTTAAACACTAACTGCTATGCTCTGTCAAGTAGAAAGCCTTTTGTTCATCACTCGATTGGCCGCTAACACTCTGCAAAACTGCTCAACCAAAATATCGTTCGATTTCAGTCTTTCGGCAAACTGGAATATTATTAAACACTAACTGCTATGCTCTGTCAAGTAGAAAGTCTTTGTTCATCACTCGATTGGGCGCTAAAACTCTGCAAAACTGCTCAACCAAAATATCGTTCGATTTCAATCTTTCAGCTAAATAGAATATCAGCTTCTTGGCTTGCTTTTAAACACTAACGGCTTTATCAAGTAGGCCAGTCCTTTGTTCACCATTAGATTGGTCGCTAAAACTCTTCAAAACTCCTCAACCCAAATTTCATTCGAGTTCAGTCTTTTTAGCTACATCTAATATTAGTCTCTTGTATTCTTCAACACTGATTGCTAAATCAAGTAAGACAGCCCTTTGTTCACTGCTGGATTGGTTTGGTCGCTACACTCTCCAAAACTGCTCCACCCGAAAGTCTTTCGAGTTCAATCCTTTGATTAAATCGAGTATAACCAACTGATCTGATTGCTCTAACAAGTGCACAGCCTTTTTACCCCACTAAATTGGCCGCTAAAACACTCCAAAACCGTCCAACCCTAACGCCTTTCATATGGTAACTCTTCGGTAAAATGATACGTGATTTTAATGTTCGAGTTAAAATTGAAACATGATGAGAGTGTTATATGAGGGGTTTAGCCTTGATTTAGCATACTATTTCTGTGACGCTGCTATGGCAATGAATTAGTCTTTTATCCATGAAATATGTGTACCATCTCGTATACAGATGGGCCTCCAGAGGTGAAAGATATTTCATAAGGTAAAAAGAAGATAAAATACTACAGTGTATGACAGTGAGGCATTTCACCTTGCAATGTTAACTTTACAGAGTCCAATCTCGTTATACTGCATTTCGATTCCATGATGGACTACACACAATGTTACCTACGTCATCATTTGTACTGCGTTGGATTTTACAGTTGTTTTGCGCCTGTGAATTCATTTCTGATAAGAGAGTTCATGGAACAAGTCGCTATCTACATCGCTTTATGAAAGAAAGAGACCAGAAAGGCGAAGGGAACGGTACCAAAGGTGTCGGGTGTCCTAAAAAAAGTATTCATGTTTGATAAATCACGAAAATCATATTCTACGGCCGATCTGCAAATTTCTTTTATTGGCAACTAGATTAAAGACTGAACCATTTTCCTAGGCGAGGGGTGTATCACTCTTCGGCGTACGAGATTTTTTAAAACAATAGGATTTTTAGGGATTTTTCACGGATTTTTCGTGAAAACAAAAGGATTTTTGACAATGGTGTACGAGATTTTTGCAGAGTGATACGCCCCTCGTTCCTAGGTATAGCTGAACTTGTAACTGGATTTAAAATTAGCAAATTTAGCTGTTGTTAGAGCTGCCTGGTTTTGAAGAATACGCAAAAAGCATTGATGATTAGCAGATTAATTTCTTTTTTAGTATGTCAAGCTGTTGGTTTGGTCACAAATGTCAGAAAGAAAAGCCTGGTTTCCATATGATCGTAACAGTCGGCGACCTACTGCAACACATCGGCGACGTGTCCCCGATCAGTCGGCGACATGTCCCCGATCAGTCGGCGATGTGTCCCAGCGCAAATTTGCCAAATTAATTACGGCTATGTTGTTGAATGATGTGATAGGAAAAGTCTCGCGCCAATGCATTCTAGGATTGATTGATTGATTGATTGATTGATTGATTGATTGATTGATTGATTGATTAGTCAAGCTGTTGGTTTGGTCACAAATGTCAGACAGAAACGCAAAAAACTGTGGACTCGAATAATATTGTAGACTTGAAGAATAAAGGAAGATTGTTGCTTAAAATAGTATAGCTCAGGAAAGGTTTTTCATCCTGTCATTTTTTTTTTCTATAATCATTTAAAATATTACAATACATGTTACATCCCACATCCTACCATACTTTCTAATTACTTTACAGACTATACAACACTACAGGGACGGGACCACAAGTAGCCTGCGTGCAGACTCTACTGATTCCCTAAAGAAAAGTGAGGTTCCTCCTCCAGTAGAGGAGGAACCTCACTTCTGGAGGAGGAATCAGTACTCTACTGGAGGAGGAACCTCACTTCTCTTCAGGGAATCAGTAGAGTCTGCACGCAGGCTAGACCACAAGGAGCAAAAGACAATGACTACCCCGTGGACATTAGCATAAAGACATGCAAAAAATAGCAACTAAATAAACAACTACAAAAAGCTACAAATACGATCATCCTGTTATCATCATCCTGTCATTTTACACCCTTTAAAAAAATGTAAACAAACATTGTCTCATCTTTGAATATATTTGGATCATTGACAAAAGAGATCAAATCAAAATGAGGTTGTGATAATTGCGAGCGAGGCTCAATCACTATGCTACCATGGTTACCATCCTATTAACGATCTTGAAACATACCAGATCACTAAATGGGGTGTTGGACGATAAATCTTTCAGCTCTGGTTGTAAGCAAGCTTTCCTGGCGACCGAGAGGAAACAGAGTTTTTAAAAATGTAGGGTGGAGCAAAATATACGTTTCTGATACAAAATCTGTTTGGACTTACGCCAGAAATAGAAACGCTTCGCCGCAATAGTATTTCTGAGGTTATTTCTGTCAAGAACTGACATGGCTAGAATTAATCTTGAAGATCACCTTTTTGAACGTCATAGGTTGAAAGTCTTGATGTCTTTTCCTGACAGAGATGGCTATCTAAGAGACAAAGGCCCGTCTAAAAAAGGCACTTTGAGGAAGGGCAGAAGGTCATTAAGCATTCTCATCCCCATTTGGGAATTTCAGGGGATATTCAAAGAGACTTGCCAGAGGGGTTGCCTTAGGAGTGGGAAAGCTTTGATGGATTAAACGCTTTCTAAAGAAGCATTGTCACCCAGGGTCCTTTGCGTTCACGCTACAATTTCAAACTTTTACAATCAAATTTGGCCTCAGCAGAAAATATGCATGCACATTGCACATGGCAGTAGTTGAACTGACAGAAAAGTCGTCAACAAAATTCAAACTTTCCTGAGCATAGGAGGGATCAAATCTTTCAAATCTTTAAAAAGGTGGGTGTAAAATTCTTTGTCATTTTTATTTGAATTGAATGGCTTGAACTTATGGTATGTTGCTAGAAATCTGCCGTGGAAAATTTTTGATATCTTGATTTTTTTCAAAATGGCGGAAATTTAATCATTTTTGAAAAATTTCATGGACAATTTTGAAACAATTTAAATCATCGTAAATCCTAAACTAATTGAGGAAAAATGATATAACCTTCAAGAAAACCACAGTTTATGAAGGTCTACAATATAGTGACAAGCAGAAATCTGTATCTCTTCTGGTTTCGGATTTAGAAATTTGATGACGTCATAATCTCAAATTCAATAAATGTCGCCATTTTGAAGCTAATCAAGATATCAATAAATTTCCACGACAGATTTACAGCAAAAAACCGAAACGTTCCTTCCAAGCCACTTAATTCAAAGAAAACTGTAAGAGAATTTTACACCAAGCTTTTCAAAGATTTGAGCCCTCTGTTACTTTCCTGTCAGTTCAAATACAGAAGTGTGTATCCATAGTTTTCACCAAAGCCAAATTTGATTTTCAGACGACCTGAAACTGTAGAGTTCCCACAACGGACCCTGGTGATATGGGCTCTTTATGAAGTGGAAAAAGCACTAGTGGCATAAACGCTTTTGGAAGATTGAAATGTCAAACACACTATGTTAGTCAACGAATGGTTGAGTAAGAAAAGCCTGCGCAGCCAGACTCCACAAATATTCAAACTCATATGACATATCTAAACCATAGAAAAATTCTTACCAAAGAAAATGCGCAGGCTCTTTTTCGAAACTAGTATGCCTTATAGCAGGCGGCTCTGTCAGGCTCTTTTTCGAAACTAGCCTGCCTAATAGCAGGCGAAGTGACCCTCAACCTTAAGTATCTTCGAGCACAGCGTAAGATATGCCATAAGAAAGGAAACCTTAGTCTCAACCAGTTTTGAAAATGCTCAAAGACAGAGCAGTTGTTTTCTAGCATTCAGATTGGATTGAAAATCTGTTTGCTTATTTTGCGCCTATGTTTAAGCCTCTTTCTGATGCATCCTCACACAAGCACGCGATTGGATAATCCATCCTGGCTCTCAAGGGTATTAAGATTTGAGACAGAACTAAGCTATTGGATAAAACATTCTAAACAACTTTCCTTGACCTCTATCGTTTTGAGTACTTTACGCTCCCATTCCGACATATCCTATGTTGTCAGGTTGCCATTAATCATTAATTACCTCTTCGTGCCGAGTTTTCAAGACGACCAACTGGAGAAAATCTTATCAGATGTCGCCAAAATGAACAAAACATACCTGAAATAATTTCTGCAAAACAGTAGTTGATGTCTTAAGGCCGCTATGAAAGAACGTGACGACTCCAAATTTTGACAAGCTGGTTAATGTTTAAAACCCTGAAGATACTGGATATTTAGAACTATGAGGGTACTGTCTAAAAAAGGCAAATCAAATGAAGCACCAGTAGGTATAATTTTTTGGAAACTATCCCCAGCTATGTTCTTAGACTGTCAAGAAAAGGTTTCAGTGCAATTCCCCTTTAACTTGGACTTACATTTGCCCAAATTTCTCTCGTTTCATAGTCACGCCCCTTTATACCTATAAAACTGGCACCTGTAAAACTTTACCCCTGCTTGGGGAGTTAGGGGTAGCCTCTGCAAAGCCTCTGTTACCTCAAAACACATAGAGTAAAATGTACTGGGGTATCGTCAAGCCCCATTTTCGGTTCTGTTGTTCAGTATGGGGGTGCTGTGGGGTGACCAAGTTGCAAACCGTACAAAAGATGCAGAATCGAGCGACTAGAATTGTAACAAAAAGTAAAGTTGATGCGCCTGCTACGGCTCTGATTCACAGTTTAAATTGGCCTACTGTAAGTGATATCATTAGAAACGAAACTGCTACTATAAAGTACAAATCGGTAAATGGTCTCCTCCCGGATTACCTTTCTTCCGACTTGTTTGAAAACAATTTGACTCTAAAGGGCAGAAAGCTGAGAAATACCGAAACCAATCTTTCGCTACCCTTACGGAAAACTAATAATGGGCAAAGGGCTGTATCTTTTCGTGGAGCTAAGCTTTGGAATCACCTTGAATTTGATGTTAAAAAGGCACCCTACCCTCCCTTGCCACCTTCAAGAAAAGGATAACAAAGAAACCAAGATGAAAATTTCAATTGTTAAAGGGGCTCCGTCTGCAAATTTCGGTCGAAAAGGTGATTTTGAAGTTTTCTGATGGGCAACAGCACACAGACGTTTACCTATCTTTTCGAAAATGAAAGCATCACTTTGAAGATAGATCTTTGTACTTCACAGAGGAAAAATCCAAACATTCATATCTCTTACGATTGCTTGGATATAAGTGGATTTTAAAGAGAACTTTTTGGTGGCTTGGGTGAAGCCACCAAACAAACTGCAGAAAACAATGGAGAACAATGACCACATGCGGTGTTATCAGATTTGTTTACAGTTTGGCGACGGAGCCCCTTTAATGTAGCATTTATCGTTTCAATTTGTAGATGTTTTTGCCACAGCCCCCTGAAAAGCAGTTCTCGTGAACTGACGTGGCTACAATGCCTAAATAAAAATAAAATAACAATGAAAAGGGACAAAAAAGAAAGGCAGGAGTCTATTCCACTTTTCCTTTATCCCTCACTCCTTCACGAAGGTCATTATTTGGTTTCTACGCTCTTCAGGTTAGCGATTTCACTGTCAACTAAATAATTGAAAAATAACTCACTGTTTTTGAACGAGGTGATTTCGCGAATGGGCGATTGATAGCGTCATAATCTAAGTCACCAGAGAGAGGTCTAGGCTTTCGTTTTCCTGAAGCTTTTCTCAAGGGCGTTGGCATATTCTCCTCATTTCCATTCTCTTGATGCGCATGCTCAAAATGCTCATCTGAATTCCCGCCAGACGAATTCCTGGTTCGTCTCATAGTAATCCGGCTTTATGTGGATGATTATTTTCTGTAATGAGATCAGAAAGAATATATTGGCAATGATTACGGGAGGGGTTTCGCCTAAAGCCATGGAGTTTACATATAGCAGAACCGATTATCCGTATCATCATAGGAGCTAAGGCCAAGAGGTGGAGTTTTACAGCCTTGAATTTTGAGAGATTTTGCAATTGGTAACGTTAATAGTTGTAGATTCAAGGAAGAGATTTTTCAGAGAATTTAGAAGCAATGGCTCAGAGCGGCTGCTGTAAGTTCTGTCTAATAAGAGGCAATTTGGAGCGAGCAGACAATGGGCTTGGAATCTTTTGACCATGGAATACTGCCTGCATAAAACTTTAATTAAGTTTGAGCCAACGGCCATGCACTTGAGTAGACACTGCAGACAGCAACAGCTTGTTTTCATTCATGTCTGTCTGTCTATTTGGAAAGAAATCGCCCGTCAGTCTGTGGTACAGAGATTTGGATAAACTTCGTTGCCTGGTTTTAGACATGGACAAACGTCTGGAGAACAGCTGTTTAGCCAACAAGAAGGGCAGATTTTGTAATACAATAGCATGAGTTGCTTTTGTTGACACCTCAATTCAAAGCGATTAGGGATTGCAGACAAAGGAAATTCTCTCAACCAGTAATTCAAAACAAACAAAGCCGCAAATGTTTCTTTGAAACCCAGGTAGCTAGCTCGCAAGTTGTGCATCCCAGAAATTGGTTTTAAGGGCAAACATGAGCATAGATCGAAAGAAGAAGGATGCATCTACACATCTACCGCGGGCATTTTATTTGTTTGGTTCACAAGCCGTTTAGGAGGCGATTCAGTTCTCTTATTTTTTGGGTGTTATCAAAACATTTACTGCTCAGCTTCTGGACCAGAGAAATAAAATGCCCGCGGCAGATGTGTAGATATATCCTTCTTCTTTCGATCTATGCTCATGTTTGCCCTTAAAAATAATTTCTGAAATGCACAACGAGCGTGCTAGCTACCCGGGTTTCTGAGAAGCTTTTGCGGCTTTGTTTGTTTTGAATTACTGGTTGAGAGAATTTCCTTTGTCTGTGATCGCTAATGTTTATATGGATGTCTCTGAAAGAAGAACCGGTCAGAGCATTGAATTGTACAACTATCACAACAGGCCGGTGGTTGAAGTAACGCTCATACAGCAGATTATAACTGATCGATTTCTAAATCCCCAACTCACCATGAAGAAATTTTCGTCCTTGTCCGTTCATGTCGAGTCTTTAGAACATTTGTTCGACATTTTTGTCATTTCAGATTTTCGATAACGAAGATTTTAAGAAATTCGTTTATAGCTCTGGAAATAGGAGACAAACAATTTGCAAAAAATCTTTGTGTCTAATTCTGGATTTAGCTAAAGATCAAGTCATTCATCTTCAAAATTGGTCCGGTGTAAGATTTATCGCAGTCTATCAAAAATGGATAGTTTTCTTTGGTGCACCAAATACAGATGATGAAGAACCCCTCAAATGAAGCACCACCTATTATAAATGTATGACATTTTTAGCATGAAATAAGCTAAAACAAATTGCAAATATATGGTCTTTTAGTCCTCTGACATTTCCTTAAAAGAGTCCAAAATTCGGTGAAAAACGTGTGAAAACGTTTTTCCAAAAATGAGTTCTCCCAAATCTATTCATCGAAAATTTTTGGCTTTTAATGTATTCAAATGAATCTTGTTTCCTAGCTTAGCAGACATGGCCTTAGCTAGCCCTGTGAATAATTTAAGCAGTGGCTTGCAAAATATCAATCAAATATTAACATATCAAGCATAATAACTTGCCATGTCTAGATAATGATTAATCAATTGAATAAATAAAGGCCCTTGAATTTATCTTTATAATTGGATGTTAGGAAATTCCATTAATTCACACGTTATGTAAGTGCTGCAGCTGTTTTCAGTTACAAATGTCACGTAATTTCACTGTAACAATTCGATCTCTTAGTTCACTATTGCTTTTGCGAGGAACAGAGTGAAATGACAACAAAATCAGGCCTAAAGAAAAATAAATGTGCCTGCAATCAAAAGACTCTGAGTACCGCAAACAGGGCTGTCAAGAGCCAGCTCGGGCCCTGGACCGATTCTTAGGATCGGGCCCCACGGGGGCTTGGGGGTGAATCCCCTAAGAACATTTTCCAGGACCACGCCCTTCAGACTCTCGGAGAATGAGGGAAACGCCTTTTTTAAGAAAGCTAGTTTAGAAAAATTATTTATATATTCCATGAAAAAGTTATTAAGGAAGCGGTATTTACGGTAAATAAGGTAAAGAATGAAGAGATTCGCTTTTATAAGGTGACTTTGGAAGCAGGGACACAAAACTTTTAAACATAGCCACATAAGAAAACCATGTTTTAAGGCAGGTAGATGGCCATAAAAGTTGCTGTAAAGAAATTTTACAGCAATAGCTAATTTTTGTCGAACGAGGTTTTTACAGGCACCTTTGAGGCCCGGGCCCGGACCTTTTACCCCCTCCAACCCCCCCTCTCGACCATCCTGACTGCAAAGGTGCTAGGTGAAGGGGCTGCTTTTAGCCCCAAGCGCTGGGATAACAGAAGTAGCTAAGAGCTAATTGAGTCTGTGACCCTTGTCATGACACTGAAGCAGTGGGGCTCGACCAGGTATCAAACCCTGTCTGCCTGACTGTTCTGGCTATAAGGCAGCGGATTACACCACTGCGCCACAACACCTAATACCAGCAATAATGTGTGGTATGGTTCTAATTCATTGTCATTTCAGGGCAGCATCCTTTGGAACTATCTTCCTGATAACACAAAAAATGCATAATCAGTTCAATCATTCAAAAATGCAATTAGAAACTGGAAAGGAGAAAGATGCATGTGAAAAAGCTGCAAATAAAAGCACTGATCACGGCTTGTATCCTTCAACAACTTTTTGATGAACTGGTAATTTTCTTTAATGTTTTTTGTTATTCATTGTATATTATTGTAATCAGATAGTTTAGTTTTAACAAGATCTTTTATAGAACTATTTTGTATACCAACCAGTTTGGATTCTTTGTATTGCGCGGGGAAGATCTTTCCCGCGCCACTTTGACTGCTTCCAGCCACACCCAAGCCATAACTCTGTAAAAGCACCACCTGTGGCAGTTTGTTTATACAATTTACTAGAACCCCCAACATTCAGATGCACCAGAGTTTACTTCAGAATGAGCTTCCCTGTGCCAAAATCAAGGAATGCAATCTGGTATACCAACGATAAAGAATATAATAATTCAACAACATAATGGTGATATTTGATGACTGTGAGCAGCACTCGTCTCATGCACTTGTGCACAGCAATGAGGCCCACATGAAACACAATGGGCAGAGCTTAATGTGCACATGATTTGGTTTTGCTGCTGACTGAGCGAAGTGTCCCCAAATGATGTATTATGGTGTGAAAAATTACCAAAATTCCAAACATTTATTACTGACTAATTTTTCCATTTGAGATGTTGCATGAAAGATCAAGTTAAATTTAGAAAAATACATTATCCCATTAATGGCTTCCCATCAGCAAATTTTGAGGTTTTATAAGCAACCTGGTTTTAACACATACTACAATGTACAAATACAAATTGCACATAATTTTAATTAGATCTACCTGTCTGTCCATATAAATAACGTGGCTGAATGTGCTAAAAATTTATCTTTAGTGATACGCAAATCAAAAGTCAATATGAAAATCATAAACGCAAGAATTTTGGGCAACATTTACGATGTCTAACGAGGCAAAACAGTTCCGTGATGCTATTTCAACATACAGGCCTGCCCTAGTCTACTTGTCTTGTACTATCTATTAGGCCCTATTTAATTTGGGGACTTAAAATCATACTTCTTGGCAAGCTTTGCGAGAATTGCCAGCTGCAGACGTTGCATTTACCATCACAGCTTTCTTTGATATCCTCGTTTTAATAATCGTGTGTCTATCTTTGATCACATCCATGTTTTGGTGTGAGAAAAGATTGCATTCATCTGCTTTCATCTGTCTTCTCGAAATCTTAGAAATTTTAGGCCTTCGAAATATGTTGTTGTGGCTGTTTTAGAAAACGCGCCAAAACATAACTAGTACCCAGATCCCTTTGCTGCTCCGTCGCATTTTCTTCTCTTTGATTTATGGAGGTATCTGGAATAGGACCATTTTCAATCTAAACTAATTATTCCTAGTAGAAACCTTTCCTTCAAATAGAGTAAAGAGAGCGAGAATAACGATCCTTGATCCTTTGATCCTTTATGAAGATTTTCAGCAAATTTTGGCTGAACATTTTTGCATGAACATCTGTAAATTTCACTTAGAAATTCCCGTGAACTAACCTCGTCCCGAGGGCCCATATCGGGCCCATATTGGGATGGAGGCGAACTTCTCTGCGGCCCTGACTATTTATGCCCTGTCTGGGCTTAATGGACTTTTTAGCTACCGTAAAAGCTCTATTAAGCCCCCGGGGGGCTAGCCTGCGTGCAGACTCAACTATCCTAAAGTGTAGACTACACTTTAGGATAGTTGAGTCTGCACGCAGGCTACCGGGGGGCTTATCTAATTTTGAACACTTTTTAGTCCTTTTTGCACCACATTTTACTTTGTAAGCATAGAATTTTACAAATTAAGTTCATTAATTCGACAAAGTTTTATCTCAAACAATATCAAAATTAACATGCAAACATATCTAGCTCAATAATATGGATGGAGAATCTTTGGTAGCCTCTGGGAATTTGATATAAGTGGAGGGGCTTAATAGAGTAGAGAGGGGGGGGGGTAATAGACCTTTCACGGTATTTTAGAAAACTGGTCTGAATCGAACAATATTCCCATACATTTTGTTACATTTCACATAATCTTTGAATGTGGACAAAAGTGATGGAAGGACCAATAATGCCATTCAATCGAACCTTTCGTATAGCAATGTTTAAAATAGAGCTTGATCCAGATTCCTTTGCGAAATAGCCGAAAGGTCTATTGTTCGGACAGGTAATCCCAGAGATGAAATGTCTGAGCCAAATACTTGCAGGAGATTACTGAAACCAAAACCACAACACAAATGCCACATATTACTGCGAACTATTTTTTTATGGAATTAGATCTTGCATCACAGACGATCACGTTTCAGCGACTTCAGCTTAAAATTCTGGTTTACCAAATAACAGATGTTCGAGATTTAGGCCTATTGACGAAGAATCCGACAGATTATCCAGTGGTGGGACGGATAGTGAATTCTCCTCATCAGCCATTTATAACGGCTTTGATATTTCTAACCATGATACCATTCCAATCTTACTAGAGAGTAGATTGCGGCGATTATTGATAGAACAATGGCATGCTGGAAATAGCAACAATGATCTTGTAAGTAGCTGCTACTGCAGTTGAAGGAGACCGGATTCTCGACCGGATTTGTCTTTGAGCTGCAGGATCCCTGGACTTGCCCAAGTCGTCATGTAAGGAGAGACGACTTCCTTACAAGACGACTTGGGCAAGTCCACAGGATCCCTGTTTTTAGGCGTTGCAACCAAGCTAAATTTATACGCTTTTGATGTATTGATACATTTGATGCATTTAGACATGGGAGACAAGGTGCACAGGGGAGATCGTGCCCCTAAAAGTCAACTCGTCCTCACGGCCTTTCGTCATAATGGTTCCGTCCAAATATGAGAAAAGGCCCTGGGGACGAGGTTCCCAGAACGTGCCTTATTTTAACCTGAGCCTTTTTCACGTTAAAAAGTACCCCTCCAAATCTAAAAGCTTCCTCTTGAGAGCTGTCCCCCTCCAAGTAAGAGCTACCTCCTATAAATCCCTGTGAAGCAACGAAAGAGTAATGCATAAAAAAAAGATTAAATCTTTTGATGAGCTGAAACACATGATAGCTATCTTTTCCCTATTGATCTTGCAAATATCCAAGAGTTGATTGACTTACAACTTTGACCTATCTTTAAGGAAAAGTGGGTGTGGTAAATTCTCTCTCATTGGTAATTACTTGAACTCAATTTCAACATTTGAACTCTATTTCAAAATTGACCAACGTTAAACTGTTGAAAGCTTCATTATTATTCTGAGATGTTATGCCCTAAAATAGAATTAGTCTGGTTTTCCCGCAAAAGAATGTTAAGTCAGTTCGACTGGCGATGGTTTCTGGGTTTGTAGAAAGATCTCTTTCACCTGAAAATCGAATTATCCAGGATGAAATTCTTTCCAGCATACAGATATGTGTCTCAGCATAGGTTCCAAATCTTTAAAAAGGCTGGTGTAAAATTCAGAGACCTATTTCTTTGAACTGAATGACTTCAAAGAAACTTCAGCTATTTCTCTATAATTCTACCGTTGGACTTTTCTGAAATCTTCAATATTTTCAGAATTAGAGTGTTTTCTTTACTTTTTCAAGAATTCAAGAAAAATTTTCAAAAAACTTAAAACCATCGTAATTTCTAAACTGTTTGAAGCAACATGAAATATTTTCGAAGAAATTCATATTTTATGGATTTCTACAATATGGTATCAAGAAAAAGTCTGTCACTTTTCTAATTTATGAACATCGGCGTAGGGGAAGATAAAATTTGCTGCCCGACAAAAAATCCATTGTTTGAGAAAATTTTGCCCGACTTGAGGCGGATTTCTGCCCGATTATGGCTGACTTTTGCAAATTTTTCTGACGTTGGGGGGGCTGCAGCCCCCCCTAGCCCCCTATCTCCTACGCCTATGTTTATGATTTGGAAATTTGATGACGTCACACCCTCAAATGAGTTAAAATGTAACATATGCCAAAATTTTGAAAAATATTCCAAAAAATTCTGAAAAGTCCAACGGTAGAATTAAAGATAAATGACTAAAGTTTGTTTCAAGCCACTCAGCCCGAAGAAATAGATCACAGAATTTTACACCCACCTTTTTCTGCCGAGTTAAAGATTTGGAAGCTATGCTATGTGTCTCCAGTACGGTTTGAGCATGACAAACTCTTATATATTCAGCAAATTCAATCGTGGGGTGTGGATCCTGATTTTAAGAAATCTTTACCGCTGCGTAACTACTTATGACCCTTGTTCCATTGCTATTGTTTCATCAAATTAATTTCGAGTTGTTACAAATTCAATTCAAGGAGCAAGATGAGCCGAAGATGCTTGTAATGAGTCTGAACTGAAACTTGCTGGAACCAATCACATTCTCCAGACCCCTGGATTCGTTGTTCGCACGTTCGCACAGTTTCAACTGATGACTGGAATGGACGTGTAGGCTGATTACCTGAGTCCCTTGCATTCAGGCAGTAAGCCTTGCTCCACCATTCAAAGAACGCAGGAAAACAAAGGACTCAGGTAATAAGACTAGGATAGGTGTAGCGTATCAACAGAAACTTGCAAAGAAAGATTTCAGTTTCAGTTTCATATATTTTAAATTCACTTCATACAATTTATAATTTACTATACTAACAGCTAACTAAACTACAAGGAAAAGAAAATATTACAGAAAATTAATACATTGGTACGGAAAATTAATACAATATACAAATACAGAGAAAAGAATAAATTGTATGGAGGGAATTACTTAAAGGAGGAGCTCTCTCAATAGGTAAACTAATCGAGGAGAGAGCCCCCCCTGTCCTACGAAAATTTGAAATTATGATGGACACATTTGATTTTCGTATGATAAAGTAGAAATTGTGCCAGAATCAAACATAGCTTTGAATTATTCATTGACCTTGTTCAGTAAGTAAATTTTCAGTTGCTTTTTGAAGGATATTTTCGATGGAGCATTACGGAGTTCAACGGGTAATGAATTCCAAAGTTTAGCACCAAGATATCGAATTGATTTTAAACCATATTGAAGACTGTTTATTCGAGATAAGTATAGATTTCCTTGACTGGCCTGTCTCGTTGAATATTGATGAACAGATGAATTGAATAGGAAGAAGTTATGAAAGCAACTAGGTGAAGTTTTATTAACAGAGTCAAAGACAAAGTCAGAACAAAGTCAGCCTGTAGGCAATCGATGTTTCTTATCAGAATCCTTGCAAAGCGTTCTGAGGACTACAACCTTCACCTTTTATCATACTTTCTCATGAGAAAGAAATGTCGAACATCTTTCAACTATGAACTATATAAAAGTATAAAACACAACTATGATATGATAATGATTAGGCCATGTGAGCAAGCAACGTCTGCCAAATCTGCTGAAAGTGAATAACCATGCCTCCAATATACTTGTGTACTTGTGCACAGGATAATTATCTTGTTATTGTGAAAAAAACAAGAAAGCTTCTCCCTATTTCTATCTAGCTATTCTGCAAAAGAATCGGTATTGAGCGATATTTTCAAACACTTTGCTGAAATGTGACGAACTCTCTAATGTCCACAGCAGTGACATGAGCTTTATTATAATGCCGCAATCCTTTTGAATGGAAAATAAACGTGGTTCGTATATCGCTCGACGATGTAATAAGTCTATAGGGATATCGCTCGCTGCGAAATCTTGTATTTTATAGAATAGCAATCTCTACAAACTCTACACAAGAGGTTAATTTTGACAGGAGTCTTGCATGAAGAAATAGAAGTCATACCTTTCATCAAAACCAAACTCCTTTACTACTGTATCTCTCAGAAAATGTATCTTGCCACAAGCTCAAAATAAAATATGGCCTAACACTAACATTTGCAAACTTACGGTAACTTCACAAACAGAAGTGAAGTATTTGCCAACTATTCTACAGAGGAGGTGTTTATCAGTTACAGTTGGTTGGATTATCAACCCCGTTTATTGCTATGTGAATTATTTCGTGTTTAGGAAATTCTGATAAAGACATTGGTTAGCACATATGGCTACAAAGTGGGTACCAATTTTGTGAAATTGCTTGTTATCAGCTGGAAAACTACGCCTCTTTCGTCATTTAGAGATGAAAATGGAAAATGGACACAGGTGTTGCAAATCAGCTATCTCGGCTTGCTTTGTCATTTTTTATCGCACGCTTATTTATCAGAGACTTTGCAAGATTCACATGCCTATTTACATCCAAGCTTCTTGGACAAGTTTCGCTAATGAATTCTAGGCATTGGGCAAACCAAACTGTAGATACTTTCGAGAGATAGGATCGTTGTGATGCTCAAAATTGGGCATTTACGGGGTCTGTTTCGTCCAGCATGCTTTGCACTTGACGTCTCTTTGTAGTCGCCATTTTAGCTATAAGCTTTAGACGTTCCAAAAAGGACATTACAATCTTATTTCAAGATTTCTTGTGTCCTGGGGACGAGGTTGGCCATTTCTTTTATATTTTTCATCAGTTTTAGTCCCGTATGACTTCAGAATCACATTCTGTAACTGAGCCATATGTTGAAATGTTTTCGTATGACACTGGTCACTTTGAATAATCAGATAATTGGCATTATAGTCTTCAGGCCTTGCACCTTGCATATTGCATGGTATTTTGTGAGCACATTAGAATCTTATCTCAAAATTTCCTGTTAGGGACAGTGCAAAGTTTATTTTATAACATGGCCGGTGCAAAACGTAACGGGGCAACTACTTTTTTTGAGCTTGCACAGAACTGGGTCAACACTTTTTACAAAGCAATATGAACGGGGCAGTAACTTTTTATAAGCACAAGATGAAGTTTGAAATGCAAAATGGCTCATTTTGAGGACAAAATTGTGAATCATGCCAGTTGAGAAATGCTTGGAAGGATGTGTATGAAAATGACGCAAAATGTCCTTGTCATTGGTATGCAAGAATGATTCATTTCTCTTCATCTTCACAGTCGATTTTTTCGTTGACAAAGACTCGTAAAGGCAAGAATAGAATTGATTTTGTTATGGTCTTTGGCTAATTCATTGGTGGTACTTTACAACATCTGTTGTTCTTGTTCATGAATACGGCAGACATTTTTTTAAGAAAAGGGTGACGGGGCAGTTGGTTTTTTGCAATAATTTCATACATGGCGAGCAAATTTTTTTGCAAGAATTTTTGTTCTCCACCGGCCATGTAATATAGTAAATTTTGCACTGTCCCTTACCAGTGTCTGTCGAAAAGTTTGGCAGAAAAATCCTCTTATTAAACGGTAAACATTTCAATTTCCATGATGGAAGTATCATTTACAAGCCATCTCGTCCGAAAAGAATAAAGCATTGATTCATAGATTGATTTAATAATTCAAAATTTCATCGATCAAATATGCGAGAAAGTACAAGCGAGATCACTGATATATTATCTAATATTTTCCCTGAAATTGTGAAATGTTTATTTCCAAAGTACAAGGTTTCTCAACATTACCAAATCAGGCAAAACAAAGTCAGAAACCCTTCTTCCCAGTAACTTACTCCGAGTTATAATGATTGTTTTGAAAGAAGGTCCCGTCGTCTAGCTTCCTACAATCATCTGAAAGTCTTACAAAGTAGAAGGTTTCTTGTTGCATGTACTGCAAGAGACAGTATATTTTTTTGCGAGCAGAATATCGTATTATTGAGCTCCTTGAATACAGACTTGTATTCAGTGGCGGACTGGCTCTGATTTTTGCACCGGCCATGGATAAGTTAAGGGGGCCCTAAGTGGGTGTGGTCTAAATGGTGCGGGTGCGGTCATATGAGCAAAATTCGTCGCAGTTCCTTGATTTCTTACCAATAGCAAAGCTAAAGTCACTTTCTTTGAAAATGCGTGGCCAAGGTAAATTAAGTGGGGGTAGGCAGTACAATGAGGGGGTCGGAGGGCGAATCCCCAAAGAAATTTTTTGTGGCTACGCCCTTTACTTTGGCTTAGAATGCATTTCCCAATAGCATGCTTGCCTTTAGCGACAAGGAGACCTTGATCGCTTTGTGACAGTGATCCTATGAATCAGAGCACGAGAAAAATTTTTGAAGAAATGTCCTTTACTTTGGCTTAGAATGCATCTCCTAATATAATTCTTGCCTTTAGCGATAAGGAAACCTTGATCGCTTTGTGACAGTTATTCTATGAATCAGAGCACGAGGAAACTTTTTGAAGAAAGGTCCTTTACTTTGGCTTAGAATGCATCTCCTAATATAATGCTTGCCTTGCCTTTAGCGATAAGGAAACCTTGATCGTTTTGTGACAGTTATCCTATGAATCAGAGCACTTGGAAAATTTTTGAAGAAAGGTCCTTTACTTTGGCTTAGAATGCATCTCCCAATATGATGCTTGGCAGTGCCAGGATTTGACATTTCCCGGAAAATTCTTTCCCAACCTATACCCAGCTATTTTCTCTTTGGTTTTAGAGGAATCTCGAGGACCACCTTTCGACAAAAATGGGGGGAGTGGCAATTGCCCCCTCCCCCGTGGCCACGCCACTGATCTCGAGAACCATTTTGTTTTACAGGAGTGGAGGGGACCTTTACTTTTTCTGCAACGGTGCTCCTTTCTTCACCATCCGTATCTTCACTCTCTGACTATATTCATTTCTTTGAACAAGTACACTAACACGGAAGGATTCAAATGTGAAGTGAGATGTCCATTATTCAAAATGTAAAATCAATACAGAAGTTCCTTATTTTGCCAAAGGGGCCCTTTTCCAGTAAAAAGGGGGCTCTTTTTACAAGATTTTGAGGGGAGCCCACCGGCCACGGGCCGGTGGGCCGGTGGGCCGGTGGGCCAGTCCGCCACTGCTTGTATTTGCATTGTAACGCTCCTTCAGAGAGACCACTATCAATTAAGCAATACTATTACTGATTTCTGTAGTTGTTAGTCAGATCAGTAACACTTCTCCAGAAAGACAGATACATAAGCAAAGTATTGCAGAAGGTGAGTGGAGGAATTAGGAAACAAGAAAAGCAGGCCTTACTTAACATTGCAATTGATTTAAGTATTCGAGTATATTTTGCATATTATGTATTATGTATTATGTATTATGTATTATATTATGTAGTATATTATGCATTCGAGTGTATTCTAGTATATTCATGTATTCGAGATTTATATATTTGTTCAGTCAGATATCTTCCGCATTTGGAATATCGCATATTTCCTATGCCAAAAGGATTGAATATATATTTTTGAATGCTAAGCTTGAATCTCGTATTATTGACCTCCTTGGTTCAAATCTTATATTCGAATCATAACACTTCTCCAGAAAGACAGATATCAGTATTGCAGAAGGGGAATGAAGGAAACAAGAAAAGCTAGCCTTACATCACATTTGTCATTTGTTGTGTCAGAAATCGTCTGATTTTGAAAATGTGTCTTATTCCCAATGCCAAAAGGGTTCAAAAGCATTTGAATGCTTGATAAAACGTGTCAATCTACATTCTTCAAGTTTCTGCAAGAAGGGCCTATTTGATCAATCATTTGGAGTTCAATTCAATTTAATCGATCAAACTTTGCACAGGAATAATCCTCATTCATGGGTCTTCCCTAGCTGTACCTGTCCTCAATGGACGCTGAAAACAATTAGCTCTTTGCAAATCGCATAGATGCTAATTCTTCGAGAACATGAGATTGTATTGCTTTGCTGAAAAAGGTGCTTGGCGTGAGACTGCATTTTGGCTTAAGAATGCTCCAAGAAGCAAATTTTACTTACCTGAGCAAAATCTTTCTTAATCTTCTTCTTCACAAAACATGCAGACACATGTCTTCTTTCGAATTCCCCTGTTGATAGGAAGTGTGAGAGTATTTGAATTAACTAATATCTGCAGGTAAAACCTTTGTTTTTAATTCAATCCGGGGGGAGGACACTTATTGTTTGATGAAATAAAAAATAGCATATTCATAATATCAATGAGATTCATGCTTCAATCAACGACCAGCTTGTTTATGCTGAATGTCACTGTGTTGTGGTCGCATTCGCTGTAATCAAATTCAGACAGAATGATTTGCAATTTACCCGCAAATTGTTTCCGACAGTGCAGATAAATCTCCAGGGGTTGCTATTTCTCACATAGAGGACAATAGGCCTTATACAAAATTTTACCGGGTAAGTCAAAACGAACAGTAGTACAGAGAAATTTCCAGGGGTTACTACAGTTAGGCCCAAAATCATTCATACCTCTGCCAAATTCGGACGGAGTATTTCAAAATCGCTTCATTTGTGGACGAGTTAGAATATTGTATGCATTGAAATGTCTCTTGTTGTGCTTCTTTCAGTCTTTTGTAACTTCAGCCATAATAAAAAAGGTCTGCAAATAATATGATTCAAAACACTCAGAATTCGCTCTGAGTTTTAATGATTTTGGGCTTAACTGTTTATCTCACATAAATGACAACAGGTAGCTTAGAAAATTGTATTATTTCACTTCATAAACATGTTCTATTTGCCAGCAAATTTTACCGGGTGAGTCAAAAATATGTCTGGGTTTGATGTGGTGTCAAATCTTGACGTTTCTACTGATTTTCATTATACATTGTTTTGCAGCAAAAAGTGGCCTTCAGTTATTTCAAATTCTTCCTTCAAGTTATTTCAAATTTTGGTTGATCTTGGATCCACCGGAGGAGTAAGAAAGGTATATGCTGAGAGATGTATCCATTATTTAAAACAAGAAAACAAATCTATTTAATAAACGTATTTTATACAATCAATTTTGAAGTTTTGCAAATAGAATGTTTTTCAATGTTTCGAAATATGGTTTTACTTCTCACGTCTATCAAATCAATGTTTTTCGAAGTTTCAAATTTTGGATACATTTCCCGCATCTAACAAATAGATGTTTTCAATGTACCCATGTACCAAATCATAGATATATTTCTTACATCCATCAAATAGATGTTTTTCAATGTTTAAAATCATGGACACACCTCTCACATCTATCAAATAATGGTTTTCGGTGTCTAAAAATAACACAATTGGGCAATGTTCAGCTTGTGTCCACAGCCATAGATGCCACGACCGATCTTTATCAACGGATCAAAGTCATGTTGGTGTCACAATTTGCACAATTCTCGTGACAATCTCCCCCCACAATTGAAGTTTATTTTTGGAATAGCTTAAAAAATAGCTATGAGTTCCAACAAAATTTTGCAAGTTGCCTCCTTCAAATTGATGGCTGTACACGAGTGCGCTAAAGATGGCATCAGCTAATTTTTTTTACCATGATCCTTTGCGTCTCGAAGAATTTCAATTGATCTGATTGGTTGATTTGTCATGAGAGGCAAAGCATCATGCAGATCATAATAGGAAATTTCTTGCCGTTTTGTTCAGTGCAAGCTATTGCTATTGCAGCAAAACGTTCTTTGAAGCTAAGGTAGGCCAAGTAAATCCGAGGGACGTATTTGCATCGAGAGACCCAAGAAATAGAGATACCTTAAGCCTATGTGAAACCTGATACATGTCTGTACTTCAAGTTTTGCCCATAGTACCGTACACCCCACCGTACATGCTCGGTCATTCTAGATGTTCTCAATTGTTTAATAAACATATAAACATTTTGAGCTTTTTGTACAACATGAAACGACAGGTGTTCAAAAAAGACTTTATCCTTGTTTCAAAACTTTGTATTCTGTTTACAATTAACTACTTCCTTCAGTAAGTAAGCAAAACCAGAAGGAAAGCTAGTCGGAACTTTTATTCTACTATATACTTAGGAAATAGCACCTTTGTAATTTATCTTCAACTACTGTAGTGACTTGACCAATTACTTCAAATTTGATTAATTTAAACATGCCCATTTTCTTTCCGTACAGATAAGACCTCATATCTTAGGAGGTTGTTTGCTCGGTAAATTTTCATGAGGAAGTTCTTGTAACGTTTGGCTGTGTAATCTTATTTTCAAACTTCTGTAAAAGGCGGATTTAGAGAGCAAGTGGGGTTATTGCCCCCTTAGTTGTAGAACCTCTGCTTGACATCCCCTTCCTTATGAACATTAGTAAGATTTTGTTTGCCTTTAAAATCTAAAAGCTTTCAAGCAGAAACTCATAGATCTGGAAAGCATTTGGTGCCAACCAAATAAAGAGTCGAAAACTAGAATTTAGGAGGAAGTTCGGATGCTGTAGAATTTAGTGAAATGTTTTGATGCCCTCAGCTAATGGTTCCACTAGATTTAAATTTGTACCAAGCGAACCTTTAGTTAGATTATCGAAATTGGCTTTAGTTTTGTGAACGGGAACTCCTTTTGAACAAAGTTTAAATCTTCAGCCAAAATACTTACATCATCATCCTTCGAATGGTTCGAAACAGCCTTGCTTTCGGTCCAATTATCAGCCTTTGATCAACTCTTCCCTTGATAGTTTTCAGTATACAAGGAGAAAATGACTGTCAGCCTTTTTGCAATAAATATGACCAATATCACGAGGTTTGGACTGGGTTCAAAGCTCTTAAAACTCATTGAGGGTTAGTCCTTTTCAAATCCAGCATGATTCAACACGATTCAACATGTTTCTAAGTTTCCTAGGACCATGACTTATCGCTCTTTTAGGAGTCTGAGCAATCGGTGCACTTCCAAGATCTATTTTAATGCTTTGATGTAGCTGCTAAAGGCTTTCGATCAAAAACCAAGAATTTGACCCTGCAATGAAATTTTCCCTCAATTCGAGAATCAAAAGTTTCTTAGAAATTTTTTAGAAGATTCTTAGAAACTGCATTGAGCTGCATTCCTCGCTTTTTCTCGCCCATCTCTCTCTCTCTATCTATCTATTCATCTGTCTGTCTGTCTGTCTGTCTCTGTCTCTCTCGTCTCTTCCTATTTTATCATTTTCTTGTGTACTCTTTCTGTTTTTTATGTCTAAATGTTGACGGCACGGGAGATATGCAGCTTCGCGCACTCCATGCACTTTCGCTTTCTGCAATGTTGTACTTTTTTTGTGTAGTACCGTAAAAGCTATATCAAACCCCTCTCTCTATTAAGCCCCCCTATAAAGCCCCCTCTCTAATAAGCCCCTCCTCTCTGAGCCAAAATTTTAAATAAGGTGCCCCCTCTATCAAGCCCCCCCCCACTTTTATCAAATTCCAGAGGGTACCAAAGATTTCCCATTTATTGAGCAAATCAAGTTTGCATGTTAATTTTGATATAGTTTGAGATAAAACTATGTCGAACTTATGTATTTGACTCATAAAATTGTATGTTGAATCCGCAAAATATGTACCCTGGGTACCAGACTAGACTGGGTCAGACTGTTAGAGAGTCTTGTACCAAGGGTACAAAATATGGCGTAAAAGAAATAAAGCGCTATCATATGTATCCTTGCTATTTGATTTTGTGAATAAGCCTGCCTCTCTAATAAGCTCCCTTCTGGAGTGTCCGAAATTGAATAAGCCCCCCGAATTCTTAATAGACTTCTTTCAGTAGTCCTGGTTTGCATAGTTATGTATTTTGGAGAGTTCTGTAGATTTTGATGATCTATTATAGAAAAGAGTTGAATGCGAAGATATCAAAAGGGGTTTGAGTCATTTGAGTCAAGGTGCATAAGACATGTTGGAGCTTGTTCTTCGAGCTCGTTGTCTTTAACAGTTAAATATGGATCAGAAAAAGAAAATAAAAGATAATGTTTAGTAAGAATGGACTAACCGAAACAATTTACTCAATGTTTAACCTTTGCTTTATTGTAAGTATCCTTGTTGCAACATAGCTATGTACCGGGCAAATGATAAATAAAAGAGTTCGAATGTATTTCATTTTATTGAGATGATAGTCTGGACTCGGTTTGGGGTTGTTGTAGTGAAACCAAACTTGTTTCTCTCCAAAAAATCCAGTATAGAGCTGCAAGAATAACTACAAATATTCCTTACCATGCTTCTGCTGTCCCACTACTCCAAAATCTTGGTTGACCATCAATTAAAGATCTTATCAGAAAAGAAACAGCATCGCTGACCTATAAAGCATTGAACTCACTTGCTCCTCAATATTTAGAGGAACTCTTCACTAAATGCTCAGAGAGTAGCGGTCGTAATCTTCGCTCTACTGAAACAAACAATTTGCAGATACCTCTTTCAAGAACATGCACAGGTCAAAAAGCATTTTCTTATCGAGAAGCAAAATTATGGAATGAGCTGAACACGGAAACTAAATTAGCGCCGTTCCTAGCTACCTTTAAAAAATCCACATGCGAGGTACATTTTATTCTTATATTTACTTTAGTTAGACTCGAAATCATGTAATATATTAAGCTACATCTAGGTATTGTACATTTCTTAATTTTCTTTAGTTTAGGCTTTCCTATTTTTGCACAGGTCAATTTGTAAACAGTAACACTGACATTAGTCACCTGTATAAATATTCAAAAATGAAATGAAATGATCACATCCTTTAGCTGAAAAGGACTTTTAAATTGTGATATGCAAGACCTGCTAGTGTTAAAACGGATCTTTCCAGAAATTGATCTGGAGAGAGACCAACCAAGTTTGAAACTTTGAAATCGAACTGGTTGCGATCTTCAGGGCAGAGATATCGACACTGAATTTGATTGGTCAAGGAGAGGGCAATATTTTCCCGTATTGCCCGTTGTCAAGGGATACAAAACGGCTCTTCAATTCTTGCGTTGCTTCTAGCGTATTAGCTGGTTTATTTCTGTTTGTTTCGTCTAGATGAGGTAACAGACCACATACTAACTTTTTGCTTCGGGTAATTCGGAAAAATCAAACTCTATATATATCAGCATCTTCAATATCAGCATCTTCTTGACTTTGGGCATGATATTTTTCCGTATTTCTCTCGAAAATAGTTAGTAGTAGTCTCTAAACATTTGCTGCAGACACGTAATTTTATCAACATTTTACGATCTATACTCATTTTTTGAATTTTCCAACGCATTCAGCCGAGCTTTTAAAAATTAAGTTAGTTCCACAACAAGAATGGAGCTTTGGAAAATCTAAGATCGGATTAATTGTTTTCGATGTATGTTCTTCCAAAGTTTGATACGTTTTCTCGCACTTCCGACTTCCTTGGCCTAAGGACGAATAGCCAAATCCCTCTCGTAAGCATCGAGAACCTTCCATAATGCTGGAAATGTTCTTATCTTTTGGGAACATCTTCTTCAATATAAAAAAGTACAGCAGATAAACGAATCGCGGAAAGACAAACACTGTAAGAACGATATCATGTATTGAAGTTATTCTCGCTGTTTACATTTTATGCCTTTAACTGCAACGCTTCTTCTGTCTTTTAGGCCATTTTTGTGGTAAAAATGATAACCTTTGGTCTTAAGCAAAGTTCTGAGATAGTGAAGATAAAAATTGTCTGGAAACTTTGACTGAAAGCCGATCTCCACTAAACGATTTTTTGGGCGATGGTCATAAAAATTTGCGAAAACTGATATGCAGCAGAAGATTTCTGATTGCTGCATAGACAAAATTCGCTGGGCAAAAAGTAGAAGCGGTTTCTACTGTTCGTCTGACGATTTTTTCCGGTGACATTTTTGGCCACTAGAATGGCAGAATTTCTCCAGCCTCGCTCAAATTAGGGAAATGTTGACAGCGTATTCGTGATGGAAGCAACGCAAATGGAGATCAAAACAGCTTTTTGACTGCGAAGTTTTAGGACTGTCGTCGAAAAGATCGCCTACCTTAACGATCGGGCTTAACTCCCAATGTAAAATAAAGATGTCCCGAGGCTTTCCATTTCTACATTTGAGGAATAAACATCATCTTAAAGGTATCCTTTGATACATTTGTTTTGGTAACTAGAAATAGAGGCAGATCACTTGATAGAAAATCAAACACTAATTATGAAGTCTAGCTGATTTGCACGTCTTTAGTTAGGTTGTGTTTGATTGATTGGTTGCGTTTGGAGGGTCCCTTGAAAAACAGCTTCTGCTGAAAGGCAACCCTCCTTAAAAGAATCAAATATGAAACATGAAATTGCAAATGTACCAAATTCTCAAAGTAGTAGACCTCGTAAACAGTAAATCTCTCCAGATTCTGCCAAACATTCTCCCTTTCCAAACCTATCAAATCAACTATCTTCAGAATTCAATCAAACACAAATTCCGAGTTTACCATACCTACTATTCGAAGGTGTTGTGGCGCAGTGGTGTAATCCTCTGACTTTGCAGCCAGAACAGTCAGGTGGACAGGGTTCGATACCCGGTAGAGCCCAACCCTTGAGCGTCATGACAAGGGGTCGCGGACTCGATTAGCACTTAGCTACTTCTGTGATCCTAGCGCTTGGCGCTTAAAAGAGTAACTTCACCTTCACCTTCAACTTCACTATTTCAGAATTGCTACCGACCAAACAAACCCTAAGTCTCCATCCACCTATGAGGAAACCTAATCATGTCACTATCAATAGGAAATCATCTACCTACGTACCTTTTATTCCTGTCTCAGCTCATACAGCACTCCGAAGCAACCTGAATTTAAGCACACGAACTGAGGCACACGAACTCCTCCCGTGTAATGCTAACTAGATTTTCTCACAATAACTTCACAATGTTTACCCCACATATCAAAGCAGTTTATTTGAAACTGACCAACAGAATCATCCTTCCTTTTATTTAAACAGGCGTCGAATTAGAAAATGATATATTGGGGTCGGTTTGGGGTTTTTTTGTATAGAAAAGCCTGAGCAGGTTTTTCTAAAGAAATGATAAATCTACAAAGACTTGTGACTGTATGCTGTGACATTCAAACATTTGTTAGGATTTGTTAGGGTTTTCTATTTTACTTGACATTGCTGATATGAAAATATAGATACGAATAGTGATAAAGGAAAAGCCACGCCAATCCCCGGGTGGTCATTGTATTAAGTAGACCCCCCGGGGCCACGCGCCACGCCAAGAGATTCCACACAGCCATCTGTACACTCTTTTCTTTTTATAAGAATAATGTTTATAAGAATATTCAGGCTCAGAATCATCAAATTTTTAAGATTATTATAAGAATATTGCTCAGCCTCAGCTCGCATATTTGAGCATGTTTGTGTCTCATTTTCAGTTCAGTTAATTCATTTTAAATTCCACAACATACAGAACACTCTAAAATTAAACAACTTACAACAATGAATAAATAACTACATATGAAATTAAAATTTTTCAGCAGTTGCCTGTTTTTTTGCAATGTTCATAACATGAAACCATATCAGATTTGAAAAAAAATAAGGATTCTTTAAGAATATATTCAAGCTCAAAACGAAAATTTCTTATAAATATCGAGGCTGGACAAAATTCATAGTATTCTTATAAAAAAGAGTGTACTTTAAACAAAAGTAAAGGTAGTATCCTGTTAACATGAAGGGTAAGTTGCCAAATGACGTATTCGGCAAGCCTTTTCTTGGTTTGAAAAATAGAAACATTTGCTTAATTTTCTGAGTCGTCCGACACTGGTCACAGCAAAAATGTCATGCTCAATCTGCAAGAAATGGAATGATATACAAATACAGAAGCACAGTTATTTCCAATGAGCTATTTGCTTCTGATTTCTGTATGGTGAACAGAAAAGGATTTTTTATGGCTCGAACTTCTATCAAAAAGGAGGTATTTCGGGGTTATTTCACTCTAGCTAGGAGGTTCTTATAGACTGATTAGGATGAGTCCCATCCCACTAGTCGCTCATCAAAATGAAACTTACATCAAATGAAACAAGTCTAGTAGCCTATCAACAACGATAACTGACGATAATGTATGTCTAATCAGTCATTCCCCTTTCCATAGTAAAGGGACCTAGAGATGTGACGCGTCAAAGACAACTTTTTTAACTTTTTTAACAAAATTTTTTAGCCTGCGTGCTTTTTGGACTTCTACACGTAGTGTAGCAAAGAGTTAGAGCCCCAAGTCCTTTCAGCATGGAGCATTGCGGACACCTTTATTTTGTAGGAAATTTTTATTCGATACTACTACCTTAAGTCCTTTGCGGAGGAGCATTGCTCGCGAAGCGAGCTACCTCTACGAAGGAGCGAGCTAGCGTAAATCTTCTCAAGCGCTACGCTAGCTCGCTCCTTCGTAGAGGTAGCTCGCTTCGCGAGCAATGCTCCTCCGCAATAGACTTTAGGTAGTAGTATCGAATAAAAATTTCCTACAAAATAAAGGTGTCCGCAATGCTCCATGCTTTCAGATAGACAGACAAATTAAATATAGACTTATTACAGTTGACGAAATAGACTTGGGCAAGTATAGCAAAGAGTATACTTTTTGGCAAGTTTGATCGTGACAGGGAACTTTTTTACAACTTTAGCGTAGCAAAGGCCAATTGTGGCAATTTGACAAAGTTCTGGCACTTTTGGTCTTGATAAGGCTATATCTAATTCTAATTACCCAGAGAGTAAGCTGTTTCTGAAAGATGAACCAACAAAAAGAGCACTTTAAATGTTTACATCTTCAAGGGAAGGGACATCGAGCAACATCGAAACTGATGGCTAATTAGATCATTGCATATGTCAGGTAATCAACCATTGACAATTGACATGGACTTGCTTTAAGTTTAGTCCTCTGATCCATCCCGAAGAGAAAGAGAAATAAAATGAGAAAAAAATTTCTCACCCCCCTCCTCCCCTTTGTCTCCGGAATGGATCAGAGGAGTGTCAGAGGAGTAGACTTGGAGCAAATCCACCAAAGACACCATTTCTATAATGTTTGTAGAGCATAAAACGAAGATCGTTGGAAAATGCCTGCGAAAACTTTACAATCAGTTGTTCATGCAGGTTCCCTAGCAAACACGAAATGAAATATTCATCAATGATTCAATGTTTTTTGAAAACTTCACAGCTGCATGAAAAGACTATTTATCATGACTGATACCTTTCCGTTAGAAATTCTCGACTTTTTCTTTCTAGTCTATTAGTCGTGTTTATGGAATTTATTATCCTTCGCCATGTCTTATTCATTAGCTAGACTGAAGGCTTCCGCCAAAATTTTGTGAATTTTGAGATCGCATCAAGCTCATATCAGACACACATCCAAGAGCGAAGTGCTTTTGAGATTCGAGCAATTGAGATTCAACTTCTAAGGGGCGTCAAAACCACCAGCACACGTTTGATTGCTTTTATTTTATGAATCCAGTGACTGCAGTAAATAGCAAAAAGCATTTGAATTGAACTATTTTTACACATGCTTCATGTGAGATGAGGGTGAAGATTTTAGCGCTAAGCGCGTGGTCCGCAGAAGTAGAGGCCTGATCGAGTCCGGTTTGGTTGGGGGGTCACCCTTCCCCCAGGGATAAGTAAGGCTAAAGAAATGCCCATACACCTACTGCTTTTATAGCTACACAATAGAACGGCACGTGTAAAAGTTACCAAATGCAATAGAGTATATTTTTAACTTGGCCCGGCCCGGCTCGATTCCGGCAAGTTGACCTTTTTTCCTATTTCCGTCAGCAGATAATCTCGATATCATGCGGCCTCTTGCAGGTGCTAACTCAGAATGAGATTGCATTTTGAACAGCAAGGTGGGCCTAAGTTTGAAGAAAGAGAGTTCTGCCAGAAAGTCATCTTCTGACAACCGAAAAAAGCAAGAATAAAGGCAGAATGTTTCTTACACGAACTGAATATGACAGGTAAATATATCTGCTTCCTTTTTGCAGTGAAAAAGCTGAAGTGAAACTGTATTGATTGGAGGTACTGAGTGAGGATTTTTGATCAACCCTGCTTGAAATAATCTCTCAAGTATTTTGTCAGAAGAAGAATTAAACCAATACCATGACACCAGTTGCCAGGATTTCTAGTGAAGTTTTGTTTTGCTACTCCAAAGGTTTCCACCATGCCAATTTTCTAAAGACAAAAGGCCTATTGTTTTCCCATTGTTCTTAATGTTGTTCCACGCCAAAGATATTTGGGGGCCATCGACAATTAATTTTTGTCACAGTTAACGGAATTGGGCCATTAGCGTTAGGGGGGGAGGGGGTCCAGCTCAAATCTGTTAAAAATCCCACTTTTGTGACAAAAATTGAAATAAGCAATATTCATTATCAATCTTTAAAGAATAACAAGTAGCAGTAAACTTTTGCGCAGCGCGCTACGTAATTTTGACGTCGCGATCTAGACGAAAAAGTCGCGGTAGGCTGTAGGCCCCAACTGAAGACACATATAGGCCTATAATGAGAGGTGGATGGCGGTAGGCCTCAACAGGAGAAAACCTAGTGATGAATCTAGTGGTCAGTTAGGAAAGTGGGAGGGGGTTCAGTAGTTAACGGCCCAATTCCGTTAACTGTGATGAAAATTGTTTGTTGATGACCCCTTGGCGTAAGCGTAACATGTATGTTCTCCAGCATGGCCTTCAGATTGGTAGTCAAGTATGCTGTCACTGAGGCACCCCCACTCTAGATTTAAAACTTGATTGCTATTTCCACTAGTAATTTATTTATTGATGGTTTTGATGCATTTTACATTTACCTTTTTGAAAACCTTTTTGTCTATCATAGGAGTGTCAATCTGTTCTCTCCTGAGGGAAGACTTTTTCAAGTAGAGTATGCCATTGAGGCAATCAAGGTAACAATTTGAAACTTTTCATGTCCCTAACCTGGCTGCAGAAATTTAGCTGATAAAAAGCACATTGGGTATACCTTTTCAACTAATGGATGTGCACAACAGTGATTGATCAGCTCTAGTTCTAGCTCTAGTTTTGAGGTAACAGCAGATTTGAATTTTTGAGGTAAATATCGCTGCTCTCAAATGACCAATACCAACAAAAAAGTACCCACATTCAAGCTAATTATCCAGAAGCATTTGAGAGTGATTAGCCAGTGATTGAAGCTAAGTTCGCATCGCTGGAGCCAATAAAATCCGTGTATATTTTATGGGACGCCTGGTATATTTTCAGTGAGCATAGAAATGTGAGAAAAATAATAAACAAATTTCTGTCTTTAAGCTATAAACATGGGCTGTAGGAAAAGCTGAATTAAAAAAAGGTTATGGATGATACATCAACTTATTCCTATTCTAGTTTATCATTTTGTTCATGATATATCAACTTTGTTTCCTTTCTGTGCCTACCTCTCCTGCGAAGGTGCCATTTTAGTCCTCACATGTGGTGGCAGATTGGCTTGATCTCAAGGGCCTGGAGCAATTATGCCACTCAAACGGAAACTCCTCGAAGAGCCGCCACGCGTGGGAAATAAAATGGCTCCTTCGCAGAAGAGGTAGACACAGGAAGGAAACAAACAAGATGATAAATTAGAATAAAAAAACGGAACACCTTGGATCCGTTACAAAAGTGTTACGGAACGGCCTCCCATTTACACATGTCAAGTGGATCCGTAACACTTTTGATACGGTTAGCCGTATCGTTTTTGATACGCCTAGGAAAGCGGAGCGCTGGTGATCCGGCACTGTGTAAACGCATTTACCGTCACAATTTTGATACGCTACGATTACGAGGGCATTTCTATGAGTAAAAAGGTATAAACGAGGCTACAGATAAGGCACCAAATTAGAAAATTACCGCCTAAACATCACCAAAAAGGAGTCTTGTGAGGCTTGACATTCTAACTTTGTTAGAAATAATTTATTTTGTGGTAATTTCATAGCAATTTCATCATTTCCTGCTGTTGTTGATTCTGCTAAATATCCATCCTTGGCAAGCATGCACAGAGTCGCAAAAATGGATTTAACATTTTTCATGACTTTAGGCCTTCGTTCACCATTTAACCATAAACTTTCATAAACCATGCAGTTTCAGACTGAGTAAAGAAGGCTCATATAGGAATATAGGAGAGAATTTAGAAGCTTTAGGAGTTTCTCTTGCTTGCACATAAAATCGTTGGGTTCACCTGTCTGAATATAAACAATCGCGAAAAACCTGTTTTGTCTTTTGCTTTCATTTATGATATTGCTATAGAAATAGAAAAAAATAAGCAGGATCAATAGATTTCTTTTAAACAATAGCCCAGGCTAGAAAGTGCCCATCGCTCCGGTACTGTGTAAACGCGAGGGCGTACCGATACGAGTTTGATCCGTCACTGTGTAAACGGGAATGAAACGTTACAAAATTGTGACGGATCCAAATCGTTCCGTTACTGTGTAAACGGGGTCTTACATAAACCTCTTTTTTAATTCAGAGGTTCTTACAGCCCCTGCTATAAAGCAGAATTTGATTCATTCAAATCAATTCAGTTTTCTTGGTGCTATGAATTTCTAGCAGTGGGAATTTTTCTCTGGCTGACCTGATATTGTATACTATCTTTAGCTTGGATCAACTGCCATTGGAATACAGACTTCAGAGGGTGTTGTCCTTGCTGTTGAAAGAAGAGTTACGTCACCTCTTATTATACCAAGCAGTATAGAAAAAATTTATGAAATTGACTCAAAGATAGGTGAGTAATATGATGATAATTCAATTTAATTCAAATTGTTTTGTAGCATTTATTCTACGGTAACCAAGTGTAATAAAACAAGAAAATACAGGGGCGGATCCAGACCAAAGTTGAAGGGGGGGCAACTAGAAAAGAGGGCGCCAAAGACATGACAAAAATTGAGCGCACCGAAGGTGCTTGAAAAATATTGGGGGCTTTTCAAAGAAAATTCTTTGATTTACTACTAAATAACGCCTTGATTTATATGTTCCCCCCATATTTAAATCGAAACAGTCAAAAATTGTGTGTTAGAGTTAGGATGAGGGGCGCTTTTCTCGCCAAAAAAGGGGTGCCAAGCTGAATTTTAATCGTGAAGGGGGGGGCAGTTGCCCCCAGTTGCACCCCCTAAATCCGCCACTGAGAAAATATCTAAAAGTGGGATCTAAGATTGTGATATTTTCAAGGAGGAACTCTAATTTGTGAAGTGTAAACACCATTTCTCCTGCAAGTTAATAGACTTTAAAAAATACAGGAAAGATATTTCTATGCTTTTGATTTCAGAGAGAGCGGTTGCATGTATTCAGCTCTAAATGGCACTATTTTTTAAGAATCACCTATTACGCAGGCCTTGTGCACATTAGAATGGTTTTCCGGCCAAAAATTCTTGATGGTCAGATTCACAAGAATTCTTAAGAATGCTTTAAGTTTCTTATAGGGAATCATCGGACATAAAAGCCCTGCGCGGGAGGTGTCTGGGTATTCTATTATTAGCCTATATTGTACTTGATGATTTTGACTTGTTTGTGGATATTGCTTAGCAAGGGAAACAATAGCATGGGTAGGAGTTTTCTTTGTCCTGTTTATAGATTACCTCCACCTAGCTTCATTCATTCTCTTGGAATTCTTTTTTGCAAAAATGCACAGTTTTTCAAGATTGCTCAAGCATTCTAATGATAATGTGAAGAGTTTTCAAAATTCTTATTGAGAATTTTTTATTTTTCTTATCATATTGATATGTGCTAGGCTGGTACTTTAGCAAGCTCTGAATGGTGCAAGTTTTATAAACCTTGTATATCATGTTACTAGGCTGACTACCTAAATTTACTGAAGCTTCCCTGCTTTGCCATACCAGAGCAGGAAAAATAAAGCTCTGGTTAGATTCAAGAGAGAGGATCAAGAGGAAATGCATCTCCCTATCTCCTCTGTTTGTAAATTATCCAAGTTTTATGCAAGTCCTTAGCAAATATTTGCAGCTTGCTTCAAGCCCGAAATTAACTTGTTTTGAGTATGATTTGAGTATGTTTGGGAGCTTGATTCAAGTAAGAATTTTACACCGCTTGCGCAAGTTTGCAGCATGCGTCTTTTGAAATGAAGGCAAACTCAATCAAGCTTGATTGTAGTATGTTTGAGTATAATTCTAGCATGGAATTATTGCCAAGCTTGATCAAGCTCTAATCATACATGCAAACTGGCCAAAACTGTGTCAACATACTCTTTGGCTTCTTCAAGCGAAAATCATGCTTTTCTCAAGCTAGTGCAAGCTTGTTGCAAGCTGAACTTGTTCTCAAGGGAGCTTTTTTTATCATAGAAATATGTTTTTCTTTATTTGGAGCTATATACAGGTACAGTAAATGTATCTTTGTTGTCAGGATGTGCAATGAGTGGATTGATTGCAGACTCGAGGACAATGGTTGACAAAGCAAGAGTAGAATCACAGGTGTGGTATTAAGGTCATATCCAATTATCAAGCATTTTCAATATAACTGAAGACACTGTCGTTTTCTTCATACAATGTACACAAAACCGCAAGTCCCCCACAGACCGGAATCTCAAAATGTTTAATAAGGCTATGTCTAGTTTCTTATGTCCAAGGAAATGTCTTTAAACAAGGCTGGAGAATTTCTTATATGTACAATAAGAAACTTTCCCTTCACGTGTGATGCTTATTCCTCCACTGAATAGTATCACAGTTCTAGGACCACATTGAATATTTAACCTTTATACAAAATTGAAAAAATCAGGCTGTCTAGTTTCTTATAAAGGAGGAAATATTCCCTTTGATAGCTGACTGCAGTTTCTTATGAGCACCCTAATGAGCAAGTGATATCAGCAAATCAAAGAACGCAGGGAAGTAAGGGACGAAAAGTCATAAGTCTAGTTTCTTATATGTGGGAATTTTATCCATCAAATATCTGGTAATATCCAAAAATAAAGAGGATTTAGACCTATTTGTGATTTGTGTATGAGGTAGTCAAAACTTCAGTGCCATTATTAAAAACTGTTCTTTTTCATTTTAGAACCATTGGTTTACATACAATGAATCAATGTCAGTAGAGAGCATCACACAGTCATTATCAAACTTAGCTTTGTCATTTGGTAAAATGGATGTCTCAAAAGGAGGAATGGTTAGTTTCTTCATATTTTATTTCCCTCATTTATTCAAGGCCTTTTTAGGAAGAAAAAGTAGGTGCTTGATAATTAGAGCATCTTTGAAATTCCAGGTGCTTGATTGAAGGTGTTGTGACGCAGTGGTGTAATCCTCTAACTTTGCAGCCTGAACAGCCAGGTGGACAGGGTTTGATACCCAGCAGAGTCCCACCTCTTGAGCTTGAAAATTCGAGCATCTTTAAAATTCCAGGTGCTTGATTGCAGGTTTTGTGGCACAGTGGTGTAATCCTCTAACTTTTCAGCCAGAACAGTTGGGCGGACAGGGTTTGATATCCGGTAGAGCCCCATCTCTGGAGCGTCATGATGACAAGGGGCGGCTGCAGACTTGATTAGTGCTTAGCTATTTCTGTGATCCCAGTGCTTGGCGCTAACACGCAACTTCACCTTCACCATTGAGCACCTGGGAAACTCAGAACATTAAACAATTATTGTTACTATCTCACACTGGAAAAAAGACAGCAGGAAATGACAAGAACAGGCCAAATACAAGGTGAACAAGAAAAAAGTTCCCACTTTTGAAAATTTATAGCAGCAAGAGTACTTCATGGATTTGAATGATTCAAATTCTAGTTAAAAGCCAAAAGATTGAAGTATTTTTGTGATTTTTCTCGCCTTCTTACGAGCACTGGAAAAATTGGTAAATTCAAGTTTGCAAAAAGTTGGTGGTTGCAAAGTGACTGAAAAAGGCCTAAAATACTTGATCAAATCAAAAGGACTCCTCGCTCAGAAAAATAGAGAAAGTGCAATTTCCCATGGGTGAAAGATATCGTCTGCACATTTTATGTTATGGGATTGAAATCCTTTAGTATCTGTTTGAGACACTATTTCTTATAACTCTTCAGAGAGATGAAACGCCTGTGTGTATTTTTGTGAGGAGAGTCCTAACGATTTGATCAAGTGTTTTAGGTCATTTTGCAATCATGAATTTTTTGTAAAGTTGAATTTACCTATATTGGTAGTGCTCGTAAGAAGACGAGAAAAATCACAAAAATATTTCCATCTTTTGGCTTTTAACTAGAATTTGAATCATTCAGATGCATGAAGTACTTGTGGTGCTACAAATTTTCGAAAGTAGGAACTTCTTGCTGGCTCACCCGGTATTATCAGAATATTTGCAGTAAAATTTACATGGACAATCACTGCATTAGAAGGGGGTTATCAACCTAGGCTCTCACTTTATCAAGCTCCTAGAATTTTCCAGGTGCATGTGGAGGTGCTTGATCAAGCTTGTATTCTTCTGCTTCCAAGGCCTGATGCAAGGCATAGAATTTTTGTACTCCAGTATAACTCATATTCTTTGCCTCCCTGATTTAGTGAAACTACATTAAACCCAAAGCTGTGCAAACTCCGTTATTTTCAGAGATTTCGAAGTCTGGAAATTGGATTGTTTGAAATTTTTTGTAAACCTTAATATCTACTCTCGGGAAATTTTTTATGGCAAGAAAAAACCAAAAACTAAAAAATGTCAAAAATTACCAAGAAAGGGTACCAAGAAAAGGTTACGCCACTGTGATCCAGATTTTCATTTTAGTGTAAATGATGCATAACAATGAAAGTATCAGAATCGTACCAACCAAACTGATTTTTCTCTCATTAACCGAAGCCTGAGGTATATCAAAACACAAACAATTTTCAAATTGGACAATTTAGTGCTGAGAAAACATTATTTCAAGTTATGCCTAAAAAGTGTACTTTAGGCTTCTTTCTTTCCAAAGCAAGGTCACAAAATAGCACTTATTTTCGAATTCAAATTTCTTTCAATTTTCATGATCTTTGTTTTGTTTGACAGATTTCACCTTGCAGAATATGTAGTGAAACAGTCGATTGCAAATTTTTTCTTGGGATGTGCACATTTTTCGAATCCATAATGTTAACCAAACGTTGAACAAACTAAAACTGAATCACGGAACGCTTTTTCAACATTGAAAGCAAAGAATCATCAGGCCACGGTTAACGAAAGAGGCCCCTTGAAAATCAACTTGTTGAAGGGCAACCCTCCTTAAAAGAATTAAATATGAAAATATATGAAAAAAAGAAAAATTAGTTTGGTACGATTGCAAGCTCTGTAAACTTATGCCATTTTTAATGCAAAAGAAGCAAAGAAAGCTGTAACTATGTCATTTTGCGGTAACTAGCTATAACTATATCAAAAACATCCAAAATTCCGTGAAAAAATTTTTCTGTATTTTTTTGTTTGAAAATATTTTTATGTAAATTTATTTGCCGAAAATTAGTTTGTGTTTGATTTGAGCGAGTTCACAATAAGTCGAAAAACAGGGCACAAAGAGCACCCTAATCTCAGCATATTGCTTGCTGAAATTTGATTTCTCTATGAACTTTTCATCAGAGTCGACCATTTGGAGTTGCACTATTGATTGGGGGTATTGATGAAAAAGGACCACAACTGTAAGTATTTCTCAAGTTCAGTTATTCAGTTTTGTCAAATGATTTATTTATTCAGTTTGCTCCAAGGTACATTTTTATCTTCTGCTTGCGATGTCAGCAGTAACTTGCTAAATATGTCCTATCTGCTAGCATCAATGAATACGCTTTTTGTTCTAATTTTTCAATGCAAGTTGTCCCAAAAAGCATTGTATGCTTCGTGAATGCAATCGTACAGGGTGCCCCAAAAAGTGTGCTCATTTATGTAGCTGCTGCGAAGGAGCTTTTCATGTTATCGTTCAGTTTTTGATGCAGTTGCAAAGGATATGCTTCAACTTAAAGTTTGAGACCTTGTTAAGCCAATCTGACAAATGGATGCTGCTTGATGGCACACGAAGTCAAGAAAATGATTACATCTTACATCAGAAACAGCACTATCTTTGTTGTCCAAAATGCCAAATTCATGTAATTACTGCAAGAAAGGGTTTTTTTTTATATATACACGATCTAAAAATGTACAATTTAACAAAAACGTAGTTACAAAGACGATACCATTGGGAGCATTATAGGCATGGCTACCCTGAATGATCTTTAACGAATAACAATACAGATACTAAAGGCTATACCAAAGTTATGTTGGTCTCTCCGTAGGGAGAACTAGCTTATCGCAAAGGTATCGATGACACGGCTGCTTGGATCGAAATTAAAAGTTGACAGATTTTGGTATAGTCTTTAGTAACATAGATACATTTACTTACATTTGTTGTGTTATAAGAAGAAAGGGTCATAGTGCTGTGTCGGAATTTATTTATTTACAGTTTAGATACGGTTAGTCTTGAGCCAGATCTTCAAATACATATTTACTATACCTAGATTTTGTATCAAAATATTATAATTTTTGTAGCTTTTCTTTACTTAACAGGGCAGCTTGTAAATCAATCGATAAGGAATAAAATTCTATTTCTTCTTTTAGCAGAACCTGCCAAAGCTTTAATTTGCTCCCGAGTGTTGTATCCTAAACCATAATTGTGTTTTTGTTTATTTGCCATTTATTTCTTAACACTCACACTTAAATTGTTAATTCGCCATAAGCAAAATAAACTAAGATACCCATACATAGACTGATTACATGAGCCTCAGTTTTCCGCATTGAATTGGACGATGTTATTGCGTCAAACTGTATGTATGTCACAGTCGAGTTCAAATCTCGCTCTCGTCACTCTTTTTCCATTTTTCCATTTGTCGAAAAATTTACCAAATTATATGTTATAACTTCTACCAAAAATATGTCAAATTGTATGAGTGAAGATAAAAACATCAGATTAAAAACATTGAACGAATACAAGGAATCAAGTCGTCAGTCTAACCTATACATAGGTTATGTTCAGCATACGCGTTGAATACTTACCTCATATGAATATTATCAAATCAAATCAAAGTCGTATTTTTACTGATAACACATAGGGACATTCCATGTCAAGTGTAACCACCTCAAAATATCAATGTTTTTGATTTTATTGAAATAATATTTACCCTAGAAACTCGTTATTTATGTCATATGAAAGGTCTTGAGCTGTAGAAACCATTGCAACCAAGAAAAATGCAATAAAACATTGTTTTCATGTAGATAAAGAAGTTTTTAAAGTTTGACCTTTGACCCCTGGTCAGCGGCAATTTCGAAAATCACGAAATTTTTTGGAAATGTTCATCTATCTATATTTATTAACCTGGGTGAATTTCAGAGGGGGATTCCAATGGGTTTGATCACAGGATGATTTTGATGACACAGTGGTCAACAGTTTCTATGTAATATTCATATGCAAAATATCTCAAATTATAGCTCTTGTGCAAACTTTATCCTTCATTGCAAATGTCTCAACAAAACATAAAGAAATAAAACACTTTCTCCCCAGCAAATTCTTCCTAAACTTTAAACCACAAAGTTTTCAATATTCGAAGACAGTTATTTCATGTTTCTTAGGCGTAATGCAATTTTAGCAGCTTTTTTAGCTGAAAAAAGCATATCCATTATATATTTGAGAGGAAAAGGCTTGATCTTTACAGGAGTGCTTTGGACCAGCTCTTGTAATCAGATAAATGCAACAGCAAAGCTATAATGCTTTACATGGGAATCTTTCTGTCAATGTCCTGTTTCCATAGTGGAACAATTTGCCATGATCCTGACATCATTGAGGATTGCACACATAATCAGAACATATTTTGCCAAAACTGGCTGATGCACAATACTTTGGTCACCGCATGGCAAATTTGGAGAAACCGATTCTTTACCTGAACGCTCATCTTCAAACTTCCTGCAATTCTCTTTCAAATTTCAAAGGATATGGTTCGATCTTTTTCAGAAATGCTGGTACGGGCATTGGTTTGGTCATGTACTTTGCCATGGCAAATTACTTTGAATTTAACATTTAACCGAAAATAAATTCAAATGCGTCTTTTCTGTATAGCAACAATGCAGCATCTTACAAATGTGTTGTAAACTATACTAGCCCCTGAGTCATTTGCTTTACAAAATGTTTTCATAACTGCACTCAATAATTTTTAAATCATTCAGTGGCAGCAAGGAGCCAATAGAGCTGGAGGATAAACATATTGGAAGCTGGTGTTTTATGCAAAACTTATAAGAGGCATGCGCACATTAACATGACAAGAATTCTCAAGAATTGCTAACAATGCGTAAGAATCGTCAAAAATTCATTACAAGCTCAAAAGAATTCTTAGGTCATACTGTATGAAGCACTGTGAATTTCTTAAACGTGAATTCTCAGGAAACTGAAATTATTCTTAAGAATTCTTAGGGATCATTTTTAGGCAGGAGAACTATGTTAATGTGTGCAAGGCTTGTACTGTGTGTGATATTGATTATTTTTAGTTTAAACTTTCTAGTTTTGAAAAGCTTACTATGAGTGGAGAAATTTTTTCTGCATTTGTTGTGTTTTACCAAGATATTGCTTTGCGAGGGCTATAACAACCCAATCCCAATGCAGCAGTGACTTAGAAGAAATTACAGGCTGAAGTCTTACTAAATCATTTTTGCCAGAAAATAATTATGGAAATCTATTCAGCAAAATGTTTGAAGATATTGACCTTAACCCTAAATTCTCTTCTGATGAAGCAGTTACTAGATCTAACCTTTTACTAAGATGTTGAGAAACAACCCAATAGCCTGATTTTGAAACCTGGTTTTTTTAGCGAAACATACTTCTGCAAAGGCAATGTCTTGCATATGAATATTACATAGAAACTGTTGACCACTGTGTAATCAAAATCATCCTGTGATCAAACCCATTGGAATCCCACTCTGAAATTCACCCAGGTTAATAAATATAGATAGATGAACATTTCCAAAAAATTTCGTGATTTTCGAAATTGCCGCTGACCAGGGGTCAAAGGTCAAACTTTAAAAACTTCTTTATCTACATGAAAACAATGTTTTATTGCATTTTTCTTGGTTGCAATGGTTTCTACAGCTCAAGACCTTTCATATGACATAAATAACAAGTTTCTAGGGTAAATATTAGGGAAGTTACAAAATTTGGGGTCAATTGAGTTCACCGCAAAGGTCAAAAGTTCAATGGTCCATAATTCTGAAACCACTGGAGATAATTCTTTCAAATTTTCACAAAATGCATTGCTCAACAAGGTAAACAAGCTGACAAACTTTCAATAAAATCAAAAACATTGATATTTTGAGGTGGTTACACTTGACATGGAATGTCCCCATAACCACTTTTAAATTTAAAAAGATGCTAACGCAAAGCTGGAACCCTTTCTTTCAAAATCTACGTCAAAGAAGAAAAAAAGTAAGAAGAAAGAAAGTTGAAGCATATCCTATGCAACTTTATCAAGAACAGAAACATAAAACATACAGGACATACAGCTCCTCCACACCATCCACACAAAAATGGGCACAATTTGTTCTTTTTTGCTATATTTCTACTTGGCATCCGGAGGTAGTTTTAGGACGCGACGCTAAGAAGCTAAGCTTATCAAAGCAGCGTCCTGGTCCTTCCTCTCGATGTGACCACACCTCGTGATTCTTTTAGCCTGGAATTACAGAGAGTTGACGACTCTCATCACAGTTTATAGCATGTTTGGCAGGGCGGGGACTCGAACCACCAACCTTCAGATTGGTATGCACGCGTTGTACCCGGGGGGGAGGGGGATACTTGACTTTCAATTGTACGGGGGGGGGGGGTGCACTCCAAGAAAAAAATTTTCAACCGGCTTTAGAAATTTTCCCTCGAAATGATAGCCGGCTTTAGAAAAAATCGGCGAAAAGCATATCCCAAAACGTAAAAATCGGCAAAAAGCATACCCCTAAACGTAAAAATTCGTCGAAAAACAATGAAATAACACGTTTGAACAACTGGCTTTAGAAAAATTGCCTTCTTTTGATACCCGGCGTTAGAAAAAAGAGGCGAAAACGATACCCGGAAAGGAGTGCACATGGCGTTGTACCCTGCAAATTTTTTGAGGCCACCTGTATTTGCCTTATCAATACCATTTCTTTGTAGATTTCACTTGGACCCGTCTGGAACTTACCTGCAATATGAGGCTAAAGCTATCGGTAAGTAATTTCATCACTTGTTCAAACAACTTTTGTTCGATCTAAATCAGAAATATGTCATTCTTAGAGGTGGATTGTAACGTCTTTGCTAAAAGTCTTGAATTAATACTGAATAATCCTGGAAAGGGCTATTTCTTTTATTAAATCAAGCCAGCTGCTAGGCTGGAACTAAATCACCAACTCACGGTGCTCACTGCACCTTCATGCTTGCAGGGTCCTTTTTTGTTGAATTAAATATCATCTTTGTAGTGAGTTGTTGTAAGTGTCATTCGTGGTGGGAACTCGATGACCTTTGTTCTCTCTCGCCATGAGTGACGTATGTTTCTTTCTTTTAGTTTTTAACTGTTGTTGTTACTTTGTATATTTATGATGAGATAAGAAAAGATTTGTAGCTATCAGCCTCAGTTTTTGTTTCAATTCGAGATTGCCACCAAAGTGAGACTGCTCAAACTGGGGCTCATTGACAAGCACTGAAAAGCGGGTCTGTCTGGGCAAACTGTGTGGCAAACAAATCAGATTGCAGGATCGAAAAGCTTTTAGGCTTCGTTTGGCCCTTTTGAATATCCCATTAAAACTACAATAATCTTTGGCAACTCTTTGTGTCTCTTTGCAGATTTTGTTCATAATTTTTGAACCAAAGGCCCGATTTCCCACAAGTTGATTAGACATTTTGAACAAGTTATAGCCCTTTTAAAAGCAAGAGATATGTTCAGGGCATGAAAACCCACCCGACCATGCGACCGGGCGGTCGCAGGAAATTTTCCATTAATACTGCCCTGCAGGAAATTTCCAAACTATATCCCCTTTCATGTATCATGTTTTGTTTCCCCCATTTGTTTGTACGAATTAAAAACATAAATAAAGTCAGACAAATGCAGATTGTATCTCATGTATCCGAATAATAAGCAGCTCTACATCCCAGTGCTTACAAGATGATGTTTCAAAAGGTGATATGTGACACGCGCTGGTTGGACAAAACCAGATTTCATTGCTATATTCTTGCAGGAAATTTAAGCAGGATTTTTGTCTGGTCGCAAGAAGATATTTTTTCATGTTTATCAATTCCTACTCTCGTGACTTTTTTTTATCTTGTCTTGAAGTCATGACAAACAAAGTTCTTTTTCAGGCTCAGCATCAGAAGGTGCTCAGTCATCATTACAAGAAACATATCACAAGGTTAGTGAGTTAAAAGGGATGTACAAGAATTTGGAAACGAGCGTGTGTCATACCGGGTGACCCAAAAAAAACTTCACGAGCTACCGGGTGTACCAAAGAAAGTACTCCTGTTTAAAAAATCACCAAAAATTGATTATCAAACCTTTGATAAAAGTTTCTTTTTGAGTTGTTTTGTCAAAGATCCAAAAATATTCATAGATGATAAAATGTTTGATTTTGATACAGCAAGGTAGAAAAATTACACATTGAAAACTCTTATTTTGAGTCATACTTTTTAAGCAAAATACTCAATCTTACCTTCAAGTCACTGTTTTCATATTTTTGATTATTATTGAAGTCTCCAATGATAATGCGCATTTCTTTCTTTTATTTATGACCAAGCTAGAAGCTTTACATGCACAAAGAAATTGATCTGGCAATCATCAGTGCTTTTTTGCAGTACGATTCAAAACTAGGTAGCCGTAAAAAGAGCTAAATTTGCTATTTTTTTAAACTAATTACAAGATCAGCTATGTCTGGGAAAATAATTTGGTCCTTGATCTACTTGACAAAAAAGAAAGTTGAAGATCGGTCTTGTAATCAATTGTTGGCGATTTTTCAAACGGGAGTACTCTTTTTGGGACACCCGGTAGATCATAACGAAAATTACGAAAATTATGCGACAGGGTATTATAATAGGTAAAAAAATTATGCGACAGGGTATCACAAGCAAAAATTGCGTTCTACACTATATTTGAGATTCAAAATTTTTATGTGACAGGGTATACTTTTGGCCTATTTTTTATGCGACAGGGTGCAGGGTGTGGAGAGGTTTTCCGCACACCCCCGTCACTTCCCTAGTCAAGTACCCCCCCCCCCCCGGAGAAAACCATAGTCAGTCGACGTCTTCGCCAAAGCAGTGTGGTCAGCTTTTCTGACGTAAAGCTAAGATTTGATTGTGATTCCAATCGCAGCAAATTTTTTGTGTTCAGGCAGAACTTATTTTGATTCACTGTTTTCGTTGTGAATCAAAAGCCTTGGGCTATAAAAACTGTGCGAAGAATAACGTTTCTGTTTGACATGGGATTATTTTACGTAGGAAACTGTTATGTACTGTTTGTTTGCCATCTCAAACTGCTTCGTTGTTTAGCGACCAGACAGTCTTTTTCCTGGAATAAAAGATTTCGCGATGAAAAACAACATATTTCCGAAATTGTCTCGTCTTTTTGCCACTCCACCAGTAAATCTTTCATAACAAACATGCTTGTTCTAAACATTATTGAAAAAATGTGGACTGCGTCTGGTCACGCTGAAAGTTCCACCAGTTCTTCGAGTTTGGAAGGCAGAATAAGCCACGCGTACTAAACTGGTTGTAATTGGTTACGGGAGGGTCGTAGCCGATTTTATATCTCAGACTTGTTCAAGGTCTCTAATGGGAATATCTTGAATTCTTTTCGTAGAATTTAAAGTTCACCAGGGGAAGTTGGAATTCCATAATTCAGAAAGTTTTTGAAAAACATGTTGTAACAGTTTTGATGATAGCTCTATGCAAATTATTCCAAGGATTTAAATTTTCGAGAAAGGCCTTTTCATGATCTGACCAAATTAATTTGGATTTTTTTCTAGTCCATGACACTAAACGAGGCATGCATCTCTGCACTTTCAATTCTCAAGCAAGTCATGGAGGAGAAACTTAACTCAACAAATGTAGAGGTATGTCTGATCCTTAGGGCCTAAAATTTTAGATATCGATTTTTTGCCGTGTCGAATTTAATAGATACTGCTATATACTAAGACGTCACACGCAGTTGATACTGCACAACGCGTCTCACAATGCCACGCCAGTTCTTTCTATCTTGTGTCAGTTCAGACAATCTATTCAATGTTTGTGCTTCTTTTGAAAGATCCAGTTTAATTCCGATGCTGGCCAAATCTTGCCTTACTGTCTGCATCCAGGTTGTCTTTGGTCTTCCTTGTGGCCGTTTCACTTTCCTGAGATATTCTTCAAAAGGGCTTTCCTTGCTGGTGTTTCTGGATGCAATCGCATGAGATGTCCTAGCCATGTTAGTCTCCTTTCTCTTATTATTTCACTCCATTGTTTACATTTCGTTCTGGCATAGAGCTCTTTGTTGGTAATATTTCTTTGCCAGTTAATTCCTAGAATCTTTCTTAGATGTCTACGTTGGAAGGTGTCGATGGTGTTTTCTAGCTTCTTCGTTAGAGTCCACAGCTCGCTATTATACAAAAACACACTTGCTACATAGGCATTAAAAGTTCTCAGTTTGATCTTAATGGAGTTTTTCTTGCTGCTGAAAATGCTGTTTAACGTTTTATAGGAATCAATTGCTAATATCTTTCTTCTGTTGATGTCTTTTTCTGTACCGAGTAGACTTCCCAGAACTTTGCATTCTTTCTTTCCTAGATACTGCTAAAACTCCCTAAGTGTCAATTAAATTCGACATAAAAACGGCAGGAGTTCATCAGCGCTGTCGTATCAAACGGCACAAAAACGACTTGATTTAAACATCGTATTTCTGCCGCGTTTAATTAATCATTTCCAGGCCATGGTCCGCGTTTTCTACATGTGATAAGCCACTGCGCTTGTGCATTTTGAAAAATGGCCATTTAACCATTTTGATGTTTACATCAGTCTTTGAGACACAGCAAATTCTGCCGTTTTTAATACAGTTCTTTTCTACACGGCAAAAACGATATTTAAGTCTAGGCCTTAGTTTCATCCAAAAAATTTAAAGGAAAAGGCCGGGGTTGGTATGATGATTGATGATAAAATATAAGGTTTTTCTGCTATAAATAGTGTATCATATTTTTTCATACTATTTTCGCCTTGTCCTTGCGAAATTACGTATTAGGCGATTTGTGCGAATGATGTCATCACGATCGAAGATTTCTCCCAGCTCTTTGCTCGTGATGACGAGCATAGGTTCCAAATCTTCAAAAACCTGGTGTAAAATTCAGGTACTTATTTCTTTGAACTGAATGATTTCAAAGAAACTTCAGCCATTTCTCTGTAATTCTACCGTTGGACTTTTGTGAAATCTTTAATGTTTTCCTCTTTTTCAAGAATTCAAGAAAAATTGTCAAAAAAACTTAAAACCATCGTAGTTTCTAAACTGTTTGAAGCAACATGAAATAATTTCAAAGAATACCACAGTTTATGAATGTCTACAATATGGTATCAAGCAAAAGTCTGTCACTTTTCTGGTTTATGATTTAGAAATTTGATGACGTCACACCCTCAAATGAGTTGAAATGTAACATACGCTGAAATTTCAAAAAATATTGAAAATTTCTGAAAAGTCCAACGGTAGAATTAAAGAATAGTAACTAAAGTTTGTTTCAAGCCACTCAGTCAGAATAAATAGATCACAGAATTTTACACCCACCTTTTTAAGTCGAATTAAAGATTTGGAAGCTATGCTATGATGACGTCACTACGTAGACTCATTACATAAGTCTCATCATCGCTCATTGAATTGAATGGTTATCGCTCATATGAGAGAAAATAAAAAATCAGATTGAAAATGGTGAACGAATACAAGGAATTACGTCGTAAGTGTAGTCACTACGCACAAATCAATAATTTCAATAGACTTATGACATTTCGTCCCTTGTTTCCCTGTGTTCTTTGATTTGCAGATATCACTTGCTCAATAGGGACTCATACCAGTACTCTTATAAAGTCTGTAATTTCAATGCGTAATTTTGAAGAGAAAAGGGGAAAAATGGTGGAAAAAGTTACGATACACCAGTATAATCTTGTATTTTATCATGAATCATACCAACCCCGGACTTGTCCTTCAAGGATATGTATTTGGATAGCTGAGCAGGACCTTTTTAGCATGCTAGCTGGATGGAATTCTGTAGAAACGGCGCTCAGGGTGGGAAACTATCAACGGATTTGTTGTGAAACAGAACTGGACTGCTGGAAATACCAAAAGCGCTTAGCCGCCCGAAAGGGTTTTTAAATGTTGCAACAACAACATTATTCCCATTGCTATAGAGGGATATTCGCAGATGAATGTTTACATTTCCACAGTTTGGGGAAATATAGGGCGTGGTCCTTTGTTGATTGGGTGTGTCATTTAGAGAATTTTAAGAAACTTTTGGTTCACAACTCCACAAAGTGAGCGAGATGCACACTTATTTTAGGCCCTGCTGTCAATGGAAAGGACTACCTTTTAAAGTGGAAACCCTGGTATTTAAATGGAAACGTGCCATGTTTTTTAACCCCTTTGCTTTTTGCCAAAATAGGCCCTTTACGAAAATACTAATTTTTGGGCAAAAAGTAAGGTTAAGAAACGAAAAGTTTTTACCCCGGGACATTTATCCATAGTCATGTATTTATAGTCATGTAAATGGAAATGCAGCCTGACTAGTTAGTTGAACGAGGGCTTGCATTTTGTGACATACTATCCTAACTTGAGTTCACGCGAGTCTTTTTCGAGCAGCAGGCAGGAATGAAGGCTTGCATATGGATGTAGCTTGCAAATAGCTCAACGGCAGGGACGTAGCAAGCATCTCCATCTTGAGGGGGCACGACACTTCAAGGGGACTTTTTTCATCAAGCTAAAGGGGCACTTCCTGGAAAAAAGGGCACTTCTTTGTTTATTGCAAAATCTTGGGGAGGGGGCACGTGCCCCTAGTGCCCCCCGGTTCCTACGTGTCTGCTCAACGGTTTTGCAGCTACACTACAGCACAAAGTCACCAGTCTCCCTTGTATGGTGGGGTCTCGCACGCCAAAACTCCTAACTCCTTTCTCTACGAAGACGTACAATCTCTTTTCCACTCTGTTTTACTCCACCCCTCATTTTGCTGCGAAGCAGCTTTGACAGGTTTAGGTGTCTAAAAGTAAGCTGATTTAGACTTGCCACAAGTCTGTTTCCTCAAACTCTCTGACCGTTCCGTTTACGGTTGCATTTCGTCAGGGCAAGGAGGGGGAGTGTCTTTCTCCCCCCCCCCTTTGTTCCATTACGGAATGTTGGAATGGCGGATGTGGGAAACATCGGTTGGGGCAAGTCCTAACTTATTTCAACCTTGATGGTTGGTATGTCAACACAAATAGTCACGTGATCCTGTGACATTGGTTTGGTTCGCTCAAATTGGAGGAGCCTTTCAAACCTCCTCTTCGAATCGAGATCTCAGTGCGGCGCACAGCTTTTGTCACGTTCTCAGTAAAGATCCATTCCCATTAGCTATTCCAACCCGTCCTTCACAACAATAAATCAAATACCCGTAGATGTACCAGCCAGCGTGCCCTTTGTCCTCAGTATTTGGAAAAAAATGACGACCTGTTGTTTGCGTTCGATTTGTTTCCCTTATTTGTGCTCCCATTTGTGCCTAATTTGTTCACCATGCCTCAACCCTGCCACAAAGATCTCCAGCTGCACATGGTGGTCGACACAACGTACAAACATGTTTTGTCTGTGCTGGTTAGGAGTGACGCCATATTTCACACGTTTAAACGGTAATTAAATTCTTCAACCATGGATGAAAGAGCATTGTTGCAAACAAACATGTTTGACGTATTTCTGGTAACCGTCGTGAACTCTGCGGTCCGGAGGTCCAGTGAGGGCATAGACAAAAACCCCAGTTTCGCTGTCACGCTACATAATTATTGATGATTATGTGTCTAGCTTGCATAAATTAGCATATTTTTACCTCTGACTGAGAAAACTCACCTGGGCCCGGAATGCATAATCTTTGCTAATGATTTATGGTCCTAAGAACCTTGTTCATGTCCATGTTCTGTTTCTCAAACAAATTGGAAAGGATCGAAAATCATTGCAGATTCTCGGTTAGATTAGACCGTTAACGTTAAGTTTTATGGTAATCAATTCAAGCCTCGCCTTCAATAATAAGCGTACGGGGAGAAGGCGGATTTCTGCCTGATTATGGTCGATTTTTGCAAATTTCTCCAACTTTGAAGGCTGTAGCTCCCCCAGCCCCCTGTCTCATACGCCTCTATTCCTTTAGTTGGGAATATTTCTTTCAGAACATTTAGGGCTCGAAAGATCAAGGAGCAAGCTTCGATTTTAGCAAGATCTACCACGCCCAAAGGCGTCGCCAGGGGTGGATTGGGGGAGAGGGTGGACCAGTTTTCTGAGGGTGGTATTTATTCGAAAGTACGATTTTTGTAAAAGGTTGAGTGTACCTAGTCTGCGGTGCGACCTCTGCAGGTGAGGGGAAGAAAAATTGAAGGAAATTTTTCCTGTCCTTCAATTTTTCATCCCCCTAGAGGTCGCACTGCAAACTAGAGGACATGATTTCATACCAAATTCACGCCTTTCAGGACATAATTTCATACCAAAATTTCATTCCACTTTTTCATGGCCGTTGACGCCCCTAGCTACTTCGCATTCTTGAGGAAACGGGACTCATACCGGACTCTTACTATATAACATGGTAAGAAGTTCCTTTTATATTTGAACTTGAAGATTGTTACGTGACCAACCGAGGATTGAACTATGAATTGAAAGTCTCTTTCTACAGTTAATTACCGAAACCTCCACAGGCATCTCTCTATTTTCATCACTTCTCTTTCTTTGCTAATCTCCTACTGTTTTAAATTGCATGGTAACCAAGGGTGCTACGTTTGCTCATCGTTCTTTTTTGGCTTACAACATTACAACCATTGGGTTGCCTAGGTGAGTTAGTATCAGCAACTGTTTTCCGTATCAATTGGATTTAATTGTCAATAGCTTCATAAGTGGTATTTGACCACTTTGCTTCCTATTGAATGCTCCAAAGACGTCATAAATTTTGCCTGAGATGTGAGATCTCACCTCACCCCCCGAAAGCAGTTATTGCAGAGTTCTATGGAGTGTTTTTTGTTTCAATCCCGGTGGGTGCAATGTTAATGAAAACATGACACCACCCTCGTCCATGATTTCGCTGAGAAAGGGGCACATTCGAAGCAGAATCCTAGGACCTAGAATCTCAGAAAAAACGGGGTATTTCTCTTCAGAAAATATCCCGACCCAAAAACAGTTAAATGCTGGTGGACTCGGAACCCTAGAATAAAAGTCAATTTCACCTGGTCCAAGTTTGATACCCAAGTTTTATTGGATTCTACTATTTTCCAACAAAGAGATATCAGAATAGTGAATCGTAATAAAGTGCAAAAATCCCAAACCTTTCTCTCAGGACCAGTTTTTGTACTGTACAGATTTCTTTAGGGCTCAGTGATACTCCTTTAAAGGGGGGTTACATTCAAAATTTTCCATGATAAGGGGTATTTTTACCAGCTAGAAAGTCAGAGAAAAGGGTATCCCATGAAATGGTATGGACGAGCGTGGTGTACCTTATACAATTGAATTGCACCCACCGGGGTTTCAATATTGTGTTAATGAATTGTGTTTGCTGTATTGAAAATATTGTATGCTTTTCAAAATACTTTTTCATCTAAGGTCTTCGATACAGTCTTCGGTCTTCTATTTTCAATACAGCAAACAAAATTCATTAACACAATATTGAAACAAAAAACACTCCATAGAGTTTGCTTCGAACTTTTATCTTCTGAGCTCCGAATGACGCACGCAGCTTTGCATATATTTTTGCTCGGCTTTGTCAGTAGAAGATCTGTCATAAAAGCTTTCACTCAGCACTGTCGACAAATGTTTTATTGCTGTTTGTTGACAATGATTCATCGAATTGATCGAAAATACTCTGCAGATGTTGTTTTAAAAATAGGAAACTGTCCAAGCGCGTAGGTGTCAGATGCCTTGAAATTTTGCAGAACAGAGCAGAGAATCCAGAACAGAGCACGTTTATCACGTGTTTAATTTTGTAGGTTTAGAACATTGGGGAACATTTCATAGCAAAAACTAAGAGCCATTGTAAGCCATGATTCTTCGTGCGCAGAATGAAAAGCAAGGCAGAGAGAGTTGATTTTGCCATCAGCATGGATCATGATGTTGAGGAATGGGTCTTTAAAAATTGCTGAGTCATGATGATAGCTTATCATCATTATCATCATCATAATTGCTATTATGCACTACATAAAATTATGTATGGCAGCTATCTTTATATATATATTTATTTAAACTAATTTTTAAAGAAAACTAAACTCTATAATCAACCAAATTAAATGTAACAGGAACAAAATATGTGAATAAATTCAAAACGTTAAAGGTAATGTGTCCATGTAAGTACAGCAACTTTGCTATTTTCACGTGACATTTCATGTGATCACTTAACCATAAAATTAAAACGATAGCCAGGTCTAATATAAGCACACTGATGACTTGCTTGCGGCTGCAATTCCAGAGCTGAACCTGAAGTCTCACAGCAGGCAGCCTCGTTGTGAAATTTAAATTCTAGTTTTGCATGTGTTCAGTTAAATTCTACCAATCACAGTGCGCTCCTCGGGCTCTTCGTCAGCATCGTGTCAGCACATTTTGACAAGAGTGTATACGCTGCTGTACTTACATGGACACATTACCTTTAAGTATATCCAGGCACAAATCCATCCATATGGTGTTATCTGGCCAGAGTTTCCCTAATATTTTTTTTTTTTTATAAATCTTCTAAACATACATGTATATAAAGGTAAAAACCTACTAACAAAGTTTAAGAAGAGGACAAAACAAAAACAAAACAAAACGAGCATAATAGAAACAAATCAAATACTGTTAAAGGTAACTAATTTACAAAGGGGGTGCAACAATTAGCTTTTCCGATCGAATTTTTGACAGGTTATATAAATACGAAATTATTTCTTTCATGACAATCGGTTCTGGGATGGAGAAAAGAAATCTAAACTTGTCATTCATGTTCAGAAGCCTTATATTTGGGAATAAGTTGTAACACTTTTCTAAGAAATCTCTTCTGGAGTGGTTGTAAAGGGGGCATTCTGAGATAAAGTGCATTTCATCTTCAACAATTCCTGCACTGCAAAGTTTACACAATCTATTTTCAAATTTAATCTTTGGTGTGGTTCGTCTACCGGATTCAACTGCCAGAACGTGGTCACTTGTGCGCAATTTTGCTGTAAAGACTCGTTCTTGCCTGAAATTGTAATCATGTAATAGGAGATATGGTTCGCATTTAAATTCTTTGTCCATATCACGTAGGAATTTCCCCTTTTTGGAGCACTGAAGTTGTGACTTCCATAATTTTTTGTATGACGTTTGTAGGCTAATTTTAACCTTATTCTTATTCATTTCAAGAATGTTAGGTGTATTTGTAAAACTTTTTATGTTATCAATGTGAGTTTTAAAGTTGAGATAAGAGGGTAGGTCCTTATTTGCAAGTAAGGATAGATGCACCAGACTATTTTGCGGAGATTGCTCTATGTGTCGCAGAAAAGAGATACATCTGCTGTCTATCGTGTTTTTTAAAGGGAAGCGGCCTAATTCACCACGAACCAGAATATTTGTAGTTGACCTGTTTACCCCAAGTAGATGTTTGCAGAAAGATAGGTGTATTTTTTCTATGATATTGTTGTCCCACCTGTCGTAGTCTGTATAATGAAATGCTCCCCAAACCTCACAGCAATAGAGGAGGATAGGAGATATCACAGAGTCAAACAATTTAAGTGCAGCCTTAATTGGGAGTCGTTTTATTTGGTACCTGCCGTTTAGGGCATAAATGGCTCTCCTGGCTTTTCCACTAAGTGTTTCGATAGCAATGTGGAAGGAACCCGCCGCATTTATGGCCATTCCTAAATAACTGTATTGAGTGACGTTGTCTATCTTATTATTGTTCACATAAAAAGAATCTTTTCTGTTTAGCCTACTTTTTTTCTGAAAGGTAATGCATTTTGTTTTCTTCGTATTCACCGAAAGATTCCATGTACCACAGAAATCGGTTAGCCTATCGAGCATTTTTTGGAGTCCTTGCTGGGTTCTTGACATCAAAATAAGATCGTCAGCATAGAGAAGACAGCTTACGTTAGTATCATGATGTAGGTGTAGAGGGGAAGGGTTGATTTCCTCGACCTCATTGATGAGGTCATTTATATAAAGGTTGAAAAGAGTCGGGCTTAAGGGGCAACCTTGTCTGACGCCCTTTGAGTAGCTGAAAAATTGAGTCATTTTATCGTTTACCTTAACGGAACATGTAGTTTTGGAATAGATGTCTTTGATTATTTCTAAAAAATTTCCGCTTATATTTAGATTTTCGAGCTTGAGGAACAAACCCTTGTGCCAAACTGAGTCGAAAGCTTTTCTAAAATCAACGAAGCATGCATAAATTTTTCCATTTCTCGTATTATGAACATGCTTATTAATAAGAGTTTTTAATGTAAAAAGGTGATCGGCCGTCCTGCATTTTTCTTTGAAACCAATTTGGTTAAGATTCATGATTTCATATTTGTTGATAAAGAGGGTGAGTCTTTCATTTAGCATCAAGCAGAATAACTTGGAGAGGCAACTGGTTACGCATATTGGTCTGAAATTTTCAGGATCATTTTTGCTCCCTGCTTTGTGGATTGGGGTTATGATACTTATGCACCAGATACTAGGAATACATTGAGCGCTTAAAATCATATTGAATAATTTCAAGTAGGCCTGTTGCATGTATGGGAAGCTGGTCTTGATCATTTCATTTGAGATTTTGTCCGTGCCAGATGCTTTACCATTTTTTAGCTTCTTTACTACTCTTTGTAGTTCCTTTTGTGAAAATTTTTCATTGAGCATTTGGTTAGGAAAATTCCTTCTCGTAGTATGGGTAGCAACAGGGGGATAGGTTATATCTTTGGTTGTATTATCGTTAAATAAGTTGCTGTAAAAGTTTTCCCAAACGGACCCATCTTGTATGTTTATATCAGACCCTTGCCTGTGATTTTCATCAAATTCTCTCCACAGGTCCCAAAAGTCTGAGTTTTCTGTCTTATTTAATTGATCAATTTTGTCAGCCCAAAATTGCTTTTTCTTGTACTTGCACAAGTTCCTGAAAGTTTTTGTATATGAATTCACTTTGTTTTTGGCTACATTACAGTGAGGGTTTTTTTGTTTATTCAAGAGAGCTTTATCTAAGAGGTCTTTTTTATGTGTACATTCTTTATCAAACCATTTTTTCGAACTTTTAGATGCTTTCTTTGCTCTTTTACGAGATGTTTGGGGGAGACATAACTTTGCTGTACTAATTAGGATGTCAGTGAAATCATTGTTAGCATATTCCATGTCTCTGTCGCTTGTTCCATATGGGGATGAGATGAACTTATCAATGTTTTTCTTTATTTCGGTTGACTGTAATGCATGTGTGAATTTCACTTTACTGTTACTCAACCATCTAAATTTTGCTGAAATCTTATTCCATTTATACTTTGATGAATTGGAGTGTTGTGGCTTATATTCTGCTGGGAGCCAAACAACTATTTGGCTATGATCACTGATAGCTTTGGGTGGTTTAACAATGAAAGAATCAACTTTGTTGAATGAATGATCAGAGATCATAGCATAGTCAACGGTACTACATCCGCCGCTGATGTTAAAGCTGGTAAGATTTCCAAAAGTATCTCCAATTTTCCTGCCATTTATTATTCTTAAATTGTGGGACTTGCATAAATCCAAGAGAGCGTGACCACTACTGTTCACTTCACCATCACAATTATTTCGTGATGTGGTGATTTCTGAGGACAAGAATCCTGTATTTGTGAAATGACTGTCTGCATTTTGAATAAAATCATCAAGAGTAGATGTCCTGGCATTAAAATCTCCCATAATGAGAACTTGGGCATTGCTTCCAGAAAAATTAGCAATATCATTACCAAGATCTTCAAAGAGATTTTCATCAAAGTACTTTGAGCCACAGGGGGGGAAATATGTAGCACAGATATGATAGTTAAAAACCTGGAACCATAAGTAGTTTGTATGTTTTTTCAGAATTTTAATTTTCAAATTTGATTTGTGCAAGACAGCAATTCCTCCAGAGGCACGGCCTCTTGAGGTATTATCATGCTTGTTTGGATCTATCTTAACCATAGTATATCCTGGTAATATATCAAAATTTGGGTTGCACCCCCATGTCTCAGAAACTATGTTAATGTTAGAGTTAGCATTATCTATAAAGTCTAAAGTGTTAAGTTTATTACCAAAAAGAGAGGAGTTCAGCCCTGGAGGCCCCATAATATGGTTGGCTTGAACGAGGTACGATGCTAGAGCGGCTATTGTTTCATTATCGTTAGAGCTCATTATCTCCTGGAATTGCAAGTTCGTCGTAAGGGGCTCAACCGAGGTATGTGAAAAAAGGTCCGATATAGGGGTGCTATAGGCGGGACAGGGGTCTAGGGGTGCTATAGCTTATGCCAACCAATCTGGTTGGCTGTTATTCAAGCTGCACATGCAAGGCGAGATCAAATGTAGCCATGTATTTGTAAACTGATCACATGAAAGCAGACAGACCCCCAGCGGAGAATCGCCATTTGCCAACGACTCTATGCCTTTAATTAAAGGCAATCTGTCCCCTTCGATGAATGAAAATAAAATCGATAAAGATCTCTATTGTATATTCCAGAAGTTGGTGTTAATTCGCTTTATCCAAAGAAATCAGGGTCATACAGACTCAGTGATGCATGAATTTAGCTGCAGCACTCTCTCCAGGTCTCAATACCAAAAGGTGAAGGTGTGAAAGTGAAGTTGTGTTTTTAGCGCCAAGCGTTGGGATCGCAGAAGTAGAATAGGCCTAGTCGAGTTCGCAACCCCTTATCACGAGGCTCGACTTGTGGGGCTCTACCAGGTATCGACTGTCCACCTGACTGCTTTGGCTGTAAAATCAGAGGATTACACCACTGCTGCGCCATAACACCTTCGTTCAAAAGGCCCCATTCAGTGCCAAATGCACTCGGGATGCATGCGAGTTAACACGGTAGGGGGAGCTGTGATTGTCCATTTGTTTCATTCCTGCGTTGGATATCCCTTGCTTTTGGGCCAAGATATACTTGCCTAACATAAGCCCCTCTGCTACCCATGATCTTATGTCAGCTCTTGAATCATCATAAAAATTAATTGGCTGTAACAACTTATCTTCATAAATGGCTGTAGGCTGTAGGGGACAAATCTTTCCTGATCTTGCAATTATTTCTTGTCTGCGTTGTTTTGACTCAAAATTGATGGCATATAATAAATGTCCCACCTTTAAGACACCCACTGTTTGAGATCAGCCTATGCTCTCCCTTAATAAGCCTATTCTTCTCCAATTGGAAGGTCCTAAAATGCGGGTTTTTACTGTATTTCATGTGTCTTTTAATTGATGAAGGAGCAATGCACTAATCTGAAACTGTTACTTTATATTAGCTTTGCACAGTCACCGAAGCAGACAAATTCAAGATGTTCACCAAGGAAGAGATAGAAAATGTTATCAAAGAAATAAAATCATGATGAAAAGCGAAGAAAGGGAGAGAAGACATTTTTCAACCACAGATACAACTACAGACATTCGTTGATGAGTAGTTTTTACATTTCCTTCTCTTGAAACTTAAGTTGATATCTCATCCGATCAGAACTTCAAGGTCACTTCGATTTTCATTTCGGTCTCCTTTGCAGTTTTAAAGAGCCATTGTCACCCAGGGTCCTTTGCGGGAACATAGGGCTCAATAAAAAGGTCGGTGTGAGATACTATTACAATTTTCTTTGAAAAAATGGCTTGGAATGAACTTAGGGTTTTTTGTTGTAAATCTGCCGTGGAAATTTATTGATATCTTGATTAGTTTTCAAAATGGCGGCATATATCAAATTTGATGCCATGACGTCATCAAATCTCTAAATACTAAACCAGAAAAGCTACAGATTTCTGCTTGCCACCATATTGTAGACCTTCATAAACTATGGGTTTTTTTAAAGATTGTATCATTTTCTCTCTATTGGTTTAGGATTTACGATGATTTAAAGTTTTTCAAAATTTTTCATCGATTTTTTCAAAAATAATTAAATTGCCGCCATTTTGAAAAAAACAAGATATTTAAAAATGTCCACGGCAGATTTACAGCAAAGTACCATAAGTTCCTTTCAAGCCATTCAATCAAAAGAAAAATGTTATAGAATTTTACACCCACCTTTTTAGATTTGAACCTTATGCTCTTTGCGGGCACGATTAGATTTTTCAGAAAATCAAACTTTTCCTGAACAGAAACTTTTAATTAACAGTGTGTTGATGTTGGAAAATTGATAGAAACCTGGTTGTATCGACAGGAAAACTGGCCTAAACGGAAACCGCAGATCAACAGTGGACTACAGTATTACCCTCCCTGCCACTAAGAAACTCATTTTGTAAAACCAGGCTGCTTGGTTTCTTATAAATATTATATAAATGTTATATTAAACCAAATCTTGAAAGATGACTATGGTGCCATCTGGCAGGCTGCAGTTTCTTATAAGTCAGTTTCTTAGTGGCCGAGTAATACTGTAGTTCAACTGATAGGACTGTTGAGCTTAAATAGTGGTTGACACGTCCTATTTTGGTTGGGGGGGGGCAAAAAAGCCTCCCCTACCTAACTCTTGACTGGGAACAGATAGAGCAACCAGATTTGGTGTAATAATATCCAGTAAAACTTTCTATGAATTCAGCTACTGCAGTCTCGATCCATGGTTTCCACTGATAGGCCAAATTTGATTTTCAGACAGTCCGAAATTTCATTGTTTGTCGAGTTGTACGGAGCGTTTTCATGCAGCAAAAACCACGGTTGATGAATGAAGTTTAGCTTTGATTTCAAATTTTCAGCTGTTTTTAGAACTCACTTCGAAGATAGAAGAGTCTTTTCGCTCCCTAGCCGCTGTGGTCTTACACTATTCTACTGAAGAGTTTGGATCGAGCGACATTTTTTATACATTTTTATACGAAAGGTTTGATTGATGGCTACAGCAGTTCAACTGAAGGCGTGGTTTGTTTGCCTTTGGCAGCAAGTTTAGATTTAAGAAGATTCAACCAATCTGATTTTTTGCTGTTTTCAGAAGAGAAATATTTAATGAAATAACGAAATGTTTGAAAATATTTGAAGCAACAACAACATCGATTCAATGAACGTAAGTTGTGGCTAGTGCAGTTAAGCCTGTCTTCCACGAGGCGGAATTTTTTCGCTCGAACGCCAAATTCCGCTCGAACTTTTTTCTGGGTATGCGCAGGGTTCAAGCGCACCATATTTTTTTGATTTGCGCATGCCCAGAAAAAAGTTCAAGTGGAGTTTAGAGTTCGAGCGAAAAATTCCGCCTCGTGGAAACCAGGCTTTAGGCTAGCGTTAGAGTTTCTTTCACTATAGACCTTTTTCCTTGTTAGAAAAGAGGTTTGGATCAAGCGTCCAAATCTGGTAAATTTTGTGAAGGAAAACAAAAGTATGTCCCCCGTTTTCAGTAAAAACACTGCGAACTGTGGCAAGAAGTCGCTTCATATCTCAACACGTCTAAAGTGCGCTGGAAACAAGTTTATGCTTTTAGACCATGTTTACACTTCACCGGTAGAGTTTTGATACGATACTAAGTTGTTACAGTTCAAAAGCGTTAAAACACTGCTCCTGAACGAAATTTGTGTGTAATAGAAGGAACAGAAGTTTTACGGTTTTTGTTACGGATCCAAATGAGCCCTGAGGTCTTACTCCGTCGGAAGCGGGGAGGGCAGGAGGGATTAAGCCCCCCAAAATGATTTTGAAAACAATGGTGCTACATCACAAGAATTAATTAGATGCATTGTTCTCTATTGTTTTGAGAACAATTGCCCCCCCAATCAGAAGCTGCTTCCTACGGCCCTGAAGGTCATAGGAAAGATTAAGTGTAGACGTAAACTAAGAGTAGTAGACCAAGCACTAAAGGATGACTCGAAGCAAAAAAGCGAGAAAACGAAAATTCACTCTAAAAAGACAGAAATATTTTACCAAGTATCAATCTCATTCTACAAGTTACTTATAAATACAAAAATGAAAATGCATTGACCCTCTGTTTTTCAGGAAAATAAACAAGATGTATATCGAAAAGAAAACCCAAATATTGTATGCCTAAAAATACGGGTTGAATTTTTATCATTAGTAAATTTCTGTCCTCTCAAAAATTATCATTCCAAAATTCTTATGCAGTTACTGTTAGCAAAATAAACGAAACTAGTTCTAAGCATGTGAAAATGTGTGCAAATCTCCTTTAACTGCCCCAATAATGTGCACAAGTCCTTATTGCCTCAATGTGTCACAAAAATTTAGTCATGGTGTTCTTCATCGTCAGCAAGTTTGTCTACAAGGTAATCAATGAGTCCTTGGTCTTGTTCCTCATCGTGAGCATGGTCGTCATGGTGATGCTCATGATGCTCTTCATTCCCATGGTCATGGTGATGAACGTCCCCATGCCCCTCTGCATGCTCATGATGATGATCATGATCCTCCCTTTTCTCGTTCGCTTCCTTGATTTCAATCAACCTTGATTCTCCGTGTTTCAAAAGGAAGAATTGCATGTCTGATAGGCCATCTTTCCTAAGCTCTTCTTGTAGTTTGTGTGGTGGATCCAAGTAGTACTAAAGAAAAACAGTCAAAAAATATTTTATAGACACATCACAGATCCTTGGTTAACACCGATCCTTTGCAGCAGTGAGGCAAAAATTTTTGACATAAAAAACTATACAATTTATTCTTATGTTTAGAATTTATGATATTTATTTTGGTAATTTTTCGAGAAATGGACAAATGGAGAAAGCGTGATACGACGGAGTTTTGAACTAAGGACCTTCTGCTATCTACTGTAGGCAGACACTCTAAGGACTGAGCTATCTCAACACGGTAATACTTGTAAATGTGGTTCATCAATATCCATATCAGTATGGTGAGTTAGCCTGTATAATGTCTACCCCAGGCATTTATGATAAGTGCATTTGAGCATTGGGCTCATATTTTAAAAAAGATGGGTGTAAAATCCTGTTACATTTTGCTTTGACATAAATTGCTTGGAAGGAAATGTGTGTACCTTGCTGTAAATCTGCTGTGGAAATCTTTTGATACCTTGATTAGATTCAAAATGAGTGGCACTTATTATATTCAAGGAATTTCTAAATCCTAACTCCTAAACCTTAGCCTTCAGGAACATGGTTTCCTGGAAGATTGTTTAATTTTTCCTCTAGTTATTTACGATTTATGATGGTTTTAATTCTTTCAACATTTTCCATCATTTTCAAAAATAATGACAATGCCGCCATTTTGAAAATAATTGAGATAACAACAAATTTCCATGGTAGATTTACAGCGAACTACCCTGACTTTCTTTCAAGCCAGTCAATTTAAAGAAAAATGTTATATAATTCTATACACCCTGGAGCACTATCACTGTGAATCTTCATTTTCCAAGCTTCCCGAGCATTTGTATTTTCTTGGATTGGCTACAAAGCTTGGATTCCTAGAAAATTTCTCGGAAATCTGAACTTTCCACTGAGCATTTAAAGCACAGGCACCTTTATAAAGATTTGAGCCCCATGTCATGCTTTTGGCAAAGCAAATCTCATGCGAGCCACACCTACTCTCTCCTCTTATGACAAATGTTCTAAACCCCGAACAATGAAATGTTTGGCATAATGAAATATAGCTCGTGTAAGGACACATGCAGCTTCGCATAAACAGGTGGGATGGTGCATTTTTTGGTCTTGGCGACCTTGTCCCAAAATTTGACAGGATTCTCATTTCATTAACAGGAGCCTTGGGATATTCTCATTTCATTAAATATTGTAATGTGAGATTTTGTCACTTTCTTGGAGGGAATTAGGATAGAAATACCTTTTCTACCCCTCAATTACACAAGTGTAGTACCAACCTCGTTGCTGAAGCTGAAGGTACCCCATGAGATTGCCAATGAGCACATGGCTAACAAATCTTGGTGGATCTTTACAGCTTCTTCTGGGGTGCTATTAGCATAACCGAACTTCCACTCAGGCTCATATCCACCAATTGGGAGAGCAGCCATATGGAATGGTCCATATTTGCGTCCAATAGACTTGAAAACTTCACAGTACCCAGTTCCTCCAACATAGAACAACTTGTATCTTGGTGTGAGAATTGCCCAGCTGCCCCATAAGACTGCATTATCATCATCATTTGACCTTGTGTGGTGATTTTGTGATGGGCAGAAGACAAATTTGACTTTGGTCACTTTTGTCTCCTCATCATCATCAACTTTTGACTGGTCAATGAAGTCTACCTCATCTTCCCTCCACCATTCCAACTCTACAACATTGACACATCCAGCCTTGCTCATCCATGGTTGAAGCCCTGCTGGCACATACCACAGGAGCATTTCACCAAATCTATCATTCAAAGCTTTGACAGATGGCAGATCAAGATGATCAAAGTGAGTATTGCTAATGAGAATGGCATCAATTCTTGGAAGTTGCTGTACCTCATAGACTGGCTTTCTGTAACGGTAGTCGCCGCCAGGGTGGTAGTATCTGACACCCCTAGAACTGAAGTTAGGGTTAGTGAGGATGTTGACATTATCTAACTGGAAGAGGACAGATGCATGTCCCAGCCATGTCACTCTGATGCCATTCTCTGGAGGATTTTCAATGCGGTTTGGGTCAGCCTTGACCATCTGCATCAATGGCTCCTCATTCAGTTTCTATGATAAAAAAGAAAATTTTTCCATGAAGGCAAAATTATAAAACAAATATCTTAATTGCAGTATGATGTCAAGATGAAATGGAAATTGCCTTGTGCGCTTTTTTCAGCCTTGCTCATATATTGGTGCACGCAAAAAGCACTCCCTCCAAAGATGCTCATTCTCATGCTTAAAATTTCCAACCATGACAAAACCACTCTCTCTGCTATAAGTATACAGATTTTGGAATTTTAGATTTTGGAAGGCAATTTCACATATATATTTTTTGGTTAAATAGGAATGCCCTTATATCCACATCTATGCATCATATAAATTTGTCACCCATAAATTTTTTGGTAAGTTCTACAAACGGTTGGTCAAAAGCATTTTGCCCTCATTTCATTTATTTGGAAAACATTTGGAGCTTTGAGAATGACCCTATGTCTTCTAACTAATTCCTGCATGTTCTTACAAATTGAGACAAGTTCTTAAGAATACAATATAACTTCCTACACATCTGTCTGAATAGTCTCCAAATTTGGAAAAATCATGTGAATCCAGAAGTTTCAGGGGACATCTTATGAATGAAATTTGTGTTAGGAATTACAAAAAAGAACTGTACTGCACTTACATCTTCATCTGGAACTTTGCTGTTGTCTGGTGTAAAAAAATACTTGAAATTGTTCCATCCAGCTGGGGGCTGTTTCTCTCCTGTCTCCCATGGAGTCACATAGCAGCCATCTACTTTTGATGCTTTAGGGAATTCCTTCTCATCCCTGGCATTGACAACCTTAACGGTGCTCTTTGTTATGGTGATTTTTGTTGTCTTTGTTGACATCTGAGGGATAGAAAGAAAAAAGTTTGTCACAATGCCTCTGAGAGAGTAAAATGAAAGGAAAATGCGTGCTTTCAGGTCCAAAAGAGACAAAGGGACACAGAGGAACACTAAACAACCTCAAATTAAACAGACATAAGGGCACCTTCTGAAACTTTGTCTTTTCCTTCACATGTGCTGCAAAATTCCATTTGTCCACTAATTCACAAAACCAAACATGTTTAACAATTTGACCATTCATGGCATTTTGCTTTACATGTGCATGGAACAAGAGGATCTTGCTTCACATTTTGGCAAATGCTGCTTCGATGGATACACACAGCAAAATAAAAATTGCTCTTGAAAATTTGAGGGGGAGCTGACACTCCCAAGGTGCCCAAGGTGGAAGAGTTCAATGTACTTAACAATGCAGCAAACACTCAAAATGTTATAGAACTTTCTTAGAAACTGTGAGTTTTGAGAAACCACAAATAACCCATTACTTTCCATACTTGTTGGAATTTTGGCGAGGGATGGGGGTGGTTAATGAATTTTAGAGCTTTTTAAATCAGTATTTTAAAAGATAGGATTGGTCACAAGATTGAAATATTTACATATGCAGCTTAGAAGCAGTTTGCAGTTAAGAATTCATGCACAAACATGATAATCCATGATTGAAATTCTACATCTTCATATCTGATAAATATCTATTGACAAAGTAAGCTGATCCACAAAAATGACACAAAAGAATGGATTACCAGGGCAACCAAATAGGATGGGCAACCAGAACAATTCTTTGCTCAGAGTGTGGGTTGGTCAAGTTAAACCAATCAATATACAGTTGCTAGGTGTTATAAAAACTGGGATATTTTAACAATGTGACAGGATCAGGTTTTGGTGGAGCAACAAAGTGCAAATACATAGATTTTGACTTGAAAATTGATTAATCCAAGTGATGTGAAGTAATGTACTGTAGTGAGAAAATATTCCCAACCAAGCCTGCCTGTAGTCTATGTTTTGTGAAAAACTGAAAGAAGGGGAAAGTAGAAAGACTGTGGGCTTGTCCATTGTGATATTAACCAATTTCAACCTAGGTAGATGATTGGGATATTTTCACAATAAGCTTAGGTGATGTCTTTGTTTTGTATTTATTTGAAAATGAGAAGTTTGATAGAACAGATATTACCTTTGATTTTAGGGGCTGATTATATGAAGAGTTTTCAGCCCTGCTAACCGGGCTGAAAACTCAGCCCCCCTCTCCAGTCATCTCTTTGTAAAAATAAGTTTGCGATTACATGAGAATTTTCAGCCCGGGCTGAAAAGCCAGCCTCCTTGAGCTAGGTGGGCTGGGATTTCCAGCCCGGGTAAACGGGCTGAGATTTCTCATGTAATCGTAATTTTCTCCAGCCCGGGCTGAGAATTAGTTTTGCGCACGCGCAGTTTGAATATAGTTTCGCGCCAAAAACGATTAAAGCAAAGGTTTTCAAAGGTGGGGTGGCAGATGAAAGCAGAGAACATTCTCAGCAGGAAAGTTTGTGATTTTAAAGCAATCTTGAAGTTTTAAACCTCAAACAATTTTGGCGCCATATTTTTTAGTAAATTTCAGCCCGGGCTGGCATCTGTCATATAATCGCACGCCATTTGCACCTCGGCTAACAGGGCTGAAATTCCAGCCTGGGCTGCAAACTCTCATATAATCGGCCCCTTATTTGATTTTGCTGAGTCAGCCATACAAGAAATCTCTTGGTGATGATGAGTCTTTCTACTTTCAGGTTCTTAACATTTTACAAAAGAAGGCTGCACTGAAGGCTAAGTTAAAAGCTGGCATATGCCAAGATAAAAATATACCCTATCTTATTTGATAGCTATATAATAACAAATGTGCTTTCATTGTAGCTACAAAAATAACGAGTGTGCAGGTGTTTCTTTGGCCTATTTATAGTGGCAACTTGATATGGTATAGATAGCCAATGTCTATTCCCTTAATCTCAAATCATGCCCAAATGTGAGATAAGATCTTGGTCTGTGGACATAGAACATTTTTTATGATCTGATCCATTCTGCCATTTCACAATTCTGATGCTTTCTACCTGTGCTTGAGTGCTGGAATGCTGGGGCTTTTCTAGTTTTATCATATAATAATGTTGAACACAATCTGCCTTTTTCTCCTAGTTTTGAAAGAACCTCAGCACCATCTTTTGCAAGAATAGTAAAGTATTGCTGATTACCAAGCCCTTACTACTGATCACAACTAGGAGCAGCAGAGGGTGAAAGGTTTGGAGCAAATTCCAACTAAATAATTGAAGAGACACCCTCAAAAGCTCTATTTATCAAAAATTTGAGAAAGTATTGAGGCGGATTGGTCCAATGAAAACCCTTCTCTGCAGCCTGTGACACCACTTTCAAGTAAGATAAGACTTTGTCCATAACTCTTTTTAATCCTGCTGGGGGAGTTTATGAGTAATCAAATTTAGGCCTGCTTGCAAACTGTCAACGCCCACCACAGAAAGATCCAGACTTTTCAAATCAACAACCACCCAGATCATATCAATACAACTTTGCTAAACAATAAGCTACAGAAATAGATGAAATTCTCAACTTTGTTGGATTTAAAGATCACTGGCCTTAGGAGACCATGATTTATAAACATCGATTCAAAAGGAAGGTTTCTTTTTATTCTCAGCCTTTCTTATTGCCAACAAAGTGAAATCCATCAACTCTGCTCTGGCCTGTTAAAATCACTAGGGCTTCCCCTTCACACTGTGCTCTTTGCAAACAGGATATCAAATTATCTGAACACACCCAGTATTCAAAAGTTAGATGAAACTTTCAAGCTTGTGATGAAAGCAAATCTGACATCTTTAGCTGCATATTGGGGCTCAGGAAGGAAAGCATCTAAGTAGATAGTAGGTAATAACCAAAGTAGGTTGATGTACAATAATGTATAGATAAGCAGACATTTCATCATGGAGCCCACAGGATCCAGCATTGCTCTTAGACAAGAAAATCCTGTTTGTAAGTGCCTCTTGACAAGAAAGGAAGCCATTTCCTTACAGAAATCATCCTCAAGGGTGTGACTAATGTCCCAAATCTTCATGATGTGCTTTTAAAGTAACACCCTCATGAGAAGCAGCCCCAAAATGATCCATTCATTCACAACTCCTTCCTCCTGAACCAGCTTGAACAGGGCTCCAGAACTGCATGCCATCTATCATGGGTGTCTGATACCCTTTATCTGTGGCTTACCAAGCTTGAAATGCAGGCTTTCTTTGGGAACATGAACAGCTTACAGAGGGATTACCTTCGCAAACATAAAGGTATTTTAGTCAAATTTTAGGACAACAAAACATGCAGCTCTAAAGGAAGTGTTTTTCTGATTCTGCCAAACATTTTAGTGAGATAAATGAATAAAATAGCATGGCAAGGTTTGCAACCCTTCCGAGCTTCCTACGAAAGGCTGCAAGGCAGAGATGTCTGACTATCATATAAAACAAATTATAATTCAATTTTACATTCCAGACCAGACAACATCAAATATTAATGCTTTCTCAACACAACAGGACATTTTAAGCCTGGGTAGCTCGTAATACGGTACTGCAAAAATTAATAAACAGCCCTGGTGCAAAACTATTTGCAAAGCACTAAATCTCATTTACAAATTACTTCCCAAAAGCAATACAAGAGCAAACCACCATCTTGTTAAAACCATTTTTGGCCACAAAGGCTTGCCATATGTTGTTTTGAAATTTGAGCCTGAAATTGGCAACTAAAATGTTCATTACTGGCTATGATTTAGAACTGTTGTCCCAGTGAACGATAAACATAACGTAGACCCTTGACCTGCCTTGGGTTGGCAGAACAAGACAAGGGCTTCCAGTGTGAAGCCAACTCTTTTATTTCTAGTCCGAAGTGACCTGGAATAAATCATTGGTGGGCCTTTCATCGTGTGAAGTCAACAAGAAATGATGGCTAAAATCATCGATCCAGCACTTGCAAAAAATTGTGATGGAAATAACTGGTATCAAGGGAGTATGTAAGACTTTGTTTTATGAATTGCAAGAAGAAGGATCGAGGAATTTTTCAGCTTAGGTTCGATCTCCTAGCATGGACCATCCATGAAGGCCTTTTTCGTAAGTCAAGGAGAAGGAACGGCCTAAATCACCGTTCTAAGACGTGTAAAAATGATCTTAACAGCTTAGGATTGTGGATAAAGGATGTAAAAATATATAAGAGGTATACCTTGGTGCTTCAACAAATTACAACAAGCAGGATCGAGATTTCTTCAGCCTGGCCTTGACCACGATTGCAGCAGCAAAGAACGAAGTGCCACTCCCTCCCACTGGTCTCCAAATTAAATATGTGAATAGTTACGAATAAATTAAAATACTTTCGTACCCAACCATTGTTTTAGAACACAAGGGGTCTGGGTGAATCATTTCCATGACGTCAATCAAAATGCGACGCCCAGCAACGCTGTCACTTGATCTGTCTTCGGAATGGGAATGGGGGATTATGGGATAATGGAAAGGACACCTTGAACAGAGTTCAAGAATCAGATTTCAGCACTTTGTCCAAAAGCTAGGAAATTTCTGGACTTGCCCTAGTCGTGGGGCAAGTCCATGAAATGTTTGGTTTTGGAGTTCAAATTTCGAGAGGGGGGTACTTGACTTAGATTCATAGGGTGTACCAACGAAAATTTGTTTTAGGGAGCTGTCATATTTAATAACAGGGAGGGGGGTGGAAGCATTTTGAAAATTTGCCCAAAAATTTTTAGACCCCTGCATTCTAGCCATGAAAAATTTCAGACCCCCATCTCATTTTCACCAAAAAAATTCAGACCCCTGACAGCACAAAACGACTTCAAAAGAACCAGACTGTCACAAAAGCACCAAACCAAACAAAGAAGAATTCAATCGAAGAAAGAAGAAAGAGCTTAACAGACAAAAAACATTGATGTCTAACTTTTTTGAGAAAATTAATAAATAGTTTAGCTAAAATCTACAAAACTGAATTTTTTTTGAAAATATTTAAAAATTTCGTACATTTATTTTCAGACCCCAGCATAGATTCCTCTAAAAGTTTCAGACCCCAATAAATTTACCCTAAAAATTTCAGACCCCTCCTCATTTGCTTCCACCCGGGTCCCTGCAATTATTTATGACTGCTCCCTTACCCGTCTCCAGAATTTTTCCCTTTAAATGATAGCGATTCTGGAAAAATCTGTCAAAAGTATATCCAAAATACAAAAATTGGACTAAATAACAACTCGATCTGACAAAATTTCCCCTCTTGGCATGCTTTGACAACAGGCTCCAGAATAATTGCGTTCTTTTGATACCCCGCTTTAGAAAAATAGGTGAAAACGATACCCTGAAAAACGACAGATCCCTGTTGGACCCTAGATGGTGGAAAAATAATCCCGTCGGACAGATATACTAAGTACCCCTCCGGGGTTCAAATAAAAAGTTGAAATGAATCGAATATTGTAAGATTGTAAGCAGGAGGATGATCCTAAATCTTCTTTTCACGACCCGGGGAAACTTAGTACCCATTTCTGGTCCGACCGACAGGGATGTGTCGTTTTTGCCCGTTTTCACCCCTTTTTCTGCACCAGGTATCAAAGGAAGGCTCTGCTGCTGGAAGCGGTTGTCAAAAAAAAGATGCCAAACAGGGATATTTTGTGCGAGCAAGTTGTTGCTCACTGCTAAGTCTAATGTTTACGCTTTTGGGTACAGTATTCACTAACAGAGAATCGTATGACTCGGTATGACTGACATGAATACTTCAAGAAGATGTTCAGGTTCAAAGCGAAAATTTCTTTAGAGTATCGAGGCTGGACAAAATTTATAGTATTCCTATAAAAAAGAGTGTACGGTTCTACATGGAAACGAGTTTTGTATAAACTGTAAGAACGAAGTTTGTTACCTAGTTCTGGCTATAAGATACTTAATTTTCCCAATTACAGTATCTTGTGATAAGATAGTTCTCAGAGTATCATGCCCATCTCTGAGTACAAATAATATTTTGATTGGTAAGTGAATTATCTTATTTCGTCAGTTATTTCATGGTTAGTTCGGAAATCACAACAATAGTCTCCAAACTGCCCATGCAGGAATCTGAGATCCAGAAGAGCTCAGAAAACTCATAATGGTACCCAAGTAAGTAACTTGTAGTGTACTTTTTGACGAAGAAGATGCGCATTTGTAAGTCATCTGCGCTGCGGTGGAGTTAATGTTGCAAGAGAGGCTCGCAGCTTTTGTTCTTTCTTGTTGAATTTCACAAGATGGCGTTGTCGTTGGTCCGGCTTGTCGGTGATTCCACAAATGTGTGGGCATATTGCAGAGCACGGTAAGTTAAAAGTATTTGAAGATGAAGTTCAAAGCTAGGCTGAAAGTTATGAATTGAAGGAGTCAATTTTGTGCCATGAAAAATGGACGGACACAAGCGTCATCTGCTCTGGTCTGTTCGGTTTCATTTGATCATCATTGACATATATTGGACCCTTCTTTCTATTTCCAAGAAGTGTCCCTTTAGCTTGATGAAAAATGTGCCCTTGAAGTGTTGTGCCCCCCCCCAAGCTTGAGATGCTTCCTGCAGCCCTGATTGATATCATTAGGAGGTAATAATTAATAAATAGGCAGCATGATAGTCATGCCCAGGTTCACTCACAAATGAAACTATATCAAACTCGCTGCTCGCAAAAATCAGCAATAATCAGTTCTCGCATGCGAGAACAAAAGATCTATTGTCAATTTTGCATCTCTCGCAGCTTTTTAAAGTCTACTTGCAGCTTGCAGCTTCAAATTCATTTCACTCACTACTGCATGTAGGCCAAATAAGGCATGCTTTCCAACCTGGCAGGTACCAGTCCGGCACAAGGTACCCAACCCAGGGTGCATTCCATGTAAAACCTACGCCGAATGTACGCCGAGCCCTAAGCTTTCGTACACCAGGTATTTTCAGGGAGAGAGAATACATGTCATATATATTTGATCATATCAAAAGAGACTGCTAATTCACATAAGAAAAGATCGAGGACAACTTCACAATAACGCCAAGGTAGGCAGATTTTCGTATGCCGTCGCGCCAAGAGCCGATTTTGTTGAAAGAATGACGCCGCTACGCCGACAAAAAGTCAGGTCTACGCCGAAGATCTTCGGGCTTAAGTACATGGAATGCACCCTGGTACCCAACGGGTAACAGATCCTGATCAGGTAAGTAACGGATACTCAAACAAGTGTCCGTGGCCTGTTAGGGTAACAAATTCGCTTCTCGAATTGGCAACTGCTTCCTGTTCAGGTAACCAATTTGGTGCAACGGTCAAAGTTGAAATTACCCAGTCAGAAAAAGTTTTTTTTGGTTGCTGAATCCAATGGTATAAAGTTTATGGGTAGCATACAACGGGTTTTGGGCGCACAAAATATTCTCTGGTTAGTTACCCAAATGGGAATCAGTTGCCAAATGGGGTAAACGAATTTGTTGCCTGAGCAGGCAACGGATATCCATTCGAGTATCCGTTACTTGATTGGGTATCCGTTACCCGTTTGGTACCTTGTGCCGGACTGCATTGGGTCCCAATTTGCAAAATTTGAAATTTCCAATATCTTAATGATTTTACCCAATTCTAAAATTTGGATAAATTCCTGATTAAACGCACACAAAAATGGGTTAATATCTCCAACCAGAAAAAAGTTACAGGACTTTAAATTTGAGAGAAAGGCACATTTTTTACAACAATTTAATTTCACACAATAAGAGTGCAGCAAAGTTACAGCACAGTGATCCAGAATGCAAAAATAAAGGAAACAAATACAAAATATCGCAAAAATCAAATTTAATCAAAACTGTCGCAATGATATATGGTCTTAAAGAGGATATGTTAAGGATCAAAACAAAGCAAAAAGTAGACTTTTATGACTTCTGAGTCCGGAGATATTCACTTGCAAAGTTGGATGAAATTGACATTGTTCACTTTTCATGTAATTTTTGGTTAATTTCTACAGAATGGTCATTGCAACAACAAATTCATTTACTACTATCTCTGCCCAGGGTTATCCGATTTTAGCTCTGTTTCTTTTAATTGATAGAACTACTTGTCACCTTGCAAGGGCGTTGCTCATTGCTTCAACTGGGTCCCTATTTTTTGTTCTCTTATTGTTTTTCCGAAATGCATTTATTTTCCTGAAATGGCCACCAAAAATGCGTTATTTTAGATTAAAAGTACAAAATAAAGAAATTAAGGACGAATATGTCTACCAAACCTAGATTTTATCACAGCAGCACATTTCAGCAGATAGTCTGCCAAAGCAATCACTCAGGATCGTGCTGGGAAAAAAGTTATTCTATTTTGAAAGTGGCCACTACCACTTTTTTGCTATTTTGAGCCCCCATTATTTTCATGTGCACCTTCAGACAAACGCAAATCCTGTAACTCATGCTTAAGATATATCATTCTGAATGGTTTTATCCTTTTTCAACAAGTGTTCTGACAAAAATGATAGTAAAATTGGACGAAAAGGCTCCTCCGCAGAGGCATTTTGTGGCTCTCTAATTAAACTGTCTTGAGCCCTGGGATAGCATAGTCTGAAGATGCAATTTCAGCCTTGAAAAAGTGCACGAGGAACGTTTTGTAGCCAACCAGCTTCAATACAAGGCAATATTATATGGAAAATGTTATGTGTGATGTTTTTGTGCGCATCCTGATCATTTCACTTCAGTAATTACCATGAAATAGATGTAATCAAGTCAAAACGATAACATTTTCACAGTTCTAACTCTACCAATCTTGAGGAACCATCGCTGATGACATATTCAACTTTGTATGGATCATTTTTATTTGTGCGAATTGAAAAAACATTAAAGAAATTATTATTGCAATGTTTTTGGTAATTGCATACAGATATGAGTCCCAATGTTTAAGATAGTTCCTTAAAAAAAAGTATAAAAGGCCTCTGCGGAGGAGATAGTGAATTTAATTTTACTTTTCGAAATGCCAGATTAATTGTTAACAAGGATAAAACCATTCAAAATGGTATATTGTAAGCATGAGTTACAGGATTTGCGTTTGTTTAAAGGCGCACATGAAAATAATGGGGGCTCAAAATAGCAAAAAAGTGGTAGTGGTCACTTTCAAAATAAAATAACTTTTTTCCCTGCACGATCCTGAGTGATTGCTTTGGCAGACTATCTGCTGAAATGTGCTGTTGTAATAAAATCTAGGTTTGGTAGACATATTCGTCCTTAATTTTTTTATTTTGTACTTTTAATCTCAAATTATGCATTTTTGGTGTCTATTTCAGGAAAATAAGCGCATTTAGGAAAAATAACAAGAAAACAAAAAAATGGGTTCTGGAAGAAGCAATAAGGGACTCTCTTGTAAGCGGACATGTTGTTCTATCAATTAAAACAAACAGAATTAAAATCGGATAACCCTGGGCAGAGATATTAGTAAATGAACTTGTTGTTGTAATGAGCATTATGTAGAAATTGACAAAAAATTACATGAAAAGTAAACAATGTCAATTTCATCCAACTTTGGAAGCAAATATCTCCGGACTCAGAAATCATAAAAGTTTACTTTTTGCTTCGTTTTTATCGTTAACATATCCTCTTTAAGACCATGTATCATAATAACCGTTTCAATTAAATTTGATTTTTGCGATATTTTGTATTTTTTTCCTCTTGTTGGATCACAGTGAGTGGGCCCAGAGTGGTGATTTTTGGAAATTTCATGATGTTTTGTGGAAATAAAATAAAATCAATTTATTTTCCAACTAGCTTGCTTGAAGAATGTTTCAAGATGGATGTAGAGACCACAGAACTTTCATTTTTTATGAAAATTCTAGGACTGGGACCAAATTAACCCAAATAAGCATACCTTATTTGGGAATTTTGCTTAAACACCCGAATACCAATTATAGTTTTTAGAGCAACAAAAAACATTTAAGAAGTTGATTCATAGTACTATTATTTAATATATAAATAATATTTGGGAATTTTGCTTAAACACCCGAATACCAATTATAGTTTTTAGAGCAACAAAAAACATTTAAGAAGTTGGTTCATAGCTTGTTTGAAGCATATTTTAAGGTGAATCCAGAAATATAACATTTTTGTTTGATGAATTTTCATTGGGTCTCGGGCCAACTAACATGAGAGATGGATTCTACAGCAAAAAAGTAAATAAACTTTGTTTCAAATATATGAATGGACAAGTAATGAACCATTTCAGCACCTTGTCAGAGGCAATATAGTTTACAACTATTCCACTCAATAGTTTTTGAAATATTTAAAGTTTTAAAGGACAAGTCCGGGGTTGGTATGATTGATGATAAAATACAAGATTATACTGCTATGAATAATGTATGATACTTTTTTCCACTATTTTTCGCCTTCTCCTTGTGGAATTATGTATTCAAATAAGCAATTTGAACGAAGTGACGTCATATCGCGCAAAAGAAAACGAGGCTGTGTGATTGTTTTTCGCCTCTTATCGTTGCAAGCCTCTTTATCGTCTACTCATGCATTGAAAATGGCACGAGAACACGATAAAGAGGCTTGCTACAATAAAGAGGTGAAAAACAATCACACAGCCTTGTTTTCGTTTGCGCGATGTGACGTCACTTCGCTCAAATTGCTTATTTGAATACGTAATTTCACAAAGAGAAGGCAAAAAATAGTGGAAAAAAGTATCATACATCATTCACAGCAGTATTATCTTGTATTTTATCATCAATCATACCAACCCCGGACTTGTCCTTTAAGCTCCAATAATGGCTACAAAAATTGGAAAATCCACAGTTAATATATTTTCATGATTTGAGGAAAAATCATCGTGATACATAACAACCAGACCCAATTTTAGGATATTCTGGTTGATATGCTCTAAACCTTGATAAATTGCTAATATATATTTAATTTGTGGATAGTGGATTAAAGCATTTTCCGCATATTTAAAATATTTCCCATTTTTGCTGATTTTGCCATTCAAGACAAATTTGCTCATTTTCAAGCTGTTGTGAATTTTTTTTGACAACAGATAAACTCCAAATTTAAAAAGAATTGGAAAGCCAAGAATCTTCATCTTTCTATCTAAATATACAGTATGCATAGCATTTTATGATCGAAAATGCTAAATTTCCACCTCTAGACCCATTGTGTATCACCCAGACTGGTAAGAGAGGGGTTCCTTCTTTGTATCGTACTATATGATCATGCAATAATTATTTTCATAATCTTTTACAGGCATTGACAAAGAGGCACAAATCAATGTCTGCTTATCAAAAGGTACGTAGCATCTATATTCAAATACTGCCCTGCTTGGAATATTTACAGCCACATTAAGTCTTACAAGCCTAATGAATTACAGTACTACAGTTTATGTGCTGGAAGCAACAAAATCAATCCATTTTTGACAGGTGAATAATAAATAAACAATTATTTTTTTAATGATAACAAATAATGCAACACACCAATTTTGATCACTGAAATGTTTGTCGATTTTTAGCAACATCAGGCTACGTCCCCCTGTTTCTTGTTCAGTTCTTTGATTTCAGTCAACCTTGATTCTCCATGTTTCAAAAGGAAGAATTGCATGTCTGATAGGCCCTTTTTCTTGAGCTCTTCTTGTAGTCTGTGTGGTGGGTCCAAGTAGAACTAAGGAAAACAATAAAAAAATATTTGATAGACACATCAAAATCCTTGGTTAAACATTTATCCTTTGTGGCAGTGAGGCAGGAATATTTGACGTGAAAAACTATAAGCCCTCCTGGTTTTTTGTTGTCATCTTAAGCCCACAAACAAAGGATGAGTGCTAACCACCTGTTGTAAAGATAATGATATTTGATAATGATAATAATGATACAGGCATTTAGAGAGGAACGCCTCAGTTACTCAAGAGTGCTTTTCATGAGGGTCCTTCGCTTGAAAAAGAGCAAAGATAGCAGCATCTGAGCCTGTTTGCAGCCCAGGGTCAAAAACTGTCTGATGGTTTTCCACTTCATGCTTTCATTCATTTAGCACTCATTCAGCACTTGAGTTTTTGGAAGGATCAGAGTCAAGAGGTTTGTTATTCTCAGGTACCAAGCCAATTCTTGACTGTTATTTTGCTGAACTCGCTACTACTTAATTTGCTGTCAAGAAAAGCAGATCTTTCTTTGTATATCAAAATATTACTTTATTACTGGTTTCTTCACTCTACAACCACCTATTTTTACCCACAAAAAACTATAAACTCATCTCATTGCTATTTGTAAGAATTCACGACTGTTTGGAAGTCTTTGAAAGAGGTTGAATAAAGCTCAAAATAGCAGTTAATGATGTCTCATTCAATTCCTACCCTGACCATCCCCCCTGGGCAGCCCGGGGGTCAACAAAAATTCCTTGCTCAAATGCCCGAGGGCCGGGGAAAAATTGACGGTCAAATGACTGGGGGCGGGGCACTGAAAAAATGCTATATTCCCAGTTACTGTATGAGCAAAAGCTCTTCCTCTTGCCAAATGCTCTTCAAATGCCCGGGGGCCGGGGAAAAATGTACGGTCAAATGCCCAGGGGCCGGGAATATTTTTTGTGCAATTGCCCGGGGGTGTCCTGGGGGGGATTGTCAGGGTAGGAATTGAACGAGACATAACATCCATTTTTTCATGAGTAATTTTGGTCAATGGAAATTTACCCGCAATCAGGATTTGAAAACAACCAGACTTCTTTCTGTGGGTTTTAGGCACTTTGTGGTGTCCGATAAACACATTTGACAAATCATTCTTATCAAATACTTGTCTGTATGTAGTAATGTCATGTGGTGCCAAAGATTCACTTTTGCTGTATATGAAGTGAACCTCAACATATTCATGAATATTCAGTATCATAATATTTAGAATTTATAACATTTATTTTTGGTAATTTTTGGCAAATGGACTTGAATGGAAAAAGTGTGGTGAGACAGAGCTTTGAACTAGGGGATGTTCTGCTATCTAGGCAGACACTCTACAGCAGGGGTGGCTCCAGGGGAGGGCTAGGGGGCTACAGCCCCCCATCGGAAGCATCTAGCCCCCCCCCCCCATCGGAGGAAATTTTGGGTTATTTTCGGAGGAAATTTGGCAAAAAAACGTACAAAAACTGCATTTTCTAGCCATTTTAGCCCTCCTGTCAGAAGTTCCAGCCCCCCTGTCGGAAGATTTCTGGCGCCACCCCTGCTCTACAGACACTCTACAGAGTGAGCTATCTCAACATGCTTACACTTGTAAGCTTGTTCATCGATATCCAGATCAGTATGGTGACATAACCTGTATAATGTCTAGCCCACACAGCTCAAACGTAGGCTGGCTCAATGCCTGTGACACAACCTTGACAGAATTATGCATCACCTTATATTGCATCACATGATCACATTTTCCCTTCCATTGTCTTACGGTATATATTTTAGAATTTATAACATTTATTTTGGTAATTTAGCAATTTATGACGGTTGTAATTCTTTCAAAATTTTCTATCATTTTCAAGTATAATGAAAATTTCGCCATTTTGAAAATAATCAAGACATCAAAAATCTCCATGGAAGATTTACAGCAAAGTACCCTGACTTCCTTTCAAGCCAGTCAATTAAAAGAAAAATGTTGTGCAAATTTAAACCCACCTTTCAAAGATTTAAGCCCCATATCATGCTTTTGGCAAATCAAATCTCATCTGAGACAATGCCACACCTACTCTCCCAGGGGGGTACTCCCTAACTTTCAATACGACCATTTCTTTGCTGAACCCTAAATATTAAGCCCAATGTTTGGGGACCCCAAATATTGAGTCTAATGTTTTGGAGACCCCAAATATTGTTATCTTCTGGGGCCCTTAAAATGTTTTTGAATGATTTCAATTTGCGCTTCTTCATATTTCTCAATTTTTGAATAATACCAAAACATTTATTTCATGATTCGCAACTTCAGGGTCAAATTACAGGATTCTTCCTTTCTTCAGATTTGTGGACCCCAAATATTCAATTTTTGTCCATGCTGTAATTTACAGACCCAAAATATTGATTTGACGTAAAATTTCGGACCCCAAATATTGGCACGGACCCCCATATTGAAAGTCAATTAGTACCCCCCTGGGACCTACTCTTTCCTCTAATTTAATTCTCCAATGATTTTTTTTAACCCTGAACATTGAAATGTTTGGCATAATGAAATAAATGAAATGTAACCCCTGTATGGATACATGCAGCTTCATATATCCGTTAAGAAACTCGTTAGATATCGACGTGCCAAGGCAAAAATTTGGAATTTTCAAAGAGGAGTTTCCATTATTCAGGGGCCAAAGTTTGGAATGAAATCCCATTGAACATCAGAACTAGTCCTACAATTTACACTTTCAAAAAGAAATTCAAGGATTTCTTGCTAAGTCAGCAATGATTCCCAAAAGCACGATCCCTAGGAAGAACAGCATTCTGTAGATTTTGAATTTTGTATTATAGCATTTAGGATATTATGGTTTTGTTGTTGTTTTATTAATAGCTGATAGGGTTTTTGTGGATAAATATTATAAATTGAAAAAATTCAATTGATATAAAATACCTTTTAGCAACAAGGAACTAGTCCAAGATCTCTTGACATTTATCTGACTTTACATGATAAAAGAAACAACATTGACACTAACTCAAACCCCACGTCTCACAGTATCCTGTATCTAACTTATATTTTATTCTCGTTCGTTTCACTTTTGTAAATTGAGTTTTATTTCATTCCTGTACAAAAATACAAGGCTAAACTTGGCCTTGTACAGGCCAAGTTTTAGCCTTGTAGAGGGGATTATGACCTTGTTATGACCTTGTACTAACCTTGGAAGAAAATTACAAGGCTATCAGTAAGATTCCAAGCTGCAACCAGTCTAACACAAGGTTTCCACAAGGCTTCTACAAGGCTAATTAGCATTTTTCAAGCCATTTACAAGGTTACAGCAAGGCTATTCCAGGCTATAACAAGGTTACAAGACCATAACTACAAGGCTTGTACATGGCTATTACATGGCCTTGTATTTTCGTACAGGTTCATATATGTTTGTAAATTTAGTTGAAGGTATTTAGTTCTAAAGCGTTATTGTTAAATTTACAAATACATAGGTACATTCATGACTTGGCAGATATGTCTGAGAGGTCCAGTAATGTATGTGCGCAACAAAAATATATGAACAGGTGGGATTGGGATGGTGCATTTTTTGGTCTTGGGGACCTTGTCCCAAAATTTAACAGATTTCTTGATTTCTAGTAAGCAGCCTTAGGATATTCTCATTTCATTAAATATTGCAATGTGAGATTTTGTCACTTTTTTGGAGGGCATTGGAACAGAAACACCCTTTTCTACGCCTCAATTAATGTAATGATCCTAAGTGTACCAACCTCGTTGCTTAAGATGAAGGTTCCCCATGAGATTGCCAATGAGTGCATGGCCAATAAATCTTGGTGGATCTTTACAGCTTCTTCTGGGGTGCAATTAGCATAAGCGAACATATCTGCAGGGTGATAGCCACCAATTGGGAGAGCAGCCATATGGAATGGTCCATATTTGCGTCCAATAGACTTGAAAACTTCACAGTACCCAGTTCCTCCAACATAGAACAACTTGTATCTTGGTGTGAGAATTGCCCAGCTTCCCCATAAGACTGCATTATCATCATCAAATGTCCTTGAGTGGTGATTTTGTGATGGGCAGAAGACAAATTTGACTTTGGTCACTTTCGCCTTCTCATCATCATCAACTTTTGACTTGTCAATAAAGTCTACCTCGACTTCCTTCCACCATTCCAACTCTACAACATTGACACATCCAGCCTTTTCCATCCATGCTTTAACCCCTGCTGGAACATACCACAGGGGCGTTTCACCAAATCTTTCATTCAAATTTCTGACAGATGACAGATCAAGGAGATCAAAATGAGTATTGCTAATGAGAATGGCATCAATCCTTGGAAGTTGCTCTACCGTATAGACTGGCTCTCTGTAACGTTTGTTGTTACCAGGGTGGTAGTATTTGATACCCCTAGCGTTGAAGTTAGGGTTGATGAGGATGTTGACATTATCTAACTGGAAGAGGACAGATGCATGTCCCAGCCATGTCACTCTGATGCCATTCTCTGGAGGATTTTCAATGCGTTTTGGGTCAGCCTTGACCATCTGCATCAATGGCTCCTCGTTCAGTTTCTATGACAACAAAGGCAATAGTTATAAGGCAAAATTATAAAACACATTACTTATTTTGCACTGTCAAGTTGAAATGGAAATTGCCCCATGCTCTTTGTTCAGCTTTGCTCATGCGTTGGTGCACATAAATTATCTCTCCTCTAAAGACACTCAGTCTCCTGCTTAAACTTTTCAATCATGATGAAACCTCTCTCTGTGCTAACGTAGATGAAATAAGAATACAGACTCATCTGGAATCCTCTTATATGAGAGCCAATTTGGAAAGATAGAAAACGCAATTTTATTTATTTTTGGTTAAAGTGACTTTGCGCAGAAAATAGTAAGTCTTGTAATCCAAAGTATCTGCGACAATCTTGACGATCAAAGCTTTGGTGGAGGCTCTGTTCTATTTTTCTAACCCCGAATATTTGAAAGTTTTAATGGATATCAAAAGTTCCATCACATTTCATAGACTTGGACAAGAAAACACTGCAATGAAACTAACGTAGAGCTGCGATGAAACTGGCCGCCATTAAAAACCCAAAGCATAAGAAACATGCGCAGGTTGTCCCGTACTTTCCGATTATTTACAAAAATCTTGCACATCCCTTATATCTTGTACAGCCCTTTAAATGGGAATGCCCTTATATTCACATCTTTGCATGTATAGATGTCTCCCCAATCCATAAATTTTTGGTATGTTCTACAAAAAGTTGGTTAAAAGCGTTTTGCCCTCATTTATCTCTTTTTTTACATATATACCGGGTGAGCCAGAAAAAAGTTTCCACTTTCGAAAATTCGTAGCACTACAAGTACTTCATGGATTTGAATTATTCAAATTTTAGTTGAAAGCCAAAAGATCGAAGTATTTTTGTGATTTTTCTCGTCTTCTTACGAGCACTGCAAATATAAGTAAATTCAACTTTACAAAAATTTCATGGTTGCAAAATGACTGAAAAAGGGCCTAAAACACTTGTTCAAGTCGCTGGGACTCTCTCACAAAGAACACTACGTACGGGCGTTTCACCTCTTTCAAGAGTTATAAGACAGATTCTCAAACAGATACTAAAGATTGTCAATCCCATGGCAATATAATGTGCAGACGATATCTCTCACCCATGAGATATTGCATTTTCTCTGTTGTTCTGAGTGAGGAGTCTTTTATGATTTGATCAAGTATTTTAGGCCTTTTTCAGTCATTTTGCAACCACAACGTTTTTGTAAACTTGAATTTACCAATATTTTCAGTGCTCGTAATAAGGCAAGAAAAATCACAAAAATACTTCAATCCTTTGGCTGTCAAGCAAATATTGATTCAGTCCAATCCATCCAGTACTTTTGATGCTATGAATTCTCAAAAGTGGGAACATTTTTCTGGTTCATCCGGTATATAATTAAAACATTTACATTAAGAAGGTACCTAAGACACTTATACAACACTACGAGAACGATGCCATGGGGAGCAATCGGTCATTCCATAAGAACATCATGCAACTAAATTACTATTAAATATACAATTACAAAGAGCTACATACTGTATAAACGATTAAATACAGATACATACAAGGGTCTGTTTCACACTGGAAGTCAGGCCAGCACAGGAAATTAAGTGCTGAACAGCAGAAACCCTGGCCGAGAGAACACCAGCGACAACAACTACCCCCGCTAGGGTATCGGCGGTGGTAATCGGACACTCATGAAAAACTCTCAAAAACCAACAGGAAAGTACTTCACAAATATACGAATCCGGGGGGGGGGGGGGTACTTCGTATTTTCGTTCGACGGGGATGTGCCGTTTTTAAAGGTATCGTTTTCGCCAATGTTTTCTTGCACAGAGTATCAAAATAAGGCAATTTTTCTAGAGAAGGTTATCAAAACATGTCGAAAGGGAATATTTTGTTATATAATGTCGTTTTTCGGTCAAATGTTCATGTTCTTGAGTATACTTTTCACCAATTTTTTCTAGAATCAGTTATCATTTTGAGCGAAAATTTCTGGAGCAGGGTAAAGAAAATTTTTCGTGGGCACACCCCAGTACAAATTTTAAGTTAAGTACCCCACCCCCCAGGGTACGAATCCAACAATTTTAGGGGACTTCTTATGAATGAAATTTGTGTTACAAATTACAAAGGAACTGTACTGCACTTACATCTTCTCCTGGAATTTTGCTCGAGTCTGGTGTAAAAAAAGACTTAAAATTACTCCATCCAGCTGGGGACGTTTTATCTCCTGTCTCCCATGGAGTCACATAGCGGCCATCTACTATTGACGCTTTAGGGAATTCCTTCTCATCCATGGCATTGCTCTTTGCTATGGTAACTTTTGTTGCTTCTGTCGACATCTGACGGATAAAAAAGAAATAACTTTGTCACAACGCCTTTACAGAGAGCAAAATGAAAGGAAAATATGTGATCCTAGCTCCTAAAGAGACAAAGGGAAACAGAGATGACACTAATATGTGTTTAGTCCCTTCAATAGGATTAGCAGACATTTAATTCTCCTATTCTTTGTATTGTCATTATCACCCAATCAGATGCGTGACAGACTGCCTTTAACAACTGTGGTTTCATTGTGTAGTTACAGAAACAATGAGTGCTCAAGTGTTTCTTTAGCCTATTTATAGTGACAACTTTATGCGAGACAGACGTTGGGCTGTGGACAATGGAACATTTTTATGATATGATCCATTATGCCATTTCACAATTCTGATGCTTTCTACCCGTGCTGGAATGCTGGGACTTCTCTATTTTTATCATATAATAATGGGGTTAACTATACTCTGCCTTTTTCTCCTAGTTTTGAAAGAACCTCAGCATCATCTTTTGCAAGAATGGGGAAAGAATTGCCGATTACCTTGCTGATTACCTTGCTGATTACCAAGCAGTTACTACTGATCACAACTTGGAGCAGCAGAGGGTTGAAAGGTTTGGAGCAAATTCCAACTAAATAATTGAAGAGAAACCCTCTTATCTCCGTCAATTGCCTTTAAGGTTTTCATCATTGTAAATAGATGTTATATATATTTAATATATTATAAAATGGATACTAAAGTGCGGATGAAAAATGAACGAGAAATAGACAAAAAATGATATTTTTAGTCCACTATACACTTTACATATACCGGGTGTCCCAAAAAAAAGTTCCGACGTTTGATTGAGCACAGAGTAAAATCTTTTTAATCTGGCAATTTCTCTTCATTCTAGATACGTGCTGGATATTTCAACTTACAGTTTGGCATTTCGTAGGAAGAAATTAGGAATCTGAAAATAGAGTTATGAGCTCTAACATTTCACTTTCATGTTCAAGGCAAAGCCAGAGAGATTCTTACAGCATAGGAATCATTCGTCGTACATAGCCGAATTCTCGTGGCCCATGGCCGAAACCGCCAAAGCCTCGTTTTCACGGACCTATCAGACGGCTAAAAAGCGAAGGAGACAAAAGAAAGCCGTGAAGATTTTTCTAAATTTTACCTACCTTCATAAAACGCAACCAGGACAAAAAACTGCTTGAGATTTCTCGAATTTTTGTGAAGCAATCTTATCTCTAGATGTTTAGGTGTACAAGTTTGGATGACGGTTGAAATATCTCCAGGATTGGCTGAGTTATTGCCACAAACAAACCGATAAGGCACTGAACCTTGAACAATAGAAATTCTGGCCGAGAGACAATAGTGATAACAATAGTGATTGTTGTAAGAACGACCCGAAAACGTCAAAATCTGCGTTTTCAATTGTTCTTGCTATTGTCTTTCGCTAAATTTGCTTTTGTTAAAGATTCAATGACCCTTCGGCTTCTACCGGGTGTCTCAGAAAAAAGTACCCCCTTTTGACTGGAAATAGGAACCAAGCAATAAGATATCATTGCTCCCCGACTTCACAGCTAAATTTATCAATGTTCAACTTAGATGCACGTGCCTTGCATTTAGAAATCGTCCACCAAACACCGGAGATACAGGTTCGCAAAGTCAAAATTTACAGTACACTCAAAACCAGAGGTTTTGAAAAAGGGCCTAGCCATGATTTGTATCGTGGCCATTTTCCAAAGTACCTGTAGACTTTAAGTTTCCGTGTTTTGCTCTTGAAAAGAATAAAAGATGCATGGAACATGGCGCTAATTAAACAAATATAGTAAAAATGTGGTAAGAGTGATAAAATCGTGCCACATCTCCAAAATAAGCGTGCATGTGCTCCTTTTCCTCTCCTTTAATACAAAGCGCTTGGGATCGAATGCAATGCAAGGACCGTTTCCTCAAAAGAAAAGTCACTGCAAGAACAATTGAAGTAATTCAAGGTATAAATCTTTTCAAAAATAAAAAGTAAAGGTCAAAGTCGAAAATTCGTTTGCAAAATGCCTGTTTGTTGTCAAATTATGGCTAGGCCATTTCTCAAAACCGCTGGTTTCAGGTGCACTCCAAATTTTGACCTTATGAACTCGTATCTCCGGTGTTTGGTGGTCGATTTCCAAATGCAAGGTATGTGCATTTAAGTTAAAGACCAACAAATGTAGCCATGAATTCAAAAAGTCCCGAAATATTATCGTTTTGTTGCCTTGTTGAGTCAAAAGGGGGTACTTTTTTTTGAGACACCCGGTATGTGAATTGAAAAGTCTAGAAAGGCTCGTTCGCGCATTTCAAGTCATGTGGCAATGCTCTAGGGAAGTTTCTGTATTGAACTACTTTTTGCATTCATGACACAAGTTTGCTCGTTGCGAAATAACTTATAAAAATTCAAAACAGGTTTTATCAAGAGGTTTTATCACTTGACCTGCAGTGGCGTAAACAGGTCTCGACAAGCCTTCGCCGATTTTGTCTATTGGAGAGGCAATAAATCCGCCAATCCTGGAGATATTTTAACCGGCATCCAAACTTGTACACCCAAACATCTGGAGAGTCGATTTCTTGCAAAAAATTCGGGAAATTTCAAGCAGTTTTTTGTCCTGGTTGCGTTTTATGAAGGAAGGTAAAATTTAGAAAAATCTTCACGGCTCTCTTTTGTCTCCTTCGCCTTTTAGCCGTCTGATTGGTCCGTGAAAAAGAAGCTTTGGCGGTTTCGACCATGGGCCACGAGCAATCGGCTATGTACGACGAATGATTCCTATGCTGTGATTCCTATGCTGGAAGGCGTACAAATCTCTCTGGTTTGCAATGTAAGGACTAATAACTCTATCTTCAGATTACTGATTTCTCCCTGCGATATGTCAAACTGTAAGTTGAAATGTCTAGCATGTAACTAGAATGAATATAAATTACCAGATAACGAACTTTTTTGTCTGCGTTCAATCAAACGCCGGAATTTTTTTGGGAAACCCGGTAGTCAGTCACACCCTGATGATGTTATCAACTTGAAACGCCTTAGTGTGCTAAAAAATATAAATTTCTTGTCTATTTCTCGTTCGTGCAAATTTAATTTGTGTATAAATAATATTAAATACAAAATGAAAAAGCCTGTGCTCCAGACCACTTGAAAAGGAGAGTTGGACTCTAACGGAGGGCTTATTCTTATTCAGACGATGAATTGAATTGTGAAATAATTAAGGGCATTCCTTCACGCATCTAATTGGTGCGTGAAAGAATCTCTCAGTCTTCGGACAGGCATCACCAGCACCAGACCAGGTCACGCATCTCTTCAGTCTTGCAGACTCTGTCAGACTCTATTAGAAAAATTGCGCGTGCAGTGCAATGCAGTACGCGTGCAGACTCTGTCAGAAAAATTGAAAAGAGGGAAAATCTCTCGTTCCTGTCCTGTGTCCAAGTGTCTGCACGCAGGCTACGGGGCAGGCTACATGAGACAGGCTTTCTTCTATTAACAAAACAAATAGTAATTATGCGAATTATTAGTTGCATATACTAATTTTTCTTCAGATTCCGAAGAAAGTTTCTGAAAAGGATTAGCGCTTTCTTACACATAGCACTTTCCTTTCTCTTCAAGTGGTCTCGAACACAGGCTATTTATTTATCTGTGACTTTCCAAGCTTGTAATGCAGGCTTTATTTATCCAAAACTCATGGGAACATGGAAAGCTTGCAGAAGCTCTCAACGAGGCATTACTTTTGCAAAAATTTCAGTATTTTAGTTTTTTCTGATTTCGTAGACATTTTGTGCATCATAAACGCACAAAAAGTGACGCTACTGACAAAAGATCAGAACTAATATCGAAATAATAGCCTTGAAGAAGTCCTGCACGGCAGGAGAAAATATTGGTACAGGTTTTTTTTATAAGAAACTTGGATCAGCACTTAGTACTAAAAGTTTCTTAATTTCGCATGAAAATTACGGTGTTTTAATGCTAAAAGTTTCTTAATTTGTTTCTTATTTCTTTGATGCGTGCAGCTTCTACCACTGCCATGTATTCGTTTCTTGACAGACAGCACAGTTTGTAGCAAGAAGGAGAGTTCTATTTTACTCAAAGCATAAATTTATCATCAATATTACCAAAAAATACAGGCTCAACGATAATTTCCCTATGATGTCCTTGTATTTGACTTTAAAAGTTTCTTAGCAATTCTCAAGCATAGTACCAGAATTTCTTAAATTTTTGGTCATCGCCGTACTAGTTTCATATAAACCAGTTTCTTATGTAAAAAAAACGTGTAGCGTATATAATTCACACGTATTTGCTGTTGTTTTAATTTTCGTCGTGTTGCGATGTTTCTGTTTCTGCCTACAAATTTGATATCGAAATGTCGTCACGAGCACAAATACCACTAAGTAAACTTCAAATAATACCGCACGTAGGAAATAAGAAAACTTCGAGTCATAATGCAATGGTGAATACTTTCAACGTCACTATCGTTGCATAGCGTGAAACTCAGCTGAGAGTAAAAAAAAATGCAGACTTTCTTATTGTCTCACTTTCGTTATAAATAACCATGTTATAACTTGATCAAAAAAGTCTTCTTGTTATAACTTGCTCTGCCTTCTCGGTATTGAGAACGGTTTCAACCAGTCAAAACATTTGCAACATTTGTATTGATAAAGGGTGCAAAAAAATATGTAAGAAGTATACCTTGGTGCTTCAACAAATTTCAACAAGCAGGGTCGAGATTTCTTCAGCCTGGCCTTGACCACGATTGCAGCAGCAAAGAACGAAGTGCCACTCCCTCCCACTGATCTCCAGATTAAATATGTGAACAGTTATAAATAAATTAAAATACTTTCATACCCAACCATTGTTTTAGAATGCAAGGGTCTGGGTTGAATTATTCCCATGACGTCAATCAAAATGCGACGAAGCAAAGAGCAACAGCTTCCAACAGCCACCCAATTAATTATTGCTAATAATTTCAATCCTCTATTCAAGAAATGTGTGAAACACGCCGAAACAAAAGCAGCATATATTGAAGGTGACCTGCAGCGAGAATTTTGATTGGTGCAAATGAACTGCACTGTCGATTGATAAGAAATCCTGTTAAACTTGTTTTGATATCACATTACGTCATTTTCTTTGCAAATTATAAGGATCTACCGGGTGCGCCAAAAAAAACTATGCACGTTTGGCAGGCCACAATAAATCGTACACTGGACCGATTTTGAATATTTCTGACTTAATCTTTAGCAGAAAGCCTGAATTAGATTCTAGGACTTTTTGCAAATTTTTCCGTTTTCAGTTTTTAGGGCTAAAAGCGAGTTTCTTAAAATGTTCGTTTTCGAAAACATTGAGAACGATAAAAAAATGTCGATCAAATTTTAAAAGATTCAACATGACTGAACAAAGAGAAAACATTTTCAGGGGGATTTGGGGGTTTAGTACGAACTCTCGTACAGTAGATTACAATTGGTCGATTTCTAAATCGCAAATCACCATGAACAAGTTCTCTCCCTGTCTATTCATGTCGATTCTTTAGAAAACTTGATCGATGTTTTTGATCGTCTTCAGTGTTTTCGAAAACTAAAATTTTAGGAAACTCGCTTCTAGCTATAAAAACTGAAAACGAAAAATTTGCAAAAATTCCCAGTATCTAATTCAGGCTTTCTGCTAACGATTAAGTCATAAATCTTCAAAATCGTTTCAATGTAAGATTTATTGTGGACTGCCAGGAAATATAGCTGTATCTGATCTTTGAAAGGTTACAGTTGTACGAAGCATTTTAGCTGAACAGAATAAATGTAATAAACACTCATGAACTGATACAGGTAATGGTAAGAAAGGCATTTCAATTGAAGAAGTTGTAAAAAGATTCGGATGCAAAAAAAAGGAGAAGATTTAGCACACTGAGGCCTTTCTGACTTGTGTCGTCATCGGAGTGTTACTTAAAACAGAACTGTTCTAAAAAGAGGAACATTTTGATACGTTGAGGAACATTTTGATATGTTACCTTACGAATTTAGTTGTCTTTGGATGGCGGAGTTTTAAACTTATTATCGTTCAATCAACCGCCTGGCCTTCCTGTGCTTGGAACCAGATCTTAACACTCGGTCCAAAAGCAAGGAAACTTTTGCTTTTTGGAATTCAAATCCCGAGGGGGCTTGGCCTAAAGTTCTGCAGGGGTGTGCCAAGAAAAGACTTTTTACCCGATTTCAGAATTGTTCGCTTCAAATGAAAGCCGATTCTAGGAAAAATGGTAAAAGAATACTCCAAAACACAAGAATTGGACTTAATATTAATAACAACCTGATCAAACAAGATTTCCCCTTTTGACATGCTTTAACAACTGGCTCCGAAAAAAGCCTTCTATTGATACTCCTTCTCAAGAAAAATAGGTGAAAACGATACCCTGACAAATATACTAAGTACCCCCCCCCCTTTTCAAATAAAAGTCCAAATGAATCGAGTATTGCACAGACCATCTATGGTCCGACCACCTTTGCCGTTTTTGTATCTCTCAGGGTATCGTTTTCACCTCTTTCTCTGGCGCCAGGTATTAAAAGTTAAAAGAAGGCAATGCCGCTAAGGCGGTTGTCGAAGGATAAAGGTAGACTGATTGCAAGTTCGTAGTTATTGCTATTGATAGGCTGATGGACGCTATAACCAGTTTGAGCAAAAAGTATATATTGTTGTTGTTGTTGTCATTGCTATTGCTGTTGTTTTTGCGATAACTGGGACTATTTCGTGAGTCTAGGATAAAGGTATCAAAAGTCAAATTTTTACGTTTTGGGGCACCGATCTTTTTGTTTTTCTTATGACTAGATTTGGAGGGAAAACTCTGGAGCCGGGTAAAAAGATCATTTGGTGGGCACACCCCCATACAAACTAAAGTCAAGCACCCACAGAGGGGTGGGGGGAGCGGTAAACAAAAGCTTTCAAATGTTAGGAATTGAAATTTGGCGACGTCCCAAACGTTTCAAGTCGTCCAAAGAATAAGCGCATTTGTAGCCCTCTGCGGTGGAGTTCATGTTCGAAGAGAGGCTCGAGGCTTTTCTCCTTTCTCGTTGAATTTCACAAGATGGCGTCGTCGTTGGTTCGGCTTGTCAGTAGAAATGCTAGAAATGTGCGGGCATTGCAGAGCACGGTAAGTTAAAAGTATTCGAGGATGAAGTTCAAAGCTAGGCTGAAAGTTCTGAGCTGAAGGAGTCATTTTTGTGCCGTGAAAAATGGACGGACACAGCGTCATCTGGCCATGCCCATGCCATGGTTGGTCTGTTCAGTTTTCATTTTTGATCATTATCAATATCATCAATCAACTAAAAATACACCCATTTCTACACCAAGATGATATATTAGCTTGTTCAATTACTTCAAACATGCAAAAACACAAACAGAGCGACCAGAAACGTTTCAAAATGAGAAGTTACTGAAGAAGTTTGGTTGGAGACTGATAAGACAATAATTTTAACCGTTGTTAGCTTGCTGTAACAACAGATCTAAAGGATAGTCCATAGGTATAGAAGTAAGTCTTAGTGACACAAAAATAGAAACCGTTGACAAATATACAAGTACCTCAGTATGTACCTTAAATAAACAGGGTTCTCTAACGGAGACGATAGAGCGGAGGAAAGCCCCTTTGAAAAACTCAGCTTTGAGCTATTATTATTACTCTGTAGGGGACTTCTAATAATGCAAAGCAAACATTTTTCAAACATGGTATTTTGTTGTACAACTCGATCGTAAAATCTACCCTCCTGTATGCAGGAGAAACTTGGACCAATGTTACTGAAACACAATCTAATAAACTTGAACAAATTCAAGTGAAAACCTTGAAAACCATACTTGGATTGGAGAAAATTAAACGGAACATAGGACTGCTAAATGAACTTGGTATATTTCCAATTGAATTTCAACTGAAAAAGATGAGATTAATGCTGCTTCATAAAATCAGTAATCTCGCTGATAGCGGACTCATAAAACAAGTTTCAATGAACGAAAATGAGTGGACCTTCCAAAATGCTGGTGGGAAGAGGTAAAAAAAGATGTGATTTGGCTAAACCTACCCACCACAACAGTTGCTATAACTAAATTATTAAAATAAATGTGGAGGGAAGAAATTGAAACACCTTTAGTTAACGAATTCAATGAAAAAGTGAATGATCTGCGCAATAAGCTTAGCTGTAACAATAAACTTAGATATTGAACACTTTTAACTGGCAAATTAAAGAGCTACCTTGAAGGAAAACAATCAGGACATATTTGCGCACTAAGCTATGTATGCAAAAAATAAAAATAACTTCAAAGGAAATTTTGAAAATATTACATGCTGTGCATGTGAACTTGGCCCGGGGCCCAGAATTCTATGAACACATAATCAAAACCATACAAAGAAATCAGTGGCAGATATTATCAATTAGATTATAAATGCCTGGTCAGATACGCAAGTGAAATTATTAAGTTTATTAGAAGGGTATAAACAGCTCCACCCTTTGAGCCTAATCCATTGTTAGGTATAGTAATTAATTGGCATAATATAAGTAATTATTACAGTATACCACTGTACGTACCTATGTAACTGCCTCAAAACAGGGATTTGGAATTGTTATGTTATTATTATTTATTATTTGGGCCATAAGAAGCATCTCAAACTTGGGGAGGGGGCATGGCACATCAAGGGCACTTTTTTCAATAAGGTAAAGGGGCACTTCTTGAAATTACAAAGGGCCCTTCTTTGTTTATTGAAGAATCTTTTAGGGGCCACGTGTTTCCAGTAGTGCCCCCCAGTTCCTATCTATGTATGGCTATGTCATCAATCCATACTACATACCAGGTGTGCAGAGTATGGCACGTGCACACCAGAGATTTTCAATACACGTTTTTTTTATAAGAAACTGGTTTATAAGAAACTAGTACTACGATGACCAAAAATTTAAGAAACTCTAGTACTACGCTCAAGAACAGTTAAGAAACTCTAAAACTCTATTTCTGTATGTCTCTCTTATTCTATGTCTCTCTAACAAAGGTACATTCATCTTTTCTTGACTTTTAACTGCAAAATTGGTAAATTTTTGCCTTGATGTGCATGGCTGCTTCTTGATGACAATGTCAATGCAAAATGGAAGCCCTTTCTTGAGAAGAAGGCTCAGCTTCGAACAATACCGCAATTTTAGGCCCAAAAAAATAAGAAACTAATTAAGAAACTTTTACTACTAAAACACCGAAATTTTCATGCGAAATTAAGAAACTTTTAGTACTAAGTGCTGATCCAAGTTTCTTATAAAAAGAAACGTGTAAGCTATTCAAATTACACAACAGAGAGCAAAACAAATTTCTCTTTGCACATTGGAGATCTCATTGAAAAGTGCCATACTCTGCAGACTGGCTACAGGGGCGGATTCAGACCGATGCAACCGATGCAAACGCATCGGTCATTCTCACTAGATTGACAATCAGGAAGTCTATAAACTAGGATTCTTAACAGATTCAGATCATTCCAGGTCCATCATGTTTTTGCATGGCCGTATAGCTACGATAAATTGCTATTCCATAAAATTAATTGATCACAACCCCGATCACAACATCCTGTTATCCTCGTGTTTCCTGCTCCCTCCTCCGAAGGCCCGAAAGCTCGCAGTGTCAGCCAGAAGACCAGCCCTCCCACTGTTGCTTTTGTGCTTTTGTGTCAGCCCTACACAGCCCTGTTGTGTCAGCACTGTTGTTTTGCTCCTCCGCCTTAACCATAACCAGAGATCGATCAGTGGGGAAACAGAACGAATCTTGCGTAACTATTTTGAAGAGTGCATCGGTGTCAATCATAGCAGCTTTGACAGCTCGTTTCTTCTCAACAAAAGCTAGCAAAAATGCATCGGTCCCCAGACCTCTGAATGGAGAAAAATCAGCGTTTTGCACCGGTTCACCGATGCAGTCTGAAGGTCACTATTGAGCAATAATTTGTCTCCCGGTTGTTGTGTTGTTCGTTGTTCTCTCTTGTGATAAGCGCGCGGAAACATTTTCCAAAAATGGCAGAACCGGCATTCACCCTGCGAAAGATAATTGAGGAGAAAGATATTGCGAAGATAACGTCATTACGAACAACGATCGAGAAGAAATTCATTGCAGCGCTGCACACTATTAGAGGACCAAAATGCGGTTTCCTAACTAAAGGGATCCATGGCAGGGATTTATTCAGCGAGCATCACATCCCATACCATCACACGACGAAATTTGGATTAGGCCAAGATGTGGACAAAGACAACACCAAGAAAAACATTGGACTGGTAGCTCTGAAGTAAGTATCCATAGCCTAGTAAATGAAAAAAAAAACGGTCTTCAAAGTAAGATGAGATGTACCTGCCCCTAGAAACTTATTTATAATTCGTCACTGTAAAAAAAGGGGACCTGACTTGTCAGCAGACAGACAGCAGATTTATTCTATTTGCTGCCTATGTATTATTATTATGATGGATTTTAGAAAGTAATCAGGGGTCTTGGATAAAACAGATTAACGTCTGTCTCAGATCAGATGTCACATGAAAATACCCAGGAATGAAAACCATGATGAATGTTTTGGATGATTGATTATGTGTAAAATTGTATATTTTACCTGACATCTAATTTGAGACAGACTTTCAAAAAGTTCTTGTATTTTCTGACAAACTATTCTTACAAATTGAAGATTACTCAGAGAGGGCTTTGCAGTCCTCCCATGCATTTACAGTGACAGTATTCAAATATGATTTCATATTCTTGAAGATCAATTCAAGACAGATGCTTGCCATAAATATAGTTAAGTCTGAGGAGCTGATACTTCAAAATCATATTTTTAAATAATGTTTACTTTCAATTTTTCAGGACAACTGGGGATGGTAATTGTTTATTTAGAGCATGCTCAAAGTTGCTATCAGGAAAGGAAGAACTCTGGTCCTTTTTGAGGGAACTGACCAGCATCGAGCTTTGCCTCAATGCTGAATATTATTCAAAACACCCATACATAGATGAAAATGCCATCATCTTCAATACACGAAACACAGCATTTACATCAACAACATCAAATCAGGCATTGGGAAGTGGATATGATCGCAAAGATGATGCTACAAAAATTGATGTTGTCCAGAGGGAAGCAATTAGGAATTCAGTTCCATGTACTTATGCCTCGCTGATGTGCATATTTGCACTTAGTTCTGTAATTGGAAGAGACATCTACTCAATATATCCTGAAGAACAAGGAAAGGAAACAAGATACTCTCAACTCAATAATGGAGTGATCAAGCCACGTATTACTCATTCAAAGCTGAGCACAAATTTTAATAGGGAGACCAAATTATGCATCATGTGGACAAGATCTGGTTGCAATAACTTCATCTCTGGTATTTCTGGAGACTTTCAGCCAAACCACTTTGTGCCAATAATTAATGCACCACCAACGACAACACCCCACACAGGGTATTCTAGAAAATTTAACACAGATAAAGGGACTCTACTTAATACCAAGAAGATCACAGATTTTCTCAAAGTGAAACCAACCACAATGGAAATAGCAAGTGAGTGACTCTTGCAAAAATGATTCAGGAAAAACTATCTTTTTGAATTTTTCATATTTTCACAATTCACTTCAATATATCAAGTTGGTTGGAATGCATGTATTATCATATCAAAATTATTAGAATATATCATATGTTGCAAAATTTAGATTCTTACGGCCACATGAATTATTTGATGAGACAAAAATCACATCATCTGAGAAAGAAGTAACATCCCATTTGTTGAAATGCAATTTGTTTATGAAAGTGCCAAAAAATATGAACACTTTAATTCATACTGCCTTTGTGTTTGTTGTTGAAAAGTGCAAACAGAAGAAGATTGTTTTTTCCACTTGAACCCAAAGCTTACTTTAAAAATTTGGCATCAAGTTTATGAGGTCCATATGAAATCATGATGGATTCTCTTTATTTCCTAAAACAATTGTTTTCTTCAACTGCAGGGTATTAAGAAGGGTTGTTGCACAAATATGACTATGAGAAGATTTTTTTCCTTTTGTTAGAACCAAGAATGAATGCTGCTGCTGAAACCTTCCTTGTAGCAAATCCCATTATAAGTCCCGTGACAGACATGGCTAAGGATTCTGGTGAGTTGCAATTTTGTGTGCTGCATAGCTATCATTTCTACCAAATGAAATATCTCACATATTCAAAGTATATAGTATTTTTCCCTTTTCCCTTTTCCCTGAGTATTTATCTTAATATCTATGGAGAGCAACAGGAAGCAAGAATCAAACTGTTGAATACGTAGAATAAAATATCTTCCAAAGTTTTGCCTGATTTTTAAAGAATTAATCTTTGTGCGAAAAATTCCACTTGCTGCTAACAAAATTATAAACAGCATAACTTTTTCTTTGTCTAGCTGTGTAATTGTTGAGAAATGATATTTCCAGTTCAATTTAATTGTCAATGGTAAGAAATATCACTATTGCAGCAAAACAACGCTATTTGGTTTGATGTACCTGATATAAGAATTTGGAATCAATCTTGTGTCATTAAAGGAGTTCTGTCATTTATATGTCATTAATTTGTCATTCAAAGCTGTAATTGCATAATATAAAGACAGAAAGAAGCTGGTGTGAATGGTATCAAGTATCATACCATAATTCCTGCTGTTTCTTATCAGGTTCTCAGCTAAAACGATGCCCAGAGCCATTGGAATGTCCAATTGAAAATAAGAAAATGAAGCCAGATAGACCTGATTCAGATATTCAGGATGGAGAAATAGATATTGGTAATTTTTTTAAAAGGAAGAGCATGGCTGATAATTCAAAGCTGCAAATATTGCAAAATCATTGGAAGCCTGGAAAATCATATCCTTTCCCTTTGAGAGGGTCCAGGAAGTTCAATATTAAATGGCTTGATAGATGGTCTTGGCTTAGTTACTCCAAAGAAGTCGATGGAGCCTTTTGTGTACCCTGTGTGCTTTTTGGACACCAATGTGGTCACAATGGAACAAAGCTCACCAAGCTGTATAAAGAGCCCCTTACAAACTGGCAAAGTGCAGTAACCAAATTTGAGGAGCATGAAAAAAGCTCCAACTTCCACAAAGAAGCTATGACAAAATCAATCCATTTTAAAAGTATCATGACAAGGAAGAGTGAAGGAATTGATGAACAGTGTAATCGAATGCTTAACGAAAGAATACAGAATAACAGGAAAATTCTCAATTCCATTGTTGAAACTGTGGTAGTCTGTGGAAGACAAAACCTTGCGCTCCGTGGTCACCGTGACGACTCAAAATATTATAATAGTCCTAACTGCGGGAACTTTCAAGCCCTTTTGAATTTCAGAGTAAGCAGTGGTGATAATATCCTGAAGAATCATTTTGATAGTACAGCCAAAAATGCAACATATAGGTCAAAAACGACTCAAAACAAACTCGTGCAAATATGTGGTGGTCAAATCACTGAAACGATAAGAAAAGAAATTAATGAAAATGTCTTTTATTCAATTCTTGCAGACGAAGCTTCGGATTGCAGCAGAAAAGAACAACTGGCTCTGATAATAAGGTATATCGACAGTGAAAGCAGAATAAACGAAAGATTTATGAGATTCGTTCATTGTGATGACGGGCTTTCTGGGGAAAAGCTGGCTGAGAAGATTTTAATTTCTCTAAAGAGCATAGGCTTGCCATTAGAGAACTGCCGTGGTCAGGGATATGATGGTGCAGCGGCAATGTCTAGTTTGCGCAAAGGAGTGGCTGGTAACATTCTAAATCTAAATTCGAAAGCATTCTACTCGCATTGTGCAAGTCATCGCTTGAATCTTTGTGTTGCACGTTGTTGTGACATCTCTGCAGTGTCAAGAGCCATCGATCATGCTAAGTCCATTGCAAACTTCTTCAATTTCTCACCTATTCGGGCTAGCTTCTTGAGTAAGAGATTAAGCGAGAACGGGCTAAAGAAAACGAAGCTCGATAACCCCTCCTTAACCCGGTGGATTGCGAGGATTGCTTCCCTGGATAGTTTCCTTGATGGGCATAAGACCATTGTCGATGTGCTCGAGGATATGAAGTACAATCAGGACAAAAGGTGGAATTCTCCCACTCCTGGAGATGCAGAGGCACTTTATAACGTGTGCACTTCTTTTGAATTCATTGCTGTTGTAAATATCGTAACTGGCCTCCTGGACTACACGATGCCACTAACAAGACACCTTCAGGAAAAAAGAATCGACATTATGAAATCCCTCGAACAAATAGATTTGTTGAAGAAAATGGTTGCTAGTCTTCGTAAAGAAGTTGACGAAACCCACCATAAGTTTTACCAAAAAGCGCTAGCCATGGCAAAAGCAGTGGATACTGCTGAACGAGTTCCAAGAATATGCAAGAGGCAGACGAACCGGGACAATGTCGAATCAAACTCGCCATCGGAATACTACAAGCGTGCACTGACCATTCCATTCTTAGACCATCTAGCCTCAGAGCTGAATCAACGATTTTCAATGGAAAATTGTACCGTGCTAAATGGTTTTTATGTCATTCCAAGCGTGCTCTTGTCATGTCGTGGTGTTTCCTGGAAAGAGAAGTTCATGGAATTCGTAAAAATCTACGAAAGCGATCTTCCATATCCAAGACAAATGAGTTCAGAGATTGATCTGTGGGAGAAGTATTGGAAGGAAAACTATTCATCGCCAGTCCCCTCCAGTATCTCCGAATCATTGGCATTAGTGGATCAAATTGCTTTCCCGAACATATCAGTGACGTTAAAAATCCTTGGTGTAATCCCAGTGACATCATGTGAATGTGAACGATCGATTTCTGCCTTACGTAGGTTAAAAACGTGGTTAAGAAGCACGATGGAAGAAGACAGACTAAACGGACTCGCCCTGATGCATATCAATAACGATATTAAGATAGATATTGAAAAGGTCGTGGATGTTTTTGCTCGAGAAAACAAAACAAGAATGAGACTTGCAGACATCCTCAATGAAGATTGAAAGGGGTATACTTTTAACTTTTACTTCACTTATGTTCGTTTTGCCTCTCGTCCTTTTTTGCTTCTCTGGTTAAATTTCTCCAAGTTCATCATCATCAGTAGTACCATGGTTTTGTGAGAGGAACTTTAGACTGAGCCTTCAATGATGAATCCATTGAAAGCAAAACACTCACCTTTGTTCAGTTCAAACGGCTGAAAATTGTCACGAAATCCACGAAATTCAGCCAAATACAGCGAAATTGTTATTTCCGGAAGAATGAGGTATACTATGCATGCGCTTTTAGATTTTTGACCAAATATGTCTGAAAGGGCGTTGCCCATGTTTTCCGAGAGTCTGAAGGGCGTGGTCCCAAAAAATTTTCTGGGGGCTTCGCCCCCAGACCCCCTCATTTGCATCGGTCACTCAAATGTCTGGATCCGCCCCTGCAACATAGCATTGTGCTTCAGATGTCATCTTTTTCTTTGTATTATACTGTATGATGATCATGCTATAATTATTTCATAATCTTCCGCAGGCATTAATAAAGAGGCATGAATCTATGTCTGCTTATGAAAAGGTACGTACAGTAGCATCTATATTCGAATCTTGCTCTGCTTGAAATATTTACAGCCACACCAAGTCTTACAAACCTAATGAATTACTCAGTAATAAATTATATAAGTGATTTAAGTACCAAAAATAGCTTAGATGTTTAAAACACGACGTTTCTAGCATATACTCGTTATCGTTGACTTGATAACGAGTATATGCTCGAAACGTCGTGTTTTAAACATCTAAGCTATTTTTGATACTTAAATCATTTATATAATTTATTACCGTTCAATTACATAGTACCACAGGCAACGAACATATTTTTATTGAATTATTCTAATGAATTACTGTGTGTGCTTGCAGCCCAGACTGATAAGTTTGCAAAATGCGCATAGAAGATGCGCACCAGCAGGCTATTTCTATTGTTCTTCCTTTGTTAGACATGACAGCACCAAAATCTATCCACTTTTGACAGGTAATGATAAATCATAAAACACACCCATTTTGATGATTGATGAAGTGTGAAGATTCCTTTGGTTGAGATTCCAAATAAGACTAGAAACCGTGTAAATTGACTGAAAAATGTCAATCTTTCATTGAGAGATTAAGTTGAAAGCCAGATAAAAGAGAGAACTGTTGCTTTTCATCAGCACAACAACTTTATTAATTTGATGAAAGCAAAGATTATAAACATGGAAACTTCTGGAAATTAAAATTCATACTTACTCAAGGAACTTATCAAGTTGCCTCTTTTCCCTGATTAAATGAAAAAACTTTCTATTTCGAACTGATTTAGAAAAACTTGACATGAAAGTTATTTTCAATAATGATCTGCGAAAATGGCAAACTATACAGGTTTGTTTTCCAGCGATCTTATAATGGTGTTGTCTTAGAAATGTTCTTGGGGAGAAGCCCCTGAACCCCTTTTTCTCAAAAGACTCTGAAAAGGATAATTTTTGTCTGATTATATTTTGTCTTTATTTCCAGTCACTATACAATGTTCCAGAAACCAAAGTAACTGTTTTACCAAATGGACTGAAAGTTGCTTCAGAAGATTCAGGGCTTTCAACCTGCACGGTAGGATTGATGTGACCAAATTCTTTTCTTACTGAGGATACCAAAGACTGCCCCTTTTGTCTAAGTCTTTTCTTATGCTAGTAAAGAATTTCCCCATCAAAACAAAACAAAAATATACTCCTTCTGACTCTCAAATTTATCCACAAATCTGGTCGATTCGGTCAGAAAATTCCAAAGAACTCCGTTATAAGTCACTTCACCACAGCCACAATGTTACATGTCCCATTTTAGTTTATTTTGTTTTGTTCTTGTTTTTCTTCAGTTAAGTCGTGTATTTTTAAATGTCTATCTTGCGATAATGCCTTATTTACCAATCCAAACAAAAGTCAACCTGATCACAGATATTTCTCATAACAAGTAATTTGAGACAGACCATAGTAGTTTTAGCTCCATGTCTAAATGGCCTCGGGGTAGTCACAGCCTTTTGCTCCTCGGGGTATCGTTCCTGTAGTATTGTATAGTAATTTCTGGGTAGTGTAAGTAATATATATATATATATAATGTAATCTTTTAGTGTACATAAAAAAATGCTAGTAAAGTTCAAAGCAGATCAACAGTTGGGAAGCCTGTTATCATGTGCGAGAATCTCTTTGTTTCTTTGCTAATCCTTGTTTGCATTGTGGTTGGATTCTCCGCCCACATTCTTTCCACGAACCAAACATGCCCTCTGCACATTATCAAAGCTTTCCTTTTCAGGGGATAACCGTTGCTTTGAACTTTGATGATTCATATCCCCAACAAATTTCATTTGTATCTGAGTCGAAGGAATGTACTCTCTGTTGGAAAAGAGTCTTACGAATTGACTGTGGCTCTCAGTATTTTACTTTTCAAACAGTGGATTTATATTTTGGCTCACTTGACAGTACACTTTTGAAAACATTGCCAGTAAAATGCTGCTTAGTCTGTGATTGCAGGGTTTATTTTCAGTTTAGAAAAACAGATTCTTTGCATCAGTGAGATTAGAATACAAAATTTTACGTTAATGTTGAGATCTTCTAAGAAACTTTGTCACAGAATTTTCTAAATTTAATCCTTTTCAATTTGAAAACAAAGGCAATACTGTATGTCTGTTGAAGCTTTGTTTGCCCCTACCAATGCTAGAAAAAACAAGGGTGGATGAAAATTCATCCACACAAAATCGACAGTATTTCGGACCATTGATATTGCGAATCAGAAACCCAGAGCTGACAGCATATGCGCAATGTGTTGAGCGTTGGGGACTCTGGAGGAGGATCAGTAACGGTAGCAACTGCTGTCGTTGTTGTTCTCTCATCCGGGGTTCCTAGTGCTCAGCATCATACTACTATGCTGGCCTGACATCCAATGTGAAACGGATTCTAATGTTGAGTAATTTATCGTATTTGTAGCTTTTTGTAGTTGTTTATTTAGTTGCTATTTTTTCATGTCTTTATGTTAATGTCCACGGGGTAGTCATTGTCTTTTGCTCCTTGTGGTCCCGTCCCTGTAGTGTTGTATAGTCTGTAAAGTAATTAGAAAGTATGGTAGGATGTAGATGTAACATGTATTGTAACATTTTAAATGATTATATAAAAAAAAAAGAAAAAAAACTCTGGCTCCCTGCAGATCTGTGTCAATGTTTGAAAATATTCTGCCTTGCTGGTTTGGATGTGGCAATGATTGTCTCATTTTCCCTCTCACCTGAATCCAATGAACTGATAGCCCATTTCATTTCTTCTGTTGAAAACTCTTTTTCCATATCTTTACCTCCTTTCCTTCACATCTCCCTTTTCCTTATTTTCTTAGAAGTGCAAAATTGTCATTTTGTTCTCAAATTCAATCTTTATGCAAGATATTTCTGCAATTTAGTGCGTATTGTCCTAAGCTGGAAACCACAGTCTACTAAATGCTCTTCGCAATATCATGTACAGCGGCCTTTCAAGGCATTTTGATTTCAGATCCTGATCAAAAGCAATTTTGGAAAAATTTCAGAATTGTAATTGAGTGTGTAGATTTGGATTTTACATGGCTTTTGCTAAACCATGAACACATTTATTCTCTTCCAGGTTGGCTTATGGATTGATGCAGGAAGTAGGTTTGAAAATGAAAAGAATAACGGGGTAGCACACTTTTTGGAGCACATGGCTTTCAAGGTTTGAAGATCTTTTTGCTGCATGAAAATTGAGTTTTGATACCACAAATTCATTTTGATTGCAAATTCAGTTGCAATAAGAATCAGGGGATGTATCAAGTGTAGAGGATATGCTAAAATGCTATGTTGCAAAAATTTGAAGAAAACCTAAAATTCACTGCAACTAAAAAAACTTTCCTCAAATTGTTTCTCCACAGTTAAAGACAAAAACGGCATTCTCAATAAGTTGATTCTAACTGTTATGTCATTTACAGTAGATCTTGTTCAGACCTATTTCTTCAAGATGTTTTATCTTCTTCTTATTCTGATAGGGAACCAAGAAAAGAACTCAAATTGATTTAGAACTAGAGGTGAGGATTTTTAAAGTACTTTGGCCATCCATGGTGTGTCTTCTTCAACTTAGTCCTTAAAAGTAAAAGTCACTATTTGCTAGTTAATGTACAGAGTTTTAATCCCAACAGCTGGAGTGCCATTGTATGAATGGAGGATCTTTCTAGATGGTTAATTAGGATATATTTTTGACCAGGATTTACCTGACCTCATAAAAAGTTATGAGAAACTTAATAAAGTAGCCTAGCTTTTTAGTCCAGACTTGGAAGACTTTAGATGAACAACATAACTGAAGACAGACCAAAATAAGTATAAAGTTTTGTAGGGTGTCCCAAAATGATGTATTATCTTTTGATTGCTTATATGTCCATAACCGATGAACCGATTTTCAAAAACTGGTAAAACCACAACCAACATCAAGGCAAATTTTTGAAAAAGAAGCCAGCATTGATGGATACATTGTGATTTACTTACAGCTTTTCGATAGGCAGGATAGTATTTGTGAACTTAATTGATGTCCAAGGTGGCTGGTTTTGCAAAATGGCATCTCGCTGCACACTAGAGCTTAGAACGGAAAGCAGAGTTATCTAACTGGGCAAATTGATAGATTTATGACTTAATTGATGTAGAGGCAGCAGAAGCTGGCAGATGCAAGTGAATGAAATTGTTTTAGACATTGGAATTTTGTTTAGACTACTGTCTTTGTTGCTCCAATTTTCAATGAGTTGATTTTCCTTCAGGTCGAAAATATGGGAGCTCATTTGAATGCTTATACATCAAGAGAACAAACGGTTTATTATGCTAAATGTTTCACATCTGATCTTCCAAAAGGTATGAATTAATCATTTTCTGAACAACCTGCTATAAATCTTTTATCATGGATATAATTCACAAATGAAGCTACAGCCATAGACATAGCAGAAACAGGGCATAATGACATCATCAAGCTATCTAATACAGTAAAAACCCGCACATAAGAACCTTCATCTATTAAAGAACATACAGCCTGAAATAATATATTTTTTACCCAATAAAAAAGAACCATGTTAGGCTGAAATCTTAACTAGGTTCTTAATAAAGCGTTTCATTCATTCATTGGGAAATAAATGCAACTTTTTGCCCATCAACCTCCTTCATGGACTCCAAAACATTAACAGAAGTGTGATAGGCAGGCAGGGCCTGCAGGAGTAAACTGGGTAAGCTTGGGTTGAAGTGGATAGGGCCAAGAATGTAAATAAATTTGGCTAAGATTTAGATTCACATATTTCCCTGTGTTAAGAACCTACACCCTGATTTCTGAATGTGCCGCATTGCATAAGAACCTAAACAGGCTGAGTTCAAAATGTTAGGTTCTTATGTGCGGGTTTTTACTGTATAAGAACTTTTGGATACATAAGCAAGCTTTTTGAAATGATAAATCAAGAGTTTAAGGCCCAAGGTAGACAATATCAAGTGTTGCCTGATTTTGAGATCTGTTGCAAGGAGCTAAAGGGGCTCAAAGTTACGAATTTTTGCGCATGCATGCGCAGTTTCTGCCCCGTCACAGCCGTATTGGTTAGCCTGCGTGCAGACTCTTGGACAGGACTAGACAGGAAGGAGAGAGAAAAGTAGAGTCTGCACAACGGATCCACATTTCTTGTTCACAGGTTCCCAGGATTCAAGGAACCAAATTTGATTGGTTTAGGGAACTCAATCGTCTTTGTTAGTTTCTAAAGTGGCATTTTCAAAGCAAACAACGTTGAAGATCCGGAATCAGAAAACGTTTGACAAAGCATTGAAATTATGAGTGCAATGATTCTTCAGACGAGATTAAAAGCAGTCTGTCCCCTATTGTTCTGACCTTAGTTACTGCTTTATTTAAGCTGGAGCTAAATTAATGCATCACTGAGTCTCTATGACCCTGATTTCTTTGGATAAAGCAAATTAGCACAAACTCCTGGAACATACAATAAAGATCTTTATCGATTCAAATTTTCATTCATCGAAGAGGACAGTAGTTGAAAAAATGCTGATGTCATTGAACAAGAAGTGTGGCTCAGTTGCGCAGACTCTACTTTTTCCCTCTTTTCAATTTTCTGACAGAGTCTGCACGCAGGCTAGTATTGGTAGACTTACTCTAAGTCTCCTTCGATTAGTCAGGCAAAGGACAACCTGAGGAATTGAGTAACTACAATTGCTTAACTTTCTCGTGTCTTCCTATTGTTTGTTGTTCAACCACCCAAACAAACTAGGCTTGGAGCAAGCAGGAACATGTGCAAGCAGGAACATGTGCAAGCTTCTTGGCTATGTAACTTCAATCCTCATTCTGACAGCGTTGATCAAGAGTTTCCTGTACATGTTTCATTGCTAACTTAGTCTTCAGACTATTTTACTCCAATTTTTTTGTCGGCAGGTACTTTGGCATCTCAAAGTCCTTTAGTTTCTGATCAAAGTTATTTTTTTTATTGACATTGATTAAAGAATTCAATGTACTTTGAAGAGTGATAAAGACTTCGCTAACTTTGAACCTGTCAATTAGCAAGGATTTGAAGATAGACTCTTCAGCATCTCAGCTCACCCTTTGGACCATGGACTATATGAGGTTTAAAAAAATCGTTTTGATCTAAAGTATGTGATAGATCATTGAAAATTTCAGTAGCAGTTAAAAAGAATTTCATAGAAAATATGAACTTAAGACAATATGCGTCATAGTCATATAGCAGATTTAGATTATTTTCATTCGTGCAAAAACTTCTTAATTTCTTACTCACAACCAGTTTCTTACTTTTGTTACAGCTGTTGACCTTCTGTCTGATATTATCCAAAATTCAACTCTTGGTGAAAGCCAGATTGAAAGAGAAAGAGGTGTTATACTCAGAGAAATGCAGGTAAATTACTGTTTATTGGCAAAAGTAGTCACAAAATTTTATTTGGGATGTTTAAGTTGATACATTTTTTCAGATGAACCGGCGTAATAAGACTAAGACAATCGCACCTCCTTATGAAATTTTCTTGCAAAAACGTGGAAGACAATACTTTAATTTATGCTTATCCTAACAGTTTTAGTGTTAAAAATCCTTCTGTATTATGCTTGCTAGCTGTCAGCCAATTTTTGTGCACATACAACTTGGCGTTCCTCAAAACTGCCAGCCAGTGCTATTTTCTGTTGAGTAAATTATCAAAAACTCCGCTTTGTAACTAGCTTTATTATTCCATTAGGACTTCTGGGAATCAACTAGGAGCTATTTTTATTGTTGCCTTATATTGTTTTAAAGCTGGATTTATTCTTGAATTTAATCTTTTTCTTGAAACAGGAAGTTGAAACTCAAATAGAAGAAGTTATCTTCGACCATCTCCATGCAACTGCGTATCAAGGAACTCCACTTGGCTACACTATTCTTGGACCCACTGAAAACGTGAAGACAATCTCCAGAAACGATCTTCAAGAATATATTGGAAAGCATTACAGTGCCCCAAGAATCGTTTTGGCTGCTGCAGGAGGAGTCGATCACGATGCATTGGTAATTTTAATTTGATTTTATTCATCTGTTCTTACATTAACGACCATGTGTAGAGCTTCAGGACTCAAAAAGCATTTTACATATCTCCAATAACATTCTATTTATCACAATTTTATTCCTACATCTCTTTCTTATTCTCAGTCCTCTTTACGTCACATCGATTCCCTTGATTACTATTCTTATCCCTCGAATCTGCCGTTCTTTTAGCTTGATTAGTGTCGGTTCTACTAATAATATTTCTTTGCTTGATAACAGGCTATGCTCGAAACGTCGTGCTTATTTCAATTCGCATCAAAGTGCTTATATTTTACTTTATTTACTTGTTTAATAGAAGAAAATTGATAAAATCTTCAAGGAACCGTAGTTTATGACGTTTATGACGGTCCACAAACAAAATCTGTAGCTCTTCTAGTTTAGGATTAAGAAATTTGATGACGTCACAGCCTCAAAAATAATGAATGCCGCCATTTTGAAACTAATCAAGATATCAAAAGATTTCCCTGGCAGATTTACAGCAAAGTACCATAAGTTCCTTTCACAAGCCATTCAATTGAAAGAAAAATGTCATAGAATTTTGCACCCACCTTTTAAAGATTTGAAACCTTTGAGCCCTATGCTACCTAAAGCTCCCTTAAAGTATTTCAATCCAAAGAAACTATGATACCCATTAATATGACAATTTTTGAAGATCTCATGCCTGTGCTTGTTTGTCTCATAATGGAACTGTGCACAGTCATAAACCGTATTAGATTAGAGCAGCATCTTCGAAGGGAGGATCATGTAGTGCGTAACCCTTTGCATGCTCCTCCTCGAAGTACCTCCTCTACCTTATTTCCCTCTGTCGACCGATCGGATGCAAAACAGGCCGAAAAATTTTGCTCAATGTTTTTGAAAGTTAGTGCTGTCTGTGACAAAAATTTGCCATGGTTTACAGTGAAGTTTTACGATTTATTGGCAATCCAAGGTTCTCCGACTGCATCGACAAGGTTTTCTTTGATTTTTCTCCAACTTCTCGAATTTTTCAGCTGTTTTATTTTCTAGATAAATTACGTTCTCCACAAGCAACCAGCTTGCGAAAGATCTCATTTTGCTACAAGGAAGGACAAATTTTCTTTGAGCCCTGCCCTCTAATATTTCAATCCAAAGAAACTATGATGATTAAAACACAAATTATTTCAAATTTGCAACTACGATGATCCTTTATAAGACGACTTTTTAAGATCTTATGCACGTGCTCGTTTGTCTTTGGTCATTTCTGTATCATTCATTTATGATAGGTTAAACTGGCAGAAACAAACTTCTCTGGACTGAGATCAAGTTACACCGAAGACGAAAGACTCGCTCCTTGCCGATACACCGGATCTGAGATTCGAATTCGTGATGATGAGATGCCATTCGCACACATCGCCATTGCTGTAGAGGGCTGCGGATGGGCACACCCTGACTACTTCACTCTGATGGTAGCCAACATGTTGGTTGGTAACTGGGACAGATCAATGGGTGGCGCCAAACACATGGCCAGTCCTTTGGCACAAATTGTTAGCAAGCACGACCTTGCACATAGTTATATGTCATTTAACACGTGTTATACGGATACTGGTCTGTTTGGGACATACATGATCACTGATAAGATGAAGATTGATGATTTGATTTTCAATGTGCAATCTGAATGGTAAGTTAGAAATCATTGTGATTCAGTGATTTTTGATGCAGTGATTTCCTTGATTGATTTACTTGAAAAGTTGATTTCTGTACCGGGTGATTCGAACAAGTTAAAGCGTTTGGTGTGCTTTGGAATGATAAATACATGGAAAAATGCTGATACTGGGGTTCGTATCGGAACGAGAATTTCACATTTGATACTGGTTTATGATTTACTTGCCATTGAAAGTGAAATTCTATTTCTGAAACAAACAATTTATTTCAATTCGAATTTATATTTCAATGTCGAGTAAACAATCGACCAGAATCAAACGTAGAATTCTTTTTTTTTTCTATTCCATTAAGATTTTACAACAATATTACTAATTACAATACTTACAAGCTACGCTACAATCAATACTACAGAGACGATGCCATAGGGAGCGAAGTACTATGTCTACCCTGTGGCAATTCTAAAAATAATTAATGACCTACATAAAACTACACGTAACTGCTACTACAAATGAAAGGAATGTTTAAATACAAACGGAAAACTAAGGTACAAGCAAAGGTAGCTTGCAATCAACTACGGTAATTGCAAGTGTAGGTTTGAAAGTTAGAGCCCAACATGGTGAATTTGCAAATTCGATTTTTGATTGCAAGCTGCCTTAAGACATTACATAATTACAAACGAAGAGAACTACTAAAAAACAAACACATACAGACAGACAGAAGGGGTTAAGTAGAATTCTAATTCCCTTATGAATTCCATACCAGAATGTTCCTAATTTCTGGCTCTAAAATATGAACGTTTTTACCGAACAAAATTTTTACATTAAAGTTATCCCTTGACTGGTAGATTAACATCTTAATTTTGAATGTCTGCAGTGTACTTTTTATTCCACAGCCGACCATACCAACCGTCATAACTTTTTTTGACTCATCTGGTACACCAGAAGGAAAACACAACTTTGTTATATAATTCAAAACAGGGATGACGACAATAAACATTATTTCAGGTCATATTGTCACCTTGACTAGAATCATATTATTTTAGAATATAAATTCATGGTTATTGGCGCGAAGGCTTTGACCTATTAATTAATTTATGAAGGTCAATTTTCCAAAGAATGTGGAAATATTTTTCCCTTAACCAAAATAAATTTACAAGTGTGTAAAATCACCATAAATATAAATTCATGGTTATTGGCGCGAAGGCTTTGACCTATTAATTAATTTATGAAGGTTGATTTTCCAAAGAATGTGGAAATATTTTTCCCTTAACCTAAATAAATTTACAAGTATGTAAAATCACCATAAATATAAATTCATGGTTATTGGCGCGAAGGCTTTGACCTATTAATTAATTTATGAAGGTTGATTTTCCAAAGAATGTGGAAATATTTTTCCCTTAACCTAAATAAATTTACAAGTGTGTAAAATCACCATAAATATAAATTCATGGTTATTGGCGCGAAGGCTTTGACCTATTAATTAATTTATGAAAGCTGATTTTCCAAAGAATGCGGAAATATTTTTCCCTTAACCTAAATAAATTTACAAGTGTGTAAAATCACCATAAATATAAATTCATGGTTATTGGCGCGAAGGCTGTGACCTATTAATTAATTTATGAAAGTTGATTTTCCAAAGAATGTGGAAATATTTTTCCCTTAACCTAGATATATTTACAAGTGTGTAAAATCACCATAAATATTAATTCATGGTTATAGGCGCGAAGAATTTGACCTATTAATTAATTAATGTATGAAAATTAATTTTCCAAAGATTGTGGAAATATTTTTCCCTTAACCTAAATAAATTTACAAATGTGTAAAATCACCATAAATATAAATTCATGGTTTTTGGCGCAAAGGTTTTCACTTATTAAATTATATTAATTTATGATTTATATCACTGTGGTTCAATTCAAGTCATTAACTGACCTATGGACCATAATTAATAAGTCAAATCAATAAGTCAAAGCCTTCGCGCTAATAACCCTGAATTTATATTTATGCTGATTTCACACACTCCTAGATTTACTTAGGTTAAGGGGAAAATATTTCCATATTCTTTGAATCCAAAATTTTGCAAATTTCTCGGGAAGTTTGCTTGTTAAAATATCAGAAGTATTGTCAAGCAGCAAAATGTTCGTTTGATTACTTTAACGACTGTTATATTGTCGAGGCTTTGATAAGGGGTTGTTGCTCCCTAGTCTCTTGCTCCTTCTTAAACAGCTTGCTCCCTTCAAAATTTGACTGGATTTCCCAGCTTTCATCTTCACGAAAGATTTGTGTGCTCTATGCTGTCTACTAGTTACCGTATATTTATAGTCGTGCTCTCTTGTTCCCTACCTTTAGCGTGTCCTGCTCCTTCGTTCCCAAAACCCCCATTCATTTATTTATTTATTTATTTTTATATCACCGTCAAAACTAAAATACAACAAAACACAATATTCTGTGCCGTCCATGGCAGAAATAGACATGGCGTTATCTGGTTCTGGCTATGAACGGCACTTAACAACAATTTCTTTTAACAACAATGTTATCAAGCACTTTGTAAACCATGGCACCATTCCATTTTGACAGGCGCTAGCATGTGCCTGTTTAGTTTAGGTGAATTGAGCCCCCCCCCATGAGAGCCTCTGTGCTCTGTAGAACGAATCTTTATTGCTGTTATTTGCAGACCACGTTTAATTGAATGTAGTTTTACATAAAGGTAACGTTTTTGGAGGTGAATGTCTATTGCAGTAAGGGACCGGTCATTATTTCTTTCCGGGGAGGGGGTGGAAGACATCTATGGGAGGGGGTGCCAAAATTTCACCTACTTAACGAGAGGGGGGACAAAAATAGCGCACTCTTTGGAGACAGCGTATGAAAATAGTTTGAGATACCGTAAGTCCTGTAGGGTTCTAAAAGGCTTCAGGAAGCAGGTTCACTTCTATCTAACACTAGTTCATCTTTAATTCATAAATGCAGCTGCTTGCTCTTTTCGCATCACACTTAAAACCATATTTTCCTCTCACCTATAAATCTTCATGCAATTTAAATCAAGACAGTATAGTACTATTACCATACATACATGTACTTGGAGGGGGGCTGAAGATATTTTCTGCAATATTGGAGGGCCACCAATGTTTTCAGGAAAATCAGAGAGGGGTTACTAAAATTCCACCAAATATTTGTAAATGTCTTCCACCCCATCCCCAGCAAGAGTTAATGACCCGTCCGTAAAAAGATGATTTAGAGTTTTACTTTGATTACATAATGGGCAAAGATAGTGATTTTGCAGGCGTTCGTGCATATCTCCAGGGAAGTAAATGTCACAGGAGCAGTTTGCAGCGCATTTAAAACGTATGAGAAGAATAGATCAAATGCTTCACACACATTTTAAAATTTTGACATCTAGGGAGGCTGAGGTCCGATATTCTAATTTGAGACTCTCAACCAAGAACCCCTTAGAATCATTGTGACTTAGCGATTTTTGATGCAGTGATTTCCTTGATTGATTTACTTGAAAAATTGATTTCGATACCGGGTGATTAAAAAAAAGTTCAAACGTTTGGTGTCCTTTCGAATAAAAAGTACATCTCAAGAAATTATGATTCTCGGTCTCAAAAAATTCAGCAATGGTAATTGATGGCTCTTTTCAGCGTATTATATTTGAACAATGAATAGAGTTGAATAATTTTCCACATTTAGGGTACTGAAACCTATATTCAATATTTAGGAATTCTACCCTAAAATCTCTTCTCTGATACATTTCAGTATAAACAAACGCTATGTAAAAGGTTCATATGCATATGATATTACCCGGGGGATGCTCCTTAATTAGAATATTTCTAGCATTTTGAAACAATGGGTCTGATCTCGATATCTTCGGACATCCTAAATTGCCCCAAAAAAGCCTGCCCCCCTGTTTATTTGAATTTGCCAAGGCGAAACAAAATGAAACTTTCAAAAATAAACTTATCTTAAGCTGCTCTTTCACAAGATGTCTTGGTTTTGTACGTTTCCTCTCATACTTTTGGAGATATTCTTGATTAAAGTCAAATTTTGCTCTCTGAAGAAGACGACAAATCTGATAAATTGTCTGAAAATAATTATTGCTGTGGTAAAAGTAGACACACAATCTTAAACGTGCTTTTCAAATGACAAATGACTATTTACTTTCAGGTAATGCTGATCACACATTCACCAACTTATTTTTCTGACAGAAAAACATTTATCCACATTCTTTGCCACTAGAACACTAGAATGCTGGGAGTAACATTTTCAAAGGTTTTGTCCAATTTTCTCAGATTCAAAAATCTATAACTCTGTGATAACACAAGATAAATGGAAACTTTAAAAAGCGCATGATAGCCAAATTATTCAGCTTTCTAAAACTGCATAACAACTATTGATTTAGAGAACTTCCAAATTTTCGAATGTCTGCTTCTAGCCAGCATAGGTTCCAAATCTTTAACTCGGCGCAAAAAGGTGGGTGTAAAATTCAATGACCTATTTCTTCTGATTGAATGGCTTGAAAGAAATTTTAGATACTTATCTATAATTCTACCGTTGGACTTTCCAGAAGTTTTGAATTTTTTTCAAAATTACAGCGTATTTTACATTTCAGCTCATTTGAGGATGTGACGTCATCAAATTTCTAAATAAAAAACCAGATGAGTGACAGACTTTTGCTTGATACCATATTGTAGGCATTCATAAACTATGGTTTTCTTCGAAATTACTTCATGTTGCATCAAACGATTTAAAAATTACGATGGTTTTAAGTTTTTTTGAAAATATTTCTTGAATTCTTGAAAAAGAAGAAAAACACTCTAATTCTGAAAATATTAAAGATTTCAGAAAAGTCCAACGGTAGAATTATAGAGAAATAGCTAAAGTTTCTTTGAAGTAATTCAGTTCAAAGAAATAGATCACTCGATTTTACACCAGCCTTTTTAAAGATTTTGAACCTATGCTCTTCTAGCACACTGTGGATTACTTTTCAGGATGAGAATATGCAGCAGTGTCAAAGAAGCAGAAGTTGAAAGAGCAAAGAGATTATTGAAGACAAACCTTCTGCTCCAATTAGATGGTAGGAATTTCAATTTTATTACTTGTGTTTCAACATCAGCGACTTGAATCAGCACCCAAAAAGGAGATTTCCATTTTCACATACAGTAAAAACCCGCATATAAGAACCTTACATTTTGAAATCACCCTGTTTAGGTTCTTATGCATATGATACTATTCTTGAAAACAGGATGGAAGGTTCTTAAAGGTTTCTATCAAAAGAATTAATGACAGATATTCGGGAATTTAGGCCAAATATAAGAAAACAAGGTTTTTACGTACTCACTATGATGGCACAATTTTACAAAGAATAACGTTATGTACCTAGCCTTATCTGTATCAAATCCATTCATACAAGACATTTTTTACATATGCTTTGTATCTACTTAAGTATTTGGCTAAGTTTCTTGAAACATTTTACCACATATAAATGATTTTGCAAAAGAATATCATAAAGGATCGAGTTAAAAATATTTCATTAGGAAGAAAATCGTTGATTTAGAGTTGTTTATTAGGAAGCAAATCCCTTGAATTGGAGTTTTTCCTAATGCAGAGAACAAACCAGTAAAAGATGATTTGTTATAAAATGAAATTTTGATCAAGGCGGATTAAATGAAAAAGGACACTTTGGCAGTGTGCAAGGTTAACATTTTTGGAACCAGTTTAATTACTTGCAGTTGAGTTAAGTTCTGCCGTTGCTTCTTGAACCCTCATAGACTATATTTTTATCTGTTCGAGAAATTGGCTTGTCTAAAAAATCATGGATATATGGATTTGAGGCGTTGCGAACCAAAGATATTATACAGTATACTGACTTTGGTGAAATTGCTTTTAAAGTTTTGATGGTTTGATTAGGGTTCCCTTTGCCTTCTGCTTTCAAGTTATCGGTAGAGATCATAATTTCGAGCAAAAATGTCGAATTGGATTCGCTTCTATTCTTCGTTTGAATCAATGTTAAAGTTTTATTATTTTTCTTACAGGTTCAACACCAATTTGCGAAGATATTGGAAGGTAATCCTTCAAACTAGTAATAGACCCGACATGAAACTTAGGGCGACATGAACTGATGCCGGCATGAAAATTTGAGGAAATGCACTCTTATTTACATGAGACCCGATTTTGACCCGATATCAAATTTACCATGCACGCCATGTATCTTTATCGTGACTTGGCGTTGATATTTGAGAAAGAAGACAAAGGTGATTTGGTTTTCAAATCGCCCCGATATGAGAAAAATGTGTTCACATGAGATTTTCATGCCGGCATGAGTTTCATGTCGCCCCGACGTCGTGTAAACACAACAGTAGGTCAGACCAGCACCCGATATGAAACTCATGCCGGCATGAAAACTCATGAGTTTCATGTCGGGTCGTATGTAAAGGGCCTCTTACATTTATTTGAAAGAGTTATTTTTGTATGTTAACCCGACAATGAAAATTGCTGCAGGTTGATGAGGAGATTACTTCGAAATGTACAACTAGCGTTCTGTAACTACAAATGGGGCAATTCTTTATTCAAGGTAAAAGATCTCACTGTCTTGATATTAAGATTTTTCTCAGCTCCTAGAAAGCTGAAGATACACACTGGAATTATCTAGTGCCTCTGTTTCTGCTTCTTTAATGACGTCGCATTGTAGAGATACTAAACGAGATTTATTGCTGATATCATTAATTTCTACAGGCAAATGCTTACATATGGAAGAAGAATTCCACTCCCAGAATTAGACAAGCGTATTAGCGTATGTATCAGTTTCTCTCTTTCAACATTCTCCTTGCTGACTGATCTTATGCGAGCAGTGCTTTAGAATTAAGAGACAAATATTTTTATGATTTCTAAAAATTCAAAATTCTGCTGGTAACATTTTTACTTTTTCGAGTGCTGCGCAAAATGTCAGATATAATTTAGGGATTATTTTTAATTTTATCAGCTACATAGTTTTGAATGTCTTTGGACTACCATGCTGTGACGATAGCATCTTTATATTGTATGTACCGGGTGTCCCAAAAAAATGTATACAGATTTGGTTGACTGCAGCGATGGGAATTTATCTTTAATCAATGGCTAATCACTCTCAAAATTTTCCTCGATAGTTAACTTGAACATAGATACCTCGTTTGTTGGTATTGGTACTTTGAGAGCAGAAATATCAATCTTGAAAGCTCAAATTTGCGTGCACCTGCAAACTAGAGTTTTGGCTATTTGGCCTAAGCAAATTCCTGACGTACATAGAAATTAAGAACTGAAATTAATGAAAAATTAAGAAACTTCCCAATGGGTGACTGGGGTGTGACTTCTGGAAAACGGAATAACACAAGATCTAATATTGTTCAAGTTTTATCAAGGCCATTGTCCATTTTTACGCTGTACCTTATAAATTTGCTTAGGCCAAAAGACTAAAGCTCTGGTTTGCAAGAAGAGGCAAATTTGAGCTTTCAAGATCAACATGACTGCTCTCACAGAGCCAATACCAACAAATGAGGTATCTATGTTCAAGTTAACTATCGAGGAACATTTTAAGAGTGGTTAGACATTGATTGACGCTAAATTCACAGCGCTGGAGTCAACCTAAATCCATATACATTTTTTTGGGACACCCGGTATAGTATTTTTCGTTTATGTGTCGTCTGTTCAGTGCTGTAACTTTATCATTTCGTGTAAAATGATAGTTAGTTTGATCTGTTGAGTTTGGAGGCGACTTGACAACATAATGTTCTTTGCCTCCATCTCAACAGTAGATAAAATGGAGTTGTATTGTTACGTGTATTTTAAGTTTTATATATTATAGATACTAATATGACTTTTTCTTAATTGTGGGTATTTACCGTACTGGGAAAGAGTTTGCTATATGTCGCCAAACTGTAAACAAATCTGATAACACTAATTAAAAAACCACTTATATCCAAGCAATCGTAAGAGATATGAATGTTTGGATTTTTCCTCTGTGAAGTACAAAGATCTATCTTCAAAATGATGCTTTCATTTTCGAAAAAACAGGTAAACGTCTGTGTGATATTGCCCATCAAAAAACTTCAAAATCACTGTTTCGATCGAATTTTGGAGACGGAGCCCCTTTAATAGTAATAGAGTTGATAGAGTTCGAGATTTTCAAATATGGCAGTCGAGAAGCGATTATGCGAAATGTGAGCATAGGTTCCAAATCTTTAAAAAGGCCGGTGTAAAATTGAATGACCTATTTCTTTTAACTGAATGTCTTCCAAGAAACTTTAGCTATTTTTCTTTAATTCTACCGTTGGACTTTTCTGAAATCTTTAATAGTTTCAGAATTAGAGTGTTTTTCTTCCTTTTCAAGAATTCAAGAAAAATTTTCAAAAAAACTTAAAACCATCGTAATTTCTAAACCGTTTGACGCAACATGAAGTAATTTCGAAGAGAACTATAGTTTCTGGATGCCTACAATATGGTATCAAGCAAAAGTCTGTCACTCATCTGGTTTATGATTTAGAAATTTGATGACGTCACATCCTAAAATGAGCTGAAATGTAAAATACGCTATAATTTTGAAAAATATTCAAAATTTCTGGAAAGTCCAACGGTAGAATCATAGATAAGTATCTAAAATTTCTTTCAAGCCATTCAATCAGAAGAAATAAGTCATTGAATTTTACACCCACCTTTTTACGCCGAGTTAAAGATTTGGAACCTATGCTCGAAATGTGTACATTAGGTCTCGTCGAGGATGAAATTCCTTTCTCATCTAATTTTCTCATTTCCTTTCGTTAGCTAGTTCTGTTTGCCTGTAGCTTGTTATGTTTTTTAACCTTTTGCTGCCATGCCTTGTAAAATTAGATAAGTGCATTTTTGCATTTATGATGGTTATGATGATGATGATGAATATGAATAGTGGGTCGTTACCGTACTGGGCAAGAGCTTACTATTCGTTAATTGAGGTTTCATTGTTATTTGATTTAATTTCAGATGATCGATGCAAAAGCAGTGAAAGAAGTAGCCACTAAATATATTTACGACAAATGCCCTGCTGTCGTTGGTATTGGTAAGTGTCAATGTTTTAATTTTGTTTGAATTTCTGCAAGGCGGGGGTCTTATTCCATTTTCATACCCCTGCCGACCCTAACCCGCCCGCTTTCCCTGAGTTATGAAAGACTCACCCCCTGTGTTCCAGAAGGAAGAAAAGATAGGAAAGTCTCGTCTTTTCTTTTCTACTCATTCGCTGCATCATTTACCTTAACAAAGCCTTTTTACAAATGTTCAAAGATAGAGATTTGTATGCTGGTTTGTTTCCAGATGGAAATATTGTAATATATCAGTGCTTGGATTTTTTTGAGCAAGTGTTCTCCGATAGCACGGTCGCAGTGTTTCTGTCTTGTGGTTTTCACTCGGTTGCATGAACTATGATTCCTTAGTTTCCACGTGTGTTTCCCATGCTACGCTTTTACTCTATGGTGCAATCTGATGTCGATCGAGAATTTATATGCATTTATTTATAGAATGGGTCTGGGAATACTAGACCCAGTCCCTGCCAATTCAAATCCTGCCTTTTCCAAACGAGACCGTGTGGAAAATGAGAACGACTGTAGGCTTACGCAGGTACCCCCTGATAATCTTTAACTCATGCCTATACGTCTGAGCTTGTAGCGCACATGTGAAATTCTGTTGTTACATCATATGACTTCATGAAAATTCTGGTAGCACGTATCATTTTATGAAGAATTACCAGATAGCAGTTAGGACGCTCAAATTTTGATGATCTGGTTTCATTTTAAGATAATCTGTTTTGGTTGTTGAAAAGCTAAACTGATCATTGCTTCATATTTCCCAACGAGAAATCAAAAATAGTGTGCATCGTTATATGTCCACATTGTATTTATTTCTAGATTTTAGTTTTGCAACTAAATTGTACTTCAGTTTTAATTTCAGACGTTATATTTTTGTATGTTGTAAATGTGTATCACAGCCCCCTGAAAAGCAACCTTTGTTGCGGGATTGCCTTTTCGTAAATAATATAAATAAAGTATAGAATAACTGCAATAATGTTGCTCCAATAGGTGTTATAAAGATTTTACTTAGGGCATGTTTATATGAGGAAAAACACCTCGCCTGCCAGACCCAGGGCTGACAGGTGAGATTCCACCTTCCCAAAGAATCCTTTGTATTTTCATTTCGTGTTTATATGACAAACGTAACACCATCGGTACAGTGAGATCCCACCTCACAAGAGGTGGAATCTCACGGGTGAGGAGAAATTTCTCCATATATACGAAACAATTCCGGTAGGTTGAGGTGTATTGGCTTTCTTCGTTGATTCCTGTTGGTTAATTCGTTCTGATTTCACGAAAGAGAGACTTACTCCACCTCGCCTCTGCGAGGTAAGAAAGTCTCATATAAACAGTGGCTGAAATTTACCTCGCCTGTCAGCCCCTGGTCTGGCAGGTGAGATGTTTTCTCTCATATAAACAGGCCCTCAGATATGCCTCAGAAGTAGATATTTTTGGTAAATTTATTTTCAGGTCTTTACTGCTTATGATCATTGAAATTAAAAGTCCTTTAATCTTGACGTTTTTTACTTTCAAGCTCGTGTGATATCAAACTGATTTCAGTAAGATTTAGAACCAAGGGTTGCTATGTGTGGCAAGGAGGGGGTTCTATTCCGAGCTAAAAACTTGTTACTTTCCATACTTCAGTCCATAGATTTCAATGACTCTCGGATGATATGCATTTACCAATGATTTGATTTTCACAAGCAAAGCTTGTGGCCAAAACGTTATTTTTCAATATACTTTTTCGAGAGTAGCTTTTATTGACTAAAATTGAATCGTTCCAAGCTGTAGAATATTAATGAATTCAGGAACCATTTGTTAAATATACAGGTTGCAGTAAATTTTCATATATTTTGAAATATTTACAAGGCACAATTTCTCATTTAGTAATTATTTACCGATGACCTGACGTAAAATCCTAAGAAACCGTTAAAGAGAATCAACGGCTACCCTGGATCAGAGTATTTTTAGTATTTGTAAAAAATTAAAGTATTCGAAAAAAAAGTTATAAAAAAGAAAAAAAGAAAAAAGGAGGAAGGAAAAATCCTCCCTTCTTTTCTCTTTTTTTTATATTTTTTTGCATTAAATTTTTTTTTTTTATTTTTTTTTCCATATACTAAAAATACTCTGATCCAGGGTAATCAACGGCGATAAAAGCCCCGCGAGGAAGGAGTAGGGGTATTCTAATATTAGCCTAATGTATTTGATAATTTCGAGACGTTCGTTGATATTGTTTAGCCAGAGGAACAATAACGTGCGTAGGAGTTTTCTTTGTCCTATTTATAGATTGCCTCTACTAAGCTCCGTTCATTCACTCTAACTGGAAACCGTTAACTGTAATTCTATTTATCAAAACGCCAAAAACTATCAAGGTGGGAACTCAAAAATTACAGTGCAAAGTTTCAGCACCAAAGTCTTTGTACGACCAGGTCTTTGCCAAATATTTCAGTCGATAATGTTGCTACTACCTCAGACGTGTCGGGGTGAATTCGAAATCAGTTCTTCTTGGCTCATTCAATGCAACATTCCAATCTTCTGTTTCATCCCGGCTTAGTGAGATAAACTTTGCAATGATAAGGGACTGAGTCGAGTATTCCCAGGCCACTTCTATAAATAGATCAGTATATATTCTCGATAGTCATCACATTGCAAAATCATAACATTCGGAACACACCTTGAAAAGTCAGAAATAACGGGTCCTGCAATTTAACGGAAAACCGCACACAACCAAAACAATGTATCGGTCTACCAGCTGAGGCGAAAACTTTGCGCGTTAATAAGCCTGTAGTTTTCCAACTATTCATCAGATTTCTTCAAGCCGATGTTAATTGTGGGTAGCTAAACTGTCAACTTATATATTATAATTTAGATTATAAAAATCGGTCTTCGTATCAAACTCTAACTTTTATTTTATTATGCAAGTTATTTTATTCAAAAATATTCAAAATTCAAATTCGTTTTTATTCAGCAATGCTTACAAGGTTTAACGATAAGATAAATGTTAAAAAGATAGAGATGCCAATGTTACTGTGGAGGAAATTATTTCGTGAAAATATTTCATCGCTGAATCCTTTAAAACGAGCCAAGAATTCTGGACCTGATGAGCCCGGGGGGGGGGTACTTGACTTAAATTTGTACGGGGGTGTGCCCACGAAAAAATTTTTTTTACCCTGCTCCAGAATTTTTCGCTCAAAATGATAACCTGTTCTAGAAAAAAATGGTGAAAAGTATACTCAAAAACATGAAATTTGACCGAAAAACGACCCGATCTAGCAGAATATTCCCCTTTGACATGTTTTGACAACCTGGTCTAGAAAAATTACCTCATTTTGATACCCTGTGCTAGAAAAAATTGGTGAAAACGATACCCTTAAAAACGGCACATCCCCGTCGGACAAATATACTAAGTACCCCCCCCCCCGGGCTGATGAGTTAACAATCCTCCCTCACAGCTATGAAAGTCAAACACTAGCTGTCTTACTAGCCAATTAGATAATAATGGATTTTGAGCCTGTTTTAAATTTTTTTGAGATGGAACATGGTTATAATTTCGCCTGTAACTCATGAACGATTCTATCTTTTTTTCCTACCAAATTTTTGTAGCTAAGTTGCCATAGCAGCTCCACAACAAACATCGATTTATAGGAATTTGGTGAATAGATGGAGAACTATAAGCTCAGTGTAAAATCCTGTTGCATTTTTCTTTGAATTTAATGGCTTGAAAGGAACTTTGTTGCAAAGCTGCCGTGGACGTTTTGTCATATCTTGATTATTTTCAAAATGGCAGCATTTTAATTTTTTTGAAAAATTCATGGAAAATCTTGAAACAAATTGAAATCATCATAAATCCTAAATCGATTGAGGAAAAATGATATAGTCTTCAAGAAAACCATAGTTTATAAAGGTCTACAATATGGTAGTAACAAGTAATATGTAGCTCTTCTGGTTTTGGATTTAGAGATTTAAACGTGTCACAGGCTCGAAAGTAATAAATGCCGCCATTTTGAAATAAATCAAGATATAAAATAGATTCCACGGCAGATTTACAGTAAAGTACCCTAGGTTCCTTTGAAGCTCTTTAATTCAAAGAAAACTGTAATAGAATTTTACACCCACCATTTCGAAGATGTGAGCCCCATGCTTAAGCTCATAAACTTTGTAATGCAGCAAAAAATCCCTTCAAGGAAACCACTTGATAAGAAACTCATACCGTGTATTTTTGAAAGAATAATAGAGCAATAGAATATAATGATAGGACAGTAGAATAGGATAATAGAAAATAATAAGATGGGTAAGGGAGAACAATAGGCTGAGGTAGCAAAACAGGTTTCTCGATGGCTGGACTTGCTGTATCTGCAGGGCCCTTGAGAGCCTGCTTGGGCCTCGGAGTGATTTTCACGACAGGGCCCCAAGAAAACTTTTCATGACCACGCCCTTTCAACTCCCGGAAAACGAGGGAAAAGCTCCTTACAGGAAAAATGGCCAATGAAAATTTCCTCTAATTTCCGTGTCAAGTTCTTGCAGAAAATATATGCACGTGTAATTCAAGGACATCTCTTTCGTTGGTAAAATAAAGACATTAATTAGAAATCCGTTCACATTCAAAACAATCCTTTGCTGGTTTACATGTCTACAAAATTATTTATGGTATCCTATCCCCCAGTCAAAGAGATCCGTCAGCCCAGTCTATCGTAAGTCACTGTACTCCTCATAAATGGTTTTTTGGAATATGCTATACAATGCAATGGTCACAGGCAAGCAACAACATGTTATGAAGTGATATAGTCAGATGAGGGCACAGTCACAAAACTTTTATTTGAGGCTTATAAACTGTCGTAAAAGTATGTTGCTCTTTCTTACGTGATAAATGCGATAACCAGTACGGGAACAGCATTTTTACGGGCCCCTTTGGAGCCTGGGCCTCGGACCTTTTATCCCCCTCCAACCCTCCCTCTCGACGGTCCTGTGCATCTGTGCTATCTCATATGGTACTACTGGAGATCCTGTCTTGATAATGAAATTATTTTATCTTTTAGGACCAATCGAACAATTGCCTGACTACAACAGAATCAGAGGATCGATGTGGTGGATGCGATTATAAAGCAGATAGAGACAATATTGTATTAAAATAAATTCCTTGCCACACTTTTCTATCTGATAATACTTTATTAAACCTTTGAGTTTCATGGTAGTACAGTTTGGGAAGTGTGCATGTATAACTTTGAACTGAAACTGTTCATAATATCATAACTCTTAATTGGACGTGTTTTATTTTGGTATTGTAAGATGAAATTGCTTGACTTATGAACTTGTCCTTTTGTGTGTGTTACTACTGCGAGCCCATATTATTTTCTTGATTTTCCACCAAAAGTACTGACATCATTTGCAATTTTTCTCGTTTCGCACACTTTGCCGAACACAGGTCTCCTAAGAAAGAACAGAGGGGGAACAAGGTACGCCCTATTCCCGTACATGGTATCAAAACTATTCCATGGTGCAGACAAGTGTATTTCAATTTTGACCTTGCTTGTTCTATGTGGTATCTTATCTGCAGAGACGCAAAAACCCTACAAACCTACAAACCTGGTTTGGAGGAAGGTTTGTGCGAAAAAGTGAGGAAGGTTTGTGAAAAAGATTAAATCTGGGCTTAGTCTAAATTTTGGCATTGCCAAATATTGGATCGAGAGAGGCATTCTGAGCCAAACTTACGAGTGTTTACTCAAAATTTTCCTGAAGATGGTGGTGATTGAAAGAAAACTGTTACAAAAGTTTGGAAGGTTATATTTTAGTACTGGCAAACATTGGATCAGGAAAGGCATTCCAAGCCAATGTAGAGGCTTGTCGTCAGAAATTTCTTGGAGGCCTAACTTCTGCTAGATGCCCAGTTCTTTTACCCTGGCCATGCCACTGAACAATTCACTGATACTATTCAAAACATGGCCCAAAAATTGTCTGAGTTGATATTTTTCTGGGAGTGCGAACCACTTCTTAAATATCTCTTTCTAAAGTTTGTGCCATATTTTTGAGCCACACAATGTTCCTGATGCATCACAGGAAGATACATGGAAGCCTTTTTTGTTATTGGTTCATATAAATATTTGATGGGTTGTTATTAAAAAGTTAAATTGAGACCTTAAAATGCAGGTTTGGAGGAAGGTCAAAGATTTTATGCAACTCTGCTTACCAGACGAATTGGCAACTGGATGAAAACGTCAAGCAAAAAGTTGCCGTAGCGTAACTCATTCGCAAGTTATAGCCATGTTGCCTCTCGGATATCAATAAGAGTTTTGATGCCATGGAGCCATGAATTTTGGACACACTCTTTCAGATTTCTTACTATAGTTGTTAGGCATGCCGTTTTTATACAATTCCTTTTCGAAGTGAATCAAGTTGTGCACTTTCAAAGATTCGCAGTATTGTAGCCAAAATACAGTTGGTTTAAAGGAAGTATTGATGGCAAGCAGAAGCTTCCATGAAAGATAAAACGTCATTTTCGTTTGTTCAGGGGGTCCTTACTTATTCCAATATTTGTTGTCCATGTGGACACTGCAACTTCTTTGGGCTCTTGTTGATTGCCAAGTCAAATATGGTGAGCTTAAAAGTTCAGAACATCGTTTCCTCGTTCTTTGGTGCAGATGACTTGACGATATTCTGGAGGCTTCTATCCAGGGGCGGATCCAGAAGGAAGTTGAAGGCGCCAGAGATATCATGGAAAACCAAACAGGGGCGCCAAGCTGGGTTTTCATCGTGAAGGGGGCAATTGCCCCCACTTGCCCCCTAAATCCGCCACTGCTTCTATCGTCCGATACAGTCTGGTGTGCCAGAACTCCGACTTTGGATGAAATTCTAAGCTGACCCGGACGCAAAAAGCAAGGGCCACAAAAATGTTTCTTTTTGAAACTACCTACTTTCTTTATATCAACGACACAAAACCAGAGGAACATGGTCTCTACAAGCTAAATCTACGAATATACTGAAGATAAATCTACGAACATAAGTAATAATTAAGTAAAAACAAACCTACTACCTTTCTATTCCGCACTTTCAGCAACTACCTACGGTTTTTCGCTTCTATAGAAAGCATGAATACTGTAGGAAGATGGAACAGAACAGAAACTAACGAATAAGAGTTTCTTAGAAAGAAAACGTTTCTTCAACACGTTACATAAGAAAGACGGGTTTTGGTACTCACACAACTTTATGCCCTGGAAACGAGACTTTGACATTAAATCTCTGAATGGAATTCTAGCCTTTATGAATTTGAATCCTATAGCAACAGATCTTGCTGAGTAAACGAAACGATTATATCTGAAAATCAACCATAATTTGCACTTTTTACACTCATTGCTTGTGTTCACTGCCCTGATTTTATTCTTATGATGCAATTTTGATGAACATCGAGATTATATACACTTTATTTATAGAAGAGGTCTGGGGAGACTCGCTCCAGTCCTTTTCCTTCAAATAAGCATTTCTCGAATCGAAAGTGGTTGGACCTTGTGTGACAAATCATTGACTCACACCAGAAAAATCTTTGCTTTCCCCAATAGCTGAAACGCAAGAGAACTTTTTAGAATGTTGTTTATTTCAGGACGCACAGTCAGCAATGTTTGTTTGCATGTAAACCAGGGGGACAGCACTTACGCCCCCGATTATGCCCTAACATAACGCATGATTGTGGTACTTCCTCTTGAAAATTCTAACCAATCAGATCAGAGAGTGAGGAGATATAAACCAATCACAGCCAAGTATGATGCTACTTTAAGACTGTCATACTTGCAGCACTGAACGGAATTTAGCATTGGTTCTTTTCTCAGTCAAACCTATAAATTGAGGTGTGGTTTGGATGCAATACTCTGTTTGTTTTCCATCTTATTTTTCATGTCTACGAAGTAAACGAAGAACAACTCTTGCAACAGACAACATTAAAGGATAACAGGTATTATGAACTGCTTTGCTTTCACAAACTTATCGTAAATTTTTACGTAGCTCAGCACACAGGTTTGGTGTGTCATGGAGTTGTCCGCCATTTTAGGACAAACCGTAGGCTACTCGCAGAAGACGTTGGATATCGCTGTCAAATATTGCCGAACGATACGTTCTAGTATTATGAAACCTTGCTGTAATTAATGCTTGATGTAATTAAACCCTCCATGCACTAAAATTGGAGATAAATATGTGTTTTTGTGGCTGTGAAAATTCGTGAATTCATTTAGGCCAACCCAAAAGTCATGCTCTGATCGAGGCGGACATGAACTGACATCAAACCGTAGTCCGGAAAATTACAAAGATATTTTCGATTGGTCACAATAAAACTAGTTGTTTTTATTGTGGCAAAATTTTAAAAGTTTCAGAACGCGAAGAAAATATTTTGTTTGGGGACATCAGACAAAATGTCCTGCAAGGCCAAGCAAGGAAGTGAACAAAAATATTGGGGTTGGACTTTTTCCACACCCCAGGCCATTATTCCGGATATTTCAAGGTGGAAATTACCCCTTGAGGTTTGTATTTATGGAAAGCAAAGTTATCTCAACTCAGGAATTATTTGCTGGGAAAAGTTTAAAATGTCTCTAAAGCCATCCAGACTGTGGGTTTTGTTCTTTGCATCCATCTCAACAGTCTCAACAGATAGAATTGAGTTGTATTGGTAGGTGAGTATCACAGATATGTTTGGTTAGTGTAAAACCGATCCTGAAAATCCAAGTTGATCGGTTGGCAATGAAAATCTTCCAAGTTTTTGAAAATTCAGGCCTATATATGAATGCTTTGCTTTGACCTCTATATATGCAGCTATTGTTATTATATTTGCTTATCTTGAGTTTCTCCAGCTTTGAAAGCAACTGCAATCCCCGTTGTCAATCGTCCGCTAAAATGCGTCTCACAGTTCCCATCCGCTTCATTTTTAATACAAGCAAGGAAATGGTTTGATGTTGATACAATATTCCAACACCAAACAGAGACTGACAGTCGCTGCGTGGAAATCAGAAACGGAAACTTGATCATATGAGATAAGAGGAAAAATATGTGAAATCAATGTTTACAAGTGGAAGTTACATTTTACTTCCATAACGCTTCAAAAAGATGATAGAGGGTCTCATGGGCCTACTGCATATCACATGTACAGTTGTAGCAACTGTTTTTTGTGTTCTTTCAACTTCAGAAGCATTGAGAAACAAGTTGATGCTCCGTGATTAAATTTTATGCCTGACTCTAAATCTTGGGTCTTTCCATTTTTCAGGACGGTCAGTAGGTTTACACTAACCAAACATATTTGTGATACCCCCATACTTGTATTTAACTTTGATTTATTATAGAAAAGAAAAACCTAGACCGCTAACTTTGTCTTTAGCACAGAAGAAATCCCTATGCAGTTCAGATCATCATGCACACTAACCCAACGATGATACCCAAACACTTTTTAGGGCTGGCTGATGCGTGCACTGATCACGTGGAAAGGAAATCTTCCGTACACATTTTCCAAATATGACCAAGAATGAAAAGTTTGACTTGTGTGCACAAGATCTGGCTCTTCTAAATTGAATAAACATGAATAAGGTCCTCTGATCTCCTAACTTTCTGCTGCAGATGCTAAGCTTTCCAATCTGAGATGGTACAAATCTGGACCCCAATATTTATGCCTTAACAAGGGTATTATGATGAAGAATATCATAATACCTCTTCAGTTCTGAGGTCATCTTTCAACCGTCTGTCAAGATACCAGGAAAAATGCTTTTTCTTCTGTGTGTCAAAGGAAGTAAAAGATCTTTCAGCATATAAATTACTGTTTCAAGAAATATTAAAGACAATGCTAGAAAAGATAAAGGACAGTACACAATGAGCAATGAATTGAAAATTGACCAAAATTTAGCCCTCAGAGACAACTTTTGTTGGTTGTGTGTCCTGCATGGTGGCTTAGTAGATGTGATGCAATGTTGATAATCATCAAGCTTTTTATACAGTTCTTATTTATGGAAGGAGTCTGGGCAGGCTTGTACCAGTCCCCTTCTCAGCATTCTTTTCAACTATGTCATTATGCAAATGTTGTGTCTTGGGGTGGAATCAATAGTGCTTTTTTCTGGCTTTCTCACTCTGTTTGAGACATTTTATGATTTTACATCATGTTATCAGAATGTTACTAAACTGGAAAATTTTCAATCCCACAGATATGGCTGCAATCAGGAAGAAGTTGGTTATAGTTGGTGATGGTGCTTGTGGTAAAACATGTCTCTTGATCGTATTCTCAAAAGACCAATTCCCAGAGGTTTATGTGCCAACCGTATTTGAAAATTATGTCGCAGATATCGAGGTTGATGGGAAGCAAGTGGAACTGGCTTTATGGGATACGGCTGGGCAAGAGGACTATGATAGGTTGAGGCCGTTGTCATATCCTGACACTGATGTCATTCTGATGTGTTTCTCGATTGATGCACCAGATTCGTTAGATAATATTCCTGAAAAATGGACCCCAGAAGTGAAGCATTTTTGCCCAAATGTTCCCATTATCCTTGTCGGTAACAAGAAAGATATCAGGAATGATGAGGCGATTAGAAGAGAGCTGTCACGTATGAAACAAGAACCGGTCAAGCCTGAACAAGGAAAGGTTATGGCTGACACCATAGGAGCCTTTGCGTATCTTGAATGCTCAGCCAAAACCAAGGAAGGCGTCCGTGAAGTATTTGAAATGGCCACAAGAGCTGCGTTACAGGTAAAAAAGAAGAAGAAGGGCAAATGTGTATTGTTATAGATTTTTAACTGCGCCATGACAATCCAATATGACCATTTCTATATACTTTCAATAGTGAAGAAAACAGCCATAAAAGAACAGTAATAATTAAGGTTTTTTCTTATTTCTCATGAGGATTTGTGATATAAGATCGTAGGAGAATTGCCCTCCTCAAAGCTCAAAATCTGTTGTTGTCAGTTTCGTTGAAGTTTGATTTTTTTTTAGTGTTTATGGAACTACTGTCAGTAGTTTATTGTTAGGATTTAGAGCTTCTTGTCATTCAATTGCTAAAAATATTTCTTCAAAAACCAAACTGATCCTCCATGTTTCTTGCATATCCAAATTGTAATTATTTGTAGTAGCCAAATTTGTTAAGTCCAGTTTAGATTTGGACATATTTCTAAGTTGGTGATTTAGAAGAATATGAATATACAAACAAGGCAAAGTTCAGAAGAATGCTAGCATCCTAAATTGTCGGAAACCATTTCCCTCTCAATATATATTTATGCTGATTAGGCCACAGGGAACCTTGGTAGCTAAAAGTGCTTGCTTTTTTCTTAAATTTGACCATACGATTACCCTCTTAATTAATTTTTCTGGATCCAAAATTAGTAGGCAAGACTTGTGTGGATTGCTGTAGAACATCATACGTTTTCTCTCCATACAGTAATGCTTGGCTTCATGAAAGGGTTGCTGATTGTTCCATAACGAATAATTTGCTTATTGAAAGTCTGTTTTTGGCTGAATGCTGAAATTTTGGCTTGGCAAGGAATGTAGATGCAAAAATTGATAAACACTTGGTGCTAGCGGAAAGGCAGGAAACCATATCTTTTGCATTGACCCCCATCTTTATAAACTGTTGCTTGAAAATTTCCCAAAAAATTTACCTTTGTCACAAATAATGGCAAATTTTCAAGAATAATTCCATTTCCAAGTACTTGCACTGAACCTTGCATGAAGTTTATAGAAGGATGACCATTGTTTCTGTTCTGTGTCTAGTGTTTATGATTTTGCTGCACAAAGAATGAGTAGTGGGGCAATATTGGACATTGGACTAAGTCAATAGATCAACCTTCATCAGCAACATCTTTCAATTTTAACCAAAAGGAATATTGCCTATACCAGCCCAAAAATCCAGAAAACATTTAGTCTATGATGGTCAAATTCCCCCTTCAGTTTGTCGCTCCATAAAGTGTTAAGTTTAAGCATAATTAAATTTGTAATCAAGTTTCACCTATGATGGGTTTTAATTATTATACAAGCATTAACTATATCGGAGTTGTCTTGTAAAGGAGACATTTCTTGACTTCTTTCATTTAGTTCTTGAGATGTGAATTTGTGAAAATCTCATATTTTCTTTCTCAGACTAGCCTTTAGCTTTATCTCTGCATGGGTTTAAAATGTGTTCGGGAAAAATAGCATGATGCCTGTTGCTTTTTATCCATCTGTCAATGAGGAGTTCTAATACACCATTTTTCACCATCCTTTACCTTCTACTTACACCTGATGGAAAATTAACATTATTGATTACAAGAAGGAAATAAGGATAGAAGATATGAGCAGTGTGAGGTGTGAGTCAACAAAGAGAATCCCCGTTTGAAATGTCATGGCTCTCTGGATACCAAGATGATGATATCGGCAAAAATGTAGTTTAATGGTAGACATGTTCAATTCCATTTTAATATTTACCTGACTCAACTTGGCCACTTTGTTCTGAAAGTATGAGGGATTTCTTGAGAAAGCCTCTTCAAGAAACCTTTATAAACATGCCCATAATCACAAACAAATTTCCCTAACACGCCTGACACGAGCCCTACAGAAATTTCCCTATATTCTGCCTGACACGAGCCTTACAGAGATGACTTCTGCACTCTTTAGCACATGCTATCCTTTTGGGAGGATGAACGACTCTCCCTCCTGGTAGCAATAACCTATTCAGAGGGATTCCATTTTCCCAAGAGGACAAAATACATGAATACATGCAAGTGTCATCATTTTTAGGAAGGAAAACCAATGAAAATTTGCTCATTGTTTTCACTCGTTTTTGCAGGTTTTTGGAAGGGGCTTTCTGCAGAAAATCTCCCATATCCACGGGAAGGATTGGCCAATTAAAGTTGGGTAAATTACTGAACCTAATTGAACGTATTAGCAACAAAACAAGACAGTTTCCAATATTACTGCTTTGATATTCAAGGAGCAGTGGCCTTCCAAATGGGGATTCTTTTTTTACTCACCGGGGAGAAAGTGAAGGATGGAAGGTGACATGAAGAAAATAACAGGCAGTGTATTTCACATATGGTAAAATGTGAAACACTCTTTTGCTTCAAAAAAATTCTTACCAGGAAAAAGTCTTGTTTTTGTTCCAACAATTTCATTTGGAAGGAGGGCCCTTTGGGCACATTGAAAGCCTTCCAGATGAACAGAGGACAGGCTGGAGTGGGTATGCCCCAAGTGATACATGGCTTACTTTAGGACAGGAATGTGCCACCCAATTTTTGTAGTGAGCCAAAATTACTCTTTGTACTGACTTTTATGAACAATTTTCCATGATTGTTTCAGCCGACAAAGGAACCACTTACATAGGGAAGTTTGTGTGCCTTAAAACCTACCCAGCCATATGGGTGGCACATACCATACTCCCAACAGTTTATGTATCCCTGAGGGACATGCCCACTCATTTTCTCAATTATTTTGATGCATTGTATGTTCCCAAAAGGTGGCATCAAATATTAAAGAAGTTGTAAAAAAATTGCTAAGTACTCGCGTTGTATTTAGCCACGTTGAATTAAAATTTGATCCAACATTAATTTAGGAAAGATAAGTCTAATTATTGGCGTACGATATAATATACATATAAAAGTTAAAAATCTACTCTAAAAAACACCCCAATTTAAAATGGCAGGGATAATATTAAAAGGTCAATGCAACCTTGTTTCCAAATGTTCCATAATGGTATTCTTTCCCTGACCATGTTCAAACGTTGTTTTGAGTTGCTTTTCGGGAATTGGGACCTATTTTACAAAACGATGTTCGAGCATGGTCGGGGAAAGAATGCAACAGAAAAACAACAAGAAATGTAACGCGAGTAAGCAATTTTTTTACAATTTTTTACAATTTTCTTCAGTATTTGATGTCACGTGTGATGTTCCTTGATTTAGAATCAAAGCAGAAATTTGTTGCATGTTTCAAAGAATGGCTGTGGTCCAAATATGTATTGCTTGATTAGATCCTAATTGTTGCAGCCATCTCTTTTATCAGCCAAGGGTTGTGCCAGAATTCTTCCTTCAGAGGGGTCGGAACTTCCGACGGGGGCTAAAAACTACAAATTTTGTACATCATTTTGCCAAATTTAATTTCCTCTGACAATATCCGAAAATTTCCTGATGGGGGCTAGATGCTGTAAACCCCTAGCCCTCTTCTGGCGCAACCCCTATTATCAGCTATATGGTTATCCCTATTTATAAACTTTGATGGGGTAACTTCTCTAAGTATAAATGTGTCTGCTTGGGTTATGGGTTACTTTGTGAAATTTTGCAAATTATGTTTTCTGAAAGCTGAAATATGAAGGGAATGAAAGAAAAAGGTCTTCTTCGTCCAACTTTGTCTTCGAGTGAGAAATTAAAACATGCAAGGTAGTTCACATTACCCCTTGTTACCATTGTCTGAAGGAGGGGTGTCGCCAGGAATCTTCTGACCAAGGGGCTGGAGCTTCCGACAGGGGGGCTAAAATGGCTAGAAAATGAGGAAAATGCAGCTTTCATACGTCATTTTTCCAGATTTCCTCCAACAAGAACTCAAAATGTCCTCCGACGGGGGGACTAGATGCTTCCGACGAGGGGGCTGTAGCCCTCCCCTGGCGCCACCCCTGGTCTGAAGGTGGTAAGGGTGGTCAGGGTCACAAATCACGGAAATGGGAAATAACATGTTCAATTACACGTTTCACGTCAAGCTGGCTTTTTCACGTCAATAAATACTGGCTTTGCATGCTTCACGGGAACCAAATATGGCTGATCACGTTTTACGAAATCTCTTGTCTTGTGGGGGAAGACGCACATGGCACGGAGGAGCGCAGGCGCGAAACTGGATAAGTCCTCCTGTTTTTGCTCCAAGTTCCTTTTTCCATTGACCTCGATTCGAGGTTGTTGGAAACGAGGACTTTTTATACAAACATGGCTGCCGAACCAAACTATGGAGGCAGTCTTGAAATTTTCGATCTTGGAGATAAATGTGACTTCAAAGTAAAGCTGAAGTTGTTCAAAGATGTGAAAAATGTAGCAGAAATGAAAGAGAATCTCATCAAAGGTAATATGCAAGCAACGTTGCTGAGACCAAACTTGGTAAGTTGTGTTGTTGCTGTTGTACAACTTTCTGTACAAGTTAGTTCCTCTTTATTTTAGGCCATGGGCAATTGATTAGAAACGGCTAGGCCTACAGTTCTTTATTAAGAAAGAAATCGCCTCACCAAAGGGCATCAAAATGAAAGAAATTTAAACTCAGTTTACTTTTCAATCTGTTGTAGAAGCCTTGTAATGCAAATGCTGAGCTGAAATATCAGCTCATAAATGATGTCAAATCATTATTAACCTACATACAGTCGTTTTTCTTTCACATTGTTTTGCGTGCTGCAAGCATCTTCATGCAAGCAAGATCCGACATAAAGCCTGACATGGTGGTTTTTTCTCCACACCATTCAAAGAAATTAATGTTGTTTATCAAATTTTGGACTTGTCCAAGTCTCACTTTTTTTCATCATCAGTTGATTCTTGGACAAAGTCCAATCAAATTGCTTCAAATTGTCATGTTAATAAAATCAATTCTAAAAGTTTCCGCAACTTACCACAATTTTTTAAAATTCATGGCAGTTTTAGTCATATCGTTAGCTTCCTATATAGGTAAAGTAGAACTGCCCAATTTTATTGATGTAATTTTTGGGCAAAAGAAATTTATACTTTGCCTCCCATGACAAGGTTTTTGCAGCACTAAAAGTAACTGCCATGGAAGATATTGAAAATGTGAAGTATTGACTGGCAAAATACAATACATTGTTATGAATTTCAGGCGTTTGAATTTTGTCATAATTTCTATTGTTTCTTTTTATTTTCAAGTGATTCTGTACTAAAACAGTTCTGTAAAAGATATTGTTTCAAGTCACGTACTTTTTTTCACAGGTTTCCGGCTCTTTTGCAGTCACAGTAGCTGCAAATAAAGCTGCCAAGATGTTGGAACTTGGCAAAATGAAAACCAAGAATGTTCATACAGAACTACTCTTAAACATGTCCCCAACAACCAGAGTAAGTGCCTTTCCTTGATATATTTAGAAAAATCACTTTTTTATGTTTTTTTCGTTGAAATAGGTACCTAAAGTATGACCATTAAACAAGTTTGAAAATTGGGAAAGAATTCTGAAAGTGTACTGCCTGTGCCAAAAAAACTATCCACCCCTTAGACAGGCCATGAGAAATTCTGATTTTGGTCCGATTTTGATATTTTATCACTTAATCTTTAGCGAAAATCCAGAATTAGATTCAACGTTTTTTTGTACATTTCCTCATCTTCTAAGTTCTTCAAATTTTCAGTCTTGAAAACAAGCGTCAATTAGATTGTTTAAAGACTTAACATGAATGGACAAAGAGACAACTTTATCATGGTGATTTGAAGATTAGAAATTGATAAGTTATAACCTGCTGCACAAGCCTTCATTGTATGACCGACTTCTTGCAAAATTCCGCCCTTGACAATTTGATAAGGTATTGCTTTCTTGGCAAGGAAATTGTTAAATTTCAAATAACCTATTTCAAAATCTGTATGAGAACAAAAAGTGTGGTTTCAACAACTGTTTTAGGGTAAATTGAGAAGTATTTTTGGCTAAGCAGTGATTTCTTAGAAAAATTTCTTAGATTAAGTTCAAGCTTTTGTTGACATAGAACATTTAAATGGAACTTATCTGTTGGATATTTCCTGCGGTATGATTCCAGGGCAGATGCAGCCTGAAGTTGAAGGGGGGGGGGGTTAACCTACACAGAGGGTGCTGAAAGTAGAATATAAAGTAAGTGCACAGAAGGCGCGCAAAAATGTTTTGACTCCTTTGTAAGAAAATTTTTTGGTTCTCTCGTTAAAAACAACACTTTTGATTAATATGTTTCCCACATCTTCAGAATGGAACAGTTAAAAAAGAGCGTTGAGTCAGGACGAGGAAGCATTTCTCCTCACCAAAAAGGGGTTGCCAAGCTCAGCTTTTATCCTGAAGGGGGCCAGTTGCCCCCATTTATCCCCCCAAATCAGCTACTAGCATAATATTTCATGCAGATGATACCATGATACTCTACATTCTTTGACTTAACGGTTCTTTTTGCTTTCATGTTTAGATTTCAGGAGCATTAAAAATGTTTGGTATCCAAGATAACGACAAAGAATTACTGATGGCCTGCATATTCAAGAAAGAAGAAGACGAAAAGGTATTGATAAGATTATATGAGATAAGGCAACAATACACATAATTTACACAGCTGTAACTCTGCAAGTATCTTTCCTAAAATCATGCACCAAAAATTCATGTACTTGACATCTTGTACTTGACATTTTGCTTAAGTTTGAGACCTCATTTCATTGATACTTGATATTCCATGAGTGAAAGATGCTCCTATGAAATGGCGAAAACTGCTTCCTTTAAAAGATAGACATTTTGCTTTTTTTCTTAGCTGTAATAGCAAGGGCCTGTTTATATGAGAAAAAATGCTGTATGTCACCTTCCTATATGATAGAAATTCATCATATAAACGCAAAATGACAAATGCAAAGGATTCAGAATCCTTTGTATTTTTCACTTTGCGTTTATATGATGAATGCAAGATCAGAGATCCCACCTCACCAGAGGTAAAATCTCACTGGGGTGAGGCAAAATTTTTCCATGTAAACAAAACATCACCGGTATGGTGAGGTGAATTGAATTATTTGTTAACTCTTATTAGCAACATTCCATTGCTACTAAGTTGGAGTTTCGATTTTCTACTCGCAAAGCTGTTACAATTATTGCAAATGAAATTTTGTATTGTGAGCAAGGTTAAGTTTTTTGTAATTTGATAAACTTTTCTTAGTATATTAGATATGGCATTGATCACACTTTTTTCAAAGCCTTTCGCCGTTGGAAAGTTTAGATTAGTAACGAGATTCGGAAAAATCGTGAAAACCTTAGCATTGAGAATGACATACAAACCCGGGGGGGGGGTAACTCGACTCTTGGGATGATAGGGACGTGCTGCCCAACGTTTAAGGAGGTGGCCCATATTTAAGGATTTTTGGTCGATTTTCATACCCATTTTTGAGGATTTTGGGGGGAAGAGACTGTTGAATTTCCTAGAAGTCAACTTTCATTTCACTTTAAACGTACAATTATGAAGTCAAAGTTACAGCCAACCAAGTTTCAAAACGAAAACGAAATCTTCCGAAGGACGGTGAAGTGAAAAGAGTTGCGAGGTCAGGCCTCCGAGAGGTCACCCATCTGGAGTTTGACCTCACTCGACCGAGCTTAACTTCAGTCACCTGACGGCCACTCACCCCACATGTGACATCGTTACAAATGACACAAATAACTAGGCTGATTACAATTCGTCGTAAATTTCGCTCGTTTTTTACTTTTTTGAGCCAGCAATTCAATTCAATAAATAGGTAAAATTATTCAACTCAATAGATAAATAAATAAAATAGTTTGGTAATTACGAGCGAAAACTAGAGACGAACTGTAATAAGTCTAACAAATGACATTGTTGTTTGTCCCAGGTTGAAAAGTACTTTGATGCAGTAGAAGGAACTCCTTGCAAGCTTCAAGAAATAGAAAATTTCTCTGATGAAGAAGAATTAAAGAAAGTAAGTTTAGAGAAACTATAGTAATTGTCCTGTGAAATTTGTCCTCATTGAATGATTAACACCTCCCAAGGTTCTCTTTTTGTCAATTTTATAACGTTATAGGGTCGACTCGTCAAGGAAGATTGTGACATTCTGTGCGTATGGATTTTTCTCATTTGCTACCGGATGAGTTGATAGACCCGGCGTTTGAAGGGCTACTGATCCCTGAATATATAAGCAATGATATTTTGCGATATCTAACTGAATAGCTGAAATGTTCAATTGTTTTAGAATTTTTCCTGGCTGACATCGGTCACTCCGTGGTTCAGACTTTACATTAACAAGGCTTTTCTAAAAAGTCCCTTTGAGAACCCTTAAAAAACGTGCTAAAATCACCAGCAAGTTTCCCTGATATGTCTACCTTTCAGCGATGACTTGAGCACGCTCTAGCACGTGTTATCCTCTTGGGAGTATGAAAGGGTCTTAATAACTTATCATTCTCTCAAAGGGATGACATTTCATAAATGCACGTAATTGTCATTATTGCTAGGAAGGGAAACAAAGGGCAATTTTGCTCGTCGTTTTCTTTCGTTTTTGTTGGTTTCGAAAGGGGTCTTTCTGAAATCTCTCAATGAAAATCTCTCATATCCAGGGGAAGGAATGGCCTATTAATGCCTGGGTAAATTACTGAACCTAATTGTACATATCGGGAATAAAACAAGACATTTTTCAATATCATTTCTCGACTCAATTCTACCACTAAAAGTGAAAAGATCTTTCAACCACTAAAAAGGGAAAAGATCTTTCAGGAATTTACAAACCTTCAGGACCATAATTTGGTTAAATCCAAATTTTTCTTATGAACACTTTTATTTGGTTTCAGGCCTGTTTTTTTATCCTAGACTATGTAAAGTAATTTAAAAAGTACCAAAACTCTTTCCCTGACATCTTAATTCCTTTTTTCGTCGTTTTTCAGCTATACAAAATTGCTAATGAAGAACTGGAAATTGGAACATTATCTGATGCAATAGTTTGCAGGATTGCTACAAAAGATGCTAGCTAGTGGCAACATTCAGTGTAAAGTTGGTAAAATGAAAGCAGGCAAGATTCTCGAATATGAGACACTGGTAAGGACCGCATTGCCATTCAAGAGTGAGGCTGTCTGGCTGGCCCAAGTAAGGAAATGCACAACTATAGGGGGATTCTTGAAAATTGGACATTTGTATTTGAGAGTTTGAAATTTAAATCTTGGAGGCACTGGGACTTTGCTACGTTGCAAAAGCATCGTCTCGTTGACACTGGAACTTAAGTGTGAGATTTCATTCCTGTATCGAGAATTTGGTAGACACGTGACAACAACAATAACTCGCTTGGTGCGTTTTAGCGTACTTTAAAGGCTCAGGGGGGGGGGGTACTTAGTATATTTGTCCGACGGGGATGTGCCGTTTTTCAGGGTATCATTTTACCTATTTTTTCTAGCGCAGGGTATCAAAGAAAAGGAAGGCACTTTTAGGGATGTTTTGTTAGATCAGGTCGTTTTTTCGGTCAAATTCTTATCTTCTGGAGCATGCTCTTCGCCAATACCTTCTTGATGAACATTCGATTTGGTCTACCGGGTGCGCCAAAATAAACTATGCACTTTTGGCAAGCCACGATAAATCGTACACTAGACCGATTTTGAAGATTTATGACTTAATCTTTAGCAGGAAGCCTGAATTAGACACTGGAATTTTTGCAAATTTTTTCGTAGTCACTTTTTAGAGCTAGAAGCGAGTTTCTTAAAATTTTAGTTTTCGAAAACACTGAAAACGATCAAAGAACATCGCTCAAATTTTCGAAAGAATCGACATGAATGGACAAAGAAAGAACTTGATCGTGGTGATTTGGGATTTATAAATCGATTAGTTGTAATCTGCTGTACGAGAGTTCGTACTAAATCCCCCAAATCAGCCTGAAAACGTTTTCTCTTTGACCATTCGTGTTGAGCCTTTTAAAATTTGATCGACGTTTTTTTATCGTTTTCGGTGTTTTCGAAAACGAACATTTTAAGAAACTCGCTTCTACGCGTAGCTCTAAAAACTGAAAACGGAAAAATTTGCAAAAAGTTATAGAATCTAATTCAGGCTTTCTGCTAAAGATTAAGTCATAAATCTTCAAAATTGGTCGAGTGTACGACTTATTTTGGCCTGCCAAACGTGCATAGTTTATTTTGGCGCACCCGGTAGCTTTTGCTTTGATACAAGATATTCTTGTTAACGCTTGTCATTTTCAACGCCTGTCATTGATTCTGCAAATGGGAATGAAATGGATTGCACAGTTGATGTTACAGTTACTATTTTAGAAAGCATAGGGCTCAAATCTTTCAAATCTTTAAAAAGGTCGGTGTAAAATTCTTTTGCAGTTTTCTTTGAATTGAATTGCTTGAAAGGAACTTGTGGTACTTTGCTGTAAATCTGCCGTGGAAATTTTTTGATATCTTTATGTTTTTCAAAATGGCGGCAATTTCACTATTTTTGAAAAAATTCATGGAAAATTTTGACAAAATTTAAACACTCGTAAATCCTAAACTAATAGAGGAAACATTATATAACCTCCAAAGAAACCATAGTTTATGAAGGTCTACAATATGATGGCAAGCAGAAATCTGTAGCTCTTCTAGTTTAGGATTTAGAAATTTGATGACGTCATAGCCTCAAATATAATAAATGCCGCCATATTGTAACAAATCAAGATATCAATGAATTGCCACGGCAGATTTACAGCAAAAAACCCTAAGTTCCTTCCAAGCCATTTATTTCAAAGAAAACTGCAATAGAATTTTACACCGACCTTTTTAAAGATTTGAGCCCTATGTTATTTTAGAATGGAAGAGCAATACAATCATATACAAGGTGTCCCAAAAAAATTGTGCCCCGTTTGCCTTAAGATTGCAAGAAAAAGGCAAAATATTCTTGCCAAACTTTTATATGGTGTTGCTCTTCAGATGTTCAAATAGAGTTTGCTGCCATCCCCGTAAAAATCCGTTGAAAAATGATTGAGGTATGACCTTCAGAAGACCAAATTTGCCTGATGACTGAAGCCAGCGGTCGGCCATTTTGTCTTACTATTTTGCACTGATAAGTATCTTCATGTGAGGTAAGAAATAATTTCTGTGAGGTCAGAAATAGTGAAACTCTCTGAGGATTATCGGAATTTTCACAAGAACTATGACATTAGAGGCTGCTGTTTCATTTTCAATCCATGAAGCTATTTATTGCTGCAAAATAGTAAGACAAAATGGCCGACCGCTGGTTTCAGTCATCAGGCAAATTTTGTCTCCTAAAGGTCATAGCTCCATCATTTTTCAACGGATTTTTATGGGGATGGTAGCAAACTTTAATTGAACATCTGAAGAGCACCATCATACAAAAGTTTGGCGAGAATCATTTGCCGTTTCTTCGCAATATTCAGACAAACGGGGTACAATTTTTTTTTGACACCCTGTACATACGAAATGAATACTACAGTTGAGAATATAAAGCCAATTTTTAGCTACCACACTCCACCATTTTAGGAAATGAGAATATCCAGCATAGGTTCCAAATCTTTAAAAAGGCTGGTGTATAATTGAGTGACCTATTTCTTTGAACTGAATGACTTCAAAGAAACTTTAGCTATTTCTCTATAATTCTACCGTTGCGCTTTTCAGAAATCTTCGATATTTTAAGATGTAGAGTGATTTTCTTCTTTTATAAGAATTCAAGAAAAATTTTCAAAAAAACTTAAAACCATCGTAATTTCTAAACTGTTTGACGTAACATGACGTAATTTCGAAGAACACCATAGTTTATGAATGCCTACAATATTGCATCAAGCAAAAGTCTGTCACTCATCTGGTTTATGATTTAGAAATGACGTCACGTCCTTAAATGAATTGAAATGTATGATACGCTGTAATTTCGAAAAATATTCAAAATTTCTGGAAAGTCCAACGGTAGAATTATGGATAAGTATCTAAAGTTTCTTTCAAGTTATTAATGCAGAAGAAATAGGTCATTGAATTTTACACCCACCTTTTTACGCCGAGAAAAAGATTTGGAACCTATGCTAGAATATCCAGAATACGTTGCTAGTAGATTTTGATTTTTGTTTATGTATTAACACATCGATTTTAACTTTGTGAAGGGTTGTGTTAAATTTATCAACGCAGATGGACATAGCTGTCCTATTTACCTTCAATTTCCGAAAGATGATGGATTTTAAAGAATTCATTTGTTGTATTTGCTCGTACCACAAGGCTAATTTCAGCTGCGCTCGCTCATTTTCTTTATATTTTTATACCACATATTTACATATCTCTATGCGTTGAGTTGACAGATTGTCAGCTTTTGTTTGTATGATGCGTTTTTAACGTTAGAAACAGCGAAAACATGGAATTTCCAACAGTGAGACGCTTTCCGCACAAACTTTGGCGTTAACTAATGTTCGGTACTCCTGGACTTCAAAATTTGTCCACTGTAACAGAAGCAAAAATACAATACAAACAAATGGTCTTTTTCGTCTCAATCTTCCAAAGCTATCAGCTATCGTAAAGCTAAAGGAGTCTGTTGAGGTTTCGCGAGATAAAACTGCAAATTTAAAAGGGACACTGAGTGACGGAGCAATTTGATGCTCAAAAATCTCTGTTGAGGTCTCAAAGAGAACATGGAAACGAAGGAGAATGCATCCAGTTTGTATCGTCCCTTCATCTCTTTTTCATCCAACGATTTTTGTGACCAGTTTCGGATGGCAATTTTCTGCAAAAAGTTCCTATAGTCAGCTCTAATTTGAATCTAAAATAGAAAGTTGGTAGTGACGGTATCATTTAGCTTCCCATGGTCTGTCCTGCCCCAAAATTCTTGCCACAAATTTTATGTCACAGAATGACGCTAACTCTCAAATCCTCTATAGTCCGTCTCAAATTAGATGTCACCTGAGATTGGCGATGACGCAAAATTCCTTTGCAAAACACTTATATTGCTGTTATTCGCGGGCTTTTGCAGGCGACATATAATTTGAGTTCGTATGAGATGAATTCTATGATATTTAGTAATGTGTCTAATGTTTTAGTTGGTAAAAAGTACTGTAAACTAGTTGTTTGTGGTTTATTTTTCAACTACAATATCAATTTTATCTATATCCTACTGCCTATTTATGACCCAAAAAGGGAATGGAACGGGGAATGGAATAGTCCCCTCCTTTTTACAGACAGCCCCCAAAAAGTGTACTTGAGCAACAATAATTTTGTTTGTGGCAGGAATAAAAAGCCACAGAATATTACAATGCAGTGGCGGATTTAGGGGGCAATTGGGGGCAACTTCACTTCCCCTTCACGATGAAAATTCAGCCTGGCGCCCCTTTTTTGGCGAGAAAAGCGCCCATCATCCTAACTCTAACGCACAATTTGTTAACTGTTTCGATTTGAATATGGGGAAAACATATAAATCAAGGCGCTATTTAATAGTAAATCAAAGAATTTTCTTTAAAAAGCGTCCAAAAATTTTCGGGCGCCTTCGGCGCGCTCACTTTCCGTCCTGTTTTTGGCGCCCTCTTTGCAGGCTGCCCCCCCTTCAACTTATAATAATAATAATAATATATTAAATGAGGGAATACGAGGCTTACAGCCTATAAAACCCTAGAAGTTGTATTTGTGTTCGCGGTGGAAGCTATCATAACGTTTTTCAAAATGTAATACTGTCGTACAGTTGACAATCTCTTCGGATAACTCATTCCACGATTTTACTATTCTTTGTGAAAAGAAGTTTCGTCTTACGTTCAGGCGATTTCTTTGCTTAAACAGCTTGAGCTCGTGTCCTCTTGTTTTGGTTGTGCTTAACTTGAAGAAGTTTGTATGGTTCAAGTCGACGATACCTTTCATGATCTTAAAAACCATTATCATGTCTCCTCTCGTTCTTCTATATGCAAGAGTTGGGAGATCAAGGGCAATAAGGCGTTCAGTGTAAGTCAAGTTTCTCAGCGATGGCACTAATTTCGTGGCTCTTCTTTGGACGCTTTCTAGCGAACGAATGTCTTTAACGAGGCTTGGGCTCCATACGGCGCCGGCGGATTCTAACAAGGGTCTAACTAAAGCTTTGTACAACGTGTTGAAGGTTTCTAGACTTAAATACTTGATCGTTCTTTTTATCGAAGCGAGGACACCGTTCGCTTTTTTTATGCAAGATGCGATTTGTTTTTGAAATTTTAATTTGGTATCAACAATAACTCCTAAGTCTTTTGTCTCTTCCGATTCTTTTATTTCGATTTGACGATTGTCTTTTTGGTCGATAATATAATAAGTACTTGAGTCTATCTCCTCTCTATTCTTAGTGCTTACGTGCAATTTAGAACACTTTTGTGCATTTAGGGGCAACTGCCACTGACTGGACCAGTTTTCGATTCGATTTATGTCATCCTGAACGGGTTGGCTGCTGCCTGAGTTTCTTCGGTACAATTTCAAATCGTCAGCAAATATCTTCACGGAACTATTTTCAATGCAATCTGGTATGTCGTTTATGTAAATAAGGAACAATAAGGGTCCAAGGACGCTACCTTGCGGGACTCCACTTAAAACATTCGTCCAAGAAGATTTAAAACCATTCAGTACTACTCTCTGCTTTCTGTTATGGAGAAAAGCAACGATCCATTGAAGTACGTTTCCTCTAATTCCATACGAATTTAACTTCGAAAGAAGTCGTTGATGGGGTACGGAGGGGTACGGAACTTCGGTCTGGATCCGCCCCTGTTACAATGCTGCAGTTTCAAACCATTCAAACTGCTTTCGCTGTGAATTTCAATGAGACTTGGAACTGGGGGGGGGGCTACTACTCAAATTTTCTTCTCCCCCCATATATGGGGTGAACGTCTCTTTGTCCACGTCCCATATGGTGCGACTTTCTGCGCATGTCAAAATCAAACACCAACAAATTCAAAGATGGCGCCTAGAAAATAAAACGGCAGCAGTGAAGTCAACACTTTACGTCGATGTAGAAGTTGGATGAGGGATCTGAATGAAGATTGTGCTTTTAAAGATATGGTTTTGCCCAGAAGATAAGAACTGAAAATATTCACCGTCTGGTTTGCAAGATTTTACGCAGGAAAGTTAATGTTGCCGGATGGCCTAAATAAATTTTTCAGGAGAGTGCCGACTGTTGGGAAAAGTCATTGCAGCAGTAAAGATAACAGTACGAGATGACGTTTGACACTGTTAAATGGGCTGGTTATCGTATTTGAGATCAGCATGTGTGGCTAATCATGATTTTCTGTGGATTTATCCAACGAGATTTTGATGAAATAAAAGTGCATGCTTTTTGAATGAGGCTCAATTCTTGCTTGATAACTTGCTTTTGGTTGGAGTTTCAAGGTGTTGATTTAAAATTGTAGGGAAGTCATTTGAGAAACACTAACAATTTGCTGTTTTGTTGAAACTATGAAATGTTTTGGTCATAGGATATAAAAGCTGTTTATGTGGTGAAATCATGATGTTTTGTTAATTCATTCGAGGGTTTTGAGGAGGAGTGACATCATTCTTGGCAAAGTGTTGGTTATCAAAGTATCACCACATACCCATTGTGGCTGCTCCAAAATTTGCCAATATCAGTTGCCAAACCCAAAAACAGGAAATTTTGTAAACCACTGGTTATGTGACAATTGAAACAAAACATTTGAATTGAAGAAGTGTTGAAAGAAAGGCCAAGATGGATAAGGAAGTACAAGCAAGGAAATTCATTGAAACTTTGATGGCAGATTTTAAGTTGATACATAATGAATCAAAGAAGAAATTTCCAGCCGTGAAAGAGGTTCATACTCACTGTTAATATTGCGTTCTGTCAATCTACCTTTTCAAGATAAGAGGTGCAAGAGCAAAAGTTTTTTGTTATTTGAGACATTGCATTTTTGAGGCCAAAATCTTGTTCTGGGTATTAAGTTTAGTGATGTAGCATATTTTCACATTCATATATGTCTTCATTTCAAAATTATGACAATTTTAAGAATTTTCATAAGGCTTTGACCTTGAGATCAAAGTTTGGACAAATTTTTGTCCAAACTCCGATTCCACAGTCAAAGCCCTCATGAATTCAAATTCTTCATATCATCATAATTTCTGAATAAAGACATATAAATGCGAAAATTTGTCTCAAGACTAAATTTTGTACGCACAATAAGATTATAGTCTCAAAAATTCAAAATCTCAAACAACAAAATACTTCCACTTTAGGGCCTCTTACCTTGAAAAGGTGGATTCATACTTCATGCTGTGGTTTTGAAGTTGTTGTGGCTCAGTGGTGTAATCCTCTGACATTGCAGTCAGAACAGTAAGGCGGACAGGGCTCAATCCCAGGTACAGCCCCACCACTTGAGCATCATGACAAAGGGTCACAGACTCAATTAGGCCTGTTCTAGTTCTGCGATCCCAGCACTTGGCGCTAGAAACCACAACTTCACCTTCACTTCACCATGCTCCAGAGAAACTTAATGTCTGTTTTGTTAGTTAAATAAGAAATTGATTATGTTTACAAGGAAGGAAAACTTGCTTGCTATGCAGTTGCACAAGTACTTGGAATGAACTGCACACCTAGAAAAGCGAAAATCAAAGGGCAATAATGTCCAGTGCTGAAATCGTTTTGCACATAAAATTTATTGATTGTTGTTTATAAATGATAAAAAAATGTCATAACATTAATTTATAATCTGCAAAAAAATTCCAAAGTTACTGTATCACGGTTTTCAAAACTGGATAGTTTGAAAATATGAGAAAGTCAATTTTTCATATTTATGATACAGATATACAGGTTATATTTCTACATTCAAATGCAAAATTTCTGGGAGAATTACTGGCTGTTTGACAAAAGGTATTATGGGAAAATTGTGAAAAAGTTGGATGGCATTTGTGACTGAAGTTGAAACAGCAACATCCATTAGTTGACATGCTCAGCTTAAGCAAACAAAAAGCACATGACATGGCTTCAGAACCAACAAAAAAGCCTCAAGGATTTGAACCACACCCTTCATTAGGTTTTTTGTTTATGTCTTGTTTGATCATATTCTATAATAACCCTTTTTGCTGTGAAAATTCCAAGAATATCCATGAACCCTTTTTCCAGAAGAAATGCCAGAAAGTAAAAGTTAGATGACTTTGGTAGATTCTTTTATTTGCGTAATTTATAGTCCATCTTATAAACTGAACTTCTGCTCTCTTTTTCAGGCCATTGAAGGTGGGATCCTTAGACTGAGAATGATCTCAAGTCAACATGTCAATGTCTATAAAGGTACCATTGCAGTAGACTTCTTTGTTTTGAAACATTTGCATCAAGGCAAATTTTGCAATGGTAAAAAGGTCCTAACTTCACTGCTTGCAAACATGGTTATTGTAAAAATTTTAACAGTAGAAAGGAATATTTTTAGTTGCTTGTAAAAGTTGAACAAAAATATAGGTTTGCTGAATTGCAGAAGGAACACATTTGTTTAGAATTTTTATCATGATTTTCTAAAGGCAAAATATTCAACTGATTAGAGTGAAGAGGAAGCTGTATTTTCCAAATTGATATACAGTACAGCCCTTCTGCACATTGAGGTGACAAGACTTCTTCACATTATGATAAGAATTCTTGAGCCAAATGAAAGACTGTAGCTTTTCTAAACAAGAATGCTTGGGCAGGAAAACCATGCGAAAGGCTTGCACTGTAAGGGGCCACACAAAAAACCAGGATTGGAAAACACACTGAGAAAAGCCAGAGAGTGACCTGTTTTTAATGTTTCTCCAGGTCATTTATTTATCAGTGTTACATGACTGTTTTACATTTTACTTTCCAGTGTTATCTGAGAGCAATGATATATTCCGTCCATTATTGCTTGCTTGTGGAACAAAGACACCTAAAATTGCGTCAACTGCCCTCACATCAATCCAAAGACTGGCATCAAGTAGTTCCATTGGAGAGGTACAGTATATATTTTTATCCTAATTATTGCTTGTTTTTTATGTTTCACCCTTATTTTTCATATCTGTGATATGAATGATTTATCATCTTGAGCATAGCTTCAAAGTCTTTAACTCGGTGTAAAAAGGTGGGTGTAAAATTCTTTGATCTATTTCTTCTGAAATTGAAACTTCTTGAAACAAACTTTAGTTACTTATCTTTAATTCTGCCGTTGGACTTTTCAAAAATTTTGAATATTTTTTTAAAATTTCAGCATATGTTGCATTTCAACTCATTTGAGGCGGTGATGTCATCAAATTTCTAAATCATAAACCAGAAAAGTGACAGACTTTTGGTTGATATCATATTGTAGACATCCATAAACTATAAATTTCTTCGAAACTATTTCATGTTGCTTCAAACAGTTTAGAAATTACGATGATTTTAAGTTTTTTTGAAAATTTTTCTTGAATTCTTGAAAAAGTAGAAAACTCTCTGATTCTGAAAATATTGAAGATTTAAGAAAAGCCCAACGGTAGAATTATAGAGAAATAGCTTAAGTTTCTTTGAAATCATTAAGTTCAAAGAAATAAGTAACTGAATTTTACACCAGCCTTTTTAAAGATTTGGAACCTATGCTATCATCTTGCACCCTTTTTATGATTTGAATTTTTGGATACATTTTATCAATACTATAGGCCTTTATCTGTGAAGCGCTATCGTGTCACCTCTGTAATACACATCTCTAATCTAAAATAAAACGGTGGATTCTGATGCATTTTGAGGTGCTGAGCACAAATAAAAAAAGTTCACACCTCTAGGGGGCGCAGTTTTTTCAAAAACTGGGGGCCTAAGTTTTGATGACGTCACAAAAGCCTTTTGCAAAAGAATTTGTGATAATTGAATTTGAATTATTTAGCCCCAAAGAGATCAATCCGATGAAATATTTTGTATTAGATACATATGTTCCAGCTCTTATAATTTCTGATCTACGAGCCTTTAAAATTGTCAGAAATTGCTGACTCAGCTTTTTTTCGTAATTTTCATTTTCAGTTACATGCATCCAATTTTTACTTGTAAAATGTCACACGATTCATCTCAACGAGGTCTATAAGATAGCGCTAATTTTATCTGTGTATACTGTCCTGATTTTGTTTCACAAATGAACCTCGAACTGACAGCACATGCGCGATGTTTTTGAGCGGTGGAGACCCTGGGGGGAAACAGCAGCGGTGGCAGTTGTTGTCGGTGGTGTTTTCTCGGTCGGGGTTCCTGCTGTTCGGCATTATCGCCTGTGCTAGCCATGACCTCCAATGTGAAACAGATCCTAGTATGTATCCGTATTTGGTAGCTTATTTGTAGCTCTTTGTAAATGTATATTTTATGGTATTTAGTTGCATGATGTTTTTTTTATGGAATGGCCAGGGAGTTGTCATGGTCTTTTGCTCTCCCTGGCATCGTCCTCGTAGTGTTGTACAGTAGCTCATATGTAATGTCTTAGGTACCTTCTGTATGTAAACTTTTTAACTGATTATATATATAAAAAAAAAACAAATTTCCTTAGTGAATGAACATACACAGAACAAAGGAAATTTGTTCCATCTGTGAAACAAAATCAGAACAATATACACATATACAATTAGCGCTATCTTATAGACCTCGTTGAGCTGAATCGTGTGACATTTTGCAAGTAAAAATTGGATGTATGTAACCGAAAATAAAAATTACGAAAAAACCTGAGTTGTACTAACCTGTACTAAGTTCTTGAACATCAAGGGCCTGAAATTTTGAGTTCTTGAAAAGCATGTTATTTTGATTTATCTCTTGTTCAATTATGAAATTTTCATTCGCCCTTTTACTTTCAAATTGCTTAAATTATTTTGACCAGAAAAGTTATAAGAACTAAAAGGCTTTTGAGTATCAGATTTTACTAGATCTGTGAAAATGTACTGTAGTTATTCACCGGTGGACTAACATTTGCAGATACAAAAATTAGAATTGTTGAAAATTGCAGGGCTAACGGGTTTTTAAAGTTGAAAATATGAATAAAATTCCTCTTCAGTCAGAAGGATTATTTGATCTTGGTGATTTTTCTAGGGATATGCACCAAGTATTGTGAACCAGTTATGGGAGTTATCAAATGTTGGAGTTGAAGAACTAAGGGTGCTACAAACAATTTTGATTTTAGTAACAACATCGCCTGCTGTCCAGAAAGAGTCCTTGGCAAAGGTATCCTTTAAGATGTAGTTTTCAAATTTCATTTTCATCTCAACTTGCTTAGGAAACTGAAATTCAAATTTTTAATGCCTGGAGAGCCAAAAAAGTTAACACATTTGGCAGGCTGTGGAGTAAAAAGAATGTGGCTGATATTCAAAACTGAAATGTTGATCTATCAGTCAAAGACTAACTTAGATGTGAAACATTTTTTTGATAAAAATCACTCATCATTGAGACCTGGAAATTAGGAAAATGCTCGAACAGAATCGAACATGGAATTCTCGTTCCCATACAAAACCTTTACCAGTATTTTCTGATTTCCGGGTCTAAAAGATGAGCGATTTTACCAAACAAAATTTTAACATCTATTGGTTAGCCTTTGACTGATAGATTAACATTTCAGTTTTGACCATCAGCCATGTATACTTTATATTCCACAGCCTATTTTAGATGAATGGTGTTACTAGGCCAGACAGCTAGCCAAGGGCTCAAACTCACAACCTTCCTCACAGAAGGCAATGGTTGTAACCATCAGGCCAACCTACCACCTAAATAAGGTCAACTCGATCTTTTAATGCTATCCCTGCCACTATGATTAGGGGTGTTCTTAATTTGTATTAAATGTATTGTTATGTAGATTGCGTATTTTAATTTCTCTGTATTATTTTAAATTGTAAATATTTTAATTTTGTGGTGAATCCAAACATACATACATACATACCACCTAAAATTAACTAAACTTATCTCTTTTTGGGTAAGTGAGTGGAAAGCCTTTTGAAGGCAAACTGGCATGGCAAACAAGGACAGATTTGGTAAGACAATAGCGCGAGTTGGTTTTGATTGACACCGCAATTCAAAGCGATTGCAGACAAAGGAAATTCTCTCAACCAGTAATTCAAAACAAGCAGAGCCGCAAAAATGTCTCTGAAACTCAGGTAGCTAGCTCGCTTGTTGTGCATTCCAAGAATTGTTTTCAAGAGCAAACATGAGCATAGATCGAGAGAAGAAGAATATATTTACACATCTGCCACGGGCATTTATTTTATTTGATTCAAAAGCCGAGTGGGAGGCGATTCAATTCTCTTAGTTTTTTGGGTGTAATTAAAACACTTACTGCTCAGCTTCTGAACCAAAGAAATAAAATGCCCGAGGTAGATGTTTAGATGTATCCTTCTTCTTTTGATATACGCTTGTGTTTGCTTTAAAAAACAATTTCTGGAATGAACAACGAGCGCACTAGCTACTAGGGTTTCAGAGAAACTTTTGTTTGTTTGAATTTCTGGTTGAGAGAATTTCCTTTGTCTGCAGCCACTAATCGCTTTGAATTCAGTTGTCAACAAAAGCATCTCATGCTATTGTGTTACAAAATCTGTCCTTGTTGGCATGGCACTGATTGGGTAAATAAGACAATCCAAAAGAAAGAAAATAGGCAAGCTTCAGCAATCTACTGGGGGAGATTTCCGCTCTTTCCTCCTCCTCTCCACCGCGCAGTGACAGTAGAGGCTGCACGCAGGCTACAGTTATTTCAGTTACCAGAGAAATAAATTCGATGATAACGATATGACTCCTTTTATTCGGGAAAGAAAGCATTGAAACCTACTGTATCTTTTGTTAGTGATTTTTTCTGAAGATCTAGCCAATCACATCGATGACAGTGTGCCTTTAATTTCTTTTTCAAATGACCTTTGAAAGCAGCAAATATAAATGCAAACAGGAACAACAAGCCTTCAATTTTGATCTTTGTTTTGAACCATTCGTTGCAGAATCCTTCTTTGAATAATGTCTTTTTAAATCGGGTTGTTGAAGATTTCAATTTTCTTGCAGACTGTGGTGATTTGTTTCCATCTGTACTTCAGCTCAGATACAACGACCAGTAGTACTGCAGCAGCAACAATTCGACAAAGTATTTCTGTCATACTTGATAGAATGATTGAAGAGGACAAAATCGTAAAAGGTTGATATTTGCTTGATTTTTTCTTGTTTTTCTTTGTTATCCGAAGAAGGGAAATTGATAAAGTTGCCTGTGACGGTGAGAATGCAGTTGAGATACACCCTGTCTAAAAGTATTTTGAAAATATGCAAACCTCCTACAAATGAACAGTTAATTTTAACTTAATTTTACCTGATAGATGACAAGAGTTCTTGTTATGGTTGAAAATTGTCTGTGACCAGTGTAAGACGAAAATAGTGATCGAATGATTCCATTAGTCAATAACTATGTTTTAAATTATGTCTTTTCAGGATTAGATTTGTTTGGAAGTCTGTTGTTCCACAGAAGTTTGTTTATTGAAACTTTATAGTGACAGAAATCTTCAGTAGACCTTTTAGCTATTCTGAAAAGAATCAGAATCAAACGATATTTTGCTACTTTTTGTAGAATTTTCGAATGTGCGCAATAGTGATAGAACTTCTAACGCCACTCACGCAAACCTCGCGTATAAAAATGCATAAAAGTAACGCTCGATCTAGGCTCTTTGTAGAATAGCTTAAAGGTCTATTATCGCATTTTCAGGGAATATCATAAAGTTAATTGCGTCTTTTCCTATTTTGCACAGATTCTCCTGTAGAGAGTGGCCTATCATATCACAATAAGTGCCCAAAGACATTACATCCAAGGGCTCAAGATGCCTATCTCTTATGCCAGGTAATGCATTTGGTCTTTTTGAAATGCTACAAACGTATTTTACGACTTTAACGGGCATAGGCCCGGGGAGGGGGGGGGGGGGTACTTGGTCTAAGAAAATATGGAGACGTGCCGCTGGAAAATTCCCGAAAATGATACGCATAGACATAGCTATATCAAATAGCAGCTACAAAAAGGCTGAAGAAACGCCTAAACGCCATCTGTCAAAGTTATTGCCTGTACGAAAATACAAGGCCATGTAATAGCCATGTACAAGCCTTGTAGTTATGGCCTTGTAACCTTGTTCTGGCCTAGAAAAGCCTTGCTGTAATCTTTTAAATGACTCGAAAAATGCTAATTAGCCTTGTGGAAACCTTGTGGAAGCCTTGTGGAAAGCTTGTGTTAGACTGGTTGTAACTTGGAATCTTACTGGTAGCCTTGTAATTTTCTTCAAAGGTTAGTGCAAGGTCATAACATGGTCATAATCCCTGCTACAAGGCTAAAACTTGGCCTGTACAAGGCCAAGTTTAGTCTTGTATTTTTGTACAGGTAAATACAACAGGGTATATTTATAACTTGGCTCGGGCCAGCTTTTAACCATTTCGTTTCCCCAGCTGAAATTATGCTTGAGCTTTTCTTCAGGTCTGTTATTGCGTAAATCTATTTGATAGGAACTATTTTAAGAGATAATTGTGGCATATTTCTTTGTTAAACGTTTCGTAAAAGGTCCGCTACTTGCAATTCAACGTTTTATTTATTGACTGATGTCTGTATTCTACTTTTCAATCTGCAGGATTTGTGCCAAGTTACAAGTGGTGATTCTCCATACTGGTTACACGGAATCACTGAAATGACTCGGACGTTTGGATTAGAGTTGCTAGAATCCGTTCTGAAACATTATCCTCATGCCTTCCTTCAGGTATTCTGTTTCAATTTTCTCTCTCGAATTTTTGTCAGCAGTGTACGTAATTTTCGTTACATTACCAGCAAGTTTGCTCGATTTAATTGGTATGCATAGCATAGCCACAGAACAACAGGTCCTTCTCGTGATCACAAATAGGCGAAATCGGCTAATATTTGTTTTACCCGTGTCAAGTCATGTGAGAATACTCTTGGGAATTTTAGATATTATGCTACTTTTTGCATTCATCGCCATGTCTTCATGGCGCGAAATATGTTTACGAATTCAAAAGATGTTCTATTGTGTTGTTACTGTATTCATTTTTGCTAAGATCTTTGCAGATATTCCTGATATTGGCTGTGGTCACACTACTGTATTTTCCCGTTGTATTGTGAATCGCTTTATTTTCTTGAAATAAATTTTTTGTCACCAGAAAGCACGGCAAGATAACGGTACAACGATGCCCGGTCACACAGTGATGTGATGTATCATGTGACAGCTACGCAAGGCTGCGATTGGTTTGTTCGCTAAAAAAACCTAAAATATAGGTCAGGACCTTGTTTTGCCCGTTGTTTTGCATCTGATAGCTTTCTTATGGAATCAACTCCCAGGATCAAAGGGCTGTAACAGCGTTGCATCACATATCACAAATCAATGCGGTCGCGTATCACAGTAGTGATGGAAGAAATAGTTACGTTCCTGCGAAGCAACCTCAACTTCAAATTCTTCTTTCGATTTTTTATCAACTTATCTTGTGCCAGATCTCAAAGCACTATTGAATGCACAACGCATATGAGCCCTAGAACACAATCAAACATTGCCCTTTTCTTTTGATCAGTGTTTCCTTCTTTTTTGCTTTCCTCTTTACATTTTTCATCTTTATTTTCACTTTCGTCCTGTCTTCTTTCCCCTTTCCACTTTTCGTTCTTGCTCATCTCTTCATTCCTTTCTCGTATTCCTTTCATTTCTTCTTTCCTCCCTTCTCGTTTCTGTCCTTTTTTCTTCCTTTATTCAGCTTGCTCTGTTCTTCTCCTTTTCTTCCTTCAAGACAAACGAGCTTTCTGTGAAGCTGCTATGCACTTTTTCCCCCACTGTATCACAGCGTAGTTATCCCGTTGTTTCGAAGGTATACGAGGTTAAAGCATCTAGTGTGACCGCAGCCATTACTAAAAAGAACGTGCTTTAGTAGGACTTATGCAATTTAATTATGACGAGCAAAGTTATCACCGAAAATGTTTGTCAATTTTTACAGAACAATTTTTGAAGATGTTGAATAATTATCTCCCCTTAGACCCAGTATAAACATCGTTTTTTGGCCGTGTCGAATCGAACTGTATTAAAAACGGCAGAATCTGCGGTGTCTAAAAATCTGATTGAAACATCTTTTTTTGCCGTGTCGGATTGAAATTAAAGTGGTTGAAATCGCGGACCATGGCCTAGAATTGATTAATTAAACGCGTCAGAAATACGATGTTTAAATCAAATCGTTTTTCTACTGTTTGATACGCCAGAGTTGGTGACCTCCTGCCGTTTTATCTATTCATAACGGCAGATGATTTAAACATCGTTTTTATGTCGAATTTAATCGACATTTAGAAAATTTTAGCAGCATCTACCAATAGAAGTTTTAGGTATTCTGAAAAGAATCAGAATCGAACAACATTTTGCTAGATTTTGTAGAATTTTCGAATGTCCAACAATAGTGATAGAAGCTCTAACGCCACTCGATCGAACGTCGCGTATAAAAGTGCATAGAAATAACGCTCGATCCAGGCTCTTTGGAGAATAGCTAAAAGGTCTATTTCGACACGGCAAAAGAAAGATGCTTGAACTGGTCCTTACTCATGTATTATCTATTATTTCGCAGCATCCAGAGTTCAGTTACCTTCTCAAAGAACGAGTATGTCCCCTTATCATCAAGCTGTTTTCACCGAACATCAAATTCAAGCAAGGTGGTACTGGACAAGCGACTGTAGTTGAGAAACCTGTTTTTCCTGTTTCGATGAGACTTCTCAGGATAGTTTCGATTCTGATCAAACAATTCTACACCTTATTGGTAAGTTATTTTGTATGGTTAAGGCAGGACATTCTCGCGTTTCCCTTAAAGGAATTGAATCAGTATGAAACTGTAAGGCAAGGTATACCCTATCTGTCAGAATTTGCTGATTCATGGTTGTAGATGGTGCATCTGGTCGAGTTCGTTGTTTTGTGAAATTAACTTTTGTTCAAAGTAAAGTCTAATTTGCTCTCATAAAATTCTATAATTTTAAGCATTCATAGATTAGTCTGGTTTGGAACGAGTGACCTTTTTGTCATTGATAAGAGATTTACGAATGGGAGCAAAGATGTGTAAGCTTATTGACTTTCTGGTCGAGTTCGTTGTTTTCGTGAAATTAACTTTTGTTCAAAGTAAAGAACGCAGAGAGAAATGATAGGACTCAAATCGCCTCATTGAAAAAGTCGCTGTTTACATGAGCCCGGGGCAGCTCGGTGGAGTGGTAAAAAGCCAGCCTGGGGCAGCTCTGTGGCAAATTCCTTTTTTGTTTGCCTTTTGTTTTCATGAAAATATCGTTTGTTCAAATGACCCCAGGTTGAGCTGACCTGCCTTCACATGGAAATATTCTACAAAAAGCTAGCCCGCCAAAACGGGTCAACCCTATCCTCGAGAAGGGTTACCCGCTTAGGCGGGTTGACCCGGGCTGGCTACTGGGTTCGTGTAAACATTTGAAGAGATTTGACTAGAGAAGCGCTGCCCCTCTGCGGCGGGTTGGTGCCAAGGGCTCGTGTAAGCAGGCCCTAAATTACTGATAATTTAGAGGGTTTTGTATCGGGCTTAGATATCTAATCAGTATCTTTACAGCTAGCTAAACACTAGTATAGCCTGCGTCACAGGCCATACCATTTCCTTTCCGTATGGTCTGTGACGCAGGCGAGCTATTGACGCCTACAAGTCAAATTTGAATTTTCTCGAATTTTTTTCTATGTTTCTTTTTACAATAACGGACATTCATATGAATTTCTTACGTTCTAGGTGACAGAATGTGAAATATTTTTATCATTATTGGTAAAGTTTCTAGACGCAGACAAACCTTTCTGGCAAAGGGCCTTAGCACTTGAAGTTTTGCACACCCTATGCGTGCAACCGCAACTACTCAAGTACGTTTTAGCTTCTTTTTTTATTTTACGTTTCATTACCTAATTCACTTTACTCATGAAATGATAAAAGGCAGGGTTTAACAAACGATAACTCGAAGATATTGCAATCTTCCCCCGAAAGTTTTCTTCAATTTGTGGTTTGAGCTGTAAGGAGTAATATTTGAACAAACAGCTTTACTACCCGTCCTCTCTGCCTGGCTCTGCGTCTGTTTAGGCTAGACACAACATAGCTAATGGCGATTTTGCACAGAGAATAGTAATCCAAAATATCTGCAACAATCTTGGTGATCGAAGCTTTGATGGAGGATTTGTTCTATTATTCTAACGCCGAACGTTTGAAAGTTTTAACGGATATCAAAAGTTCCATCACACTTCATAGAGGTACCGGGTGTCCCAAAAAATGTATACAGATTTGGTTGACTCCAGCGAAGTGAATTTGAGCTTTAATCAATGGCCAATCACTCTCAAAATGTTCCTCGATAGTTCACCTGAACATAGATACCTCGTTTATTGGTATTGGTGGTTCGAGAGCAGAAATTTCAATCTTGGAAGCTCAAATTTGCGTCCACTTGCAACCAGAGCTTTGGCCTTTGGCCTAAGCAAATTCCTGAAGCACATCGAAATTAAGAACTGAAATTAATGAAAAATCAAGAAACTTCCCAATAGGTCACTGGGGGATGACTTCTGGAAAACAGAATAATAAAAGATCTAATATTGCTCAAATTTTGTCAAGGCTATCGTTGATTTATACGCTGTGCGTTAAGAAATTGCTTAGGCCAAAAGGCTAAACCTCTGGTTTGCAGGAAGAGGAAAATTTGAGCTTTCAAGATTGATATTTCTGTTCTCAAAGGACCAATACCAATAAACGAGGTATCGTAAGGACCAATACCAATAAACGAGGTATCTATCTTCAAGTTAACTATCGAGGAACAATGTGAGTTTGATTAGCCATTGATTAAAGCTAAATTCACAGCGCTAGGGTCAACCAAATCCGTATACATTTTTTTGGGACACCCAGTAGACTAGAAAACAATGCAATGAAGCTTACGTAGAAGCTGTGATGAAACTGGCCGCCATTAAAAAACTAAAGGCTTTAGTCACGTGCGCGGGTTGTCCCGTACTTTCCGATTGTTTACAAAAATCTCGCACAGCCCCTTTAAATTTGGAAGCCTGAAATGCATCTTTGCAGTTGAACATTCCAAGAACGAAATATAAAACATGAGAAGAGCATTTCTCGCTGCTGCTACATTATGGAATCGTCTACCTTATGACATTCGAAGCTCGCATAACATTGATATTTTTAAATCTAGATTAAAAACGTTCTTATTTTCTATTGCTTTTCAAATGTAGATTTTTGTTTCTGGAACTTTTTTACTTGTAAATTGGACATTAAATTTAGGTCTTAGGTATTGTACAGCGCTAAAGAATATATATTTAATAGATTTTGGCGCTATATAAAAATTATTATTATTATTATTATTAGACAAGAAAACAATGCAATGAAGCTTACGTAGAAGCTGCGATGGAACTCTGGCCGCCATTAAAAAACCCAAGGCTTTAGTCACGTGTGCGGGTTGTCCCGTACTTTCTGATTGTTTACAAAAATCTTGTACAGCCCCTTTAAATTTGGAAGCCTGACGAGTAATACCGAGAATCTTTCTTGAAATCTGATCTTGAAACTTTTGTTTTGTTTTCAATTTGCCAATTGCTAAATTCTTTTTGCGATGATTGTCGTTTTGTTCGTGTGGGATGGATGGTGAAATCTTAATCCAAGAAGCTCTGATTTTGAGCAATAGTATTTTATAACGCAACATACCGTAAAATCTCTATTAAGCCCCCGGGGGCTTATTTTAATTTCAGACACTCCAGAGGGGAAGGACTTAAAAGAGAGGGGGGCTCATTAGAGAGGGGGGCATATTCACAAAATCAAATGACAAGGGTACATATGCTACAATCCTTGCCAAAACTCTTGAAAAAAATCACATATTTTTGCTCAGCTCTCCCCCCCTCCCCCTTACAATGTTGGTTCCTTGCGTGATTACGCATTTCTCACGGGCACAACAACGCAGCCAAAGCGATTTTCGTGATATCTGGTGATCAGTGCTTCGGACCAACATTGTTCAGGGGGGGGGCAGGGGGGCGGGGGAAAAGAGTAGCGTGAAGTTTCCTGCACTGTATTTTGGATGCTTGGTCGGAGAAGAAAAGAGAGAAATGAAATTTTTTTCAAGTTGTTTTGGCAAGGATTGTAGCTTTATAGTTCTTTTGCACCATATTTTGCGGATTCAACATACAACTTTACGAGTCAAATACATAAAATTCGATACAGTTTCATCTCAAACCAAATCAAAATTAACATGCAAATTTATTTAGCTCAATAAATGGGAAGTCTTTGGTGACCTCTAAGATTTGATATAAGTAAGGGGGCTTATTTATAATTTTGGCTCAGAGGGGAGGGGGCTTATTAGAGAGGGGGCTTAGTAGAGAGCGGGCTTAATAGAGCGTTTACGCTAATTGACGATTGACGTTATTGTACTTTCAAATAATGGTCTCTTATTCTTAGGTCTTTCTGCCAATTCTACGACTTACAAGAACATTCAACCAAGGTGTTCCATGATATAGGCCTCGCTCTGGAGATATTCATTCAATCCATGTTCAGTAAAGAGGCTGCTAATCTCACTGCCAGCTCGCTATCGACCTCCCCGCAGCAAACCACCAGCCACAGCATGCCTAGTGGATCCTCAGGATTTGAGAAGGCGCAAGTCCCTGGCTTCTCATATAAAGGAGTCTGGGTTCCTATGAATAATGTTCCATCCAGTGGGATTTCAAAGCCTGTATAGTGAGTTGATTCTTGTTGTTTTTCAAACTTAGTATACATTGTTTTTCGAACTATTTTATCCATTGTTTTGCTGTTTGAAAATTTAGTTTTTGATTTTAACTGATGTTATGTGTTAATCAATATCATTTCCAAGCCTTGAAATGGAACTCAGTGAATTTGAATTTTGGGACGATCTCTTTATATTTCTTGTCAAGTGATACATGTGAAAATTAGATAAAGGCATGTTTAGCGAGTTTTGTGCCATGTTTAATTTGCTTACGTTTTTTTCAAATGTCGACAAGGTATTTCTTGATGTTGCCAGTTCACTCCAGGTTAACTGTCCAGTGTTGTTGCAAATTTTTGAATCTTAAAATGAGTGTCTGCCACTTAAGGTCTGTTACCGCTGAAATTTAGGGAACTGTTCAACCATAATTTTCCAGCGTTCCTTTCTGTTTGTTTTTTAACCTCTATAATTTAACAAAAATGTTATAAAAAAAACTGCTCCGACTGCTAACCTTCTTGTTTAGTTTATTCTTGTTGAAAAACGATTTTTGTTAGAGGAACTTCGATAATAGTCCCAACCATGTAATTGGTTTCTTGGGAATTGACACAAAATGAGCGGTTTTTTATATTTTTGCAGTCTGGAGCAACTAGACTTCAAAGGTGAAATCGCTAACGTGTCTGAAACCTACGCAATGTCAATATCGGTGTCCTGTGTGTTGGAAATCGCACGAGCAATCGACATTCTTGTTCACTCATCCGGAAACAAGAGACCGAGCAAAAGTTTCATCGAATCCAGAAAAGATCCCGGACCTGACAGCAAAGACCGGACAGGGATTGGATCCGAAGCAATGAGAGATAGAGAAGAAGTTGAAAAATCAACTGGAGAAGGTATTCTTTGATTTTTATTATTTGATATTGAATTGTCCCTTTTTCGGTCCATGGACCAGGGTCTAGATCACTTTCTGAAGAGGAGACCAGTCCGAAAGGTAAAATAGTGTTGCTGACTTGTCATTTATGCTCTGCATTCTTGCGGGAAATTTTCTGCTATCTTCTTGCATGTCGGTAGGGTCTCCAAAAGTAACAGAAGGTGTTGTGGCGCGGTGGTGTAGTTCTCTGACTTTGCAGCCAGAACAGTCAGGCGGAGTAGGTTCGATACCCGGTAGGACCCCACCACTTCGAGCGTCATGACAAGGGGTCGCGGACTCAATTAGGTCTGCTCTACTATTTCTGCGATCCCAGGGCTTGGTGCTGAAAAATACAACTTCACCTTCACCAACAGCAAAAACGCTAGATAATTGTTGCAGAACCTTCTTACAAAACCCGCATGTAAAAATCATGCCTGACGAATCTTCTTATTCCTTGAACCGAAGAAAAGAGGTTACTGAAATGGGCTTGCACTTCTCAGAGGCCGTATCAGTTGAATGCATTGAATGGCCTGGCATCCAACGTGAAACAGGCCTTAGTATTTACCAGTACAGTTGTAATTAAGTTGGATGTTCCTTTATATAATGACCATGGGATAGTCATTATCTGTTGCTCCCTGTAGTTGTCGTCCCTGTAGTGCAGTATTTTTGTATAGTAATTAGAAAGTATAGTAAGTTGTAACATGTATTGTAACATTTTAGATGACTATAAAACATATTTTGAGCCTATAGAATTTAATAACATAAAAACGAATCTGATGACACCACACGTGTCTGTTATTTTCTCGATTATTTTCTTCACCCAAGCCACCAAAAAGTGCTCGTTAAAAAAATGGAAGATATGAATATTTGGTTTTTTCCTCTGTGAAGTACAAAGATTTATCTTGAAAATGACGCTTTCATTTTCGAAAAAACAGGTGAACGTCCGTGTGATATTGCCCATCAAAGACTGCAAAATTGTCGTTTCGACCGAAATTTGGAGACGGAGCCCCTTTAATGAATAGGAAGTTTAGATATTTTGCTGCACACAATTTCACATCCAGCTTCGTAAAGGTAGTTGTTCTTGTAGGTAAAATTTTGAAATTTTTGTAAAAGCAAAGAATTAGATATCTTGGATTGGTTAAATTGTTTTTCAACATTGTAAACGCGGTGTGGGTACGTTTCTTGGATTCTGCAACCGATCGTCTTGTTGCGCATCTCTCGTTTTTTCAACGCTTTTTAATCTCTTTCAGCTGACCTTTTGGTATGGAAAGAAATGGTCACATCCTCTTGGGACAGTATGCTATCAACCCTACAACTGCTTCTCGAAGCGAGGTAAAGTATTATTCCGTTCGTTGGTGGTTGAATGAAAACATATATGTAAATCTTACTATAGTACTATTGTTTCTGTGGTTAACATCGTGCTTTCCTCTGATAGCTTACAATCGAATGTGACTAATGGTCAAACTCTCGAAGTTTTGAAATATACAGTGCATTTGTCTCTTGGTCAATGATATCTTGGTCAGTTTTAAAAAAGAACTCTTTATTTAATTTATCAAATCCTCAAAGGGAAAGTAAGCATATAAAAGTGGCTAAACCACTTCAATTTCAATTTTTGTACGGGCTAGTTATTATCGAAGTCTTAAAAATGCTTGGATTCTAATTGATTTAGAAATTAAAACAAACCAAGCATTTTATGATCTTAGGAAAGTCATTGCTAAGCTTCTCGTTTTAGAAGGCATTCAGGTGTATTGCTAGATAGGTAGATAGATAGACTGAATCTCATACGTCCCGTTTCAGCTTTACCTTGGAGGGTAGAGACGCAACACTGTATAGCCTTTCTTCCCCAGCTTGGGATATTAGACCCTGTAAAATCCTTTAAAAACTTTATCTAAAGACCCATCTAGCTTTCTATCTTTTTATTTACGTTTCAGTGTCGATGAAAATATAACTGAGAACATTCTAAAGGGTATCCAGACATACGCAAGTGTCAGTGGAGAATTAGATTTCACAACGAACAGAGATTCCTTCGTGTCATGTTTATGCAAAGCAGCAATCCCCCTGAATTATCATCACAACAATACCGTTAGTTCAGCGTCGTCAAAACCAGACGGGGGTGCTAATCATTCCGGTGGGCATGGAGGAATGTCCAACTCATCATCCGCGCAGTCACTAGCAAATAATTCAAATACAACGCCTGGAAACAGAGAGGTAAACAAAAGTTATCTTCTAATTCATCTCATTCAACCGAAAATAACTACATTTATTTAGTATCTACTTACAGTTACTTGTACCAGTCTTTCATAACAGTTGTACTAGTCAGCTTAGCAAATTTGTGAAAAGACGAGTGCGTGACAAACAAGTAATTGGATAAATAAGGCAAAACAAAAATTCTGGCATATTATCAAATTTAATTCTATAATGAACAAAGTTTCTAGTGTGGTCGATGAGTTCAGTAAACTCATTGTACCATGGGTAAGAGGAAACAAGATGTTCATTTTTTAATAAAATGTACACACAAATCATACTTGTATCCTCGTCGTTTTTTCTGTCTGCTTTTCCTTGCTGCAAACGATAACTGCCTCGCTTTTACAGAAAACAAAATTAGGCCGTTTAGGCCGTTGCAAATTTGAATCAAGATGGAGCTTAGGTTGCTGCAAGGGAAAGCAGACAGAAACAACGATGAGGATACAGGCATGATTTGTGCATACATTTTTTCCAACAGTAAACATCTTGTTTCCTCTCACCCATGATTGTACTAATGTTTTTATTATTGAAAGCTCTTATTCAAAAGTAACATTTTTATTTCTTCATTTTCTAGCTAACAGCTAAAAACATCCAATGTATGCGAGCCATCCTAAGCCTTGCTCATTGCCACGGGGATGTCTTAGGCACTGCTTGGTATATGGTTCTCAATACTCTGCAACAACTTACAGTCATTCTTGGATTGAAGTTCTCATCCACTGGATCACTGAAAGCGATCCAAGCAAATGATTTGCCTACACTGGTAAGGTTGCTTCATCAATTATTTAGGCTAAAAGTAGCAAAATAGGGTGGAAGGGGTAAAACATTAGCGATAAGCATCCTAAAACTAATGCATCACATCCACTATAATAAAGATCAACTGCCTGATGTATTCCAAAATTATTTTATGACAAATGAAGGGCTACACAAATATGCTACAAGGCAAGCGATAGATTATCGAATATATAAATCGTGTAAAACTTGGGGGGATAAAACTTTTCGAAACAAGGGTGCCCGATTATGGAACAATCTGCCAAAATCAATAAGAAACATAACAAAAATAAAACATATAGCGTACGGTTAGAAGAGGGCCTAACTACTTAAAGAAACAGGCATCTGTTTGGTCTTTTGCGCTTTTTATTTTCCAGTGCTGACGTTTCGCCCACTAGGGCATCTTCAGAGCAACTGAATAAATTTAAGAAGTCAACCTATATTTATAGTCAAAGAATTTAATTACAAGAATTAATATCCATATAAGGTCCTTCCGGTTCTTCATAAAACGTTCAAGCTTCGTCCTTCTTGCTGTTGTTGTTGTTGTTTTGTCATTCTTCTTCATTGTATCCCGGTTGCTGTTCTTGTTGTTCTTTGTCATTCCACGTAAGATTGTTTCTTCGATGTTGTTGTGTTCTTTCTTGCTGTTGTTGTTACTATTGTTCTTCGTTGTCTTTGTTCTGATTGATGTTGTTGTTGTTGTTGTTGTTCTTTGTCATTTTACGTCAGATTGTTTCTTCGATGTTATTGTGTTGTTTATTGCCGTTCTTGTTGCTGTTGTTCTTCGTTGTCTTTTATTCTGATTGATGTTGTTGTTGTTGGTGTTGTTCTTTGTTATTTCGCGTCAGATTGTTCTTTGTTGTTGTTGTTGCTCTTTATATGATGTCAGATTGATGTTTTGTCGAGCGAGATTCGCCGTCCCAACTGGATTCGGTCCTTCGTAGCCGGTGGCTGATTCCATGAATCTAAAGTCACCTCGGGTGTACCTGTACCCTTTTAAAACAGTATACTACAAGCCTTAAAGCGTTCAAAATTGCTAAATATTAACAATCATAAACTTCAAATCAGAATTATCATTTTATGAACAATTAATATTTCATCATTATATATCTATTGTGACAATGCTGTAATTTTCAATGTTTACTCATATTTTTCTTTTCTTTTTGCATTTTAATTTAACGGCCAAAGCTAGATAAGCTATGCTTTACTTTGGTCGTATAGGGTACAGATCTTTTTATATATACCCTGTAATAACTTTTAGTCCTGTATTCTATGAAAAAAGTTGAATTGAATTGATAATGACATTTTTCAGAGAAATCGTTAATCTGAGGAACACCAACGATTTTTCTCTTCCTAGAATTAGAACTGTTACATATGGCTCTGAAACGATTCGTTTAAGAGGCCCGCAAGTCTGGGCTACTGTTTCACAATTTATCAAAGATTCTACATCTCTTGCTGAGTTTAAAAACAAAATAAAATCTTGGTCTGGAGAAACCTGCCACTGCCGATTATGTCAAACTTTTATTCCAAACTTTAGGCTTTATCAGATTTTAACATTTATGGTTTTTATGCTGAAAGTATTTCAATTTTGTATATTTATTATATCTACTATTTTATTACTTTTAACTACGTATTTATGTATAGTTATGTATATTGTAATTTTTCAGTTGGCCTAAATTAGCTTTAGTATAGCTACTGTATTTATTAGCCAACTTTTAAAGAAATTGATAATAATTTTTATCGAATTAGCAAGGGCGAATTGGTCGCCTCAAGAATACATGTGACACCTTCTATGCAGCCAGCCATAATATCTCCTGCCTTCTCTGTTTATTTTGATTTGATTGAGTGCACTTAGAGGTGTGAAATCTATTCATGTGATAGGCAAATCGCTTTGTCTTTTCGGAAACCTAAATCTATTGTTTTAGAAGATTCGCCCTTGCTTCTCGAATCAATGAACGATTATTCGTGCATTTCAACAATCATTCACGTTTGTGAAAGTACTACTGTGCACCTAAAAACACTCTTCAGATGACATCCTTTGATAAGCGATTTTTTCATGTTGGTGATTTGTTAGTACAGAATTTGAAAGTGTACCAGCATAGTAATGACCACCAAATTTTCAGAATTAGTTTAACTTAATTGACAAGAAGAAGCTTTTTTCTAATATAGAAACTGTCCAAAAACGAATTACTTGAAACAATAAGTCCAAACTACTTTACTACGAAGACGTTACCGCGGGGAGCAAACTTAAGCGGTCGTGACTACCCCATGAAGCTTGCTTCATGAGATTGCGCTGTATTATTTCCAACATCGGATGTGTTTTTACTGAACCAATATAAGTCATGACTTTGATAAGTTATTTATTGTCTCACATCTTTTTTATTTACAGGTGATGTCACAATCACTGATGGCGGAACTCCCCGTCTTATCTGCAATGTTATCAAGATTATTTGAAAGCACGCAGTAAGTACTTAAGGGAAGAAACTTTCGCGGGAAGGAACTTTCGCGAGATAGAATAAACGCGAAATTTTGGAATTAACTTTCGCGAAGAGACCAAAATGGGAAATTTCGCGGGAAGAAACTTTTGCGAATTAAGTTTCTTATCACGGTTCGTGATGATCAACGAAATAATGAATGGTGTCTGCCAGGACAATCTTAGACTTGCTCCAAGTCTATTTCGTCAACTATAATAAGTCTATCTGAAAGTATACTACGAAACTTTGCTTTTCGCTTTTGCCTTCAATTTTTTTTTCGAAATAGACCTGGGGCAAGTCTAGGACAACTCAAGAGGGAGACTTGTTACCAGATCTCAACTATCTAGCTATCCAACAAGAAATCAGTTAGATCTGGACACCCCAAGGCAGAAACTATAATTCTCCAAAAGCATTTCTATTCTGGTGCAAAGACGTGGAACGAAATGACGAAATCCCATTAGAAACCAGAATGAGTTCCACGATTGCCATATTCAAAAGGAAACTGAAGGAATTCCTGCACAATTAGCATCCTTCTCGAAGCACGATCCCTAGGGAGATTAGCAAGTTTGTAAAATTTTATTTGTAAATAGATATTTATTTGTATAGCGATAGTTCTTTTCTAGCTGATGGGATATTTGTATTAAAATATGATAAAATGAAATGAATGATTTTATATCTTAGGAAATTTTGCGAATTTCGCAAATTTCGACCAAAAGCGCAAAAAACGCGAAAGTTTTAAAGCACAGTTTCATGAGTTTATATTGGCTACATTACGTGGTGATAATTATAATTATTCAGGATAATTCTAAGCTAGAGATGAACAAAGGTCTCTTTTCATCCAGACGGCATATTGTCATAGCAGCGTTTGTCGTTTGTTGAAATACTGTTCGTATGTTATCAAACACTGACCTCTACTGGGCAGCAACAGGAAAATGCTTCAAGGAATAGAATGAATGAAGCTTCTAGTGTTTATGAAGATAGTGCTGCCCGTATTGTCTTTTGGCGGGTTTTTCTCAATAAAACAAATGAGAAAATGTGCCATGAATTCTCGTGCTCTCGCGCCTAGTTTGAAGCGCCTGTTCAACGGACATGTTTTGCACGACATGTCTTTGTCTGGACGGGATTCTTTTGCAACAAAAGAGATACACGTGTTGAGAATGTTGGTTTAACAACAGCTTTGAGCATAGGCAAATGCACATTTACTTGTCGCTGATTCGTGGCTCCATTGCATAATTTTAGCAGCTCGTCGTTGATATTTGGATTGTCTTTTACCTTTCCTAAAAAGAGATAGCTCTTAATTTCTGTGCTCTGACAAAATGTGTTTATTTCAGGTACCTGGATGATGTCGCGTTGCACCACCTTGTGAATGCCTTGTGCCGTTTATCAAGTGAAGAGATGGAACAGGCCGCTGGTAATAAGGTGTGTAGCCTTTTAGTTTCTTTGTGAAGGTAGAAATCCTTGTTATGAGTCCCACCACTGAGTATTTTGTCGTTGGAAAAGGTCTTTATTCTAACAGATGTTTGCACTTTAGCGGACACACTCTTAACCTTTCCCCGTGTTTTAATTTTCTACCGATTTTGGATGAAAAACGCATCTGTACTTAGACTGAAGTATACTCACTGAACCAGCAGGGGTTTGGGGGGGGGGCAACCCCCGAAAATAGTCAGCTGAAAGGATATATCGATTACTGGCTGCTGCTGCAGATTTAGACCTTGTTTAAAACATTTTGACGTCCTCTCGCAAATGTGAATCAGTCGAATCACGATCGAATTTTGCATTACCCAAGCAGATGACAAGATAGTTATTGCTATTGTTTAATAAGCCAATAATCAGAGCGATCAGTTCTAATAATACGATTCTATTCAACCTCAGTTTTCCTTGGAAGCTGTCTCCACTATACTGCATTTGACCCCACAAACAGAATATTGAAATATACTTCTTGTACAATAACGCATCCATTGATTACAAACTATGCGATCATCATCACCATCACCATCATTGTCATCAATTTATTATTGGATTTGAAACTTACGTAGCTATAAAAAAAGCTAATTCTAGACAACAAATTAATCACAAAGTTACACAACAATTTATGCAAGTAGAATCAGTCAAAAAGATTACAAAATTCATATAAGATATCCATTGAAATCAAGACGTGTCTAAAACCATAAAAAGTCGAGCCGAGGAATGTTTTATCTGCATAGTCAACAGTTGCAATCTTCATTTTCCAAAATTTGACTTTATTCTTGAATTAATGTACAGAATTTGAATCTTTGATTTCTTGCTGAAGAGAGTACCAAAAACGCTGATCTCTATACTGAACTGTTTCAGTATTTTAGTATGGAAAATGTTTCATCACTCATTAGATTCGTCCCTACTAAAGTTGTCTTACCTTGAGCTTCTCTAAACTCACCTGCATATTCTATTTTAGGACCCATGTCTCTTTCCTGTCGCGAAATTGCAAGAGACTGGGATGGTCAACATGGGAAGGCTGAAGGTTCTGTGGAAACCGCTCACTGCTCATTTGCTTGAGGTAAGAACTTAGATCATTGAATTTATATACCGGGTGTCCCAAAAAAATTTATACAGATTTAGTTGACTCCAGTGATATGAGTTTAGCTTCAATCAATGTTTAACCACTCTAAAAATGTTCCTCGGTAGTTAACTTGAACATAGGTACCTCGTTTGTTGGTATTGGTGCTTTGAGAGCAGACATGTTAATCTTGAAAGCTCAAATTTGCCTCTTCCTGCAAACCAAAGCTTTAGCCTTTTGGCCTAACACAACGATAGCCTTGATAAATTTTGCACAATATTAGATCTTGTGCTATTCTGTTTTCCAGACATCACCCCCCACTGACCCATTGGGCATTTTATTAATTTCTCATTAATTTCAGTTCTTAATTTCGATGTGCTTCAGGAACTTGCTTATGCCAAAAGGCCAAAGCTCTGGTTCGCAGGTGGACGATAATTTAAGCTTTCAAGATTGTTATATCTGCTCTCAAAGCACCAATACCAACAAACGAGGTACCTATGTTCAAGTTAACTATCGAGGAACACTTTGAGAGCGATTAGCCATGGATTAAAGCTAAATTCACATCGCTGGAGTCAACCAAATCCGTATACTTTTTTTGGGACACCCGGTACATACATCCTAATACCAAACAATTAAGATCAGAGCAAGGAGAGATACAGGGTGTCTGCTCCTAAGATTTGGCTTTCAGATGGTATGCGTCAAATTTATTCAAATGTTATCATTTTATGAATAATCTCGAATAAAGTTTGGTTGCATTTTTTCTGAAAAAACCTGTATTGCGCGCTTCAATTGAAAATATTTTATAATTTTACAATTTTGAAGTAATGAAGTTTGTGAAAATTTTACAATAAAAAAGTCATGTTAAAGTATTAACTAACATAGGGCTCAAATCTTTAAAAAGGTCGGTGTAAAGTTCTATCACAATTTTCTTTGAAATAAATGGCTTGGAAGGAACTTAGGGTTTTTTGTTGTAAATCTGCCGTGGAAATTTATTGATATCTTGATTAGTTTCAAAATGGCGGCATTTATTAAATTTGAGGCTATGACGTCATCAAATTTCTAAATCCTAATCCAGAAAAGCTACAGATTTCTGCTTGCCACCATATTGTAGACCTTTATAAACTATCTTTTCCTTGAAGGTTATATCATTTTCCCTCTATTGGCTTAGGATTTACGATGATTTAAAGTTTTTCAAAATTTTCCATGAATTTTTTCAAAAATAATTAAATTGCCGCTATTTTGAAAAAATAAAGTACCATAAGTTCCTTTCAAGCCATTCAGTTCCAAGAAAAATGTCAGAATTTTACACCCACCTTTTCAAAGATTTGAAAGATTTGAGCCCTATGCTGTATTAACTTTAATTTTGGATGGCGAAGTTTATGTTTCTCGGGAAAACATTGCAATCCTTACGTTTGCTCATTTTCTGTAGGTATCGCAACATCCACATACTTGCCTCCGAGAATGGGGTGCAGATGCCCTGACAAGTTTAGTAAGATCTGCAATGACGTTTAATTTCGAAAGCTCACTCAGCAAGGATCTGGTAAGTAGAGATATTTTGATTATTATGATAAAAGTAAATGATAAACTGCGTTTGATAAGCATTGTAAGTTGAATCATAGTCTTTGAAAAAGGTACCGACAAGGGACTGTTCATTATTTATAAAGGGGTTGGTACCAAAGAGAAATGGGTTGGGTAAGAGAAATTTTCGAACATAAAAAGGTTGGGTAAATATTTTTTCATGTAATTTCAAGTCCAAAATTATCTCAATATCATCATCAATATTATCAACATTATCCATTTCACTTTCAGTGTCTACTTTGCTCATCTTTGTCATCAATATTTACAGTATTGAATTTACAATTTACATCGTTTGACATTGAAACCATGTTTATACGTAGGGGTTGGACAAAATTTTTTCAACCTAAAAATTGTTGGGTAGGTGTTTTTGCTGTCACTTAGAGTTGGGTAAGAAGATATTTTGGACAAGAAAACATTTCTCTTCAGTACCAACCCCTCTGTAAATAATGAACGGTCCCCAATATGGAAGAATGGGACGCTGAGAACATTCAAGCAATCCCTTGTGAGTCATAAAAATGTGGGATATTTGCCAATTTTTTTGATTGAATTTTCGTCGTAAATCAAAGACCAAAGTAGTGCAATTATGTGACTTGTCCCAAGTATTTTGCCCAAGATTATAGCTATGTCTATTTCCTTAAGGTATGGACTGCCCCCATGATTATTTCGGTTAGTATGCCCTAATAATAAACTGAGCAAATGTAGGCATTTTGTGGAACTAGGCAGATATCGACCTAAGAATATATGAAATCATCTTTTGCAATGTCCGATTTGCAATAAAAATTATTTTAATATTCCTATTGTCCTCATACAACAGGCTTTACAGCAGTTGATATTGAATCCTCTGCAAGAGATGGCCACCATTTCATTTACAGATGTACGACAACAACAGTATGAATGTGTTTTGCAACTATTGCATGATGTGGCACCACAGTTGGCACAAGCTTGGCCACTCATGTTGCATATCATTGGATTAGCCACCAATCAACAAAAGTGAGTCTTGAAATTTGTTTGCAGTATCAAATCATAGTGGTATAAATCATATGCAGCGGAAAATGTTACACAAAGCCGTTGTGCAGTAATATCCTGTTAGGAATTTCTATATATCAATTTAACAGTAAAAGCTTGTCACTGGACAGTTTCAAACACAAGTTTAACTTCCATTTTCCAACCGCTCATGCAGAAGAAAGTGCAGTATTTGTGGCATGGAACATGAATGTTTGAATTACGTCAGAAAAAGTTTGAAAATCGAATTTCATATTTCACGGGTTCTAAGGCAGAAAGAAAGTGTTTTCGTTAGTTATCGAGATTCATGCTCCTAGTTTGATTAAGTTACGCTCTTGTTCTATTTTTGATAAATCCATTCTTTTTGTGTACAGCATGGTTTTGTTAGGCAGCAACTTTTCAGCGTACATAAAGTGGCATGTTCTGTGCATTTGCGTCTCTATCAATCGACTGTACAAGCTGTGTCGCTTTGCTTTTAAACTTTTTACCTTGAGTCCTTCGTTTTTCCACATTCTTTGACTTCAAAGATATCCACCCTTTCAGCTATATTTATTTTGTAAATTTTCTTTCAAGCGAAACAATAATTCGACAAGGATTCCAGAGCCTTCAGCTGGTCGTCACAGATTTCTTGCCCATTATGCCATGCTGGTGTCTTCAAATATTAATCGATGTGGTTGGACAATTTGGATTGCAACCTCAAGAGATAAACATAAGTCTAACAGCTGTTGGCTTGTTGGTAAGCAATCAGTTAAACTAATGTATCCATAAATTGTTTGCTATATGACATCAGAGATGAAGTGAAGATTTATTCACACAAGACGATATCGACATTTTTCGAATGGTGCAATGCGTGAAAATCAAATTTAATGCAGGAATATTTCTAAATGTTTTCATAAGTTAATTAAGACCACTTTATTAATTATCCGTTTGAAGGTATCAGTGCCTAGACTGATTACGATGAGTCCCAGTAATCGCTATCCAAAACGAGACTATTACGCCAGACCGAGACCGCTCTTACTGGGACTCATAATATTACGGCAATATTTTTGGACTGACTTTTTTCACTTTTGAACGCCCTTGGGAACGAGGCTGCTATACACAGTCATGTACAAAGTATACAACCAAATACAACGCCATTAGAATCTCTGCAAATTCGATTGATTGATGTTGACCAACGGAAACTCGAAGCTCAAAGCAGAGTTTCAAGGAGCTTGGCCGGACAGAACAAAGTCTTATAAACAAGAATACCATGAAAACAGTTGGCGACAATATCAAATTTTGTACGTAGGTACTATTTTGCTGCTTTCGCTAAGCATTAACTGATTTATTGTGAAGTTTTCAACTCAATGTGTTTCATTTGAAAACTACAAATGTTTGTGCTTTTCTGCGCCTAGGCCCTTATCGAAACGAGGCAGGCATAGTCATTTCCAAATAATGGCGTTTAATTATGAGTCGTAGTTAGGAGCGTCCGGCAGTATTTCAATAGCGATAACTACGACCATATCATCAGTCTAATCAGTGCCCTCAAAAGTTGAAATTATACCAGGTTAGTCAGAAAAAAGAATCCCCGCTTGGAAGGCCACTGCTCCATGAATATCAAAGCAATAATATTGAAAACTGTCTTGTTTTATTGCCAATATGTTCAATTAGGCTCAGTAATTTACCCGGCCTTAATCGGCCATTCCTTCCCGTCGATATGGGTGATTTTCTGCAGAAAGCCCCTTCCAAAAACCTGCAAAAAAAATGAAAACGATGAGCAAATTTTCCTTCCTAAAATTGATGACACTCACATAAATTCATGTATTTTATCGTCTTGGTAGAATGGAATCCCCTTGAATAGGTCATCGATACTAGAGGGAGGACTTGTTCATCCTCCTAAGAGGATAGCATTGACGGTTTTTTGAAGAGGCTTTCTCGAGAAAATCCCTCATAATTTGAAAATGGAGTGGACGATTTCAGTCAGATAAATTTTATAGCAGATTCGAACATTTCTACCATTAAACTATATATTTGCCGATATCATTGTCTTGATATTCAGGGAGCCGTGACCTTTGAAACGGGGATTCTTTTTTCTGACTCACCCGGTACTTAGATATGAGTCGAAAGATCTTTGATATAAAAACTAATCTTTGTCAGCATATTTTTACTATTGCTAGTTTCTGTTGATACCGTAAAAAGTTAAGTTACAAACCACATGAAATGAAAAAACATATTCCTTAGGAACAATGAAATGTGTCGAAATCTTAATCTAAACACCACCAGAATTAATTCTTGCCATTTGCGATAGGCCTGACTGAGGCCCAGTTTAAACATCGTTTTTTGCCGTGTCGAATTTAATAGCTGTTGCTTAAAACTTCTAAGTATGGCCACGAAAAGTTATCTTTAGATTCAAATGAAACTATTCTCGAGGCAACGTTAAAATATATTCAGGCCTCAGAACGATCTCAGTAAGTTCCTAAGTTTGTTGTTAAAAACCTCCTTTCTCTTGTAATTTGTTTTTGCTCACAGTGGTTTTTTGTTGTTTTAATTTTTTTGTTGACGGAATTATGTCATTGTTATTTGCCAGTTGCTATTTTGTAATAAGTAATTTGTAATATTTAAATGTACCATTAATTTGAATCTCTATGTTAAATGTTATGGTCGCAGGGTTGCTATGTATTTCCATGCTCCTTGTGGCATCGTCTTGTAACCTTTGTCTGTTGATTGTAAATTTTATGGGAATATAAAGAAAAGAACTTCTAAGTGTCAATTAAATTCGACAGAAAACGATGTTTAAATCACCTGCCGTTGTAAATAGATAAAACAGCAGGAGTTCACCAGCTCTGTCGTGTCAAACGGCAGAAAAACGACTTGATTCAAACATCGTAATTCTGCCGCGTTTAGTTCTGATGAATTCTAGGCTCGGTTTCTGCGTGTAATCATAGTGTCATCAGTCACTGCGCTTGTTTATTTTGAAAAATGGGCATTTTAACCGTTTAATTTCAATCCGACACAGGAAAAAACGATGTGTAAATCAGATTTTTAGACACGGCAGATTCTGCCGTTTTTATTACAGTTCTATTCAACAGGGCAAAAAACTATGTTTAAACTAGGCCTAAGACATTCGTTACTACCAACCTATTCCCATCGGTCTTTTGTTTTATACATTTTGTTTCAAAATGTTAAATTTTCAGGCTGACGCTTTCCTTTTATTTTATTACAGTGGAATCTGTCTGACTTCTTCTACCAAAACCGAACGGCTCTAAAACTTGATTTGGCACAAGCCTACGAAAGCCTTGAAGATATTTCAAAAGATGATGAAGAAAAGAGAATACTAGCTAGTTTAATTCCACAGCTACAAGACAAATCAATCCAACCTTTCGACTCCCTATGGATGTGCTTGTTCAGTAAGCTAGGAGATCTATGCGTGGACCCGCGGCCGGCAGTTCGTAAGAGTGCGGGACAGACATTGTTTTCGACTATCAGTGCACATGGTGGATTGCTCGACAATGGAACGTGGTATTCTGTTTTGTGGAAGGTATGGGTTGAGTTATTGCTGCTCTAAGAAGCGTCCAATTCCTAAGACCTCGTTCTCTTTCCGATTTAGGCCATTTTCTATTCATACAATACTCAAATGAACATCATTTCAGCTACAGGGTAAGTTCCTTGTCCAACAGCTTATAGTGCAGCCAAAGTATTATAGTCTCTCTCAAATTAGATCTCACCTGCAAATTTCCGCGATTGATAACAATAGAAGTGTTTTGCAAAGGAATTTTGCGTTATCGCAAATCTCAGGTGACATCTTATTCGAGACGGACTTTCGTTCCATGTTCAGTGACTTATAGTCCTGCCACAATTTTAACAAAAACCTAAATTTTAAGAATATTTATAAGAATATCTTAAGCTAAATTTTGTACGATATGTTTCAATATTTTACCAATGTTTTCACTGCTAACCATTGATGCTGGGCGCATTATTTTTAACCTTTGTTTCAAATTTGTAATGAATTTTCCTTACTTTGTAAAACTCTATTGTGAATTTTTTGTATCCACTCAAAAGTACATTGCTAACAATTTTACAGTTTGTTGTGCTTAGTGATAACTCTTGATTGACACGTTTGTTCAATTTTCCCCGGTTTAATGTCAGCTGCTCTTAAAATTCTTTATAACTTCTATCCAACTTCCAATTTGCTTACAATCTTAGCTCTCTTGAAAGCTCACAGTGTCAATTATATGCCGCATTTGGGCCAGCCTTTTCCCAACTAGAACCAGGGGTCATCTTCACAGTCGTTTGCTCTTCATGCAGGTCCTGTTCCCACTTCTTGACAAAGTGAAGACGATGTCATCAACTGCTGCAGATGTGCCACCCCCAAGTGACGCAACATCCAATCAAGGGAACATCCTTATTCACCATTCAAGGGACACTGCTGAAAAGCAATGGGCAGAGACCCGTGTTTTAACCCTCGCTGGTGTATCAAGAGTCTTCAGCACGCGGAAACAGACTCTGAAGCAACTTGACGAATACCCACGGGCTTGGGCGCTTTTACTTGAGATGATTGAAGCTGGGGCTTTGAGTCGAAATTCTGAAGTAGCTTTGAACAGTTTGAAAAGTTTCCAAGATGTCGCGCACGATCAGGCTCAAGAGCAAGTGGAAGAAAAACAACCAACATCTATGAAAGGGAAAAAATCGATTTTATCAACACTAAAAATCAAACAAATGAAATTTTTAGAAGTTCCGGACGAGGACCTAGATTTATGGACGCAAGCATGGCGTGTTTGGTTGAACATCGGGAATATTTCAATGTCAACCGGGCATATTGTCCGGGCTACGAAAGACGAAACCGGAACTGTGAGGTCAGAGACTAAATACCCGAAGCAGGACTTTTTAACGGCGTTAATCAGTGTTTTCCCGCCACTATTAGGCCGGATTTATAAGCGATTCGGAATTGGAGATTTACAAAGACTGTGTGAGATTTTACGCCGGGCTGTCGCTATTCCAATACATACATCCTCATCTCCCTTTTTGGTCCCATCGTTCAACGAGAACTGCTTATCGTCACTCCAACAAATAGTTATTTTCGCTGTTAATACATTAAGAGAGCCAGTTCCTCTGCTTAATGGCAAATCAATACTAGAAACGAGCGCAAAGTCAATGTACCCTGTATTATTTGAAATGTTACTGGTGTTCGTAGAGTACAGTTGTTGCCCCCCGAAAATAGATCCTGCGCCAACGTTGATGAAAGTGAAAGAGAATAGATCAAGAAAGGATAAACAGGGGGGATGGGCAGTCATGAACTACGTGCCATTTTCAGAAGAAAGTCTGAAGATAATTGTCGAGCTGTATGAGTTTTCACACAATCAAGATGCGGTAATAGAGGCCAAAGTTTTGGAGGAATTCGTGAAGGTATTTTCTGTTTGAATTTAAGAATTCTTGATAATGAAATTGTTAGCATCCAATCAAGCATATTTGGAGAATGATTTAAGGTCAAATAGATCGGTCAAATAGAGCAGCCTCTAAGGGATGAAAGTGACCCAACATGCAAGATCGTTTCATATTGTAGAAACCTGCATAAAAAGCCTAGTTTTATAAGAACCTTGAGGCTGAAATTTCATGCTTACAATTTTTTAAACAAGTACCCACAATAGGCTGAAATGTCTAAAGGTTCTTATATAATAGTAAAATAGATGGTATTTTCGTTGAAAACTGCAAAATCTTTCATGATGTAAACTTTATCAAAAAGGAATATATTGAAAAACTATTCAATTCACAGAAGGAATGCACTGGCGTGTATAAAAACAAATTTGACTGTACCAACTATAAGCACCTTATTAAGAACCTTACAGGCTGGACTTGAGTATGACATCAGTTAATCAAGAACCTCATTCAGGCTGCCTCAAGAACAAATAAATAACAATGTTTGTTTTGCGTGTGGTACGTCGTTGGCATATGTAATCAAGTAATTCTTTAAAAAAACGACAATGTACTCAGAAAGTTATAAATAACCAACCAATGTATAACTTTCTGAGTACATTGTCGTTTTTTAAAGAAGTACTTGATTACATATGCCTCAAGAAACCTAGGTTCTTTTGTGCGGGTTTCTATTGTATTTTCCTACGTGGATTAGGATCGTTTTAAGGAGATTTTATAGTCCAACGGTTTTCATTTAGTGTCAAAAAGGCCGTATACAACAAAATTAAAATTGTGAGCTTTTTAGGAGTTAATAGATTTTTTAGAAATGCTTCGAATAAGATTAATACACTGTGATCCGTATGATCCTTTGCATTCGCGCGTTCCATAAAATCATCATATTGGCCTTAAACAATATATCTTGAACACACAATAATGGGAACAAAGGAAACAAAGCTAGTGTTATCCTTCAATTATCCTCTGGATTTTTCTGCAAAAATGATGACATAATAACGTTCATTTATGAAAACGCCTTCCCCCTAGTATCAATAACTTATTCCGGGGGATTCAATTCTCCCAAGAGGACAAAATACAGGAATGCAACGAAGTGTCATAATTGCTATGAACGAAAACAAAGGGAAATTTGCTCGTCGTTTTCATTCGTTTTTGGAGGTTTTGAAAAGGGGCTTTCTGCAGAAAATCTCCCATATCGATGGGAAGAAATGGCCAATTAGAGCCGGGTAAATTGCTGAACCTAATTGGACATATCGGGAATAAAACAAGAAGTTTTCAATATCATTGCTTTGATATTCAGGGAGCAGGGGATTATTTTTGACTCACCCGGTAGAAACGCGACAATGCACCCATTTCCACCGTGGTAAATCTTACCCCGTCCTTCTGTCCAAAGATTTGCGACCAAAAGAAGAGTTGTGTGTTCTAGAACATACGCCTCATATCTTTAAAAAGGTCGATGTAAAATTCTATTACATTTTTCTTTGAATTAAATGGCTTGGAAGGAACTTTGTGCTCTAATCATTCTGAACTCTTTCAGGTTGTACGGCTACCTCTGAAGCTGAAATATGCATGTCCTTCTCAATCAACGTGGAACCTAGCTGCAGAATCTCTGATGAAAATGATTCATATAGGACTTACTGTTTACTTGAAGACAGAACATCTAGGTACGTCTTAATTTCTTACAAATTACCCTTCGTTCAAAGAGAAACTTTGCTTTCAAATCAAAGCTTTGAGTACGTTTACTAGCTTATCTGCATTTGTTACATAAGCCGCTGTTATTCCTACCACCTTAGCAAGGAAGAAGATCTCTGATAAGACAATGCTATTTACTATTCTTGTAGATTTCCAAATAGATTTCATACCTTCAAGGAAGCCAACCATTATTATTGTTATTGTTATCAATTTGTTTAAAGTTGGCAATTTGCATAGCTACAAAAAAGCTAGTTCAAGCCAACAAATTAAATGCAGAAATAAACATAAACAAAAAACCATTAATCGCTTTGTCTTAACCGAGACTTGCATTCTTTGTTTCACAAATCCTTCTTTGCGTACCATCTTAAACTCTACCTCATAGTCGCTAAAATTAGAGATATTTTGCCAAGTCTATCCCCAAGTCAACACACAAATGTTAGCCTTGCTTTGCAACTTCGTCACATATTTCTTTCTTTCACAGTTCCAAAGTATATATCTTTGTGGCAACATCTCGCAGACACTGTCGAAGATTTCTTATTTTCAAACAGGTAAGCGAACGTTTCCAATATTACTGCTAGCAAACGTAATCTTTTTCATATTAGATGATCAAAGAATATCTTAGCTGAGCATAGCAACGGGGCTGATGACATGTAACTGCTTTCCCATCCATGCTAAAATAGCTTCTTAGTCAAATTATGGGCCATTTCAACTACTGGAAAAATTGAACCATTTTATGAAAAATCAAGTACATTATTTTGCTCACATACTTCCTCTTTTCAACACGAAATTAGGCATCCAAATTACGAGATGTCAAAGATTAAAGGGAATCTAAGCCTATAAAAGTGGCTTAAGCCACTTGCGGTCAAATTCTAGCCTATCAGATATCAGTATTTCCTGTTGACTTACATCAATTACCCAAATATGGTGCGGCACATATCATGGCCTATTGTCTTGCACAGCTATTTTTACCAAGGGCTTATATATGCTTAGATAATTACTTAGATATTTTTCACCAAGGTCTATTACTTGAATTTTTGGCTGTATGATCTTGTCAACAGAGTATAACCGCTTTTACTATCGGGTGTCCAAAAGAAAGTACTCCCGTTTGAAAAATCACCAAAATTTGATTACACGGCCGATCTTCAATTTTCTTTTTTGTCAAGTAGATCAAGGACCAAATTATTTTCCAAGACATAGCTGATCTTGTAATTGGTTTAAAAATGAGCAAATTTAGCTCTTTTTCGGGCTACCTGGTTTTGAATCATACTGCAAAAAAGCACTGATGATTGCCAGATCAATTTCTTTGTGCATGTAAAACTTCTAGTTTGATCATAAACAACAAAAAGAAATGGGCACTATCATTGGAGACTTCAATGATGATAAAAATCTGAAAATTTGGACTCTTCGGCAAGATTGAGTATTTTTCTTAAAACTATAGCTCAAAGTAAGGGTTTTCAACGTGTAATTTTTCTACCTTACTGTATCAAAAGCAAACATGTGATCATCTATGAATATTTTTGGGTCTTTGACGAAGCAACTCAAAAGGAAAATTTTATCAAAGGTCTGATAATCAATTGTTGGTGACTTTTTTAACAGGAGTACTTTTTTTTGGACACCCGGTAGCAATGCATGGTTGTTCATTTGCAGCCGTTTACTTGTTACTATGATCTTTTCAACAACCGTTCTTAAATCCTGTATTCTTTCTTAGCCCACCACCTGAAGGTCAAACTTTTGATCAACACAAGGCCGATGAGCAACTGGACATAACCATAGTGAAACTCATCCGGGATGATATCCTACCACATGCAAATGTCCTTCCGAAGGAATTTATTGACCGGTTAATGAAAATATTAAACCGGGGTTCGATACATTCTGCTGCCTCTGGAACATTTGACGGTAAGTATCATAATCAAGCATAGATTTCAAATCTTTGAAAATGTGGGTGTAAAATTTTATGACCTATTTCTTTTAAAGGCACACTGTCGTGGCTGTTATTGGCTAGTTGTGATGTTGAAATCACAAACAAAAGACCTGCCCCCTTGATAATTACCAAGCCTTTATGCTGCTGGATCATACTTTGTTTCGAGAATAAAGGGAGTCAGATCGTTATCACCTTCACGAATTTCAGTGTACAGCGAAATTACTGAAGCCTGCCTAATTCTATTCTTTTATATTGTCTCCTTTATCCAAGCAGCGCCTCAAAGAAACTTTTTTAGCTGTTTTGCTATAATTCTACCGTTGGACTTTTCTGATGTCTTCAATATCTTCAGAATTAGAGTGTTCTTCTTTTTCTCTAAGAATTAAGGAAGAATTTTGAAAAAAACATAAAACCATTCACCGTATCATTATCTCTAAACTTTTTTTTTTTTATTCAATATAAAAATTTACAACAAAACTACCTAAACACTACCTACAATCTACTATACCACACTACAGGGACGGGGACCAGGAGGAGCAAAATATCATGTCTACCCCCTGGAATTAATATAAACTAAAATATAAACTAAAACTTTTTGACGGAACATGAAATATTTTTCAAATAATACGTAGGTTGTGAATGTCTACAGTATAGTATCAAGCAAAAGTCTGTCACTCTTCTGGTTTACCATTTAGAAATTTGATGATGTCATATCCTCAAATGAATTGAAATATAAAATACGCTATACTGTCGAAAAAAATTCAATATTTCTGAAAAGTTCTATTGCAGAATTATAGATAAGTAGCTCAAGTTTCTTTGAAGCCATTCAAACAAAAGAAAGAGGACATAGAATTTTACACCCACCTTTCACATCGATTTAAAGATTTGGAACCTATGCTTTATAATCATGTAAAAAAACCCACAACTGAGTAATTAAGTAAATGATCCAGTAAATAGCACAGCAAGCGAATATGGCTAATTACTTCCTGGATTCTTATGTTTAGGTTTAAGCATGACAAAGATGTTTATGCCTCGTTTGCAGAGAAAGTCTATAGTTACATAAGTCTGATTAGACTGATTACCAAAGTCCCTTGTATCCCTGCATTAAACATTGCCCAATATGAACGCATAAGGGAATAATGAACAAGATGACCCTACAAAGGCCCATGCTAAGCTATCACCTCGCTGAAAAAACTCAGCAAAATTCATTTGACGCAGACAAAGACTTAGCATACGTAAGTAGTGAAAAATTTGCAATTGAAGCTTGAATTACAGGGATACAATGCATCGAATCCTGTGAGCTGATTGCCACCACAAGTTCTTGTGTGAGGGCTTGGTCAAGTTCTTGAGAGTGATATTTTGATTGTTGAGTCTCTGTTTAGTTGACCGAGGCATTATCATTAAAGTGAAAAAAGGGAAACAAGGGACCCGTGCTATAAGTCTAATGCATGTCCTACTTGCCAAAGTTGTTTTTATTATTTCAATGGAAGGAAACAACGTAAATCATATCAGGGTGATGAATTTAGGCATCTTTTAAGCAAGAATGTCCTCAGGCTTGTTGACGCAAAATAGTTGTTTTTCATTTCTTGCTAGGAGATTCGTTGGTGTTTCCAGTTCGAGAAGAATTTGCAAAAACATGCTTCGAAACTTTGCTGCAATATTCGTTCGTTTCTCAGCAGGAAACTAATGGTAAGTCGACACTAATGAGAATTTTTATGTTTTGAAATTTTGAAGTCAACGAAGTATCCTTCTCTAAAATACATGACAACGCTATTTTCGTAGCTTCTAGTTTGCCAGTGCATGAGCAATAGGACACCAAGTGCGTGAAAGTTTTTTCAGTAGCGAGCCACCTTAACCAATTGTTTTATGTGTGTTTTTAACTTATTTTTATTTGGTAGTGAGCTACTTTATCGCTTTCTCGTGCTTTTGAAATTTTCAGTAGTGAGCCACCTCAAGTGCAGATCCACCTTGAGCGTAAAAGGTATTCTGTTTACCTTCCCCAGCTATTATACTGTGGCTTTCTTGTGCCATGAATCTGCAACCACTTGTCAGATTGACTTGAACAAGGTCTCTAACTTTTAGTTAAAGCCTATCGTATGCAGCTGTAAAACCTGACGGAAACTGTTTAAGCCGCTCGGCCATTCACCCCACATTTAGCGGGGATGGTTAAGTGGTAGCATGCTTGACTACCAATCTGAAGGTTGGTAGTTCGAGTCCTCGCCCTGCCGAACCTGCTACGTAGAGTGAGGAGAGTCGCCAACTCTTTGTAATTACAGGCTAAATGAATCACGAGGTGTGGTCACAACTAGAGGAAGGACCAGGGCGCTGCTTCGATAAGCTTAGCTTCTCGCTGTCTTCAAACTGCCTTCGGATGCAAGGTAGAAATGTAAAGAAGGAAAAAACTTCCATGGCATAGGCACCAACTTCGAGTTTGAAACCTTGTTTGAATCAATCTGACAAGTGGTAGTTGATTTATGACAAAAAAGGCAAACAAATTTGAATGCAAGAACCTTATATTTCAAAATTTACTTGATTTTGGAACTGCTGGATAAAAGATGAAGTGCTCTTTTGAAGCAGCCACTCATGTTGCCTTTTCTGTGCCATAAATCAATAACTACTTGTCAGAATGATTCAAAAAAGGTCTCAAACTATAATTTGAAGCCTGTCCTAAGCGAGCTTCATAGAAGCGGTATAATTAAAGGTACAGCTCCTCCACATCAGCCTCAGAAACAGTGCGCAAATTTTTTCGGACACCCTCTACAATCACTCCGTATCAAGGATCTTCCTCCTTTCGTAACCTACAATCCTGGCCAAAAGAAGCTTGGGCATAGGCAAATTTCAATGTCTTCATGATTGTTCACATCGGTGAGAAAACATACGTTTAGAACCTCAACCTCCTAATCCCGCCTTTCCCCTAATTCAATGTTGAGAAGGTCGAATGGCATTTGATTCAAGCAACTTTGAAACGGGGGGAGTGGGGAGCACGTAATCAAAAACCGAAGTAGTGCAATTTTGTGACTTGTCCCAAGTATTTTGGCCAAGATTGTAACTGTCTAGGTCGAGTAATTACCTTCGTAAATGCACGATGCTTTTCAGTCTATTCGTTGAACAAACGTTCCTCTAACTATGTTTAAGACGCCATTCAGAAATCCAAACTCTTTGCACATATTAAACACTGGATTTCCATGAATTTAAAGGGAAGTAAATCATCGCTTATCAAGGAGCAGACGACACAGAAAGAGATTAAGAAAATTCGGCGCTTGTTTAACGTCCATTCAAAACATTGGCGAATACTTTAGTAAAGGTAAGGGCAAAGATCTACGACCGTTCTGGATTAATGGGTTCAAAGTTGCGCTAGATGTCTTCAGATATCTGCAGATGGACCAAGGTATAGGAATAGCCAATTTCTCTTTTACTTCATCGAGCAATCGCTCTATCGAGCTCATATACCCCTCATATATTTGGGAATTTCATGAAGAAAAGGTTGTGAAATACGACCTACGAATAAAAAATTTATGTCAATTGCCAAAAACACGAACAACAAAATTTGGAATAAAGTCATTATCCTTTGGAGGAAGCCTCCTTTGGAACATCCTTAGTGACAAGATAAAAGCACTTCCAAAAGTTGCAGCTTTCAAAAGAGCGATCAAGCACTGGCTTGGCGATAAGTGTAATTGCCGGATTTGTAAATAGCCAGAATTGTAAATTTGTATATTTTCTATTAAAGTTGTTTTTGTAAATAGTTGGTATAAATTAGTGATTATATTACTATTGTAAATAGACCAAATTTTAAATAAGATTATTTTCATTATCATTATCGAAAGTACGGTTGGTAAGTGTTAGTCTGTACAGGGTGTCGGATTCGAAAAGGATCTTTCCTGAAAAATGGATCCAATTTTTGGAACATAATTTGAAACCCCTTGTTAAAAATTTCTCTTTTTCCAGAATCCGGTGCAATTTCCAAGCTTGCGTTATGTTCCCTTGTTCAACGATGCAAAGATGTTTTGACGAAGTATGCAGAAGATGAACGCCTTAATGGCCAGTTCCCATTGCCAAGGTAAAAATCGCTTTCGACAAATTCTTTATGTCATCCAAGAGTATTCTAATTAGGCAAGATGCTTGTCGCAGATCTTTGCATCACAAGCTGGAATCGTAATTTACAGCATAGGGCTCCAATCTTTCAAATCTTTAAAAGTGTGGGTGTAAAATTATATGGCATTTTTCTTTGAATTGCTTGGCTTGAAAAGGAACTCATGGTACTTTGCTGTAAATCTGCCTTGGAGATTTTTTGATATGTTGATTTTCTACAAAATGGCGGCAATTTAATTATTTTTGAAAAAATTCATGGAAAGTTTTGAAAAATTCAAATCATCGTAAATCCTAAACCAATCGAGGAAAAGTGATATAACCTTCAAGAAAACCATAGTTTATAAAGGTCTACAATATGGTGGCAAGCAGAAATCTGTAGCTTTTGTGGTTTAGGATTTAGAAAATTGATGACGTCATAGCCTCAAATTTAATAAATGCCGCCATTTTGAAACTAATCAAGATATCAATAAATTTCCACGGCAGATTTACAACAAGAAACCCTTAGTTCCTTCCAAGCCATTTTATTCAAATAAAACTGACATTTAATTCAATGTTATTACCTTGCCTGCGTCACAGATCATAGCGGAGGGGAGTTATGATCTCTCTTTTGGACCACTGTAGACCCAGTCGCGTATATTTTATGTAAGGTGGAGGGTGTATTGTTTATTTAAACTATTTGATCCTACTCTAGGTTTTTTATTGTAAATTATATTTTTCTTACAAAATTGTATGTACTTTTGTAAATAGTTGGCCTTATAGGGAATAAACATAGCTATACCTCATAGCCGCGATAAATATGCCAATGAAACGCCAACACACCCATTGTTTTCTTAGCTACACAATGAGATCGCCCAGGCCCAGACCAGCTTTTTAAGACCCCGTTTACACTGTGCCGGTACGAAATGAATACGGCATGAAACTGTGCCGTATTCGTTTTTCTGTCAAAACGGAATCGCCGTTTACACTATACCGGCACGAAATGAATACGATAGGTACTGACCATGCGCAGAGCGAGGATTGGCGCATGCTCCCATTTGCCAGATTATCGCCTCGATGTGAATCCGACATGAAATGATGCCGTATTCACCGTTTACACTATGCCGGTAGAGCGACGAAGCCAGTTAGCATGCCGTGTTCATTTCGTGCCGTATTCAAGTAAAAACTATGCCGGCATAGTGTAGACGGGAGGCCAATACGGCACAGTTTCATGCCGTATTCATTTCGTACCGGCATAGTGTAAACGGGGTCTAAGTATGTCGATTCCCTTTAATTAGCAATTATAGCTATAATTTTTAGCCAACTTTTTTAAATGAAAGAATTGATAATAATGATAACAATTCCTTTTATTTTTAATCGCCACTTATCGAGTCTCCCTTTTGCTATGAAACCATAAGTTATTCAAAGCCAACCAGTACTGTAGGTACTCTAGTCTTTCAGTGCAACCGGCAGGTTCGCTGGTGCCCTGAGTCAAGCAAAGGTCGTGCCCTAAACTAGGCTTCTTTATTACTGAATACATGGTTATAATACCTATTAACACAGGCCAAAGCAATTCAATGTAAATTTAAATGACATTGACCTTAGCTATATTGCAAAATATCCATTGTGAACGTTGAAAGATAGATATAGCGCAGAAACCACCTTAATAGGCTGACAGATTATGCAACAGTATTGGTGCATCTCATGTTACAGCGATACGAAAATGATCAGTTTCCTCTTGGTTGCCAGAAGTCAAAGTTTATCTGAAGTCTAAATGTAGCGGGGATGGCTCAGTGGTAGCACGCGTGACTGCCAAGTTGGTGGTTTGAGTCCGCACCATGTCAAACTGAGTGAGGAGAAGAGTTTCCACCTCCTTGTAATACCAGACAAAAGTATTCGCAAAGTAAGTCACATCAAGAGAAAGGATTGGGATTCTGATACGATAAACTTAGTTTCTCAGTGTTCTTGAAGAAATTGCCTTCTGATGTTAGGTAGAAATATAGAAAAAGGGAGAAAGAAATGTATGTGAACGGTTGTTTCAGCTCGCAACAGCATTCATGGGCGTAGCAATTGGAGGTGTGGGTGTGCAACATCCCTACAACTATAATGTGATCTAAACTGAGCAAATATTGGGGGGGGGGGAGATTACCACAATATTAGAGGAAAATTCAGGCAGAGCGAATGTCTTGAAAGCATAGTTTCTTCATCTCGTCATCGATTGCTTTAGATTTGTGTTTGCTTGCTTCCCAAAACGTTGATGAAAAGATTGAAAACTCTTTCATAAGCAAAACATGCGTAGTTGTTTGTTATTTGTTCAAGCTTTGCTCAGCAAGAATACGAGCATTTTACAGAAAATTGAAAAGGCTAGGCTTGGAGCCTTTATTCCAGTAGGCAGGGCCGTGGAGAGTCAGCTTACCCCCCCCCCCTCTTTCAACGGTCCTGCCAGTAGGAATGACCTCCTCGTTCTGTTGATATCAAGTCAAAAGCAATTCCACGTAGCAGTTTACCGGGTAGCATTCAAAGCGAGGCAGATGGAATGTGCAATGTGCGTAAGATCTCCCATTCTTCATCCAGTGGAGGATGGACGAAGTATTAATGCATCTATCAAAGCTAAGGGTCATATGGAAATGTACTGATGACGAGTTAAGCTCGAAACGACGTTGTGTTATATCACTATTTCAATACAAGTCATATTTTTAAAGAATGATTTGCTTGCATATACCTAACGACGCACTACACGCAAGACAAACTTTGTTATTTATCTGTCATCTGGAAATATCTGTTAGTCCTATTACTGACCAGTTCATCTGCATTTTTAGTGCAAGCCAGTCATTCCGGTTTACGTGCCCTTTTTGACATAACAGCAATACTTTTTTCAGGTTTGCGATTTGCTTTTGTCAGAAGTTACACGCTAGCCACAGCTGCAAAATTTCTTGGCAATGGCAGTCGTGCCAATTTCTTGATTTGTGTTCAAGTGTGCTCCGTTAGACAGCTGTACTTATTGCACAGTATTGCCCAGTTTGTGATTTCTTGGAACTGGGGTAGCCGACTTCCACAGATTAGTGATGTTGCTTTGTTTCTAGATGTTTTGTATGAATTTCTTGTCTTCTTGTGGTTAGAGAATAACTCTGTTGAACTTAAGAAATTTACCGCAACGTCTGTTGCTAGCTGTGCTTTTAATTTGTATGGTTCAGAGCGATGGTGAGTTTTGTGAAACAAAAGAGGAAAGTCTGGGACATACGTTGTCAGTATCTAAGTGAACAAATGAATTGATAGGGATCTTTATTGGGATGATCTGGGGATTTGCCTGGCATTTGGCTTTGGGCCTGGCATTTGCTGGGCTTGCTGTGGGGATTTAGGGTGTGCTTGAGGATTTGCTTGGTTTTTGCCGGGAGTCTTTTCGGTAGCGTCGGTGGCTGGCAGTCAGGGCTGTAGGAAGCAGCTTCTGATTGGGGGGATTGTTCTTATAACAATAGAGTACAATACATGTAATTAATGCTTGTGACGTTGCACCATTGTTTTCAATATTATTGAGCCCCCTGCCCCCCCCCCCATTTCCTACGGGGGATGGGCTGCCTGGTCAGGGTCAGGGGTGTTTCCGGGTCTGCTTTGGGTCTCCATGGGTGGTTTGGTAGAGGTCGGGGATGGGGGTGGGGCTGGGTGGTTCCTTTGGTTGTTTTAGAAATTGTCTTGCCTAATACCTTTATGCACTGTGTATATTGTATATACTGTATATATTGTATATACTGCACTTATTTGCTTTAATTTCTTAGTTTTAATAATTACATATGTAGCCTTTTTTGATTAAGTATTTATTTTTGTATTATTGTATTTAAGGATGGAGGGCCCCTTGAAAACCAGCCTTTGCTAAAGGGTAACCCTCCTTAAATGATTGAAAATGAAAAATGAATGAATAAGTGAACGGATCGATAAATAAAACAGAAGAAAACCGGGAACAGTGCATATCTAGCACCATGCTCGGTACGCTAGGCTGACAGATCCTTGGTTCATAGCAGCAATTTAATTTGCTGCGCAGGTTTAAATGAATAGATATTTTTTACTTTTTATTATTAATACCTCATTTTTCTTAATTTCATCAATAGACCAAATGCTATCAATTTTTCATTCTTTGAGATTTTATTTTTGACTTCAAGCATGTCAAGCTTAGGTTGCAAATTACTGAGACATTTTTTTCCTTTGTGTTTTCAGTTGTTTTGGAGTTTTAAAGCTTCTCCTGTTAGCTTGAATGACTTAGCGATCCCAGTCATTTGCCTTGATATTCATAAAATGTTCATGTATTTATTATTCTTTTATCAGAGCACGAATGGGTGAGATGTCATTTGCAATCAAGGCTATCAGCACATTAATGGCTTCATTGAAGAGAACGCATCAAACTATGCCAGATGCAGGTACCTGTGGCTATTATTATTATTACTATCAATTTCTTTAAACGTTGGCTAATATACAATAGCTATCCGAATGAGCATAGGTTCCAGATCTTTTTCTCGGCGTAAAAAGGTGGGTGTAAAATTCAATGACCTTTATCTTCTGTTTGAATGACTTGAAAGAAACTTTAGATACTTATCTATAATTCTACCGTTGGACTTTCCAGAAATTTTGAATATTTTTCGAAATTACAGCGTATCTTACATTTCAACTCATTTGAGGATGTGACGTCATCAAATTTCTTAGTCATAAACCAGATGAGTGACAGACTTTTCCTTTATACCATATTGTAGGGATTCATAAACTTTTGTTGTTGTTGTTGTTCATTTATTTTAATTCGATGTTTACATAGCTAAACAATATATATACAATACCGGGTGAGCCAGAAAAAAGTTCCCACTTTCAACAGGCCAGGATAAATCACAGACTGGGCCAATTTTAGTTGTTTTTGATTTAATCTTTTGTCAATACCCTGTATTATTCTGGGTTATTTTTTGTAGATTTTTCGGATGCCAATTTATCGATATATTAACGATTTCTTAAATTTTTTTGGCCTGCCAACTGCCCAAAAAGGTCGAAAAACAGTGATCAAATTTCTAACAGATTTACCTTGGCAGAACAAAGGGAGTGCTCTTCGAAATGACTAGGGAATTTGGAAATGGATTACGTACATTCTGTCGCACGAGCGGTCGTTCAATGATTGCGCAAGTTTAATGTCATTTTTATTAGCACAAATACTCTCAGTTGTTTTATCATTTCTTTGAAATGATACTTGATAGCAAATGTAAATTAATTCATGTTGGGAATTGAAAAAATATTTCAAACAGGCGTGTAGATTTAGGACTTTGTGACGCGAAGACCTGCTAGCCGCGCGTTACTTTAACTATTCCCGACGTGTGCAAGCGTTTCATTCAAGGCGCCTAGCAAGTGCAGTTCTTCCGTGAAGCATTTCAAGAACATTTTGCTTTATTGAAGCGTTATTTGCTCAAGTTCACTTTCTGTTTTTGATATTCCTGTTGGCCTAAGAGCGGCAAATATCACGTAGGCCGAAATTGGCCAGTAGCAATTTTTGAACTCGAAAATTATGTTTATTATCGATTTGATGTGACCAGTCCCAGACGAAAATAATCAAGAAATTGTGACCTTTTCCTTGCACTAAATTTGGGCATCTGATTATTCTTTCGTCAATTTTCGGCTCAAAATAATCATTCATTATTATCTGCACTGCAGCAAAAAGTTAAGAAATTTTCCAATGGAGAAACGACTTTGTCAGTTGCACTTTACCTAGCCTGCGTGCAGACTCTACTGATTTATTTTCATTTCAGAGATACTGGAGGGGAAACCTGGAGAAACCTCTCCGAAAAAGAAATCAGTAGAGTCTGCACGCAGGCTACCCTTTACCCAGCTTTTCATCCGTTTTTCCAAAGTAAAATCAGTTGTGCCCCTCCGCTTGTCACTGTCCAATTTAGAGAAGCATCGTTTTCAAAAGTTGCTACACGTTTTTTTTTAGAAACTTGGATCAGCACATAGTACTAGAAGTTCCTTAATTTCGCATGAAAATTTCGGTGTTTTAGTGGTAAAAGTTTCTTGGTTAGTTTCTTATTTTTGGGGTCTAAAATTGCGTTCTGGTTCGAAGTTGAGCCCCGGGGGGGGGGGGGGGTACATGACTTGAGAATGGACGGGGGTCTGCCGCCCGGTTTTCAGAAAGCTACCCTCTTCTAATTGCCCAAACTTGCTTTTGATACCCACTTTTATGATGAATTTTGGCGGAAAACTGCCAATTTTAACCATTTTTTTGCGAATTTCAGCGAAACCCCACCCTTGTTTATGGAAAATCTGCCGAAAAAGGACCCTTGTTTAGAGAATTTTGGGCCCAAAAACCCGCCCATATGGGCAGCACATACCCGTACACTAAATATGTTATGTACCCCCCGGGAGTTGAGCCTTCTTTTCAACAAAAGGCTGTCCTTTTTTGCATTGATATTGTCACCACTGATAAGCCATATGCACATAAAGGCAAACAGTTGATAATTTTGGTACTCAAAACTTTATATTTACACACGCAACAGTGCCAGAGTTTCTTTAAATGTTAGTCATCCAGTCACTAATGTTACATCAAAATGGCTTCAGAAACACAAAAGTGCAAATGATAATAGAACAAGGAAGTGCAAACAGACTTCATAAATGGCAAGGCGATGGGGGTATGGGGTGCCCCCCATGTGTTTAACACGGAAGAGAAATGGCTGGGTATTGGTTCGGTGAGAATTTTTCCTTAAAATGCCAAATGCTAGAAGGAGATTATACATAATTGAACTGTGTTGTCAAAGCTTCGGCAACGCTTCGGCAATAGCACTGGTAAATATGGAGTCAGAGGATGCCTTCTGAGCCAAAGAAAAGGATGTCTGTTCAAAAGTTTTCTTCGTGCTCTGATTTGTAGGATAAATGTCAGTTGTCACAAAACTATCAAGGTTTTCTTGTTGCTAATGGCAAGCATAATATTGGGAGATGCATTCTACGCCAAAGTAAAAGGCGTGGCTCCAACAAATTTCCAGGTACCACCTCTATACCTGAGCCCCCCTAGTTATTAATCTAGCTCTACACCACTGTAGTCATCGTAGTACTTAGTTTCTTATAAACCAGTTTCTTATAAAAAAACGTGTACTGGTCAATTTTGGCCTACGTAATATTTGCCGCTCTTAGGCCAACACGAATATCAAAACAGAAAGTGAACTCGAGTATAAATGAGGGATAAATGAGAGCAAATAACGCATCAATAAAGCGAAATTTTCTTGAAATGCTTCAAGGAAGAACTGCACTTGCTAGGCGCCTTGAATGAAAGGCTTGAATGCGTCAAGAAAAGTTAAAATAACGCGCAGCTAGCAGGTCTTTGTGTCACAAAGTCCTAAATCTACACGCTTGTTTGAAATATTTTCTCAATTCCCAACATGCATCAATTTACATTAGCTATCAAGTATCATTTCAAAGAAATGATAAAAGCAATTGAGAGTCTTTGTGCTAATAAAAATGACATTAAACTTGCGCAATCATTGAACGACCGCTCGTGCGACAGATTGTACGTAATCCATTTCCAAATTCCCTAGTCATTTCGAAGAGCACTCCCTTTGTTCTGCCAAGCTCAATCAGTAAGAAATTTGATCACTGTTTTTCGATCTTTTTGGGCAGTCTGCAGGCCAAAAAATTTCAAGAAATCGTTCATATATCGATAAATTGGCATCCGAAAAATCTACAAAAAATAACCCAGAATAATATAGGGTATTGACAAAAGATTAAAACAGAAACAACTAAAATTGGCTTAGTGTGTGATTTATCCTGGCCTGTCGAAAGTGGGAACTTTTTTCTGGCTCACCCGGTATATAAAAAGTTAACTAATCTAAATCGAATGAAATTAAAATGTATAAGAAACTTAATGCTGAATAAAATTAAAGCTACTGCAGGCGCTACATTTGCATTTTGGGCCATTCCATTGCTTTATCAAAAGTTTAAAGCTTTTCAAGTTTTCTGCGGATTTCATTTTGATTGGTAGGTCATTCCATATTTGAGGGCCAACGGACTCAAGACTGTTTGAACCAAAAGTTACTTGATTTGGTCTTATATGTTTTAAGTCATAAGGATTTCTGGTAGAATATTGCGAAGATCTGAATTTGAAGAAATTTTTCATGAATGGTGGATTTAGATTATTCAATGTTTTGTAAATTTCAATGCAAAGAGTTCTTTGACGCGAGACTTGCATAGTACATCTTCCTGACTTTTGTCTCAAATCATCATATGAGCTCTTATGATCATTGTTAAGAAATCTTAGTGCACGCTGTTGTCACTTTTCAATTTTATGAAGCGACTTCATGGATAATACTAGTTTCACTATGGTGTTCTTCGAAAAACTATGGTGTTCTTCGAAATTATTTCATGTTACATCAAACAGTTTAGAAATTATGATGGTTTTGAGTTTTTTGAAAATTTGCCTTGTATTCTTGAAAAATAAGAAAACATTCTAATTCTGAAAATATTGAAAATTTCAAAAAAGTCCAACGGTAGAATTATAGAGAAATAGCTAAAGTTTTTTGGAAGTCATTCAGTTCAAAGAAATAGGTCACTCAATTTACACCAGCCTTTTTAAAGATTTGGAACCTATGCTATCCAATGCTAATTCAAGCCAACTAAAACATTTACAGTGTACACATATACCGGGTGAACTAGAAAAAAGTTCCCACTTTTGAAAATTTATACCAAATTCGACATTTCGAAATGTATATTCCATGGTTCGAACACCACTCATTGTAACCAGTGTCATTCGAATGTTCTTTATTTCGACTGAACGCCGGGTTTTGAAGATGAGAAGCTTCTTTTGTTTCAAAAAGAGCCAATCAAATTGCAGAATAGCCTAACAGGCTCCAGGGTCAATGTAGGCGCTGCAGTTTACGGAAAACCTTCATTGTCACTGGGTACGAGGTTGTACCTCGCTCATGTCTGATCAGTATATGTTTTAGCCTCGTTTTGCTCTCCCTCTCTTTCAGTTGACAAGAGCATGTGGGAAGAAGTAGTCGCAATATACCCGGCATTATTGGACTGTATCACTTGCAACTCATCTGATGTTCGATTCACATTAAAAGACGCACTCAAAGAATTTACAGATTTGTTAGCTGTCCCAAAACAGCTTCATGGACAAAATGGAACAAGTAAGATCGTTAATAGTCAGCCTGAATTGAAATCAAACGATGAAATAGAATGAATAAATTCTCACAGAATATTATAAGGTATAAATCAATTATTGCATAGTATTGTTATGGAAAGGAGCAGATTGTTTAACATGCCATCCCTGCAGTTGAGGAATCTGTTGAGTAGCTGACGAGGAGCGTTGACCTCCGCAGAGGCTATATAGTCAGTATGAGTTGAAAGTTAACGATCAAATTGAATGAATAGATTGTCATAGAGAATATAAGGTGTATAAATCAGTTATTGCACAGCATTGTTATGTACAGAAGGAGATTGTTTTACCACATATTACACTGAGTCCGTCTGGTAGCTGATGAGGAGCGTTGACCTCCGCAGAGGCTATATAGTCAGTATGAGTTGAAAGTTAACGATCAAATTGAATGAATAGATTGTCATAGAGAATCTAAGGTGTATAAATCAGTTATTGCACAGTATTGTTATGTATAGAAGGAGACTGTTTTACCACATATTACACTGAGTCCGTCTGGTAGCTGGGAAGGAGCAGTTGCCTCCGTAGAGGCTATACTAAGAAGGCTATACCAACTATTAAGTCTGAATTGAAAATAAACGATCAACTTGAGTGAATAAATTGTCGCAGAAAATATAAGGTATAAATGAGTTATTGCATAGTATTGTTATGTATAGAAGGAAATTGTTCTACCATGATGCTCTTCGAGTTGCGTGGATCTGTCTGGTTGCTTTTGAGGAGCATTGGTCTCGCAGAGGCTTGGCTTGATATTAAAGTAGCCTAGCCCGTTATCATATTCATTAGATTACACGGAATAATAAGACAGTTTTTTCCTCAGCTCACATTTATGAAGCCCAGCACAACTTCTGCAAATAAATAGAAAACACAATTATTCTAAAGCAGTAATCCAACATGATAAATTCATAAATGATAAACATTGTCAGAAATGTCAATAAAACTCAAATTCAGTCCTGCTGCTCACCTTCTGCATTGCCTCCCCTTGCTGAACAATACAGTTCACGTCCCCTTGCTTGTTCACAGCTTCTCACAACTGAGTTCAGAGTTCACGGCAAGCATTTAGGCCCATTGGTCTCTAATTCAAAACGAGGTCTCTATTCACTTCAACTTCAATTCAGTTCAGTTCAATTACTCCAAATATTGTCATAATGCAAAATATTTTACTCAGTATGAAATGGAAAATTGTGTTATGCTAGGGCTGCCTGAACTATCCGCCTGAACCATCCATCATCATCATCATCATCATCATCATCATCATCATCATCATCATCATCATCATCATCGTCGTCATCATCATCATCATCATCATCATCATCATCATCATCATCATCATCATCATCATCATCATCATCGTCATCATCATCATCATCATCATCATCATCATCATCATCATCATCATCATCATCATCATCTTCGTCATCATCATCGTAACTGTTTATTTCAGGTCGGCTGAACAGCCATCTTGTTATATTACAGCTATTTTAAGCATTGTATGAGCATTGCATGCGGCATCCAGGCATGGAACCCCTGGTTTAACGTCCCTTACATGGGAAAGTGTGTTGCTCATCAAAATTTTGACCTCACTCGACCAGACTTAACTTCAGCTACCTAGTGGGAACCGTATAGGGGCCTATAAGGCACTCGACCACTCACCCCGCAAGGCAGATTTGAGAACAGGGCTTCCTACATTGCTAACAATTGTTTTATTGTTTTCAGAGTTAATGGCATGGATACGCAGCGGCCAATGTACCTTGCTTGCCATGTGCCTAGTATAATTATCTTTGTGAAATTATATAGAACCCCACTTTTTTCTTGGTGTCCACCCAAAGACAATAGAATGATTGTGTTGCTATTATGTCAAACGCCAGTTGGAATTTGCATATTATGCTATGATAAGCTATGCTGCATTCACCCATGGAAGATACATGGAATGAGTAAGGCCAAGAAGAAATTTATACATTCGTTGACACATTCATTGTTGTATCTGTTGGATCTATTTTCTATTCAACAGCCAACCCTCTCTTTATACCGTGGTGCGATAGAAAATAGCAGGGCTTTATTGGCCTCACGACCTTCCACTCCCTTAACTCCTGATATGATAATCAATATTTTCGACAATATAATTTCAACAACCTTTGTTCAATTTTCAAGGAAATGCTGCACATGTTTTTTGACTCTGCTTGTATGTGTCCCTTTCAAAATACTTGATCCATTGCGGAATCAGAAATTCTGAGAAACCACATGAAAGTATGAAACAACAAGTGCTTACAGGATTAAAAAGCAGAGAGGAAAAAAATTCATTTCTTAATACACTGAGGAAAAGTTGACCTTGAAAAACTCTTTGCAGATGCAGCCACGCTTGATATACAAATCGTAAATGGGCTATGTCCATCGCTGCTGGTGACATGCCCAAGGACGTTAATATTTCTTTTCCGATGCAGCATAGGCTCAAAATCTTTCAGAAGGTGGGTATAAAATCTAGGACCTATTTCTTTGAACTGAATGACTTCAAAGCAAATGTTTAGCTATTTCGCTAGAATTCTACTGTTAGACTTTTCTGAAATCTTCCATGTTTTTAGGATGAGAGTATCTATCTTCTTTCCTAAAGATTCAAGAGAAAGTTTTGAAAGAGAATTAGAATAGTTCTAGATTAGACTAGATTAGATTAGATTATCTCTCCTGTCTATTCCAAGTAAAGTTTTTGAGGGAATTTTATGCAAAGACATTGACACTCATGTAATTTCACGAGGTATATCCAGCAAACATCAATGGGCCTTTAAGCCAGGAAGATCTACAGAGCTTTTAATGTTATTCCTCACAGAGACTTGGAGGCAAGAAGTAGAAAACGGAAAGGTAGTGGGAGTTCTGTTCTTAGATTTTAGAAAGGCTTTTGACTCTATCAACCACAAAACTCTCCTGATGAAAATACAAGCAGCCGGCATAAGTGGAAATTCTTACTGTACACTTGAAAATTATCTATCTAACAGAAGACAATATGTTGAAATAGACAGTTTTTGTTCACAAGAGAGATCTGTTAGCTATGGCGTCCCACAAGGTTCACTCCTTGGCCCAAGGCTTTTCTCTATACATGTGAATGATCTTCCTGACTGTACATCAAGAGCAACTGTCCATATGTTTGCAGATGACACTGAAAGCTTTTGTATTGGGGACACTGTAGATGAGGTCATAGAAGATCTACAGGTAACTATCAATGAAATTGGAAAATGGAGCCAAAACAATGGCCTTGTCATCCATCCTAAGAAATCTGAAATATTGCTGCTAACAAAGAATAAATTCATCGGTCCTCTGAAGCAAGTTAAGCTTGGGGATAATGACATCAAAGTTGTTGACAAATCGAAATGCCTTGGAATGTTACTGGATAGCCAACTCTCTTGGAAACTGCAGATAGAGAAAGTAAAGACAGACATGAGTTGTAAAATAAAGAAATTAAAGATGATGAGATATCTACCCAAAGAAGTGCTCTCTACTATATATTTCAAAGCCATCTTGCCTGCAGTTATTTATGGAATTTCTGTTTGGGGTAATAACAGCTCTTGTAAAATGAACGAATTAGAATCATGCCATATCAGAGCTGCAAGGATGATAAACAAAGTTCCAAAGACAATAAAGAATGAGGACGTCTTAAAAACCGTAAAATGGAAAGACCTCTCATACATGTACAAAAGGAGACTCGCTTGCATTTCACACCAAGCGTATAATGACAATGTGATTGAAGAGATCCAAAGCCTGTTTAAAAAGAAAGATTATACACGAAACATGAGAGACTGTATCCAGTTCATATTACCTAGACCGAAATCCAACATTGGAAGAAGCTCTTTTAAGTACAGAGCAGCACTTGTATGGAACAATCTCCCTGTAGACCTAAAGAAGGTCACTAGCTATGACAGTTTTAAAAAGAGGCTATCAAAGAACAGCAGAAGTTTGGAACAAATATCTTTTACCAATTTCTCATTTAAACAAAGGGACGAAAATTTTAATTATTTTTAAATAAGGAAATCAGATTGTAAATAGGCTTTAAGTTTCAGTTTCTTTTATCTTTAATTTGCAGGTCCACATCAGCTTTTAAGCTGCCTTGATTATGACCTGCGTTAACAAATAATAAATGTATGTATGTATGTAACTATTTTAAGTTCTAAACTTTTTGAGTTATCATAGTACGATTTTCAAGAAAGGCAAGAGAGTACCAAGCAAAAGTATTTCACGCTTCTGGTTTACGATTTAGAAATTTAACAACATCACATCCTCGGATGAGTTAAAATATAAAATCTCCGTAATTTCGAAAAATATTCAAGATTTCTGAAAAGTCCAACGGCGGTAGCACGGTTGACTACCAATCTGAAGATTGGTGGTTCGAGTCCCCGCCCTGCCGAACCTGCTACAAAGTGTGAGGAGAGTTGCCAACTCTCTGTAATTCTGGGTTAAAGGAATCACGAGGTGTGGTCACATGGAGAGGAAAAACCAGATTAGCTCAGCTTCTCAGCGTCCTAAAACTACCTTCGGATGCCAGGTAGATATGTGTACAGAGTTATAGCAAAGTAGCTAAAGTTTCTTTCAAACCATTCATTTCAAAGAAATACAATAGGTCATAGAATTTTACACCCACCTTTTCAACATCAATTTGAAAATGCTTAGCAAGGCCGACTTTGAAGAATTAGGCCTTAATCGTACCTGATATACATGAATTTGCATTTGGAAGCATTGAGACTTAGCTCTTAATCCTTTCATAGCGTTGTTTCGACATACGCCTAGGCCGTTGATAGTCCATCTAATTCACTTTTAAAGCACCAATGTAATCGAAATGCTAATGTTATCTTGTACTTTAAACCTTGAAAATTGAAATAATGTTAATGAAGTCTCGGATGGTGCCAAAAACCATGATAGACTTTGGTTGGCACCATATTGAAAGAGATAGATCCAAGACTCGTGGAACTCAATATCGAGGTCCCCCGGAAGAAAATTGTTTGCTATTGATAGGCCAACGTTTGTTAACCTTTTAAATTTTGGAAGAAAATGGAGGCAGAGAAATATGACTTTTAAAACAGCACACTAAGGCCTTTCGAAGCTCTGTTCTCTTCAGAGTGTGACTAACATGTTATTAACCTTTGATGTGCTCTTTTCTTCAAATGGGGCCAGATCTTTCAAGCTTTCAAGATCTTTCAGATCTTTCAGATATTTGACATAATGCGGTAGGAAGCAGGGAAATTGTTCTGAAACTCCTTTCCCACAGTCTTTATGCCGCAAACGTTCATTGTAATTGATTTAGGTTGTAGTTAGCGTATAGTAATTAGTTTACAAGTATTCTTTGTTTTCTTTTTGTGCGTTGTCCTAGTAGTGTTCATTGTTTTTTGTTATATGTAGGAACATGGGGTAGCCATGCCATTTTGCTCCTCACGTTATTGTCCCTGTAGTGTTGTGCAGTTTTATAGTATTAATATGTAGAGTAGGTAACATGTATTGTAAGAATTTTATATGGATAAAGAAAAAAATCTTTCAAGCATCCTTTGCTGCCCCTTGGTAGACTCCTCCACTGCAGATAGTAGATGTGTTATGCTATCCCTCCTCCCTCCTCCACCCTCTCTCCAGCAGCCCTTACACCTTGATTGTAAGAAGAAAAGCGTTCAGTTGCAGAAGCTACAAAGGTGAGGCCTTTAGGAACAGTCAGGCCTTTAGGTCCGACGGGGCTACCGTTCCTAAAGAAGTGAAAATAAAGTAGAAATATAAAGAGATGATTTAGTCCACTAGATGCTTGATTGGACATTTTCGCTAGCTAGGCCATGTTGTTTTCTAACGACAGTTGACTTCTCGCACCAGTCTTCCTAATGTTACATACATACATACATACATACATACATACATACATACATACATACATACATACATACATGATATTTTTGATAATGCAGGACAATAAAAGGCAGCATCTGCTGATGTGGGCCTGCTTACTAATACTCACTTACAATTACGATAAACATGTTTAAAAGAAAAGCAATCCAAAAAGAGAAATAAAAGATCTTAAAATGTTTTAAAAATAGATATAATCATTGTTCCTGTTGTTTATGACTGATGACTGTCCAAAAGATAAATTATTTAAAATTTTAGAATTTTTAGAAAGTTCACATTTAAAACCAGGATAAGATCTAATAGTTTTAACGTTCATCGGAAGTACATTCCATATGATTGCTGCTCTGTGTCTAAAGCTTGATCTTCCTATTTCTGTTTTTGGTCTTGAAACTTGCAGTTGTTCCATATCCCTCATGCTTCTTGATGATATTTTTCGTTGAATTAATTCATTTAGAATGTTAGGACCTCTGTTATTATAGATCTGATGTGTTAGGCATGCAACACGCCTTTGGATATATACTCGATGGATTTCCAATTTACAGACTCCAGGACTCTACCTTCAGGAGTGTTCTTTGGTAATTTGTGAATTATTTTCGCGGCTCTTCTATGCACTTTTTCTAAAGCTTCTAATGAGGCACCAGATCCCCAAACTGCGATTCCATATGTCGAGCCAGGCAAAATTCCTTGGAAATATATCTTTTCCAAGGTCTGTGGTGATAGTGATCTGAAGCGTTTTATTTGCTTTAATTTGACATTCATTGAGGATTCGGCATTGTTAACTTGAGTTTTCCACTGCAGTTTGTTGGCTAAAGTTATTCCTAAACACTTTGATTCGTTTACAACTTTGATCAACTTATTTCCCAATTCATTTGCTTTCATAGGCCCTATAAACTTCCGTCTGGATAAGATCATTATTTCTGATTTATCTAGGTGTATAGTTAAACTGTTTCTACTGCACCAGGCTGAAATCTCATCTATGCCGACTTGTAGTGCAGACAACACTTCATCCTCTGTCTTTCCTACACAGTAGTACTCTGTGTCATCTGCAAACATCTCGATTTGGCCTTGACTTGAGACTTCTGGCAAGTCATTTACATGAATGGAGAATAGCCTTGGCCCCAACAGCGAGCCTTGTGGTACCCCATATTTCACAACTTCTGTTGTTGATGATTAACAACAGGGTCAAATATAGACCCGAATGTGTGTCTCTTTAGATGAAGTAAGTTTTGTACTGTTGAGCAAAACGTGATGTATAGAATTCTAGAAATCTTTCATCGAGAGCAGCTTTTTGGCCTAATTTTTGTTGGCTTGAGTTTACAGTTAGCATTTGGGCTACAGTTGGCTTGGCTGGAAGTAAAATTAGGCCTCTTTCTGCTGACGCCATTTATCGGAACTTTTGGCGGCTCTCCCCATGCCCCTAATAATTGGGAATAATGCTCACATCATCCTGCTACTCTCAATAACCTCAAAATATACATAGAAAAGCTTGCTGCTTGATCAGCTGAGACTTGCTAAACGTCTTATCGGACATGATCTGCTTTGAATGCAATCTGAAACCTATCAATAAACTGCGAATTCAGGAAATGCTGCGAAACATGAAAGAAGCAAAAAACAGGCAAAATAAGTGTCCACCACGAACACTGCTGTTTGTTATGTTTATTTATGGTTTTTCTATGTTCAGTTCAGAGCCAATTCTGCATTGATACCCCTATCTAAAGTATTGAGGATTGTACTTCCAGGCAGTAGTGGGGAGAGATAAATGTCGCAATATTCCAGGAAGGGTTTTAGAATGTTTATTTGGAAGCTTGGTCACAAGCCGAGTGAATCAGAATAGCCATATCATTCATGATTCGAAAAGAAAACATTATCTGTTGTTTGGTGTGATGGCTGTTAAAATATCTGCTTGTCTGAACTGTGTACGGTTTGCTAGCTGAAGACTGTGATGAATGTTTCTTTGCTACACTAGGGAATAATGAAATTCGATTCAAAGTTTTGTTGAGCAGGGATGCATTTTGTATTACAAAGGATACAGTTCTGAAGGTGAAGGGGTGAAGTTGCTGGTTTATCCAGTTTCCTATACAGCCCTGACCCAACCTTTTGACCTATGATCAACAATAAAAAGAGCTAGTTTATTGAGTTTCAGCCTTTTTAGGCCGTCTTCCATGCATCTTAATTGGTCCTCAATGTCTAAGTAATCTCTGCTGGCTTAGCTACTTCAAAATTGCGCGCAAGACAACGCATATCATTGCTATGCTAATATCTTTCTTCTTGGATAAAGTCTTCAGAAGACTGGTGAACTGAATCGCTCGCAGAGGTATCCCCTCGCCTATGATCTATGATCAGCCATAAAAGAGTTAGTTTATCTAGCTTCAGCTATTCGGCTGTCTTCAATACATCCTAATTGGTCCTCGATGACTAAGTAATCTCTGCTGGCTTAGCTACTTCAATGATGCGCAAGAGAACGCACATCATCCCCTGTTCATTCTAATATCTCTTTCTTGGACAAATTCTTGAGAAGGTCAGCAACATGAATCCTACGCAGTATTTAGTTCTGAGCAAACATGTGCTTGGTTTCAGCAAACTTGGCTTCCTTCAGCCCACCCTTTTCTATCTTCAATGACCCCTACCAAAATTGGCCGGCTTTGAATTGGCATAAAATGAAAGGAGAACTTGTTTACGGAAGACTTTCGGGACAAGCTTATCCACAACACCTATGATCAGCCATAACCGAGTTAGTTTTTCTAGTTTCAGCCATTCGGCCTTATTCCGTAGATCCTAATTGGTCCTCGATTATTGATTACCAAGTAATCTATTCTGGCTTAGCTATTTCAATATTGCGCAAGCCATTGCACACCATCCCCTATTCTAATATATTTTTCTTGGACAATTCTCGAGAAGGTCGCCGACCTGGATTCTGGACAAAAGTTTGATCCTCAGCAACGTGGGTACACCTGCAGAGCTGAAACCTGAGCGTGAAAGAGATTGGCACAGACGATCACCCCCAAGGCTTATTAACTGTGTGGTTTGCTATTTCGTGACAGTTGAATTTTGGATTTTGGTTTAATTTGCATCACCAGACTGTTGTTTCCAACAAGACATATTGCAGCTTGGAAGGCTTCCACAGTGATATTTGTACTGGTTGTTAAAGGTCAGTATAACTACTGCTTTTGTTATTGTACTGTACCCTTAATCACATTCAAAGCTAACTGCACTAGCTTAATTATAGATAGATATGATCAGCTAATGAATTTCAACTAACAGAACAACTGAAATGCAAACATAGGGCTCAAATCTTTAAAAAGGTCGGTGTAAAATTCTAATACAGTTTCCTTTGAATTAAATGGCTTGGAAGGAACTTAGCGTTTTTTGCTGTAAATCTGCCGCGGAAATTTATTGATATCTTGATTAGTTTCAAAATGGCGGAATTTATTAAATTTGAGGCTGTGACGTCATCAAATTTATAAATCTTAAACCAGAAAAGATACTGATTTTTGCTTTTCATCATATTGTAGGCCTTCATAAACTTTGGTTTTCTTGAAAATTTTATGACTTTTCCTCCATTGGTTTAGTATTTACGATGATTTAAATGTTTTCATAATTTTCCATCAATTTTTTGAAAAATAATTAAATTGCCGCCATCTTGACAAAAAAATCAAGATATCAAAAAGTTTCCACGGCAGATTTACAGCAAAGTACTATCAGTTCCTTTCGAGCAATCCAATTCAAAGAAAAATATAATAGAATTTTACACCGACCTTTTTAAAGATTTGAAAGATTTGAGCCCTATGCTCCCATTCATCTGTTGTCATCCATAAGATCCATTTCTTTTGTGGTTGTTCACTATTGTGTGTGAAAAGGATCCCTATCAAGTGAGAAACCATAGCTAGACCATTTTGGACGTATTGTTACTGAGACAACTGTGCACTGCTGCAAATTTGTGATTGCACAATAGACCTTTTAGCTATTCTACAAAAGAGCCTGGATCGAGCGAGGTTCGATCGAGTGGCGTTATAGCTCCTATCATTATTGTGCACATTCGAAGATTCTACAGAATGTAGCGAAATGAAGGTGAAGTTGCGGTTTTTAGCGCCAAGCGCTGGGATCGCAGATGTAGAATAGGCCTAATCGAGTCCGCGACCCCTTGTCATGACGCTGAAGTGATGGGGCTCTACCTGGGATCGAACCCGGTCCACCTGACTGTTCTGGCTGCAATTTCAGAGGATTACACCACTGCCCTACAACACCTTCAAATATCCTGATAGCATGATAGCATGATATCCTTCGATTCTTATTCTTTTCAGAATAGCTAAAAGGTCTACTGTATTCAGACATTCAAACATAGAGGGCTTCCCAACAAGGGGAGACTTAGAAGTAGGGAGTCGCTACATTGCGTTGGTGGGGGGGGGGGGGGGGGGATAGGCCTCTAGTATCGAGTTTGAGGTCTGATGTTAGACGGTTGTTTAGCTCTTATATGTTAGGCAGATTTTAAGATCTTTTTCTTTCAATGCCCTTCAATTTAACGTCGTGCATCTTAGTTCATGTTTTGTATCAAGTTCCTGTCATCAAATTTCAACCAATCAAAATGAATTTAATTTAAATAACGCTCGATCCAGGCTCTTTTATAGTATAGCTAAAAGGTCCATTGCAGCATGCGCACAAAGGACCATGGGTGACAATGACCTGTAAGTAATAACCATGGTCATGTAATAACATTGGAAAAAGGATAATCCAAACTAGATTTTCTAGCTTCCTTAAGACAAACTCCCGAATCTCATAGCTCTCTACTTCCTCCCGCTCTATCATTTCGTAATGCAAACTTTGATTTCCTTGTACCAACAAACCATTGCCGACCACCGAAATGAGATCCAGCTATTTTTCTTTACATTCACCCATTCATCTTTCCAAATCGGTCATTTATAACAGTTGAAATTCTACTCAATTTCCTATCCATCCTTTGTTGTGGTTAGAAACCCTCCTACCACCATTGACGTTTCAGATCAAGATATTGTAATTGTATTCCTCGAGCTCTTAACACCATTGAGATTTTCTCTTGGCAGTTTGATTTCATTACGAGTGTCAAAGGCAGAGTGAAACTGAGCGCAAGGAAAGACTAAGAGAGTGATTCCCTCGTAGCTTTTTGATTGTGAAATTTATGGTTTTATTTCAATCGTAGATTTCGTTGGGGACAGTCAAATTCTGTAAAGGAGCACAGGGTATGTATAATATTTCTTGACACCGTTAAAAGATGTTGCTGCCGTTGCTATTCTTAAAATAATGTCAGTTTAGATCGAGGAGAACAGCCCAATGTTAAATCCTTTTCAATACCCCTCGCAGTTTTCAGCGTTTGAAATCTTACAAGTTGATTTCAAGCGGGTATGTATAAATTTGTTTGACACAGGACAAACATGACTGCCGTTAGACACCTTACTGTATCCTCGTTGAAAGAGCGTCATACGCCATAGTTGTTCGAAATTAAAAAGAGCCAACCCAAGAATAGCTCTTGGTGCGATATTCCTCGCCTTTTCCTTCTGTTGAAATCTAAATGTTTGATTTAAATTTCAGGTTTCGTTGGTGATTGTCAAGTTCTGTGTATTTTTTGCCCAGTAAATCGATATGTGTACCATACAACGTTAAAAGCGCGCCATGACAGCATTGAACCGATGAACAAAGGCAACCTTAAACAAAGACATTATTATTGTATTATATTGCTGGACTTGACAGAATGAAAGAAGTTCTTTTCTAGAAAAAAGGCTTTCGTGTCCCCTGTTCTTCTTAACCTCAGTTAGTCCTTGGACAGGTTGTAAATTTCGTTGAAACCTTCATAGAAAATTATCTTTGGTAGCTGAAATTCTGCAAGGTGAAAATATGATACACTAGACATTCGTATAATGGTTGGAAGTAATTTTGACAGAACTTTTTTATGGGAATCAATGCAATATATAAGAATTAGAAACTACTCCTTAGAAAATTTTGCAGAACGTTTTGACCAATACATCTAGGTTCCCAGAAACGAAAACAATTCTTTTCATCTATGAAATATATCCTCCGATTTTTTGTTGTTGAGATCTTACAGTTTGATTTTCTTCGTAGATTTCATTGGTGAAGTTCTCTGAAGAATCATCGGGTATGTACTTTATACCTTTATATTTTACACAGTAAATAGGTAGGTCATCTGCATAGAGTCTCAACGTGTTCTTGTTTAAGAAGAGCTGACAGACACTGTTAAATCCAAGACAAGGAAGCATTCAGGCCCCGTTTACACGATACCGTTTTCATTTCATATCGGATTGGAGTTCTGTTTACACGGAAACGCTTTGTCTTTTGCGACGAAGGATTCACCTTTGTTTTACCCTGGTTTTACGACCCACTGCGCAGTGCACCAGATGAATAGGAGGCTGTAAAATTGATGGAGAGGTACCGTTTTAAGCTGATACCGGATTCGACCGTTTACACGATATCGGATTCATTTCATGCCACTTTCAGAGCGTTTTCATTTGAAAACGCGAAAACGGTATGAAGCATATCGGATTGGTGCGTTCTCGTGTAAACAGAAGGCCAATACGATATGAAATTAAAACGGTATCGTGTAAACGGGCCCTAAAGTACGGTGATGTCTTTGCATCAAGAATTTCTGGAAATTCCTAAGAAACCATAGTATAAAGAAACTTGAGTGCTAGAATATTGAGCATTTTGGGAAATTTTCAGCATTGGGTCAAGTTCCTAGTTCTTGTAAAAAATATGGTTTTGTCATTATTGGTCAAACTTGATTGTTGTGGCATAAGCAGATCTCATCAACAGAGGACTGACAAAGATTAGCCTTTTAATTTGTAAACGATGAATACCAAATACCAAAATTTATCAAATTTAAAAAAGTTTTGCTGATCAGAATGCTTACCTTTCTATTTTCAGGTTCTTCGGGGATTCGTCATATTATCAACGAGCAGCCGAAAAGTATCAGCGGTCTTTAAGCAACAATGATTACGACAGTTACGATTGTTCTCCTGATTGGTTTCGGTTTAATCGTAAGTTGCTTATTCGTTGTTTTGCTTCCCTAAATATTGCAATGAAATTCTGATAGCGTAAGTTCGCGAAAGCTGATTGCATTTTGAACTTATTTTGAGTGAGTTGTCACATCAATTGGAATCAAAAGCTCCTGATTTCATCTAAATGCAGCAAAAGTACAACATCTTCAAAGGCGACGAAAAGTCTCAAATTGGGACAACATAATTTGGACTCTTTTCTTCGAAGCATTTTTGAATGCATTTGTAATTATGTTTTGCTCTCATGTGAACCAAGCTTAAATGTCATCATTACAGAATGCCAGTACATACAATGACGAACGACCACTAAGAAAATCAGGGTTTCTAAAGTCACGACGTTTAGTTTCCTGACATTCTGGGCTTACCAATCATAGCACAGAGAGGTCAGATCCAGTTACTGCTTTGTCAGAAATAAAGTTGCTGATTCAGTCAGAGTTCTCAAGTATTTTTAAGAACATGTTTTGGGCATTTTCAGAAAATGAATACAATCATTCCTTGGTGTCCCATAAATCAATGTCTTAGTGGCAACGTCTTCCTTAACTTTGGTTGCTCTTACTTTACGTTTTGCATTAGATTTCTTTCATCAGTTACTGGCGGATGCCTCAATGACAGCACGTTGGCCTACTAATCTGAAGGTTGCTACTTCGAGTTCTTGCTCTGGCAAACCTGCTAGGAGAGGAGAGTAGCCAACGCTCTGTAATTAATGACAAGGAGTAGTCGCCACTATGCGCTAAAGGAGCCACATGGTTCGGCCACAGCAGAGCAAATGAAAGGATCATAGGACTCGCAGTGTTCCTAAAAATTACCTTCTGCTTACCCTATAGAACCAAATAAAACAAACAAATTGGTGCTAACTTAACATAAGGGTTTGATTGGTGGCCGTTGCCGTTGTAATGTTATGGGCCAGAAATACTCAACAATGGAATGCTGAAAAAGGGACAAGGAAATTCGGTCAAATTTTCTTTTCAGTTTCAGAATAAGAACAATCATCTATCCTCTAGGAATCCCTATGATTGGTTCTGTGCGATACGATGTTAACTGTTCTTAAAGACAAATAACGGAGAGGTAAGGCAACTTAAGTTAGGGGCCTGGGCAATCTAAATGTAGTCTATCGTAATCCTTTGTGTTTGATGATCTCGTGATCTCGAGAGATTATCAAATCAATTGGACAAATGAAGGAACTCGGCTATCATTTGTTCTATTTTTAAACTAGACGCCATCTATCCGTCATTAGTCTTTAAAATCAACTTAATAAGATGCAAAATCTCTAAAACTTGATCAAATATTCAATTCATCTTTCAAACCTTTGAAATTCAAAACAATGTCACGGTACTGTAATTCAGTATCTTTGGAGAAAGTTTCATGTCTCTTTCAGTGACCTGCTGAAGAAAATTATTTCAGTCCCATGCACTATACTGCCAATAACTGCATCCATTCTTAGTTTATTTCTTTTTTTATTGCTCGTAGCATCTGTGCAAAGCTGACTTCACTGCCGAAATCGATTTTCTGACGTTTGAAAATCCTGGTGCTAAACTATTTAGTGGCGGCAAATGTGACACCTATCTTATTGGAAGCATCTGCGAGACTTATTTCAAACTTTGCGTCCGATTATCAAACAACAATCCACGTGACTGGAGCAATTGTAAATATTTCAAACAAAGCAGTGATGTTGCGAGCAACGACATTAACTTTAAAAGACAAGTTCCTGATATCCCTAACCCCATCAGATTTACAGATACAGCTCCTTGGAACGAGGTAAGTTGGTAACTACTATGCACGTACTTATACAATGTTTCGATTTTACCGAGTGTCCCAAAATGATGTAAAGGATGATGATTTATCGACTGACACAAGTGAATTACAAATCATTGTACACCAGAAAAGCATTTTTCATAAATTTGAATTAAAAGCAAAAATTAAGATTAAAACCAATAACTACAATTACATTAAGTAGTTCTTTAAAAAAACGACAATGTACTCAGAAAGTTATAAATAACAACGTTTCGAGCTTTGCTCTTCATCAGGTGTACAATTACATTACTCTGTGACATTCAGGGCGAGGAGAGACACGAGGGGTCACCGAGTTGTCGCCATGAATACCGGTTACATTCGAACTAAAGGATACATCATGGAGTGTGTATACGCTTTTACCGGGTCAGTCAGAAAAACTTACCCGTTTTGAAATCACCAAAATTTGATCACGTTCCCAATCATGAGATTTCTTGATATGCATTTGTGTCAAGGACTCAATAAATTTTAGACATTCGGCACAGTTTAAATTGGCTTGAATTTTTGACAATTTGTGCCTTTAGAAGCTAGCTGATTTTGCAGCATGCACTAAAATCACAATGAACGGATGTCAAATTGAATTTTAATCCTGCACTACCACTTAAATTTGGTTTTTATGTCCTTTGATGAAGCTCTTACGTCATGTAGGACCCGAAATTTCAGTCTAAACACGAATTATATATTTCTGGCTGAAAATTCCATTGTTTGTCAAATAGTGTTGCTCGAAAGTAAGATTTTTCATGTCGTAATTTCATCAACTCGCTCTCGACAGCACGGAATACCAACGACCTTATTAGATTTCTTTCGCCTCATGCACAAATACACCAAAAGAAAATTTGAAGATCAGGATGATAATCAAATGTGGATGATTTCCCAAAACGTGAAAGCTTTTTTACTCATCTGGTAAGTTTACCAAATTTTTATAAGGATTCTTTCTTCATTCCTCCAGCACATTGCTTTTTATATGGAAGTATGGGACGATGATATTGTCACGGACGATGATCTGATTGACAAATATCAGTATTCAATGGTAGTAACTCCAGGTGTCAATGGAACAACGTCAAACGTAAACCATCATACAATTTACGGAAGGAGAACTAAAAGCGTCAAAACTACGCTATTTTTCACAGTGAACGTGTATTGCACTTTGCATTATTATGGAATGCCGGTCAAATTGGTATAATTCACCATCATGTAATACATATTGCAAGGCTCAAAATGACACCATTAATGGAAATTATGAGTGCGACAACTTAGGCCAGAAAGTCTGCCATCTTGGTTGGCATGGTGATAGCTGCAAGACTTACTGCATGCCGAGTGACAATGACAGCAGTGGCCATTTTAACTGCAGCAAGGATGGCAGGAAAGTTTGCCACGAAAATTGGTATGGGCCTAAATGTAGTAATTATTGCAAAGGAAATAATGATACAGTGGGAGGCTATTATGATTGTATTGGTAAAGGAGAAAAAATCTGTGCAAAAAATTATTATGGAATAAACTGTACAGTGTATTGTCAAAACGCGACTGGAAATTTCATTTGTGACAAAAGGACTGGTGCAAAAGTATGTAACAGGCAATGGACTGGAAAATACTGTAATATAACCATGTCTAGCGTGATTCTTTCGACAAATGCAGTATTGCCGACTACAAGACTAAATTCTATAGAATTTTCTAGTTCTATCGTTGCTTCGTCATCTATGCCGCTAATGGAATATTCTAGCTTTATTTCAATGCGACAAAGTATTATCAAAACTTCGACAACCGAACGTCTCTCTACGACAGTCGGGCAAACTTTTTATTCAACAAGTAGCATCGCATTTGATCTGCTCCCGACGTCAAGTTTTGTATTGCCGAGCAAAAGTAAGACTGATATTTCGAGAGCTTCATTTACGACAACGACATCAAGTTCGATGTCCACGCAATTGACCACGACTCCGTTAGTTGAGAGGACTGTTACGACAAGCGCTGTTTCGCCAGCTGCAACAACAGCAACAACAACAACAACAAAGAGAGCATCAACAACAACACATCCAGAACCGACGCCTGTTCCTACAACAGAAAAAACATCGCCCAAACCGACCACAGGAAAGCCTTCAAAAGCGCCATCCAAGCAGACCACAGGAAAACCTTCAAAAGCGCCGCCCAAGCAGACTACAGACAAGCCGATAAAGCCAACCAAACCAAGCACAAAATTCGATCCTGATAACAAAGGAGACAACTCTAAAATTGACAAATCAACGAACACTGCTAAACAATCAGCACAAAAGAAATGGCTGATCGAAACAAAAGAAGGAAGGACTGTATTGTTTGGATCATTGTTTGCGTTCTTGATGCTGATTGGTGTGGTTGTCGCCGTTGTTATGTACCTCAGGTAATTATTTTCACAGTTCTAGATAACATTGTTGTAAATAGATGCAAAACGTGCACTGGAAACAGATGGCCTAAATCCTGCCAAAAAGCGTAAATGAGGTCTGAGGATAAATCAATGCCAACTGAACGATTTTTCTCAATGATAGCATGGGTGGTAAGACGTCGTAGTTGTGCTTCATTCCCATAGCTTTGTTCTTTTGCGGAGGAAAACATCATTTGCTATTACAGAGGAGCCAACCTAAGAGATTTCTTTCTTTCGATCTCTCATTATCTCCTCCGCAGAGCTACAGAAATCATTCCTCCGCAGGTACATATTAGTTGCAGTGCTCCCCCATAGAAGCATACCGCAGTGTTTAACTCGATGATGAGACTTGGTCGAAAGGTCTTCTATATAGTATGTGGACAACTTGCTTCTGTTTTCAGTTTTAAATTTTGACATCAATAACAGCATAGATTTCAAATCTTTAAGAAAACTGGTGTAAAAGGCCACTACATCTTTTGGCTAATTTCCTATTCATTTTACATCTTTGTATTGAACCAAAGGTGGTAAGAAGAGTTGATATGTATTTGAAAGTAAAAAGCCATACCAGAATGGTCCTTCGTTGTTTCTTTGGTGACCATTCCCTAGAATTTGCTTTGAAAATGACATAAATCCCTCGTTTTCTCAAGTTGAAACTCAACACGTTGGCTAGCACACTGGCGGCCATTTTCTTTCTTTCAATGTTGGCTAGCAATCTGAGTTGGGTTCGTCATGCTCTTTTTTGTTATTCTAAAAATTTCACGATTTTTCCAATTCGTGAAAGATTCTCCTCGTGAGACTTTGTTCCCTTAAATTAGCTTTTTTTAAAGATTTTGAAGCCTATGCTGCTTAACTTTTGATATCAATAGCAGGGATTTGAAAACGATCCTTCATACTTTCAACGAACCGACCAATCACCGATCGAAGCCTAAAATCCAGGTGAACGCTGTGCATAAGAGTTCTTGTGATTTAATAAGGACAAACAAATAGGTTGCGAAAAAAATCCTGATAACTGAGAGAGCCCTTTGGTTGATCCATAACTGCATTAAAGATTTCTCTATTTTTTCAAACAGGTCGCCTAAAAGTCCGAAATTTGCCAGAAAGACGAAAAAGAGAGCATTTGAGCACCTAGAGGAATCTCCAGAAGACGTAAAGCTTGAAAATCTGTAAGTTCTTGTTTCATGTTTTTGGGGGGAAAATGCTGTTTTCCTTTCTTTAATTAGCATAGTAGCGGCCATTAGAGCCATTTAGCGCATGTGTAGTATCGAAAGTATGGTATCAAAATCTTACTTTCATTTGGCAAAAAAGCATTGCATGCATTGTCAACTGACTTATTGAAAGACAATATATTATATACCAACCAATTTGTCACGCAACCGCTAACTATTTTGTGTTTCATGAAAGGCACTGTCCACAGAGCAGAGGTTGCTGTTGACCACAGTCGTAGACATTTTGACAAAGTAAACACACAGTACGCAATACGCAGCACTCCCCGACTATTGTTATTGCCAGTAATACCGGCGAGTCATTAAAAAGGCCCGGCATTTGACAAAATGCTATTCCCTGAATATCGAATCTATGCTATTGAAAACTGTCTTGTTTCATTCCCGATATGTCCAATTAGGCTCAATGATTTACCCGGCTTTAATCAGCTATTCCTTCCCGTCAATATGGGAGATTTTCTGCAGAAAGCGAAGTCCCTTTTGAAAACCTGCTAAAACGAATGGAAATGACGAGCAAAATTTCCCTTAGTCCTCTTGAGAGAATTGAATCCCCCCTGAATAAGATATTCATACTAGGAGGGAGACCTTTTTGTCCCCTCAAGATGATAGCACGTGCCAAACTCGAAGAGACTTTTTTTCAGAAAATCCCTTGTAAAATGTAAACGGAGAAATCGATTTCAACCAGGAAAAATTCAAAAATAATTGAACATGTTGGCTATTCAATCCGTTGTTGCAAAATATCAATGCTCAAATATTCAGGGAGCAATAGGCTTTCAAACGCCGGGCCTTTTTTGACTCACCCGCCCCCTAGTATTTAACTTTTTCTTAAACTGTGCGACTGAAATCAAAAGTGCGGCTTATACGCGGGGATAGCTGATTTTCTACTTTCTCTTGTATTTTAGGTTTGAAAAATCGCACTTCAATCCATTATACACAATACCAATCGACGAACTAGAGGGTAAAAACGAGAAAAGTAAGAGGAAAAGAAAATTGGAGAAATTTTACACCAAGAAAGATGCAGTTGATGATGATAATGATGACGAGTGTAATTACAATGAAATGTCGAATATGACACATGATGAAAGTCTAATAGGGGTTTTCCAAAACCCTCTTTATGGTATTCCCAATAGAATGTTCAATAAGGATGAGACAGATATGTAATGCACAATTTCAATAAGTGGGTAAGTGGAAATACGTTTAAGCGCCCTCCACTCCAACTCCACAGTGTGAAGGCCACTCATTACAGCATAGGAATCATTCGTCGTACATAGCCGATTGCTCGTGGCCCATGGTCGAAACCGCCAAGGCCTCATTTTCACGGACCAATCAGACGGCTAAAAAGCGAGGGAGACAAAAGAAACCCGTGCAGATTTTTCTAAATTTTACCTACCTTCATAAAACGCAACCAGGACAAAAAACTGCTTGAGATTTCTCGAATTTTTTTAAAGCAATCTACTCTCCAGATGTTTGGGAGTAAAAGTTTGGATGCCGGTTAAAATATCTCCAGGATTGGCGGAGTTATGGTCACAAACAAACCGATAAGGCACTGAACCTTGAACAATAGAAATTCTGGCCGTGAGACAATAGTAATAACAATAGTGATTGTTGTAAGAACGACCCGAAAACGCAACAATCTGCGTTTTCAATTGTTCTTCCCATTGTCTTTCGCTAAATTTTCTTTTATTGAAGATCCAATGCCCCCTACGGTTTCTATGTGAATTGAAACAGTCTACAAAGGCTTGTTCGCGCATTTCAAGTCATGTGGCAATACTCCCCCAATACTCTAGGGAAGTTTCGGTATTGTACTACTTTTTACATTCATGGCAAAAGTTTGCTCGTTGCGAAATAACTTATAAAATTCAAAAGAGGTTTTATCAAGAGGCTTTATCACCTGACTCGAAGTGGCGTAAACAGGTCTCGACAAGCCTTCGCCGATTTTGTCTATTGGAGAGGCAATAACTCCGCCAATCCTGGAGATATTTTAACCGGCATCCAAACTTGTACTCCCAAACATCTGGAGAGTAGATTGCTTTAAAAAAATTCGGGAAATCTCAAGCAGTTTTTTGTCCTGGTTGCGTTTTATGAAGGTAGGTAGAATTTAGAAAAATCTTCACGGGTTTCTTTTGTCTCCTTCGCTTTTTAGCCGTCTGATTGGTCCGTGAAAATGAGGCTTTGGCGGTTTCGACCATGGGCCACGAGCAATCGGCTATGTACGACGAATGATTCCTATGCTACTCATTACACACAAGTCAATTTTTTTCCAACGTTTGTAGGTAATATTTAGGGGCAACAACCGTATTTGTTCATCATGTTTATCGTAATACCGGGTGAACCAAACAATGAACCGAGAAAACCCTTCACGAAGAAATCTTTGACTCGTGTGTGATGAGCTTAGTAGTCACGAGTTACCACCCTCGACATTCAACAAACCATTCATTGATCATTCGATCATTTAGTTAGACATCTCTAAAATTGGGGTTTGCAGGGGTAAAATCGGTAATGTTGATTGCCAAAAAATGGTAGATCGTTCGATTAACATTTGTTAATTCTTGGGTGCTCCATAGATATGATGAAAGGACAAGGTGTGGCTTACACAACCAAACATAACTTACGGCCTAAGTTCTAACACCACGAGATTCTACATGACCACAACAACACTGGCTCCTCTGCATGGCCGCGTACGTAACATAACTAGATTAAATAGATATTAATGTCTAAATATTACAACATTCAGTGCCTCAAGTAGGGTAATTCTAACAGATGTAGCTAGAGAAAACTTGATGCAGAGAGGTTGGACGACAAAAAATACTAAGATATATTTTAACACACTGATAGGCCTTTCGGACTTGTGTCCTCGTCAGAGTGTGATTTCGAGAAAATATGTATATGAAGATTTTGATAAAATTTATTCACATTTTTGCCTTACCCATTTTACCCCAAGCTTACCCATCCTATCCCAATAGAGCCTATTAGAATAGAATTTCCCTGACCCCTTTTATGGGTAATCGTTTATCTTTAATGACCCACTTTAGGTAAAGACATTCACTGCATCAATCTTATCCCATTTCACTTCTCAATGTGAAGAATCTTGCACGAGCAGTACCTCCTTGTAAAATCTTGTCCTGTTTTTTATCCAAATGTGTTTATAGTTTTATCCCATTTGCACCAGAGGGATGCTCCTTAAAATACCATTAATTCAAAAACGTTTTCACGCGTCCTAAAGACGTTTCCTTCACAGGGCATTTTGTAAAAACCGGATCCTAAGACCCTAGGACCCCTGATACTGCTAGGACCTTTAAGTACTAACAATGAAAAGGACCATTAACACCAGAGGGTCATGATCAAGAAGTTGTGTATCGTTAACTTCCTTTCTTCCATCCCATGAACTTCCACTCTTTCAAACCAATGCCAGGAATCATGCAGAGAGTTTATACCACATAGAAGTACTATTTTGATTATCTCCTATCGTGCTATTTCAAAAACTTTCTGCATCATTAATGACGTCCTGGCGTTGGTTTGAATGAGCAAAAGCTCGTAGGATGGAAGATAGGAAGTTCATACGATACGCAACCTCTTGTTTGAAAGGTTGATGACATTGATCTATTGTTTGTCTGTGGTGATGACCCTCTGGTGTTAAGGGTCCTTTTCATCTTTGATACTTGAAGGTCCTAGGGATCCTAGGGTCTTAGGGTCCGCTTTTTGCAACATGCCCCTTCACAGTCCCCATTTGTATGTATAGATCCTTCTTTTTGTAGATAGTTATTAGATGTACATATAATTGTGATTAAATTTTATGGCCTATGGTCAAATGGGCTGGTCCCCAATCATATTTGATGATTGCATATAAGGTGCTCCAGAAAAAGTGTCCAAAATTTGTCTCAAATTAGATGGAAGGTGAGATTTGCGATAACGCATAATTACTCTTACAAAACACTTTATTTATTGTTATTCGCGGACATTTCACCCGACACCTAATTTGAAACCGACTATTGTTGAAAATCATCTACGTAAATTACGATACGGCCAGCATACGTTCCAAATCTTTATCTCGGCGTAAAAAGGTGGGTGTAAAATTCAATGACCTATTTCTTCTGATTGAATGGCTTGAAATAAACTTTAGATACTTATCTATAATTCTACCGCTGGACTTTTCAGAAATTTTGAATATTTTTGGAAATTGCAGCGTATCTTACGTTTCAACTCATTTGAGGATGTGACGTCATCAAATTTCTAAATCATAAACCAGATGAGTGACAGACTTTTGCTTGATACCATATTGTAGGCATTCATAAACTAAGGGTTTCCTCGAAATTATTTCATGTTGCGTCAAACAGTTTAGAAATTACGATGGTTTTAAGTTTTTTTCAAATTTTTTCTTGAACTCTTGAAAAAGAAGAAAAGCACTCTAATTCTGAAAATATCGAAGATTTCAGAAAATTCCAACGGTAGAATTATAGCAAAATAGCTAAAGTTTCCTTGAAGTCGTTCAGTTCAAAAAAATAGGTCACTCAATTTTACACCAGCCTTTTTAAAGATTTGGAACCTATGCTGATGCGGCCTTCGGATCCATCCGAATTGATCCGTTAGCTTTCGGCACAGGTATTGTTAGCATCCGAATTGAACCTTGCCCTTCAACAGCTGCAAGTTGAGGAAAAAACAGCCGATATAGCCACTTGGATTATGAAATATTTTACAGACCTTATGCCAAAAATATACCGGGTGAACCAGAAAAAAGTTCCCATTTTTGAAAATTCATAGCATCACGAGTACTGGATGGATTGGAATGAATTAATAGTTGCTTGACAGCCAAAAGATTAAAGTATTTTTGTGATTTTTCTCGCCTTGTTACAAGCATTGGAAAAGTTGGTAAATTCAAATTTAGAAAAACTTTGTGGTTGCAAAATGGACTAAACAAGGCCTAAAATACTTGATCAAATCATAAAAGACTCCTCGCTCAGAACAACAGAGAAAATGCAACTTCTCCTGGGTGAGAGATATCGTCTGCACATTTATTGCCATGGGATTGAAAATCTTTAGTATCTGTTTGAGAATCTATGTGTTATTACTCTTGAGAGAGGTGAAACGCCCGGTGTGTATTGTTCTGTTCGAGGAGAGTCACTAACGATTTGATCAAGTGTTTTAGGCCCTTTTTCAGTCATTTTGAAACATGAAATTTTTGTAAAGTTGAATTTACCGATATTTGCAGTGCATGTTACCCTGGGTACCAGACTCTCTCTGGTACCCAGAGTAAGTGCATGTAAAACATTGAGAAAAATCACAAAAATACTTTGATCTTTTGGCTTTTAACTAGAATTTAAATCATTCAAATCCCTGAAGTACTTGTGGCGCTACGAATTTTCGAAAATGGGAACTATTTTCTGGCTCACCCGGTAAAGTGCCGAATGTTTCCATTGAATTATGTTTCAATTGATTCTGCCACTGCGCGCTTGTGCATTTTGGAAAATTGCCATTTTAGCTATTTTATTTCCAATCCGACAAGGCAAAGAATGATGTTTAAATCAGATTTTTAGACACGGCAGATTCTGCCATTTTTTTAATACAGTTAGATCTGACACGGCAACATACGATGTTTAAACCAGGCCTAAGACATGCATTATTACTTGACTATCAATTTCTGAACATAATTTTGAATTGTTGAAATAGGAATGTTGATAACTGATTTTGCGAGAAAGAATTTTAGCAATCTGTTTTTAATCTACAGTCTCCTATTTTCGCTTTTAGGCACGGTAGCCCCGTCAGTCCAAGAGGGCTGCTTTTAGGATATCGTCGAGTAGTTCAAGAAGTAGCTTCGAGATTCCACTGCGGTATAAGCTCCAAAGTTTAGCTAATTCCAACCCCCGGGGGGCTCCTTAGACCAAAAGTATACCATGTCGCAAAAAATGTTGCCTCTCAAAAACAGAGTAGAACGTGATTTTTGCTTGTGATAGCCTGTCGCATAATTTTCTTACCTATTATGATACCCTGTTGCATAATTTTCGTTAGAGAAGGATACCCTGTCGCATAAATTTTACCGCAAAAGGACACCTGTTGAGCGGCACATCCTGTCAGTTCAAGTATGGGAGTCCCCCCCCCCCCCGCCGGGTTCCAACCACTCGCCGTTGGTCTCGCTCAAATGTTGACAAATCGACCGTGTTGATTCCTTTGTTTCAGATGGCATTGTTTACCTGTCAATCAATATGCATACCACACAAACTGTTCCTGAATTCTCGTGCATGTGGAACTCAAGATGCGTCGGTCGCATATGCTAAACAAATTCTACGCATGTGTGATTAAAACTTTGCATTATTTCAGCAACTCTCAAAACTTTGCATTATTTCAGCAACTCGCTGTGGTTAAAACCTTAAAGACAGAGGGGAGGGAGTTTAGGAACGTTTCGTACAGACTGACCGCGTGCTCGTCTCCTCTAGCCAGAATGGGAACGGGGCGTTTCTTCATATTATTGCTAGACTTGCCCCAAGTCTATTTCGTCAACTGTAATAAGTCTCTCCCTTTTAGAATTCTTTTAGACGAAATAGATTGGGACCAGTCTATATTATTGCTTGTCTAGAGAATGAGCGGAACATTTTTTGTGCTGCAAAGCGGTATGTTTTCCCCATATAATCAGGCCCGATTACCGAGATTGATCATTGCCCTATGCTGACCTGCTCTGAAATTAGAGAATGAAAAATCTCCTGATAGCTATATTTCACTGCACATGTAGTTGATTTACATGCTGCGAAATGTACTGCTATTTGTTTTATGTGATCGACTTTCTTCTCATAGGTAATCGGCAAGGGTTAAAAGATGTGTTCATGAACAAGGGGTTGGGCACGAGTAAAAAAACAATTGAAATGGGTGAAATTGACACGTGCAAGAGCTCAGGAGACAAATAGTGCGTGGGTTTCCCTTTGTTCTTTTTATAGCTGGACGTATATACCCGTGTCTCTATTACCTCTAGAGTTCTGTTTCCTTTCTCTGGATTTATTACTTTGGAGACGAAGCTTTGTTTGAGCCGAACTTGCCTAATCACGTTCGTTGCGTTAGGGCCATTCAAAGGAAGACTCTGGTTAGTTGTAAGAACCTTCGACTCAACCTGGTTCCCAGCGCCAGCTTCCTCCTAAGGAAGACAATGGTAGGCCTGGGAACGAGGTTGCCTTGGACTTTTTTTGCTCCTTTGAACATCAAAGGGGCTCAGTCGTCAAACAGTAAACAAATCCGTAAACTCGCACGTGTCGGGGATTATCCATTGTTCATCCATTGTTCTCTGCAGTTTGTTTGGTGGCTTCACCCAAGCCACAAAAAAGTGATCGTTAAAAATCCACTTATATCCGAGCAATCGTAGAAGATATGAATGTTTGGTTTGTTCCTTAGTGAAGTACAAGGATTAATGCCCAAACAGCAACTTTCATTTTGAAAAAACTACGAAAATCCTGTGTGATATCACCTTTCAAAAAACAGCAAAAATCATCGTTTTGTTTACATTTTGACAACGGAGCCCCTTTAAGGAACATTTTTTTAGAGTCGTCCTACTGAAAACACGGATATCTAGCTGACTTCAGTGCAACTACTGGGATATATTTTTAAGAAGCTTTAGTTTGCAAGATTCAAAATTGATTTTGTCAAGTTTCTGGTGCGGTATTCCTTAACGAATACCTCAGGAAAACTGTGTCCCAAAAATTACCCATGCTTGAAATTTTCACCAAAACTTTATCATCAAGTCTGCAATCAACATTTCTTTTTTCATTTACCTCATCAATGATCCAGTTATCTTTTCAAGATGATAAAATGTTTGTTCACTTCAAAGAGCACAAAAGATGACATGTTGAAAACCTTATTTTACAAAAATCTTATCAAGTGCCAGCATTTCGAGATTTTTCAATATTATTCTCGTCTCCAACAGCAGCGTGCGTTTCTGTCTGACAACTTACTTGCTGTTGTACTCAGGACCGTCGAGAGGGGGGGATTGGAGGGGGTAAAAGGTCCGGGGCCCGGGCCTTGAAGGGGCCCGTAGAAATATCGTTTGACAAAAATTAGTTATTGCTGTGAAATCTCTTTACAGCAACTTTTATGACAATCTAGCTACCTGCCTTAAAACATGGACAGAAGGAAATAGTTTTCTTATGTGGCTGTGTTTTAAAGTTTTTGTGTCCGTACCTTACGAGGTGACTTTGGCAAAGTCACCTCGTAAGAGCGAATCTTTTCATTGTTTACCGTAAATACCGCTTCCTTGATAACTTTTTCATGGAATATCTAAACAATTTCTTCTAAAGTAGCTTTCTTAAAAAGGGCGTTTCCCTCCTTCTCCGAGAGTCTGAAGGGCGTGGTCCCAGAAAATTTTCTTGGGGCCTTCACCCCCAAGCCCCCTTGAGGCCCGATCTTAAGAATAGGTCCAGGCCCCGAGCTGGCTCTCGACGGCCCTGGTTGTACTTCCAGAGCTTCCTGAGCTGAACCCGAAGTCTCACAGCAGGCAGCCTCGTTGTGAAATTGAAATTATAGTTTTGCAAGTGGTCAGTCAAATTCTACCAATCACAGTGCGCTCTTGGGGCTCTTCGTCAGCATCGTGTCAGCATATTTTGACAAGAGTGTATACGCAGCTATACTTACATGGGCACATTGCCTTTAAACTACTTGCATTTGAGGCATGTTGTGAAATCATTTTGACATCATTGCATGGACCTGATTTATTTCAGAATAGCCCTACAAATCTATCATATTTCTACCTTGGTTAGTTGATCATTGGTTAGCTAAACCACATTGGGATAAATTCGAGTATAAGGTCAACCGAATGTTGGTTTTTTGTCAGATTTGTTCACGTCATCGCAGTAAAGAAAGCTATTTTTAGCTGACACAGACAGAGTAAGCTTGCGCAACAGAATCGGATCTACAGTTGGAACCTACCAAGGAAAGATATAGCCATGTCTATAATCTTGAGATTGGAACATATGTTGTTTCCTATTGGATATCGAATAGGGGCAAAGAATGTGGTACATTCGATACAGTGGTACAGTTTTCTATCTAATGAACTTTGAAATGTTGCTAAATACATAGCCCTCTAAAAATTTCCATCCCTTTCATTTTGCTTTTGGTGGGTACTTTATAAGCTAAAATGTTTTGCTTGTTCCAGACTAATTATGTCTGCATGTTACAACCCATCCAATTCAAACCTCATTATAGAAGTATAGTCCATTTTATCACGTGACTGGTTGATTCCTATATAGAAAAGAAATGTATTGTTTTGAGTCTGGTCACATGAAGGAACCCTGAGAGAGAAGGATAAATTTGTGGTAATTTGGTGTTACTTACTTACTTTGAAAGATTTGTGTGCTGTTTGCTGGACTTTGGGAAGGTGTACTCAAAGCAGGGTATTTTGCAAGCAGCCCAAGCTGAGAGATGTGTGCTCCTGGCAGTTATGATGCACTTGAAAGACTTTGCAGCAACGAAAGAGCAGTAAAGGTTTGATGCAGATGCTGCTGCAGCTTGAAAAAGGTATGTTTACAAATAGTATTTGCTATTTTCGCAGGAAATATGGTGAGTTGGTACAGTATAAACGCTCTTGAACCGTAACAATTTAGTAGCAAAGCAAAACTGTACCGAGAGTGTAACCGTGGTCTTAGATACTTGAGTTTTGAAAAGACTATAACTAAGAAAATGGCTTACCGTTTTAAACAAAAGGTAAAATTGCAAAATTGCAAATAGTGTGCCTTAGACCATGTTAGACCATAATTAGTCTGGAACATGTTAACTAAAGTACCACTACAGTTTTTTAAATATCACAAATAAAAACAACTAACTCCAACGAAATATAAATATTCTGTGGCTGCCATAGCTGGAAAGGACATGATGTCATCGAGTTCCAACTACGGCAGCCACTTACATCAATGGAAAAATATACATCAAATTTTAAGAAAAGAACAAGAACAACACGGGCGTCTTAGAAAGAAGAACTCCCTCCACTTCCACTACAGTTCCACTATAGTTTTGACCCGTTTCAAGGTTGTACGGTTCAATAGCGTATACACTGCCCCACACCACAACAAAATCATTCCATAGATCGACAGAGCACAATTGCGGATCAGTAGGAGCCGTGTAAACGGGGGGGGGGGGGGGGCTGACCGTTAAACTTTTGTTACGGATCCAAAGTTTTACCGGTACAGTGTAAAAAGGTCTTAGATATTCAATTTTTGCAGAAAGACAATGGCCGAAACAATGGCTTATTGTTTCAAACAATAGTCTAAAGTTGCAAACAATGTTTCTTATTTGCGGATACTTCAAATTTCCGGGTAAGCCATCATTGATGAACAGTATTTCCAGACCAGGGTATTTATAGAGAAAGAGCCAAGACTACATCTCCATACTGATATCCCTTTCCACCTCTTCGTGTTGGACAATTTCTCGAAAACGTTTTCAAAGAGTAAAGCAAAGAAAAATAGCAAAGTGTCTTATGTCTTTAAGGTTGCAGTAGAAACAGTTGAGTTGTACAGGATCTCTCAAACGAAAGCAGAAACACCATGAACTAGCTGTTGATATCGTGAAAATGAGTGCTGAGCCAAGTGGGGAGGTGGGGGTGGGCTAATCCCAATGCATTTTCTGCAAAGTCTTCCATTTTCCTATTGAATTCAACTCCTTTAGTTCATATACAGGGCATCTGAGCTAAAGGACCTCTTAGGCGTTCCACTTTTGAAACAATCCTTGGTCACTGGTCGTTTTACAGGGGCAGATCTAGACGTTCGCACCCCGGGGGGGTACTTAGTATATTTTGCTGACGCCATGTGCACTCCTTTCCGGGTATCGTTTTCGCCTCTTTTTTCTAACGCCGGGTATCAAAAGAAGGCAATTTTTCTAAAGCCGGTTGTTCAAACGTGTTATTTCATTGTTTTTCGACGAATTTTTACGTTTTGGGATATGCTTTTCGCCGATTTTTTCTAAAGCCGGCTATCATTTCGAGGGAAAATTTCTAAAGCCGGTTGAAAATTGTTTTTCTTGGAGTGCACCCCCCCCCCCGTACAATTGAAAGTCAAGTACCCCCCCCCCCGGGGTTCGCACTTACCAAGGAAAGTCTTTTTGGAAAGTTCTTTTTGTGTTTTCATGCCCACTGGAAATAAAGATGAATTCAACTTTACGAAAATTTCGTCGTTGCAAAATGCCTGAAAAGGTCTAAAACACTTGATCAAATCAGGAAGAAACTTCTCGGGCAGAACAATAAAGACAGTACAATTGTACACCGGTGAGAGATATCATATGATTATCGTCTGCACATTTATTGCCATGGGATTGAAAATCTTCAGCAATTGTTTGAAAATCTATTTCTTATAACTCGAGTGAGAGAGGTGAAATGCGCTTGTGTATTGTTCTGTGTGTGGAGATTTCTAACGATTTGATCAAGTATTTTGGGGTGTTTTGGGTCCTTTTTCAAGGATTTCGCAACCAAGATTATTTCGTAAAGTCAACTTTGCCAATATTTTCAGTGCTCTTAAAATGCAAGAAAAATCAGAAAATGCTGCGATCTTTGGATTTCAACTGTCTAGAATGGGCAGATTTCATGAATTTTCGAAAGCGGGAGTTTGAGCTACACGCTTTTTTTTATAAGAAACTTGGATCAGCACTTAGTACTAAAAGTTTCTTAATTTCTCATGAAAATTTCGGTGCTTTGGTAGTAAAAGTTTCTTAATTAGTTTCTTATTTTTGGGCCTAAAATTGCGGTATTTCCATTTTGCATTGACATTGTCATCAAGAAGAAGCCATGCACATCAAGGCAAAAATTTACCAATTTTGCTGTTAAAAGTCAAGAAAAGACGAATGTACCTTTGTTAGAGAGACATAGAATAAGAGAGACAGACAGAAATAAAGTTTTAGAGTTTCTTAACTGTTCTTGAACGTAGTACTAGAGTTTCTTGAATTTTTGGTCATCGTAGTACTAGTTTCGTATAAACCAGTTTCTTATAAAAAAAACGTGTATACTCATTACATAAGTCTCAGCATCGCTCATTTAATTGGATGGTATCGCTCATACTTATACGAGAGAGAATAAAAAATCAGAATGACAAATGTGGAGCGAATACAAGGAATCACGTCGAAAGTCTAAGTTTGAGCTTGATTATTATTCAAATGAATGGAAATAATCCGTAAGTCAGTTGCTTTCAGCATGCCTTTATTGAGAATTAGGTACGTCTCAACTTGTCCGGTTTTTCCTTCAACGACAAAAGAAATTTACAAAATGACGATCTTGAAAATGATAAGAAATGTATCTTGCTCGCAGGTAACTCTTCTGAAACAATTAAAAGTTGTTCGTTTCGTTGACCTCTTTCCGGCAAAATTTACTTTGAGTTGAAAGTAAGTAATCGGGTTGTTATGTGCCGTGTCTTGGCCAAGGTACCTTTATTTCTCCATGATTTATGGAGAACAATTCCTTCCCTTATCAAGCAAATTAGGCAAGTGCCATATTCCATATTTAACGCTGTAGATCAACCTCGTTCCCAGGGTATGTAATGTATGTATGTAAAATTTTGCCATGCAAATTAAAAATTAACGAAATGAAAGAAAGGCTATTTGCATGCGTACAATATGATAGAAACTAAGATCTAGTATAAAAACACCCCTAGTTTAAAATGGCAGGGATAGCATTAAAAGGTCAGTACAACCTTGTTTCCATAATGGTCCCTCCAGGGGTATTATAGAAAAGAAAAGTTTTCATGAAAAAGACGAGACAAAAATATTTTGTGTCAAAAGTAGAATGTAATGGCTCATTCCTAAGAAAGTTAAACAGCCTGTTTGGCCTGTTGTTAATGCAGTTTTCTCATATTGAGACCGGGACGAAAGGGCACTGGCATCGGCTGGTCACATGACCATCAAATTATGAGAAAATGCAAAGGCCCTTTTCGTATCCTTTCCCAATATGATAAAAGGTCCTGGGAACAAGGTTGCCCGTTCACTGCATCCCCTGATTTTAAAGGGCAAGTTTGGCAAATTTGGCCAAATTGGATCATTCTCAATAGTCGAACCCAGGGCTGTACCCTCTATCAATTTTTATTAGCCTCACCCCTGTATTCATTCACCATTAGTTTCCAGTCATTGCTCCCTTCTCAAAAGGTTTATTGCTCAGTCAGTTATCTCAATTATAGAATACTTGTTAATATTTCTCAGCGTAAAACCCCGGGGGGGCTACTTAGTATATTTTACTGACGGGATGTGCACTCCTTTCCGGGTATCGTTTTCGCCTCTTTTTTCCAACGCCGGGTATCAAAAGAGGGCAAATTTTCTAAAGCCGGTTGTCAAACGTGTTATTTCGTTGTTTTTAACCAATGTTTACGTTTTAAGGGTATGCTTTTCGCCGATTTTTTCTAAAGCCGGCTATAATTTCGAGGGAAAATTTCTAAAGCCGGGTGAAAAGTTTTTTTCTTGGAGTGCACACCCCCGTACAATTGAAAGTCAAGTACACCCCCCGGGCGTAAAACAAAATTGCTATGAATGAGAGGTGACAACAGCTAATTATTTTTACAAATCCTTCATAAGTCTTGTTGATTGTGGTTCCTTGGCTTAGCTGTAAGACTCCGTCTCAGTGTAAACTTTTCTGTAGGTCTAAATACAAATCTCTCGTAAATCTCAGAGTTTTAGGATCGTTTTTTGCGGTTGTCTCTTTTCGATTCTTCGGTCTTTTTTAAGTTAGTTCTCAGCGATCAAAATGAGATGTTTCAATATGTCATGGCTAGTAAACATGGGAATAAATATTCTACACTTGATAACATCTTATCTATCATTCACCTACTACGTATGACTCTGAATGGATTATTTCTATTACAGATTGTGAAGCATACTCAAAAGTTCGATTGTAGAAGAAAGATGGAACGTTCAATTTTGTTGAAGATTATGGTTATTGGTAGTATTTTGGTGGTAAGTTTTGCGTGACTTTTCTTCCATTTTGTAGTGCAATGCTTGTGCAATTCAAATTGCAGCATATATTTTACTAAACATAATGTAGGGTATGCCACCCTTTGCTGGATCGCACCCCCGGGGGGGGGGGGGGGTACTTCATTGTTAAGTTGTACTGGACGTGCCGCTCATATGGATGGGTTTTTTCATCCGAAATTCTCTACATATGGGTCTGTTTTTAACCACAATTCTGGTAGATGGGTACTTCTTTGAGAATTTTCTTATCAATCGGCCCCATAATGATAATCCAGGCCAAAAAACTGACATTTTCCTTTGTTTCAAATCGACAAATTAATGCACATGGGTCAAAAATTTCCTGATATTCATGCAAATGGGCTCGAAATTTTTGAATACTCCGTCATACGAATGGGTCCTTTTCTCAAAGTCCAGATTCAGGTCGAATCATTTTGACGTGGTGGTAGATTCACATACTTCGAACACTTTTTGTTAAGAAAGGTCATTTTGTTAAAGTTCGCCATGGCTTCGATATTCTATGGAAGATTTTGTGGATATTTACGGATATTCGAACAATTTCTTGTGCTCTTGCGCTGCAAAATGATGAAAACGCAAAAAAGCATTCCTTAAAGGGGCTCCGTCGTCAGAATGTAAACAAAAACGATGACTTTTGCAGTTTTTTTAAATATGATATCACGCAGGATTTTCATATTTTTTCAAAATGAAAGTTGCTGTTTGGGTATTAATCATTGTACTTCACCAAGGAACAAACCAAACATTCATATCTTCTACGACTGCTCGGATATAAGTGGATCTTTAGCGGTCGCTTTTGATGGCTTGGGTGAAGCCACCAAACAAACTGCAGAGAACAATGAATGAACAATGGATAATCGGCGACACATGCGAGTTTTACGGATTTGTTTACTGTTTGAAGACGGAGCCCCTTGACAGGGCGAAACGAGAGAATAGATAATTTTCTTTGGGGGTAAAAGAAATTGATTAAGGCTTGATAATACGTTTGCTTCAAAATGCTTAAAGAAAATTGCACAAAATTTGAAACAATCAGCAACCTAAGTTCAGTTTAAGATTGTGCTCTCAGTCAAAAGTTAATTTTCCTCTGGCAAGCAAGAATACCTCAACTCAACGAATAATAACTGCCGAGTTTGTGGTAGATTTAATGATTCCAATTGCCCAGTATTCTCTATATTTCTTACAGGTGGAAGTTTTCAGTGGAGTTACAGTTGAAGTACAGCTGAAGAAGTTTGGTAATTCTGGAAGTCGAGAATATCTGACCGGCACTGTTTGTGGTCGAATTTTCAGAACTTGTGAAACATATTTCCAGCTCTGTATCAAACCATCTAACATACTGCCTTCTGACTTAAGTGACTGTTGGTACTATAAAGACACGAAGGCAAAAGCCGTTCGGGATGACGATGTTGATTTTCGCAGAGTTGATACCGGTATTCCGAGAATTATTGTCATACACAATGATACCTGGCCTGGCGTAAGTTGGTGTCAACTTGTTTATTTTCTTGGGGTGACTTAAAAACACAGATGATTGTAAAATGTTCTGTTTCTGATCTTAAGAGCATACCGCAGAATTTCTTATTCAGTTGAGTTGTCGTGCAATACCTCGAATAAGACGTCTGATCCTGTTCAAAAATCATGAAATCTCCAAGTAGTGACAAAATGTATTGCATAGAAGAAAACCGCTAGCAAAATAATTGATTTTGTATTGGCGTATACAACTGCTCAACCCCATTTTCCCAACAGCTATAAAGAAAGAAAGGGTAAGGAAGCTCTAACTAGAGTTGGCAGAATTCATCGAAGGGAAGGCGTGGGTGAGCTCAAAAGTAGCTCTGTTATTCCGATGTAGGACTCAGTTATTTATCATGAAATTGCAAGTGATTTTCAAATATGACAGTTTTTAAGTCACCATGTAGAGTTTTGTGTAACTTTTGTTGTCGTTTCACTGTGGACAGAAAGCGTTCGCTTTGTCCTTTGGGTTCTTCCAGCAGTTCTCGCTGGTCAGTTGTCCTTGCCTGATTGGTATCAAAACACAATGCCGATCTACTTTTCAGCTGTTTCGGATCGGCTAATTTCAAAATTTCGCTAGGTGTAAAAGATCTCATTTTCATCTTCTGGTTATTACAAAGGGACTCCTGGAAAATGTCAACCTCGTTCCCAAGAGTATCCGTTGTTTTCAATAGGAGGCTATTGTCACTGGGTACGAGGTTGGGAAAATGTATCACTTCCACTGCCGCAATGATATAGCAGCCCTGGTCGGTAGCCTCCTTTGTAATTGCGAAATTATGATGTAATGCCTCGCTCGCTTGCCATTGCAGAGGAGGATACGGACTATGCCCTCCATTGTCCGGTAGCAGAAGGGGGGGTAGTACCACCAAACGAGGTAATTTGTGAGACCAAGTGATTTTGGTCAATTTTGGGGCGTAGAATTCGAATATCGATGTTCTTTTTGTGGGGGAGGGGCCGTTTTTGAGATATGGGGGTAAATGCCCCCAAAATTGAAGGAAAATGTGTTATTATTAAGACTCTTGATGTACCCCTTTAAAAGTTCATTTTTAGCTTTAGAACATTGATAATGGCCCCATATAGCTCATAAAAGGTATTTTCGAGGTTTCGGATCATTCTGGGGTAACCCTGCCCCCAAATGGGGGCAACAAAGCAAGATGATTCAAAATTCACTAAAAGTACCTTACCATACCAATTCAGGGGTGTAGAACCCGAATTTCGATGTTGTTTTGATGGGAGAGGAACAGTTTTTGAAATATAGGGGCAAATGCCCCCAAATAGGGGTCAAAGGTCAAACTCTTTTGGTAACCTTTGGTGCTTGTCATTTCAAATCTTGTAATGATTCTCATAGAAAGATTTTATTTTAACAGGAAAAGGGAGCTTTTCAAATATAGCGGCGACTGCCTTAAAAATGGGGTAAAGTTTGTCGTTGTTGAACGCCTCACTCAAAGCATAAACATTTTGATCTTCAGCTATGGGAAATGGAATTTGGGATCAGTAAATTCATGAATAGCAATAGCTTAATCTATTTTTTTTCAGGTTGTTACCTTCTTCTAACCCCGAAATGTTACCCCGAATTTGGGGGCAATGAGAGAGATTATCTGTGTCCACTTCATGGTCGAAGTGCCTCATCCTATGAATTTCCGACAGTAACATTTGCAACAGAGAGCCTTGTTTGGTCCTACTGTGTTTACGGTTCAAACTTCATACCTACCTATGGTTCCTTTCAATCAAGGGAAACATTGGATGGTGCCCTCAGCCATGATCCTATAAAGAGGCTCAGTTGCAACATGTTGAATGGATCGTTAATAGACCAGTTCAGTAATAAACAAATTCTGTAATTACCGCAAGTTCATGTTACTCTATTTTTTACATTTATGGCCAATTTCCAGTTCCCTTGCACTTCGAATTCGCATCCAAATCCACACTTCAAAGACATTAGGACGATGGCTTACCATTAAATCATCCAATGAAATTACGCGAATCTATTCATGATGCTCTCTTGTAAAGGATAACAATGGTGGTGTGCCCGTTTGCACTTTCGGCTGCATTATTGTGATTTGCATCTTTCGTTGAGACTTTTCCGTTTGGAATCCTTCCTTACATGTCAAATTCGGATGCAATTGCCTGCCGATCGGTGAGCAAAAGATTCGGATGCAAATCCTAAATCCAAAGGAACTAGCAATGGGCTAACAAATCAGAACTTAAGATATTGTCACTATTCTCGACCATCTCTTCCATTGCTGGCATTAATCAGCAACTCTGCTATCCTTTCCTGGACTTAGGTGCAGCCTAATGTTTAGATGGGCTTATTTCATGGATAGTGCCCAATATAATGGCTTCGTTGCTTTAATAGTGCTTGAATCGCGCCTGAAGTGAAATAACTTTTGCCTGATTAGAGGGGCTATGCAGCACACCCCAGCCACCCGACTCTTATGCCAATGCCAATGTATCTCTTCTGAATACACTTCCTCTGTCCAATTTTATCATTATATCTGGTAATCAGCCTGATTGGCCTGGATAACCTTGCGATCAGGATTTGATGCATTTCACCACATTTTGTAACAAAATTTGCTGTCTGGTATGGTGGAAGGAGAGACAAGTCAATGCCATTTTCATATTCTTTCAATCTCCTAAATATATTTTTCATCACTTTGTTTGATGAATACTGCTGCTTTCTTTCAAACTTCTACCTAAAAGAAGTGCCAATCCATCCAGCTCTGGTCAGATATTATATCTTGCTTGACTGTTCCCTAAACAGCGAACAAGAAATGTACCTTTCATATGTATCCACCAAAACTGTTTTCCTTTACGAAGAATACCGTAAAAGCTCTTGCAAAGAATACACGGGAGGCTTGTGTAATTTTGGAAACCCGAGAGGGGGCTCGTTAGAGAAGGGAGGGTTATGCACCTTGCCAAGGATATAAACAATAGCTTTTTAGTTCCTATGCCCCATATTCTGTGGAGTCAACAGACAATTTCACGAGTCAAATGCTTTTTCGTCGTGGAGGAAAGCTTCTGTGGCATTTGTTTTTTCGTGATCATGCTCAATTTTTTTCACACATCAATCGATGTTCCATTCTTGGCCTTTATACAGGACATATCTCATGCCATAAAAGTGAGCGTCCAATGAGTTAATGACTGGTTTCAAGCCATACATGTTTCATCGGCCTTGAAATTATTTCTTTCCTTCCATTATTTCTAAAAATTTGTTAATGTCAGCAGGAATACGAATATCGGGAGTTCATATGCCAAATTTATCTTCGTCACAAGAAATACTGTTTTATAAATGTGTCTGGCGTTCTCATGATACCGTTGATGTTAGCAGCCATATCCAAAATATAAGATGTTCTTCGCGCTCTTGAGCAGTGAAGTCCCGGCTGCATTTAAGATTTGTCCCTGTTTTCCTCCTCCCGTTTTTCGACCAGTGGCAAGTTCATCAATGGTGTGAGGGTAAAATGCAAAATATTTCTACCGGAAGAGATATTGCTGCATAACATCGAAACTCAGATTCTACACCCAAGAATAACTGGAAATTGATAAGATCATGTGTTGTTAGTGAAATAGCAATCGACTTCCTTGGTTGCTCACATTTAGGACAGCATTGCCTCGGAGAGGAATATGATGACTTTAAACCTAAACAGCGCTATGGACCAGCATTTTAGTACGAATATGATAGTAAGATTTGTGATTTAATTAGGGTGACAAACATCAAACTTTACCAAAAGATTTTGACCTTTGACCCCTGTTTGGGGCATTTGCCCCTATATTTCAAAAACAGTTACTCTCCCATCAAAATAACATCGAAGTTCGGGTTCTACACCCCTGAATTGGTATGGTAAGGTACTTTTAGTGAATTTTGAATCATCTTGCTTTGTTGCCCCCATTTGGGGGCAGGGTTACCCCAGAATGATCCGAAACCTCGAAAGTACCTTTTATGAGCTAGATGGGGCCATTAACAATGTTCTACAGCTAAAAATGAACTTTTAAAGGGTACATCGAGAGTCTTAACAATAACACATTTTCCTTCAATTTTGGGGGCATTTACCCCCATATCTCAAAAACGGCCCCTCCCCCACAAAAAGAACATCGATATTCGAATTCTACGCCCCAAAATTGACCAAAATCACTTGGTCTCACAAATTACCTCGTTTGGTGGTACTACCCCCCCTTCTGCTACCGGACTACTATTATCATTGTATTGGAGTGGAGGAGGTGATGCATTTCCTAGGGTCCTGGTAGTTGTCATTACCGTAATTTTCATACTCTGGGTCCGGTTGTTCAAAACTGGTATTAGGCTAATACCGGGTTAGGACTATGCAAAATGGCTACATAATCATGCTTTTAATCCAAAATTAGCGCTAATCGTGGTTTGAACAACCCGGCCCTGATGTATGAAGTGTAATCAAGGCCAAAATCAAACCTTGATTTCGAAGAGACAATCGTGCACTTTGGTTACTATGCTGCACTTTCCGATCATGCACTTTCCATCCTTGTGCTTTCCAATCGTGCACTTTATAAACGTGCACTTTTCAATCGTGCACTTTGTAAACGTGCACTCTCTAATCGTTCATTTTGTAACCATGCACTTTTCATCAGTGCACTTTTCATTCATGCACTAATAAAGATATTTGTGCACTTGAAAAGACATTCATGTGCATTGTAATCGTGCACTGTCTAATCTTACAGTACTTAGTAATCTTACTCCATGTGCAATATTCTGAAATCACTCAACCTCTAAGTGAAACATAGCGCGCTTGTAGAATTGACGTTTGCTTTAAGCGCGCTTGCTAATTGTCATCAATCTGCCGGTTGGAGGGAGTTTGCACAAGGCAAAAATTGGAAAGGATGGCGGATTTGGGTGATCAAGCTACACTGAATCAAATAGGTAAACATTTATCACTTCACTGGCATATATTAAAAAATTTTAATATCTCCTTCGCATGCCTCTAGGTGTCACCTAACGAGCCAAAACACTGAAATTGGCTTCGCAAAGCTCGCCATGAAAATCTTTCATTTTGTTTAGGCTTGTCATTGTCAATATGTGCTCGACAAATGTTCCATATGTATTGAGAACAATAATTGACAATCCCTTCTGGGGAATACACGTATCTTCTTTATATGAAATTTGGGTCAGTACTGAAAGTTTCCCAAAATTATAAGATTTTGAGTAATTAGAGTTTCTTACGAGTTTCTCAGAGGTTTCCATAACTATCTCCATGTTCACTTCATGTTCACTTCCTCACGGGGGGGGGGGGGGGGGGGTTCTTCCATAGTAAAGGTATCTGGGGATGTGCCGCGAGCAAGGGTATACTTCTTCGGACTTCTAGTCTAGCCAAGGGTATCCTTTTTGAAATTTTGGCCTAGCAACGGACTAGCCTAGGGTATCATTTATGACAATATTGGTGTAGCGAACGGTCATGCTATCATATTTGGTACAAATTGGTCCAGGAAATGGTCAAAATTGGTCTAGCCAAGGGTAGCATTTTCGTAAAAATTGGTCCAGAGAAAGGTCAAAATGGTCTAGCCCCGGGTACCATTTTCGTAAAAATTAGTCTAGCCTACGGTACCATTTTGAATATGCTCGCGGCAGACCCCTGCCCAAAATTTGACCAAGAACCTCCCCCCCCCCCGTGCACTACCTATTCCACTCTGAACACATTTCAAAATATGGTTTTTAAGCATTTCTAATGTTTAGACATTGCTCAAGGCCTCAAGTGCCTTCTGAGTAATATAATACAAGAAACATGCGAAAATGAAGTACAAATTTGTCAAGGATTTCCTTTATCAAAATGAATAGTTTCTTAACTTATATTTTCCCAGCACTGAAATTTCTTGATTTTTTGGCGATCTGAGAGTTGAGTTTCTCATGGGCAGTTTCTTATAAAAAAATATGTCTACTTTAAATGGAAGTTCAGGCGAAGCGCGATTGGTGGTTAATCGATATACACGTATAAGAAACTCAACTCTCAGATCGCCAAAAAATTAAGAAACTCCAGTACTGGGAAAATTTAAGTTAAGAAACTATTTATTTTGATAAAGGAAATCTTTGACATATTTTTGCTTTACTTTCACTTGTTTCCTATATCATATTACTCATAGTCATATGATATTACTCGTAAGGTACTTGAATAATGTCTAAACATTGGAAAGGCCTTAAAACAAGGCATTAAAAAGCCTTGTTTGAAAAGTTCACTAGGGCACAGGTAGTGAACATGAAGATTGTTATGGAACCTCTAAGAAACTCCGAAGAAACTCGTAAGAAACTCTAATTACTCACAATCTTATAATTTTGGGAAACTTTCAGTACTGACCCAAATTTCATATAAAGAAGATACGTGTATTCCCCAGAAGGGATTGTCAATTATTGTTCTCAATACATATGGAACATTTTTCGAGCACAAGCCTAAACAAAATGAAAGATTTTCATGGCGAGCTTTGCGAAGCCAATTTCAGTGTTTTGGCTCGTTAGGTGACACCTGGAGGCATGAGATGGAGATATTTCATTTTTTTAATATATGCCAGTGAAGTGATAAATGTTTACCTATTTGATTCAGTGTAGCTTGATCACCCAAATCCGCCATCCTTTCCAATTTTTGCCTTGTGCAAACTTCCTCCAACCGGCAGATTGATGACAATTAGCAAGCGCGCTTAAAGCAAACGTCAATTCTACAAGCGCGCTATGTTTCACTTAGAGGTTGAGCGATTTCAGAATATTGCACATGGAGTAAGATTACTAAGTACTGTAAGATTAGACAGTGCACGATTACAATGTACATGAATGTCTTTTCAAGTGCACAAATATCTTTATTAGTGCATGAATGAAAAGTGCACTGATGAAAAGTGCATGGTTACAAAATGAACGAATAGAGAGTGCACGATTACAAAGTGCACGATTGAAAAGTGCACGTTTACAAAGTGCACGATTGGAAAGCACAAGGATGGAAAGTGCATGATCGGAAAGTGCAGCATAGTAACCAAAGTGCATGATTGTCTCTTCGAAATCAAGGTTTGATTTTGGCCTTGATTACACTTCATACTGATGAGTAAGTAGATGGATATTCGAACACAATTTGTCTTTGCTTTGAAGACTCTCCTCAAAAAAATGCTTCAAGATTTGCAAATTTCCACTAATGTTGCTGGATAACGCTAGACTTCTATCCAATTCAATTACAACCAAAGAACTTGTAAAAAATGATTATCTATAAATTCTCAGTCAAGTATTTCAATCCTTTCTCCATACTGCAAATATCCTTACCTGATGTAGTTTTTATTATTTTTTTTAAAATCTTTATTCAATATAAAATTTACAAACAAACTACTTAAAGCACTACGTACGAGCTACTTTACTATACTACAAGGACGATACCACGGAGTGCAAGAGACCATAACAACTCCGCAGTCATTAACATAGAGAACGTGTAACTAAACTAGAATTAAATGTACAGCTACGAAAAATACACATGAACAATTTCTACTGATAAATACTAAGGTTCGTTTAACATTGTTTGTAGAATTTTGGCTGCTACCTGAAAGTATGGAACCATGTCCGTTATGGAACACCTAAGCTTATTGACATCCATCAGTTTCGAGTGCCATTCGCAGCTAAGCCTAATGCTGGCAACCATATTCTCGTATTATCATCGAGAGGATCGAGACCAAACATACCAGTATCAACTTTGTCATTTTCTGTGCGTGTTTATTGCAATAAGAATTACTATGGCGCAGATTGCCGAACTTATTGCAAAGAAAGTGACGATGATACGAATGGCCACTTCACTTGTGACAATTCTGGAACACCAACATGTCGTAGTGGATGGTTCAATCTTCCGAAATGCTTGACAAGTTGTGTCCCACAAAATGACAGTAGCAATGGTTATTATACTTGCACCAATAATGGAACAAAAAGTTGCAGACAAAGCTGGTATGGACTAAACTGCCTTACACAATGTATTCCAAAAGATGACGATAGAGACGGACATTACATTTGTTCCAAAAATGGCATTCGTATTTGCAAGCAAAACTGGTTTGGCCCAAAATGCTCGATTAACTGTGTTCCAAAGAATGATAGCGTTTATGGACATTACACTTGTTCCAAAAACGGCACACGCGTTTGTAAACCAAACTGGTATGGTCTAAAATGCCTCGTCAATTGTGTTCCCAAAAATGACAGTACAAATGGCCACTATACTTGTGCTAGTAACGGGACGCGCATTTGCAGAAGTAGCTGGTATGGGACAAATTGCTTGATTAGCTGTGTTCCAAAGAGCAATAGTATTGATGGATACTACACATGTTCCAAGACTGGCACAAAGATTTGCCAAAATAACTGGTATGGACCAAAATGCACTGTACAATGTTTACCAATGAATGACAATAAAAATGGTCATTACACATGCTTGACCAATGGTACTATAGTTTGCAGATCAAATTGGTATGGACCAAAATGCACTGTGCGGTGTATGCCAAAGAATGACATTGTCGAAGGTCATTACAATTGCGCCAAAAATGGTTCTCGTATTTGTAGAAGGGGTTGGTTTGGCCTCCCAAATTGTCTCGTAGATTGTGTTCCACAAGATGATGATACGAATGGCCATTACAGCTGTTCCTATAATGGGAAAAAAATCTGCAAATCTGGTTGGTATGGTCAGAGATGCCAGACATACTGCATGCCAAAAAGTGGCCACACAGGAGGGTACATTTGTGCCGATGATGGTACTCGAGTTTGCCTTAAAAACTGGACTGGACAGTGGTGCAATATTTCTGTTTCTACGTCGATGATTCGAAGCAGTATTGATGCAACTGAATCAAGGTCATCGCAAGGACAAAATATGCGATCTTCATTTACATTGCAACGTTCGTCCTTGCACAAACCAATCTCTTCAACAATTTTGATCAGAATTTCACCAACGCAATCATCGAAGTTAGTAACAGACCATAAGACGAGCTACTCTCAAGATTCTGCAATGATTCACTCTACTCGACATCATGAAACGTTCACGATCAAAGAAACGCATGTTAACATGCGTGCATCCACTCATTCGCCACTATCTACTGCCTTGATAGCTAGCACTACCTCGATAACGCCAAGTCAAATGACGAGCGTGGTGGCATCAACAGGCATAAAAAGTGGAACACCGATTCCAGGTATTACAGTCAATGAAGAAGGCGACCAAGGAATATTTTCATGGCTGGTGAATACATCAAAAGGCAATATGACTGTTGTTGGTTTTGGTCTGGCTTTTATATTCTTCATCTTGCTGGTAGCGGCTCTCTTCAAAATCTGCAGGTAGGAAATTCAAACTACTTTACATTAGGCCATTGCTGTCACAATATCGAATGCTCGATATAATCTTTAGGAATACAGCAACCCTTAGCATTCCCAGCTAACCTCTAGGAATCTTAGGAACACAGCAACTGACCTCAGGTTACCAAAGAAAAACTCCAAAAATGGACAGAAATGTTTTTCGATTAGAGGTGCCAAGTCTTGGAATGGCCTCTCAGTTGAGTGTAAGCTGGCATCCTCCCTGAACAGATTTAAACAATGTATATAGGGAAAGCTGATTGTAAATAACGTGTTTGCCTTATGGATTTTCTTTTATTGTAAATATTTGTTTCAGATTTTAAGGTTTTTATTGACAGCTATAAATTGTATTAGGTTAATTTAAGTTATAATAGTATTTAATTTTTTTAAGTCTTGTAGTGGAGGGCCCCTTGAAAATCAGCATTGCTGAAGGGCTACCCTCCTTAAATATTTGAAATGAAATGAAATGAACTGATTGTTTCACACCAAACCAAGAAGACATTATCATAATTGTCAAAGTTTGTTCTCAAAATTTGTTGTATCATCCTCTCCCTTTTGAGCATTATAACAAATATTGGAAGAACGTTTGTCCATGATAAGAATTAATAATCATTCAGTATTAGCTGACATGGTGAGATGATATTTGTCATGAGTGGGCCAACACAATTGGAAACATTTAATTGTGCCACTGCTGGTTGTGACAATCTACTGAGCCACTCAAGCGCAATGAAACGTCGGAGAAATTAGAAGTCATTTCATTCATATCTCTGAACTTACTATGGGTAGTTAGACACTGTTGGTGTGCTTCTATGGAGGAGTGCTAGATAATATGTAGCTGCGGAGGAAATTTTTTATAGTACTGTGGAGGAGATACCGAAAGAACGAAAATATTAAAATATTAGAATTCTCTCTCCTTCTCTCTTCGCTTCGCTTTCGATATCTCCTCCGCAGTACTATAAAAAATTTCCTCCGCAAATACATATTATCCAGCGCTCCTCCATAGAAGCACACCAGCAGTGTCCAACTTCCCATGAACTTACAACAAGAAAAAATTCATTTTTTATTTTCTTCGTGTTTCGGAGTTTAGCCTCCACCAGCGCCTCCATCTTAGCCTGATAACCAGACCCGTTCTAGTTATCAGGCTACATGCATATATTTGTTCATAATCTTTTGGGGTTATCAGAAGTTATATCTCAGAAATCGCCCAAACTTTCTGAGTCCCTTGGTATGTCGACTGAGCAAATATTAGGGATTGGCTCTTAATTCTTACAGGGAGGGGATGGAAGATATTTCAAAGTATTTGATAGAATTTTATACCCTCTCTCAGATTTAATTGACAATGTTGGTCCCACCTCCAACATTGCTATAATATGTTCAAACGTAAAATGTTTGGTCTTCCCCTTCCAGGTGTCTTCCACCTCCTCCCCGGGAGGTACTAATAACCGATCCCTGTGGGACTAGAGAGCACAGGTTCCAAATCTTTCAATCGGTGTAAAAAGGTGAGTGTAAAATTCTATGCTTCAAATAAACTTAGCTACTTACCTAAAACTCTACCGTTGGATTTTTAAGAAAGTTTGAATATTTTTTAAATTACAGCGTATTTTATATTCTAACTTATTTGAGGATCTTTTGCTTGATACCATATTGTAGACAATCATAAACTCTGGTTTTCTTCGAAATTATTTCATGTTGTGTCGAAAATTTCTCTTGAATTCTTGCAAAAGAAGAAAAAAACTCTAAATCTGAAAAGATCGAAGATTTCTGAAAAGTCCAACCGTAGAATTATAGCAAAACAGCTGAAGCTCCTTTGAAGCCATTCAGGTCAAAGAAATAGGTCATTGAGTTTTACACCAACCTTTTTAAAGATTGGAGCCTATGCTGGACTAGAGTAATGAGAAGAGTCACAAGATGGACCCGTTACCTGGATTGATTTTTAGATGATGCGAAACTCTAACAGCTGCAACAAGGACAGATTTTGTAAGACAATAGCATGAATTGCTTTTGTTGACACCTGAATTCAAAGCGATTGCGATCGCAGACAAAGGAAATTGTTTCAACCAGTAATTCAAAACAAACGAAGCCGCAAAAGTTTCTCTGAAACCCAGGTAGCTAGCATGTTCGTTATGCATTCCAGAAGTCGTTGTTAAGAGCAGACATGAGCATATATTATATCTACACATCTACCTCAGGCATTTTATTTATTTGGTTCAGAAGCTGGGCAGTAAGTGTTTCAATTACACCCAAAGACATGAACAAATTGAATCGCCTCCCAATCGGCTTTTGAATCAAATAAATGAAACGCCCGAGGTAGATGTGCAGAGATATCCTTCTTCTTTTGATCTATACTAATATTTGCTCTTAAAAACAACTTCTGGATTGCACAACAAGCGAGCTAGCTACCTGGGCTTCAGAAAAAGTTATGCGGCTTTGTTTGTTTTGAATTACTGGTTGAGGGATTTTCCTTTGTCTGCGATCGCAAATCGCTTTGAATTCAGGTGTCAACAAAAACAACTCATGCTCTTACAAAATCTGTCCTTGTTAACAGCTGCCCAACTTTGTTTTTAGGTTGAAAAGATCGCAGACGCAACCATGCATTTTGGTAAACGAGACCCTGCCAAGATACAGAGAAGAGATCAACCCGATGCATAGTTGCGTTGATGGCGTCCCTTCTCGTTTATATGACGGTGTTAATGATGTTCCTTTGAGGGAAACAGGAAACAACAAAGCAAATGAAGCAGATGAGTTGCAAATGTGTTATGGGTGTTTCGGTCGCATACCTGGGCAATCACAATATGCTTACCAAAAAGGAGAAACAGGGATGTGAATTTTCTTAAAGAGCTATCGGCTGCGGTCACACTACTGTATTTTCCCGTTGTAATGTGAATTGCTTCACTTTCTTGGAATTTGTTTTTGTAGCCAGAAAGTACGGCAACATAACGGTACAATGACACCCTGTCACACAGTGATATGATTTATCATGTGACAACTACGCAAGGTTGTGATTCGTTCATTCTCCAAAGCAACGCTACGATATAGGTCGGGACCTTGTTTTGCCCGTTGCTTTGCATCTGATAATTTTCTTATGGAATCAGCTCTCAGGACCAAAGCGCTGTAACAGCGCTGTATACGTCTAGGTGTATACGTCTAGGTAAAAAACGTCTAGTGTGACCGCAGCCATCGTCACCCAGGGACAAAGGATAGATTTTGTAGCACAATGGCATCAGTTGAACGAAGGTCAACTAAACAATTTAAAACGTGATAATGGTGATACTGTGTCATAGTTACTGGTGCAGAGTAAGGGCAGATTGTGTAACACAATAGCATCAGTTGCTTTTGATTGACACCTCAATTTCAAAACAATTAGCGACGGCAGACAAAGGAAATTCTCTCAACCAGTAATTCAAAAACTAGTTGGACAAACTCTCGCCTTGTGCACGCGAAAGGTGATTTTTAAGACAAGTTATATGCTTATTACGATTTATGCCCTAATACGCGAGAATTGCAATGTCTTCTGTTCGGCTTCTGAATCAAATAAACAAAATCTGCCCGACAGATATTTAGATTTACCCTTCTTCTTTCTTTATAAGCACACAACTTCTCTTAAAAAACACCTTTCGCGTATTCCTTTTTAATTCATTTCCTTACAAGACGACTTGGGCAAATCCATTCATACCGTTACTCTTATAAAATGGGCCCCCAGTTTCAAAATGGCCTAATGGCCTACTAGCTGGAGTTCTCTTACACTCAACAAAATCGCTTGAAAATTTGTTTTAAAGAGCTTCAACATTGAAAAGCAAGCTTGTAGTACAAATAATAATGTTTTCCTGACCACTCATCGCAAAATATATACCTTTCAAGCAGGAATCTTTCTCTGTAGAAACAAAATAATCCATCGCAGCTACGAGAACTCTAGGCCGTATCAACAGTTTTTTGTATGCCACAACAACAACAACTGTCTAAATAGCGCATCCTTATTGGTTGAAAAATAAAGTCTAGCAATTAGATTGGTAAATACGGAGCCACTCTACATGGGCCTAAAGAGGGCCCACTTTATAAGAGTAATGGTACTACAGCGTAAACTTGGCCAATGTGATGACTAATTCAATCAATGTGTCCAACATGGACATTATTGGAAAGAAAATAGATTGTGCTTTCAGATGGCATGTGTCAAATAGATTTAGATATTATCATTTCCTGAAGAATTTGGAATAATTTTGGGTTGTGTCTTTTCTGAATCACCCTGTAACTCGAAAAGGTTAATTCATAGACTATCAACGTACGTTGTTTTAAGCTCAATTCTTCAGTAAGTAAATTTATCTGCAATTCAATTATTCTGATATTACAAAAATTTGGTCGTTTTCAGAAAAAGCCAAAATTGCAGAAAAAGGCAAAGGCTATAGCCTTACTTTTTGGAGCAAAATCGGCATTTCCGAAAAGGGCCTATTTTTGGAAAAAAGCAAAGGGTATAGCCTTACATTTAGGCCCAAAATCGGTATTTTCAAAAAGGGCCAATTTTTGGAAAAAAGCAAAGGCTATAGACTTACATTTAGGCCCGAAATCGGTATTTTCAAAAAGGGCCAATTTTTGGAAAAAAGCAAAGGGTATAGCCTTACATTTAGGCCCAAAATCGGTATTTTCAAAAAGGGCCTATTTTTGGAAAAAAGCAAAGGGTATAGCCTTACTTTTTGGCCCAAAATGGGTATTTTCAAAAAGGGCCTATTTTGGAAAAAGCAAAGGCTATAGCCTTACATTTAGGCCCAAAATCGGTATTTTCAAAAAGGGCCTATTTTTGGAAAAAAGCCAAGGCTATAGCCTTACATTTAGGCCCGAAATCAGTATTTTAAAAAAGGGCCTATTTTTGGAAAAAAGCCAAGGCTATAGCCTTACATTTAGGCCCGAAATCGGTATTTTCAAAAAGGGCCTATTTTTGGAAAAAAGCCAAGGCTATAGCCTTACATTTAGGCCCGAAATCAGTATTTTCAAAAAGGGCCTATTTTTGGAAAAAGCAAATACTATAGCCTTACATTTAGGCCCGAAATCGGTATTTTCAAAAAGGGCCTATTTTTGGAAAAAAGCAAAGCTATAGCCTTACATTTAGGCCCGAAATCAGTATTTTCAAAAGGGGGCTATTTTTGGAAAAAAGCAAAGGGTATAGCCTTACCTTTTGGCCCAAAATCGGTATTTTCAAAAAAGGCCAATTTTTGGAAAAAAGCAAAGGCTATAGACTTACATTTAGGCACGAAATCGGTATTTTCAAAAAGGGCCAATTTTTGGAAAAAAGCAAAGGCTATAGCCTTACATTTAGGTCCAAAATCTGTATTTTCAAAAAGGGCCTATTTTTGGAAAAAAGCAAAGGGTATAGCCTTACTTTTTGGCCCAAAATCGGTATTTCCAAAAAGGGCCTATTTTTGGAAAAAAGCAAAGGGTATAGCCTTACATTTAGGCCCAAAATCGGTATTTTCAAAAAGGGCCTATTTTTGGAAAAAAGCAAAGGGTATAGCCTTACATTTAGGCCCAAAATCGGTATTTTAAAAAAGGGCCAATTTTTGGAAAAAAGCAAAGACTATAGCCTTACATTTAGGCCCAAAATCGGTATTTTCAAAAAGGGCCTATTTTTGGAAAAAAGCAAAGGGTATAGCCTTACATTTAGGCCCAAAATCGGTATTTTCAAAAAGGGCCTATTTTTGGAAAAAAGCAAAGGCTATAGACTTACATTTAGGCCCGAAATCGGTATTTTTAAAAAGGGTCTATTTTTGGAAAAAAGCAAAGGCTATAGCCTTACATTTAGGCCCAAAATCGGTATTTTCAAAAAGGGCCAATTTTTGGAAAAAGTCAAAGGGTATAGCCTTACATTTAGGCCCAAAATCAGTATTTTCAAAAAGGGCCTATTTTTGGAAAAAAGCAAAGGGTATAGCCTTACTTTTTGGCCCAAAATCGATATTTTCAAAAATGGCCAATTTTTGAAAAAAAGCAAAGGGTATAGCCTTACTTTTTGGCCCAAAATCGGTATTTTCAAAAAGGGCCTATTTTTGGAAAAAAGCAAAGGGTATAGCCTTACTTTTTGGCCCAAAATCGGTATTTTCAAAAAGGGCCTATTTTTGGAAAAAAGCAAAAGGTATAGCCTTACATTTAGGCCCAAAATCGGCATTTCCAAAAAGGGCCTATTTTTGTAAAAACGCAAAGGGTATAGCCTTACATTTAGGCCCAAAATCGGTATTTTCAAAAAGGGCCAATTTTTGGAAAAAAGCAAAGGGTATAGCCTTACATTTAGGCCCAAAATCGGTATTTTCAAAAAGGGCCTATTTTTGGAAAAAAGCAAAGGCTATAGACTTACATTTAGGCCCGAAATCGGTATTTTTAAAAAGGGTCTATTTTTGGAAAAAAAGCAAAGGCTATAGCCTTACATTTAGGCCCAAAATCGGTATTTTCAAAAAGGGCCTATTTTTGGAAAAAAGCAAAGGGTATAGCCTTACTTTTTGGCCCAAAATCGGTATTTTCAAAAAGGGCCTATTTTTGGAAAAAAGCAAAGGGTATAGCCTTACATTTAGGCCCAAAATCGGTATTTTCAAAAGGGCCTATTTTTGGAAAAAAGCAAAGGGTATAGCCTTACATTTAGGCCCAAAATCGGTATTTTCAAAAAGGGCCTATTTTTGGAAAAAAGCAAAGGGTATAGCCTTACATTTAGGCCCGAAATCAGTATTTTCAAAAAGGGCCTATTTTTGGAAAAAAGCAAAGGTTATAGCCTTACTTTTTGGCCCAAAATCGGTATTTTCAAAAAGGGCCAATTTTTGGAAAAAAGCAAAGGCTATAGCCTTACATTTAGGCCCGAAATCGGTATTTTTAAAAAGGTCTATTTTTGTAAAAAAGCAAAGGCTATAGCCTTACATTTAGGTCCAAAATCGGTATTTTCAAAAAGGGCCAATATTTGGAAAAAATCAAAGGGTATAGCCTTACATTTAGGCCCAAAATCGGTATTTTCAAAAAGGGCCTATTTTTGGAAAAAAGCAAAGGGTATAGCCTTACTTTTTGGCCCAAAATCGATATTTTCAAAAATGGCCAATTTTTGAAAAAAAGCAAAGGGTATAGCCTTACTTTTTGGCCCAAAATCGGTATTTTCAAAAAGGGCCTATTTTTGGAAAAAAGCAAAGGGTATAGCCTTACTTTTTGGCCCAAAATCGGTATTTCCAAAAAGGGCCTATTTTTGGAAAAAAGCAAAGGGTATAGCCTTACATTTAGGCCCAAAATTGGTATTTTCAAAAAGGGCCTATTTTTGTAAAAAAGCAAAGGGTATAGCCTTACATTTAGGCCCAAAATCGGTATTTTCAAAAAGGGCCAATTTTTGGAAAAAAGCAAAGGGTATAGCCTTACATTTAGGCCCAAAATCGGTATTTTCAAAAAGGGCCTATTTTTGGAAAAAAGCAAAGGCTATAGACTTACATTTAGGCCCGAAATCGGTATTTTTAAAAAGGGTCTATTTTTGGAAAAAAAGCAAAGGCTATAGCCTTACATTTAGGCCCAAAATCGGTATTTTCAAAAAGGGCCTATTTTTGGAAAAAAGCAAAGGGTATAGCCTTACTTTTTGGCCCAAAATCGATATTTTCAAAAATGGCCAATTTTTGAAAAAAAGCAAAGGGTATAGCCTTACTTTTTGGCCCAAAATCGGTATTTTCAAAAAGGGCCTATTTTTGGAAAAAAGCAAAGGGTATAGCCTTACTTTTTGGCCCAAAATCGGTATTTCCAAAAAGGGCCTATTTTTGGAAAAAAGCAAAGGGTATAGCCTTACATTTAGGCCCAAAATCGGTATTTTCAAAAAGGGCCTATTTTTGTAAAAAAGCAAAGGGTATAGCCTTACATTTAGGCCCAAAATCGGTATTTTCAAAAAGGGCCTATTTTTGGAAAAAAGCAAAGGGTATAGCCTTACATTTAGGCCCAAAATCGGTATTTTCAAAAAGGGCCAATTTTTGGAAAAAAGCAAAGGCTATAGCCTTACATTTAGGCCCGAAATCGGTATTTTTAAAAAGGGTCTATTTTTGGAAAAAAAGCAAAGGCTATAGCCTTACATTTAGGTCCAAAATCGGTATATTCAAAAAGGGCCTAATTTTGGAAAAAAGCAAAGGGTATAGCCTTACTTTTTGGCCCAAAATCGGTATTTCCAAAAAGGGCCTATTTTTGGAAAAAAGCAAAGGGTATAGCCTTACATTTTGGCCAAAAATCGGTATTTTCAAAAGGGCCTATTTTTGGAAAAAAGCAAAGGGTATAGCCTTACATTTAGGCCCAAAATAGGTATTTTCAAAAAGGGCCAATTTTTGGAAAAAAGCAAAGGGTATAGCCTTACATTTAGGCCCAAAATCGGTATTTTCAAAAAGGGCCAATTTTTGGAAAAAAGCAAAGGCTATAGACTTACATTTAGGCCCGAAATCGGTATTTTTAAAAAGGGTCTATTTTTGGAAAAAAAGCAAAGGCTATAGCCTTACATTTAGGTCCAAAATCGGTATATTCAAAAAGGGCCTAATTTTGGAAAAAAGCAAAGGGTATAGCCTTACTTTTTGGCCCAAAATCGGTATTTCCAAAAAGGGCCTATTTTTGGAAAAAAGCAAAGGGTATAGCCTTACATTCAGGCCAAAAATCGGTATTTTCAAAAGGGCTATTTTTGGAAAAAAGCAAAGGGTATAGCCTTACATTTAGGCCCAAAATCGGTATTTTCAAAAAGGGCCTATTTTTGTAAAAAAGCAAAGGGTATAGCCTTACATTTAGGCCCGAAATCAGTATTTTCAAAAAGGGCCTATTTTTGGAAAAAAGCAAAAGTTATAGCCTTACTTTTTGGCCCAAAATCGGTATTTTCAAAAAGGGCCAATTTTTCGAAAAAGTCAAAGGGTATAGCCTTACATTTAGGCCCAAAATCAGTATTTTAAAAAAGGGCCTATTTTTGTAAAAAAGCAAAGGGTATAGCCTTACATTTAGGCCCAAAATCGGTATTTTCCAAAAGGGACAATTTTTGGAAAAAAGCAAAGGGTATAGCCTTACATTTAGGCCCAAAATCGGTATTTTCAAAAAGGGCCAATTTTTGGAAAAAAGCAAAGGCTATAGACTTACATTTAGGCCCGAAATCGGTATTTTTAAAAAGGTATTTTTAAAAAGGGTCCATTTTTGGAAAAAAAGCAAAGGCTATAGCCTTACATTTAGGTCCAAAATCGGTATTTTCAAAAAGGGCCTAATTTTGGAAAAAAGCAAAGGGTATAGCCTTACTTTTTGGCCAAAATCGGTATTTTAAAAAAGGGCCAATTTTTGGAAAAAAGCAAAGGCAATAGCCTTACTTTTTGGAGCAAAATAGGTATTTTCAAAAAGGGTCTATTTTTGGAAAAAGCAAAGGGTATAGCCTTACATTTAGGCCCAAAATCGGTATTTTCAAAAAGGGCCAATTTTTGGAAAAAAGCAAAGGCTATAGACTTACATTTAGGCCCGAAATCGGTATTTTTAAAAAGGGTCTATTTTTTGAAAAAAAGCAAAGGCTATAGCCTTACATTTAGGTCCAAAATCGGTATTTTCAAAAAGGGCCTAATTTTGGAAAAAAGCAAAGGGTATAGCCTTACTTTTTGGCCAAAATCGGTATTTCCAAAAAGGGCCTATTTTTGGAAAAAAGCAAAGGGTATAGCCTTACATTTAGGCCCAAAATCGGTATTTTCAAAAGGGCCTATTTTTGGAAAAAAGCAAAGGGTATAGCCTTACATTTAGGCCCAAAATCGGTATTTTCAAAAAGGGCCTATTTTTGTAAAAAAGCAAAGGGTATAGCCTTACATTTAGGCCCGAAATCAGTATTTTCAAAAAGGGCCTATTTTTGGAAAAAAGCAAAGGTTATAGCCTTACTTTTTGGCCCAAAATCGGTATTTTCAAAAAGGGCCAATTTTTGGAAAAAAGCAAAGGCTATAGCCTTACTTTTTGGCCCAAAATCGGTATTTTCAAAAAGGGTCTATTTTTGGAAAAAGCAAAGGCTATAGCCTTACATTTAGGCCCGAAATCTGTATTTTCAAAAAGGGCAAATTTTTGGAAAAAAGCAAAGGGTATAGCCTTACTTTTTGGCCCAAAATCGGTATTTCCAAAAAGGGCCTATTTTTGGAAAAAAGCAAAGGGTATAGCCTTACATTTAGGCCCAAAATCAGGTATTTTCAAAAAGGGCCTATTTTTGGAAAAAAGCAAAGGCTATAGCCTTACATTTAGGCCCGAAATCGGTATTTTCAAAAAGGGTCTATTTTTGGAAAAAAGCAAAGGCTATAGCCTTACATTTAGGCCCAAAATCGGTATTTTCAAAAAGGGCCTATTTTTGGAAAAAAGCAAAGGGTATAGCCTTACTTTTTGGCCCAAAATCTGTATTTCAAAAAAGGGCCTATTTTTGGAAAAAAGCAAAGGGTATAGTCTTACATTTAGGCCCAAAATCGGTATTTTCAAAAAGGACCAATTTCTGGAAAAAAGCAAAGGCTATAGACTTACATTTAGGCCCGAAATCGGTATTTTCAAAAAGGGTCTATTTTTGGAAAAAAGCAAAGGGTATAGCCTTACTTTTTGGCCCAAAATCGGTATTTCCAAAAAGGGCCTATTTTTGGAAAAAAGCAAAGGGTATAGCCTTACTTTTTGGCCCAAAATCGGTATTTCCAAAAAGGGCCTATTTTTGGAAAAAAGCAAAGGGTATAGCCTTACTATTTGGCCCAAAATCGATATTTTCAAAAAGGGCCTATTTTTGGAAAAAAGCAAAGGGTATAGCCTTACATTTAGGCCCAAAATCGGTATTTTCAAAAAGGGCCAATTTTTGGAAAAAAGCAAAGGGTATAGCCTTACATTTAGGCCCAAAATCGGTATTTTCAAAAAGGGCCAATTTTTGGAAAAAAGCAAAGGCTATAGCCTTACATTTAGGCCCGAAATCGGTATTTTCAAAAAGGGCCTATTTTTGGAAAAAAGCAAAGGGTATAGCCTTACATTTAGGCCCAAAATCGGTATTTTCAAAAAGGGCCTATTTTTGGAAAAAAGCAAAGGGTATAGCCTTACATTTAGGCCCAAAATCGGTATTTTCAAAAAGGGCCTATTTTTGGAAAAAAGCAAAGGCTATAGACTTACATTTAGGCCCGAAATCGGTATTTTTAAAAAGGGTCTATTTTTGGAAAAAAAGCAAAGGCTATAGCCTTACATTTAGGTCCAAAATCGGTATTTTCAAAAAGGGCCTATTTTTGGAAAAAAGCAAAGGGTATAGCCTTACTTTTTGGCCAAAATCGGTATTTCCAAAAAGGGCCTATTTTTGGAAAAAAGCAAAGGGTATAGCCTTACATTTAGGCCCAAAATCGGTATTTTCAAAAGGGCCTATTTTTGGAAAAAAGCAAAGGGTATAGCCTTACATTTAGGCCCAAAATCGGTATTTTCAAAAAGGGCCTATTTTTGTAAAAAAGCAAAGGGTATAGCCTTACATTTAGGCCCGAAATCTGTATTTTCAAAAAGGGCCTATTTTTGAAAAAAGCAAAGGGTATAGCCTTACTTTTTGGCCCAAAATCGATATTTTCAAAAATGGCCAATTTTTGGAAAAAAGCAAAGGCTATAGCCTTACTTTTTGGAGCAAAATCGGTATTTTCAAAAAGGGTCTATTTTTGGAAAAAGCAAAGGCTATAGCCTTACATTTAGGCCCGAAATCTGTATTTTCAAAAAGGGCCAATTTTTGGAAAAAAGCAAAGGCTATAGCCTTACTTTTTGGAGCAAAATCGGTATTTCCAAAAAGGGCCTATTTTTGGAAAAAAGCAAAGGGTATAGCCTTACATTTAGGCCCAAAATAGGTATTTTCAAAAAGGGCCTATTTTTGGAAAAAAGCAAAGGGTATAGCCTTACATTTAGGCCCGAAATCGGTATTTTCAAAAAGGGTCTATTTTTGGAAAAAAGCAAAGGCTATAGCCTTACATTTAGGTCCAAAATCGGTATTTTCAAAAAGGGCCTATTTTTGGAAAAAAGCAAAGGGTATAGCCTTACTTTTTGGCCCAAAATCGGTATTTCCAAAAAGGGCCTATTTTTGGGAAAAAGCAAAGGGTATAGCCTTACATTTAGGTCCAAAATCCGTATTTTCAAAAAGGACCAATTTCTGGAAAAAAGCAAAGGCTATAGACTTACAGTTAGGCCCGAAATCGGTATTTTCAAAAAGGGTCTATTTTTGGAAAAAAGCAAAGGGTATAGCCTTACTATTTGGCCCAAAATCGGTATTTCCAAAAAGGACCTATTTTTGGAAAAAATCAAAGGGTATAGCCTTACTTTTTGGCCCAAAATCGGCATTTCCAAAAAGGGCCTTTTTTTGGAAAAAAGCAAAGGGTATAGCCTTACTATTTGGCCCAAAATCGGTATTTTCAAAAAGGGCCTATTTTTGGAAAAAAGCAAAGGGTATAGCCTTACATTTAGGCCCAAAATCGGTATTTTCAAAAAGGCCCTATTTTTGGAAAAAAGCAAAGGGTATAGCCTTACATTTAGGCCCAAAATCGGTATTTTCAAAAAGGGCCAATTTTTGGAAAAAAGCAAAGGCTATAGCCTTACATTTAGGCCCAAAATCGGTATTTTCAAAAAGGGCCAATTTTTGGAAAAAAGCAAAGGCTATAGCCTTACATTTAGGCCCGAAATCGGTATTTTCAAAAGGGCCTATTTTTGGAAAAAAGCAAAGGGTATAGCCTTACATTTAGGCCCAAAATCGGTATTTTCAAAAAGGGCCTATTTTTGGAAAAAAGCAAAGGGTATAGCCTTACATTTAGGCCCAAAATCGGTATTTTCAAAAAGGGCCAATTTTTGGAAAAAAGCAAAGGCTATAGCCTTACTTTTTGGAGCAAAATCGGTATTTTCAAAAAGGGTCTATTTTTGGAAAAAGCAAAGGCTATAGCCTTACATTTAGGCCCGAAATCTGTATTTTCAAAAAGGGCCAATTTTTGGAAAAAAGCAAAGGCTATAGCCTTACATTTAGGCCCGAAATCGGTATTTTCAAAAAGGGCCTATTTAAAAAAAAAAAAACAAAGGCTATAGCCTTACATTTAGGCCCGAAATCAGAATTTTCAAAAGGGGGCTATTTTTGGAAAAAAGCAAAGGGTATAGCCTTACTTTTTGGCCGAAAATCGGCATTTCCAAAAAGGGCCTTTTTTGGAAAAAAGCAAAGGGTATAGCCTTACATTTAGGCCCAAAATTGATATTTTCAAAAAGGGCCAAATTTTGGAAAAAAAAGCAAAGGGTATAGCCTTACTTTTTTGGCCCAAAATTGGTATTTTCAAAAGGGCCTATTTTTGGAAAAAGCAAAGGCTATAGCCTTACATTTAGGCCCGAAATCGGTATTTTCAAAAAGGGTCTATTTTTGGAAAAAAGCAAAGGCTATAGCCTTACATTTAGGTCCAAAATCGGTATTTTCAAAAAGGGCCTATTTTTGGAAAAAAGCAAAGGCTATAGCCTTACATTTAGGCCCAAAATCGGTATTTTCAAAAAGGGCCAATTTTTGGCAAAAAGCAAAGGCTATAGACTTACATTTAGGCCCGAAATCGGTATTTTTAAAAAGGGTCTATTTTTGGAAAAAAAGCAAAGGCTATAGCCTTACATTTAGGCCCAAACTCGGTATTTTCAAAAAGGGCCTATTTTTGGAAAAAAGCAAAGGGTATAGCCTTACTTTTTGGCCGAAAATCGGTATTTCTAAAAAGGGCCTATTTTTGGAAAAAAGCAAAGGGTATAGCCTTACATTTAGGCCCAAAATCGGTATTTCCAAAAAGGGCCTATTTTTGGAAAAAAGCAAAGGGTATAGCCTTACTTTTTGGCCCAAAATCGGTATTTTCAAAAAGGGCCTATTTTTGGAAAAAAGCAAAGGGTATAGCCTTACTTTTTGGCCCAAAATCGGTATTTCCAAAAAGGGCCTATTTTTGGAAAAAAGCAAAGGGTATAGCCTTACATTTAGGCCCGAAATCGGTATTTTCAAAAAAAGCCTAATTTTGGAAAAAAGCAAAGGGTATAGCCTTACTTTTTGGCCCAAAATCGGTATTTTCAAAAAGGGCCTATTTTTGGAAAAAAGCCAAGGGTATAGCCTTACTTTTTGGCCCAAAATCGGTATTTCCAAAAAGGGCCTATTTTTGGAAAAAAGCAAAGGGTATAGCCTTACATTTAGGTCCAAAATCCGTATTTTCAAAAAGGACCAACTTCTGGAAAAAAGCAAAGGCTATAGACTTACAGTTAGGCCCGAAATCGGTATTTTCAAAAAGGGTCTATCTTTGGAAAAAAGCAAAGGGTATAGCTTTACTTTTTGGCCCAAAATCGGTATTTCCAAAAAGGGCCTATTTTGTTAAAAAAGCAAAGGCTATAGCCTTACGTTTAGGCTCGAAATCGGTATTTTCAAAAAGGGCCTATTTTTGAAAAAAAAAACAAAGGCTATAGCCTTACATTTAGGCCCGAAGTTGGAATTTTCAAAAGGGGGCTATTTTTGGAAAAAAGCAAAGGGTATAGCCTTACTTTTTGGCCCAAAATCGGCATTTCCAGAAAGGGCCTATTTTTGGAAAAAAGCAAAGGGTATAGCCTTACATTTAGGCCCAAAATTGATATTTTCAAAAAGGGCCAAATTTTGGAAAAAAAAGCAAAGGGTATAGCCTTACTTTTTTGGCCCAAAATTGGTATTTTCAAAAGGGCCTATTTTTGGAAAAAGCAAAGGCTATAGCCTTACATTTAGGCCCGAAATCGGTATTTTCAAAAAGAGCCTATTTTTGGAAAAAAGCAAAGGGTATAGCCTTACATTTAGGCCCAAAATCGGCATTTCCAAAAAGGGCCTATTATTGTAAAAAAGCAAAGGGTATAGCCTTACATTTAGGCCCAAAATCGGTATTTTCAAAAAGGGCCTATTTTTGTAAAAAAGCAAAGGGTATAGCCTTACATTTAGGCCCAAAATCGGTATTTTAAAAAAGGGTCAATTTTTGGAAAAAAGCAAAGGCTATAGCCTTACATTTAGGCCCAAAATCGGTATTTTCAAAAAGGGTCTATTTTTGGAAAAAAGCAAAGGGTATAGCCTTACTTTTTGGCCCAAAATCGGTATTTCCAAAAAGGGCCTATTTTGGGAAAAAAGCAAAGGCTATAGCCTTACGTTTAGGCTCGAAATCGGTATTTTCAAAAAGGGCCTATTTTTGAAAAAAAAAACAAAGGCTATAGCCTTACATTTAGGCCCGAAATGAGAATTTTCAAAAAGGGCCTATTTTTGGAAAAAAGCAAAGGGTATAGCCTTACATTTAGGCCCAAAATCGGTATTTTCAAAAAGGGCCTATTTTTGGAAAAAAGCAAAGGGTATAGCCTTACTTTTTGGCCCAAAATCGATATTTTCAAAAATGGCCAATTTTTGAAAAAAGCAAAGGGTATAGCCTTACTTTTTGGCCCAAAATCGGTATTTTCAAAAAGGGCCTATTTTTGGAAAAAAGCAAAGGGTATAGCCTTACTTTTTGGCCCAAAATCGGTATTTCCAAAAAGGGCCTATTTTTGGAAAAAAGCAAAGGGTATAGCCTTACATTTAGGCCCAAAATCGGTATTTCCAAAAAGGGCCTATTTTTGGAAAAAAGCAAAGGGTATAGCCTTACATTTAGGCCCAAAATAGGTATTTTCAAAAAGGGCCTATTTTTGGAAAAAAGCAAAGGGTATAGCCTTACATTTAGGCCCGAAATCGGTATTTTCAAAAAGGGTCTATTTTTGGAAAAAAGCAAAGGCTATAGCCTTACATTTAGGTCCAAAATCGGTATTTTCAAAAAGGGCCTATTTTTGGAAAAAAGCAAAGGGTATAGCCTTACTTTTTGGCCCAAAATCGGTATTTCCAAAAAGGGCCTATTTTTGGAAAAAAGCAAAGGGTATAGCCTTACATTTAGGTCCAAAATCGGTATTTTCAAAAAGGGCCTATTTTTGGAAAAAAGCAAAGGCTATAGCCTTACATTTAGGCCCGAAATCGGTATTTTCAAAAAGGGCCTATTTTTGGAAAAAAGCAAAGGCTATAGCCTTACATTTAGGCCCGAAATCGGTATTTTCAAAAAGGGTCTATTTTTGGAAAAAAGCAAAGGGTATAGCCTTACTTTTTGGCCCAAAATCGGTATTTCCAAAAAGGACCTATTTTTGGAAAAAATCAAAGGGTATAGCCTTACTTTTTGGCCCAAAATCGATATTTTCCAAAAGGGCCTATTTTTGGAAAAAAGCAAAGGGTATAGCCTTACTTTTTGGCCCAAAATCGATATTTTCAAAAAGGGCCTGTTTTGGAAAAAAGCAAAGGCTATTGCCTTACATTTAGGCCCGAAATCGGTATTTTCAAAAAGGGCCTATTTTTGGAAAAAAAGCAAAGGCTATAGCCTTACGTTTGGGCCCGAAATCGGTATTTTCAAAAAGGGCCTATTTTTGAAAAAAAACAAAGGCTATAGCCTTACATTTAGGCCCAGAATTTTCAAAAGGGGGCTATTTTTGGAAAAAAGCAAAGGGTATAGCCTTACTTTTTGGCCGAAAATCGGCATTTCCAAAAAGGGCCTTTTTTGGAAAAAAGCAAAGGGTATAGCCTTACATTTAGGCCCAAAATTGATATTTTCAAAAAGGGCCAATTTTTGGAAAAAAGCAAAGGGTATAGCCTTAATTTTTGGCCCAAAATGGGTATTTTAAAAAGGACCAATTTTTGGAAAAAAAAGCATAGCCTTACATTTAGGCCCAAAATCGGTATAAAAACAGCCTTAAAAAAGCAAAGGGTATAGCCTTACTTTTTGGCCCAAAATCGGTATTTTCAAAAAGGGCCTATTTTTGTAAAAAAGCAGAGGGTATAGCCGTACATTTAGGCCCAAAATAGGTATTTTCAAAAAGGGCCAATTTTTGTAAAAAAGCAAAGGGTATAGCCTTACATTTAGGTCCAAAATCGGTATTTTCAAAAAGGGCCAATTTTTGGAAAAAAGCAAAGGCTATAGCCTTACATTTAGGCCCAAAATCGGTATTTTAAAAAAGGGCCTAATTGTGGAAAAAAGCAAAGGGTATAGCCTTACATTTAGGCCCAAAATCGGTATTTTAAAAAAGGGCCTAATTGTGGAAAAAAGCAAAGGGTATAGCCTTACATTTAGGCCCAAAATCGGTAGTTTCAAAAAGGGCCTATTGATGAAAAAAAACTTTCATCTAAGTTTTGATAGGTAGTTTTATGGTACAGCGGTTCTGGAAAGCTGCTTTTTTAGCTTTGTAAGCTCGATTGTTTTGAGAAAAAATAGCAGGTAATTTAGGCCCAATTATATAGTCCGTTGATTCAGGTACAGGGAATGGAGTCGTAGTTGTAGTCGTATCAGTAGAGCGAAACTATTACATGTAATAAGGCAGTCGGCCGCACATCTGTTTGGCTGGAATGAAGTCAGAGCTCAACGCAAGGGATGTTTTTATGAATCGGTGCACTTGAAACAAAGGAAGGCTGATTGTTAGCACTTTCTACGGAGGTAGAAAGTCATTAGGATTAGCAGACATTCAACTCTCCCATTCTTCGTATCGCCCTTATCACCCAATCAGATGCATGACCGACTGCCTTTAAGTCTTGCATGCAGAAACGTTAAAGAAAGCTCGATTTTAAGCGACTACTGCGTATCATTATTTGAAATTGCTTTAGAATTTACGTATTACACCGTTGTTCTTTACACTGAGATGTAGGATATATATATTCTTATAGGTTGATATCTCCAAATAATATGAGAAATGCAACAATGGGATGCTTTGAAGGTCTTAATTTATTTCATAGGTGGCGACGGGGCTCGGGAGGGGGTATGGTCCCGGGTATCTATCATCGAGAAAAACAATAGAGATGTGCATGCCTGAAAAGATTTTGATGACCCCGTCCTGGAATAAAATTCTGAAAATATCATACCAGTCCTGGAACAAGATTCGGGAAAACTGATGGTTGTCGTGAAAATAATCTAAGTTGCTTCAATGGACATACCTGTCCCGGAATACAGAAGCAAAGGTATAATCCTGTCCCGGAAGTTCAGCCGAAGATGAGAGCCTATTGGCAGGCATATCTCCGGGTGGTAAATGTATTAAGTAGACCATCCACGGATATCTTAGGCTGCCTTTCCACTCGTCAGGGTTAAAATAAAAAATGGGTTGAAAGTGATGCATTTTTGCGTTGCGTTCCCACTAACCCACGTTAAAAATGGATACGTTTAGAAACGCGTCTCAGGTGATAAGTTTTAACCCAGGTATTTTATAATCTTACCCGTAGGTTAGTGGAAATGCCTTAAACGGATAACTTTTAATCCAGTTGCAACAGCAACAACATGCTCTACTTTTCGTACTTCAAATTACAGTTAAAACGACGAAACTGGAAATAAAAGAATGAAAAACGACCTGCAGAAACAAATGGAAACGAATAAAAAAACAGTTTCACGGTAAAATTGGCATTTCCATTGATTCACTATAAGAAAGGATAACTTTAAACTTGTTTTTTGTTTCAACCTTGCTAGTGGAAAGCCAGCCTTAGTGTGCTGGTGGTACGGGGACGTGCCTTTTTTAGGGGCAGTTTTTCAAAAAGTTTAGAAATTTTGGGTATCATTTTCAGACATTGTGCACAATTATGGGTCCTGTACGGTTGGGCAGACATCTGCATCTTACAAAAATCGCGACCACATCATTTTAAAGACCCCACTTGAAACGCTATTCACCCCCAGAAACCAACAGAGCGAGGAGGTATTTTTCTGTCATAGGAAAGTAAAGCTTGTAATTGAAACGGGGGTAGGATCCTGATAAGTCTTTGTACATGCAAAGACAGGAAATGATGCTTTGACAATTACATATCCTTCAAAATGGCAAAGATTCATAAACCCCCTGTACGAGACAATAACTCACCGTATATACCAGTAGCGTTTAAAGTAAAACAGGGGGTGCATCCCGTGCAATTACAATTACACAAAATCGAAGTTTAACGCAGTACAAATGCAGATTAAAATTCATTAAAGATCCAAGGTCACTAACTTTACATTTCAATTAAAAATTACAGCATATTTAAAATGCTAATAAATAACGCTTATAAAAAATGTACACGGATCTCTAATAAATTAAAGGAGCCTGCAAACTGGTTTGGTTTTATTTGGTTTGAAATTTTTGACACCCGGCGCAAGATAATTTACAAATCAAATCTGCTGCAAATTACGATCTTCAAGGGGGTAGCTTCAGACAGAAGAAAGATAACAGATCTCTGGTGAACTAAAGGAGCCAGTGAACTGGTTTGGCTAACATCCCGCGAAAACTCATTTACCAGTCAGATTTAATACAAATTGCCATTTTCCGGGGGGTATCAAAGTAAAAAGCTCTTTTTAATAGAGAAACGTGATATATAAGGAAAGTAACCCCTAAAAATGCGCTGTCTCATATTTTCCTTTTTCGGGCCAGGTAGACCCTCCCAGGATGAGAGGTTTAATCGCATTTCAAAAGGCAAGACCATATTATCAGAGAGCTTTCCTAATTTTGAAAAGGTGTTAATAAAATGGGTAAATAAAATGGGTAGATCTGGCAAGCAAAAATACGCGTAGAGTATTTAAGTCCAGATATTCGGTTCTGGGCAAGATTCTCTTTCCAGTTAGGAGAGTGTTTAGGCCTTATTAATGGTGCAGTTGTGGACGTATCACGAGAAACAACTTAAAAAAAGCTACGAACAAGATTTAAAGACCCTTTGCACACCAGCAAAATGGTACGTGTGTTTGCAGTACCTTCATATCATGTCTGTTACGGAAATTGCAGGGGCCGTATCCAGTTCTTACGACAAAGAATGCATGCATGAATGGAAGCCACACATCGATCTTCAAACGAAAGGTTTGTCTTTTTTAAAGAGCCATTTTCACCTAGGGTCCTTTGCGAACACGTTGCAAATTTCAGACTGTCTGAAAGTCAAGTTTGGCCTAAGCCGGAAATATAAATCGACACTGCTATAGTCAATCTAACGGACATGTCAACTGCAGTCAAACTCTCTATCAGTTTAAGTACAACTGTGTAGATCCAAACATAGGGCTCAAATATTTAAAAAGGTCGGTGTAAAATTCTGTTACAGTTTTCTTTTAATTAAATGGCGTGGAAGGAACTTATGGCTCCTTGCTGTAAATCTGCCGTGGAAATTTATTGATATTTTGATCAGTTTCAAAATGGTGGCATTTATTAAATTTGAGGCTATGATGTCATCAAATTTCTAAATCCTAAACCAGAAAAGCTACAGATTTCTGCTTGCCACCATGTTGTAGACCTTAAAGAGAGTACAAAGACCAGCAGCCTTTGCCATCGTTTGTCTTTGTTTTCGTGAATTTCGTACAGTCAGTTATTCTGGAAGCTGTGCAGCGCAAGTCATCGACTTCGCGAAAAGCATGCTGGTCTTTGTCCTCCCTTTAATAAACTATGGTTTTCTTGAAAGTTATATCATTTTTCCTCGATTGATTTAGGATTTACGATGATTTTAATTTTTCCTAAATTTTCCATGAAAGTTTTCGAAAATAATTACATTTTCGCCATTTTGAAAAGAAATCAAGATATCAAAAAATTTCCAAGGCAGATTTACAGCAAAATACCATAAGTTCCGTTCAATTCATTCATTCAAAGAAAAATGTCATAGAATTTTACACTCACCTTTTTAAAGATTCGAAAGATTTGCGCCCTATGCTGTAGATCCACATTTTCAGCTTAGGCCAAAATTGACTTTCAGAAAGTCAAAAATTGCTGCGTGCCTGCAAAGGACCCTGGGTGACAATGCTTCGTTAAGCAATTCTGTTGGTGTGCAATGGGTGTTTAAAAGGTGGATTATTTCCAATTAAAAAAATTCCAAATTACTTGAGCGTGATATCATTTTGCAAATCAAATTCGGTACATAAAACTGAAAATTTCCTTCTACACATTAATATTACAATATAAGGTTGATGAAGACCGAAAAAGACATGTTTATACGTAGCTCTCGGTTCTACTTAACCGAGGTGCCCACGTTTGCTACTACTTGTGAGTCATGAATAACCATGGTTGTTTACGTCCAGTAAAGTTGGTAGCTGAGATCCATGTAGGAAAGTATCTTTTCGTCGACTAAAAGTCCTCATTAATCTGAAACTTGGAGATTCCACCTTTGATCAATAATTCAAATTCACTGTCCAAGAAGTCGTTCAAATCCGGTTAATCCAATAGCTGAAATCGATACGTTTAACCGTATTCGACCATTATCGGTAGTCTCATTTTTGACATTATGAAGTAATTCAACGAGCCACTGATTAGCTCTATTATGTGTCAAAAATCGTTCAAAATTGGTTAATCCAATAGATGAAATTGATATGTTTAACCGTATTTGACCATTACCGGGTTCATTTTTTACATTCAGTGGAATGAAGTGTTTGAAACAGCCAGGAAGTACCTCGATTGAAATTAACAGCAGCGTAAATTTTAATGACCAATAACCGCGTTCCACCAACCATTAACTAAGTCACTATACCACTTTTTATAACCGTGTTACCGCTTTGTCATCGTGTAACCTTGTTACCGCTACCTCATGGGAGGCAGAACCATCCTTCGAACTCCTGAATCCCAAATCTTTATTGGTCTGAGAAAGCGCATTCATTTTTCATCATCTTCATATGTAAGGATCAGTTTGCAGCTTTGGACTTCATTTCTGCATGAAAGCATTTATCGCACAGAGTTCTCTGTAATAATAATACCGTCAGATAAGGGTCAGAAAAATGACCGTCATATGGCAAATATTGACCTTAAGAGGTTAATATGTTGGCCTTTGGAATTTGCCCTGTTTTCCTATGCTGGCAGTGAGTGAGACTGACCTTTAACCTCATTGTTTACGCAACACCTGTTGCATTCTGGTCTACACCCATTGCATTCTGGTCTGATAAACAGGATTGTTTACAATGATTTCACCATTCTTTCCATGAATGCTATCTCAAAATTAATATCAGAGATGTGAGCGTCCAGAATAGAAATTGAAACGTCCTTACGTTCATGTTTGAACAGCCTGCGGATGCTTGTTTATTTTTGGAGGAATGAATAACATTCGAGTCATTTTCTTGCTCTTTCGTTGTGATGATTTCAGATTTTGGTATAGATGTTGTTGTTGGGATACCTAAAAGAAACAAATTGGGAAATTAAAGTCAGTCCATCACACATCTGATTGGCTGCAATAAAGTTAGAACTCAACACAAGGGATGTCTTTTGTGAATCTGTGCACTTGAAACAAAAGAGGGCTGATCGTTGGCACTTTCTACGGCCGTAGAAAGTCAGTAGGATCAGCAGACGTTCAATTCTCCTATTCTTTGTATTGTCCTTATCACCCAATCAGATGCATGACAGACTGCCTTTAATATGAAACCAAATTAGGTGACAATCACTACCGAGCAAAACTAGGTAAGAAATAAAAACATCAAATCAAAAAATTTCACTGAATCAAACAGATTTCAAGTTTCATCGCCTTGTTCCATTTATTCATAACAACGTCAAAGGCACACTGTCGTGGCACTGATTGGATGAATAAGACAATATGAAATAATAGAATTAGGCAGGCTTCAGTAATTTCGTTGCACACTGAAATTCACGAAGATGATAACGATCAGACTTTCTTTATTCTCGAAACAAAGTATGATCTAAGAGCAAAAAGGCTTGATCAAGAGGCCAGGTCTTTTTGCTAGGGATTTCAACATCACAACCAGCCAATTACAGCCACGACAGTGTGCCTTTAAGCCTATGAGTTGGAGTAAGCTTAGAACGAGATGAGAACACACTGAGGGTAAGACTAGAAAACAGAAACTAACTTTCAGCAATTTTGGCAACAATTGAATTTAAAAAGAACAATGAAAGATTATTCTAAAGAATAAAGAGTATGATTTTGTGTCTTGTATACACAATGAAATGCAAGGTCTTTCCTTTAAGCACTTACAAACATAGATAATTTGGAATCTTCGAAAGGTTAAAAAGGCCAGAAGAAAATTAATGTTTCTTAAAAAACGAGTGCATTCGAATGCAATTCGATAAAATTAGAAGTCTCTTCAGAGAACACTAACTGATTTTGCTTGCTCTTCTCACAGGAGACCCTCAAACAGCAAATATATTCTCCAGGAGGTTTACCCTATGTAAGCATAATTATTCAAGGGACCTACGTGAATTAGACTGATCACATTCAAAGTGTTCTTGTTGTTGTTTTTGTTACGACAACTGGGACTACGTAATGAGTCTAGACGTGAATGACAAATAATAGAAATAAGCAAAGATGATTTACCTGGAGTGGTTGGTAAACTGCGTGTTTTAACTCTGAGCTGTCTCGTTTTCGGTCCAGCCCCGTATTGGTTAATTGCAGCAACTTGAATTATATATACAGTTCCAGATCTACGGTTGCTAATTAGCGTTTCCTCTTCAGCTTTTATGCCATCAATTATGATGTCTTCGTTGGTCGTGTTGTCTTCTGAGCGGAGATAAAGCTAAAACAGAATAAAACTCAATCACAAACGAGATTTCGGGGTTAAAATGCGAAGGAATATGCCTGATTTGAAATGGTGTACACATGTTGGGACATACCGTAAAAGGTGTGTTAAGCCCCGGGGGTTTATTTAATTTAATTTTTCATTCATTCATTTCATTCTTAATCATTAAGGCACGGGAGCCCCGTCAGTCCATGAGGATTGTTCTTCAGGGGGCCGTGGAATTTCGGAGACTACAGAGCGGGAGTCTAAAGAGAGGGAACTATTAGAGAGGGGGGCCTATTCTAGACTTATGATGATGAGTCCCTTGTATCCCTGCGGTAAACCTTGCTCAACAGGGACTCATAATGAAACTGCAGAAAAGCTGGCCCTGTCAACCTCGTTCCCAGGGTGTTCTGACGTCATAAGCTGATCGCGAAGCCGAATGAACACCCTGGTACACTTGGCATCAATCTTGCCAATATATGGCAAGATGTGCCCCATTATGGATTTGCAGTTTGCTAGGCAACGATAATCGACGAAAAATGGTCGTTGCTCTAGCGCTAATTCTGAAGTATATAAATTGAGAAATTAAAAACAAACACCTTGAGGACCCTATTTTAGCCCTTTTTAAGGTATTTAATCATTAATCCGGGGTTAGCAAGTGCATTTAGTAGGAAAACGAGCACGATCCATTTGGGTGGAAAAAGGGCCTAAGTTGAAATTTTCGAGAATTTCCCCCACAGCTTTGAAAATAGAATGGCTCGTTATTCGGCGAATTTTAGAGATAAATTGGAGATTAAAAGTGTTTTAGTGAAAGAATACAGTTTTCCGTCGAATTTTGACATGCCGCGGCCGTTTACTCCTCGCAAAACGGAGTTACGGCGTAAAATGGGGTTGGCCGAAATTATTCCCCATTTTTGGGGGGCGCGCGCTCCGCTTCTGGGGGCAATATTGAGCCCCAAATTGTGTTATTAGACTCGCAAATAAATGGTCTCTTGAAAACATTTTTCCGTTTTGAAATCAGGCTCGTAACCATGGAGCATCGACTCCAAACGTAACCTCGGGTCGGAAAATCGTAACATTTATTTTTCAACCCCCTGTTATGACGTCATAATGACCCCAAAATTTCCTGAAACTCCGAAATTCGGATGCGCCGTGGTCCATTACTCCTTTTAAACTCCTCACTTGCCCCATACACTCCATTGATTTTGTGAAATTACCGATTCAATAAAGGCCATTTTTGAATGGGAGCCAGTTATAATCTGATTTTGCTATTGTTTCCGAATAGCCAATCAAATTGTCGAACAGCCTCCTGTATCCCAGAGTAGAGGTAGAGCAACGAACTCACTCTGGGGACGAGATTGTGGCCCTGTAGTATGCATACATCAGTCAAATTATGATGGAATCACGGCCTCGAATCTCGTCCGAATGTTCTCAGTTGTTCAATCGAATCGAAAGTTCCATCATGGTTTGCCATCACCATAGTAATTCACCAATTTCACAATCTGATTGGTACTCTAGGAAGCTCAGAGTTTGGGCCTAAAAAGGGTAAAGGCTTTCAGAGTAATATTATGAGTCTCTGTTGACCGAAGCGCCATCATCAAGTCAAAGAGCAAAGGGAAACAAGGGACTCCAGATCATAAGTCTAGGCTCATTCACGAAGTCAAATGATAAGGATATATATGAAAGCCTTTTAGTTCCTCACCCCAAATATTGCGGAATAAACATGCAATTTTACTAGTCAAAAACATAAATTCGACACGGTTTTCATCTCAAATCATATGAAATCAACACACAAACTTGTTCAGCTAAATAAATGGAAAACCTCTTGCAATAGATACAAGTGGGGGCTTAGTAGAAAGGGGTTTTTCTGAAATACCCAGTATTACGTAATATGTACCTTGTAGCCAATAACGCCAGGGTCATTAACAGTATTCCATCTCAGCACAATTGTACTCGGGCCAGTTGCTGTCACTTTTACACCGTCAGGTTTTACCAGCGGAACTGAAAAACAAAGCAGATAGATTTATCAATAAAATCACAGAATAATGTATTATATAATACTATATTAGGAACGGTGGCTCCGGGGAAGTTAACAATTTTTTTCGGTCAGTTTTTACCACAAGTGGCGGAGAATGGTTCAGTAATAAATAGTTTCGAATTCAATAAAATCTAATCTCACTTGCCAGTTAAATTTGTCTCATTTCCCTTGTGCTTGCTGCCTTTTAGCTAGCTGTTCCACAAAAGAGCCTGGATCGAGCTTTATTTTCATACATTTTTATACGCGAGGTTCGATCGAGTGGCGTTAGAGCTTCCATCACTATAGACCATTTTGACATTTAGAAAAAGGATCTGGGGAGAGCAACATTTTTCTGGTAAATGGCTTTTCACCAACGATAAATTGAACTGTGGCAGCCATTTACCAGAAAAATGTTGCTCTCCCCAGGCCCTTTTCTAAATGTCAAAATGGTCTATTGTGCACATTCAAAAATTCTACAAAATGTAGCAAAATAGCTCTCGATTCTGATTCTATTCAGAATAGCTAAAAGGCCTATTGCAGCAAACACAAGAGAATGAGACACAGTCAACTGGCAAGTAAGATTAGATTTTATGAAATTCAAAATTATTTATTACTAAACCATTCTCCGCTACCTATGTTTTGACAAGTGATTTTAGGCTCTTCTGTAAACTTAAAATGGAGCGAAAATCAGCGTAGACAAACAATACAAATTACTCGGTCGAAAATATTTTCAAATTAGCTGAAATTGGGTAAAATTTCTGCAATATTTTTGCTTTACAGCAATGAGTAAAGCTCGCAGAAAAAAAAACAGTAAAAAGTAGTGAAAAATCTTTCAAGAATGAAATGTGGTGCATAAAAATGATGTTGACAGTTGCACCCTTCCCCTTTCAACTCTTTATGTGAAAAGGAAACTTGAAACTTACGCCAAGTAAAATCAAAAGTCTTTTTCTTGAATCTTCCCGTTCCAGCTTTTGTCTTTGCTGCGACACAGAATTCATAATAAGCTGCCGGCATTAAGTCGCGGACTATGACCCAAGTCCTCTGCCCTTCGACCTCCAAACTATGAACTTTACCATCAGGAATAGTCCTGTATCTTATTGCATATCCAATAACTTTTCCGTTCGGTCTTAGCGGCTCAGTCCACGTAATATTTGCCAGACCCATTTCAACGTCTTTTATAGTGATAGTGGTTGGCTCATCAGGTGTGTCTTCTGGTGTTTTATATGGACCAGCAATGTTACTTCCCGGACCATCACCCTCACTGTTATATGCAACAACTTGGAAAAGATATGATGTATGGGGGTCAAGTTGCACTTGAGTTTTGTTGGCTCTTGTTGTTTTGAAATATGAGTTCTTTCCTTTTTCAGGCCAGATGCCCCGCCAGAAGAAAAGCTGCAAGAAAACAACGATATCTAAAGACTGAAAATCCTTCGATATTTTTCTGCAAATAGACCTTTTAGCTATTCTGCAAAAAAGCCTGGATCGAGCGTTATTTTCATATATTTCTATACGTGAGGTTCGATCGAGTGGCGTTAGGGCTTCAATCGGTATTTTACACATTCGAAAATTCTACAAAATGTAGCAAAATATAGTTCGATTCTGCTTCTTCTCAGAATAGCTAAAAGGTCTATTCAAAGAAAGGGTATCTGCAATAGGAGATCATTGCAGATCTTCACAATTGCGCGAGTCTAGAGAGTGCTAAATTCACAAATTTTGAACGGGCACAACTTTGTGATAGATGGAATTCTCTTCCCATTCCCATGGATATCAACAGCTGGAAGAACAAAGCAGACTCACTGGAATTATCAGCACAATATCCTTCGTTCGAGCATCCCTCAGAGTCTTCAGATAAGAAAACAGGCAGAAAGCAAGAAAAACTTTAAAGCACCAGGAATTTATTATCATAGAATCCACCTTCTCAAGGTAAGAAGCGTGAAAGCGGAAGTCCCTTGTTATTTAAGATTTCTTATCTTTGAGGCTAAAATCTTATTCTGCGTACAAAGTTTAGTGATATTTGTCCAAATTTTGATTTCACGGTCAAAGCCCTTATGACTTTAAAATATTAAAATCGCCATAAGTTCCTAATAAAGGCAGATATGGATGTGGAAATTTGTCTTAACACTAAACTTTGTAAGCAGAACAAGATTTTAGCCTCAAAAATGCAAAATCTCAAACAACAAAGACTTCCGCTTTCGCGCCTCTCATCTTGAAAAGGTGGATTATTTGCTGCAAAACAACCACAATGAACTCCTTGTCTTATGTTGAATTTCGTGCTTGACATGTTAGTGACTGTATCTGTGTTTGTGTACTATGTGTGAATGTATCTGTGTGTATGTTTGTATGTCAGCCCCAATGCGTATGTGTGTGTTAGTCAAATAAATTTGATATACTTGCAATTGTAAGTGTCATTCACAGTTGGAACTCGCTGACAATATCTCCTTTCCCGCTATGGATGGCACGTAGTTTATAAATCTTGTTGTTTGTTTCTTTTAATTGTTTTCATTGACTCCTTGTCTCCTTGTCTACATACATTTCTAGTAAAAACAAACGGTTGCTTTATGAGCAATTTAATTCAAATAAAGAACCAAATCTGGAATTTTACCTTGTATCCAAGGAATTTTCCCCTCATAACTTTACGTTCCGTTTTAACACCTCGCCACCAAGCCACAGCTGTCCTTGATGAAGTAATTTGAACTTGCAGATCTTTTGGCACACCAAGAGGTCCTGAAATGAAAAAATGTTAGACATTTAAACACGAGTCTTATTTACCATAAGAGCTTTGTTTACCCCCTCTCTATGAAGCCCCTTTCTCGAACAAGCTCCTCCCTTCTAAGCTCAATCGAGTCCAGGAAAACGATTCTGGATTTACTCCATTTTTTGGTCTTTGAGATCTTTTAACGCAAATTTTAAACCAAAGAATGAGCTTCGAAATTTTTCAAATATTGCTACCCTTGGCAGTGCAAAATAGCTAAAAACAAGTTCATCTTAGCACGGTTTGTAAACATCAATATAGATGATTATTTGGTCAAATTTCCCTTTAAAACAACCACAAAAAACTTTTAAAAATATAAACGCATCACTACATTTTGCAACTTTTCTGAAGTGACATTCTGCTACAATGCCTTAAGTCACAAAGCCTCATAAAGCCTTCAAAACTCACTTCGTTCCCCTGTGAACCCGCTAGCAATGGGACTTATCGGTCCCAAACCAACATCATTCCCTGCCTGTATACTGAATTCATATTGCACGTAATATTCAGTGCCTCTAACAGTCCACGAGGAACCAAATTTCACTTGTTGAATTCTCATTTTCGATGTTGCTCCACTTTTTCGATGGAACACATTGTAATATATGTTTGGTCCATTTTGGTGCATTCTTGGCAGAGGCTGTCAAAGAAAAAGAAGTCATTATGATTTGCTACAAAAGAGGGTGTCTTTATCGGCAGAACGCATTGTCCTGTCAAGGGGATTCTTCAATTCTCTCAGGCTATTTTCAATAACTTTTCAAATTCACTTTAAAACCACTATACTTATCACAGAGTTGTAATGAAACTCAGCAAGTCTAAAACCTCTTAATGTAAATCAAACTCTGTCTGTTGTCCTGGGGAGGACATTAGCACATGCAAACATAGGGAAGTAAGTACGATATTTCTGGGTCAGAACATTGCTGAAAGTGATATTTTTGGGTCGAAATAAAGTGAAATTATGGCCATGGTATTTTTTTGGCATTAAATACAGTAAAATGAACATTTCTCGGTTCTATAGAGGCAATCCTGACCGCTTAATTCGCACTGTTTCAGGATGTTTTATGCTCGTTTACAGGTAACCCAGTGGTCATCTCTTATAACAGTTGATCTCGTATTACATCAAACCGGAATTTGAAACCATAATTATTCTTACGTTATCTTGGCAGGACAGCAATTACTCTATGTAATATGTCACGAAAACAGTACTGGGAATAGAGACAGTTCCTACAAGGTACTGTGATTTAATAGCTAAAATGAGAAAGCAAAACAAAACTCACATTCCAAGATATTTTTATTTCTGTTGGCCCTGTTCCAATACTCTTGATTCCTGTTGGATACCGCGAAGGAGCTAAAAAAGAAAGAAGCAATTTATTAAAGAATGAATAGCATCAAATTAACATAACAATATAGTACATGGTGTCCAAAAAAATTTTTCGACATGTGATCAAATATGGAAAATAACGATATAATGAAGAGACTCCATGAAGAGATGATGATGAGACATGAATGGACAAAGAGAGAACGTTTTCGGGATGATTTGGAGATTTAGAAATTCATCAGTTATAATCTGATGTACGAGTGTTAGTTCTATGTTGGACGGAATGTAAAAATACTTTTAATAAACAAAGAAACGTATTTCCTTTTGAAAGTCTCTTTGAATTTATGCTTTGGTACAGGTTGCATTTCTGTGTCAAGAGGGTTAAAAAGACAAACAGGGAAGCGTCTTGAGGCCAGCAAGCGTGGAGTCTTGTTGAATTTTTGATTTTGTGACGGCTTGGGGTGGCACTTAATTGCAACTAGTACAGAATTTTGCAACAGGCCAATCTTTGAATAATGCTCGTGCAGAAGTTTGCACTGATCAATTTCTAAATCCCAAAACCACTCCACGAACACGTTCTTTCTTTGTCCATTCATGTCGAGTCTTTAGAAAATTTGATCGACGTTTTTTGATCACTTTCAGTGTTTTTGAAAACGAGAATTTTAAGAAGCTCGCTTCTAGCTCTAAAAAAGTGACAACAAAATATTTGCAAAAAAAATCCTAGAATCGAATTGAGGCTTTCTGCTAAAGATTAAGTCATAAATCTTCAAAATCGGTCCAGTGTACGATTTATCGCAGCCTGCCAAAAGTGCATAGTTTATTTTGGCGCAACTGGTACTATGACATAGTATAACATAATATAACATAGTATAGCATATCATTGTAGCATAACGCAACTTAACGCAGAGCGTTTAGCATATTGTAAACAAAAATAACACAAAATCTTGGCAATGCGACACAAAATGAGTAACATAAATATACAAAAATGCAACTTAACTTAGCACAACAAAACAAAGTATAGCACAGCGTAGGGTAACAAGAAAGAAAACAATCTAATCAAACATACATTTGCATAGCGTATCTTAACATAAAATGAAACGTAACATGACGTAACATGACGTCTCGCAATATATGTGACAAAACGTAACATGTATCGTAATGCGAGTTGACAAACAACATATCAGGTCCACAGGCATGTTTTGGGCATTCAAAATAACTTAAAAAACATGAAGCATACTACACAAAAGAATATGTTACTCCAACACTTCAGAGCCCACGCGTAAATTTGATTACCACAACATGACTCCACTAACACTATTTTCTCAAAATTGCAAGACACAGCACGTACCTGCGGGGGCGCTCTTTAACCACGGAAACGTTTCGCTGCTGGGCGTACTGTTACCAACTCCATTTTCAGACATAACTCTGAAACGATACGAAGCCCAAGGTGATAGCGAAACTACGACACTCGCTCGTGATTTTGTATTGGTTGTTGTCACCATGTGTCTCCATTTTGCCGGTTCAAATAGTGTCCGGTATTGGATGTGTACTTTTGTGACCGGGCTATAATTGTCCCGCCCGAGTGTCCATGAAATGCGGACGTTTCTGTTTTTGAAGTCGCTTGTTGTGACTTCCGTTGGGCGGCCTGGCACTCCTAAAAATATGAAGGAAAATACGATAAATGAATGGGAATTTGAAATAGGAGTTCTTCATCAATATTGAAATTGAAAAAGTAACCATATGTTTATATAATATGTTTTCTTCGATAAGACACCGGGAACTTAAAAACCAATATGTATTAGCCTAGCCATGATTTGATATCAAATGCATTCTGCAAACGACTTCTAGCACTGATTTTTAATTGTCACTTTTAAAATTCCTTTGAAAAATACCAACAACATGAAATCATGGCTAGGCCCCTTTTCAAAACCTCTGGTTTCAGCTGGACATTAAATATATACTTTGCGAACTCGTATCTCCGGTGTTTGGTGGATGATTTCAAAATGAGAGGTTTTGTGGAACTTAAAGTTGAAAATTAGCAATTGCAGCTTTGCGCGTGGAAAGTCCCAATATCTTAGCATGTTCTTCCGTTATCAAGCCAAAGGAGTCACTTTTCTGAGACAACCGGTACTTTCAAGTGAGAAGCTTCAAGTTAAAATTTGTTCACTGTTAGGTTTACATGGGTGGCATTTTTCCTGCAATTTAATAAACCTGTCTTTAATTACAGGTTGTATGAATCTTTGGAACCCTCCGTCTATGTCTCGCTCTGCATACTTTCTTCGTAATTCTGGGTAAAATTCCAGTTGCTCATAAGTCCTTTTCTCATCAAAGCAGATTAAAAACTATCACTATGAGAATATTCCTTGTGCGTACATCTTTTCAGGATAAACAAAAACAACATCTGGAAAAATCCCACTTCACATTTGCCGAACTAAACAGATTTATTAAACAGGAAAGAGCAGGCCAGCGTCAAAACAGAGCTGCTTAAAGCATACTTAATATTTGGAAAACATGAACGTTTTCTCATAACTTTTTTGATGCTGTTTTTTTGCTCATTGCAGCATGGGTGAGAGGAAACAAGATGTTTATTGCTTCATAAAATATGTAGACAAATTAAACTTGCATTGTTATCGTTGTTTCTGTCAGCTTTTCCGTGCAGCAACCTAAGCTCAAAGCTCACCTTGTTTTACATTTAAACGGCCTAATTTTTTCTTGTTTCTTGTAAAAGCGAGGCTGTTCTCGTTTGCAGCAAAAATTAGGCCGTTCAAATTTGAAACAATGTGAGCTTTGAGCTCAGGTTGCTGCACGGAAAAGATGACAGAAACAACGATAAAAATGCTGGTATGATTTGTGTATACATTTTATGAAACAATAAGCGCCTTGTTTCCTCTCACCCATGATTGCAGGAGTGTAGGAAGGGCACAACAACGAAATTTGCTGTGCAATCATGTAGGTCTAAGTACGTAAACAAGTCTGCTTGACTTCTGAGCTGGCATTTCGACGTTCTGTTCCTTAGAAATGAGTTCTTTAAAAAAAGAATGTACTTTAATGACTCAGGCAGTGCTCTTCGAGTAAAAGAAAAATATTAAACATTTAGACAATGATTTGCTGTTGACATACGATCCTCAAGGTACGCCAAAGGGAGTGACAGATTTTTAATAACGAAAGTAATAACTTGTAACGGATATTTCAAAGAAAAGATGTAAATAAGAGCTGACTCAACTCGGAAAGTGTCGCCAGAGGATTAAAATTACTGGAAGATGTTGGCATAGAAAGTTTCAGGAAAGTGCAATATGTCAAAAAAGGAGCAGCACAGACTGAAATTTGATTTTGAAAAAGGGCCTAATATAGAAAGAATTTCGGCTAGAAATCTTTACGATTGTTGTTAAAGTTATAGCTGTTGTTGCTGTTGCTGTTGTACCTCGTTATGATGTTTTTACATACGGGACTCTTCTGAGAAAACTAGAGCTTAATCCTGGCCTAAACAGTCGTGCAATTTTTGTGAGCTTACTGCAGTCATTCAGTAATATCTATCGGCACTGGGCACGATAGCCCATGTAACGCACTATACCGAATAAACTATTTGACGGCTTTGTTGGGAAACAGATGACGAAAAGGATGAAACTTTCGAAAATAAAGGGCAAACAGGTTCGTCAGTTGGAAGGATTTGCGCTCACAACAGTTCTTAAAATGTTCAAACGAAATTTCGAATTTTCTTGCAACCTCTGGATCAAAAATGACCAATACATATTCTTGAATTAACATCCAGTTGTCGTCAGGTTTTTAATAGTTCTTTTGGCGTTGTGCAGCACGAAACTTTCTTTACAATACTTTGGACTCTTACCAGGTATTTCTTTTTTGCACCTAAACTATAAAATTGATGATATAGCAAATATAAATTATAATTTACTTGAAGGGTGGTTTTGGCGTTGCAGAGCAAACATGTTTCTAACAAGGGTTGCTTCATTAAATACTGCAATTTATCACTCTGAATTGAGCTTTGAACTCATCACATAAACAGCTTTAAGTCGGCACTCCTAGGCCAGCACACACAAACTTGGGCAGAAAACTCTTTTATCGGAAGGACTCAGAAGATACCATTGACTCTTGCTAGCTAAACCTTACAAAAGCTGAGCGATAAATTTGATCCTAAGAAGAGCCTAAAGTCACCAGTGCCCTAACCGACCTTCGTAGCGCAATCTCCTACTTTATCTTACAAAGACGTACGCATATAAGCAAGGCCTTCAAAATCCAAACGTTTTCACAGTAACAGTATCCTAGTGTTTGCAGCGGTGACCTAGCGCACTTAAAGCAAATCCTCCAGCATTCACACCCTGGATTAGGTTACTAAACCCGGATCAAGCAGATAAATTAATCAGTAGATCGAAAACAGACGGACGTGCTTGACACAGCGATCCGATGTAATCTGCCGAAAGTGATCCTCTTTCGGATTAATGTTTGCGATAAGAATCCGGCCATATTTCATGAAATAACTGTACTTGTAAACAAACGCTGATGAACGCTGCAGGAATCATAACACATCGTTTCAAGTACTGTTAATATACCTTTTGTGCTTGGTCCAATTTTATTTAATTTCTTTATAAATGATCTTTTTCTGAATATAAAGCAGGCAACCCTTCATAATTATGCTGATGATAATACACTTTCATATTTTTCCAAAACTATGCCCGAGCTTGTCAGAGTTTTGGAGAATGAAAGCAATGTTGCTTTAACTTGGCTAGAACAGAATGAAATGATTGCTAACCCTGAGAAATTTCATGCTTTGTTAGTAAGAAAGGATCGGAAAGATACTAGTGGACAAAATATAAGCTTTCAAGGTCATGAAATCAAATCAGAAGAAACTGTAAAACTTTTGGGAGTTACTCTGGATAACAAATTGAGCTTTGATAAGCACATATCAAATCTTTGTAAAAAAGCTGCGACACAACTAAACGTTTTGAAAAGACTGAGATCATTTATTGGTTTTGAGCAGAAAAAGGTACTTGTACAAAGCTTTGTTTACTCTAACTTTAATTATTGTCCGTTAGTTTGGTATTTTTCTTCCATGAAGTCGCTTCATAAAATTGAAAAGTTACAAGATCGTGCACTAAGATTTCTTTACAATGATCATAAGAGCTCATATGATGATTTGAGACAAAAGTCAGGAAGATGTACTATGCAAGTCTCGCGTCAAAGAACTCTTTGCATTGAAATTTACAAAACATTGAATAATCTAAATCCACCATTCATGAAAAATTTCTTCAAATTCAGATCTTCGCAATATTCTACCAGAAATCCTTATGACTTAAAACATATAAGACCAAATCAAGTAACTTTTGGTTCAAACAGTCTTGAGTCCGTTGGCCCTCAAATATGGAATGACCTACCAATCAAAATGAAATCCGCAGAAAACTTGAAAAGCTTTAAACTTTTGATAAAGCAATGGAATGGCCCAAAATGCAAATGTAGCGCCTGCAGTAGTTTTAATTTTATTCAGCATTAAGTTTCTTATACATTTTAATTTCATTCGATTTAGATTAGTTAACTTTGTATATATTGTATATATATTGTTTAGCTATGTAAATATCGAATTAAAATAAATGAACAACAACAACCTTTTGAAAGTGATCTTTTTTCGGATTATTTACGCTATAAGAATCCAGACATTTTTTATTAATAACTTTACTTTGTAAACAAACGCAGTTCGACGCTATAGGGACAATAACATTGATAAAGTGATCTTTTTTCGGATTATTTAGGCTTCAAAAATCCGGACATTTTTTATTAATAACTTTACTTTGTAAACAAACGCAGGTCGACGCTATAGGGACAATAACATTGATTATAATCATCGCTGCAAACAGTGATATAACATTGAAATAACTTATGTTTATAGACCTGAAAAGAGATCCCTTTTCGGATTATTTAGGCTTCAAAAATCCGGACATCTTTTATTAATAACTTTACTTTGTAAACAAACGCAAATCGACGCTCAAAGAACAATAACATAGGTCATAATCATCGCTGCAAATAGTGATTTAACAGTTAAATTTACGCGTGATATAGGAGCGCAAAAAGGACTGTTTTCATTATAAACATCTGCCGTTTAGAGTCGTTTATTAATAATTTAAAACCGCAATTGATGCTTCAATTCGCATTCAAACACAACATCACGCAGTATTTATGCCCGCTAATATATGCCGCGTTTGATTTACGGCATTTTAAATTCTAAAACCCATTCTTGATTTGAAAAATCATTGCAGTTGATTATAAATCCGCGAAGCCGCAATCCAGTTTGTGAATACCGAACGGATAATACCTACTGTTGGAAGCCGTTCGCATAAATACGCGGGATGTCTCGTAAAATTCAGAACTATTTCGTGGTAAAAATACATGCTGTTTAAAAATAGCGTTTACTGAGCAATTCTGCGCGATTTCTCGCCAAAAGGTGTTCACAACTTGTTATACGAGCCTTAGAAAATAACTAAACAACAACAACAACTAAAATTTTTCTCGAATCTGATTCTGGGGGTCCAAAGGTCAGAATCAGATTCGAGGAAATGGCTGTATTTCAATGGATTCATTCGAGGTTGAATGCCCCTATGACCAGAATCAGATTCGAGGGAATCAGAAGGGATACCAACGGTGATCAAGTTTCAGTTTTATTTCAATTTAAATTTCTGCTTAAGATTTTATCAGTTATAAATCATGCAGAATCCATCTCTCATATGTAAGCTATTTTCAAATAATATGTTTTTGATAATTAGAGCCAGTCTGCAACGAATATGTCAAAGCAAAGCTCAGCACGATCCAACGTTGGTATCCCTTCTTTTCCACGACGTGCCATTCAGACCCAGATTCGATACTACCTACGTTTTCTCAGCAACAGTGACAGCTATTTCCGATATTTTTCCATGATATGATAGACCAACTATCCCTCTACACACGCTGTGCGTTAGCCGTTCTGGCAGCTCCTTGAATCTTCCATGCTAAGGGCAAATCTGACGGCAGGTAGCAAATCTTAGCTTAGGCCATAAAACCAATTAATTTAGAGAAATCAACGGAATGGACAAGAGGATCCTGGGTTGATACTTCAAGTCCTTGCGAAGATGCCAGCTAGGTAAAAACATTCCCATTCTTTTCCCACTCTTTTACGTCGAAGTCAGCATCGGCTAACCTGGAAACTGTTGTTTGTTAAATTCGCAGACTGTCTGAGATTTGCATGTCAATTCTCAAAATCTATTTTGTCTCGGCCGTTTTATTTCACATGAAGTAAACTGTTACTTGTTACAGGACTCAAGGAAGGAATCTCATAATTTTGACACGTCATGCTATTGTTTAAATAAAAGTCATCTTGCTTGAGGCGCGAGTGCGTGATACTTATGATATCCCTGGGATATGTCACCAGGGCCAAAGCAAGTGGAGGGGCGTTGGAGGCGAAGCACCCCTCTAGAGAGTATTTGTCGGAAATTGTATTCTCTTGTCAACTTTTTGTAATTTAAAGGTCTACTTTTGGAAGATTTTAAAGGAGAAATGGTGTATAGGACATGGATTTCTTGGCGTTAAAAGATAGAGTCTCGCAGGAATTATTGAATTTACCGCGTATTTTTGATAAATACTTCTAATTGCGTGGGCTGGGACCGGGGGCACTGAGAGCATGTGCCCCCAAGATTTTGTAATCAATAAAGAGGTTTCCTTTCTATTTTCAGGAATTGCCCCTTTAGCTTAATAAAAAAAAAATGTCCTTGAAATGTCGTGCCCCGCCCCCAGGTTTGAGATGCTTTTATATCTCAAGATTCCGCATCAAAATGTTCGATGTCTGCCCTGTTGGTTGTACTATTTAAAGAATTGTTTAAATAGTAAAGCTTGAAAAGGAACGAGCACGTCTCATCCGTCTCTTGACACCACAATTGATGTTATGTATGCAAAATAAACAACAAAATGATTTTGCTTCGAGAATTCTTCCAAAGTTAAGACCACACAAAGCCTGCAATGTCAGTTATTTCTCTCAAAAAGAGAAATGCTTTAATTTGAGAGTTGTCAAAGCTAATATATTTTATTACGTGATAACGGTTGAATTTCGCTTATCAAATTAGCAATGAATTTTGCGGAGCAAACAAAGAAACTGCCATGGTGGATTAACAAGATATTCAGTACTAGTTACCATTGATGAACTTCCTTCAATTTCCAATCCAGCCACAGATACACGTCTTTTTTATAAGAAACTGGTTTATAAGGAACTAGTACTACGATGACCAATAATTTAAGAAACTCTAGTACTTCGCTCAAGAACAGTTAAGAAACTCTAAAACTTTATTTCTGTATGTCTCTCTTATCCTATGTCTCTCTAACGAAGGTACATTCGTCTTTTCTTTACTTTTAATTGCAAAATTGGTAAATTTTACAACAAAGATATTTTTGCCAATCTGATTCTGGGAGTCCAAAGGTCAGAATCAGATTCGAAGAAACAGCAGGGCTACCAGCGGAAGTAAGGTTCCTGCTATATTTCAATGGATTCATTCGAGGTTGAATGCCCCTATGACCAGAATCAGATTCGAGGGAATCAGCAGGGATACCAACGGTGATCAAGTTTCAGTTTTATTTCAATTTAAATTTCTGCTTAAGATTTTATCAGTTATAAATCATGCAGAATCCATCTCTCATATGTAAGCTATTTTCAAATAATATGTTTTTGATAATTAGAGCCAGTCTGCAACGAATAAGTCAACGCAAAGCTTAGCACGATCCAACGTTGGTATCCCTTCTTTTCCGCGACGTGCCATTCAGACCCAGATTCGATACTACTTACGTTTTCTCAGCAACAGTGACAGCTATTTCCGATATTTTTTCATGATATGGTAGACCAACTATCCCTCTACAAACGTTGTGCGTTGGCCGTTATTGCAGCTCCTTGAATCTTCTATGCTAAGGGCAAATCTGACGGCAGATAGCAAATCTTAGCTTAGGCCATAAAACCAATTAATTTAGAGAAATCAACGGAATGGACAAGAGGATCCAGGGGGGGAGGGGAGTTGCCCGCCCGTTCCTACGTGTCAATGATAAAGACAGAAACATAATACTACCCCCATTACATTATAACATTCTTGACATGCACAAATCTTTTCTAAGAAGCTACGAAACAGGCACAGGACTGAAAGTTTCTTAAAATTTCACGGATTTTGACGAGTGTTGACCGGTCTCTTAACCCTTTAAAATGTCCTTCAGCCATGCAGGAACTAAATTTTCTAATCCTCCTCAGCTCCACTGGTCCAAATCTTACCCCATGCTATATTGATAAAATTACAAAGCAACCGGCATGTCATTGGAATGCGGTAGCGGTTTGATGTTGAAAAGTGGTTTCAAAGAAATTTTACACTTTGGAATGAGAGGAACTTTGATTATTGAAACGGTCCTTAAACATGGCATTTAGGTTTACCCACAAGACAAGAGGTGCCCAATATTTTGATAGAAATCAGGTTTTGGTGTTTGGCAAATTCAAGGCAATAAAATTCTTTTCAAATATTTAGTTGCCATATGGCAGAACTGCCTGTCCAAGGTCAAACTCAGGAAAATAAATAGGAATTTCAAAGGAGGAGAATCACGAAAAATAAACATGTTGGATTTGTTCAAAAGTAGTTCTTTGATTGACAAATAAATGAAAAAGGCAGTGAATAATATTTTGACAATTTTTTTCAACATTTTCGGACCAAACCGGCTGTTTATCGCTTGGTGATGTAGAGCGTTTCAAAGGCATTTCAATGACACCATTAATTCATCTACGCATTACTCAAGTAATCCTAGGTGATACAACACAGTAAAACAAACAAATAACAGTTTGCCTCATTCATAATGAAAAGGCAGAGACAAAATAGAGTGTAAATTTACATGTAAATCTCAGACACTTTGAGAATTCAACGAACAACAGTTTCAAGGAACGCCTTCGGCGCGCTAACTTGCTGTTGTATATTTGGCGCCCTCTTTGCAAGTTGCCCCCCCCCCCTCAAATTCGGGCTGGACCCGCCCAAATAAGGAAACATATTATAATTAACTACAAAAGCTGAAAAAGACATACGTTACTTATAAGCCATTCAGACCAAAGCCAAAGATTATATGGTAAACAATGGACTTTATGTGTCGGGCAGCCCTCCTACATTTTTCTTCTCACGCTTATGTACATTTCTCTAATAATTCAACAGTTAAAATAAAATATTCCATGTCCTTTCATTTTAAAAGATTGCTCATACTAGAGCATCATCTCCATTTGATACAACACGAACAAAATAATAACAATTAAACAGGGAAAGGGGAGTCGCTGCGACGGTATTCATATTCCCTTTTACCATTGCTATGATATACCTGAAACCCAACTAAAGACGAAGTTCTCTACTTTTTCATTTAGTGAAACCTTTGACACAAAAAAGAGTGGGAAACGAGTGGGAAAATTTTTGACCTGCTTTGTTGGCAACTTGGCAAGGAAATTATACCCGGGGCCCTGGATCCTCTTGTCCATTCCGTTGATTTCTCTAAATTAATTGGTTTTATGGCCTAAGCTAAGATTTGCTACCTGCCGTCAGATTTGCCCTTAGCATAGAAGATTCCAGGAGCTGCAAGAACGGCTAACGCACAGCGTGTGTAGAGGGATAGTTGGTATATCATATCATGAAAAAATATCGGAAATAGCTGTCACTGTTGCTGAGAAAACGTAGGTAGTATCGAATCTGGGTCTGAATGGCACGTCGCGGAAAAGAAGGGATACCAACGTTGGATCGTGCTGAGCTTTGCTTTGACGTATTCGTTGCAGACTGGCTCTAATTATCAAAAACATATTATTTGAAAATAGCTTACATATGAGAGATGGATTCTGCATAATTTATAACTGATAAAATCTTAAGCAGAAATTTAAATTGAAATAAAACTGAATCTTGATCACCGTTGGTATCCCTGCTGATTCCCTCGAATCTGATTCTGGTCATAGGGGCATTCAACCTCGAATGAATCCATTGAAATACAGCCATTTCCTCGAATCTGATTCTGACCTTTGGACGACCAGAATCAGATTCGAGACAAATTTTAGTTGTTGTTGTTGTTTAGTTATTTTCTAAGGCTCGTATAACAAATTGTGAACACCTTTTGGCGAGAAATCGCGCAGAATTGCTCAGTAAACGCTATTTTATCAATTGGGAGTGCAAACATGTAAATTCTACCCATTTTGTGGCCAAAAACAGCAAATTTAAGATCCCAATCTGATTCTGGGACTGAATCTGATTCTGAATCTGATTTTGAATCTGATTCTGATTCTGGGTCTGAATGACATGCGGTATGCTGTTTAACTCGATGATGAACAGAAATGCTATGACGAGCAGGAAACCGACACTTAGTGAAATGAAATTGTTTACAATGGACAGGAAACTGTACAGGAAATGCGTTTCTTCGCGCGTGGTTGCTTTGTCATTTAACTAACCTATATAGGCTGCACGCATACATACGCGGGACGTCTCGTGAACTTAAGAACATTTCGCGGTAAAATTCATGCTGTTCTTCACTTCAAAGTTAACTTGAAATACTTTGACGGACGGGAAACCAATATTTAACGCAATGAACTCATTTATAAAGGACAGGAAACTGTTAAGGAAAGGTATTTCTTCTCGCGCGGTTGCTTTGTCGCCAGACAAACATACTTGAGCAAAATATTTCGAAAAACGATGTCAACATTAGTAAATATCGAGGAAATCTATTCATAGCGTTTGTAAGGAAATATTGATAAATATGTTGCTATAAAGAGTTGTCGCATACTGTTTCATTCATGGATGTGTACAAAGCAAACCGCAGGGTATCGCTAGCTTACGATATCTTCCCAAACACGCAAAATCGAAGATACGACTTGTCTTCTTTAATACAGTATGTTTAAAGAACACTGTGGGAAGTCCCCAGGTTGCCTTACGACTTCATTAACGGTAAAAGTAGGATAGGTGATGTTCATGACACTTTTGACAAAAAGTGCAGGATATCGCCAAACTGAATTACGATCTACGAAACTCGTAAATACGACTTGTTTTCGTTGACATATTTTCATAGAGAACTGCAGGATATCGCCAATCTGTTACGATTTCCCGTACTCGTAAATACGACTTGTTTTCATTGATATTTTCATAGAAAACTGCAGGATATCGCCAATCTGTTACGATTTCCCATACTCGTAAATATGAGTTGTTTTCGTTGATATTTTCAAATAAAACTGCAGGACGTCCCCCACAAGCTGAATCACGAATTCCGGAACGATAAAACCCAGCTGCGTAACGGTTTCCCGAAACGCATAAATACACGCTGCTTTCCTTGAGAATTTGAAAGAAAACCGCAGGGTACCACCAGGTGGAATCTCAACTTCCTAAACGCGTTGTTTTCCTTGCAATCTGCGAGAAAAACGCGGGATGAGTCTATTGTCCCGTAAACAATAGACCGGGGTGTGACCGCATTGTTAATCGCGCAGAGAATAGCGACGATTGGTGGTAATCACAAAGCGGATTAATCTAATCCAATTACGTAATAAAATTGCTACAAAATTCCTACCCTTTTGCCATGCAGTGTCAGATGGTAGAGGACCGTCTGTCGTCCGGACTAAAGGAGGCGGAGAGTGGCCGTGCCCAATCGAAGGCTCTATGCCAGAGGAACCTAGGGTGTTTAGAGAAGGTTTTAATTAGCGGACAATTATGGTGTAGTCTTAAACAAACACAGATAATAATCTGCTACATCCTAGCCCCCTTTTAGCCATTACCTCTGTGTTTAGGTTTAATAATGCACTGGTTTTCTGTCCGTAGTAGAACGCTCGCTTTTCATATTCCAACGATGAAATATATAATATTAGTTGGTTAGTATTGACAGCTTTCTATATTCCAACGAAGGGAAACGATACAGCGTATATTAGTGAAATATATAATATTAGTTAGTATTGTATCAATTACGAATTAGTTTACTCTTCATATTCGATGATGGAATATAAAATATTAGCTGGTTAGTATTTAAAGTTTTCTGTACTCTAACGAAGGGAATATATGATATTAGTTGTTAGTGTATCAATAAATATTACTCTTCATATTCGATGAAGGAATATGAAATATTAGTTGGTTAGTATTTAAAGTTTTCTGTACTCTAACGAAGGGAATATATGATATTAGTCGTTAGTGTTAAATTATCAATAAGGTAATACAAAGAGATACTCTAAATATTCAGCGAAAAAGTATGAAATATTAGTCAGTTAGCATTGAAAGCTTTTCGTGTTTCAATGAACGAAAATGAAATATTAGTGAGTTAGTGTTTAAATATCATCGGTCAAATATAAGGAAACTTTGTACCCATTAAATTAGAACGATAAGATACGTTTAAAGTCCATCATATATAAACAAAACAAAAAAACAAAGAAGTTTAACCTTTGAAGCATGACATTTTAGTGTACTCACATTACATTGAATTCTTCCTAACTTTCTCGGTTCTCCGCCTGTTTTCGATATATTTCGAAGTCCAAAGTTGAAGGATTTAAAATCGACAAACATCCAAACAAAACAAGACCTACTTTAAATTCATCATGACGCATTAAATTTTAGTGTACTCACATCGTATCCTCTTAACTTTATTCCCCTTGTTTTTGATCAGTTCTGAAGTCCCAAAGCTGAGCGAAATCGAGCAATTTAAAATCGACCAAAATTTCACATGAGCTACATCAGCAGGTTCATATTTGAACGACATTTGTGTTTAAACAATAATTTCTCAGCCATGAATAATGAAAAGGGAGATCGAAGAAACAGCTTCTGGTGAAAATAACGAAACTGCAAACTCCAGCGCTCAATTTTAATATCACTGTGGAGAGAACGGTGTTTCTTTGACATCATGTTAATAGTTTGTGATTGTCACTTTAGTAATCGATCCGGCAAATGCTCTTACAAGTTTAAGATCCTTAAGAGCTTACACGGCGATTTTATGACTAAATCCTTTGTGTTTGTTTTCTGCAAAAGTGAGCAAACGCGAGAGTTATTTGCACGAAAAGAACCCGTAATCGCATTCATGATTTCGAAAGCAGTTCCCCGTGATGATATGTGCTGTGAACAATTGACAAACAACCGCAGTGCAATCCTACGTAGCAATGAAATCTAAGTGAAATCCGCAGCGTGGATCTATGAATCCTAGATCCGGGAGGATCGTTTGTTATGAATCACTCCAGCTCAGTAACAACAAGGAAGTCTTCAGGCTTCTTCTCTTTAGAGGCAAAGCCCTAAGGAGGACACATTAACGACTTTGTAGTGTAATCTAACGTAGCAACGAAATCTAAGTGAAATCCGCAGTGTGGATCTATGAATCCTAGATCCAGGAGGCTGAATCTAGGATCGTTTTTTATCAATCACTCCAGCTCAATAACAACAAGCAAGTCTTTAGGCTTCCTCTTCTGTGGATAGGCTTCAATTCAAGGTTGAGAATGACACCCATGGACAGCTCCCAGATACAAGACCTGTTCAGGGCTAGAATCACTCCAGGCCAGTGACTGTACAACAAGCAAGTCTTAGAAGTTCATAGGCTTAGCCCTAAGCGTAGCCAGCATAGTCACTAAGAGGCAAGACCATCAATGACTTCATTTTGATTCAATGAATAGCAATATTTATTTGATGATCAACTTGGGGCAATACAAGGAGATGTCTGTTAGTGAAAGAATGTGTAAGCAGTGTGCCAGTGCTGCAGACAAAATTCACATTCGAAAAGTCACTTCGAAAATTCAAGGAAATTGACTTTTTCGATCGAATGTCATGCTCATGAAGATCTAAAAAAGCTGTCACTGAATTTTGATATCAGAAATTACCTACTGATAGAAATGAACTGTTTCAAGCGTTGTTAAAGGCATGGAAATTCAGTTCAAAGGAGTTTGGTGCAGGAAACCGAAGCAAAGCTGTATGGTAATCAAGATGGCAGTGAACAAGACGCGACCGACACAGAAAACCCATAAGCCATCATAGAATCTTTTAAAGGAATTGAATCAGCATAAGACGGCAAGGTATACCTATTTGTCAGAATTTGCTGACTCATGGTTCTGGATGGCGCATCTGATTGGCCAACGTTCATGCGAAATGAAACTGATCACATGAAACGCATTGTGCAACAGCAGGCCCTTTTAGTTTGTAAGGAGTGATAATTGATCTTTCTCACATGGGTCACATGATACACGGCAAAGCAGGCCTATTTATCATGACTCAATGCCTTTAACATCCAACTGAACTACACGCCAAGTGTCTGCAGGGCAGGTCTGGCAATCCTCGACAGTTTTCTGCACTGCTCACAGCTTCTGGGTACGTGGCTAGGCATACGATCAACGTAACCAAAAAGAGCGGGAAAAATGCGTCTAAATATATCACATGACCCTTCCGGAAAATATCCACAAACATTTCAGAGTCACAGATCAAAGAAAGGAGGTCATAGACAAGTAAAAATCTATGTACCATTCCAAACTCTACCAAGCAAAACCCGAAGCAATCATTAAATATAAATTCCATCTCGTTTCTCTCAAAGACATATGTTAAGGCCCAAGGTCACAATTCGACAATTATGATTAAGCTGTGCAGGAAATTAGTGAGTACAGATGAGGTAAAAATTTATTGCGATGCCACATAAGAAATTGAATCAAGGACAATCGTTCAACGATCACCCCAATTCGATTTCTCGACAACGTGCCACAAGGCTTGTAATGTCACAATTTACGATAACTGTCCAGGAAATTGAACAATTGATGGGCACAGGTTAAGTAAATCCGACAGGCGATCCCAAATCTAAACTGAGTCCAGGGAAATCTTTCAATGGTGGATCCAACTGGACTTCTCTATTATGTCCCAAGGCATGCAATGTCACAATTACAATAAACTGTTTAGGAAATTGAAAAATTGATGGGCACAGGTTAAGTAAAACCGACGGGAGATCCCACATCTTATCTGAATCCACGGCAATCTTTCAATGGTCGATCCAACAGAACTTCTCTAACATGTCCCAAGGCATGTAATGTCACAATTACAATAAACTGTTTAGGAAATTGAAAAATTGATGGGCACAGATTAAGTGGTTAAGGAGCGGCATTGCCACGAAAAAGCTTCAATGGATCACATCGGATTTAAGTGAATAATACACGGTGGTTTTAAATTCAGTTTTAGGTTAAAATTAGCAGACTTCGGATTTAGAGCAATGGCAACTATTCTAGGCGTATAATGCAAGGACGACGCTTTGGATTAAGGTTATGTAGTTAGAGTTGAATATATAAAATATTGATGCGATTTGTATTATTGGGCGCCTAGCTAACATGATTATAATGAGAAATGTTTATCAGTATGTAGAAAAGTAATTACGAGTTGAAGTGAAAACAGTGAGCTAAAACAACCGGGGATTCGCGGAAAAGCGCGAGGAACGTGCGAGAGAACGCATGATTGAAATTCTCAACATCTGCAAAATTGATTACAAAGAGAATGGTTGTCAATAAGCCTAAATGTAATTACGAGGTGACGTGAAAAATAGTGAGCTAAAACAACCGGGGATGCGAGGGAAATATGCGAGGAGAGTGCGAGAGAGCATTATTTAAATTTTCGACAAAACATTTGAGCCGAAGCAGCTGTAGATGCGAGGGGACGTGCAAGGGAACGCGTATTTCGTGCGAAGTTCTATATGCTCAAATTTTCAGCGACTGCCGATGAATGACAAAAGTATGTTACTATGGAATTGGAGGGTCCCTTGTAAATCAACCATTTAGCTGAAGGGCCACTCTCTTTAAAGATGTGAAATATGAAATAGATACCGATAAGAAATAACAGAAGTTCAGATACAAATTAGGCGAGAAATGATGACTGGAAAGTGTGCAGAAACTTTGCTTTGCTCAACATGATATGACAAGAAATAGAAATTTGACGAAAGAAGAAAACATTCCATGTCACAAAAACATGTCCAACTTTGACTAAGTCTTGCGGAAAAGGGAAGACAGAATGAACTTCAAAAGACTTATCTTTTGATTGTTCAAGGTGTAACTTAAATTTTGAAACCATTTTCCTTGATATAGATCAAGGACCTTCTGTGCTACGAAGTCGGAGAAATAATATTTTAGCAAAGGATTTTGATTTGGGAATAGCTCGAAAGTATGTAAACTGCAACAGTAGACCTGAAGAAGCAATAACTTCAATAAGAAGTATTAAGAAATATTGCAATGCTATTGTAACTTCAAACGAAATTGGACCTCAACTGCAACAACCTTAAAATTCAAAATGGCTGTATGCAGAGAAAACAACGTCGTGATAGGCCAAATCCCGAAGTGGTATCTACTATTTGTTTGGAATGGGGACACCAGAAAAGGTTTGTGAAACAATTGCAACGGTTGAACCAATCAGATGACTTATTATTCAAGGAATTTTCGTTGATATAAACCGCTCAGGACGTCTTTAAAAATTCCAAGATCTAGTCTCAGCAAGGATACGTCAGGAACTTAGCTTTGAAAACCTTTCATAACTGAGAAGTATCATGGCGCGACTTTCTCCAAGGAAGCTTTGAAACGACAATCGAGAGATTAAATCGACTGTCTTAAACTATTTGTTAATTATCCAGTCCATGCTAACTAAATGCCCAGAGACTTCCCCTAATTTGAAATTAATTGAAATTAAATATTGAAATAATCCTAGTCCAAAGTTTAACCCTGCTGCCAGGCTAACGAACTAAATATCTCCAGCAACCCTACACACTGGCCTAAGATGGCGGACTTGCTTAATTAGATCATCACGGACAATATGTAGGATCAACCAAAATCGGATGGATTTATAAATACGACCCAAATTGAGCTTCTCAGCAAGGGATGTTTTGTTCACGTCAGCAACGTTTTCGATCGGATTTTTGCCGTTTCTAATGAAGTGACGGGGAGTAAAATTGCTTATGTAAACCAGCGTCTGGGAGAATAAAGCTTTCAAGAAGTAAAGGGAGAACAAGTCACTGGAATTCAGGTTTGGATTACGAAAGAGTGTTTTGAATGAATGACTCCCTAAGTTCAAGAAAGGATGAGTAGGATTCGCAACGCAGTATGTAGGATTCAATTTATTGAAAAACGCAGTAAAAATACAACCGTTTAGAGGCAAAGGGGAGAAAAAGTCACGGGAAACGAGTTAAGACATCTCCAGTGAATGAATGAAACACTTTTATTGATTTTCAAGAGCGTATGTGTAGCATTTGCAATGCAGTACGAAAGGCCTAAGTTACCAAAGTATCTAGTGAAAGTAAAATAGTTTGTTATCTGTATTTTAAATGGATAAGAGTTGATATGGTTTTTAAATTAACATGGTCGAAACGGTGATTTTGAAGTTCTTTGATGGGCAATATCACGCAGATGTTTACCTGTTTTTTCGAAAATGAAAGCATCATTTTGAAGATAAATCTTTGTAATTTACACAGAAAAAACCTAACATTCATATCTTTTACGATTGCTTGGATATAAGTGGATTTTAACAAGCACTTTTTAGTGGCTTGGGTGAAGCCACCACACAAACTGCAGAAAACAATGGAGAACAATGGACACGTGCGGTGTTTACAGATTTGTTTACAGTTTGGCGACGGAGCCCCTTTAACGTCAACATTTTATCGATAAAACATGATAAAAATCGAATTACACGCTAAATTATATCTCAAGCTCATTTTTAACTTTTTTACACTCCCTATCCAAAAAAAATTGGAGTAAAGATGAGGTCTCTCTAGGACCAGACACTTAGGCCCAACTTTGAATTCAAATAGTCCGGAACAGAACAGCCCTGTTGGCGAAAACGCTCATTTTGCTCTCCTGTGTCGAAATTATAGCACAAGTCATACTCTTAGGAGTATATGTTTGTAAAATCATGAGTATTTTGAGTAATGTACATTTTATTTTTCTCTTTTGAAAGAGCCTTTATCATACTCCCTGAATCAATCGTGGTTGCAACAGCTTTGAAAGGGTCAACCCTCCAATCCTCTAAAACTGTCCACTCTGGCACGGCTTTGCCAAGAATTATGGCAAAACCTTGACAGATACATTGAAAGAATTTCTCTCAACGTTAAAAGTGTGTTATGGGTCGGAGGCTTGTCTAGTCATATACCAGCATCCTTTGCTTCCAAAATGGCAGCTACCGGTGGGCTAACTTAAAAGGTTGTCAACATTCTCTCCTTTGTGTCCATTGTTGCGATGTTTCTGGCATTTTTCAAACTACGTTACTGTTTGTATATCAAAGTTATACCTAAGTTGACCTAAGTTTGATTGACGAGCAGTTATGCAAACTAATTACTAATCTACAGTTATTGGTTAATTGTTAGTAACATTAATCGTTGGAAGATGAGAAAACCAGTGCATTTTGTAGGCCGAGCGTCCGCTACAGGCGCTGATAAATATCTCCTGAAACTAGTTCGTTACGAAATATCACTAGGATTACGAGCGTCGCTGCAAAAGCAGTTTTACGCTACCTATTGCAAGGAAATGGCGTAAGAGATTCATCGAAACGAAGCGAATGCTTACGTCGAATCATTGCAAGGTAAACGCAAGAACGTAATGAAAATTAAACGCTCGAAAGGAGCTTTCTCGCAAGTTGTTACGTTAAAGCGAAGCCGGCTACTTCGAGGTAAAAAGATGTAAAGTTGCGTTGTAAGAATGTTTTTGAAAATTCCGAACGGGGCCCCCATCTGACAGACATGGCTAAAAGGAGTAGGACAGAGCCAGTTAAAACATAACATAGCCCCCTGATGATTAATAATCAACAATGAGTAACAGTAAATGTAGCTATATCTGACGGGGGTAACAAGTCAGATCATGAGTATCAACCACATTTCCCCCCATCATTTTGCGAAACAGATATGGTTGAATGATGTTGCATCAGGGGACTATGTTATGTCATTAACCGCTGGCAGAATACAAAAAAACTAATCTATGAGAAAACATTTTTATGCCAACAATAGGGAAGGTAGAAAAAGTGTTTTCTTGGACAATATGATACATTAAAATAGTTAACAAATCATGTGATCCTAGATCAATATCTTTTACAATATTGATAAATTTTTCCTTTGACTGGATGAAAATCGTCGACATGAACTCAATATCTGTGGGATGGAAAAGTAACACTCCTTGTGTTTCTTTGGCAATCAAAAAAATCAAGATTTCTTTCAAATTCAGCCAGCTGGATCTAATTTGTTTCAAATGAAACAATGTTAAAATGTTAAACAATACAATCATGATTGTTTTGATTGCCACAGGAACGCAAGACTGTCCTACAAATACCTACACCTTTCATGGACAAAACTTTTCTCAATCTTGTCATTTTTAGAAATTCTATAGCATGAGATCAACTTCATATTTCTCAAATTTAAAAAAAGGCATTTTGAAATTTAAAAATTTCAAAAATTTGTTTAGAATTCTACCTCATAGAATCAATTTCCAATTTACGTTTTTTGTTTGGTGCACTAAAAAAAGACTTTCTCTCTTCCCAATTGTTGGCAGAGCTCTCACAGCTGTCTTGAAGCTCCTGAGAACATATAATAAGAAGAAAGAAACGCCCCATACAAACCTGAGCTACCATAGCCTTTGTGCAGACGTTACTTTCCACTGCGAAGGAGAGTCTTATAGGCTCTGCTTCGCAGTGGAATGTAAAGTCTGCACGCAGGCTAGAGCTACCACAGATGCTGACTCCATCATGAAAATTGTGCGCAGCGCATAGGCATGCGTACGAGTCAAAGGCCCTGGCCACACGAAAAATCATTGTTTTATTGACATTTGAAATCTTTCATGCAAAACAAAGAGTTATTTAAACTGCCAAAAAAGAGCAGTAACCGTTCAAAGAAAATCTCTTTTGCTGTGCCAAGCAGAACATGCCTTGACAGGACATCACTGTGCAAAGTGATGTTTGAGTAAAGGGTAAAAAAGAAATGATTTCTTCATATGCAGGTAACAAATGTTTACGAAAAAATGTTTATTTGTTTGGCCAGGGACTTAGATCCTTCCGTTACTTGTCATACCGGAAGAGACAGAAAGGTTGTCCTTGCTTGATCACACAGCATTGTTAATGCAAAGGAAACAATCCTCGCGATTGCGAATGATACGTGGAGGAGCTTCTGAGAGTCATTTCCTCGCTAAGTGAGCTTGATAAGCAGGGAATCCACTACGAAGATTGCCTTCTGAAAGTAAATCACCGCGGCATCGCAGAGGGAAGACAAAGAAAATTTCAAAAGCGATCATATCATTTAGGAAAGAAACGAAATTTACTTTTAGAAGGCAATCTTTGTAGTGGATCCCCTGTGCTTGGTACAGGCTGCCCTGTACCCGATATCCACCGGGTGTTTCAATGTGATGCATCGGTGTTTGCCAAATCGTAAAATTTAAAGGCCAAGCCAGGGGTTGGTATGATTGATGATAAAATACAAGATTATACTGTTATGAATGAGTGTCGTACTTTTTCCCATCATTTTTTATCGTTTCCCTGCGAAATTTCGTATTTTGATTTTGCGCATTTTCCATCCATGAAGCTATTTATTGCTGCAAAATAGTAAGACAAAATGGCCGACCGCTGGATTCAGTCATCGGGCAAATTTGGTATCCTGAAGGTCATAGCTCCATCATTTTTCAACGGATTTTTATGGGGATGGTAACAAACTTTAGTTGAACATCTGAAGAGCACCATCATGCAAAAGTTTGGCGAGAATCTTTTGGCGTTTTGTCACAATCTTCAGACAAACAGGCCACAATTTTTTTGGGACACCATGTGATTTAGACTCTTTACTAGAAAATGATTGCTTTCTCATTCAAATCGGTGTATCATTTGTAATCGTACATTTTGGTAAACGCCGATGCATCATATTGGGACATCCGCTACTTGTGTCAACATCATATGCTCTGTTTGTTATTGACAAGACATGTTACCACAAACAAGGACCGATTTTGTAATACAATAGCAACAGTTGCGTTTGATTGACACCTCAATTCAAAGCCATTAGCGACTGCAGACAAAGGAAATTCTCTCAACCAGTAATTCAAAATAAACAAAGCAGCAAAAGTTGCCAAAACTAGCAGGGCAAACTCTCGCCTGGTGCAAGCTAAAGGTGGTTTTTAAGAGAAGTTCTGTGCTTATAACGAAAGAAGAAGGGTAAATCTAAAGTTCTGCCTGGTGGATTTTCTTTATTTGATTCAGAAGCCGAGCAGAAGGCATTGTAATTCTCGCATTTTTAGAGCTTAAATGAAACGATTATAAAACAGCTCCTGGATCAAATAAAGAAAATCCGGCAGACAGAACTTTAGATTTACCCTTCTTCTTTCGTTATAATCACGTAACTTCTCTTAAAAACCACCTTTCGCTTGCACAAGGCGAGAGTTTGCCGTACTAGTTTCGGGGAAACTTTTGCGGCTTTGTTTGTTTTGAATTACTGGTTGGGCGAATTTCCTTTGTCTGCAGTCGCTAATCGCTTTGAATTGAGGTGTCAATCAAACGCAACTGTTGCTATTCTATTACAAAATCTGCCCGTGTTGTTACCACATGTTACCACGAGACCTATCTCCTACGAAAATTATGCTTTATCGACTTGTACAATGTACTGAACTGTTTGTACTGTTTGCATCATGTAATGATGGACCGGGTGACCCTAAAACAACTTCACGAAGTAGATGGCACATTGGCTCCTGAAAGCAAATATTGTGAATGCAAACAAGGTATGTAAGCATGTAGATGAAAGGCTTAGCTATCCTTTGAGATGTTGCTTGGTCACTTTAAGTTATGCCTACTGTCCGAATACACAATTTCAAAAATATGGAAATTCATTTATTTCTCGGACTATTCCGTCATTTTCCAGTCCATGTTTTGGAAGATGTGAAAAAATCTGAATTCCAAATTTGCTTTGGAACACGAAATTTGAATGAGGAACAGAGGTTCTTGCAACAACAAATTTCCCCAGACGACTTCAAATCCGTCGCTTCGTTCAGTTTTCACAAAATGTTCAATGGAAAATTATGGTAATTATTTCATTCAAAATGGAGAATCCTGGATTCGAAATTTTCTTTGAATCTGGTATTTCGGATGGTAACCACTGCTTAAACTGACCATGATGCATCTCAAAGGGAAGCCAAGCCTTTCAACTACCGTAAGAGCTCTATTAAGCCCCCCTCTAAAGAGGCAAATTCTTAGTAAGCCCCCCACTATGTCAAGCACCAGAGGTCACCAAAGGTTTTCTATTCATTTTGCATGTTAATTTTGATATGGCTTTGAATAAAAAATTTTGTCGAATTTGTGTATTTAACTCGTAAGATCGTATGTTGATTCCACAAAATGTCGGGCAAAAAAAAAAAATTATCACATATATCCTCGTCATTTGATTTTGTGAATAAGCCCCCCTCTCTGTGAAGCCCCTCTGAAGTCTTCGAAAATAAATAAGTCTCCATGGGGGACGCAATAGAGCCAAAAATCGGAAAAAATTTGATCAGAAATTTTGAACCTTTTTTGAAGTATTTTCAGAAACTGCTTCCAAGGAAAATGACGAATTCCATGTAAATTTTTCACATTTATGTTGGCTTTCCACGATAACTGATAGCAAACAAAAATAAGTAGGACTCCAATGCAAAGAAAAAGTGTATCAGCTCACCTGTGACTGTCAAATACGCCTCCGCAGAGTCAGTTGACCCAACCTTCCCCGTTGTCATAGCGATGCATTGATATATACCCATATCAATCATTCTCAGGTCATCTAAATGCAATACTGAAGTACGAGGTCCGTTTCCTCGCGTGTAAACTCGACTACTCTCGGATAATTTTACAAAGTTCTTTTTCCATTTGAAAAAGACTTCTAATACATCGGCTATCTCCACTCCACATGTAAGGTTCACGTTTGTTCCCACTTTTGCTATTGTCGAACGTGGTGGCTTTGTAATAGCGATACTTGCTGTGGAGAATAAAGATACAAGCCTTTTACTATTTGAAGCAATAATAGATGCATCAAAAAAAGTATTCATTGATTAAAAAATCGTATTAATTTTACAAGTCAAGTATACAAATTCGACACAGTTTTATCCCAAACCATATCAAAATCAATTTTTAGCTAAATCTAAATCTTTGGTGAAACGAACCTTAGTATTTATCAGTAGAAATTGTTCATGTGTATTTTTCGTAGCTGTACATTTGATTTTACTTTAGTTACACGTTCTCTATGTTAATGACTGCGGAGTTGTCATGGTCTCTTGCACTATGTGGTATCGCCCTTGTAGTGTAGTGAAGTGGCTCGTACGTAGTGTGTTAAGTAGTTTGTTAGTAAAAATTTTTTATATTGAATGAAAAAAAATCTTTGGTAACCTTTGGCATTGATATAAGTGGGGGGCTTAATAGAGAGCAGGCGTATTAAAAATGTTGGCACAGAAGATAGGTGCTTATTAGAGGAGGCTTAATAGAGAGGGGGATTTGGTGGAGCTTTTACGGTAGCTCTGCCCTTAAGCCGGTTTTCCACTAGGCGGATTTTTCAGCGCGCAGCGGAGCGGCTGTTGTTTTTACAATAATGCACATTCTGTGGGGATTCCGTGTGTTCTCATCTTGATCAGTCATTTTGAATCCCTGTCTTGCTCATGGCTTTTGTCTTGATGTCATGTGTCAAAGCTTTCGAGCGATTTGATTGGTTGGCGCCATCGAGCGCGGCGGAAAAGTTGAAGTCAATCCGACTTTCAAGTACGCGCGTAGCGGAGCGACAAGACGTGGTCATTGTTTGTTAAAACAATACAGCTACAATAGCCGCTCCGCTGCGCGCTGAAAAATCCGCCTAGTGGAAAACCGGCTTTAGTAGTCGTTGAATCGTCCTAACTAAGGGGCTGGTAACATGAGCAGGGCCTGTTTCCTGTTGCCGTTGCCCTGTTTTCAAGGTGGACTTTTTTATGTGAGATCTTTTTGTCAATATGAGAAATCTGGTACAGTATTACACCGCCACTAAGAAACTCATTTTGTAAAACCAGGCTGTTTGGCTTCTTATAAATTTCATATAAATGTTATATAAAACCAAATATTGGACAATGACTGTGGTGCCATCCGGCAGGCTGCAGTTTCTTATAAGTCAGTTTCTTAATGGCGGGGTAATACTGTAAGTCAGAAACATGATTATATGGTGAGTTGGCCAGCCCTGGCAGCTGGGACCCCACTCTGCAAAACAGGACTGGCCCTGCTCGAAGGAATGACCTACTGAGGTTCTTCTCATGTAATAGCTTGGCAGGGCTGGAAACAGGGCTGGCTTCCCGAAGTTTCAACGGCACAAGCACGAAGCCGCCATATTGCTGAAGGATTTGATTTTTCCTGCCAAAATTACTTCGCAGACCCAGAGTGAATAACTCGCTAAATCACCCTCTGCATTCAATCCCTGTTCACCGAGGCAGCAGCTCTGTTAGCAGGGCCAGCCTCAGGGCCGTAGGAAGAAGCTTCGGATTGGGGGGCAATTGTTCTTAAAACAATAGAGAACAATACATCTAATAAATTCGTGTGACGTAGCACCATTGTTTTCAAAATTATTGGGGGGGCTTGAGCCCCACCTGCCCCCCCCCCGCTTCCTAGGGGCCTGGCCAGCCTAGCCTGCGTGCAGACTCTACTGATTTCTTTTCAGAGAGGTTCTCCTCCAGTAAAGTCTGCGCTACAGCGACCAAATCCTTGCTCTTGGTCACGTGCGGTTCGAAGGATTGAGGAACGAACTCATTGAATTTGATTCAATAAAGCTGCCTATGAATAGGGTACACAAAAAACCCACACACACTTATCACAAAAGGGTTTCTATGGCTGGCTTTGTTCATGTATACGCCAATTGAATATCAGCAGACTTGCACAAAGACACAGACGCTCCATCTAACAAAGGGGATATGCTTCGGCCAATCAGGAAAGGCTCCTTGTTTCTCATGAACTGAGAACAAGGATTTGGTCGCTGTTGCGCAGACTCTACTGGAGAAGAACCTCACTGAAATGAAAAGAAATCAGCAGAGTCTGCACGGAGGCTAGGCCAGCCCTGCTCATGTAATCAGGCCCTAAGTCTGAATAAAAAAACACTGATTTCAGCTTACCTCTTACGAATAATTCTGCTTCTTTGCTTGCAGATCCAAGAGAATTTCTTACGATACATTGATATTTGCCATGATCAGTTTTCGCGACTCTTTTAATTCTCAAATTCCCATTAGGCAAGATACTGTATCTCCCTTGTGTAACAACCTCTGAATTAGTTCTTAGATTCCTCCACCGAATAGATGGTTTCGGGGATCCTGTAGGGTTGCAAGATATCTCTGCGTTTCCTTCGATCAGGACATGGGTGTTTGATGGCGCTGTGCTGCCTTTACCAAATCCTGCAGGAATTTCTGCGGAGATAAAATCAATCAAATTTGTGATTTACGTGATTTACGACCTCTAAGATTACGTTCACACGCTGCCGGCGCAATTTTAAAACGGCAGAAAATTTGACGGTAACGAACTCATAGCAATCTCCTCAACACTGAGGCTAGGATTTGACTCAACATCTATGTCTAAAGAATTGATCATCCTGCTTCAGAAAGCGTCGTAAAACTTTCGTTTTCGTTGTTTTCTAGTGCTCATACGATGCCATTTTCAAATCATGCCGTTTGCAAATTGTGCAGGGAAAAATTTGCCGTTTTCGTGTGGACGAAAGGTCTACAGTGCAACTCATATGCCTAGTTTGTCACTCCCCATTGTCTTAGGTTAGTTTTTCATGTAGATTCCGAAAATCGATGTTATTTTGCGAAATGTTGAGCCATTTACTTGTGACAGCACGATGACGTTTATAGAAAACTTGGAAATATTACCATGTCAAGTCAGCAGCCGTGTCTACCCGTACGGACATGATACGAAGCTCCTATTGCACCATTCGATGCAGAATTTACTCTCTGCATTTACTACAACATGTCCAAGATGCCTTTAAAACTCACTTTGGGGCATGATTTTAGTGACTTGACAACTAATATTTCCAAGTTTGCTATAAACATCATTGTGACGTCGCAAGTAAACGGCGCATAATATCGCAAAACAACCAGGGAGAAAATAACCTCGATATTCGAAATCTACATGACTGACCGAAGGCAACAGAGAATGATAAACTATCCAATTCAATTGCGCTAAATTACAACTGAATTACAGTAAAAACCCGCGTATAAGAACCTAGTGGATTAAGAACCTACAGGCTGAAATTTTGCAATTAAACCCCAATTATATAAGAACCCATTCAGCCTGGAATTTGAAATAGGTTCTTATCTTTAGAGAGCATGGCGTGTTATTCACAACAGAAGTTTGTAGAAAAATAAAAAATGTTTATATATTACCTGATGAGACTTTTGAAAGATTTTCTCTGGATTATATAAACATTTCTCATTCTTCCACAAATTTCTGTTGGGGAATATATCTCATAAACTCAACTGATGTGAACTGACAGTAAATAATAGGCCTGAAATTAGAATCTGAAGACAAGAAATTCCTGAAAGCCATGAATAAAATAAGAACCAATTTAAGAACCTGAACAGCCTCATTTCCCATTAAATACCCAAAACCTAAGAACCTACTTAGGCTGACTTGCAAAATTGTAGGTTCTTATACGCGGGTTTTTACTGTACACATACCTATGACTTGCAATCTAGCAGATGATATCAGCTCTCCATGTATATTATCAGCACTACATTGATACATTCCAGAATGAAGTCTTTCGATAGGTGATATCGTTAAATTTCCACCAGCTATTGAATACTCTTTCCCAATGGAAAGTCTTTGCGCGTTGAAATACCACGAGTAAGTGACAGAGGGGAAACCATTTGCCATGCAATGTAATGTTTTGGAATCCCCTATGTCTGATAAGGTATCTTGTGGTTGCACAAGCCAGCTTGGTTTCACTGCGGAGAACATGAGAACTCAAGTTAAAGGGCATATGTCATGAAGCTGATTGGTTCATGCCAGAGTTGCAAAAAATATTTTCCTTTCTGGGAACCTGGAAAGCAGGGTAAAAATTTTCTGCGAAGTCAAAATATCTTGTCAAAACACTTGTTGTCTCTGCTGGTCACAATGTGCTCAAAAGGTCCAAAGGATATTCTGACCAAGCTAGTATTAGACTTAGCGGCGTGGCCAGGGTAAATTAAGTGGGGAGGCAATGAAATGAGGGGGTCTGGGGGCGAAGCCCCGAGGAAAATTGCTGGGGCCACGCCCTTTACTTTGGCTTGGAATGCATCTCCTAATAGTATGATTGCCATTAGCAACCACAAAACTTTGATAGTTTTGTGACAGTTATCCTATAAATAGGAGCACAAGGAAAATTTTTGAAGAAACATTCTTTACTTTGGCTTAGAATGCAACCCTGGAATCCATATTTGCCAGAGTATTTGCCAATGCTATAGTGGGAGATTTGACATTTCTCAAAAAATTCTTACCCAACCAATACCTAGTGGCCATGCCACTGATAGTAGAGACTTTATTAGATATAGAATTGTAAAATCCACAATCAACTGGGGAGTGTTTTACAAGACCTCAAACTCTAAAATTTGCATGTAAATTATTTGCCATTTGGTAAAACATGAAGAAAATGTTTTGGACAATTTCACAAATTTGGAGAGTCAGTCATGAAAAATGTTATTAAATCAAAATCCAAAATTACATAATCTGTTCATCTATTCAATCTTGGTTCAAATGTGGCTAAAATTGCTGAAAGCAAGAATGGGAGAACCCTCAAATATATGTCAATATAATGGTATGAACTGAAAATTCTCAACTTTTTATGAAGGAACAGTATTTTGTATTTACTAAAATTGTGAAGTCTTTTCAAATGTTTGTGCTGTACTTTGGAATGAAAACACATTTGTTGTAATTTAGGTTTCTAGAATTATGATTTTTACATTACAGCCTTGAGTACATTATTATGGATTCTTAAAGAGTATTTAATATTCTACTGAGGTATGAAAGATTGTGACTGTCTTAAACAAGAATTCTACAAAATTTAAAACTTTGTGGCTAAGAAACCATAATTTCTGTAAAAGTGGTGAGTTATGGCTGCAGCACAAGAATTTCAGGCAATAGAATTTTCTGAATGTAAAGTTAGAAAGATAATCCTTGGAACAATTTAGAGGGTGCCAAATGTCTAGGAAAGTGAGAAGGTCCCTTACATTGCAAGTTAGATACGCATTTTGTATTGCAAATATTCAGTGTCAGTACAGACTTTGCATATATTGACACTGTTTCTCCCCCAAGAATTCTTGGTTGAGGATTTTACTCTTTCATGTACCTCAAAAGAATTTTCATCAATGATGTGAAGGATTCTCCGAAATTCTTAAGAATTCTTAAGACTTCTTGAGAATTCTTGCCATACTGATGTGTGCAAGACCTGCTGTAACCTTGCATTTTTACTGGGGATTATGATCAATAGTATAGAAAATCAAATAAGTTTTCTCTTTTTGAAAGAAATTGTAGAATACAATCATTTTCTCCTTGTTTGAGCAAACTTTTCTTGAAAAATTTTCTGGCAAGGCTGAAAATTTTCTGGGAACCTAGTTCCCAGGTTCCGATACTTTTTGCAGCTCTGGAGAGAGAATTGTATTGCATGAACTTCATGCAATACAATTCTCTCTATTGTTTATTACAAAGCACAGGATCGGGGCTGAATTTTCATTGCAATGAAAATTCATGAAACAGAAATAAAAAGTCTCGAAACAATGGAATTCCACTCCAAACTTTTTTGTTGTATTAACCAATTGCTAATGTGACATATGTGCTTTAAGGTAAGGTAAGAACTTATGAAAAATTCTCAAATTTCGCATACAATCTTAACTTATGTACTGGGTGTCCCAAAACCTGTACACAGGTTTGAAAAATCTGACGCCAAGAATTTGCGTCAAATCCCCCCAAAAATATTTGTTGTTGACCTTCATTGGTTGAATTAAATTTTTTTGTGAGTTTCTTATAATTTTCGGTAATTTGATTTCACAGCAATAAATCAGCAAGTGTAAACTTCCCCTTAGGCCCAAAAAGAGCAAAATTTGCTAACTTCTAACCAATCAAAACAATAAGGTACATCTGGGAATATAATTTGGTTCATGATTTAACAAAGACATTTGATTATTGCAGTAGTCTTGTGATCAAATCTTGGTGTTGCTTTTTTAAACGGAGGAATTTTTGGGATATGCGGTACGAATCTCGACTCTCTATACGTAAATAAAGGAGACAGATGCAAATTTTAAAAATTTGTTACTATAATAGCTTACATACTTGATGCGAAATTTCACTTGAATCTGTTACAGGTATTTCATTTCTATTCATTTTTAGCTAAGCTAGATAACAAAATTTGTACATTAGGTTTGTACCAGGGCATGAAAAAATATTTCCCTTCCTGCGACCAGACAAAATTCATGCTTGAACTTCCTGCAAGCTAGATCAATTAAGAAATCCAGCTTTCTTAAGGAGAGGTCAGGTTCCAATGATAAGCAATAAATATGTAACCGGTCTTTATATAAATCCGAGAGAGAAATCGTGGAAACTAAATTTGGAGGAAGCTTGGGGCTGTTGAAGTCGGGAACCCTTTCCCGCAGTTCCCACAAACTGACGGGCCTACACCGGTTAAATCATAAAAAATGAAATGAAAATGAAAAAAAAAACGAAGAAAGAGAAACAGAACTTTAAAAATCACTTACCATCTGCAGCAAGATAGAACGGTCTAGAATCCTTCTGTCCAAACTGATTGCTCGCTTCGCAAACATACTTTCCTTCATCGGACTTCAAGAATGGTCGAAATCGAATGATCCGCTTGTTTCCATCACGTGATCCTAAATTGACGTCAGAGTTGACTTTGTGGATCTTTACGTTTGGCACAGGCCTGGAGAAAAAATGCTGTTGATAGCATGGGTTCCAAATCTTTATCTTGGCGTAAAAAGGTGGGTGTAAAATTCAATGACCTATTTCTTCTGATTGAATGGCTTGAAAGAAACTTTAGATACTTATCTATAATTCTACCGTTGGACTTTTGAGAAATTTTGAATATTTTTTAAAATTACAGCGCATCTTACATTTCAGCTTATTTTAGGATGTGACGTCATCAAATTTCTAAATCATAAACCAGATAAGGGACATACTTTTGCTTGATACCATATTGTAGGCATTCATAAACTATGGTTTTCTTCGAAATTATTTCATGTTACGTCATGGGCAATAATGCACCGTATTTGTAGCTTAGAAATTAAGTTTATTACCTCATTACTGTTGTTTTTCTTCGATTCTTTCTCTTCGGCCTAAGCAGCATCAGCGTGGGGCAGCCGCCATTTGCAAGAAATCAAATTCAAATGGCGCTTGCGCATTCCAGAGAACGCTTAGCTCCTTCACAGCGTAGCAGTCGTTTCAAAGGTCCACTCTCCAAAGAAGACTTCTTTGGAGAGTGGACCTTTGAAACGACTGCTACGCTGTGAAGGAGCTAAGCGTTCTCTGGAATGCGCAAGCGCCATTTGAATTTGATTTCTTGCAAATGGCGGCTGCCCCACGCTGATGCTGCTTAGGCCGAAGAGAAAGAATCGAAGAAAAACAACAGTAATGAGGTAATAAACTTAATTTCTAAGCTACAAATACGGTGCATTATTGCCCATGGTTACGTCAAACAGTTTAGAAATTACGATGGCTTTAAGTTTCTTTGAAAATTTTTCTTGAAGTCTTGAAAAAGAAGAAAAACACTCTAATTCTGAAAATATTGAAGATTTCAGAAAATTCCAACGGTAGAATTATACAGAATTAGCTAAAGTTTCTTTGCAGTCATTCAGTTCAAAGAAATAGGTCACTCAATTTTACACCAGCCTTTTTAAAGATTTTAAATCTATGCTGCTGTTGATGAAATAAACTAATTCTATTCGTGTATTTTGCAAAGACAAAACAGTACACAACGATATAAGCAAAGCAACGTCAATCAGTGTCCCGTCAAGCCACTTTCAAGTCCCTATTTGTAAACTATTTCTATATTTGTAGAAGCTATATGCGGTTCGTTGCAGTGTTGCTCGTTTCATGTCTTGGCCACGGGGTAGATCGGTATTTGGTATTTTGTTCTCTGTTGCTTCGTTTTGTAGTATTGTAGAGTCAGAGTCGTACCTTAATGCCGAATGGAATTGGAGAAACAAACTGATTCCTGAGAAGAGTGGTTTCGCAAGAAAGGCAACTTGCGGCTCACTAGAGCAGAAAGCAGAGTTACCTTAAGCTGGGTGAATTACTGAATCTAATTGACCATATCGGCAATAAAATAACACAGTTTTCAACATCATTGCTATGATATTCAGAGAGTAGCATTTTTCAAACGAACGCCGTGCATTTTCACAAAATAAATCATAAAATACTTTTTCACACAATTGTTTTAGGTCACCCAGTATGCAATACAGAAAAATTGCACAGTCAAGCATGTTCCCAAACGAGTTACATTTCAAGGTGATGCAATGCACCATGAAATAGTGGTAGAATGGGAATCAATTTTGCAAGCAATTATTGAATATCAAACATAAAGAAGGTTTGAACTCTGCCCAATTAACTTGCATACTTGAAGGCTTAGCTGAGAAAATAGCTAAGAAAGTTAGATATCTCTGAAGAAATGCACAAGATATACCCTCCCCCTCCGGCATACCATAGGCATTTGATCAATAATGCGAACTTGAGAGTTAGAAACTTTAGAGTGTGGGGGATTGCGTATTATTCCATTTTTTGTATCATCCATTCAATTCCATTCAACTTTTTTCATAGAAAACAGGATTAAAGTTATTACAGGTACATATAAAAAGACCTGTATCCTATATGACCAAAGTAAAGCATAGCTTATCTAGCTTTGGCCGTTAAATTAAAATGCAAAAAGAAAAGAAAAATATGAGTAAATATCGAAAATTACAGCATTGTCACAATAGCTATATAATGATGAAAGATTAATTACTCAAAAAATGATAATTCTGATTTCCGCTATTTTGAACGCTTTAAGACTTGTAGTATAATGTTTTATTTTGGTTACGTTTTTTATTGATTTTGGCAGATTGTTCCATGATCTAGCACCCTTGTTTCTAAAAGTTTTATCCCCACCAAGTTTTACGCGATTTATATATTCGATAATCTATCGCTTGCCTTGTAGAATATTTGTGTAAGTTTGAAGGCAGAAACACCGCAATACGACAAAAACAACAGCAAATAGTTGAATTTATTTAATGCCAATATTTCGTCCTGCCATGCAGGACTACTTCTTCAGGGCTGCAATGTCCTGAAGAATGGGCTGTAATATTTGTGTAACCCTTCCTTTGTTATAAAATAATTTGTCACTTTATTTATGTTTCCACTTTATTTATGTTTCCACTCATTGAAATGGAACATTGTTATTCATCTGAATGCTTTTTTCCAGACGGGGATTGTTTTTTACTCACTCAGTATATGACACAAATCTGCCAGGAAGATTTTGCTGTCTGTAAGATACACGCAAATACAGCATAGGTTCCAAATCTTTAACTCGGCGTAAAAGGTGGGTGTAAAATTTTGTGAGCTATTTCTTCTGATTGAGTGACTTGAAACAAACTTTAGTTACTTATCTTTAATTCTACCGTTGGACTTTTCAAAAATTTTGAATATTTTTCAAGATTGCAGCTTATCTTACATTTCAACTCATTTGAAGATGTGACGTCATCAAATTTCTAAATCATAAACCAGACGAGTGACAAACTTTTGCTTGAGGCCATATTGTAGGCATTCATAAACTGTGGTTTTCTTCGAAATTATTTCATGTTGCGTCAAACAGTTTAGAAATTACGATAGTTTTAAGTTTTTTTGAAAATTTTTCTCAAATTCTTCAAAAAGGAGAAAAGCACGCTAATTCTGAAAATATTGAAGATTTCTGAAAAGTCCAACGGTAGAATTATAGATAAATAGCTAAACTTTCTTTGAAGTCATTCACTTCAAAGAAATAGGTCACTGAAATTTACACCAGCCTTTTCAAAGATTTGGAACCTATGTTCGCAAATACACAGACTAGGTACTTGAATAATATTGCATCAAACCTTACCTTCCATATGCTATGCATTCAAGATCATAATTTTCATTTTGAACAGCCTTTTTCTTTGTGACAAACCAAATCTTCGGAGCCTTATTTTCCTCTACCAAAACTGAAACGAAAAGGTCATAAAATTCGATCAAGAGGCTTAAATGTATCCAGCCACTTTAATTATCAATAGACGTTTAGCTATTCTACAAAAGAGCGATATTTTTATACATTTTCCCATGAAAGGTTCGATTGAGTGGCGTTGCAGCCTCTATCACTATTGTGGACATCCGAAAATTCTACGAAGTGCATCAAAATATCGATCGATTAAGATCATTCTTTAGTATAGCTAAAAGGTCTATTGCAGAGACAAGTTGCTGCGGTGCGCAACAATATTCAAGTTAAATAAAAAACTTGCGATATTTGTTAGCCTGCGTGCATCCCCTACTGTTTCCGCTGAGATGAAAATTTCCGTTGAATTGAATTCATGGAACTTGCTGCAAATAACCTATTGTGATCACACAATTAAGAAACGTCAAAGGCAGTGGCAACAAAACCTAATTTGCATTGTCATAATTTGCAAAACATCTTTCGTGGGTACCTGCTCTGCAGTCTTTCGTGGGTGACTGCAGTTTTCAATTCCAAATAAACGATTATCCATTGTTCATCCATTGTTCTCTGCAGTTTGTTTGGTGGCTTCACCCAAGCCACAAAAAAGTGACCGTTAAAAATCCACTTATATCCGAGCAATCGTAGAAGCTATGAATGATTGGTTTGTTCCTTAGTGAAGTACAATGATTAATGTCCAAACAGCAACTTTCATTTTGAAAAAAATATGAAAATCCTGTGTGATAGCACCTTTCAAAAATCTGCAAAAATCATCGTTTTGTTTACATTTTGGCGACGGAGCCCCTTTAAAAGGCGGGACTTTACTGTAGTTAGATAATCGAGAGAGTAACGGCTGCACATATTTCTCATTGTGCATATATTTGAGACATACACAAACGAAAGAATCTTGCATGAAATTATTTACCGTTTTCCAAAAGCGCAAAGGAACCAGATAATTGTATCGTGGCTTTAAAAGTTTTGGTAATGTAATAACAATAAATTCTGCTGGAATTTCAAGTAAAGTTTCGAGGTGGAAAGTTACTTTCAAATGACAAAAACGAATATTTCTTAGCTTAATTCAGTTACAACTAATAAGATTTCTTTCCTTCAAAATCAAGATTTGGAAAGCTTAAGATGTCAGATGCTTCAGATTAATTTTTGCTAAGATGAGGAGTGTCACAAAAAATCATTTAAAAATTAGCCAAAAAATAATCTTTTATTCATTACTCCCTACAGAAAATCTTTTATTTCCTGGAATACTATGTCTATTGTCATTAAACTTCCCACTATCCTCATGAGATAGAGAAAAACAACGAACAAATCTCACTTTTTAACTAAGGCCCCGTTTACACGATACCTTTTTCATTTTCATATCGGATTGGGGTTCCGTTTACACGACACCGTTTTCATTTCATATCGGATTGGGGTTCTGTTTACACGGAGATGCTGTGTCTTAGATGAATAGGAGGCTCGTAGAATTTATAGAGAGATTCCGTTTTGAGTTGATACCGGATTCGACCGTTTACACGATATTGGATTCATTTCATGCCATTTTCAGAGCGTTTTCATTTGAAAGCGCGAAAACGGTATGAAGCATATCGGATTGGTGCGTTCTCGTGTAAACAGAAGGCCAATCCGATATGAAATGAAAACGGTCTCGTGTAAACAGAAGGCCAATCCGATATAAAACCAATCCGGTATGAAACGAAAACGGTATCGTGTAAACGGGGCCTAAGATTCAAAGGAAATGACATGGCAGACTCAGCATGATTGAAACAGACGTTATACCCATACAAGGAATGTGAGAATTCATGTAAAATTTATTTTTTGCGGAATTCAAATACTCCCATATGGGGGCATATTCGAGGCGGGGGCATATTTGTTAGAATTATTTCTGAGGTGGGGATTCAAACAAGGGACGGAGGGGGTGCGAGCTAATTCGAAGCTAGTCGATGATTTACGGTAATTTCTCCTTTTATAATCAAAATAAACTGCTGCAAAAATGAACTACTTAAGACATTACGTACGAACTACTTTACTACTACAACGACGATACCATAGGGAGCAAAAAATCATGACTGCCCCATGGCCTTTACATGGAGAAAATACAACTAAAATCACAACTAAAGATGCAACTACAAAAGGCTATACATGAACGGCTTTTCATTGATAAACGATGGAGCCGGTTTCACATTAAAAAAATTTTTTTTTCTCATTTTAAAATTATTTATGCACGGTAGCCCCGTCAGTCAGTATGACTGATTTTCAGGGGGCCGTGCCAAAAATTTTACAAATTAAAAAATCTACTAAAATTAAAAACGGGAAAAGGAAACTAATTACAATCATAAATAATTTATCTACAACTATTTACAATAAATTTACAACCGACCCTTTATCTTGTTCTTAAAAGAAGATAAAGAGGGAGCTTGCTTGGCCTCGCGGCTGAGATCATTCCAGATTTTTGCTCCACGAAATGCGAACGCTTTCTGTCCATTTCTAGTTTTCATGAATGGCACTAGCAAGTCAGTTTCGGCATTTCTAAGGTTGATAATATTGCGATCAGAATTTCTAACAAATAAATGCGAGAGATAATCGGGCGCGAGACTATTAACAGATTTATATACAGTTGTTGCAGTCTCACTTCTGATCATATCCTTCACAGTTGGCCATTTTAACTCTGTAATCAAAGCTTCGGCAGGAGCATCGTAGCTGCTATTTGTAATAATTCTAGCGGCACGATTCTGCAATTTTTGAAGCTTAACCAGTCGAAACTCAGCACAGTTCCCCCACACAGAACAGCAGTACCGAAAATGTGGCTCTACAATACCTCTATACTAGAAGTAACAAATCGTTAGTAAGTGCGCGTATCCTGTTTTTAAATTTTGGCAAAGACGTTTTTCACGATGTTGTTTGCCAGAAATCAGATACCTGGTGTCCCAAAAAAAAGGTAACAGATTTAATTGGGGCTAGCGATAAGAATTTAAGTCGAATCGACCCCTGATAAGTTTTGAAGTACTCTTAGACAGTTAACTTGAAGATTGATACCTTATTTGTTGACATTGGTGCATCAAGAGTTGGAATATTAATCTTGAAAGTCCAAATTTGCCTCCTACTCCAAACCAGAGCTTTTGTGGTTTGGCCTAAGCTGTTAACTCGCTGTGCTGTGGAATCTCCTCAATCATAGCCAAGTACAAACAAGAAACCTCGTGTTTAGGAACACATTTTAGTGGAAATCTCACTCTGAACTTTACAATCAGATTCAAGAATTTAGCCCCGAAGGGACCCCTTTCTTGATTCTACAAAAACCTTGAATTACACCTGCCTGAGAAAAATTATTCATCAGCGAAATAAGTCCCGTAGGCTTTAACACATAGACTATCTTGCAATCATCATTGCTTGAATGACATGTTTTTTGCATCATCTCTCACGAAACTATTACGAAACAAGCAATCGTATATGCCCAAGGGAACATAAAAAATGCTCATTCGTGCTTGGCTTGGTGTACTTTTGTAAATGCATTTTGAGTGGAGAAAAATATTCCTTGGTGACTATATTCATTAATTTGTTTGTTAGTTTTCAGTTTTTTTACGTTCTTTCAAACGGGTACCCAAAGGACCGATGATCGATCCTTGTCCAAAAATGTCTTTGACTGAGGAGATTCCCCTAACCAGCGAGTTAGCAGTTTAGGCCAAAACCCAAAAGCTCTGGTTTGTAGATGGACTCAAATTTTGGCTTTCGAGATTAATATTTCAACTCTTGATGCGCCAATATCAACAAACGAGGTATTAATCTTCAAGTTAACTATCGAAGAGTACTCCAAAACTTATTTGGGATCGATTCGACTTATACTCTCATCGCTAGTCCCCATCAAATCTGTTACCTTTTTTTGGGGACACCCGGTACATGTATTTTTTTTATAAGAAACTAAGAATTTGGGCCAGTACTGAAAATTTCTAAATACGTGTATGCAGAAATTGATGGGTCCTTTCATCCTTACGAGAAATCCTTTATTAGGGAGAAATAAGATCATGTTTCAAAATAGCGGGCTGAGATTATTATTAGCATCTTGTGATTTCCAGTAATTCTTATCATTCTTGAACGTTGCCTAACCACAGAATTAGTATAAAAGTAAGAAGTACCCCTGTCTTTACTTTCGAGGGGTGTATCACTCTTCCGAAATGGCGTTCGAGATTTTTTAAAACAATAGGATTTTTAGGGATTTTTCAGGGATTTTTCTTGAAAACAAAAGGATTTTTGCCAAGGGTGTACGAGATTTTTACAGAGTGATACACCCCTCGTTTACTTTAGTGTTTACCAAATTATTTGCCAATTTTGTTTAGATTAGATTAGGCCAACCATGACAATGTTTGTGATACAACTGTTCCGGTCTCCACTCCTGTTTGTATCACAAACATTGTCAGGGTTGGCCTGATCTAATCTAGACAAAATTGACAAATTTGGTAAACACTTTGTTACTTTTATACTAATTTTTCCCTATTACCTGTGGCCTAACTTATTGATTCCAGTTGATTTTGAGGATCCTGTGCAAAGAAAATCGGTGATGTGTCCCTTGGGTGCTCACAATCGGGTGGTGTTTTATTACCTGATAAAATTTCGTACGCTGTTGACACATACCTTTGTCATCAAGAAAAATTCGCGAAGGATTCGTAAAAATCCTTGTAGTTTCAAAAATCTAGTGCCCTTTTATCAAAGAGTGTCAAAAGACCCTTGCTCACTGTTGCATCGGGCCTAATAAACGAAGGAACTCAACGTAAATAACTTTTATTTCAGTTCGTTTTCAGACATTGATTGAAATCAAACAACAAACTATTTTTATTTATTTCATTCAATAAAGAGTTGTAAAGCACAATGTTGCATCAAAGAAATGCCTGAAATACCGCTAATGGGTCGAGTAATCTTCCTTTCAAACAAGGATCAACCAAAACAATAACTCCTCTTGAACCATCAGCAATGACGCAATAAACCATCAACTAAAATCATGTGAGCACAATGTGATTCCTTTTGTTATATTATGCAAATTTATGACGCACACCTTTTGACCAGCGGAAAATAACAATGAACAACAATAAAATATGCGTGGACCAGGAACGAAACTCGGGTGCTTCCTAATAGTAAGCCCTCGCTTCGCTCGCGCAATAATTTGCAAAGTACAGTTTTTGGCAAAAATTTCTTTGCATATTTTAAAAAACCTAACGAGCGGGAGACTTTGGCTTGAACAGATTTAATTTGCTCGTCCCACACGAGGTACTGGTCAACTTGGACACCAAGATACTTAATACTGTCGACGAGTTCTACAGGGGAATCATCGATAACAAATGCAGGAGAATCCACAGTGTTTTCACCAATCTTTTTAAGATTTGGTCGAGATCCGATTACCATTGCCTGAGTCTTGATTACATTCAAAGACAATTTATTGCCCTGAAGCCATTCTTTCAAACATTTCAATTCGTTGTTGAGCGTTTCAGTTAGATCCTCAATGCTCTTACAGGAATAGGATATGCTAGTATCGTCGGCGTACATCGTAACTTTGCAGTTTTTCAAGGCGAATGGCAGATCATTTATATAGATTAGGAAGAGTAGCGGACCTAAACAAGAGCCTTGTGGAACACCACAGCTGATGCTTCCGATGTCAGATTCCACTCCATTAACCTTAGTGAATTGCTGCCTACTGCTGAGATATGATTTGAACCATTGAAGCTCAAGACCCTGAATTCCGTACTTAGATGTCAGGCGAGCATAGGCGATGATGCTAAATAGCAGAAACCCCTACGGTGGCCCACAAGGGTCACGGCAAACTTTCTCCCACTGAAAGAAAGACAGAAATAGTTTGAAAAGAAAGAGTTTTCTGTGACCCTTGTCGCCCACCGTAACTCCCCGCCTAGAGTCCCAATTACGCAAGACACCATGCTCATGCTATCAACTTGGGGCTCAGATGAATTGTCGTTTTTTCTTCTGAAGCATGACACATAAATGAAAATCAAATAAAAACCTCACTTACCAGGGTTAACAACAACCTCCACAGTCCTCCTCTCATTCTTCCCAAGGTGGTGATTCTCGACATTACAATCATAGAACCCTTTGTCTGTTTGTTTTGTGAATGCAAAATATAGATTCCCATCGGCGTTCGTGGAATAATGAGCGTCCTCCGATGATTGTAGCGTGCTTGATCGAATGCCCTTTTCAGAGTGCTGTTTAGTCCAGTAGATATGACGGTCCGGGAACGAATCAGGGGCATGGCATTCTAAAAACGCGTGGTCTCCTTCATTTGAAGTGACTCGTGTGTTTTCCTTTGAGAATCTATCCATATCTATTTCGGGAGAGATAAACAGAAATATACCGGGTGAGCCAGAAAAAAATTCCCATTTTTGAAAATTCATAGCATCAGGAGTACTGGATGGATTGGAATGAATCAATATTTGCTTGACAGCCAAAAGATGGAAGTATTTTTGTGATTTTTCTCGCCTTCTTACGAGCACTGGAAAAATTGATAAATTCAAGTTTACAAAAACTTGATGGTTGCAAAATGACTGAAAAAGGCCAAACATGCTTGATCAAATCATAAAGGACTCCTCGCTCAGAACAACAGAATCGCAAATATCAGGTGACGGACTTGAGATTTGAGACGGACATCAAATATGTAAATAATGATATCTTATTTTACATGATATTGCAATAAACTCTATCATGCTTTTTAACCATTTGTAAAAAACTAAAGGAAACAGGCTGCCTTGCAAAGAAGAGGATATGCCCTGTGATGGCAGGCTGCAATTCCTTATACAGTTAAATTACTTAAAGGTGACCTGAAGTGAATTTTTATTGATGCAGAAAAACGGCACTGGCGAATGATAAAGAACACTGTTTAGATTTCTTTGATATCTCATTTCGTTTTCAAGTTATCCATTGATTTTAAGTACCAACTGATGACGTCATTTTGTTTGCAAATTACTACGATAATATATGGAAATATAGCTGTATCTGATCTTTGAAAGGTTACAGTTGCAGGAGACATTTAAGGTAAGCTGAATAAATGTAATAGAAATTGTCTCATGGATGGATACGATGTTTAGAAAGGCATTTCAACTGAAGAAAAGTTTTTTGAGTCGATTTCCCTTTGGAAACATAGTCAACCTTGTACACTTTCTTTAATATTGCAAACAAATAAAGTCATCAGTCAATGATATAAAATAGTGGATAACTCTAAAATGAAACGAGGTATCAAAAAAATTAAACGACAGTCTTTATCATTCAACAGTCGTATTCATTTACATCAATAAAAATTTTCGCTTCACCTTTAATACTTACATGGAGTCTTGTACAAAATTAATAGTTGCAGAGGTATAAAGTGTTAAAGGTCTATAAGTCTGTCTCAAATTAGATGTCACCAGCAAATGCCCGCGAATAACAACACTAGAAGTGTTTTGCATAGAAATTTTGCGTTATTGCAAATCTCAGGTGATGGACTTGAGATTTGAGACGGACATCAAATATGTAAATAATGATATCTTATTTTACATGATATTGCAATAAACTCTATCATGCTTTTTAACCATTTGTAAAAAACTAAAGGAAACAGGCTGCCTTGCAAAGAAGAGGATATGCCCTGTGATGACAGGCTGCAATTCCTTGCATAGTTAAATTACTTACATGGAAAGATGATTTCCGCCTCTCTGCTAATAACTTTCCCGACCGAGTTGCTAACAATGCAACGATACCGTCCTTGGTCTCTCTTTTGCTTTGCATTTATAATCATTAATGGTCCATCAGGCAACTGTATGAGGTGCGGTAATTTCTTTAAATCCAGAGTAATTCCATTTTTCTGCCAAAATATCGTCAAGGGTTTTGCTCCATCCACAAGGCATGACACTGTAATGTTTTTTGTTTGTACGATTATGTCATTTGGAGGTTGGCGAATGACCGGCTTCGCTCGGCCTTGTTCATCTGAAACAAACCAGTAAACGACTTATTTTCTTTTATTTACTTGTTTATTTTAAACAGATTTACCCTGGGATACAATTCAGTTTAGTAATATTAAAGAACTGCTTTCCAATTGTCCCAGCAAAAAAAGAATAAATGAATAAACAATAAACCTAAACATTTTGAAGAAATAAACCTATAAATAACCATTTTCATATTAAAATAACTAAGCTTGAGCATAGGTTCCAAATCTATCTTTAAATCGGCATAAAAAGGTGGGTGTAAAATTCTATGACCTATTTTCTAACTGAATGGCTCAAAAGAAACTTCAGCTACCTATCTATAGTTCTACTGTTGGATTTTTCATAAATCTTGAAAATTTTCGAAATTACAGCATATGTTAAATTTCAGCTCATTTGAGGATGTGACGTCATCAAATTTCTAAATCATAAACCAGAAGAGAGACAGACTTTTGCTTGATACCATATTGTAGACATCCATAAACTATGGTTTTCTTGGAAATTATTTCATGTTGCGCCAAACAGTTTAGAAATTACGATGGTTTTAAGTTTTTTTTAAATTTTTTCTTGAATTCTCCAAAAAGAAGAAAAACACTCTTATTCTGAAAATATTGAAGGTTTCAGAAAAGCCCAACGACAGAATCATAGCAAAATAGCTAAAGTTTCTTTGAAGCTATTCAGTTCAAAGAAAAAGGTCATTGAATTTTACACCAGTCTTTTAAAAGATTTGGAACCTATGTTCTAAGCTTGAAAAAGAAAGAATATACTTTTGATGCATTTGAAAGATTATACCTTGGATATTCCCAATGCCAAGCTTTTAGTTTCGTTTTGAATGACTGGATTGAAGGGGCTAATTTTGTTTCTGAGTCGAGTTTATTTCATGCGTCGGCTCCACGAAAAGCAAATGATATTTAGCTTATGTATTTACGTATTAACTTCCTTAGCTATTTCATTTTTCATTTGCCAGTAGATTCGATTTCGATCAGTTGTATGTGTGTATACAGGGTGTCCCAAAAAAAATTGTGCCCCGTTTGTCTGAAGATTGCGACAAAACGGCAAAAGATTCTCGCCAAACTTTTGCATGATGGTGCTCATCAGATGTTCAATTAAAGTTTGCTACCATCCCCATGAAAATCCGTTGAAAAATGATGGAGCTATGACCTTCAGAAGACCAAATTTTCCCGATCACTGAAACCAGCGGTCGGCCATTTTGTCTTACTATTTTGCAGCGATAAATAGCTTTATGGATTGAAAATGAAACAGCAGCCTCCAATATCATAGCTCTCGTGAAAATTCCGATAATCCTCGGAGAGTTCCACTATTTCTGACCTCACAGAAATTATTTCTTACCTCACGTGCAGATACGTATCACTGCAAAATAGTAAGACAAAATGGCCGACCGCTGGTTTCAGTCATCAGGTAAATTTGGTCTTCTGAAGGTCATAGCTCCATCATTTCTCAACGGATTTTTACGGGGATGGTAGCAAACTTTAATTGAATATCCGAAGAGCAACATCATGCAAAAATCTGGCGAGAATCTTTTCGCGTTTTGTCGCAATCTTCAGGTAAACGGGGCACAATTTTTTTGGGACACCCTGTATAGCTAGATATAAAGATCGAATTAAAATAGGGAAACAAACAAACAAACAAACAAAGAAACAAGGTCGCCAAAAACTTACAATTCGAGGCACTATCGATTTAAAAGACAAAACTTTTAGTCTATTTTACTTTCCCCGTGTTTCTTCTATAATATAACTCGGAAGGTACAGTATAAACCCGCACATAAGAACCTTCATTTATTAAGAACCTACAGCCTGAAATTATATATTTTGTATCCAATAAATAAGAACCATTTCAGGCTGATATCTAAACTAGGTTCTTAATAAAGGGTCTTATTCATTCATTGGGAAATAAATGCAACATTTTTGCCAATCAACTTCTTTCGTGAACTCCAAAACATTTCTTACAGAACTGTGATAGGCAGGGCCTGCAGGGGTAAACTGGGTAAGATTGGGTTGAAATGGATAGGGTCAAGAGTGCAAATAAGTTTGGCTAAGATTTAGATTCACATATTTTCCTATATTAAGAACCTACACCCTGATTACTAGATGTGCCTCATTGCATAAGAACCTAAACAGGCTGAGTTCAAATTCTTAGGTTCTTATGTGCGGGTTTTTACTGTACACGTTTTTTTTTTCATAAGAAACTGGTTTATAAGAAACTAGTACTACGATGACCAAAAATTTAAGAAACTCTAGTACTACGCTCAAGAACAGTTAAGAAACTCTAAAACGTTATATCTGTGTGTCTCTCTTATTCTATGTCTCTCTAACAAAGGTGCCTTCGTCTTTTCTTGACTTTTAACTGCAAAATTTGTAAATTTTTGCCTCGATGTGCAAGGCTTCTTCTTGATGACAATGTCAATGCAAAATGGAAGCCCTTTGTCGAGAAGAAGGCTCAACTTCGAACAATACCGCAATTTTAGGCCCACAAAATAAGAAACTAATTAAGAAACTTTTACTACTAAAACACCGAAATCTTCATGCGAAATTAAGAAACTTTTAGTACTATGTGCTGATCCAAGTTTCTTATAAAAAAAAACGTGTACGACATTTAAGGATAAGTGATAGTTACCTGATAGGATTAAAGTGATTTGAAGCAGGATTGTCAATGCCCTCAGGTAGAAACTCTTGATCCATGTCATCCTTCACGTTTGGCACGATTACCCGTCATCCTTTGCTGCTGTTGGAAAAATAAAGACGAGTTACGATTCACTGATACGTTGTACTCTCCTCCACCGGTTTCTAGTTCCGTAGAACAAGGACAGATTTTGCAAAATAATAGCATGAGTTGAGTTTGATTAACACTGCAATTCAAAACGATTAGCCAATGCAAAATTAAAAGAGGCTATATTTACTTCCGTGAATTTTGCCACACAATTCACAGCTAAACCGTGATGTAGCAGGCCTTGCAAATTTGACTTAAAAATCGCGAAACTCGTGCAACGTTGTTAAGTTGCGTTAGTTGTAAACATTGGTTGAAATGAAACAATAACGGTCTAACCAACAACGGAGACAGTCTTGACAAGAACAAGAAAGCTGTATGCAATGTTTGGAACTGAAAGACCACCTACTATTGTCGATTAATCCGTGACCAATTAGAAAATAGAAACCACAAGAGAACGTTTTCAGAATGTTCCCCTTTCTCACGATGTGCAAATGAAATGCTTTTCAAATCAAATGATAAGGGGAACACACTTTGAGTCAAAACATGTCTGGTAGTTGCATTTTTAGAAAATGAATGAACAAAGGACATTGGAAGTAAAAATGAATAACGTTTGTTTATCCTATTTCTATGGTTTATCCAGACGATGGAAAGAGTCCAAGGCTTTCTCCGACCTTGGCAATGTCAGCTGTCCATACATCTGTCCAAACGAGCAAATTTTCTTTGCAAACATTGATATTTGCTTGGCTTGGAAAAAAGTTTCCATTTTCAAAAATTCGCAGCTCCAACAGTACGTGCTGGATTCGAACGATCCCAAGTCTTCTTAAAAGCCGAAAAACCGAAATACTTTGGTGATGAATTTTCTCAGGTTTTAATTAATCACTGAAAATCTAGGTAAATTCGAAATTATGAAAAGTTCTTGGTTGCAAAATGTCTAAGAAATGCCTAAAACATTTGATCAAACTGTTAAGGAATCTTCTCGCCCAGAAAAATACGTAATGGCATCTTACCTCTCACATGAGCTATAGGACATAGATTTTCGAACAATACTACAGTTTTTGAATCCCATAGCAATAAATGTGAAGATGATATTTCTTACGTAAAGATAAATTGCACTTCTTCATTGTTCTGTATCAAGAGTTTCTCTATGATCTGATCAAGTGTTTCAGGCTTATTTTCAGGAATTTTACAACAAAGAAATTTTCGCAAGTCGAATTCACCTGAATTTACTGCGCCAATAAAAACACGAGAAAGATTACAAAAATTATTCAATCTCTCGGTTATCAAGCAGAACTCTCATTTCACTATTGGTGCTACGCATTTTCAAAAGTGAGAAATCTTTTCTTCCACACCCGGTATCAGAAGAAATTATTTCATTTCAAACGTTGCTGTCGGTTAGGTCGTTAGGTTTATGTTAGATTTATCCCAAGCCTATTTCGTCAGCTGTAATAAGTCTATCTATCTGAAAGTAAACTACGAAACATCCCTGTTACAATTACTTTTTTGACGAAATAGACTTGGGGAAAGTCTAGTATATTGTATTAGGTGTAAACCATCATGCATAAGCCTCGCAATCAGGTAGAGGTATTGTTAATTAGATCAGGATCGGAGTGAAAACATGGCGTCTTTTCTCGTGTGCTCTTTAGGTCTAGCGTGAGGTCGCAGCGGATCTTAGGCATCGCGCGCGCACACACAACACCTAAGTTTGTGTTAGTCCTTACAGTTATTGTCAACGGAAAAAGCTTCTTTTTAAAATTAAGGTCTTCGGTTTCCTAGCGTCAGGATAGGAAGCAGAGGAGAGCTATTAAAGGGGCTGCACAAGGTTTTTGTAAACAATCGAAAAGTATGAGACAACCTGCACACGTGCCTTGGGTTCTTAATGGCGGCTAGTTTCATCGCAGCTTCTACGTAAGTTCCATTGCAGCATTTTCTGCCCTATATCTATGAAATGCGATGCAACTTTTGATATCCATCAAAACTTTCAAATATTCGGCGTTAGAAATATAAAACAAATCCTCCAACAAAGCTTCGATTACTGAGATTGTCGCAGATACTTTGGATTACTATTCTCCGAGCAAACTATATTGTGTTTAGCCTAAACACATTCGATGATTTGACACGCAGTGCCACGCAGAGAGGACGGGTTGTACAGCCCCTTTAGGTTTCAAGCATGTGTATTCTACGCATGTGTAATTCAGCTTCATTTAATGAGGGTTTTCAATAAAAATCTCTTTCGCAGCAAAACTGCATATCATCATCGCGTGCAAGACGCCGTTATTTTACTATGTCTCAATTGTCTGTGAAAAATTCATGCAGAATTTTTCGCGAGAAGATGTTGTTTTAATGAAGTTGACTGTGCATAGCAGAAAGACAGAGTTATGAGATCGTTTGTACTGCATGGCAGATGGTGAACAGCGGTTCGAAACTGTTAATGGGCAGCTGTGGTTAGACAATACCGGGTGATGGGAAAAAACATCCCCGTTTGAAAGGCCAATGCTCCCAAGATATCAAGGCAACAATATTGGCAGATATATTATTCAATAATGAACATGTGCAAGAACATTTTAAAATTTACCAGACTGCAATCGACCAATCCATTCTGAAATTCTACTTTCAGTTTATTGCTGTTTACCTTTTGGGCGCTGCGTAGCTTCTGCAGCACTGTGGTGGTGCCCTCCTTCGCATTGTTCCTTCGCATTTCACCACGCACGTAGAATCCAATCACCGCAGTGCCGCAGAAGCTACGCAGCGTCCAAAAGATAAACTGCAATAAACTGAAAGCAGAATACTAGTTCCCCTGCGAGAAAGCCCCTTCAAGAAATCTTCAAAACAGGCATAAATCGCGACCAAATGTTCTACCTATGGCTTTTACATGCTTTATCCAAGAAAACAATAGTTCATGAAGGTCTACAATATGTTTTCAAGCAAACGTCTGTAGCTTTTCTGGTTTAAGGTTTAGCAATTTTGATGACGTCACAACTTTAAAAACTAGCAGAAATCCAAAATCTTCTGAAAATAATAATGACCTAACAATCCGCATTCTGAAATTATAAATCACATGAAGTTCCTTTTCACGCCATTCAATCGAGAGAAAGATTTAATAACCATTCACACCAGCTAATTAAAAAATTCGAACCATTTGTTGGCAGCTGTGGTCAAACAATAGAAAGGTGTAATGATTGGCATCAGGATGACGAAATTTAGCGATAAGGTTGTGACAATGACGTGGGTATTATATGAACGTGCTAGAAGGCATCCACGCTAAAGGATCTAAATGTAGAGAATTATATACCATGCATGTAAAATGCACAAGGAAAATAACGAAGAAAGATCACCGAAAAAGGGCCTAAATAAACAAAAGAAAGATTTTATCACAAATCTCATCTTTTTACCAACCTAGAGCCCTGAAAAAGTTGAAAAAGTACTAAAAATTGAAAGTTTAGGTTTTGCGGACACAAATTCTGGATATTCCAAACGAAAGACTGCCCCAAATCAGAAACCCAGAGCTGACAGCATATGCGCAATGTGTTGAGCGTTGGGGACTCTGGAAGGGGATCAGTAGCGGTAGCAACTGCTGTCGTTGTTGTTCTCTCGTCCAGGGTTCCTATTGCTCAGCATCATACCACGATGCCGGCCTGACATTCAATGTGAAACGGATTCTAGTATTTATCAGTAATTTATCGTATTTGTAGCTTTTTGTAGTTGTTTATTTAGTTGCTAGTTTTTGAATGTCTTTATGTTAATGGCCACGGGGTAGTCATTGTCTTTTAATCCTTGTGGTCCCGTCCCTGTAGTGTTGTATAGTCTGTAAAATAATTAGAAAGTATAGTAGGATGTAGATGTAACATCTATTGTAACATTTTAAATGAATATGACAAAAAAGACTGTCCAATTCACTTCCTGCAAATGGAGAGAATGACAACCATTCCAAATTTTATAAAGTTTGACGTTCATGGTGAAAGCTGTAGAGAATACATAGGAAACAAACAAAAAGTTCACCAGCTAACTAGCTGTTTGAAGTCCCAAATGAACGAGAATCCATAGTCAAGCATTGTCAGAAAATACTTAAAGGAATAGGCCTCTAAAGACAAACAGAAATCGATGAAAATTAAATCAAAGATTGCAAAAACGTAAAATGAGAACGACTTGGTGACATAAAGATTGCGAGAAAGCTAATAAATAGTGGGAAGTTTAATCATTGTTCAATTAATGTAAAAATAATTATTTAAAAAGGACCTAATATTTAAACTGATATTAAACAGTTTCATTCAGCCTGTCAAGAAATTATCTACAAAGTAAAGGTTTCCTCTTCAAGTGTACTTTATAAGGTAAAGACAGACGCACTTTCTGCATAAATAAACCAATCTCCACCCACATGAGGCCTACCCAGATAAAATTGGAATCTGAACTTTGGAGAGTGCTGTGTCATCGCACAGAGCACTAGAACTATTTTATGAAGTCCTCCACAGCTGAAACATCATGTCTGAAGGTTGTCCCATGACGGTCACTTTGTGCCATTATTTGACAATCAAAGTTTGAACAATTTAAAAATAGTTGTTAAAACACACTCAAAACTTTGCCTTCCCATACAATAAAAACCCGCACATAAGAACCTAAGATTTTGAACTCAGCCTGTTTTGGTTCTTGTGCTATGAGGCACATCCAGTAATCAGGGTGTAGGTTCTTAACATAGGAAAATGTGTGAATCTAAATCTTAGCCAAATCTATTTACATTCTTGACCCTATCCACTTCAACTCAAGCTTACCCAGTTACCCATGCAGGACCTCCCTATCACAGTTCTGTAAGGAACGTTTTGGAGTTCACGAAAGCGGTTGATTGTCAAACAGATTGCATTTATTTCCCAATGGATGAATGAAATGCTTCATTAAGAACCTAGTTAAGATATCAGCCTGAAATGGTTCTTATTTATTGGGTACAAAATATATTATTTCAGGCTGTAGGTTCTTAATAGATGAAGGTTCTTATGTGCGGGTTTTTACTGTATGTTGAATTAGATTCAGCAGTTTACCCAACTTCGATTGGTCATTCCATCCCGTGGATATGCGAGATTTTCTGCAGGAAGCCCCTTTCAAATACCCCCAAAAATGACGATCAGAAGTTCCTTGGTTTATCTTCCTAAGAATAATGACAATTACATGCAGTGGCATTCTGTTGTCTTCTTGGGAGAATGGAATCCCCATGAATAGAAATTTCATACCAGAGGACGATCAAAAGTTCCTTGGTTTAGCTTCCTGAGAATAATGACAATTACATGCATTGGCATTCTTTTGTCTTCTTGGGAGAATGGAATCCCCATGAATAGAAATTTCATACCAGGGGGAGAGGACATTCGCATCCAAGCACGTGCAAGTGCAAAGCGTGTTCAAGTCATTGCTATAAGGTACACATGATTTTAGCACGTTTTTAAGGTTCCTCGAAGGAAATTTCTCGAGAAAATCCCTTGTAAAATCTGAACTGAGAGACTGATTCCATCCAGGAAAAATTCAAAAAATAGTTGAACATGTTGGCTAATCAATCCGATATTGCAAAATATCATAGCTTTGATATTTAGGGAGCAGTAGGCTTCCAAACAGTGTGCATTCCTGCTGACCCATCCGGTAGGAATTTAGGCCATGGCAATTATTCATAAGCAACAGTCAACAAATCTCTTCAAGGAAGATCTGCATTGTGTAATCAGTTGGTGATGCTCTTGAGATACAGAGAGCCCATGTAACAAGAAGGGGGATATTTACAAACCAAAACTTGTTTCATAAATATTTTAAGATCTTCTGTGGTCAAAGTCTTGAGCTAATGAACAGATTTCTTGAAAAATTAGCTGATTAGGTAAAGTGTCTTTCAATTTGTCTTAGTTTAGCTGAGATGTCATGCAAAAAACATCGATGTACCAGAACTTTAGAACAGGACTAAAACTGAGATTCATGTGTGTGAAATATTTTACAAATTTAGAGCTGATTAAAAGTTTACCAATTTAAAGCTTGTGTGTTTTGTATTACTATCATTCAAAATGCTCTCGGAGACATTGAAGCTCTGTTTATGAAGAGAGGCATTCACGAAGAAGCACTTTGACGAAATCACGAATTGAGTCTCCATGAACAGAGATCGATGCGTGAGACAGATTTTTCGAATTGAAACAATTTAGGCCTAATATCAGAACGAAACAACGAAGCTGCTTAAACCCACAAAACAAAATAGAAACAACACAAGACTTACAATATCCTTGAATGAAATGCATTTCCAACAAGATAAACAAAAGCTGGAGCCAACAAACAAACAAAATATGAAAATCAGCTTTGCTGAAACTTCAGATTCTCTTCTCAGCACATATCAGCAAATAAACTGCATGCTTTCCATATTAATATCATCAATGATAGAAAGTACACAGACAGTTCTAAAAGGGGTTTATCAGCACACAAGCAGACCTGCTGTACTTGTTCGTGATATGAAGAGCAGAAAGTCTACAGGTTGTTTCGTCTACCCCCAGAAAGCATCGATAACGCACGCGCAGTTATGTACTTTTAACAGCGAGAGCAGTACTGCGCCTTCGTTTAGATTGTACTGAAAATCTTCGCAGTTTTGCTTCTCCACCTGAGCGTACTTACAACTAACGATAAGACAAACGCTTCAAAATCTGGGTTTCTGATAGACTCGAACACTTATAAAAACCTCTCTTTGATCCAAGAATGTGAAAACCTCAAAACTTTTATTCCGTGACTTTTCTGTGCAAAAGAAAAGAAAGTCCCATAAATATATATTTACTTGAAATTTTAAGGTTCAGGCCATAAATTGGCCAATTTTTCTCAGTTAGCCAATCAGAGTCAGCTCGCAGGTAAATGCTGCTTCCTGATTGGTGAGCCAAAAAACTGGTATCACAGGCTTCCTTCGCTTACAGTCAGATCATAAAACTAATAAGTGTAATCCACGCTAAACGGTGTCGGCTTGGACACGTTTAGACCGACTGATAGATTACAGAAAACATGCAGGGACGGTCCCACGAAATTATCCAAGACCGAGGCGCACTTTAGTGTATATTTGAACAGCGAGACCAGTACTGCGCCTGCGTTGTCGATGCTGCAGGGGGGTCTACCAGAAAAGATTCAATAGTCTTCGTATCTGGAAGAAAAAGAGCTTAAAATCAAACGAATTATAGAAAGTCAACAGGGTGGACCCTACCATACTATCGATCCCCTAAGCGCAGAAGCGTATTCTGTACCAGCAACTGCATTACTGCGCTTGCGTTATTGATGCTTCACGGGGGTCGACAACAAAACCTATCGACCCTTCGTATCTTGAACAAGTAGAGCTTAAAACCAAATGATGAATTATAAATAGGGTTTCAATGATTAGCCTTTCATAGCGCGCAGCCTGCTTCTTACAAACCCACTACATGTTTATATACACAAAACTGAATACAGCGTCTAATCTCAATGGGTGACCATGAACATACGGTGGGAAAATACACAATTAAAGGTCTGATAGACTTATTGAGGGTTTAGATTCGACTAAGAACTGACAAATTGTCGAGTATTATATCTGCTGTCAAGAGGAAAGACTTGAGAAGGCATTTTGATAACATTTCTGTATGAAAATATGAAATTTAGAGAAAATATTGAGTACAAAATCTACAATCAAACTTTTCAATTAAAGGTCTGATGGAGTTATTACGATTTTGGATTCAACTGAGGACTTATAAATTATGGAGCATTATATTTGTTGCTAAGGGTAGATCCTTGAAAAAGAATTTTAATAATATTCATGCAAGGAAAGGGACTTTAATAATATTTCTGCATGAAATTCTGAAAATCAAAGAAATACATTTAAAATTAGAATTTACAATTAAAGGTCTAATGGAGTTATTAAAACCAAGAACATATAAATTATGGAGTCACTTTTCATCACTTTTCAACCATTAAAATTTAGAACTAAAATGACTTAAGATTTTTTCACCCTTTGAATGGGAATTTGAACGAAAAGAAAAAAATGTAATTTCGAAATCTAGTAAATAACAGTACAAAAATGTTTTTCATTAAACCAATGAAATTTTTAAAAGGAGAAGAAAAAACTGTAATTTCGAAATTTAATAACTGACAAAACAAAAATGTTTTAATTAAACTATGAAACTTATAAGTCATAAAAAATTTATAACAATATTGAATTACGAAGAAAACTTTCTTGTATTATTTTCAAAGAACATTAAAAATCGTATTGCTTTCTGAGAAGTTTTACAAACATTTTAGTTTCAATTAAACAACGCCCTAAAACTATTTATACAAAGAAGATAAAGAGTCCATTAGAAAATTTACAAGCTATAAGTTTCGTGATTCTTGCGGCAATTTCTACTGTTTGTTAAAAGTTGTATCGTGGGTCAAAAAATGTAAGCGTTTGCCATGAAGAATAATCACGAATTACACCAGATTTGAACGAATCATCGTCTGTTTTTATTGCAGAAAGGTTTTTTTTATACCAATCTAAAATTTTACAATAACAGAACATGGTTACAGGACGATACCACAGGGAGAATGAGAATAAATTGCAAGCCTGTCGTGGCTTTGACATATAACATAAAACATTTACATGAAAATAATTAACTAAACTACAGCATAAACTAAAGCTACGAAAAGAAATAAAATGATACAAATGTGGGGGGAGGAGACGAAAATTTCACTGAAATGATTTAAGAAAATCTCTTTGATGATTCAATGAACTCTAGTGTCGCTTTAATGATTGTTTTATTTGACTCAAAAGGTAACCTTATATCACCATACAAAATTATTGAAACTAGTTCCTCGTTGGAAAGGTTCGACAAACCGTTTGAAAGCAAATTGCCTGTAAGCGGTTGAGGAGATTATTTCTCTGCAGATGATAAGATGCAGAAAGGGTTAGAGTTAGGGCGCGCAAAATGTCTTTCAGCAGTAGTAGAAGTAGCCTGATACACAGGGCTGTGTATCAGGCTATAGTAGAAGATTTTTCTCAATACATTGGAAAAAAGACTGGAAATTTTGAATAAATCTTCAGGATAAAAAATGACATCAATGACGAGGAACACCCACCAGGGATGATATACAAACATAAAATGTGCATGTCTTACATGTGAAGCTATATGCATGGCTCATTTTAGGTCCTTGGGGATAAACATGATGCGGTTGCGATCATACTTACAGATATATAGAGACATGATCAAACTTTCTAGATCTTGTTCAACTAGCTTCATGGATGGCTTTTAAAGGCAATGGACAATAACTTCAGGACCTTCTTATTGGAAGAATTCACGAAAAATTTTGAAAAAATAAAATCATCGTGAATCCTAATTCAATGGGAAAAATGGTACAGTCTGAAAAAACGGTATAGTTCAAAACCATAGTTTATGCAGCTCTATAATTTGGCGGTAAGCAGAAATCTGTCGCCTTTGTGGTTTTCGATTTAGTAATTTGATGACGTCAAAACACGAAAGCATTTTGAAAGCAAGAAGACGCTATAATTCTGTGCCTGAAAATCCTTTAAGCCATTACAGCAAACGACAGATGCATTAACCAATCGTGCAATGTCTTCTAAAGGCTTGATTCTTATGCTTCATAATTTGGAAACATTTCTGGTAGACTCTATTTGTGGATTTCGACAAATTCGAGGCTACAATATGACAATCATATGCAAATCCCTAAATACGGTTGTCTTCTTCGTATCAATGGATTACAAAATCTCTCATCGGGAGCATGCTGCGTCGGCTAGATCAATCAATTTGATTAATCAAATAATTTATTACTGGTCAATAATAAACTGGACGCTCAACCACAATACCGGTTGAAAACCGCAATATGGGCGAAATACAAGCAGTGCTGAGATAAAACGATTAATTTCATTCCAGTAAAGTTAATTATGATCACATATTTCCAAAGATGGTAATTTGTTAATTTAAAGTAATCTGTGTAACAAGTCTATGAGATATCGTTTACAAAGTTTGGATTTACCCTTCTTACTTTCCTCGTTTCAAAGTTATGACAGTAAGTTGAGCTCAGTCTCCACTAGCAGCTAGGATATTTAGTTCTACACCAAGTAAAAGATCTGTAGACAAAATTGCTCCGTGAGTTGCTTCAAAGGTAACCTTTGTAACTTAGGACATTGGACCCTTCAGGACTCAACAAGATCTCCAATAACATTCTATTAATCACGATTTTATTCCTACATCTCTTTCCTATTCTCAGTCCTCTTTACGTCACATCGATTCCCTTAATTACTATCCTAATCCTTCGAATCTGCCGTTCCTTTAGCTTGATTAGTGGCGGTTCTACTAATTTTTCTTTGAATGATAACGGCCTATGCTCGAAACCCGCTTATTTCAATTCGCATCAAAGTGCTTATATTTTACTTTATTTATTTGTTTATCATTGTACAATTGCACTACACGCAACAAGAAGATTTTTTTGAACCTTTGCAACTATCCACAAAAAATATTCGATCTCTGATGGATATTGGAACAGATACAGGAGAAAAATATCTATGCTTCACTGCAAACTCTATGCTCAAAATCTCAAAGCCAGTTTCCAGTCAGTGGAATTTTGCTGAACGGGCGGAAGTTTACACAATCAAAAAGGTCATCAACCGTAAATTTCTATTTAATTACAAAGCGACATTTTTCCGGGGGGGGGTACATAACATGTTCAGGGTACGGGTATGTGCCGCCCATATGGGTGGGTTTGGGCCCAAAATTCTCTAAACAAGGATCCTTTCTCAGCGATTTTCCATAAACACAGGTGGGGTGTCGCTGAAATTCGCAAAAATAGTTAGAAATAGGCAGTTTTCCACCAAAATTCATCATAAGAGTGGGTACGAAGGCAAGCTTCGGGAATTTAGACGAGGGTAACTTTATGAAAACCGGGCGGCAGACCCCCATCCATCCATCCACAAGTCATGTACTCGTACCCCCCGCCCCTGGATTTAGCATTTTCTCTTGCAAACAAAACACTTTGCACCAGCTCGGAAAATTCCACAGACTGGAAACTGGCCTTTGACGAAACAAAATGCAGCTTTGTAGTAAACGATTTATTTCTTCAGTCCGTTATACCGTTCCATTTTCGGTAGTTCCTGGATCCACCATTCCAACATTGGCGGATCCAGGAACTACCGAAAAGGGAACGGTAGGCGGACTGAAGTGACAGACGTGGGGCAAGTCTAGCAGCTTTGCAACTGAATAGAAATGTATGGTTCAATGAGTCTTTATTGTGTAAAATTCCACCCGCTGGAACAATTCTACTGATTGGAAATCAGCCTGAAAGTGACCGTCAAAGTTGCAGACAAAATTTATCTTGATAAGGTTCGAATTCAAAATTTCATAAAATGATCACACCTGAGACCGTAAGCATTCCTACACGACCTGAGACCGTAGGCATTCCTACAAGAAGTTCAGAAATAAAATGCATTAGAAATGCGACGGGAAACGGTGTCGAAGTTATTTTAGCCTCAACTAATACAAATAGGTTTTGGGGCTTCGTACATGCATTACCCCAATTCTAAGGCGCTTTTGCCTCCTTCAAGTTTGCAGTCAAAGACTTTTTTGGATTTAGCATTCTCAATGTTATGCACGATTCAAACAAAATTTCTGAGATGAGAGACGCCCCTCGATTGGAAAGGGGCAAAGGAGTTAGGTCACAGCACTTACATTTGCAAAGGGTCATCAAATACGGCCGACGCACTCCAGGTTCCTTCTCAATAAAACTGTTATCCTAAATCCACAATGATCCACAGTAGCAACATTCACAAAGGCAAATGAAATCCTGGAAAAGCCAACTAAACCACTACAACAAAGATTGACTGAAACCAGAACAATTCTAATCTGCCATTAGAACTTGTTACAATCGAAAAGGCTTAACTTCCAACAAACTCTGCTCGACGTTTTATTCAAAATTTCTGCACAGTGCCTTGTTTATCCTCATGAAATGGATTAGGCGTTACATGGGCTCACAAAAATATGAAGCAACGCCATCTACGCAAGGAGGTATAGTCTGCGACCTTATAATTCCAACTAGCACATTTGTAATGTAATTATAAAATAGGCAGTTTGTATTACATTATTATTATGTGAGCTGTATAATACAATACAAGGACGTGATTTTGTCACCACAGCAACTAATTTAGGCCTGTGAGATTTACAATGAACTGAAACGACATAACAGTAACAAAATGAGTTTGACTAAATGGTACAAGTCAAAATTAGAAGCTATCAGGTAATAAAACTCATATTAACCGGTTTTGTAGTTGTACAGGAAAATATAAAGCCCTCGGTCTTATTGCACAGACCTCGCAAGCTCGGTCTGTACTCTTAAGACCTCGGGCTTTATATTTTCCTGTACAACACAAAACCGGTTAGTATGCGCATATTATGCGAGCTAAACTAACTTTTAGAACAATAAAGAATGAAAGAACAAACGAACGAACGAACGAACGAACGAATGAATGAACGAACGAATGAATGGATGAACCGCCCATTTTGAGAAAGTTCGAAGACATTGAATGCAATGGTTAGAAATGTTGACGGTGGCACATTTGAATGGAACACAAGATTTATGTATGTTGTTGTTGTTGTTGTTATCATTTGTTGTTGTTGTCATTTGTTGCTGTTGTTGTTGTTGTTGTTATTGTTGTAAACAGCAAGCAGTCAAATGGAGAGAAAAAAGGAAACAACTCAAAATTTCATACCTCAGGGACTTTATTCTGTAGTGAGATTTCTCAGAGTCTCGTTCTGAAATAGAAAAACAACAACAATAAGTAAACATGGAGACGAGACGCCTAACACAATTGGAGCCTTTTCATTTCAATAAATGGAGCCTTTGCCGTTAGGGACTCCACGGGGATGATGTCAATTTTTGTAATAATGTTAAAGGCAGTCTGTCATGCATTTGATTGTGTGATAATGACAATACAAAGACTAGGAAATTTGAATAGCTGGTGATCCTACTGACTTTCTACGACCATAGAAAGTGAGAACGATTAGCCCTCCTTTGTTTCAAGTCCACAGATCACAAAGCAAACCACTAAGTTGAGCTCTGACTTTGTTGCACCCTATCAAATACGTGACAGACTGCCTTTAAATGCAGCCCTGCTAAACTTCGCTAGTTGCAGCCGTGATGAAAAGCTTCATTCTCTGCAATCTGCGAAGGAAGAAAGCAGACATACCCCTTCTCATCCCTTGGGGATGCAGAAATCGGTGTATTGGCAGGAAGACGGAGTTTAACGAGGAAGCGAAGAGCAAGAATTGCGACGATAATCATTTTCATTGTGTTATTATTTCATTCCAAGACAAATCCAAGTTTACTTGGATTTGTCTTGGAATGAAATAATAACACGATGAAAATGATTATCGTCGCAATTCTTGCTCTTCGCTTCCTTGGGGATGCAGAAAAATATTGAAGTTTTTGTCAAAGTCGTTGTTTTTATGTAACACAGCCTCCTGTAAGTAAATATACTCATGAGCGCTTTATAATCCTATTACCCCTTTCGTTCAGGCATTTCTTTTTCCGATTTTTTAATATATCATTTAGCGATAATAATATTAATATCAATAAAGATACATCCCCGAGGAGTATATTATTGACTCGTGCAGCCATACAGGCTGCGTTCGATAGCATTTAGTGCCTTCAGTACTGAGGTACCAATTTTCTACCTTGGTTAGCTCTTGAGATGGCAATCTTCGACCCCTTCCTAAAGTCAAAAGCACGCGATCCCAACATAACCAACTAAGCACCATAATTGGTATAAATCTTATTGGCTTTATGTTGTTACAAGTTATCCACCTACCTCCAGATTATACGCTAAACAAATGGTGCTAAGCAGATAAAAAAATACGCTCCTAAGGGTGTTGGGCAAATTAAAGATAAGGCATACATTAATTCAAACACGCGACTGTAAAATACGTGTATCATTTTAAGTGTTTTGTGATGCCATTAAGGCATAGGCATGATTCCATTGTGGCATCGATAAGATTGTTCATATAAGACGCAGATGATCTGGCATTGAACATTTTGTTATAGTTTGTGTGATGACGTGTCGCACGCATATTGGCCCCAAACAAGATGGCTGACGAGCTTTGCTTAAAGGGAATGTAAGCATATAAAAGGGGCTCAGCCACTTGCCGTCGTACTCTAGCCAATCACATATCAGTATTTCCTGTTGACTTCGATAAGTTACCCAAATATGGTGCGGCACGTGTCACTCCCTATTATCTTTGCACGGCTACCTTTATCAAATGCTTTTACATGCTTAGATCCTCTTTAATAAAGGCAACGAACACTAGTCTTGTTTCACACCATGAAATAGGCCGTTAGTTTCATTAAAAGGCCGTCGATTTTATATAGTTTCACCGTAAAACACATCTCATAAACAGAGCAGAAGTGAACAGTGAATCTAGGAAGTGAATATCATTGGGCATTGGGCCTCAGCGAATAGGCCGTTGACTTCACATAGCTTCAAGATAAAAAACACCTCTAGTAAACAGAGCAGAAAGTCTTGGTGGGCTAAAACTCGACCAAAGTTATGATAAGTTACCAATGTCATTTTGATTGCTTTGTTAGTTCAGTTATTTGCTGAGGTATTTTAAGCCAATTTTGGTTGCCTTTGAAATTTCTATGTGTGCTCAAAGTATATTTCGTTAAAATACCAAAATCCCTCAGTATTAACCATGTCTATCTCTTCAAATATTTAGCGGATTCTGAATGCAAGACATAAGCCAAAAATGTACTCAGCATGCTAAAGGTTGGAGAATGTATGAATTGTGAAATGAAGCTTTGGTTCCAACTGGGGAGAATCAGAATAATGTCCCAAATATCTGGGGGGGGGGGAGACCTGGACCAGATCTTACATTAAAGAAACGTCCCATAAGGGGCCTCGCAGAAAATATGACTGCTACTACACAAGAGCCTTTCATACTGCCAAAACTATGCTTGCAATGCCCCAAACTTGAAGAATCTCCTTTGGAGACAGCGACGAATAACCTCAGTTCCAGAAGAGAGGATAGTTTCTCACTAGATACTGAAACGTATATGGTCAGGGAAGGTTGAACTTAAAAAGCAAATTGGCACGATTTGCAGGTCACTTGTTGGGTGGGTTTCATACAGCCTCATAGCGAAGCGACGAGAGACCTCAGTTCCAGAAGAGAGGATAGTTTCTCACTAGATACTGAAACGTATATGGTCAGGGAACGTTGAACTTAAAAAGCAAAAGGGGATCATTTTGCAGGTCATTTGTTGGGTGGGTTTCATACAGCCTCATAGCAAAGTGGCAAGATACTTTCTCGTTGATCCTTGATCCTTGATCTTTTTTTTTTCTTTTTTTTTTATCAATCTAAAACTTAAAAACAACAAGTTAATGCAAGTTACTGTGGCATTTGCAGCGAGGAAAGACGCGTGGTCACCGGGTCCTCACTACAAATGCCACTTGCAATTTTCTAAGTAATATCAACAATAAATTAATAATAGAATACAAAAAACAAAAAAATAAGATACATATGCACACTAAATCGGGACAAAGTAAAGGCCAAGGCAAAACTGAAGTACCCCCAAAACCCGCACAAACAGCCCACCACCCACCAAACCACAACCACGAGCGCACCGGCAGGGAGAATGAAACAATGGTTCAGGGATCCAACCCCGAGGGGAAAAAGACTTTCCAATTTATCATAGACTCCCCCCAACCGATGCACCCGCGGCAGCAGTGCGATGAGCAGAGACAGCCCACGCAAATTCCGGGAGCACTTCAGTCAAAAAGAAAAAAAGGGTTAGGCTGCTGTTTTTCCAGAAAGTTTAATTAAACCGTCCAGAAGTTTTGATGAAAGAAATAGTTGCTTCTATGATGATTCTGTTTGCAAAGGTGCTTTCATTTGGGTTCCCATATAATAACAATGACAAAGATCCTTTGAGTTCATGCTAGCAACATCATATCCGACATCTGAGACAAGAACTTTGACATCTTTGAGAGATCTTTGACAAGAACATTGGACCATAACGAAATCAGTTATGGCATACAACTGGTCACTGCATCTTACAATTCAAGGAAAGTCTGGTGTGATAGTTATTGAATAACTTAAGTAACCACCCAGGCCCCTTTTACAAAAAACATATACCCCCCATAGAGCGTCGCTTTTAAAGCTACATATTAGCTGCACTCGCATGAAGTTTGAATACAAGATTGCTCACGAAACAAGGTCTGCTCACTAAACTTTCACGTGCAGATTTAACAGGCAAACCATGACGCATCATTATATGAACCCTCCTCGTTAGTAACTGCTGCTCTGGCGTTAACTTTAAACAGTTTGAATACAAGATTAATGCAGCTCACGAAACGATATATTGTTCAATTTGATCACATTTTGCGTGCAGCTCTAATAGGTAGATCATCATCCCCTTTTAAAGAAGTATACAGACCCCCATGGTGCATCATTATATGAGTCCTCCTGGTTAGTACCTTTTACTCTCGCGTTAATAGTAAATAGCTCGAATACGAGATAAGATTAACACAGCTCACGAAACGATTCGGTGTACAAGTTGATCTTACTTTGCGTGCAGCTTTGATGAGTAAAAAACCAAGCCCCTTTTCTAGAGTAGAAAAGAGCCCCCTACGGTGCGCCATCATTAATCCGACCCTAGTTATTAGTTTCTGCTTTCGCGTCAACTGCAGAAGGAGAAAACAAGATTAAAAGAAATCACGAACGAGCTTTTGTACGAAATCATCCAATTTCGCGTGCCGATTTAATGAAATCAAAACTGTTTTAAATGTAATATGATGCGGTCTTGTATACAATTCTGTAATCTACAAGATTTTTACAGTTGTCGTTATTGAGCTGTGATAGGATTGTTTGTACTAGACTATTTACGATAGCATCTTGGAGCTATGACAAAGGGAATCATATAGGATACGTGTTATCTCAGGACCATAGTTAGAATCGATTATCAAATACTTTGACACTGATTTTATACACGAGCCAAAGTTAACGCTAACGCTCCTACACAGCGTCTGAATGCTCCTACACAGAGTCCAATAAGCATCACTCAAAGTCCCTCGTAGAACTGGTAGGCTCACTGCATGATCAGTACTTCCATCCATCGCCTGCATGGACATGTTTCTAGAACTGAGCAGCAGCAGCAGCAACAACAACAACAACAACAATTTCAGTTCAGTTAAGAAGCGTAACTGGAAAATGTCAGTGTTTTCAAAATGTTTCCTGAAATATAGAGGCGAAAACATACGTTTAGGACCTTCTGACCCCCCTTGCCCCTAATTCAATGTTGAGAAGGTCGAATAACGTTTGATTCAAGTAACATTGAAACGAGGGGGAGGGGAGCGGGAGGCACGTAATGAAAGACCAAAGTACAGCTATTATGTGCCTTGTCCCAAGTGTTTTGGCTAAGATTGTAGTTTGCAAACAACAAGAGTAGCCTGGTGACTGAGTGCTCGCCTCGTAAGAGGAAGTTTCTAGGCTCAAACCCCAGCTGAGTCATACCAAAAGACTTTTAAATGGTACTCAGTGCCTTTTTTCTTAACATTCAGCATTAAAGGTTGCACTAGGGGTAAGTGGCCTTCAGACCACGGATAGGGATCATGCCCACCCCTACGTTCGGGTAGCATCAGCGAACGAAAGAAGAGCCTTCGGGTTGCCTCCGACTACGGTTGGGTTGGCCTACTTACTTTACTTATTTTGAAATAGAACACACGATTAACTTATCTGAATATGGCTAGTTGGCCTCGTTTCCTACAAGCATTAGTTTCAATTAGAATTAACGCTAAAATGGTAAAACCAACCAAGACTTATGACCTGGAGTCCATTGTTTCCCTGTGCTCTTTGACTTGATGATGGCGCTTCGGTCGACAGAGGAAGCAAGGTTTACCACAGGGATAGAAGGACTCATTGCCATAAGTCTAAAACCAGCATGGGAAACAAATCCACATCAAATTTTGGCAAATTGATACATTAGAAACATAGTGCTGAACAGACAGAAGTAATCCTTTGGTAAATTTTCTTCACAAAATAAATTTTTTTAGACTTGATGAACTTTCGTAAATTAAATTCGGAAAATGATCCCTTGAATTGACCAGATGCTTCAGGGGGGCCCTCGCAATTGTGGCAAAGTAAGGAGATGAAGCTCCATAAGTAATAAGGCGCCAAAGAAAGTTTATAGGATTCATTTTACTTTCCCTAATGGAAAGCTTTTTATCACATTGATCTGATTTTTTCATTAGATTTTAAGGGAACTCTCTTTGGTACAAAAACCCATGGAGATCTGCAAGGTCAAGACCTGGCCACGACTTGGTCAAACAAGCCGAACATTCCCAAACATATTGGTTAAATTTAAGAGCACGAAAAAGGCCAATTAACCATCTCCTGATAAACACAAGTCTTTCTTCTTCAGATTCATTCAGTATGTTCAACAATGTTCGTTCGATGTTCGCATTTTCAATGTTGTTCAATGTGGTTTTTTTAGTTTTGTCTTGGTCTTTGGAGCACTTAAATTTAACTTCGTGTTCGTAAGTATGCCATCATACTTTCTACCGTGCAAAAGTCCGGATCACGCACAGGGGTTTAAGTTAAAATGGATGGTCGCAAAGGATGATGGTTGACGAGGACCCTTTAAGTGCGGACACTAATTTTCGATACAAATAGCACTGTGTGCCGAGCAGGCTAGAGCAGGTTTGATTCGCTCGTGTCTTCGTTAAATGATTCAACTACATACTGGTCTGGATCACAGGGGCTCAAGAGAGCATCTAGGTCCGCAAAGGATGATGGTTGACGACATCCCTTTAGGTACAGAGACTGATCTTAAGACACGAATATCATCGTATGCTGCTTCGGAGCTACGGCAGGTCTGAGTTGCGCAGGCTGTCGTTCAGTGATTCAATTTCATGTTGGAACATCCGCCATCATACTTCCTGCTGTTCAAGAGTCTGGATCACAGGGGTTCAAGAGATAATCTAGGTCCGCAAAGGAAGATGGTCGAAGAGGGCCCTTTTAGTACAAAGAGATACAGACCATCACTGGTGTGTTGAGTAGGCTAGAGTAGGTCTGATTTGGTGATGTTTTCATAATCTAAGATTCAAGTCTCCAAGGCAAGACAGGCGAACTTAAGCGAGGGGCTGATCTGTGATAACTCCATGTACTCAGTCACGGTTTCATGACCTGATCGGCGCGGTAGGTTATCGTGGGAAAAGTGCCAGTTACGGTCACAGCTTAAACTCTTAAGTACAGTGATCGCGCGAAGAATCGTCCTAAACCCGGATCAAGAGAGGAGATTTGCGCCAAAAGACAGAAACTAAATCATAACAGGCCTGTCACGAGCGATTCATAAAGTTATCTAGACAAAGTTCAAGATACATTTTGCAACTGCAAACAGAAAGCGGCTAATTGATTTTCCAAGGCACGGGTTTATCTTTTCTTGTTTGCTCCCTTCTCCAACACATAAATTCCTTCGAACAATAAGCAAGTTTTGACAGAACATTTTCGAAAACGAACTTTTAAGAAACTCGCTTCTAGCTCTAAAAACTGAAAACAGAACAAATTTGCAAAAAAGTCCTAGAATCTAATTCCGGCTTTCTGCTAAAGATCAACTCATAAATCTTCAAAATAGGTCCAGTGTACGATTTATCGTGGCCTGCCAAACGTGCATAGTTAATTTTGGCGCACCCGGTTTGAAGAAATAGAAAATTTCCAAAGCCTAAGAAAGGAGCTTAAATTGCTTTGCTTCTTTCGTTCTGAAGTGTCCTCTCCCCCTGACAGGACAGGACACTGAACATTTTTCTCGAATGACAAATTTAGGCCACTTGGCTTTACCGCATTACCGTCCAGGACTAATTACAAAAGCTCTAGTCCTTTGGTCTTCCATTGGGTGACATCAACAGCAGCAACTAGGACTCATCTAATAACCCTGATTCAGCACGGATAATTGCAGTTACGCTTCACTTGCGTTCGATCCCGTGTGTTTTCAAACGCATTTCATTGGAGACCTTGCTGCCCTTTCATCCTTGAACCATTTCGACCTGAATAATTTGAGACGACCACCATAGCCACAGAGGATTGTGCGCTTCTTCTAATGTAGGCCGAATCCTTCCATAAATAGGTTATCTACGAAAAATTTCATTATTTGTAGGCCATAATCTCGTTACATTGCATTCCATTTGTTGGGCCAAACGAGTGACGGCTGTTTGTGCTTGATATGGTAACAACAGCATATCCTAGTTCTTTATTGTATATCAACCAGAGATCCTTTTGTTATCCTAGAAATCTCGACCAGTTTTTGAGGAAGGGACACACCCTTGCTTTCGTTCCTCCACTTTGCGCTGTAGGACAGCAAATGTCCCTTAGTCAAAATGTCACTTGGGCAATATGCCCCTTGTGATTTATACGACTGAAAGTTTAAAATTTTCAGTTTATCTAATCAGATACAAACCTCCGTTGTCCTCTATCTTGTCCAGAATGCGACACAACTCATTGACCACAAGCTAACCGAATTGGCACTTCAATACGCCAAATATCTGTAATCAAGGCCACAGCTTTGACTTTGAGGGTAGACTTTAACGATCTCTCTCGAGCAACCAATCAAAGACTAACATCACTGCATTCGGACTACAAACTCGTGTGGGATTTCTTGTGTATCACTTGGGTTGTTAGCATTTTGCAATTTTAGATATTCTTCCATTTATTGGCAAATAAATTTGCATGAAACAACTATGTATGTTGAATCCGTTGGTTGAATCCGGAAAATATGGCGTAAAAGAACAAAAAAGCTGTCATACATATCCTTAAGTCTCTTTACGAACCACCGTTTTGAAATTTTCAGCTCGTCATATTCTTTATGCAGAGTGAATGCAAGCCCATAATTTCATTTTGCACGCGTGGCGCAAATGACTCAATGAAAGGGTCGGCCCATGGATTACATGATCAATGGCCTAGCGACTCCACACCCTAGTTGTTCATATGTTGTTCAATTGTATGGTTATGGTTCCAAATAGAGCTTAAAATGATAAACCACTGCAAAATTGACTTTGCGTTTCACAAAGGCGATGGTTTGCAAGTGAATCCCCTGGAATTCGCCATATCACATAGCTTTATCCAGTTATGAGTCAGGGGGAGTGGATTTACTAACAACAAGTCAGATGTGACGCAAGGGAGCAGATTCCACCACCGCATGCCAGTTGCACCTCTTGCTACATTGATGTAAGATGTAGCTATGACAATGGTGCGACCAACTATACTCTTAAACTATTAACATACAGGAAACAAAAATCTGCAGGGGCAGACAAAGTTCAAGGCCATTGTTCGTGAATACTTGCCAGACTAAAATTGGATCTTGTTCGACTATGACAGAGTTTTCCATATTCTGATGTCGTTGGGTTCCAGTCCACTTTTCTTTTTAAATGGTCTGGAACACAGGCTATAAAATGGCTGCAGCTCCTCTTGCTTGTAAGCTTCAGCGGGGCATGAGTATGATCACCCCCCCTCCCAGACTTTCGTGGACCAAGAGGTGACTGGCCTAACCTCAGTCTGTTCTCCACTTTTTGATCGTATAAAATTAAGTTGAGATAAATGACAGATAGATCTCACATAAATCGATCCTTTGCAAAAAAGAAGAGGGTATTTAGCCTTGTCAAAAGATATGCAATCATGGTAGAGATAAAAGGGTATCCGAGGCTCATCCTGAAATCACATTGAGCTTCTTACAGCTGTAAGTCCTTTCTCGCATTTGGCATTCGAAAGATTTTCGGACAGAGGAAAGCTCTTCCTGCTGACAAATAGCGGGGTATCGCTTACCAAGAAAATCTGTCATTTCTTGTTGCTCAGTTTTGCTTCAGAGATCACAATAATGCTAGATCAAATCTCAAAAACTTGAAGGAGAATATCAGAAGAAACCATGGGTAGTTAGACACTGCTGGTGTGCTTCTATGGAGGAGCGCTGCAATCAATATGTACCTGAGGAGGAATGATTTCTATAGTTCTGTGGAGGAGATAACGAAAGGCCAAAATAAAGAAAACAAATGGGAAGGCAACCCTATATATTTTCCCACCTTCGTTCTTTTCTCTCAATCTCTTACGCTAGCTCCCCCTCAGAAGTAAATACTCGTTACCACCAACACTATTGCACGTTTTCTTATAAGAAACTTGGATCAGCACTTAATACTAAAAGGTTCTTAATTTCGCATGAAAATTTCGGTGTTTTAGTAATAAAACTTTCTTAATTTAGTTTCTTATTTGTTGGGGTCTAAATTTGCGTTATGGCTCGAAGTTGAGCCTCCTTACCGACAAAGGGCTTGCATTTTGCATTGAAATTGTCACCACGAATAAGCCATGCACATTAAGGCACAAAATTACACATTTTTTGCAGTCAAAACTTGATATTTACAAACGCAATGCCGCGTGAACCGTAATTTACCGACCCTTATTCTAGAAATAAAGTTTTAGAGTTTCTTAATGGTTCTTGAACGTAGTACTAGAGTTTCTTAACTTTTGGCCATCGTAGTGATAATTTCTTATTGTAACCAGTTTCTTATAAAAAAAACAACGTGTATGCTGTGTAATATCACTGACTTTGATGGTATTGGACGAGTCAGACTTATGAGCCAATACCATGGCTGATATTTTGCAGACAACAACAAAATTAGCTTTCGATATTAGTAAGACATCTAATCTTTTTCGTACGGTTCGTGTGTTGTGCTCCATAAACGAACAAAGTGGAAAATAATCATCTTGTTCACTGTAGAATGTTGTTATCAACAGCAAGCTTCCTCATTCGATCTATTTATAACGGTCTCTAAAATGTTAGTCAATAGAAATCATTTTTGGCAGCTATTTTCAAAGCAGTACATGTTTCTTTCGACTTGTGGTAATGTAATATCGCTGTCCTAGGAACAGGCATGTGACATATTGAAGCTTGGTATTCATTCTTGAAAGCCTGACTTGTGTGGGTCTTGCTACCAACAAGGGTAATCTGAAATTACAACGGACCTGGATATTTTATTACTTCGTGTTTGTTTCTCTTTGATAAATGATGGGGGGGGGGTGTGGAATAGTGTTGGTGGGTAACGAGTCTGTTATGTTGTATTTATTTCATCGATCCTACAGTCATGATTCATAGTTTGTGTCAACATTAATTCCTGTTTTCAGCCATTTTGTATAGCTTCTCTCCATCTCGCCATCTTTGATTGCTTCGCTTCACGGGCCAGTCAGGCTTCTGCCCTTGCCCTAGGCTCACGAGATAGTCACAGTTATTGCAACAACAACAACAACAACAATAACAACAACAACAACAACAACATCATTTTATCAACTACGAACTTGTAATCAGACTACCCTTGCAACAGAGATACAAAATCCAACAGCCATCAGAGAAACTCTATTCAAATTCAAATCTTCCTCCCTCCAAATGAGCCACATACCAAGACAGTCGTGCTTGTAGCTTTGGCTGCGTGTCTAGGCCCATTAAGAACGTAAGCAAAAAAGAGCGGGAAACACACTTAAATATAATCACGTGACCCGACCGTGTGCACTATCAAGAAGATATACTTTCGGAAGGCAGTTTCGTGTAAAAGCATGATTCATGGCCAGTTTGACATTAAAATTTTGTGGGTTTATGAACTAATTGTAATCAGAATTCAAAAAATTTGTTGATAATCTTCACTAGGATTAGACTGTCAACCTTGACACATACTATATTCTCAACGTTCTGAACGCTTAGCTAACGTTGGGCTGGTTGAGTAATCAAGTGTAACCATGGGTAGTTAGACACTGCTGGTGTGCTTCTATGGAGGAGCGCTGGATAATATGTATCTGCGGGGGAATTTTTTGTAGTACTGCGGAGGAGATATCGAGAGAACGAAAATATATCTCCTCCGCAGTACTACAAAAAATTTCCCCCGCAGATACATATTATCCAGCGCTCCTTCATAGAAGCACACCAGCAGTGACTAACTACCCACGGTGTAACCACGGGGCATGGACCTTTTAGCATCATGACAAAATGATCAGCAGAACGAGCAACATTTTTCAGGTAAATGGTGGATTTGTAAGCAAACTATCGGGTGAGTCAGAAAAAAGTTCCCGTTTTTGAAAATTCATAGCATCAAGAGTACTAAATGGATTGGAATGAATCAATATTTGCTTGACAGCCAAAAGATCGAAGTATTTTTGTGATTTTTCTCGCGTTCTTACGAGCATTGGAAAAATTGGTAAATTCAAGCTTACGAAAACTTGATGGTTACAAAAAGACTGAAAAGGCCTAAAATGCTTGATCAAATCATAAAGGACTCCTCGCTCAGAACAACAGATAAAATGCAATTTCTCATGGGTGAGAGATATCGTCTGCACATCTATTGCCATGGGATTGAAAATCTTTAGTATCTGTTTAAGAATCTATTTCCTTTTAACTCTTGAGAGAGGTGAAACGCATTTGCGTATTGTTCTGTGTGAGGAGAGTCCTAACGATTTGATCAAGTGTTTTAGGCCTTTTTCTGTCATTTTGCAGCCATGAAATTTTTGTAAAGCTGAATTTACCTATATTTGCAGTGCTCGTAAGAAGACGAGAAAAATCACAAAAATACTTCGATCTTTTGGCTTTCAACTAGAATTTGAATCATTCAAATCCACGAAGTACTTGTGGTGCTACGAATTTTAGAAAGTGGGAACTTTTTTCTGGCTCACCCGGTATGCTGAAGTATCTTCATCTGTCTTTCGAACATGCTGATTCAGGTTAGAATGCTTGTAACCGCTGAATAAAATCCGTCTCAAATAAGATGTCACGTGGAAATATCGGCCAATAACAACGATCACATCACAGGCAAACCAGTATTCTGCTTTCGGTTTATTGCTTTTTATCTGTTGGACGCTGCGTAGCTTATGCGGCACTGCGGTGATGGAATTTCTGCATGCGTGGTCCTTTGCATCTTTCCTTCGCATCTCGCCACACATGTAAAATTCCACGACCGCAGTGAAGCAGAAGCTACGCAGCGTCTAAAGGTTAAACAGCCTCGCGAAACGTGATAAACTGAAAGCAGAATACTGGTTCCCCTGTGCAGCAACTGAAATGTCTTGCACCATATATGAAAATGGCAGCAAAGATCTACTCCTTTTCAAACCAAGCTGAGAAGCCCCAGCCCCTACTCATCGTTGACGATTCGAAACACCCTTGCTAGCAATCTATACCACTTGCCAAGCCCAGTCAATCCAATCGTGCAGTGAAATAACAATACTAGTATTTACGGAATAGACAAAAACATAACGCAATTACATATGCAACTGTTCTAAATCGACGCTTCACAACGGATCTACTAATTGTTTATTTCTATTTCATTTTATTTCGCTAATTGAAATCAATAATAACCATTACAACCACAGCACCTGCAACGATGCGACTTATCAGTAAATATGTCTTAGCGTAAAATGGAGACCTGTTCATTTAAAGGGAATGTAAGCACATAAAAGTGGCTCAAGCCACTTGCGATCTTCTTGTAGCCTATCAGGTATAAGTATTTCCTTTGACGTTGATTGGTTACCCACCACTTGAGCGTCATGACAAGGGGTCGCGGACTCGATTAGGCCTATTCTACTTCTGTGATCCCAGCGCTTGTCGCTAAAAACTGCAACTTCACCTTCACCTTCACCTTCACCCAAATATGGTGCGGCAGGTGTCACAGCCTACTGCCTTTGTAAGGATATGTTTTTCACAGGTCTATATATGCGTACATTTCCTTTAAGCTAGAGATATTACAATAGTAGTATCGCTCCTTCCACAACTGAACCAGCCTGTGGATAGGCTTCAAGCTTTGCTCCACAGCTCCCAGATACAAGGCATTTGCACAGGCTATAACTGAGTTTTCGCTGTAACTACGAACGACTCATTTCCAAACGTTGCCAAAAATAAATTAGCCTTGTTATGACTCAAAATGGCCTAAATCAAATGCTACTTTAAACCAGCAAAACCTAAATCCCTCTCACCGAAGCAACAGCAACAACATCAATTCAATTCAGTCTAAATAAAAGAAAGGACTAGCAATAGAGTCCAAATGTATGCGAGGGAGCAAATATATGTGACATCTCACCCTGAGATTTTAGGCCAAAGTATAAGCTCGTTAATGGCCATGGCACTGCAGTCGATTCTTATCCACGCTCCTACAAAAGCGTGTTCTTGCAATCTTAAAAAGGAAGACTAACTGAAATACAGGCAGAGAAACTGAAAGAAAATTCATTTTCTGTGACGAAGGTCCTTTGTGAGAAGACCTTAATCGATAAAGTTCACCGAATAGGTACTATCATCAACGAAGGATTTTGACTCCAAGTTCAACGTTTGGATACTTTCAACAGATTGCTAACACCTTGAAGGGTCGCCAGGCTAAAAGTCGGTAGATTTGAGTGTGATATTTAATATCACGTTCGTTGGAAATAAACTAACAAGGACTCGATCAAATTCATCAGCTTAGGCCATTGTACACCGGTTCTTGAACACCAAGGGGCAAAAACCTCCTACACTTTCGTAGACATCTTCAAAATCCCAAAAATCTTCACGAAATCTTAGAAATCGCGAAGAAATTCCAAAAATCTTCGAAAAATCTATAAAAACTCCCATAAATCTCTTCCAAAAAATTTTGTTCTCGAAAAATCCGTCCAAAAGTCCTTGAAAATGTCAAAAATCTTTTAAATCCTCAAAATATTGAAAAATCTTGAAAAATCATGCAAAACCTGACAATCTCGAAAAATCTCGAAAATTTGTGGAAATCTCACAAATCTAAAGAAAACATCTCAAAAATCTTTGAAAAACTGAGAGATTTCAAAATCTGAAAATCTTAAAGACATGGCTCACTAAACTGCTACTGTTAGTATTATCAAGGCGCAGTTATAGTGACGATCAACAACAGGAGATAAACGAATTCTACTGGTCACCTTAGTGGGCTGTAGAGAGAGCCGCTATCGTCTTTATAAAACCAATTTACTCCTAAAACATCTGATAAAATTCCAGGGACTTACGCCTCCGTGTCAATAGTGATTTCGAGGTTGAAATCTGTTGATTGTCGGGTGTGTGGATCTTAAAGCTTCTTTCGAACACTGTTTTTATGGAGAGCAACGAAATGTTTGAGTGTTGTTTAATTCTTGCAGAACAAAAGTGTTCTTAGTGCAGCTCTCCTATTCGTCCTTCAAACACTTGAAACAAATGCTGTTTTTGGATCAAACTGGGTAGGTAAAAGAGCGCCAACAGAGTTGAAAGAAATTTTCCTTTCTTTAGACATTGTAGAAACTTTGTGAAGTAGGCCTTAATTGGCTCTAATTTAGCTATTTTGAGTCTAAGCCTGCTAAAAATAAATAAATGATGATGATGATGATGATGACGATGATGATGATGATGATGATGATGATTTCAAACAGATATGAAATGCTCCTTGTGGGATATCAAAAACGGGCTAAAATGCAACTTGAAGCTGCATTAATAGTTGAGTGGAAAAACAAAGTCTCGAACAAGATTCTTGCATTTTCTTTGCAATTAATAAGTCTAAAAAAATTCGAACAAGGACTATCAAGCACCTTCACTTGACAAACAAGACTTTCAACGCTTGAGAACACACCGGGGAATATTTTTCTTTCATCCACGCCCCTGTTTGATATCCTAAGAGTCAGATGCGAAAATGGCAAATGTCCGAAGAGTTAGGGGGCAGTTTCCAAGGGTAGAGAAATGGGGGCAGGTAGGGACAAACGTACAAACCAAATACAATTTCTTACAGGCCTTGTGAGGCAATAAGAGAACTAAAACTTGCAAAGATATGTTGAAATAGTGATGCAGAAATTGCCAATGGCGGGCCATTGTCCCCAAGAGATTAGTGGGTAGAGGAATTGGGACAGTTTGAAAGAGAAATACGAGAAAAGAAAGAGAGCATGGAAATCTTATAACGACGAGTCAACGCAATGTTTAAACTTAGCAAAGAATTCTCTTAGCCAGTCCTCCATCTACTTGGCTAATTTCCTTCCTCGCCAAAGGTTCTGGGATTAAAGCATATGGCAAAACGGATATAATAACTCTGTACTATATAAAATGAAATTAATCATCGATTTCAGGTAGAAATCCTGAATAACTGAATTCTATCTCCTCTTAAATACCCGAATCTCTTTTGATGTGATTACGAATAGAGATTTTGGTTTGCGATGTCCTTTTGAGAGTTATTTTGGCCAAATACTTCGTCATGCTTCAGGGCTCATTAAATTTCTTTACTGTTTCAGCTGTTTGGTTTGTAATGTGAGCCAAAGAGGAAAGGGGGCACTGCGCCACTGCAAGATTTATGCAAGTCCCTTGTCGTAACCTCAAAGTACCATCCCCTTTTGTGTTGCAAGTGCTCTTCCGGGTCTGAAGGATTCCCTCCCAGGATGTGCCCTCCGAATTCTTGTTCACTTTAATCTCTAAAAGATAGGTCGAGGGGCATTTCACTCATTCTAAAAAGCATATGAGATTTTTTCAGAACAAAAGGATTTTTACGGAATTTTGATGGATTTTCCTTGAAAACAAATGATTTTTGCTAAAAGTGTATGAGATTTTTGGGAGTGAATGAAATGCCCCTTGAGATAGATATCTCTAAAAAGAGAACATTTTTTCCCTTTCCTTCCCGTCACGAAAGTGTTCGTAATATTGACGCTCCAGTGTATCATAGGAGAATACGAAGGGCCTATCACTGCCTTAATATTTAACTCGCCTTTCGAAAAGATCCATTTGTTTTGAAACAAAATCCTATCCAATTGTAACTGTTCTACTATGTGTAAAAAATTCTCTCCGAGGATCAGTGCCTTTCGAATTATTTTCATTTCACTCTCTAAAAACTCAACATCTCTTATTGCGGCTCCAATCCAGGGCCTATCACTCCCTAAAAATCTGGCACGACTTTGGGAAAAATCCCTTAAAAGTCCAGCATATATGTCAAATCCTTAAAGGGGCTAGTTCACGTAACTGTAAACAAACCTGTTATCTCTATAATCTGTATTGTTGCCCACACGTGACCATTGTGTTCTGCACAGATTTTGGTGGATGGGGTGAATCCACAATAAAGTTACTACTAAAAATCCACTAATATCTTTGCAATCTTACAACGTATGGTTGTTTCGTTTGTTTCTCCTTGAAGTTCAAGAGTTCATCTTCAAAATAGAATTTTCCTTTTGAGAAAAATAGTGGAAAATCTGTGTGATATGGCCTGTCAAAAAAGCTGCAAAATCGTCGTTTCGAAAGAAGTTTGTTTACTTTACGTGACCCAGCCCCTTTAAAAAAAGCATTGCACAAATGGATATTATGCATTTCTTTTGATTTAACGGCCTGAAAGGAACTTCGTGTACTTTGCCATTGTTGTTTATTGGCAAGTTTCGATATTTTCATCATTTTGAGGATTCGATTTTTTCAATAAAAATAAAAAGAGAAATGATATACGAGATATTTCTGAAAATCATATAAAGACATCAAAACTTGTCAATAAATAATAACGGGAAAGTATTCAGTTTAACAAAACAAAATCCTCCTTTTTGTGCGATATATTCCACGAAAAGGACAATAATTATAATCTAGGATCAAGTAATCAGTTGATGTTGCCTCAAACTAAAACAACTGCTTATGGCAACGATAGTTTGTCTTTTCGGGGTAGCATATTATAGAATTCCCTGCCTAATGATACTAACACCTCCGTCTGTTCCTTCAAGTCATGCATAAAAAATGGAATTGAGAGAATTACGAGAGAATTACGAGAGAATTGCCCTTGCAAAATATGTAAAAATGTTGTTCTCTCGTTCACTCTCTTTGAAGGCAACAAATTTTAAACTGCTTGCTTCTGATTGTCGCCATTTTCATAGGCCAGCAACAAAGGCCAAACAAGAGACGGCACGTGCAAGGAATGCTGGATGAAACAGACCCTTTAATGCCTATTTTCACTCAACATTCATTTGGCAAATAAGTCATCTCCCACCCCCACCACTCCACACTTTACGCAAGGTCGCAAGAGGCCTGTAGTTTCTCACTTCCTTGATCAACATAGAAGACAGAAAGGCCCAATATATCTTTCAACCTAGACATGTAATCTGTCACTTTGCTCGTATATTGCTACCAACACATACATGTAACTATCGTCTATCGTTAAGCCTGTCACAAAGCTGTTATCAGACACAAACATATCAGGGAGAATGACGTGATCGAAGTTTTCGAAATCCGTGTATATACTTTAAAAAGCAACGATATTAACATTGTTTCGGCTCTCTCCATACTAGCAGTGAAACTTCAGTTTTTTTTTAAAGGAAACTTGGATCAGCACTTAGTGCTAAAAGTTTCTTAATTTCGCAAGAAAATTTCGGTGTTTTAGTAGTAAAGTTTCTCAATTAGTTTCATATTTTTGGGGCCTAAAATTGTGGTTTGGTTCGAAGTTGAGCTTTCTTATCGACAAAGGGCTTGCATTTTGCATTGATATTGTCACCACGAATAAGGCAAAAAGTTACCATTCTTTTGCAGTTAAAAATTAAAAAAAGATGAAGGAAGCTTTATTAGAGAGACATTCTTTTATTTGAATTCATCAGACAGTCCTATGCTTTACGTCAATAAAATTTTAGAGTTTCTTAATTGTTCTTGAACGTAGTAGAGTTTCTTAAATGTTTGGTCATCGTAGTACTAGTTTCTTATAAACCAGTTTCTTATAAAAAAAAAGCGTGTAGCCTAGTGCTCACAGATATTTCTTAGAAAGAAAGCTGTGAAGAGATCAAACTTTTTCGAAATTCGTGTGCACATATTTTACAGAGCTATTTCAACGATAGAACTTGTTTCATCTCTCTCCAGCAAACGATGGGCTTCCTTGCTCGCGTTCCAAGCCAGCCATTTCTTTACAAAATAGCACTCTCCATTGCTCAATTCCTTACAGGCCCTTTGAAGTTTTGGTCCCTTGCTCCAAAAGAGCCTATCGGAGCCTCTGTAACAGGGGGCAAATCGCTGCATTGTCTGTAATTCTCGCAAACTTTTCACTTTACAAAGATCGTCTTGTTTTCCAGGAGATTTCACTGAAATCCACTAGAAATCGCCTTTTCCCTAGAAATCTCTTGAGTCCTACATTTTTTGTCGAGTGATACAGCCTTTGTCGCTCTACAATACAAACCGTTTTGATACATGAAGAAACAATCCCATTTCTGCGACGCAAAATTTCACCCATCCGACTTTCCAGGCAGTTCATATTGGGCGATATGTTGTAAGAAATCGAGGCTGGCAATGCTGAAGGTGGGTGGAGGGGCGTTGACATTTCCAGCAAGTGTGGGCCAAGGAAAATCGCAATAGTTGTGAAATGTTGTCGTACAACTATAGGGGGCGAAAAGGCAGCTTCACTCTTTAGGATAATATCAAATCAATCAAAAATCAGCTATAGTCATTTAGGCCTACTGTACTAGTTCCAATGCCAAAAAACTATTGTCCCTTATTAGCTTTGTTCTTCTTATGTTCTCAGACGAACAGCCTATGTACGAAGCAGTTGTAGCTTGCAATCAACACCTTGGTATCATTGTTCGCTAAACAATAGCAAACAATAGCAAACAATAGCAGACAATGGAAGAAATCTGAAGTGCTCCAAGAATTTTACCCACAAAGCCTTATAATTATTTAGTTGCTAAGCAACAAAGCATCTCCTCAGAGCTGTGCGATTTAGATTACTACAAGACACCCGTCTAGCTAACTGAGTTTTAAGTTTAACGCAAAGCTGAGCAAAAGATAATAGGTTCTATGGACTGAGTTTTAAACCATGTTTACGTTGAAAACCGTTGAAAATATCAAACAAGGGATATCTTGCAAAATATATTCTCGTTGCTCACTTCATTAAACCTCCAGACGAATTAACAATATAAATTTGAAATTTCCCAAACAGTTTTCACAAAAACAACAGTCGATTTGGTCGATTTACTTTTGAATAAAAACCATTTAAAACGGAGCTGAATTGTTCTCAATTGAAACCAGAGCTGTGAAAAAGTTACTCTCGGGACCGATTAGGAACACAATCGCTTATCAACGTGTACAATTTCACGAACTGAAATGATCACGAAATCAAATTAAAACTGTGTACAGGATATCCTGAATTCAATGATAAATTTGCGAAAAGGAAATACCAATAGCGCAGAGGGGTATCTTGGATTTTAGCTCTTTCTTCGATTTCATTTTTGGGTTTTTATGAAGATTGTATATTCACCAAACAAAAGTACATCAGATTTTTAGACAGAATTCGAGCGTCGAGTTCTGAACAAAACTAACTATTTTATCATCATAAATTACACAGTTTTGATGATTTTCAGGATTTTAGGACGAGTTGTGCATGAAAGCGCCCCGACAGATTTGGATTGTCATGTTAGAGGACTTCTGACGAGTTCAGTTTGCGAAGAACAGAGTTCAAAAAAACTTTATGAGGAATACAAAAATAATTAGAAAGAAATTCTAAACTTACCATCTCTTGATAGTTCGACTTGTTATAAATCCATTTCTTAATCAACTTGCAATGTATAAATGGTTAAATTCCGCCAAAATGACGAGTAATGACGCATCCGAGTTTGAAATTCCTTCGAAGCTCTACCCAAACTTTGGCTGAAGGATTCACCTCAATGCGCTCAATTGATATGGTCACGTGATAACAGCCAGGCATGTGTCAATCAAAATATCACCTAGGAACAAGAAACCGTCTTGATCAGAACGAAAGAAACAGGTGAAAAGTAATGAAATCGTAAATTGCTTATAAAAACAGTCAAGGGAATCAAAGGGGGAGGGATTAGCTTAATTAAGGACGTAGGGCGTTCAAAGCAATGGGCAGCTGCGGTTCATCGCTTGTTCAGTGCACATCAAGGCTACTAATCTTACTGTTCTGGTGCACAAGGGCCGCAACAACTACAGTTCCGTCGCAGAAATTCGAGCAGAAATTACTGAAGTCCCAGGTGAGAAATGGCTTTATTTTGAAATCCCGGGAAATCGAAGAATCCCCGAACTAAGATTGGAGAAACGCCTGTAAGTAAAAACACGTTGGGTGGACCAGCGCTATGACATGCAGAGGAAGGCAGCGTTGCAGTGTTCCAAATGAAACATTCCCTCTCCTGGATAAATGGATAAACAGAATAATTTGTAAAAATGGGGGGGGGACGCCATCACTCTCTCACTCGCTAAAATAGCTAAAATCCTCGTACACCTTCAGTAAAACAGTAATGAACCCCCCCCCCCCAGAGAAAGCTGATAAACATCCCGTTAAAAAAATTTAGAATGCTGTGTTGTGGAGTGATTTGGCCCTCATGCAAAAATCTTATGTCATATCTTCGTTACAATTCCATCAAATATACGTTTTTTTTTTCTTCAATAAGGAACTAGGATATGCCAATAGTACTAAAATTTCCTTAATTCAATGAGAAAATTTCAGCTTTTTAGCACTAAAAGTTTCTTTTGGGCTTACTCAATACATTAGATATCTCCTTTTTTCATGATTTTATTGCAATTGGCTTTTAAAAGCTTCTTAGCACTCACTTCTCGAACATCGTACCAGAGTTTGTGACATTTTTCGCCATCCGCCATGGTATTAGTGTCTTATAAGGTTAATTTCCAATCCGTGGAATTTTCCGAGCGGGCGGAATTTTAGACAATAAAAGGTCGCTCAGCCGTAACTTTCTATTCAATGCCAGAGCGACATTTTCTCTCGAATATAATAGAAAAATTCCACCCGCTCGGAAAATTCCAGTGACTGGAAATCAGCCTTTATGACAAATTTTGTGCATAAAAAATGTGTCGTCTCGTACATTTGAACAATTTAGGCCAATGTTGTTCAGAAATCAAATTCTATGAAAAAGTTGCTGTAAAAGTAGCGGGAAAATCGAAGCAAAAACAGGCTGGAAGATGCCAAGATTGCTGCAGTCCATCCCGTTATAGTGCAAGGTATTGTCATTCATACATGCTGTACATTATTAGCTTGATGATTGCCTGGCCAGCGCAGCGGTAACATGTCGGCGTCGGGCAAAGATTGCGTTGCGGACATCAAAAGGGCCCAAAAGTGCGCCAAACTGCACTACGCCGATTTGTAATTAGTGCAAAATTCGAGCATAGTCAAACAATCATTTTGTCGTTATGTATGAACGATAGATATTTAATGCCGGACGTAATTAGGCCAGCTTGTCGGCTGCAATCAATAGGCTTGCAGCATGATACCTTGAAGAAAACTCTTTCAGCACGTGGAGATGCCACTGGATGCCACGATCTCTTACAGATGATGAAAAGCCACGAAGAAAATATCTGAACTAACTTCCAGAGGTAAACAAACTCGAATTCTTGCGTCAGTGACTCCAACAGCAACGGTTTATCAAACTGTCCTTTACCATCAAAGAAACACTGAGAAATTCACGAAATTTGATGCAGCAGTTAGAATTTCTTTTAAATTTCCTAAATCCTAGTGCGCGATTGAGTTTCGATAGAATTCTGTCCCTTCTGTTCTTTCTCAAACTCAGTTGCTGTTCGCAGATCCTGTTAGGCAATTGCATAGACAAAACAATACAAGGAAAGCTAATTACAGGGTATTTTATGACAAAAACAGCCCTGTTGCTTGCCACGTTCCAGCACCACTGCTCTCAACAACTCAATAAATCTCTCATGTGAGCGTAATATCTTCAAATCCTTCTCAACAAATCATACTTTACCATGTCCAAAAACATCAAATCTATCAGCATATATCATTAAATTCTTACTCGTTCCAGAGAATTTAGCAATCACCAAAGCGTAATCCTTTGTGAAGTCTGCATAAGACGAATCTAACTTCATCATTTTTGAATCAAAAGCTGAAAACACCAAGACCATTCAATGATAAGAAAACCGGGGGACGCGTCACCCATGCTTGCCGAGGATCAAGTTATTCCAACATGGGGACAAAACAGGGTCAACATTTGCGTAAACGGCAAAAAGAGTTATTGACTTCCTTTATGATGACTATTCAGTATCCTTGTGGTGAAGAATACACTTAACACAACGGATTTTGTTCCAACAGAGACGAAACGATCCCCCCACAGGCACCGCCGCATTTACGACAAATTTTACTCGACGAAGAACTTGAAAAATGACCAATGTTTACAAATTCGCTTACCTAAAAGCATTTTGATCAATAAACATAAACATGGTAGACACAAACACTGCAGCTGTTGAGTAAACAAACTGTAAGCCCCTCCAACGCAACATGCAAACTCGAAAGTCATTAGACAAAGTTTTCCTTACTTGTCTTTTGGAGAAAGAAAAAATGCCCCTCGGAGAGCTTTGGCTCAAGTCCTTGCTTCTGTATGTAACCAAGAAAGAAATCGCTGAAATGATCTACTGAAAAATTTCCAAAGGGTAATCTTGTCGTGTGTCGCCAGAGTCAGGTGTCGCGTACACTTCTAGTGAGAGTTGCCTACCTCTTGGCATGCCCTTGGGGTAGCTTCTTAGATTGTTGGACAATTATTCGGCCACCGGACCTTCCAGATACAAAAATTTCACTACGTAAGCCTAAGCCGCCTAAGCTACTTTCAGAGGCACTTCAGCACTTCCTCGAACAAAATCGTTGCTTCTTGTCCAAAAGAGAACGGGATTTCTGCAAAAAATAGCAGAGCTACACATAGGGGTTTATGAGAAACTAGTCTAGCAGGGTCTAGCATCACTGGCATGACCGAAAATTGAAGGAACTCTGGTGGTATCATGTTCAAAAGTGCTAAACAACTTTAAAAAATCAAGCGCATCATGGCCAAATTGTCGGACCTTTGTTCTTAATTCTTGAGTAAAATCATACTTGAATTTTATGTCCTGACCCCAACACAACTCTGTGCTTGCTAATCTCTAGGCCTATGCTGTTTACACGTATTTTTTTTATCTCAACTCTCAGATCGCCAAAAAAAATGAAGAAACTCCAGTACTGGGAAAATATAAGTTAAGAAACTATTTATTTTGATAAAGGAAATCCTTAACATACTTTGATTTATTTTCACTTGTTTCCTGTATCGTATTACTCGTAAAGTACTTGAGTAATGCCTAAACATTGGAAAGGCCTAAAAAAAAACCTTGTTTTGAAATGTCCACGAGGGAGCAGGTAGTAAACATGAAGATTGTTATGGAACCTCTAAGAAACTCGTAAGAAACTCTGAGTACTCAAAATCTGATAATTTTAAGAAAATTCCAGTACTGGCCCAACTTCTTCTAGTGTCTTATAAAAATAATACGTGTATCAGAAATAGAGACACGGCAATGAAAGAAACTACATCATGCACCAAGAAAATTAAGGAACAAATTAAGAAACTCGTGGCACTAAAACGCCGAATTCATGTGAAATCAAGAAACTCTTGGTACTATGGGCTGATCCAAGTGTCTTATAAAAATGCCATTTAAAAAAAACGAGTCACCCCTGTCTCTACAATCAATGAATTGATCATTGTTCGTGTAGAAATTTGATAAAGATTTTCTTGTCTCTGCGGGTGTCCATTCTAATCTTTCTCCGGCAATTTTGATCTGTCCTGTACCAGAAAATTTGCATTCTCTTCGGACACTCAAAATAGATAAAAATAAAACTTCCTTCATACTTGAACAGAGATAATGCCAAATTCTTAGCCAGGTATTGTGTTGTTTTTGCTTCTTATTTCTTAGCAGGGCATTGTTAATAGCTCCTACAAACGTCATTGCCAACGTCATCTATCAGAATCTTTCTTCTTGCCATGATCCCAAAATTTCATCATTTCAAAGCTTTTTTCAGAAAGTAAACATGGGCATTCAAATTCTGATTGGCTGACAAAATCGACATGCCTAAGGAAATTGGGCCAATTACATTGCACGAAAGTCAGAAGAAAAGAAATCGAGGCCATTTGGCCTGATTCTAGCCAGTTTCTAACACAAGCACTAATTCATGATTTGCCAACAAAATGAAACGGTTATGCGAATTTCGCCAATCAAATCATGTACAGACTATAACAAACCCAACTTTAGGCCTATTTTCTCATGCTTACCATAAGTCACAATAATGTTTTCTGCGGCGGGAGAATTTAGGTTCTAAAAATAGCCTAATAGCTAAGTAACCAATATGATCCACGCATTCTAGACCAAAATCGTACTTTGGAAACAATTTTTCTCGCATGAATGTGTTCTGACTATTTGATTTTGTCCCAATTTTCAATGTAAAAGTCCATGCGTCGTAGTTATGGCGTCCATCCATCTATCAATAGCAAAAACTACGAACTTGTAATCAGTCTATCAAATTGGTACCAAACATCAAGAATTGAAACAATGTAATCATTTCCAATAGTAATCCACACAAGAAGATAACAAAAAATACGTAACTGTTGAAGTGACTGTCTTGTTACCAAAGAAAAATCTCATGTCAGTTCTAATGACCAAAGTATGACAATGATGCAAGGTCTTGAGGGTTTGTCAGAAAACCTTTTGAAGGGGCTTTATAGAAGATGTCCATGAAATTTGTTTTCGGGCACCTCCAAAGGTAACGTATTTTGTACGCTACTAATAAACTTACAACTGCTTTTCTCACCACCCTTAGTTTTTCAGTGTGCTTCTTTCAGGCCCGTAGGAAGCGGTGGGGCAGGGGGCCTCAAGCCCCCCCCCCCCAACAATCTTGAAAACATTGGTGCTATGTCACAAGCATTAACTAGATGTATTGTTCTCTATTGTTTTAAGAACAATTGCCCCCCCCCCCCAATCCGAAGTTGCTTCTTACGGCTACGGCCCTGGCTTCTTTTGATAAAGAGCTTTTCTCAGAAATCGTAAAGGAGGCCGAGCCTCGTAAAATACATTTGTTCGCTTGAAAGCGTCCAAAGAAGAGCTACAAAATTAGTGCCATCGCCATTGCCATCGTCTCATTGCCCTTGATCTCCAACTCTTGCACATAGAAGAACTCGAGGAGATATGATAATGGTTTTTTAAATCATGGAAGGTATTGTCGACTTGAACTATACAAATTTCCTCAAGTTAAGTACAACTGGTACAACTAAAGCAAGAGGACACGAGCTCCAGCTTTTTAAGCAAAGAAATCGCTTGAACGTAAGACAAAATTTCTTTTTGCAAAGGATCGTAGACGTGGAATAAGTTACCAGAAGAAATTATCAGCAGTTCTACAGCATTGAATTTTGACAAAAGCTTAATCTTAGCTTCCATTACGAATGCAAATACAACTTTCAGAGTTTTACAGGCTACAAGCCTCGTATTCCCTTATTCGACATATTTCTATTATTATTATTATTTATCAATAAAGAACGAGCAGTATTAGAAGAGTTTTCTGATTCATCTAAAATTCGTTCTTTGTTTGTAATCCTTGCTTCTAACCCCCTGGAAGGGTAGAGTCATCGAATTTTTCTGTAGCTTCAACTTCAAAAGCGCGATGCAAAAGATATTCATATGAAAATAATGGACAAATATCTTTCTGTCGGTATACATTTATAGAATGCCTTTGAAAAATGTCTCACGGGGTTAGCTTGTTTTAAAAAATACATAAAAGAGAGGTCAGAAAGGAACCAAAAGAAAAACCGCAAACAGACAGGAACAATTCGGTTCATCTGCGTTGTACGTAAGAATTAATTGAATTGTTCGTTGGAATGGGATTAAACAGCATGGTGGCTGATTCGAGACTTGGCAAGCTTAGGCCATATCAGGAATTTGCTTAAAATTCGCCCGGGGGTGAAGCTACCCAAAACCGGGGTACGGGGACTTGTGGACCCCGGTTTTGGGTCATAAATTCCGATCAGTCCCTAGTTTTGGGTCATAAATTTCTCACAATCCCCGGTTTTGGGTTAGAAATTCATACCAACACCTATTTTTCAGGAAGATCCTATCATCCTCAGTTTTGGGTAGGAATTCTACCACTCCTTACTTGTCGAACACAAATTAAAGTTTAAGCTCATCTCTATTAGAGGAACAAGGGCAGATTTTGTAACAATAGGATCTTTGGTTTGTTTACATATGACGTCATCTTGGTTGACTAGCCAATCAGAGAGCTCTAGTTCTATCACGTGATCTGATGATAATGGCGGAAGGAGGGGTTTGCTGTGGGGAAAACTACACCCTCGTTTTTTCCTCGCGACGAAATCATACTTTCGCAAAAACTCAAAATTTTTTGCACACGTATAGAACGATAAATTTCACATATGTTTTTATTGGCACTAAGCTCTGCGTTTTCTGCTCTTCGCGCGATCGTTCGCTCTTGACTCCCATTTTTGCACGTCTTCCACACCCCTCCGACGGCTATGTCCAAACCCAACAAATCACACTTCTCGATCAAAAACAACAGTGTGACTCTAATTTGTCCTGTCATTAGATGAAAGAAAATTTCAGAAAAGGGTTTTCAAATGTTTGAAAATCAATTTTCATCATCAACTTTCCGAATCGGTGGACATTGCAGCCCCCTTCTCCCCACCCCGCAACCACTAATCGTTTCAGGGCGAGAGAGCGAGACGAGCCGGGGACGAGCAGGGACGAGACGCTTCATGTACTGAATAAATGTAAATTACAGACCAAAAATCTTTGAAAATGGTAAAATACCAACCTTCCATAAAACGTACGTTATATGCAAAGTATTAATCCTCCAAAAGTAGGTGACTTCCTGCTCCAATCGTCAAGTATCGTCATTAATTGTCACGAATCATCTTTCGGTTTCCTTACGGTGAGCCTGATCTCATGCTACTTGGTAAGATAAGTTAGTTGAGCATGGAGGACTTCTTCTCAGGCCCGATCTCTCTTCTGTTTGACTATTGTTTGACATTATCCAATCTTGAAAGTTTGCAATGCTTGATTAACAAATTGCAGAAATCACACTCGGAAATATACTAATGTAAACTCCACCCACCACTATAAAAATCCAGAAATGATTCTCCTTTCCGAAGTTGGAGTCAAAACAAACCTTTTTAAATGGAAACATTTTGAGCGTGCGGTTTACTGAAAGTGACTGCAATCTGCATGTCAAGTGCAGAGTGGCCGAAGAGTGGCAGAACCAGGCAGAACCCAATGGTTTCAATCTCAAAAATGTTTACACGCATTTTTGATAAGAACTCAAGTCTCAGATCGCCAAAAAATAAAGAAGCTCGAGTACTGAGAAACTATAAAATTGAGAAACCATTCATTCTAATAAGTTCTGATGGAAATCTTGATCATAATTGTTCACTTGTTTTGTTTCCGGTATCATATTACTCAAAAGATACTTGAGCAATGTCTAAACATTGGAAAGGTTTCAAAAAATGTACTTTTGAAATGTTCACGATGGCAAAAGTAGTGACCTTGAAGTTTGTTATGAAACCTTTAATAAGAAACGCATAAGAAATAATTTTGAGAAACTTTGCCCCAAATTCTTAGTTTCTTATTAAATAATTACGTTTATGTTACTGTGGAAATGGAAACTGTAAATTACAAAAGCTTCTTTGCTTTTTTAATTCAGGTAAGGTACATAGTTTCTTAAGTTTCTTAAGAGCATACCACTTGCTCGCTGTTTCTTACAAAATTGGGTGTATATATTTGAAGATGACAGTAATTTCACCCCGTTTAGCTGCAACTGAAAGAAAACTTATTTGGTCAACTCCGGATCTCTGTCAATAATTCTTCTTTCCTGCTGGGGCACTCATCGTCGTAACAGGATTAAATTTCTGAGGTTCTTCTCTCGACTCAGGCTTGTCCACCGATTCGGAAGATTGATGTTGAAAATTGACTTTATGACATTTTAAACTCTCTCTTAAAATATTCTTTCATCTGCTGGCTTCGCAATTGAATTCACATTGTTGTTTTTGATCGAGAAGTGTGATTTGTTGGGTTTGGACATAGCCGTCGGAGGGGTGTGGAAGACGTGCAAAAATGGGAGTCAAGAGCGAACGGATCGCGCGAAGAGCAGAAAACGCAGAGCTTAGTGCCAATAAAAACATATGTGAAATTTATCGTTCTATACGTGTGCAAAAAAGTTTGAATTTTTGCGAAAGTATAATTTCGTCGCGAGGAAAAAACGAGGGTGTGGTTTTCCCCACAGCAAACCCCTCCTTCCGCCATTATCATCAGATCACGTGATAGAAATAGAGCTCTCTGATTGGCTAGTCAACCAAGATGACGTCATATGTAAACAAACCAAAGATCCTATTGTTACAAAATCTGCCCTTGTTTATTAGAGGTCTGATTAGTTACTGAATGCTTGATAACTCACGCCAATTCATTTTTTGTTTTTGCTAATAAAGCAGTTTTCAAAGTCTTTTGAAGTTCATAATATCACATGGTTTGACACTACTGGTGAAGTGGAGCATATATTCCCTGTTCTCTTTTTGATACAAAGTCTTTGCTTTGCCTTTGTAGTAACTTCTCCTGGAGCATTTCTGCCCTTGTTAATACACCACATTATCTGCACTCTACTATGAATTAGTGACTGTTATCTGCCTGCTCTGTCTGATGCTTCGCCATCCATCGTTGTCGTTCTACCATGGCATGAAATCATATCAATGCTGGATGGGATATGTGTGTGTGACACATACATACCCCAAAGGCCAAGCCAAGTCTCTACTACTGTGGTTTCAGGTTGATAGTATTATTAATCCACACTATTTTCAAGTTCCTTGAAATATTCAAGATTACTCCATCAAATAACATCAGATGAGATGAAATCTTCAGTAAAAGCCTTCTTTCGTTGCTTTCAGACAATTGCCTCAATCAGTTGTGAAAAATTCTGAAAAATTTTGCTCGGTCATTTTCGAATGACCTCGCTTTCACCCTAAAGGGCGCGAAACTAAACTTGCTGTTGTTGTTGTTGTTGTTATGTTGTTGTAAATTTTGAAAACTTGAAAACTGGAGAGATGGCAAAATTACAAAAGGCGAAAGATAGCAATGCCACACACCAGGGAGGGTATGTCTCCGCTTTTATTGTATTATAAGTTCTAATTATGCCATAACTGAACAGGATTTTTTCTGTCACACTCACACAGAAAAGGGGAAGTATGTAAATCATTAGTATCAAAAATTCTCAGGTTAATGTCATAAATAAACTCAAAGATAAAAATGGCAATCTAACAACTGATCCAGCAACTATGGCTACTGTTTTTAATGATTTTTTTGTCAATGTAGCAGATGGTGTTACAAAGAGAATACCCAGGTCACCAAAATCCCCCTTAGATTATCTCGATAATGAAAATCCCAACTCATTCTTTGTAACTCCCACAGCCCCGCATGAAATAGTAGATATCATAGGTGTGCTAAAAACTGGTAAATCTTTAGGTCCCAATAGTATACCCATAAAGTTATTAAAAATTCTATCTCCACACATTTCTTCTCCACTATCCCGAATCATAAATGAGTCTTTCCTTTCTGGTGTTTTTCCTGAAAAAATGAAGCATGCAAAAGTCATACCATTATTTAAAAAAGGCTGTCCTGTGACTGTTTCCAACTATAGACCAATATCCCTTTTGTCTGTCTTCAGTAAAATTACAGAGAAATTGATGTACAAACGCTTATACAATTTTTTGGAAGTGCATAAGATACTGTATAATCTTCAGTTTGGTTTTCGTGCTTCTCACTCAATAAATCATGCATTAATTAGTTTAACAGAATCTATCAAAAACACTCTAGATAACAAACATTTTGGGTGTGGAATTTTTATTGATCTTCAAAAAGCTTTTGATACAGTCAACCACCAGATTCTCCTCAAAAAACTTGAACATTACGGCATTAGAGGTACAGCTCTATCATGGTTTAGCTCCTATCTTAGCAATAGAAGTCAATATGTATGTGTAAATGGCCACAACTCTAGTTATCTTAATGTTACTTGTGGTGTTCCCCAGGGCTCTGTCCTTGGTCCACTTCTCTTCCTCATCTACATAAATGATCTTCCAAAGTCATCTAACAAGCTATCTTTTTATCTTTTTGCTGATGACACCAACATTTACTTTGAATCTGACAATCTTAATAATCTAGAAAAAGTGGTAAACAGAGAACTTAAGTATGTTAAAAAGTGGCTTGATGCTAATAAACTTGCATTAAATGTAGGCAAAACAAACTTCATCATTTTCCATTCTCCACAAAACTCTTTAGATAAAACTGTCAACATTAAGATAGGTAAGGAGCATGTTAATCAGGCTAAATATGTTAAGTTTCTTGGTCTTCTCTTGGATGAAAATCTCAACTGGAGGTATCACTTAAGTGAACTCTCAAAGAAGTTAGCAAGAACTTGTGGTATCTTCTTTAAGATAAGGCATCTTCTGCCAGCTAATGTTTTAGTTTCTTTATATTACTCTTTATTTGCCTCTTTTCTTCAATATGGAATCATTGTCTGGGGTCTTACCTATGACACCTATACTAAACCAATCTACCTTCTACAAAAGAAAGTTGTCAGAGCTATTGCCTTCAAGACTTTCACATCTTCATCTACACCAATTTTCTCTGAATTAAAAATTCTTAAGCTATATGATTTATTTCATCTCAAGCTGCTTATCTTCGTGTATGAATCTGTTAACTTGATTTCTCCTACCTTCTTCCACAACTTCTTTGACACTTTGTCATCTGTTCATCAGTATGATACGAGGCAGGCTCGCAGGGGTGATATTTTTATGATGCGTAAGAATACTCTGCAGTATGGCTTAAGATCTATCAGATATGCGGGTGCTAAATCCTGGAACGACATTCCGTTCATGATCAAACAGTCTCCTTCAGTAATGATTTTCCGTCGCGAAATGAAACTTCATCTTTTCTCCACAAATTACCATTCCTAAATATCTTGATAGTACAACTTTCTTTCACTTTGATTGATCAAATCTAGTAAAAATGTTGCAAAGTGTAAAATAGGTTTTTAGGATAGGGGGTGCTCTCTCCTCGATTAGTCTATCTACTGAGAGAGCTCCTCCTTAAGAAATTCCTCCCCATACAAAATTCTATGTAATTATGTTGTAAAATTTATCATTTATGTTCTTTATTATTATTGACAGGGAGTCTCCTGTGGCTGTCAGGTGGCCTGCCTGGCCTTTCGTTTTGTGCTTGGTTTGCGCTTTGTCGGCCATGGGGATTGGGTTGGGCGTGGGTGCGTTTTGGGCTTTGGCTGGGGGTGCCATTTTGGGTGGCGTCGATGACTGTCGTTTTTGGGGCTGGTCTCGTCGTGGCTCTTCGTGTTTGGGTCTGGCGTGTTCGGGGGTACTGGGGTTGGACAGCGGATGCTGTCTGGCTGCAGTGTTTTCGGGCACGTTGGATGGGGCGGGTGGAGTTGTGGCGGGATTGGTTCTGGGGATGGCCGTTGTTTGCGTCATCGGGGGTGGTGCTTCCGGTTGGGGTCTGGGGTGCATCTGGGTCTGATTTTGGTCCCTGTGGTCGGTTTGGTGCATGCTGGGCATGGGACGGGGGTTGGGTGGGTTGCTGGGTGGTTGTGGGAGGTTTCCTGTCTATTATATTCTAGTTTATTGTATTACTGTATTAATTTATTCATAGTTTATATTAGATGTTTTGTAGTCATTGTAACTTGTAATAACTTTAGTTAATGTTGTTTATTATTGAATTTTGTATGTTGTGGAATTTTAAAATGAAAAACTGAACTGAACTGAACTGAACTAGGCCTCCTCTACTAGCCTTGGGCGTTACCTCAACCTCAGATTTCTTTGGCTGCCAGATCTTGCCTCATTATTAATTAAGCAAACAGAGAGGCGAGAGCTCAATAATTGTAGTCAAAACGGTATAACAGATGGTTATTATCTTGATCAGCCAGCATGGTGAATCCCTCTCCATCTCATCAAGCTTATTCATGAAAGACACACTACTGATGATGATTTCTTGTGCAGTTTTTGTACATACATGGAATAATCTTGCAGGTTGCTGTGTTTCTTGTGATATTTAGACATTTAGATAATATGCAGTAAAGCACTAAAGTAAACATTAATTAAGCAATTAGAAAAAACGAATACAGCACAGTGTTGACCAAAGTTGCCCACTGATTAAGCTCTGCATTTGCTCATTACCTGTTGACCCAAGAATTTTGCTGTTTTGTTCTATGTATGTATGTATGTTTTAGAATTTGGCCTTGTTATGAACTAAAAATTTGATGTAACATGAATTTAGGAAAAAATAATCAGTTTAATTACAAGTGCACAATATAATATAAAAGTTAAAAATTGAACCTAAAAACAGCCCCAGTTTAAAATGGCAGGGATAAGCATTAAAAGATCAGTGCAACCTTGTTCCCATAATGGTCCCTCATAATGGTCCATAATAGTTTGGCTCCAGCACATTACTTTTTGTACAGAACACATTTGTAGAGCTTCTACACAGTTTGAATTAGGAAGAAAGGTTTTTTCATGTGAAATATGTTGTAGGTGCAGGATTACAGGAATTCCACAATTTTTGGTATTTCATCATAAAAGTTACCCCAGTTTTGGGTGGTCTTTTCAAAATATTCTCCCCGGTTTTGGGTACTCTTGCCTAGATGACCTACTCAAGTCCCCGTCCCCGGTTTTGGGTAGCTTCACCCCCGGGAAAATTCGACAAATTTCTGCTCCCCCCCCCCCCCGAAATTATCTTTTCTTATAAGGTTCTGCCATTCTCTCTTGCTGGCCAGCCATGTTTGATACAGCAGAGTTAATAGAAAATAGACTCTCGATACAGCCATCTTGCTATATCCCTATTGCGCAACCCTTCTTGAGGTCTTTGCAGAGATTCGGGGAGCAAGGCGGCACTCGGCATTTCTAAGCGGGGAACAAGGGAACGCTAACGTAAATAACATGAGAACAAACGAACGAAGTTGCGAAAAATCAGATTTTTGTGGATTTTGAAGCTTAAGGTTGAGGGGGGCTGCCAAATGTTTAAATTGTATACCCGAAGAGCGACAGACTTGTGTTTACCTAGACTGATTACTTTGAGTCCTAGTAATCGCAACCACCCACCCACCCTACTCGCTCATACTATGAGTGAACAGGGTGGGTGGGTGGTAGCGATTACTAGGACTCAACGTAACAAGTCTGATGTTTACCACCATCTTGTAGAATTTCGTAAACTATAGTTCTGCTTTTCCTCCATTAATTTGGAAACTACATTGGCTTAATTCTTTCAAATTTCCTTGAATTCCTTTCGAAAAAAAGCAAAACACCGTAAGCTTGAAACTAAAAAAGGTATCAAACAAGTCAACGGAATAGTTATAAAGCAAAACTTCCCTTCAAGCCATTCAATCCAATTCAATCAAAAGAAAGATGTGATAATTTGACAGAGGTAACAGCCATTTACACAAGCTCTTTAAGATTTGGAGCCTATATTGTTTGGCTTTATCTCTGTGGTTAATGTTCGAACAAGCCAATCAGGGCGAAACGTCGTTAAAATCTGTAATCTGATTGGTTCTTTTTAAGACTTCCAGCATATGCTAACTGGCTTCACCTAAGGTATATGATAATTGAACAAGCCAATCAGGGCGAGTAATCATTAAATTATGTGATCTGACCGCAGGGATGCCTTTGGCTCCTTAGTAACTAACGGGAGCGAATCAGGGCGAGGTATTATTAAGCCAGGAAATGAACCTAAATTCCAATCTTAGGCCTCTAAAGGTCCCTATTTATAAGATTATGACCAACATCTCTAAGCTTAGTAAGCGAGGGCAACTTGCGAAATTTTTCTTCCTCTAAATTACAACATTCTAAGATAAAAAAAATGACCTAGCAATTCAATAAACGGATGAGTCTTCTATCTAAGTAATACAAATCCATGACAGGGAGGCTTATCCTTCGTATTATACCAAATGTATATCACCCACCGAGTTCTACAATGCATTTAAAGCAAAGATTTTTCGGCTTCATTCTCGGGGATACCATATGGAATTTCAAGAAATGTTGATTACGTTTATCAGCTGTGTGCAGCCTCATTTAAAAATGTCTCATCGATTAAAATGCATTTTAAATCTCTCTGTTGGCATTATTAGATGTAGGTGTGCGGAATAAACAGGAAAAGACAGCTACAGAGAGGTACAAAGGCCCATATATGCAAGGAAGGAGACATGCTAGATTATAACCTGTGCAAAGGTTGAAAAAGCAGCGGAGAGATTCATTTCCAACTCGTTTCACGCTCGCATATTTCCACCTCTAACAAAAGGGATCATTATTTAAACAAGGTCTTTTATTGACTTTGTCAGGTTGAAAAAGCAGTGGAGAGATTTCGTTTCCAACTCATTTCCAACTCGTTTCTAGGTCGCTTATTTCTACTTCTAAAATGAACCATTATGGAAAGAAACAAGGTATTTTCTTGATCAATTTGATGCCATCCCTGTTATCTCAACTACGTGGTATTTCAAACTGTTTCCCTTACTTTTTAAGTTGTATTATACATTATTACCTGACTGACGTTTCAAAAACGAGGTAATACAATAATCCCGCCAATCCCATTGGCTAATCGCACATTTCCCGCGGTTTTCCCGTAGCCTTGTATAATACGATACAAGGACGCGTTTTTGTCACCACAGCAACTAATTTAGGCCTGTGAGATTTACAATGAACTCAAACGACATAACAGTAACAAAATGAGTTTGACTAAATGGTATAAGTCAAAATTAGAAGCTATCAGGTAATAAAACTCATACTAACCGGTTTTGTAGTTGTACAGGAAAATATAAAGCCCTCGGTCTTATTGCACAGACCTCGCAAGCTCGGTCTGTACTGTTAAGACCTCGGGCTTTATATTTTCCTGTACAACACAAAAACCGGTTAGTATGCGCATAGAGTGTCCTAGAAAAAAGTATGCAAATTGTCTTGTGTCCAGCGATGAGAATTTAGCTTTAAGCGATGGCTAATCAATTTCAAAATTTTCCTCGATAGTTAACTTGAACATACCGGGTGTCCAAAATGATGCGCTATCGTTTGATTGCTTATATGTCCATAACCAACGAACCGATTTTCAAAAACTTTATTTTATCCGATTGCCGAAAGGCTAAATTGTATTTGAGGATGTTGGTTGTGGTTCAGGCCGATGTCTTCATGTCAAAAAGAATATCGATAAACCTGCTCAAATTCAAGCCTTAGATGGCATGAAAAAGAAACGGCCTTCTTTCCCAGTCAACATTTTAGATGCGATGCAAAAGGCTGAACTTATATGTCGCTCAGAGAATATATGTCGCACAGAGATAACGAATTCAGTTAATGCTGAGTTCAGAGAATACGAATACGAGTTCAGCTTTTTTTTATCACATCTAAAATATTGACTGGAAAAATAGGCCGTTTCTTTCTCATGCCATCTGAGACTTGAATTTGAGCAGGTTTATTCATCTTCTTTTCGACATGAAAACGCCGTGGTAAAACCGCAACTAACATTTCAAAATACAATTTAGTCTTTAGGCAATCAAATAAAACAAAGTTTTTGAAAATCGGTTCATTGGTTATGGACATGTAAGCAATCAAACAATAATACATCATTTTGGGACACCCGGTAGATACCTCGTTTGTTGATATTTGGCTTTGAGTGTTGAAACAATGATGTTGAAAGCTCAAATTCGCTGTCACCTACACAGCAGAGCTTTGGTGTTTTGGCCTAAGCAAATTTCTGAAGCATAGCAAATATGTCAATGATATCGTTGGTAAAACGTGAAAAGAAACTTCCTATATCATAGATCGCATGTATATTGTGTTTGCTAGAAGTCATCAATTGGGCTATTTATCATTCTTCTTCAACTTAGATTTTAAATTTCGACATGCTTCAGGGATTTGCTTCCATCAAAATGCCCAGTTACGACTTACAGATGGAAAGACTCCACTTGATAGAGAATAAGCCTTGTTATTAATGAAAAACAGACGACAATCTTAAACAGAAAAAAAATATGTACCAATTGAAATTAGCCAATAAGAACGTCAAGTTACGACTTTCACATGGAAAAACTCCAGCTAACAGAGAATAAGCCTTGTTCTTAATGAAGCACGGGCGGCAGTCCTTTGGTATCAGCAAGAAGCTAGATAATGACATCTTAATCAGAAGATACAAAATATGATTAAAACAATGATTGATGAAATCCTTACCGGCTTATGGTTCTCCTTTCTTTAACTTGCCTCACTTTATCTGTGAAAGGAGATCGTAACTGTTAGTCTAACAGTTCAGGGGGTGTATGTCCCTTAGTTGTAGCGATATATCAGTTAAAATAAGAGCAACGCTGCAACGATGTAATAAGTCTGATGCTCATAGCACTACAGCAACAGGCCCTATATGTAGCTATTTCATAAAAAAGCCATAGACAAGAAGGACTTGCTCGTAAATGGTGGACAGAGAATCAATCTCATTGGTATCAAAGAAGTCAGTGAAGATATTGTAGCACACTATTTGCAGCCATAACATCTATGGTAGACTGGGTTCGAGGCCCACCAACACCACTTGAGCGCCATGACGAGGGGTTGCAGACTCGATTGGCGTTTCCTTCGATGCCAGCGCCTGGCGTTAAAAACAGTAACTTCAACTTCGAGGAAAGAAAGGGCCAAATGAAACAACATTATCACCGTGTCTTTGTCAGATTCATATGCCTCTTTCTTTCTTAGCTTTGGCCTTCTTGAAATGGCCTAAGTTGAGGCTGTCATTCGGCCTAAACTGAAATTAGATTGGGCCTAAGTCTAGCCAATCTTCTTGTGAGAATAGAGGGCGAAAGTAAATAAAACCTACATCTACTTCAGTGTCATGTCTGTTTACTTCGCCATTTTCAAAAGGGCCTAAATCGAGACTTTGATTGGGTATATATTGAGATTGAATTGGGCCTACGTCTAGCCAATCTTCTTATCTCCTAACCCTCAAAACACACACCGATGTGCAGATATAAAAACATACACATGACGAATTAAGGTAGGTCGCATACTTAAGGGAGTCAAAGGGGCTAAATAGCCAATTTGGGCTTGCAAACTAAAAAGGCTTTTCCTCATCAACCCCATATCTCACATTTCTGAAATTGGTATCAGAAGAAAGCTTAAAGTCTGAAGTTTCAAAAAACTTCAAATTTTCAAAAAATTTGCATAACAATACGTCATGACCAGGGGGTTAAGTTGTAAAAGTAAAATGATCGATTTTCATAACCTCAACTTTAAACTGCAAAGGCTTCCAAACTTGATTGAATATGTAAGAAAGCTTTTGCCTACAGAATTTTCAAGATATTTCCAAGAGCCTTATGATAGCTTTTTTAAATATTTCATCAAAATTCAAAATGGCGGCATGCGCAAGACTACAGCTAAATTTCAAATTTTGAATTGTTATAATTCAAGACAGGGAGGTGATATTAAAAAAATGGATCATAGGGATAAAGATAATGGTTATTACTATAACTGTACCAAATTTCATGACAATCAGATGAATAATACTGAAGTTTTATCAATTTTTGTCCGAAAAATTGCATTTTCGGCAAACGCAAGTTAAAGTTTGCACCAAGTAAATTACTTTGGTTTTGTTTATATTCTCAAATTTTATGGAACTACTCTGGGCAAAACAATTTTCTGAAGTCATTTACAAATAAATTCAATACTCTGAAGTGCTCTGTGATCTCATACAATTGTTAAAGTTGCCATTTTCATGAGATCTTACTTCTCAGAGCCAACGAGCGTTTCAGTACAAGACTCTATATTTACACAAACTTGTTTGTCTTCATTTAAACCATGTCATTTTCTTTAAACTCTTCTCTATTTGCCTCCTTTCATTATAAGGTAGTCTATTTTGTTCTTTCTAGCTCAAAAAACATGATGTCAGAGCTTCTAAAAGCTGCAAAATCAATACGTCCACTATTGAACTGCATGCTTATGCAAACAAGGGAAATTGTTATTGGCCATGCTAGTGATTATTTCCTTTGGTTTTGTTCTCAAAATTCTTTCCTCAATATAGAAAATCCATGATAACATCTTTGAAGATTACATTATCTTGTTGGAAATATCTCTGTCAAATACAATCTTCCACTAAATGCAAGACAAAGGAAGTGGATGACATTCATTGTGTCCTAGTGGGTTGTAGATTGTGGTACCTATCAATCACATAGATCATACAGTTATGTGCAACTCAACAGTTATGTCTGTGCATCTCACAACATATAATCTTCAAGCATGCACTTGGACACAATATTGCAAGTAGCAACACTTTCATTTGGAAGCACAAATGGAATTATTTGGTTATATATTTCTTCTTGACAGGAAATGTCAATGAGATTGCAAAAGAGCAGTTTTAGGCCCAACTGAACTCAGTTGAAACTCTTCTCAGCAATTTGGTCTTGCTTGCCTTTTTACCACTACCTACTAGAATACTCTGGCCAAAACTTAACAATCAATCTTCTTTTGGCAAACCTTTCATGTCCACAAACAAATAAATCTCATTCAAGCGTCCACACAAACAGCTGATGTTCACTCAAGATGGCCGGAGCCAACAGCCAGCCAAGCAACATTATCATCCTCTCTTCTCCATAAATTGACTCGCTCCACCTGACCTTCAGTCACTTTTTTTTATCAAAACCTGCTCTTCTTGGCGTTCTCTTAACTCTCTTCATCCTCATTGCAATGAATATTGTAAATTTCAGCAAAAAACCAAGTCTACGTTGCTTACAATAACACTGAGCTCGAACGGGCCTAAAGCAAAAAGTGCATCTATTTATTTTCGCTCTTTTATGATGCATTGTGGGTCTATCCTACATGTAATATATAAAAATCGGACCAGGAAAGGACAGAGAGTGAGGGAATCAAACCTTTTTTCGATTGAATGAACATTTACGGAAAAACCCCCATGGCAACGGCGAAAAACACAGTTGCTAAGGAATAAAAACATTGGATGCTCATTATAAAACCATTGTTTTGTGTGATTAGAATTGAAAAGTTCGAAAAATGAACTTTTCCATCAGAATCTTCAATAAATTTTGAGGGTTATGATAACAAAAACCGAAATTTCGACGAAAAATATTTTTTAGCCCCTTTGACTCCCTTAAATTTCGCAAAAATGAGAGGAAACTCGCAAAAATAAGATGAGATTAAACGATTAATGCAAATACGCAAAAGCTATCATTGCAAAAAGGATCAACGGGAATTAGCGCTCATTGGCAACTTCAGCGAAAATTATGGAATGTATCAAAATGGCACTAAATTTTGCGAATTTGAGTTTATTCGCAAATCGTCGGTAGCGTACAAGCATCATTCGCGTGGATAGATTATGCATACATTTTCCTGGCGTCAGCTTGCTTAGGATTTAGCCTCCTTACGTCTCAGACACAGGGCAACAAAGTACTTAATCTTGGCAAGCTGACGATAGGTGAACAAAAATTCATCATGTCCTGAAAAATATGCGCATTTTCAAAACGGCTAAAAAACCGTGAATAGAGCCTTAGATAGGTTTAGAACAAAAGATAACTGAGCGCCTTCATTTGTCCAATTGATTTGATAATCTCTAGAGAGCATCAAATGCAATGGAAGACAATAGACTATATTTAGATTGCCCAGGCCCCTAACCTAAGTTGCCTTATATCTCCATCATTTGTTTTTAAGGCAACTCTGCTTTCCGCTCCAGTGAACAGAGAGATGCCTTTTCGCAAAACCACTCTCCGCAGAAAACAGTTCATGTCTCCCTCAAATATCATTCGGATATCGAAATGCTGTACAAAGGATGTTATTTTGCATAGTCTGGACAATCGAAAGGTGTATAAATCTCAATGATTCCGTCAACGTTGGCTTCGCAAATACTGGTTCGAAACCTTTTGTTGATTTCAGAAAATGTGATTTACCTCCAAAACTATTCGAAAATTTTGTAATTTTTTTTCGCTCAAAGAAATACTGCAATTTTTCAATCTTTCGATTGCCCAGACTATACAAAACAGCATCCTTTTCACTGCTTTTCGCTAGGCCGAATGATGTTTGAGAAATTAACTGTTTTCTTACGAGAGTGGTTTTGCGAAACGGCATCTCGCCGTGCACTAGAGCGGAAAACAGAGTTACCTTAACGGCTGTACAAGAAAACTTTTTCATGATATAACAACAGTCGGCGGCTGTTCTGTGACTCAGGAAGCGTACTCAGAAGGAAAGGACATTATGATCTTATCTTGACTCATTCGCATTTCGCTTTTCCCCCTTCGAGTTAATTAGTTCGATGAAAAAAAGAAAAGTGCAGCTTTACATCAACCAATTATTAAACATCCAATTAAAAAACTGAAGTCTACCGGCGATGGAAAGCAACTAATGAGCTTTATTGCAAAGCAGTTTTGCAGAGTGTTTTAGAAAAAATGCAACCCAACTTTATTCGAGATTCGCCTGGGAAATAATAATATTTGAATAAATTTGACGCATGCCATCTGAAAGCACAATTGATCCTCTTTCCAACGATATCCAGGTTGCATGTATTAATTGACTTATTGACCACTTTATTGACGTTTACGTAAGCAAGGCCAATGTCAGATGCCGGAAAGTGATAGGGTAGACGAAAATCCATGTTTGTAATGGCTCATTTTATCACTCTTAATAAAAGCATCTCGTGGGAATAAATTTCGCTTTTTCCTACTTTACAGAAGAAAGACAGAATTTGTAAGACAATAGCACGAGTTGCTTTTTTGACTCCTGCATTCAAAGCGATTTGCGATCGCATACAAAGGAGATTCCCTCGACCAGTAATTCAAAACAAACCAAGCTGCAAAAGTTTTTCTGAAACCCAGGTAGCTAGCTCGCTTGTTGTGCATTCCAGAAGTTATTTTCAAGAGCAAATATGAGCATAGATCAAAAGAAGAAGGATATATCGACACATCTACCACGGGAATTTTATTTATATAGTTCAAAAGCCGATTGGGAGGCGATTCAATTCTCTTATTTTTTTGGTGTTATTAAAATACTTACTGCTCAGCTTCTGAACCAAATAAATAAAATGCCCGAGGTAGATGTTTAGATATATCAGTTCCTCTTTCGATGTATGCTCATGTCTGCTCTTAAAAACAATTTCTGGAATGCACAACGATCACGCTTGGGTTTCAGAGAAAGTTTTGCGGCTTCGTTTGTTTTGAATTACTGGTTGAGGGAATTTCCTTTGTCTGCGGTCGCAAATCGCTTTGAATTCAGGTGTCAACAAAAGCAACTCATGCTATTGTCTTACAAATTCTATCGCATGCAAAAAAATATCAAAATACTCACATGAAACGTGTTTCAGTCATGAATCAATAAAAAATGAATCGATTGATCAGTACGCTTTTGAAAAAAATTTCTTACAACTTTTCACTCTGAAAAGAGGTCATGATTTTGCTATTACAGCATGGGCGATGATGCACCGATTTTTTGGGAAGAGAAGACAATAATTGGAGAATTTCCTACCCCATAGTTGCCCAGTTCTCTAATTTGCATCTCTGTTGATCAACTTGAGTGAACAAGATCAGTAAACTTTGCATAAAATGTTTTCTTTGTATCGTATCTCTCTTAGGTCTGCTTTATTTAGGCCCCATGAGTTGCAACTAGCCTCCTTCGTAGCGACGTAAAAGGGAAAGGGCAATCCCTTCCTTTCTTCTCCTTCCCTTGTGCTTTCTATTTTACATGGCTACGAAGGAGAGAGTTTGAAATTAATTTGCCATTTGCACGTGGGGCCTAAATGAAGCAGAGCTAAGAGAGATACGATAAAAAGAAAACTTTTTATGCAAAGTTCACTGATCTTGTTCACTCAAATTGATCAACATAGATGCAGATTAGAGAACTGGGCAACTAAGGGGTAAGAAATTCTACAACTATTATCTTCCCTTCCCAAAAAGTCGATGCATCATCGCCCATGATTAGAGCATCCTGCATTTGTTTGTTTGTAAATTTATTTTGATTCGATTAACTACTATAGCTAACAATATATACAAAGATGAACAAAAATAAAGACGAGCAGGAATAAATATATATAAATTCTTTCTCAATTCCCAACTAGTTTCGACCGTGTGGTCATCATCAGGAGAATGAGTTATACTTTCTAATACAAGAGTTTTATAAATTCTTTTTATAAATGTGACGTTAAATTAGTTGTTTCAAATTATGTATGATTAAGAAAGTGACAGGTCACAGGGGAACAATGTAATAACAAAAAAATGAACGTAATTCTGTTGCCTGTCCATCTGTTTAAAGATCTATAGTCTTATATTTTCTGGGTGGTTAAGCTTGCCGTTTAGGCCATTTGGGGCGAGAGTTCTAAGACGTAATATCCAGTTGTCTTCATGTGATTCTAGTATCGACGTAATTTCATCCGATACGTTCTTTTCAATTTTTTCTATGATCGTAAATTTAGCATCTCTGGCAAAGTCGTGGTTTGATAAGCGAAAGTGTTGTTCGACAGGGAGTAGTTTATCATAGTCTGTTGATTTGATTCTGTGCCTATAGTTGTTGAGTCTAAAGTTGAAGGGCCATTCAGATTTTCCGACATATTGTTTCGAGCAAAGTCTGCATTCTAATAGGTATACTAGCTGTTAACGGAGTTAAGTGAGTGCAGCTCAGAAGAATAGTCTGCCAACGTTAGAGGGGGGCGATTACTCATTATCATTCACGAGCAGTTATCTGCCCCCCCCCCCCCCCCATAAGGGCGAATTTTGCAAGGGAAGATTTAAGTTAAAAGACAATTCTAAAAATTAGGTAATTATCAGTAAGGAATCTCAAGTAATCTTGTGGTATTATTTTCTGCCATGTATAACATTCTTATCATTAAAATCCGATCTATATTAAAGTGCCCTTCTTATGAAAAAGTGCCTTTCAAGTGCCGTGCCCCTCCAAGTTAAAGATGCTTCCTTTTTCCCTGAATATCTCTGTTCAATATCCAGAACACTATAGGCTTCCTTGCTTGATTCAAACAAAAGAAAGCAAAGTTATGCATGTGTAAGTTTTAAAGCCATAAAAATAAGTGGAATTTTCCAAGCGGGCTGAATTTTATACAATGTAAGGGTTGTTCAGCTCAGCCTTCTAATTTAGTCTCAGAGCAACATTTTCTCTCGTTTACAATATAGCTTCACTGACTGGAAACTAGTCAAATTGTTCGCATGACAAAGGTTACTGACGAGCAGTTATGTAAAATGTTTACGTTTTAAAAACTGATCACACAAATAGCTTGATGGATCTCTATCACAGCAAATAAATTCTAAATGATCCAATATAAATAAAATAAATAGTTATTATAAATAATGATAAAATGTTGTCAGCTAAATAATGAAACTTGGGTTGTAGGATCCTATGGTCCTATGGTCGTATGATCCGGGGTTCGCTGGGTCGTAAGAACATTCCGCCATTTCAAGCATATCTGCTTCACTGGTTTTGATCATTTTCTTGTAATTAACTTTCACTTATTGTTCATTGTACTGCATTAACAAGAATGATGAAACAGCTGTATCATCACAACAAACTGTTCAATGTTGAATTCCAAAAATGTCGAAAAACATGCTTTGTATGCGTAGGCAATCTTTAGTCTTGACAACTGTTCAATTGTCCATCCTGCAACAGATTGTTTTATATAATGACTCCCTACTGTGTTTTACTTTGCATGAATGCAGATCCAATCCCTGCATCACAGGAAGTTGAACAGGCAATTCTTTGGTCCTGCAACAAAAACAGAAATTGAATAAGGTTTTACTGTAAACATAGATGTTATATGGCCTAACCTAACCATTTCTTGAGATTCTTCGTCTCAATTTTGAACATTGTTCCTTTATTCAACCCCTGCCGGTTGTAGTACTCAGCATATTTTGTTTGTGCAAGGACGAGCAATGTCAACAACGCTTAGGCCGACGCCCGCAACAGCTTCCCTTCTCTGAAACATTTCAGCTGGACAACCGATTCTATGAAGAATGGTAAAAAAACAACAGAGAGGATAAAAAGAAAGTCTCTCATATTTGCAATAATGATATAGAGGTAAATTTTGATACGTACCAAAGTCTCTGAAATCCCTTCTTCTCGACATGCAGTGTGGCCAGCTTCCAACACAACGAGCAAGAGTCATGGCCATTCTTTTTCTGGGGGCGTGCAGAACAAAGGCCTTAAGAGTCATGGCTATCGTTCCTCTGTTCCTTTATTCACAAAGACAAATAGGCAACCGTAAACAAAGGCCTTAAGAGTCATGGCTATCGTTCCTTTGTTCACATAGGGACACGTATTTTCGAGATAAATCTCGTCTAAATGGCAGCTTCGCTACCGCTGCGCTGCAATGACGTTTCTGCTTTTGCAGTTAGATTCGTGGTAGATTTTATAGGTTGTTTTAGTTACACAGCTCGTGAATGAGTTAGTAGATTTGAGATGATTGCAGCATAGGCTGTTTTTAATATTACATGGTTGGCAAAATTTAACAGTTTTTGTAGTTGGTTTCGTACGGGTAACCTTGTTATTCGAAATATTGTTGCTTACTATCATTTCTTTAAGGTTCCTTGGTCGACGATAGGCTATCATACCAGGTTCTTGGAAAATTTCTTTTAAATTTGGTTTTAGTTTTAAAATGTCCCAGCGTTTCTGGATTATTTGGGCCATTGGGGGTAGGGTATTGTTGAATGTTGTTACAAGGGGGATACGATTAGATTTCTCTTTATTTGTTAATTTTAGGGTATCTTTTCTTGGGATATCAATAGCTTTTTTTATCTGGTTATCAACTAAAGTTGGAGAGTAGCCACGTGCTATGAATTGTTGTTTTAATTTGTCACTGTGTTTATTCAATTCGTTATTATCAGAGCAGATCCTTCGTAGTCTTAGGGCTTGGGAGTAGGGTAGGCTTTCTTTAAGATGTTTAGGGTGGGAAGATTTAAAATGTAGATAGTTGTGGGTATCTGTAGGTTTTGTGTAAAGCGTTGTTTGTAATTGTCTGTTTTCATCAATGTATATTAAGGTGTCCAAAAATGCGACTGATTGTGTTGATTTTTCGTGGTCAAATTTAATGGAATCATGTTTCGTATTAAGGTTTGTCAGAAATTCATCGAGTTTTGTTTCACCACCTGTGTATATAAGGAAAATGTCGTCAATGTATCTGGCGTAAAAGAGGCAATCATTGTTAATTTCTGGATAGATGTGGGTTTCTTCAAAATGTCCCATATAAATGGTGGCATATGATGGAGCTGCTACAGTGCCCATGGCACAACCTTTTATTTGGAGAAAATGTCTTCCATTAAAGTTGAAGTTGTTTAGTGTTAATATGTGGTTCATAAGGGTTGCTATTACTTCTGTAGGTGGTTCTTTTGATACTCTGTTATCAAGGCATTCTTTTAGGGCTGATATTCCGTCGTTGTGCTTTATGTTTGAGTATAAGGACCTGACGTCCATTGTAACTAGCATTGCGTTATGTGGTATTCTTTTGATGTGCTTTATTTTGTTTATGAGGTCTGTCGTATCTCGTATATAGGACTTAACTTTCTTAGCAAGGGGCTGTATGAAGTTATCAACGTATTTTGATAATTTAGTAGTGTGGCAGTTAACTGAGGAAATTATTGGCCGTCCAGGGTTGTTCTTTTTGTGTATTTTTGGAAGTAAATAGAAGCGAGCAGGTTTGACATTTATTGGTTTTAGTATATCCGATGTTTCTTTGTCAATGATATTATTTGAAAGCATTTCGTTAAGTGAGTTTATTATTATTTTCTGGTAATCTTCAAAGGGGTCAACTGTGAGTTCTTGGTAAAATTCTGTGTTGTTTAGTTGGCTATTGGCCTCTAGGAGGTACTCTTCGATACCCCAGATAACTATTGCTCCACCTTTATCGGCTCTAGTTATGACTAAGTCATCTCTTTCTGTGAGTGTCTTGAGGGCTTCACGTTGCTTTTTTGTCAGGTTATCATGTGGTAAGTTTCGTTTTTCGTGGTTTTTAATGTCCTCTTTGACTGCAATTTCAAACGTTTGGATAGTTGTATCTATGTTTTTTGGCGTAAATGAAGTGTTTCTTTCTTTGAGTGATTGTAAAATGGTTGGTTCATACTTAGATATTCCAAAATAGGCTCTTAATCTTATTCTTCTAAAAAATGATTTTAAATCGTTTTCTAATGTGTGTTTATCAAAATGTAGTGGGCGGGGGCAGAAGTTGAGGCCTTTACTTAACAATTTAAATACATCTACAGTAAATTTATTTTTGCTTAAATTAATTATTCGTCCATCTGGGTCATCTTTAAGTCTATGAGTCTTTCGAAGTTGTTTTTTAAAAGTTCGAAAGCTTGCATTGTGGTGGTAAGCAGATCTTGCATGCCCCCTTCCAAGTTTCTTGGTCGGGGGCTTACCTCGTTTTTTGAGTTGTTGTATGCGTTTGTGTTTCTTGATGGTTGAAATTGTGTTATTGGAGTCGGAGTTTGAATCTGTGTTCTTGTTGTCGTTGGATATATTCTATGGTCATAATTACTTGTTGTTTCTGGGCTACGTGGTGTTGTTCTCTTGTTCTGTGTTGGTTTGAGGATGTCTGCGTATGTGCGTGGTTTTGTTTGTGTTGGTGCTTCCTTTGGTGTTGCAGATTCATCTCCCGGATGTTGCTGTCTTGTTTGTGGGTAGGATTTTTGTGCAATTTTCTCTTTGGTGATTGTTTGTTTTTCTCTTGGTGTTCTTTGTTTTGTTTGTCTTGAGGTGAGGTTCCATCTTAGGTGTCTGTGCTTTGCTGTCAATATATACACATAAATACACATATATATATACACATGTAACACATATATACATATATACAAAGTTAACTAATCAAAATCGAATATAACTACAGGAAGTAAATTAAATTTGTTTTTGTTTTATAAATCATAAATTAAATTGCACTAACAGGCACTAATTTGTAACACTAGGCAGGCAATGACAAGCACTGCATTTACAGGAGGGTCCGTCCCATCGTTTTATCAGATTTTTAAAAGTTTTCAAGTTTTCTGCTGCTTTCAGCTCGTTTGGTAGGCCATTCCAAATCTGTGGCCCAATAGACATCAGACTGTTGGACCCGAATGTTGTTTGATTAGGCCTAACATGGGCTAAGTTATTTCGATTTCTTAATGAATAATTTGATGACCGTAATTTAAAAACGTTTTGCATGAACTGTGGGTTCAACTGTTTCACTGTTTTGAATATTTCTATGCACAGGACTCTTTGGCGAGCAATGAGCATTGTGCATTTATCTGACTTCGAAAGCAAATCGTTATACGAACTGGTATGATCATTATATAGAAATCTTAGAGCGCGTTCTTGTAACTTTTCAATTTTCTGTAATGATTTGGAAGATGAAAAATACCAGACCAACGGACAGTAATCAAAATTAGAATATACAAAGCTCTGAACAAGAATGGTTTTTTCTTTACAGCCAATGAACGACTTTAATCTTTTAAGAACATTTAATTGTGCTGCAGCTTTTTTGCAAAGATTCGAAATATGTGGGTCGAAATCAAGTTTATAATCCAGCGTAACGCCTAAAAGTTTCACAGTCTCTTCAGATTTGATTATTTTGCCGTTAATGTTAATTTGTTCTCCACTAGTATTTGTCCGGTTTTTTCTGAGCATCTGAAATAGACCATGCTTATCAAAATATCAATTAAATAAGAAATAATTCTATTGCTGTATCCAAACTGTATATCATTGGAAAGATGATAGCATGTGCTTTTAGACGGTATACATTGGGCCTATTCAAACCTGATCAGTTCTTGAAATATTCGTCTAATTTTGAGCTGCCTATTTTTTGGGACACCCTGTAGGGCAAAAGCGGTAGGAACTGAAAATCTATAGAAACTAGAAAAACAGTCGTGTCTATACCAGTTTTACAAATTTTGAATTCAGTAAACATTTCACAGAAACCTATTTCAATTTCGAGGAAACCATCACGTCGGGCGAAAAATTCGACTATCTTCAACTCTTTAAAACGAAAGATAGATACGTTCGTTTGGCTTTCTTTCAGCCTATCAGAATCTTTGTTTTAGATAATTTCTTCTTCAATGTTTATATTTATAATTATATGTTAAATAGCCACAGGGTTGATATGTATTTCCATCTTCCTTGTGGCATCGTTTCTGTAATCTTTTGTAGTTGTTGTATCTTTATGAGATTCTATATACCGGGTGACCCAGAAAAAAGTGACCCAACGCAACCTGTTCAAGAAAAAAAGGTAAGTGGCCGATTGAAATATTTCAAGCGTTGTTCTGTCGCTAAAAGACTAACCTACATTATGAGTCTTTTTTGCAATTTTTTTGGGCACGGTAAAGTTCCCAAATTAAGGACTTTGAAGAAAAGGGCTGGCTTGAAATCCTCAAAAAATCGTCCAAAACAGGGGATCGATTTAAAGCCATTTCAGGTCTTCAAAACAACGAGAAACATGCTTCTTTTTGCCAGAGAATATCTTTAAGTACCTAGGAACTATACACTTGCTCTGAAGACTTCCCACTGGGTTGCCTATTCCCAGGTTGAAACGAAACACGCTCCTCGTTGTTTTGAAGGTTTGCAATGGCTGTAAATCAATCCCCTGTTTTTGACAACTTTTTGAGGATTTTGGTCATGCCCTTTTGCTCGAAATCTTTAATTCTGGAAATTTACCGTGCCGAAAAAAATTGCTAAAAATACTCATAGAATATGCTAGTCTTTTAACAACACAACAACGTTTGAAATATTTCAATCGGCCACTTACTTAATTTTCTGTAACAGATTTCGTTGGGTCACTTTTTTCTGGGTCACCCTGTATAAAAACAAAGATCTTCACAAATGATATTTTGGTTACCTTTGCAATGCCTATCAACGTTGAAATAAATGCCTGAAGAAAATACATACGTCTAAGTTAAAGTTAAACTTTCTTCTACAGGTCAAAGCAAAATGTAGCATGTCAATATTTCTTTCCGCGTAAATGATCAATCATTAGGTTTTGACATTGTGGGTTTTAATGTAATTAGGCTTATGTTAGCTTTATTTTGCAACATGTTATTGATGTGTTTATTGGAGGCCCGGGGGGGGGGTCACTTCAATAGGCGGATGACGGGGGTGTGCCATTTTAAATTGTAAAATCATATCCTAAAATTTATGAATTTTTCAAAAACCATACCCCAAAATGTACGGGTCATTCAAAATAGATAGCTTAAAATTGTGACCAAAATTCGAAATTCTAACCAAGTATCTGAAATCAGATCAAATTCAATACCTTGAAGCGTTTTTCTTCCAAAATGACCACCCTAAAATTTATGTTCATTTGCGATGTTACCAAAAATGACACCCTAAAATTTATTTTCAGCCTGAAAAAAGGTACCCCTAAAATGGCACATCCCGTACTGGTACATATGGTAGTGACCCCCCCCCCCGGGATTGGAGGTGCTCTTGAAAAACAGCTGTTGCTGAGGAGCAACCCTCCTCAAATGAATCCAATATGAAATATATCAACTAAAGAATCTTCAGAATCATATCAGCTACCATTCAAGAATGAAAAGTGCACGTTTTGTGGCTCACCCGCCTAGTTTCACACTTACTTCAATTCACATGTGTCTCAATGAATCATAGATTTTGGTTTATGGTGAATGGAAAACGAGGCTTAAATATCGCCTGATGATCAGTTGTGAATTTCCAAAAAGAATTTACGCTAATCTATTAGGCCACGTGGCAATCCTTCTCGTGGGTGTCGATTATCGAAGAAATCTGTGAGCGAAGCACCATCTTTGTGACTCACCAATCAGTGAGAAGTATTTATCAAATTACATGATCTGATTGGTCAATTAAACAAAGGAGCCAAAACTGGGGCCAACAGACATACAGACAGTAGATAGTACTTAGACAGCAGCTTCACGTTCTTGGTCTTAAGAGTTCATTCATTCAACGTTTACGTAATAATTCGACGCAGTTCTGTCGCCCCACTGACCCTCTACTATATCAAGACAACTCTTACTGCTAATAAACGATTCGCCAATCTTCTTCTCTCCTATTTCGCATCCTTTAGATGATTATAAGCTCAGCTATTTCGAGATTCCAAATTCTGAATCGTTCGTAGTGTAATTGTGTGTAATAAAATCATATTTGTATGCTTTAAATATCGTAATGTGAACACATGTAATGTGTTCTTGTGTTCATCTTTAAATATGGTAAATATATACATATGCTTTAAATTCATAAACATTTGTTGCTGTTGCTTTTCGTCGTGTTGCGGCGTTTCTGCCTACACATTAATTGTATGTAGTCTAACGTTGCGTGTCTTTATGTATTGGCCATAGGGTGGTCATTGTCTTTCGCTCCTCTATAGTAGAATGGAGGGCTCAAAAAACGAAGTAGCGTGGTAGCGGTGCTACCAGGAAGGTAGCTGAAATGCTTAAATTTCCCAGGAAGTAAGAAGAGATAAAGGGAAAAAAATGGAAAGAAAGGAAAAAGAAGGCAAAGAAATGAAGGAACTGAAGGAAGGAAAGGAAAGGAAGGGGACAGAAAGGACAAGAAAAAGGAAAAGGGACAGAATTTGGCGGCATACAGGGAAAGAAGGAGAAAATGTGTAAGAAGAAACAAAGGTGCTTAGCTTGCTACCAGGAAGAAAAATATTTTTTGAGCCCTGGTAGAATGTAAGATTTACTGTAAGTATTTCATATGAATAAAACAAAAACGATTCCAATATGCGTATCAATAATGTTCGCATTTGGGGGGGGGGCTTAACAGAGAGGGGGTTATCGAAATTTTGGCTTAGAAGGGAATGGCTTATCATTTTCTTTTATGGCAAGCAAAGTGAAATTTGATAGAATTCAGAAGCAAAATCAAATTTTGAAGATTTTAAAACTCGTACTAACTTTCGTCATTCCATATCTCCTTGGAAGCAGACACTTTCCCGGAGCTTCCCGGAGGAGGATTGTTGCGGCTGCACGCAATCTACTCCTAGGTAGCGGTATGAATTCAAGTTATTATGATAAACCGGTCTACTTTTGCGGTGTTCTACGAAAGCTATGGTTGTCAGGGTAGACAAACGAAGTTTACCATTCGTTCACTCAGTTTATAAATATAGAACCCACAGAAATGATCATTTTAGATGCTACCCTTTTGAAAGTTTCATTAAAACCGTGAGAAAACAGTGATAAGGGTATGGAACTTAGGCCAATTATTTCGCAATCTTTTTAAGTTAGAACTTTAATTAATCACGAAAGTTTAAAAGTTTTGGTAAACTAAATCTACCAAAAACAGTGCACCTACAACTTGCAAAAAGCCACAATAAAGTTGTCACTTGAACGTAAAAAATCTTGTTATATTGTTACGATTTGATGTGACAATCTTTTAATCTCAAACGAGAGAAAACACAGATGAAGGGTATTTCGATTGCATTGACAGGGATCTTTTAATTAAATGTTAAAGGATTAAAGTGCGAAAATAAAACAAAATGGAATAATAACTCTATTAAGCTAAGGTTTTTGTCACCGTTCCAAGTTTTGGATGTTATTATCCTCTGTAATTTCAAAAGTAAGCCTAAGAACTGTGCGAATGTTTCTAAAACCTGACATGTCTTAGGTGTGCATAATGCTCTTGACTATCGAGAAGGAAACGAGAAAAATAATTCGCTATGGTAGCAAATGATTTTCCAGACAAACCTGCTTCCAAAACCTAGCATCGACAACCTGGGCCAAATTTACTCAATTTTTGATGTTTATTCTTGTCATCAATAGCTGGCTAATCTTTAGGAGTTTTTCAACGAGAAGTAAAGTAAAGATGAAGGTGTCAATATTGAGAATAACATGTCATATTTTCATACCGAGTGGGTCAGAAATATCTTTTAGACATTTGACAGACCATGGGAATCTATTGACTATTTTGAAAGTTACAGGCTTTGAAATGTCTACAAATTGTCCTTCTTCGCCTTTGCAATTTCACTAGAGTCAATCATTTTGCGGTGCACATTTTTCGGCAACAAAATTACTATCAAATGAAGTTGACAATAATTTCATTCAAATTTCATGGAGATCTCGAAAAACCCATTAACAAATAAAAACATTATTTTTATTTACAAATATACCCATTTATTTTTGAGATTTCTCAAATGATCGATCCTTTCATCTGTTTACTTTAAAACACTCCAAGGCTTATTGCTTCGTTGTTTTAGATTACTTTAAATGTATTTAAAGCATCATTTACAAAACAGCTTACCCAAAGATTTGGATTTCCTGTTCCCATGACGATCAGGAATTTTGTTACAATAACGAAAATACTGATGTTTTGTTGAAATTTACAAATAAGAGGAAGGAAATATGTTCTCTTACCTTTAAAAGCGGCAATCTGAACTCTGTGGTAGGCACTTTAATTGGATGAAATCTACGACAAATCAATATACAATGGATAATTTGACGATTCAAAAATGCTTTTTGATGCCTCAGTAAAAGTGATACATTGTTGTAACGTAAACTGCTAGGTTAACAAGATCTCGTTGTCCATCCAATGATCTTTTGTCGGAGCAAGAAATTTCCGGTGATGGATGAAATTCTGAAGTAGGACGAAATCAGTTGTAAAAACAAACAGTACCCGTTATCCCTTCAGATTAAACAATAAACTAGAGATGTTATTTTGATCTTTCTCACCTATAACTTATTGTTCAGGTGGTTCATTCGAAGGTCTATATGGAAGTTTATCATATCGAAAGCTGCATGGTGCCCTTGTGACCTGGACTCACGAAGTAGTCCCAGTTATCGCAACAACAACAACAACAACAACAATAATAACAGCAACAACAGCAACAGTATATTTTTCCTCAAACTGGCACAAATTAGAGTTTGAGCGTTTGACGTCGCAAAGTTGGAAAAACTGGTAGTTTGAGCGTCCATCAGTTTATCAATAGCAATAACTACGAACTTTAGTAATCAGGGCCGGTTGTTCAAACCACGATTAGCGCTAATCTTGGAGTAAAAGCATGATTGGACCCATGATTCTGTTGTCGTTGCACACTCTTAATCTAGTGTTAGCCTAATACCAGTTTTGAACAACCGGGTCCAGTCTACTAATTACCTGCAAGATTATGAACAGACCTGGCCATGAAGGCCTATGGGATTACCAACTGATATCTTTTCACTCGATCCAAGCACTGGACCTACGATACGAAGCATTGTAAAGATCTTCAGATCCCTAGATATAGGATTGAGTTTGCAAAAAAAGGCTTTCATTATGCAGCTCTCAAGTTATGGAATGATACACTTGCCAAAATTCGTGAGCTACCGACACTTGATCGTTTAAAAAAAACTTAAAACACATCTAAAGAGCTAGACTCTCAAACCATGTAAGAACAGCAATGATTAAGTTTTATAGGGCTGTACGTTCTATTATTAAGGTTCTCATCATTGTAAATGGTGTAAATGTAGATGTTATAGTAAAAACCCGCACATAAGAACCTAAGATTTTGACCTCAGCCTGTTTAGGTTCTTATGCAATGAGGCACATCCAGTAATCAGGGTGTAGGTTCTTAATTGTGTTAAAACATAGCTTATAGTATTTTTTGTCGCCCAACCTATACTTATGACATGAAGTCCCTTGTTTCCCTGTGCTTTTGATTCGATGAGGTTTACCCCCACCGTTACCGCAGGGATACAAGGGACTCATCGTAATCAATCTAAAGACACCCCTTTTCTTTGTAAAAGATCAGCAAAGTATATATATTCTTAGCAAAGTAAAAGCTTCGCAAAGTCAATAAATACCACCCAATTTAACAAAGAAGATTTAACGAATACCCAGGTGAATTGTATTATCTACGGAAAAGAAATATTTAAAAAGACATTCTTGACAAAAATTCTGAATTATTTTTGACATGTACGCTTAGGGTGGTACGCGTTGTTGTAGCGATTTTAATCAAATTCACCACTAATGAATTTATGCGGTTTTAAGTCACAAAAGTATCCTTCTTAGCAAATAATGTAGTAACTGATTTAAAACCACGCCTGAAACTGAGAATCCGGACGTTAATTATTGCTGGACACTGTGTAAAAGAAATGGCGTAAAACCAATTAGGATGTACCGCAGCATTCCGGAAAATAACGGGTGATTACAGACATGCACCGGATTATGAAATGCTGTCCAGGGTGACTCGATAAATGTTTCCCTGTTTCAAATATTATTAGAGAAGGAGGTTGGAGTATTTATGTACTCTTTGATAATTTTCACAAATAATTGTAATTTCGAGGTAAAGTCGAAACGAAAGATAAAACAAATCAGTCTTAAGCCTGGTTTCCATATAATCGCAAGGAGTCGCAATGAGTCGCAGCGAGTTGCAATTTTTGTGACTCGAAAAAGTGGTTTCCATATAATCGCAAGGAGTCGCAGTGAGTCGCAAGGAGTTGCAATTTTTGTGACCTGAACTAAATGCAAATTGGCGCCAAACTTGACTTGAAAACTTCCAAGCAAAATCTAATAAATTTGTTGTAAAGGCAATCAAATTTATAGACTTCACTTAAGAATAAGACGGTTTCTTCGTTGAAAAGCGCCATTTTCGTTCATTTTAATATCATGCATATTATTATTTAGGCACGGATGCTTCGTCAGTTAATCAGAATTCTGTGCCGATGATTTCAGGAAAGATCTCTGTGATCAGATTTCGTCTGAACTGCAGGATAATGAAGATTATGGTGCTTTTGACACTGTGGTTACTGATACGCTAAATAGACATGCTCCTCTCAAGAAAAAGTACTTGCGTGCGAACGATGGCCCCTTTATGACAAAGGCCTTACGAAAGGCGATGATGCATCGCAAGAGACTGCGCAACAGGTACATAAAGAACAGAACTGAGGAAAATTTAAAAGCATTTAAAACGCAAAGAAACCTTTGTGTCAAACTTCTGCGCAAGACGAAATCAGATTACTATAGAAATCTTGACCTAGGGGACCTCACAGATAACCGTAAATTTTGGAAAACTGTAAAACCGGTGTTTTCAAATGAGGTACAAATAAATTCATCTGTTACTCTAATTGAAGATGGCAAAATGATAACTGAAGACTCAGAGATTGCGGAAATTTTTAGTAATTACTTCGCAAATATAACAGAAAGTCTAGGAATTTCTGAGGATCAGGCAGTGTTATCACCAACAAATGTAATAAATGATCCCATTGAAAAAGCTATCAAGAAATATGAAAATCATCCTAGCATCAAGATGATTAAAGGAAGTTGTGAGCTAAGCCAATTGGAATTCAAGCCGGTGACTGTAAGTGAAATACTTCTTCAGATAGAAAAGCTAAATCCAAAGAAAGCATCACCGTTAAACTGCATCCCTGCCAAGATCCTTAAACAAAATTCAGACATTTTTGCCGTCCTCATCCAGAAAATTTTTAATTCTGATTTGTCAAGAAACAATTTTCCAAAAGAACTGAAAACTGGTGAGATCTCGTCTCTTTTCAAAAGTCTTGATGCTTTTATCAAGAAGAATTATAGACCGATAACGGTTTTATCATCTGTTTCCAAAATTTATGAGAGGGTTTTAGAAAGTCAAATAAAATCTCATGCCCTTAGCTTCCTTTCTCCTCTTTTGTGTGGATTTCGAGAGGGCTATGGAACCCAGCATGCACTTGTAAGACTAATAGAGACTTGTAAAATGACCTTAGATAAACGGGGTATAGCAGCAGCACTACTCATGGACCTCTCAAAGGCTTTTGATTGCCTTAATCATGAGCTCTTGATTGCAAAATTAAGTGCTTATGGTTTCAGTGTGAGTGCATTGCGGTTGATCCATAGCTATCTCAGTGAAAGGAAGCAGTGGGTGAAGATAAATGGGTCTTTCAGTACGTGGAGAGAAACAGTAATTGGAGTGCCACAAGGTTCGGTCTTGGGGCCTCTGCTGTTTAACATATACCTAAATGATCTCTTCATGTTTGTGAAAGACACTCAAATCTGCAACTATGCAGATGATACGACAATCTATGCCAGTGCTAACAACATTGAAAGTGTCATCAAAACATTAGAGAGCGATGCCCTTAAAATTACAAAATGGTTTCCAAACAACTGCATGAAGCTGAATGAGGACAAATGCCATCTAATGGTATTTGGAGACAAGAGTAACAATGTTTCCATAAATATCGGAAGTGTAACGATAAATGAGAGCACAGAAGAAAAGCTGCTGGTGATTTTTGACAAAAAGCTCAGCTTCAAACAGCAAGTAAAATCTCTTTGTAAAAAGGCTGGTCAAAAGCTACATGCTCTTTCAAGAATTTGTCATTTCCTTGATACTGAGCAGCTGAAACGAATGATGAAGGCATTTATCTTGTCCCAATTCAACTACTGTCCTCTTGTATGGATGTTCTGTGACAGAACATTGAACAATAAAATTAACCATATTCACGAACGGGCATTGCGAATAACTTACAAAGATATGAGAACAGATTTTGATACGATGTTACTGAGAGACAAGTCGGTCCCACTCCACATAAGGAATTTACAATTGCTAATGACTGAAGTCTTTAAGACCAAATTGAGCCTTAATCCCAGCTTCATGAAGGACATTTTCGCTGAAAAACAAGTTTCTTATGGGTTAAGAGGCTGCCATAACCTATCCTTGCCACAAGCACGCACTACGTGCTATGGCTTAGAGACAATATCGTTCCTTGGGTGTAGATTATGGCAGGCACTTCCCAATGACCTAAAACAGTCAGATACTCTCTCCAGTTTCAAAAGGAAAATCAAAACCTGGAGGGGAGAGGAATGTAATTGTAAAATATGCAGACCTTTCGTGGCACAGGTTGGGTTCTTGAGCTGATATTAAATTTTCTGCTGTATTTACCGAAAAAAAAAAGTAAGAGAACATTGTAAATATTAAAAGCATTGTAAAAATCTGTAAAACGTATCTGTATTTAATCATTCGGAATTTTATTTATTTTTTACATTTTTCTTACAAATTTTACTTTTTTAGATAGTAGGCTTGAATTAGCTCTTAGTTATAGCTATTGTATCTATATGTATATATGTCTTGTATGTATATATATATATATATATGTAGGCCTACTTTAAATAAAATGATAATAATAATAATAATAATAATAATAATAATAACTGCTTTTCAGGGGGGCTGTGGCCATGTGTGGGTGCGTGTTGAAGTGAGATTTATCACAGAAATGAGTGTGATCTGATCGCAAAGAGTCGCAAAGAGTCGCAAGGAGTCGCAAAATTTGTGAACAGTGGTTTCCATTAATCGCAACGAATCGCAGCGAGTCGCAATGAGTCGCAGAGACAGAATTTGTTCTATCTCTGCGACTGCTTGCGACAGCGATCGCAAGGAGTCGCAAGGAGTCGCAAACAAATATTTAACTGGTTTCCATATGATCGCAGAGAGTCGCAAGCAAACTTGGTCACTTTTATTGCGACTCCTTGCGACTCCTTGCGATTATATGGAAACCAGGCTTTAGGGAACAGCTGGGTCAGAAAGTGATGCCCCTTAAAAAATGGGCAGTTATAAACGACAAAATGGGCAGTTCAAAACTTTCACATGTGGCATATTACAAAATTTCCGAAAAGAATATGTTTAAAATTATAAAAAACTCACATCTCTGTTGAGCTGTGCAATGCTTCTGGTTTCAAAAAGTTGCATGCAATAGAAAAAATTTCCATTTCTAGATTGTAAGGATATACCCTAAGAAAAACAATTTTAACGGCATTTCACACAATTCGGGAGTCGGCAAAGAGCTCTCTAAGTTTCATCCACAAAACAGGTCGGCTTGGATAACTTCAAACGATCGTTTTACGCCACACAACCACTATGTACACTTTTCTCCGTATATTTTGTAAGTCTGTTTCACATTTTATGTTAGGCACATCAAGGGTGAATGAAAATTCATCCACACAAAAGTGACAGTATTTCGGACCATTGATATTGCGAATCAGAAACCCAGAGCTGACAGCATATGCGCAATGTGTTGAGCGTTGGGGACTCTGGAGGGGGATCAGTAGCGGTAGCAATTGCTGTCGTTGTTGTTCTCTCGTCCGGGGTTCCTATTGCTCAGCATCATACTACTATACTGGCCTGACATCCAATGTGAAACGGATTCTTGTAGATATCAGTAATTTATCGTATTTGTAGCTTTTTGTAGTTGTTTATTTAGTTGCTATTTTTTGCATGTCTTTATGTTAATGTCCACCTGGTAGTCATTATCTTTTGCTCCTTGTGGTCACGTCCCTGTAGTGTTGTATAGTCTGTAAAGTAATTAGAAAGTATGGTAGGATGTAGATGTAACATGTATTGTAACATTTTAAATGATTATATAAAAAAAAATAAAAAAAAGCTCTCTTCTCGGATCTTTGCCGAAGCAAGGCAAAGAGACTGGAGTTCGCTATACCAATAAAGTCACAGCAACTTCTTGTGAATTATAAAGTCATCTTAACCATTCCCCATTCTAAGCTAATTTGAGTAACAGAAACCAAAAATGCTCTGCTCGCTTCGCTCGCATTTCGACAAAGATTTCTTTTCCGATGTGGGTTTCTTCAAATTCATTGTATAATTTAAAATTGTATGAAAGGTGGTTGGGGGGGGGGAGCCTCAAGAAATTTATTAATGGAACAGTGGGCAGTTTCAAACTTTCCTTAGGATGACCATTATTGCCCCCCAAACTTTTAAAGTCTCTATTATAAATATCCATATAGTTTCATAAACCAAGTTGTCAGGACTGTGTTCGTTATTTTGCAAAAATGGGAACGTTTGGTAGAGATTTGTTGACTTAAATCAAGACAAAAATTTGAATATTGTATTCCTGAATTCAGAATCATTCTTTGATTGATAAACTTTCCGACTCTGATGAAGATGATTTACAGTATGAGAAGAAAATATGCATCTACCTAAACTAACAAACGCACAGTTATCAGAGTTATGCCTTACTTAGAAGCAGCATTAATGACGGTGTCTGAGCCACTCTGATGACATAGTATTCCGATCATTCTCTTCTATGCCCTTGGAAAAGGGGGCCAAAAATGATCTAGCCACCCCAGTGGAAAACGGCCAGCCACGCCACTGGTCAAAACATCTATCTTTCATGAAAACTTTCTCTGTTTATCTCGAGGGTCTGGTTTGATTTGACCAGAGGTGGAAAAGTGCGCGAAGCCACGAAGCAGCTTCGCAGGAAGCTTGTTTGTCAGGAAGGAAGAAAAGGGGAGGAAAGAGAGAAAATGGAATAGAAGGAAGGAAAAGAGAAAAACGATGAAGGGAGGAAAGAAGAAACGAAAGGAAAGAAATAAAAAGGAGAGGAGAAAGAAGGAGATCGGACGACAAAGAAAACAAAGGTTAAAAATATGAAGAAAACAAAAAGGAATAAAGGAAGGAAAGAATTAAGGGAAATCAAAGTTTGGATTTTTTCATTTACAGTTTTGTGATCCAAGGAAGTTTTTAAGAGTAATTCCAGGTCCTAGTGGCTTATCAACTACACCATACACAGTATTGCAATTCAACTCAAATCCGGGACTATAGAAAATTGATAAAACAACGGAAGGAAGAATTCTGGTTTTCCTTTCCTTGCAAGAAGGCAAACATTTTTTGCAACACTGGATTTGACAAATAATAGAGTTTATGCATATGATTGTGTACTGTGTGGGTCAAAATGTCAAAAATATGATTTTTCCACTAACAAACCATAAATAACTTAGCCCACACTTTCATTGAAGCCTGGATCTGATAAATGCTATGAAAAAGATTAAAATAGTAAAACAACTAGAATTTTCACAATATGTGAGCAAAATCATGGGAAAGTAATTAGATCCAAAAATAGTTGGCTTTGTGAGGCAAAATTTATGGCAAAAACAATTTCATAAAACTGAACCACAGAATTTTATGATTAAAGCCATAAGGAATGTGTCTTTGAGAGCGTCATAACCAAACAGACTAGACACAAAGCCACTCCATAAAATATTTTCTATGGATGAATGATTTCTATGGATGACCTTTGCATCAATGAGACTGCCATTATGAGATAACATAATAAGATGCAGTGTACTGTGGGATAGCAAGGGCATATCGCGTATTCCCATACTAAAAAAACTGGGAAATACCAAGGAATTCCTAGGATTTTTCTGGGCAAAATTCCCTGGCTTCCTAGGATAAAAAAGGTGGGAAAAAGAGCAAACTTCCTAGGAAAGCTGGGAAATAGTGGAATATAATGGAATTTTTTGGGAACATTTCCCAGCTTTCCTAGCTCTTTGGGTACTGATTCCCAGCTTCCCCAGCTTCCTAGGGAACAGAATTCCCAGCTTGAAATTTGTTTTGATGAAAAAGCTAGGGAAACTGGGGAAATCCTAGGAAATCCCTAGCTTTCCCAGTTATCTCCCCAGCTTTTTGGTATGGGTTGTATATACCTTCATTATATCCCAGAGATCATTGCAAATTCAATCCTTTTGTAACTGCATCCACATTGCTTAAAAGGTAACTCTTGGTAAAAAATGGTGTTAGGATTTAGTTAGTGTTCGGTTTGCAGCATGTTTCAGATTTAGGAGTTTGTAAATTGTTTTATAAAGAGTTTGAATTTTCACCAAACCAGTTTGCAGCAGTTTATTTGAAGCTTCCTGTAAAAATGCAAATTTGCACCAACTCCAAAGAACAATAGAGCATACTCAATGCTAACTGATTGCAAAGTTTGCGCTAATTGCATTTTTACTGGAGGTAAATCACAAAAACGTCAATACCAAAATACCATGAACGAGAGAAATTTCCTTTTTCCTGCAATCTTAGGTAGAGGGTCAAAATATTTGTATCATTTTGCAGTCTTTGTCTAAAATTATTCTAGTTTTTGTTTTCAGTTATCAACTGGTACATTTAATAAAGTCAATTTTCTAAGCATGGTTGTTGATTTAAATTCTTCCTAATGAGTCTTCTAGGGCCAAAACAACCACAAAGGCAACACCACCTAAAATTTTTTGGCACAACATTCCTGAACTGCTGGCATGAAATATTACCTGCCCAAGGAGACCATCAGAAATAAAACCTAAAGAATTGTAGGATGTCTATGTATTATTGAGTTAATCCCATAATATTTTACATCCCTGACTATAATTAGACCGAACCAAACCCCTAATCCAGCCACAATGTTCTGGGGAACTTTACGCCTGGAGGGATGATGACTAATTATTGGGAAAATTGAGTATTGTTGGTAGGTTCTTAAAGACAACTGATGGATATATAAATAGAACAAATGAACCCCACCTGTCTCCATTTGTCAAATTGTTTTGAAAATATCTCCAGGTCATCCAATACAATTTGGGCTATATCTAGATGTTCTCTTATTAACCTTGTATTTGATGAAGTCCACAGCATATTGTTTAGCAAGAGGAACAATACCATGCATAGGACTTTTCTTCCTCCTATTTATAGATTACCTCCTCTTAGCTCTGTTCATTCACTTTAAGGGCCTGTTTACATGGAAGTTTTCAGCCCAGGCTCAGATTTCAGCCCGTTTACCTGAGGTGAAACTTCGTCCCTTCTCTATGATCAAAAGCTTGTACATATCAGTTTGCAATTATATGGAAAATATGGAAAATTGCTCCCCTGCTGAAATTTCAGCTCCCCTTCTGGCCTTTTTTTTATCTGGCCTTGCCCTAGGCTAGCCAAGATGAAACCTCAAAGGGAATCAACACAGTTAAAAGCTGGCTGGGGCCAGGTCAAAAATATAATCTATTGTTCTCAACAACTTTGACGCATCCAGTTTCATTGTGTAGGCAAAGAAACAATGGGTTTGTGGGTGTTCCTCTAGCCTATTTATAGCGGCTACGAGATATAGCCATGTCTATTCCCTTTAATCCCTTTTTGATTACAAAGTCCAACTTTGTAATCTAAGAGGGGGCTCCAGGTCAGTCAGAAAGAAAGTCAGTAAGAAAGAAAGAAAGAAAGAAAGAAAGAAAGCCCGTCACGCTCGTTAAAGCGATTGATTAACGTTTTATCTCTGCTAATTGGCACTGGAATAAAGAAAGCGCACAGAAAGCGCATACAAGACAGAAGTTTCCCGCGATCCTATAGCAAAATTTGACGTCGGCTTATTTCATGTTAGACAGATTTGACACCATAAGATGGATAAATTACCATGATGTTTACCCTGGCACAACAACAAATTTACCCAGAATTGGCACGTTCTTGACTTCATTAGCAGCTTAATTATGTTAAAACAATCGTTTTCTAGAACGAATGCATCATTAGCCACTTATTGATAGTATTCATTATGCAAATAAGTCAAGTTTAAAGAATGATGTAACCGGCGGCCTGCACAGAGGCTAGCATTCGCAGCATCACCGAAGGTAGAAGGACCCTCCTCCTACACAGCTACGGATGCAAACGTCGCAGGTGAAGTTGAGAGGAAAGGTGCAGGATCCCGGCAAACAATGGCCCCATTAACTGGGGGAAGGCACGTGATCACACTGAACCAAAACATCTTCATGCATATGATTCTGCACAGAGGTTATTTTCGTGACTACTTGTCTCAAACTAGATGCCCGCAAATAGAAACGTTCTGCAGGGTTCTGCATAAACATAAGCAATTTTGTATTATCGGAAATCTCACATGACATCCTAATTTGAGACATACAAGGCGCTTAACTTTGTATGGAAGTCGACTTTAGGAGCAACACTCACTGTAGCTAAAAACAACATCAGCGATCATTTAGGGTTATGAAGAAATCAATTTTCAGATTTTCTTATACTTGCTTAGCTCAGGACGGACTTTGTAATCATCCAAAAGGATCTTATGTTTATGTAACCATAGGTATTTGATCAAATATCTAAAATTCCTGTTTCAGTACAAAGTGAGGAAATTAGATCTGCATGCCTAGATGCATAATTTTGAGGAAGGATGGAAGAAATTCCACATGCATTTCAAACCCTCCAGATCTTCTAGGGTGCCAATGCAATCAATGACAGATTAAAAAGCTCAGTTATGTTTGATTATCATTTGGAAAGAAATTATATGTGCATACTTTGGAAAGTTAGCAGTCTAGGTTAAAGGAAATGCTATATTGAGTGGCCACTCCTTGTTTCTTTAGCTACACAATGCAACCGCACATGTCAAAGTCGTCAAGTATAATAATCTATAAATAGGACAAGGAAACCTCTACTCCCCTAGTGAAAAGATATGCATGCATATGTTGAAATCATCAAATACAGTAGGCTAATTTTATACCTGCATATGCAGCTCTTAAGTTAGCTATTTATGTCTGATAGCTAACCTTAAGCTTAGCACACACCATTGACTTTCGATGGCAATCTCGGGGGGGGGATACTTTGTATATTTGTCCAACGGGAGAAGTGCCGTCTTTAAGGGCATTGTTTTCACCAATTGTTTCTAGCACAGGGTATCAGAATAAGGCAATTTTTCTAGAGAAGGTTTTCAAAACATGTCAAAAGGGAATATTTTGTTAGATCAGGTTGTTTTTCAGTCGAATTTTCATGTTTTGGAGTATACTTTTCACCAATATTTTCTAAAATCGGTTATCATCTTGAGTGAAAAATTCTGGAGCAGGGTAAAAAAAATTGTTCGTCAAAAAATCCTGCAAAATTGTGCTGCACACCAACCAAAGACAAATGATTCTTATCATCAACCACAATTCTTTATATGAAAAATATTCGGACATTTGTGTCGCTGACAATCAAAAACAAAAATTGTGCCTAATGTGTGGTGTTCTAGGAGTAAAAATCTTTGTAATTCCATTGTTATTGCAATTGTTGCTGTGTAAAACAGACTTGGCTGAGCGGAACATGTCATTTTCTTGATGACTGTTGATAAAATTAGCGCAATGTGCAGCAACAAAACATTTTCTTGTAAGAAGTGTAAGGCTGATGCCCGCACGTAAGTGCACTAGGCTGATGCCCACACATACAGGCCAAAAACTGGAAAAATTTATGTTATGTCAAGTACCTATGGCGTGGAGTCAAACCAACAGCAAAACAATAGGTCTGTTGTCTTTCGCTTAAAACTTTGGGGCGCAGCAAAAACGAGTTTCCTCCCCTTTGTGCAGACCTTGATTCTTGCTAAACAATTGTAAAATAAGCTAATCTTAAAGAAAGCAAACTGGGCTGAGATCAAAAAGTTGCTTCGCATTTCTTTGTTTTCTCCTGTCAGGCTTTTCAGTCAATCTCTGATATCACTGACACTGTGTTTGTACTATTCAACAAGCACAGGTAAAACAGTGGTACTTGATTATTGGTAAAGTGTTGGAACCAATGATGATTGAACTGACTATTGTTCTGTGCAACCCAAAACAGTGTCTACTTACTTGGGTAAGCGGGCATGGGGGTAAAATGGGTTAGGCAAAAACATGAATAAAGTTTATGAAATTTTTCAGATAAATGTATTTCCTCTAGCTACATCGGTTAGATTAGCACTACCCTCCTTGAGCTGTGGAATACTGGTTGAGAAAGCCACGATCTGCCATTTTTTGGCAATCAACATTACCCCCAGCCTACCCATTTTACCCCTGCAGGCAGACCCTCGGCTACCCTCGGCTGCATGAAAGACCCGTTCTTATTTCAAGGTGTACTGTGCTATCATGATGTGAGAATTGCACCGTTGTTTTAGCTGTGAAGCACAGCAATTCCTTTTGCAATCTAGCCCCTTGCCTCTTACTTCCTCTGCTGTCTTGTTAGACCAGACAGACGGGCAAATAAAGCCAACCGTCTTGTGGCTCCATAAGCTCATGGGAGGAGCGCCAAAAAGGGGCCTACCAATATCTACTCATCTTTCATATTCTAGTGGGTATGGTACATCAACCTATTTTATTTACGACCCAGCAAATAATTATCTGGTGCCACAACATCTCAATAATCGCTACAAATAAAACATACCCTTCAACACTCTTCCTGCCTTCTTTCTAGTTCCCACTTCCTCTTCTCGTGTCTCTTGCCGACTGTTGTCTAGAACTGGAAAAACTTTCCCGCCCTTGCACCCTTGTTGTCTCGCCTCCACAGCGATACTCCGCAGTGACATACTGCATCGCAGAGGTTTCAAAAGAACAAAGAGAATCTGGTGGGAAATTTCCTCAAATTTAGCAAGAATCGTTAATTAACGGGTTGAGGAACATTTGAGACATTACAAAATTGGATAAAGAAGCTTCTTTCCCGTGAAATTTCCTATTTTGGTCTGATTCGACTTCCATCTGCTATCCGACACGAAACAATTCTATACTCTTTCTGTAACAATCTGCGGGAACAGCTTTTTATGCGAGCAAATGAACGACTAACTACTTAACTATTTTTTCGAGTTTCTTGATGACAATTCATCTTAACTTTACATTACTTTCAATTTCAATCACTATTCCTTTAATATTATTGTAAACATAGGGAAAAAAACATTTTTAGTTAGAGTTGAAGAGCCACATTTTAGTTGTGGATATGCTCTTAAAAACCATGTATGTATGTATGTATATGTATGTATATTCGTGAAAGTTGGTTCAAAAAATTCGCCTTTTGTCAAGCTCGCGAAAGTTTCGTCCTGCGAATGTTTCTTCTCTTGAAGCAATTTGGAGGGAGGTGAGAAAAAAAGTTGAAAACTTAGCAAGTATCAATTAGCCTTCTTTCAAGTGTCTGGAATATAGCTAGAATTAGTCTGTGATTTCTAGGTAACTGTGAGTCCACTAAAAGGTCTTTGTTACAGACGAAATATACGATGTTTTTCGGAAATTATAGTGGTTCTCCCGACAAGGGCTGTGACCTAAAAAATTTGTTACTCAGTTAGAGTTTACTGAGAGTGAAATCGAGTGAAACTGATACATTCAGCAGGTGATTTTCAAGATCTTCAGATCAGCGAAAGCAGCTAAGACATCTGGTGTGCAAATAATGAAATAATACTGAATGAAATGTATTTTATCAAATTTTGAATTTATTTGATTATTTTTTCCTTGATTTTGAGCTTATTTGAGGTAAAAAGTAGGATTATACTAGCAGACAGACTTTACTCACTGTTTATTTTATTGTTACAACTTGCCCCAAGCTCGGGGCAAGTTGTAACACTCAATCTTGATTTTCATTTGCGATTTACCGAAAATCTAAAAGCGCCATATTTGTGAAACAACATATGTTCAATAGCCAATGGTCAACACAACACATGGTCGTACACAACACAGGTCTGCGTTTTGCTCACAGGAGAAAATTTCATTTTTCTGAGAAGTGTTACAATATGCCCCGGTCTCCCCTATGCTTTGAGAGCAAAAGAGGTAAGACACTAATTCTGAAGGTCCGCAGAAAAATTGTCTAGATATCCAACCACGGGCAAAGTTTGCAGATATCAACCTCAAAATTGCAACCTTGAACGGACCGTTTTTAGCATAGGTTCCAAATCTTAATCTCAGTGTAAAAAGGTGGGTGTAAAATTCAATGACCTATTTCTTCTGATTGAATGGTTCGAAAGAAACTTTAGATACTTATCTATAATTCTACCGTTGGACTTTTCAGAAATTTTGAATATTTTTTAAAATTACAGCGCATCTTACATTTCAGCTTATTTTAGGATGTGACGTCATCAAATTTCTAAATCATAAACCAGATAAGGGACATACTTTTGCTTGATACCATATTGTAGGCATCCATAAACTATAGTTCTCTTCGAAATTATTTCATGTTGAGTCAAACGGTTTAGAAATTACGATGGTTTTTAAGTTTTTTGAAAATTTTTCTTGATTTCTTGAAAAAGAAGAAAAATACTCTAATTCTGGAAATATTAAAGATTTCAGAAAAGTCCAACGGTAGAATTATAGAGAAATAGCTAAAGTTTCTTTGAAGTCATTCAGTTCAAAGAAATAGGTCACTCAATTTTACACCAGGCTTTTTAAAGATTTGGAACCTATGCTACCGTTTTCCGTTGTCTGATAACTCCTCTTTTATTTTACCAAATACACCTCGCTTCAAACTCAAGTCAGAATGGACAACACGTAGAAAAAAAGAACTTTTCCACCGAAGTGACATCCATATTTTAACATAATTTAACATACTTTCACTTTACTTTCTATAAATAATTCGTATAATTCCACGACAATTTTTAACGTTTTGCGATCGCAAAATGTAATTTTTGTACGACTTAAATTTCTTTGATTTTCTACAAAAGCACAAAATGGAGTACTTTCTACAAATTTCTAAACAACGATCTTAAAATATATTAAGATAGAAATTAAGACATTCTTTCTTAGCATTTAATTCAAACAAATTAGTGAAAAATGAAAAAAGTTTAATATATTCATTAACTTCATTAAGACATCTAAATTCAAGTATGCTGTTACGATATCACATACCACTGGATGCTTTTAACAATCTTTTGAAAATTTACGCTAACGGACAAAAAAGCTCTTTCGTTCAGGTGTGCAAAAAGCTGGAATAGCCTTTCAACTGAGGTTAAACAGGCATCTTCGGTTTAATGCCTTCAAGAGTCATATTTAGCGAAGACTGCTGTGTAGATAAGATATTTCAGATACCTTGTAAATTGATTTTAACACTTTATATTCCTGTAGATTAAGTAGACTTTTGACATATTGTAAATAGGAAGTTTTTGATGGGGCAATATCACGCAGATGTTTACCTGTTTTTTCGAAAATGAAAGCATCATTTTGAAGATAAATCTTTGTACTTTACACAGGAAAAAACCAAACATTCGTATCTTTTACGATTGCTTGGATTAAGTGGATTCTTGACGAGTACTTTCTGGTGGCTTGGGTGAAGCCCAGGAACGCCGGAGAGGGGGGCGCGGGGGGGCAAGCGCCCCTCCTGCCCTTTCCTAACGGAGGCAAGGGGGGCAAAAGTGCCCTTTCAATGAAAAACAATAATTTTCTTTGAAACTTGATATAAAAGCCGCCATAGCTTCATTCCTTCATCAGAAACACACTAGTAACGAAAAACGAGTGGCAATTGCAACTTCAAAATAAGCAATATGCTATGTTATGCGATTCGGAATGAGGACACGTGGAGAAAGAGCCGAACAATTTCGTGAAAGAACATGATTAATGTTCGTTAAAACATTTTTGATAGCATTTTAAGCCAATCTAAAGGGCGTGTCCACAAAAATTTTCCCGGGGGAGTACCCCCGGACCCTCCACTTTTTAGGCTCGCTTCGCTCGCCTTCGGTCTCGATTGCCCTTACGTTCCTAGTCGCCCCCCTTGCCCTACCATTGCTCCGGCGTCCCTGGTGAAGCCACCAAACAAACTGCAGAAAACAATGGAAACATGTGCGGAGTTTACAAATTTGTTTAGAGTTTGGAGATGGAGCCCATGTGATTAGCCAAATATCAGCAGGAAGGTTCTTAATCCTCAGTTTCTTTTATGTGGGTTTTTCCTCTGCTTAAATAAGCCAATGCACCGTAAATTGAGAGCAGTATCTGGGAAATATCACGGGAAAAAATCAATTGGACTGAAGATTTCTATCAAACCTTTCATGACCTGAAATCTAATCTAAGATGATTTCCTGATATTTCATGAAAATATACCGTTTTAATCAAGTTCGAAATCACTGTCTGAAAAGTCATCATCCATTGCTGGCATCACAACAGGGTTAGCAGCATTGAATTCTTGGCTCGGTAATGCATCTTGTCTGAAAATATGAATAAAATGTTTAACTACTAGTGAAAAGATAAATTCGCAAAATGATATTATAAAGAATATTTGTTGACATGTTCAAGTGCATATGAAGCGAAACATTTTATTTTCTATTTTGATAGAACTTTTCATCCTCATTTCAATGGTGCAATCGGTTTTCATCAGCCTTAAAATTTTGGAAATATGAAGCTTCAAAATCGCTAAATTGTTGTCAAAAAGTGGTCCAACTCATACGCGGTCAGACCGTTGGGTACCAGATCCTTGTGACGTTATAGGTTTGTCAATTCTCAAAGGCCTCATTGAAAGCACAAAGGTTGCTGCAGTGATCACAATGAACGCACTGCAAGTTTCCTTATGAAACTCGCTTTCTAGTCGGGTTAACAGGCACTTGCTTGTGTTTTTGCGACTGAAGGTGGAAAGCAGTATTAACCAGTCATCATTATAGCATGCCAAACTTGTCGTCTGGTATGCACTTTAATATTGACATTTGTTGGTTGACAAAAGACCAAGTTTTGGATGTTAACATCATATAAGTACACAAAATATCTTTAAATGAATCAATAGCCTAGAGCTCTAGGCTATTCATTCATTTAAAGATATTTTGTGTATTTATCGATTATTGTAGCCACACGTACAAACAAACAACTTATATCTTAACATTATATAGATGGTTCAAATTAAAGGCACACTGTCGTGGCTGTAATTGGCTGGTTGTGATGTTGAGATCCCTAACTAAAGACATGGCCTCTGAATCATTATAAAGCCTTTATGCTCTTAGATCATACTTTGTTTCGAGAATAAAGGGAGTCTGATCGTTATCATCTTCGTGAATATCAGTGTACAGCGAAATTACTGAAGCCTGCCTAATTCTTTTCTTTCATATTGTCTTATTCATCCAATCAGTGCCACGACAGTGTGCCTTTAAGCCACAGAAATTCTTTGCTACGCATCTCTAGGGACTAAGATACGGAAACGTTATTTTTCCATCGGCAAAATGACTTATACAAGTAGAAAATTTCCTTCAATGAAAATCACATGAAATGGAAAAGACCATCAAAGTTTTTTTGCAAACCTTTAAAATTTATCAAATGAAGCTTTGCTCAAATTCATTCTGTATGGAGACAAAAAGTTAACCATCGACAACAATAAAAAGCTACTCGAGGCAACCCTCAAATTCATTCATGCTATGGAACGCTTTTAAATGTTCAATTGCTGCAAACTCAAGCACCTACTTTTTTCAGTCTCATTGTGTATTGTATTCGTTGCTAATTAGTTATTTTAGTTCAGTTAATTTCCCTTGTATATTAATTTAACGTTGTGCATCTTTATGTATTGGCCATGGGGTAGTCTTTGTATTTTGCTCCTCATGGTATCGTCCCCGCATTGTTGCATAGTAATTAGAGAAGTATGGTAGAATGTATTGTAATATTTTATATGAATAAAGAAAATTTATCATACGACGACGGAGTGTTCCTATGAAATTGCACGACACGACTTTTCATTAGTATGGCAAAAACTGAATTTTTTTACTTTAAAACATTGCAATCTTTATCTTGGGAATAAAATGGCGATTATATCTAAAATTAATTCACAAGATCAATAGAAAAATAATTTTTGGGGGACATCAGTACGAATTATCAAAAAAAGCATACTCCTTTGTCATAGGCTTTCAATCACACAATTAAAACATCCACTATCAATGGTATCAATCTACCTATCTATGTGGAGTCCTCGAAAGTCCGAAGGTTGCCTATCATGGATCTCCACTGTTCTCTGTTCTGTGCTTTCTTTTCAGTTGTCTATATTCTTTGGTGTTAGTCTATTCTTTAGTGTCATCTATCCACATCTTCCGAGGTCTGGTATCAATACCGGGTGAGTCAATAAAAAGGCCCGGCGTTTGAAAAAATTCTGCTCCCTCAATATCAAACCAAGAATACTGAAAACCGTCTTGTTTTATTCCCGATATGTCCAATTAGGTTCAGTAGTTTACTCGGCTTTAATCGGCCATTCCTTCTTGTCGATATCAGAGATTTTCTACAGAAAGCCCATTTCGAAAACCTGCAAAAACGAAGGAAAGTGACAAACAAACTTTCTCTTTGTTTTCCTTCCTAGCAATAATGACATTCACATGCATTCATACATTTTGTCCTCTTGGGAGAATGGAATACCCCTGAATAAGTTATTCAAACTAGGGGAGAGATTTGTTCATTCTCCCAAGAGAATGGCACATGCTCAGCGTTCTCAAGTCATTGGTGTAAGGTAAACACATTAGGGAAGCTTGCTCATGATTTTTCAAGGCTTCTCGAAGGGATATTTTTCAGCAAATCCCTTGTAAAATCTTAATGACGCGACCGATTTCAGCCAGGAAAAATTCTAAAAGTTATTGAACATGTTAGCTATTCAACTAGATATTGCAAAATCTCATTGCTTATATATTCAGGGAGCAGTAGCCTTTCAAACGCCGGGCCTTTTTGACTCACCCGGTATAATACATAAATAGACCGTAGAAATAAAACTTACTCTATCAAGAAATTTTCCACATCAGCTGCATAGAAGTCTTTATCGAAATGATCTCCCATTCGAATGTGATTTCCAATTAATATTCCATTTTTGTACACTTGTAGCGTTGGTACTGCATTTAGTTTCTGAAAGAGGAAAATCCTTCACTTAGTCCCTCAGAAATTGCAAATTTTAATCTCGCTTTTCTTGCCTCTGCAAAATGTTCGTGGCTCCAATTCCTTTAATTAAAAAAGAGTCGAACAGACTCTGGTCTTTAAAGGGGCTCAGTCGTCAAACAGTAAACAAATCCGTAAACTCGCACGTGTCGGGGATTATCCATTGTTCATCCATTATTCTCTGCAGTTTGTTTGGTGGCTTCACCCAAGCCACAAAAAAGTGACCGTTAAAAATCCACTTATATCCGAGCAATCGTAGAAGATATGAATGTTTGGTTTGTTCCTTAGTGAAGTACAAGGATTAATGCCCAAACAGCAACTTTCATTTTGAAAAAAATACGAAAATCCTGTGTGATATCACCTTTCAAAAAACTGCAAAAATCATCGTTTTGTTCACATTTTGACGACGGAGCCCCTTTAACTATAACCCACTTCATACCATCGATACATCAATTCCCGTTTGCTTGAAAGGCAAGAATAATTGGCACCACGAGACATCTTCGACTCACAAGAACCAAAATCGGAATAAAGGTTGCATTCCTAAAATTTTACTGCTTTTAAGCGAATATTCGAAACCTTGAGAACTTTAAAGGGAGTGCAAAGACCAGCAGCCTCTGCCATCGTTTGCTTTTGTTTTTGTGAATTTTGTGCAGTCAGTTATCCTCGAAGCTGCGCAGAGCAAGTCGCTGACTTCATGCAAAGCATGCCAGTCTTTGTACCCCCTTTAAGCGTTACTCTAATTTAACACTACTTTAGAAGCAAACAAAAATAACCAATGTTTTCAGAGGCAAACGTATCAACTTGAAAAAGAAAAAGCTCAGGAAGAAATTGAGAATGTATCATTATGTAGAATGTAATTGGAACAAATTTCATGAAATGAGATCAAAGATTTATACTTACGAATTTTGCACTAAGGCCCGCCTCTGAAGCAAGGATCTTGCAAAATTTAATCTGAAAAGTTGAAGATGAATATCATTACTACGATTAAGAGTAAATTTCTTCTGTTGAATAAAACTAAATGAAACTGAAACTATCTTCGATTCTTTGGAAAAGACTAGATATGAGATGATTAATTTGAAAAATTCATCTGCGATTGAAATAGTGCACAATATTCTTATTTATATATTCTGCTAAAAATTTGCGATAGATATTACTAAATTACTCTACTTACAAGCTACTCTACTCTACTACTAGGACCAGACCACGGGGAGCAACAACTATGTCTACCCACGAACCCAACATACCGGGTGAGCCAAATAAAGTTAAGACGTTTCGCAGACTTTGGAATAAAATGTATGCCACCGATATTCAAAACTGATATGTTAATCTTTCAGTCAAAAGCTAACTTGGATGTGAAAATTTGGTTTGGTAAAATCACTCATCATTAAGACCAAGAAATTAGAAAAATGCTGGTAAGGGGTTTGTATGGGAACGAGAAATCCAAGTTCGATTCTGGTCCATGATTTACTTGCCATTGAAATATAAATTCAATACAATTGTCTGTTTCAGAAATAGAATTTCAATTTCAATGGTAAGTAACTCATGGACCAGAATCGAACGTGGAATGCTCGTTCCCATACAAACCCCTCCAATGTGCCCAACCAATGATGACATTGAGGACACGGAGCACTTTTTGTTACTCTGCCCTTCCTTTGAAGTATTACGAAGAGACCTTCTCGCTAGAGTTTCCTCTTTATTACGACCACATGGATACACCAATCTTTCAAATGCTGTTCTACTAAAGATTTTATTGTATGGTGATAAAGATCTTCCAGATGATCTTTATAAAAATATACTTCTTTTAACTCTACGTTTTATCCATAAAACTGGCCGATTTGATTAGCAAGTCCTCAAATCACACAACCACCATCCCTCTTTTAGTAAATGCTATTTTCTCCTTCTCTAGTTGTTACGTGTAGTGTTATGTTCGTATTTTCTGTTTTATGTTGCCATCAGGTAGACATTGTTTCTCGCTCCTTATGGTATTGCTTTAGTAGTAAGGTATAGTATTTTGTAAGTAGTGTAATTAGTAATTCGTTTTGTAAGTTTTTAATGGAATGTAAAAAAAACCCCTTCAGCATTTTGCATATTCTAGAACTGAAAGATGAGTGCTCTTACTAAAAAAAATTCTGATATTAAGTTAGCCTTTGATTGCTCAAACGTCCATTTGACGGAGATGTATTAATTCTAGGAAATCTTTAAAACGTTCAGTTCTTATTTAATAATGACGCGTGTTTCTTTCTAGCAACTTCAAGCTGAAAAAATCGAAGTAATACTCACATAAGGATATTGTTTGGCTAAGCAATCTAGGCATTTGTTCATTTGACTACAAACGGATGTATTCTTGAAATGAAAAAAAGTAGAAAGTTAAACACACAGTTACTCAAGTCAATTCCTTGCAGTATGGAGTTAAATTCGAGTTTTTAACTTGGGACTAATCAGGAACAGTTTCTGAAAATCAATCACACACTTTAAAACTGAATATAATTTGATTTCATTTTTTCGGTATTTCATCGTATTCCATTAAAAGACGCTTTGGTGTAAATAATCAGTCTAAGTTGAAATAATACGGGGCGTCCCAAAGAAAGTATTTCCGTTTAAAAAATCACCAAAAATTTATTATCAAGCTTTTGGTAAAATTTTCTTTGCCTGTTGCCTTGTCAAATACCCAAAAATAATCATAGATGATAAAATCGTTGCTTTTGATACAGCAAGGTAGAAAAATTACACGTCGAAAAACATTATTTTGAGCTATAGTTCTTAAGCAAAATACTTAACCTTGCATAGGAGTCAAAATTTCCAGATTTTTTATCATCACTGAAGTCTCCAATGATAGTGCGCATTTACTTCTGCCATTTATGACCAAACTAGAAGTTATACATGCACAAATAAATTGATCTGGCAATCATCAGTGCTTTTTTCAAGTATGATTCAAAACCAGGTAGCCCTAAAAAGAGCTAAATTTTGCTCGTTTTTAAACCAATTACAAAATCAGCTATATCTTCGAAAATAATTTCGTCTTTGATCTACTTGACAAAAAAAGAAAATTGAAGAACGGCTGTGTAATCAAATGTTGGTGATTTTTCAAATGGGAGTGCTTGGGTTTTGGGACACCCGGTACAATACCATCGATTCTTGAAACATCATTCTCCCATCTAAGTTGGACATTATCGACTATTAAGTAACCCGTGACGTGGTTTGTTAGAACTGATGGCCGATTGGTGGCTCTGATCAGGGCACGAAAACCCACCTGACAATGTGACCGGAAGGTCGCAGGAAATTTTCAATTCATAATATCCTGCAGGAAATTTTTCCAAATATATCCTTTTTTGCGTATCACTCTGTTTCTCATTCTTCAAAGTAAGAAAAACAACTGACAAAGTTAACCAAAAGTTACCTTAAAATTGCTGTATAGTACATTTTGTATTCATATTGTACACAAACAATTCTTAGAAATCATAAATGATTTCCATGGGGTCCCAGCTCCATTGCTCCAAACATCATACAAATACATTTTTCTCGATGCCCTGTGTGCACTAAAATAAAACTGTCTTTTCAAGAAAGCTGCATATTTTGACTTTTCTTTTCATTGCAAGAAATTTAAGCATGATCCTCAGGAAGGAAAATCTTTTTTTCGTGCCCTTGCTTTGATTCACGGCTACTGCAGCTGAAGAAATCTATCCCGTGTGACTGTTTCATAGTAACCATTAACAAATTTCTTGAGGTATATACGTGGGAGCAGAAATACACTTACTTCGTATATATGAATAATAACAGTGACGTGAACATCAACATCGTCTACAGCTTCAATGAAATCTTGACATGTTAATTCAAAAACATCGCCAAATCTTGACCTACAAAAAAGGAAGATTTCTCAATCAAATCTTGCAGACGTTGCTTATCCAGATACAACTAGTTTAGAAGCTTTCCTTCCTATTAATCACGCACAAAACATGAATATGAATATAAATAGAAATGTACAAAAATTTACTTCAAATCTTTTATAAAATGACCCTTTTATTTTTTCTTATTTTTATTCTGATAACAATTAGCGAACCTTAACTGTACTTACCAAACATGGTACGTAATAACCACAGTGGGTTGATGTACAATAATGTATAGACAGATAGATATCCAAGATTGCTGGTTTCAGACGCTTTTAAGAAAACTAATATATATATACCAGGTGTCCCAAAAAAAAGTTTCCCTGTTAGAACAGTTCAAGAAAAACAACAACTGTCTTGTTTTGAACGACGTAAACGGCAATCTCTTGCTTAAAGGCTAACTTGGATCCATATAATTTTCCCCGATGTTTTTGCCGATCAAAAGACCTCCAAAATATCAACTTTCCAAAAATCTCATACTTGAGAAAGCCTTGAAAATGAGAAAAATCTAGCGATGGAGATATGTTCCATTCCTTCCATGTTTTACATCGTAGGTGTGAAAGCATACAACCGCTTGTCAATTTCATAGATTTCAACTGGACAATATGCAAAAGTGACGACAAAAGTGCTGTGTGATCTAGCTCGTGAAGTTTTTTTGGGTCATCTGGTATTCGCGGAACACCTACCAAAGACTACAGGAAAACCCGCATAAAAGAACAAGTGGATATATAACACTCAGGCTGAAATTTGGTTTAAAAAGTATCATAGACATAAAAACACATTCAGCCTGAAAAATGAAAATTGTTCTCATGTAAAAAGTTGTAAAAAGTTACTGAATTAGATACTGTCTATGTGTTTGAACTTTGCTAAATACAATTATTGATAAATAAAATTATTATTAAGTTAGTTGCACCCAATAATTATTAAAAATATTTGTACTTGAACCAGTGGCGTAACGGAGCAGCTTGGGGCCCTTAGTAATCTAGCCGTCCAGGGGCCCCCGCAGAGGCTGCAAATGGGTCAACGAAAGTTTGCGTGATTACCAAAATCTAAAAAAGTGTTTTTATTGGCAACATCAATAATGTAAGAGGCAAGACTAGCGCCACAGCAAAATCTCAAAAAATCACCAGTAAAATCAAAATTTGGATGCTTAGTTGTATGCCCGTTAGCAATAGAAACATATGGAGAGGGTTACTGAAACTGAATGCGACCAAAGGGAGCCAAATTTGGAGTCTAGGGGGCATCCTAAGGAACATTTTTTGCACCAGACTCTTTAGACTGTCGGAAAACGCATCTCCCGTAAGACATAATTGACTATCGAATGGAAACTAAGGATTGTGACTGACGAAGAGCTACCCTTGGAGCGATTTTTGACAATTGAGCTTACACATCGCACATAAATCGATTTTTGTCAGCTCATCTACTAAAAATGTAAATACACTCCTGTTCCCTGAAAGATAACAAAGAATTTGTTGATGTATTTGCAATTTGCAGCATTTTTAGATACGATAAGCTTGTGCCAAGTTCGAATCACAACGACGTTCAAGTCAGTAGGAGTCTTAGTAAAGTATTCAATTTCTCCACAGTCAACAAGTGTTTTGCAGGAAATCTTAAGGGGCCCCCCCGGGGCCCCTGAAGGTTGGGGGCCCTTAGGAGTCGCTCTGACCCCAACCACCGTGAGTTACGCCACTGACTTGAACATTATTTCATCTTTTCAGTGTTGGTGGTCTTGTTCAGTGTTTGATTTTAGAAACAATTTTAAGAATACCATAAGAACACTTTCAGCCTGATTTCGCAGAAAACACCCGATAAATAAGAACAAGATCAGCCTGAACTCCCAAAACATGTGTTCTTTTATGCGGGTTTTTACTGTATTTGTGAAAACTCATCATGTAATAAAACAAAGCATTACCTTGTCCCTAGGACATATTTTTCAGATTCCTCTTTTAGTTGCTGCAGTCGTTTTTGGTGATACTCTTTCAAAAAATCATCATCTTCAAAATTTTCATCCTCTAGGTCTTGTTTCTATGAAAAGAAGAAACTATCAATCATGATATTATGCGCATACGAACCGGTTTTGTGTTGTACAGGAAAATATAAAGCCTGAGGTCTGTGCAAAAAGACTGGGGGCGTTATATTTTCCTGTACAATTACAAAACCCATTAGTATGAGTTTTATTACCTGCTAGCTTCTAATTTTGACTTATATCATTTAGTTAAACGCATTTTGTTCCTATTACGTCGCTTATGTCTGTTGTAAATCTCAAAGGCCTAAATCAGTTGCCGTGTTGTCAAAAACGCGTACTTATATCTTATCATACAAAGTTGTGGGAAAACCACGGGAAATGTGCGATTAACCAATGGGATTGACGGGATTCCTGTATTGCCTCGTTTTTGAAACGTCAGTCAGGTAATAAAGCAATGTACAGGATGAATTGGGAAAAATTTAGGGGTTTTCTCGGGCTGTGTCTTTATGAAAATCATAATTGGGCATTTTTTAAAGCTTTGTTGTGTTAATACCGGGTGAGTCAATAAAAACAATCCCCCTTTGAAAGGCCATAGCTTCCTGTATATCAAGACAATGATATCGGCAAACATACGATTTAATGGTGGACATGTATGGCATATGGCAAGCGAAAATCACCACAATTAGAGATACCAGGTTTTTCTCAGATAAACTAGGTTTTTCTCTGCAAAGCAAGATTGCATTAGCAAAACCTGAAAGTGAGGCTCATTAGAAAACCTAGTTTATCTACAGATAAACTTGGTTTTTCTCAAGATAAACCAGGTTTTCTAACTGAAAGCGAGGTCGTCAGAAAACCTAGGTTTATCCGCAGAGAAACCATGTCATTTTTTCCGCAATGGCCCTTTCTAATTTTCCAAACTTCACAAGCTCAGAACATGATGGAAGACAATGAAAACTTGATGTAGCACTAAAGTGAAATTTTTGTGGGTTCATTTCACCACCGCAGGTTTTTTATCCCACACCCCACCACAGTTTGAGAGAAAGACAGAATTGGGAAAATCAAATCATGCAAAAACTCCTTACCTCACTTTTACACGTAATTGATGTATCTTTAATATATTGTAATTTTCTTTGTTCTTCTGCTACCTCTTGTTGGTATTGAAGTTGCTTGTATCTTTTATAGTCTTGCAAAACACCTTTGGGACCAGTCTATAAAGTATTTGGAGAAATAGAATTAAGTATCATGGAGGAAACAACTAGACTTGTATCTATAAAGGAGCTCCGTATCCAAATTTCGACCCAAACAATGATTTTTAAGTTCTTTGATGGGCAATATCACACAGACGTTTACCTGTTTCTTCGAAAATGAAAGCATCATTTTGAAGATAAATCTTTGTACTTCGCAGAGGAAAAAACCAAGCATTCATATCTTTTACGATTGCTTGGATATAAGTGGATTTTTAACGAGCACTTTTTGGTGGCTTGGGTGAAGCCACCAAACAAACTGCAGAAAACAATGGAGAACAATGGACACATGCCATGTTTATAGAGTTGTTTACAGTTTGGCAACGGAGCCCTTTAAGCAGAGAGGAACACAAATAGAGTAAAATAAGGAAATGGACCACAGGTACACTTTAATGGAATTCTTGCAAATACTCCAAATGCATATAAGATCTTTTAACAACAAAACTTGAGCTAAAGACTGTAGGGTATGCAAGGGTAACAGTGGGAAGGCAGGGGTCAAATACCGTAAAAGCTCTATTAAGCCCCCCTCTCTATTAAGCCCCCTGACTTATATCAAATCCCAGAGGTTAACAAATATGCTCCATTTATTAAGCTAAATAAGTTAGGATGTCAATTTTGATGTGTTTTGAGATAAAACTTTGTCAAATTCATGTAATTAACTCATAAAATAGTATGTTTAAGCCACAAAATATGGTGCAAAAAGGACTAAAAAGTGTCCAAAAATAAATAAGCCCCCAGGGGCTTAATAGAGCTTTTACAATCTGGGGTGCATCTGTCTGATTTTGGTCCCTGTGGTCGGTTTGGTGCATGCTGGGCATGGGACGGGGGTTGGGTGGGTTGCTGGGTGGTTGTGGGAGGTTTCCTGTCTATTATATTCTAGTTTATTGTATTACTGTATTAATTTATTCATAGTTTATATTAGATGTTTTGTAGTCATTGTAACTTGTAATAACTTTAGTTAATGTTGTTTATTATTGAATTTTGTATGTTGTGGAATTTTAAAATGAAAAACTGAACTGAACTGAATACAATTAGGCACAGTTGATTGCTGGAAAACAGTTGATCAGAAACTGAGAAATCAACATTAACAATATCAAGGAGGGTAGTTCAAACAGTTGAAGTGAAAGGAAACCCGTGAATGAAGATTTTAGTAAAATTCATCCAATTTCTTTTACCCTACCCAGTTTAGCCCAAGCTTCCACCATTTCCCCCCAGTAGACCAAACCTGTCTCTGCTTTTTCCTCCTCCCAGCCGCTTCGTAATGACAGTAGAGGCTGCATGCAGGCTGCAGTAGACCTTGCTGTATTATGATACTTGCATGCATTCTTTCATAAAAAACTAAAAATCTAACCTAATACTGAAAGTTTCTTAAAATTCTTATTACTTAAAAACTCAATTTTTTTCAGGATTTCTTAGGATTTTCCTCAAATTCTTGATTTTTTCATCCTGTGTCATGGTAAATATTTCACGATGAAGTGTTCTGGAGTCCTATTTCAAAATGCATGAAAATCACTCACATGAGAAAAGGAGGGTGCTGAAGCTTCAAGCAATGACTAGATTGGCAGGCTGGAGCATTAGCAATTAATGTATTTTTGCACTATATCTGGCCAAGCTCCAACCATTGGCCAGAGCCTTGGTACTTTCCTGTGAAATATCCTTAAAATATCTCATGGGGAAACAAGGCTTAAAAATCAATATTTTGAATTTATTTTAACACAGATGTTGTTAAAGATTCTGAGGATGGTCCCTTTTGTCTTTTGTCGTAAAGTTCTAAGCAAATCAATAGCCTGGGAATGTCTTGCTATGCATGAGAATTTCTTTTGTTTCCTTTCATAATCCTTGCTTGGATTGAGGTTGGATTCTCCACCCACATTCTTCCCATAAACCAAACAGACTTTCTGTGCATGATCACAGGTGATACTGGTTTCAATGGGCCTATTGATATGGGGAAAATCATCCCACCTTCCAGGTTATAAGCTACCAAGTGGGAGAAATGCAATATGGTCTCAGGTCAGTGGATTACCATGGAGCAAAGTGCTGGAACAACATTTCTGTAGAGATAAGAAGTTCATCATCTGCTTATAGCTTTCACAGAAAACTCAAAGCTTTTTTCTTTGAAAACAATTACCAACCATAGAAATGTCAACATTTTTGCAAATTTATATAAAATTCGAAAGAACTAATAATTTTCAATAATTATCTTTGAAACAGGGGGTGCTCTCTCCTTGATTAGCCTATAGCTTCTGAGAGAGCTCCTCCTTAAGGGGCATTCCGTAGAAAAAAACCGGACATTGGCGAAATGCGTTGTTTGCTTTTAAAAGGAACATGCTTATCATAACATTTTCCAATGTTTCCCCAATTTGAATAAAGTTCAAACGGGCCAAAAACGAAACAGATATTTTTCAAAATAGAGACCAAGAACTCAGCCATATCCTAGAATTTTAATCCGAGACAGAAAAAGAGAATTCTCAGTAAAGCTGATCAATTCTCTTGCTCGTAGTTGACAGTGGACACATGAATGAACGGAAACAACAGACAGGACATTCAAACTTGATTTAACAAGCGACGCGCAACAAGCCTATCAAGATTTGCTGATAACCAACTGATGGACAATAACGAAGTATGCTACCTTTGTTCGCCGAGAGCGATGCATAAAAATGGTAGGGTATTGCAATTAAAATTTGTCCATATGTTTTCTTCAATATCTCGCGTTTGAGAAGCGCGATCAATGAAAGGAAAACGATTTCCGAGGGCTGACATAATCTGTTTCTCGATCGGGATGACTGTTTGAATCTATGCGTGCATTTAATTTTTGAGAAATGCCCTTTAAGAAATTCACCCACTTACAATTCCTCTTGTTGTTAACTTAATTTAGAATCCCTATTGCATATTTTCCAAATGTAATTTTCTTCGTATTTCATACCAGGGTGCATTCCATGTACTTAGGCCCGAAGATCTTCGGCGTAGACCTGGTAGTCGGGGTAGCGGCATCATTTTTTCAATAAAATCAGTTCTTGGCATGATGGCATGCGAAAATCTGCCTACCTTGGCGTTAATGTGAAGTTGTCCTTGATCTTTTCTTATGTGAATAGCAGTCTCTTTTGATATGATCAAATATATATGATGTGTATTCTCTCTCCCTGAAAATACCTGACGTACGAAAGCTATTGTTTTGTTTAGTTCATCTGGTATATAATTTGGATTTTGTTCCATTTGTATTACGTATGTTTATTTTTTGTTTATAGAATTGTAGGTAGTGGAATTTTAACTTTATGAAGCTGAAACTGAAACAAAATATGTGTATGGTTATCTGGTCTTACCTTCCAGCTTTACATCTCATTTCATCCTACCTCACAGCTCATCCTTTCAGACAATGACAAATCATGATTTGTGTTTGGTGCTGACAGCCACTTTGTTTTCTATCGTGACATTTGTAAAATCTGGATTATGCACAAAGCAAACGATTTCATCCCACCTTCCAGCATTTCTTTGGAAAAAATTCATCCCTTTTGCATTGTTGAAAAACAAAAAAGAGTGAGACTGAGGCACTGGAGCGAAGGAGTGGATGGAGTGGAGAGTCAAATCAAATTCAAAACAATGCTATTTTTGCAGAAAATCCTACCTTTGCACCCATCCCAACATCATCATAAGCTTCTGGAGGATATTGATCCCTCCCACCGTGCGCAGAAATGCCAGCTGAATCTTCACAATCTTCGTTTTCTTCGTCTGAAATCCCTGAATAGGTTTTTCCCTTGGCAAGCAGTTCGTCGTCCATATTGAATTTTGCAGCTGCGAACAATTCTGCGCGCCAATGTGAGGCTACTAGATTTGCTAATCAATCAATCATCAATCAACACGCGAATCAATCACAATCAAATAATCAAAAAACTAATCACTTAATAAATCACTGCATCACAATAACAAATCAATTGATCGCTACACATCAAGAATTAATTAATCAACCAATCAATCAATCAATCAATCAAATAATCAGTCCAGGCACAACTATAGAAGCTGGTAGAACTATACCCTGGGTACCAGAGCCTCAAAAATTAAGGAAAGGAAAATTAGAAAACGAGAAAAGAGAGAAAGAAGAAAGGACTTTCTTTCTTTATTGTTTTCTTTTTTAGTTATTTCTCATTTTGTTGGCTCTGGCATAGGCGTAGGAGACAGGGGGCTGGGGGCTACAGCCCCCCTCCCAACGTCGAAAAAATTTGCCAAAAATCAGCCAGAATCGGACAGAAATCTGCCTTAAATCGGGAAAAATGTTCTTTTTTCAGCAACTGTGCTACAACACATTGGTGCAAAACTCAGCTTAGCATTCACCTTGTCAAATTTTCTCATCAGCAACCCCAAAAATATACCAATTATGCACCAAATAGCGCACCCAAAGGCATACCAGACAACATTTCCCAAACCCAAAAAATATCTGACCCCCCCGTCACCTGCTAATAGGGAGTCGCCCCTGGGGTTTCTTATAAGCAGTTTCTTATAACAAATACGTGTATTTAATTCCACTACTCTGTGCTGTATTTTATACATGCAACCGCAAACAGCTTGCAAGCAATTTGATCAATGTTTGATTGATTTAGTACTTCATGTGGCATAACAAAACTAGCCGCGCCCACTATTTTCAAACGACGCATCTCAACAGGCCAAGGAGAAGATATTTCAAGATCAAGAAACCTTTCGACACGAGCACAACAATAACCTGAAAGTGATCGATACTGAAGGTAGGTTTCATAAACTTCCTCTTCTGCTTTCATTAACGATTGTAAGAGAGTAAGAAACAACATTCCGAATGAAAAGCTATTTTTCTTAGAACAATTACTATCGTTACTATCGTTGATAGAACAGTTTTAGTTATTACATTATAGCACGAAGTTTGTTTTCAAATGTGCGACCAATAATAACAGACACGGAACCATGAATCACGAGTGTGTAAAATGCGTCGTAAAATTATGGATTTTGAACTCATATTTAAATAGATAAATTATATCTGCCAATTTTCGCGAGGTCTGTTAGCCTTGTAATCAAGACTACTTCAAGCCTATTATGGTCTCATCTGTTTGTTTTCCTTGTTGCAAGTAGGAAGGTCCTGTAAAGGGTTGGAATTTTTAGAATTTTATTCGTTTGTTTTCATGTCTGGCTTGGTTATAATTGAAAAGACGCGATTCGCAGGGTTTTGAGCACGTTGTCGATTCAAAATGGATTAAATGTTTCATCATATTTCATGAAAGGGTCTAGGATCGTCTGAAAACGTGCAGTCTTGTCAAGCTACGGGGGAGAATTGAACAATTGATTATTGAGGTCTGTTTTGAGAGCAAAGTTACATATTGGGGATATCTGTAGAAACTGAACGAGAAATCGGCAAAACGAGTTGAGGCTAAACGCAGGCTAGCAAAACTAGTGTCCCTAAAAGACCCTTTCTTGCCCCGATGTTATCTACATTACACTAAAGCTCTTGTAAGAAACTGAGGTCGGGGGCTGGTAGGTAGTTTCTTAAATTTTAAGACATTTTGCTACCAAAGGTTTCCTTTGAATTTCTTATGCTTTTAATACCCTAAGTTTAGAATTAATCTATTTTTATTGGCAGGGCTTGCAAATTACTTAGTGAGATCTCTAAACAAGTAATAGCATAATTCGCAATCAAAACAATGTGCAAATTTTTGCTGTTACTGTACAATGTCAAAACATTCGGAGTGACCTGGATAAATTAAAAAGTTCCAAATCGCAAAAGTTCCTTGCTTTTCCAGTCCGATTTCTCAACTTTTAAATAATTGAATCCTGGCATTTTAGTTTAATCAATAGAGAAATTTATGTTTAAATAATTGAGCCTACAGTTTCTTACAAGCAGTTTCTTAGAAAAGATGTGTAACGAGGCAGTCTTCAGACACGAACGAGAAATCAACAAAACTGGTGTTTGTATGTAATGCAGCAGATGATCTCTTTTACTGGTCAATGCAACCTTCACAGTATTGTTCTTGATGACTGTTTGCCCTAGACAAATGTAATCAATCCATGTTTACCCTGCCATTCATAAAAGCTATTGTTATCGACAGTAATGACGTACGGAGAGGTATCAAAAATCCGTCTGTGCAGGCAATGCAATTTAGGGGCTGGGTACAGGTAGACAAGTACATACAAATGTTTAGATTACCCAAAAGGCAGTTATGGATCCTTCGAGATGCAACAGAGATACTTTCAAAATGATTCATAATTCAAATTCATTTAGTTTCATTTCATTCGTTAATGATGCCAAAATTTGAAAAGGAATACGCTCTCATATGAGTAGATGCATATTGCATACTTTTATAGCATGATACCCAAAAAATTGTTAGTTTTTCATGTTTCACTTCTGAGGTGAAACACGGAAAGCACATCATATATTTTTGAGGAAACAAAGAAAAACGCGAGAATACAGCTTTAAATTATCTAACGAGAAGGAGAGAATGGATTATCTAAGAGGTTGAATTAGTCTTGACTTCCAGTGTTCCCTGCTATGCTCAAAACGTTTAAGGCGCATTTCTACTTTCCCCAGTACTCCTAAACAACCCTCAGGAAAGACTAATGATGTCTTAATCAAAGTTAGAAACCTCACAAATGAACGTCTCTCTAGAGCCAGCTGGCTATCAAACAAGCTAACAGAGACTAGAGTGTGTTTAGTTTCGGGACCTCGCAAAATGAAGGATGCTATCCTTCTAACCCACTATCAAGCAAGCAAACGGACATCTTGCGATGTGTCTAGAATGGAGCGATTATCTGGAATCAGTGGCGTAACGCAGTTTAGGCTACCTTAGTTCAAGAACTAAGGGCCCCCGACCAAAGGGGGCCCCCAACAAATTGTTCGTATTGTGTGCTTTTTGGTCATACTGTGCTAAAAGCCTTCCTTAGGCCATCCCAAAAGCACTTTCTAACCAGTCACTGGACTGTCATTCTGTTTTCGTTCATTCCCTATGATTTGTCTCAAAACTTTATTCTTGTGACCAAGAGCACCCAATAGCATACTGTGATTTTGCACTATGTTTACTAAAATTCTGTTTATAAACTATTGTGTGTATTCGCATGGATAGCTTTCAAGTATAAAGGGAAAACGCTTAGTCTGCACCAAATTTACTGCACCTATTGCACTACTATTATCCGCAGAAGCAAAAACCATAGGTTTTAAGCCAAAGAACCTCCACTACCATGGAGGATATTTTATAATTCCATACCAAAGAGCAACAATTTGTTTTGTAAACTACTTAGCTTTTTCAAACGCAATTCACATAAATATGTTAAAATTACTGTTTTGATTTTTTCTATGTAAAAACTTTCTTTTCAACATAACGTGGATTATGGTTTCAAAAATTTACCCACCACCCCGAACCCTCTTCCTACAGAAGGGCCCCATCTTACCAAACTCCTACGGGCCCCGAGTGTCTCCGTTACGCCATTGTCTGGAATAAAGCTAGTCAAAATGATCCACTATCAAACACAATAAATGGCCTAGGGGATTGGCCGTAAAAACACACGTAAATATTAATAATCTCTTGAACTGGGATGTAAGCTGCATTATTCAATGAGACTAAATGTGAGAGATCCTATGGCCTACAAAGAGCAAGGCGATTAAATCAAGCATTGATAATTCTTTGCATTTCAGACTAAAGTGGATCTCTGTCAGTCTTTTCCTTCGCACTTCCCAGCTTAGGAGACGAAGAAGGTCTTCAAACATACAAGCTAGCAGCCATTTGATGAAACTATTCAGAAAAGCTTTCATTGGAACAGCAAATAGGCCTAAAACGTCGCTTCAGCTCCATTGAAGAGAGAGATTACTGTGAGTCCCTGCGAGACCTGTGGATTTCGGATACGAGATTCCATGCTTTCATTTGCAGTTAGCTAAAAGCTAACAGCCATTTGACGATAGTAAGTCATGAAAGCTTTCATTGGAACAGCAAATAGGCCTAAAACGTCACTACAGCTCCAGTTCCATGGGAGAGAGAGAGATCACTGTGAGATATGTGGATTTCGGATAAAAAATTCCATGTTTTCATTTGGAGGTAGCTAGCTAAAAGCTAACAGCCATATGATGATGTAAGTTAGAAAAGCTTTTACTACAACAGCAAATACAGTACAGTAGGCCTGAAAACTTGCTGTGAGCGATGTACAGGAGAGAAGGATGGGTGGAGCCTGGTGTTCTTAGATTTCATCTTCTTAGATTTCATGTGAAAGAACGGAAAGCAATTTTAACCGCCTATAGTTAATTTTAACATCTCTCGAAAGAATGTCATACACAGCTAAACACCAGAAATTAGCTGTATAGAGCGTTGTCGAGTTATTGTATGAGGGCCTATGCCTCGACGTTGTTGCTAAGCAAAAGCAAAACCAAAATGGCGTCATGGCAACTGGGTTGCAGCTCATGCTGGAATGATGTCTGGCCCTGCAGCGAGGAAGATATGAAGCAGACGAGATTGCAAAACTTTTCGAGCTGCACAGAGGTCTAGATTTACGCTCGCTGCCTTTGGATAATTGCAAGCGTTGAGCAACGTTAAGTCAGAAATTCAACCTTCGATCGGTATTTTCTCCCAGCACCCACAGACTTGCTAAATAAAGTAACAAGTAATTTTCTCAGATTTAGCATTTCGTTAATACTGTACCACAAGATAAATGTCTTACAATATTTTCTTTCTTTCTCACCGACGCCCTGCTTGATCCTAAACCTCTAAAATCGTGTCACTTAACAAGCTATTCATATGAAATCTTTATCTCAAGTTTTCCATTTTGGGGGTGATAAGAAAATTGAGCATCCCCAAGGTATGAACCTCAAAGAACACGTGAGCTGACAGAGTATAACAATTTGCATCTGACAGTGACACTGCGCGTATCTGACACTGCTCACATAAGAAGCCGAAAGACCAGGTCCAAAGTTAGAAAAGTTTTCCATTGGTATAAAACCATAGATGAAACTTAAAAAAGCATTTAATAACGAAGTCATTTGCTAACTATTTTCGTCTGACATTGTTCACAGCAATCTTTCAGGCCAGTGAGGGCCAGTCAGGCCAAGAACTTTTTCTTTGACAATGTTCGCCAGAATTTGTAAAAGCGAGGTATGGCATGGCATGGCATGTACCCCGTCAGTCCTCCCTATCGTCACCATGCCATTGGGTGGCTCTTAAAATCAACCAATCAGAATAGCCAACTGGCTATTACAGAAGAACTTACATAAAGTAGACTATATAGCTTCTTTCAATTACCACTACTGTATTAAAAGATTTTTAGAGGTATCTTTAGAACTTGAAAATCACTATGATGAAATGGGAAAGAAATTCCAAATGATGTACCATAATTCCAGAAAGAAATACTGTCCCCAATGCACTGTATCCTATCCTACATGTTAGAAAATAGTAAGAACAAGTCAACACTGTGGGGAGCAGCAATCGAAGACTGCAAAGCAAAGGAGTCAAAGGATGCTGGTCAGTAAGAGGTCTTGAATAACTCTGGCGAAGCTAAGGTCAGGAAATCAGATTTTACTGTATTAGCAACTCCAAACAACTCACATCAATAGATGGAAGGTTCTGTTGTACATTGAACTCAAGCGAACAGTCCCAGCAAAATGTGGCTACTCTTTCTTGCCCTCTCTTTCTCTGGGCTTCCTCCCTACTTTTCTTGTGGTCTTACAACCATTCAAACAATATGCGGCTAGCTTTGAAGGGTTTTGATTCAAAATCCAACATTTCACCTTGAAGAGATCAGTTGCATTTTGCTGAGTAAAAATTGTCTGAATTTATGAACGAGAGAAATATGATATCGCCCCAGTCGACGATCAGACAAGTTCACAGCTAGGAAGAGAAGATCACCTTGACACGTGTCTTTTGAAGAATTAACACTTGGGTTTTAGATAAGACTTCTTTCCGCACTCTAGCGAACACTAGTCAAGAATAAATGCCGTAAAACCCCGCCCTTTTGGTCTGCGTAGCGACCTGATCAAGCAAGGATCCTGGCCTACATGTATGTTCACCCCTGTTTGCCCCCTGTTGGCCTCGTGCACATTTCACAACAAAGCATTTAATACGAGAAACAAGTGTAAATAACGTGGAATACAACGTTTTGTCCCAAAACTGAATTTTCTAAAAACATTTCGTGACCTGGAGTGTTGATTTTCATATGAAGATTTTCATATAGAAATACTTAAATACGAATTGAAATTGCCTTGGTGTAAACATCCATTGTATGATCACCTTCTTGCAACATTCTACATTTAGCAGGCAGCGCGAAAAAACAAATTTGAATCTCACCCCTTGCCCTGCCCGAATCTAATGATCGTAAAATCGGAAGGGAGTGCATCATTTTGACATCTGCTTGCCAAGATCATCATTGTTGTATAGATACCAATTGAGTAGAAACATGTTGCCCAGGTAATAAGCCTAAACTACTGGGTGAGCCAGAAAAAGTTCCCACTTTTGAAAATTCATAGCATCAAGAGTGCTGGATGCGAGGGGCGTATCACTCTGTAAAAATCTCGTACACCTTTGGCAGAAATCCCTTTGTTTTCAAGAAAAATCCGCATAAAATCCCTAAAAATCCTATTGTTTAAAAAAATCTCGTACGCCATTTTGGAAGAGTGATACACCCCTCGGCTGGATGAATTGAAATGAATCAATATTTGCTTGACAGCCAAAAGATCGAAGTATTTTTATGATTTTTCTTGCCTTGTTACAAGCATTAGAAAAATTGGTAAATTCAAATTTAGAAAAACTTTGTGGTTGCAAAATGACTGAAAAAGGCCTAAAATACATGATCAAATCAGAAAAGACTCCTCGCTCAGAACAACAGAGAAAATGCAATTTCTCATGGGTGAGAGATATCGTCTGCACATTTATTGCCATGGGATTGAAAATCTTTAGTATCTGTTTGAGAATCTATGTGTTATTACTCTTGAGAGAGGTGAAACGCCCGTGTGTATTGTTCTGTGTGAGGAGAGTCCTAACGATTTGATCCAGTGTTTTAGTAGCCTGATAACCAGACCCAATAAATCGGGTCTGGTTATCAGGCTAGTGTTTTAGGCCCTTTTTCAGTCATTCTGACAACATGAAATTTTCGTAAAGTTGAATTTACCTATATTCACAAAAATACTTTGATTCTTTGGCTTTTAACTAGAATTTGAATCATTCAAATCCATGAAGTACTTGTGGTGCTACGAATTTTCGAAAGTGGGAACTTTTTTCTGGCTGACCCGTGACGAAAAAGATTCTGAATTTGGGTTTGCATACAGCCACCATTTCAACGTCTGTACGTCAGTACGTCTGTGCCCCTCAAGAAAGATAAATCAAAAGCCACCCATACTCAAAATGTTGTATCTTATTTAACCTGACAAAAGGCAACCAATTCAATGAAATGAACCAGATGCTTTCTCCATCTAAAATCTTCACACAAAAAATCGGAGAGCAAACAGAGTGACATTTCGACATGATTGATTTCAATCGATTCTCTTTGATGTGACTGGTTTGTGGTTATCGATCGTCTTTAGCTATGATCTACTTGGTAACCTCGTAATGATGATAGGATAATCAGGTTTGCAGTCAAACCACAGAGAAAGTGGATAGGAAATTATTTCACAAAGGTCATTTCCAGGACCAAGCCTGGCAGCATGTAGCATCTGTGACAGCAAGGGTGAATTTTGTGAAACAAATTTTTTGTTTCATTTTGAATTTGTTTGGCTCTGGTACCCAGGGTACCATCCACCATAAACCCACCTTTCAAATTCTCTTGGCCTCCAAACTTTTCACGAATTTAATAGAAATAAAAGATATGATATGATATACTCAATTTTTTTTATAAGAAACTAAGGTCCGGGGCTGGTAGGCAGTTTCTTAAATTTTTGGGTCATTTTGCTACCACAAGTTTCTTACGTGTTTCTTATATTTTTATTGCCGGAAGTGTAGAGTTGATTTTGTCTTGTCTAAAAGGGTTCCCAAATTACTTAGTAAGTCTCTCAAAACGAGTAAATAACATGATTCGCACTCAAAATAATTTCCAAACAGTTGCTATAACTGTACAATATCAAAATAGAGGCCCCCAAAGGGGGGGGGGTCCCTGGAGCACTGGAGCCCATCATTTTGACAGCATGGAGCCCGGAGCCCAAACGATTTCCATAGTGGAGCACTGGAGCCCATTGCTTTCTCCATGTGGAGCCCTTTATCTCAAACAATTTTATTTGTGAAGGCCAAGCAAAAAAGGGACAACATTTAATTACGAAAACTATATGAATAAGGAGTGAAACTATTTGAGCTTGTTAGTAGATCTCAACATCAACTTTGAAATGAATTTTTGAAGTTTTCAGGTTTCTTCGAGACATTGTTTCTGGAAATCTGGCCATTTAATTATGATTGGAAATCTTTCAGTTAGAATTTCAATCCTTATGCGCTAGGAATTTTATTCTTTTTTCTAAACAATATTGGTAAAAAGATCAGAACTTGCAGTGAAAATTGACAAACAGATAATTTTGCAAGGAGATTTATATTCGTAAACCAGTGGCATGGCCAGGATAAATTAAGTGGGGGGGGGGGGAATGGAAACGAGGTGGTCTGGGGGCAAAGCCCCCAGGAAAAATTTTGGGGCCACGCCCTTTATTTTGGCTTAGAATGCATCTCCCAAATAAGAAAATTTTGATCGTTTTGTGAACAGTTATCCTATGAATCAGAGCACGAGGAAAATTTTTGAAAGAAGATCTTTTACTTTGGCTTAGAATGCATCTCCCAATATCATGCTTGCCATTAGCGATAAGAAAATTTTGATAGTTTTGTGAACAGTTATCCTATGAATCAGAGCACGAGGAAAATTTTTGAAAGAAGATCTTTTACTTTGGCTTAGAATGCATCTCCCAATATCATGCTTGCCATTAGCGATAAGAAAATTTTGATAGTTTTGTGAACAGTTATCCTATGAATCAGAGCACGAGGAAAATTTTTGAAAAAAGATCTTTTACTTTGGCTTAGAATGCATCTCCCAATATCATGCTTGCCATTAGCGATAAGAAAATTTTGATAGTTTTGTGAACAGTTATCCTATGAATCAGAGCACGAGGAAAATTTTTGAAAAAAGATCTTTTACTTTGGCTTAGAATGCATCTCCCAATATCATGCTTGCCATTAGCGATAAGAAAATTTTGATAGTTTTGGGAGCAGTTATCCTATGAATCAGAGCACGAGGAAAATTTTTGAAAAAAGATCTTTTACTTTGGCTTAGCATGCATCTCCCAATATCATGCTTGCCATTAGCGACAAGAAAATTTTGATAGTTTTGGGAGCAGTTATCCTATGAATCAGAGCACGAGGAAAATTTTTGAAATAAAGATCTTTTACTTTGGCTTAGCATGCATCTCCCAATATCATGCTTGCCATTAGCGACAAGAAAATTTTGATAGTTTTGGGAGCAGTTATCCTATGAATCAGAGCACGAGGAAAATTTTTGAAATAAAGATCTTTTACTTTGGCTTAGAATGCATCTTCCAATATCATGCTTGCCATTAGTGACAAGAAAATTTTGATAGTTTTGTGAACAGTTATCCTATGAATCAGAGCACGAGGAAAATTTTTGAAAAAAGATCTTTTACTTTGGCTTAGAATGCATCTCCCAATATCACGCTTGCCAGTGCTAAAATGGAAGATTTTACTTTCTCGGAAAATTCTTATTTCTTACCCAACCTATATCCAACTATTTTCTCCTCGGTTTTAGAGGAATCTCCAGGACCTTCTTTTGACAAAAGTGGGGGGGGCAATTGCCCCCATACCCCCCTCCCCGTGGCCACGCCATTGTCACAAACAATCTACTTTCAGACCTCCAAGGGAGTGGTGTGGCCAGGGGAAATTATGTAAGGGGCATTGACATGAGGTTTTGCCCACAGGAAACTTTTTGGGACCAAGCCCCTTACTTTGGCTCAGAATGCATCACCTAATGTCATACTTGCCATAAGCGATAAGGAAACTTTTATAATTTTGTGACAGTGGCAGTCATTCTATAAGTCAGAGCGTGAGAAAAATTTGTCAAAGAGATATCTTTTAATTTAGCATAGAAGGCATCCACTGATTCCATAATTAACAGTGCTAAAATGGATGGTTTAATAGTCTTATAAATGAGGTAATTGAGAAGACATCGTGCCTTGTGGACCACATAGTTGCCCACGAAAACTTGACTACTCTTGAGCTTCTCTTACAGTTGTATGAAGGAACTTATAGGTTTCAGCAGATGAAAGATGCCATCATCGATAGAGTGGTCTTCCCGTTTTTCACAAGATGCATTAACCCCAAAAGCTCAAAAGCTCAAAAACAATACCAAGATAACCCAAAGTACCGGGTGTCCCAAAAAATGTATACGGATTTGATTGAATCCAGCGCTGTGAATTTACCTTTAATCAATGTATAATCACTCTAAAGATGTTTCTTGATAGTTAACTTGAATGTAGATACCTTGTTTGTTGGTATTGGTGCTTTGAGAGCAGACAAGTTAATCTTGAAAGCTCAAATTTGCCTCTTCCTCCAAACCAGAGCTTTAGCCTTTTGGCCTAGGCAATTTCTTAAGGCACAGCGTATAAATCAACGATAGCCTTGATGAAATTTGAACAATGTTGGATCTTGTCTTATTCTGTTTTCCAGAAGTCACCCCCCCCCCCCCAGTCACCCATTGGGAAGTCTCTTAATTTTTCATTAATTTCAGTTCTTAATTTCGATCTCGATTTCGATGTGCTTCAGGAATTTGCTTAGGCCAAAAGGCCAAAGCTTTGGCTTGCAAGTGCACCCAAATTTGAGCTTTCAAGAAGCACCAATACCAACAAACGAGGTATCTACGTTAAAGGTAACTATCGAGAAACATTTTGAGAGTGATTAGCCATTGGTTAAAGCTAAATTCGGAGTCAACCAAATTTGTATTTTCTAGGGGACTCGTGCTTGTTATCAGCTTTAGTTGCGCATATCCAGTTTAAACCACAAACTGCACTTTCTCGCTCAAGAAACAACGAGTGCAGTCTGGCACTACGCGGCTTGCTAAAACTGACAAAATCATTTTTTCACTAATTTTAAGAAGTGGAGCCCTGGAGCCCTGAAAAGTCTGCAATGGAGCCCTGGAGCACGACAATTTTGCCTTTGGGAGCCCGGAGCCCATAGAAATATGCCCTGGAGACTCGGAGCCCGAGATCCCTTAGGGGGCCTCAAAATATTTTTGAGTGTGACAGGAAAATTAAAACTGAAAATTACAGAAGTTTCTTAGCTTTTTTCAATTCAGGTAGGGTTGTTTCTTAGCTTTCAAAAAATTGAGCCTACCGTTTCTTATAAGCGGTTTCTTATAAAAGAAAAATGAGTGTAGTCATTAGTCATTCTTGTGGCCTACATTCAAGACCAGAACCGTAGGCTATGTTTCAAAAGTGTCTAAATTTTGGACGAGCTCCATGAGTGGGCAAGTGAAGAGGATTATATTTAAGAAGATTGTTTAGGTCAGAAGATGTTTAGGTCTGTTGGAAATGGAAACCAAAACTGACATCTGAAAAAGAGAATCGTTTGGAAGAACTTTAATATGGATTATCCTCGTCAACAGAAATTTACCTGATTCGATCTGATGTGAACTTATCATAAATCCTTCATCAATCTTCGAGTTATTAGTCATGAAAGAAAAATTCAAAAATACCTTGAAGGCCTACGGTTTATTCTGATCCTTTGAGCGCCGAATGGAAAAATAACAGTCTTCCATTCCTTGTACAAGAGAGGTGCACGCTTAAGGTGGATCTGCACTTAAGGTGGCTCACTACTGAAAATTTCAAAATCATGAAACAGCGATGAGGTGGCTGACTACCAAGTCAAAATGATGAAACTTTCACAGTGATACACACTTGGACTTGGTGTCCTATCGCTCATGGTACACAGGTAGAACCATGAGCGATAGGACACCAAGAATGTGTATCATCGTGAAAGTTTTATCAGTAGCGAGCCACCTTAACCAATTGTTTTTGTGTGTCTTTAACATAGTTTTTTTACTTGGTAGTGAGCCACCTGATCGCTGTTTCATGATTTTGAAATTTACAGTAGTGAGCCACCTTAGATGTTGATCCACCTTAAACGTAAACGTCTCTGGATACATGATAAATTAGCCTGCGTGCAGACTTTACTTTCTGCTGCGAAGGAGAGCCAAGGCGGATCTTGTTAGGCTCTCCTTCGCAGTGGAAAGTAAAGCCTGCACGAGGGCTAATGATAAATCTTCCACAGTGATATATGCTTGGTGTCCTATCTCTCTAGACTTATTACCTGGAGTCTCTCGTTTCCCTGTGCTCTTTGACTTGATGATGGCGCTTCGGTCAACAGAGACAACAACAACAACAACAGCAATTCAACTCAATTAGATGAGCGTAACTAGAGGGTCCTTATGTAGTGAGGCTACTATAGCCTGCGTGCAAACTTTACTTTCCACTGCGAAGGAGAGCTAAAGCGGATCTTAGGCTACTATCGCTCATGGTACAGGTAGAACAATCCAACTCAATACAAATTAGTAATAATGTTGCTGTTGCTGCAAGATAATAATAGTTTGAAGAAGGGCAGAAATCCAGTTTTAGTTTTATTGTAGATCTTAAATTTTTACCGAACAGGTAGGCCCTTTGCCATTCAAAGAAACCTTGACCAAAACTAGGTAATCTCAAGCACGTTAATCCACGCTTTTCTCCGACCTTTTCGACAATTGCTCGTTTCACCAATCTCACCATGGCTTCTATTTAATGCTTTAAAATGGCGTCGTGCTTCGGTGTATTATCCTTCAATTTCTAACTAATCCTATTTATCTATCTATGAATAGAGATTGGTTAGGCCCTACATAACGAAAGGATTTTGGTATTCTAAACAGCTTAAAGCAGTAATGGTATGAACTGTTTGGTACCCTCGAATAAGTTATAAGCTGAGTGACATCTTCCATCTGTCCTGACGTGTAATTTGATCAAAGAGTCGCAGGGAAAAATTTCAACACAGGCTTTAAGGGCCTAAAATTTTCGCCAGTGCAACGCCTTTTTTTTTATCACTTTCCAACAGTCAGCACCAGTCTCCTATCCATAGACTCGAAGCGTCATTGAAGCTGAAGTCATTCACTACTTTACATAAGCGCTGTATCATTTCACATTGTTTCTGCTGTTCTTTGTGGAGATCCAGACGCTATAGATTTCTTGCTAGTTTTAAAAGGCAATCCTTACAGAAACTAGAAACTTCTACCTGGAAGCAACACTGGCATTTCTAAAAGCTTCCATGAATCGCTGTTCAAATGGTGATCTCATTTAATTTCATTTTTTTTTCATTTAATATTATTTATACACAAATTAACCCTTCAGCAAATTAAAATATATAACATCTATTACAATGATAAAACCTTATGAATAAACACCTGAAGCCCTATAAAAATTAATCCTTGCTGTTCTTCCAGGGAGTTGTGTTTGGTTTGAGAGTCTAGCTCTTTAGATGCGTTTTAAGTTGTTTTTTAAAACGATCAAGTGTCGGTGACTCGCGAATTTCGGCAGGTGTATCATTCCATGACTTGAGAGATGCGCAATGAAAGCCCTTTTTTGCAAATTCAGTCCTATATCTAGGGATCTGGATATCCTTACAGTGCCTCGTATTGTAGGTCGAGTGAAAAGATCTTGGCTTGTATCTATCCCAGAGGTATTGTAGGTCGAGTGAAAAGATCTTGGCTTGTATTTATCTCATGTGGTGTTCAAGGATGGGTGTCTTGAGAGAAATGCTGTGAAATAAGAGTGGGCCATTACAAAACGACGCAGGGAAATAAGAAGAGAGTTGATATCTAGAGTATTTGGCTTTCTAAGGTATATTTTGAACCATGTTGTTGACATAGCATTTCTGAGTTATTTACGTCGGGATACCTGAAAAGCGTGACATGCTGTCTCTAGTGTTTGACTGTTGCTTGGCAGGAGAACAACGCTATGGTTCAAGGGACCTTACCGTAAACGCTCTGTTAAGCCCCCTCTCTATTAGGCCCCTTCTTTAATAAGCACCTTCCCTCTGAGTCAAATTTTGAAATAAGCCCTCCCCTCTGTATTAAGCCCCCCCCCCACTTATATCAAATTTCCAAAGTTAACCAAAGGTTTCTCATTTATTCAGCTAAATAAGTTTGCATGTTAATTCTGATATGGTTTGAAATAAAATTGTGTCGAATTTATGTATTTGACTCGTAAAATTGTATGTTGAATCGGTCAAATATGGAGTAAAAGAAGTAAAAAGCTATCATATACATCCTTGTCATTTGATTTGTGAATAAGCCCTCCTCTCTAATAAGCCCCCCTCTTTTAAGCTTCCCCCCTCTTGGAGTGTCCCAACGGGGCGTTAAAGAGCCATTGTCACACAGGGTAACATGGACAGATTTTGTAAGACAATAGCATGAGTTGCTTTTAATTGACACCGCAATTCAAAGCGATTAGCGATCAGAGAAAAAGGAAATTCTCTCAACCAGCTCAACCAGTAATTCAAAACAAACAAAGCCGCCAAAGTCTCTCTGAAACCCAAGTAGCTAGCGCGCTCGTTGTGCATTCCAGAAATTGCTTTTAAAAGCAAACATGAGAATATATCGAAAGAAGAAGATATATTTATCATGAGTGGGCTACCACAATTCGAGAATTAAAATGTGCCCCTTAAAAAAAACAAAAAATCGAACCCGGGGTCTTCGTGTCAAAAGTTTCTCCAACATTCCACTGCGCCACTCAAGCGCAATGAAATGTTGGAGAAATCTGAAGTCATTCAGATTCCCAGGTCTTACACCACGACAGAAGCCATTTTTTGTTTTTTCGTGTTTCGGCATTAAGCCTTCATCAGAGCCATGCATACGTATATATAATCATTCGGCATCAGCATTCGGCATTCGGCATCAGAAACTTTTGCGAAAGAAGAAGGATATATCTACACATCTATCTCGGGCATTTTATTTCTTTGGTTCAGAAGCTGAGCAGTAAGTGTTTTAATTACACCCAAAAAAATAACAGAATTGAATCGCCTCCCAATCGGCTGTTGAAACAAATAAATTAAATGCCCGTGGCAAATGTGTAGATTTACCCTTCTTCTTTCGTTATAAGCACGTAACGTCTCTTAAAAACCATCTTTCGCTTGCACAAGGCGAGAGTTTGCCCTACTAGTTTCAGAGAAACTTTTGCGGCTTTGTTTGTTTTGAATGACTGATTGAGAGAATTTCCTTTGTCTGTGATCACTAATCGCTTTGAATGGCGGTGTCAATAAAAAGCAACTCGTGCTATTGTATTACAAGATCTGTCCTTGTTACACAGGGTCCTTTGCGGGCACGCTACAACTTCAGACTGCCTAAAAAACATATGTGACCTAAATGACAATGGCGCTTTAAGGGCCATCAATAAAAAGAGATCGTATTAAAATGTAGGGGGTTGTTGTTGTTGCGTTCAGAGGGCACAGGGATACAAGGTATACTATGCATGGGGTCACTGGGAAGAACCAAACTGCTGTAGGAAACTGCGTTTCTTACAGCCCATGGAATGACAATAAATCTTAGTATTAGTTGTTAGATTATCTGTAGTTTTGTAAATTTTTCACTGATATATAAAAAAAAAATTAAAAAAATAAATAAATAAGTTCATAGAAGATCGTGGAATTTTCAATTCTGTGACCGAAAAAAGATGTCTGGTTGTGCCAGATTAACCCTAAATTTCGAGTCAGTCAACAACAGGGCAAATCTGAGCAAAAGACAGTCAATAGATTTATAAACAACTTCTTAAAACTTTGTTAAAACACTGTTGTAATTGTTTTTCTCAATTTGTTCGTGCAACTGTCCATATATTTCCTAATTTACCATCAATCTCTGAGTATTTTTTTCTTTTTTATTCAATATAACATTTTTACAAACAAACTACTTAACGCACTACGTACGAGCTACTTTACTACACTACAAGGGCGATACCACGGAGTGCAAGAGACCATGACAACTCCGCGGTTATTAACATAGAGAACGTGTAACTAAACTAAAATTAAATGTACAGCTACGAAAAATACACATGAACAATTTCTACTGATAAATACTAAGGTTCGTTTCACATTGTATGTCGAGCTAACTTTGGGCAATCAGGTCTTATTCACAAGAATGGGTGTACTGGAGATTCAATTTTCAAATTAAAATGGATTTGTGCCCAATGAGTCTAACATACAATGTGAAACAAACTTACAGTAAAAAGAAAGAGAAGCAAAAGGACTTGGGGACTATGAAATCTCTAAGTATGATGTTATGAGCGACAAATGAGTCACTGAAAGAGACAGCTATAAAACTAGCAAAGAGAATCTATTGTCTCAATTTTTCGTGTTTTCTCCATAAACTTTCTTTAAGTACAGTTGATCTTTTAATGCAAAGTTATGACTAACTAAGGTTTCTAAAATGGAGACAACTGACCGAGACTGGCAAATTGAATTTATTGTCTCAATTTTTGATGTATTTGTCTTCAAATTTTCTAAGCTACCTTTAAACGCTAAATGCCAAGATATGAGCAAAAATGACATTACTAAAAGAGACAGTCGACAGACAAGCAAAGTGAATTTATCCTTGAAATGTTGCATGTGTCGTCCGGTTCAACAAAGCTTCAAATACCTAACTGTGGCCTTGAAAAGGCACGGTCAATGTGAATATCAAATGTTGGCCTACCTTGGTTTTTGTCCGTTATGGCCTGATGCCCAAAAACCAACAACCTTCGCAACATATCTCCAGTCGAGTCCTTTGTTGACTAAAGCATGCTTGGCATCAATTACAAGTTGAAAGCACCATGTTTGTTCTTCTTCTGTGTTCATTTGCTCTCGTATTATGGAAATTGTCAAGTCACACTGCAAGCAATGCAGCTACCCGCCATTACTCCTAGGCCTGCTTTCCTCTAGGAGGCGCATTTCGAAATTAGGCCTAGAAGTGATGGTGGGTAGTAAATTCATTTTCGTCTCAATTTGACATACATTTGTTTATATATTGCCTTTGGTACCTTGAGGTCTAAAAATATATTTGGGGCCCATGTGAAATGTGCAGAAGGAGGTAGTCAAAAGTTGAACAAACTCGGTGCAATGTCTTCGTTTCACGTCTCAAATAAGATATCCTGAGGCTTGCAATAACGCAATTTGATTCCTTTCAAAACACTTTTATTATTGTTATTCGCGGGCATTAAGATGGTGGTATCTAATTTGAGCAGGAACGCCGGAGAGGGGGGGGCGCGGGGGGCAAGCGCCCCTCCTGCCCTTTCCTAAGGGGGGCAAGGGGGCAAAAGTGCCCTTTCAATGAAAAACAATAATTTACTTTTACAACGTTAAATATGATACAACGGAAGTCATGACTTAAACCTTAAGTCTAATAGTCAAGAAAATCTACATTAGCCATACCTATCATATATTCCTCATGAAAACAGGAAATCATTTTATCATCAAAACAAGACGATATATTCCTTCAACGTTGTACTCAAGTTTCAGTCGCGATTTGAGTGTTCAATGTACGAAGCTAGGCCCACAATTTTCATTTCACGATGCCAAGGGCAGACCGAAATAAAAAGGCTGCCACGAAAGCACTAGCTGAGGCGGCTGCTCAGCCTGGTCAGTCGCGAATAACATCGATATTTGCAAGAACCAGTGGTACAAATGATGCAAATGAGCTCGCTGTTTGTGCAGTAACTGAAGGGGATACATCTGAGAACGAAACGCAAATGCCAGTAGATGATAATGTTGCCATACAGGAAACTTGGGTAAATTCTGCCAACGATTACACAAGTCAGGACAAGAAGAGCAGCGAAAAGAATGGACGATCCTTTCTCGGAGAATGGTTTGCAAAGCATGATTGGCTTGTTTATAACAGGGAAAAGAAAAAGGCCTTTTGCTCAACATGCACCGATAACAGTGACACACAGAAGGGAGCATTCAATTCCAAATATGGAGAAGGCTTTGACAACTGGAAGAAAGGCGCCGAAAAATTAAAGGACCATGAAGAAAGCTTTGTTCACAAAGCTGCATGTGCTGCAATGGCCAGAGCAAAACGCACCCTCGCAGCAACATTCAGTTCACTTCAACTTGAAAGGCAGCAGCTTCGAAAACAAGGGCTAATTTCTCATCTTCAAACCTTGAAGACACTGTTGCGTCAAGGCGTTGCTATTAGAGGGAAAACTGATTCAGAGTCTAACATACACCAGTTTGACCTAGACAAAGCGATTAATGACAAAGGTCTGGAGCTGCTTCTCAAAGAGAAACACTATGTAACGGCACACGACATTCTAGACGAGCAAAAACAGATGCTAGTTTTGAAAGCTCGAAGAAATTTGTTGGAAGGCGTCCTGGAGAAAGACTTCTACTCGATCCTTGCCGACGAATCAGCAGATGTGTCCAAAAAGGAGCAGCTATCTTTCTCTGTTAGGACATGCACCGATGACTATGAAGTTTCTGAGGACTTTGTTGGGATTTTTGAATGCACCGAGGGCCTATCATCTGATGCGCTTCTAAAGTACACGAAAGATATCCTCCTTAGAACGATGTTTGGATGGCCACAAAATGGCAGCGATGGGCTTTGATGGAGCTGCTGCAATGAAATCTTTAGCAAGAAAGGTCAAGGCTGATGTTGCCCCAGATGCTATATATGTTCACTGTTTCGCCCATTGCAATGAATTAATCGTTAAAGATGCAATGAAACAGTGCCCTTCGTTGTCAGCATCTCTTGACCTATGCCAAGCTTTGTATGCAATAGTGGGTGCTTACCCTAAACGAATTCTTCTATTTGAAGAAGTTCAGAAAGACTTCAAATACGAGAAAGACACAGATGAATACAAGGTCCTTCGACTCCAGAGCCTGTCTGCAACAAGATGGACAACAAGAGTCAAGGCAGCTGATGTCATCTTTGAGAAGACCGTTGAGCTGCGCACAACGCTGGAAATGCTGAGGAATGACCCAAGCATCTCTGCTGACACCAAAATGAGGGTTCAAGGAATTCTGAAGCGCCAATTGTCTTCACTGCAGGTCCTCTTCAATTTGAATGTGACGAGAAAGCTTGTTTGTTTGTTGGAAAAGTTCTCGAGAGAATTCCAAGCAGTGGATATATCCGCTGATTATGCCTTGTATTCTTTGCAGCATATTCTTCAAAGGTTGCATGAAATGAGGAGCGAGAGAGAATTTCAGCGCATTCTCGATGAAGCCAGGAATGTCCCTGGGGTGGAGGAAAAGGCTGATAGGAGCCGACAAAGGAAAGTCCCAAGATGGATGGAGTGTGGAGATAGTGTTCTGACTGAGAGGCTTCGCACAACTGATACAGCAGACGATGGGAGCATTGACCAGATGCGCCGATCCTACTATGAAGCCATTGACGTGATTGTTTAAAGCGTAAACGAAAGGTTCGAGCAGGAAGATCTTTCCTTGCTAAAGAGCATAGAACAAATCCTGTTAAGATCAATGATTGATAGAGGGATTCCGATAGACAGCCTAACACATGCCTTGATCGACAAAGACAAGCTGAGAATGCAACTTGATGACCTGCCAACAATACTTGGTCTCTACAACATCGAACAGAAGAAGAAAATAACATCAATCTCCCGCATTTTAACTATCGCCGATATCTTCAATTCAATGCCCTCTGCAAAGAAACAGTGCTCCGAAGTCCACAAGATCATCAAGCTGTACTATACTGTACCCCTCTCCTCAGCATCCTGTGAGCGCACATTTAGCGCCATGCGACGGCTTAAAACATGGCTGCGAGCAAAGACCGGAGCAAATCATTTGAATGACATCATGTTTGCTAACATTCAGAAGAGCGATATGGACAGGGTTGACATCAAAGCAATTGCTAGTGAATTCGCTGAGAGGAATGAAAAAAGAATTGACTACTTTGGTAAATAAATGCAGCCATGAAGTTGCTTCCAAGCATACTAATGTATTTCGTATTCCAAACAGAAGATACACTGAAGACCCTAGTTTTAAATGATTATTTGATTGTTTGTTAATCTATTATCTACAAATTTGATTTCCTCGTAATCTATTTCTTATAAGCGCGGAATGAAAATGTATGGATAAGCAAAGACAGGCCAAAGGCGTTCGATTATTGTTAGAAACGAACATTTTCTATGTTTTAGTTCTGCACTACTTTATTTCAACACCCAGAAATTCAACTGAAGGCAACTTATGTTGAAACTTGCTAGAATAGCCGCCATAGCTTCCTTCCCTTATCAGAAACACACCAGTAACGAAAACTGACTGGCAATTTCAAGTTCAAAATAAGCAATATGCGATCTTATGCGATTCGGAATGAGAACATGTGGAGAAATAGCCGAAAGATTTTGTGAAAGAACACGATTAATGTTCGTTGAAACATTTTTGATAGCATTTTAAGCCAATCTAAAGGGCGTGGCCACAAAAATTTTCCCGGGGGAGTACCCCCGGACCCCCCAATTTTTCGGCTCGCTTCGCTCGCCTTCGGTTTCGATTGCCCTTACATTCCTCGTTGCCCCCCTTGCCCTACCATTGCTCCGGCGTCCCTGACAGACAGGCGTCTGACTGAAAACGTTTTAAGATAACTGGATATCTGCCCCAATTTTTCGTGCATCAGTCAGCAACTCCTTCCAAGTATACTTAAATCTCTAAATACGAATTAAGGGGCTTCTAACCTCGTTACCTGCAAGACTCAAAAACTAACAAAATTGTATTAGTTGTCTCATCTGTCTACGACCCTGCTTAAACACACCCAAATCCTTAAATACGAATTAAGTGTAACGTAAAATGGGCGAGGCTGTACATACATCATAATTTGCAGCATGAACCAATTAATTAAGACTAATATAATATTAGTAATATGCTAACAAATTTAACAGACTAGGCGTAGTACGTATCCAATCCAATTAGGCCGTTAATATTGAAGAGCCACGGAGTTTGTGGTTAGTCTTAATATTTTGAAACGCATCTGTAGAAACATAACAGAACAGGCTATCTTTTCCCATGCTAGAATATTTCTGAGCAATCAAATAGAGTATTCAGTTGCTCTGAAAATTGCTCTAAAAGCTGCTGCCCAAGGTTGCTATGTATCGATTACTTAGCCTGTGTTCCAGACCAGTGGCGTCGTGGCCGGGGGGGCCGGGGGGGCCGGGGGGGCCAGGGGGGGCCATGGCCCCCCCTGTGAAAATGTTGTCGGAAAATTCGTCAGTTTTCCATTCTTGTCGGAAAAATCGAAAAAAATTGAATTAATCCATTTTCCTCACATAGCTACTTTATGGCAATCCAAATGTATACATGAAATATCACTTTTTCGATCGCAACACGTAGTTTTTGATGAAAAAGTAGGTTTTTCGGCAAAAAAACTATGTCCTTCGTTTGTTTTTCTGCAAAAAATTCCTTTTTCAATGGAGAGAAAAGTGTGTTTTCTGTTGGAAAAATAGACACATAGGCGCAAAAAGTTTCGGACGAATAAATTTCAGACAAATGCTTTCGATCATAACATTCTTGGACTTTTTCCCGAAAATTCGGTCGTTTTACCTACATTTTGGTGACTAAAAACGATAAATTTACAGTTTATTTTGCACGTTTCATACTTAAAAAATGTCATGCATTTATGGTTTGTGCATTAAGCTTTCAATGAGTTGATCGTCAGAATTTGCACAAGTGAACATTGTTGAGGAAGGTGGAAATGATTACTAAGATGGGATTACTTTTAGTTTCTGTGAACGGATGCTTATAGAAATGAAGATTTATATCAAGCTATCACGTTGTTATCTAAAATTTGAAAACGATCTATTTTTCAGTGCTTTTGAGGTCCTTTTTTCGAAATTTCCCATCAAAAACAAATAGTAGATTCTTCAAAATAGGGACGTTTTGCAACGATCTAAAGGGCGTGGTCACAGAAAATTTTCCCGGGGGCAAGCCCCCAGACCCCCAGTTTTCCTCAATCCTTGCGCATCTAGCTTCAGCCTCACCTCCAACACCAATCATGTCTCGACAACAGCCTCACCTCCAACAAGAATCGCCTCTTAACAAGACTGCTGCGTCCACTTGAAAAATTCTTCGCTATTATGGAACTTTTATATGACAAAAGTCCTGAGACATTTTGCCACTTTTTATACGTTATGTGCCTGCTTAATTTTTGTCGGAAAAATGTCCCTTTGTCGGAAAATTCTGACCCTTGGCCCCCCCTAAAATCATGCTCCCACGACGCCACTGTTCCAGACCACTTGGAAAGGAAAGTGGTCTGTGTAACCAAGCACTAATCCGTGTTCAGACGATGAATTGAATTGCGAAATAATTAAGGGCATTCTTTCACGGATCTGATTGGCTGCAATGAAGTCAGTGATCAACACAACGGATGTCTTTGTGAACATGTGTGTTTGAAACAAACCAGGGCTGATCGTTATCACTTTGCACGGGCGTAAAAACTCAGTAGGATTAGCAGGCATTCAAATCCCCTATTCTTTCATCGTAAAAAGTCAATAGGATTAGCAGACATTGACATTTTCTATTCTTTGTATTGTAATGTGAGTTCTTCACATGAGACAGGCTTTTCCTTTTGACAACAAAACAAATAGTGATTATGCGAATTATTAGTTGCATAGATTAATTTTTCTTCATATTCCGAAGAAAATTTGTGAACACGGATTAGTGCTTGGTTACACAGACCACTTTCCTTCTCAAGTGGTCTGGAACACAGGCTATGATTACTCTGAAGATGCCCTATATACAGTTAAGCCCGAAATTATTCATACCAATGCCAAATTTGGAGTATTTTCAATCGTAATATTTGCTAACCAATTCACAAGATATTTCATTCCTTGAAATGTCTCTTGTAGCACTTGTTTCAGCCTTTTATCACATTCTTACGAAACTTCAGCCACAGTGAAATTGGTCCTCAAATAGAACGATGCAAAATACTCAGAATTTGGCATAGGTATGAATAATTTCGGGCTTAACTGTATATAGCTGATATAGTGTACTGTGGAAGTGGGCCTAACAAAATAAAAGCATAGATTGAATTGAAACTTCTTTTCATGATCACGGGCTATGCTCGAAACGTCGTGCTAAATTCAACTCACATCAAAATGCTTCAACTGCACTACGCACAACAAGAGGAATTTTTGATAGCATATTTTTAGATAGCATAACGTTCGAAGCGGGTTTATATAACTCAAATGGAGAAATAATAGCATGCTGCGAGCCTCCTTGCGAGATTTTGGCCTGACGTAGTTTCATACTCGACATTTGTATTGTAGCATGGAAAGGAGGCCAGCCACGATTCCGAAGCAACATTGTGCGTCAGGACTTACTCCAAACCATAGGTCAGCCTCGTTGCGGTTAACTTTGATGTCATAATGCACAACATTTTGCACAAGTCTCTTGATAGCTGGTAGAGGTGACTTCGTAACAATTCTAAGACAAAATTCTTTGATTTTCTTGGATCTGGCATTGCAATTTAAATGGAAATCGTTCTCAATCCTGGTAACCAGAACATTTCGATAATTGTGTATAATTTGTGCCCACGGCATTCCAAATTGTCCCTAGTAGTTAATAACTTAATCCTGTCTAGTCCAATACGTAAATTCGAAGGTCAAGAGGTCGAATCTTTAAGACATTATGGAAAATTGTTTTTCAATGAAAATTCATAGTTTCTCCGTCAATCATAATCCAATTATTTTCATATACCGGTGAATTAATCTCCCCTCCATTTGTTGGAAGCTCAATGATACTAAGAAAGGTTGGCTGTGTTAATCATGTTGGTATTTAAAAACCACCAGAAACTTGCAAATGGTAGAGATTCCTCATGTAATAACTTAGAGAAGCTTGCACATGGTAGAGATTCCTCATGTAGTAACAGCTGCGTCTGGTATAGGCCCATTAAAGTTGTAAGTCTCTCACATTAGATGTCAGGCAAAAATACTCGCGAATAACGTAATTAAAAGCGAGTAGAGAAATTTGCATGAGTAATTTTGCATTAACGTAAATCACACCTGACATTGAAATGAGATTTGATCAATGCATCGAAAAACAACCAGAAACTTGCATCTGGTAGGAACGATTCCTCGCCTCGCGCAATAACATCAACGTATTGATAATAAGTAGGCCTGTGGAGGTCTAAAATTTGTCTACATTAGAAGTCAGGCAAAAATATTCACAAATAGCACAATCAAGCGATCAATATGACTATTTCATTATGGCAAATTTTATCTGATATCCAATTTGAGACGGACTTCAGTGCTATAATCTAACAGTAGACTGAAATGTTTACATAGATGGCCTAAGGACCTGTTCATATGGAGGCGAGCCAGCCCGCCTACCGGGCTGGAGGTTTTTGCCGAGATCTCACCTTATCCCTGTTTCCCATTCAAAGTTTGTTGTCTGTTCATATGAGCAGGCGGGCTCGTGACCAATTCCATCCCGGTAGGCGGGATGTATTTGCCATATGAACAGAATGCGAAATCAGCTCACTTAGCGGGCCAGCCCGGTAAGCGGGCTGGCTCGCCTCCATATGAACAGGTCCTAAGTGGTCATATTAAAACACTGATGTTGAAACGCTCATACAAGACTTTTATCTGAACTCTTTTGTTCACGAATCAGAACATTTGGCGCACACTGCCGAATAAGGCGCCCTGATTGTTTAAATGACACAACGTACCATACCGAGGGAGGCCGACAGCTGTTGACTCTTGAAATTAATTGCTACCGAGGAGGGGTAGCATACTATTCTTGCTGTATAGAAATTTTGACTTGTTTTAGACGTGGTGCGGCATGGTGCAGGAAGGTGCATCAAAGAACAAAGCCATCTATTGTAAAAATAGCATCAATAGGTTTGAGTGACATGGCAGTTCAAAGGGACTCTCCGTCGAAGACCAAAAGGATTCTCTCAAAACAAACCAAACCGCATAAAGATGCCCGTAAACCTGCGTGCCTAAGTATCTCATTGTGCACGCGAGAAGGGACTTGTTGGGGAGACGAGATACGCTTTGTCCGAGGAAACGTATGTGTCCCCCCGTGCAGTACGTTAAAGCTCATGCGTAGTAGCGTTTTTGGGTCGAGCGCCTGACGGGCGCATGAGCATTAACCTACTGCACGGGGGGACACATACGTTTCTTCGGACAAAGCGTATCTCGTCTCCCCAACAAGGCCTGTTAAGGAAAATGAGCGCACATCGAAAGAAGAAGAATAGATCTAAATACATGCCTCAGTCTTTTTGTTGATCAAATTCAGAAGCTGAATTGTAGGCATTACGATTTTGACATATTTCAGGTGTAATAAAATTACTAAATGTTCATTATCTTTTCATTACTAGAGAAATAAAAAGCCAGACGCCTATGTTTATATCTACAGTTCTCCTTTTAATGTACACCCGTGTCTCCTCTAAACAACCCTTTTTCGCACGTACAACGCCACAGTTTGCCACATTGGTTTCAGCGCACCTTTTGCGACTTCGTTTGTTTTCATTTGCTATAGAGAATTCCTTTTTCTGCGATTGCTAATCGTTTTGAAAAGGCCTCCTGTCGATGAAAAACAACTCAGGCTATTGTTACATAATTTGCCATTGTTGCCTCAGTCAAAGTGAACAGGCAAGCAACGGTGAATTTTTTTAAGGTAGGTCACCAGTCGAAAATTCGTCGTTTCGGCTAAAATTTTGGAATTTTGGTTTTTTCAATCAATATATTCCTAAGTCATAGAACTTGCCAACAATAAACATTACTTTCAATAAAACCATTATTTATGGGGTGAAATCCCCCATTTTCTGATCCTAGGTAAGTCACAAGGGGCAGTAAAATGGTCTTGTGTTGCCTAAACACTGTGGGTTTCAGTTTGGTGTGTGTTCATCAGGTGCTTAGGCCCAATACACCGTTCGAAAGCACGAAACACGCTCTTTCCATCCATGTAGCGTTTTATTGTATAGTTTCGTCTTTACGCCATCAAAATTGGGCTTGTTATTGGTTAGAAAACAATGCACTGTAGGACGAATTAAGGACAGTCTTGATATAGCTGAAGCTGATTGGCCGATTCTAATTTCCCGCTTCATTGATTGGTTGAAAGGAATCACACAACTATCAAAATCAGCTGTTTTCGCCATGGCGAAGCAAACAACAAGCAGATAGTTGAGTTGAGAGTGGTTGAAATTCACATGCAGATCGTCGAGTTTAGTGATTTTAGCCTTGGATATCGTGTATTTTGTTGGTACGATGAAGAAAGTTAAATTTCGGACGAAGTATCAATACACAGGTCGTAGGAAAAACGCAAAACTAAACCGAAAAACAGCGAAGAACAACGCGGAACGAGCAGATCAAACAGCGGAAGGGCCACAGGAAGAAATAGGCCATCCCTCTACTTCAGGATCAGCCACAGCAAAGAAGCTTGAAGCATTTGGCATAACAGCAGAACAGTTGTCTGAGCCATTGAGGCCTCCAAGAGACCAAGAAGATACAGCTGACTGCTATTTCTTCATGCAACTTTCATGTTTGAAAAATGTCATGAGCAAGTTAGCCTGCCCAACGTGTCACTCAATTGGCCTTGATTACAAGTTGCTGCCAGATTCCTACCATGGCTTTTCTTCTAGAGGACAGGTTTCGTGTCCTTCCTGCCACATGGAGATAGATGAGCAGTTCACATGCAAGCGAGTAGGTGGGTCAGAGTCTAGCAGGTCCCCTTTTGACATAAACATGCGTGCAACCATGGCTTTTAGAGGGATTGGATGTGGATTTGCTGCAATGAGTGAGTGGAGTGGCACCATGAACATGCCTAATCACCTGTCACAGAATGCCTACACCAACAACCACTCAAAGCTTCAAGCTGCAAGCAAAGAAACTTTTAAGGTAATAGTTGCTGAGTCAAGGCAAGCCATCAAGGACGCATACAGGGACATTGGTGTTGTTCCTGATGAAGAAGGCATTCTGGACGTCTCAGTGTCTTATGATGGCTCCTGGCAGAGAAGAGGCCATTCCTCACACAATGGAATGGCAGCAACCATTGACTTAATGACTGGACTACCGATTGATTTTGAGGTTTTATCAAATTTTTGCCTTAAATGTAAGATTGCCAGTGAAAAACCTCCCTCGGATGAGCTGGATCAGTGGAAAGCCAAACATGCACCCCATTGCCCAAAAAATTTTGAAGGAAGCTCCAATGCAATGGAAGTTGAATGTGCGGTACGTTTGTGGAACAGATCTGTTCAAGCGCACAAGTTACGCTATGTCACAATGTTGAGTGATGGTGACAGCAAGGCATATGATGCACTGGTCCAGTCAAAAGTTTACGGCAATTCTGTAAAAATGTCAAAAGAGGACTGTGTTAATCATGTGTCAAAGAGAATGGGTACAGCCCTTAGGAATTTGATTTCAGGGGCAAAAGCCCAGGGGCAGTCAGTTACAGGAAGAGGAAAGCTCACTGCAGCCAAAGCAACAAAGATTCAAAACTATTATGGCCGTGCCATCAAGGATTATGCAGATGACCAAGAGCTCTTGAAGAAACGCATCTTTGCCATTCTTTTCCACATGTCCTCAACTGATGATAACCCCAAGCATCACCATTGCCCACCAGGTGCGCATTCCTGGTGCTTTTGGCAGAGAGCAGCTGCTAAGTCAGAGGATCCTGGAAGTCATAGTGAACATGAAACATTGCCCCCAGATATTGGGAAAAAGCTTGTACCTGTCTTTCAACGATTGACAGATGATGGTCTGTTGAAGAGGTGTTGTAGGGGTAAAACACAGAACCCCAATGAATCTCTTCACAACATCATTTGGAAATTGTGTCCGAAGACCATATTTGCCGGCAGGAATACGGTCGAGACTGCAGCAGCACTCGCACTTTGCCAGTTTTCCATGGGGGCAACTTTTAAAAGTGTCCTGTGCAAAGTGCTATCCATGGAGGCTGGTAGTCATATGGAAGAAAGCTCAAGAAGAGCAAGTCTTAAAAGGCTCTCTAAAGCAGAAAAGGCAAACTCTGCAGAAGTAAAAAAAAGGAGAAAACAATTAAAATTTAAGACGACAAGTCAAGAGCAAAAAACAAAAGACCGCGAAGGAGTTACTTACAGTGCTGGAACATTTTCTTGAAATTTTTTAGACCAAATTTTAGTATGAATAAGACTGGGTTTGTAAGCTATATGTTGCTAAGTGCAATTAGAAAGTTTTGACAGAGTACCCACATCTTATAGTACAAAATTCTCACATCACAAACTTTAAGGCTCCATTTCTCAAAACATACTTTTTGCGGTATGTGCGCATGTTTCGCAGATCGCCATTTTGTTGTTTGAATGTCTAGAAGGGATGTCTATATACCATTCTGAAGCTAAGAGTATGGAGAGTGCAGCAAAACACTCACTGTTTGTGTATATCATATGGAGTTTCCAGTGTGAGCTCTTGAAATGTGAATCCCAGTGACAAAAATCTTTAATTATGATATATGAGGAAAGTTGACCCCCCATTTCACCCCCCATTGATAGAAATAACTTTGCTGCACTCTCCATGTTCTAGGGGACAGTTTGATACCAAGCAAGCAATGTTCCTAAGTATATTCACAAAATGGGGTTATGCGAAAGCAACGCCAGTTGGAAAGCATTGTTTTATCGTTTCCATGGAAACCATTGATCAAATTAAGATTCTGTTTGAAGATTCGAAGTCAGCATGTCAAAGTTACTATAAATGGTTTCTTTAACACTTTTTATACCATGTAATTTCAAAAGTAGATTTTCGACTGGTGACCTACCTTAAAACAAAGGATTCAGTTCTGAGCAAGACAAAGCAATTTTGCAACCCAAAGAATAGATTTGACACCTTCTGTGCAGCCAACCATAATGCGTTGCCTTCTCTGTTTATTTTGATTTGATTGAGTGCACTCAGAGGTGTGAAATCTATTCTTCAGAACGGCAAATCGCTTTGTCTCCTCGGAAGCCTGAACCTGTTGTTTTACAAAATGTAACCTTGCTGCCACTGTTTCTTCAAAGCGAACAGAAAAACAAGGACAGATAATGTTACAATAGGATCCGTTACTTTTTGTTGACACCCAGGTACAAAGCGATTCGTGATCGCAGACAAAGGAAATTATATGCCTGGTTGGTCAATTCATAAGCAAAAACAATGCAAGCCGCAAGGATTGCTCTGAAACCCAGGTAGCTAGCTGGCTTGTTGTGCATTTCTAGAAATGGTTTGTAAGAGCAAACATGAGCAGAAATCCAAAGAAGAAGGATATATCTAAACTTCTGCCTCTGGCATTTTATTTGTTTGGTTCAGAAGCAGATTGACAGGTGATTCAATCCTCCTTTTTCTTTTGGGTGTAATTAAAACACTTACTGCTCAGCTTCTGAACCAAACAAATAAAAAGCCCGAGGTAAAAGTTTAGATATATCCTTCTTCTTTCGATGTATGCTCATGTTTGCTCTTAAAAACCATTTCTGGCATGCAAAACGAGCGAGCTAGCTGCCTGGGTTTCCGACCAACTTTTGCGGCTTGATTTGTTTTTGTTTATAAGTTGACCGACCAGGTATTGAATTCCCTTTGTCTGCAATCGCCAATCGCTTTGTACTTAGGCGTCAATCAAAAGTAGCAGATTCTATTGTATCATTGTCTGTCCCTGTTGAGCAGAAATGTTTTTGAATTCATCCATGCTAACTTGGTATTTCCATGGAGCATTGCGGACACCTTTATTTTGTTCGAAATTTTTATTCGATACACGCGCTACGCTAGCTCACTCCTTCGGAGAGGTAGCTCGCTTCGCGAGCAATGCTCCTCCGCAGAGGTCACTCGCTTCGCTCGCACTTAAGGTAGTAGTATCGAAATAAAAATTTCGTACAAAATAAAGGTGTCCGCAATGCTCCATGGTATTTCACTTAAGTTTGGTTGCAGTTGAAAGTAAGAATACAAATCACAGCACCCCTACAGAGGCGAGTTATATTGAGTTTTGAAGAATACATTCATGTGGGGCTAGATTTAGAAGAATTACGCTGCATTTAAATGTGATCTGGATGTCATACTGAGGCGATTGAAATTCCACTGAAAGCGGTCGAATTTGAAGCTTGGGAATAGATTGATTACATGAGTCTCAGTTTTCCACATTGAATTGGATGATGTTATTGCTTCAAGGTTGTATGAGTGAAAATAAAAACATCAGATTAATTTAAAACTGTTGAACAAATGCAATAGTGGGTTGTGTCGGTGAATGATACTTGGTAAGCAACGCGAAATTTGCCCAAATTCTTCCTTGTGTAATATTTAAGAGTGTTATGTCAAATGCAGGATAAGTCAAACTGCGGAGCTGGGTACTTAATTGAAAATGATAAACTTTAGGCCAAGGTGCAACGGCTGCGTCTGTGAAAGATACGTAGTAAGCATCGCGAAATTTGCCCAAATTCTTCGTTGTTTAGAATTTAAGAGTGTCATGTCAAATGCAGGATATATGTCTTGGAAGTCAAACTGCGGAACTGGGGACTTACTTAATTGAAAACGATGAACTTTAGGCCAAGGTGTGGACTTGCCCCAAGTCTCTTCCGCGATAATAAAAACCAAAACCACAATATATACCTCCAGCAGTGTGGCAATTTTTGTTGGCAATTTGTTTCGTTATAAATATGGGAGAGACTTGGGCAAGTCCAGCCAAGGTGGAACGTTTGCGTCTGTGAAAGATACGTAGAAAGCATCGCCCAAAATCTCCGTTGTGTGAAATTAAGTGTTATGTCAAATGCAATATAAATGTCTCAGAAGTCAAACTGCGGAGCTGGGAATTTCATTGAAAGGAGCATTGGTAGAATTAGGATTACTCACTGAGATATAAGAATGAAAATCCAATTAGTTGACAATTTTGGCTGTTTGATTTTGTTCATAAAAGGGCTTACGAAAAACTTGTTTTCCAGAGTCTAAAAACAAACCATACAAGGCAGCTGTGAGGAAGGTTAGACGCAAGTTTTGTGGTTGACGATTTTGGTGGAATTTATCGAAGGTATCAAGTTGTTGAAATTGATTTCTTATTTCGTACATTTTCTATAGATCCTCTTGAGCTGAATAATTGTTTTTTGCTGATTTATAGACATTCTAGACTCAAGTAAATGCTCACAGGTGACCTGAATCAGTAATATGATCAACGTTTGATTCACGTATTCTTTGTAAGAAATTAAGAATTGGGCGAGTACTGAAAGTTTCTTAGAATTGCACGATTTTTCTATTTATAAGAAACTAAGAATTAGGCCAGCACTGAAAATTTCTTAAAATTATGAGATTTTGAGTACTCAGAGCTTCTTACGAGTTTCTTAGAGGTTCCATAACAATCTTCACGTTCACTACCTGTGCCCTAGCTACATGCATAGCTCAAGTTTGTGGTCGACGATTTTGTCAGAATTCAGTGAAGATATTACAGTGAGTAGTTAAGTTATGTCCAGCATAGGTTCCAAATCTTTATCTCGGCGTAAAAAGGCGGGTGTAAAATTCAATGACCTATTTCTTCCGATTGAATGGCTTGAAAGAAACTTTAGAAACTTATCTATAATTCTACCGTTGGACTTTTCAGAAATTTTGAATATTTTTGGAAATTACAGCGTATCTTACATTTCAACTCATTTGAGGATGTGACGTCATCAAATTTCTAAATCATAAACCAGATGAGTGACAGACTTTTGCTTGATACCATATTGTAGGCATTCATAAACTATGGTTTTCTTTGAAATTATTTCATGTTGCGTCAAACAGTTTAGAAATTACGATGGTTTTTTGAAAATTTTTCTTGAATTCTTGAAAAAGAAGAAAAAACACTCTAATTCTGAAAATATTGAAGATTTCAGAAAATTGCAACGGTAGAATTATGACAAAGTAGCTTAAGTTTCTTTGAAGTCATTCAGTTCAAAGAAATAGGTCACTCAATTTTGCACCAGCCTTTTTAAAGATTTGGAACCTATGCTGTTATGTCCTAAATTTTCTAACATTTCAGCCTGGTGACAACTGAAATAAAAAATGATTGAGAAAGGCTGAATTATGGACTCGCTACAAGTCTATCTTTTGGTCCTAAAGAAGATGGTCCTAAACAACGAGAGGAAGAACATAAAGAAAAATAAAGAAAAAAAAGAAAGAAAAAGAGAAAGACAGTATTTCCTTTCCTTTCTCTTTGTTTTCTTTATTTTTCTGCTCTCGTGTTTTCCGTCCCTTTTTCACGAAGCAAAAGAGAGACTTGCAGCAAGTCCAGCTGAATTACAGTCCAGAACAATTTCCAGCATAAACACAGAGAGATGGCATATATGTGTACTACTGACACCCCATATGCTCTCTAACACAACCATGATTCGGCCCTACTTAATTATATTTCATAAAAAGCACTTTAAAGTTTTATATTGTTATCTATCTTTCATTATTTTTCTTTCTGTCTGACAATCTTACATTTTCCGTTTAAGAAACCACCTGAGGGGGACCCAACCTCGTCCCCGCAGGGCCTTTTGTAGGGGGACCACTACTATGGAAATGAGGTCAATTCGACCTTTTGATACTAGCCCTGCCACTACAATAGACGATTGCGCTAAAGCTGGCGGCGAGGAATTTTTTACCAAGATGCATTGCGTTCTTCAATCGAATTCCTATAGAATCGTCAAAGAATCTTATTTAGAACGCATTGCATCTTGGTAAAAAATTCCTCGCCGCCATCTTTAGCGCAATCGTCTATTAGCGGTGTTTTCATTATGTATCTATTTAATTTGCTTTAAGATTGAAATGCATCTATTTTTAGCTTTTAAAACATTGTAAGAATCTAATTATTCTTTAGTTGCAAATGGATAAATACATACATACATACCGTGCTCTATTTAGCCCCCTCTCGATTAAGCGTCCCTCTCTATTAAGCCCCCCCCCCACTTATATCAAATTCCAGAGGCTACCAAAGACTTTCTACTTATTTAGCTAAACAAGTTTGCATGTTAATATAGTTTGGGACAAAACTGTGTCGAATTTATGCATTTGACTCCTAAGATTGTATGTTGAATCGGCCAAATATGGGGTAAAAGAACTGAAAAGCTATCGAGTTGTAGTTTGAGCTTCCATCAGTCTATCAATAGCGATAACCATGTAACTACGAACATGTAACCAATCTAGGTAAAGTACAGGGGGTCCAGGAATATCAGTGAAGAGACAGTAGTTTTGGTTTCTTTGGTTCCTCGTGATCTGGATTATGAAAACAATAGCTGTGTAATTTGATACAGATTGCGGTCGGCCTACTATTGTTGCAGTAGGAAAACTTTTGCCATGTGAGAGCTCCTATCTCATTGGCTGCGATTTGAACTCGCGGGTTTTTCAAGTCCCGCGACTCGGTATTCTACTGTAACTATAGCAGGCTAACCGCAATGATAATGTAATCTGTATCAAATTACACAGCTGTTGTTTTCATAATCCAGATCACAAGGAACCAAAGAAACCAAAACTAGAGTCTCTTCACTTATATTCCTGGATCCCCTTTGGGTAAAGTACAGACAAACCAATATGAAGATGAATATGTTTGGCAGAAATTATCTTCCATTGGTATGATTGCAAAGTCATAGGAAAATACACTTACACTACACTGTATCATTTTAAACAATAACATAATAGTAGACTCCAGAAAAGTACTAACAAGGAACATTTTTCAAAAATGTTTCATACACGTTTTTTTTTATAAGAAACTGGTTTATAAGAAACTAGTACTACGATGACCAAAATTTAAGAAACTCTAGTACTACGCTCAAGAACAGTTAAGAAACTCTAAAACTTTATTTCTGTATGTCTCTCTAATATTCTATGTCTCTCTAACAAAGGTACATTCGTCTTTTCTTGACTTTAAACTGCAAAATTGGTAAATTTTTGCCTGAATGTGCATGACTTATTCGTGATGACAATGTCAATGCAAAATGGAAGCCCTTTCTCGAAAAGAAGGCTCAACTTCGAACAATACCGCAATTTTAGGCCCAAAAAATAAGAAACTAATTAAGAAACTTTTACTACTAAAACACCGAAATTTTCATGCGAAATTAAGAAACTTTTAGTACTAAGTGCTGATCCAAGTTTCTTATATAAAAAAAAACGTGTACAGGCTAACAAGGAACGTGCAGAGAAGTTTAGAATCCAAGAGCCATTCTTCGAATAAAACTAATACAAGAGGGCCTTACTAATTCAACGAGAGAGCCCTACAGTTAGCACTCTCAGATCATACTTCATCGTATAGTAATCTCCTAGTCAAGACCGAATCTACTACAATTCATATTCATTCTATTAGGCTATTGGCACTTGAAATCTAGAAATCTTTGCACAACTTAAATCCAGCTTTTATGAAAGATTATTTTCTCCCGAAATCCACTAGCTATAATCTTCGAAGAAATGACGTTCTATTTGTACCTAAGGTCAAAACTACTTATTTGTACCAAAGGTAAAAACAAAACCCTTGTTTCCTTGTGCTCTCTCAAAACGTGCTGTATTTATTTCACAAATAACAAACTGGAAAGGCGTAAGAAAACAACACACGCTATAGTGACGACAGGGAAAGTATTTTCTTTTGAATAAAATATTTTTGAAACATTTTCTGAATTAACTGTAATGTGGCCTTCCTGTGCCACCATTTCAGTATTTGCTTATTCGTTGTGTTCATCGATATTTAGAATTCGATTTTGCAGTTGTATCTTTATTTCGATGATTCATTGTGTTAAGTGTCAATCTAATTAGTGCTCACACTAACAAGGACAGATTTTGTAAGACAATAGCATGAGTTGCTTTTGATTGACACCGCAATTCAAAGCGATTAGCGATCACAGACAAAGGAAATTCTCTCAACCAGTAATTCAAGACAAACAAATCCGCAAAAGTTTCTCTGAAACCCAGGTAGCTAGCTCGGTCGTTGTGCATTCCAGAAATTATTTTTAAGGGCAAACATGAGCATAGATCGAAAGAAGAAGGATATATCTACACATCTGCCGCGGGCATTTCATTTCTTTGGTCCAGAAGCTGAGCAGTAAATGTTTTGATAACACCCAAAAAAATAAGAGAATTGAATCGCCTCCTGAACGGCTTTTGAACCAAACATATAAAATGCCCGCGGTAGATGTGTAGATATGTCCTTCTTCTTTCGATAGATGCTCATGTTTGCTCTTGAAAACAATTTTTGGAATGCACAACGAGCGAACTAGCTACCGGGGTTTTAGAGAAACTTTTGCGGCTTTGTTTGCTTTGAATTACTGGCTGAAGGAATTTCCTTTGTCTGCGATCGCTAATCGCTTTGAATTCAGGTGTCAACAAAAGCAACTCGTGCTATTGTATTACAAAATCTGCCCTTGTTGCTCACACTATCGTAAAACTAACATTAAATAAGATATTATCATGAAGTTCAGAAGCCCTGCAGTAGTAGCGGGATAATTTCTTTAACAAGATTCGTTCCACCATGGATCCACAAACCAAAGATCGCCAGTTTAGGGTTCAGTAGCCTTTGGTCTTAATTTAATCTATCAAAGCTTTATTGAATGAACATAGCTGAAAATGATAATGATTTTTGTGGACGGAAATTATGTCTGAAAAGATTTACCACGCCAAAAGTTGACCAGGTTGAAGTGATCAAAGAATTTTTGTCTTTTCGTTTCAGACATGGATCTGTTCAGTATCTCAAACAAGTTGGATTCGACGATTTGGGAAAAGAAAGACAACCCTCCCAATGAACTTGGAAAGATCGGTGAGCGTTTTATTTCAAATCCACTACAGTTATCATTCGAGAAATTAGTTGTCATGTTTACACGACCCAAAAGTTATCATGTTTACACGTTAGTTAGCACGACCAAAAAGAAAAAGCGCAATGAGTGAAAATAATAGCAAATAGAACCAATTTAAATTTTATAAACAGCTTTGCCCGGGGGGGGGGGGGGGGGGGTACTTCACATATTTTGGGTACGGGGACGTGCCATCGGGAAGGGTATCGATTTTCGCGATTTTGGTATAAGGTACGGTATCGATTTTCACGATTTTGGTATAAGGAACGGTATCGATTTTCGCAAAATTGGTATAAGGAACGGGTATGTTTTTGAAGCTTCGATGGCACGTCCCAGTTATCGTGTTGTTTCTTTGAAAAAGGCAGTAAGGTAGGCTCGATGTTTACAAAGTGTCTGTAATGTAAGAAAGCTTATGGCTAAACCTGGAATTGCGTAGTCTTGCTTCCTTGAGGGCCCTGGAGGGGTAAAATGGTTACATCATCAACGAAAGCCTGAAATGACGCTCTGGGAATCGAATTTTTGTGTTTCGATAGGGCTCTTATGAACTAGGACTGGGAATATCAATAGGAAAGATAATAGACTGGGAAAGGGATTTGATCGCAGTCCGTTTATCGACAAAAATGACTGCGATTCCCAGCAAAATACTTCCAGAAAAATGGGATTGAGAACTCTCCTTCAGGACTCTCTTCCTCCTCTCTGTAGATTTATGCTCGGTAGACATGAAGAAGTGTGACTCCGTGAGGCTTATGACAAAACCAGACGACATTGTCGCACGACGCCAAGCATTCCATGAATGGTAAAGTAGGCCAAGTCGTTACGGGACAAATTTTTGTCAAACATCAAACATTGGCGGCGCTGGTACAGAATCGCACTTATACCTATACTGATCCTAAGTGAAAAACCTACCAAAAGCCTGTAGAGGAGGCGATTCTACAAAGTCCTCAAACATTTTCTGCAACATGTATGTCAGGAACAAACTTGTCCTAAAATAAATTTCACCCTTGCGCAATTTTGACAACAAACATTGGCGGTGCTGGTACAGAATCGCACTTATACCTATACTGATCCTAAGTGAAAAACCTACCAAAAGCCTATAGAGGAGGCGATTCTACAAAGTCCTCAAACATTTTCTGCAACATGTATGTCAGGAACAAACTTGTCCTACTTCAAATAAATGTCTTCCCACCCTTCATACAACTGCATCAATTTTGACAAACAATTCAGAAGTGCACCTCTTGTACCTCTGGTTCGAAAGTAAGTTATGGATTTCCCAGGATTTCTCCCAGATGAATTGAACCTACATTCTTTCCCTGCAAAGCACAAAGTAGGCAAACGCCCTTGTTGTAAATGCTTTGTCTTCAATCAAGCTCGGCTTCGTCTTTCAACATCAAGAGGAAAAACATACACGCGCATGGTAAGGAAAATGTAGGCATGTCATCTCTTTGGCCCAGGTTTCCAACTGTCTGGTTCAAACACTGCGTGATGTTGTTGGCTGGAGATTTTAATCCAAATCAACCAAATTCTTTAAACAGTTCGCAAAGAGAGTGCTGATAAAACAAGATATGAAAAAAACCACAGCGGCCTATCCTATCAGCGATCCAGAACCTGAATATCTAACCTTTTCCTACGCTATCCAGATTCCAGACACCAAAGTGTGCAATAACTTGGAACATAGCTACGATGATTAGAAACTTTCTGTTTAGTTTTTGAAGTTGTATTTGTAAAATTGTAAGTATCGTCCTTGGGGGGGGGGTTCTTCCATAGTAAAGGTACCTGGGGATGTGCCGCGAGCAAGGGTATCCGCGAGCAAGGGTATACTTTTTTGGACTTCTAGTCTAGCCAAGGGTATACTTTTTGCCATTTTGGCCAGCAACGGTCTAGCCAAGGGTATCATTTTTGACAACATTGGTCTAGCGAACGGTCATGATATCATATTTGGCAAAAATTTGACAATATTGGTCGAGGAAATGGTCAAAATTGGTCTAGCCAAGGGTGCCATTTTCGTAAAAAATTGGTTCAGACAATGGGCAAACTGGTCTAGCCAAGGGTACCATTTTCGTAAAAATTACTCTAGCCAACGGTACCCTTTTGAAGATGCTCGCGGCAGACCCCTATCCAAAATTTGACCAAGAACCCACCCCCCCCCCGTGCGTCCTTGGTGGAGGCCAGATGACCTTGTGTTTTCCTACGCTGAGAGCGGTACAGTATTTACGCATTTAGATTGGTTTGTTTTAATTTGTTATGAATAGAAAAAAAAGGATAAGAAACAGACATTTCAAGAGTTCTTCTACTGCGCATGCACTGACAACGAAGATCTCTAAATCTCAGTTTTAATCAGATAAAAAGCTCCTGCATATATGCATCGCCACAAGCGTCAAGTCAAGTTCATTATCTTGATTAGGTGACTACGAAAAAAATGGCTTCGAGGGACATATTCCAAGAACTTATCAAGTAAATTGAAATTTCTACAAAATGTGTCAGAAAAAACGCAACGAAACTATTTGTTACCTTACATGAAGCTATTAATCGCTGCAAAATAGCAAGACAAAATGGCCGACTGCTGGCTTCAGATATCAGGCAAATTTGGTCTCCTGAAGGTCATAGCTCCATCATTTTTCAACGGATTTTTACGGGAATGGTTAGAAACTACAATTGAACATCTGAAGAGCACCATCATGCAAAAGTTTGGCGAGAATCTTTTGCCATTTTGTCACAATCTTCAGGCAAGCGGGGCACACTTTTTTGGGACACCCTGTATAATGCCAAAAATGATAAGATTTGAATAGAAATAATGTATACTGCTTGAAAGCACAATCTTTCTCCTTTTAGCTGCGTGAAGACTCGACAATCCTACGTTTTAGGATTATTGAGTCTGCATAAAGGCTATCTTTTTTCCAATGATATGCAGTTTTGATACATTGTTGGAATCATTTATCATTAAATTAATATTTTAGTAAGTATGGTCAAGTTCAAATGCAGCATGCTGTAAGAGCAAAATCAAGTCATTTTTTATCGTAAAGTCACGAAAAAGATTTTTGGGTAAACATTTCAGGCCAAGAAGAATTTAAAGGTTAAGCCCTTTGGTAACAAACATACGAATTTACTTCCATAAGATACAATTCTTGAAACTGATAGCATAGGGTTCAAATCTTTCAACTTTTAAAAAGGTCGCTGTAAAATTCTTTTGCAATTTTCTTTTAATTGGATGGCTTGAAAGGAACTTATGGTACTTTGCTGTAAATCTGCCGTGGAAATTGTTTGATATCTTGATTTTTTTCAAAATGGCGGCAATTTCATTATTTTAGAGGAAAACATTATATAACCTTCAAAGAAACCATAGTTTATGAAGGTCTACAATATGGTGGCAAGCAAATATCTGTAGCTTTTCTAGTTTAGGATTTAGAAATTTGATGACGTCATTGCCTCAAATTTAATAAATGCCGCCATATTGAAACTAATCAAAATATCAATAAATTGCCACGGCAGATTTACAGCAAAAAACCCTAAGTTCCTTCCAAGCCATTTAATCCAAAGAAAACTGCAATAGAATTTTACATCGACCTTTTTAAAGATTTGAGCCCTATGTTGAAACTGATAGAATAAGCTCTCGCAAAAATGAGTATTTGCCTGTGTAAATGTCCAACCACATTCTTGCATCTAAAATAGACCACAGTTACTGACACGTTGAGAAAATGATGAATAATTCCATCAATGTCCCCAAACTGGATATCATTGCAATGCAAAGGATATATCTTGTACTTTCAGATGGTATGAATGGAGGGCGCCTACCTTGTAGGAAGTGTGTTTATTCCCAGTACTGTAGAGTAATTGGTGTCCTGTGACCCAGTACAGAGAGTGTCCCAGAACCGCACCGTGACCCAGCAGTACACAGAGTCAGTCTTCTCGAGGTCGAGATGACGCATGAATAACTTTGTGGTTTCAAATTCCGGTGTTTATGTAATACGAGATCAACTGTTATACGAGTTGGCCACAGGGAATCAGACAGCGTGACTTTTGATTGGTCAACACTAACAGAATTTGAAAATCCCTGTAACTAGAACAACTTGGATTCTTATGATATACGGAAATAAACAGGACTGGGTCACAGGACACCAATTAATCTGTGAACGGATACAGTACAAGGTAGGCGCCCTTATATGAATTGCATCTTTTCATATCTTATAACTTTTTCCTAATTTTCAATTCTAGTTGGGTTGCGAATTTTTTTAAGTCTCTATATAATAGAACAAACAGACTTATGGGGGAAATGCCACTCGCTGCCATCTTGTCAGCAATCATCGATCTATCCATTTCATTCCTATTTTTAGGTTACAGTGAATACCACGTGACACGAGCCAACATGGAGGGATCAAATTTCACTTACTACTTAAGCACAGACTCAGGGGACGTAAAAGTCGCAACCCTGAAAGGCTTGGCTGGCAAAACTGACCCCCTGAAGCAAGTCAACAAGTGCTACTTGCTAATAGAGAATGACAAGATGGTGGAATTGAAGGACAAAAAGACCCCTGGCTTGATCAAAGGCATCGTTATCGATGATGATTGGGTTGAATGCAGGCGATGAAGGGAGAGACGGAGGTTATGTTGGATAAATGAACAGTGCATAAAAGACAGACACTCCTGGCGGGGTTGATATGGCAGTAACTGAAGAAGAATTACTGGAAATTTGACTTTCCCCCCGTCTGGATTTCTGAAAGGGCGGTTACGTTAACTTCTAGTTGTAGCATAGTTGAAGCATTACTCTGTAACCATTAACCAAGGGACCGGTCATTATTTATGGCTTAATTTGGCAACGAAGAGAAATTATCCGCAACCTTGACTAATGGGTATAATAGAACTTCTCGCTATTCTACAGGGTGTTTCAGAAAAAAGCAACCCAACCATAATTGAAAATCTTTAAAAAATGAGAAGATCTTAGTATACCGGGTGACCCAGAAAAAAGTTCCCACTTTCGAAAATTCGTGGCACCACAAATAATTCATGGATTTGAATGCTTCAAATTTTAGCTAAAAGCCAAAAGATTGAAGTATTTTTGTGATTTTTCTCGTCTTGTTACGAGCACTGCAAATATAGGTAAATTCAACTTTACGAAAATTTCATTGTTGCAAAATGACTGAAAAAGGGCCTAAAACACTTGATCAAGTCGTTAGAACTCTCCTCACACAGACCAATACGCACGGGCGTTTCACCTCTCTCAGGAGCTATAAGACATATTTTCAATCCAATGGCAATAAATGTGCAAGCGATATCTCTCACTCACGAGAAATTGTTTCCTGGAGAATCTCATTTTTTTAAACACCTTATTGTTCCACTCAGTTTCTTTCTTACAGAAGCTATATGGTCAATTCCTTTGACCGAGCCTTCAGCAAGCTCGAAAAATGAACAAATAACATATTTCTCTTCGGTGTCAACAAAAGGGATAAAAATGAACGGTACCCAACATAATTTTTGGACGAGCTTTAGATTTTGTAACACAATTTTGATCAGTTGTACACTAATTTCATATTGAGAATTAAAACAATGTTTGAGCCTCAGTCTGCTGTTTATATGTCTTCGACTAGACTGATTACGATGAGTCCCAGTGCCTTCGACCGGATCCTACATGAAATCACTATTATCAGAGATTGGTGAGCCACGAAACAAGGACAGATTTGGTAAGACAATAGCACGATTTGGTTTTGATTGACACCGCAATTCAAAGCGATTAGTGATCGCAGACAAAAGAAATTATCTCAACCAGTAATTCAAAACAAGCAAAGCAGCGAAAGTGTCTCTGAAACCCAGGTAGCTAGCTCGCAAGCTGTGCATTCCAGAAATTGTTTTTAAGAGCAAATATGCGCATTGATCGAGAGAAGAAGGATATATCTACACATCTGCCACGGGGATTTATTCTATTTGATTCAAAAGCCGTTTAGGAGGCGATTCAATTCTCTTACTTTTTGGGTGTAATTAAAACACTTACTGCTCAGCTTCTGAACCAAAGAAATAAAATGCCCGAGGTAGATGTTTAGATATATCCTTCTTCTTTCGATATATGCTCATGTTTGCTCTTAAAAACAATTTCTGGAATGCACAACGAGCGCGCTAGCTACTTGGGTTTCAGAGAAACATTTGCGGCTTTGTTTGTTTTGAATTTCTGGTTGAGAGAATTTCCTTTGTCTGCAGCCACTAATCGCTTTGAATTCAGGTGTCAACAAAAGCATTTCATGCCATTGTGTTACAAAATCTGTCCTCCGAACCACGATGCATTTGATAACGTGATTATTTTCAGAAATAACGCGCTTTCCGTGTTTTGACTAGACTTATGACTTATCGTCCCTTATTTCCTTGCGTTCTTTGATTTGCTGATATCACTTGGTCATAGGGACTCTTCAAGGCAAGTCCAGGATGAAGATTGAGATGGTCGTCTATCGTCGAGATGCTGATTCAGACAGCGCTGTTTTACTGAATGTATCACTCCGTAGATTTTAAAGTGTGTTCTCAAGAACAGTTGGGCCTTGAAGATGACCAAGTTAATCAAATATTTTGCCTTGTGGATCAAAGTGTGAGCTGGCTTTAGAATAAGGAATTCGAAGCATTTAAGCATAACTCTGACAACTTTAGTTTCTGAAATAGGGGTTTACTGTTGTGGCATGATCTACTTCACTACAGCAGCGAAAAGATCTTGATGTTTTGATGTACAAAGACGAGACATCCTCGCTGGAATATATGCATTAATACGACCACTTGGATATGCAGATCTTGCAAATGAAGCTTTATTACAACTTTTATTGTATGGCAATATAGATTTTCCCATTTCACTAAATAGACATATTCTTGAGCTTACGCTAAATTTTATCCATGAAACTGGTCAATTCGAGTGAATTACTGTAGCCACTTACCCATCCCTTCATAAGCCACCCGATTTTTTGTGGCGTATTTAAGGTAGTTTCTTTTCTTTTATCATCTTTATTCAATGGCCTCGGGGTAGACACAGCCTTTTGCTCCCTGGGGTTGATCGTCCTAGTAGCATTGTAGAGAAATTTTATAAGTAATGTAGTTCGTAATTAGTATTGTAAATTTTATTTGGAATATGTTATATATATAAAAAAAGATCTTTAGTAAGCTAAACACATTAAAGCGAATAAATAATACTAATAAACCCAAAACATAGCAACTGATGTTTTTAGCTGTAAGAGAGTTGGATTTCTAGCAGTCCTAAAAAGTAAGCCTTGAATGAGTTCTTTACACCACAAATGAATGGAACACCCTTCTCTTTAGTCTGCCCAGGGTCGGTCAAGTACGGTAAAGTAAATTAAATCTGATATCTCTACGAGATCATTACAATTTTGCTTCAAACATGATGCGGAGACAGACAGAATGTCCCAGGACAGAATGTGTCTCATGGCAAAATTATCTGGTCTGTTATCTTTATAATCTTCAACTTTTTAAACACTTATCTTTTTTATCAACTTTAATCTCATTGCATTTTCTATTTAATTCTCTAAGTTAAATGATTTCGAATTTCTGGAAAAGCAATCAACTCTTTTAATATTTCCTACTTCGCTGGTTTATCTGCCCTGGAAATGATAATGTTTTCTTCAAGGAACACAAAATTGCAGATCTTTCAAATTCTTCTCATGAATAGCTTTGAAGAACTGGGAAATTTCCTTCAAGACTGACCACATCTCTTTCTTCTATCGTATCAAGATAACAGTGCTGCAATCTGAAGGTTGGTAATTAAAGTCCAAGAGGAGAGACACCAACACTCTATGTTTGCAGGATAAAGGAATCACGAGGTGTGGCCACAGCAAGACGAAGGACCCAGACACTGCTCAATAAGCTTAGCTTCTTAAAAACTACCTTCGGATGCTATTTAGACCACGTTTAGATCGTACCGGTAGACCTTTGATCCGTTACAAAGTCACTACGGTTCAAGAGGGTTATCACTGTTCCAGAACAAAATAATTCTGTAGATAAAAGGAACTAAAGTGTTACGGATTTATAGAAACAGTGTGAACGGAGGCTGATCCGTTAGGCCCAGTTTAAACATCGTTTTTCTGCCGTGTCTTATTTAATAGATGTTGCTAAAAACTTCTCAAACTCGTTCCCAAGGGTATCTGTTGTTTTCAATAGGAGGCTAGACCTTGATCCTTTCGAATAATATAGGCGTTGAAGTTTACGGAAAACCTTCATTGACACTGGGTACGAGGTTGAAACTTCTAAGTGTCAATTAGATTCGATTCGACATAAAAATGATGTTTAAATCGCCTGCCGTTGTAAATAGTTCACCAGCTCTGTCATATCAAACGGCAGAAAAACGACTTGATTTACACATCGTATTTCTACTGCGTTTGATTAGTCAATGCTAGGTCATTGATGATATTTTTCATATTCATATCTTAATTCACTATGTAAGTTTACCCCTTTAGCCTAGTGGCTTGTTTCAAGGGGCCTTCCATGAGAAGCTAAACTGAATATAAAATCAGCATATTGTCAAAGTGAAACATACATCTAGAATCAATAATCTCTTTCACTCTCTGTTAACCATTCTAACAATCTTTCACCACATAAATCTTTGGATTGATTGTTCATTGTCCCAATAAAATGGCTTATACAAGAACATAGCTATTGTAAATACATTTACAACCATATAGACGAGAAATTCTATTGCAAGACACCAATATGGAGGAAGCTTCACATGTAGGCGATACAGGAGATATGGAACAACGAAATATCGGAATTCTAACAGTTTCTGTGGGACAGTAACCAATGATGTGCAGGCTGCAAAAAGTAGGATGAAAATTCCAGAGTTCTGTTCTTCCAAGAGATGCTCCATCATTAGTGCTCCAATGAGGTAACAAGGTATGGCAAGGTACTTTATTAGCCAATGTCTCTCAAAAATTTTCTTCCAGACATAAAATGTGTAATGACGATTGTCAGCAAGGAGGTATTCATGGACAAATGACAGCTTTGCAATTATAACAGCCATCAGAAATATTGTCACAAAAGTCAGAATTAGTTTCTTTTTACATGCTATCAATTCTTTTGCCTTGAATGTCAGATATTCCATTGATGATTTTGTGAGAAACAGCGGAAAGGAGAACATGACAGAAAAACCAATGAAATAGAACATTTGTGGAACATGAAGACACGCCTGGTGGCTTGATCTGTCCCCAACAACAATGCCATTGTTCTTGACAATGAAAATAACAAAAGCAATGCCAACACAAATATACCCAAAGGCTGTTTGCAAAATGATTTTTATCCTTGATTTGACAGCTTGTAAAATGCCAGTAATGAATGTAGGAAGGCCATTTCCAATTTCTGGTATCCCATCTTCAATATGCCTTAATATAGATGTTGCCGCAACAAAGACGACCCATATGATATTTGTTTGCCTAAAGCATACTGCAATTGAGCCTGTGAGGCTAGCCGTAATGTGACTATCCTGTAAGCTGAATAGGTACATCAATAATACCATTGTTGTTGAGCCTTGGTCCGTGTAATACAGGAATGCAAAGAAATATAACAATGGGAATGAGGACAGAACTAAAGCATTCAAAAATGAATGATTAGAAAACAAAGACTCATCTGAAATCTGCTGGTCTTTATCTGTGTTGGCAATTTTGGATTTCTTCTTTTTCTTGTTTCTCTCTTGCTCAGCAATTTTGTTTCTTTCATCTTGAAGCTTTCTCTGCGACTGGAAAAGAGTTGAATATCTATTAAATAAATAAATCAATGAATGACAAAAAAGGGAATCTTGGTTATGACCAATTGAAGCAATGAGGAAGAAAGATAATCTTTTTGACTATTTCTACTACTGATAAAACTACCAAGTTTGATACCAAATTTTAAATTGTGCTGGCAAGCGATGATAAACTTTGCATTTTGATAATGATTTGCAAATGGTTTCTAGCAGAGCCTTCCCCTGGGCTTTCATACTAGTGGAAAATTTTTGCTTTCCACATTGAAATTTTTCTTCTTGAAGTTTGGCACAAAACTTTTCCATAGGTAGGGTATTTTTTCCAAAAATGGGTGTGGAGAAATTTCAAAAGCCCATAGACCTTACTCACAATTAACATCAATTTGAGGCAAATGATGCAAATCCCAGCACAGCAAGAAATCTACACCATGCCTATTTGATGCAAATACACGTACAAAACTATTTGATGCATACTTTTGGGATTTAACTCTACATCAAAATTGAGACGAATGAGGCATTTCAAACGAGCTGACGTTATTGTGAATAGGGTATATACTAGATATTTCTGTGTACACCACATGTCATAAAACCAAACGTAAACAAAATGCTGATGACCAGATAGCTAACTTTGCAAAGTGCATGCTGAAAATTTCTTTTACCAAAGACTATAAATGTGCATATGGGATCCAGACTGGAGAGTTAAAGTGTCAATGGAAAATGCGTGCCTTGCTATTGTTTGAAAAAACAATGGTTCTATTGTTCTTCCTTTGTTATACTTGAAACTGTGCACAGATGATCTTGTGTGTGTGCAACATAAATGCAATCTGGTGTTGGATGAGCTTTGCTTGGTGAAATTCAGATCTTATCAAAAACTGGACGAATAAAATTGATTGAAATTTCGTTGGTGAGCTTGAAGATTTGAAGTGCATGTGAAAGGAGTTCTGTGTGTCAGCAACAAAGTTAGCAATCTAATCTGGCACAGGTAAAACAGTGGTGCAGTCTGCACAATTGCGATTGCACAGCACAGTACAGCTTGGAATCATTAAAGATTGCACTCACTGGGAGCATTTTGGTAAAGAAAGTCTTGCATCAATAAATAAGGATTGCAATGACTAATAATAATGAAGGAGAATAACATGATTTTTCAGTGCAATCATCGCTGGTTCCAACAAAAAGACTTAACCAATAATTGTGCGATTGCATCAAATGTGATAGGTACGGATGCACTGCTGTTTTACCCCGTGTTTTACCTGTTGTTGTGTGGGCTCACTCATGCACACGCAGTCATGAGTCAATTAAGAAAGATTAAAAATCGAAAATAAATGGCTTACATTTGAATTTATCACAACGCTGATCTCATACAGCAACCAAAGATTCGCTAACATGAACAGCAAGTTTCCAAAACGTAGAAATAACACTGAGCAAGGATCTTCTTCATCCTCTTTGCCAATGAACGGCATGAACTTTCGAACTTTTAGGCCTATCAAACTGACGACATACAGCCCAGGCAACGTCGTAATTTTGTTATTCCAGTGGCCTAAGTTCCCCACACAATAATTCTGCGCTTGAGGAATGTGAAATATTTCATCCATGTAAGGGTCAGCTTGAATTGAGTTAAAAAATCGGAATGTGACGGCCGTTATCGCAGTGAATAGCAAGAAGGCGAAGGAAATCAACATGTTCTTGGCGGCCATTTTGCAGCTTTCTGCTGAGTGAGAAGGAGGTTGCTCGGGCTCGAGGCTTGCCATTGATCACTGATCCAAATCACCACAGCATTGAAAGCAAGCAACAATCATTAGTCAATCACTAAATCAATAAATCAATAAATCAATCACTCAAGCAAATTAGCTTTCGAAAATTACTTACAGCAAATTTTGCTTTCAAAAACCTTGAAATATTTTTGTAAGTTTGTTAAAATTCATATATTTTTTCATAAATTAAACATTTTTTGCACTGAATTGAACTACACCTATCTTTTTATAAGAAACTGCCAATAAGAAACTCAACTCTCAGATCGCCAAAAATTAAGAAACTCCAGTACTGCGAAAACATAAGTTAAAAAACTATTTATTTGGATAAAGGAAACCCTTGACATATTTTTACTTTACTTTCACTTGTTTCCTGTATTATACAAGTAGTTTTTTATATAAGAAACTAGGAATTTGGTCAAATACTGAAAGTTTCTTAAAATTATCAGATTTTGAGTACTCAGAGTTTCTTACGAGTTTCTTAGAGGTTCCATAACAATCTTCATGTTCACTACCTGTGACCTCGTAAACATTTCAAAATGATGTTTTTAAGCCTTTCCAATGTTTACACATTACTCAAGTACCTTACGAGTAATATGATACAGGAAACGAGTGAAGGTAAAGTAAAAATATGTCAAGGATTGCCTTTATCAAAGTAAATAGTGTCTTAACTTATATTCTCCCAGAGTTGAGTTTCTTATAGGCAGTTTCTTATAAAAAGAAATACGTGTATTACTCCTAAGGAACTTTGAGTGATGTCTAAACATAGGAAAGGCTTAAAAAACCTTGTTTTGCAATGTTCAGGAAGATTGTTATGGAGCCTCTAAGAAACTCGTAAGAAACTCTGATTACTGAAAATCTGATAACTTTAAGAAACTGTCAGTACTGGCCCAAATTCTTAGTTTCTCATAAAAAATATGTGTACACGTTTTTTTATAAGAAACTAGGAACAGCACTTCGTACTTAAAGTTTCTTAATTTCGCCTGAAAATTTCGATATTTTAGTAGTAAAAGTTTCTTAATTAGTTTCTTATTTTTGGGGTCTAAAATTGCGTTATGGTTCGAAGTTGAGCCTTCTTATCGGCAAAGGGCTTGCATTTGGCATCGATATTGTCAACAACGAATAAAAAGGTACCAATTCTTGCAGTCAAAACTTGATATTTACAAAGGCAATGCCACGCGAACCATAATCTACCGACTCTTATTCTAGAAATAAAATTTTATAGTTTCTTAATTGTTCTTGAACGTAGTACTAATGTTTCTTAAATTGTTGGTCATAGTAGTACTAGTTTCTTATAAACCAGTTATGATTGGAGTCTCTTCAATCGCCAGTCGCCATAAGCGTACGGGAAGAAAAAATCTAGGGGGCTGCCCAACACAAAGTCAATTGTTTAGCACAATTTTTGCCTGACTGAGGGCATTTTTTTGCCCGACTGGGGCTCATTTTCGCTAATTTTTCTAAACGCCCCCCCCCGCCTCGTACGCTTATGCCAGTCGCCCATACAATTGCGTGCGCATGTCATAATTTGGAAAAATAACAATTTGGTCAAGTGTTTTAGGCCCTATTTCATGCATATCGCAATCAAGAATAAAATTCCTAATACAGTCGAATTTGCTAAATTGATTCATTTAGATCCATCCTGCACTTTTGATGCAATCAATTTTCAGAATTGAAAATGTTTTCCTGGTTCACACGGTATCATGATGCCTCTTGTCAGTCATAAGCACCTCCTATGGCACGCGAAAGTCACCACAATTAGATAAACCCGGTTTATCACCAGATAAACCCAGCTTATCTCAGATAAACTCACTTTATCGCCAGATAAACCCAGTTTATCTGAAAGAGTGACTACTTATGTAGATAATCCCAGTTTATATCGCCAGATATGTCACCACAACTAGATAAACCCAGTTTATCTCAGATAAACCCAGTTTATAAGATAAACCCAGTTTATCTCAGATAACCCCAGATAAACCCAGTTTATCACCAGATAAACCCAGTTTATCTCAGATAAACCCACTTTATCACCAGATAAATCCAGTTTACCTGAAAAAGTGACTACTTATGCAGATAATCCCAGTTTATCACCAGATATGTCACCACAACTAGATAAATCCAGTTTATCTCAGATAAACCCAGTTTATCACCAGATAAACCCAGTTTATCTCAGATAAACCCACTTTATCACCAGATAAATCCAGTTTACCTGAAAAAGTGACTACTTATGCAGATAATCCCAGTTTATCACCAGATATGTCACCACAACTAGATAAACCCAGTTTATCTCAGATAAACCCAGTTTATCACCAGATAAACCCAGTTTATCTCAGATAAACCCACTTTATCACCAGATAAATCCAGTTTACCTGAAAAAGTGACTACTTATGCAGATAATCCCAGTTTATCACCAGATATGTCACCACAACTAGATAAATCCAGTTTATCTCAGATAAACCCAGTTTATCACCAGATAAACCCAGTTTATCTCAGATAAACCCACTTTATCACCAGATAAATCCAGTTTACCTGAAAAAGTGACTACTTATGCAGATAATCCCAGTTTATCACCAGATATGTCACCACAACTAGATAAACCCAGTTTATCTCAGATAAACCCAGTTTATCACCAGATAAACCCAGTTTATCTCAGATAAACCCACTTTATCACCAGATAAATCCAGTTTACCTGAAAAAGTGACTACTTATGCAGATAATCCCAGTTTATCACCAGATATGTCACCACAACTAGATAAATCCAGTTTATCTCAGATAAACCCAGTTTATCACCAGATAAACCCAGTTTATCTCAGATAAACCCACTTTATCACCAGATAAATCCAGTTTACCTGAAAAAGTGACTACTTATGCAGATAATCCCAGTTTATCACCAGATATGTCACCACAACTAGATAAATCCAGTTTATCTCAGATAAACCCAGTTTATCACCAGATAAACCCAGTTTATCTCAGATAAACCCACTTTATCACCAGATAAATCCAGTTTACCTGAAAAAGTGACTACTTATGCAGATAATCCCAGTTTATCACCAGATATGTCACCACAACTAGATAAATCCAGTTTATCTCAGATAAACCCAGTTTATCACCAGATAAACCCAGTTTATCTCAGATAAACCCACTTTATCACCAGATAAATCCAGTTTACCTGAAAAAGTGACTACTTATGCAGATAATCCCAGTTTATCACCAGATATGTCACCACAACTAGATAAATCCAGTTTATCTCAGATAAATCCAGTTTATCACCAGATAAACCCAGTTTATCTCAGATAAACCCACTTTATCACCAGATAAATCCAGTTTACCTGAAAAAGTGACTACTTATGCAGATAATCCCAGTTTATCACCAGATATGTCACCACAACTAGATAAACCCAGTTTATCTCAGATAAACCCAGTTTATCACCAGATAAACCCAGTTTATCTCAGATAAACCCACTTTATCACCAGATAAATCCAGTTTACCTGAAAAAGTGACTACTTATGCAGATAATCCCAGTTTATCACCAGATATGTCACCACAACTAGATAAATCCAGTTTATCTCAGATAAACCCAGTTTATCACCAGATAAACCCAGTTTATCTCAGATAAACCCACTTTATCACCAGATAAATCCAGTTTACCTGAAAAAGTGACTACTTATGCAGATAATCCCAGTTTATCACCAGATATGTCACCACAACTAGATAAACCCAGTTTATCTCAGATAAACCCAGTTTATCACCAGATAAACCCAGTTTATCTCAGATAAACCCACTTTATCACCAGATAAATCCAGTTTACCTGAAAAAGTGACTACTTATGCAGATAATCCCAGTTTATCACCAGATATGTCACCACAACTAGATAAATCCAGTTTATCTCAGATAAACCCAGTTTATCACCAGATAAACCCAGTTTATCTCAGATAAACCCACTTTATCACCAGATAAATCCAGTTTACCTGAAAAAGTGACTACTTATGCAGATAATCCCAGTTTATCACCAGATATGTCACCACAACTAGATAAATCCAGTTTATCTCAGATAAACCCAGTTTATCACCAGATAAACCCAGTTTATCTCAGATAAACCCACTTTATCACCAGATAAATCCAGTTTACCTGAAAAAGTGACTACTTATGCAGATAATCCCAGTTTATCACCAGATATGTCACCACAACTAGATAAATCCAGTTTATCTCAGATAAACCCAGTTTATCACCAGATAAACCCAGTTTATCTCAGATAAACCCACTTTATCACCAGATAAATCCAGTTTACCTGAAAAAGTGACTACTTATGCAGATAATCCCAGTTTATCACCAGATATGTCACCACAACTAGATAAACCCAGTTTATCTCAGATAAATCCAGTTTATCACCAGATAAACCCAGTTTATCTCAGATAAACCCACTTTATCACCAGATAAATCCAGTTTACCTGAAAAAGTGACTACTTATGCAGATAATCCCAGTTTATCACCAGATATGTCACCACAACTAGATAAACCCAGTTTATCTCAGATAAACCCAGTTTATCACCAGATAAACCCAGTTTATCTCAGATAAACCCACTTTATCACCAGATAAATCCAGTTTACCTGAAAAAGTGACTACTTATGCAGATAATCCCAGTTTATCACCAGATATGTCACCACAACTAGATAAATCCAGTTTATCTCAGATAAACCCAGTTTATCACCAGATAAATCCAGTTTATCTCAGATAAACCCACTTTATCACCAGATAAATCCAGTTTACCTGAAAAAGTGACTACTTATGCAGATAATCCCAGTTTATCACCAGATATGTCACCACAACTAGATAAACCCAGTTTATCTCAGATAAACCCAGTTTATCACCAGATAAACCCAGTTTATCTCAGATAAACCCACTTTATCACCAGATAAATCCAGTTTACCTGAAAAAGTGACTACTTATGCAGATAATCCCAGTTTATCACCAGATATGTCACCACAACTAGATAAACCCAGTTTATCTCAGATAAACCCAGTTTATCACCAGATAAACCCAGTTTATCTCAGATAAACCCACTTTATCACCAGATAAACCCAGTTTACCTGAAAAAGTGACTACTTATGCAGATAATCCCAGTTTATCACCAGATATGTCACCACAACTAGATAAACCCAGTTTATCTCAGATAAATCCAGTTTATCACCAGATAAACCCAGTTTATCTCAGATAAACCCACTTTATCACCAGATAAATCCAGTTTACCTGAAAAAGTGACTACTTATGCAGATAATCCCAGTTTATCACCAGATATGTCACCACAACTAGATAAACCCAGTTTATCTCAGATAAACCCAGTTTATCACCAGATAAACCCAGTTTATCTCAGATAAACCCACTTTATCACCAGATAAATCCAGTTTACCTGAAAAAGTGACTACTTATGCAGATAATCCCAGTTTATCACCAGATATGTCACCACAACTAGATAAATCCAGTTTATCTCAGATAAACCCAGTTTATCACCAGATAAACCCAGTTTATCTCAGATAAACCCACTTTATCACCAGATAAATCCAGTTTACCTGAAAAAGTGACTACTTATGCAGATAATCCCAGTTTATCACCAGATATGTCACCACAACTAGATAAACCCAGTTTATCTCAGATAAACCCAGTTTATCACCAGATAAACCCAGTTTATCTCAGATAAACCCACTTTATCACCAGATAAATCCAGTTTACCTGAAAAAGTGACTACTTATGCAGATAATCCCAGTTTATCACCAGATATGTCACCACAACTAGATAAATCCAGTTTATCTCAGATAAACCCAGTTTATCACCAGATAAACCCAGTTTATCTCAGATAAACCCACTTTATCACCAGATAAATCCAGTTTACCTGAAAAAGTGACTACTTATGCAGATAATCCCAGTTTATCACCAGATATGTCACCACAACTAGATAAATCCAGTTTATCTCAGATAAACCCAGTTTATCACCAGATAAACCCAGTTTATCTCAGATAAACCCACTTTATCACCAGATAAATCCAGTTTACCTGAAAAAGTGACTACTTATGCAGATAATCCCAGTTTATCACCAGATATGTCACCACAACTAGATAAACCCAGTTTATCTCAGATAAACCCAGTTTATCACCAGATAAACCCAGTTTATCTCAGATAAACCCACTTTATCACCAGATAAATCCAGTTTACCTGAAAAAGTGACTACTTATGCAGATAATCCCAGTTTATCACCAGATATGTCACCACAACTAGATAAATCCAGTTTATCTCAGATAAACCCAGTTTATCACCAGATAAACCCAGTTTATCTCAGATAAACCCACTTTATCACCAGATAAATCCAGTTTACCTGAAAAAGTGACTACTTATGCAGATAATCCCAGTTTATCACCAGATATGTCACCACAACTAGATAAATCCAGTTTATCTCAGATAAACCCAGTTTATCACCAGATAAACCCAGTTTATCTCAGATAAACCCACTTTATCACCAGATAAATCCAGTTTACCTGAAAAAGTGACTACTTATGCAGATAATCCCAGTTTATCACCAGATATGTCACCACAACTAGATAAACCCAGTTTATCTCAGATAAACCCAGTTTATCACCAGATAAACCCAGTTTATCTCAGATAAACCCACTTTATCACCAGATAAATCCAGTTTACCTGAAAAAGTGACTACTTATGCAGATAATCCCAGTTTATCACCAGATATGTCACCACAACTAGATAAATCCAGTTTATCTCAGATAAACCCAGTTTATCACCAGATAAACCCAGTTTATCTCAGATAAACCCACTTTATCACCAGATAAATCCAGTTTACCTGAAAAAGTGACTACTTATGCAGATAATCCCAGTTTATCACCAGATATGTCACCACAACTAGATAAACCCAGTTTATCTCAGATAAACCCAGTTTATCACCAGATAAACCCAGTTTATCTCAGATAAACCCACTTTATCACCAGATAAATCCAGTTTACCTGAAAAAGTGACTACTTATGCAGATAATCCCAGTTTATCACCAGATATGTCACCACAACTAGATAAATCCAGTTTATCTCAGATAAACCCAGTTTATCACCAGATAAACCCAGTTTATCTCAGATAAACCCACTTTATCACCAGATAAATCCAGTTTACCTGAAAAAGTGACTACTTATGCAGATAATCCCAGTTTATCACCAGATATGTCACCACAACTAGATAAATCCAGTTTATCTCAGATAAACCCAGTTTATCACCAGATAAACCCAGTTTATCTCAGATAAACCCACTTTATCACCAGATAAATCCAGTTTACCTGAAAAAGTGACTACTTATGCAGATAATCCCAGTTTATCACCAGATATGTCACCACAACTAGATAAATCCAGTTTATCTCAGATAAACCCAGTTTATCACCAGATAAACCCAGTTTATCTCAGATAAACCCACTTTATCACCAGATAAATCCAGTTTACCTGAAAAAGTGACTACTTATGCAGATAATCCCAGTTTATCACCAGATATGTCACCACAACTAGATAAACCCAGTTTATCTCAGATAAATCCAGTTTATCACCAGATAAACCCAGTTTATCTCAGATAAACCCACTTTATCACCAGATAAATCCAGTTTACCTGAAAAAGTGACTACTTATGCAGATAATCCCAGTTTATCACCAGATATGTCACCACAACTAGATAAACCCAGTTTATCTCAGATAAACCCAGTTTATCACCAGATAAACCCAGTTTATCTCAGATAAACCCACTTTATCACCAGATAAATCCAGTTTACCTGAAAAAGTGACTACTTATGCAGATAATCCCAGTTTATCACCGGATATGTCACCACAACTAGATAAATCCAGTTTATCTCAGATAAACCCAGTTTATCACCAGATAAATCCAGTTTATCTCAGATAAACCCACTTTATCACCAGATAAATCCAGTTTACCTGAAAAAGTGACTACTTATGCAGATAATCCCAGTTTATCACCAGATATGTCACCACAACTAGATAAACCCAGTTTATCTCAGATAAACCCAGTTTATCACCAGATAAACCCAGTTTATCTCAGATAAACCCACTTTATCACCAGATAAATCCAGTTTACCTGAAAAAGTGACTACTTATGCAGATAATCCCAGTTTATCACCAGATATGTCACCACAACTAGATAAACCCAGTTTATCTCAGATAAATCCAGTTTATCACCAGATAAACCCAGTTTATCTCAGATAAACCCACTTTATCACCAGATAAATCCAGTTTACCTGAAAAAGTGACTACTTATGCAGATAATCCCAGTTTATCACCAGATATGTCACCACAACTAGATAAACCCAGTTTATCTCAGATAAATCCAGTTTATCACCAGATAAACCCAGTTTATCTCAGATAAACCCACTTTATCACCAGATAAATCCAGTTTACCTGAAAAAGTGACTACTTATGCAGATAAACCCAGTTTATCACCAGATAAACCCAGCTTATCTCAGATAAACTCACTTTATCGCCAGATAAACCCAGTTTATCTGAAAGAGTGACTACTTATGTATATAATCCCAGTTTATATCGCCAGATATGTCACCACAACTAGATAAACCCAGTTTATCAGCAGATAAACCCAGTTTATCTCAGATAAGCCCAAATTGTCTGAGAATGTCGTCAAACATGCTGCCAAAATGGCGGAATCAGACTTCTGGCCCGATGTTTTTGATAATCTTTTGGAAAATGCCATATCAAGCGCTAACACTTCAGCATTTGCATTTTAAAGGGGGAGCTGCCTTTGACTATTGATTGCACCCTGTAAGGATTTCTTTGTAGTTCTCCGAGAAATCTCCTGGCAGTTGTCAAACTCAGGGGCGGATCCAGCCCAAAGTTGAAGGGGGGGGGGGGCAACTTGCAAAGTTGGCGCCAAATATACGATAGAAATTGAGCGCACCGAAGGCGCGCGAAAATTTTTGGACGCTTTTCCAAGAAAATTCTTTGATTTACTGCTAAATAACGCCTTGAGTTATATGTTTCCCCCATATTTAAATCGAAACAGTTGAAAAATTACGCGTTAGAGTTAGGAAGAGGGGCGCTTTTCTCGCCAAAAGAGGGGCGCCAAGCTGCGCTTTCATCGTGAAGGGGGGGGGGCAATTGCCCCCACTTGCCCCCCTAAATCCGCCACTGGTCAAACTTATTAATGTAGCAGTGAATAAAGTCATTTGCACACCTCTCAAACCATTGCCTCCACATTGCAGTATACTCCTCCCCCCCCCCCCCAGTAATGAACCCGCTGAAACGATGCCCTACCAAGGTAAAAGGATGACTCCCCAAGAAAATTTGTTTCCTCGCTATATTTGAGTTTAAAAATTTGCCCTGCCTTGTTTCTGTTATTTCCCTGTTGAAATTTTCATTTCCCAGTCGAAAATTATGCAAGTTGCAAAGATGATTGCCAAAATTTTTCCTTTCCCCGTCATGATAGTTGTAATCCCCGTCGAAAATGTATGATTTCAAAATTTTCCCCGCTGCATTTTTAATGTCCGACGGATTTCTTTTGGATATTGTTGCCACTGATGCCCTCTCAACTCGATTTGGAAGGGGAGAAACAACAATTTCAATGGATACAAACAGCAGCAAGAGCAAACGAGCCACGACAGAAGTCATTTTGAAAATGATATGTTCACGCCTGCCTTTCAGATAAATTGGGTTTTTATCTGCTCTGATAGACTGGGTTTATCCATTTATCTGCTGATGTCTAATTGTGGTGACTTTCGCGTGCCATATCTGGTGATAAACTAGGTTTATCTGGTGATAAACTAGGTTTATCTGGTGATAACCTGGGTTTATCTGGTGATAAACTGGGTTTATCTGGTGATAAACTAGGTTTATCTGGTGATAAACTAGGTTTATCTGGTGATAAACTGGGTTTATCTGGTGATAACCTGGGTTATACCTGGTGATAAACTGGGTTTATCTCACAGATAAACTGGGTTTATCTCACAGATAAACTGGGTTTATCTCACAGATAAACTGGTTTTATCTCAGATAAACTGGGTTCATATCTGTTTCTCTTAGATAAACTGGCTTTATCACAGATCTGTTTCTCTTAGATAAACTGGGTTTATGACAGATAGACTGGGTTTATCTGAGATAAACTGGGTTTATCTGATGATAAACATGGTTGATCTAATCGTGGTGACTTTCGCGTGCCATAACCTCCGAATTTCCAGAAAGAAAATGATAAAGTTTCGCCGAAATGGAAAGTAATCTCTTTGGAAAAACTCTGCGAAATGATTTGGAGAGGAGCTGCCCTAGAATCCATTGTTTACGAAAATTTGGCCGTTTCAGTTTCCCTTACAGTTTGGATTCCTGGTTTCCATTTAGGCCAAAGATGATTTTCAGACAGTCTGAAATTGCAGTGTGCCTTCAGAAGGTATGGGTGGCAATAGCTCTTTGTCTTTAAGACAGTTTTTTGCCCGAATATATGGCTGATTTTGCAAATTTTGCCAACGCTAGGGGGCTGCCACCCTCTCAGCCCAACTAGCTGTACGCTAATGGACAACTTTTAAGTTGAATTTTGTAAAAGATCTACAAGATATTGCAAAAATTGTTGAAAGAATCAAGTCCAAAAAGTTCCTTCTTCTTTTTGACGTAATAATTAACCATTTTCTTCACATTCTCGTAATGTTTCTTTTGCTGGGATAGACACCTCTCATCCCAAAACCACTCGGCATCTTCGAACGAGAACAAATTACGATGCAACCCTTTCAAGCTCCATTTTCTACATTTTTCCGGACAATAATCAACTCCTGCTGAATAACACAAACCCTCGCGGATAAAGTCATCCTGGACACTTATCTCCGGTACTTGTCTGTTGATGTATTCCCCTTGAACCATTCTATAGCGTAGATGAATAGATGACCGTGGAATTGGCACTTTCATTTCTGGTTTGATATCATGGAAGTAATAATCGACCGGGACTTGACTTGGCACCCAATTCTGGCCATTCCAACTCCCATTAGGCCACATTTGCAGATGCCAAGAGTATTCATCTCTATGATTCCACCATATATAATTGCACATGATACTAAATTGACATATGCAATCTTTTTCTCCCTTTTTTCTCGTTGATTGCCAATGAATAAGATCAAAATGCTTATTTTCATTCTCACTAAGGCGTTCTCGCATCTCTTTCATATGGCTCGTTTTAATCATGAGAGGGAATGTGGACATGCACTGCATAACCTCTTTCAATCCCAGGAAAATCTCTGTCGTGTCTGGCCAACAAGGATATGGTTCCTCGCCGATTTTACCAATAATTATCGGCTTCTCATTGTCGAATAACAAATCAGGGGTAACCAAGGTGGTGAAAAATGTGTCTGTATCCACGTAACCAATATAAGGGAGATTTGTGCATTCATCAGGGTAGAACATGTCCAAGAACATTCGAGATTTACCCCAAAAATGGTACGTTCTTGGGTCCCCTGGATCACTGTAACAAATTTCTGGGTAAGGCCATTGATGCCCTATTTCTTCCCCAAATTTATGGTCTTCTTTGCTCTCGTTGTCCAAGACAACCAACAACTTGGCTCTGTCAAGAGGGAAAAATAGTTTCAAGGTTCTTATAAACACGTCTTTGTACTCCTTGGTCCATCGGTCCTTTGCGCTCGACATGCGCAAGTAAATTGCAAATTCTGGTACCTTGTTCCAAGGGTTTTCACTATCGGTTAAAGGGCTGTCTTTGTAGGCTGAAAGATTTGATAATATTCGTTTGTGAATTCGTGGCTCGAACAACACGTATTCCATGTAAAAATGTATGTGTTTATTGAACAGCCAAATGCAAAAACTAATTACAATGAGGAAGATGAATGCATTCTTCCTGCGTCTGTTCATGTTGTATACGCTGATTGTGTTCCTCTCCTTCCGTGACGTGGCGCACGACGCCCTCCTCTGTCCAGTAACTTCCCAGTATCTACTCTCTAAATCCCACGACAAATCGCTTGTATGTAACCTCTGTTCCGATACAATTTTCTATATCTCCAGCCTGTGCTCCAATTTCGTTCCACAGCTCCTCTTATTTCTCAAAAGAGACTGTATCCTTCGCTACGCCTCTCCTCTGATTCTCGAGATTTTGGTTGGTCTGCTCTAGCTAATACTGAGCCTCTTTTTTCACCGTATATACGCATTCATTAATTCCAGAAACAAATCGCGGCAAATCAGCTGCAGCCTGAGATCCAGTCTAATCCTGCAGCTCCCGAAAGCTCCCCGATCATCTCCCCTTCTGTTCTTCCTACTTCTCTGCTACCAATGCTCTTGTAATTCGATAGGCCATAACCATAATAGGCCATACGCCATGAATAGAGGCCAGCAGGTCAGCATCACTGATCACTCCAGCAGGTCATAATGTCATAGTGCCATTTCATTTCATTTCATTGCTGCGAAGCGCGCATGCGCAAGCAGTCTTCTAGAGGGGTTTGATTGAGTGATTGAGGGCGGACAGTGGACCGTGGATTATCTTTAAAACAAGCTGTTAACACTGTTAAGTAAGTGCTGCTCGTAGCATTGTTTGTAATAAAATTGTCCAGGCCATTTTTACGGTCCACAAAAATGACCACTAATATTACAAACTGTTACCAGTTGAACCTTTGAAGGACTGTTGTGGCTAACTGTTGTGCATCATGTACTCTCAAGACTGGTTTCCATTCAAGGCAAAGTACAAAACCTCTTATTTCGTACAGAATGGAACGGGAGAACACTTTGTATGGTGCCCTATTGTTTCAAGTTCCGGGGGAGGGGGGGGGGGGTAACTTAAATTTACATGGTACGGGGTTGCGTGATTCAAAGCGTATAACTACCACCAATATATCCGGAAAAATTTCTGAAAAGCATACCCATAAATCCGGAAAATCTCTGAAAAGGATACTCCTGAAAATCTCAAAGACGTATACCCATAAATCCGGAATAGCCGAAAATGTTGACCCAAAAATGAACTTTTACCAAAAATCATACCCATAAATCCAGATAATGTAAAAAATCGTTGAAAACCATACCCATGAATCTGGACGACTCCATGGTAAAAGAGGTTCCCTAAAAATGGCACAACCCCGTACCATGGAGAACTTAAGCTAACCCCCCCCCCCCGTCCGGGATCAAGTTGTTTGACAATCATTGAAGATGCTGATCAATGCAGATAGAAGCAGATAATTGACAGTCAGGGCTAGTTACAAAGAAATTATCAAAGCTGGTGCTATTAAAACATTGAACTATTTTTACTTCAAAATGCCAGTGTTGATCTTTGGAAAAATCAGAAAACCATACCATGAGTACCACCTGGGGAAAAGAAAGCCTTGCAGTCCAAGAAAATACAAAACGAACTGACATTAATTAACTGTTCTTAAAATTCCACTTCATTTGAGTCTAATATCATTTTGCGTTTCTATGAATATTATTGTCGCATAATACAGTTTTGAAATTTGCAAACAGTTCTGTTAGTTCTTCAAAAATTGTTTCTGCCTCAGAAAAAACTGCAATTTAACTTGATTTTAGCGCCGAAAACTCCACGCTATGAGCAGCACTTACTTAACTGCGTTAACAGCTAGTTTCATTTCATATATTCATCAACCAATATAGGTTCTGGTAATTTTCACATAATACATCAAAGATATAATAGCTATGTATTCTTGATTACACTGGATAAAACGCAAAATTTATTGAATGTAGCATAAAATATCAAAGGAATTGAGTCCCGGGGGTACTTGACTAGGGAAGTGACGGGGGTGTGCGGAAAACCTCTCCACACCCTGCACCCTGTCGCATAAAAAATAGGCCAAAAGTATACCCTGTCGCATAAAAATTTTGCCTTTCAAATCATGCTCAAATACAGTGTAGAACGCAATTTTTGCTTCTGATACCCTGTCGCATAATTTTGTTACCTATTATAATACCCTGTCGTATAATTTTCGTTAGAAAAGGACACCCTACCACTGACTGTTATCACACAATAGTGTTGAAGTCGTTAGCAGTGGAGACAAAAGGAGACTAAAGTCGTTAGCATTATCCTGGGGAATTTCAATGGTTTAATTTCAAAAGCGATTAAATCACAACTTTTGTTTGCTAATTGAAAAGAAGTTGTTATTGGTTATGAGCGCGCTATTTATGTAACTTTGCTTTCCGCCCTAGTGAACAGCAAGATGCCGTTTCGCAAAGGCTATCTTTAAAACACGGAATATGGAATGATGGAATGGAATGATGGAATGGAATGATGGAATGATAGAATACCCGTTAAGAATATGGAATTTGTATCTTAAACGTCAATGAGAGGTTAAGTTTGCTTTTAAATAACACTGTGCCGATGAGAAAATCAAGAAAATCGAGTAAATAATTCGTTTTCGAGCACGATTCCGTGTTTTCTCAAATCATTCCGTGTTTTCTCAAATCATTCCGTGTTTTCTAAATCATTCCGTGTTTTCTAAATCATTCCGTGTTTTCCTTGGGAATCCTCGATTAATCCCTTCTCACTTCAGTTCAACAGTTAAGTGCCCCTGGATGATTATAATGAAAGAACTGAATTGAAACCCATTATATGTTTGTTTTCAACGCGTGATAATGGATTTTAATTCAGCCACGCGATTTTCATAAGAAACTTGTTTATCAGAAACTAGCACTAGGGTGGGGAAACAAAAGCTATTTAAGTTTTGTAAATTGTTGAACCTTAGTGACTTTTTACAAAGAATAAAGAATGCAATCTGCATGTTAGCCTGCGCGCCCCCTTGCCTCCTGCGCACCCCCTAAATCCGCATGGGGGACACTCAGCACATACGCATACGGGGGGGGTCAGTCCGAGAAATTTTCAGGCAACCCAAAAATGGCAATTTAGCTTCATTAAAGTGAATAACCTGAGCTAAAAGATGAGATCTCATAGATTTATAAATAGCCTCTTGTATTTGATAATCCAGCTCGTGGCAAATGAAAGGAATGCTAAAGGAAACAATAGAGGGATTAGGAGTTTCTTTGTCTTATTTATAGACAAGCGCTATATATCTCAGGTCATTCACTTTAAAACCCAAAAATATCAGCTCATTTTGTACCTAGACCTAGACATGAATGAAAAAACTGCATATTCTTGTACTATAGTAAAGATTGAGCTTGTACAGATTCCCAAAAAACCAACAATGTTTTTGTGCCCATTAAGTTTAAGCAATCTCGCCTCCTTCAAAAATTCTCTTTCGTGACCTGTGATATCCTGTGGTTGCTTTATCACAATCTGCCCTCCTTTCTTCCTCCCCGCCGAGTCTTGCTGTAGTGTGGCCAGCAACCAGCATCGCAGAGCCAAAGCTCCCGTGACCAATCAATTGGCCTTGACCGAGGTCGTCCCGTCGCAACTTTGGCAAATCCTCTCCAAGTTCATCATTCTTTACAACCTTTTTTCGTGGCACTTTGAAATTGAAACTGCTAAATGCGGCCATGTTGATTCGCTTGCAATGCAGACGACCAACAGCATGAGGTGATCTGGCCTTTGGGGTTTGGGCCTATTTGATACATTTTTGACATATTCCACAGGTGCTGTGTACTTTGTGTACTTTACAAAGCAAAAAGATTTGTTTTGGTCGGCCCACTCTTGGTGTGATATGATGTGATAAGACAGCTGTGTTGAAGAAAAGGGGATTCCCAAGGAAAACACGGAATGATTTAGAAAACACGGAATGATTTAGAAAACACGGAATGATTTAGAAAACACGGAATGATTTAGAAAACACGGAATGATTTGAGAAAACACGGAATGATTTGAGAAAACACGGAATGGTTCCTCGAAAACGAATTATTTACTCGATTTTCTTGATTTTCTCACCGGCACAGTGTTATTTAAAAGTAAATTTAACCTCCCATTGGCGTTTAAGAGGCAAATTCCATATTTTAACTGGTATTCCATTATTCCATCATTCCATTCCATCATTCCATATTCCGTGTTTTAAAGATAGCCATATCTCTAATAAAGAAAGACAAAATTTTTAAATTTTGATATAAATCGATGGATAAACATATTATCTTCATTTCTAAATAGTTTATTGAGGTTTTCATACATTTTATTTGAATTAATTAGCACTTTTTGTGTTTTCAGTACTGAAGTTTTCATGGTCCCATTGTTTGGTCGCTTGGCAACGAACCACGTGACCAATTAGCATTAAAATCTATAATTAGACTCCTAATAGATGTACTTACTATTGTGCGAAGTTACAATGGCATACTATTTATGGTTTTGGAGATAACTAGGGGGGGCATTTTTTGCCCCCCCCCGGGCAGTGGTCTGACCCTAGGAGCCCGGGTAGAATAGGGTTAAGAGGCAAATTCCATATTTTAACTGGTATTCCATTATTCCATCATTCCATTCCATCATTCCATATTCCGTGTTTTAAAGATAGCCGTTTCGCAAAACCACTTGGTAAATAGACTGCGTTTACCCAATTTGCAAAAATCGCTGAGTCATGATGATAGCTTACGTCAATCTGATTGGCTGTAATCCAAACTGCACACATGATATTCTCACCTGAATATTTATTATTGGGGTTTCGCTTTGAAGTCAACAAGGTGTAATTTCACATAGCAAAGAAAACAAAAGGATCTGACAACCGTCTCTCATGGCGTTACAAGACAACTGATAAAGTGAGGCTATGAATATAAAACAAAGCGCTCGCATGAAAATTTTCAGGATTATCTCAATAAAAGGACAGCAATGTGCTTCGGGCCAAGGGATTCAGTTAAATAACAAGTTTTTGTGGGGATTAACAAAAAGAGTTAGGTTTGAAAAATGCGAAACATAGGCCACGCGCCACGAGAAGCCTAGACTTGCCCCAAGTCTATCTCTTCCGTCCGTCTACCGTTCCCTTTTTACGGTAGTTCCTGGATCCGCTATTTCATGGATCTACCATTCCAACATTCCGCCAAGAGAGCTCGAGAGATCTAGACGGAACATTGGAATGGCAGATCCAGAAAATGGTGGATCCAGGAACTACTGTACAGGGAACAGTAGACGGAAGAAGAGATAGACTTGGGGCAAGTCGCGCCACGAGAAGCCAGGTGGGACAGCCAGCGGGATCCGATGTAGCCTCGTATTTGTGATTGTCAAGTTCATCTCTGATCACATGAAAACAGAGTGATCACATTAAAGGAGACAGACCCCCAGCGGAGCATCGCTATTTACCATGACTCCAATATTATTCGGCCTATCGAAAAGCGGTACAAAAGATGTTGTTCTGTATAAGCTGGGCAATCGAAAGATGTATAAATCGCAATGTTTCCGTCAACCCTGGCTTCGCAGGAAGACTGCAGGAAGACTCGCCTGGCGCAAAGATTTCTACCCTGGATCAGAGTATTTTTAGTATTTGAAAAAATTGAAGTATTGGAAAAAAACTTAATATTTGAAAAAAAATTGCAAAATTAAATAAAGAAAAATAAATAAATAAAGAGAAAAGGAGGGAGGAATGAAAATTTTTTCTTCCTACTTTTTTCTCCTTTTCTTCCTTTTTTTCTTTTTTTCATATAATTTTTTTCGAATACTTCAATTTTTCAAATTTTTTTCAAATACTAAAAATACTCTGATCAAGGGTAAAAGATTTCCCCTTTCAGCTAAGACTCGTGTACGTATTTTCTGTAAGAAACTGGGAATTTAACCCCGTGATACAATTTTTTTGAACTTCTCAATATTTGAGTACTAGTTCTAATCGAGGGGCAAAGCTCTCCAAAAAATGCATACGAGATGCTTTTGATTTTGGATATCTCTCAGATTTTTCAAAGGCTGTTTGAGATTTTTAGAATTGCGAGCTTTTTCAGATTTTCAAAATTCTTCGAACTTATCAAATATTTTCGAGTTTTTAAGATTTTTTGGATTAAACGATTTTGAAGATTTTCAAAGAAAGGTCGAAAAATTTTTTGAGAATTTATATCATTTTTGGGGGCAATTTCTGGAATTTTTTAGGTTTTGGAAGTTTTCTGGATTTTCTTTGGAATTTCAAAGATTTTGTTTGTGAAAATTTTTGAGATTTTTCATTTCAGGAGATTTTAGGATTTTCATAGATTTTTCACGAAAGTGTTCCAGGAATCTAGTGCGATTTGCCCATCCGGTTTTATCAGTTTTTTGGGAGATTCTTCAAAGTCTCATTGACGAAATCAGTGGGCATTTTGAACATTTCACAGTGAATTTCATAAAGCCACGCCACTGTCCAGGCATGATTCAAGTAAACATAAATGGTTTGTGCAAGGTTAAAAGCTTGCATTTTCAAAAAGCACAAAATCTAAAAATATCTCATTTAGATCAAAAGTGCACACGCGCCGTAAACGATGGATAGCCAAAGAAACAATGCTCTGTCTGAGTGTTTTCTTTGTTCAATTTACCATTGCATAGACTGGCCCATTTACTATTAAGCAATAAAGAACATAATTAATACAAGTGAGAGCATTTTTGCATTTCCTGGCCCAAACAATACTTTGGTTCCAGGACTCAAAGTTTCTAGCGTTTTCAGTAATTTAAGAGTTACAGGTCTCAGGTTTTTTAAGGAGTAGCTTACAAAAAAGATACGTGTAACATTACTCGGAAAAACAGGCCCTATCTAAGCCACAGATCAAGCTTTCTGTCTTGTCTCCACAGTCAGATCATGACCATCAACAGGCCCGTAGGAAGCGGAGGGGGGGGGTAGCGGGGCTCAAGCCCCCCAATAATTTTTTAAAACAATGGTGCTACGTCACATGATGCATTGTTCTCTATTGTTTTAAGAACAATTGCCCCCCAATCCGAAGCTTCTTCCTACGGCCCTGTCATCAATAATTGTTATAATAAAGGGGGGGGGGGCTCTCTCCTCTTTGTTGGGATTATAAATCGTATGTAGTGGAATTTAAATTATATGAAACTGAACTGAACAATAAAGGTCCCTATCAAATCTGGGGCTGGTTTATCAACATCTCCCTACAATTTGAAGATCTTTTCATATCATTTACATCTTTTCCAAACAAGTCCATTTTATCACAAAGCATGTTTTCGCTCATCAGTTTACCACATACATAAAAACAAGTTTCCTTTCTAGCCTTTAACTTACGACTTCTGGCCCTTGCTATCCTGACCTTTCCCATCGACTTTGTTGACTTTTGACCCTTGCTGTCCTACAAGTTCTGTACAATGGCTTTCCTTTTCTTGTCATAGACGAATCTGTTGCTATGAAACATCTCACTCTCGTAGAATGATGATAAATTGTGGATGTTGATTTGACGGGCCTGAAACGAAACGCAAATTATAAACAAATAATCTAATAACCCAAGTATAGCGTGATTTCGTGAATTACGATTCCTGCGTGGTTCTCTAGCGAGCTTTAGCTGACTTAGATACTACATCTATTACTTGCGTGCTCGTGAAATTACAATTTTCCATAGCGTGAAAGCGTGAAAAGCCAAAATAGTGTGCGTGAATGCGTGAATCGCAACCCCTATGGGGGGCCCCAGTATATAAATTCTTGGACACAGTTTAGTACGGAGATGCTCATAGCGGCAGTAGACTGGTTACGATGAGCCCCAGTTATCACTCACAAAAATAATACTAACAGCAAACTAAATCTGCTAATATCGCTCATAGTTAAGGCGTCCAGCATCCCATTGATAGCGATAACCATGTAATCAGTCAAGCGGCAGGAAAAGATTATCCAGTGAACAACGTACGACCAACTGGGATACAGCTTTAATCAGGGACAGCCATTTTAGGTATGACAGAGCCTTGGCTTCTCTTAAACGTTGGTAGTCCAGTCTACAAGCTTTTAACTGCACTAAATTTTGAACTTCCAAAAGATTTAACATAACGATTATATGACAGTAAATCCTCTCTATTAAGCCCCCCAACTTATGTAAAATTCCAGAGGTTACCAAAGATTTTACTTTCATTGAGCTAAATAAGTTTGCATGTCAATTTTGATATGGTTTGAGATAAAACTGTGTCGAGTTTATGCATTTCACTCGAAAAATTGCATGTTAAATCCGCAAAATATCGTATAAAAGAACTAAAAAGCTATCATATATATCCGCGTAATTTGATTTTGTGAATAAACACCCCCTCTAATAAGCCCCCTCTCTTATAAGCCCCCCTCTGGAGCCTCCGAAATTAAATAAGCCCCGGGGGCTTAATAGAGCTTTTACGATATACCGGGTGGGTCAGAAAAAAGGATCCCCGCTTGGAATGCTACTGCTAAATGAATATCAAAGCAATAATATTGAAAACTGTCTTGTTTCATTCCCAATATGTTCAATTATGTTCAGTAATTTACCCGGCCTTAATCGGCCATTCCTTCCAGGGATATGGGTGATTTTCTGCAGAAAGCCCCTTCAAAAAACCTGCAAAAACGAATGAAAACAATGAGCACATTTTCCTTCCTAAACTTGATGACACTCACATAAATTCATGTATTTTGTCCTCGTGGGAGAATGGAATCCCCTTGAATAGGTCATCGATACCAGGGGATAGCACGTGCTAAAGCGTTCACAAGTCATTGCTGTGAGGCATTGTAAGGCAGGAATGTTAGGGAAATCTGTTCATGATTTTGGGCACATTTTAAAGGTTTTTTGAAGATGCTTTCTCGAGAAAATCCCTCATAATTTCAGAATGGAGTAGCCGATTTCGGTCAGGTAAATTTTATAGTAGATTTGAACATTGCTACCATTAATGTTTATATTTGCTGATATCATTGTCTTGATATCCAGGGAGCCGTGACCTTTCAAACGGGGATTCTTTTTTCTGACTCACCCGGTACATAAAAATATGTAAAACTGTTCTACTTCCTTCTTAAGAAATACGGTCACTGAAAGGGTGACAGGGTTAGAAGAAATTTCCGAACGAAGCTTACCCGATCAGAAAATTCTTCTTCCTGAATATCAATTGCTTCTGGTTCACTTCTGTATCTGCTTCGGTGGAAAGTGATTTGATCTCGGACAAGTTGTTTCAAGATGAATAATAGCAATTCGTTGTTGTCTCTTCTAAATGCCAAGTATTGTGAAAACGACTGCAACCGGGAAAATAAAGAGCAATTCATTCAAAATTATACACCCTTCAGGGAGCGTCTGCTCCAAAATCTTGGCTGGCCATCTATTAAAGATCTAATGAGAAAAAAAACAGCATCGCTGACCTATAAATCATTGAACTCACTTGCTCATCATTATTAAGGGGAGCGTTTCACTGAATGCTCAGAAAGTAGCGATCGCAATCTTCGCTCTATTAGACTTGCCCCAAGTCTATCTCTTAAGTTCGTCGTGTGAACACTCGAAAACGATGAAAATGAAACATTTTGCAACGCTTTACAAACGAAGTGATTGATTTTTTCAGCCCAGAGGAATTTCTTTGTCGTGAAAATCCAGTCTCTATTCACAGCGCTTGCGACGAGATTGGCACCGTCGAATTTTCTATCGTTTTTAGGTTGTACTGGTATTATGTGATCACTAGCTAAAATTATGGTGGCGTCAGATTTTTGCTGCTTTTAAAACTGTGCCGCCATCACATCGTGTGAACATAGTCTCAGTTGACCAGTTACGATGTTATTTCTTGCCTATTCTCTAATCTGGAATAGATTGCCCACCCTACCCCCCCCCTGCTTATTAAAAATCGACGGACTTAAGTCCATCTTAAGTCCATTTCCTGGATCTGGACGGAATGTTGGAATGGCGGGTCCAGGAAATGGCGGATCCAGGAAATGGCGGATCCAGGAAATGGCGGATCCAGGAACGGTAAGGCGGACAAAAGAGATAGACTTAGGGCAAGTTCGCTCTACCGAAATAAATTTGCAGATACCACTGTTAAAGCAACTATGGTTAAAGTAATTCAACGGAGTTAAAAGCAACTTAGCTAGGGGGGCTGGGTCAGTCTAAATATAGCTTATTGCATTTGATATTCTTGATCGATGAAAACAACAAGAAGATAAGTGGCTCGTGCCGTTCTTTTCAGCAATGTTTAGATCATAGAAATGGTTTAGATCATGTCGCTATATCTCCATTACAGATCAAAAGGCATTTTGTTATCGTGGAGGAATGTAATGGAATGAACTGAGAAGGAAACCAAATAGGCACCATCCTTGGCTCACAAATTTCTCCGTTACATTTTCAAACATTTACACCTTGTATAAACAATTGCAAAGACTTACCTTCTTCATGTTTCTCATAACAGAGAACTTTTGCGTGTCAATGAAACTCTCGAGCATGACACGGATCGCCATGTTTACGTCATCTTCCCTGACGTATTCTCTCAAGTGCATTTTGGCATGTGATTCAGCCATTCGGATCATTGATTCGATGTGTCGAACTGTTATTGGTATACTTCCTGTGATCTGAAATGAAAATTAAGATCAAGGTCAGTATCCTTCGCTTTGGAAAAAGGCAAACATTATCCCCGTTCATAAGAAGGGTAGCAGACAATGTAAAAACAACTATCGCCCTATTTCTTTGCTTCCTGTTTTTGGAAAATTGTTTGAAAAGTTATTATTTGACTCAATGTACGATCACTTTTGTGCTAATAGTCTCCTGATTGCCTATCAATCGGGTTTTCGAAATCAGTTATCATCCATATCTCATAAACTTTATACTGGTTTTGAAGGGACTTCTAGCAGGGAAACACGTGCTGTTTTCTTAGATTTCTCCAAGGATTTTGACAAGGTATGGCACGAGGGAAACTTGAGTGTAACGGTATATCTGGGAATCTCCTCAACTTAATTCGAAATTTCCTTTCTAATCGTAAACAACGGGTCTTGCTGAATGGTAAAGATTCTGAATGGGCAGACATATCGGCGGGAGTGCCCCAAGGATCAGTTTTGGGACCTCTTCTTTTCCTTGTGTACATTAATGACCTTGTTGAGAATGTAGGATGTGATATAGGTATACTTCCTGTAATCTGAAGTGAAAATTAAGGGCATTGAAGCATGATAAATAGACCTGCTTTGCCGTTTATCATGTGACCCATGTGACAAAGATTAATTATCGCTCCTAACAAACTAAAAGGAGCTGCTGTAGCTCAATGCGTTTCATGGGATCAGTTTCATTTCACATGAACGTTAGCCAATCAGATGCACCATCCAGAACCATGAGTCAGCAAATTCTGACAGATAGGGTATACCTTGCCGTCTTATGCTGATTCAATCCATTGTTTATCCATTGTTTTCTGCAGTTTGTTTGGTGGCTTCACCCAAGCCACCAAAAAGTGACCGTTAAAAATCCACTTATATCCGAGCAATCGTAGAAGATATGAATGTTTGGTTTGTTCCTTAGTACAGTACAATGATTTATGTCCAAATAGCAACTTTCATTTTGAAAATAACATGAAAATCCTATGTGATATCACTGCGAAAATCATTGTCCGTTTACATTTTGACGACGGAGCCCCTTTAAGATGTATCTGTCACACCGAGTCAAACCGGCCCTGCTTTAATCAACTCTTGTGAACTAAAAACTAATCAAGAAAGAAGGCTTTAAATTTCTATTTCTCCAAGCCCAACCAAGACTTTGATGCCTTGTTCCCTGCCATAGGCTACAGAGTCTCTGAGTTATGAACCCTTAATCGACAAAGCTCAAAATGGCCCAAACTTATACAAGAAAGAAAATCGATCTCGCTAAGTTTGATCTAAACAGACAGATTTGGCAGGCGCAGCAGATTTTTTACCGCAAGAATTTTTGAAGACCCGAGGAAAATCTTTGGATCAAAGACTTCAAAACACTAACTCTTAAGGTCTACTCCACCCCGAGAAAAGCAATCATAAAGAAAAGGATAGGTTCCAAATCTTTCAAAAGGCTGGCGTAAAATTCAATGACCTTTTTCTTTCAACTGAATGGCTTCAAAGAAGCTTTTGCTATTTTCCTATGATTCTGCCATTAGACTTTTCTGAAACCTTCAATATTTTCAGAATTTGAATGTTTTTCTTCGCTTTCGAGAATTCAAAAAAAACTTTCAAAAAAACGTGAAACCATCGTAATTTCTAAACTGTTTGATGTAACATGAAATTTTTTGCAAGAAAGGATTTGTTTATGGATGTCTATGATATAGTATCAAGTAAAAGTCTATCACTTTTGTGGTTTATGATTTAGAAACTTGATGATGTCACATCCTCAAATGAGCCAAAATATAAAATATGCTGTAGTTTCACAAAATATTCAACATTTCCAAAGAGTCCGGATGTAGAATTGTAGATAGGTAGCTGAAGTTTCTTTTGAGCAATTCAGTTAGAAGAAATAGGTCATAATTTTACACCCACCTATTTACGCCGATTTAAAAATTTGAAACCTATGCTATGAAGAACGTGCTAAACTATCGTGAAGAACTGGGGGGGAACTGTGTCACTTAACTAAAGGAAAGCCAATATGTAAACAGATAACGGGTCTTCGGGTCTTTCTTTAGTACGTTATGCCAGAACGCCTTATTTTTTCTTTTTGACTGAAGTGCTCCCGGAATTTGCGTGGGCTGTCTCTGCTCATCGCACTGCTGCCGCGGGTGCATCGGTTGGGGGGGAGTCTTTGATAAATTGGAAAGTCTTTTTCCCCTCGGGGTTGGATCCATGAACCATTGTTTCATTCTCCCTGCCGGTGCGCTCGTGGTTGTGGTTTGGTGGGTGGTGGGCTGTTTGTGCGGGTTTTGGGGGTACTTCAGTTTTGCCTTGGCCTTTACTTTGTCCCGATTAAGTGTGCATATGTATCTTATTTTTTGTTTTTGTTTTTTGTGTTCTATTATTAATTTATTGTTGATATTACTTAGAAAATTGTAAGTGGCATTTGTAGTGAGGACCCGGTGACCATGCGTCTTTCCTCGCTGCAAATGCCACAGTAACTTGTATTAACTTGTTGTTTTTAAGTTTTAGATTGCCTTATTTTCTGTACGCAATATTTTCAGTGAACTGGGTGAAATGGGTCCTTAGGTGACAGCCCTTAGGTGAAATGGGTCCTTAGGTGACATATAGCTCACAAAAATACCACAGAGAAATTAACAGTATCTTGGCCATTAATAAAGTTTTGATAAACCGGAAAATGCCAATCGTCTTTCAAAGATGGGATGAGTGGCCAAGCGGCTTATACAGTTTCCGTCAAGTGACTGAAGTTAAGCTAGGTCGAGTGAGGTCAAGCTCTGGATGTGTGACCTCTCGAAGGCCTGACCTCGCAACTTACTTCGCCGTCCTTCGGAAGGGACGTTTTAGGGGCTCCGTCGTCAAATAGTAAACAAATCCGTAAACTCGCACGTGTAGGGGATTATCCATTGTTCATCCATTGTTCTCTGCAGTTTGTTTGGTGGCTTCACCCAAGCCATCAAAAAGCGACCGTTAAAAATCCACATATATCCGAGCAATCGTAGAAGATATGAATGTTTGGTTTGTTCCTTGGTGAAGTACAGTGATTAATGCCCAAACAGCAACTTTCATTTTGAAAAAAATACGAAAATCCTGTGTGATATCACCATTCAAAAAACTGCAAAAATCAACGTTTTGTTTACATTTTGACGACGGAGCCCCTTTAAACTAGGGATCCTATGCCTGGATGCGGCATGCCTAGTAGGCCTAAATTGGCTTTAAGTAGCTAGAAATCCTGCCAGGCCACTTAAAATAAATCACTCGAAAAAAAGAAACAAAGACTTACCATAGATTCCCGCCTGAGATCTGCAAACATACTTGCGATTTTTTCTTGATCCATATGATGTAGTTTTGGGTTGATTTTGTTGCGTGCATAAATGATGTATTTCTTCAACAGCTGTTGAGGGATCAGTTCAACGGAAGTGGGTGGGCTTGGCGTCTGCAAAACAAATTGAGATACTAACAAGTTCATATATCACTGCAGTTGTGTGGCTGGCTTTGATTGGTCAATACTACCACGGGAAATAAAACTTCAGGAGGTCCAGGAAGAACTTGACAACAGAAACTTTCAGCTATTTTACAAAAGAGTCTGGATCGAGCAATAACATTGTTTTGCGCATTCTGTCCCAAAATGATGTATTATTGTTTGATTGCTTACGTGTCCATAACCAATAAACCGATTTTGAAAAAGTTTGTTTTATTTGATTCTCTAAAGGCTAAATTGTATTTAAAGATGTTGGTTGTGGTTTTACCGCGGCGTTTTCATGTCGAAAAGAAGATTGATAAACCTGCTCAAATTCGAGCCTGAGATGGCATGAGAAAGAAACGGCCTATGTTTCCAGTCAGCATTTTAGATGTGATACAAAAGGCTGAACTCCTATTCGTAATCTCTGAACTCAGTATTAACTGAATTCGTATTCTCTGAACGACAAGTGTTCTCTGGACGACATATAAGTTCAGCCTTTTGCATCACATCTGAAACATTGAGTGGGAAAGTAGGTCGTTTCTTTTTCATGAGATATAATGCTTGAATTTGAGCAGGTTTATCGATCTTCTTTTCAACATGAAGACATCGGCCTAAACCACAACCATGATCAGCGACTACAATTTAGCCTTTCGGCAAGCGGATAAAACAAAGTTTTTGAAAATCGGTCCATCGGTTATGGAAATATAAGCAATCAAACGATAATACATCATTTTGGGACACCCGGTATTTACACGTTTGACGGGCTGTGCAATAAAAACTATGTGGCCGATTCAAAAATAAAATTTTAATCTATCAGTCAAAGGCTAACTTAGATAAGAAACTTTTTCTTGGTAAAATCACTCATCTTTAAGAATCAAAATTAGAAAAATGCCTGTAAGGGGCTTATATGGGAGACAAGAATTCTACATTCCATTCTGGCCCATGATCTATTTGGCATTGAAATTTAAATTCACTCGTTTCTTGGGAGCATGAAATCGTCTGGAATACTTATGTTATGCTCCCATGGATACGACACTTATCCTCCCAAAGGGATCACACTAGACAGGGCTAGGGCTGTTAGAAGAAAATTTTAGTCGAATCGTGCATCCTAAAAATAGCTTTTAGGGGTAATTTTGAGAAACGGTCTCGATCCCATCTTTTTCAGCTCGTACGAATACCAAGTTTCATGATGATATTACAATTGGCATGGGAGAACCATCAAAAGGGGCTGGAAACGAGTACCCCATTTCTAAAGCAGGTAAAAGCCCATGCTGTAAGGCAGAAAATTTGGTCTTGATTTTGGGCCTGTTTGAAGCTTTTTACCAACACCAAAACCATTACACCATAAGTTTGTGTTAGGAATTCAGAAATTACGTTTCTTGGGACATGTCCAACGTGCATTCGAAGGCAGAGAGGATCTTACCTGTACAGCATCAATAGTATCTCTCACAACACACAAAATATCGAATCTTGAGAGGATTGGCTCTGACAAATCGACCTACGAATAAGGTTAATTGAGATTGCTTTAAGTTGATTAATAACAATTTCCTGGATTTAGGAAAATGCAATTTCCATTACCCAAAATCAGCCTTAGATTATTTGATATCAGAAGATTTGATTCAGGAAATTTGAAACAAGAACCGACAATTTCAAATTGGATTTTGAAAACAATTACTCAACCCAAATGCAATATAGTATTATAAACGAATCAAATGATACGAGGAAAGTTCAAATACCATTAGTCAGTAGCGAAACATAACTGTTCAGTACTTTTCGCTGCTCGAAATCAGGTGGAAATCACTATCACAAATAAACCAACACCGGGTGAACCAGAAAAAAGTTCCCACTTTCGAAAATTCGTAGCACCACAAGTACTTCATGGATTTGATTGATTCAAATTCTAGTTAAAAGCCAACAGATCGAACAACTTTTGTGATTTTTCTCGTCTTCTTATGAGCACTGCAAATATAGGTAAATTCAACTTTACAAAAATTTCATGGCTGCAAAATGACTGAAAAAAGGCCTAAAACACTTGATCAAATCGTTACGACTCTCCTCACACAGAACAATACGCACAGGTGTTTCACCTCTCTTATGAAGAGATTTGAAGGCCATAATATTAGACTCACTAGCAATTAGTTCCTGTATGGTCTTCCGGCCAAGGCTTCTGATAATGGGCTGGCCCGGGGTATCAAAGCTGCTGCCAGTTATAATACGGGCAGCACGGACAATTAAGCACCTTTATAAGCATAGGTTCCAAATCTTTAAAAAGGCTGGTCTAAAATTGAGTGACCTATTTCTTTGAACTGAATGACTTCAAAGAAACTTTAGCTAATTCTCTATAATTCAACCGTTGGAATTTTCTGAAATCTTCAATATTTTCAGAATTAGAGTGTTTTTCTTCTTTTTCAAGAATTCAAGAAAAATTTTCAAAAAAACTTAAAACCATCGTAATTTCTAAACAGTTTGACGTAACATGAAATAATCTCAAAGGAAACCATAGTTCATAAATGCCTACAATATGGTGTCAAGCAAAAGTCTGTCACTCATCTGGTTTATGATTTAGAAATTTGATGACGTCACATCCGCAAATGAGCTGAAATTAAGAATACGCTGTAATTTCCAAAAATATTCAAAATTTCTGAAAAGTCCACGGTAGATTTATTGATAAATATCTAAAGTTTCTTCCAAGCCATTCAATCAGAAGAAATAGGTCATTGAATTTTACACCCACCTTTTTACGCCGAGATAAAGATTTGGAACCTATGCTACCTTTATATAACAACCATTACATGAATGTATAGGAACCATTTCAGCCTGTACATAAAAACACAGGTCCTGTTATGCCGGTTGTTATTATACAGTACTGAGTCTTCAAACTGTTGGTACAAACAAGATAAACTTACGTTTTCTGCAAATGTCAGGGACGGGTCATATCGGCCACCGATTGGATTAGCGGCAGCCATTATGCTACATCGAGCCTGCGGAAAAGAAAAAAGTTTGCCACACACACAATCCTGGCCAAAGAAGCTGGGACATAGGCAAATTTCAGTGTTTTCATGATGTTTCCTAAAATATCGAGGCGAAAACATACGTTTAGAGCCTCCTGATCCCCCCTTTCCCCTAATTCAATGTTGAGAACATTGAAACGGGGGGAGTGGGGGGGGGGCACGTAATCAAGACTGAAGTAGTGCAATTTTGTGACTTTTCCTAAGTATTTTGGCCAAGATTGTAGATGATTTATTACATTCTTGTACTTTGCAATATTCCAAGCAAAATTCATACTAAAAGACACAACAAACTCTTCTGAATAGATAAGAGTATATCTACTTTTGCGAGTGCTAAATTTGAAACTTTCAATACCTGCAACGATGTAATAATTCCAGCTTTCGATATAGAGATGCTTTGCTGTTCCATTGCCTCGTGAATACTTGTTCTGTCTGCATCATTCATCTACGAAAGGACCCAGAGGGAAGTGTAAATAAATAAGGTCTACTTATACGATCAAAGTAAGCATTTGAGAATTAAAGGGGCTCCGTCGCCAAACGATAACAAATCCGTAAACTCACACGTGTCACCAATTATCCATTGTTCATCCATTGCATTGTTTTCTGCAGTTTGTTTGGTGACTTCACTCAAGCCACCAAAAAATGACCGTTAAAAATCCACTTTTATCCAAGCAATCGTAGAAGATATGAATGTTTGGTTTGCTCCTTAGTAATGTACAATGATTAATTCCCAAACAACAACTTTCATTTTGAAAAAAAAATGAAAATCCTGTGTGATATCACCTTTCAAAAAACTGCAAAAATCATCGTTTTGTTTACATTTTGACGACGGAGCAGGAAGAGGTAAAATTGCTCTCCTTGAAACTTAGGCCTGAGTTACACGACGCCGGATTGGGTTCATTGCGGATTGCTTTTCACTTCGGATAGGGGATTCAGTTACACGACGCCGAGGCAATCAGAAGCACTTCGGTGGATGAAACCGAAGTGAAAGTCACTCCGCTCTGGAGGTGAAGTGAAAATCAATCCGAAGTACTTCGCTTCGCTTTCCATCTCGTGTAACCACTGAATCCGAAGTGATTTTCACTACGAAGCCTCGTTCCTAGTCACTTTGCCTCCGCCCTCACGGAGCAAAATGCAATCCAAAGTCGTGTAATCACTTCAAAAAGCGTAGTGCTATTGCTTCGGATTGGGGAAGGCAATCCGAAGTGAAAACCAATCCGACGTCGTGTAACTCGGGCCTTATTTTTCCTTTGCCTTCTGTACGTTCATTTAGGCATAGCTCACCTGAACACAACCAGGAGAGCTACTCACCTGAACACAATGGGGACGTGTGGACAAAATATAGGTTATAGAGATAACAGGTTTGTTTACGGTTACGTGACCCAGCCCATTTAACGTTGAACTAAAGCACCTAAAGCTCCAAAGGAAAACGCCTAAAACAAAGAATAACCAACAATAATAAAGGCAACAATAAAAATGGTGTACCTTATCAAATTCGTCGATAAGACAAACTCCACGGTCCGCAAGGACAAGTGCCCCAGCTTCCAGTGTCCATTCCTTCGTTACAGGATGTCTCTGAACGTATGCAGTAAGACCTACAGCACTTGCACCTTGACCAGTTGTGAACACAGGACGCTGCGCAGTCTTCTCGATGTATTTCAAGAACTGCGATTTCGCAGTACCGGGGTCTCCACAAATTAGGACGTTGATGTCACCTCTGAGTTTGTGTTTGCCACCTGAAGGACAAAAAAGAGACAGGCATTTATTAGATAAAGAATCAATCATGAAGTTATTTGACACTGCGTGGTGTTATCAATTAAAATCTAAAACCTGTACATCTTAAGCACAGATGAGCTCGTTGGATAATTCAGAACTTAAAACTTTCGTAAAACTTTCTATCAAAAAGCTTTGTAACCCTTCTGAAGGGCTAGTGGGTGCATTTCAATTTCTTCAAATCCTGTCGTTCGGATACTAATTGATTCGGTAGCTAGACAATTGTTTACGCTTTCATCATTCTCTTTTTTAGTTTCAAATGTTTCTCCTTTCTCTCTTCAGTATTTAATAGAGATCAAAGTTCAATAGAGATCAAAGTTCCCTCTCACCTTTTTATTGCATCTGTAGACATCTCCTTTTCTCGCATTTTAAATCAAACATCTTCCTTTTTTAAGTATATGAGATTTTGTTATCACCAATAAAAGTAGAACGAGGACCGATACAGTTTTATTTAACTACAGTACTGTGATCTCTGAATCGAAAAAATAAGCACATTTCTCGTGTGAGAACTTGAAAGTTAATAAAATGTTGACAAGCACATTTCTCATGTGACAAGTGGAAAGTTAAAGGGGCTGGGTCACATAACCGTAAACAAATCTATTATTTCTATAATCTATATTGTTGCCCACACGTGGTCATTGTGTTCTGCACAGATTTTGGTGGATGGGGTGAATCCACAATAAAGGTACTACTAAAAATCCACCAATATCTTTGCAATCTTACAACATATGGTTGTTTCCTTTGTTTCTCTTTGAAGTTCAAGACTTCATCTTCAAAATAGCACTTTCATTTTGAGAAAAATAGTGGGAAATCTGTCTGACATGGCCTATCAAAAAACTGCAAAATCGCCTTTAATGAAATGATAGTGCTGGTCTTAACACATAGAGGAGTAAAACGCTTAGTTGGTTGATTGAATCAATAAATTGATCACAAAATCTACGAACCATTCAATGAATGAATGAATCAATCAATCAATTACTTACCAGGGTCCTTTGCCACTCCACCAAATAGAGTTAAAGCCAAAGCTCTTTTGATATCTTCATGCCCATAGATTGAGGGTGCCATACTAGCAGCGATCTGCAGAACAACAGACCCTGTCAATTCATTAATGCTAAGGTAGATACTATTTGCAAACAAACATGTACCTTTCCTCAGTTGACAATCTTGCCTTTAAAGGGGATTTGCAACCACAACGGCAACTACAACAGTAACATGGCTATTATTTCAGAACAGATTTCCTTTATCTCGAGAGAAAGTGAAGCTGTCTTTTGTAACGAGAAAACTTGTATTCTATACGCCAAATCTAGATTCTTCCAATGGAACCACCAATCGTTGATCATAATATAAAAAGACGATTTTGCAATAGAAAATAAAGGTAATTAGCACTCTTACTAGGCCCCCACATTCTTAAGCCTAAGGATACCATATGGAAAGAAAACCATGTCTTTCATCACGACCAACCAAATCATTTGCTGTGCAGTGCTTTCGGTAAGTTCTCCCCCCCCCCCCCCCCCACTGAGATTCAAAATCTTTACCTACCATTACAAAATCTTTCTTTGACGGCTGTTCAAAAATAAATGTAATACAATGCCACCTACCCTCTCTCCAATTTTCTCATCCTTCGACAGCCTTACAATGTCCCTGACATCTTCATCCGTCAGATTCGAAACAGCCAATTTATCATCTTGTTTCGTGATGTAATTTGCTTCAATAACAGTTGCAAATACTGGGAATCCATTAGCTGTGTTGAGTGATCCATCGTAATTGTTTCTGTAGATGCCTGTTACTTCCTAAAATTAACAAACAAGATCACTAGCAAAATTTTGATCAGAGAGGAAATTTTGATCTGATCAGGGAAATTTTGGCGGAAATGATGGTCATTTATTCTTGGGTTCCATCCACATTAATTTGTTTGATTTGATTGATTTGGTTTGATCTTTTTTACCCATGGTAGCCCCTCAGTTATAATAACTGATTTACAGAGGGTCATGCAAAAAACTTACAATAACTAATAATTTACAATGTATAAAATATATGTCAATCTAACTAAACTAAATTACAATTTGTCATAAATAAACAAAAGAAAAACGAAAGGAATATTTGATGATTCATTCATTTTTGCACCTCCATATTGAAAGCTCTTAGGGTTGAAGAGTTTCTAACTTCAGTGCCAAGACTGTTCCAAAGTTTGGCGCGTCGGTACGAGAAGCATTTCTGCCCCCCCCCAGCCCGAATTTTAATAATGGCAACCTGAGTTTGATTCTAGCGATCCTAAGAGAACGATTTTACTGCAGTATTTGCTTTGCTGGATAAAGCGATGTGCATCGTACCTATTAGAGTGGACGGCACCGGAAACAGAGACAATGGTGCGTATTTTTAAATCAAGATGAAGAGAGAGCCTTACTTCGTTCAAGATGAAGAGAGAGCCTTATTACTTCGTTCGAATTTTTGGCGCGGAAGAAGGCCACTCAAGGGATAAAAGATTGGACTGAAGATTCCACTATTGTTCGTAAAGATAATTGATAACTGTTCCATATCATCGGTTACTGAAATTTTCATATGAGTATCGGAAAAGTAAAATACACAACCTATTTCTTCGTAACACATTCGGTTCATAAGTCTAGAAGACAGATTTAACATCACAAGAAATTTAATGAGCCTGGAAATTCTTTAGTTTACGCTATTTCGTGTTTTTGTGCCCCGATTATATCATTCTTCATGCGCCATTATGGAAATTTTCACTTACGATTTCATCCCCTGGTTTGCAGGAATCAACAAGATCAGCCAACATGACGACATCTTTGGCTCTTGGAAGCCTTCCAGCAGCTACCTTACTTGGGCTTTCTTGAATTTTGATCTTTTGGTAATTCTGGTAAACGGTCTGGAAGATACAACGAGGATCACGATTCACATCTAAATTACTATTACTCTTATCGATTATTATTACTATTACTCATATCTACTAGATATAACATCAGTCAGCGAGTGCTGCCGATTAGTATTTGTAACAAATGCGAGAGTAGCGAGGTCAATTTTATAAAAATTAATTGAATCATTATCGCTAAGGAAACGTGTATTATGTTTGAATTTACAGTTGGGTAATGGTTAAAAAGGTAAATGATTTAGAATATTGAGTTACTCTCCTCCGCCGGTTTCTAGTTCCCGAGTCCAAGGATCTTGGTTCCATAGTTCTGTAGTCCATGGTTCCGTGGTCCGTAATATTGAGTTCTGCATTGTCAGAAATAAACCTTTGTCGTCCATTGACGTAGTTAGGTAGTTAAGTAGGTAGGAAGAACTCATTATCTTTCGTTGGGGAACTTTTGTTGTTGTTTGTTGGATAAATGCTCACAAGCCGCGAGCCCGCGAATCGCAGCCGTGAGCTGGCCCGTCTACATAGCCAGACGGCAGACAGACAGCAGGCAGGCAGGCTAATTTCACTCGCTGATTGATGAAGAATAGTAATGCTGCCTTCGGCAGCAATGATGACTTTATGTCTAAATGTGTTTTAAGCGTTAATCTGAACATGGGAAATAATAACGTTGAGGACTGGAATTTGATGATGCAGGTGGTGTCTTTTAATAAAATAAACGTAGCATCCCCTCTTCTTTAAAACGTTTGAAAGTTTCATTCCGAAAAGGCGTCATTGTTTTTAAAACGAGAAATATACTGATAAACACTAAAAAAGGTTATCAACATATTTACTGCACTTGCAAAACGTTACAGATTGCATTGCGCATATGAGAAAAAACGTCCATACCTCTTCCATGTTAACTTCAAATGGTCCTCGAGACTGACATTCTGGGCATGATCCAGGTTTCACTTCGTTATTCTGCCCTTGAAAGAATGGTCCCAAAACAAATTTGCACTTTGTACAATCATACTTAACCATACTGAGTTGTGGTAAGATTCCAGTGCTGCTTACAACTACACCATTTGTCCTGATCAACTGATTCAGATGAAGTTGCCTGTTGATTTAGATAAAAATTCACCAGATTGCAAATATTCTCCAAAGTCTCAATGATAGTCCCTACATATATTATTAGAAATCTAAAAACAACCAATAACAATGCCTATTCGAAAACTTTTCTTTCTTTTTCCTTTTGAATAGCACTCCTTGAGGGACCATTATGGAAACAAGGTCGCATTGACCTTTTAATGCTATCCCTGCCATCTTTAACTATGGGATGTTATAAAATTAGATTATTAAATTAGATATGTAGTTTTTGCCTGTAGTTATTTCAAATTTATAGATATTGTAATTAGATTTCTTTTCTTTATGACTTTTTACGACTATTTAATTTGATGGCAAAATTTTACATACATACATGCAGACATACATAAATCAACGATATACCGGGTGGTGAATCAAGAAAATGTCCCCTTGTTTGAAAAATCATTGCAGCAAATGTAGTCACATGATAATTATAGGAATTTACTTTTTCAATAGCCAAAAAATTGAAGGATTTTTGTATTTTTTGGTGCATCAAACATGCCGCATCATATTTGGGTAACTGATCTTCGTCAACAGGAAATACTGACACCTGATAGGCTAGGATCTGACCGCAAGTGGATTGAGTCACTTTTATATGCTTACATTCCCTTTAACCTTTTTTCTAACTCTTGTAGGAACCTCTTCACATCCTTTGTCAAGTTTTAGCTAAGCGTAGTAATCAGTGATGAGGCCTATTTGAAGTTCAGATACAAACATTTCATGAATATAAAATTAAGAGCAAGATACCGAGGTAGCAAGAGTAAGCTTTATGTTATTGCTATTTAGGTTTGCAAACATCACTGGAGTTTACGAGGTCTTATTCACAACAGAAATTAGTGGAAGAATCATAAATTTTTATAAAATCCAAAGAAAAGCAGAAATATTTAATGTGCGTTGTCATTGTATTTTATCTATTTTTAGCTTTTAAAACTTGTAGATTTTATTTATTTCTTGTAAATTTTTTATTTATTATGTGGCAATACAATACCGGGTGACCCAGAAAAATTGTGCCCCGTTTGTCTGAAGATTGCGATAAAATGGCAAAAGATTCTTGCCAAACTTTAGCATGATGGTGCTCTTCAGATGATCAATTAAACTTTGCAACCATCTTTATGGAATGAAAATGAAACAGCAGTCTCCAAAGTCATAGCTCTCGTGAAAATTCCTATAATCCTCGGAGAGTTCAATTATTTCTGACCTCACAGAAAATATTTCTTACCTCACGTGAAGATACTTATCACTGCAAAATAGTAAGGCAAAATGGCCGACTGCTGGTTTCAGTCGTCAGGCAAATTTGATCTTCTGAAGGTCGTAGCTCCATCATTTTTCAACGGATTTTTACGGGGATGGTGGCAGACTTTAATTGAACATCTGAAGAGCACCATCATGCAAAAGTTTGGCGAGAATCTTTTGCCGTTTTGTCGCAATCTTCAGACAAACGGGGCACAATTATTTGGGACACCCTGTACATACATACATACCTAAGAGAACGCAGCTCCTCCATCAATGGCAGTTCTGAAATGCGGACATGAATCTCTTTGGCAATTCTGTCATACATGGAAAACATTGACAACACAACTTCTTTTGCTGCCTAGAATAAAGGAAAACGAAAAACCGTTTGATATCAATCATCTTGAATCAGTTACTGTTTGTGTGATTCTACTGCGATGCAGACATTAAAGGTCATCATTCAAGCTGCCACTGGTAATTGTTTAAACATCCATTTCCATCCATTAACAGCAAAGGGCTAAAATACTTAATGAAAGAAAGCCTTTTGGCGACTCACAGAAAACGTTTATTCTATTTAAGAGGGTCTGGATCAATCGATATTCATTTGAATCCTTAAAAAGAACAAAATCAGTCCAGAAATAATCACATTTTCCACACTGTAACACACTGCATCATATGAAACAAAGTGCCTAGAAATGGGGTAAGACCTATTCATGAACCAGAAAAATGAAATAAAGATAAGAGAGTTACTCTAAAATGCAAAAGATCCGATTTACTTGCCTACCTTTGAACCAAGCAGGACCACATTAGATGTGAGGCTCATACCAACCGTCGTACCATGACACAACAAGATACAGACTTGATACAACTATACAACTACAACTTGGACCACGAGATACAGAAGACCCAAAATTTTACATATTATTCCATTGACTCACTTCGTAAACTCTGTGAGTCAAAAAGGTGGGTGTAAAATTCTATCACATATTTCTTTCAATTGAAATGGCTTGGAAGGAAATTAGGCTACTTTGCTGTAAATATGATGGAGAAATCTTTCATATCTTGATAAGTCTAAAAATGGTGGCATTTATAATTTTTGAGGCTGTGACACCATCAAATTTCTAAATCCCGAGCTACAGATTTCTGCTTGCCACCATCTTGTAGGCCTTCATAAAGTATGCTTTCCTTGAAGGTTGTATCATTTCCCCCTCTATTGATTTAGGATTATCAATTATTTAATCCTTTCAAAATTTTCCATGAATTCTTTCTAAAATAATGAAAATGCTGTCATTTTGAAAATGATCAAGATATCAAAACATTTCCAAGGCAGATTTACAGCAACGTACCCGATGTTCCTTTCAAGCCAGTCAATTCAAAGAATAATGTGATAGAATTTTACACCCACCTTTTTACAGATTTGAAGGATTTGAGCCCTATGCTTCCATTAAACAATTTGAGCAAGTATTAAGAGAAAAACAACTATTTACTACTGTACTATCCATGTAGAAAAGAGATGTCTACTGTTGTTGCAAAAACTTTCTGGATAATAGTAACAATTTTACACTTGATTCTAATTTCTATACCTCATCAAATATCTTTAGCATCTCTGCTGGTGCTTCAGGCAAAAAGAAAGCAAGAACTTGATGCTCATTTGCAAGAATGTTGTAATCAATCACCAAGCTTTGTTTGTTTGCTGCAGAGAAAAAGTGGAAAGTTAACGTACACAGTATGATGACTGTTGTCTTATGGCATACGTTCTTTGATTTTAGCTGTGTTTGATCTGAAATCTATTTCAGATGTAGAAAACTAAGGAAAAACAGTATTATTGCACTCTACCAGGAAAATCCAGCCAAAAATTAAAGATACGTTTCTCAAGAAATCAGTAATTTACAATCTGGTGACATTGGACAACATCAGGTAACGTTTGTTTACACCCATTTCAAGTCAAGTGATCAATGTCTTGTTAGAACATCTTTGAATTCTATAAAATATTTTGTGCCATGGAAACTTGTGCCATGAATGCCAAAAGTAGTATCAAAGTAAGTAGCTAAACGTCCAAAGGGTATGGACACATGACTTGAGGTGGATCAAACAAATCTTGGTCAATTTTGCCTATTTACAACCATATGAGGCAGCAATTCGGTTAATAAGATTTGAAGACAGAGCAGTGTAGAGGCCTTACCTTGTTCTACAAGTTCGTAAATAATCTTAGCCCTGAGTATACAGTAGATCCAATTCCTCCTCTTCATCAGTCGCAGTATTGTCTTCGCGACCAGGATGTCATTGGATGATTAAAGGCATGGACAGAAAAATTTAAGTCTAGGTTTTATCCCAACTGCCTATCCAAATGGAATAAGCTTGAGCCTTATCAATAATCCGACCCCCTGCAAAATCTGTTTTTGGAATACACGATCCAATAGGATTATCCTATCTTATTCAACTTAGGGTTGGTCTCAGTAAGCTAAATTTTCACAAGTTCAAACATAATTTCAGGGATAACATAAACCCAATGTGTCCAACAAACGATGGCATCGAGGATACGGAGCATTTTTTGTTGCTCTGCCCTTCTTTTGATGTTCAACGAAGAGATCTTCTCGCTGGAATTGTAGAATTATTGCAACCATATGTACAAATCGCTAGCCTTTCAAATGATGCTTTGACGCAGCTTTTACTATATGGTGATCAAGACCTTTCTGATGACTTGAACAAAATATACTCGAATTGACTTTACGTTTCATCCACGAAACTGGTCGGTTTGTTTGAGATCCTTTGAAACTTCAGCTATGTCCTTAGCAACCACCAAGTCCCTTTACATGAATGTTCTTTGTTTTCCTTGTAAATTCTGTTTCATATTAGATGTCAGGCATCTTACGCATCTCAATTTCAAACGAGCTGCGCTTGTGAACTTTTTAAAGTTCTTCCGAACTTTGACACGACATCTAATATCAGACAGAATCTAGTATATCATCTTTATCCATTAGTTTTCTGATCATTCGTAGTGTACAGTTAGTTGAATGTAGGTTAACATTATATGTCTTTATGTTTTTGGCCATGGGGTAGTCATTGTTTTTCGCTCCCCCTGGTATCGTTCCCGTAGTGTTGTATAGTAATTAGATAAGTATTGTAGATTGTAGAATTTATTGTAAACTTTTTGTATGAATAAAAAACAAAAGACAGAGCAGTTCTAACCTTGACACATCTGCTGGATTTTCTCCCTGTAAACACTCTTTCCTTGATCATCTACAAATGTCTTGAGAAACTGTTTGAAACGATTCTTGATTTCAAATCTTGGTGCTGCCATGGACACCCACTCTCTGACTGTATGGCCTTTCATGTCTTCTAAGTTCTCTATGCTTTCAATCATCTGTGAGAAAGGAAAATAATCATTTACTTGGAAGCAGTACCGCACTGCCTTGTGCACATTAAAGGGAATCGACATTGTTAAAAGCTGGCCCTGGCCAAGTCAAAAATATAACCTATTGTATTGGACAACTTAGACACCTGCTGTGTCATCGTGTGACAGAAGAAACAATTGGTTTGTGGGCGTTTCTTCAGACTATTTATAGCAGCTTGTCGATATAGCTATGCCTATGCCCTTTAAGGTGGTTTTACTGCCTAAGAATTCTTGTTTAGAGAGATTTACAGTCTGTTATATGGATCAAGAATTCTTATCATAACTCACTTCAGATAGGGGGGGGGGGCTCTCTCCTCGATTAGTTTACCTATTGAGAGAGCTCCTCCTTTAAGTAATTCCCTCCATACAATTTATCTTGTTTCTCTGTTTGTATTTGTATATTGCATTAATTTTCCATATCAATGTATTAATTTTCTGTAATATTGTCTTATTTCCTTGTAGTTTAGTTATTTGTTGGTATAGTTAATTATGAAATTGTATGTAGTGGAATTTAAAATAAATGAAACTGAAACTTCAAAGAATTGTTGTCATGCCAATGGCACAAGCCCTCTACTGTATTGTACTGTAGCAAAGGCTGTCAAAATAAAAAATTGTTTATTTCTAGTACTTTGGAAGCAGTAAACTTTGCAATGAATAAAAATTACTGAAAAGTTGCACTGAATACAAATTATCAAGAACCTGTGAGATACAAAAAGAATGTTGATGAAACATATTTCCAGAGAAGAATTATTAAAATACTTCGAAAATTTTTAAAGATTCATTCAGAATTTCTTACAAAGGTAAAGTAAGAGGCTGGGGATTCTGTATAAATTTTAAAACAACATTCCTTTCAGTCCAGTTATGAATTCAATATTTAAAAAGAAAAATTGCATCAACAGTGAGTACTTTAGTGGAAGAAACTTTTGTGAGAAGACTTTTGCGAATTTTGGTTAAAAATGCGAAAAACACGAAAGTTCCTTCCTGCGAAAGTTTCTTCCCCGTAATTACTGAAAATGTACCTCTTCCTCTTCCCCATAATCTCTTTCAGCTGCCTTTTCTGCAAGCCTTCTTTTTCTGGCTGCAGTTGGTTCCAGATCGTCATCATCCTCATCATCTGTTGAAAATAATTGATGGGACAATGGTGTGAAAAACTCAATATCTTTGGAAAAACGCTGTTAAATGTATGAAATACATATCTATATATAATGAAACCTTTGGCAAGACATTTTCCAAAAGTGACATCGTTTTAAAATTTAGTGCAATTATGGTGATTCTTCTTGACAGTGATAATATTTCTGTAAGAAATCATCCAGTTTTTTACCTACATAAGAAGAAATGTTTTAGATAAAGGATAACTACGGTAATAATTTTGATGGCAACTTCCAAATTACAACGAATTTAATTCAAAAGGCAGTTCCTTGGAAATTGTCAATCAAGTGGTCCAGTTTCCACATTTTTACTTGTGCTCTAATAAAACTATTTTCAGGTGTGAAAAAGGCTGCATGAGCTAAACTTCGAAAAAGCCATGACTTTCTCTCCAAACTGCAGGTGAGTAGCAGCAGCAGATATATTGCAAATGAAGATATTTAAAATAGATCAAAACTCCATAGATTTTTCATAACATCAATCATTTTAGAAAAACAGCTGGATCCAAGCCTATAAGTTTCAAATGTGTCTAGCCCAAACACACAAAAGCCAACTACAAGCTAGAGAAATTCGAAGACACACACACTTTGTTTACTAAAATCTTGTTTTGCCTCTTAGAGGCCCTTTACATGATAAATTTCAACCCGTGTTGAGTTTCAACATGGGTTGAGTTGTAACAGCATTGCTTATTTTGCCTTGCGTTTACATGAAATCTAAACACAGGTTGAGATTAGGTCACATGGTTGCAAACAATAGAAGAAGGAATGTGAGCCCACTCAAATATTTGAATGATTGCGGAAATAGATTCGATCTCCTTTGTTCACATTTTAATCTCGCCCTGAATTGAAAAATTTTTGCGTTGCCGACTTGAGTTGAACCCGTGTTGAGTTTCAACTCAGCCTCCTTCATGTAAACACGATGAAGGCTTACACCATCAACCGAGTTGAAACTCAACCCGTGTTCAACTCAACCCAGTTTGAAATTTCTCATGTAAAGGGCCTCTTAAAAGCAGGTTTTGAAATTGGAACATCAGAAAGATTTTGTAAGCTTTCATACCATAGAGCAATCCTCTTCTCATTCTTCCAGAAACCACTCCTTCATCTCTATCCCTTTTCCTCATCTCTCTTTCAGCTTCAGCTCTTGCTCCTATACTGAGTTCACTCAAATCTTCTTCTGCCCCGCTGTCTTCATACACATCCAGTTGTGGGATTGGTCGATAATCCCTGAAGCAGAAGAAATTTAGTTTTTATTTGGTGACTTTGACCTCAAAGGTATCGATTGGGTTGTCAAAACATAAAAAACCTCTTACTGACACAAGGGGAAGAAGCTAAAATATTTTACATCCAAAACAGCTAAATAAAGATGGTCATCAAATTTCATATTAAAAGCCTTGTTCGTATTAAATTGAATTACTTGTAATCGGGTAGCGTTTTTGACATGACCATACTACATGCAACTACTCTGGTTATTTTGTTACTCATAGCTGCCCTAGAACCATTTTTCATGTAGATTCAAAATGTTGGATGTTATTTTTGAAATTATGCGTCAGTGTGTTGTGAAGTCACAAAGAACTTAGAGAGAATCTTTCTAAACAATGGTAGTCTCATAAACAAGTGAATTATCCCAGTAAAATGGTACAAAGCTGCAATTTTCATGTGCCCCTGCCTCTAAAATTATCTTCATTTGTCCTCTAATCAAAATAGCAGGAAAGCAGACACACAGAATAAGTTTACGCCAGCACATGTACCTTTCCATTGCATCTCCAAAGAGTTCTTCACCATCTTCTTCTTCGACTACTTCTTGCATATCATTACCAAGGATGATATCTGTTTCATCTTCAAAGGGGGCCAGATCATGTCTTGATGGACTTGAAGTAACGAGACCATCTGTTCTTGGACTTTCAGCTCCATGTCTGTCTTCACCTCTTTGGGGGCTACTTGGCACTCCTGTATTTGACGAGCCATCCTACATAAAAACAAAATCAGTCTTTAACTTTAATGCTAATACTGAGCATTGCTCTAAAGCATTTTGTTCAAATGTCTAAAACCTCTCCTAGCACTTTAAAATACTTGAACACTTACACCATGCACAATATGCTATATGGGGTGGTCTGCATGGGTAAAGTGGGTAGGCTGGATTAAAATAAGCTGTGTTGATTACTGGAAAAACAGTAGACGCTCAACTGTGATAGGCCAAATCAATATTCACCATTTCAGTCAATGAGGGCAGTTTGAGCCGTTGTTGCAAGATTTTGCAACTGTGAATAAAGGTCTTAGCAAAATGTATCCAAATGTTTTGCTGTACCTATTTTACACCAGTAGACCCAAATTTATTCTTCTCGTGTTATTTTCCCCTGGTGCAATTCGTGTATGCCATATGCTACAGATTTATGCAAATTTCATTTGCTTCATTGTTTATTCTAGATTGTTCAGAACTTACTTCTGATCTGATTTTTGGCGCAAATTTCCAGCGTAGAACACTCTGTGTAGAAAGAGGCCTAAGACAATGGGCAATTCGTCAATGTCTCATTGTATTAAACAATAGATATCAATTATTTTTTGGCGCACACTGGCGCACAAAGTCATTCCCCTCGGAAATATTTGGCGCAGAGCAATGAAGAGATTCACCCTGGCAATTTCGTAGTTGCGAGTGAATGCAAGTTTTCCAACCTTGTCCCTCCCCAGACTGAAAAGTTTGCAAAGTGCGTACGGAAGATGCGCGCCCAGCTATTGTTTTAAAAAGAATGGTTCTATTGTTCTTCATTTGTTATACATGAAATTGATACACGACATAAATAGCAGTCTGGGTCCCTCCCTCCCTGGCTCAAAAATTTACAATCAATAAACTTCATCATATTACGATAAAAATCCAGCAAGAATAATAACAACATCTTATCCTCGCTTGTGAGAACTGGTGAGCTGAGCTGGTGAATTTCAAATAAAAGCAGCACACCGCACTTTCCCATTTATAAAAATGTCCCATTGTTTGTATTAGAAATATTTTGGCAATAATTACAGCCAATAAATCAACAGTCAGAATAAATGCCTTGTTTTTGAATGTCACCCAAAACCGATTGCACCTCCAATTTAGCCTGGAAAAACTAAAAAGCAATATCAAGGAGTACTAATAATTGTCTTACCGCCATCTTAGTGTATCTATGTGTCGCTCTCTTCAGTTAATTTAGCTGTAAACTTCGGCGATTTTTCGGCTCAGCGGCTGCTGTCTTTCCAAGATGGCCGATTGGAAACAATTCGTACCACGTGATTTTTCGTTTTCGCGCGCTTTGGATCACTAGTCTCGTTTTGAAAGTGAGTCAAAGTACTTCGCAATGGACCCACAAGTATTAAGTGTGTATCTCTATGCAGAAATAGTCTATGTGAGTGAATTGGGTGAATAAAGAAACCATACTGGGTGAACAAAGAAACAATACCCTTTTGAAAGGCCACTGCTCCTTGGATATCAAGACGATGATCATGGCAATAAATTATTTAATGGTGCACATGTTCAAATCCATCTTGAAATTTACCTGACTGAAATCGGCCATTCCATTTTGAAATTAAGGGGGATTTGCTCGAAAAATCCCCTTCAATTCAAGAACCTTCAAACTGGCAGTAAATCACGACCAAACTTTCTGCCTTACAGCTTACAGCAATGGTATTTACGTGCTTTAGCACATGTTTCCTATCGGGAGGATGAAATTAGAATCTCTGAGAACACAGCAAGGAACAAGGACAGATTTTGTAAGACAATAGCATGAATTGTCTTTGCTGACACCAAAATTCAAAGCGATTAGCCAATGCAGACAAAGGAAATTCCCTCAACCAGTAATTCAAAACAAACAAAGCCGCAAAAGTTTCTCTGAAACCCAGGTAGCTATCGCACTCGTTGTGCATTCCAGAAATTGTTTTTAAGAGCAAACACAAGAATGTGTCGAAAGAAGAGGGATATCTCTACACATCTACCATGGACATTTTATTTCTTTGGTTCAGAAGCTGAGCAGTAAGTATTTTGCTCACACCCAAGAAAATAAGAGAATTGAGTCGCCTCCCAATCGTCTTCTGAACCAAAGAAATAAAATGCAAGACAGAAGATGTGTAGATGTATCCTTCTTCTTTCGATAGATGCTCCTGTTTGCTCTTAAGAACAATTTCTGGAATGCACAACGAGCGCGCTAGCTACTTTCAAGGCGATTTCATCCTCCCAAGAGGATAACATTTGTTGAAATGCGTTGAAGTCATTATAACTTTTCTTTGTCTGCACTGTAAGGCAGAAATATTGGGGAAATTTTTGAAGGTTTCTTGAATGGGGCGTCCTCGAGAAAATCGCTCATAAATTCAGAACAGATTGGATGTTCAGTCAGGTAACTTGTAAAATAGATTTGAGCATGTCCAGCATTAAATAATATATTGCCAATATTATCGTCTTCATATCCAGGGAAGAGAAAGAAGGACATATAATGTTACAATAGGATCCACTACTTTTTATTGACACCAAGATACAAAGTGATTTGTGGTTGCAGACAAAGAAAATTCCATGCCCGGTTGGTCAATTGATAAACAAAAACAAAGCAAGCCGCAAAAGTTGCCCTGAAACCCAGGTAGCTAGCTTGCTCGTTGTGCATTCCAGAAATGATTTTTAAGAGCAAACATGAGCACATATCAAAAGAAGAAGGATGCTCTAAATATCTGCCTTGGGCATTTTATTTATTTGATGCAGAAGCCAATTGGGAGGCTATCCAATTCTCGTACTTTTTAGGTCTAATTAAAACACTTACTGCTAAGCTTCTGTATCAAGCAAATGAAATGCCTGAGGTAGGTAGAAATTTAGATATATCCTTCTTCTTTCAATGTGTACTCATGCTTGCTGGAATGCATTTCTGGAATGCACAACGAGCAAGCTAGCTACCTGGGTTTCAGGGCAACTTTTGCGGCTTGCTTCGTTTTTGTTTGTCACTGGACCAACCGGGCATGGAATTCCCTTTGTCTGCAATCATAAATCGCTTTGTATCAAGGTGTCAATAAAAAGTAGCCGATCCAATTGTAACATTATTTTTCCTTGTTGGGAAGAGTAGGACTGGTTTTTTAACTCAACTGATAGAAGGCTGCAATCCAAGAAGAAAACTTACTCCACCGGTTAACCAAAATATATGTCAATATAGAAAATCAATCATACTTACACAATTAAAAATTATTTCAAATTTTGCTCAAAAATCGTTGGTTAAATTCCAATAATGAACTATTGTATGAAATCTACAATTTTTCTCGCACTTTCTTATGAAAAATTCTCCCGGGTGAGTCGAAAACATGTTTAGACATTTGAAAGCAAATATGCTAGCAAATTTGAACAAGGACGTTAGGCCTGTTTTGAAGGACTTTGAAATGAAGCATTTAAATAAAATCTCTTGCAATATGAGAACGATAAGACCAATTTTGACAAACTAAATTTGCTTATCTAACTAAGCTGATAACAAGGGCAGATTTTGTAATACAATGGCAACAGTTGCGTTTGATTGACACATCAATTCAAAGCGATTAGCGACTGCAGACAAAGGAAATTCTCTCAACCAGTAATTCAAAACAAACAAAGCCGCAAAAGTTTCTTTGAAAACCAGGTAGCTAGCTCGCTCGTTGTGCATTCCAGAAACTGTTTTTAAGGGCAAACATGAGCATAGATCGAAAGAAGGATGCATCTACACATCTGCCGCGGGCATTTTGTTTGTTTGGTTCAAAAGCCGTTTAGGAGGTGATTCAATTCTCTTATTTTTTTGGGTGTTATCAAAACATTTACTGCTCAGCTTCTGGACCAAAGAAATAAAATGCCTGCGGCATATGTGTAGATATATCCTTCTTCTTTCGATCTATGCTCATGTTTGCCCTTAATTCTGGAGTGCACAGCGAGCGAGCTAGCTACCTGGGTTTCAGAGAACATGTTGGGGCTTTGCTTGTTTTGAATTACTGGTTGAGAGAATTTCCTTTGTCTGTGATCGCTAATCGCTTTGAATTGAGGTGTCAACAAAAGCAATTCGTGCTATTGTATTACAAAATCTGCCCTCGTTTATAGAATCATTATTGAAATCAAATAAATAATTTCATACCCACAGGCTATCAAACGTCTGACCATTTTTTTGTTACTCACCCGGTACAGTATCAGAACGAATTACGACAGACAATTTCGTTATCGAAGTCCAACAAATTCTTCAATTTGAGTCCAATATTCTTCCTTGAGAGGACTTGGGTGAAAACGCATGTCTTCTACTGTTGAACACTGAAAATGAAATCAAACGTAAGCTTAATGCAATACATAAGGGAAGTTAAAACATTTGAGTTTGTGTTATCCTCTCCCAGATCGCCAAAAAATTAAGAACCTCCCGCACTGGGAACAAATTAGTTAAGAAACTGTCTATCTTAATTAAGGAAGTCTTGAGAATATTTCTACTTTATTTTCACTTGTTTCCTGTATCATATTGAATGATGTCTAATCTGAATAATGTGTTGACAAGAGCACAGGAAGTAAACATGAAGACTGTTATGGAACCTTTCAGAAACTGATAAGAAACTCCGAGTTCTCAAAATCTGATAATTCTAAGACACTTTCAAAACTGGCTCAAATTCTTAGATTCTTATCAAACAATACGTGTAGTTGAGGAATATTTAGGCACCTGAAAACAGGCTCCATTCAATGGTCCGCAGCGGTGTGGTCAGGGTGAATTAAGTAGGGGGGCATTGAAATGATGGGGTCTGGGGTGCAGCCCCAGGACAATTTTCGGAGACATGCCCATTACTTTGCCTTATTCACCGTTTGTACCATGGCGTTTATTAACGGTAACTGTAAAACCAGCAAACATTCTGTATATATTAACTAAGCAGTAGGTTTTGCCATTTGCTTGGGTGCAGAATAATTTAGAATCGTATTATTATTATAATATTATTATTATTATTATTATTATTACTATTATTATTATTATTATTATTATTAACAATTTCTTTATCGTTGGATTACATAAAAATATAGCTAAAAGTAATCAGCTAATTAATTCCAACGTTAGTTAAAATTTTAAAATACAAATATTACATCAGAAAAAAGGGGATAAAATATTTACAAATCATCAAAAGTATACAGTATAAAAGCATAAAAGAGTGTAAAAGCAGATATCCAAATATTATTAACATAAAAGCCCAAGTTCGGAATAAAAACGCGGCATAATTTATATGGACAATTTTCTCCGTTCCAATTTTTTATTTTTGTTTTAAACTGACAAAGGCTTACAATGCATCTCCCAATACCATGCTTGCCATTAGCGACAAGGAAACTTTGATAGTTTTGTGACAGTTATCCTATAAATCAGAGCACGAGGAAATCTTTTGAAGAAACAGCCTTTACTTTGGCTTACAATGCATCTCCCAATATCATGCTTGCCATTAGCGACAAGGAAACTTTGATAGTTTTGTGACAGTTATCCTATAAATCAGAGCACGAGGAAACTCTTTTGAAGAAACGTCCTTGACTTTGGCTTAGAATGCATCCCCTGATTCCATATTTGCCAGTGCTAAAATGGAAGATTTGACATTTCTCGGAAAATTCTTACCCAACCTATACCCAGCTATTTTCTCTTCGGTTTTAGAGGAATCTCGAGGACCATCTTTTCACAAAAGTGGGGGGGGGCCAATTGCCCACCATACCCCCCTGTGGCCACACCACTGATGGTCCGCTTGTGTAGTCAAAATTAACATAAACTTGGTCAGAATTCCCTTCCAAATTCTTCGCGCAAAAATGATTCCATGACAAGTCTATCGATTAAAGTCTAATTTCCTCACCTGCGAGAAATTCAATCCAGGACTAAAAGTGACACTTCCTATTGATTCTATGTTTGATCTCTTTTCCACTTTTTCCCGTTCATTTCCACCTCTGTATAAACGATCCAGTTTGAAAATATGTCCTTCTGTAGAGAATATGTAATTTGATGCATCCTTGTTGACAGGATTATCCCGGTCAAAGAGCTGTAAAGAAATGGATCGAAAGATAATCTCATCAAAAAAATCATATTTAGGGCCTGATTACATGGGCATGTTGATTACATGGGAGTTTTCACCATAGGGCTGGGATTTCAGCCCTCCTACCCAAGGTGAAAATATTCTCGATTACATGGGAGTTTTCAACCCAGGGCTGAAATCTGTCGCCACGTGTCAAGTTAGTTTTTCAATTATAAAAACAGCTCAATATTTTGATGACGTCTGTACATCCGATGTAAGACAATAGGGAATAGGCGATAATTAGGTGTGACAATAAGGATTAAATTTTCATCCCTCCTTGAGCAAAGAGGGCTGAGATTTCAGCCTTATGGTGAGTTTCAACCAGCGCTGAAAATTTCTCATGTAATCGAACAAAGCAATTTACAAGTCGTTCACCAGAGAGGGGAGCAGGAATCTCACCTCGGGTGCGGGCTGAAATCCCAGCCCTATGGTGAAAACTCCCATGTAATCGGGCCCTCAAAGTCTGGTGCAAGAAAGGTCCTTGGTGTAAGTGAACGTGACGAAATACGGTAAGGTGGCATATTTTCCAAATGCGACGTAACGGATGACTGATGATTGATTGGGTTTTTGAACAATGGATGGGCTAACGGTGGCCCCATTGGTTGGCGGGATTGCAGAAATGACCTTGGCACAGTCTATTTTTGCTTACTACGATGCTCAAAGGGGCTCCGTCGCCAAACTGTAAACAAATCTGTGAAGACCACACGTGCCCATCGTTCTCCATTGCTTTCTGCAGTTTGTTTGGTGGCTTCACCCAGGCCACCAAAATGTGCTCGCTAGAATTCCATTTATATCCAAGCAATCGTAAAAGATATGAGCATTTGGCTTTTTCCTCTGTAAGGTATAAAGATTTAACTTCAAAATGATGCTTTTATTTTCGAATGTCATATTGCCTGTCAGAAAACTTCAAAATCACCGTTTCGCCCGAAATTAAGAGAGACGGAGCCCCTTTAATTTCAAAAGATTCTTGCAAGAATATTGGGGCTCATACTTTTAATGGCACATTCTTGTGAGCTCACATTTGGGAACACGTACATAGGAGATAATTTGGCAGAAGCACCGCTAACCGAAAGGCAGAACAAACAATAACAGCAAGCAAATATCCAGCCACACCAAACACTCAGCGTCTCTGCTCGCCAACCTTTGCTAAGAAACACATTCATCTGGAAAGTTAATGTTTGGCTTACCAAAAATAGATATTTACAAGTTTCACTGAGGAAGAAACTTTCCATTCGATCTTCGAGTGTTTTGTCTTGAACATCATGTATCGTTGCGTACCCACACCTAAAGAGAAAGGAAAGCGATGACAGTGGCGAAAATCGAGCAGCAATACCAGAAAACAATTCAAAATGGCATGCTATAACATGCCAGCGAAGCCAAAAATGATCGAAAACTATAATCATACCATGATGTCCAGTTGTTAATTTTCTCCAAAGACGTTCATGCCACTGTAACTGATCAAATATCAAACTCTCAAAATATTTGGTAAAACTACATAGTTTTGCCCTTTGCCCATCTACTTTCAACGCCCTGGTCTGCCAAAAGGAAAACTTGAATGCTACTTACTCGGCTTTTGCATGAGCATCAAGACTTGAGAGGATTTCCGATCCAACGTGCAAATAAAAAGGATGCTTGGTTGCCTAAAATAAAATACAATGTTTTTACTTCCTTCTTCACGTCTAAAACAACAAGAACAGATTTTGTAACACAATGGCATCAGTTGCTGTTGTTGACACCTGAATTAAAAGCGATTCGCGATTGCAGACAAAGGAAATTCCTTCAACCAGTAATTCAAAACAAGCAAAGCCGCAAAAGTTTCTCTGAGACCCTGGCTGCTAGCGCGCTTGTTGTGCATTCCAGAAATTGTTTTGAAGAGCAAACACGAGCATATATCGAAAGAAGAAAGATATATCTACATATCTACCTCGGGCATTTTATTTGTTTGCTTCAGAAGCCGATTGGGAGGCGATTCAATTCTAATATTTTGTTAGGTGTAATTAAAACACTTACTGAGACAAGGTGATTTATATTCTTTATTTCATACCAATTTATTTCCCTAAATTTATCCTACAACCCGTGGTGGAACATGAATTACAGATGGTTTAGAATACATAAAACATCTTACTTGATATAAAAGATACGTTGACTCTACGAATTCTGGTCGAAGGGGATAAAAACGAACTTCAGGAGCTTTTAATTTCCAATTAAATCTTTCTGGCAGTGAGCCATGTAATTGCCATATAGCATAGTAAATAGCATGGCTGCAAATCGCTTCTTCGATGTCACCACGGAGAACCTTAAATAAAAGGTCATACGTTCATCAACATCTCAGCAAAATAACGGATCAGTCAATAAAAAGGCCTGGCGTCTAAAAAAAATGCTGCTCCCTCAATATCAAAGCAATAGTATTGAAAATGTTTTTTTCCCGAAATGTTCATACGTTCAAAAGTTCATCCGGCTTTAATCGGCCATTCCTTCCCGTCGATATGGGAGGTTTTCTACGGAAAGCCTCTTTCGAAAACCTGCAAAAACAAATGAAAACGACGAGCAAAATTTCCCTTTGTTTTCCTTCCTAACAATAATGACAATTACGTGCATTCGCGTATTTTTTCCTCTTGGGAGAATGGAATTCCCCTAATCCTTTGTAAAATCTGAACGGAGTGACCGATTTCAGCCAGGGAAAATTCTAGAAATAATTGAACATGTTATATCTTCAGGGTGGAGTAGCCTTTCAAACGCCGGCCCCTTTTCATTCGCCCGGTTGAACGAACATCACAAAAATACTTAACATTTTAGCTATTTGTAACACAAGGACAAATTTTGTAACACAACAGCATCAGTTGCCTTCATTTAGCATTTAGCGATTGCCTCGAAACAAAAGGAAATTAGCACGAGTTCTCAACAAAGCGAGTAATTCAAAACAAACAAGGCCGCAAGCTAGTTGCCATTCCGAAACCAGTAGATCAAACTCTTGCCTTGCTTTGCACGCGAAATGTTTAAAAGGTTGTTTTTTTGGAAAACAAATAAGTTATGTGCTTATAACGAAAGAAGAAGGGTAAATCTGAAGATCTGTCTGGCGTATTTTGCTTATTTGATTCAGGAGCAGTTTTGTACTCATTTAAGCCCTCTGCCTTCTGCTCGGCTCCTGAAACAAATAAACAAAATCCGCCAGAAAGCTTGCCTTAGTTAAGTTTAGTTCTTTCCTTTTAATTTTATTTTACTTTTTACAGGTCAGTTTGAAGTTATGTGCTTAAAAAAGAAGAAGGGTAAATCTAAAGATCTGTATTTGTATGAAGGAGCTTTAACCTGTATAAATAGAAAGCTTTTAAAATGATTTTACTTTTTAAGGTCAGTTTGAAATGAATGAAAAATGAGTATTATTACCTGATAGCTTCTGATTTTGACCTATATCATTTAGTCAAACGCAGGCCTAAATCAGTTGCTGCGTTGACAAAAACGCGTCCTTGTATCATACGGGGGAAAACCGCGGGAAATGTGCGATTAACCAATGAGATTTGCGGGATTCTCGCATTTCCTGGTTTTTGAAACGTCAGTCAGGTAATAAAGTAGTGTAAAGCATTTCATACCTGAACTCCTGAGAACGATGCTTGCAAAGAATCGATCCAAGTATTGACAATATCCGCAGTATCCATATTTACATTCACGTAGAGTGGAACACCTCCAGTGCCATTATTGCAAAATCGTCTCCTGGATAAAGAAAAAATCAACTTTTAGCAGATTTGGAAAGCATGGTTCTCGAATGAACCATTTGTCAAAGAATGAGTCTTCTTAGTGGAACCCTTGAAGAGACCTCGACAGATGACCGAATGAAATATGTATGGAACCATACAACTTTATCTCCTTGCTGCGAACATCTGGAAGTTTCACAAACAAACGAAGCTTACGGTGAAATATCTCATACCAAATAGAAATTGATATAAAAAACATGATTGTCGCTGCTTGCCTCACCCTTCTATTGCACTCTTGTGGAAACTTTTCATAATGAGGTATTTGAAAACACAGTTCAATGAAGACAAAAACTTCGCCTGACATTTTTCACAACAAGATAAGATATTAGATGGTATAGTTCACGAGAAATCATAGTTACCCAACTCGCATATGTTTCTTGATGCTGTTGTAAATTTTGTTGAACTTATCAAGATCTGACCTATCACCAAATATTATGTAGCTCTGCAAATAAATTGGAATCATTCTGAGAAAGGCACATGTTTAACTGCTGCTTGTCCAGCCAAGGGCGCCTACCTTGTACAGTAGGAAATGTATTTATTCCCAGTACTGTAGAGTAATTGCTGTCCTGTGACCCAGTACACAGAGTCAGTCCTGTCAAGGTCAAGATCACGTATGAATAACTTTGCGGTTTCAAATTCCGGTGTTGATGTAATACGAGATCAGCTGTTATACGAGTTGGCCACAGGGAAACAGACAGCGTGATCTTTGATTGGTCAACACTAACAGATGTTAGAATTTGAAAATCCTTGTAACTAAAAAACAGATTAACAGGACTGGGTCACAGGACACCAATTACTCTGTGTACTGGATCACGGGTACAGTACTGGTAATAAACACACTTCCTACAAGGTAGGTGCCCTTGGTCCAGCTTCAAAAAATTGTCCGCTATTTTGAAGAAAGGGCTGCCTTTCTGGTTCTTCAACAACAGTCAAATTGAAATAAGAAGGGCAGGCAATAATATTAAAACTTCTTCTTTCTGCTTTGGAAGCAGCAAAAAGCATATCAAAAACATCAGTTCAATGATTAGCCATTAGTAATAATCAAAATTTTGAGGATTTGATTTTATAAATAAGATCCTGATTTCTTCTGAGTGCATATTTACAAACGAAAAACAGGCTTATGGCCTAAATTTGGTATCCAAAAGAGAGATTATACAACTTTAGGGCAATTTATGCAACATCGGTGGGTAAAAGTCCCTAACATAAATATTTTACAGCAAATATCATTCAAAACATCTCATACTTTCAATAAATATTCGTAGAAGGAGTCAATGCCTGCACCAACTCCACTCATTTTTCCAGACCATTCACCGGTTTCGATATTGATCACATTTCCTATAAAAGAAAGGAATTCGGCATCAATAAAAGCAAGTAAAGGGTAGATTTACTGGACAATAAATATGACAAATTTTGTAGGAAGAGACGGAGACAGCTTTTCAAAGTTAATCTACATGCTAAAATGCTTCCTTGGTTTGAGTCTCCCTACTTACACACTACCTTGAACGCATGATGGACAGTTTTCAATTGGAAAAGAAGCGTTCCAAAAATAATCAATCACGTAAAGGCCTCAAAAAATTTTGCACGTAAGCGTTGTATGATACTTGCTACTCGCTACCTTGAACAATTTAGTAACGCCCTTATATGCTTCAGTACGGGACTATGGCTAGGACTGTAATAATCTTGATACATTGCTATCTAAAGTAAATTTTATTTCCCTTGAGGGTTTAAGAGAGCGGGATTCAGCTGAAAATTGTTGATTTCTTTAGTGGATAAACGAAAAGTAACAATACTACTCTCTACTTACCAAACAGTCCTGTTGCATTTGATCTGAATTTCCACAACGAATCTAACGATGTTCTTGCAACAAATTCTAAGGTTGGATCATCAAGTAGCCTTCCCAGTATTCCAAATTCCAAAATCAGCGTCCCTGCGCCAGCTGTACATGTTTCCATGGAACAGTCAGAAGGAACACCTTGTCTTAGGTTAACCTAAGAGAGAAAACGAAATAATGTAATATGGAAAGAAAAATGTTTTGCAAAAAGCCAGGAGAAAAAGTCTACAACGCTTCATGCATCCAACATTATGCATTTTATGTCAGACCAAAAATCAAATAATTTAAAATACCAGTACAACAGTGAAAGAACTGGCCATGCATAGAAAAAGGTTTTTAATGTTTGTCCGACTTCATACAAAACCAGATTTCTCTCGGGTAAACAAATTGTTCATATCAAGTGCGCTTTGTTTATTTCAAATACTTCAAGGGTCCATCCCTCTCCTTGAGATGGCAATGTGAGTCCTGAGTTCGGATTGAAAATATATTCTCTTTTTCCTCCTCAGACTAAATCAGTTTCCATTCATAATTTGCTTTGGATCACAACTTCCTATCTAACATGTCTCACTATTAGATACAGTAGAAAATCGTCCTTTGGAAGGGACATTAGACTAGAGGGGTCCCATGCCTGAATGGGGCATGCATAGCTAGAAATACTTCCTGCCCACTCAAAACTAACTTACTGAAAAAACTGTATCTGCTATTCCAGAAAAAATCCATAAAAACCAGTCCTCCCTTTCAAAAGAGATACATCCCTTGATCCAAATACCAACTTAAGAAATATATTTACCCTTGGCCAAGGAACACCAGTTTTTGTATTTTCAAAAGCAGGCAGCAGTCTATTAACCAAATCATGAGCTAGATGCAACAGACCATCATCATAATTATCAGGTTTTAATCTTCCAAATGGATGACTTGGATCAACAATCAATAGATGAGCTGCTAGTAGGCCTCCTAAAACTCTAAAAGAAAAAATATCAGACATCTAAAAAATGAGGTAGCAAGCAATTTTAGGCAATTTTAAAGCTCTAAGGTGTTGTACAAAACAACTCTCCAAATTTGTTTAGAAAAGTAAAGTTAAGAATTCTTGCTTGAATATTTCACAGCATTTTATGGGTGAATCGGGGATGGTGCCACCAGGATTTTTACTTTAGGTGGCAAAAACAGGGCCAGGAGTAGTGTGAAAAAAAAGTCATTTTGGAAGCAAGTTTTTACAGGAGAAGATGTTTGCTCTCACCTTATGGTCGCCTCAAAAACCTGTACAACATTGTCTTTGTTGAATGATACATGCTTTAAAACGAGTTTCACAGCATTCTTGAATTCACTTGCATTACCAACCACCTAATTGTAATGAAAGAAAACATTAGAGGATGTGATCAAAATGGATACATGATAAATCAGAATCAAGACACTTGTTAAAATTTCTCTATTCCAGGGACCGCGCAGCCATTAAAAAGTGGAGAGGCTGAGTTGCGAGCCAAACCAGCAAAATGGGAGCAATATTTGAGACCACACCCTTTAGAATGTTGGAAAATGCTCTTTCTTGAGAATTGACAGCCTTCATATATTAGACAATTTCTTATAAACCACATGTTTTATACGGAAAACAACTACAGTTTTCTTTTTTTTCTCATGTTTTTCATTGTTCCAGCACCTCTAAGGGGACCATTATGGAATTAAGGTCATCTTGACCTTTTAATGCTATCTCTGCCACCGTAATTAGGGGTGTTTTTCCTTTACGTTTCTAACCTTATAAATTGTATTGTACACATTTTTATATCATAAAACTTGCAAATATTTTTAATTGACGTGGCAAATGGTGAAGTGAAGTTGCGGTTTTTAGCGCCAAGCACTGAGATCCCAAAAGTAGAATAGTCCTAATCGAGTCCGCAACCCCTTGTCATGACACTCAAGTGGTGGAGCTCTACCTGGGGTGGAACTCTGTCTGCCAGACTGTTCTGGCTGCAATGTCAGAGGGTTACACCACTGCACCACAATACCTTCATACATATGTTCATACTAGATACTTACAGCTAAGGTGTCTAATGAGTCAATCAGTGTCAGTGAATAATCCCCAAGAACATCATTGACATTGATATTTGATCTGGAAAAGAAAATTTCAAGAAGACTGAGGTAATTGCAAATCTTGGGGGAGTTAGAATTCTTGTTGACATCCATGCATGCAGTATAGGCCTTGTGCACATTAACATGGCTTTCCTGCCTAAGAATTCTCTTTTTAGTTCCTTGACAAAATTCTTGTTTAAAAATTTTACAGTCTTTTATATGACTCAAGAATTCTTAACAAAATGTGCAGAATTCTAAAAAATTCTTAAGAATTCTTGTCACGTTAATGTGCACAACTGTGCAATGATTACTCTTCATAAAAATATGACAATCGGATTTCTTCGTTATACAAGTTGCAATCAAGCACTGAAACATTAAATCTTTTGGAGGACAGGGAATTGCACCCTTAGTCTCTGGATTTCTGGTCCAGCATCTTAACCATTAAACGACATCAGCTGCATCTTTCACCTTGAGTATTTAGCACAGTTCTCTCTTGAGTATTTAGCTTGCCAGGTCATCATTTGCAAGTATCATTCCTAACTTCAAAAAGGAGTGTGGCACGCTCATATTTTTAGTCCCCTGATCAGCACTATCACTTACGGATTTTCATGATCTGGCCCCCTTCCAGTGCAGTATATTGGATTCAGCTCATCCTTTGGAAAAGCGTATTTCATGTAATTATTGTATCCAAAATAAAACATCTTTCTTGCTTGTTCTCTAAATCTAATTCTGTCTTCTTCTGGAAAATACTGATATCGATGAATTGACCTGACATCTTGTTGAATTATGGTTGAATATGGTAAAGCAAAAAGACAATTTATGACAATGACAGCTAAACCAATATGAGCAAGAGGTCTTTCAAAACCTTTCGTGTTTTGGTAGCGAATTTTCAGTCTCCAGAATTTCATGTTCACATGGATTTCACTAACATATCATCTCAAAAATCCCAAATGTCTCAATCTTCAAATCAACTCTCCTATGAAAGAAAGTAGCGGCTCGTTGTGATTTCGTGAATTGGGTTGTTTCAGTCTGTCAATTAATTAAATTATATTTAGGCCCATTTTGGGCATCAGCGATGTAAAATCTTGTAAACATTCTTCTGTCAACAAAAATAACGGCTTTTCGCTGTTTAAAAATCTTCTTTGTTTGCTTCACTGCTGCTGTATAGCCGGATTTCCACCACCTTTTCACCTCTGAGTTCTATTTTCTATGTGAGAAAACCTTTCGGAGCTTTCACTTCCCATCCGCCATTACTCAAAATCCAAAACACAAAGGACACAGGGGTACAAGACTTGCAAAATGCAAACCAATCGGAGCGTGACTAATGGACTGGGGATTCCACAGGGATCAATCTTTGTGACGCTTTTGTTTGTTTTCAAAATATTCGCTCGATGTTCTCGGTATTCCTAGATTTAGTAAACAAACAAAATAATTTGCAAGAAATTTTGGTGGTCTTGCTTCAAATGTACGCGCAACTTACATACCCAGTTGATCTCTTTTAGACTTTATTTGACTTCTGGACTTAGCAAGGAACAGTTATTTAGTTATTTCACGCAGTTCAATGCAAATTTCATTCAATCAATGCAACCAACTTTTTGGAATCTAAATTTTGCACGGAAGACCGTTGGAACCATTGATTACAACAGCCGATTTTTCAGCTCGAAAGAGATAATAACAAGCGATACAGAAGTAACAACAAAGATAAACACTAAATTCGCCGAGGAAATATTAATAATATTCCAATTTATAATGGCATTAATTTTACATATATTATATTACCTCTCTTTCTCCGAATCTCCCACATACAATCCTTTCTCTCTTTCTAACTATATTTACAAATTATAAAGCATAAATACACACTAAGTTACCAAACACCACTACGATTTGATGGGCAGAAGTTTTTACCGATTTTTAAAAGCCCACACAAATCAGAATCAGAGATAATTATCGCAAACGATGTAACTAAATAAAAGTAAAAAATTATCTACCGGGTAAGTAAAAAAAGGTAATAAGTTTGGCAGGCTGTGGAATAAAATGTACGCGGCCAATATTCAAAACTGAAATGTTAATCTATCAGTCAAAGGTTAACTTAGATGTGAAAAATTTGTTTGGGCAAATCACTCATCGTTCAGATCCAGAAATTGGCAAAATGGTGGTAAGGGTTTGCATCGAAGGATACTCTCACGTTCAATTCTGGTCCATGATTTACTTCCATTGAAATCTAAATTCTATCTCTAAAACTGACACTTGCATTGCATTTAAATTTCAATGGCAAGTAAATCATGGACCAGAATCGAACGTGGAATTCTTGTTTCCATACCAACCCCTTGGAAGCATTTTCCTAATCTGTTGGGACTAAATGATGAATGATTTTTCCAAACAACACTTTCACATCTAGGCCTTTAACTGGTAGATTGACATTTCGGTTTTGAATATCGACTGCATACTTTTTATTTCATAGCCTGCCAAACGTGTTAACTTTTCTTCGCTCTCCTGGTAGTATTTGAAACGAATATCTCGAAGCATTGCACCATAGTGATGGTTGCACAGCTAGTTATTACCAGTTTCTAACTGGAGGCGTAACGCACCACCAAAAGGTTGTCAGCCATGACCCTTTTTAATTTTTGGACAAAAGCTCTCATCAAAGTGTGATAAGATCTCAAAATACCATTTCAAAATGTCTGATTTTTCGAACGCTGGCCAAACTTGATTATATTTTCGAAAGGCATGTACGTTGTTTGAAATTTGAGTTGTACTCATTTCTTACAAATAAACATGTAAAACGGCTTAACATTCTAACATAGGTTCATAAAACTAAGGTTTGAGTGCAGAAGACTGTCTTCACCTAACTACCCCAACAAAAACTGCTTTGCTGCCATAAACTCCATGTTCCCCGTTAGCTAATTCCATGTAAGGACCGTAGTTGAAGTTAATAATCTTGAAACTGAAGATAAGTTTAATTTGTTGTTTAATTATTGTGTACATTGTAATGATGTATTATTAAATTGTAAAATAGTAGGGGATAATTTCAAATTAGGGAAATTAGATGAAGAATTGGAAACTAAAGAAGATTCCATGTAAATACTTTGGATATTTTGGTAGAGTTAGAATTAATGTTTATAATCTTGAAGCAGTAGATAAGTTCAATTTGTTGTTTAATTATTGTGTACATTGTAATAATGTATTGTTAGATGGTAAGATAGTAGTGGATGATTGAATATTAAGGAAATTAGACGAAGCATTGGAAACTAAAGAAGATTCCATGTAAATACTTTGGATATTTTGGTACAGTTAAAGTTACTGTTGATAATCTATGTTTAATAATTGTATACATTGTAATTATGTATTATCAAATTTTAAAACAGTAGGAGATGATTTTAAACTAGGGAAATTAGATGAAGAATTGGAAACTAAAGAAGATTCCATGTAAATACTTTGAATATTTTGGTCCAATTGAAGTTACTGTTGATAATCTATGTTTAATTATTGTATAGATTGTAATTATGTATCATTAAATTGTAAAATAGTAGGAGATGATTTTAAACTAGGGAAATTAGATGAAGAATTGGAAACTAAAGAAGATTCCATATAAATACTTTGAATATTTTGGTCCAGTTGAAGTTACTGTTGATAATCCTGAATCTGTAGATAAGTTTAAATTGTTGTTTAATGATTGTATACATTGTAATTATGTATTATTGAATTACAAAATAGTAGGAGATGATTTTAAATAAGGGAAATTAGATGAAGAATTTAATACTAAAGAAGATGGAGAAGCTTCTGTTGGAAAGCTGTAAAATTGATGGAGGAAATTGGAGAGAGATTATTTACATTATTGCGAAGATCAAAACAGTTGCGTTGTGGGGTATTAATATGAAGACAAGCAAATGGAACAATCTGGTTGATGTCATTGAAGAGAAAAAGATGTTTGGAAGATTGAAATTGGAGGTTGAACATGGAACAACGAGCTGGCATGAACAGCATAGATTCCAAATCTTTTAAAAGGTTGATATAAATTCCAAGACCTGTTTCTTTAAATGGAATGGCTTGAAAGAAAGTTCTGGTTGTACCGCTGGACTTTTCAAAAATCTTTAATATTTTACAAAAATTACAGGACGGTATATTTCATATTCTAACTTATTTGAGGATGTGAAGTCATCAAATTACTAAATCGTAAAACAGAAAGGCAAAAGATGTTTGCTTGATACCACATCATACATGTTATGGTTTTCTTGAAAATTATTCTATGTTTCCTCAAAACGCTTAGAAATTACAATGGTTTTGAGTGTGATTAAAAAAAATGCTCTTGGACTCTTAAAAAAGAAGAAAACCGTCTGATTCTGAAAATATTGAAAACATTTCAGAAAATTCCGATGCAGAACCATAGTAACGTAGGCAAAGTTTCTTTCAAGCCATTCAATTAAAAATAAACTGCTCTTATAATTTTATACCAATGTTTCTAAAGATTTTGGAACCTATACTGGCATGAACAACAAGGACAGATTTTGTAACACAATAGCATGAGTTGCTTTTGTTGACACCTGAATTCAAAGCGATTTGCGATCGCAGACAAAGGAAATTCCCTCAACAAGTGATTCAAAACAAACAAAGCCGCAAAAGTTGCTCTGAAACCCAGGTAGCTAGCGTGCTCGTTGTGCATTCCAAAAATTGTTTTTAAGAGCAAACTTAGGCATAAATCGAAAGAGAAAGGATATATCTATCTCGGGCATTTCATCTCTTTGGTTCAGAAGCTGAGCAGTAAATGTTTTAATTACAACCAAGAAAGGAAAGAGAATTGAATCGCCTCCCAATCGGCTTTTGAACCAAACATATGAAATGCCCGAGAAAGAAATGTAGATATGTCCTTCTTCTTTCGATCTATGCTCATGTTTGCTATTAAAAACAATTTTTGGAATGCACAACGAGTGCGCTAGCTACCTGGGTTTCAGAGAAACTTTTGCAGCTCTGTTCGTTTTGATTTACTGGTTGAGAGAATTTCCTTTGTCTGCGATCGATAATCGCTTTGAATTGCAGTGTCAGTCAAAAGCAACTCATCCAATTGTCTTGCAAAATCTGTCCTTGTTGGCATGAACCAGATCCACACATTCGATTCAAAACTAAGGAGAAGATTAAACTGACTTATCTTATGACTGCTGAACGAGAATCTTGCTTTGAAATTTTCTGCAGACTAAGTTGCAACTTCTAAAGCTGATTCAAATCACGAGTACAAAAACTCTCTATCAATTCCGAATATCTACACAACTAATTATCCTATATAGCAAATTAAAACTATATTCTTTCTCTTTTCTCTCCATTCAATACTACGTAAAGGCATATGTGTGAGGTTTGGGCCTCAAAGGTTTTTACGAACAGTGAAAATATCAACAAGATATGCCAAGGAGAAAATTTTCGCGAGAAATGGCGAAATTTGAAATTTTCGAGTTTTGAGATCAAAATATGATCTCAACGCAAAATGCAAAACAAAACAAAACTTCAGGAAAGTACCGAGAGGATAATGGAACACTGAAAGGGTCAATTTTACATACGCTGTTACTTCTCTGTGCTATATTCTCCTGTGAAGGCACCATTTCTATCGTCACGAAATGCCTGATTGACGAGACAGAAGGCGACAATGTCACTCAGACAATCGCTTCTATTTACAGCAACCAGGTACGTGGCGAGAACAATAACAATTCCTTCGCAATGAAAATGTGTAGCATCATGCAAGCTTCAATAATTTTAAGGTACATCGAAATTCCTGAAAACGAAAACGATCTGACACAAGAAAGCATGATTGTTAGGGAGACGAGATACTGTTTGTCCGATCAAACATATGTGTCCCCCCGTGCAGTGGGTTAAAGCTCATGCGCAGTAGCGTTTTGGATTAGAACTCTGCCGGGCCCATGAGCATTAACCTAATGCACGGGGGGACACAAGAAGCTAGCACTAACAGGATCAAACCTCACATATGCCAAATATTATCTACCAACCACAGGTAACGGGGAAAAATTAGTATACAAGTAACAAGTACCCCATCTTTGCTTTAGTGTTTACCAAATTTGCCAATTTTGTGTTGATTAGATTAGGCCAACCACGACAATGTTTGTGATGCAAACAGTTCCGGTTTCCATTCAAAAGGAAAAAGAATATTCTTTTTCCTTTTGAATGGAAACCGGAACTGTTTGCATCACAAAAAACATTGTCGTGGTTGGCCTAATCTAATCTAGACAAAATTGGCAAATTGGTAAACACTAAAGTAAAGATGGAGGTACTTGTTACTTATATACTAATTTTTCCCCGTTACCTGTGTACCAACACCATAAAGCAAAAAGCGTAATAAGGAAAACAAACACTGACCTCCATCCAATTAGGCCTATACTGTAACTTTTCGTGCATAAAATGAATCAGTGAATATGGAATGATTAGTAGGCTACAGAAGATAAGGTTTGATGTATTTCTGATAGGGAGCTTTGCATAAACTAAAATCTATTTCAATTTATTAGATGTCACCTTAGATTTGCAATAACGCGAAACTATTTATGATAAACGCTGCAATTGTGTTGTTCTCGGAAATCTTTCCGCAACATCTAATTTAAGATAGACTTTAGTTTTAAGGTGCATACTGTCTCTTTGGGGAAGCTAATATATTCAGAAACAGGCATGTGAAACAATAGGACTTCTTGGCTTGAAATTTTGAAAAGGGCACCATATTCATCAAAAAAGTAGTTATTTCTATGTCCCTCCCTACATATGATAAACAATCGTAGCTTTATCAAGGATTAGGCCACTCTTGCAAATAATTTTTAACATCTGTTAAACAGACAGTAAATATCTACACAGTTTTAAAGAAAAAGGACTGCCGGACAAAGGGGCAGGAGCAGCTGCCCCGCAGCGAAAGGTGGGTCTATTTTAAAAACCTCTTCATTCTGAAGGCTACGTTACACGCCCAGGATCCTAATTTCACACATGCTACTGAAAAAGGCAAAACAGTAACGAGTCTAAACTGATTTTAATCTTGCTATATGTGATCGCAATAGGCTCGTCTCTTTTTGCAAGGAAACTAATAACAGAAGGCACATCATACTGTTTTAGAACATCCAATAAAACCAAGGCTTCGTGAAGCTCAGTGAATATTTCTGTGTTTACAAAATCATCTCCTTCCTCCATGGTCCAGATAACTTGCCTTTCGAAAACTTTCCTCAACTCTCGATTTTGCGATGATGCTGTGTTTCGGCCTAAGTCAGGACTGTCGATAGCTGTCAAATGCAACATGGCGATTTCATCGTGTGCAAAGTCTCGAGTGTCTTTCGGTATTGCTAAATCTTCAGGCGATAATAAGAATCTTCCAGGAAACTTTACCGGGAATTCTTCGAGTTCGTAGTGATCTTGGTTGCACGGCAAAGTGTGTAGCTTTCGTTGCAGCTGCAATAGGATTGAAAAAAGGATGGATTTAAATGTGAAAATAACTCATAGAGAGATGCTCAGAGAGATATTTGAAGACGGAATTAGACTGAAGCAATTTTACAGCTATGACTGAACGAAAGGAAAGAGATAGGGATTGTTTGCAGGCTGGGTCATGGGGCAAGGAACCGAACTGGGGAAACTGGAGAGACAACGGATTCAAAATGAGCATTTTAACGAAATTTTGTTCTAACAACACTCTAGATTTGTGAAACGCTCTTTTTAGCACCCTTTCTATCGATCGAAGCTTTTTAGGGACCTCTCTGAAGTCGGGGCATTGGACAATCTTTTCCTCATGCTCTACCCCCTCTCGAGAGGCTTTACTGTTTCATAAATAATATCATAGATCTCCCTGTTAAGCGATTACCTCCTCTTTTGCCATGCTATCAAACGTTGTCAACAGACAAAGGTTTCAGAATCGAGTTTCTCGAAAAGGTTGGAATGTTCAAGCATAGTCATGGTTCAAGTAGGCCTACTTGCGAGATATTTTAGGGCAGCACAGTGAAAAGGTGAAAATTTCAAATAAAAGTGTTTGCTATGTAAATTTATTGTCCAACCAAGAGTTACTCATGAGGGGCTACTGGCATGGGAAATGGGGCACATTCAATCTAATTGTGATCGACTCGTTCGACAAGATTTAAACCAACTTGACCTAGTGGTCTGTCAAACATGATGTATCTGGCGGTATGGCCTGCTATTTGCGGGACCCTATCATCTCAAATCGATCAATTGTTTTGCTTTCAATATTTCAATCAACCAAAACGCGGACCTGAAAATGTGTAATCCTACATGACTTTCGGTAATGTTTGCTACCGTTTTTAGAAAATCTACTTGGATTACAAGGACTATAAGAACTTGTTTCAAATGATGGGCTCTTTCATTGATCAATCAGTTATTGTAATCCAGGTTTTAAACTCCCGTCGGGGTCAAAGGTACGGGAGAACCGAGATTGGACTGTGAGGAAATTTTCCAGTAAACGTTAAACTCCAAGGCCGCAGCTGCTGAACTTGCCGTGGAATTTATTGTTTCAATCGAAAAGCATTGTTCATCACCTTTGTTTTCAAAGAAAAGGTCCTGCTTCTAGCCAACACTGAGCTGAGGGATGACCGTCCCCTAGTGTTGGCCAATGGCGCCAATACAATAGAACAAGCCTAAACATCGTTCAAAATTTGCATCACTGAGTTTTCGAAAAATTGAGAATTGTTGCTCATAAGGGGCATCCTTAGCAGCTGAATACAACATTCTTGTAGTACTGAAGAAAATAAATAGATATTTCAAGACAAATATTTCACCAATGGTTTATGGTTTATTTGATACTACAAAAAGGTTCGAAAAGGTATATTTGATACTTCCAAATAATGTATGGATAGATCATGTACGTGATAACCAAGGAAAGTTGATGTCGGGGTTGATGTACAATAATTTATAGATAGAAAGATATGATGTTTTGAGTGTAATTCTAAGATGCTACAATTTTAAAGTAGGGGAAAGGGAGGGGTAGGCCCATGCTCAATATCTAATTAACAACTGCGTTAAATTGTCGAGAAATTTCAGTGTTACACCACATGAAACCATTGTAACCAGGGCAAAGAAAGAGGACAAAGTCCGATGGCTTCAAGGCAATACAACCATGCCCATAAAATATGACCTTTCTCCGCAAGAGCAGCGTTGTGTCTCTGTTCAGTTTTAAGTCCAGGTCCTACTAAATACTCTAGAAAAACACAAAAATTGAACACAAATTGAAACACACATCCTTTTTGTTTCAATTTTAAGAAAAACATTAGACAAAGGGATATTTGAAACATCAAATTTTACAGAAAATTGAACACTCTGCCGTACTAGGCCCTCTTTCACCGATCATAAACTTTCTAAATAAAATAAATAAATAAATAAATAGCTAAATCTCCATTTCGGAGCAGTCACCCTACAACTGGGTATTACAAGCTATGCCATGTCAGCCAACCATTATATATTTTATTTTTATTTGTTCTATTTCATCCCCGGGTGCTAGGAAGTTTTGTAGGATTTTGTTGATATCTTTTAGAACTTCGGCCTTACTTACTTGCAGCTAAACGAGTATTTTTCATCTTGGGTTTTTGTGAAGAGTTCGAACAATCCAGTAAGTGTTCAACATATTCGCCATGTGGAACAACGCCCGAACAAAGCATAGGTTCCAAATCTTTAACTCGGCGAAAAAAGGTGGGTGTAAAATTCAATGACCTATTTCTTCTGATTGAATGGCTTGAAAGAAAATTTAGATATTTATCTATAATTCTACCGTTGGACTTTTCAAAAATTTTGAATATTTTTGGAAATTACGGTGTACCTTACATTTCAACTTATTTGAGGATGTGACGTCATCAAATTTCTAAATCATAAACCAGATGAGTGACAGACTTTTGCTTGATACCATATTGTAGGCACGAAATTATTTCATGTTACGTCAAACAGGTTAGAAATTACGATGGTTTTAAGTTTTTTTGAAAATTTTTCTTGAATTCTTGAAAAAGAAGAAAAACACTCTAATTCTGAAAACATTGAAGATTTCAGAAAATTCCAACGGTAGAATTATAGAGAATTAGCTAAAGTTTCTTTGAAGTCATTCAGTTCAAAGAAATAGGTCACTCAATTTTACACCAGCCTTTTTAAAGATTTGGAACCTATGCTCCCGAACAACGTCCTTGGTTCTGCCTTCACCCAACATACAAGTTACGGACATTCAAACGCTCAATCAACTCCCTTGGACTTGCCTTTCTCTGCTAGATCCTCCTTTATTCCAGTTCCTAGGGTACCGTAAAAGCTCTATTAAGCCCCCGGGGGCTATTTAATTTCGGACACTCCAGAGGGGGGCTTAAAAGAGAGGGGGCTTATCAAAGAGGGGGCTTATTAGAGAGGGGGATTATTAGAGAGAGGGGCTAAATAGAGCTTTTACAGTATTCGTATAAAATGGTGTTACCACCTCTCCTATGGATAAAATACTAAAAAACACTTACCGAAAAATCTTCGACAAAATCAGTTCCACTATTGAAAAATTCCCCATTTAAAATCGTGATAATATCTCTCCGGTCTATTCCTTGCTCTGGAACAAATTTCTCATTCTGCAGATAACATGCAATGAAAAGTCCTTCAGCAAAAATGACGGGCTTGGCCGCGGATATCTTTGCAAGTAGATTCAAACTCATGTTGGACTCAAAAGCACTCAACACCACTTGTTGCCTGGAAAGAAATAATTATAGAGTTTAAGAATTAACCAACAGGCAAAATATCTCACATGTGAAACGACTTTCGTTCAGGGTTAAAAAGTAGATTTTCGATCTGAAAGAACGACTGCAAATGTTTCACGAAATCCGACTTGAGTGAAGCGATTTCTTGAGACTTGAAAACTGGACTTTCGACCAGACAGCCAGACAACGTCTGTCCTGCAGGTTGTAATTTGTCGTCTGCAGTGAAACATAAGTGAGAATTACAGCTAAAGCGCAAGAAAAATGAAAATTACAGACACGAGCCACAAAACTTCAACCGAAGCAGGAAAAATTCACTTTGTGTAGGTTCTACCCGACAGAATATTGCGTTTGTCCAGCAAGTATTAATTTCGCTTGTCTACCAACAGTAACTGTAACTTCGTTAGTTTCGCTCTGAAGAAGCCTCGTATGCCGAGGCGAAATATCAGCTCATACATACATAAATATTTAATCTAAAAAAATTATCGTTGCTCTGGCGTTGCTTTGTGGTGTTCCTTCCTTACCTTAAACTCCCATAAAATAATTTCTTAAACAAAACTTGCTTTGACTTTCGACGAGACAGAACTTGTACAGTAAGTGGTATAGTATGCGTTAAATGTGCTTAAACACACTTTAATTTCCATAATCGTCTTCAAATGTCAAAGCCATTCTCCAGACATTTGAAACACACATGTGACTTTTCCTACCACAAAATGACTGCAGACCTTACCACTTAACACGTGTTCGCTCGTATACTGCAAAGTCCCGCCTTTAAGAAACCACATTACAAGAAAGAAACTCAACAGACCTTGAATACTTGAAAGAACAATATGAAAACAATAGGGGTAATTAAGGAAAACAATGGATAGAGTGATGTAAAAAGTGGGTTTCTCCGAAAGTTAGGACTTAACAATCTTTGACTCTAAATGTTTGAGCGGTGGGTAAAGAAAATCAAAACATGGGTAAAGAATAATAGATGGAATACTGCAAAAGGAAGACCAAAGAGCGCCATTAAAACTAATCGTACCAAAAAGGGATTACACCTGAACTGAATATGTCATTGTCCAATGGACCAGTAAATCTCACCTCAAATAAATAGGCCGCTTGTCTGAACTGTAATTGGGCCGATTTCAAAAGAAAGTTCAAGGAGTTAAGTTCCAAGAATCGCATTAAAGGGAATGTAAGCATATACAAGTGGCTCAAGCCACTTGCAGTCAAATTTTAGCCTGTCAGATATCAGAATTTCCTTTTGACAGATTTCAGTTACCCAAATATGGTGCGCCACGTGTCATAGCCTACTGTCTTCGCATAACTATTTTCGTCAAGGGCTTATATATGCTTAGATTCCCTTTAATAGGGTTTTTGAATAACCACATTTCAGCAGAGTTCATGCCAGGGACTTCCAAAATAGACCACGGGGAAATGAAACAAGAGGATGAAATTTGGTCACATATTGCCGAAAGTTGAGCCAAATAAACTGAAATCAAGGCCATGATATCTTTTGGCATCACATATCAGCAAATTTTTGGAAATAGCCTTAAATAAAGGACTTGTTGCAGTTGTTGTACTAAACCCATAAGGTAACGCAACAAAACACCGTAATCCGCACCAAGCAGGGGTGGCACCAGGAATCTTCCGACAGAGGGGCTGGAGCTTCCGACAGGGGGGCTAAAATGGCTAGAAAATGCAGTTTTCATACGTCATTTTGCAAAATTTCCTCCGACAAGAACCCAAAATGTCCTCCGACGGGGGGCTAGATGCTTCCGACGAAGGGGCTGTAACCCCCTAGCCCTCCCCTGGCGCCACCCCTGCCAAGCAGACTGTTAACTCCTGTAAAAGAACAACAACCAAAATAAGCCTGTAACTAGAGAGAAAACAGTTGAGGAAAGAAAAAACTTTAAGGGAAAACTTTTAGGGACTTTGGGAAATTTTAGGTTGTAATGAAGCTGAACTGATCTTTTTGGGTTGCTTGAAAATTTCTTGGTCTGCCCTCCTGTTTTAAATACATTCTCTAAAATCTATGAAAAAGTCATGAAACAGCAATTGGTTGTCTATCTTGATACTACGCTCTCGGTTTTCATAGGCGCATATAGGAAAGCATACGGTACGCAGCACGTTTTGATAAGACTCCTCGAAGACTGGAAGACCAAACTTGACAAAAATTACATTGTAGGTGCTTTATTGATGGACTTGTCAAAAGCATTTGATTGCATCCCACACGATCTGCTGATTGCGAAGCTGAATGCGTACGGTGTGGATGAAAATGCCTTGGTACTAATCTATTCATATCTTAAACGGCGTGAGCAATCCGTGAGGATAAACAATACATACAGTTCCTTTCAAACAATCTTATCTGGGGTCCCCCAAGGCTCGGTGTTAGGTCCTATTCTTTTTAATGTATATATAAATGATCTTTTTCTGTTTATTAAACAGGCAACGCTATATAATTATGCCGACGACAACACGCTTGCTTGTTTCTCCAGGACTCTACCAGATTTGGTGCTAGACTTAGAGGCAGAAGCAGGCGTTGCACTAGATTGGTTAAAGGAAAACCATATGATTGCAAATCCATCAAAGTTTCATGCACTGTTAATTAAAAAAGACCAGACAACTACCAGTGGTGAGAAAATAAGTATTCAAGGAAAAACAATCATGTCTGAAGATTCAGTCAAACTTCTCGGGATTCAACTAGATTATAAACTAAACTTTGATCCACACATCGCAGTACTTTGTAGAAAAGCTGCAACTCAACTTAATGTCCTAAAGAGGCTTCGAGCTTATATTGGTTTTGATGCGAGAGAAGTCCTTGTTCAGAGCTTTGTTTATTCTAATTTCAATTATTGTCCTTTAGTATGGCATTTTTGTTCAGCTAAATCAATGCATAAGATTGAGAAGGTACAGGAACGTGCACTTAGGTTCCTTCATAATGATCATGTCAGTTCATATAATGACCTTCTACTGAAATCACAACGATGCACCATGCATGTTTACCGACTTAGAGCTATCTCCATAGAAATGTTCAAGACTCTAAATGGTCTGAATCCATCCTTCATGAAAGATATTTTTCAAGTTAGATCCTCTAATTATTCATCGCGAAATCCTAATAACCTTACTCATTACAGACCAAACCAGGTTACTTTCGGTGCTCGCAGTCTCAAGTTCTTAGGACCGCAGATTTGGAATTGCTTACCAAATGAGCTAAAATCGGCTGAAAGCCTTAATATTTTCAAAAGGTTAATATCACAATGGGATGGCCCCACGTGCAAATGCAACGCCTGTCGTTTTACTGTAAATAATGTACAAACCGTCTAAAAAAATGTATTTATTTTAATTTAATTACTGTATCCATCGATTTTGATTAGTTTCCATGCACATATGTACATAGTAGACTAGATGTTTTTTTCAATCGATGTAAAATAAAGATACAACAACAACAACAACAACAACAACAACAACAACAACAACAACAACAACAACAAATCCTGTATGTGTCTGTGCTAAGTGTCTCACCTGGGGAGCTTCCGGGGCTTCTGTGGCGAAAGATGGATTACGTTCTTCCCCATGCACATCGAAATGTGTGAATGTGTTTGTATAATATTTCAAAAATGTCGGAAATCTGTTGCGTTGCACATTGAACGAGGAAAAGAACAGAATTTAGCCAATCGAGAGCGGTCTTTCAAATCACGGGGTCCCATGAGATATCACGATAGATACGTTGTGAAAAATGTTGAATGAGTTTTATCTTATCTATTTTTTCTCTTTCTTATTGGTGTCACGTAAACGTGTTTAGGGACCAGGACCTTTTACTTTAGTTATCACTTTGTTTATCCTATTTTCTTTATTTAACGTCGCTACGCTTTAGTACCTCTCTTGGAACAGACGGTGCATTTTTCTGCTCCTTCTGTTTTAGCCGCCGCTATTTCACCTTCTGCTCCTAAAACTGTTGCTGCAACTCTCCTGCTATTCCTTTTGTCTCCTTTTCGGCTCTCTTTCCCTTTCATGTAGGTGTATTTAGACATTTTGTATTAGGTACGTCGCTTGTTAGGTCGTTGCTACTGTGGTACCCCATTGTAATTTAGGTTTATAGGTAGGCCCCAAATTATTGAAAGGTTAGCTATGATGAAGCGAAAGCGAAACGATAATGAAAGTTCTGTATTTTTGAGAAATCTTTATCAATTTCATATGGTTATGGGGAGGCTCATGATTTATTGAATGTGTCTACTAAATATGATCAACAAATGTTGTGCAAACTCATGTCTATGGCCATATGGGCCTCTTGTGAATAAATAAATTCAGCTAAAGTTGTTTATACCCACTTCAGGTCAAGTGACCGTACATGTGGGAAATCATCTCTTTAACTTTTGATAAAGTTAACCTCTTCAGGCTTTCATGGTGTGAAGTTCTTATCTTGCACTGCAAGGGCAACTTTTGTGAAACAAAAGTCAGGTTTCCGAAAAGACAATGCGATTTTCCTCTCTCAAGAATAGATTTCACACCTCTGAGTGCACTCGATAAAGTTAAAGTAAACAGAGAAAGCAAAACATTGTCGGCTGCGTTAAAGGTATAAAATCTATTCTTGAGGCTGTCAAATCGCTTGGAAAGCTTCCTCAAGAAGACAATCATGTGACCTCTCCCTCGAGCGTCGTGGCCAGGGTAAATTAAGAAAGGGGCATTGAAATGAGGGCCCCAGGAAAATTTTTGGGGCCACGCCCTTTACTTTGGCTTAGAATTCATCTCCCAATACACGTTTTTTTTTATAAGAAACTGGTTTATAAGAAACTAGTACTACGATGACCAAAAATTTAAGAAACTCTAGTACTACGCTCAAGAACAGTTAAGAAACTCTAAAACTTTATTTCTGTATGTCTCTCTTATTCTATGTCTCTCTCTCTAACAAAGGTATATTCGTCTTTTCTTGCCCTTTAACTGCAAAATTGGTAAATTTTTGCCTTGATGTGCATGGCTTCTTCTTGATGACAATGTCAATGCAAAATGGAAGCCCTTTCTCGAGAAGAAGGCTCAACTTCGAACAATACCGCAATTTTAGGCCCAAAAAAATAAGAAACTGATTAAGAAACTTTTACTACTAAAACACCGAAATTTTCATGCGAAATTAAGAAACTTTTAGTACTAAGTGCTGATCCAAGTTTCTTATAAAAAAAAACGTGTATCCTGCTTGCCATTAGCGACAAGGAAACTTTGATAGTTTTCTGACAGCTTTCCCATAAATCTGAGCACGAAGGAAATTTTGAAGAAACATCCTTTACTTCGGCTTAGAATGCATCCCCTGATTCCATATTTGCCAGTGCTAAAATGGAAGATTTGACATTTTTCGGAAAATTCATACCCAACCTATACCCAGCTATTTTCTATTTTCTCTTCGGCTTTAAAGGAATCTCGTCTCTCGAGGACCATCCTTCGACAAAAATGGGCCAATATATTCTAACTTCATGCCCTGAAAGCAGAACCAGGGAGGGAAACGTCCAGGAGGGGGGCAGCTAAGGACCAAAGTTTTATCTCTGGGATGATTTTGCAAAGTCCATTTAAATTTGCAAAGTACGTCATTTACCATCGACTTTGCGATGTTTCTGACCTTCCAAACAAACAAATAGATTTGTTTTTGTTTCTGCTGAAAACGACAGTGTTCATAATTGCCGAGAGGTTGACTTAACTTTTACTTTTGCTATTCTTTTGGATGCAAGCACCGTTGATATTTTCTGTAATATCTTCTCACGTAGGTCCCGTGTGTTAGAAAATTTCGAAAGAAAACAATCGTTTTCATTTCCGATTCTAGTATTCTAGAGTAGCGTCGCCCATTATGGCCGGTCGCCCATTATGGCCGGCTAGCAAGAGAAATTAAATTTCAGGGGACTCGTAATAAAATTGCAATTGCGCGGAAAATCTGCGCAGACATCTGTTTTATCGTGATTTGACCTTCACTGAAGATTCAGTTCATTTGCATTGAAACCCGACGAGATGGTTTGAGCATATCTCTAATTGATTTTTTCAAGTATTGCAAATTTCATGATTCTATTTACATTCCTTCCTTCTTTTTCGTTCGCTCGGCTCCTTGCGGTCCCGGGGGGGGTACTTCATTGTCAACATGATTCGACCTGAATCTGGACTTTGAGAAAAGGACCCATTCGTATGACGGAGTATTCAAAAATTTCGAGCCCATTTGCATGAATATCAGGAAATTTTTGACCCATGTGCATGAATTTGTCGATTTGAAACAAAGGAAAATTTCAGTTTTTTGGCCTGGATTATCATTATGGGGCCGATTGATAAGAAAATTCTCAAAGAAGTACCCATCTACCAGAATTGTGGTTAAAAACAGACCCATATGTAGAGAATTTCGGATGAAAAAACCCATCCATATGAGCGGCACGTCCAGTACAACTTAACAATGAAGTACCCCCCCCCCCCGGGCTTGCGGTTTGAAATGTTTCAAATATGCTTTGATATTTCAAAAGTCCTGTCTCTTGAGAGGAAATCTACAATGAAACCAAAGCAAAGTGACTTCTGATTCAGATTTAAGGTTATGAAGTCTGAGTGCTGCAAATTGCTATTTTCATCGCCCATTATGCCCATCAGTTTACCAGAGAAGTTTCCAATCGCTTCGAAATATTAAAATGCAACATTTATTAAGAAAAACACCAATTTGGGTTAAAATCTTACTTACTGACTTGGAAAATCATTGAAACGCAAAAAACGCAGCATTATATTAATTCTATTTTAATTTAGAAACTATGCCAAAACTCATTCATCAAGACAGTATTTAGAACAACTCGAAGCATGTATTTCAATTGCCAAAACTCGAAGTTTAGGTTAATTCTTATTGATATTGTTGTGTTTAAAGTACCAAATGAAAAACAAAGAACAGTAATTAAAGCTGTTTTTCTTAATAAAACTTTTTACCGGAGAGTAGTGTTCATTGTTTCTCCGGCGGCCATAATGGGCGACGCTTGAAGAAAACGACGTTTTTACCCCCTTCTTTAAAATCTTCCAAAATCAGTATAAAGAGTTTACGTAAAAAATCAATACTCTGTGATCTTTTTCTCCATTAGTTGGTGATATAATCTGGCTATTTTGTTTTTTCATGAATTGCTCTTGTTGGATCTAACTCGGAACTTCGCGACGACATGGGCATAATGGGCGACACCACTCTAGTGCTGCTTTAACGAAATTTCCAGAGTTTTTTCAACACCTTCAACACCGACCTATGTAAACATTTGATAAGAAAATTAGGAACAGAGGTAAGGGTAACGTTCTTCTAGAAAAACCCAGTCAAACAGATCAGTTTATTTTAAGATATTATCAGGCCTAAATTCCATCCAAATGTATCAAGTTGCTCTTGTTACTTTCAACAATGTACTCAAGAGCTTCAGATGTTAATGTATCAAAGAGAATTGTTAAAGCTGAGGGACCTAATCACTCTCACACACCCCTTGCCTTTGGTTAAAATGGTTTAGATAAGATGTTTGCATCTTAACCGACCTTAACAAATAAATTGTTTAGAAAATATCCCAAACAGTTACAAAATGTTTTGTATCCAATTAGTGGGGCAACTGAAATGTATCACCTCTGTTTTCTTCAATGTTATTTGTGGTTTGTGGTGAAACCAAAGGATAGTTCATACAAAATTAATGACAGTAAAAATTTGAAAAGTGTTAACCATCTATTGATTCAAGACATTGAAAAGAGTTTCATTCAAAATGTGGATCCAATGGCGGATTTAGGGGGCATAGTGGGGGCACGATGAAAACTCAGCTTGGCACCCCTTTTTTGGTGAGAAAAGCGCCCCTCATCCTGACCCTAAAGCACACTTTTTTAACTGGTTCGATTTGAATATGGGAGAAACATATAAATCAAGGTGCTAGTTGGTAGAAAATCAAAGAATTTTCTTGAATATGCACCAAAAATGTTTGCGCACCTTCAGCACACTCACATTCTCCTAATTTTCAGCGCCCTCTTCGAGGGGCAAATCACTTCTCAAAATAGCGTACGTGATTTTAGTGATTTTAAAATCACATGATTTTTTTCTGTGATTTTAGTGATTTTTTTGTGATTTTTTCTTGGGATTTTTTTATGATTTTGTGATTTTTGTGATTTTTGTATGGTGATTTTGGGATTTTTGTGTTTTTTGTTTGTGATTTTTTTGTGATTTTAAGGAAGGTGTACGAAAAAAAATCAGTGATTTGCCCCTCGGCCCTCTTTGCAAGTTGCAACAGGGGGCTGAGTTTTCAGCCTGGTTAGCCGGGCTGACATTCCAGCCAGGAAAACCCTTATATAGTGGCCTCTTAGTGGCCCTTTTCAACTCTGATTTTGGGTGGTTTCTCCTCTGTTGTTTGCGATTTGTGGATTAAGGAAAGATGATGCCATTCACTGAGTGCAGTTAAACAGAAAAGCATCTTTTGTCAAATACCATTGAAAAGGTTAGCTATCAGACTTGGAACCCTACTCTGGATGTAAATAGTCTCCTGCTTTGTGCAGTAAAATGAATCCCCAACTTATTCTTCAAGAATAGAGCATTCTAAAATAGGATCATGTATGCCCATGTGGTCATTGAACTGCAATGAATTCAAAGTTATACCAAATTGCATTGCAAAACAAGGTTGTAAACAACAACAGAATAGCAACCACAAACTATTGCATGTGCCTGTAAATCAAAAACTTTAAGACCTGTTTTATACCACACCTGACCACACAGGCCCTAGAGATTCAATTGTTCTTTCACAAAAGCAAACAGAAGTTGCATGACTGATTACAAGCCAGCTGCAGCAGAGAAAACAATCTGCTATTCTCAAACTAATTCAAAAGCTTTTTTGACAACAGAAATGATAAAAATAACAAGGCATGGATCTGAAAAGTTTGCTAATTTAGTCTCAAGAAAGAGGGTGTGGATATAAGCACCTGCTTATGCTCACTTAAAATTTACTTTTTCAGTGTGAATATTAATTGACCAAATCTTTACAGGAAACTAACCAGGGTGTACCATTATTTACAAAGGCACTTCAAGATTTTCAAAGGTAAAAGGGTTTGAAGAAATTTATTTTGAAGACAAAAAGATTCTGATTTACCAGATTTTACCAATTCTGTAGCTGTCTTTTTAGAGTCTCTGGTTTGGAAAAACATGGATTCAAAGAATGGGCTTGTTACTCCCCCATCTTTTATGTTTCCTCTTTTTTGAAAAAAATGAGTTTAAAGGATTCTCTACAACTTCCTTGATCAGCCTTGACCACTTCTAATTTTTTCCTGTAGATTGTTATATGAGAGGATTTATTAAATTTCAAGTGAACTGGTTTCTGTTTTTGAAAACAGTCTAGAAAAATCTTCCTCAATAAATTCTGTCAAGGGAAGAGAATGAAAGAGAAAGGAAACTCTGGAAAACAACAGACAAAATTAGCCAAGGCTCATTTTACCCAGTTCAAGTCATGTGGTCATACTCTTGGGGACCTTATTTTTTGCATTCACAGCACAAGTTTTCATGGTGCGAAATATGTTAAAGAATTCAAAAGATGATTTATCAAGAGATTGATCACTTGACTTGAAGAAGGTGTAAACAAACCTCAGCTGAATTTATCTATTACACATCTTCATACAATTTATAATCTCTTGGGCCTCTTGGGGGCAGTTAAATTTTTCAAAAAGTGCAAGCAATCACCTGGGGACCTCCTCTCTATGAAAAGAAAGTTTGAAAAGTCCAGCTGTAGGCTAGCATGGGTAATCATCAGACAATCATGAGTGATGAATTAGGATTTTAATGAAAACCAGGCTTAAAGTTTGTAAGCTTCCAAATAGGGCATTTCTAAACGAATGGGACCCAGATCTTGTTTAAAGTAGGACACCTTTATCATGCAAAATTACCAACGTCATGGAGGCACCAAAGTCTGCAGGAAGCAGCTTGAACGATTAAAGTATTCTAAATTTATCATCCCCTTTGTTTTGGTCATTTGTTTACGTCAACAAATGAGTACCTAGCAGTGCGAAAATAAACATTGATGCAATGCACATTTCGATTCACAAGATTGCGCGATCAGAATCGAAAGATATGAAGTAAAATTTGTGAATTATTATTGAAATGATAGATATATTTGTCAAGGAAACAACACAAAATAACGGCAGGATATAAATTTCGTTGCTAGGATGCTGAACGCTATCAAACGGAATTTATCACAACTGAAAGGGTTAATGCTGGTTAAATTTTGAAAGAATTTCATACGCAAATTTAGATGGGTTGACTTGACTTTTTAGAGTATTTCTACTAATTTCTCTAACACTGACTGTGTATTCAGTCTGAAGGATTGTGTGCAGGCTAAAGCCGACGTCAGGACTCGTTCTGATTCGTTCCGAAATTCATTTCTATTTCTGTTTTGGTTTTGTCTCTCTGATCGTGATCGAAAGCACATCATCCAATAAGAATAAGGCTTACGCTTTTTAACGAATTTTCAGACAATCATACCCTTTCAGGCGTTATGCAGACCATACTGAACAAGGCTTTTTTGGCCTACACAAAATAATAATATGTTACAGGCCCGTAGGAAGCGGGGGGGCAGGGGGGGCTCAAGCCCCCCAATAATTTTGAAAACAATCGTGCTACGTCACACAATCATTAGATGAATTGTTCTCTATTGTTTTAAGAACAATTGCCCCTCCAATCCGCAATTTCTTCCTACGGCCCTGTGTTACGTTGTATCTAAAACTTAGAGGCGCGCATGGCCCCCAAATTATCAGCTGATGTGATAGGCCCTTAGCCTGATTCACAGACCAAACGAGAACTCTTCGTTTGGTCTGTGAATCAGGCTAATAGGCCCTTCGAATTCGAGCAGCTGGGACTGCAGGACTGTAACAGCAACCAAAAACTTTTCAGGCCTAAAACGATCATAGGAAGAAGGCGGCAGGCGTGTATACATACCGTTAACTCTTTCTTGGCATGTTCTTGGATTCGTTCCTTCTCCGATCACCACCCCACGGCACTGTATTGGCTTCTTCTGTGTTAGGCCTCGGACTCTCTTCTCCGCTGTTTCTTCGCCACCTAACCAGAATCTAACCGATACCCTAACTGCTTCGATCTCCGGTAAATTAAACACCTTTGATTATCACTCGATCGCAAATTTAAAATCGAACGACTTTGCCACCAGAGCAAAGAAAAGCATTGACAGGAACAAAATAAATTCACAATGAAAGCGATTGATCTGCTACAATTCAAAAGAGAAACACGGAATGGAACGAGGAACGGAATGAGAAGTGAGCGAAAAAGTGGAACCAAACAAATAATATCAAAATGAATCAAAATTCACTCGTTTTTATCAGAAACTTACTCTGAGTACCAGAGTCTGAAAACTTGGTACCCAGGGTATCAGAAATTCAAATTTTTATTAGAATATCATTGAAAAATTAAGAAACTTCAGTACACGCATTTTGTTGTAAGAAACCGCTCAACACAGATCAATACCCACTTTTTTATTTTTATATTTTATTATTTTTTGGCTCTGGTACCCAGGGTAACAGATCACCAAAATATACATATTGCAAAAACCGGGGCCGTATGAAGCAGCTTCTGACTGGGGGGCAATTGTTCTGAAAACAATAGAGAGCAATACATCTAATCAATGCCTGTGACGTAGCACCATTGTTTTCCAAATTGTTAGGGGTGCTTGAGCCCCCCTGTCCCCACTTCCTACGGACCTGAAAAACATATTAGCAAAATATATTACTCGGACGAAAGGTACTTGAGTAGTGTCTAAACATTGAAAAGGCTTCAAAAACTTTGCTTTGCAATGGGTTTGCATTGCAATATTCAAGAGGGGGACAGGTAGTGTAAGTGTAGTAAACATGAAGATTGTTATGGAACCTGAAACTCGTAAGAGACACTGATTACTCAAGATCTGATGATTTTCAAAAGCTTTCAGAACTGGCTCAAATTCTTGGTTTCTTACAAACAGAAGATCCGTGGAGAATGGATTTCATGCTTCATGTTTTAATTTGTTGTTTTTCAATTAAAAAGCAAAAAATCTTGGCAATCATTATTCACGCAGCAACGATCAGTTCAAAGCAATTCAGCAAAGGACACAATTCCAAAATTATCTGATATGCTTTTCAATTTCATTGAAGTCTTTTCATATCGAAAGCATTCGCCTTTTCAGTAACTGGTCTGCTTCTGTTCCCTTATTCCGTTCCTCATCCTGTTCCGTATTTTGTATTTCACTGGGAGCCCGATCGATCACATTTCGGCGATAAGTATTGCACTGGCTCCTTCCTGTCAATCAACATCAATTTCTTTTGTTCAAGGTTTTATGACATCATCTCTAGCTGAAAAGCATACATCACGCCGATCCTGACTCAACGGCTGAATTCCTTCGCAGCGCTTCAAACAACTGGACATAATGAGTTTGCATCCGGTTTTCATCATATATATACACGTAGTTTTTTTTATAAAAAACAGTAGGCTCAATTTTTTGTCGAAAGTTAAGAAACAACCCTATCAGAATTCAAAAAGCTGAGAAACTTGTAATTTGCAGTTTCAATTTTTCCATCGCACTCAAAAATGTTTTGACACTGTACAGTTATAGCAACTGTTTGGACATTATTTTGAGTGCAAATTATGTTATTTACTTGTTTTGAGATCTTACTAAGTAATTTGGAATCCCTCTTGACAAAAATAAATCAACTCTACAGTTCTGGCATCAAAAACATAAGAAGAAAGTAAGAAACATTTGGTAGCAAAATGGCCCAAAAACTTAAGAAACTGCCTACCAGCCCCACAGGTAACGGGGAAAAATTAGTATGAAAGTAGATCCGATTTAAAGATGCCATATGAGGTTTGATTTTCGATCACGTCTGCAGTTTTCTTGCTAAAGTGTCCCATTACCTCTGATCGATGTAAAGGATGTTCTTTATATTCATTTCACGTGAGTCACGCCAGTGTCGGTGGTGGGAAAAGTTGTGACCTTTTGAATAAAGGCAAAGGAAACCAACGGTATGAACATGAGAAAAACATAGTTTAGCAATGACTGGTTTATTCAGCACAGTTTTTATTTTGCTTCTTCCAATTGTTTCAAAAACATTGAATTGAGGCGACAGCGACTAACAAAGACGAGCATTGGCCCAAAACTAAGAAAGTTTGCCAAAAACTGAGTCAAACATGTTCATCTTTGCAAAGGCTTTGTCATTTTACTGAGAGGCACGGGATCCTTGAAAATTGAAAAACTATTTGTATTCGTCATCAATCCGTCAATTTTTTCTTTTTACCCTTGCGACAGTTTTTGGGGCATAGAAAGTTTTAAAGTACCCTGGTTACCAGTCTCTAACATGTTAAAGAGTCTGGTATAGTTTTAAAGGTCAAATCCGGCCTATCGCGATTTTTTTATATTTGTGACTTTAAAGTATGAGGATTTCAATGAGCATAGTGGTTTTAGTCGTAGAGGAGCAAAATGGGTGATTTAGGGGGTTTGAAATAGTGTACCCCTACCTGAAAACCGCGTGGTGAGTGGGGCCTGAAAATCAGTGAATGAAATTGCAGGACCAGTTTTAGGATCCCCCTCGAAATATAAAATACCAAATATTGTGCTTGAAAATGATATCAAAGAGCAATTTATTAGGAAGGACAATATTCCTAAATCCTAAAAACAATTTAGCTTAACTTTTTGAGACTTCCTCTGAAAGTTAAGAGCGTTGAAAATGCTTAGATTTTTTTTACTGTGAAGCCTTTGAAGATGGAGAATGCCTCCATCCTCATCTGATTTAAATCTCTGAAATTGAAAAGGAGCTAGAAGACACGGGTCCCAGAAGTCCCTGTGGGATATTCCCATCAAATAGATATTCCCCAAGGGAATTTATACCATATAAAAACAAAGAATGCGACCTGGCCATTCTTCTTCAGCAGAGCACGGGCATAGCAACTCGTGATGCTGCTAGAGCTGCCCACCACTCCTCCCGCAGCGACGGTTGACAACTGTCTACCTTACAAATAGTCATAATAGTGATGAACCTCCTTCCCACTCTTATCTTAGCCATTTGAAAGGAAGAGAGTGAAAACCGGAGAATCTAGCACTGTTGAATGTCTACCCAAATGTTCACAACCGACTCACCATCCACGGGACACGGTTGACTTGGCCACTCAACACTCTACATATCAGCCTCGACAACAATAACGAATTTCTAGCTATGAAATATTTCGAATTTATACTGCGTCTTGATCAAGATTTGGGTTGAAATGTTGGTAGCTGGTTGAAGAAATCTCGATAAATTCTAGGAAAGCAATTATCTTGAAACGAAATCAATCCAGGCAGGGTGCTCAGGCTCTAGTAAATTCACACCCTCCAAGCACAGCTACATTGGGCCTTCTAGCCTTGTGACGCAATAAAGAAGAGGAAATTTAGGCCGTTTATGCGCGTTTAGGCCAATATTCGTTCACAGTTTCGCCTGCTCCAACATCCTGCCAGCGCCACTCATTGCTACGTATCTCAGAAGACGATAAACAGACTCCTGCGTGTCGGTGCGCAAAGTTAGAATATCACCGAAAAGGTCACTCTTTTCACACTGACATTTTTCTCTCTTCGGTCACGCAAGTAGCAAAGCAATCCACCAGCAAAATTTGCAAACAACCTGATTTGCGAGTCAATGACCTCTTATCCCCTTGAAACAAACAAATAAAGTCGACACGCATACACGCAACTTTTTTGCCACTGCTCCAAGCAAGAAATAACTCGATAAAATAAAAATTGGTATTGCATATTGGTATTACTGGCAACAATTGGAACAAATTTGAAGAGCCAATTTCGACTCAGAAGTTAGCAGGCATGACTTGAAATAAAACTGCCGAAATAAAACTGTCCCAAAAATAAACTGCCCAACATGCAATGCTTTACCAACTGTTTTAACAGATAACTAATTTAGTAGGGAATTTAGTGAACATTTCTTCAGATGTTCACTGCACCCTGTTTACCAAGTTTACTGTACCTCAGTTTAACCATTGAAGTACCAAACTTAAAAAATCTAGTTTTGACGAAGGAGGCATAATTGCAAAGTTTCGTCTTTGACAAAACCCCAAACAAACTGCCATCTATTATTGTTGATAACATGATACCTGTTCTTTACCGATGGAGATTTATACCTGTTGCAAAGGAGATTCGTTCAAGATGGCGGCGACCCACGTGTCCATGAAATAGAAATGACGCAAATAGTTATGAGCTAGAAAGGTTCCCACTTTCGAAAATTCATAGCACCAAGAGTTGTTCATGGATTGAAATGAATCGAATTCTGCCTGACAGCTGAGAGATTTCACAATTTAGGGAGGGTAGCCCTTCAGCAAGTGCTTTTGTCCATTTTTAATAATAATATAATACTTGCGTTTTAATCTATTAAAAACAATGTTAGAGCCCTGGGTAAAAATATACGTCTACGCTATTTCTTGAAAACCGAAGATGCCTAAAACACTTTTTGCACCCTTGAATGAAAAGCATTTTTGTCCATTAGCGGAACTTTTCAAAGGCAGCCTCAAGTCAGTGTTTGTATTTCGTCTACGCTCGGTGCACACTTTTTTGATTGCATATCATTGATGCATTTAAAAAGCTGAACTCCTCGCCCTGGAAATATACGTACTTTCTGAAAACAGCCTAAAACACTCGATCATATCATTGATAAAGGAAGTACACATTTACACGGGTGAGAGCTATCATCTGCACATTTATTGCCATGGGAATGAAAATCTTCAGCGTTTGTTAGATAGCCTATTTCTTACAACTCCTGAGACTGAGAGAGATGTTATGTCCTTCGTATCGTTCCGTGCGAGGCGATTCCTTACGATTAAATCAAGGGTTGTAGGCCATTTTTCCGGGCATTTCACAACCAAGACATTTTTATAAAATTTGATTTACCTATATTTTTAGAGCTCATAAAAACACGAGAAAAATTACAAAAATATTTCGATCTTTCGGCTTATATCTAGAATTTGACTGATTCAAGTCCGTCAAATACTCTTGCTGCTATGAATTTTCGAAAGCATTTTTCTGGCTATCGGTATCTGTGCCAGACACAAGACAAATCATGTAAACACAACAGGAATAAAGCAATGGTAATTTCATATTTTCAATGTGGTAACATATTGTCATTTTAAATAATTTCTTTCAACGAAGTATCATCCAGAGACTAAAACCATATTCTACATTCTACGCGAAGAAAAGGACACCACGCTCAACTCATACAAGTAAATCCCTAATGAATCGGTGAATCATTGCACACAGTAAATTGGAGAAAGTGTTAATTTCTCAAATGTATTAGGCTAAAAACTGTAATATTTGGAAAATCATAGAAAAAAGTAGCCTGTTAGCCAGACCCAATTTCAAATGAAATTGGGTCTGGTTAACAGGCTAAGAAAAAAGTGGAATGCCAATTTCCACGGTGGCTAGAAAAATGTATAAACTTTCTCCACAAACTTTAATCAAAACCGCTCAAACCCAGACCAAATTCATTCCTTTTATGATAAAAACTCCAATGAAAGCGCTGATGTCCACATTTTTTTCTGGAATTATGACTGAGTTGAAAACTCGTACTAAAACCCTGAAAAATCCACTATTCAATTTTGAATTACAATTATTTTTCAATTACAATTAATAAAATTTATCGAATGTCTTGAAAGAATTAAAATCTGTCCCAAACTAGATGACACGAGATGACACGTGAAAACATCCGCGAAAAAAAACAATTGAAGGGTATTGCATTGGCAATTCCACGTTATCGCAAATCGTTAGTGATATCTTATTTGAGACAAATTTTAAGACATAAAAATTGAATGCTAAAATAAATTAAAAGATCATACTGAAAGTGGATGTTCAACAATTTGTGTTCCTGCTTTGAAAATCTTGTCTGCAATTTTCCGCAAATCTTCGTCGCCATTTTCAACTGAACCTGCAAAAAATGAAAGCATATGATGAAAGTTAACATCAATTTTATCCTGTTTCCCACATAGTCACCCAAGAGAACATTTAGGATTTTCACACTGAATCACACTATCTATTCCTCCTTCTTTCTCGCGGTTCTTTCTGTCTGGAGAAACAAAGCCATAAAAGTTTCTCTGAAACCCAGGTAGCTAGCTCACTCGTTGTGCATTCCAGAAATTGTTTTAAAGAAAGAAGAAGGACATATCTACACATCTGCCTCGGGCATTTAATTTGTTTGGTTCAAAATGCCGATTGGGAGGCGATTCAATTCTCTTATTTTTGGGTGTGATTAAAGCACTTACTGCTCAGCTTCTGAACCAAAGAAATAAAATGCCCGTGGTAGATGTGTAGATATATCCTTCTTCTTTCGATATATGCTCATGTTTGCTCTTCAAAACAATTTCTAGAATGCACAACGAGCGCGCAAGCTACCCGGTATTCAGAGATACTTTTGCGGTTTTGCTTCTTCTGAATTATTGGTTGAGGGAATTTCCTTTGTCTGCAATCGCTAATCGCTTTGAATTCAGGTGTTAACAAAAGGAATTAATGCTATTGTATCACAAAATCTGTTTTCAGGTCTGGAGATCTGAAAACAATTCTAACGCCATTGATGTCGTCATCTGCTACTGTGTCCACTGCTGACTTCAAAATAGAAAATACTTAATATAAACAGCTTATTTTCCAAGATGAAAACAATAAGAAATGGAGACACTTTCATAGTTTGTGTAATGCAAAACTAATTTAAAACAATTCACATCTTTTGAGCACAACATGGGATAAATTATATAGGCCCAGTGGACATAGCCGTACACAGCTCAGCATTTTCCGGGGGCAAATTATAAAAAATGACCTCAACAGTGACCAAAATCTTCGTAATTTCCACTTTTTCATATCGTATTTGAGAAGCTTTAACAGGCAACTGCTCCCCCGTGCTATGTACGGCCTTAAAGGTCAAAGCTGATCCAATACCTTGTTTCACTTGCTGAAGCAGTAAAATGTTCTTTTCATAAACTTCCCTGCAGAATCGTTTTGCCAGAAGGATCTACCAAAGAGAAAACAGATTGCTATAGAAAATGTTGGGCCTGAAGAAAATTTAAAATAAGGGAAATTTGGTTAGAAAATTGCGGGCCTTCACGTGTCTGTAGTACGTGTACACAGTGAAAGTCCTGAAAAGTCCACTTTCTATTGTCGAATTATTAATCATAAGAAAACTGGTGCCAAGCATGGATAAAATGGACTGTATGTATTGGATGTGTTGCAAAAATCAAGGCATAAAATTAAATCTATTGCAAATAAACATTATCATATAGAAAGTATAATTTAGTTCAACTTCCTCACACAAACGACCAATCTAAGAAAACTAGTTTGAACCAACCTCATCTTCAGCAGTTTTATTTCCCTTGTTTACGGAACTGGTTGCCCTTGATAAAACAGCCGTCATTGCATACAAGTGAATTGCCACATCTGCCATTCTTTTCATTAACAATTGTTCGTGGATTATTTCCTGGTAAAATAAGACGAGATTAATGAAAGCCAAGTTGACAACCTCCTTCAGACCGTTTCAAGTTAGGGACAGTGCAAAGTTTATTTTATAACATGGCCAGTACAAAACGCAACGGGGCAACTACTTTTTTGAGCTTGTACAGAACTGGGTCAACACTTTTTACAAAGCAATATGAATGGGGCAGTAACTTTTATAATCTCAAGATGAAGTTTGAAATATAAAATGGCTCATTTTGAGGACAAAATTGTGAATCATGCAAGTCGAGAAATGCTTGGAATCATGAGCAAGAAAATGACGCAAATGTCCTTGTCAGTCGTTTGCAAGAACGATTCATCATTCATTTCTCTTCATCATCTTCAAAGTCGATTTTTTGGTTGACAAAGACTCGTAAGGGCAGGACTTGATTTTGCTATGGTCTTTGGCTAATTCATCGGTTGTACTTTACAACATCTGTTGTTCAATACGGGAGACACATTTTTTAAGGAAAGGTTGACGGGGCAGTTGGTTTTTTTGCAATGATTTCATACAGGGCGAGCAGATTTTTTGCAAGAAGTTTCGTTCTCCACCGGCCATGTAATATAACAAATAGTTCGGTAAATCAAGGGCAGTTCGGACACTAATGTTGTTGTGATTTCCGAACTAACCATGAAATAATAATGAAATAAGATAATTTACTTGCCAAGCAAAATACTGTTTGCATTCCGTTAACGACATCGTGTCTTGCTTAGGCCTTAAACTTCAAGTTCTAAGGAACGACAACAACATTCCGCCCCCCAAACTAATTCAAACGAAAATCCCCCGCAGTGGCGATTCCAGGGAAAGGAGAAGGTAAAGAGAGACACTATTTTGATTAGTAAGTAAATTATCTTATTTCGTTATTATTTCATGGTTAGTTCGGAAATCACAACGATAGTGTCCGAAATGCCCATGGTTAAATGTTATGGAATTATCATTGTTCTTCAACTAAACCAGAAAATTCTATGAAAAAAATATTCTGCGAGAAACAGTAAAAAGAGTGTAAATTACCTTTCCAAACTTTTGCAACAGCTTTTCAGAGGTGATTCCAAATGACGCAAGGTTTTTGCCCAGTTGGTCAGCACTCTCCTGTGAAAAGATTTTTTCAAAAGATAGTCACGTTCTTGATGAGGTGAGCTGTTTTCAAAAGATAAGTAAGGAATGTTAGGGCAATGAAAACTTAATAACGATATGGACAGCATCATTTAAAAGGATATTCTATGATGTTTTTGCTCTGACTGTGAAATAAATCTTGCAAAAAAATTCGATTTTAGGTTTTGAGTTAGCGATCAATTAATCTAGCTGCCTACACTTACAGCATTCATTTCCAAAGAATCAGAAAAACATAGGGCTAGTTGGGTTCCAAATAGGTTCCAGATCTTGAAAAAGGGTGTTGTAAACCTGGCCTCGTATTGATTCTATATGACCTATACAATTAGGCTTAAATCCTTTGCTATTTTTTCTCAAGAACAGTATCAATCCTCTTTGTATAGTTTCAAGTTTCAAGAACAGTATTTGAAGACGGGTTTCTTTCTTTTATTGAAAATGTTTTCCTTATCATTGTACATTTGTTTTGAATATTGTAAATAGGGTTTTATACTGTAATTTTTTTAATAGCTTTTAATTTAAAACTTTTGTAGATTGTAAAACAAGAGCAGATTTTGTAATACAATAGCAACAGTTGCGTTTGATTGACACCTCAATTCAAAGCGATTAGCGGCTGTAGACAAAGGAAATTCTCTCAACCAGTAATTCAAAACAAACAAAGCCGCAAAAGTTTCCCCAAAACTGGTAGAGCAAACTCTCGCCTTGTGCAAGCGAAAGATGGTTTTTAAGGGAAGTTATGTGCTTATAGCGAAAGAAGAAGGGTAAATCTAAAGTTCTGTCGCTTAGATTATATTTATTTGATTCAGGAGCGGAGCAGAAGGCATTGTAATTCTCGCATCTTTAGGGCTTAAAATGAAACGATTACAAAACAGCTCCTAAATCAAATAAACATAATCTAAGCGACAGAACTTTAGATTTACCCTTCTTCTTTCGCTATAAGCACATAACTTCCCTTAAAAACCATCTTTCGCTTGCACAAGGCGAGAGTTTGCCCTACCAGTTTTGGGGAAACTTTTGCGGCTTTGTTTGTTTTGAATTACTGGTTGAGAGAATTTCCTTTGTCTGCAGCCGCTAATCGCTTTGAATTGAGGTGTCAATCAAACGCAACTGTTGCTATTGTATTACAAAATCTGCTCTTGTTAGATTGTAATTATTGTTTTATCGGAGGGCCCCTTGAAAACCAGCTTCTGCTGAAGGGCAACCCCCCTTAAAAGAATTAAATATGAAATATGAATATGAAATATCAAAACCAAGCCTAACATGCCATAGTTTCTGCCGTACCATGAAATTTGCCATAAGAACTTAGATGAAAGTTCATTCAAACCATACTTGCAAAAATGCCTTCCTCTGAGTAATATTCTGCAAGGAACACAAAGGCGACAAAAACTGTCACTATTAAGATGTTTGTCCGGTTTTACAGCTCTAAGGAAATGAGGTCCTCATTGGAGCGACAACAACAACAACATCAATTTAGTTCAATAAGATGAGCGTAAGTTTAGGATCCTTTTGGAGAGAGGCTAATGCCATACCATACCTTCAGTCTGTCATCTACTCCAGCAACGTCTGTTTTGGCTTTGCCTAAAGATTCTTGCACTCGTTTTGCTGCTAAATTGTAAATAAGTCCTGGAGCTTTCAAAGGATTCCTCATTGATCTGAAAACAAGAGAAAAATATAATTGTATAGATCGTAGGTTTGCTTAGCCTATAAAAAACAAAGTTGTTGTGCATGTGGTACTCTTTGATTAGCCTCTTTGAACGTCCCACTGCAAACTAAGACTGCGTTCACACGATGCCGGCACTTGTTGAAAACGGTCAAAAATGTGTTTGTTAGAGTTCCGTTTTCAAAATCTACCACTTTCAAACTTTGCCGACAAAAATGTGCCGTTTTCGTGTGAACGGGAGGCCTATCCGTCACATTTTCAACGTTTTGAAAATAAGACGGCATCGTGTGAACGCAGTCTAAGAGTAGTTGTAAATATTTTGTGGATACGATTTGGTAAAAGCCTTTCGATATAATCTGGATACCAACATGGCTTCAATCTTAGAACATTCTCAAAGACACAGAGCTATGATTTATCTCAAAGTTTATTCTATGCTTTATGAAAAAACATTAACTTATTTTCAAAATACATTTTATAATTCCTAAGATTTGCAACAATATGGAATTGCAAGAAAAAATGTCAAAAACAAATATTTTCTCGAACTAAACTGTTTTATGTGATTTTTTGGCGTAGTCATGATATTTTAGCACTGGCTCAGTGTTTTGGCCGGTGGTTCACTGGACGAGGGAGCAACGACGGCTGTTGTTGTCGTTGGTATCTCTCGGTTGGGGTCCCTGTTTCCCAACATTCTCGGATTCGTAGCTCGACATCTACTGCAAAACAAGTTTCTTTCTTTAGTCATCGGTAAATTGGTTTGTATGTAGCTTTTTGTAACCGTATCTTTAATTTTAGTTTAGTTTTATGTCTTCTATGGCATGGCCCCGGCGTAGTCATGATATTTTGCTCCTAGGGGTATCGTCTTTGTAGTGTAGTAAAGTGTTTTGTAAGTAGTGTCGTAGGTAATTCGTCTTTGTAAAAATTTTTAGATTGAGTATAAAAAAAAAGAAAAAAGAAACAATTTTTTTGGCGTTTTCTATCCAAACTTTGCAATTCCAGCTCATTGTGGCTTTATAGACTTATTACATGATTCATGATCCATTCCTCCTAACGATACCCTTTTTACAATACCCATTCCGCTTCAATGAAGTTTTAGCAGTATGGCTATAACAGTAAATAGCAATTCAATTCAATGGAGCAAAACTTAGACGAAATGTCATCAGTCTAGTGGCTTTATACAAAGTTGTGCTGGGCAACTTGCTACTTTTTGCTCTGAACTGATAATTTATTTAAGAGTGGGCGTATCAATGTTTGGAAATACCATCTTTTGCAAACACGCAAAGAACACTTTTGGATAAATCACTTTGCCATTATTCATCGTAACATAAATGTTTAAACAGAAACCAAACAAAAAAACTGTTAAATTTCAAGAATATTTGCAGTGTCTGCAAACAAAGCTTGTACCTTCGTCGATTAGTGTACAAAAAACATTGTAATGTTGGCAAATATTCTACCAAAATGCTGATGTATTCTTTAAGCATAATTGTAAATCTCACTGCATTCTCACGATGCTAAGTAACTAAAACTCAATTTTGAAAATCTTGGGGTGAGTGGCCGGGCAGCTTATACATTTTCCATCAGGTGACTGAAGTTAAGATCGGTCGAGTGAGGTCAAACTCCGGATGGGTGACCTCTCGGAGGGCTGACCTCGCAACTCACCTCGTCGTCCTTCGGAAGGGACGTTAAACTATGGGTGCAATGTCTGGATGCGGCACGCATAGAGGACTTAAATTAGGTTTAAGTAGCTAGAAATACTTCCAGCCTATTCAAAAAAATTAATTGCTGAAAAAACTGGTGAATTTTCCAATATTATTGACTTGATATCCAGGGAGCAGTGGCCTTTTAAACTGGGTTGTTCTATTTTAATCACTCGGTACTGAAACAGCCAGTTTCTCGAAAGTTTGGGTTCAAATGAACTACGCAGGGTCTATTAACGGGAGTATGCAAAACATCAGAAGTGCAAAGATTCAAGACTAAGAGGGTAACAAGAAAATGAGGCAAGATCAAGAAAGGTTACCTCAGGTACCAGAGCTTCGATAAAATTTCAAAAGGAAAATTCAAACTGGGGAATCTTATTTGTTGGCTCTGGTATGGTACCCACAGGGTAAGAGCAGATACGAATGGGGGGGGGGGTAGGGTATAATTTATGGCTTCACTTCATCATCTGTCGTAATTCTTTGCCAGCATGTTGCATACCAGTCAGTGCGATATACATTCGTAAAATTTCATTTGTTCCCTGCAAAAGAATTAAGGTAAAGCTTTAAGGTGAAACTTTAAAGGCGCACCTATTTCAAGTCATGCGACCATACTCTTGGGAAGTTTTGATATAATACTACTTTTTGCATTCATGGCACAAGTTTTCGCAGCACGAAATATCTTAAAGAATTAAAAAGATGTTTTATCATGAGTTTCATCATTTGACTTGAAAACAGATGTAAAAAAACCTTTGAGGATTAGGTACATCTATCACGGCTCGCCGAATGATTTCGAAAGTTTTGAACAAATACTGCAGGAATTGCTGCGACAAAATCTATTCAGTCATTACAAATTATTGTCCGTTCCATTCCTGACAAACCTCTAGTAGCTGCCTATTCAAAGGAGATTGATAATCCAAAAAGACTAAATTGTTTACATTACCTCGTAGATCAAGAGAATTCTTGTATCTCGTAGTATTCTTTCGTATGGATAGCTTTTCATATATCCCATACCTTGAAACAAAGCAGACAAATAATGAAGTATTAATGCACGAAAGCAAGGATGCTCAAACGATAAGCATGGACTGAATCATAAAACTTCAGCAGCAAGGCGAGCTTCGGTATTTTGAAGAACACCAACTTTTAACATTAGCATCAGTTACAATTCGATCTTGGCAAAGATTTACCTCCAAGTATTTGCAGTGCTTCGTTCACGCCACTCCAAACACCTTCTGATCCATATACCTAATCGAAAAGGAAACTCGTTGAGAATAATGAAATTACTCAAGGAATCTGACAAATTTGAGCCAAGGGAGACAAGAAAGGCGGCTGTATTAGCATAAGTTCCAAATCTTTAAAGGTTTATGTAAAATTCTATGACCTACCGGGTGTCCCAAAAAAAGTATTCCCGTTTACAAAATCACAAAAAATTGATTATCAAACCTTTGAAAAATTTTCTTTTTGAATTGCTTTGTCAAAGACCTAAAAATATTCATAGATGATAAAATGTTTGCTTTTGATACAGTTGAAAAACCTTATTTTGAGCAATAGTTTTTAAGCAAAATGCTCACTCTTGCCTTAGAGTCAACATTTTCAATGTTTTTATTAGCATTGAAGTCTCCAATGATAGTGTGCATTTCTTTCTGTCATTTATGACCAAACTAGAAGCTTTACATGCACGAAGAAATTGATCTGGCAATCATCAGTGCTTTTTTTGCAGTATGATTCAAAACCAGGTAGCCCTAAAAAGAGCTAAAAAGATCAGCTATGTCTTGGAAAATAATTTGGTCCAAGATCTACTTGACAAAAGAAGAAAATTGAGGATCGGCCGTGTAATCAAATTTTGGTGATTTTTCAAACAGGAGTCCTTTTTTTGGGAAACCCGGTACTTCGTGAGCTACCTTGTTACTATTCTAACCGTTGGACATTTCTGAAATTTTCAATACCCCTTCGAAGAATTCAATATCCCTTCGAAGAAGTCAAGAAAATTTTGAATGAGAATCTGAAACCATCGTAATGATTTCTAAATTTCTTGAGGAAGCACAGAATGATTTTCAGAAAGACCACAGCTAACAAATTTCTACAATGTGGTAACAAGCACAAGCCTTGCAGTCTCCTCTTGGCTTATGATCTAGAAATTTGATGACGTCCCATCCTCAAATGAGTTAAAATCAATAAGAATGTTTACGAATTCATAAGAACTTTCTTGAAATCTTACGAAATTCAAAAACGAATTCTTATGAGGGGGGGGGGGGTGTTAAGTTACGAAATAACCCCAAGAGGGACATTCAGCACATACATATACCGGAGGGGGGGGGGCGTCAGTTCGAATGATTTTAGGTAACCCAAAAATCTGAGCTAATCTTATACTAGGTACCTGTAAACGAACATAACAGATCCTGAAACAACACATATTGAGGTCAGGATTTCCTCTAAAGGACCCAGAAATTTCAGTATAACTATACCTGATGCCAAGAAAGACCATGGCCATAACTTCAGTCTATTTTGACCCAAAAACGTTGCTTGTGGTACTATTCTGACCCAGAAATATAGGACTTACCTTCCCGTACAAACAAAGACAGATTTTGTAATACAATAGCAACAGTTTCGTTTGATTGACACCTGAATTCAAAGCGATTAGCGACTGCAGACAAAGGAAATTCTCTCAACCAATAATTCAAAACAAACCAAGCCGCAAAGGTTTCCCCAAAACTAGTACAGCAAAGTCTCGCCTTGTGCAAGCGAAGGGTGGTTTTTAAGAGAAGTTATGTGCTTATAACGAAAGTAGAAGGGTAAATCTAAAGTTCTGTCTGGTGGATTTTTTTATTTGATTCAGGAGCCGAGTAGAGGGCATTGTTAATTCTGGTGTATTTAGGGCTTAAATGAAACGATTACAAAACAGCTCCTGAATCAAGTAAACAAAATCCGCCAGACAGAACTTTAGATTTATCCTTCTTCTTTCGTTATAAGCGCATAACTTCTCATAAAAACCACCTTTCGGTTGCACAAGGCGAGAGTTTGCCCTACTAGTTTCGGGGAAACACTTGTGGCTTGGTTTGTTTTGAATTACTGGTTGAGAGAATTTCCTTTGTCTACAATTGCTAATCGCTTTGAATTGAGGTGTCAATCAAACACACCTGTTGCTATTGTATTACAAAATCTGCCCTTGTTTTCCCGTATATGCATATGCTAAATTTCCCCCTGTGAAAGATTTGTACCATACCTTGCACATTGCAGCCTCTAGTGAGCAATCTGGTGCACCTAAATCAATCATCGATGACGTCATATATGCCATAGATTCAATAGCGTATGCCAAGAGAGACATCCTTGCAAATTTTTCCTGTAAAAATAAAAATCACGCCATTCATAGAGCGCAATAGACTCATGAGATAGTCCCAGTTATCGCAACAACAACAACAACGACAACAACAACGAATTTTGTTTGCTCAAACTCTTCCTGAATTAGTTTGAGCGTCCATCAGTCTATCAATAGCGATAACTACGAACTTGTAATCAGTCTAGGAGAGCAAGAGTTAAGAGGGTCTGTAAGATATGGTACAGGGGCAGTACAGGAATGCTAATCAGTTTTTATATTCTAATGCAGAAACTGTTTTTGCGCATTGGAGGAAAAAATCACTGTGATTCTGGGATGGTCGAAGTGGTCGGGACGTCGGGGATTGTCAGTGAGTAGTTGTGGTGGGGTGCCTGGGGGTTCTCTTCGGGCTGTTGGATCGGGCGAGGGATGCGTTAGCCATTCGCGCGGTTTTTTAGAGGAAACAAGACAGTTTTCAATATTATTGCCACGGGGGGGGGGGGGGGGGGGTTCTTCCTAAGTAAAGGTACCTGGGGATGGGCCGCGAGCAAGGGTATAATTTTTCGGACTTCTAGTCTAGCCAAGGGTATACTTTTTTGCAATTTTGGCCAGCAACAGTCTAGCCAAGGGTATCACTTTTGACAATATTGGTCTAGCGAACGGTGATGATATCATATTTGGCACAAATTTGACAATATTGGTCGAGGAAATGGTCAAAATTGGTCTAGCCAAGGGTACCATTTTCGTAAAAATTGGTTCAGACAATGGTCAAATTGGTCTAGCCAAGGGTACCATTTTCGTAAAAATTAGTCTAGCCAACGGTACCCTTTTGAAGATGCTCGCGGCAGACCCCTACCCAAAATTTTGCCAAGAACCCCCCCCCCCCCCCCCCCCCCGTGATTATTGCTTTGATATCCAGAGAGCAATGGCCTTCCAAATGGGGATTCTTCTTTTTTGACTCATCCGGTATAGAATCGCTAAAGAATCGTAATTAGAAGGCAATTCATCTTGATAAAAAGTTCTTCACCGGCATCTTTAGCGTAACGGTCTATGTTGCAACTTTCATGGGAATGAATAAAGGAAGAGCATCTAACCTGGATTTGACCAAATTCTGATAGAGTTTGTCCAAATTGTTTTCTCGTTGTTGCATGCTCTGAGGCCATGGCTAAACAGAGAAAATTCTATCAAAATCCCTGGCTTGATAATGGAAATACCTGTAACAAATCTAAAAAGATCTGTCTGAAATGTAATTATTTAATTACCTGAGGGGTAAATCACTCTAAACATCTCGTACAATTTCGTAGAAAATCTTTTTCAGCTCTTTCAGTCCAAATGAATGATACGATTTTTTTCCAGTCAGTGAAATTTTCCGAAACTGTTGAGAATTTTATTGCTAAGGAAACAAACTTAGGTCCCTTCGAACCCTGGATTGGATCAAGCCCAAAGTTGAGAGGGGGCAACCCCAGGGGCAACCAGGGAGCACCTGGGGACAACCTTGACAGAGAGTAGCAGAATGAAAAGAAAGTAGAATGGAAAGAAAGTCCACCGAAGGCAACGAAACTTTCTAGACCCCTGGTTACGAAAGCCCTTAGGTTTCTAACAAAATACCAGAATTGTGTGTTCTTCGCCAAAGTCAGATAGAAACAGTTCAAGTGAGTACGTTAGTGCCACAGAGAGGGCGCACTCCTTGCCAAAAGGGAGCACAACGCTGAGATTTCATCCTGAAGGGAGTCCTAACTTGCTACCAGGGCCGTAGGAAGCATCTTGAATTGGGGGAGGGGGCATGGCACTTCATGGGCACTTCTATATTAAGCTAAAGGGATATTTTCTGAAACAAAAAGGACACTTTTCCTCATAAAAGCAAAATCTAGGGTGGCACGTGCCACCAGTACCCGCCAGTTCCTGCGTCTCTGCTTGCTCCCCAAATCTGTCACTGCTTCGAAGTTGAAAGGAAATTTATGGTTCAGTAAATTTTGAGTGTGTAAAAACATTTTGCCTGCTCGGAAAGATCCCCTGACTGGAACTTACTACGAAAGAACAAACTGTTTTGCAATATGCTAACTCATTTTCGTAACATCTCGTATGCATTAGAAAGAACACAGGTAAAATGGGGAAAAATTAGTACAAAAGTTACAAGTACCTCTATTTTTACTTTAGCGTTTGCCAAATTTGCTAATGTTGTCTAGATTTGACCAGGCCAACCACGACATTGTTTGTGATACAAACAGTTCATTTCATTTCATTTATTTGGCGGCCCCATAGCCAAGACTGGCTGCTTTTCAGGGGACCGTGGAAATAAGATTCTTTAGAGTGGAAACTGGAATTGTTTGTATAACAAACATTGTCGTGGTTGGCCTAATTTAATCTCGACAAAATTGGCAAATCTGGCAAACACTAGAGTAAAAACAGAGGTACTTGTTACTTTTATGCTAATTTTTCCCAGTCACCTGTGGATAGAAGTAAAATACTTACTGATTAGCCGCCTCAGGCCTCCAGCTGCTCCTGCAGCCATGCCATATCGTCCACTATTTAAAATGTTCATTGCTACCTGAAAAGAAAACCAATTAATTTGAGCAAGGACTGAAAGGCAGAATTTGAGTGCTCACGTGTTTCATAATGATCTTCATCTCTACTACCTTTTCAAAAAACAAAGTATTTTCTACCCTGGGTACCAGACTCTCTCCAACATTTTATGTTAGAGAGAGTCTGGTACCCAGAGGGTAAGTATTTTCAAGCCTTTCTAACGTTTAGACATGACTCATCAAATACCTTCTGAGTACTGTGATACAAACAAGTGAGAATTTCCTTCAGAAAAATAATCTTCATCTATATTTTCCAAGTACTGGAGTTTCTTAATGCTTTTGCGATCTGAGAGTCGAGTTTCTGACAAAAATGTGTGCTATGTTTCTTACATCAGTCAACAAGGACAGATTTTGTAATACAATAGCATCAGTTGCTTTTGTTGACACCTGAATTCAAAGCGATTAGCGATGGTAGCTAGTACGCTCGTTGTACATTCCAGGAATTGTTTTAAAGAGGAGACATGAGCATATATCGAGAGAAGAAGGATATATCTACACATCTACCGCGGGCATTTTATTTCTTTGGTTCAGAAGCTGAGCAGTAAGTCTGTTAATCACACCCACAAAAAAGGAAAATTTCATCACCTCCCAATCGGCTTTTGAACGAAACAAATTAAATGCCCGAGGCAGATGTGAAGATACATCCTTCTTCTTTCGATATATGCTCATGTTTGCTCATCAAAACATTTTCTGGAATGCACAACGAGCGAGCTAGCTACCTGGTTTCAGAGAAACTTATGCGGCTTTGTTTGTTTTGAATCACTGGTTGAGATAATTTCCTTTGTCTGCGATCGCTAATCGCTTTGAATTGAGGTGTCAATCTAAAGCAACTCATGCTATTGTCTGACAAAATCTGTCCTGGTTACATCAGTCTTTGTTCCCTGGAAGATAATGCGTCAAAATGAAGCGTTGGAAGAGAATATTATAAAATATTGTTATTAAACATTCTTTGATAGGAAAAAGGACATAAAGAGCAATTGTCACCCAGAATCCTTTGCAGGCTCAATGCGATTTCAGATTTAGTGTCACTACACAAGGGCCCTGAATTTACGCTCATCTCATTGAAGTGAATTGATGTTGTTGTTGTCGCTTCAGTGGGGCCCTTATTTGGACGTCTCCGTCCCAATATGACAAAAGGCCTTGGGGACGAGGTTGAGCTTGCCTGCAAAGGATTCTGGGTTACAATGGCTCTTTAAAAACTGTATGTACCTTGAAACCACCTCCAACTTCTCCAAGAACATTCTCAATTGGAACAGGAGTGTTGTCAAAATATACTTCACAAGCTGAAATAGAAACAGATAAAACGTCTTGCGCATACGTCAGATTTCGCAAAATGACTACATATAGAAACTACTATAGGACATATGTATACATAAGCGTACGGGAAGAAAAAATCTAGGGGGGCGGCCCGACACAAAGTCCATTGTTTACCAACATTTTTGCCAAACTGAGGGCAGATTTTTGCCCGATTGGGGCTGATTTTCGACGATTTTTCCAACATTTGGGGGACTGCCGCCCCTCGGCCCCTGGCGGGCCCCTGGCCCCGTACGCTTATGTATGTATAAAATCGTTCGTGAAAATAAGCGTTTTCAAGTAAGTTTAAAGAATAACAGAGGGTTAAGTAAACTAAACAAATTTATGGAAGCTTCTCCAATTGCTTGCTGTGCACAGTTTTTCAAAATGAATAAAAGTGTTCATGTCGCAGAGGAGTCCATTGAACAACGGAAACCTATGACAACCGCTATGCCATTCGAGTTCACAAAGAGAATACTCTCTGTTATGGGAAGCATTGAAAAAATCCAAGCAGTCTTTTCTGCTTGAATATGAATAAAAGCGCACTGCATTGTACAACTGACACTACGCCCACTGACATCAAGTTGTGTGACAAATGCATGCCACACTAGCCTGGTATCACAAAGGAAATACCCTTCTCAGAATGGCCATCCCTGATTTTGATGTGAAGAACAAATTGCATTGTGGTCGAAAACAAATTGCATTGTGGTCGAACATGGACAAAAGGAGACCAAATGACAATTCAAAGGACTTTTTCAAGCGATGGCAAAGACCCAAGTACTGATAGTCCGTGAGTCAAAAATCAAGAAGTTAAAGATATCTTTTCGTTAATTCCATTTCAGGTATTAAATATGGCCGCTTCTGCACCCCTGCCAGCAACAACAGTTCTATCTTCTTGCTACTACCAACAGTAACCCCTTGGACGTCAGGAACATTCGCAGCTCAACTCATAAACGCTGTAGTTCTCAATCAAGATCTTGTTGGGGATACGAATCGTCAAAGTTCAAAGCAACGGTCATCCCCCAAAAAGGAAACCTGTGATCATGCGCAGAAAGAATGTTTGGCTTTGTTGAAAGAATATGGGCGGATAATCCGGCCACAATCCAAACAAGAATTAGCAAAGAGACAGAGAGATTCTCGCGCATGGTAATAGGTTTCCCAGCTGTTGATCTGCTTTGAACTTTACCAGCATAACAAAAGGCTCAGACAAAAGGGGCATTCCTCAGTATCCTCAACAAGATCTTTCACTGAGATACCATGGGTAGTTAGACACTGCTGGTGTGCTTCTATGGAGAAGAGCTGGATAATATGTATCTGCGGGGGAATTTTTTTATAGCACTGCGGAGGAGATATCTGCGGGGGAAATTTTTTATAGTACTGCGGAGGAGATATCTGCGGGGGAAATCGGATAGCGGAATTCATAATCACGTGATACAATGATTCGCGCGGGAACTTTAAATAAGAACAGGTGGATTGCATCATCTTATTGCATCATCTTGTTTCAAAAACAACATCAACAAATTCGCATTTCTCAGCGTCCGAGCCGTTGGCGTATAGCAGATCTTGCTGATCTCTGTGTACGGGTGATGAAAGACTGCCTTCTGGCTCCCGATCTACGGGTCGGGGGGGCCCCACGTAAGCAACGCCAAATTTGATACTCGGACAACTCTTTTTTTTAAAGAACCGAAATTGATTCGTAATTGGTACTAAAAAATTTAGATTGTTCGATAAAATGATAATGATAATAATAATAATCATATTAATAAATACAATACCATACCATTTGGAAATTTATTACAAAAAATCTTTAGTACCTAAAGAAACCGGGCAACTTCAAAATAACAAAACAGAAAATTTTCGGAAAGCATTATAAAAATTTTTTGCTACAATCTTATTGATTACAGACTATTTAACAATCTATTGAACCCCAACCCTCTTTCTTGGACTTTCTTTTTTATTTCCTTTTCCTCTGTTTTCCCAACTGGCCTTTCTAATTAGTTATTAGCAATTATAACAAATGAATAAAATTTTCGTGTAGTTGTATTACAGCATTTATATATTCTTATTTCAGTAACCATGTCGTTGAGGGCAAATGGCTCGAAAGCTCATTATGAGTTATTTTCATTTGTCCTTTTCAGCACTTTTAGTAAGATAGATGTTTTTCATGTGCTGATACTTGTAAGCGTTCTTTCGTAGATATTATATCATCTTTTTATATTAGACTATCATGTAAGTTTAGCTGAGAATATTCATCAAATCAAATCAAATCAAATACCCCCACTCTTCGAAAAACGATTGCAGCAAATTCATTGCGTTATAATTACCACAATTGATTTTTCTAATAGCTACAAGATTGAAGTATTTTCTATATTTATTTTGGTAGCAAGCAGCCACATGGTTAATTTGAAAAGTAAAAAAAAAACTATTTTTGTAGAACATCCAGAAAATATTTTTTTAATGAAAAAAAATGTGCACGAATCATTTCAAAAGACATGACAGAAAACTGAAAGTCTTTGAAATGATAAAAGTGATACTAAAGTTGTGCAACCGTCCAATGACCGCTCATTCTAAAGAATCCATTTCCAAATTCCTTGCAGGCGAACAGATTTCAAGAAATCGTAAATGTATCGAGAAGTACGCATCCAAAAAATAGAGGAAAATAACCAAGAATAATATGGGATATTGACAAAAGATTAAATCAGAAATATTTGAAATTGGTCTAGTGCAACAAGGGCAGATTTTGTAATAACAATAGCAACAATTGCATTTGATTGACACCTGAATTCAAAACGATTAGTGATTGCAGACAAAGGAAATTCTCTCAACCAGTAATCCACCTTTTCAAGGTAAGAGGCGTTAAAGCGGATTTTTTGTTGTTGTTTGAGATTTTGCATTTTTGAAACTAAAATCTTATTGTGCGTACAAAGTTTAGCGTTGAAACAAATTTTCACAGTCATATATGCCTTTATTTAGAAATTATGATGATATAAAGAATTTGAATTCATAAGGGCTTTGACAGTGAAATCGGAGTTTGGACAAAAATTTGTCCAAACTTTGATTTTACGGTCAAAGCCCTTATGACTTTAAATTCTCAAAATTGTCATAATTTTGAAATGAAGACATATGTGAATGTGAAAATTTGCTACTTTGCTCAAATTTGTACGCAGAACAAGATTTTGGACTCAAAAATGCAATATCTCAAGGAACAAAAAAGTTCTGCTTTCGCGCCTCTCGCCTTGAAAAGGTGGATTCAAAACAAGCAACGCCGCAAAAATTTCCCCGAAACTAGTAGGGCAAACTCTCGCCTTGCGCAAGCGAAAGGTATCTTTTGAGAGAAGTTATGTGCTTATAACGAAAGAACAAGAGTAGATCTAAAGTTCTGTCTGGCGGATTTTGTTTATTTGATTCAAACGCCGAGCAGGAGGCATTGTAATTCTCGCGCATTTAGGGCTTAAATGAAACGATTACAAAACAGCTTCTGAATCAAATAAACAAAATCTGCCAGACAGAACTTTAGATTTACCCTTCTTCTCTCGTTATAAGCACATTAATTTCTCTTAAAAACCACCTTTCGCTTGCACAAGGAGAGAGTTTGCCCTACTGGTTTCGGGGAAAATTTTGGGGCTTTGTTCGTTTTGAATCACTGGTTGAGAGATTTCCTTTGTCTGCAGTCGCTAATCGCTTTGAATTTAGGTGTCAATCAAACGCAACTATTACTATTGTATTATAAAATCTGCCCTTGTTGTCCAGTGCATGATTTATCCTGGCCTGTTGTTGGAAGTGGGAACTTTTTCTGGCACACCTGGTATGCTTCAAGTTAATTTCTCGATTTAGACTTTATTATTAGAACTAGCTGTTAACGCAGTTAAGTAAGTGCTGCTCATAGCCATAGGCGTAGGTGACAGGGGGGCTGGGGGGGCTGTAGCCCCCCAACGTCGGAAAATTTTGCAAAAATCAGCCATAATCGGGCAGAAATGCGCCTTAAGTTGGGCAAAATTTCCTGAAACAATGGATATTTTATCGGGCAGCCCCCAAATTTTATCTCTCCCTACGCCGATGCTAATAGCGCTAGTCAAAATAACAGTCCGCAGATTGTTAAAAGAATAAATGTTGGAGTGGATGTTTTGGGGCATCTGTTTGAAACCAAGGTAAATTGCAGCTTTTTGAGCTAAAACAATTAAAAAAACTATGAGAACTGTTTGTAAATTTCAAGACTGCATTACACGACTATAATACTAGTTAAAACGTCATGTGATATTAATCTCAATTCAAGTCTTCAATTGTAATTTTAAGACTTGGTTAATCAATGTCAGTTCATTTTGTACTTCCTTGGACTGCAAGGCTATCTTTTCCCCAGGTGGTACCTCAAATAGTTCAATACTGTAGTTCATAGATCAACACTGGCATTTTGAAGTAAAAATAGTTTTGATGCTTTAGAAGTAATACCAGTAGCTTTTATGATCATTCCTTTGTAATTAGCTCAAACTGTCAATTATCTGCTTCCATCTGCATTAATCAGCCTCTTCAATAATATTCAAACAACTTGATACATGATGGCAATACACAAAGTGTTCCCTTTTCAATTCTGTGTCAAATAACAGGTTTTGTATTATGCCTCAAATGAAAACAAGTCTTGAGGGTATATGATGCACAACAGTTGGCCATAATATTCTTCAAAAGTACATCTGGTAACAGTTTGTATCAAAGTTAAAAGGTCACAAGGTGTGAAGAATGATCACAGAAGCAATGCTGATCCAATGCTTTTTGGTCTTTGTAAGAATGTGCATCCAGCAATTTATGCTGTGTTGGTCTTTGGATGTCAATGGTTAAAGAAGCAAATACTGATCCAATGCTCTGCAAACAGCTACCGGAATGTGAATTGTTAATACGTAGTTAATCCAATGCTGTGTTAATCTTTACATGAGCTGTCACAAATTAATAAGTTACCTTTCATTTCTGCAACAAAATATACATGAGATATTAAGCTTTTGTGTATGAGATATATATGTGCATGGTCATATGGCAACATTAAAGGGGCCTTTGCAACGAGCATGGTTTGTGAATACACCATTTGTGGTCTTTTCGTTGTTGCCATTTTTACAGTCCATAAAAATGACCACCAATAAGAAGATGGCACATGCAAGGTATGCTGGTTGAAAAGGCCGATTTAGGTACCTAAGTAGATAACAAAAATATACTGACAAAAAAATTTGAGCTAAAGGAGGGGGAAAATGAATCAAGAAGCCAATCAAAACTCTTTCAGGGGCAAAGAATCATGGTTGAAAGATCCTTTCAATTATCTTGTTTGCAATCCTCTCTTATGATTTTCTATGCAATGGGAAATTATCTCTTTTGTTCTGAAACAATTCATGGCACATTTATGCGCCAGATGTTTGCAGTTTTCAAAGCAAAAAGAAAACTACTATTCTAAAGTGCAACAATACTCTACTAAAAGATGAATTCTTACCTATTCTAATCAAATACATAAAACCCTGATTTAGGATTGTGAATAATAGATACCATGTACCCATCTAATATGAAAATTGCATGGTTGTTACCTGTGAAAACATTTTCAGGTGCTGTATGCAAAGGAATGAATGGTGAATCATTATCATCTTGTGTATTACTAAAGAAAGAGCTTTGACAAATATTTCCAAAAGTAATTGAGCATCCTGAATGATCAGATTTGTTTAATTTGCTGTTTGTTTCAGTTGGTTTTGCATGGTTTTGAAGTAGTAGCTTTTGTTGCTACAATATAGGCAATTCACTGTTTATCACCACAACTTCACCACATGGGTGATTCACTTCTTGTTTCCACAATGGGAAAGTCACCATTGTTGGGTGCCTCGGTGGGCATTTCTGATATATTTACTTTTGTTGCTACAAGTGGCAATACCACAATGGGTTTATACGTTTCATTCGTTGCCACAAAGGGCAGGTCATTGCTGTTTATTTGTGAAAGTGTAAGAAACGCTTAGGCCTTCGTTGATGAAATCTTCCTCCCACTTCTGGAACCTATCCGCTGCAGAACAATAAATTGTCAACACAGCAGAGAGGATAAAAAGAAATCCTCTCATATTTACTATGAAATGAGATTTTTAAAAATGATTTGATACGTACCAGAGTCAGTGAAAATCCCCTTCTTCTCGCAATGAACGTAAGCCAAGCCAACTCCTTGCATCCTTGGCGGCATTTCTATTTCTATACATACATTGTCGTCGCTGCGCTCCCCGCTCCTCCGCAATTAACCTTTCAAAAAACTGGGAGGCGCCAGTTTTTTGAAAGGTTACTTGCGGAGGAGCCAAGCGACGACACTCGTACGACGGTTTGAAAAAATGGCGGAAAGGAGAGAGCTTGCTTCGGTGCTGTCTGTATTTGGCTTGGAGATTACAGTAATTGCGACATTAGGAAATGACAAAGAAGAAGATAAGTAAGTTGTCATTTAATGTTCATTGCAAACTGAATATACTACGCTGCAAACTGAATAAACACAGAGTGAGAGTAGCTTACTTAGGCCATTCCAAACACCCAATCTGTATGTTTCCTATTGCTCATGCATACATACATAGCGATCGACACAGGAATTTCAATCAACCCGTCTAAATGTCTGCTACGCGCATGCGCTAAGCAGCAACTAGGCGGTCATACTAAGCATTTTTACCTCCTTGCATCTTTTCAAAACAACGGGTTAACTACGCTGTGATATGTGACCGCATTTTCATTTCACATACGACGCTTTTACAGCGCTTTGGTCCTGAGAGCTGATTCCATAAGAAAACTATCAGATACAAAACAACGGGCTAAACGAGGTCCCGAGCTATATTTTAGCGTTGTTTTAGAAAATAAACCAATCACAGCCTTGCGCAGTTATCACATGATCAATCATATCACTGTGTGACCGGGCGTCGTTGTACTGTTATATTGCCGTACTTTCTGGCTACAAAAACAAATTGCAAATTGAAGCAATTCATATTACAATGGGAAAATACAGCAGTGTGACCGCAGCCAGTGTCTTCCTACTCCAATCACACTTACTCTATTTCTGCATAGCCGTCATAACTATTTCTTACCTCAAATCAGTGATTTGAGTTGAGCGTTTGTGATAGCAAATTTTCGCCCCGAAAACGCTAATTTTTGACCATGCCTGAAGAAAAAAGCATAGCATAGGTTCCAAATCTTGAAAAGGCTGGTGTAAAATTGACTGACCTATTTCTTTGTACTGAATGACTTCAAAGAAACTTTTGCTATTTCTCTATAATTCTACTGTTGGACTTTTCTAAAATCTTTAATATTTTCAGAGTTGGATTGTTTTCTTCTTTTTCAGGAACTGAAGAGAAATATTCAAAAAAACTTAAAACCATCGTAACTTCTAAACCGTTTGACGCAACATGAAGTAATTTCGAAGAAAACCATAATTTATGAATGCCTACAATATGGTATCAAGCAAAAGTCTGTCATTCATCTAGTTTATGATTTAGAAATTTGATGACATTACACCCTCAAAAGAGCTGAAATGTAGAATACGCTGTAATTTTGAAAAATATTCAAAATTTCTGAAAAATCCAACAGTAGAATTATAGATAAGTATCTAGAGTTTCTTTCAAGCTATTCAATCAGAAGAAATAGGTCATTGAATTTTACACCCACCTTTTTACGCTGAGATAAAGATTTGGAACCTATGCTGAAGAAAAAGGCATCACTCTCCTAACCAGTGGCGTCACCACGGGATGGACTGGGGTGGACATGTCCACCCCAGTTTTCCCAGAGCTCGATTTTCTAATTTCTCACAATCCGTAAAAAGAAATTTGTGGGGGGGGGGGGGGAACGGTAGATTTTTATTGACTTGGAGCTTTTATGATAACTGGTCTTCCTCTTGAAGTTTCATTATTGAAAGTTTCGAGAAAAGTCTTAAATTTCAATTTCAAATCATATCTGTTCCTTCCTCGTAAATTGATATATCATGTACTTTTCTGTTTTCGTTGTGCAAAAATGCCCTCTGTTACAAAAGATGCTGCTTGCGATGATTGCTTTTCCAAAACTTTCAAAAAAGATCATAATGAAAAAAAGGGCGTCTCCCTCGTTTTCCGGGAGTTTGAAGGGCGTGGTCAGGAGATTATCTTCTGGGGGCTTTGCCCCCAGACCCCTCAAGCATGTCCACCCCAGATTTTCTGGGCTGGCGACGCCCCTGCTCCTAACTTTGTAACTGATAATCTCCCTCGGTACGGAATAGTTAGTTCATGCTTGTAATTATGCTTCTCTTTTGGTTTCAACCTAAAAATCTGAGATGTCCTAACAAATCATCCGCCTTGCAACATAAACGATCTTAAGATTAACATTAACTTTAACATTAACAGGCTGCAAAAGGTACAAAATAGGGCAGCCAGAATTGTAACGAATAGCAAATATGATACATCCGCAATGCCTCTGATCAACGGTCTTGGATGGGCAACAGTCAAGCAGCTTATTTTCAAAGAATCAGCTTCGCTTATGTATAAGTCCTTAAATTCGTTGGCTCCAGATTATTTGTCCTCGTTGTTCACAAGATGCTCCGACAGTAATGAACGAAATCTGCGATCGACAGATCTGAATCTGAAAATACCATTACTTAAAACAAAACAGGTCAGAAATCTTTCTGCTACAGAGGAACCACCCTTTGGAACAGCCTGGATAAAGCTAGTAAATCAGCTTCCTCTCTTGGTGCTTTCAAAAATCTGATCTAATAAGTCGGATTACGTGCTTTCCTTCGTATTTTATGGCTTTTGTAAATACATGAGATTATTGTAACTAGTTTTTCTTTTGCAGCTTAGGTTTTTTACAGGTCAGTTTGAAAACCAGATATTATTCTGAAACTTTTTTCACCTGTATAAATATTTTAAATGAAATGAAAATGAAGATGCCATAACGAGAGAATGCCATGCGACGCAAAGAAGTACGAGAGACGTTGATGCAACGAGAAACCGATGCAGAGCATGCACAACTAATGATGGCCAACTAATTGAATCTTTTACAAAAGCATTAACGGTTTGCTGTGCACATTAGATAGGAATAAAGTAAAATATCATTAAACTTAGCGGTGAGATCATCGTTACCTTTCCTGTAGTCATTTTTCTCCATGAAATAACCCTCTGTTATTGCCTCTTCTAGGGAATCTGTGTTACTAGTGGCAATTGTGCTGTTGAGCGCACCAAATTCAGTTCAGAGGATGTCAGCTTTTAAAACAACTCAAAAAGATCTTATCGCATGAGTTCATGGCGTTTAAATTGCCACCGCAGAGGCATTTTGAAAGTGGTCCGTTTTTCTGATACACCCGGTAGTACCCTGGGTACAAGAGCCAAAAAATATTGAAATAAAAAAAATAAAAAAAAATAAACGAGGAAAGAAAGTTGTTTATTTTCTTTCCTCCTTTCTTCCTTCTCTTCCTTCACCAAATTTTCAATTTCCTTCTAATTTTGAGGCTCTGGTAACCAGGGTAACCCGGTAGTTGATTCACGGGGTTTCTTAAAAGCGTGTAAAATTTGCACAACTTTCTTTAATTAAAATATGGATATCTGCCAAATCATCATACCTTCTCGTTTGTAACTTCTGTTTGAGCAAAAACAGTAAACACATCTGCCCAACCACCATTAGATATCCAGATCTGTCGAGAAGAACAAATGTAGTTAATCTTCCTGTCTTTATAAAGACAAACTGTTAGAGAAACGTAGAATTCGCAGAGGCAGAAAAAATATTTTCCAATCGAACAAAAAATCTTTAAAAAGTAGAAACTTTCACAGGAAGAAACTGTTGCGTTTTTCACGTTTTTGGCCGAAATTCACAAAATTTTATTCTCGCAAATTTTGTAAGACATAAAATTCCTGCATTTCCATTCCCAGGAAATCATGCTATTCTCGCAAATGCGAAAGTTAAGTCCAAAAATCTGGCTTTTTTCAACTCACGAAAGTTTCTTCTCACGAAAGTTTCTCCCCTTAAAGTAAGCCTGCCAACCTTCTACCTTATGTTTTGAGGATTTCGGAGTTAATTTTACAAAAATCCTGAGTCTATCAACTTCCAAGTTTTCCATTATAGAATTGGAACCAACCCAACACACCGTAAATGCTTACAACCTGTCACCAAAGAGCCAAATAATCTATACCTTGGAACCATTTAGCAAGAAATGTTTCCCATCTGCGCTGAGCGTTGCTCTGGTTTGAATCGAAGCTGCGTCACTTCCACTGTAAAAGAAATACGAATGATTGTTTTCAAGACAAATTTTTGAATACAGTAAAAACCCGCACATAATAACCTAAGATTTTGAACTCAGCCTGTTTAGGTTCTTATGCTATGCGGCACATCCAGTAAGCAGGGTGTAGGTTCTTAACACAGGGAAAAGTGTGAATCTAAATCTTAACCAAATTTTATTTACATTCTTGGCCCTATCCACTTCAACCCAAGCTTACCCAGTTTGCTTGCAGGCCCTGCCTATCACAGTTCTGCAAGTAATGTTTTGGAGTCCATGAAGGAGGTTGATGGGCAAAAAGTTGCATTTAATTTCCCAATGAATAATTGAAACGCTTTATTAAGAACCTAGTTAAGACATCAGCCTGAAATGGTTCTTATTTATCGGGTACAAAATACATTATTTCAGGCTGTAGGTTCTTAATAGATGATGGTTCTTATGTGCGGGTTTTTACTGTAGCATAGGTTCCAGATATCTAAGAAGGTTGGACAGATTTTGTTACACAATAGCATCAGTTTCTTTTGATTGACACCGAAATTCAAAGCGATTAGCGATTTCAGACAAAGAAAATTCTCTCAACCAGTAATTCAAAACAAACAAAGACGCAACAGTTGCTCAGAAACCCATGTAGCTAGCCCCCTCGTTGTGCATTACAGAAATACTTTTTAAGAGCAAACATGAACATATATCGAAAGAAGAAGGATATATCTACACATCTACCTCGGGCATTTTATTTCTTTGGTTCAGAAGTTGAGCAGTAAGTGTTTTAATTACACCCAAAAAATATGAGAATTGAACTGCCTTCCGATCTGCTTCTATACCGAACAAATAAGATGCCCGAGGCAGATGTTTAGATACATCCTTCTTCTTTCGATATATACCCATGTTTTCTCTTAAAAACCAGTTCTAGCATGCACAACGACCGAGCTAGCTACCTGAGTTTCAGAGCAACTTCAGCGGCTTTGTTTGTTTTGAATTACTGGTTGAGAGAATTTCCTTTGTCTTTAATCGCTAATCGCTTTGAATTTCGGTGTCAATAAAAAGCAACTGATCGCATTGTCTTATTGTCTTACAATCTGCCCTTGTTTCGTTAGACTCTTTAGAAATCCTCAATATTCGTCTCGTTTTGCTATTGAAAAATATTTCCAAATACTATGACATAAGAAAATTTCATGAGCTAGATCGCATATATTTTCCTGAAATCAGATGCTTTGAACACAAACGAGGTGTCAACATGCAGCTGAAAGGCTCAGCTATCTTTTGATATGCAGCTTGGTCAGTTCAAGATATGCCTACCGTCCGAAAAATGAGCTTCAAAAATATAGTATTCATTCCTTTTTTTGGACTAGAAGATGTGAAAAGAAATTTCTCAGGAGCACACAATTTGAATAGTTGTCAGATGTCTACCATTTTGCAAACAAGAATGTCCCTAGACAACTTTAAATCCACACGTAGAGTTTTCACAAAATGTTGATTGGAAACGGAAGGTGATACAGTAATTTCATTTCAAAGGGCATATGTCATATGAAGCTGATTGGTTCATGCAATACAATTCTCTCTCTTGTTTATTACAAAGCACAGGATCGAGGCTGAATTTTCATTGCAATGAAAATTCATGAAACAGAAATAAAAAGTCACGAAACAATGGAATTCCACTCCAAACTTTTTTGTTGTATTAACCAATTGCTAATGTGACATATGTGCTTTAAATTAGTAATATAGGATTCAGAATTTTCATTGAATCTGGTCTTTCCGATGGTATTATCAGGGCATCTCAAAAGATAGCCTAGCCTTTCAGCCAAATGGTGATACAAAGCATTTTTTAATGACGTTTGATTTCAGAAAGCTAGTTATAATCTAGCTTGTCAGGTTTTTTTGGAGTTATCCAGTACATTGTGAAAGTGAAACCTATGTAAAAAATAAAAACCTGGAAGGTTCAGTCAGTGCAAATGCAGCCATCTGCTCTCCTGAGGCCAGCTTGGGCAAATATTGTTCTTTTTGAGCATCAGTTCCAAATATCAATATTCCCTGGAGGGAAAGAAGGACCCTATGTGCAGTCAGTTTCCTTTTCCGTTGTCAGTCAAACAAAAAAATTATGTTTATTCTATTCAGGAGTTGTTTCGTAATTGTTTCGTTTAAGCAATACCTCCTGTTTGGCTTCTATATGAAATAAACAAAATCCGCCTGACAGAACTTTAGATTTACCCTTCTTCTTTCGTTATAAGCACATAACTTCTCTTAAAAACCACCTTTTGCTTGAACAAGGCGTGAGTTTGCACTGTTGGTTTCGGGGACACTTTCACGGCCTTCTTTGTTTTGAATTACTGGTTGAGAGAATTTCTTTTGTTTGCAGTCGCTAATCGCGGTAAATTGAGGCATCAATCAAACGCAACTGTTGCTATTGCATTACAAAATCTGCCCTTGTTGCTTATGCAAACAAATGTGCTAATGATCAGCTAACGGGAGTCCCATTCATTCCAAGGTAGGAATTGTAGGAATGTGCTGATTTCAAAGAACGAGGAGTCAAAGTTGTCTCGAACTAAGGCATTCAAAACATTAAAAAGCATCCACAGACGAATTACTTCTTATTATTGATTATACCAGATTTTCAAAATTTTGGCACTTGTTGATGATTTGAGTTGTCTTTGTATGTCTACTGAAACAAAAGTTTGGACCAAAGTAATCTACATATGCATATGAATTGTCCTTAAAAGCCAACACATACCTTTAGTCCAATAGACTGATGTGCCATGAGTGTTGTAGAGATGGCAGGATCTGTACAAATGGCTTCAACCACTCTTGCATAGGCAGTATTTGGAAGTCCAAGACCACCTACAAAATCAGGCTTCATTAGCAACAAATAGTTATCGCATCTTTGTTTTGATTTGATGGCTTTAGAACTACATGAAAATTGTTACCACTGTTCACTGGCAATTTTTGAAATTTCAATTATTTTCTGAATTAAAAGCATTTTTGTCTTTAATCAGAAACTTCAAAGAGAGCTTTGAAACAAATAAAAAATGATGAAAATCTTGAATAATTGAAGGAAAGATGATAAAATCTTAAAAAGACCTTTATGAAGGTTTAGGTTTATAACGTAATCATGGTACACAGCAATCTGTTGGTAGCTTTTCTGGGTTTCAGTTGAGCAATTTGATGATGTCACAACCTGAAAACTGATTGAAACATACAAAGTGCTGTCTATAATCAAGATAAGTATCAAAATTGCCACTGGCCAGAAATTTAGAAAAGAAACTGAATTTCAAAAGTCATTAAATCAGTGGCAAAAATAGCTGGGATGGCTCAGTGGCAGCACCCTTGACGATCAATCTGAAGGTTGCCAGGTTTGTATTCCTGCCCTACCAAAAAAGATTGAGAGTGTGGAGAGTCTACAACTCTCTGTAATTCCAGGCTAAAAAAATCACAAGGTACAGTATGGTCACATCGAGGAGAAGGATCAGGACGCTGCTTCAATAAGCTTAACTTCTCAGTGTCTTCAAACTGCCTTTGGATGCTAGGTAGAAAACTTAGAAGCAAAAATGAAAATGAAAATGCAATAACCATAATGTGCGATCTTTTTTGTTTGAAGATTTAACACCTACTGTATGCTGGTTTCATATGCAAATTTGATAGATTTTGGAGATCCTTAAAATAACAGGCTCTGATTAATTTAAAATATACACATTGGATTTGCTGTATATAATAGTAAGTACATTCCCTTTCCCTTTTGATGTTTCCACATACCATGTCTATTTTGTGTCGCTTCTTGGTATATCTTATAGCTAAAACAGAATTGGCTTCAGGACAGTTTCCTCCGACTCTTCTGGTCTCATATCCAAAGAAATCTCAAGAATCGCACACAAATTGTCAGACCTACGGCTCATTTTGGAAGAGCACTGTAACTGACATAATGGCGCCCAGGTGTGTCCACACCGTTAAACCCTTTAGTTCTGTAGGCTGTTGATGCATAATGTGCTTTAGAGGTGACTGAGGTCAAGGATAAGAGAGTTAAAAGCGGGATTGAAATCAACAATATTTTGAAATCATTTTCAATAAAATCAGAATTTGTTTTGTAACTTTCCGGCCTTCTGGGAAATGAAATAATACTGTGGTGAACTGGCGAATGGCTTCAAAAGTTTTTGATGTATTAAAACAATCAATTCTGCCGCGGTCTGACCAGGGCGCTACGGCCTAATTTAGGCGTTCTGTAAACCAAACAGTCCCATTTCTTTCATTCCATTCATAACATCATCAGGAATCTTGCTCTCTTGATCAATCTTGGAAGAATCCACTAAATAAAAAATACAAAAGGGTTTACAAGGGTTCAATGGGTACAAGCTAGGGGTAAACTTGTATATGCATGATTCCCTAAAATCTTAAGTTTCAAATTTTCTGCAACTACGACTGCTGGAAGTACTATTTCACCTTGAAGATGTTGCTTTAAAGGACAATTCCGGGGTTGGTATGATTGATGATAAAATACGAGATAATATTGCTATGAATAATGTGTGATGCTTTTTCCCACTATTTTTCGCCTTCTCCTTGTGAAACTACGTATTCAAAATAAGCAATTTGAGCGAGGTGACATCATATCGAACAAACGAAAACGAGGCTGTGTGATTGTTTTTCGCCTCTTAATGGTTGCTGGTCTCTTTATCGTGTACTCATGCATTGAAAATGGCATGAGAATATGATCATACCAACCCCGGACTTGTCCTTTAATGGTGTAATACAGGTGAAGGTGAAGTTGCGGTTTTTAACACCAAGCGCTGGGATCGCAGAAGTAGAATAGGCCTAATCGAGTCCGCGACCCCTTGTCATGACGCTCAAGTGGAGGGGCTCTACCTGGGATAGAGCCATGTCCACCTGACTGTTCTGGCTGCAATGTCAGAGGATTACACCACTGCGCCACAACACCATTTCGAAACAATACAGGCTTTGTGCATATTAAAATTCCTGCCAAAGAATTCTTAATTCAGGAGTAGGTTGTAGTCTTAACAATTCTGTTTAAAACTTCACAATCTTTTATATATCTCAATTGAATTCTTATCATTATGTGACGACTTCTTGAAATTCTCAAAATTCTTGGTGTGTTAAGGTGTGCAAGGTCTGTACTGTAGACATTTTTACCTTTTTCTGCAAAATATCTCTCCACCGGCTCCACCAAAGCACCCAGTAATTTTTGCTGCTCTTCATCAAGTGCTTGTGGGAATGGTATGACTTCATCCTAGAAGTTGAAAATAAAATTTTTAGTTATACTAAAGGGATGTTGAAAGGTCATAATGTTCGACAGGGACCCCAAGAAAAAGATAGACAAGGACACAACTTTGAGGCTCCATTCTTTAACTTCTCATACAGTATGCTATTGATTGCTATATTTCTGACCTCAATAAATGTGCATCAAGACTACATACAGTAAGGGGCCTTCAAACTTTTTGATTTTCATATATATCAATGGAATTGGGCTGTTAGTGGGGAGGGGGCTTTATCCAAGGCTGATTTTAATGCCAAACACTGGGATTGCAGAAGTAGAAAAGACCTTGGAGTCTGTGACCCCTTGTCATGACGCTAACAAGGGTGGGGCTCTAACTGGGATTGAATACTATCTGCCTTACTGTTCTGGTTGCAAAGTCAGAGGATTACACCACTGCACTTCAACACCATCAAATCGTGATAAGGTTGTTAATTTGTTTATGGGGCATGCTATTATCACCGATTTGGTGCAAAGCCAAAGGGTGGAGGGCCTGGTTGGAAACTTTCAACACAATTTATGTTAATGTTTTGCGAATATACCAGAAATTGGTGCGTAATAATTTGCAAAGATTCCAGCAGGGGGAAGGGGGTCTTGACCTTAACAAGCTAATGCAATAAGAAATTCCAAATCGAAAGTCAAGAGGCCCAAAAATGGCAAATCAAACTCATTATTACATGCATTCCAATAATAACCTTATTAAATTTTCCTAAAAACAAATCTTTTGCAAACGCATTCAGGGAAGCTGACTGGCTAAAAAATCTGGTTGAATTCTTGGGCAGCAACTCATTTGAACACCCAGGCGAATTTCTCCATAAATTATTCCTTCGCACGAACTTTCTGGGCATCAACTCTGCACCTTTACATGAACGACAATTTCTGCAAGTTTCATAACTTTGTGTGGTGGCCAATTTCCTGGCTGTTTCTCGAGGCCTGAAACATTCGAGTTTGCTGTACATTAATCGGGCTGTTCTTGAGTACATTTTCAGATCTTGGAGTTCGATCAGTTTTTTATTGATTTTTCTTGAATTCAGATGCTAGATTCTGGAAATAAATGCCTCTTTTCTTCTGATGCCTCTTTGTTGGTGCTGAAAATGTATTTCGAGATGGACTTTGAGCGTTGATTTGTTTGAGGAAATATTATGTTGCTGTTGTTGTCCTGCAGCCTCGATCTAGTGGATCAGTTTTCAACCGGAGAACCGGAGAGCCGGACACCCCTCTAAAATAGCATACGAGTCAAATCTTTCAATAGGGCACAGGGAAACCTGCAAATCTTCCAATTTCACGCTTGTAAGCCAATGATATCGCCGTATTCCGATCACATGACTGAAAATAAGGCTTTCAAGATAACTTTTCGAGTACCTTCGCGAAAATAAAAATGGATATTCGACTAATAAAGATACAGAGCTGGTTTTACCACGAATCGATTCGAGAGGCCCCACTCTACATTTCTTTGTCTGCATTTGGTTAAAATTTCATCAGGGATCGGCGTTACATCGAATTTCATTCCTTCGAAAATTGGCCTATCTATGTTCAAGAATTCTTCAGGAACGATACAAAGATATAGCTTTCAAAATTTCACATGTTACGTGAATTATGTCCAGGAAATAATATGAAAATATTTGTTTGTTTGATTTTCGAAAATCCTTGACGAATTAAAGCTATTTGCTACCAAGAAAGCTGATGGGCCTACCTTCATCCGCAGCAGAATCCCAGTAACCGGCATTAAATCACTCCTTTTCGCAATAATAACCAGCGGATACATTAACGAATAACTGAACCACAGTTCCAATTTCTTTCCACCAATTTATCATCGATAATTTTGATAAAATGAGATAAGACTTTACAACCTTAGCAGCAAACTGTCCTTCTGTCGATTCAAAGTTTCTTGTCGTAAACACCTTGGAATTCTTGAGACTTGCATAAAACAAAAGGTTTTGCAAAACTTAGGTCTCCCATATGATAAAGCAAAATGACACCTTTGAGAATAGATTGAACACTCCTGAAGGCATTTTATCACCTGCAAAATAAAGAGAAAATAATACATTTCTCAAAGATTGCAAATTTCTTTGTCACATCGGTAAAGTACATAATTTGTGTAAAGAAATTTCCACTGCAATCTATTCTCAAAGGTGTACAATCTATTATCAAAGGTATCAATTTGCTGTGTCATATGGGAGACCTGAGGTTTGCACAACCTTTTGTTTTATGCAAGCTTTCCATGTGTTTGCAACAAGAAAACTTTGAATCGGCGCGGCGGTAGGCCGCGGTAGTTGGACAGTTTGCTGCAGAGCTGTAAAGTCTTATCACATTTCATCGAAATTATCGATGAAAAAATGGTGGAAATAAATTAGATTTGTGATGAAGTCTTTCGTAAATGTATCCGCTGGTAATAATTGCTAAAAGGAGTGATTTAATGCCGATTACTGGGATTCTGCTGCGGGTGAAGATAGACCCATTAGTTTCTTGGCAGCAAATAGCTTTGATTCGTCAAGGATTTGAAAAAAAAAACAAACAAATATTTTCATGTTATTCCTGGACATAATTCACGTAACAAGTGAAATTCTGAAAACTTTATCTTATTTGTAGCGTTCCTGAAGAATTCTTGAACATAGGCCAATTTTCGAAGGAATGAAATGCGATGTAACGCCGATCCCTGATGAGATTTTAACCAAATGCAGACAAACAAATGAGGAGTGGAGCCTCTCCAATCGATTCGTGGTAAAACCAGCTCTGTATCTTTATTAGTCGAATATCCTTTTTTATTTTCGTGAAGGTACTCGAAAAGTTTTCTCGAAAGCCTTATTTTCAGTCAAGTGATCGGAATACGGCGATGTCATTGGCTTATAAGCGTGAAATTGGAAGATTTGCAGATTTCCCTGTGCCCTATTGAAAGATTTGACTCGTATGCTCTCTAAAATTGAAATAACTCGAGAATTAAATTGAAATATGAGAAAATATAAGTATTTTCCCTGTAGAGGCTGTGAAATCTTATGGTATGATAAAAAATATCAATATTATAAAATCAACAATATCAGCCAGCCTCGTTTTGTATTTTCGCATTGCATTGTGGGAGCACCACATTTGCCTGACAAAATTCTCGGCTCTGTCTTTCACCCTCGTGTTCGCAATGGCTTCTCAGGTATGAGTTGTTTCTTTGATCAAAACGGGCTTGATATCTCCTTCAAATACCAAAGTTAGACCCAGACAGAAGGATAAGTGTAATCTTGAACTAAAGATCCTTTTCGTAGTGAAAAAGTCGTTGAAAAATCATCCAAATCTCCATGATTTAACGGGGCACTTTGAGGCCCCACCAGCCGAGGGCAGGCTGTTTTGGGAAACCGATAGGCCTACGTACGTTGCAGGAGGCGATTTTTTTTTGGGTTGTAGCGATGCTAGGTTAGGTTACTTGCACTGCTAGAGCACTGTCACCCTAAATGGGTCTAATTACAAATAGAATTTTTATATTCTTATCAAAGTCTGTCAGAGTGCATGCCTCTCAGAAATATTTTCTTTGTGGATGTGATATTTGTTAGTTATAGCATTACCTTATTAGACTTCATTTCCTTGCTTGCCAACCGTTATTTCTGGGCCAAAAACATATTATAACTCTCGTTTCCTCTTGAAACTGAGGCTAACATCAGTTGTAGTCAGTATCGTAAAGAGAGGCATGACTTAGCAAAACATTTTGTTGGGTTTTTGAAAAATATTAAATCATCAAAGAAGAGAGAATGATTCTGGCAAACAATGGTATCAGACCCATTTAGGGTGACAGTACTCAAGGTAAAGCTGATGTTAAATGCGCGAAAGAGCGTTGAAAGATGTTTGTGAGAAAATAAAGAAGAAAATTTGTATAAATGCTGATATCAGATATCTATTGACGATTGGCATTGCATGCATTTACTGTAGGCCCAAAGATCTTCATAGACCTGACTTTTTCGTCAGTGTAGCGGCATCATTTTTTCAATAAAATTCCAGGTTCTTGGCGTGACGGTGTACAAAAATCTGCCTCCTTTGGCGTGATCGTGAAGTTGTTCTTGATCTTTCTCATGTGAATTAGCAGTTTGTTTTGATATGATTGTCAGAATTTCATCTGAGCAGTTCTGCCGGGCTGGGCCGGCGAAATATTTTAGCAGCTTCTCTCTCCCTGAAAATACCTAGCGTACGAAAGGTTAGGGCTCGGCATACCTTCGGCGTAGGTTTTACATGGAATACACCCTGGTTAATTGACCATTAACATTACAAAATTCTGTGATCTTTTGGGAGGAATTTTGTTGCAAAAGATGCCCTGTTTGGAGCAATGTTGCTAAAAGGATACTATATGTAGCAACACATACCCATTGCAAAATATTGAAGTGAACCCTACCTTTGGACTCAGGCCAGAATGTGAATGTGTGCAGTTGTAAATGGACTTTCTATCCTGGTATGAGAGGTCTTTATTGCTATGTCAAAGTTTTATACCTATTGCTTAAAGACAATAGACCTATCGTTTTACCAGACGTTGCTCCATGAAAAAGATATTTGGCATGACTTACATGTTTTCCAGTGTGGTTTCCTATTTTGAAGGACCTAACATTTGATCAAATGTTGGTTAGGTAAAAATATCTGAACAAATTTCTTTATCCGGGAGCCATTAATTTTAAGAATTGACTTAGTTTGTATAACCGTTATAATGCAAGTTAATTGGGCAGAGTTCAGCCAAATTTTATGACTGATTCTCAATGATTGCTTGCTAAAGAAAATTTCAATTTCGATATCTTAACCCCAAGTTTCCACATCACTAGGGTTTACCAGTCGGAATGAAAACATTGTTTAAAATCTTGTATCCAAAAATTTTCATACTACAGGGTGTCCCAAAAATTGCGTGCCATTTGTGTGGCTTCTGTGGAGGGGCTGTAGCTTCAACTGTCTTGGTTTTGACACAATTGGGGCACAATTTTTTGGGACACACTGTAAAATACTCCTTGCAAAGTTTTCATCCTTTGTTGGGATGTAAAAACTGTTAAAAGTTAAAGTTCCATTGCTAACCATGATCCATCCAGGTGCCAAAGTCAACTTTTGTTTTATCTTACAGTTGTTTTTGGCCTAAATTCTCTTTGTAATTTTTATTCTGCACACAAAGGATCATGGTGGAACGTTCTTTAAGCAAGGAATATCACAGGAATATTGCAGAGTTGTATTTTCTTTTTGTGGAATTTCGTTTAAACCATAATTTTCATTTCTGGCTGAAATGCTTTATCCAGACATTTTCTCACACATGAATTTTTATCATTTAAGATGAAAGAGTACAAGATTATTGGGCGACATTTGCCAACTGAGAGAGACCCAAAGCCAACACTCTATCGAATGAGAATATTTGCCAAAAACAAAGTGGTAGCAAAGTCCAGGTTTTGGTACTTTCTGTCACAATTAAAAAAGGTCAAGAAGGCTAATGGCGAGATTGTGTGCTGCGAACAGGTAAATCAGAAACAGTAGATATATATTGATTTCATTGTAAAACCCTCCAATAATCATAGTAATAATCATCATCACAACTGTAATTTAGGATAGAAAATAAATGAAATGAATTTGCACTTTCTCTCGCCAACCAATTTACTTCAAACATATTTTCACATGGTTGCAGTAAGATCTTAAATATGAATTGATAAGAATAAATGACAAATTCTTCAGCATAGGGCTCAAATCTTTCAAATCTTTAAAAAGGTCGGTGTAAAATTCTATTATATTTTTCTTTGAATTGGATTGCTTGAAAGGAACTTATGGTACTTTGCTGTAAATCTGCCGTGGAAATTCTATGATATCTTTATTTTTTCAAAATGGCGGCAATTTGATAATTTTTGAAAAAATTCAAGGAAAATTTTGAAAAAATTTAAATCATTGTAAATCCTAAACTAATAGAGGAAGCATTACATAACCTTCAAGAAAACTATAGTTTATGGAGGTCTACAAGATGGTGGCAAGCAGAAATCTGTAGCTTTTGTAGTTTAGGATTTAGAATTTTGATGATGTCATAGCCTCAAATTTAATAAATGCCGCCATATTGAAACTAATCAAGATATCAATAAATTGCCACGGCAGATTTACAGCAAAAAACCGTAAGTTTCTTCCAAGCTATTTATTTCAAAGAAAACGGCAATAAAATTTTACACCGACCTTTTAAAGATTTGAGCCCTATGTTAAATTCTTCACAACTAGCGAATGTCATGATGCCCTATACAAATGCCTCACTGTGAGACAGGGTTCAAGCCCAGGTAGAGCCCCACCACCACTTAAATTGAGTTGCATGACAAGGGGTTGCGGACTTGATTAGGTCTTCTCTACTCCTGCAATGCCAGCGATTGGTGCTAAAAACCACATCACTTATGAGGTTTAATTTTTGCTTTTTATTTTCACAGTATGTTTTTCATGCAAGTTAATTGGGCAGAGCTCAGTCAGATTTTATGGCCGATTCTCAATGATTGCTTGCAAAATTAAATTTCAATGTCTATGCTATTGCTCAAAGTTTTTTTGTTGAACTTTTATGTGATAGATGTGAAAACATGTTGTCCAAATCTTTCAAGGTGGACAATGCTCTCACCGGCTTAGCTTCTTGGTGTCTGGAAACTACCTTGAAGGTGCTGTGGCACAGTGGTGCAATTCTCTGACTTTCAAGCCAGAACAGTCAGGCAGATGGGGTTGAATCCCAGGTACTAACGGCCCCACCACTTCAGTGTCATGACAAGGGGTCGCTGACTCTATTAAAGCTGAGATATTTTTTGAGATTCCAGCTTTTGTACTAGAAAACATAACTTTGTAGAGGCCTATGTTTGTAACTTAAGTGGAAAAAGAAATTTCTTTGTTAAGTCCGTTTGCTTGGTTTGTTTGCTTGGGCAAGTAGGATAAAAGTTTGAAGGGGCTCTGTCGCCAAAATGTAAACAAAACAATGATTTTTGCAGTTTTTTGAAAGGTGATATCACATAGGATTTTCATATTTATTTCATAATGAAAGTTGCTGTTTGGACATAAATCATTGTACTTCACTTAGGGAGAAACCAAACATTCATACATATCTTCTACGATTGCTCAGATATAAGTGGATTTTTAACGGTCACTTTTTAGTGGCTTGGGTGAAGCCACCAAAAAAACTGCAGAAAACAATGGCTGGGTGAACAATGGATAATTGGTGAACACTTGCGTGTTTATGGATTTGTTTACTGTTTGGCAACGGAGCCACCCTTTTAAAGGGCAGATATGTAGATAACAGAAGAATTTGACAATTTCAATTTGTTTTGATGATTATTTTGTTTACCGAAATTTTAATTCTGACTCGATCATTTATGATTTTTATTAGATCCATGAGACGAATCCATCTTCTGTAAAGAACTATGGCATCTGGCTTCGTTATGACTCCAGAAGTGGAACTCATAACATGTACAGGGAATACAGAGATATGACTGTTTGCAATGCTGTGAGCCAATGCTGTAAGTATGACTGTTTCTGCTTGTGCAGTACAGCTTGTACATTATTACCCTATGGTCAGGGCTGCAGACCATGCAATAAATCTACTGTAATTATGGTTGAGAGCGTTTGAAAGCGACATTCAATTTGGAAGGAAGTAGGGCATTATTTCTCAGTACAGACCAGTGCTGGCTTGGAACTGCATCAAGTCGCTTCATCTTCAACAGCTTCATGCTAGATCTGCCGTTATTTTTATCTTTCGAAAGAATTTTTACATGTCTTTATCCCTATCTACTGTATCTTTTTAAAACAAGAAGTTATGTAGCAACTACTGTATTTCCTACAGGCAGTACTGAAAATATTAACCCTCAGCCTCTATGCAAACTGGTGGCATCGGTTTAATATTTTATGGTTTGCCTTCGGAAACAGTTATTCAAGTACAGTACAGTAACATGCCATGCATTTTTGAATGATTCTTGAAAATTCTCTTCAACTCTCTAATAATTCTTGAATGGTTTGAAAGCCTTAAGATATTTTCAAACAAGAATTACTAAGAATTGTGTATTACAGAAAAGGCTAGGCCTACACAGTCTACAGGGGTGAAAAATATTGGTTTGGGGTAAAAGAAGGTCAGGAAAACATTTGGATGAATTTTGTAAAAAATGTTGATTCTCAGATTTTTCTAGGTACAACTCCTTGTTGCTGACAGTATTTAGTTTACAATTCACGATCCATTTTTTCTAGCTATCAACACTACCCACAGCATAATTACCAATTTTACCCCAGCAGACCCCATTATTTTACTAAGCGCTGAATGCAAGTTAATTGGGCAGAGTTCAGCCAACTTTTATGACTGGTTCTCAATGATTGCTTGCAAAAGTAAAATTCAATTTCAAACTTATAACCCCCAAGTTATCTTTTAGCTATAGGGGTTATTTGGAATGAAGACATGTTTTATGAAAAATTGATCAGTTTGAGTATACTTTATGTCTGAGCCTTAACCCTTTGAGCCCTGCAGTCGCAAATCTGCGACGACAAAGCGCCCACGCGTATGCCTGCAGTCGCAGATTTGCGACAAGCGTAGTTCCTCGCGTTCTCGTGCGTTTTCATCGCAGAAAAGTCGCCATTTTCATTCATACGGGACTTCTTTCGAAAGGTTATGTAATAAGCTTCACAATGATGTGAAATACCGATGATGGTTCCAGTGAAAATTTCGGAGCTACGACGAGTTGAAAGTTTTGAGAGTTCCATATTATTATTGCGTGCGAATCAGCTGATTTGAATCATGGAGCTTCGTTTTGAATGAACAGTAGTATGGAGAGATGTTTGGTGATTGAAGCAGCAATGACGAAGGTTTTATTTTATGGCCAAAGAAGAAGGCCTTTAGTTTAGTTAGGCCTCTCGTCTAGGCCCAGAAAACATCGAAGCAGAAGACGACGTGCTTGATGTCAAATAGATGCAACAGCGGGAGCATATCGTTACAATGGCTGGCTGAAAGAATACTGAAGGGACTGGCCTCAAAGTAGACACTTCTGAGCTGGAGATATGCTGAGAAAGCCGATGTATAATTTGAACAACATTTGCAAGACAACTGAGAGATTATTTTTTACTGCCATTACTTATTAGTTAGCAATCTGCAACTGTATGGTAATACTGATGAGGCCAATGGACAACTGGGACTTAAATTTTACTGCTATTACTTATCAGATAACAGCAACTGTAAGGTAAAATAAGGAGGGACTCTTGAAAATCGAATATCAATCACACAGTGCACACCGAGTTTTTATCTTGAAATTTATCTTACAAAAGTGATCTGCTGCTTGAGAGTGGTAGCTTAAAATGGGTATAAAGCTACAAAAATGAATGTTCTTCAGAGTTAGTTGATATATTTGTTGAATTTTGCTATTTCGCATGAGATTTTAGAGATTTTTACGCGAGAAATGAGTAGAGAAATATAGCGGAACACTTTGAGGTCAAAGGTCAGGTTTTTTCAACTGCTCTATTTGTCATATATCTGAAGCAGGTTCGATGAAGAGAGAAGAGACCTGAGAGGCAAAAACATGTTTATTTCATTCACCAAAGCAGGGCTTATGACATTTAACACTATAAATTGCATGTAGGAAGGAACACGATGGCCTACTCGAACTTCTCGTTGTGTTTTGAGATCGTCTTCTTTGCCAAATCATGTCATTTTTGGTTATCTTGAGAAGCCGGAACCTAAAATACTGAGAAAATCACCTGCAACTTGAAGAAAGATACCCAAAGTGAAGTTTGGTGGTAATAAACAACAATTTCAAACAATTTTGAACAAATTTGCAATACTTCATTTTGCGATTTGATAATTTTTTCGCGCCGAATTTTACATTTCAAAATAACAGGTCTATTTTGACGATGCGTTGCAAAACAATCCAGGTGGGCAGAGAGTGCGTGCGAAAACAATCCAGGGCTCAAAGGGTTAACAAGCCTATCCAATACATTTTGATTCAAGAAAGGATCTATTAAATGGTGCCCTCTAAATCTATGACGATATGAGGTCAGGTTTCATTTTGTACCAAATTAATCCTAAAGGCTGGTTTTCACATGTCGCATTTCATCAAAATCTTGTGTGTACGATGATCGATAAGGATTATTCCCAATGTATTATTACTAACCACATTATATGAAAAACAGGCATCCTAATTCATTACAATTCATTACAATTCGTCGTAACTGATCCCAGTGAATCAAAAAATTTGTTTCCTGCAATGAAAAAGGATGAATTCCAACAAATTTTTATATCATTTGACAATCGCAATTATGGACATCGGACAAATTACGATCAAAATGCAATGAAATGTGATGAAATGCGACATATGAAAACCAGCCTTTATGGCCCATTCTAACAATAGCAACCTTAAGCATTGTAGTTGGACACTTGCTTAGGTGGTTAGGCATTGGAGAGAGAAATCAACAAGCACCTTATAAAAGTCGTGCTACAGACCGCTTTCGCCCAATTCAGGGCTCATCAGTGCAGCTAGACAGTATGAGGCCTATCACCTGGCATTGAATGCCAGGGTGAAGTTGCTTGATGAAAAGCTTGTGGTAGGTTGTTAGCCTATTTTCCCCACCTATAACAGACATGCCAGGTGGACTTTCTTTTCAGCAAGAGAGATTGAATTGTTGAGTCATTGCATTCACTGACAGTGAAATGAAAAGGGTTTTTAATGTGAATGAATGGAGTTAAGGGAATTGATCTATAAATAGGACACAAAAGCACCTGCACTATCTCTTGTTTCTCTAGCTAAACTACGTCCCCACTGATGTTGAAATTAAAAAATACAATAGGCTAATAATGTTAATAACCGATATAGCCTCTGTGTAGCCACCATATCTAGCCAATGAAGTGTTATTTCTCCTTTCAAATCACTGTACATATTTAAATTCTGATTATAACTGTCACATAACAGCCCTGAAGAAGTCCTGCATGGCAGGGTGAAATTTATTGGTATAAACTAAATTCACTCATTTGCTGTTGGTTTTTGTTGTATTGCGGTGTTTCTGCCTTCAAATCTAATAATGTTAGACTTACTGTGCATAGCCTTTAACTCTGTTTATTCCAGTTACTTCCTCAGGTGCGCTGAAAAGACTTTTAGTGTTGATCACATTCTTATATTTTGCATACATTATTTTTTAGATCTTGACATGGCTGCACGCCACAGGGCCAGAAATCATTCAATTCAACTGTTGAAGGTTGAAATTGTGCCAGCAAACAAATGCAAGAGGCCAAACATTACTCAATTTCACGTAAGTTTTGATCAGCTACTGTATGATTTAATTTTTTAAAGACAGGCTGTCTCCATGATGAAAGAAAAAATTGATGATCATCCCTCTTGAATTTTCCACAAATTTATGATTGTTTTAATTATTCAAAGATACAGGGCTATGAAAATTATGCATGAATAACTTTGCTCGTTTTGGATCAAGCAAAGTATCCAAGGGGCAAACTGCCTTTGATTTTCACTTTTGTTTTAACAAATTTCTTTTTATGGCCAAGATTTAACAACCTCTTATTGTGTTGGGCTGCATGGTTTTAGGCCCCGTTTACATGGGAATGCAATACACCTCTTCAATATAGCAGCCTCGTTTTAGAAATTATCAAAATTTCTTTCCATTGTTTATATGAAAATTTCAAGCCCAGATTCGGATTTAGCACCCAAACTTTAGTCTAGTTTCGTGATTTTGAACTGCTGGCGATTGTGATGTTGATTTTATGACGATATAAAGTTTAAAAACTTATAAGGGATTTGACCGTGAAAAATCGTTCAGGGTGAAACTTTACACCCTGAGTCATTTTCACCGTCAAATCCCTTACAGGTTTTCAAGCTTTGCATCGCCATAAAATCAAAATTGCTACCGATAGCAACATAAAAACTTGCAGTTAGACTAAAGTTTGAGTGCTAAATCCGAATTCGGCCTCTAAAATTTTGTATCAAAGAATTTTGAATATTTTCCAAAACGAGGCTGTAAATTGAAGTGGTGTATTGTTCCATTTCCATCCCATATCATTCCGTTCCAAAAAGTGAAATGCTCATGGATTGCATTCAGATGGGAGTGCTTTGAATAATAATGTTCCATTCCAAAAAGTAGAAAGAGAAATGAAGTGATACAAAAATGGAATGATACGCAATGCCCCACACTCTAAAATTTCCCACTCTCAAGTTTGCATAATTGATCAAATGCCTATGGTATGCTGAGTGGGGGGGGGGGGGGGTATCCAGGTATCAATTTGACTTGTGCATTACTACAGAGATGTCTAACTTTCTTAGCTATTTTCATAGCTAACCCTTCAAGTATGCAAGTTAATTGGGCAGAGTTCAAACCTCCTTTATGTTTGATATTCAATAATTGCTTGCAAAATTGATTCCCATTCTACCACTATTTCATGGTGCATTACATCACCTTGAAATGTAACTCGTTTGGGAACATACTTGACTGTGCAATTTTTCTGTATTGTATACTGGGCGATCTAAAATAATTGTGCGAAAAGGCGTTTTATGAAACTACCAGATGAATAAAACAAGAAAGTGTACTGCATTTGAAAAATACTGCTCTCTCAATATCATAGCAATGATTTTGAAAACTGTCTTGTTTCATTGCCAATATGTTCAATTAGATTCAGTAATTTACCTGGCTTCAATCAGTTAACCAAGGCTATGGGAGATTTTCTGCAGTACTGTCATGCAAACATGCAAAAATGAGTGAAAATGGTGATAAAAACTTGGTCATGTTTTCCTGGTCTACAGCAATGATGCTCGTCTGTGTTACCACATATTATGCTCTTGAGAGAATAGAAGCTCCTTGAATGAGTTATTTGACGTTTCGAAGCAATGCTGGCTTCGTCATCAGGATACCAAATTTATACAAACATAATGGGGATAGCTTGATCATTCTCTGAAGACAGTAACACATGTTAACGCGTGTGCAAGTCATCATTGTAAGGCAGAAATATAGGGAAATTTGGTCATGCTTCTGACCGTTTTTCAAGTGTCTTTGAAGGGATCTAGAGAAATTCCTGATAAAATCTGAAAGGAGAGACTGATTTCAGCTAGGAAAACTTACAAAATTAATTGAGCATGTCGTCTATGCAGTAAACTACCAAAATATGTTATTGCTTTGCTATTTATGGAACCGCAACCTTTCAAATGTTGTTCATTTTTTCTGACTCGCCCAGGATTAAAACCCTGTTTCGTACTGAAGAGTCATTTTTTAACGGTTATTTTTGGAACTGTTTTCAGGATTAAGTACATTTGGAATATCCAATCAGACACTCCCTTGAACTCCCTTTCTACAATCCTGGACAAAAGTTTTTGCGATTATATCGTTTTAAAACTTTGGAATTGTATTGTCAATATTGAAATGAATTTTATTTTGGAAACCCTCTCCCGCCATATCAATGTTGTTCAACAATGGTTCCCGAATGCATGGTGGGGACAATCGACGCGTTCCAACCTCAAACAACTTTGATTAGGGGGGAGGGGGCACTTTGAACTTGAGAAAGCGTCAAATCGTTCTGCGATCTCGTAACTTTTGTCAAGGATTGTAGCCACAGAAAGCATAGGTTTCAAATCTTTAAATCAGCGTAAAAAGGTGGGTGTAAAATTCTCTGACCTATTTCTTCTAACTGAATGGCTGAAAAGAAACTTTAGCCACCTATCCATAATTCTACTGTTGCACTCTTCGGAATTCTTCAATAATTTTGAAATTACAGCGTATTTTATATTTCAGCTCATTTGAGGATGTGACGTCATCAAATTTCTAAATCGTGAACCACAAAATGACAGATTTTTGCTTGATACTATATTGTAGACATACATAAAATAGGCCTTTCTTCGAAATTATTTCATGTTACACCAAACAGTTTAGAAATTACGATGGTTTTGAGTTTATTGAAAAATTTTCTTGAATTCTCGAAAACGAAGAAAAACACTCAAATTCTGAAAATATTGTAGATTTGAGAAAAGTCTAACGGCAGAATCATAGCAATATAGCAAATTTTTCATGAAGCCATTCAGTTCAAAGAAATAGGTCATTGAATTTTGCACCAACCTTTTTTTTAAAGATTTGGAAGCAATTCTGCTACATAATAGAATCAGACTTTTCTCTTTACCATCAAACATTTGCTTTTGACTGAACATGTATTTCTCTGTCTCGTAGAATTCTAAAATCAAGTTCCCACTGGCGCACAGAATCATCAAGTCAACATTGAAGGGATCTAAATTCATGGCCAAAAGACCGTCCACCTTCCAAGGATAATTTGTATCAGTGATGGTTAATATGAATGACGAAAGGTTTAACTTGTACTTGTAATTACTGCGTCAATTTCTTTGTGTTAATTCTGTTGGTTTCTTTTTATTGTTGACAAGTTAAAATTTGTTCAAAATGTTTTGACAAAATTTTTTAGTTTCTTATGGAAAAAATACGTACACCGGGTGAGCCAGAAAAAAGTTCCCACTTTTGAAAATTCATAGCATCAGAAGAACGGGATGGATTGGAATGAATCAATATTTGCTTGACAACCAAAAGATCGAAGTATTTTTGTGATTTTTCTCGCCTCGTTGCAAGCATTGGAAAAATTGGTAAATTCAAATTTAGAAAAACTTTGTGGTTGCAAAATGACTGAAAAAGGCCTAAAATTCATGATCAAATCATAAAGGACTCCTCGCTCAGAACAACAGAGAAAAACAGTTTCTCGTGTGTGAGAGATATCGTCTGCAGATTTATTGCCATGGGATTGAAAATCTTTAGTATCTGTTTGAAATCTATGTCTTATATTACTCATTACTCTTGAGAGAGGTGAGTTGCCTGTGTGCATTGTTCTGTGTGAGGAGAGTCATAACGATTTGATTAAGTGTTTAAGGCCATTTTTCAGTCATTTCGAAAACATGAAATATTTGTAAAGTTGAATTTACCTATATCTGCAGTGCTCATAAAAAGACGAGAAAAATCACAAAAATACTTTGATCTTTTGGCTTTTAACTGTAGAATTTGAATCATTCAAATCTATGTAGTACTTGTGGTGCTACGAGTTTTCGAAAGTGGGAACTTTTTTCTGGCTCACCCGGTATATGCACGTGTAATTGAAGGACATCTCTTTCGTTGGTAAAATAAAGACATTAATTAGAAATTCGTTCACATTGAAAACGATCCTTTGCTGGCTTACATGTCTACGAAATCATTTATGGTATCCTAGCTGGCTTACATGTCTACGAAATCATTTATGGTATCCTATCCCTCAGTCAAAGAGATCTGTTTATCGTAAGTCATTACTCCTCATAATTTTTTTTTGAAATATGCTATACAATGCAATGGTCACAAGCAAAATCAAGCAAGCAGCAACATGTCATGAAGTGATTTACTTGTCAAATGAGGGCACGGTCACAACACTTTTGAGGCTGATAAACTGTCGTAAAAGTATGCAGCTCTTTCTTACTTGATCGATGCGATAACCAGCGCGGGAACAGCATTTTCCGAGCCCCGGACCTTTCACCCCCTCCAACGGTCCTGCCCCCTCTAGCATTTTGCAAACTATCTTTCTGGAAATTTGCATAATCAATTTCAGTTTTTTCAAATGAAAGTAACACACTTTTTACTGCAAATATTGGTAAGGAAAAGGTCCATTGTATATTTTGGTTGTATCTCAGATAGAATATTTTTCGCGCTGAAATTGTGAAGTGAAATTTCCACCTAATCGATCATATTCCAAAGAGCTAACAAGCTTATGGATAGACCTTGCTTTCAGCTACCTTACGTTACCAGGCTTTACGATATTTGTAGCAAATTGAAGAACAAAACTATTAGATTGTTTTCGCGACGCAAAATGTAGACGACTTTCCATTCTTTTTGGAATTCGTGAAAACGTCAAACAATCTCATCGTCAACAGGGCAAATATTAGGCTTTAGAACAAAGCATTTTGTACAAATAAACCAATCGCATTGGATCATTTTGGTCACATGGTGAACAATGCTCCTCCCATAATTCAAGCGTTCTTCAATGAAATTGACTCATTCCTGACGATATTTTTAGAGCGGTCTTCGCCGCTGTGACTAGGAAACTGAAGCGAAAATACCGAAATCCCGCTACTCAAGTTACAAAACACTGCAGTTACAGTTGAAGTTCAGTGAAACAAGAATTAAAGAACACCAAAGACAGGTAATATGGCGATTTCTGTTGCATTGGAATGAACGCGCAAAATTTATTGTTGATGGGCCTAAGCCAGCATTCCGAATGTGATTGTAATGAAAGTAACAAGCCACACGACTCGCCTTCTGCACCATGACATTTGTTCAAACAATCTGTATTGTTTGTTAAAGAAACAATAGTTATTGTTTACCCTCTAAATGTCATTTTGTAGAGACGATATCGCGCCTTTCTCGGGCTTTGTATTGATACCAACCAGGCTGAAAGTAAACTGCTTAGCTTTGTTGCCTAATTGGGTTGTTAATTTGCAGGATCAGTTTACATTAAAATGAATATGTAAAGTTGGGGAAGTGTTATTGGAAGGTAATATAAGATTGTCGTGGAGAATTTTCATGAATTTTTGATATGTTTCTTGGTCAGAATCAGCCATAGATTCTTCGTTTTTCCTGCCAAAATGAATGTTCGCAAGTTGAGTCAATGTCGGAAATTGAGAGGAGGAGGGGTTTGCTTGCCAGTCATTTCCCGAGCAAGCAAGTGGAGTCTGGTCTGTAGTCGTAAATATTTCGGAATTTCTACAGATATTCTCTATCACCATAATAGTTACAGATACTTGAGGTTTATAAGTTTACAAAACTTGTTCCTTACTATGGTGGGAATCATCTTTTGATTATCACAAACCATTACTCATAGCTTAGGCATTCCACTGAGTCAAACGTAAACAATAGCCAATCCAAAAAGACCTGTTTTTATGATGGAAAATGTTAGATTTCGAAGTAACTGGTTTTAAATTTCAACACAACATGCTTGATTACTGTGAAGGTCACATTTTGGAAATCTCAGTCAGAGAGGTTTACCAGATTTGCAATAAAATCATATTGTGGCTTTGCCTTTGGTCAGGCTATGTGGTAGCTCTGAGATGTCTGTATGAACAATAGTGACAAAAGTACTGACTGCAGGATGTCACAACTGACAAACATAGGTAGAACTTTGCCAGTGGCGGATTTAGAGGGGCAAGTGGCCAGGGTGGAAAGTTTGTTTTTGGTACGCCAAAGGTTTACACCACGCCAATTGTCTAGACAATAGGCATATTATTTTGCCATTGTTCTTGATGTCGCTATACGCCAAAGATATTTGGCGTAACATACATGTTTTCCAGTGTGGGCAAGTGGGGGCAATTGCCCCCCATTCACAATGAAAACTCAGCTTGGCACCCCTCTTTTGGTGAGGAAAGCGCCCCTCATCCTGACTCTAACACACAATCTTTCAACTATTTCGATTTAAATTTGGGGGAAATATATAAATGAAGGTCTTATTTGGTAGTAAATCAAAGAATTTTCGTTAAAAAGCATCCAAAAATTGTAAGTTGTCCCTTGTGAAGATGAAGTAACATTATATTGAGTCATCCTCGTCCGGGGGGGGGGGGGGGTTCTTAGTATATTTTGATGACGCCATGTGCACTCCTTTCCGGGTATCGTTTTCGCCTCTTTTTTCTAACGTCAGGTATCAAAAGAAGGCAATTTTTCGAAAGCCGGTTGTCAAAAACGTGTTATTTCATTGTTTTTGGACAAATTTTTACGTTTTGGGGAATGCTTTTCGCCAATTTTTACGTTTTGGGATATGTTTTTCGCCGATTTTTTCTAAAGCCGGCTATCATTTTGAGGGAAAATTTCTAAAGCCGGGTGAAACAATTTTTTCTTGGAGTGCACCCCCCCCGTACAATTGAAAGTTGAGTACCCCCCCCCCCCCACAGGCATCCTCGTCAAGGTTTGCAGGACTCTTTGGCGGTGCAGTGGCAGGAATTGGGGCAAGAAATCAGTCAAGAACAAAAATATTTTTCCAATCTTGTCAAGAGAGTATCATTGAGGGAAGGGTAGGGTAGCTAGATTTGTTCTTTGATGGCAAAAAGGTAATTCCCTTACAGAGGGCATTTCTTGAGAACATATTATGTGGTCACAAAAAATATTCGGCTGGCACAGCCACTGTCTAAACGAAGCCCACTTCCTATTGACTGGAACCTGTTTGAATTGGATCTTGTTTTTATTAAGGATTTGAGCCATTTCTGAGGAGCTCTCCGATAAAATTATGGAAATTTATTCACTGTGCAAAAATTCCTCTGAGATAGAAATAGCGGTATAGAGCACCGTTTGTTAGTTCCCCTTTTGAATCACTGAACATTTTGGCAACACCTTTTTAAGTCAATCTAGAGGGCTTGACTACAAAATATTTCAGAGTATTAAGTATTCCCAGGCCCCTTAATTTTTCTGCTTTTTTCGCTCACCTGCGAGCAGCCTCAACAATCATAAGAAGAATTGTTGAGGCTGCCGCAGGCTATATTGTGGCCCCTTTCCTACCAAAATGGCCCAGACCCTAATTTTGCTGCCAGTCCTCTTCTGGTCAAGTGCCCACAGAGGCTGTGAAAATGTTTTTGAGCAAATGTCCAGGGGTGTCCTTGGGGGTGGTCAGGGCAGAAATTGAACAGAACCGGCTTAATCAAAGATAGAGACACCATTTTTACTTGCCACTTCTAATGCCACTACTACTATTTTGAACATTGGCCATATTTTTGTATTTCACAGCCTCAGTAGCGGACACCTGGGGGGGGGGCGAGGGGTGCGATTTCCCCCCTAATGTTGGCTAGAACAAAGATCTTTTGTTCGAAAACAATAGAAACGAACAATGCTTTTTAACCGAAACAATAGCTTCGCCCACCCAATATTTGGCAAAGTGTCCGCCACTGCACAGCCTGCCAAATTAACATGCTAACTTTTTTGAATCACCCGTTGTCAGCAGTCTTCGTAATATGAGGCGTGCGATCGCACGCGCACGCCTCCGCACACGCCTAAATTGTCCAAGGCGTGCGAAATGTCGCACGGGCAAACCTGAAAATTTACCGAATTGCATAAAATTTCAATCACAAACAATATCGCAAAAAACAGAGCCCTCCTTTTATTTAGAATTTGAAATTTCTCCTTCATTCATCACTCGATGCTACGATTTTGCTGCATAGCGCTTCGGTCTCTTTACGAAAGGAAACCGTTGTAAAGGTCAGCTCACTGGCAAAGCAAACAAGATGCAAGGATTTCAAATGGAACTTTTAATGTTTATTGATCGATCTTAGCGAATGGATTTGCGGAGGATAGACTTGTCTTTAATAATCCCTCCAATCTGTTGTATTTTGCGATAGAAAAGTTTCTTCGTGGGTCTATCATCGTTCTCTCTTCTTTGTTCATGTTCCTAGTTGAACTAAAAAGTGTTAACGTCGTGAAGAATCAGGGAGCGAAAATGATGAATAATACTCACTTTAATCTGACTTTGACACAAAACCCTTCTCTGGATTTTCTGCAGTACATCTCTAGAGTAGGCCCACTACGAATTTGCGTAAACTCTCCAATAAACTTTAGATGCCTTGAAAGGTTTGGTTGCTTTTTCTAGAGCGTATATTCGCTACTTGATCACCTTCTTTAATCTGTCAATAACTTTTGTGAAATCTTTATTTGTTTTGAATTAGGCTTGAAGCCTAATTTAAGTCCACATTTTATTAAACGGGAAAACAGGAAACTGGATGACCTAACTGCTTTGACCTTTCCCCAACTTGAAAGGCAGTACGACAGAGAAATACACACTCAACGAAATATTTTTCGTAACTTTAGTGGCACGGCAGTTTCTTGCCTGCCTTCTCTCTTCTCGACAGGAAAATAAGCCATAAGTCTCGTGGAAGAGAGCATTCACCGATGCAAGAACAACGTATTGAAAGCTTATCAATAAAGAGCAAAAACACTCGAAAAAAGCGACGCTATATTGGGGGTGATCCCCTCACAAGCTTATATCTGAGGGAAATAAAAGGCCGTTATCGATCAGCTTTCATAATTTACGGTAGTTTACGATATGAAAGGTCATCTTGAAACCACTGCCCCATATTTCTTGAGAACAAGAATGAAAAACAACAATAATCGCAATCATGATGATAAAAGTTAGCACTTTCGTATCGCACGCCATCGCACGCCTAAACTAACCCAGACGTGCGAAATGTCACACGCGGCCCATTTTCATATTACGAAGACTGTGTCAGTACTCATTATCAATCCTTACTTTCTTATAAAAAAGGTCTCTGTATTTTGCTAGGGCGTGTTATTGTTTCAGTGTTGTTCAGTGTAATTTTTACATTTTAGAATATACTTTTTCACGAATTGTTTTCAGAATCTTGTATATTTTGATGGGAGAAATTATGAAGTCAAGTGGACATTTTTTTGATGGGCACACCCCCATACAAATTAACAGCAAGTGCCCCCAGAAAACCTTTCATCAAGACCTGTGTTTTAATTCATAATATCTTTTCTTTCAGATGCACGAGTAACTAAAACAGAGTTCAAAAATGAAAACAGAACTTTTCTGTGGAATGTGTTGGTTGGTTTTGATGGTAGTTTTGCTTGAAAATGTTGCAGGTATATACGCATTTTTACCCATAAATTTCAGTATGTAGGTTCTTGATCTATCAGGTTCTTATACACAGGTATTTGATTACTGTACAGGGTGTCCCAGAAAACATGTGCACTGTTTTAATGGCTACTGCGGAGGAGCCATAAACCAACTTGACCCATTTTTCAAATTTTGAATAGACGAGATTTCAATTTAGAGTTTGGCACCAAGTTTGAGCAAATCTGATGATTGGTTGCTGATTTATTGCGAAGAAAATCAAAATCAGTGGTTGTTTCAAAACCAGAGGATTTTATTTCCGTACTTAACCTTACAACTTTAATTTTAGCATCAAATGGACTTACACTTTCCAGTTATGTCAGGAAACACATTTGGGAGTAATTGATGACCATATAACTGAAGGATATTGAGCAGGCAGCCTGCTGAACGCAATATTCTTGGTTTAAAACGACTTTATCACTTTTGAGAAGCAAAATAACTGATGGGCGCATATGATGGTCTGCAGCACTTGTGTTGCACATCACCATTTCTAGCAACCCTAGCTATGTTCAATAGTTTTGGTTATCACTAAATCCAATTCATGACTATCTGTTTCACTTGTGAACATCAGAAAACCAGGCTAGGTTTGTTTTTTTAATAGATTTCTTTGATTTCAACATAATGGAGCATAATGAACCCTCTGGTTTTGAGGCAGCCAATGATTTTGACTTTCTTGCTCCATAAATCAGCAGCTACTTATCAGATTTATTCAAACTCGGTGTCAAACTTTAAGTTGAAGTCTCTTCTATTAAAAATCTTAAGAACGGAAAAATTGGATTTTTGGCTGCTTCGCAGCAGCCACTCAAACAGCGCACATGCTTTTTTGGGACACCCTGTATGCCATGTCATATGGCCCCGTATCCTGCATGAAATATTGATGTGCTTGATCTCAATTTTAGGTACGCCTCCACAAGTAGATGACTTCTCAATTCGGAAACCGGTTCCAAGAATTGAAAGTCTTCTTGTTACTGTTACTATGTACTTGGACTGCAGTGGCTCTGGAGATCCACCGCCAACATTCAAATTCATGAGAAAGGGAATTGAGATAAATGATGCGTATGGTGATAAGAGATTAACTGTCAAAGATAACACCCTTACAATCAGAGGTCTAAATGTGAGTGATGATGGAGTTTACATCTGTATGGCAAAAAACAAAGATGGAACTGTCTTGAGGGAGCTGAATGTCAAAGTTATAGGTATTTTGAACAATTCAATTCAGTTTTATTCACAGTTTACCGGTTGAGTCAGAAAATATGTATGGTGTCTATCAAGCCATATTTTAGCCAGAAACAACTCAAATTATGTTTTTGAAGTTTGATAATGCAAGAGAAAGATTAAGATAGTTATAGAATGTCAAAAGTGGTCATTTCTTTCCATAGTTATTTGGAATTTTGTGATATACGTAGCTATTGTGGTAAAAACAACTCAATATATGTTTTTGAAGTTTGTTAATGCAAGAGAAAGATTAAGATAGTTATAGAATGTCAAAAGTGGTCATTTCTTTCCATAGTTATTTGCAATTTTATGATATACGTAGCTATTGTCGTAAAAACTTTCTGCTTCCTAGTAATGACAGTTAAGGCCCCGTCAACAGGTATACGTTTGCATTCGTAAACGCATACTTTGTTGTGCGTTTACACCTTGCATCCACACGTAAGCGTTTTAGGTCACCCTAAACGCATACATTGACACCCGTGTAAACGCAACTTGATCACGATCTCGATCCTTGTGGATGGCGATCCGGTATTTTTGTACTCCGTGTAAACGGGGTATAAGACTCGTGTAATAAGTATAGATTGACACAATGGGTCTTTAATTCATTCTCTTTTTTGCAGTTCTTGGCGAGTTTGAACCAGGCTCAAGAGCAGAAAATGATGCGCGGAATCACCCAACTACACTCTATAAAGAAAACACTATAGAGTGCCCAAAGAGGAGCTATACATATCCATCAATTATTGAATGGGGAAGCATGCCATCAGCGGAAAATGCTAATGCTCGTCTCAAACGTATTCCTCTTAGCAATCGTGTATTTTATGGGCAGAACGGCAAGCTGCATTTTGCTAATGTCATTCAAGAGGACGTAGACTTGATCAATAATGATTATCGTGGGATACAGTGCCTGCTTGGTGTTGGATCTGCAACAAGAGCGTCCAGGAGATTCAAGCTAAGGGTTGACAGAAAGTTTCGTAAGAGCTTGTTATTTCATTTCATTTTGATTTATTTCAACAAGGTTGATTTTTATTTCTACATTCAGTAGATTTTGAATACACTGACTTTCAATATGCCCTGCTTTGGCCTAGTTTAAACATCGTACTTTTGCCGTGCCGAATCGAACTGTATTAAAAACGGCAGAATTTGCCGTGTTTAAAATGTCTGTTTCATCAAGCATGCCTTGCACGTGCTGTCTCTTGGTTGTCCTTTGTTGCCGCCATTTTCAGCCCATGAAAATGGCGATGACAAAGGCCAACCAAGAGACAGCACGTGCAAGGCATGCTGGATGAAACAGACCCTTTACAAATATGATTTAAACATCATCTTTTTGCCGTGTTGGATTGGAAATAAAATGGCTAAAATGGCCTTTTTCAAAATGCGCAAATGCCATTGCTGATCAGACGTCGAAGCCGCGGACCATGGCCTAGAATTGATCAATTAAACGGGGCAGAAATATGATGTTTAAATTAAGTCGTGTTTCAGCCGTTTAACACGACAGAGTTGGTGAACTCCTGCCGTGTTAACAATTTATAACGGCTGGTGACGTTAAACATCGTTTTCAGGTCAAATGTTACTTGGAAATTTTTAGCAGCATCTACTAAATTCGACACGGCAAAAATACGATGTTTAAACCGAGTTTAAACTAGGCCACAACTAACCTAATTACATGGATATGAATTACAAATCAACTTGAAGATTCTATATCTAAAGGAGAAAAACATATGAAAATAGAGGGACTCAGAAGGCAAACGTATCTGCTGAAGGTTGATTTATATTATCAACCTCTTTGATCTTTCAAAACGCTTTTATTCTCATTTTGAAGCAAGCGAAGGAGCAGTTTTCATTTCGTAGCTCGAGTAGTTCCAAACAGCAACTCCTCGACACGAAAAGCTCCGTTGCCCATTCGATACCTTACACACACCCCCGTCTATTTGCCAAAGGTTGTACGAGATTTTTACAGAGTGATACGCCCGTCGCAAAGCACTTCAAAACTAGCGTACGAGACTTTGGGATTTCAAAAATCTCTGAGATTTCTCACAGAATTTCGAAAATACTCAATGACGTTTCGCTTTCGTTTCATCAGAAATAAACTTTACAATCATTTGGAGCCAACCTATAAACCTAAATTACAATGGGTCACATGGGAACAGTAACCTAGCAATGTGACTAACCTGGTGCAATCTGTATTTTATTTTCATTTTTAGCTGGTTGGAGAAAGCAGCCAAATTTTGCCTCATTTATGGCGGACAACACAATTATTTTGAAAGATCAAGAATCTATATTCACATGTGGTGGTTTTGGAAAGTAAGTAATCTACAAGACGCATGCGTTAACCTTTATGATTCCACCTACCCACAGGCTTTTCATCAAGCAGCTTGACCCTGGCATTTAATGCCAGGTGAAAGTCCTCATAATATTTAGGCCTCCTCTATTTTAGGCAAAATTGGCCCCCCTCGAATAAGCCCCCATCGGGATACCATAAAAGCTCTTTTTAGCCTAGCTTCCTTTCTAATAAGCACCTCTTTTCTTAGCCACAATTTTGCGGCGTTTGCCAAAACCGTTCTGTTCTGATGTGAAAGTAATTGTAACTTGATTCTTTTTGACAATATATGTTCACAGTAATAGTAATATTGAATTTGGATTGTTTTATAAGCTTCTTTGTTGTGTAAGTTTGTTAAAAGGCGGCGATGTACATCCCAATCCGGGACTGATGCATAATCCTCTCAAATTTTATCATTGGAATTTGAATAGCATTTTAGTAAGAGACTCGATAAAAATACTACTTATCCAAGTCTACTAATGTGTTGTTAAAGGGAGTACGAAGACCAGCAGCCTTTGCCATCGTTTCTGTTCCTTGTTGTGAATTTCATACAGTCAGTTATTCTGGAATCTGTGCAGAGCAAGTCGCTGATTCCGCACAAAGCATGCTGGTATTTGTACTCCCTTTAACTTTGACTTAAAAGGGGCTGGGTCATGTAAAGTAGATAATCCTCCGGAAGAAAAAGTCTAACATTTTCTCACCTCCTTACTTTTACAGCCCCACACCTACTGTTGAATGGTACAAGGATGGTGTTCGAATCAAGTCACTCGATAAAAGTGGAAAAACGAATTTTAATGGCTACACACTTCGCTACAATGACGTAGAACTCACGATCGTACGGCCTCGTAAGGAAGACGAGGGTGTCTACAAATGCTGGTTGAGAAACAGTTTGGGAGCTGTTACTGATACTGCAAACCTACTTGTTCACTGTAAGAATTTATGATATAATCAATCGCGGCCGAAACTCGGGAGACACTTTGCTTTTTGGAAGAAATTTCGAGTTAAAGGGGCTGTGAAGCTAAGCTTCCAAAAGTCCTTTACTTTCTCTCCCCAATGCAGGCAAATAGCAGCAGGCACATTGCAAATAAAGATGCCAGTGCAATTATATTTTTTATGCCATCAACGATTACATACAGGGTGTCTCAGAAAAATTGTTCCACGTTTGATTAAATGTTGAAAAATAACGATAAAAGTTACAGGCTCCTGGTTAGACATTCCTGTTCCTAAGATTTTAAATTAATTTTAGACGCCAGAATTTTGCGAATCCGCTAAGAATTCATGGAGTTACAAGCTTTTGAAGTTCAAGTTTGTGCGAAAGCTGAAACCAGACGCCCCTAACTGACTTGTTTTCCAAAAAGACGTCCTAAAATCGAGGTAAAAGAATGCTGTCCAACGTTTTACCTCTCCTCAATATCAGAGCAAACCAAATAGAACTTCCAAAGTTATCTAATTCTTGTAACCGTTGCCAAAATTTACTTAAGACTGCAAGTATCTAAAAACACAGAATGAAAACTTAATCAGTGAGCGATGGGGCAATTCTAAATTGTGCTGAACAGGATTCCTCCAAGCATCCATAAACTTGATTCAGTGTTATAGAAAGCTAGTTTATCGAAAGTGCTTTTCAAATTACATTTGATTTGCTTTGAATAAACGAGATTCCACTTTCACAAAATATGCAATTTAGGGGCGTCTGGTTTCAGCTTTCGCACAAACTTGAACTTCGAAAGCTCGTAATTCCGTGAATATTTAGCCAATTTGCTAGCTTCTGGTGTCTAAATTTAATTTAAAATCTCAGCAATATGGTTATCTTACCATGGAGCCCGTTCAGTATTTCGTTATTTTTTTATATTTAATTAAACGCCGAACAATTTTTTTGGGACACCCTGTAGATACAGCTGATCTCTGAGCAACGAGTTTCAGATCTGTTTTACCTAAACACACGAAAGGCGACTGGCAGGCTGAACTGAAGAGGACTTTCTCGTTGAATTTGATAATATTAGCAAGCTGAACCCCGGGCAGATATCCCGGAAACATTTATACGGTATATTTCAAAAGGATTTCAAATTTACCAAATTGCTATATATTTTCAATTCTTTTTTTTCTAACCCTCAATTCTTTTATATGTAGCTGTGAAGCCAAAATTCGAAGAGCGTCTCATTTATTTAGAGGTAGAGTTGCAGACTTTTGGCAGGTTTCTTATAAGCCAGTTTCTTATTTGTATGCAAGGACATGCTTCTTGTTTTAGTTAAACCATATTGGGTGAAGGAAATTAAAGATATCACACTGCCCATCCAGTCGTCCACGCTCTTTAATTGCTCAGCAGAATCTAAACCAAAGGCTACTTATGAATGGTATAAGAATGGCACAAGACTCGTCAATTCGTAAGTTTGACTTTCATTTATTCTGTTTCACAATTCTTACAGGGTGTCCCAAAAAATTGATCGATGTTTGATTAGACATTAAAAAATAGCGATGTAATAATGATGGAGCTACATGATAAGATTTTTTTTTATATATTCCAATAAAAAGTTACAATATATATTACGAGCTACACTACACTACTTACAGAATTACTCTACAATATGAGCTACCCTACACTACTTACATAATTACCCTACAATACTACTACAACGATACCCCAAGGAGCAAAAAGCAATGTCTGCCCTGAGGCCATTAACATATAGATATATGATATAAGAAAAAGAAGAAACTAATCAAAATATAAGACAAGAAAAATACTTGACATGAACAAAAAGAACAACTACATAAAATCTACTCGTAAATTACTACTAAACGGGGAAAGGTGGTGGCATGTGATGAAGTTTGGAATTATCTTAATCAAATCGACCAGTTTTATGGATATACTGCAAAGTTAATTGTAATATATTTCTATTAACATCATTGGAAAGTTCTTTATCACCATACAGTAAAATTACATGATAAGATGACCACGTCCCTGAGATATTGAATTAAGATTTTAAACATCAGAATCTTATCGAGTAACAAGCCTTTAAAGCTCAAGTTTCTGCGAAAGCTGAAACCAGAGGCCTCTGAATAGCATTAATGGTAAAAGTAGCATGGACTACCGTTTCTTTCGTTTCTAGATCATTTCAGAGCAAACCAAATGAGATTTGAAAGGATTTTCGATTACCTAATCTTCAAGCGTATGAATGCTTTGGGGAATGCTGTTGAGTAGAGTTTGAACAAGGAGTCAATGTCGGTGTAAAATTCTATTACAGTATTCTTTTAATTGAATGGCATGGAAGGAACTTAGCGTTTTTTGCTGTAAATCTGCCGTGGAAATTTATTGATATCTTGATTAACTTCAAAATGGCGGCATTTGTTAAATTTGATGCTATGGCGTCATCAAATTTCTAAATCATAAACCAGAAGAGCTACAGATTTCTGTTTGCCACCATGTTGTAGACCTCCATAAAATATGATTTCTTGAAGGTTATTCTATTTTCCCTCTATTGGTTTAGGATTTACGATGATTTAAATTTTTCAAGATTTCCCATGAATTTTTATAAAAATAATTAAATTGCGGTCATTTAAAAAAAATCAAGATGTCAACAAATCTCCACGGCAGATTTACAGGAAAGTACCGTAAGTTCCTTTGAAACCATTCAATTCAAAGACAATGTCACATAATTTTACACCCACCTTTTTAAAGATTCGAAAGATTTGAGCCCCAGGCTTTGATTGCCTTCCTCACCGGTTTAATTCTTATTTGCAGTGTTCATATCAAGATAGACAAAAGTGCCCTAAGAATTATCAATGCAAGGCTCATAGATAAAGGCATGTACGTTTGTATGGCAAGGAACAAACATGGCACCATCACAACTCAGTCTTTCGTTGACGTCCAAGGTGAGCTCTTTGATTTTTGCTTGTACCAAGTAAGTCAAAAATGTATCGGGTGTCCTAAAAAATGTGTAAGCGTTTGAACAGTTCCTGCGAAGGTGCCTTGGTTTCAATTTTTTTATTTTCAGTTTATGGTATAGATGAGATCTTAAAATAGATTTTGCGACCTCGCATGTACAAATCGGGTCTGTATTTGCAGAGTAATTCAGTTACACAGGCAAAATTTCTCAGGCAACCCATATCTGCTTGTGGCATTTTCTGCAAAAGAGATTTAAACAGATGTTCTTTTATCTATTCGTTGCTATCTCCCAATGTACTGATGATGTTAAAGTTAAGTAATGGCCCTACATAGTCGAAATTTACCAGGAAGAATGCTTTGACCCAACACAAGAATGTATAGTGGAAAGATTGAACGTGATTCAGTTAAACAAAATCCTGGTTTAGCAGATCTGAGCACTCGCCGAAATGTTCACAAGTAATTCACAGCGCTGATTTTAAATTTAGTCACAATATCTCTGTCGTTAGGGAGCAATCATTTTTAATCCTGGGTACCAGGGCGGAGGATGATTCACACAATTAGACAACATTTCATACCCCATCTTGAATATAGAAAAAAGTTTCATACCCCATCATCTTTCAGCGAAATGGATTGGTACCCCATCCAGAACTCTTTGAGGACGTATGAAATATATATGCACACATATGCCAATTTGTTCCAGGCGATTTTCATACAGGTCCAGTGATTCATCATTTTCAGTTGTCTGTTAGTTTTACTTTTAAATGTTAACTGATGACTTCATATAAATATTTTTCAAGCAAAATAGTTTTGCACCTCATAAAAATTTCCCTTGATATTTTCATACCCCCACAAAGAAATGGGAAACATTTTCATACCCCTGTCAAAAATGCTCCGCCCTGGTACCCAGGATAACAAATGACTGCTTCCTTAGAAATCATGATGCAGAGACCTGAAAATATGCTAAGACAAATTTAGAATACTATTAGTGTTAATGCAAGTCAGCTTTATTCCATCATTCTAGAATATTAGATATGTTTTAGGTGCAAAATGCTCTGCAAGCGCCTGCCCCTCTGATCTGACCCACTGTGCGCACGTCAGATATCCCGGAAATATTTGTACGGTATGTTTCAAAAGGATTTCAAATTCATCAAATTACGATATATTTTCAATTCTTTTTTTCTAACCCTCAATTCTTTTATATGCAGCTGTGAAGCCAAAATTCGAAGAGCGTCTCCCAGACCCCATGTATTTATTTAGAGGCAGAGTTGCGGGCATTCCCTGCAACCCCACTGGAGGACCGATCCCTAAGAAGACTTGGTTTAAGAACAATTTCAGAATAGATGTGTCAAAGCCTGGTGGACGAATTACCCAACACGCCAATGGAACACTCGTCATCAATAAAGTACAAGATATTGATAGGGGTATATACAAATGTGTTGCAGAAAATAGCAAGGGAAGAGATGAGACGTCATCTAGAGTTCGCGTAGTTAGTAAGTATCGCATCTTTTACTAATTCGAGTATAGACTTCAAATCTTTGAAAAACTGGTGTAATGACATCATTCTTCGATTGAAAGAAACTTTTTGTGAGATGTGCTATGAAAATTTGAAACTATTGTATCTTCAAAATTGATGGAGGACAGCTTGTTGAATTATCAAAAAACCATAGTTTATGAAGGTCTACAATATGGTGGCAAACACAAGTCTGTCACTTTTCTGGTTTATGATTTATGGATTTAACTACATGACTGCCTCAGACTAGTTAGAATGTTAAAAACCATAATTTTGAAAAGAATCAAGCGTTTACTGTAGAGTTGCAGTGCAGCACCTTGCACCAACTACTTTTAAGATTTTGAGCCTTCAGTAATAATTATCGTTTGAAGTTTCATCCAAAACGAATCCTCAATATGCAAGAGGTATCGTAAGCTGAATATTATCAATGGAATATTTCCATCAACTGGAAAATTATTGATATTCTGAATAGATCTTTAGCTATGCTACAAAGGAGCCTGGATTGGGCGTTATTTTTATGCAGTTTTATATGCGAGGTTCGATCGAGTGACGTTAGAGCTTCTATCACTATTGTGCACATTCGAAAATTCTGCAAATAGAATCAACTTAGTATTCGAGTCAGCTTCTCTTCAGAATAGCTAAAATTTCTATTAGAAGAGAGACGTTCGAAAACACGAAGGCTTTCAGATGCCATAGAATTGATGTCTCTGCAATTTGAAACGAGAAGGTTGCTAGTAACCTTCGGTCTCATTGCACAGACCTCGCAAGCTCGGTCTGTACTTTTAAGACCTCAGGCTTTATATTTTCCTGTACAACACTAAACTTGTTAGTATGCGCATGATATTGACTATAACTTATTTCTTCGCAGTTCCAACAGAAATAATCGTTCCACCAAGTGCCCCAGACAACGGAGCCACAATTAAAGAAGGCCGTGATCTTGTTTTGATATGCAATGCGAGTTACGATCCAAGTTTACAGCTGAGAATTCATTGGGAAAAGGATGGCGAAAGAATTAAAACATTTGATAATCGATTCCAGCTAGAACAGCGAGTTGGTGACGCTGCCCCTAGGCTACTGTTTATCAAGAAATTAAAATATGAAGATCGTGGAAAATTTACTTGTAAAGCTTACACCGTGTTGAGTACCACAGCTAACGTGAGATCCGAAGATGTCTCCACGAAGTTTCTGTCTGTTTCAGGTATTCAATTCGATTCAATTTTCCCAGGGGGGTCATTTGAACTTTTATATACGGGAGGGGGGGTTGAGTCCATCTGCAATTTTCAAAATTCACCCAAAAGTATCAGCTAAAAATTTTTGATCAGCCCTAAAAATATCAAGTAAACATCTTACAACTGAGCACATAAGCACAAACTACTCTCTAACAATCACTCAATTTAGAATTTTCCTTTTTTGAAACCTCTAGTGGAGAAAGAAAATTACTTTTAACTGTGTAACTGGAGCCAAATTATGCATTGCTTGAAACCACAATTATCAAAACCTACAATTTGTAAATTAACAACCCAGAAATTTAAAAGAGGAATATTGTAACGCTGTTTGAACATTCATTCAGCGAGACGAGCAAAAAACATCACGTCTGCCATTTTGTTATTCATATCATATATTCATCAACTCAATTGACAAGTAAGTAAGATGTAAGTTGTAAGATAACAATCTGCAAAAAAACAAAACAAACTAAATTACATATTTGGCCTAGTCACACACAAATCGAAACGAAGAAACTAATGTTTGCATATGATGCATACCAGTTTGGCCTTGCTACTGCTCGAAGTCTCATTCATGGTGGCTTCTCAACTTTACTTTCTCCATGATCACGCCCCTTCTTCTTGCTCCGTTTCTTGTCACGCCTTCTCAAAACAAAGTTTTATACTTGTAACAACAACAGCAACACTTGTAAAGACAACGCCTTCACAGCGGTTACACACTTGTAAAAGCAACGCTTTCACAGCGGTTACAAATATTTTTCAAATCAGATCACAAAGCAAATTCTGAAATTACATCTAAAACTGAAATGTTAGTCGATCAGTTAAAGGCTAACTTGGACGTGAACATTTTGTTTGATAAAATCGCGTATCATGTAGACACAGAAATTTGGAAAATGTTGGTAAGGGGTTTTTATGGGAACGAGAAATCTATGTTCGATTCTGGTCCATGATTTAATTGTGATTGAAATTTAAATTCAATGCCATTATCAGTTTCAGAAATAGAATTTAGATTTCAATGGCAAGTAAATTATAGACCAAAATCGAAGGAGGAATTTTCCTTCCCGTACAAACTCTTTACCAGTATTTTTCTAATTTCTGGGTCTAAGAGATGAGTGATTTTACCAAACAAAATTTTCACATCTAATTTAGCCCTTGACTGATGGATTAATATTTCAGTTTCGGATATAGGCCACAACGAACCCCACCAAACATGTTAACTTTTTCTACTCACCTGATATTAATTATAATTTATTTGTTTTAGCGCCTCCTGAAACACCAACAAGCTTGAAGGTCACAACGAATTGCCTAACCCACAAACCCCACATCGAATGGAGAGTCGGAGAGGCAAATGAAGATACCATGAAATACGTATCTATGGAATTCTCATCAACATACCCGGATGATCTAAACACGTGGTATAAAGCTGGTATAGTTCAGGGTGAAAGTGCGAATCAGTTTGAATTTGGCTCAACACTTACCCCAAAGATTTTGCCTGGTAATGCTGAAATCCGGTTTCGAGTGATCGCTGTTAATCAGGTCGGTGCAAGCACCCCTAGTGCACCTTCTCCGGGATCAATGTGTGTCACGCCACCAAAGCGACCGAGCACCAACCCGAAAAATGTAACGTTGGTTGCAAAGAGCGCTTCGCAAGCTGATGTTATGTGGAATGTAAGTATTCTTGAGTACCGAATAATCGTCCTCCCCCTTCTTAATTTTTGAAAGATTTTCCAAGCCCCCACTTTTATTCCAACCCCCCCTTTATCAATTCTTGAAATTTGTGTTTATATATTCAAGATAAAAATTTACAATACAATGCCACCTCCTACTATACTCTCTAATTACAACTATACGACACTGCAAAGACGATACCAAGAGGAGCGAAGTGGCACGACTACCCCAGGGCCATAACATGAAACAAAAAACGAGGACAATACTAGAACAGTGTGCAAAGAAAGCAAACAAAAGGACAAAGAACAGAACGAACAGCATACGAACATTAAATTAAGCTACAAGTCAGGGCAGCCTGCAACCAAATAATTTTGAATTAAATGAAGAGCCTGAACTTTAGACCCAGATATCATGGCTGGCAAAATGTCTTTCTTGAAAAATTGAAATGATAGTGAACATAATTCTCGAATGAACATAAAGAAGATACGTACGTTTAACTAAGAAAAAACTAGGAAAATGACTATTTTCGATGTTTCCAGCCTCCCCCGATTGTCCCAACCCTCCCAATTATTATTATATTGAACCATTGCCACTCCCAGCCCTCCCCCCCCCCCCCGATTATTCTCATCCCCCGTTTATTCGGTACTCGAGAGTAATAGTCTTGATTTCAATGTTATCATTAAATCCTGTGATGTTTGAAGAGCATCTGGAGTTGCAAGGTCATGGCAGAAACTTACGCTGTCGTCAGTAGGCTTAAATTAGCTTTAATTTAGAGCTATGATTAATTCTCGCCCGCTGTAAAAATAAAGTAATAATGATGATGATGATCAGTGCAAACGAAACTACTTTCAGAGAAGAAATTTTCGCGGGAAGAAACTTTCACGAGTTCGAAAAACGCGAAAATTCTCGAATTGACTTTCGCGAATTTTACCAATTTGGGAAATTTGGCGGGAATAAACATTCGTAAATTAGGTTTCTTGTCAAATTTCGTAATTTCTCAAATGTTCCTCAACTCTTCATCTTCAATGACTCTTCCGAATCGTTCATAAATATGCTTATTTTCTAATTCATTGCATTCAACCGAAAATAACTTTATTTATTAACTAAACTACAATACACATATAGTAGTGAGGTCAGTCTAGCAAGATTGTATATAGGTGTGCCAAATAGAGCTTACACGGAAAACACATTATTCCTGTCGCTCGTACGTTCATTTGATAGATGTAACCTGAATCTCTAAAAACAGGGAGGGGATGGGTGGGAGGGATCCCATCTTTCATAAAAGTACTTGCTATCGACCTGTGATTCTCCACGCCTTGAAGAGCTTTTTATATTTGCCTACTAAGCACGCCTCCACGGAGATCGTGCAACAGTATTCCCTTAAGGAACTTAACAATGCTACAACAAAATAGTTTCCTATATCTTAGGAAATTTCGTGGGAATAAACTTATGTTTCATTTCATCCATAAAGCTGTCGTTGCACAATAGTAAGACAAAATGGCCAACCGCTTGTTTCAGTCATCAGACAAAGTTTTGTCTTCTGAATGTCATGATAGCTCCATCATTTTTCAACGGATTTTTATGGGAATGGTAGCAAACTTTAACTGAATCTTTGAAGAGCAACTTCGTGCAAAAGTTTGGCACGAATCTTTTGCCGTTTTGTCGCAGTCTTCAGACAAACAGGGCACAATTTTTTGGGACACCTTCTATGTACTTTTCAAGTTGTATTCCACTCTTTGTTGACTATCTGTTTACATTTATTTTTATGCAGAGAATGAACATCCTTTATCAAGAAGGCAAAGATTTCAAATATGAAGTACGGTACAAATTAGTGGGTGCTCTAAATTACCGAAGAATTAATGTCACCAACTCGACATACAAATACTCCATAAAGAATCCTGGTACATTTCAACATTATGACATCTGTGTCGTTGCATACAATTTCAAAGGACCTTCGACTGCAAAGCCTAGCTGTATCAAAGCATACTCGTATCAGAATAGTGAGTATCCATTGTCTTGTAGACCTGGTCAGCTAATATTTGTGTTGTCTATTTTTTATATTCAATATACAATTTTTACAAAGACAGAGACGCAAAAACCTGGGGGGGGCACCCCCAAGACTTTGCAATAAACAAAGAAGTGTCCTTTTTATTTTCAGGAAGTGCCCCTGTAGCCAGGCGTGCATAATGTTCAAACCTGCCTGGGAGCGGTAGAAATTCTCTGAAAACCTGCCTGCATATCAATTTTGTACAGCTAGGGTAGAGGGGTCTATTACCCAGAACCAGTAATAATGCAGGTACCAAACAGTAAGTTTTTACACATGGAGCAACGAAACGATTAATCATATATTCAACAGCAGAACATGAGCAATTTGTACCATTTGTTTGCTATTATTCAGCATCTTACTGCAATTACATTTCATTAAAAACGATTTTAGAAAAACTGCCTGCAAAATATTGCTGTGGAAAAAGCTGCCTGGGAACTTTGTTCTCACATTCCCATGTTTATGCACGCCTGCCTGTAGCTTAATGAAGAAATTCCCTTGAAATGTCGTGCCCGCCCAAGTTTGAGATGCTTCCTACGTCCCTGTTACAAAGATGAATTACATAAAATACTATTTATGAATTACTTAACGAAACTACAAGGATGATGTCCCAAGAAGCAAAAGATCATGACTTCTCCAAGACCATTTTCTAAAGAACATACAACAGACTGAGTTAGCCTCACTAAATAAGGACCCTCTAGTTACGCTCATCTAATTGAGTTGAATTGTTGTTGTTGTTATCGCTCCACTGAGGGCCTTATGGACATAGAGCTGTAAAACCGGACAAAAATGTCAATCTGCGACAAGTTTTTGTCGCAAACTCGTATGCTGATTAGAGTATGGCTTAGAGGAAGGTGCTTTTTGCATTGATAGCTAGAATGAACATTTATCGAAGTTCTGATAGCAAATTTTATGGTACAACCGTTCTGGAAAACTGTTTTTGTGGCGTTTTAAGATCAGTGTTTTTGAGAAAAAAGTAGCAGATTGATTTAGGCCCAATAGATCTTTTAGCTAAGATTCGAAGAAAGAATTCGAAGAAAGAATTCGAATCGAACGATAGCTTGATACATTTGTAGAATGTTCGAATGTAAACAATAGTGATAGAAGCTCCAACGCCACATAATCGAACCTTGTGTAGAATAGCGAAAAAGTCTATTAGTAGAATCAGTAAGGAGATATTCCGTTTCTACAAGCGTTGGGGAATGAGTCTCTCTGTTGACCGAAGCGCCATCATCAAGTCAAAGAGCACAGGGAAACGAGAGGCTCATCGTCATAAGTCTAAGACTGAGTTCCAATGAAATGTACGACTGTAAAAAGCTTTCCATTGCATAGAAGTTATTATTATTATTATATACAGGAGCACGCATTTAGAATGATCTTTTCAGATACCTTAAAAATGTAATCTGTAGTTATAACAGGTTCTTCCAGCGCTCTCTACAACTGGCTATATCTCTAACTTCATTGAGCTCTGCAATGCTATTTATTTTTAGATTTCGCTGATTCAAATCTTTCTTTATTAGTGTGAACAAGTTACTCCTTGGTCTTCCAATGCGTCCAATTAAACGCTTATCAGACTCAACAGCGAATGTAATTGCTAATTGAGCTGCTGTATTGAAATACAACAAACAATTGTGATCGGGAAGTTTAACTTGCTAAGGCCAGCCCATTATTACCCTATTGTACTACCCTTTATGGTCAGGGCCCCAAACCTGGTAATAAATGTGATTGGTTGAGAGCGTTCGAAACTGATGCAAGAGTAAGGCACAATTTCTCAGTATAGACCAGGGCTCAAAAAACGAAGTATCGTGGTAGCGGCGCTATCAGGAAGGTAGCTGAAATTCTTAAATTTCGCAGGAAGAAAGAAGGGATAAAGAACCGGAAGGAAAGGGAAAAGAAGGGAAAGAAATTAAGGAAGGGAAGGAGAGGAAGGGGAAAGGAAGAAGAAGAAAAAGGGATAGAAATGGGCGGTATACAGGGAAAGAAGAGGAAAGTGCCCAAGAAGAAACGAAGGTGCTTAGCTTGCTACCAGGATTGAAAATATTTGTTTGAGCCCTTGTATACACCGCTGGGTCGCTATTGAAACAAAATGGATGTTGATGTAACAAGTCAGATTTGAGCAACACCAAATGGCTTTGTTTGCAATTGCATCATGCTAGAACCTCAATCTTTTTATATTCTAAAACAATCGTTTCATGCTTGTATTTTTTGTCGAACCTTTGAAAACAAAAAATTATCTATCCCTGCCGTAGGTTAGTAAACCGTATTATAACTGTTTCCTCCAGGGAGTAACGAAAATATTTAGAATTGAAATCCGTGGTACAAAATTCAGCGCGGTCAGCTAAAAATGTTCTTAACATTATGAGTCCCAGTATGAGCGGTTTTATATTGGTGTAAGTCTCGTTTCATAGGGGTGGAAAAAATATTTTGATTTCTCGGACTGGAAAGTCGTTGAAAAAACTTTCTGTGACAGCAGGAAGCTCCAACAAGAATCCACTTTTTGGCAGGTCATGATAGGAATACGTGGGACACATTTTGAAGATTGGTCAGTAATCCTCAATCTCCGTTGTAAAGGATGTTTAGCGAATTTTGTTGACTTTTTGCGACTGACTACTTACCAAATTATAAACAGTATTGTTGTAGTCTGGAGACAGCCTAAATTAACCAAACATCAATCCAATTTCTAAAAGACTTAGTTTCAAATGCAACGAGAAAATTTCGGATTTTCACGCAAAATCGAATCATTACTTCCCCCTTCTTCTCGCATTTCTTTCTTTCTGGAGACTGAACAAAAATTCTAGGACCATTGGTGCCGTCGTTCGCTACTTTTTCCACCCATGTCGTTTTGATGAGTGATCATTGGAATTCGTCTTAATTAATCTAGTGTTCTTCTAGAATCTGCTAACGAATTTCTTCCCTTCCTTCAGAGCCCACTGTAGCACCAACAGGGTTACGACCAACAAAGATCGGATTCACAGATGCAGATATGACGTGGAATCCAGTAAATATTCAGCAGCCTGGGAATATTGATGGATACAGGGTAAGATCATTTTTCATTTTGATGCATCGATTACAGCATAGAAACAAGGACAGATTTTGTAAAACAATAGCATGAGTTGCTTTTGTTGACACCTGAATTCAAAGCGATTTGGCGATCGCAGACAAAGGAAATTCCCTCAACCAGTAACTGAAGGTGAAGGTGAAGTTGCGGTTTTTAGCGCCAAGCGCTGGGATCACAGAAGTAGAATAGGCCTAATCGAGTCCGCAACCCCTTGTCATGACGCTGAAGTGATGGGGCTCTACATGGGATCGAACCCGGTCCACCTGACTGTTCTGGCTGCAATATCAGAGGATTACACCACTGCGCCACAACACCTTCAAAACAAAACAAACGAAGCCGCAAAAGTTTCTCTGAAACCCAGGTAGCTAGGGTGATCGTTGTGCATTCCAGAAATGGTTTTAAGAGCAACTATGAGCATAGATCGAAAGAAGACGGATATATCTACACATCTACCTCGGGCATTTTATTTATTTGGTTCAAAAGCCGATTGGGAGGCGATTCAATTCTCTTATTTTTTGGGTGTAGTTGAAATACTTACTGCTCAGCTTCTGAACCAAATAAATAGAATGCTCGAGGTAGATGTGCTCATGTATTCTTCTTCTTTCAATATATGCTCATATTTGCTCTTAGAAACAATTTCTGGAATGCACAACAATCGCGCTAGCTACCTGGGTTTCAGAGAAACTTTTGCGGTTTTGTTTGTTTTGAGTTACTGGTTGAGGGAATTTCCTTTGTCTGCGATCGCAAATCGCTTGAATTCAGGTGTCAACAAAAGCAACTCATGCTAATTGTCTTACAAAATCTGTCCTTGCTCAGCATAGGGGCAATTCAGATCTTTAAAAAGGTGGGTGTAAAAGTATGATGCATTTTTTTAAAAATTGAATTGCTTGAAAGGTGCAACACTGAGGAATAGCGTCTCAGCCAAGTAAAAGCAGGCACCCTCTCTGCATAGTTTTAAGAACACTATTTAGAAACAGACTGGATTTTTTCTTTTAATTGTAAATTTTGTAATTATCTATAATTGTGTGTTTGTTTATTTGCCATTTATTTTTAACGTTCACACTTACATTGTTTATATTGTCAAAGCTTTCGCGTCACTTCTGAGGCCTCATCAGCAACTGAAATATTTGTGTGTTTTTTCTCGCATTTTTATGAGGAAAATGAAGACAGGTATAATTCTAATTTACAAAAAATCGGTTGTTGTGAAATGGCTTAAAGAGGGTCTAAAACGCTGGATCAACTCATAAGGAGTCTCTCACACAGAACAAGGCGCAAGAACGTTCCATCTTTCTCAAGAGTTATAGGAATTGAATTGTTAAACAAATACTTAAGATTTTGGATCCCATAGATCGAAAGTAGAAGGTTATGTCTGCACATCTATCTCGGGCATTCTATTTCTTTGGTTCAGAAGCTGAGCAGTAATTGTTTCAATCACACCCAAAAAAATAAGAGCATTGAATCGCGTCCCAATCGGCTTTTGAACCAAACAAATTAAATGCCTAAGGCAGATGTGCAGATATATCCTTCTTCTTTCGATTTATGCTCATGTTTGCTCTTAAAGCAAGTTCTGGAATGCACAACGAGTGAGCTAGCTACCTGGTTTTAGAGAAACGTTTGGGGCTTCGTTTGTTTTGAATTACTGGTTGAGGGAATTTCCTTTGTGTGCGATCGCTAATCGCTTTGAATACCAGTGTCAATCAAAGGCAGCTCATGCTATTGTTTTACACAAATTTTGTACTTGTTACCGTTGGGTGTGATTAATTTGTCACAATGTTTTTGTGTTTGAAGGGGCTCCGTCGCCAAACAGTAAACAAATCCGTAAACTCGCACGTGTCACCAATTATCCATTGTTCATCCGTTGTTTTCTGCAGTTTGTTTGGTGGCTTCACCCAAGCCACCAAAAAGTGACCGTTAAAAATCCACTCATATCCGAGCAATCGTAGAAGATATGAATGTTTGGTTTGTTCCTTAGTGAAGTACAATGATTAATGCCCAAACAGCAACTTTCATTTTCAAAAAAATACGAAAATCCTGTGTGATATCACCTTTCAAAAAACTGCAAAAATCATCGTTTTGTTTACATTTTGGCGATGGAGCCCCTTTAAGGCTTTTAACTTTTGTTTTCGTTTTCTACACAGATCTATTTCTGGAATATCACTAAACCATATAGGCCTGTGATCGTTAGAGCAGAGAAGAAGAAACGACGAAAGAAAAGAGCAGTTGTTTTTGATTTTGAAAATGAAAGGTCATATGTGGTTTTTGGCCAATATCCTACAGAAGCAAAGCCGTATGTTGCGGAATTCCGTGTTGGCTCAGATGGCAATTACTTGCAGAATATTTCGAGGCTAATTCCTGCGCTGCGGTATCGTGCATACATCACAGCTTTTAACAGCGGTGGCGAGGGCCCAAAGAGTCCAGCGATTGTATTTGAGACAAGGGCTACAAGTGAGTATGTTAAAATTGATTTAGGACCCATTGATATTAGCCTCACTACATAATGACCCTCTAGTTACGCTCATCTAATTGAGTTGAATTGTTGTTGTTGTTGTCGCTCCACTGAGGGCCTTATAACCATAGAGCTGTAAAACCGGACAAAAATGTCAATCTGCGACAAGTTTTTGTCGCAAACTCATGTGCTGATTAGAGTATGGCTTAGAGGAAGGCGCTTTTTGCATTGATAGCTAGAATGAACATTTATCGAAGTTCTGATAGCAAATTTTATGGTACAGGAGTTCTGGAAAACCGTTTTTGTGGCGTTTTAAGATCAGTGGTTTTGAGAAAAAAGTAGCAGATTGATTTAGGCCCAATAGATCTTTTAGCTAAGATTCGAAAAAAGAATTCGAATCGAACGATAGCTTGATACATTTGTAGAATGTTCGAATGTATACAATAGTGATAGAAGCTCCAACGCCAGGAGATATTCCGTTTCTACAAGCGTTGGGGAATGAGTCTCTCTGTTGACCGAAGCGCCATCATCAAGTCAAAGAGCACAGGGAAACGAGAGACTCCAGGTAATAAGTCTACATTGATATGTCATACCGGGTGAGTCAATCAAAACAAATCCCCGTTTGAAAGGCCACGGCTCTCTGGATATCAAGACGATGATATCGGCAAATCCATCATTTAATGGCAGACATGTTAAAATCTACTATAAAATTTTCCTGAATGAAATTGACACTCCATTCTGAAATTATGGGGATTTTCTTGAGAAAGCCTCTTCAAGAAACCTCTAAAACGCACTCAAATTAAGGACCAAATTTTCCTAACATTTCTGCCTGAAATTTCTGCCTGAGAAGGACCTTACAGCAATGACTTTCACACGCTTTAGCACGTGCTATCCTTTGCGATGATGACATCGCCTGGCATAATGCTATTTTGCGAATAATGCTATGATGACGTCATCAAATTTCTAAATTGTAAACCAGAAGAGTGACAGACTTTTGCTTGATGCCATATTGTTGACATCCATAAACTATGGTTTTCTTGTAAATTTTTTCTTGTGTCGTCAAATACATTAGGAATTACGATGGTTTTAACTTTTTTGAAATTTTTTCTTGAATTCTTGAAAATGAAAAAATAGTCAAATTTTGAAAATATGGAAGATTTTAAGAAAGTCAAACGGTAGAATTATTGCAAAATAACCAAAGTTTGGTTGAAGTCATTCAGTTTAAAGAAATAGGTCATAGAATTTTACACCGACCTTTCTAAAGATTCGAAACCAATGCTGTAATAATGATAATGATAATAATAATAATATTTATTTAAAGTTGGCTAAAGGAATAGTTTATAAACTAATAAAAGCCAACTGGTGTTACCTATTTACAGTGTTCTCTTTTATCTACATATCATACAACTGCAATTGGATCCCGTCCAATCTTTAATGCTGTTTTTAAATTGACTGTTGCTTTTTGCAGATTTTATTGTGTCAGCGAGTGTGTTCCAAAAAATGCTTCCTCTAAATGACAAAGAATCATTTCCGTATCTCAGAGTGCTCGTATTTGGAAGTTGGACGAGATCCTTTACTCTAAGATTATAATTTATGGGTTTACGTTTGAAGAGGTCCCATAAGAAGGAGGGATTGCCAGAGGTTAAGCATTTGTAGACCTCAAGCATTAGCTTTTGCAAGTTTCTTGTATGTATTGTGTGTTCGCCTCTCTTATGAAGGAGCTCTTCAAACGCATACCCATAATCATCTAGCTGTCCAGGATTCCGTTTGTTCGATGCATGATTCTAACTCATCTCATACCAGGTATAATTATCTTTTCTCTCCCTCAGAATCTGGATTCCCAGACAACATAAAACTGACAGTTTATGGAGATGTCTTGCACGTGCAATGGGAGGCACCGCTTGAGCCTAATGGTATCACAACTGGTTTTATAATGCAAGTCACACCGAAACGTCCTTTCCAGGCGAAAAAGACAGTTGATCATATTGTGGTTGATCATATTGACCGCGAGTATTACATTCGTGGGATGTTGCCTTGTAAATTCTATATGGTGTCAATTGCTGCCATGAATCAAGCAGGAGAAGGACGATATTTTCAGAGGAGAGTTGCTGTTAGCATGCCTGATAGTACGTGTTTTCATTTGTAGTTTGCACTTTTTGTCTACCAGGTGTCCCAAAATGATGTATTATTGTTTGATTGCTTACATGTCCATAACCAATGAACTGATTTTCAAAAACTTTGTTTTATTTGATTGCCTAAAGGCTAAATTGTATTTTAAGACGTTGGTTGTGCTTTTACCTCGGCGTTTTCATGTTGAAAAGGAGATCGATAAACCAGCTCAAATTCAAGCCTTAGCTGGCATGAGAACGAAACGGCCTATTTTTCCAGTCATTTTTTTTAGATGTGATACAAAAGGCTAAACTCCTGTTCGTAGTCTCTGAACTTAGTATCAACTAAATTCGTATTCTCTGAACAACATATATTCTCTGAAAGACATATCAGTTCAGCCTTTTGCATCACGTCTAAAATATTGACTGGGAAAGTAGGCTGTTTCTTTTTCGTGCCATATAAGGCTTGAATTTGAGCAGGTTTGTCGATTTTCTTTTCAACATGAAGCCATCGGCCTAAACCACAACCAACAACCAACATCCTCGAATACAATTTAGCCTTTCGGCAATTCTGATAAAATAAAGTTTTTGAAAATCGGTTCATCGGTTATGGACATATAAGCAATTAAATGATAATACATCATTTTGGGACACCCGGCATGGAGACTTATTTGTACTTGGAGAACCTTACTTTTTGTTTATGCCGCAAACTTTCATTTATGATGTGTCAAAAGCATCTGTAACATAGGGCAACCAAACGATCCCATCAAAGCTGTACAGTTATTTCACTCATGTGCGCTGAAAATAATCTCTGGAGAATTAGGATCAAGCCAGAAGCTTACCTTAGTCGTCAATGCAAGCAAGACTAGAGCTTGCAAGCTTGTACGAAAATTTCTCGACAAGGACACGTGTGAACAGTTCCAGAACTATTTCACATTGCAGGAACATGAAAAGCAAACACGAGCCAACAAATACACCGTGATACTACAAAGTATCACAACTGAATATGTTTATGGGTGCGAAGGTATACAATGAACTACCGCTTAAACTTCGTAAAATTGAGGGCTAAAAAGAATTCAAGACGCAGCTTAAAGGGGCTCCGTCGTCCTAATGTAAACAAAATGATGATTTTTGCAGTTTTTTGAAAGGTGATATCACACAGGATTTTCGTTTTTTTTTTCAAAATGAAAGTTGCTGTTTGGGCATTAATCCTTGTACTTCACTAAGGAACAAACCAAACATTCATATCTTCTACGATTGCTCGGATATAAGTGGATTTTTAACGGTCACTTTTTTGTGGCTTAGTTGAAGCCACCAAACAAATTGCAGAGAACAATGGATGAACAATGGATAATGCCCGACACGTGCGAGTTTACGGATTTGTTTACTATTTGACGACTGAGCCCCTTTAAAGAACATTTTGAATGACTGTTATTCGATGATCATCTTAAACTTCGAATGTCAATGATTTGATTTGGTTTATATATTGGTATTATTATTTTTATAAGGCTCGCATTGTAAAATATTTAGGATACTAAGGCTGGTTTGCCACTATGCGACAAATGTCGCACGACATAACAAACGTCAGGCAAAAAATGTTGAGAAAAGTTTATCGTGAGAGTGTAGGATTGATTCCAACTATAGTTCTACAGAAAAAAGTTCTCACAGCGAAAAAAATGTTGTTTCCCCAGGAGGTCGCACTACATTTGTCGCCTAGTGGAAAACAGGCTTAACAGTAAGGCATAGAACGCATGACACACATTGATAACAGCAGTTTTTAACTTGTTGAAGTGTGCATCGTGCATTAAAAATCGTTTTACTACTATTATTGTTATTATTGTTATTATTGTTATTATTGTTATTATTGTTATTATTGTTATTATTGTTATTATTGTTATTATTGTTATTATTGTTATTATTGTACTTCAGCTTTCCCTTCATCTTTAATTGATCATTCTCGTGTTCTATTTTCCTTAAGAACCAGGACGTCCAAACCTTCCCAGAGTTGTTCCCTACGATGCAAATTCTGTCAACATAACATACAAATTACCAGGATATGGTGGTCTTCCTACCAGCTTCACTGTTTACTACAAGCATAAAGGTGAGACTGCCTAATATTGTATATTATTTGCCATGCAAAATGTATCCCTTTCTTACCAAATTCTGGAAATCTGGCATCCTTCTGAAATACTTCATATCAATAAATTTTTATGATCTTTTTCCTGCCTTTCAGATGGTGCATACTATGATGCAGATCCCTACTTCAATTCAATGACAGTGAAGGGCGATAATTTCAGAAAACAGCCTTGGCAAACTGTGAAAGGTCTACCCGAGTTGGAATATGCGTTTTGGACAGTAGGTCACAACCACATGGGGGATAGCATCAATAGTGATCGTGTAATTTCACAGGTTATGCCCTACACAAGTAAGTTGAAGTCTTTTCCTTGTGAGATACAGGAAAGTATTTTCCTTGTGAGATTTGTAAGTGGAAATATTTTCCTTGTGAGATTTTACCATGGTATATAAGTCTCTGAATGGACTTGCACCCGACAACCTTTACCAGATTTTCTCCCGATTATCTTATGTTCACAATCGGATCTTACTCTCAAGTACCGAATAAACGGGGGGGGGTGAGAATAATCGGGGGGGGGGGGTTGGAAATGGTTCAATATAATAATAATCGGGGGGTTGGAACAATTGGGGGGGTTGGAAAAATTGAGAATAGTCGTTTTTCGTTTTCTTAGTAAAACACGTATCTAACATGGGTACCACGTATGTAAAACACGTATGTAACACGGGTCAGACAAACAAAGGAGAATAAAGTTAATAAATACAGTAAGTACATTTGCTTAGGAGGAATTATTAAAAAAATTTGTTCACTATTACTTCTATTTTTCAAAAATTAATAAAAGGGGGAGTTGGAATAAAAGTAGGGGGGTTGGGAAATTTTTCAAAAATTAATAAGCGGGGGGGGGGGGACGATTATTCGGTACTTGAGAGTACTCAACACTAAGTTCGGTCTAGCTATACCTCGAATGAGAACAGGTTATGGTCAAAAGTCATTTGCTTTCCGCGGAGCTGTTTTTTTTTCACTTATTTTATATCGATTATGAATACATGGGTACATGCTGATACATGAAACAAACTCCATTCTGATATTAAATTAGCCCCTTCCATCCAGTCATTTAAAGCCCAGCTCAAAAGCTCATAAGTGATAAGATTCAAGGAATAATTGATAAGAATTACATTTTTGTTTTTCTTTTCTAGTTATGTTTTTGATGAATATACATACCGGGTGCGCCATAATAAACTATGCACTTTTGGCAGGCCACGATAAATTGTACACAGGACCGATTTTGAAGATTCATGACTTAATCTTTAGCAGAAAGCCTGAATAGACCATTTTGACATTTAGAAAAAGGATCTGGGGAGAGCAATATTTTTCTTGTAAATGGCTGCCACAGGGCTTTTCACCAACGATAAATTGAACTGTGGCAGCCATTTACCAGAAAAATGCTGCTCTCCCCAGGCCCTTTTCTAAATGTCAAAATGGTCTATTAGATTCTAGGATTTTTTGCACATTTTTCTGTTTCCAGTTTTAGAGCTACAAGCGAGTTTTTCAAAATTTTCGTTTTCGAAAACTGAAAATGATCAAAAAACGTCGATCAAGTTTTCTAAAGAATCAACATGAATGGACAAAGAGAAAACTTTTTCGTGATGATAAACGAGGAGAGTTGCCAACTCTCTGTAATTCCAGGATACAGGAATTACGAGGTGTGGTTACAACGAGAGGAAGGACCAGGACTCAAATTGCCTTCGGTAGAAATGTAAAGGGAAAAAGTGGTACAAGAATTGAAAGTTATGTTTATCATGTTGAAAAAGTTTCGTCAAATTTGTGTTACAGCAGAAGGTAAGAAACAGCATAGGGCTCAAATCTTTAAAAAGGTCGGTGTAAAATTCTATTGCAGATTTCTTTGGATTGGGTGACTTGAAAGGAACTTATGGTACTTTGCTGTAAAGCTGCCGTGGCAATTCATTGATATCTTGATTAGTTTCAATATCGCGGCATTTATTAAATTTGAGGATATGACGTCATCAAATTTCTAAATCCTAAACTAGAAAAGCTACAGATTTCTGCTTGCCACCATATTGTAGACCTTCATAAACTATGGTTTTCTTGAAGGTTATATAATTTTTTCTCTATTAGTTTAGGGTTTACGATGATTTTAATTTTTTCAAAATTTTCTATGAATCTTTTCACAAATATTTAAATTGCCGCCATTTTGAAAACAATCAAGATATCAAAAAATTTCCACGGCAGATTTACAGCAAAGTACCATAAGTTCCTTTCAAGCCATCCAATCCAAAGAAATCTGCAATAGAATTTTACACCATTTTTAAAGATTTGAAAGATTTGAGCCCTATGCTGTAAGAAGCAGGGATGAAACAGTGCTCTGTAGTGACCTTTGATATGGAGGTTCAGCTCATTCTGAACGAGACTTCACCAGGCTTAACTGATTTTTTCATCACGTTTCAGGACCCGGTGCAAGAACTTTAGAAGGACCTTGGTACACAAGTCGTTGGTTTGTTGGAGCTTTGGCTTCTGTTATCTTCATCCTGCTTATGCTTGTTGTTATATTGGTGCTTATTAACAAGAGGGGAAGCAAATATAGAGGTAAGTGAAGTAATCCTATGTATGTAAGCATAGGTTCCAAATCTTTAAAAAGGCTGGTGTAAAATTGAGTGACCTATTTCTTTGAACTAAATGACTTCAAAGAAACTTTAGCTAATTCTCTATAATTCTATCGTTGGAATTTTCTGAAATCTTCAATATTTTCAGAATTAGAGTGTGTTTCTTCTTTTTGAAGAACTCAAGAAAAATTTTCAAAAAAACTTAAAACTATCGTAATTTCTAAACTGTTTGATGTAACATGAAATAATTTGGAAGAAACCCATAGTTTATGAATGCCCACAATATGGTATCAAGCAAAAGTCTGTCACTCATCTGGTTTATGATTTAGAAATTTGATGACGTCACATCCTCAAATGAGTTGAAACGTCAGATACGCTGTAATCTCCTAAAATATTCAAAATTTCTGAAAGTCCAACGGTAGATTTATAGATAAGTATCTAAAGTTTCTTTCAAGCCATTCAATCAGAAGAAATAGGTCATAGAATTTTACACCCACCTTTTTACGCCGAGATAAAGATATGGAACCTATGCTATGTATGTATGTATCATTTTGCCATGTTACTGTAGAGGTGACGAAGCGAAAATTTTTTTGATTCAAATAAACGTCACTAGCGAATGGTAAGGAATCCTGTTTAAGTTTCTTTGATATCTCATTTTGTTTTCAAGTTATCCACTGACTCTAAGTGCCAGCTGATGACGTCATTTTGTGTGCAAATCACTGCGGTAATATATGGAAATATAGCTGTATCTGATCTTTGAAAGATTACAGTTGCAGGAGACATTTGAGGTAAGCTGGATAAATGTAATAGAAATTGTCTCATGTATTGATATGATGTTTAGAAAGGCATTTCAACTGAAGAAAAGTTCTTTGAGTCGATTTCCCTTTGGAAACATAGTCAACCTTGTATACTTTCTTTACTTTTTGCAAACAAAATGACGCCATCCGCCAATGATACAAAATAGTGGATAACTCGTAAATGAAACAAGGTATATCATTCAACAGTCACATTCATTTGCATCAATAAAAATCTTCGCTTCAGATCACCTTTAAAGATATTTACAAGTTTTATAATATAGAAATAGATACAATACAATATATAAGGTTAAAAACGTAAAGGAAAAACACCCCTAATTACAGTGGCAGGGATAGCAGTAAAAGGTCAAGATGACCTTAATTCCATAATGGTTCCATATTAAACTTTGTTTCGACTTTCAACTAAGCGTTTATTTTGAACCCCAGTAGGAACGCCGGTCGTGTCAACGCAACTTATTCTCGATAATTGGCGTTAAAGTCAGTGCGTTAATTTAGACGAGGGAATTCCCATTAGAGTTAAGAATGAATGTAATTGATCACTCCTAGTTTAACGCGAGTTAGTGCGAGTTAACGCGTATTAATTACACCCAAAAAATAAGAGAATGGAATCGCCTCCCAATCGTCTTTTGAACCAAACAAATAAAATGCCCGAGGCAGATATGTAGATATATCCTGCTTCTTTCGATCTATGTTCCTGTTTGCTCTTAAAAACAATTTCTGGAATTCACAAAGAGCGAGCTAGCTACCTGGGTTTCAGAGAATCTTTTGCGGCCTTGCTTGTTTTGAATTACTGGTTGAGAGAATTTCTTCTGCCTACGATCGCTAATTGCTTTCAATTGCGTTTTCAATTAAAAGCAACTCATGCTATTGTCTTACAAAATCTGCCCTCGTTGGTTGTTCGGCTTTACAGAAACTAAACAGTACACTGAACCAATTCATATCAACTGAGTTCTGCTTTGTTTGTAGTGGGAGCCAAGGAACAGAAGTCTGGTGGTTGGAATGGTCAAGCAACATCAGACTTTCACCGAATGGAGAAAGAACCATACCCAGAACCTGAACCAGAAGTAATGCCTTTACAGTAAGTATCCAGTTCGAAATGTAGTTATCTACCTTACTTTGTCAGTCTCTAAAGGGACTTCTCAGTTTTTCATATTGGCTACAATCCTTGCAAAACAACTTGAAAGAAAAATCATTGTGCTGCGCTTTCCTCTGATTAACCTTCCAAAATACACAGCAGGAAACTTCACTTCACTCTGTTTTCCGCCCCCCCCCCCCCTCCTGCCCCCTGAACAATGTTGGTCCAAAAATATGATCACAAGACATAAAGAAAAGCAATTTGGCAGCGTTGTCGTGCCCTAAAGCACTGCGTAATCGCACAAGGAACCAACATTGTAAGGGGGAAGGGGGAGATGAGAGCAAAAACATGCAAATTTTTTCAAGAGTTTTGGCAGAGGATGGATCTTAAAGAATGTTCAGTCGCATAAACCGTTCTTGCAAGTTACAAATAGAATTCTTAATTTCTTAAATTTTGTATCTTGATTCCAGAATCTAGCTTGTTTGTTTGTTTGTTTGTTTGTTTGTTTGTTTATAGTGATACCTTGAATGCTGCCAATGATTGAAGAGGCTGTATGTGCTAAACTGCCAACAATTGTTGTCTCCCTAATGCATGCAAATAGCAGTAGATAAAGCACGCAATACCTTTCCCATTAAAAAAACAAATTAGATGTTGAAATTGTGATCAACGCAGCTTTAGACTCTGCAAAACATACATCTCAAAAGTTGGGTTTCCAACAGGATAGACAATTAGCTTATACTTTTCCCTGTGATATATATTGCTCATGTCAGTAGTTGTTTTCCTAAAACGTAAGTTGTAAATATGTAATAAAGTAGGCCTTGATCAGCCGTAAATTAGCTATTTTCAATTCTTGCCTACTGTAAAATTAGGTTGAATTCCGTAGAGTTAGCCGGTGCAGTCAACGTTTCATGCACAACTTTCAGGTGCATTTAGCCTAAATGCTTGAAAGGCTACTGCAAGCTGAATTGAAGCATAGGTTCCAAATCTTTAAAAAGGCTGGTGTAAAATTGAGTCACCTATTTCTTTGAACTGAATGACTTCATAGAAACTTTAGCTAATTCTCTATAATTCAACCGTTGGAATTGTCTGAAATCTTCAATATTTTCAGAATTAGATTGTTTTTCTTCTTTTTCAAGAATTCAAGAAAAATTTTCAAAAAAACTTAAAACCAGCGTAATTTCTAAACAGTTTGACGTAACATGAAATGATTTCGAAGGAAACCATAGTTCATAAATGCCTACAATATGGTGTCAAGAAAAAGTCTGTCACTCATCTGGTTTATGTTTTAGAAATTTGATGACGTCACATCCTCAAATGAGTTGAAATGTAAGATACGCTGTAAGGTCGAAAAATATTCAAAATTTCTGAAAGTCCAACGGTAGATTTATAGATAAGTATCTAAAGTTTCTTTCAAGCCATTCAATCAGAAGAAATAGGTCATTGAATTTTACACCCACCTTTTTACGCCGAGATAAAGATTTGGAACCTATGCTCTGAATTGAGAAATGTGTGAGAATCGTTTCGTTTAAGAACAATTTTGTACACGTTTTTGAAGAAGATTTGGCCCTTTTAAATGAATATGTTTGGCTTTGGTATCGCTTTGCAACTTTGTTAATTGTAAATGTTTTCATCCACAGAGTAAATGGTGTACAAGAGGCACCACCGCCACCACGATATAACAGTCAGGTATCCATCGAAAAGAAACCACCAAGCGATGATCCAGACAGTTTCGACGATTACAACGAAGATAGTCGTTTCAACGAAGATGGCTCGTTTATCGGTCAATACGGCGAAGAAAAGAGGCGAGAAGCCGAAGAAGAAGAGGACAGCGAAGACGACGGACCTGACGACTCTACATTCGTTTAACCGACTGGGTTGTCGGTCAGCCGAGTAAGAGATCATTTTGCCGATGTTTTGTCGATTTGTTGCAGCATATGGCTCAAATCTTTCAAATCTTTAAAAAGGTGGGTGTAAAATTATATTCCATTTTTCTTTGAATTGAATGGCTTGAAAGGAACTTATAGTACTTTGCTGTAAATCTGCCGTGGAAATTTGTTGATATCTTGATTTGTTTTCAAAATGACGGCAATTTAATGATTTTTGAAAAAATTGATGGAAAATTTTGAAAACATTTAAATCATCGTAAATTCTAAACCAAAGGAGGAAAAATCATAGAACTTCCAAGAAAACCATAGTTTATGAAGGCCTACAATATGGTGAAAAGCAGAAATCAGTATCTTTTCTGGTTTAGGATTTAGAAATTTGATGACGTCATAGCCTCAAATTTAATAAATGCCGCCATTTTGAAACTAATCAAGATATCAACGAATTGCCACGGCATATTTACTGTAGAAAATGCTAAGTTCCTTCCAAGCCATTTAATTCGAGGGAAACCGTAATAGAATTTTACACCGACCTTTTTTAACGATTTGAGCCCAATGTTATGTTTTGCCGCATCTCAAACTTGTATCTCAACTTGAACATTGCTCTTTGCAAGAACACTTATGATAACAGCACTATGAGATAGATTGACTTTATGTGCAGTTGAAACAGAGAACTCAAAGCTGAGGCTTGTTTTCAGTGAGTGGAATTTTGAAAGGGATACGTTTTTTGTGAATTGTTATTGAAGTTTGTGCACCTTTTTGAATGGTTCTCGTTAACCTGCGAGGCTCAAGCAGTAGACCTTTTCACAAATTGTTTCAATTCAAGGCAAGGGTTGCAAATCCCAGCTCAGCAAGGGATAAGCACCATGCCTATTTTGATGCAAATGCGCACTAAGCCATTCCATGCTTTAGAGAAATGCACACCTCTTCTGGGATTTAGCTCCACATCATATCAAGACAAAGACTGTATTTCAAAAGGAATGCGGTAATTTGTGAAAGTTGTATCTTGTCTCTAGAAATTCGAGATTGGAAATAACTTTGAAGATCTACTTTTGTACAGATGAGGCTTTAAGGGGCTCCGTCTCCTAATTTCGGTCGAAATGGTGATTTTGAAGTTTTTTGACAGGCAATATCACACAGACATTTACCTGTTTTTTCGAAAATGAAAGCATCATTTTGAAGTTAAATCTTTGCACTTTACAGAGGAAAAAACCAAACATTCATATCTTTTACGATGGCTTGAATATAAGTGGATTTTTAACGAGCACTTTTTGGTGGCTTAGGTGAAGCCACCAAACAAACTGCAGAAGACAATGGAGAGCAAAAGACGGTGATTACAGATTTGTTTATATTTTGACAACGGAGCCCCTTTAACCATATAGGACAGTCTGCCATCCCTTTTTCCATCGGACTGGAGCTTAGCATACTGTTATAACTGGCTGACAAATCTTTGAATCTCAAAGTTTGCTTTTTAGGTTGATGAATTCCTTTGCCAAATAAGTAGTTTTGCATTCTGGCCAATCTAGGGACGTCAAGTCGGTTGAAATGTGCTTTTCTTGGGCTCAACGCAGACCTTTTTAGCTGCGAAAGTGTATTGGGGAAACTAGGCATTGAAACATATGGCAGCGTCGAATTCGTTACCGCCGAATAGAATCCAGGCTTTAAAAAAGACCCATTAGTGACCATGATCCTTTGCGCGCACAATAAAAAGAAAAAAGACACAGCCTAGGCCACAAGGGAGTTTCACATCATACGAAATTCGATCTATGGGGCTGCAGAGGATCATGGTTAGCTGTGAGTCTTTAAGGCGACATTGGCCTTGCAAACAAAAGCCCTGCATCCCTTTGGGTATTCCATTCACTGGTAGCTAGCCTTTATCATGGGTAATTTGTAGCTTTCCGCAGTCCAAATCGGACACACACCCTATGAGACATTTGCATAATTATGTTATTTCGTAGCACATTTTCTCAGTAATGATAAGGCTGAGGTGATCGGGATTTGGATGGATTGTAAATAATCATTGTAGGCTGATAAATTGTTAACTTTTTCGATTCTTGCTAAGTTAGTAGAGGGTTCTTTAACATATTATGAGCAATAGGCTTGTGAAATTTTTGAGGAATATTTTTGTTTGCAATGCATATGCATAATGAGCCAGAGGGCTGGGGAGCTGCATCGCCCGTCCTCCTGAAACTGGTAGAAGTCCCAAAAACGTTCGCTTAGCATGTGAAGAAATCAGTCATAATTTGGGCTGTTTATTCGTAAACAGTTGCTTGGATTTTAGCACTCCCCCCAGCTTCCTTGTTTGTGTGCATTTGGTTTTTAACGACTTTCAGTTGTCAACATTGAGAGCGATGGAGGGGGTATATCACTCGTTCGAAAATGGGTACAAGATATTTTACGAAGATAAGATTTATGGTAGCCTGCGTGCAGACTCAACTCCTTCGAGGAGTTGAGTCTGCACGCAGGCTAGATTTATGGAGACTTTAGGGATCTTTCTTGAAAACAAAAGGATTCTTACTAGAGGTGTACGACAGTATTTGCGCGCGACGAAGGAGCAAGCTTACTAAAGTGATCCATCAAAGTTTCCGTGATGTCCACGCATGTGTTTATTGTATTCATTTGTTACTTTTTATTATCTATTCCCGCTCGTTAGCTTAAATACAAAGCTTCGCTGGCCACATCTCCTTTGTCACTGAAGTTTGATTGTGTTCGTGATTGTCTTCTTGGTCAATGATCAATATTCGTTGTTTTTTGTCATACAATACCTCTAGTGCAAAGATATCGTAATGGCGGACGGGCCTAAGCCAGAGTAGTGGGACTTGCTCTGCGACTCATGAAACAGGCAATAAGTTCGTGCAGCTTTATACTACGTTCAGTTCTTTCCATTAATACATTTTGCTACTTCATTTGGCCATGATAAGGGCAATCATGGGGCGTAAATAGCTGCGAGACCGATTTTCTTCAATTTCTTTTCCCAACGAAGCCTCAAATACTTGGTATATGACCCAACACAATGCCTCAAAATTGTCTGGCTTTATTACAGTTCACAAATACTTTAGAGTGCGCACAGTTGATAACTTTTAGTTACTTCTAGTGTCTAGTGATATGCCCCCTCGAGAACGACTGTGGGGCTTTAGTCGTTTTTGCCTGCAATGACTTGGTGTTGTTAATATCCCTAGATCTTATAATTTAATCATTCTGGATTTTGTTAGTGTACTCTTTCCATTTACTCATAGAATTAGCTGATGCACGTTATAATAGGAAATATACGAGCATTTAGATTTAATCAGTTTCCGTGAAGTAGCTACGTAGTATCCCTTTTAAGCTGATTTTTAAGCGACAAGGTTTAGTAAATTCATATTTTGATACGGTATACTTTGGTGTTTTCATTGTGTGATTTCATCTGTGCGACTTGCCTGACAAATCATTTTTCGGTCTAAAGGACCTAAAGGAGTAATACTTGGGCCTAAATTTTGTAATCATATCAGACATAAGGTAGCCTGCGCGCAGCCTCGACACACACTTTCGGCCTACCATTAGCCTGCGTGCAGACTCAACTCCTCGAAAGTATAGATTTTCGAGGAGTTGACTCTGCACTCAGACTAGCTACCATAAGCTATCTCAAAGCTCAGAATGAATGAGTTTCATTGTATGAAACCAATTTCTTTGATATTTGGATCAGTTTTGGACGCAAGGGCTGACTCTTCTTTTCAGCAAGTTTTAGCAGCAAAGATTTAACAATTACGGTGAGATTCCGATGCACTTATATATGTTAGTAGGGGTTCTTATAAACCGGGTGACCAAAAAAAATGACCCAACGCAATTTGTTAAAGAAAAAAGTAAGTGGCCGAGTGAAATGCTTCAAACGTACCCTGGGTACCAGACTTTTATGTTAGAGAGTCTGGTACCCAGGGTACTTCAAATGTTGTTCTGTCGCTAAAAGACTGGCCTACGTTATAAGTATTTTTCGCAATCTTTTCCGGCACGGTTGAGGCTAGTCTTTTGACGACAGAACAAGGTTTGAAGCATTTCAATTGGCCACTTACTTTTTTTTCTATAGCAGATTGCATTGGATCACTTTTTCTGGGTCACCCGGTAGAAGGCGCTTAATTGGCCGAAAATCAGCCCGCTAAAGATGGCACAGCGGCGGGAAACTTTTTACCAAGGTGCATTGCGTTCTTTGATTGAATTCCTGTATAATCGCTAGATTTCGAGGTTCTTGATTGGAAAACAATGCATGTTGGTAAAAAGTTCCTCGCCCGCATCTTTAGCGTAATAGACCATTTTGACATTTAGAAAAAGGATCTGGGGAGAGCAATATTTTTCCGGTAAATGGCTGCCACAGGGCTTTTCACCAACGATAAATTGAACTGTGGCAGCCATTTACCAGAAAAATTTTGCTCTCCCCAGGCCCTTTTCTAAATGTCAAAATGGTCTATTGTCTATTGCCAACCAAACTTCAGGCTCGATCGAGCAGCTTTATAACTTAGCAAAAATAACTGATTACTCATCAAAAATTAAACTTCTATCGCCATAGAAAAACGAAACTAAACGTATCGGGCCGTGCCCTTCGTCAGTAGTAAAGGAGCAAGTAACGGAAGAATTAGACCCAGGGGGGGGGTACTCCCTAACTTTCAATACGGGGGGGTCCATGCCACTTTTTCTTTGCTGACCCCTAAATATTAAGCCTAATGATTTGGGGACCCCAAATATTGAGTCTAATGTTTTGGAGACCCCAAATATTGTTATCTATTTCTGGGGCCCCTTGCATGTTTCTGAATGATTTCAATTTGAGCCTCTTGATTTTTCTCAGTTTTTGAATAATACCAAAGCATTTATTTCGTGATTCGCAACTTCAGGGCCAAATTGCAGGATTCTTCCTTTCCTCAGATTTGCTGACCCCAAATATTCAATTGTTGTCCATGTTGTAATTCACAGACCCCAAATATTGATTTGATGTAAAATTTCGGACCCCAAATATTGGCACGGAGCCCCCCGTACTAAAAGTCAATGAGTACCCCCCCTGGGGAATTAGACGAGCGAAAATGGAACGCCCAGGAGCAAGAGGAAATACAATCATAAAAAGGAAAATTGCTTGTTAAGTCCTTTCGGAAGCTTTATAACTTTACTGTAGGTAATATCGATGCAATTTTCTTTCAGCCCATTCATATAAATTTTTTTTGAAAGAAAAAATACTTCAAAAATTCTCTCAAATCAGCCAATAGCGGGATATGAAAACTCAAGAAAACTCCCGAGAAACTTGATCGAATGATCAAAGCACCCAAAAATTCAATACCGGAAATTGAATTGAATGGTTCTTTCAGTTAAAGTGAATTGATTCAATATGTCCCCTGTATCCCTGTGGTATGTTCCAAGCGGGAAAATGATCTGATGCAAAAAGCGTCTGTTTTGGGCGCAAAGTGTTTACAGTATTTGCTGCGGAAGATCAAACGCTAAATGGAAGAAAAATATGGCAAAGAAATATCCTAATAGTATCTAAAGATATTGATGAATCATTCCTAGAGATATTGCTGGTAAGGGAAGTTTTTTATTTGCGTTTGTGAGTTAATTTTGTGTGAAGAATGGCTTGAGATTTATTTAGGCCCATCGTCAAAATATTTGAACAGTTTGTTTTGCGCAGATTGCATTGGCTTTTTCATTCATTAATGCAATAAAGTTATCAAATGATATCCCTTGTTTTATTTGAACCTGTAATCCTACAAAGTTGATACTTACTGTATGAGTATGTGTGCGAGAGGAATACCACCGTGTTTGTTGTTTTTAGGCCATGAATCAAATATTTGAAGAAAAATAGGTCTTTTTTGGGCTTATCTAGCGAGATAGACAGATAGAGCACAGCTTCTTGGACCTAGGCCTACATTGTGCCTTCCACTTACAGTTTCAGTTCAGAAAACCAAATCCTTTTAATTAATTGTATTTTAATCTTTATACATGGCGAGATAGGGAAGATGTTTTTAATGTTGTTGCACTCTCAGGGTCCATCCAAAAATCCATTTCGTCACAGATAGCAGAATTTGGCTGCAGCTTCTGATATCCCCTCCCCTTCCCTTAACGGACCAATAAAATTCTTATTTATCTCCCTCACTAAGAAGAGTATTATTGAGATTGACTTAAACACATACCTGTCAGCATGGAAGACCTTCTTTGGCCCCTTCTCACTTAGCCTGCGTGCAGACCCAATATTCTGAAGAAGAAAGGGTCTGCGCAACAACGACCAAAAGCTTGCTACCGCACAATTCTGGGTTTCAGGGAAAATAATTTATGCAATCATGAGTTGATTAATTCATGCGTGTCGTTTTGTTGTTGTCACAATATGCTGTCACACACTTGTGTTCAGTCGTGTATTGTGTTGTTTGTTCTCGTCACTTGTATGTTTTGCACTGTATTGTGGCTTTTGTTTTGAACGTTTAATTGTTTATTCGTAAAAGGACCCCAAGAGGACTGGAAAAGGTGTGATTGTTAATGATGTGTTGTTTAGCGTGTTGAAAAATATGTTGTTCGCTATTATCATAGTCATAAGAGAAAATTAAGTTGTCTCTTATGACTATGCTATAATTTATCCCTAGTCCGAGTAAAATGAATGGCCTAAAGGGATTTGCACTGTGTAGCAAGCTTTTGGTCGTTGTTGCGCAGACCCTTTCTTCTTCGGAATATTGGGTCTGCGCGCAGGCTTCTTCTCACTCTGTTTGATATTATCAATTCAATTCAATTCAATTCAATTTTATTCATAGAAATACACCCTAATACAAAGTTCTCATTAAAAATGTGTATTCTATACGACCCAGGAGAAGCATAGCTTATCAAGCCTGGACCGTTAAATAAAAAGAGAAAATAAAAAACTACCAATCTGAATGAAAATAGTACAAGTACCATGTAGCTGTTTCAAAATTTAAACAGAGAGGCTAAGTATGTATTGGAATAACAGTTGTTGGTTTCGTCGCGGTATGTTGCTAATCGTAATCTAAGTTAATTTAGTAGTTGTTTATTATTCTTTGTTTAATTTGTTTTGAAAATGCTTTTACTTGAATCATGTTTTTAAGATTATATGGAAGGTCATTCCATAAACGGGCTCCTTTATTCAATATCATTTTTTCGCCCCATTTTCTTTGTGTTTTAGGGATCTCATAGTGTTTACTTTGGCGTGTTGCGTAGTTGTGCCTACTTTCATTGGTGCGGAAGTAGTTTTGAAACACGTCTGGCACGTTTTTATCATTATGGTATATGTTGTGCATGAATTTCAGTATCTTTAGTTCGTAAAGGTCGTTTATTTTGAGAAAATTTAGCTCTTTATGCAAGGCGTTAGTCGGATACCTGCGATCTTTAAAGTACAAGATTCGTAGTATCCTATTTTGTAACGTTTGAAGATCGTTTAGGTATTTCTTCGCGGCTAATCCATATGTTTCAAGTGAATAAGCTATTTTAGAGAGGACCATTGAACTATATAGCACTGTTAAACACTGTTTCGGGACAATGTACCGAAGTTTATAGAATATAGATGCAAATTTTATTGTTTCAAGTTTGACCTTTTCGATGTGGTTTTTCCAAGTCAATTTTGAATCCAATTTAATACCAAGATATTTAATTTCTTCACACTGTTTTAAGGTGTCGCCCATTTTGATTGTTATTGCATCTTGTGCTTCTGTTTTATTATTAGGATTGAATAGACAGAAATTTGTTTTCCCTGTATTTACTTTGAGCTTGTGAAATTCGTTTTTCCTGTATTTACTTTGAGCTTTTATCCAGTGTTGAAAATTTATGAAACATGATTGAAAACATTGGTAGGTTCCATTCCAACACACTTCACGGATTGATGATAAACTCCCTCCCCCGTCGTAACAGCAAAATTCCACTATCTGTGTGGAAATGAATTTTTGTACAGCCCCTTACTTCATGAAGACATTGAACCTTCCTGAATTCAAACAGGAAAGCCAGGGAGCTAGAATGACACAAGCGAACTGTTGGGGAAAATAAATGTAAAAGTACTACTATGTGTTGTAAGGAATATTATAAACCCCTGGGTTGCCTTCATTGAATAGTAATTCAAGAAATTCTCTATTACAGGAAAAGATTTGATTCATGTTTTCCCAAAGAAGTCTTTGTTTATAAATCATGAAAAGTTCACGAAAACTGAAGTGAAATGATAGAATTTAGTTTCCAAGCAAGAATGCACATTTTGTTGACAATCTGTGACATGATAAATATTTATCATTCCAGGTCAATATCATTGAAAGATGACGGAAACAATTCTAGAAGGTGAAGGTAAGTTAAGATGATGATGATATTTTGTTCTTGTTGCCAGTCATCTTAGTTGCAACTTCGCAATTTCCATCAATGTCATGACCCTCAAACCAAAGTGAGTAGGGGGTAAATGGTTTCAGATAAACACTGCGCTGAATTTGTGTACAAAGTTGTATGTTGATTCCACAAACAATGAGCACCTTGTCATTTGACATCGTGAATAAATCCTTCTCCCTAATAAACCGCTTCTCTTCTAAGCCCCTCTAGATACTCCATAATCAAATATCCCTCCACAGGCTTAATATTGCTTTTGTGGTATCTTGCTTTTCTTCTTTGATATACTCTGAGGGCCTGATTGCATGAGGTGAGCTGGCTCGGTAAACAGGCTGGCTCAGCAAACAAACCAGCTCACTTCCATGGTCTATTCCACATAAAATGTAAGTTGCTAATACATGGAAGTGAGCCAACCTGGTAAGTGAGTTGGTTCAATTTTATGCAAGCGGGCTGGCTCGCCAAATGGGCTGTCCTGTCTCCATGTAATCACATCAAACCAAGCCATCCTGGTAAGCAGGCTGAAAACGAACAATGGAGCATGCTCAGTTTCTCTCCATCAATGTGTCGCAGCTCTTTTCACATATAATACCAATCTAAATTCCATCTCAGCAAGAGAGCCAGCTTGTCTACCCAGGCTAGCCCGCTTCCATATAATAAAGCCCAAAATCCTATCTTGGCAAATGAGCCAGCCCGTCTGCCAGGCCAGCCCGATTCCATATAATCAGGCCCTGAAATGTTTTATCTTGTAGATAAATTCATGCAGAAGCAATTGAAGGGACAATGGCATAAAGTAAAAGACCACAATGGCAGTCAGTAAGTTAATTGAAACATTAATTGATGTATGTGTGTTTATACTTCAAGACAGCAAAACTAAGAGTTTGAAAACTTTATTTACAATTTTGGATACACCAATGAGGAGTATTGATTTAAGTAGATTCAGAAAATGTAAAAAGCACTCTTCTTGTTCTTGGTCAAGTGTCAAATCTTGTTTGTCTCATTCGATCATGTCAATAACATGGTGATTAGCCTCATTACACAAGGACCCTCAACTTATGCTATGAAGTGAATTGATGCTGTTGTTGTTGTTGCTTCAATAGTTGTAGCTTCCATCAGTTTATCAATAGCGATAACTATGAACGTGTAATCAGTCTACATGGTGATCATGAAACATTAAAGTTTTAGTTCCCTCACAGAAAGCAGTAAGTTACTATGCTTGCTTCTGGAACATGGATTTCCAGAGAGCTCTGAATCTTTATCTGCTTTAAATCATAAATGTCACACCTAGATGAGAACGTAGGTTTGAAAAGAGTCAGTGTCCCAGAAATTTTTCTGTTTCTTTGCGTTCGCCTCATCCATAGTATATAAATTTTTTTCATTCAGCGTAAATAGAAATGGTTGTTTTGATGCATGTATACAGTAGTATAAGGAGTCAGTATGATTCTAGACTTGCTCCAAGTCTATTCAGTGGACTATCAGCATTAAAAGAATATAATTACTCCTGCGGGGGCGTAAGCTACCAAGGTGACGCTGCAAAGAAGAAACGAGTATCGAGAAACGAGAATCGAGAAACAAGTAGTCCACTGAATAGACTTGGAGCAAGTCTGGTATGATTCTTTTGTTTCTCATGGCATTTTAAAAGGCACTGTCTAACACTTTTTTTTACTATTAGAGAATAATGCTGTTCTCTGTTTTTTTTCTAGTTTTGGTGAAACATATCATGAAGAGATTCCTTTGTTGTCAAAGACACGAGTGTTTCTTCTCAACATTTCATGGTTTGGGATGAGTGTCATGTTTCTTATTCTTTCTGTGGAGGGTGAGGAAAAAGTTGAATTTACAATCTTCTATTTGCTAAAGAGAAAGGTGCACTAGAACATGTAATTAAAGGTATATTAAAGGCACACTGTCCCCTCGATAATTTGCTTCATCCAAAGAAAGCAAAGTCATTCATGCATAATTTTCATGGCCATGGAAATTACACATGAATGAGCATGGCTTAGTTAAATAAAGGAAATTAGCGTAAATTTGTGGAATATTCAATAGAGATATTTATCGATTTCTTTCATTCATCAAGGGGACAGTGTGCCTTTAACTGGAAACCTGATGGATCATGCTGAAATCGCATCAAAAGATGATGTGCAATTTACGTACTTGGAATAATTCTGTCACAAATGTTGGTCCACAAAAGGGATGGTTTTCTACAGATTCTTTTGACGCTTTGATTTCTGGTACATACGATCATTGCCCAAATTTAGTTGACAGTATATCTTTTGCTGTGGTATTTTTACTTCCTTGTATCAGTTCAAAACAACAGGATAATTACACTGTGATGCGTGACCGCATTTTCATTTCACATGCAATGCTGTTGCAGCACTTTGGTCATGAGAGCGGATTCCATAAGAAGACTATCAGATACGTAACAACGGGCAAGAACAAGATCCTGACCTATATTTCAGCATTTTTATTAGAGAATAACCCAATCGCTGCCTTGCGTGGTTGTCACATGATACATCATATCACTGTGTGACCAGACGTTTCGTGGCAACAAAAATATATTGCAAGAAAGAAAAGCAATTTGCATCACAACGGGAAAATACCATAGTGTGACCGCAGCCAATGTCTTGTAGTTTTAATTTTGACTAATTTTCTTCTAGTTGTACCAAGTCAAGTCAGTGCTTTAGCAGGACCACAGATGAAAGGACAAGTGATGGGTGCGATGGTCGCTGGAGGTGCTGGTAAGTAAAGTGCCCTAACGTTATTATCAATGAGCTACCTACGCTTAATGGATTCTAAAAGCAACTGCCATTTAACATAAGAGCTCTATTAAGCCCCCGGGGGGGGCTTATTTGATTTCTGACACTCCAGAGGGGGTGTTTTTAAAAGAGAGGGGGCTTATTAGAGAGGGGGCTTATTCACAAAAGCAAATGACAAGGATATATATGATAGCTTTTTAGTTCTTTTACACCATATTTTCCGGATTCAACATACAATTTTACGAGTCAACCTTAAATTCAACACATTTTTATTTCAAACCATATCAAAATTAACATGCAAACTTATTTAGCTCAATAAATGGAGGATCTTTGGTAACCTCTGAAATTTGATATAAGTGGGGGGGGGTGGACTTAGTAGAGAGGGGAGCATATTAAAAATTTTTGACTCAGAGAGGGGAGTGGCTTATTAGAGAAGGGAGCATAAAAGAGAGGGGACGTAATAGAGCTTTTACGGTATTTAAAAGTTAATGTCCGCCAGCTTCAAACACAACACCCTGGAAGAGTAACTGTTATGTACCGCGTGTCCTAACAGAGTGTCCCAGTTGTGTGACTGCTACGGAGGAGTCTTACGTTCTATTGTTCTGTTATTGATAAAATTGCATAAGATAGGCTTCGACTTGGAGCCTGAGACCTTGTTTGAGCTAATAGGACAAGTGGTTGCTGATTTATGCCATAGGAAAGACAAAAAATGGTTTCTTCGAAAACAGCACTTTTTTTGTTCTCCAAAAAGTCAAAATCATGTAAATTTTGAAAGAAAGGGATCTACCGTTGTATTAGCATTTCTTACGGACCACGGAACCATGGACTACAGAACTACGGAACCAGAAACCATGGACTGCGGAACTAGAAACTGGCGGAGGAAAGTAAGCATTTCTCATACATTTTACAATGGCTTCATGTTATTGTGTTATCAGTAAACAATATACTTAACCCTTTTAAACTGTAGAAAAAAATACCCACACTGCGATGGAGCCCTTTCTTGCTGAATTGACTTATCACTTTGGCAGTTTTGGAGAACGAAGAAAGTGCTAATTTGAAGTTATCACTTTTTTACTTTCGTGCGCCATAACTCAGCAACCGCTTGTCAGATTGGCTAAAATAAGGCCTCAAACTCAAATCTGAAGCATACAGTAAAAACCCGCACATAAGAACCTTCATCTGTTAAGAACCTACAGCCTGAAATAATATATTTTATACCCAACAAATAAGAACCATTTCAGGCTGATATCTAAACTAGGTTCTTAATAAAGGGTCTTATTCAGTCATTGGGAAATAAATGCAACATTTTTGCCAATCAACCTCTTTCGTGAACTCCAAAACATTTCTTACAGAACTGTGATAGGCAGGGCCTGCAGGGGTAAACTGGGTAAGATTGGGTTGAGATGGATAGGGCAAAGAGTGGAAACAGGTTTGGCTACAATTTAGAAACACATATTTTCCTATATTAAGAACATACACCCTGATTACTAGATGTGCCTCATTGCATAAGAACCTAAACAGGCTGAGTTCAAAATCTTAGGTTCTTATGTGCGGGATTTTACTGTATCCCATGCAATTGTATTAAGAACAGAACGAGAGAAAGTACAACTTCTCTGCAGGAACCACGCAAATGGGCAAGACTTTTTAGTACACCCTATATATATAGTGGAAGGGAAATTATTGAGAGTAAAGAAGAATGTGGAATGAAAAATTAAATGAATGAAATGTTGGTGAGATTCACAACTTACATTAAACTAATAATCCTCTTATTTTCTTTTCAGTGATCACATTTTTCTGCAGCCCATTGGTTGGTTTGAAGAGGTATGTTCTGCTTCGCTGATTCTTTAAACACACGCCCATTGAAAGGCCACTGCTCCGTAAATATCGAAGCAACAATATTTTGCAATGTCTGATTGGTTAGCCAACATGTTCAGTTACGTTTAGAAGTTTTCCTTGCTGAAATCGGTCACTCCTTTCAGATTTTACAAGGGATTCTTCGAGAAGATCGCTGCGAGAAACCTTCAAAAACGTCCTAAATCACGAACAATTTTTTCGTTAGAGTTCTATCTTACAGCATTTCATTTCATTTTAACTTTTTTATGCATGGTAATCCACTCAATATTTACATACTGCTTTACAGGGAGCCATGCTAAAGTAATATTAAAAATTAGATAATAAATAAATAAATATATAATACACTCCTATTTACAATAAATCGTTGACAAAAAAAAGAAAGAAAAACGAGAAGAGTCATAGTTTGGCTTCATATTTTCTTCGAAAAGTGTGGAGCGATGCGGACGCCTTGACACCACTATCTAGGTCACTCCAGACCTTTGACTTACGCACGCTTTAGCTGGCGCAATCCTCTCGGGAGGATGAAAACGTCTTCCCCCTGGTATGAGAAACTTATTCAGGGGGATTCCATCCTCCTCAGAGGCAAAATGCTAATGCATGCATTGTCATTGTTGTTAGGAAGGAAAAGCGGTGAAATTTTTGCTCTTCATTTTCACTCGTTTTTGCATGCATTTGAATGGGGCTTTCTGCAGAAAATCTCCCATATCAACTGGAAGGAATGACCGATTAAAGCCGGGTAAATTACCGAATCTAATTGATTATATCGTCAGTGAAGCAAGACAGTTTTCAATACTATTGCTGTGATATTCAGGGAGCAGAATATCTTCGAACGCCTTGCGTTTCTTTGTGACTGACCCGGTGTTTCATATATTTCGATTGTGCTGCATTGCTCAATGAAGCAGGCGGCAGGCTTCAGTCAGAAGGCTCCTGGCTCGATTCCTAGTAGACGCCAATATTTATGCCAATTGTACGGCGAAGTTAGAGAAAAGTAGCCATGGAGGCCGAAATAGAAGCATTTATTTCATACATTTTGATTGTAGTGCATTGCTCAATGGAGTAGGCGGCAGGCTTCAGTCAGAAGGCTCCTGGCTCGATTCCTAGTAGACGGCTATATTTATTCCAATTGTACGGCGAAGTTAGAAAAAAGTAGCTATGGGGGTCGAAATAGAACTACCTATTTGATACATTTTGATTGTAGTGCATTGCTCAATGGAGTAGGCGGTAGGCTTCAGTCAGAAGGCTCCTGGCTCGATTCCTAGTAGACGGCTACATTTATTCCAATTGTACGGCGAAGTTAGAAAAAAGTAGCCATGGAGGACGAAATAGAACCACCTATTTGATACATTTTGATTGTAGTGCATTGCTCAATGGAGTAGGCGGTAGGCTTCAGTCAGAAGGCTCCTGGCTCGATTCCTAGTAGACGGCTACATTTATTCCAATTGTACGGCGAAGTTAGAGAAAAGTAGCCATGGGGGCCGAAATAGAACCACCTATTTCATACATTTTGATTGTAGTGCATTGCTCAATGGAGTAGGCGGCAGGCTTCAGTCAGAAGGCTCCTGGCTCGATTCCTAGTAGACGGCTATATTTATTCCAACTGTACGGCGAAGTTAGAAAAAAGTAGCCATGGGGGCCGAAATAGAAGCAGCTATTTGATACATTTTGATTGTAGTGCATTGCTCAATGGAGTAGGCGGCAGGCTTCAGTCAGAAGGCTCCTGGCTCGATTCCTAGTAGACGGCTATATTTATTCCTATTTTACGGCGAAGTTAGAGAAAAGTAGCTATGGGGATCGAAATAGAAGACCCTATTTCATACACTTTTATTGTACTATATTGCTCAATGGAGTAGGCGGCAGGCTTCAGTCAGAAGGCTCCTGGCTCGATTCCTAGTAGACGGCTATATTTATTCCAATTGTACGGCGAAGTTAGAAAAAAGTAGCCATGGGGGCCGAAATAGAAGCACCTATTTCATACATTTTGATTGTAGTGCATTGCTCAATGGAGTAGGCGGCAGGCTTCAGCCAGAAGGCTCCTGGCTCGATTCCTAGTAGACGGCTATATTTATTCCAATTGTACGGCGAAGTTAGAAAAAAGTAGCCATGGGGGCCGAAATAGAAGCAGCTATTTCATACATTTTGATTGCAGTGCATTGCTCAATGGAGTAGGCGGCAGGCTTCAGTCAGAAGGCCCTTGGCTCGATTCCTAGTAGGCGCCAATATTTATTCCAATTGTACGGCGAAGTTAGAGAAAAGTAGCCATGGGGGCCGAAATAGAAGCAGCTATTTGATACATTTTGATTGTAGTGCATTGCTCAATGGAGTAGGCGGCAGGCTTCAGTCAGAAGGCTCCTGGCTCGATTCCTAGTAGACGGCTACATTTATTCCAATTGTACGGCGAAGTTAGAGAAAAGTAGCCATGGAGGCCGAAATAGAAGCATTTATTTCATACATTTTGATTGTAGTGCATTGCTCAATGGAGTAGGCGGCAGGCTTCAGTCAGAAGGCTCCTGGCTCGATTCCTAGTAGACGGCTATATTTATTCCTATTTTACGGCGAAGTTAGAGAAAAGTAGCTATGGGGATCGAAATAGAAGACCCTATTTCATACATTTTTATTGTACTATATTGCTCAATGGAGTAGGCGGCAGGCTTCAGTCAGAAGGCTCCTGGCTCGATTCCTAGTAGACGGCTATATTTATTCCAATTGTACGGTGAAGTTAGAAAAACGTAGCCATGGGGGCCGAAATAGAAGCATCTATTTCATACATTTTGATTGTACTGCATTGCTCAATGGAGTAGGCGGCAGGCTTCAGTCAGACGGCTCCTGGCTCGATTTCTAGTAGATGCCAATATTTATTCCAATTGTACGGCGAAGTTAGAAAAAAGTAGCTATGGGGGCCGAAATAGCTATGGGAGCTATGGAAGCATCTATTTCATACATTTTGATTGTACTGCATTGCTCAATGGAGTAGGCAGGCGGCAGGCTTCAGTCAGAAGGCCCTTGGCTCGATTCCTAGTAGGCGCCAATATTTATGCCAATTGTACGGCGAAGTTAGAAGAAAGTAGCCATGGGGGCCGAAATAGAACCACCTATTTGATACATTTTGATTGTACTGCATTGCTCAATGGAGTAGGCGGCAGGCTTCAGTCAGAAGGCTCCTGCCTCGATTCCTAGTAGACGGCTATATTTATTCCAATTTTACGGCGAAGTTAGAGAAAAGTAGCTATGGGGATCGAAATAGAAGACCCTATTTCATACACTTTGATTGCACTGCATTGCTCAATGGAGTAGGCAGTAGGCTTCAGTCAGAAGGCTCCTGGCTCGATTCCTAGTAGGCGGCTATATTTATTCCAGTTTTACGGCGAAGTTAGAGAAAAGTAGCTATGGGGATCGAAATAGAAGACCCTATTTCATACACTTTGATTGCACTGCATTGCTCAATGGAGTAGGCGGCAGGCTTCAGTCAGAAGGCTCCTGGCTCGATTCCTAGTAGACGGCTATATTTATTCCAATTGTACGGCGAAGTTAGACAAAAGTTGCTATGGGGGCCGAAATAGAACCACCTATTTGATACACTTTGATTGTACTGCATTGCTCAATGGAGTAGGCGGCAGGCTTCAGTCAGACGGCTCCTGGCTCGATTTCTAGTAGATGCCAATATTTATTCCAATCGTACTAGCAAACTCATGTCAATTCATTGGGCAGGTTTTATTTTTAGATTTGAAATTGGTGAAGTTAGAAAAAATTAGCCATGGCGGCCGAAATAGAAGACCCTATTTCATACACTTTGAGTTAACTGCATTGCTCAATGAAGTAGGCGGCAGGCTTCAGTCAGAAGGCTCCTTGCTCGATTCCTAGTAGATGCAAATATTTATTCCAATTGTACTAGCAAAATCATGTTAGAAATTTAATATCGTTGTGGCAGGTTTTATTTTTAGATTTGAAATTGGCGAAGTTAGAAAAAAGTAGCCGAAATAGAAGACCCTATTTCATACATTTTGATTGTACTGCATTGCTCAATGGAGTAGGCGGTAGGCTTCAGTCAGAAGGCTCCTTGCTCGATTCCTAGTAGATGCAAATATTTATTCCAATTGTACTAGCAAAATCATGTTAGAAATTTAATTTCGTTGTGGCAGGTTTTATTTTTAGATTTGAAATTGGCGAAGTTAGATTTCATACACTTTGAGTGTACTGCATTGCTCAATGGAGTAGGCGGTAGGCTTCAGTCAGAAGGCTCCTTGCTCGATTCCTAGTAGATGCAAATATTTATTCCAATTGTACTAGCAAAATCATGTTAGAAATTTAATTTCGTTGTGGCAGGTTTTATTTTTAGATTTGAAATTGGCGAAGTTAGAAAAAATTAGCCATGGCGGCCGAAATAGAAGACCCTATTTAATACATTTTGATTGTACTGCATTGCTCAATGGAGTAGGCGGCAGGCTTCAGTCAGAAGGCTCCTGGCTCGATTCCTAGTAGATGCCAATATTTATTCAAATAGACCATTACGCTAAAGATGGCGGCGAGAAACTGTTTACCAAGATGCATTGCGTTTTCAATCGAATTCCTATAGAATCGTTAAAGATTTGTAATTCGAATGCAATGCATCTTGGTAAAAAATTCCTTGCCGCAATCTTTAGCGTAATCGCGTTTGTACCAGCAAACTCATGTTAGAAATTCAATTCCATTGTGTCAGGTTTTATTTTTGGATACTAAATCAGCGAAATTAGTGAAAAAATACCCACATGAGCTGGTTTTCAATGGCCGAAATAGAACAATTATCTTAAAGTCGTCGGTTTTTTCTATCTTATTAAATCCTCGAACGTGTAGCTTTTCCCACGGAGCTTTTCTTTGAAGGGACTGTCGTTGCTTATAGAGTGGGCCCCCTTTAGGCCCATATGGAGTGGTTCCGTATTGACCAATCAAATTGCTAGAGTTTAGTTTTCAACCAATAAGGAGGCGCTATTTAGACAGTTGTTGTTGTCTCATACGAAAAACGGTTGATACGGCCTGGAGTTCTCGTAGCTGCGATGAATTTATTTTGTTTCTACAGAGGAAGATTACTGCTTGAAAGGTTTGTATTTTGCGATGAGTAGGTCAGGAAAACATTATTCTTTGTACTACAAGTTTGCTTTTCAATGTTTGAGTTCTTTAAACCAAACTTTGATGCGATTTTGTTGAGTGTACGAGAAACTCCTGCTAGTTTAGGCCATTTTGAGAAAGGGGGTCCACTTTATAAGAGTAATGGTATGAGTCCCTATTGAGCAAGTTTTTTTTACTCAAATTTTAAATTTTACAATATATTTTACATTCTACTGTACCTAATTCTAATTACTATACAACACTACAGGTACGATTCCATGGGGAGCGAAATACAATGACTACCCCATGGCCAATACGTACAAACATGAAACGTTAAACTGTATACAGTCACATTACGAAACAATTAAAAATTAATGGATACTATACTAGATTCTGTTTCATATCAGATGTCAGGTCAGGGTTTCAATGGGTTGAAACATGGGGTTGAAAGATGTCACGAGTGCAAATCGTTTAATTGAGCAAGTGATATCAGCAAATCAAAGAACGCTGGGAAACAAGGGGATAAGTCATAAGTCTATTTGCGTGACAGATTGACGTGACCGAGAGCCCTTATGCCACTCAAGTGTGGCTCTTGGCGGATTTATAATTTCCCTCATTTTCATTTCAGTGATCGACTCGCCTCACCTTATGGTAAACGACGGCCAATTATGCTCTGTGGTACTATTTTATTGTGGTATGTGTTTTGTATCAAAGGGGCTCGATTACGTAACTGTAAACAAAACCTTTCTCGAAACGATGATTTTGCAGTTTTTTTGGGAGGCCATATCAATCAAAGACTTTTACTGTTTTTTCTGAATGAAACTGTTATTTTAACGATGGTCTCTTGAATTTCACAGAGAACAAAATTAAACATTGATATGATGTAAGATTACAGAGATATCGGTGGATTTCTGAAAGTAACTTTATTATGGATTCGTCCCATTCCCATCCACCAAAATATGTGCCTAAACAATAGGGATTATAGAGATCACAGGCTTCTGCATGGTTATGAGAACTCGCTTGGTAACAGCTGCGAACCGATCATTCGTTCATGTCAGCATAGGTTCCAAATCTTGAAAAAGGCTGATGTAAAATTGATTGACCTATTTCTTTGAACTGAATTACTTCAAAGCAACTTTTGCTGATTCTCTATAATTCTGCCGTTGGAATTTTCTGAAATTTTCAATATTTTCAGAATTAGAATGTTTTTCTTCTTTTTCAAGAAGGCAAGAAAAATTTTCAAAAAAACTTAAAACCATCGTAATTTCTAAACTGTTTGACGCAACATGAATTAATTTCGAAGAAAACCATAGTTTATGAATGTCTACAACATGGTATCAAGCAAAAGTCTATCACCCTTCTGGTTTATAATTTAGAAATTTGATGACGTCACATCCTCAAATCAGTTGGAATATAAAATACGCTGTAATTTCGAAAAATATTCAAGATTTCTGCAAAGTCCAACGGTAGAATTATAGATAAGTATCTAAAGTTTCTTTCAAGCCATTCAATCAGAAGAAATAGGTCATTGAATTTTACACCCACCTTTTTATGCTGAGTTAAAGATTTGGAACCTATGCTGTTCATGTCGCCCCATGTCTCTGGAACGAACTGCCATATTCATTCAGGGCAGCAAACTCAATAGAAACATTTAAAACAGTTTAGAAGACATTTTTATTTCAAAAAATTTTAATCTGTAAGCAAGAATGAGGTATTATTAAAGAAAGAATTTAGTTTTGAAGTATGTAATGTGCCTATGAGCCCATATGAGCCCTGTGGATATACAGCGCAATATAAGTGATTTTAATTATGATTGTTATGTCATGGAGCTTTTTCAAATTAATTCTCTTCTAAGCGCGCCCAGTGTTTGCTCTGGAAAATAGAGAGAAAATCTCAGAAAAGATTTTGTACTTTGTAGAAATTTTAAGGAGGAATTCTTTCAAGATAAATGAGGCTCTCGCGGTAAGAGTATTCAATCATGGTAAAAGCTTTTAATTTCTTGCCTTATTATCTGTCGGTGGTATTCTTTGGGAGGTTTAACTTTATTTGGCAATTAATTGCATTCTTTTAAACAAAAGTTTCAGTGTTTCTCTACTATCTGCTTCTGCTTAACATTCCCTTTAGGGGTTGTGAGTTATGGCAAATTGATTACTTTCCTTCGTTTTTAGCATTTCATTATTTGGAATGGCTTTTAGTGCTCCAGACGTTGAAAGGTAAATTACGAAAAAGGTTCTTCATTTGATTTGAAAGTTGACTGTCATGAATCTACTTACTCACTGGAGCAACAAGGACAGATTTCGTAAAACAATAGCATGAGTTGCTTTCGTTGACATCTGAATTCAATGTGATTAGCGATTGCCGACAAAGGAAATTCTCTCAGCCAACCAGTAATTCAAACAAACGAAGCCGCAAACGTTTCTCTGAAACCCAGGTAGCTAGCTTGCTCGTTGTCTACTCCAGATGTTGTTTATAAGAGCAAACATGAGCATATATAGAAAGAAGAAGGATATATCTACACATCTACCTTGGGCATTTCATTTCTTTGGTTTGGAAGCTGAGCACTAAGTGTTTTAATCACACCCAAAAACTAAGAGAATTGAATCGGCTCTTTGAATAAATCAAATTTAATTCCCGAGGCAGATTTGTAGATATATATATATATATACGCTTCTTCTTTCGATCTATGTTCATATTTGCTCTTGAAATCAATTTCTGGAGTGCGCAACGAGTGAGCTAGCTACCTGGGTTTCAGAGAAACTGTTGCAGCTTTACTTGTTTTGAATTACTTGTTAAGAGAATTTCCTTTGTCTGCGATCGCTAATCGCTTTGAATTGCGGTGTCAATCAAAATCAATTCATGCTAATGTCTTACGAAATCTGTCCTTGTGCACTGGAGCAGCAATATGAGGTCTCCTTTTTGGTGCAAGCTGGAAAAAGTGTCTTTTACGATTCTCAGCTTTTTACAGGGCCGTAGGAAGAAGCTTCGGATTGGGGGGGCAATTGTTCTTAAAACAATAGAGAACAATACATCTAATTAAGTCATGTGACGTAGCACCATTGTTTTAAAAAATTATTGGGGGGACTTGAGCCCCCCCTACCCCCCGCTTCCTACGGGCCTGGCTTTTTATCATGTCTAATTTGCTCAGATTTATTGAGGTTTTGACAGTCATGAAATTCACCATCTTGAAATTGCATATTATATTTCCTATACAAGAAACAACTGCCAATGTTCTAAATTTCTGCCGGTCACGATCTACATATTTAGAAGATTTACCAGACCTTTTTAAACTCAAAATAAACAACAGTAATTTATGGAATTAATGTTTATGATAGGGATACAGTAAGAACCCACAAGATGGAAACAATTTCATAAGAAACATCAGGCTGATTTTTTGAGAAATGGTGCCCTGGTATGGGAAACTTCTCAGCCTGATATTAGGAAGGTTTCAATGATTTCAGATTTAATAATCGTTGTTAAGATCAGGTGCAAAATTTTTTTTAGAGATTTCATGCAAAAGCATCTCCAGCTATTCTTGGCATGTATGCTATGGTTGAGTAAATTTAGAGACAATGCTAGGTAACAAGAACATACTGTTTGATAGTGTTTCCTCTGGGTTTTCTTTAAATATTCAAGTTGAAGTCACTGAAAGTTACTTAACCGTACGATAAGAAACTTTTCAGCCTGTTTCCAGAGTAATAAGAAACCAAACAGAGGCTCTTTTGAAAAAGTGGTCTCTATATTGCGGGTTCTTACTGTATTAGAAATTCTATAACCATAAAGTTGTCAGACGTACGAATCCTATTGGAAATTGAGTCCAAATCTGATGAAATAAAGGAAATTCTTCGGTCAATCTGGTTTTCCCGCTCCTCATAAAAATACATGTAGAATCCTGGTTCTTGGCTTGGACAACGTTGTCATGTTCTGCCGATTTGCTTCTCGGAAATGCTGAAGCAAAAGTTGTTGCAAATCTTCCATAAAAATGGGTACATAATTAGACAGCTTTGTGCCCAGGTTCTGTCACCGATTAAATCTTTTTTTAATCTTTCTGATTGAAAAAGTTTCAAAAGGAGATTCTATATGTACAGATATGCTTTAAGACTTACTTTTTAAATGAAGATAGATTTAAAGCCATGAAGAGTTCCTAGCTACTGAAGCAGAATATTAAATTTAGCAAGGGAACTATTTAAATTTCTGAGCTACATAGTATAATCGTCTCCAGGTATGAGTACGAGAGGATAATTGAAATTTAAAATATTAAAATAGTTCGTAAATTCAATTAAATCATAAATATTGTATTTCATTGCAGCTTCCGAGGAAATGCAACAGTAAGTGCAGTAAATTTGTCTTAACTTTAATGTAATTCTACTTTTACTTATAAATCAATTAAACCTTATATTTAAAAACTTAAAAGCATTGAATCATGGTAAATAGACCGGCTTTGCCGTGTATCATGTGACACATGTGAGAAAGATCAATTATCAATCTTAACAAACTAAAAAAATCTGCTGTTGCACAATGCGTCTCATGTGATCAGTTTCGTTTCACATGCACGTTAGCCAATCAGATGCGCCATCCACAACCATGAGTCAGAAAAATTCTGACAAATAGGGTAGTCTATACCTTGTCGTCTTATGCTGATTCAATTCCTTTAAGATATGAAATAATGACAGGTTGATAGACTGGGCGAGTAAAGGAATAACAGTTCCCGTTTAAAAGGCCACTGCTCCCTGGATATCAAGACGATGGTATTGGCAGATATATCATTCAATGATGGACATGTAGAAATAGATTTTGAAATTTACCTACTTGAAATCGGCCATTCCGTTCTGAAATCACAAGGGATTTTTGAAAAATCAGCTATCCGGCGCCGGTTATCCGAACTACCCGATATCCGGTACATGCCTAATAGACCTTTTAGCTATTTTACAAAAGAACCTGGATCGAACGATATTTTTATACGCGAGGCTCGATCAAGTGGCATTAGAGCTTCTATCACTATTGTGCACATTCGAAAATTCTACAAAATGTAGCAAAATATCGCTCGATTCTGATTCTTTTCAGAATAGCTAGAAGGTCTATGACTGGGTCCTTCTTTCCCAGGCGTTCTTTAAAGGGGCTCAGTCGTCAAACAGTAAACAAATCCGTAAACTCGCTCGTGTTGGGGATTATCCATTGTTCATCCATTGTTCTCTGCAGTTTGTTTGGTGGCTTCACCCAAGCCACAAAAAGTGACAGTTAAAAATCCACTTATATCCGAGCAATCGTAGAAGATATGAATGTTTGGTTTGTTCCTTAGTGAAGTACAAGGATTAATGCCCAAACAGCAACTTTCAATTTGAAAAAAAAATACGAAAATCCTGTGTGATATCACCTTTCAAAAACCTGCAAAAATCATCGTTTTGCTTACATTTTGACGACGGAGCCCCTTTAACTTGAATACTGCCACTTGGTTTAAAGACAAATGCTGGATATGTAGCGTCTGTTTTAAAAATAGCACAAAAGGCGGCTGCATTCTTTCATTTGTCCAATTGATTTGATAATTTCTCGAGATCACGCATACAATGGAATACAATAGGCTATATTTAGATTGCCCAGGCCCCTAACTTGAGTTGCCTCATGTCTCCGTCATTTGTCTTTAACTAGTGGAGCATAGTTTACCACAGGGAAAAACTGTCTTGGATGATAAGTCTACTAGCCAACCAACATTCTTCAGCCATGCTCAACTAATGCCTTATAAAACCTGTCTTATTAATTACCCTTTTACTTTTAGTGTTTCGTCGATCTCGAGCTGAAAAGATGTGCACCATATGTCAACATAACAATCTTGGAAGGAAACAACACAAATCCAGATGAAACTTTGTTTATATCAAATCTATTGAAACAAAAGCCTGATTCACGAGGCAGTCTTTGTAAGCATTTACATTACATTACATTACCTTACCTTACCTTACTTGACTTTACATTACATTGCATTGCATTGCATTACATTACATTACATTACATTACATTACATTACATTACATTACATTGTTGTTGTTTATGCACGATAAAATCTCCTCAGCAAAACGAAAAATAAACAGTAATTTAATAAAACAAGGGTGCATCTGATCTTCCAGGGAGTCGTGTTTTAGTTAAATTCAGCTCCTCGAATGTTTTGAGATATTTTTTAAATTGTTGCAACGTAGAGAGTTCCCTGGTGGAAGGGATGTCGTTCCAATCTTTTAAACCCAAATAGTGAAAGCTTTTTTTGGAGTACTCAAGATTATACCTCGGAATTTGAATATTCATGCAGTTCTTGTTCTGTAATTGGAGTACGTATGTCTTGTACGTATTTGGTATATATTACACAAGTATTCCTTTGTTTCACACTTCATGTATTGAATGCATATATTGTAGGACTGTAAACTTTGAGCCGTCCTAAAATTTTACTGTTCGAAATTTTCAATTGTTCCAAAATTCGGATTTCTAAGTTATCCTAAATTTCCTCAAATTTTCCTAAGCTTTTTGTCATTTTCCTTTACTTCTTAATTTTTCCAAAATTCGACAGCATAATTTATCTATGCTTTGATGAAGAAATCTCCTTTAAATACCTTTAGAAAACTATAGAAACATCTCGAAAGTTACAAAAAAAACTGAGAATGGTGTTCCTTAAATTTTAGAATGGGGTAAAATTAATCAGGTCAAAGGATATAATATTTGATTTATATGGAAAAAGGAATTCAAGAAAATGAATTTGAAATATGTAGACATTCTGTAGTCGCCTAGAAATTTCCCACATTTTTACAAAAATGTCTCAGTTTCTTCAAAAAACCTCCTGAATGTGTTTTGGTCCAAAATTTTCCCTTCAAAAATATTAACTTTTTTTTTTTTTTTTTTTTTATTATATTCAATATAAAATTTTACAAGAACGAACTACTTAAGACACTACGTACAAGCTACTTTACTAAACTACGAGGACGATACCACGGAGTGCAAGAGACCGTGACAACTCCGCAGCCATTAACATAGAGAACATGTAACTAAACTAGAATTAAATATACGGCTACGAAAAATACACATAAACGATTTTTACTGATAATTACTAAGGTTCGTTTCACTTTGCATGTCGGGCTAACTTTGGGCAAGCAGGTCTTTTCACAAAATGGGTGAAATTGGAGATTCGATATCAGATATTAACTTTCAATGCATTCAAAGCTTTCTCAACGATTGCAAGTAAACTCTCATGATTCACATCCCTTGAGTTACTTAACAAATTGAGTATGTGATTTCTCACTCTTTTGCAGGCATGTACATTATATTTTACTTATGCGTAATGACATGTTATGCTACTGTCAGTGTCCCATACAATGGATTGATTGCAGACCAAACACCGGCAGCTCAGAGAGGTATGAATCTGACAACTTTCTTTTTATTGTACTTGCGAATTTCTGTTTGTTTTGGATAGGGGTCCAGCTTTTCATTAAAATCAATGGTGTTTTCCTTGAAGAAAATCAACAGAGATAACTGCCCCGCACTGAAGGGGTCTAGGTATTCTATTATTAACTTATTATATTTGATGATTTTGACACGTAGGGGGATATTTTTTAGTTCCTAAGAACTTCTCTCCTCTGAAACAACCTCCAATGCTTAGTCTTTCCCCTGCTTATCACTGACAAGCTTTTAAAGGGGCTCCGTCGTCAAACAGTAAACAAATCCGTAAACTCGCACGTGTCGCCGATTATCCATCGTTCATCCATTGTTCTCTGCAGTTTGTTTGGTGGCTTCACCCAAGCCAGCAAAAAGCGACCGTTACAAATTCACTTATATCCGAGCAATCGTAGAAGATATGAATGTTTGGTTTGTTCCTTAGTGAAGTACAATGATTAATGCCCAAACAGCAACTTTCATTTTCAAAAAGATACGAAAATCCTGTGTGATATCACCTTTCAAAAAACTGCAAAAATCATCGTTTGTTTACATTTTAATGACGGAGCCCCTTTAAGAGTTCTATTGATTGTTGTGACTTTCAATTTCTCTGCTAAATCTTCGTTTATTTCAGTGACTAGGGTGCTTGTGTAATAGTTGGCTGCGTCTCTGCTAGTGATAAATAAACAAAAAAAAAACTGACTGTGGAGTGGATATTGGGTGCGTTCTAAGAAATCTGTGCATATTTTTTTTAAAGTATATGTTCCATTTTACACATGATATGGAATCTCAAATCATACGCCACTCTCATGAGATTTGCGATAGCGCAAAATTACCCATCCAAGTTACTTCTATCACTTTATTCGCAGATATTTTCAAGTGACATTTAATTTAAGATAAACTTTAAATATCAACGGCTTCACTAGGTTCAGTAGTGAAGACTTTATCAGTGGCGGACACTTTGCCAAATATTGGGGGGCGAAGCTATTGTTTCGGTTAAAAAGCATTGTTTGTTTCTTTTGTTTTCGAACAAAAGATCTTTGTTCTAGCCAACATTGGGGGGCGATCGCACCCCCTCGCCCCCCCAGGTGTCCGCCACTGGACTTTATTTCATATGTAATGAAGGTATAATGAGTGAATGGGGCTCATGATATACACAGAGTGCTCAAGTTGTCACAGGAAGAACGAGCGTAATACATGTAATCAAGAAACCCCAATGTGCCCTCCCGGTTATCACCATGCTGGCTGCAGGGCAACTCGTGAACTTAGGCACACGAAAACATAGGGCTCAAATCTTTAAAATGGTCGGTGTAAAATTCTATTGCAGTTTTCTTTGAAATAAATGGCTTGGAAGGAACTTAGGTTTTCTTGCTGTGAATCTGCCGTGGCAATTTATTGATATCTTGATTAGTTTCAATATGGCGGCATTCATTAAATTTGAGGCTATGACGTCATCAAATTTCCAAATCCTTAACTAGAAGAGCTACAGATTTCTTCTTGCCACCATATTGTAGACCTTTATAAACTATGCTTTTCTTGAAGGTTATGTAATGTTTCCTCTGTTAGTTTAGGATTTACAATGATTTAAATTTTTTCAAAATTTTACATGGATTGTTTCAAAAAAAATTAAATTGCCGCCATTTTGAAAAAAATCAAGATATCAAAAAATGTCCACGGCAGATTTACAGCAAAGTACCATAAGTTCCTTTCAAGCCATCCAATTCAAAGAAATCTGCAATGGAATTTTACACCGACCTTTTTAAAGATTTGAGCCCTATGCTGGCACACGATGTACGGTTCTGTTTGGCACACGATGTAATGAAGTTATATTTTTGCAGGTTTCAGCTCAGGTGTGATGGGAGCAATGACATTGATAGGAAATGTATCTGGTGCAACTATTGGTGTATTTTTCACAGTATGTATTTGAATTTTGTTCGCTAAACAAGTTTCATTCTCTACTTATTCATTTCGAGAGAATCCTCATACAGTAAAAACCCGCATATAAGAACCACCCACTTATAAGAACCTAAGGCCTGAAATGTTCTAATTTCACCCCATTACAGAAGAACCTATTCATCCTGAAATTCAAGGAAGGTTCTTATCTTAAAAAAAGTTAAATGTAAACTACTGGTTGGTAATATGTGATAAAATGTTTTTAAGAAATTTAGCCAAATACTTAAGTAGATACAAATCATATGTAAAATATTCCATGTATGAATGGATTTGATACAGATAAGGCCAGGTAGATAAGGTTGCTCTTGATAAAATTGTGTCATGATAGTGAGTACGTGAAAACCTTGCTTTCTTATATTTGGCCTAAATTCCCGAAGATCTGTAATTAATTATTTGATAAGAACCTGTTTAAGAACCTTGCATCCTGTTTTCAAGAATAGTATCATGTGCATAAGAACCTAAACAGGGTGATTTTAAAATGCTAGGTTCTTATATGCGGGTTTTTACTGTAGCCTATTGAACCGATGATCAGTATAGACTGTGTATTCTTTAGCATAGGTGTCAGTTTTTTCAAAAAGATTAGCAAAAATGTTTATTTCATTTTGCTTTTGATTTAATGGTTGGAAGAACAAAAGCAGATTTTGTAATACAACAGCAACAGTTTTGTTTGATTAACACCTCAATTCAAAGCGATTAGCGATTGCAGACAAAGGAAATTCTCTCAACCAGTAATTCAAAACAAACAAAGCCGGAAAAGTTTCCCTGAAACTAGTAGGGCAAACTCTCGCATTGTGCAAGCGTAAGGTGGTTTTTAAGAGAAGCTACATGCTTATAACGAAAGAAGAAGGGTAAATCTAAAGTTCTGTCTGGTGGATTTTGTAATTTGATTCAGAAGTCGAGAAGTAACTGTTTCATATATGCCCTAAATACGCGAGAATTACAATGCCATCTGCTCGGCTTCTGAATCAAATAAACAAAATCCGATGCTCGATTGATCTTATCTCATCGAAATTGGATGGTTATGGTTCTAAACCATTTCGTTTGACAAACATTTAATTTTCTTTTCAGAGACTCGGAGTTGTTTGGACCTATGGAACAATTTCAGTTTTATTATTCATATGCGTAATGGCAACTATTTTTTCTTGTCCTGAAAAGCGGACTTATCCAGCAAAGGATTCTAATGTAGGTAAGTATTCGTGATGTTACGTTGTTTCGTTCAGGGCTGATATCAGCCATGACTGCATAGGGGCAAAGAACCAAAATTTTCCGACGGCAAATTAACAACAACAGCAACAGCAACAACAACAGCAACATCAACAACAACAGTTCTATCCGTGATGTTACGCTGTTTCATTCAGGGCTGATATCAGCCATGACTGCATAGGGAGCAAAGAACCAAAATTTTCCGACGGCAAAATCAACATCCGTGATGTTACGCTGTTTCATTCAGGGCTGATATCAGCCATGACTGCACAACAACAACAGTTCTATCCGTGATGTTACGCTGTTTCATTCAGGGCTGATATCAGCCATGACTGCATAGGGGCAAAATTTTCCGACGGCAAATTAACAACAACAGCAACAGCAACAACAACAGCAACATCAACAACAACAGTTCTATCCGTGATGTTACGCTGTTTCAAGGGCTGATATCAGCCATGACTGCATAGGGGCAGCAACAACAACAACAGCAACGGCAACAGCAACAGTTCTACGAACATACGTTACATTCATGTAGCCTCACTACACAAGGACCCTCAACTTACGCTCATCTCATTGAAGTGAATTGATGTTGTTGTTGTCGCTTCAGTGAGGTGAGGTCCGGTAGTTATTGCGTCCATCAGTCTATCAATAGCAATAACTACGAACGTGTAGTCAGCCTAGGATTAATAATAATAATAATAATAATAATAATAATAATAATAATAATAATAATAATACTTCTTATTTACAGTTGGTATGGGTACTAATAGCTCATGCTCTTTAAAAGAGTAAGCTAATAAAAACCAACTTATATACATAACTTAAATACAGCAAACCATAATATTTACAATAAACGGCATAATTTACAATTGCATCCTTCCCCAGCCCATGTTTTGATTTTTTTGCAAAGGGAAGCGACCGTTTCGCTGCTCTTTATCACATCTGGTATGCTGTTCCAGAGTATGCTACCCCTAAACATATGGACTTCATGCCGAAGGCCACGGTGATTCATGCGTGATATGACAGAGATAATTCTTCAGTAACTAGAATTTAGCCCTATTTCACAATCCAACCTTGCAATCCACACAATCAATAAATATTCATCAAAAATATGCCGTAAATTCAATAATTCCTGCCAAGATTTTATCTTCTAACGTTGATAAATTCATGTTCTATGCATCATTTCTCTTACAGAATCTTCTGATGTAAATCACCTGTAAATCTGTAATCTATAAAAAAAACCTGTAAATCACACAAAAATCCGCCAAGGCCCTGGTTTCATTCTAGAACCTCCAAATATTTGTGTCCATATGTAAATTCATACAGACGACATGACCCGTGACTTTGTTAATTCGCCGGCGACTAACTGGTGACCCACAATCTTTTTTTTTATATATACACAATCTAAAAATGTACAATTTAAGAAAAACATAGCTACAAAGACGATACCATTGGGAGCATGATAGGCATGGCTACCCTAAATGATCTTTAACAAATAACAATACAGATACTAAAGGCTATACCAAAGTTCTGTTGGTCTCTCCTTACATTTGTGCATCAGAATTTCAGCCAAGAACTAGCTAGCATATTTTACAGCCTAGTGTAAGTGAACTCTTGGTTGTATTTTGAATAGTACGTACTATTTCATATTGGTAGAAGATTTCATATTGGTATAGACGAGTGATACAGATTGGTGGGAATGTAAAAAAAAACAAGGACACTTTAGCTCAACATCAGCCAACATTTTCATTTTGTGATAAAATTTGTTGTTGTTGTTTTTTTTTGGTAATTTATTTTGAGTGGGGAGGAAATATTCCTAGCTACTTAAAGCTAATTTAATCCCATTATGCATGCCGCATCCAGGCATGGGACCCCTAGTTTAACGTCCCCTCCGAAGGACGGTGAGTTGAGTTGCGAGGTCAAGCCTCCGAGGTCACCCATCCGGAGTTTGACCTCACTCGACCGAGCTTAACTTCAGTCACCTGACGGAAACGGTATAAGCCGCTCGGCCACTCACCCAACAACGTTCTTATTGGTACAATTCAAATCTTATTATTTTCCAATATTCTGTTAATTTCAGATTTTAAGACAATATTCCTGGCGTATTGGGAGCCGTTGAAAGGTAATCAGGACGATTATTTATCATGGATTTATTATAATCACAATTTTGAAAGATTTACTTTTGCTAGACAAGTAGAACGACTTCTTGTTTCAAAGGTTGTGCATTCATAGCACAGGTTCCAAATCTTTTTCTCGGCGTAAAAAGGTGGGTGTAAAATTCAGGGACCTATTTCTTCTGTTTGAATGATTTGAAAGAAACTTTAGATACTTATCTATAATTCTACCGTTGGACTTTCCAGAAATTTTGAATACCTTTCGAAATTACAGCGTATCTTACATTTCGACTCATTTGAGGATGTGACGTCATCAAATTTCTAAATCATAAACCAGATGAGTGACAGACTTTTGCTTAATACCATATTGTAGGAATTCATAAACTATGGTGTTCTTCAAAATTATTTCATGTTACGTCAAACAGTTTAGAAATTATGATGGTTTTAAGTTTTTTTGAAAATTTTTTTAGAATTCTTGAAAAAGTAGAAAAACACTCTAATTCTGAAAATATTGAAGATTTCAGAAAAGTCTAACGGTAGAATTATAGAGAAATAGCTAAAGTTTCTTGGAAGTCATTCAGTTCAAAGAAATAGGTCACTCAATTTTACACCAGCCTTTTTAAAGATTTGGAACCTATGCTTGCATTCATAGTCGTACATTGATAGATGCCTTGTTGGTCTTCAAGTTGATACACGAGCTTTTCCTTTCAACAGCCAACCTTTCTTCCAAATTGTAAATGATCTTGTGCAAAGCTATCTTTTTTTTAATACATTCTGCTAAAAATTTACAATACATATTTACTTAATTACTATACTTGTAATCTACTCCGCTCTACTACAAGGACAAGACCACGGGGAGCAATAACTATGTCTACCCATGTGGCCATAAAGCTATCTTCCAACAACGTGCAAAAAATAAATAGCTCATTGCATTTGATAATCTCAGTGCGTGGCCAAATGATATAAATTACATGCCTGCAGCTATTATTACACCAAATCTGGGTGCTCTACCTAATACCAGTCAAGCGTTAGATATTCCTCGTAACGAAAGGGAGACCTTGCCTTAAGCAGCTTTGGCGGGAAAGCGGGAAAGTATTCGCCATTTCCTTCGAAGTTGATTGATCAGATCATAATATCAAAGCAAGATGAACAAGAGGCTCAGTCTCCAAATTTTGGTCAAAACGGTGATTTTGCAGTTTTTTCTGATAAGCAATATCACACAAGACTGTTCACCTTCTTTTCAAAATGTGAGCGTTATTTCGAAGATGAATCCTTGTACTTCACAGACGAACAAACTAAACATTCTTATCTTTTATGATTGCTCGGATATAAGCGGATTTTTATCGGTCACTTTTTGGTGGCATGGGTGAAGCCATCAAAAAAACTCCAGAAGATTATGGACACGGGCCTAAAATAATTTTGTTTTCAGATTTGTTTACAGTTTGTCGACGGAGCCTCTTTAAGCAAATACGCATCAAATTATTTGTTCAAAATCTGCTAAATATGCTCTTTTTATCAACAGAACATGATTTCATGTGGGTTTTCATCACTCGATTCCTGATGCAACAGGCAGTGTCAACAATAACTGGCTTCTTAGAATTCTGGCTTGGTGATATGGTTTATTTACCTAATTGCTGGCAGCCTGAGAATGCAGTTGCTATCATTTTATTGCCGATGCTCTTCGCTGCTGCTATTTTGTAAGTGCATTTTTTTCAATTTTCTGTCTTTGAAAATGTCTTGAAAGGAACTTCAGTCCGTGCACTATAAGATTTCATGTTTCAGAGTTGCTCTGGAGATGCCATAGTGGGCGAAACTAGTTAGCACTGGAATAAAGAATAAAAAGCGCAAAAGGCCAAATTGATGCCTGTTTTCTTCGAGTGGCTAGGCCCTCTTCAGCGGTGCCTTAGCTATATATAATTCATTTACAACAATGAACAAAAAGAAAAACGAACAGGAATATTCGAAACTAAATGGCTTCGAAGAAACTTTAGCTATTTGCTATGATCCTGCTGTAGGGCTTTTCTGAAACCTTCAATACTTTCAAGATAAGAGTGTTTTTCTTCTTTTTCGAGAATTCAAGAAAAACTTTCAAGAAAACTTAAAACCTTCGTAATTTCTAAACTGTTTGACGCAACATGAAATGATTTTGAAGAAAACCACAGTTTATGGATGTCTACAAAATGGTATCAAGCAAAAGTCTGTCACTCTTCTGGTTTATGATTTAGAAATTTGATGACGTCACATCCTCAAATGAGCTGAAATGTAACATATGCTGTAATTTCGAAAAATATTCAAGATTTCTGAAAAGTCCAACGGTAGAATTATACATAGGTAGCTATAGTTTCTTGTAAGCCATTCAGTTAGAAGAAATACCGGGTGTCCCAAAAAAATGTATACAGATTTGGTTGACTCCAGCAATGTGACTTTAGCTTTAATCAATGGCTAATCACCCTCAAAATGTTCCTCGATAGTTAACTTGAACATAGATACCTCGTTTGTTGGTATTGGTGCTTTGAGCGCAGAAATATCAATCTTGAAAGCTCAAATTTGCGTCCACTTGCAAACCAGTGCTTTGGCCTTTTGGCCTAAGCAAGTTCCTGAAGCACATCGAAATTAAGAACTGAAATCAATGACAAATTAAGGAACTTCCCAATAGGTGACTGGGGGGGGGGGGTGACTTCTGGAAAACAGAATACAAGATCTAATATTGCTCAAATTTTATCAAGGCTATCGTTGATTTATACACTGTGCCTTGAGAAATTGCTTAGGCCAAAAGACTAAAGCTCTGGTTTGCAGGAAGAGGCAAATTCGAGCTTTCAAGACTAACATGTCTGCTCTTAAAGTACCAATATCGACAAACGAGGTATCTTTGTTCAAGTTAACTGTCAAGGAACATTTTTAGAGTGGTTAGACATTGATTGAAGCCAGATTCACAACACTGGAGTCAACCAAATCCGTATACATTTTTTGAGACACCCGGTAGGTCATAGAGAATTTTACACCCACCTTTTTATGCCGATTTAAAGATTTGGAACCTATGCGTACGGAAACAGCGTAAACGTGATCTTCCAGCCTCCACATGCTGAGAAGTCAAGAATCGTTCGCCTACGTTCAAGAACAACGTGTTATGCTGGCTTGTCGTCGATGCATAAGACTCGAAAGTAGATGTATAATTCTCAATTCACCGCACGTGGGAGACAGTAAAAGTTGAACTTTTTTTAATCACACAATAATGAAGGAAAACGTATGCTAAAAGACGAGTAATGGTTGATTGCACAGTTGAGTAAATAACATGCGACGCCAGCAAGCTTAAGATTCCAATGATTTCGCGTTTAAAAAGAAATTTCTCTGGCAGATGGTCTTTGCTGAAATGAAGCCCTACACGTTTTGAAAATCGGGTGTATAAGGAAAATGTTTGGAGTCTTTAGCAAAGTAGCTGAAGTTTCTTTCACGCCATTCAATTCAAAGGAATAGGTTTTACTACTGATCCACTTTCTCAATATATGATGCAAAATTTGGTATAGCAGTTTCCTGCCTGCATTTGAAAATGTGTAATTTCTTTGCCTTAAATTTCTTTTGATTTAGTATGGCCTTGAGTCCACACGTTTTGCAACTCTTTGGCTGATTGTGGATGATCTTGATAGAGCCTTGATAATTAATTCAAGCCCCCTCAAGAACGACTCCTTGGTTCTCGCTGGCCTTTCAGTAGTATTACAACCATTTGTTCAAATCAACACCTTCTCGAACAACGTTCTGGTACAACTTTTATTGTATGGTGATAAAGACCTTTCTAGTGACGTAAATAAACATGTTCTCGAACTGACTCTAAATTTCATTCACCAAACTGGTCGGTTTGACTAAGGAAATTCTAAACCTTTGTTTTACACTTAATAATCACCAAGTCCCCTTACCTCTATTTCTTTTGCTTGTAAGTTTGTTTCACATTGGATGTTAGGCTCATTGGGCACAAATCCATCCAAATCTGATATCGAATCTCCAATTTCACCCATTTTGTGAGAAGACCTGCTTGCCCAAAGTTAGCCCAACATGCAAAGTGAAACGAACCTTAGTAATTATCAGTAAAAATCGTTTATGTGTATTTTTCGTAGCCGTATATTTAATTCTAGTTTAGTTACATGTTCTCTATGTTAATGGCTGCGGAGTTGTCACGGTCTCTTGCAGTCCGTGGTATCGTCCTCGTAGTTTAGTAAAGTAGCTTGTACGTAGTGTCTTAAGGTAACTCTGCTTTCCGCTCTAGTGCACAGCGAGATGCCGTTTCGCAAAACCACTCTCCTCAGAAAACAGTTAATTTCTCCAATATTATTCAGTCTATCGAAAAGCGGTAAAAAGGATGTTGTTCTGTATAATCTGGGCAATCGAAAGATGTATAAATCGCAATGTTTCCGTCAACCCTGGCTTCGCAAATCCTTGCTCAAATCTATTTGCTGATTTCAGAAAAGTGGATGTATCTCCAAAACTACTCGAAAAAGTTTCAATTTTTTTTCGCTCCATCTTTAGCTAAGTAGTTGATCTACAACTTTGCCAAGTCTGATTGAAAAAGCTAGGCTAGATTTCCTGCAATCGAATTTTACATTTCTGTTTACTTTGCGACATCGAAAGGGAAAAGCGTTGGTCAAGAGTTTAGCCCATGCAGAACGATTTGAACGCCCGTAGAATGTTTTTGCAAAAAAATTAGTTCTTGATCTAAGATCTATGCTCATTGTGGACTCTTAAAGAAATTGATAATATGTGAATGCTTACGACAGTCTCGAAAGACACCCAAAGCATGGTTTCGTGAAGTTGCTGGTAAAAATCAGTAATTTCTAATCAATAGATGCAAATGATACTTTTACAAGCACACTAATAATGATGTCTTTTGAGACCTGCGTATGGTATTCCCAAAAGATGACGTTCATTTTTTTGCCAATGGAAAAACATCTGAAAGTTATTTCAAGGCTGAGCTTTTGCAAGCGTGCTTCATAGCATGGTAATCTGTTGACCAAGGTTTCTCCCTTTCGCTGTCGAAAAGTAAACAGAAATGCGAAATTCGATTGAAGGAAATCTAGCCTAGCTTTTTCAATCAGACTTGGCAAAGTTGTAGATCAACAGCTTAGCTAAAGATGGAACGAAAAAAAATCGAGCATTTTTCGAGTAGTTTTGGAGATAAATCCACTTTTCTGAAATTAGCAAAAAGATTTGAACTAGGATTTGCGAAACCAGGGTTGACGAAAACATTGCGATTTATACATCTTTCGATTACCCAGAGTATACAGAACAACATCCTTTTTACCGCTTTTCGATAGGCCGAATAATATTGGAGAAATTAACTGTTTTCTGAGGAGAGTGGTTTTGCGAAACGGCATCTCGCTGCGCACTAGAGCGGAAAGCAGAGTTACCTTAAGTAGTTCGTTCTTGTAAAATTTTATATTGAATAAAAAAAAAAAAAAAAAAAAAGAATCCTTGGAAGATCAGGTTTAATTATCTATTAATTATAGATTATGATGATGTGATGATGATGTGCTTTTCGGCTGGGGATCCGGTCATTAGAATGCTTGCGCTTTTGAGGGAATTTCCGGCGGTGTATCAGGCAAAGAGATTTTCTAATCTAGGAAATGAATTTGCAGTGGGAAATAAATTAGCTTTTTGCGACTAATGTCCAGTTTGCTCTGGAACAACTGCTGGGATCTCTGTTATACAATGATGAAAATTTCATACGAGATATTTTTGGCTGTGGAGCTTGCAGGACGCCAGCTTTTCAATTAAGTGTGTGTGCGTGTGTCATCTTATTTCATTTCGAAAAATCTAATACAAATAGCTTCTAGATATTTAGAATAAGAGAAGCTGATCAATTTCGGAAATATTTACGATAGTATGTATAACTAATTAAATAAAAATAATTTATAGATTTTGATAGATGTTGTGTTTTTCAAATTGACATGCATTGCAGTTGCATTCCACTCCATTCCATTGTTTTATCAATCTCTTAAAAATGTGTATATTTTGAGCAGACTTAATTTCATTCGCGAAACTATTCCATATCTGAGTCTGAGGCCCTAAGGCTCTTCTATTAATTTAGTACCAAAATTCGTTTGATTAGGTCTATGATGTAACAAATCATGTGGATTTCTCTGAGAGCGACTCAAAAAGGATAGATCTTGTAAGACAACAACATGAGTTGCTTTTGTTGACACCTGAATTCAAAGCGATTTGCGATCGCAGACAAAGGAAATTCCCTCAACCAGTAATTGAAAACAAACGAAGCCGCAAAAGTTTCTCTGAAACCCAGGTAGCTAGGGCGATCGTTGTGCATTCCAGAAATTGTTTTAAGAGCAGACATGAGCATATATTGACTGAAGAAGAATATTTCTACACATCTACCTCGGGCATTTTATTTATTTGGTTCAGGAGCTGAGCAGTAAGTATTTTAATAACACCCAACAAAATAAGATGATTGAATCGCCTCCCAATCGGCTTTTGAACCAGATAAATAAAATGCCTGATGTAGATGTGTAGATATATCCTTCTTCTTTTGATGTATGCTCTTATTTGCTCTTAAAAACAATTTCTGGAATGCACAGCAAGTGAGGTAGCTACCTGGGTTTCAGAGAAACTTTTGCGGCGTTGCTTGTTTTGAATTACTGGTTGAGAGAATTTCCTTTGTCTGCGATCGCTAATTGCTTTGAATTCAGGTGTCAACAAAAGCAACTCAAGCTATTGTCTTACAAAATCTGTCCTTGTAGAGTGACTCAGGTTAGCAGATGATTTAAAAGAAAATATGTTTTGCATAAAGAAAGGATTTAGCTCCTTCATAATTTGTAGATTTCGATACAGAGAGCTCTTATAATAACGTGCTTATAATTTTTGCCTGATTTTGTGCGTAACTCTTCATAAAGAGTATTGTTATTATTGAACAGAAATCTTAATGCTCTCTCTTTTTTTTCCTTTTTTTTTATATAATATATTCCAAACAAAATTTACAATACAGATTACGAACTACATTACTTACAAAATTACTCTACAATACTACTAGGACGATCAACCCCAGGGAGCAAAAGGCTGTGTCTACCCCGAGGCCATTAAATAAAGATAATAAAGGAAAAGAAACTACTTTGACTATGGGACAAAATCGGGTGGCTTATGAAGGGATGGGTAAGTGGCTACAGAAATTCACTCGAATCGACCAGTCTCATCGATAAAATGTAGCGTTACCTCAAGAATATGTCTATTTAGTGAAATAGGAAAATCTTTATTGCCATATAATAAAAGTTGTAGTAATGCTCTCTCTTGTATGCGTTCGACTTTTTGCAGTGACTTTGCAGATGAAAAATGCCATACTAAAGGGCAGTAATTAAAGTTAGACTAAACAAAACTTTGTACAAGCATTTTCCTTTCTTCAAAACCAAGAAATTGCTCAAGTCTTTTTGGGTTATATTCATGGGTAGTTAGACACTGCTGGTGTGCTTCTATGGAGGAGCGCATGATAATATGTATCTGCGGGGGAAATTTTTGCAGTACTGCGGAGGAGATATCGAAAGAACGAAAATATTAAACTACTCCTCCGCAGTACTATAAAAAATTTCCCCCGCAGATATCTCCTCCGCAGTACTATACAAAATTTCCCCCGCAGATATCTCCTCCGCAGTACTATAAAAAATTTCCCCCGCAGATACATATTATCCAGCGCTCCTCCATAGAAGCACACCAGCAGTGTCTAACTACCCATGGTATATTCAGTTGTGTAGCAGCTTTCTTGCACACATCTGAAATATGGAGATCAAAATTGAGATTGTTGTCGAGTTTGATACCTAAAAGCTTTACAGTTTTTTCTGACTTAATGCTCTTATCACTGAGGCTACCACCTGTATCTGCACTGTCTTTCTTGATCAAAATAGCCTGAAATTTCTCTGAATTTGCAATCATATCATTTTCTTCCGACCATTTTAGAGCAGCATTGGCTTCCCCCTCTAAGAACTTCAATAAGTTTGACATGCTTTCAGAGGAAGAAACCAAAGAATTATCATCTGCGTAATTATATACTTGAGCTTCCTTAATGAAAAGTAGCAGATCATTTATGTAAAAATTGAAAAGGATCGGTCCAAGTACAGATCCCTGTGGAACACCGGAAAATATGCGCTGGAACGAACCATGCCACGGGCCACGGGTGACATTGGAGAGCTTTTTTCAACCAGCTGTGGAGCCAAGTGGACTGTATCTTTGTTTCAACAAAAGACAGATAATGTTACAACAGGATCCGTTATTTTTGAAGGGGCTGTACAAGATTTTTGTGAACAAAGATAAAGATCAGCTGGCCAATATCATCAAATTCAATGAGAAATTCCTCTCTAATTGGCGCGTGTCGTACAATTTCTTTAGCCTGCCTATTGCCTTTCGTGTGTTTCGGCTAAACACATCTGAAACTCGTCACTCAGAATCCAGCTGTATCTTTATAATCGTTTATGGCATAAAAAATATGATTGCACTGACGAATCCTACGGGGTTCAAACATGTAGGAAGCATCTTCATTTGCAATGCATCTGCTGCTGTTTGCCTGCATTAGGGGAAGAAAGTTTAGGATTTTTGTAAGTTTAGCTTGTACAGCCCCAGGAGTGACACCCAAGTACAAACTTCTCTGCGCTAAAAACCGCAGCTTCACTTTCAAGCACCGACCTAAAGCTGCTTTCCTTTCGTTACAGCTCTGTGATTGGTGGTTTTCTGTCTGATAAATTGCGAAGAAGAAAACCACTTGTGATTGGTTCAGGTAAGACAATATCCTATTCTCTGATTGGCTCAGTGCAGACAATACCTATTATTTTCAACGCGAAGCCAGAATTGTTGATATCTTTGAGAAGATGCAGTTGACATCCTCTATCTTGAAGGAATTTCGCTCATGGTAGCGGACGTGAATTGTCTACATTAAGGAGCCATATGTATTAGCTTCCTGATCCCTTGTCTTAGCTTCTTGATGTCTAAGGGCCTGATTGCATGAGTAGGGCTGCCGTGCTAACAGGGCTGCTGCCTCGGTAAATAGGGATGGAATGTAACGTGCGATTACATTGAGTAATATACCCCAAGACTGCGAAGTAATTTTGCCGGGAAAATCAAATCATAGGCAACATGGTGGTTTGGTGCATGTGCACTTGAACATTTTGGGAAGCCAGCCCTGTTTCTAGCCCTGCAAAACAATCACACGAGAAAAGCGTCAATATTTCATCCCTTTCGAAGTAGGACAGCCCCGTTTTGTAGAAATGGGAGCCCAGCTGCCAGGGTTGGCCCATTTACCATGTAATCGTGTTTCAGGTTTATTATACCGGGTGAGTCGATAAAAAGAATCCCCGTTTGAAAGGTCACGGCTCCCTTGGATATCAAGACGATGATATCTACAACAATATAGTTTAATGGTAGACATGTTCAAATCAATTTTAAAATTTACCTGACTGAAATCGGCCACTCTGTTCTGGAATTATGAGGGATTTTCTAGAGAAAGCCTCTTCAACAAACCTTCAAAACGTGCCCAAAATCACGAATGAATTTCCCTAACAGTTCTGCCTTACACGGGCCTTACAGCATTGACTTCTGCACGCTTTAGCACTTGCTATCCTCTTGGAAGGATGAACAAGTCTTCCCCTGGTATTAATATTTTCACTCGTTTTTGCAGGTTTTTGGAAGGGGCTTTCCGCAGGAAATCTCCCGTATCCACGGAAGGAATGGCCGATTAAAGCTGGATAAACTACTGAACCTAATCAAACATATTGGCAATGAAACAAGACAATTTTCAATATTATTGCTTTGATATTCAGGGAGCAGTGGCCTTGGGGAATTCTTTTTTTTTGACTCACCCGGTATGTCTTGTATTGACTAAGGGGTCTTGCCTAAGATCGTCGACTTCCTGCTCAGCATAGGCTCCAAATCTTTATCTCTGCATAAAAAGGTGGGTGTAAAATTCAATCACCTATTTCTTCTGATTGAATGGCTTGAAAGAAACTTTAGATACTTATCTATAAATCTACCGTTGGACTTTTCAGAAATTTTGAATATTTTTGGAAATTGCAGCATGTCTTACATTTCAACTCATTTGAGGATGTGACGTCATCAAATTTCTAAATCATAAACCAGATGAGTGACAGAATTTTGCTTGATACCATAATGTAGGCATTCATAAACTAGGGTTTTCTTCGAAATTATTTTATGTTACATCAAACAGTTTAGAAATTACAATGGTTTTTAAGTTTCTTTGAAAATTTTTCTTGAATTCTTGAAAAAGAAGAGAAACACTTTAATTCTGAAAATATTGAAGATTTCAGAAAATTCCAACGGTAGAATTATAGAGAATTAGCTAAAGATTCTTTGAAGTCATTCAGTTCAAAGAGATAGGTCACTCAATTTTACACCAGCATTTTTAAAGATTTGGAACCTATGCTTTCCTGCTCATGTAATCAGTCCTAAGTGGTCCAAAAGATGACAATTTTTGTTTTTGTTTCAGCTGTTTTAATGTCTATATGCTCACTAATTCTTAGTGGATTGAAAGGCTCATATGCATTCTATGCGGCTATTCCTGTTTCACTGACATTCGGTAAGCTATCAATCCTTTCAAGACCTGGACGTTGATTCTTTTAGTACTTCTTTTTCCAAACTGACAAAAAATATATTAATTTCAGTTTCCGTCTCAGTTTATCATTTTATTTGTCATGCTAATTCTCAAAAGGATTTCGCATGGATTCCAGAAGATCTGGAAGATTTGATCATGCGTGTTAGGCCATTTTCCGGCTGTTGTGCAAGACTGAAGACTGATTTTTCAATCTTTTATCTGTTGGAAAAATCTATCTCTATGATTATAGCGCAACTGCTATTTGATGCAATGATTTTTCAAGCTGGGGGACATTCCCGGGGGGGGGGGGTAACTTAAGTTCTCCATGGTACGGGGTTGTGATATTTTTAGGGTACCTTTTTTTATAACAGAGTCCGGATTTATGGGTATGGTTTTCGATGGTCTTTAATTTTTTCCGGATGTATGGGTATGATTTTTTGTAAAACTTCATTTATAGGTGAACTTTTTCGGCCTTTCCGGATTTTATTTTTCAGAAATTTTCTGGATTTATGGGTGGTAGTTTTACGCTTCGAATGACACAACCCCGTATCATGGAAACTTACGTTACCCCCGGGGAACATTTTTTGAGTCATCCGGTATTTTCAGGAAGTTTAATTTGAAATTGATATTCACTTCCATTAGAATACCCAGCACTCCAACATCAAAGCTTACGAAAGTTGCTTATGAGGACTGTCTGATGAATGTTCGTTTTCTGGCAAAATCTTCGTTTAGGATCGGATCAATTATTTTTGTCGTTCTGATAGCCAGTCTTTCTTATTTATTTCGAATTACTTTTGATTTGACTATACTTACTTCATCTTTAGGTATAGGCTTTGGTGCATATTCTGCAGTTGATTTCGCATTAGTAATGGATGTTTTACCAGAAGAGAAAGACAAAGCTAAAGATCTTGCAGTCTGGCATCAGGTAGGTGCACTTGAGTTTATGTTACCTTAGAAAACCCACGTACAAGCCGCGCCCTTTCATATGTTTTCCTCTCTGATATGTGGGATGTGGCCTATACCCGGACCGGACTATAACATCTTGGTCCTCAAATGCACAACGAGTTTCTGGAATGCACAACGAGTGGGTTAGCTACCTGGGTTTCAGAGAAAATTTTGCGGCTTTGCTTGTTTTCAATTACTGGTTGAGAGAATTTCCTTTGTCTGCAATCGCTAATCGTTTTGAATTCAGGTGTCAACAAAAGCGAAATCTGTCCTCGTTCTGTTGCCTTCCTTTTCTTTCAGCTCGTTTTTCAGTTCCAAATTCTTTCTTCCTTAGGCCCTTGTTCTACCACAAGCCATAGCCACACCAATTGGCGGTATTGTACTGGACACATTCGAACATTATGGTTGCCGAATTGGACTGGGATACATTGCTTTGTTCCTCATTACATCTGTTTACTTCGCTATTAGCGGGTTTTTTGTAACAAGAATCAAGCGAGCGAAATAGTGTTCTTAGGTTTGGATGAAGTGCTGCGTACAACCATGGGTACTGGGAAACGTGGAATTTGTTCTGGGATTATATATCGTTGGAAAGAATCAGAACTGTCAGGCCTACCTTTGTGTACTTTTTCTGTCTCCATATTCTCCGTTGTGCTGTTCACTTTGCATTATCAGTCCACTCACTGGCAATCACATCAGGGGACTCAAAATTAGGCCAGCGAGTTTGACTGTTGTTGTATGTTGCTGTATGCTCCTTCAAAGAGAGGCGCTCGCCTGATGTGATTGCCAGTGCCAGTGGACTAAAAATGCAAAGTGAACAGCACAACGGAGAATATGGAGACAGAAAAAGTACACAAAGGTAGGCCTGACAGTTCTGATTCTTTCCAACGATATATAATCCCAGAACAAATTCCACGTTTCCCAGTACCCATGGTACAACGGCCTTTTCCGCTTAATCAGGACAAGATTTACGTACCACCACATGAGAGCTGTTGTCCTCAGTTGAAACGTGAGCAGACTATAGATTTCTGTCTCTCTCCGTTAGTACCTTGAGCCTCATTTTTATACATTTTTATCAAAACATCACCAAAAGAGTCATCACCAAGAGATTTTATAACATTTCAGTTATTTTGGCAATGTTATTATCAACCTTATATCTACTCTTAAGCTTACAAATAGCAAGGGATGAGGTCCAAATTTTAACAGCCAATCAAAATTAACTTTATTGACCTTATTATAAGAACATATTGGCTTATCAAACTGAAACAGGTTCTTAATCAGAAGGTGCGTAAGAAGTCAGTAAATACAGACTGCAGGTTCTTATTTTTGTACGTGCTTATATGCGGAGATTTAGGCCCCGTTCACACGAGAACGGGACGGGACGGGACGGGACGGGACGGGACGGGACGGGACGGGACGGGACGGGACGGGACGGGACGGGACGGAACGGGACGGAACGGGACGGGACGGAACGGAACGGAACGGAACGGAACGGAACGGAACGGAACGGAACGGAACGGAGCGGTTTAGCTCTCGTGTGAACACATCTTTGGACCGTTCCGTTCCGTTTTGTGGATTTATTTCGTGTACTCTTACATGAAGTTTGCTTTTTGAGCAAAAATGGCCACAGTAAATAGGAAGGTGCTCTTGGTTTCTGCGAAGGAGCGAGTCGAACGGGGCCTTACTGTATTTGCCAATATCATCATTTTGATATCCATTGAGCAGGGACCATGCTAACGGGGATTGTTTTCATTGAGTCTCTCGGTATAATCTTTTAAATAGAGATCAGGTCGCCAATGCCACACAGCACCTCAGTATACGCTTTATAATGGCCGGTTGAAAGCGAGAACTTTATTCTAACGCACCCAGTAGAAAAAATTAAACAGTTTTGTGTTCTTATTTCAATTTTTTACATATAGTTTTATATATGGCACAGATTTGATATATTTCATATATATATATATTTATTAGGATTGCTCAAATACCGGGTGTCCCAAAAAAAGTACTCCTTGTTAAAATATCACCCAAAATCAATTGTCAAACCTTTGATAAAATTTTCTTTTGACTTGTTTTGTCAAGGACCGAAAAATATTTATAGATGATAAAATATTTGCTTTTGATGCAACAAGGTAGAAAAATTACACGTTGAAAACCTTATTTTGAGCTATACTTTTTGAGCAAAATGCTCAATCTTGCCTAAGAGTCAACATTTTCATATGTTTTATCAGCATTGAAGTCTCCCATGATAGTGCGCATTTCTTCCTGTCATTTATGACCAAACTAGAAGCTTTACATGCGCAAAGAAATTGATCTGGTCATCATCAGTGCTTTTTTGCAGTATGATCCAAAACTAGGTAGCCCTAAAAGAGCTAAATTTTCTAATTTTTAAACAAATTACAAAATCAGCTATGTCTGGGAAAATAATTTGGTCCTTGATCTACTTGACATGAAAAGAAAATTAAAGATCGGTCGGGTAGTCAAATTTTGGTGATTTTACAAATGAGAGTACTTTTTTTGGGAAACCCAGTAGCACTCGATGTATTATTATTCACCGCATCCATAGATTGAATTTTCTAAACTGACTTTACGTTCCCACAACTTTAATATTTTTGTATTATAAGCAACCATTTTTATGACATAAGATTTTTATTCCAATCGTAAAATTCTGTGTTTCTATCATAAAAATCTGTTTAAAGAAAATGTAGGTACCTTATTTTCTAACGAAAATAGCTCTATTAAAAAGTGATCTGCTTCAAAAAAGGTAAGCCTTACTTTTCTGTAAAAAATCAGTAGTTTCAACAAGACCCAATTCTAGCGTTTTGGCTAAGAATCCCTACTTTCATAAAAAGCCTAATTAACGAAGAAGGAACGAACATAAAAGTTTTAGCAGAATGAAGTAAAAGTAATTCAATACAATGGAGCAAAACATGGACGAATATCATCAGTCTACAAAGGCTATAGCCTTACTTTTTTGGCAAAAATCAGGTTTTTCAAAATGGGCCTATTTTTGCCAAAAAGCAAAGGCTATAGCCTTACTTTTTGGGCAAAAATCAGGTTTTTCAAAATGGGCCTATTTTTGCCAAAAAGCAAAGGGTATAGCCTTACTTTTTGGGCAAAAATCAGGTTTTTCAAAATGGGCCTATTTTTGCCAAAAAGCAAAGGCTATAGCCTTACTTTTTGGGCAAAAATCAGGTTTTTCAAAATGGGCCTATTTATGCCAAAAAGCAAAGGCTATAGCCTTACTTTTTGGGCAAAAATCAGGTTTTTCAAAATGGGCCTATTTTTGCCAAAAAGCAAAGGGTATAGCCTTCCTTTTTTGGCAAAAATCAGGTTTTTCAAAATGGGCCTATTTTTTGCCAAAAAGCAAAGGCTATAGCCTTACTTTTTTGGCAAAAATCAGGATTTTCAAAATGGGCCTATTTTTGCCAAAAAGCAAAGGGTATGGCCTTACTTTTTGTCCAAAATCAGTTTTTCAAAATGGGCCTATTATTGCCAAAAACAAAGGCTATAGCCTTACTTTTTGGGCAAAAATCAGGTTTTTCAAAATGGGCCTATTTTTGCCAAGAAGCAAAGGGTATGGCCTTACTTTTTGTCCAAAAATCAGTTTTTCAAAATGGGCCTATTTTTGCCAAAAAGCAAAGGCTATAGCCTTACTTTTTGGGCAAAAATCAGGTTTTTCAAAATGGGCCTATTTTTGCCTAAAAGCAAAGGCTATAGCCTTACTTTTAGGGCCAAAATCAGGTTTTTCAAAATGGGCCTATTTTTGCCAAAAAGCAAAGGGTATAGCCTTACTTTTTGTCCAAAAATCAGTTTTTCAAAATGGGCCTATTTTTGCCAAAAACAAAGGCTATAGCCTTACTTTCAGGGCCAAAGTCAGGTTTTTCAAAATGGGCCTATTTTTGCCAAAAAGCAAAGGGTATAGCCTTACTTTTTGGGCAAAAATCATATTTTTCAAAATGGGCCTACTTTTCCCAAAAAGCAAAGGCTATAGCCTTACTTTTAAGGCCAAAATCAGATTTTTCAAAATGGGCCTATTTTTCCCAAAAAGCAAAGGCTATAGCCTTACTTTTTGGCCAAAAATCAGGTTTTTCAAAATGGGCCTATTTTTACCAAAAAGCAAAGGCTATAGCCTTACTTTTAGGGCCAAAATCAGGTTTTTCAAAATGGGCCTATTTTTGCCAAAAAGCAAAGGCTATAGCCTTACTTTTTGCGCAAAAATCAGATTTTTACAAATGGGCCTATTTTTGCCAAAAAGCAAAGGCTATAGCCTTACTTTTTGGGCAAAAATCAGGTTTTTCAAAATGGGCCTATTTTTGCCAAAAAGCAAAGGGTATAGCCTTACTTTTTTTGGCAAAAATCAGGTTTTTCAAAATGGGCCTATTTTTGCCAAAAAGCAAAGGGTATAGCCTTACTTTTTGGGCAAAAATCAGGTTTTTCAAAATGGGCCTATTTTTGCCAAAAAGCAAAGGGTATAGCCTTACTTTTTGGGCAAAAATCAGGTTTTTCAAAATGGGCCTATTTTTGCCAAAAAGCAAAGGCTATAGCCTTACTTTTTAGGCCAAAATCAGGTTTTTCAAAATGGGCCTATTTTTGCCAAAAAGCAAAGGGTATAGCCTTACTTTTTGTCCAAAAATCAGGTTTTTCAAAATGGGCCTATTTTTGCCAAAAAGCAAAGGCTATAGCCTTACTTTTTGGGCAAAAATCAGGTTTTTCAAAATGGGCCTATTTTTGCCAAAAAGCAAAGGGTATAGCCTTACTTTTTGTCCAAAAATCAGGTTTTTCAAAATGGGCCTATTTTTGCCAAAAAGCAAAGGGTATAGCCTTACTTTCTGGGCAAAAATCAGATTTTTCAAAATGGGCCTATTTTTCCCAAAAAGCAAAGGCTATAGCCTTACCTTTTGGGCAAAAATCAGGTTTTTCAAAATGGTCCTATTTTTCCCAAAAAGCAAAGGCTATAGCCTTACTTTTAGGGCCAAATTCAGGTTTTTCAAAATGGGCCTATTTTGCCAAAAAGCAAAGGGTATAGCCTTACTTTTTGGGAAAAAATCCGAATTTTTCAAAATGGGCCTATTTTTCCCAAAAAGCAAAGGGTATAGCCTTCCTTTTTTGACAAAAATCAGGTTATTCATAAAATGGGCCTATTTTTGCCAAAAAGCAAAGGGTATAGCCTTACTTTTTGGGCAAAAATCAGATTTTTCAAAATGGGCCTATTTTTGCCCCAAAAAGCAAAGGCTATAGCCTTACTTTTTGGGCAAAAATCAGGTTTTTCAAAATGGGCCTATTTTTGCCTAAAAGCAAAGGCTATAGCCTTACTTTTTGGGCCAAAATCAGGTTTTTCAAAATGGGCCTATTTTTGCCAAAAAGCAAAGGGTATAGCCTTCCTTTTTTGGCAAAAATCAGGTTTTTCAAAATGGGCCTATTTTTGCCAAAAAGCAAAGGGTATAGCCTTACTTTTTGGGCAAAAATCAGATTTTTCAAAATGGGCCTATTTTTCCCAAAAAGCAAAGGCTATAGCCTTACTTTTTGGGCAAAAATCAGGTTTTTCAAAATGGGCCTATTTTTGCCTAAAAGCAAAGGCTATAGCCTTACTTTTAGGGCCAAAATCAGGTTTTTCAAAATGGGCCTAATTTTGCCAGAAAGCAAAGGGTATAGCCTTACTTTTTGGGAAAAAATCGAATTTTTCAAAATGGGCCTATTTTTGCCAAAAAGCAAAGGGTATAGCCTTCCTTTTTTGGCAAAAATCAGGTTATTCAAAATGGGCCTATTTTTGCCAAAAAGCAAAGGGTATAGCCTTACTTTTTGGGCAAAAATCAGGTTTTTCAAAATGGGCCTATTTTTGCCAAAAAGCAAAGGCTATAGCCTTACTTTTTGGGCAAAAATCAGGTTTTTCAAAATGGGCCTATTTTTGCCAAAAAGCAAAGGCTATAGCCTTACTTTTTGTCCAAAATCAGGTTTTCCAAAATGGGCCTATTTTTGCCTAAAAGCAAAGGCTATAGCCTTACTTTTTGGGCAAAAATCAGGTTTTTCAAAATGGGCCTATTTTTGCCAAAAAGCAAAGGGTATAGCCTTACTTTTTGGGCAAAAATCAGGTTTTTCAAAATGGGCCTATTTTTGCCAAAAAGCAAAGGGTATAGCCTTACTTTTTTGGCAAAAATCAGGTTTTTCAAAATGGGCCTATTTTTTGCCAAAAAGCAAAGGGTATAGCCTTACTTTTTTGGCAAAAATCAGGATTTTCAAAATGGGCCTATTTTTGCCAAAAAGCAAAGGGTATAGCCTTACTTTTTGTCCAAAAATCAGTTTTTCAAAATGGGCCTATTTTTGCCAAAAAGCAAAGGCTATAGCCTTACTTTTTGGGCAAAAATCAGGTTTTTCAAAATGGGCCTATTTTTGCCAAGAAGCAAAGGGTATAGCCTTACTTTTTGTCCAAAATCAGTTTTTCAAAATGGGCCTATTTTTGCCAAAAAGCAAAGGCTATAGCCTTACTTTTTGGGCAAAAATCAGGTTTTTCAAAATGGGCCTATTTTTGCCAAAAAGCAAAGGCTATAGCCTTACTTTTTGGGCCAAAATCAGGTTTTTCAAAATGGGCCTATTTTTGCCAAAAAGCAAAGGGTATAGCCTTACTTTTTGTCCAAAAATCAGGTTTTTCAAAATGGGCCTATTTTTGCCAAAAACAAAGGCTATAGCCTTACTTTTTGGGCCAAAAATCAGGTTTTTCAAAATGGTTCTATTTTTGCCAAAAAGCAAAGGGCATAGTCTTACTTTTTGGGCAAAAATCATATTTTTCAAAATGGGCCTACTTTTCCCAAAAAGCAAAGGCTATAGCCTTACTTTTAAGGCCAAAATCAGGTTTTTCAAAATGGGCCTATTTTTGCCAAAAAGCAAAGGCTATAGCCTTACTTTTTGGGCAAAAATCAGGTTTTTCAAAATGGGCCTATTTTTGCCTAAAAGCAAAGGCTATAGCCTTACTTTTAGGGCCAAAATCAGGTTTTTCAAAATGGGCCTATTTTTGCCAAAAAGCAAAGGGTATAGCCTTACTTTTTGGGCAAAAATCAGGTTTTTCAAAATGGGCCTATTTTTGCCAAAAAGCAAAGGGTATAGCCTTACTTTTTGGCCAAAATCAGGTTATTCAAAATGGGCCTATTTTTGCCAAAAAGCAAAGGGTATAGCCTTACTTTTTGGGCAAAAATCAGGTTTTTCAAAATGGGCCTATTTTTGCCAAAAAGCAAAGGCTATAGCCTTACTTTTTGGGCAAAAATCAGGTTTTTCAAAATGGGCCTATTTTTGCCAAAAAGCAAAGGCTATAGCCTTACTTTTTGGGCAAAAATCAGGTTTTTCAAAATGGGCCTATTTTTGCCAAAAAGCAAAGGGTATAGCCTTACTTTTTGGGCAAAAATCAGGTTTTTCAAAATGGGCCTATTTTTGCCAAAAAGCAAAGGGTATAGCCTTACTTTTTGTCCAAAAATCAGTTTTTCAAAATGGGCCTATTTTTGCCAAAAAGCAAAGGCTATAGCCTTACTTTTTGGGCAAAAATCAGGTTTTTCAAAATGGGCCTATTTTTGCCAAAAAGCAAAGGGTATAGCCTTACTTTTTGGGCAAAAATCAGGTTTTTCAAAATGGGCCTATTTTTGCCAAAAAGCAAAGGCTATAGCCTTACTTTTTGGGCCAAAAATCAGGTTTTTCAAAATGGGCCTATTTTTGCCAAAAAGCAAAGGGTATAGCCTTACTTTTTGCCCAAAAATCAGGTTTTTCAAAATGGGCCTATTTTTGCCAAAAAGCAAAGGGTATAGCCTTACTTTTTGCCAAAAATCAGGTTATTCAAAATGGGCCTATTTTTGCCAAAAAGCAAAGGGTATAGCCTTACTTTTTGGGCAAAAATCAGATTTTTCAAAATGGGCCTATTTTTGCCAAAAAGCAAAGGCTATAGCCTTACTTTTTGCCCAAAAATCAGGTTTTTCAAAATGGGCCAATTTTTGCCTAAAAGCAAAGGCTATAGCCTTACTTTTAGGGCCAAAAATCAGGTTTTTCAAAATGGGCCTATTTTTGCCAAAAAGCGAAGGGTATAGCCTTACTTTTTGGGCAAAAATCAGATTTTTCAAAATGGGCCTATTTTTGCCAAAAAGCAAAGGGTATAGCCTTACTTTTTGGCCAAAAATCAGGTTATTCAAAATGGGCCTATTTTTGCCTGAAAGCAAAGGCTATAGCCTTACTTTTTGCCCAAAAATCAGGTTTTTCAAAATGGGCCTATTTTTGCCAAAAAGCAAAGGGTATAGCCTTACTTTTTGCCCAAAAATCAGGTTTTTCAAAATGGGCCTATTTTTTTGCCAAAAAGCAAAGGCTATAGCCTTACTTTTTGGGCCAAAATGGGTCTAGTAATTTCAAAATGGGCCTATTTTTGCCAAAAAGCAAAGGGTATAGCCTTACTTTTTGCCCAAAAATCAGGTTTTTCAAAATGGGCCTATTTTTGCCAAAAAGCAAAGGGTATAGCCTTACTTTTTGCCAAAAATCAGGTTATTTCAAAATGGGCCTATTTTTGCCAAAAAGCAAAGGCTATAGCCTTACTTTTTGCCAAAAATCAGTTTTTCAAAATGGGCCTATTTTTGCCAAAAAGCAAAGGCTATAGCCTTACTTTTTGCCCAAAAATCAGGTTTTTCAAAATGGGCCTATTTTTGCCTAAAAGCAAAGGCTATAGCCTTACTTTTTGCCCCAAAATCAGGTTTTTCAAAATGGGCCTATTTTTGCCAAAAAGCAAAGGGTATAGCCTTACTTTTTGCCAAAAATCAGATTTTTCAAAATGGGCCTATTTTTGCCAAAAAGCAAAGGCTATAGCCTTACTTTTTGCCAAAAATCAGGTTATTTCAAAATGGGCCTATTTTTGCCAAAAAGCAAAGGCTATAGCCTTACTTTTTGCCCAAAAATCAGGTTTTTCAAAATGGGCCTATTTTTGCCAAAAAGCAAAGGCTATAGCCTTACTTTTTGCCCAAAAATCAGGTTTTTCAAAATGGGCCTATTTTTGCCAAAAAGCAAAGGCTATAGCCTTACTTTTTGCCCAAAAATCAGGTTTTTCAAAATGGGCCTATTTTTGCCAAAAAGCAAAGGCTATAGCCTTACTTTTTGGGCAAAAATCAGGTTTTTCAAAATGGGCCTATTTTTGCCAAAAAGCAAAGGGTATAGCCTTACTTTTTGGCCAAAAATCAGGTTATTTCAAAATGGGCCTATTTTTGCCAAAAAGGAAAGGGTATAGCCTTACTTTTTGGGCAAAAATCAGATTTTTCAAAATGGGCCTATTTTTGCCAAAAAGCAAAGGGTATAGCCTTACTTTTTTGGCAAAAAATCAGGTTTTTCAAAATGGGCCTATTTTTGCCTAAAAGCAAAGGCTATAGCCTTACTTTTTGGGCCAAAATCAGGTTTTTCAAAATGGGCCTATTTTTGCCAAAAAGCAAAGGGTATAGCCTTACTTTTTGGGCAAAAATCAGATTTTTCAAAATGGGCCTATTTTTGCCAAAAAGCAAAGGGTATAGCCTTACTTTTTGCCCAAAAATCAGGTTATTCAAAATGGGCCTATTTTTGCCAAAAAGCAAAGGGTATAGCCTTCCTTTTTTGGCAAAAATCAGGTTTTTAAAAATGGGCCTATTTTTTGCCAAAAAGCAAAGGCTATAGCCTTACTTTTTGCCCAAAAATCAGGTTTTTCAAAATGGGCCTATTTTTGCCAAAAAGCAAAGGCTATAGCCTTACTTTTTGCCCAAAAATCAGGTTTTTCAAAATGGGCCTATTTTTGCCAAAAAGCAAAGGGCTATAGCCTTACTTTTTGCCAAAAAATCAGTTTTTCAAAATGGGCCTATTTTTGCCTAAAAAGCAAAGGCTATAGCCTTACTTTTTGCCCAAAAATCAGGTTTTTCAAAATGGGCCTATTTTTGCCTAAAAGCAAAAGGCTATAGCCTTACTTTTTGCCCAAAATCAGGTTTTTCAAAATGGGCCTATTTTTGCCAAAAAGCAAAGGGTATAGCCTTACTTTTTGCCCAAAAATCAGGTTTTTCAAAATGGGCCTATTTTTGCCAAAAAGCAAAGGGCCTTACTTTTTGCCCAAAAATCAGGTTTTTCAAAATGGGCCTATTTTTGCCAAAAAGCAAAGGGTATAGCCTTACTTTTTGCCAAAAATCAGGATTTTCAAAATGGGCCTATTTTTGCCAAAAAGCAAAGGCTATAGCCTTACTTTTTGCCCAAAAATCAGTTTTTCAAAATGGGCCTATTTTTGCCAAAAAAGCAAAGGCTATAGCCTTACTTTTTGGGCAAAAATCAGGTTTTTCAAAATGGGCCTATTTTTGCCTAAAAGCAAAGGGTATAGCCTTACTTTTTGTCCAAAAATCAGTTTTTCAAAATGGGCCTATTTTTGCCAAAAACAAAGGCTATAGCCTTACTTTTTGCCCAAAAATCAGGTTTTTCAAAATGGGCCTATTTTTGCCAAAAAGCAAAGGGTATAGCCTTACTTTTTTGGCAAAAATCAGGTTATTCAAAATGGGCCTATTTTTGCCTAAAAAGCAAAGGCTATAGCCTTACCTTTAGGGCAAAAATCAGGTTTTTCAAAATGGGCCTATTTTTGCCAAAAAGCAAAGGCTATAGCCTTACTTTTTGGGCCAAAATCAGGTTTTTCAAAATGGGCCTATTTTTGCCAAAAAGCAAAGGGTATAGCCTTACTTTTTGCAAAAAATCAGTATTTTCAAAATGGGCCTATTTTTGCCAAAAAGCAAAGGCTATAGCCTTACTTTTTGCCCAAAATCAGGTTTTTCAAAATGGGCCTATTTTTGCCAAAAAGCAAAGGGTATAGCCTTACTTTTTGTCCAAAAATCAGGTTTTTCAAAATGGGCCTATTTTTGCCAAAAAGCAAAGGCTATAGCCTTACTTTTTGGGCAAAAATCAGGTTTTTCAAAATGGGCCTATTTTTGCCAAAAAGCAAAGGGTATAGCCTTACTTTTTGCCCAAAAATCAGGTTATTCAAAATGGGCCTATTTTTGCCTAAAAGCAAAGGCTATAGCCTTACTTTTTGCCCAAAAATCAGTTTTTCAAAATGGGCCTATTTTTGCCAAAAAGCAAAGGGTATAGCCTTACTTTTTGCCCAAAAATCAGGTTTTCAAAATGGGCCTATTTTTGCCAAAAAGCAAAGGGTATAGCCTTACTTTTTGCCAAAAATCAGGTTTTTCAAAATGGGCCTATTTTTGCCAAAAAGCAAAGGCTATAGCCTTACTTTTTGCCCAAAAATCAGGTTTTTCAAAATGGGCCTATTTTTGCCTAAAAAAGCAAAGGCTATAGCCTTACTTTTTGGGCCAAAAATCAGGTTTTTCAAAATGGGCCTATTTTTGCCAAAAAGCAAAGGGTATAGCCTTACTTTTTGCCAAAAATCAGGTTTTTCAAAATGGGCCTATTTTTGCCAAAAAGCAAAGGCTATAGCCTTACTTTTTGCAAAAATCAGGTTTCAAAATGGGCCTATTTTTGCCAAAAAGCAAAGGGTATAGCCTTACTTTTTGCAAAAATCAGGTTTTTCAAAATGGGCCTATTTTTGCCCAAAAGCAAAGGCTATAGCCTTACTTTTTGCCCAAAAATCAGGTTTTCAAAATGGGCCTATTTTTGCCTAAAAGCAAAGGCTATAGCCTTACTTTTAGGGCCAAAAATCAGGTTTTTCAAAATGGGCCTATTTTTGCCAAAAAGCAAAGGGTATAGCCTTACTTTTTGCCCAAAAATCAGGTTTTTCAAAATGGGCCTATTTTTGCCAAAAAGCAAAGGCTATAGCCTTACTTTTTGGGCCAAAAATCAGGTTTTTCAAAATGGGCCTATTTTTGCCAAAAAGCAAAGGGTATAGCCTTACTTTTTGCCCAAAAATCAGTAGGTTTTCAAAATGGGCCTATTTTTGCCAAAAAGCAAAGGCTATAGCCTTACTTTTTGGGCCAAAAATCAGTTTTTCAAAATGGGCCTATTTTTGCAAAAAGCAAAGGGTATAGCCTTACTTTTTGCCCAAAAATCAGGTTTTTCAAAATGGGCCTATTTTTGCCCAAAAAGCAAAGGCTATAGCCTTACTTTTTGCCCAAAAATCAGGTTTTTTCAAAATGGGCCTATTTTTGCCAAAAAGCAAAGGCTATAGCCTTACTTTTTGCCCAAAAATCAGGTTTTTCAAAATGGGCCTATTTTTGCCAAAAAGCAAAGGGTATAGCCTTACTTTTTGCCCAAAAATCAGTTTTTCAAAATGGGCCTATTTTTGCCAAAAAGCAAAGGCTATAGCCTTACTTTTTGCCCAAAAATCGGTATTTTCGAAATGGGCCTATTTTTGCAAAAAAGCAAAGGCTATAGCCTTACTTAACGCTCGACGGCCGCTGAGAACGCCCGACACAAAATAAGAGACTGTATTCCCCTTTTTCACTTATCATTGGCAGCTTTTGGGGTCGTATCTTTGGCATTTGTACATATGCTTTATTTCATGGCTGCCTTGACCTCTTTTAAACAAGACCGGTGTCTTGCCGGGGTCACAGGTTACAGCCTATTTCAACTTTCTTCAACGCTGCCCTGACCTCTTTGAAACAAGACCGGTGTCTTGCCGGGGTCACAGGTTTCAGCTTGCTTCAACTTTCTTCAACGCTGCCCTGATCTCTTTTAAACAAGACCGGTGTCCTGCCGGGATCACGGGTTCCAGCTTTTTTTTTTTTTTTTTTCTTTTTTTTTTTTTTTTTTTTCTTTTTCTTTTTCTTTTCTTTTTTTTTTTTTTTTTTTAACTTTCTTTTACGCTGCCCTGATCTCTTTGAAACAAGACCGGTGTCTTGCCGGGATCACGGGTTCCAGCTTTCTTCAACTTTCTTTTACGCTGCCCTGATCTCTTTGAAACAAGACCGGTGTCTTGCCGGGATCACGGGTTACAGCTATTTCTTTAAACATAACAAATTAACATACAGGCTAAATACAGACTAATTAATGACGCTCATCAGAACGGATAACTGTTGATTGGACTTTATTGCTATCGTGACCAAAATCATATTCTCAGAGCCACCATAATGGTGGCCCTACTGGGTTGGATAACGGACTGCCTATTAGGGCAATCCATATGCGATTTAAGGGACTTCAGATACGACCCAATGGGGTACTGGACTACGGGGCCGTAAACAATAGCCATGACTCGAGGGAGGGAGGGTGGAAAACAAATTTCGTGAACAAGATTTGGCCGAACCGAAAGCATGCAAACACGATGAGGAATGCATGGACTGGGAGCGAGGGGTATGGGCAGGAGATTACACAAACGCAGGGGGTCTATGCTGACAAAATGAGCGGCCTTAGCGTTAACACACATTTACTGCGTAGAATGCTGCACTTAACGCTCGACGGCCGCTGAGAACGCCCAACACAAAATAAGAGACTGTATTCCCCTTTTCACTTATCATTGGCAGCTTTTGGGGTCGTATCTTTGGCATTTGTACATATGCTTTATTTCATGGCTGCCTTGACCTCTTTTAAACAAGACCGGTGTCTTGCCGGGGTCACAGGTTACAGCCTATTTCAACTTTCTTCAACGCTGCCCTGACCTCTTTGAAACAAGACCGGTGTCTTGCCGGGGTCACAGGTTTCAGCTTGCTTCAACTTTCTTCAACGCTGCCCTGATCTCTTTTAAACAAGACCGGTGATTAATAGCCATGACTGTTGACTGTTGATTGGACTTTATTGCTATCGTGACCAAAATCATATTCTCAGAGCCACCATAATGGTGGCCCTACTGCCAAGATACCCCCAAAGCATGCCTTTGATTTTTTGCCGACCGACCGATTAACCACGAACTACTTGACTTTTGACTTGGCAAGAAGCCGCGGCCGGGGACGGGGACCACGGGAAAGAACTAGGCAACATTATTTTCATTTTTTATAACCTTGTTAACCCTTTGCCGTCCTCTCCTATTCTTTCACCTGATCACTAGCGAGTACCTTATGTGTACGGTGGAGATGTCCTAGTAAAGTCACCTTTTCTTGTTGAATCTTTCTCAGGATAGACTGACATAGCCAGTTGCATGTGGTCTTCCTTGTGAGCTACGTGTGTCTCTTGCAACTCTGTAAACCTGTTGAAAAGATAGCAAAAGCGAGCATATGCTGGTCTAAGAATAACTTTTGGCTTAAATCAAGGGACACTAGCTGCAACAAAGAAATCATTAGAAAAAATGGAACAATGAGGGTACATTGATATGTTTTGACAGTGTGACAGGTGTTAGGCTGATTTAGCGGAATCTTCCTATTTGATGACAATTTCATTCTGTTGTAGTTTTCTGTGGCATATTGTTGTGAATATTTTCTATCAATCAAATCTATCTTTGATTGCTGCCTGAAAGGCTTTGCATAGAGCTGGTTGACTGTTAGGCCTGCAAATAAATAAACACACAAAGATGCATAAAGAGGAGGGGTGGTAACTGGGGGAGAATTGAACTGCACAATTATGTTCCTTTAAAATCCTGCATTACTTTTGAACTTCTTTTTTACAAGGATTTCAATTCTTGTCGTTGGCCTATCACTTTAGGCATTGAAGTTGTGAACCTACTTGAGCTGCAAGGAAAAACAAGGAACAAAGGGGTGGAGGAGGGTGGCTATTGTTTCTGTTCTCTATGTACCTGAAACACTACTGACAATTACATGATGAATTCCATTTGTGTGAACCTGCAGAGAAGAAGAGAAGAGAGGGGTGGGGAGTGCTCAATAGGGGCTGGCGTTTAATATACCTTTACTGTACATTGGAGCACCCTTCCTACTTTTGTTGAATTGCTTCACATTTTTTTATCTATAATCTGCAAATAATATTATCCATATATCTAGCGCAGGTTATAGTCGCCAACCAGTAACGAACCTGTGCCTAATGAACCTATAATTGGTTAATGAACATTAATAGGTAGATACAGTAGATCAATAGATCTCATTCCTTGCAAAGACTTTAATTTTTGTGTTGCCTAAACTTTGCATCATTGTTTGAAGTACAGTATACTGTATCTGCAAGAAAACAAAGAAGTATGGGGTAGGTGAAGGGGAGGGGGTGGGTTGCATATGTTTCATGTCAACATTGGTCACTGCTGTTGTTTCATTTGACGGTCATTTCTTGTGCTTCTTGTAATTTGTATAGCTGGACAGAGGATAAGAACTCCTTCATATTGCTGTCTCCAAGAAACTCCTCACTTCACAATCACAAAACTTTTCCAAAGAAACAGGGCATTAGATCTGAATCCTTCATCTAGGCTGTTGTGACACTTGCTTGATATTTTTAATACTTGTGATAAAAGTTGAATCAAACCGATATGCTGAAAAGAAGAATGTAGGCCCTTGTTGCTTTAAATTGAAACTCACTAATGCCCTGTAAGGACAAGAATTTGTACTTTATCATTTGGCATTCATTGCATTACCTTTATATTTCCAAATCTTCATGTTGCAGTATTTGAGATCCCTGCTTCGCATGAATTGCCCAAGAAATAATGCCAATATTCGACTGACAAGCATTTGACTTGGAGAAGGTAGAACTGAGTGGTCAGCAGTACACCAGCCAGTAAATAAATGTTGCCACTTGTATTCATTTAGAACCATAGAGTATTGACATTGTTATTGTGGTCTGGCTGAAAGTTGCACTGATGAATGCCAAACAAAGCACACCGTTAATTTGCTCAGGAACTGTACTTGATGTCTTACTCCTGTTGGGGACTGCTTTTGGTTGGGTAGATTTTGTCTGGCTTCATTATCAACTTCCACTTACATATAACAAGATTTCGGTAACGTTGTTGACTATGATGAAGTGACAGATAATAAGAGCAATCTGTGTTTTTGTCAAGAAGTATGATGACAGGCCTTCAATGAGTTGCTATTCTTACATTTTCTTCTTGAATCCTACCTCTGATGTTGAGAATTGTCATTAAATTGTGAAGCATTTCTATTTGCTTGAAATTTGTACTTTATGGGCACAACAACAAATGGAACGCCTCTTTCAATTTGGGTTCGTGAATATGACAGTGTGAGTGGCGCCAGATGATGTTGGTTGGGAATAATGGCTATAAGCTAAGCTACACTTCGTCGCAGCTTCGGTTTTCTAGTCCATTACACTTCAGGCATCATCTTTCTCCAGGTATTGAAATAGCAGATGGAGTTGATATACAAATGCCATGAATAATGCAACCAGGAGAGAGTGATGGATAACACGCTGTTCTTGATCGATTATATGACGCAAGGCAAATGGCCTAGACAATGGAAGGCGAATCCAGAACTACGAACTGTGATGCTCTTTTAGGCCAACATCAACATGGCTGCACGACGAGATAAAACCATCTTCAAATAGAGCATTCTTCCATGAGCCATCATTCTGATACGAATGATACCTTCGGATATCATCTTGAAAACAAATTTCGTGAACAAGATTTGGCCGAACCGAAAGCATGCAAACACGATGAGGAATGCATGGACTGGGAGCGAGGGGTATGGGCAGGAGATTACACAAACGCAGGGGGTCTATGCTGACAAAATGAGCGGCCTTAGCGTTAACACACATTTACTGCGTAGAATGCTGCACCTTTTTTTGCAAAAATGGGGTTTTTCAAAATGGGCCTATTTTTGCCAAAAAGCAAAGGCTATAGCCTTACTTTTTGGGCCAAAAATCAGGTTTTTCAAAATGGGCCTATTTTTGCCAAAAAGCAAAGGCTATAGCCTTACTTTTTGCCCAAAAATCAGTTTTCAAAATGGGCCTATTTTTGCCTAAAAGCAAAGGCTATAGCCTTACTTTTAGGGCCAAAATCAGGTTTTTCAAAATGGGCCTATTTTTCCCAAAAAGCAAAGGGTATAGCCTTACTTTTTGAGCAAAAATCAGGTTTTTCAAAATGGGCCTATTTTTTGCCAAAAAGCAAAGGCTATAGCCTTACTTTTGGGCAAAAATCAGGTTTTTGAAAATGGGCCTATTTTGCCAAAAAGCAAAGGGTATAGCCTTACTTTTTGGGCAAAAATCAGGTTTTTCAAAATGGGCCTATTTTTGCCAAAAAGCAAAGGCTATAGCCTTACTTTTTGGGCAAAAATCAGATTTTTCAAAATGGGCCTATTTTTCCCAAAAAGCAAAGGGTATAGCCTTCCTTTTTTGGCAAAAATCAGGTTATTCAAAATGGGCCTATTTTTGCCAAAAAGCAAAGGGTATAGCCTTACTTTTTGGGCAAAAATCAGGTTTTTCAAAATGGGCCTATTTTTGCAAAAAGCAAAGGCTATAGCCTTACTTTTTGGGCAAAAATCAGGTTTTTCAAAATGGGCCTATTTTTGCCTAAAAGCAAAGGCTATAGCCTTACTTTTTGCGCCAAAATCAGGTTTTTCAAAATGGGCCTATTTTTGCCAAAAAGCAAAGGGTATAGCCTTCCTTTTTGGCAAAAATCAGGTTTTTCAAAATGGGCCTATTTTTTGCCAAAAAGCAAAGGCTATAGCCTTACTTTTTGGGCAAAAATCAGGTTTTTCAAAATGGGCCTATTTTTGCCAAAAAGCAAAGGCTATAGCCTTACTTTTTTGGCAAAAATCAGGTTTTTCAAAATGGGCCTATTTTTGCCAAAAAGCAAAGGGTATAGCCTTACTTTTTGGGCAAAAATCAGGTTTTTCAAAATGGGCCTATTTTTGCCTAAAAGCAAAGGCTATAGCCTTACTTTTTGGGCAAAAATCAGGTTTTTCAAAATGGGCCTATTTTTGCCTAAAAGCAAAGGCTATAGCCTTACTTTTAGGGCCAAAATCAGGTTTTTCAAAATGGGCCTATTTTTGCCAAAAAGCAAAGGGTATAGCCTTACCTTTTGGGCAAAAATCAGGTTTTTCAAAATGGGCCTATTTTGCCAAAAAGCAAAGGGTATAGCCTTCCTTTTTTGGCAAAAATCAGGTTATTCAAAATGGGCCTATTTTTGCCAAAAAGCAAAGGGTATAGCCTTACTTTTTGGGCAAAAATCAGGTTTTTCAAAATGGGCCAATTTTTGCCAAAAAGCAAAGGCTATAGCTTTACTTTTTTTTGCAAAAATGGGGTTTTTCAAAATGGGTCTATTTTTGCCAAAAAGCAAAGGGTATAGCCTTACTTTTTGGGCAAAAATCAGGTTTTTCAAAATGGGCCTATTTTTGCGAAAAAGCAAAGGGTATAGCCTTACTTTTTGGGCAAAAATTAGGTTTTTCAAAATAGGTATCTTCGAAAAGGGCCTATTTTTGTAAAAAAGCAAAGGGTATAGCCATACTTTTTGGGTAAAAATAGGTATTTCTGAAAAGGGCCTTTTTTGCTCGGTCAACTTATAAACAAAGAAGCGAGCGGCAAAAGTTGCTCTTAAACCCAGGTAGCTAGCTCACTCGTTGTGCATTCCAGAAATTGTTTTGAAGAGCAAACACGAGCATAGATCGAAAGAAGAAAGATATATCTAAACTTCTACCTTAGGCATTTTATTTGTTTGGTTCAGAAGCTGAGAAGTAGAAGTGATTTAATTACACCCAGCAAATAGGAGGATTGAATCGCCTGTCAATCCACTTCTGAACCAAACAAATAAAATGCCCGAGGTAGAAGTTTAAATATATCCTTTAGCTTTCGATATATGCTCATGTTTGCTCTTAAAAACAATTACCGGAATGCACAACGAGCCAGCTAGCTACCTGGGTTTCAGAGAAACTTTTGCGGGCTTGCATTGTTTTGTTTATGAATTGGCTAATCAGGCATATAATTCCCTTTGTCTGCGATCGCTAATCGCTTTGTACTTGGGTGTCAACAAAAAGTAGCTGATCCTATTGTAACATTATCTGTCATTGTTACTGCACTGCGGATCTATAGTTTAGACTTAATCTGATTTTTCAGACAGTCTGAAATTGCAGCGTGCCGGCAAACGACCCTTGAATAAAAAAATTCACTAGCATGACAACGAATTGAGTAAGTCTAAACACATAAAAGAAGATGGCAAAATATTCATAATTTCAAATAATTTAAGATCACAATATTTGATTATTATACGGATTGAATTTAGTATAAAAACAATTTTTTAAATCTTCTTACAGATTAAAATGTATTGCTCATTAAAACATCATAACATCTGTGACTTTGTCAAAATTAAGTCCCCTCTACATTTATATGGAAAACTTAAGCGTGCAATTTCTTTGTGAAAAAGCTGTTGCAGGACAATGTTTTATTAATTAAATGTTAGCCCATCTTGATAAAAGAACAATGAATCTAATCAGATAAATGTAAACATCTGTTTTTGCTTTTTGATGAAAACAGATGAAAAACAGATGTAATCCTTTCCGTAAAGAGCTTTATTGAGCCCCTGGGGGCCTATTCAATTTCGGCGACTCCAGATGGGTGCTTTAAAGAAAGGCAGTCAAGTGTATTTTCCTGATTTTTTTCGGAATCAACATACAATTCTACAAGTAAAGACACAAATTAGTACAATGTGAAAAATTAACATTGATCTTTGTGTATATTGTCGGGGATACGAACCAGCTAAGTTGTGAGCCTTAAGGAATCCCTCAAAAAGAGCTCTAGGTTGCATGCGCAGTAACGATGTTTCATTCAATGACGTAATCTGCAAATTAGCTTGACAGTCGAGAACAAGAGAAGAAACAAAAGCAGTGATGCGCATGACATCGTGAGCCCCAACGTCCATTCGCTCTCAACAAAGCTGAAACATAATGTGTCAAAACAATAGGCTTAGCATTTCATCTCCCGAAAAATTTAGCTAAATAGATGAAGAACGTTTGGACAACTCTTGCATTGGGTAATAGAGTGGGGCCTTAAAAGGGCTGGGTCACGTAACCGTAAACAAATCTGTTATCTTTATAATCTATATTGTTGCCGGCCGGCAAGCGACCATTGTGTTCTGAACAGATTTTGGTGGATGGGGTGAATCCACAATAAAGTTACTTCTAAAAATCGATCAATATTTTTGCAATCTTACAACATATGGTTGTTTCGTTTGTTTCTCTCTGAAGTTCAAGAGTTCATCTTCAAAATAGCACTTTCATTTTGAAAAAATAGTGGAAAATCTGTTTGATATGGCCTGTCAAAAAAACTGCAAAATCGTCGTTTCGAAAGAAGTTTGTTTACTTTACGTGACCCTGACCCAGTGTTTTTTCGAAACTGAAAGCATTTACAGAGGAAAAAACCAAACATTCATATCTTTTACGATTACTTGGATATAAGTGGATTTTCAACAAGCTCTTTTTGGTGGCTTGGGTGAAGCCACAATACAAACTGCAGAAAACAATGGAGAACAATGGGCACGTGTGGTGTTTTAAGATTTGTTTACAGTTTGGCGACGGAGCCCCTTTAATTAGGTCAGTTGGCCATACATTTATGCATCTATTTTCTGTCCGGATGGGGCTAATTACGTAAGTTGGCCATACCATGGGTATTGTGGACACGATTTGCAAACTGCCGAAAACAATGGAGAACAATGGGCACGTGTGGTGTTTTAAGATTTGTTTACAGTTTGGCGACGGAGCCCCTTTAAAGAGAGGGGGCTTTTGTGTTACAAGATCTGTCCTTGTTCTTGAGAGCAGAGCAATATGATAGAATGATATGACACACAGACGGCACACAGCAAACTCACACAGTCAAATTAAACGGAATTCTATAGAGTCATAAGAGTCATTGACTAGACGACCCAAAGATATTAGAACCGTGTGGGTTCCAGAACCATAAGCCGTTTCATCCCATTTGAGTTTTGATTTTGCTTTCCACTTGTTTGCTGATTGTCTCTGTTTCCTAACAATGGCTTGCTGTTGGGTGACAAATCAGTAAGGCCTATCTCAGACCCAGATTTCCTTATTGTTGTCAACTGAGTCCCAAACGAAGCGTACACATCCCTTGTGGAAGATTCGCCATTACGTCCTAGCCTCTTTCTGCAGCATTCCTGACAACAGACCCGAAAGAGGCAAGATGTCCGGATAGCACGACGGAAATCTTGTTTGTAGAAAGTGTAAATGAACGGGTTAACACCGGATGCTAAAAACCGGGCCAACAAGAATGTTTCTAAGAGTTCTTTTGGCAGATGGATGGTTCCGCTCTTGCCGAGGAAATGATGCACGTCTATCATTAATCGCACGCTAAAAAAGGGCACGCATAACACGATAAACACGAGATACATGACGAAGTACATCAGTAATATCTTGAGTTCTTTATTCACCGTTTTCTTTCTGGCTAAAAGATTGTCCGGGGCGTCTCTGATCAACTTCTGGCACATGATATACATGCGGACATAGGCAATAGACAAAAGAATGAGAGGCACAAAGGCAAAGGCAACGACTGTTATTGCGCTGTAGTATGTATCAATCCTTTGTATAGCACGGCGTTTTTGGATAGGTGTAGAAGGCTTAAACAAAGGCCATTGCCAAGCGAATGGGCTGGTTGCAATGGTGATGGAAATCAACCAAGCCAAGACAATGCAATAACGCACTCTCCTTGTTGTCACCATGCCTTTGAACTGCAAAGCGAAGAAAATTGAAAGATACCTCTCCGCTGCTAGTAGGCATAAATGTATGACCGAATTCATGGATAAAAATGTGATTGATATATCAAGTGAAATACTATAACGCATTCTTTTGATTCGATCATCCTGAAACATCCGACTTATGAACGGTAAAAGTTGCAGTAAACTGATTAGGCCCGTCATCATGTCGTTTATAGCGAGGCTCAGTAGTAGATTGTTAGCTGGAGTACGTTTCAAGAGTTTGACATCGGATTTAAATACAAGGAGCACTAGTATGTTAGCTACGACGATGGCACATGCGAAGCATAACCAAGTGAAATGGTATCCCTTGTCCAACTTCATTCCTGGCCGGAACATCGGAGTAGGCCCCGTTGTATTTGGTGTACGATTTAGAAATGCGTCAAGCCCCGATGTGATCAGTGTACGATTTAGAAGTGAGTGAGGCAGTACTGTAGTCATGACGATGGCCATTCTTGTTGTTGTTGTTGTTGAAGATGGTTACTCTCGATGTGTAAATATACACAGCGTTTTCTCGTCTTAGACTAAACAAAAATTTTTTTGTCTGTGTTCATATTGTGCTGAGGCGAGAATCATTCTTTAATTGCATAATTTAACAATCTGTAAACTGAGTAAAAATATGCAAATTTAGAACACCAAGCTGCTTTTCGTTCTGCTGTCTCTCCAGAAATTCTGATGGCCTAAATACTTGAGTTATAATCTCACAACAAGAAAAGAACGGAGCAGTTCTCCTTGCACCTTCAAATATGATCTCTCCTGGATCAAGCAAGCTGGTCTAGAGCAGTTTATTTGCAAGCTTTTCCTGGCCGTAAAATCTAAGCAAGTTCGGATTTAAACCAACAGTCATGCATCATCTCAGCTAAAAATTGATTTGCTTTATGTGATTGCTTTTTTAACAATTGTCCTTGCTCTGAAAGAGATTCTCGGTTGTCTTTTCCTTTCGGTAATTGTTCTCGTCTTAGATCAACTTCTTTGCGTAATGTCACAAACTACGCATTCCACTTGCTTCGAAAAGTCTCCAAAATGTATCTCTACCTAATTATCTCTTTCTGTTACTGAGCTCCACACTGTGAGTTCTGCTTACAAAAGTTTGTCTCACGTCTCACGCCCAAGCTCGTTGCCAAAACACACAAGTGCCAAAGTCAACAAGAAGGTTTACTTGTTTTCGACAATTTAAATCTTTCCTTGCGGCAAATCGCAGGTGGAGCAAAACTTGATTGCGAGCTTGATCTGTTTGTACGATCCAAGAAGCTTGCAATTCAGTTAGCAGATTCAAATATGAACAAATCCAAATTGTTTCAAAATAGGAATTTATGGAGAGTGTTGGGAACAATCCTCACCGTACCAATTCTCAATTCTGTTGCTGATAGTGTTTCTCGTGAGTTTATATGAGAAGTTTGGTAGGGGGAGCAAATTTGATAATCAGGTCTGACCGTTTGTACAACTGTTTGCACACTAAGAAGCTTGCAATCCAACTAGCAGGCACACATGTGAGCAACTCCCACAATGTTTCAAAAAAAGACTTTTTGCAGTGTTGGAAACGAGCCTCACCTTATTGGCAATTCTCAATTCACGTGTTGACTGTGTTGTTCACGAGTTTTTATCAGAGATATCGCAGGAGGAGCAAATTTAATAAGGACATCCAACTGTTTGTATGCTCTAACAAGCTTACAACCCAACTAGCAGACTCAACTGTGAAGAACTCCGAGTTCTTCAAAATAAGACTGTCTGCAGTGTGTTGGGAAAGATTCCTATCTTCTTATCAATTCTCACTCCAGCTGCAGACGTTTACAGATTCAGATAATAATCTTTCAACATATAATTTCTGCTCAGACTTTTATTGGTAACAGTCTTTAACTCCGCCTCCAGTCGCACTGTAAATTAATTCTCGAGGTCAACTAGATTGCGTCTTTGTAAAGATCTTGCAGCAAGGGCGGTAAAAAATGTTCGATTAAGATCTGTAGAGTTGGAATTCTATGTTGAGATTTCCACAGCAGCTTTGCAGATAAAAATCTGTTATGTTTGTATCAAACTTTAAATAAATGGCCAAGGTCAAATGAATTGCATTAATGCAATTAGATTTTGATCTTGAAAGCCCTCCAGAGTTGGGGTCGACGTTGAGAATTTCACAGCACTTTCTGGCCGTTTTGGAGATACAAATCTGTTATGTTTGTGTCAAAATTACGGAATGTGTTCACCGCTTTCTCAGGATAAAATAGAAGAAGATTGATTCTTACGATTGCTGCCACAGTTCGCCTTGATTACATTTTGTGCTCCTGCAACAAATAAGCAATTTTTAGCTTGTTTACGAGACAGATGCTTTTTTAGAACGAGTTACAAAATACAGGGTAAGTTAATGAAAACAATCCCCGTTTTCACGGCCACTGCTCCCTGGATATCAAAGAAATAATATTGGAAAGAATATCATTTAATAATGAATATATTCAAATATATTTTAGAATTTACCTGACTGAAATCGGCAATTCCGTTCTGAAATCACGAGAGATTTTCTCGAGAAACCTTCGAAACAGACCTAAAATCACGACCAAATTTGCGCCCTCACAGCAATGACTTTTACAGGTTTTAGTACGCGTTATCCCTGCAGGACGATTAATGTGTGTTCTCCTGGGAACCTTTCCGCATGATTTTATTATCCTAATTGGATAATGGGTCTACACCTAGGCTAAACACGTGTAAGACGTGTTGAATGACAGTTTTTGTAAGACAAAACATTAGATACTTTCGTTGACACCTGAATCCAAAGCGATTAGCGACTGCAGACAAAGGAAATTCTCTCAACAATAAATTAAAGACAAACAAAGCCACAAAAGGTTCTCTGAAATCTCAAAACTATTCAAAACTAAAATGTTAATCTATCTGTCAAAGGCTAAATTTTTCAGTTTTTTATTTTAGGTTGGCTGAAAAGATTTCTAGCTATTTAAAGCTAATTTAGGCCCACTATGTATGCCACATCCAGGCATGGGACCCCTAGTTTAACGCCCCTTCCGAAGGACGGCGAGGTGAGTTGCGAGGTCAGGCCTCCGAGAGGTCACCCATCTGGAGTTTGACCTCGCTCGACCAAGCTTAACTTCAGTCAGCATAGGAATCATTCGTCGTACATAGCCGATTGCTCGTGGCCCATGGTCGAAACCGCCAAAGCCTCATTTTCATGGACCAATCAGACGGCTAAAAAGGGAAGGAGACAAAAGAAACCCGTGAAGATTTTCCTAAATTTTACCTACCTTCATAAAACGCAACCAGGACAAAAAACTGCTTGAGATTTCCGGAATTTTTTTAAAGCAATCTACTCTCCAGATGTTTGGGAGTAAAAGTTTTGATGCCGGTTAAAATATCTTCAGGATTGGCGGAGTTATTGCCTCTCCAATAGACAAAATCGGCGAAGGCTTGTCGAGACCTGTTTACGCCACTTCAAGTCAGGTGATAAAGCCTCTTGATAAAACCTCTTTTGAATTTTATAAGTTACTTCGCAACGAGCAAACTTTTGCCATGAATGTAAAAAGTAGTACAATACAGAAACTTCCCTAGAGTATTGCCACATGACTTGAAATGCGCGAACAAGCCTTTGTAGACTTTTGCAGCGAAGTCACTGAACTTTTCACCAGCCTTGTAAAGATCTGGACCAATGCGATTCACTCTCTAATTATTCGATTCACCAGTAAATATTTTCATGAGTCTATCAGCAGCCATTCCTGGGGTAATAATTTCGTTCATAACTTGCAGCAGCGAACTGTTTTGAATGGGCAGAGTTCTTCTTGGGGAGATATTTCGGCAGGAGTTCCCCAGGGTTCTATTCTAGGACCCTTATTTTTCCTTGTGTATATAAATGACCTAACTGAAGACTTGAAGTGCAATGCTAAGCTTTTCGCTGATGATACGTCATTATTTACGGTCGTCCAAGATTCTGATTCAGCTGCCAATGACATGAACCATGACTTGGAGTTGATAAGACAGTGGGCCCATGACTGGAGGATGTCGTTTAATCCTGATCCACAAAAACAAGCTGTGGAACTAATATTCTCAAGGAAAAAGATTGAAGCTAATCATCCGGAAATTTACTTTAACAACACACCAGTGATGAAAGTAGATGAACACAAACATTTAGGAATCATACTCGATTCAAAGCTGTCTTTTTCTGCCCATATCAAATCAGCTATCTCTAAAACAAGAAAGGGTATTGGCTTGCTGAAATATCTCTCCAAATATCTGCCCAGGCATACTCTAAACGAGTTATATAAGCTCCATGTGCGACCGCATCTTGACTATGGGGATGTCATTTACCATATTCCGGCAAAAGTATGTGAGTTCAGTGGTAGCATCATTTTACCGAGCCTTATGGAAAAATTAGAATCTGTTCAGTATTCTGCTGCGCGAGCAATTACAGGAACATGGAGAGGAACATCGCGAGAAAAGCTGTACACAGAGCTTGGTTGGGAATCATTAAGCTGCCGAAGGTGGAGCAGACGTCTTACTTTATTCTACAAGATTCTTAATAATCTAACTCCCGTTTATACTAAGGATCCAATCCCACCACTTCAACAGTCACATTACCCTCTTCGCAACCAGGATGTCATTGGGCGATTAAAGGCCAGAACAGAAAAATTCAAATCTAGTTTCTATCCTCATTGCTTATCTGAATGGAATAAACTTGATCCTGGGATTAGGCTTGCACCGTCTGTTGCCTTTTTTAAGAAGAAGCTGTTATCAGTAATCAGACCCCCTGTAAGATCAATATTTGGCATTCATGACCCAACAGGTTTATCCTATCTCACTCAACTCAGGGTTGGTCTCAGTAAACTAAACTTTCACAAATTCAAGCACAATATTAGGGATACCATAAACCCAATGTGCCCTACGAACGATGGTATCGAGGATACGGAACACTTTTTGTTGCTTTGCCCTTCCCTTGCAGTACCACGCAGAGATCTTCTCGCTGGAGTTTTTGATTTGCTGCGACCATATGGATACACCAATGTCCAAAATAATGTTCTACTGCAGATTTTATTGTTTGGTGATAAAAATTTCCCAGACGAACTTAACAAAAATATACTCCTTCTGACTCTAAAATTTATCCACAAATCTGGTCGATTCGGTTAGAAAATTCCAAAAAAACTCCGTTATAAGTCACTTCATCACAGCCACAATGTTACATGTCCCATTTTAGCTTATTTTGTTTTTGTTCTTGATTTTCTTTAGTTAAGTCATGTATTTTTAAAAGTCTATCTCAAATTAGATGCCATGCAATATTTGCGATAATGCCTTATTTACCATCCAAACAAAAATCAACCTGATCGCAGTTATTTCTCATGGCATGTAATTTGAGACAGACCATAGTAGTTTTAGCTCAATGTCTAAGTGGCCTCGGGGTAGTCACAGCCTTTTGCTCCTCGGGGTATCGTTCCTGTAGTATTGTATAGTAATTTTGTAGGTAGTGTAAGTAACATATATATTGTAATCTTTTAGTGGATATATATAAAAAAAAAAAAAAGACTTTTGCAATTCACATAGAAACCGTAGGGGCATTGAATCTTCAATAAAAGAAAATTTAGCGAAAGACAAAAGCAAGAACAATTGAAAACACAGATTGTGGCGTTTTCGGTTCGTTCTTACAACAATCACTATTGTTATTACTATTGTCTCCCGGCCAGAATCTCTATTGTTCAAGGTTCAGTGCCTTGTCGGTTTGTTTGTGGCCATAACTCCACCAATCCTGGAGATATTTTAACCGGCATCCAAACTTTTACTTCCAAACATCTGGAGAGTAGATTGCCTTAAAAAAACTACTTCAGTCACCTGACGGAAACTGTTTTAGCCACTCGGCCACTCACAACTTACAATAGATGCGAAAATTTTGTTTGGTGGTTCGGGGGCGAGGCACTAATTTTTTAGACCAAGAAATAAGGAATATGGTAAGGAATAGGAAATATATATATATATGTTTTTATATCTTTCTATTGCTTGTTTTGTTCTAACACACGTTTTTTCAGCTTCCGCGAGACAGACACCGCCGCCGACTCTAGCAGTACTTAGCTCTGCGCTTTCTTTCATCTTACTACTGCCGCCTCTGTTAACACCGGTTACTTTAACACCTTTTAACTATCAATTGTATTTAGTAGGATCCCTTTATGCTATTGTTTTCGTAAATTTTTTTGTATTTCGAAATGAAAATGTATACGATGTTGAATTTGAGAAGTCATACTGATGAAGGCTTGCGCCGAAACGTTTAAACGAATGTGTTTTTCTTGAGTACATATATGTTTTTATAAAAAAAAACTTTGTAAAATATATAACTAGAAACATGATGTAGAGAGGTTGGACGACAAAAAATACTATAAGCTATGTTTTAACACACTGAGGCCTTTCGGACTTGTGTCCTCATCAGAGTATGATTTCGAATGTTCGACACATTTAGTCCGAGCGAGCCTCAGCGAATGTTCGAACATAGCTTATAGTATTTTTTTGTCGTCCAACCTCTCTACATCAAGCATGTTTTTATATATATATTTAAAATATATATGAACTGAACTGAACTGAACTGAACTGAACTGAACTGAACTGAACTGAACTGAACTGAACTGAACTGAACTGAACTGAACTGAACTGAACTGAACTGAACAGGTAAGGGGTTTGTATGGGAACAAGAATTCCACAGTTGATCTTGGTCCATGATATACTTCCATTGACTTTTAAATCTTATTTCTGAAACAGACCATTGTAATGAATTTATATTTCAATGGGAAGTAAAAATCCTGAACATGAACCAGAATCGAACTCGTTCCCACAGACTGTGTTTAGATTTTTGAAATAATGAAGGACTGTGTTCAGATCTTTCTACATTCGGTTCGGCTTGGATGCTTTTAAAAAAGCAATATACACTTGTTTCTCAATTATCTGTAATTTTCAAATGTTGCCGTTTATTTCATATGCAAATCTTACTGAGAATCAGCTAGGTCGGAACCTTTTCTTGATAATTTCTCTTGCGTGTCAACAAGATTTGGCAGATGCCTGTAGTTTCGGGAAATACCCAAGGAGTTTTCAATTAAAGCAAAAACCAATTTTTATTTGATATCTATGTTGTTGTTTGTTGTTTTTAATTTTAAAGCGACAAATTTTGTAGTTCTCTATCTAAAAAAACGCACCATCAAGTGCATTATTTTAGGCCTGTTTTGAAAGTTGAAAGGATTTCTCGAGAAAATCCGTCATGATTTTCTGTTTCTAAGCCGATATTTTTCATTTTTAGAAACGTGAAGGAGAGATCCTCCACTGTTAGATACAACGTGATAAACGGGGAAAAACCTTCATTATTCAAAATCTGATAGTTTTACGAAACTTTCAATATTCAACAGTTGATCTTTCCAAGAAATGTGCAGAACTGGGTCGATTTCTTCGTTTCTTACAAAAAAAATGTAGCTGAATTTTCGTTGTTTTTCAAACTTGTATATTTTTTATTGTGACACCCGTTGAATGTAATATATAAACAATAGTTCGACTCCAGCGTTTCCTAAGTTGCTTACCCGTGTAGAGCTCTGAGAATACTTATAGATCTATTCTTCTGCACAATACACAGCTAAACATTTCCGGAACCGCTGAACTCAAAAAGAATGTTTATTATATTCTATATATACAAATAGATGATGTGAAAAATTGGCACTTTGATATGAGCAAAATTTAATCACATCGTTTCTGGTGTAACTCGTTATATTAGGTGTGCTTGCTAATGAGTCAGGTTTAGAATTCGGTCGTTATTCAAGTGCTAATAGTTTGCAGTATTCAATTATTTTCTTCGTGTTAATGCTCTATATTTGCATTAACAATGGTCAAGTGAATATTCTGCTTGTACCACAACAGACTGTCATTAAAAAGTTCTGGGTAGGACCATTTAAAGATCTGTCTGGCGGATTTTGTTTATTTGATTCAAAAGCCGAGCAGAAGGCATTGTAATTCTCGCGTATTCAAGGCTTAAATGAAACGATTACAAAACAGCTCCTGAATCAAATTAAACAAAATCCGCCAGACAGAACTTTAGATTTACCCCTCTTCTTTCATTGTAAACACGAAAAAACCCTTAAAAACCACCTTTCGCTAACAAGGACAGATTTTTAACACAATACCATGAACTACTTTTGTTGACACCTGAATTCAAAACGAATAGTGGCTGCAGACAAAGGAAATTCTCTCAACCATAAATTCAAAGCAAACAAAGCCGCAAAAGTTTCTCTGAAACTCAAGTAGCTAGCGCGCTCGTTGTGCATTCCAGTAATTGCTTTCAAGAGAAACATGAGCATATATCGAAAGAAGAAGGATATATCCATGCATCTACCTCGGGCATTTTATTTCCTTGGTTCAGAAGCTGAGCAGTAAGTCTTTTGATTACGCCCAAAAAAATAGGAGAAGTGAATCGCCTCCCAATCGGCTTTTGAAGCAAACAAATTAAATGCCAGAGGCAAATGTGTAGATATATCCTTCTTCTTTCGATATATGCTCATGTTTGCTCTTTAAAACAATTCCTGGAATGCACAACGAGCTTGCTAGCTACCTGGGTTCAAGAGAAATTTTTGCGGCTTTGTTTGTTTTGAAGTACTGGTTGAGGGAATTTCCTTTGTCTGCAATCGCTAATCGCTTTGAATTCATGTGTCAACAAAAGCAACTCATGCTTTTGTGTTACAAGATCTGTCCTTGTTTATTGTATTACAAAATCTACCCTTGTTGATTATAGTAACTACGGGTAGAGTTGACGCCTATAATTCCATAAATCACCAGGGTATTTTTCAGAGAATCATTTTTCTGGCCATTTCTGCCGTCTGCCGTACCGTCTGGTTTTTCTCATGGGGCTGTAGCCTTTCAAATATAAAACAAATATATTAAAAATTGATTACAAGCAACAATAGGATATTATATGAATAATAGAACATCATATAAATAATATACATTTCTCTTGTCTCCATACTGCGAAAGTTCATTGACAAACAAACATTTTCTGGACAAGCAAGTTCTTCATAGCAAAGAAAGCAATTTGCTTTCTAATATTTTGCACTTAAAAACGTATAAGAATATATGAGACCTATTTCTAGCTTATATCCTCATTTCAAAATTAGTTTTACGCTGATCAAAGGTGGGAAAAAATTGCCAGTTGCTTATAGCATAGGTTTCAAATCTTTAAAAAGGTTGGTGTAAAATTCTACGATCTATTCCTTCAAACTGAACGGCTACAAAGACACTTTATCTATTCTGCAATAATTCTACCGTTGGATTTTTCAAAAATTTTCACTATTTTCAGAATTAGAATGTTTTTCTTCTTTTCTAAGAATTCAAGAAAAATGTTGACAAAATCATAAAACCATCGTAATTTCTAAACCTTTTAACGAAACATGATGTGATTTTAAAGAAAACCATAGTTTATGGATGTCTACAATATGGTATCAAGCAAAAGCCTATCACTCTTCTGGTTTACGATTTAGAAATTTGATAACGTCACGTCCTCAAATGAGTTGAAATATAAACTACGATGTAATTTCGAAAAGTATTCAAGATTTCTTATAAGTCCAATGGTAGAGCTTTAGATCACTAACTAAAGTTTCTTTCAAGCTATTCAGTTCAAATACATAGGCCATAGAACTTTACACTCACCTTTTGGAACCTGTTATTGCTTATGTAATTGATCTTGCCTAGATATGATGGCCTCACTGAGTTAAAACAGCTCGAATTGAGGCTGAAAATGCAATAAATTGTCCCTGATAAAAGGGGTTGCATAACAATATTGAAATTTAACAAAAACTTTGATACCGTTATAAGAGAACTTTATACCCGGGGGTGTACTTGATTAGGGAAGTGACGGGGGTGTGCGGAAAACCTCTCCACACCCTGCACCCTGTCGCATAAAAAATAGGCCAAAAGTATACCCTGTCGCATAAAAATTTTGCCTCTCAAATACAGTGTAGAACACAATTTTTGCTTGTGATACCCTGTCGCATAATTTTCTAAGGACACCCTGTCGCATAATTTTTACCGCAAAAGGACACCCTGTTGAGCGGCACATCCCGTCAGGTCAAGTATAGGAGTACCCCCCCCCCCGGGACTTTATATTGATATTTGTCTTAAGATCTTACTGATACCTTGGAGGTCCTTTTAACAACAAAATTATGCATCAATTCTTCATTTATCGAAATAGAAATTTAAGAAACTCATAAGAAACTTTTGGAAGAATTTAAAATTAAAAAATAAATGAATGAACTGATCATGATGAAAATCAACTCAGAACTGACAACTCGCAACTCGAAACTCGCAAAATATCATGAAGAGCCAACTACCACAAACTCGCAAAATATAATACCTCTGATTTAACATTCACACGGAAACTCGTCACTTAATAATTTCAGGATAACTCAAAACGCTACTTTTAAAAGCCTTCCTTCCAACGACTTTCCACAAGATTTCTGTTGATTTTCAATCTTTACAAATGCGATTTCCAAATTTTGTATGCCAACCGATTAGCCTCTTGCATAAAGACTTCCATGTTGATCACTTCAGGAACCTAAAACTTTACTTTTAAAATCCTTTCTCCCAATAATTTTCGTGAATATTTTAAAAGTTTATTTCCAAGCTTTACAAATGCAATTTCCATCTTCCAAATTATGTACACAAACCGATTTACCTTTTGCATATTAAAAGCATTCAAGTTAATCATTTCAGGAACCTACAACTCTACTTTTAAAAGACTTACTGCCAACAATTTTCCTCAAATTTCCTGATTCTTTCCAAGCGACACAAATGCAATTTCCAGCATTCAAATTATGTACACAAACCGATTTACCTTCTGCATTTTAAAAACATTCAAGTTAATCATTTCAGGAACCTACAACTCTACTTTTAAAAGCCTTACTGCCAACAATTTTCCTCAATACTTGTGATTCTTTCTAAGCGTCACAAATGCAATTTCCAGCAACCAAATTCTGTATGTAACTCGCTTGATTTCTCTGTCCTTTCAAAATGTAATACTGCTGTATGCTTATTAAATGTGCTTACTCAGAGATCAAACTGCTAAATCACATTTAGTTAAATGAATTCGTGGTAGGAAAACATTTGAAGTCGTTCCCTCCGCTCGTTAAATAATTATGAAGGAATAAATTAATCTTAATTAAAAAACCGTGAAGGCAATAATCTAATTGTTATCGGTTTCTTAGCCTGAATTTAGTTCTGCCGAAATCTTATTTATCATTAGATATGAAAATCCAGTTGGTCGAAATCAGTCTTCCGTTCCATAATTCATATTTCGCAAGATTCCTTAAAATAGAATTTAAATTGGATTAATATTCATGAATATGTGAACTTCTAAACCATGACAAACATACTGTTCATCCTCACTGCTTATCCTCACTGCTTATCTGAATGGAATAAACTTGATCCTGAAATTAGACTTGCACAGTCGGTTGCTGTTTTTAAGAAAAAAATTCTCTCAATAATTCGACCTCCTGCAAAACCCTTTTTTGGTACTTATGACCAATAGGTTTATCCCACCTTTGTCAATTGAGGGTTGAACTCAGCAAACTAAACTTTCGCAAATTCAAGCATAATTTTAGGGATACCATAAACCCATTGTGCCCGTCGAACGATGGCATCGAAGATACGGAACACTTTTTGCTGCTCTGCCCTTCCTTTGAAGAGATCTTCTCGCTGGAGTGTTAGCTCTTTTACAACCAAATGGATATATCAATGATTCAAACGAGGCTTTGGTGCACGTTTTATCGTATGTTGCCATCAAACTGGTCGACTTGATTAGAAAATCTCAAGCTGCACTACGAGTTCCACAACCACCATAGCTCGTTTTTTAGCTTTTATGTATAGTAGAACAATTTTGTAAGTAGAGTGATTAGTAAGAGTAACTTTGCAAGTAGTGTAACTAGTATTTTCATCGTTTGTAGTTTAGTTGTATGTAGTTTAATGTTGCATGTCTTTATGTTTTGGCCATGGGGTAGTCATCGTCTTTCGCTCCCCTTGGTGTCGTCCCTGTGGTGGTGTATAGTTATTTGATAAGTACAGTAGAAAGTAAGATTTATTGTAAATATTTGAAATGGATCGAAAAAAACACACTGTTTTTCTACCAAACAATTGAAACAACGCATGCATTGTGGTAGAGCACAACAGGAAAAGTATTGCTTTTAATTTTATATCTCTAGGGAGCAATTAATTAAAATGTCATTGCTAGGAAGCAGAAAGTTTTAAGTAGACGATGCTTTTTAGCAAGCTAGCAACGTCACAAAATCTCAAATAAATAAGGAAAAAAATGAAAGATTTAAAGAATTTTAAATCATCTAGCTGAATTGATCTTTCTTTAACATCATAAAACGTCAACAAACCGGATATGCCTTGTTCTTCATCAAAATATGGCTTCTTAAACACCCCACGTTTTTGACTGACCCGGTAGGATTTCTTTGTTTACCTCGAAATCCCCAAAGATTAAATGCGAAGTTTGGGAATTGAAATGTTCTGCTGTGTAATCTTGTAAAAGCATATGGGGCGTGTTAAAACTACATGCCCATTTACACAATTGTATAAGCTAATCCAACAGACATATTTCGAAAGATGATTCTTGCAATCTTCATATCTTCACAAACGATTGTGCAAATACCGTAAAAACTCTATTTATCCCCCCTCTCTAATAAGCATAAGCCCCTCCCTTCTAAGCCAAAGTTTCAAATAAGCCCCCTCCCTATCAAGCCCCCCACTTATGTCAAATGCCAGGGGTAATCAAAGATTTTCCATTTATTTAGCTAAACAAGTTTGCATGGTAGTTTTGATATGGTTTGGGATAAAAATTGTGTCGAATTTGTGTATTTGACTCGTAAAATTGTATGTTGACTCCGCAAAATATGAGGTAAGAGAACTAAAAAGGTTTTGTCAACATCCTTGTCAGTCGAATTCGTGAATAAGCCCCCTCTCTAAAAAGCCCCCTCGCTAATAAGTATCAAGCTTCTCTTTTAAGTCCACGCTCTGGAGTCTTCGAAATTAAATACCCCCCCGGGCTTTATAGAGCTTTTACGGTACGTCATTATATTTTACATCAACTTTTTAAGCCAATATTGAGACAATGTGAAACCAAGGGCGATATGAAACGCAGTTGAAATATTCCAAGCCCCCCCCAAATTGCGAGATTACCGCAAGAAGAATGCTAGACTACTGCGGAAGAGGTACAATTGGGAAGCGGTCAAAATGAAACTGTGGGAGAATCAGGGCCGTAGGAAGCAGGTTCTGATTGGGGGGCAATTGTTCTTAAAACAATAAAGAAAAATGCGTCTAATTAATGCTTGTGACGTAGCACGATTGTTTTTAATATCATTGGGGGGGGCTTCAGCCCTCCTGCCCCCCGCTTCCTACAGGCCAGGGGAGAATGCTTGTAGAGGCTAAATGACTACCCTGGGTACCAGACTCTCTAACATAAAAACAAGAGTTTTTGTTTTTATGTTAGAGAGTCTGGTTACCAGGGTACTAAACAACAAGCTACAACAAATAGGACAACAGGTGATGTGGATAGTGAACATTTATGAACACCAGCCGAGAAGCTTAGTAATGTCTAGATATGACATATTTTCTCGACAAGGACCAGTGCGGGTCTAACTTGGTGCTAATCTACACACTTCATGCAGCCCTTGGTAACAAAGGCAGATTTTGTAATACAATAGCATGAGTTGCTTTTGTTGACACCTCAATTCAAAGCGATTAGCGATTGCAGACAAAGGAAATTCTCTCAACCAGTAATTCAAAACAAACAAAGCCGCAAAAATTTTTTTGAAACCCAGGTAGCTAGCTCGCTCGTCATGCATTCCAGAAATTGGTTTTAAGGGCAAACATGAGCATAGATCGAAAGAAGAAGGATGCATCTACACATCTGCCGCGGGCATTTTATTTGTTTGGTTCACAAGCCGTTTAAGAGGCGATTCAATTCTCTTATTTTTTTGGGTGTTATCAAAACATTTACTGCTCAGCTTTTGGACCAAAGAAATAAAATGCCCGCGGCAGATGTGTAGATATATCCTTCTTCTTTCGATCTATGCTCATGTTTGCCCTCAAAAATACTTTCTGGAATGCACAATGAGCGCGCTAGCTACCTGGGTTTCCGAGAAACTTTTGCACCTTTGTTTGTTTTGAATTACTGGTTGAGAGAATTTCCTTTGTCTGTGATCGCTAATCGCTTTGAATTGAGGTGTCAACAAAAGCAACTCATGCTATTGTATTACAAAATCTGCCCTTGTTTGCCCTTGGCGAAGTTTGAAGCAACTTTATCTGTTTATAATATTTACTTGAAGTAAATAGCAACTAAGTGCAAGCAGGTCAAATGTTCCTCTAACAAATTTGCAGAATACTGATGTTTGATCATAAAATCAATGGCTACAATTACAAAGGGAAATGCAGGACGCAGGTCGGAGCGAAAATCAATTTTTTTGATTTGTGAAAGAAACATTTCATTATATGGTATACCGTAACAATTTCACAATTCAGAAAATTTGAGCTGAGTGCTAATTGACCCATTATGGTCGGTCCAATGTCATCACACTGGATGACCTAAAAAATTCACGAATAACAAGGGCAGATTTTGTAATACAATAGCACGAGTTGCTTTTGTTGACACCTCAATTCAAAGCGATTAGCGATCACAGAAAAAGGAAATGCTCTCAACCAGTAATTCAAAACAAACAACGCTGCAAAAGTTTCTCTGAAACCTAGGTAGCTAGCTCGCTCGCTGTGCATTCCATAAATCATTTTTAAGGGCAAACATGAGCATAGATCGAAAGAAGAAGGATATCTACACATCTGTCGCGGGCATTTTATTTCTTTGGTCCAGAAGCTGAACAGTAGATGTTTTGATAACACCCAAAAAATAAGAGAATTGAATCGCCTCCTAAACGGCTTTTGAACCAAACAAATAAAATGCCCGCGGCAGATGTGTAGATGCATCCTTCTTCTTTCGATCTATGTTCATCTCTGCCCTTAAAAACAGTTTCTGGAATGCACAACGAGCGAGCTAGCTACCTGGGTTTCAAAGAAAGTTTTGCGGCTTTGTTTGTTTTGAATCGCTGGTTGAGAGAATTTCCTTTGTCTGCAATCGCTAATCGCTTTGAATCGAGGTGTCAACAAAAGTAACTCATGCTATTGTATTACAAAATCTGCCCTTGTTTTCACGAACTACAATCCTGGCAAAAAGAAGCTGGGACATAGGCAAATTTCAGTGTCTTCATGATGTTTCCTAAGATATCGAGGAGAAAACATACGTTTAGAGCCTCCTAATCCCCCTTTCCCCTAATTCAATGTTGAGAAGGTCAAATGGCGTTTGATTCAAGCAACTTTGAAACGGGGGGAGCGGGGGCACGTAATCAAAAACCGAAGTAGTGCAATTTTGTGACTTGTCCCAAGTATTTTGGCCAAGATTGTAGATTATAACCAATTTTCTGAAATAAAAAGTCATTAACAAATGCTTGGTATCAGCGTTTAGTCGGAAGGCTGGGTTGTCTTTCGAGATGCTGCATGGTCATTTTAAACTATTAATATCATCCGAAAAACTAGTTTTTAAAGAATATTTCCGAGTCCATCATTAAATAATATTTATCCTAAAATAATCGTTTTGATCTCCAGGGAGCAGTGTTCTTATCTAAATTTGGACACTCCAGAGGGGGGGGGGGGGCTTAAAAGAGAGTGGGCTTATTCACAAAATCAAATGACAGAACGATATATATGATAGCTTTTTAGTTCTTTTGCACCATATTTTGTGGATTCAATATACAATTTTACGAGTTAAACACATGAATTCAACACAGTTTAATCTCAAACCATTACATATCAAAATTAACATGCAAACTTATTTAGCTCAATAAATGCAAAATCTTTAGTAGCATATGCAAGTTGATATAAGTGGGGGGGGGGGGGTTAATAGAGAGGGGGGCTTAATAGAGCTTGTTATGGTAGTTGTTTGCAGCTTGCACAAGTTCTTTATTCTAAGAAATAGGTTGTAGAATTTTACACCGAAATTTCTAAAGATTTGCAACCTAATGCTTGCAAACAGCCCGAGCAACGGAAGACGCGGAAAGGAAGAAGAAAATTGACTGTTTAGAGAGAAAAGAGAAAAGAATTCATCCAATACAAGTTGCCGCCAATACTTATTTCGAGGTTTGAAAAGTAAAATCCCGGGGGGGGGGGGGTACTTAGTATCTTTTGCTGACGCCATGTGCACTCCTTTCCGGGTATCGTTTTCGCCTCTTTTTTCTAACGCCGGGTATCAAAAGAAGGCAATTTTTCTAAAGCCAGTTGTCAAACGTAATATTTCATTGTTTTTCGACGAATTTTTACGTTTAGGGTTATGCTTTTCGCCGATATTTTCTAAAGCCGGCTATCATTTCGAGGGAAAATTTCTAAAGATGGGTGAAAAAATTTTTTTTTGGAGTGCACCCCCCCCCCCGTACAATTGAAAGTCAAGTATCCCCCCCCCCCCCCGGGAGTAAAATTAGAATGAAAAACGTGAAATTGTTGCTTGAAAATGAGCGCTAATTCTGTATTCCATCTGCTAGTGACTGAGGAGACGGGCTTTGGAAAGAGAATTGATGGTTCTATTGAGGTAAGTAACAGTGCAGTAATCCAATATTGAAAGCATGACACATGGAAATTGGGTTTAATATTGTGCAACCATGGAGCATTGCGGACACCTTTATTTTGTAGGAAATTTTTATTCGATACTACTACCTTAAGTCTTCTGCGGAGGAGCATTGCTCGCGAAGAGAGCTACCTCTCTGAAGGAGCGAGCTAGCGTAGCGCTACGCTAGCTCGCTCCTTCAGAGAGGTAGCTCGCTTCGCGAGCAATGCTCCTCCGCAGAGGACTTAAGGTAGTAGTATCGAATAGAAATTTCCTTCAAAATTTCCTACAAAATAAAGGTGTCCGCAATGCTCCATGTTGCAACTTCGAGCTTCAAGCTTTACCAGAATGGACGGGGTTAAAATGAGTTGAAAGATGAGATCTCATAGACGCATATTCTTTCACAAGAAACTGATCATAACTCAAGTCTCAGATAGAATGATGCTAGAATCATGGCAGACCAAGTCTATTAAAATAGATGACACATAGCATTAAGAAATGGTATTGCAAATGAACGAAGGAACGAACGAACGAATAAATCAATAGATAATACAGTGAGTGGGTGAAGTTTCTTGCCAGAATCATGGTAGACCAAAGTTAAAATTTGTCTATCAAATAGATGGCACATAGCATTAAGAAATGGTATTGCAAATGAACCAACGAATAAGCGAACGAACGAACAAATGAATGAATGAATGAATGAATGAATGAATGAATAAATAGATCATACAGTGAGTGGGTGAAGCTTCTTGCCAGAATCATGGTAAATCAAAGTTAAAATTAGTCTATCAAATAAATGGCACATAGCATTAAGAAATGGTATTGCAAATGAACGAACGAATAAGCGAACGAACGAACAAATGGATGAATGAATGAACGAACGAATAAGCGAACGAACGAACAAATGGATGAATGAATGAATAAATAGATCATACAGTGAGTGGGTGAAGTTTCTTGCCAGAATCATGGTAAATCAAAGTTAAAATTAGTCTATCAAATAAATGGCACATAGCATTAAGAAATGGTATTGCAAATGAACGAACGAATAAGCGAACGAACGAACAAATGGATGAATGAATGAATAAATAGATCATACAGTGAGTGGGTGAAGTTTCTTGCCAGAATCATAGTAGACCAAAGCTAAAATTTGTCTATCAAATATATGACATATAGCAATAAGAAATGGTATTGCAAATGAACGAACGAATAAGCGAACGAACGAACAAATGAATGAATGAATGAATAAATAGATAATACAGTGAGTGGGTGAAGTTTCTTGCCAGAATCATGGTAGACCAAAGTTAAAATTAGTCTATCAAATAGATGGCACATAGCAATAAGAAATGGTATTGCAAATGAACGAACGAACAAACAAACGAACGAATGAACGAACGAGCGAGCGAGCGAACGAATTGATAAATGAATAAATGAACAAATGAATAAATGAATAAATGAATAAATGAATAAATGAATAAATGAATAAATGAATAAATGAATGAATGAATGAATGAATGAATAACTTAAAGGGAATGTAAGGATGAGAAAGTGGCTCAAGCCACTTGCAGTCAAATTCTAGCCTATCGGATATCAGAATTTCCTGTTGATGTAGATGGGTTACCCAAATATGGTTCCAAAGGTGTCACGGTCCTTTGTCTTTGCGCTGTTATTTTTATCACTATATATGCTTAGATTCCCTTTAATAAATAAATGTTACAATGAGTCAGTGAATTTTCTCGCTAGAATGTAAAAATTTGTTTATCAAAGAGAAGATACATAGCAACGAGAATGTAGAAAGAAATGGGCTTCTAAATGAAAAGACGAATGAATAAATGAATGAACATCTTGATGAATAAATGATACAGCTAGTGAGTGACTTTTCGTGCTAGAATCATGGCAGACCAAAGTTAAAATTTGTTTATCAAAGAGAAGATACATAGCAACGAGAATGTAGACTGATTACGATTGAGTCCTAGTAATCGCTACCACCCACCCACCCTACTTGCTGTTGATGCTCTGCGCTGTTCCGTAATTTAGCACTGGTCAATTCTGAAAGCGAGGCAAATCCTTCACAGGGCCAGCCATTTGGCTGGGAAGCCATGAGTCCTAGTATGAGCGAGTAGGGTGGGTGGGTGGTAGCGATTACTAGGACTCAATCGTAATCAGTCTAACGAGAATGTAGAAAGAAATGGGCTTCCAAGTGAAAAAAACGAAAGAACGAACAAACGAACGAATGAATGAATGAATGAATGAATGAACATTTTGATAAATAAATGACACAGCGAGTGAGTGACTTTTCGTGCTAGAATCATGGCAGACCAAAGTTAAATTTGTTAATCAAATAGAAGACAACCTGCTGCTTGATCTCACATGTAATTAAAAGTATGTTTCAAGTCCAGTGTAGCATACGACAGCCGGAGAAAGTATTAAATTGCTCTATCATCTTTCTGAGTGGGATTTTCACAAGAAAATTAAGTGAATGGAGCCGAAGTAATCTCATAGTGAGATAAACATAAGATTTTCTCTCAAGAATAAGGAAATATCTCAAAACAGAGTACACAATCTATTTGCTAACAAACCCCAAACAAAGCCGATACAAGATACTAGCCCTGAATTCATACGGGGGCAAAAATGAAATAGTTCCGACGGCAAAATCAACAACAACAATAGCAACGACCCAATAGCAACAAAGGCAAATCGCTACTCGAAATTTAGGCTAGAACACTTCCCCGTAGGGTCTTCAAATGTTGACAAGGTTGTAGGCCACTAAATAGTTTCGCAGCCAAGACAACTTATTCTAACGAGAGCGCGTTATTATTGATTTTCTGTAAGGTGTGTAAATCTATGAACATCAGCAACATAATCACATTTTTAGCGATTTTCAAACAGCGAAAGCTTTTGTATGCCGCCAGATAATTTCGCCGCTGAAAGACAACTTCTATATATCAAACATGGGTAGCTAGACATTGCTGGTGTGCTTCTATGGAGGAGCACTGCAACTAATATATACTTGCGGAGGAATCATTTCTAGAGCGCTGCAACTAATATGTTAAGTACACTAATAATTACAGACAATACATTTTGCACTACTGTTGATCAATATTTTAGATTAAATTTTATATTGATAAATTAAGATTTTATCAAAAGGTATTAGATTTGTTCACAAACCAAAAAACTTAGTGTAAGTAACTCAATTTTGTCGGCATCTACTAAAAAATAAAGCCTTGCCTGAAACAAGGGCGCCTTCCTTGTAGGAATTGTGTTTATTCCCAGTACTGTACCCCTGACCCAGTACAAAGAGTGACCCAGCACACAGAGTAATTGGTGTCCTGTGACCCAGTACACAGAGTAATTGGTGTCCTGTGACCCAGTACACAGAGTAATTGGTGTCCTGTGACCCAGTACACAGAGTAATTGGTGTCCTGTGACCCAGTACACAGAGTAATTGGTGTCCTGTGACCCAGTACACAGAGTAATTGGTGTCCTGTTAATCTGTGTTCTAACATCTGTTAATGTTGACCCATCAAAAATCACGCTGCCAGGTTCCCTGTGGCCAGCTCGTATGACAGTTGATCTCGTATTACATCAACACCGGAATTTGAAACCACAAGTTATTCATACGTCATCTTGACCTTGACAGGACTGACTCTGTGTACTGGGTCACGGTACAGTAGTGGGAATAACACAGTTCCTACAAGGTAGGCGCCCTTGCCTGAAACTAGCAAATATACGAATATTTTGATACTGGGCGAGAAAAAATATCATCTTTTTCCAGGTTGTATACTCAGTGTCCCAAAAAAATGTTCCTGCGTATGATTAAAGACTCACTTCTAGCTATGGTATTTTGGGGCACCAATATCGACTTTTGTCTATTGACTTTAAAAACTTCTAGTTTGGTTATAAATGGCAGAAGTAAATGCGCACTATCATTGGAGACTTCAATGATGATAAAAAATCTGAAAATTTTGACTCTGATGCAAGATTGAGTATTTTGCCTTTAAGACTATAGCTCAAAATAAGGTTTTTCGACGTGTAATTTTGCTACCTTGCTGTATCAAAAGCAAACATTTTGTCATCTATGATTATTTTTGGGTATTTGACAAAGCAACTCAAAAAGAAAATTTTATCAAAGGCTTTATAATCAATTTTTGGTGATTTTTTAAACGGGAGTACTTTTTTGGGACACCCGGCATAGTGCGCATGCTCATAACAGATAATAGATTCTAGTATTTTCAACATCTGGTTTTCGTCAATTTAGAAAATATTTTAATTCCTTTTCTCTTCAGGGATTGAGAAAATATTCAAGGCAGCTTAGTGACACATCTGGCTTCTAAAATTCACGGCTTGAAATTAAGACAGATCAATAAAAGAAGGGGTTCCTAACATCACTCTGTAGTGATAGTCTTCAAAATCGAGTCGTGAGCTTATAGTGTGTAATGTAGCCACGGAGACATTGGCAATTTCTGTAAAACAGAGAACATGATAATCTATTTCGCGACCCCTCCCTAACAACATGATTTCAAGCTAATTTGACAATTCGAGTGGTGACCTAATTGTACGTTATGTATCCACAGAAACTTAGGTGCTTTCTATAAAACGGATAAATTAGATTATCAATGTCACAACTTCCACCTAATAACATGATTCAAAGCCAATTTGGCAAATCGAGTGGTGAGCTGATAGTAAATACCGTATCCAAAGGAACATGAGCAAATTCAGGAAAATAAATTAATTAGATCACTCATTTCATAACCGCTCTGTAACAACACGACTCATAACCAATTTGACAACTCGAGTGGTGACCTACTGGTACATTACGCATCCACAGAAACATGGGTGATTTCTATGAAATAGACCAAAAAAATTGTCCGTTTCACAACCTCTCCCTAACAACACGATTCGAAGCTAATTTGACAACTCGAGCGGTGACTTGGCGATAAATACTGTATCCACAGGAACATGAGCAAATTCAGGAAAATAAATTAATTAGATCATTCATTTCATAACCGCTCTGTAACAACACGACTCATAACCAATTTGACAACTCGAGTGGTGACCTACTGGTACATTACGCATCCACGGAAACATGGGTGATTTCTATGAAATAGACCAAAAAAATTGTCCGTTTCACAACCTCTCCCTAACAACACGATTCGAAGCTAATTTGACAACTCGAGCGGTGACTTGGCGATAAATACTGTATCCACAGGAACATGAGCAAATTCAGGAAAATAAATTAATTAGATCATTCATTTCATAACCGCTCTGTAACAACACGACTCATAACCAATTTGACAACTCGAGTGGTGACCTACTGGTACATTACGCATCCACGGAAACATGGGTGATTTCTATGAAATAGACCAAAAAAATTGTCCGTTTCACAACCTCTCCCTAACAACACGATTCGAAGCTAATTTGACAACTCGAGCGGTGACTTGGCGATAAATACTGTATCCACAGGAACATGAGCAAATTCAGGAAAATAAATTAATAAGATCATTCATTTCATAACCGCTCTGTAATAACACGACTCATAACCAATTTGACAACTCGAGTGGTGACCTACTGGTACATTACGCATCCACGGAAACATGGGTGATTTCTATGAAATAGACCAAAAAAATTGTCCGTTTCACAACCTCTCCCTAACAACACGATTCGAAGCTAATTTGACAACTCGAGCGGTGACTTGGCGATAAATACTGTATCCACAGGAACATCAGCAAATTCAGGAAAATAAATTAATTAAATCACTCATTTCATAACCGCTCTGTAACAACACGACTCATAACCAATTTGACAACTCGAGTGGTGACCTACTGGTACATTACGCATCCACAGAAACATGGGTGATTTCTATGAAATAGACCTAAAGAATTGTACGTTTCACAACCTCTCCCTAACAACACGATTCGAAGCTAATTTGACAACTCGAGCGGTGACTTGGCGATAAATACTGTATCCACAGGAACATCAGCAAATTCAGGAAAATAAATTAATTAAATCACTCATTTCATAACCGCTCTGTAACAACACGACTCATAACCAATTTGACAACTCGAGTGGTGACCTACTGGTACATTACGCAGCCACAGAAACATGGGTGATTTCTATGAAATAGACCTAAAGAATTGTACGTTTCACAACCTCTCCCTAACAACACGATTCGAAGCTAATTTGACAACTCGAGCGGTGACTTGGCGATAAATACTGTATCCACAGGAACATGCGCAATTTCAGGAAAATAAATTAATTAGATCATTCATTTCATAACCGCTCTGTAACAACACGACTCATAACCAATTTGACAACTCGAGTGGTGACCTACTGGTACATTACGCAGCCACAGAAACATGGGTGATTTCTATGAAATAGACCTAAAGAATTGTCCGTTTCACAACCTCTCCCTAACAACACGATTCGAAGCTAATTTGACAACTCGAGCGGTGACTTGGCGATAAATACTGTATCCACAGGAACATCAGCAAATTCAGGAAAATAGACGACATAGAAGCTCTATTTCGCAAATATAAACATCATCGCTAGAACCCTTCTTTGAAAATTAACATAATTTTGCCATTGCTGGATGACAACAGAAGTCCTGTTTTTGAAGCAACCACTTATTTTGCCTTTCCTCTGCCATAAATCAGCAACTACTTGTCAGATTGACTTAAACAAGGTCTCAAACTCTAAGTTGAAGCCTGATCTACGAGCTGTGCAAAAACAGAGACAATTAAAGCTACAGCTCCTCCACAGCAGCCATACAAACGGGGCACAATCTTTTCTGGACACCCCGCAGACTTCGAAAGATTTGCAAAAAGACATTCAAACATAACGAAAGGAAGTAACCCGTAGAGGAACGTCCTACTAAAACATAACAATTTTTCATCATATTTTCCATACTGTGTATGCCCTTATGTCTAGGGATAACCGCAGTGATATCATTTGACAGCCACAATTGGGTCTATGAAAATTGTTGAAAACAAGCAGACAGACAACAAAGCTCTTGCACCGCAGCAACAACTATGCTACACCGCAGCAAAAACTTACCAACATAAATAGGTCTTGAAGGAGCTCTGTGAAATTTTGTCCTCCCAATTTTGCAACTCACAAAACTTGCAAATTTATAATGGCAAATGCTCGAGTAATGCTCTCTTGTGAATTAAGAAGCCACGAAAATATAATCAAGTAATCATTATCGTACGTAGAACGCCTATGTCGCAAATATTTGCTTGGTAATGCAAATTCTGTCTGAGAAGTTTCCCGCACCTTTTATATTTTATCAAGCTAGCAGGTAGGTTTCAAAGTTATAACTTAATTGAAGGATCTTACAAGGATTTTCGTTCATGTTCAATTTGCCTCTTTTAAAACCAGGACAATAATCCAAAGAAAGAAAGCTGCCACGCCAATTTTGGTAACCGGCAGATTCACAACAGAAACTGAAAAGATAGTTCGAAATTTTCACATTCTCCTCCCGTTTCTGGTGAGTCACTAAAATGCTCGGAAGTTTCTGTATTTGTAGTTTTGTATAGAATAAACAGATCCCACAAAATTGATGCTTATTAAACATGAATGAAATATAAATGTGCACATGTGCACAACGAACACCATTTTGTTGGAAAACTACAGTCTCAAAAGTGCCTAAACTTGGTTTTGGTTCGGATAATATTTGTTAAAGTTTTAAAGGGAATGTATAAAAGTGGCTCAAGCCACTTGTGGCCAAATTCTAGCCTATCAGATATCAGTATTTCCTGTTGATGAAGATCAATTACCCAAATATGGAGCGGCACGTGTCATAGTCTATTGTCTTCACGCGGCTATTTATATCGAGGATTTATAGATTCCCTTTAATCAATTGATTTGTGTTATAACTGGCAAAACTACGACAGACCTTTATAAGAAACTAATGGCGCGACTTGGCAAATACCATTAGTTCACTGGCCTAATTACATCTCAGTTTTGAAAGGAGGAGTCCAGGTTAACGAACAAAGGTTCCAAATTAACAGTTGCATGTTTTGCATTGATTAGCATGATTTAGCATTAATTAGGAAATAAATCACTTTGTCTTTGTTTTCATGTTCATCGTCAGCCTTGCCAGTCAAAATTTATGACCTCGTCATAACATTAGCATTTTCGATTCAAACGTTGGAATAACATCAAATTAGAGGCAGCTTAGTCGAGTCTAAAGACATTTAAAGGGAATCTATGCATATAAAAATGGCTCAAAACACTTGCGGTCGAATTCTAGCCTATCAGACATCAGTATTTCCTGTTGACGTAGATCAGCTGCCCAAATATGGTTCGGCACGTGTCACGGCCTAATGTCTTTGCACGGATATAATGCTTGGTGCCATTGATATAGCTATATCTCGTTGCCTCTATAGACAGGCCAAAGAAACGCCAATACACCCATTCTTTCTCTAGGCTTTTAAACCAAACAAATTAAATGCCCGCGGCAGATATGTAGATATCATCTCGTTGCCTCTATAGACAGGCCAAAGAAACGCCAATACACCCATTCTTTCTCTAGGCTTTTAAACCAAACAAATTAAATGCCCGCGGCAGATATGTAGATATATCCTTCTTCTTTCGATGTATGTTGATGTTTGCTCTTAAAAGCAATTTCTTGTTGGGGATACGAATCGTCAAAGTTCATAGCAACGGTCATCCCCCAAAAAGGAAACCTGTGATCATGCGCAGAAAGCATGTTTGGTTTTGTGGAAAGGATGTGGGCGGATAATCCGGCCACAATCCAAACAAGAATTAGCAAAGAGACAAAAAGATTCTCGCGCATGGTAATAGGTTTCCCAGCTGTTGATCTGCTTTGAACTTTACCAGCATAACAAAAGGCTCAGACAAAAGGGGCAGTCCTCGGTATCCTCAACAATTTCTGGAATGCACAACGAGCGTGCTTGCTAGCTGAGTTGCAGAGAAACTTTTGCAGCTTTGTTTGTTTTGAATTTATGGTTGAGAGAATTCCCTTTGTCTGCAGTCGCTAATTGCTTGGAATTGAGGTGTCAATCAAATGCAACCGTTGCTATTGTATTATAAAATCTGCCCTTGTTGATCTTATCAAACTTCTGCGCAATTTGGTAGTATGCTTCAAAACCTGCTGGCTAATAAAATTTCAGAAATTTACCAATTAAAAGCCGTTGATAGAATAATCAAAGCGCACAAATCAGATTTCATCTTTGATGTCATACCTCAAAGTGAAAAATTGAACTTTAATTGAATCTGGTGACTTCTTACACGCCGAAATTTTCTTCAACTCACTCAATGCGATGTATATTCAAATGTACTGTGAAATTTATTAACGGAAAATGTGGCCTTTACGCTTTTTTCGGGGGATTTCAAATACATACTGTGAGATATATATTCTAAATTGCGTTGAATGCGTTCGCTGTAACATACAATATGTCGGTAAATCTGAATGGCCTTTTAACTACAGATTGAACAACTATCGTTCTAGAATAAAATCAACTCAATACGACAAGCTCCTTCCCGTAGAGAAACACTTTAAACAACAACACCATATCTTTGCAAGGGACGCAAGGTTTACAATAATCGAACGAATTGAGAAAGAAGACGCCGACAATATAACAAAATTATTGGAGACTCACGAAGATAACTGGATTATGCGACTGCAGACTCTTACACCAAAAGGTCTAAATAACAAACTTAACCACCCAGACAAATATTAGCAAAAAATTCCTCAAAAACCCAATGGATAGGCCATTTTGTTTCCGTTCGCCCATTTATTCAATACTTTGTTTCCCTGTGGCCTATCATTTTCTACACATAAAACGTAACTTTAAAATCCAATCAAGGATTCATGTGACGCCATATTTTGCATCACGTGACCCCAACTAGGCATCACGTGACCCCTTTTTAATCACGTGACCGCTAACAGGCTATAAAAAGGGCATACCATCACATAAATATTCATTCTCCTGACGATGACCATAGAGTCGAAACGCGTAGAGAATTGAAGAAGAAAATTGTAGAAGAACTCCAAGTCGTCTTATTTTTGTGTTCATCTTTCTAAATTGCGCTGACATATAACAGATGGAAAACTCTTTTCATTAGTGTCTGAAAGGAAACTGATTTGAATTTTCGAATTTAGATGTTAAATTGCCCTGTCAGCAAATTTCCACAGCTTGACCGATGTAAAAAGCACGTTCAGTCGTGAGAAATGATTTTTGAGTTTATCAAAACGGAATTTTCTAACAAAGAACGATCGAAAATTGCTAGTATTTTCTTAGTTTTTAACATTTGAATGCGAATATAAACTCTGGGGAATAGACTGCAAAGCTTTTTGACAATGCTCGTAGAAATCTCTTTGGTCAGCTTGGAGACAGCCCGCTATTGGACTTTTCAGTTTTGGACAACGAGGCACTCGCTAACCTCTTGTTGTTTGGCGATGAGAAATTTTAACATTGAAAATAGCCTTAAATAACGGATTCATCCTATTAAACCCATAAACGCAACAAAACACAGATTTGTGTTTATGGGTTTAATATGATGAGTCCGTTATTTAAGGCTATTTTCAAATTTTGTACCACGAATCATTTTTTTACAAATTAAACATTGTCTCACACAGAATGATTTTGGAAGCTACCATTCCGTTCATCGAGAAAACTAAGCGGCTCCATTAATACTCTCTACATGCTAATATTCATCTTGTGTAGCGTACTTTTTTCGGCTTTCGTCTGTTAATGTTTCTCTGTGTTGTATTGTTGCTGTGTTGTTATTTCTTTGGTTTCTGTTTCTGTCTCTTATGAAATTAACCGTTGAATTGTAAGTGTCATCCATGGTGGGGACCAGATGACCTTGTGTCTTTCCCCGCCATGAATGGCACAGGTAAATAGTATTTCATTTTATTTAGAATCAGGTAAAAAGAAAGAAAAAGAAGAATAGATCTTCAAGCATCAAGCTTTGCGGTCAAAGTTCTTAGAAACTTGTCATGGAAAAAATAAAAGATAAATTTTATCTCACTCTTTCTTTTTTCCTTGATTATTCGAAAATTTAAAATACTTTCTTAGTTCTTTCAAGATTCGAATGTGATGAACAACTGTGGGTGCAAATCAAAACGTCAAGAATTTCCGCCAAAATGTCAGAAAGTTATCAAAAAAAGTTTCAAAAATTCACATTGACATGGCTCTTTTCCTTGATTATGTCAAAACGTGGAAGTATCATCTTTGCGTTCAACATTCAAATGCGAAGAAGATTTGTTCGGGCGCAACTCATAACGTCAAGATTCTTTCAGTCAAATTTCAGAGATTCATCGTGCATCAAAGATTCAAAATTTAATTTGATATATCTCTGTTCCTTGACTGCTTCATAAACTTGAAAATATCATCTTCTCGTTTAACATTCAAATGCAAACATACATCTTTCGGACGCACGATTCAAAACGTCAAGATTTTCAATCGGAATTTCATAAATTTCAGGAGAAAAAATTCAAAATTTACCTCGATGATGTCTTTGCTCTGTGGCTGCTTCCAGCTATATCGATTAAATCCTCGACAGTCTCTCCTGATGAATTAACTGCTCTAACTCATCACACGCTTCAACTTCACACTAACCTTCTATCCCACCAAGAATTCTATTCCACATCAACAAACGCTTTTAGCAACGCCAGAGGAGCCGTAGTTCTCTTACCATGGCTACAAACATTGTCAAAACGTCAATCCAGCAGCTTTTTCTGTTGTCTACAAGATCAACTGAATTTCAATCAGCTAAGTGCTGCTGAGCCCGTTGTCATTTGTTAAAAAATGCTTGATTTTTCAGCTGAAGGCATTAACTTCTTTCACACAGATATTAAAACTGAAGATCCAACAGCCTTCCTTAAATCTGTGCGATAACAGCTTCTGTGTTAAATCCTTCGCCCACGAGAGTTTCCGTAAATAGCTCTGTTGATTTTCTTTCGTTCGTCTCTTGAAGCAAGTGGTTCAAAGATCTTTCTGCTGATGCAGTTCTCTCAATTCCTTCCGTAGAGCAGTTCCTTCAAGGTTCTTTTCTGTGAAAGCTACTTAAAGAAACGCTCTATCACTCAATGAAAGAAGCACTCTTCAAAAGTTACTTCTGGCAAAGTTCTATCTTCCAACAAAGTTTATCCTGAATTCACGTTTTTTATAACTCAACAGCAACCACAACGAAAAGTCCTTCTGCAAAACTAATTCTTGTCTCCAAAAACTGCGTGTTCAAACTGTCTCTTCTACAAAAACCGTTATGTGTCTTGAATTTAAGGTGTCTTAGCAACTTAGCTGCAACTAGAGCGAAAGCTCTTATCAGCAATATTCGTCACTGAGAGTTCTTTTCTGCAGAACAAGTCTTCAACATTTCTTTTCTGCAAAAGCCACTGTTTCAACGTAGTGCATCACGTTTTTAATTTCACGGCAATTCTTGAACGAAAGTTCTTTTCTACTAAACCAGCTTCTCAAAGTTCTTTTCTGCAAAACCAGTTTCTGAGAGTTATTCTCCGCAGACCAAGTCTTCCAGAGTTCCTTTCTGCAGATTCAATTTTCAAGGATCTTTATCCAGAGTTTATAGTCTTGGTAACTCCAGAAAATTCTGGAACAAACGGTTTTTCCTGCAAAAATCTAGTCTTTCGAGGTTGTATCTTGTGAATTGAATCTTCCAAAAACCACCTCCTTGAAGAGTGGAGTATTCCGACCAGTCGTGGTAACTCCAGTTTGTTGACTGCGGTATTTTGCTCGATTTTGCTGACAAACGTTCCCTCCGAAGGTCGTCTGAAACTTGACAGCTGCAAAGAAAAGAGGATACACTGAACACAGCTCAAAGCAACTACCGTAACTAGTGAAGCGAAGCTGAACTGTGAAAGATATTGACTTTACCACGGATTTAAGCAATTCAAATTCTAACTTACGATAAGCGCAGATGACTGGTCGATAATTGGTTGATACTTGCCCTGGCCTATGAATTATTCATTGAATGTAGATCATATTTTCATCCTCCGTACAGCAGCATAGGTTGCAAATCTTGAAAACGGTTGGTGTAAAATTTTATGACCTATTTCCCTGAACTGATTGGCTCCGAAGAAACTTTTGCTATTTTCTATTTTTTCTATTTTTACTTTTTTAGGCACGGTAGCCCCATCAGTCCTAAAGAACTGCTTTTCAGGGGGCCGTGGCAAACAATTAAATAATAGATAATATGAAAAACTGAATACCCAAAAAAATTTATTAAAACTAATTTTTTATGAATTATCTTTCAAGCTTCTTTTAAAAGTGGCAAGGGATGGTGCCTGTTTTACGTCATAGTCCAGCTGATTCCATAGTTTAGATCCATGAAAAGATATACCTTTTTGCTCATTGCTGGTTTTCCTTAAAGGTGACAAAAGATCAATTTCCGTGTTTCGCAATTGCCTGATATTTCGAGTAGAATTTTTGACGAACAATCTTGAAAGATATTCTGGAGCAAGACCATTTAGCGATTTGTACATGATAGTGGCAGTTTCACTCTTAATAATATCACTTATAGTTGGCCATTTTAGATTGTGTATCAATGGCTTAGCAGATGAATCAAAATTACTTCTTGTAACAATGATTTCGCGTTAATTCTAACGTTAGGCTTTTCTCAGATCATTAGCATATTTAGAACCAAAGTGTTTTTTCTTTTTCAAGAATTCAACAACAATTTTCAGAAAAATTTACAAACATCATAATTTCTGACCCTTTCGCGGAAACATGAAATAATTTTCAAGAAGACCATGGTTTATTGTCTGCATTGAATGCAAAAAAATTCGGCAGATAAAATTTCGGACATACCCTGGGTACCAGACTCTCTAACATAAACTGTTTTTATGTTAGAGAGTCTGGTACCCAGGGTATTTCGGACAATAAACTTCGGAGAAAACATTTTTGAACACATTACCATAGGTTTCCTTTTTGGGGGATAATCATTTGCTTTGAACGTTGATGATTCGTATTCCCAAAAATATTACCAGCTTTAAACAAATAGATCATTATCATTATCATCATTATAATGGTTTTATATACCATGTTAAGCTTCAAAAAATTGCAGAACCGTGCGGCTAGAATTACTACAAATAGCAGCTACGATGCTCCTGCCGAAGCTTTGATTAAAGAGTTAAAATGGCCAACTGTGAGGGATGTGATTAGAAGTGAGACTACAACAACGCATTTAAGTCTGTTAATAGTCTCGCACCTGATTATCTCTCACACTTGTTTATCAGAAATTCTGATCGCAATATTATCAACCTTAGAATTGCCAAAAACAGACTTGCTAGTACCATTCACGAAAATTAGAATTGGGCAGAAAGCGTTTGCATTTCGTGGAGCGAAAATCTGGAATGATCTCGGCTGCGGGGCCAAGCAAGCTCCCTTCTTTTAAGAACAAGATAAAGGGTTAATTGTAAATTTATTGTAATTAATTGTACATAAACTATTTATGATTGTGATTAGTTTCCTTTTCTCGTTATAAGTTTTGGTAGATTTTTGATTTGTAAAGTTTTTGGCACGGCCCCCTGAGAATCAATCATACTGACTGACGGGGCTTCCGTGGATAAATAATTTTAAATGAAATGAAATGAAAAAAAAAATGTGAGCCAGAACCCCGCTTTTGAAAATTTCATAGCACTAAGAGTACTCGATGAATATGAATGACTAACATTCTATTTAAGAGCTGAAAGACCAAAATATTTCTGCCAATTTTCTTGCGTTCTTTTGTTTGAGCACTGAAAATATACAGGTAAATTCGATTTGGCGAAAATTTCTTGATTCCAAAATTTCTAAAAAGGGCCCAAAACCTGAGAAGTTTCCATGCGATTTGATCCAGTGTTTTAGGCCCTTTTCAGGCATGTTACAAACGAGGGGTTTTCTTAAAGTCGAATTTCCTTATTTTATCTGTGCTCATAAAATCACGAGACAAATTACAAAATACTTTGGTCTTTCTGCGATCAACCACAGCTCGATTCATCCATCTAGTCATCATCATTATCCATTTATTTTACATAAGTAGCTATAGAATAAAAGCTAATTCAGGCCTACTACAAAGTAAAATTGTTTTGAAAAAGAAGAAACGAATATACAGTTAAGCCCGAAATTATTCATACCTATGCCAAATTTGGAGTATTTTCAATCGTTATATTTGCTAACCAATTCACAAGATATTTCATTGCTTGAAATGTCTCTTGTAGCACTTGTTTCAGCCTTTTATCACATTCTTACGAAACTTCAGCCACAGTAAAATTGGTCCTCAAAGAGAATGATGCAAAATACTCAGAATTTGGTTTGGCATAGGTATGAATAAATTCGGGCTTAACTGTACATGTATGGATATACCGGGTGTCCCAAACAAATGTACACGGATTTGGTTGACTCCAGTGATGTGAATTTAGCTTCAATCAATGCCTAGTCACTCTAAAAATGTTCCTCGATCGCAAGCTCGATAGTTAACTTGAACATAGGTACCTCGTTTGTTGGTATTGGTGCTTTGAGAGCAGATATGTTAATCTTGAAAGCTCAAATTTGCCTCTTCCTGCAAACCAGAGCTTTAGCCTTTTCGCCTAAGCAAATTCTTAAGGCACATTACATTGTTTAAATCAACGATAGCCTTGGTAAAATTTGAACAATATTAGATCTTGTGTTATTTTGTTGTCCAGAAGTTACCCCCAGTCATCCATTGGGCAGTTTCTTAATGTTTCATTAATTTCAGTTCTTAACTTCGATGTGCTTCAGGAACTTGCTTGGGCCAAAAGGCCAAAGCTCTGGATTGCAGGTGGACGCAAATTTGAGCTTTCAAAATTGATATTTCTGCTCTCAAAGCACCAATACCAACAAACGACACATCTATGTTCAAGTTAACCATCGAGGAACATTTTGAGAGTGATTAGCCATTGATTAAAGCTAAATTCACATCGCTGGAGTCATCCAAATCTATGTACTTTTTTTGGGACACCCGGTATAATACGTAGTAATTAGCTATGAATACCTATATACAGATTTTACAATGTTTTTACGGTATTTCCAGTATTTACAATGTTACCTTCTTTGGTATTCACAATGCAACTCATTTATCCTTTCAAGAACCCAACTTGTGCCACGAAAGGTCTACACAGTCTACAGTTGCATTCCTCTCCTTTTCAGGTCTTTATTCTACTTTTAAAGCTAGAGAGGGTATCAGATTGTTTCATGTCATTGGGAAGTGCTTGCAATAATCTACTCCCTAGACACGATATCGTCTCTAAGCCATAGCACGTAGTAAGCGCTTTTGGTAATAGTAGATTATGGCTTTTCCCCAGTACCCCAGGTACTACGATTTTTCAAACGCCTGAACGGTACTGCAACGCACGCCCGGTTTTTCAACGGTGAGTGGCCGAGCGGCTTATACAGTTTCCGTCTGGTGACTGAAGTTAAGCTCGGTCGAATGAGGTGACCTCCGATGGGTGACCTCGGTGGCTTGACCTCGCAATTCACCTCGTGTCCTTCGGAAGGGACGTTAGATTAGAGGTCCCATGCCTGGATGCGGCATGCATAGTGGGCTTGAATTAGCTTTAAGGTAACTCTGCTTTCCGCTCCAATGAACAGCGAGGTGCCGTTTCGCAAAACCACTCACCTCACAAAACAGTTAATTTCTCCAATAACATTCGGCCTATCGAAAAGCAGTAAAAAGGTTGTTGTTCAGTATAGTCTGGGCAATCGAAAGATGTACTAATAGCAATGTTTCTTCGACGCTGGCTTCGCAAATCCTTGTTCAAATCTTTTTGTTGATTTCAGAAAAGTGGATTTATCTCCAAAACTATACTCGAAAAAGTTTCGATTTGTTTCGCTCCATCTTTAGCAAGGTAGTTGATTTACAACGTTGCCAAGTCTCGTTTTGGAGCTAAATCCACTTTTCTAAAATCAATAAAAATCCATTTTTCTAAAATCAACAAAAAAATTTGAACTAGGATTTGCGATAACAGGGTTGACGGAAACATTGCGATTTATACAACTTCCGATTGCCCAGATTATACAGAACAACATCCTTTTCACCGCTTTTCGCAAGGGCGCCTACCTTGTAGGAAGTGTGTTTATTCCCAGTAATGTAGAGTAATTGGTGTCCTGTGACCCAGTACATAGAGTGTCCTAGAACCGTACCGTGACCCAGAAGCACACACAGTCAGTCCTCTCAAGGTCAAGATGACGTATGAATAACTTTGTGGTTTCAAATTCCGGTGTTTATGTAACACGATATCAACTGTTATACGATCTGCCCACAGGGAATCAGACAGCGTGATTTTTGATTGGTCAACTCTAACAGACGTTAGAATTTGAAAATCCCTGTAACTAGAAAAACTTATGATATACACAGATTAACAGGACTGGGTACAGTACCGGGAATAAACACACTTCCTACAAGGTAGGCGCCCTTGGGTTGACGGAAACATTGCGATTTATACAACTTCCGATTGCCCAGATTATACAGAACAACATCCTTTTCACCGCTTTTCGATAGGCCGAATAATATTGGAGAAATTAACTGTCCTCTGAGGAGATTGGTTTTGCGAAACGGCATCTTGCTGTGCACTAGAGCGGAAAACAGAGTTACCTAAAGTAGCTAAAGATACTTCCTGCCCACTCATAGACTTACCCCAAGTCTATTTAGTCAGCTGTAATAAGTACTCAAAATAAATTACTGAAAAAAACGCACCTGTTCTTTCGAGATAACTGAAACACGACACGTTCTCAGATGACTTATCACATATCACGTAAGGATTCTCATGTGGCATTTCCGTACAAAGACACGCTGGAAAGAATTTAAGGACAAATTATTCAAAATATTACTTAAAATAAACGGTCTTTAACCGTATAAGCTGCGTAAGCTGCTGAAACCGTTTTTAAGAAAGCCGACAGATATACGAGATTACGTAGTTAAAGATTTTATCTCGCATAAATAGGAATAGTTTATCGATTTGCGCTGTAACCAGCAAATCTTTGAAATAGGCTCAAAATCAGTGATTCAGAGTCTAATTTAAGGTTTTTGATTGGTAGACAGCTATTGTACAGGCTGGATGTAAAATACCGGTTTTAAGTAGCTCTTCAAATAATAAGGATTGCTATCTAACCAATTGGATTGAAGCCCGTGAACAATGGAGCATAAATTAGTAAATAGGCAAATACAGGTTCTGTGTAAAGTACACATTTGAAGTAGCCAGCCCTTCTTCGGAGACAATGGCAAAGTTTGCAACCCAAACTCTTGGCTAAGTTCGATCTTCTTCAGAAAATCGAGGAAAATAGTTATGTAAGGCCAAAGACGCAGCTTAACTGAGCGAGTGTCGAGAGAGCTGAATTGCAGTAAAACACATTCCAGTTAATCGTTTGTCAAACAGTTGGACCGTTGCTTGACAATCTCAGTTAAATTTGCATTGAAATCAACAAACGCAGCTTAAAATGCGGACTCGAAATCATCATCGCACGCCCAGATAGGGGATTTCATTCTGGGGACTTCAAATATTAACAGACATCTGAAGGGAGCACATCTTTTGATAGTAATATCTCTTGTTTCTTCAAAATAGAAAACAATCTGATTACATGTTCGTGGTTATCGCTATTGATAGACTGAGCAAAAATGTCGTTGTCGTTGTTGTTGTCGTTGTTGTTGTTGTTGTCGTTGTTGTTGTCGTTGTTGCTGTCGTTGCTTCGATAACTGGGATTATGTCGTGAGTCTATGTACCAGATACAATTTACTATAAAATTAGCTTTCATGCTCTCAGAACAGGCTTCTATTCCCTAAAATTAATGCTGGAGATACATAAATGCCTTAATTCGGAAAATCCATCTTTTATGCGGAATATCTTGAAGCCAAAGGATGTAGCCTATAACCTAAGGACTAAAATCTTCTACAGTTACCGAGCACCAGCACATTGTCATATGGGAATGATTCATTATTGATAATAATAATAATAATAATAATAATAATAATTCCTTTATGTTAGGTTGGCTTCTGGTCTAGCTAAAGCTAATTAATGCCAACCAAAATTTAAATACATGTTGATATTGTTAAAACTACGTTACAAGGATATGCTACAACTACAGAAACCCTAGATTCTCAACATATCGTTTACATAATCTGCAGTTGCAAGCAAACTCGTAGCCTGCGTGCAGACTCTACTGATTCCACCTCACTTTTCTTTAGGGAATCAGTAGAGTCTGCACGCAGGCTAGCAAACTCGTGGCTTTTAATGATTCTTTTGAAACTGTTCAAAGTGTGGGACTCTTTTAAGGAAGATGGCATTGCATGCCATATCTTAGATCCAAGAAAACGTGCATTTTCAATACCATACCCTGTCGTGTTTGGTTTTGGTGCCAAAATATTTCTTCCACTACGAAGGGTGTATCTAGACTTATGACGATAAGTCCCTTGTATCCCTGCGGTACCTTGCTCACAGGGACTCATAATGAAACAGTTAAAAACCTGACCCTATTTTGTAAAGTCTCGCTTTCAGATTGCCTGCCAGAGCCCAAACATTTTGCGAAATATTTTTGAGAAACCTCCAAGGACTTGTCTTTTTGTGTGAAGAACAAAACTCTTTCGCTTATTTCAGGACGTTCGATTAGTTTCCCTAGAGACGTTCTAGAGTCCAAAGTCCACAGCAAGACTTCGCTTGTTCTTTGCAAGTAGCTAGGGTGGACGCGGACATAAAAGCAAAATAAGTTCTAAAAATAAGAAATAAGTTTTCCCTGTTCCTGCAGCCAGACACGAAGATATCTCCACCCTTCAAAACTTTTAAATAAACAGCCTGAAATTAGCCAACTCAACTCCAGACTGTGTTTCTGTTTTGTGCAGAAGCTCCGAGTCAGCCATCTTGCATTTTGTTTGGCGAATCAAGATTGCGAAATCGCTAAATCGCGAAAATTAAAAGATGAACAGCCTCCCTTTGCTACCTGCCCTGCCAGACCTCGCCTGATTGGCTAAAAGTTCCAGCAGATTTGCCGTAACCATGGTAATTCGCAAATCTCGCAAGCTGATTGGTATGCTAGGAACCCCAGCATATTAGGCCTAAATAGGGTCAGGTTTTTCAGAGTAATATTATGAGTCTCTGTTGACCGAAGCGCCATCATCTGTCTTTCTATACAAAGATTTGATACATGAAACTTGGATTGAGATTCCTCTGAGTTTCAAAAATCCTTCAGGGGTGCCATCCTATGGAGCACTTTGTCTGACTCGATAAAAGTCTGGAAACCAGTGCGAGTTTTAAGAGATCAATCAAAGAATGGAAGGGTGACAATTGCTCATGCAAAATATGTAGATAATGAGTCCGTGGGAATTTCACCAGAAGTATATTTGTATATTTATTTATTGATTGTAATTAGTTTTTCTCTTTATGTAAATAGTTGGTCTTGATTAGTTCAAACTAGAACTATCTTTTTTCAACCAACTGTAAATAATGTTATGATAATAATAATAATATATATGTATATATATAATAATAATAATAATAATAATAATATGAAAAACAAAACTGTTAAAAGCAAATGTTTCGATTATAAAATCATCATCTGATGAAGATTTTATAATCGAAACGTTTTGCTTTTAACAGTTTTGTTTTTCATATACTTTTTTCTGTTATTTTTGATGGTGGTTTTGTTTTAATAATAATAATAATAATAATAATAATAATAATAATAATAATAATAATAATAATAATAATAATAATAATAATAATTCTTACTATTATAATAATAATAAAGATGAATTTAGATATAAAGCATCGTTCTGGACGCATTCCAAATAACAACGAAGTATGGCAATGCGGCAAAGCTAGATGAATTCAACCTTGCCACATGTGCCGCAGTGGCGCACACAAAAATCGCATCAAGCTTAAAGGGGCTCCGTCGTCAAAATATAAACAAAACGATGATTTTTGCAGTTTTTTGAAAGGTGATACCACACAGGATTTCGTAGTTTTTTAAAAATGAAACTTGCTGTTTGGGCATTAATCCTTGTACTTCACTAAGGAACAAAGCAAACATTCATATCTTCTACGATTGCTCGGATATAAGTGGATTTTTAACGGCCATTTTTGGTGGCTTGGGTGAAGCCACCAAACAAACTGAGAACAATGGATGAACAATGGATAATCCCCGACACGTGCGAGTTTACGAATTTGTTTACTGATTGACGACGGAGCCCCTTGAAGACTAGTCTATATAAGAATATAAAGCAAAGCGGCTTTTCTAAAGTTTTAATCAATGATCTCTTGTTTTCAAAATATTTCCAACGATTGGATTTTCTGCGTTGCCTCCTCGTTTGAAACTGGTTCGAGATTGAAATTTTCGAATTTATTTTCTGTTAAATGATAAACTCAAATGAATCTCAATCCAAGTTTCATGAATCACATCTTTGTAGAGAAAGATACTCCATACAACCTTCGTAGTGACAGAATTATTCTGGACCAAAACCAAACACCACAGGAGGGTATGGTATTGAAAATGCACGTTTTATTGGATCTAAGATATGGCATGCGATGACATCTTCCTTAAAAGAGTCCCAGACATTGAATAGTTTCAAAACGAAAATTAAAAGCTACGATTTTGATTGCAACTGTAGATTATGTATTATTTAAGCTATAGATTTCATTTTGTTATCAAAATGTGTTTAAGTTTTGGTTGGCGTTGATTAGCATCAGCTAGACGAGAAATAAAGAAATAACCTTAAATAAAGAAATTATTATTATGATAATTATTATAATGATACCAAAAAATACTAAAAGATCAAAGATTGCAAAATGCGATTCAAAAGCATTTGTTTAGGAGTTCTAGCGGGGAGTAAAAAACGCCCGGCGTGTAAACAAATACTGCTCCTTGAATGTAAGGATGTAAAAGTGGCTCAATCCACTTGCGGTCAAATTCTAGCCTATCAGATGTCAGAATTTTCTGTTGACGTAGATCAGTTACCTAAATATGGTGCGGCACGTGTCATGGCCTATTGTTTTTGTAAGGTTATCTTTGTCTAAGGTTTATACAAGGACGCCTACCTTGTAGGAAGTGTGTTTATTCCCAGTACTGTACCCGTGACCAAGTACACAGAGTGACCTAGTACACAGAGTAATTGGCGTCCTGTGCCCAGTACACAGAGGAAAGGATTTTCAAATTCTAGCATCTGTTAGTGTTGACCAATCAAAAATCACGCTGTCTGGTTCCCTGTGGCCAACTTGTTTTTTTTTTTATTCAATTTATTTAACGTTGGCTATTTACAATATACAATAGCACAAAGGTGCTAATTTAGGCCAACTACAATTAAAAACAAAAAATACAAAAAGAAATTAAATATACCCTAAGTTTTCTACATATTGTATAACAGTTGATCTCGTATTACATCAACACTGGAATTTGAAACCACAAAGTTATTCATACGTCATCTTGACCTTGACAGGACTGACTCTGTGTACTGGGTCACGGAACAAGGACAGATTTGGTAAGACAATAGCACGAGTTGGTTTTGATTGACACCGCAATTCAAAGCGATTAGCGATCGCAGACAAAGGAAATTCTCTCAACCAGAAATTCAAAACAAACAAAGCTGCAAAAGTTTCTCTGAAACACAGCTGCTAGCAGACTCGTTGTGCATTCCAGAAATGGTTTTTAAGAGCAAACATGAGCAAATATCGAAAGAAGAAGGATACATCTACACATCTACCACGGGCATATTATTTCTTTGGTTCAGAGGCTGAGCAGTAAGTGTTTCAATTACACCCAAAAATATAAGAGAACTGAATCGCCTCCCAATCGGCTTTTGAACCAAATTGATTTAATGCCCGTGGCGTATGTGTAGATATATTCTTCTTCTTTCGATCTATGCTCATGTTTTCTCTCAAAAACAATTTCTGGAATGCACAACGAGCGAGCAAGCTACCTGGGTTTCAGGGCAACTTTTGCGGCTTTGTTTGTTTTGAATTATTGGTTGAGAGAATTTCCTTTGTCTGCGATCGTTAATCGCTTTGAATTGCGGTGTCAAAGCAAAGCAACTCATGCTATTGTCTAACAAAATCTGCCCTTGTTGGGCTCACGGTACAGTAGTGGGAATAAACAGTTCCTACAAGGTAGGAGCCCTTGGTTTATATATGCTTAGATTCCCTTTAAAGCAGTGATGTTTAGAACTGTCTTGTTTCTCAGCCGATATGTTAAATTACATTCAGTAGTTTACCCGGATTTAATCGACCGTCCCTTCCCATGGATATGGTAAAAGTATCAGGGAAATTTTATTAACTGGTTCTGAACAAAATCAACATGTTTTGCGCTATACAATCAGATATTGCAAAATATTGTTGCTTTGATCTTTAAGACACGTTTTCATTAAATCGTAATTGCCTTACAGCATCGGCGATCAAGTAGCCTTTCAATTTCCGAAACGAAAAAGCGATTTGCCTTCTGAATAATAGATTTCACACCTCTGAGTGCAGTCAATCAAATCAAAAGAAAAGCCTGGTTTTCATCACAAGGACAGATTTTGTAAGACAATAGCATGAGTTGCTTTTAATTGACACAGCAATTCAAAACGATTAGCGATTGCAGACAAAGGAAATTCTTTCTACCAGTAACTCAAAACAAGCAAAGCCGCAAAAAGTTTCTCTCAAACCAAGGTAGCTAGCTCACTCATTGTGCATTCCAGAAATGGTTTTTAAGAGCAAACATGAACATAATTCGAAAGAAGAAGGATATATTTATACTTCTGCCTCGGGCATTTTATGCATTGTTTCAAAAGCCGATTGGGAGGCGATACAATTTTCTTATTTTTTGGGTGTTATTGAAATACTTACTGCTCAGCTTCTGAACCAAATAAATAAAATGCCCGAGGTAGATGTGTAGATATATTCTTCTTCTTTCGATATATGCTAATGTCTGCTCTTAAAAACAATTTCTGCAATGCACAACGAGCGCGCTAGCTACCTGGGTTTCAGAGAAACTTTTGCGACTTTGTTTGTTTTGAATTTCTAGTTGAGAGAATTTCCTTTGTCGGCAATCGCTAATCGCTTTGAATTCAGGTGTCAACAAAAGCAAATCATGTTATTGTGTTACAAAATCTGTCCTTGTTTGGTTTTCATCAGATCGCTATTCATCGCCTATGATTGTCTTACGGATTCAGCGATTTTATTCATCGGCCACCATCGCCGATTACTTTCCGAATCAAACAATGTTTGTTTCCAGAGCTCATCGGCGATCATCACTGATGCTGATGTGAAAACAGAACAAGGGCGTTCATCGGAGATCAATTACGAAACAGAGAAACAGAGAAACAGAGAAACAGAGAAACAGAGAAACAGAGAAACAGAGAAACAGAGAGACAGAGAAACGGACAAAACCAAACAGAGAAAGCAAAAACAATACTGTCAGTTGCATTGAAGGTGTGAAATCTATTCTCGAGGCTGCAAAATTGCTTCGTCTTTAACAGAACTGTATACTTTCACTTGCACAATTCGCCCTTGAAGCTGTTTCTTTAAAAACAACCGGCTTGACTTGACTGAACCAATACACTTCACTTCGTATTTTGAACTCATGAGTCAGAAGGAATCGAAACGACGATTTTCACTTGGCATCCTGTTATTTGAATGTTCGTGTTATTCTGAGCTTCTCACAGCAGGAATGCAATCATATTGTTGCTTTCAGCAATAAATAAAGGATAAGTACGATTTGACATCTGCTCGCTTTTTCCGGAGTCAGCATGCAAAAAAATTGCTTAGCGAATCATAAAAAGAAGGCAAAGTTTGTATTGCTGTAAAAGGTTGTCTACTTTTCGCAGCCGCTCGTTATAGGTTCTGGTTCAAACATCCTTAAAGGGGCTCCGTCGTCAAAATGTAAACAAAACGATGATTTTTGCAGTTTTTTGAAAGGTGATATCACACAGGATTTTCGTATTTTTTTCAAAATGAAAGTTGCTGTTTGGGCATTAATCATTGTACTTCACTAAGGAACAAACCAAACATTCATATCTTCTACGATTGCTCGGATATAAGTGGATTTTTAACGGTCGCTTTTTGGTGGCTTGGGTGAAGCCACCAAACAAACTGCAGAGAACAATGGATGAACAATGGATAATCCCCGACACGTGCGAGTTTACGGATTTGTTTACTGTTTGAAGACTGAAACCCAGCCTGATGCTCAACCATCTTTTTCAATTGGTGAACAAGAAATAGAAATGATTAGCAAGGGCAAATTTGCTCCGAGAAGACAGTGAGCAGATGTCAACTCGTATTTTAGATTTTTCCCTAATATGTTTTCAACTATAACCAACAATAACAGAGTTACCTGCACCATTCACAGCGGGAAAAGACATAACGTCATCGAAAACTGCGAATGTTGCTAACAATTATACAAAATACAAAGTAAATAAAGAAAAATAAAGCAATGTAAAGGAATTAATGAAGGAAAGTGTGTCATCGCTGCAGTGTAAGTACCAATGTAGCGAAAACAACGACCCCCACCGCCGCCCACCCGCGAACCACCACCGACAAGGGCAACGGCAGCGCCCAGACCCCCTCAAAGTCGCTCACCACTGGCAAACGACTCAGAAGAGTCCTGAACACAACCGCCACCCCCACCGAAAGCAATCCCCAAGCAGGAAGCAGCACCGGGGCCCAAATTCCTGCTGCACAAGCACCCTGAAGGTGTCAACAAGGTGTCATCAGTGACTTTAATTGACACCTCAATTCAAAGCGATTAGTGATTGCAGACAAAGGAAATTCTCTCAACCAGTAATTCATAACAAACAAAGCCGCAAAAGGTGCCCCTAAACCAGTAGGGCAAACTCTCGCCTTGTGCATGCGAAAGGTGATCTTTAAGAGAGGTTATGTGCTCATAACGAAAGATAAAAGGGCAAATCTAAAGATCTGCCTGGCGGATTTGTTTATTTGATTCAGAAGCTGTTTTGTAATCGTTTCATGCAAGCCCCAAAGACGCGAGAATTACAATGCCTTCTGCTCGGCTTCTGAATCAAATAAACAAAATCCGCCTACTCTTAAAATAAACAATATATTCTAAGAGCTGAAATTGAATGAAAACACGACTCCCTTGAAGAGCACCTGCTAAGTAGATAGGAAACTGTATATAATTTTAGTTTAACTGTATAATGTATTAATTTACTGTGATATTTATTTATTTTGTATTGAGTTTGTAAGCTGAAGGGCTTTTGTGTTTAAATAATTTAAAATGAAAATGAAAAATGATAAGAAATCTAATTCGCGAAAATTCAGTCCTGCAAAATCTCCAATTTGGTCGATTCGCGGAAGTTAATTCTAAAAATTTCGTGTTTTTCCAACTCGCGAAAGTTTGTTTGTTCACGATAAATCACCTATTCACAACAGTTAATTGAAAAATTTCGCGTTTTTGCCAACCGTTCTAGCCGGCGCTCTGATTTCCGAAATACTCAAATACTGTTTATGTCGGAAGGCAAAGATAGCACGAAACAGTAGGACCGGGTGAGCAACCGACATATCAACAAAATAATCACGCTAAAGTCACGACAAACACAGCTAATTCACCACAAGAGAGGGACTTTTTCTTGCGTTAATTTGGAAGATTGGCCTTCTTGTAGCGATTATGACCAAAATTCTGGACAAGAGTTGCTTTAAAACATACAATTACTGAATTATTAATCGGAAACTCAACTGTAGAGCGCTCTTTTAAAGGGAAAATAATTCAACGAAACAGAGATTCGTCCTCGTGATTTGAGTCTGAAATGAGAATCTTTTCAGCGTGAGATTCTATGATCCAAAATAGAAGTGCAAATCTTCAAAATATGTCAGCTATCCGTATGGAAACGCGAGTTTCGTACATTGATGAGCAGAAAAAGGGCGTTATTTTAAATATTTATGAGTTGGAGAAGAATCGAGAAACGCGTCTCTAACAGATTTTTCACACAGCTCAACCAAGTATTTGACACAGAAAACCTCCATTCATTGTAATGCAAAACATCCTTCCTGGATTTTACTTGCAACTTCAACTTCACCACGTTTTTGTGCAATGGAAACTCTTGAGCTATTCAGCACTAATTCATTTTAAAGCAAATGTCACAAACAGTGAACCAGCATCTGCTTGGAAAGTGGCAGGTCAGATGTTCATCGGAAACGGAATACAAAAGTCTCAAACAAGTACCAAATTTTCAGTGGATAAAGGAGCAAAACGAAAGGACATCGGGACTTTCAGACTCAACAGCCACATTTGTTAATCTTCAACTTTAATACACATACTTGGCATTTTAAAATCGTCCACCAAACGCTGGAGATACGAGTTCGCAAAGTCAGACTTTAGAGTGCATCTGAAACCAGAGGTTTTGCAAAAGGGCCTAGCCATGATTTGCTATCATTGTCACTTAGCAAAGGAATTGTCAACGGTTTTCATACTTGAAATGTTTCACTTGCTCTTGGAAATACCTTTCTCTTTGAGGAATCGGTCCTCACATTACATTCGATTCCAATGCGTCTATAATTCGTATCAAAAGCAAAAACTAAAAATTAAAGTCCAAAGGGCCACTGGAAAACGATCATGATATCTGATCATGCTTAGGCCCTTTCTCAAAAACGTCTGGTTTTAAGTGCACTCTAAATTTTGACTGTGTGAACTCGTATCATCGGTGTTTGGTGGAGAGGGGTCTGTAACGCAAGGTGACACATATGGGCGTGACATATACGGGCGTGACAAATACGGGCGTTTTCATTCACCGTTTTCAAAATGTGCCGGCATCGTGCGAACGCACTAAAAGAACCCACACCCTTGGAATGACCCTACCAGAAGAAAACAACAACAAACACCAAACGCGAAACACACACGATTACAGCTCCAGAACAAAACTTTTCCATAGATAGGAGGAACAATAGTGATACGAATTAAAATGAACTATGTAAACATGAGGCTGATCTGTTAAACTTTCGTTACGGACCAAAATTGTACAAGTCTCGCCCGTACAGTGTAAACGGGATCTGGGTCTAAAACCATTAGGCCTACCTTCACTGTGAATTGCAAACAGGGAAGTCCAATGCTTCAGTCTTCTATGAGCAGCTGTTCCAATGCGTTGTTATTTCTCCATCGTTTAGACGAGCTGCAACTTTTGTACACCAATTCCCGGCTGGATTCATCAAGTATAGAGTGATCTATCAGGGGAGATACAATGAATGTTATTTATTACAGCGGGAATATATAAAAATAATTATTTCGACTTCCACGATCGCAGTGGCAAAATAATAACATACGGACGTTCTCAGCAGAGTTATAATTTCATGTAGATATTCTAAATTATGTGAGACGCATTTCATAGATTTTGAACTGATATTCAACGGGCTTGTTGTTATTCTTCTTGGACTGCAGCCTACATGAATGTGAATTTGCATCAAAGTTCTAATGGGGGCCTTCCGCAATTAACTTCACGCAATAAACATTTGAATAATCCCTGAAACTAGATGGATGAATTAACATTTGAGCAACAGATCTACAAGGAGCACACAATGGCCAGAATTGGTTTTGATTGACACCGCAATTCAAAAGCGATTAGCGATCGCAGACAAAGGAAATTCTCTCAACCAGTAATTCAAAACAAGCAAAGCCGCAAAAGTTTATCTGAAACCCAGGTAGCTAGCTCGCTCGTTGTGCATTCCAGAAATTGTTTCTAAGAACAAACATGGGTAAAGATCGAAAGAAGAAGGATATATTTACACATCTGCCACGGGCATTTAATTTATTTGGTTCAAAAGCCGATTGGGAAGCGATTCAAATCTCTTATCATTTTGGGTGTAATTAAAACACTTACTGCTCGGCTGCTGAAGCAAAGAAATAAAGTGCCCACGGTAGATGTGTAGATATATCCTTCTTCTTTCGATATAAGCTCATGTTTGCTCTTAAAAACAATGTCTGGAATGCACAATGAGCGCGCTAGCTACTTAGGTTTCAGATAAATTTTTGCGGCTCCGTTTGTTTTGAATTACTGGTTGAGGGAATTTCCTTTGTCTGCGATCGCTAATCGCTTTGAATTCAGGTGTCAATAATTGCAACTCATGCTGTTGTCTTACAAAAATCTGTTCTTGTTCAAGGAGCATAGGTTCCAATCTTTAACTCAGCGTAAAACGGTGGGTGTAAAATTCAATGACCTATTTCTTTTGACTGAATGACTTGAAAGAGACTTTAGATACTTATCTGTAATTCTACCGTTGGACTTTCAGAAATTTTGAATATTTTTCGAAATTACAGCGTATCTTACGTTTCAACTCATTTGAGGATGTGACGTCATCAAATTTCTAAATCATAAACCAGATGAGTGACAGACTTTTGCTTGATGCCATATTGTAGGCATCCATAAACTATGGTTTTCTTCGAAACTATTTCATGTTGCATCAAACAGTTTAGAAATTACGATGGTTTCAAGTTTTTTTGAAAATTATTCTTGAATTCTTGAAGAAGAAGAAAAACACTTTCATTCTGAAAAGATTGAAGATTTCAGAAAAGTTCAACGGTAGAATTATAGAGAAATAGCTAAAGTTTCTTTGAAGTGATTCAGTTCAAAGAAATAGGTCACTGAATTTTACACCAACCTTTTTAAAGATTTGGAACCTATGCTTCTACAGGGCGTCCCGAAAATTGTGCCCAGTTTGTGCGGCTGTTGTGGAGAAGATGGTGAAGATGAAGGTGATGTTGCGTTTTTCAGCGCCAAGCGCTGGAATCGCAGAAACAGAGCAAACCTAATCTAGTCCGCGACCCCTTGTCATGACGCTCAAGTGGTGGGGTCCTACCGGGTATGGAACCCACTCCGCCTGATTGTTCTGGCTGCAAAGTCAGAGGATTACACCACTGCGCCACAACACCTTCAATGATGTGACTTCAATTCTCTGGTCACTCATGCAGTTACATAAGATACGCTTTGATTAAGACCTTGAGACCTTGTTTGAGTCAATATGACAAGTGGTTGCTGATTTATGGTGGAAGAAAGTTGAAATAAGTGGTTGTTGCAAAAACAGCGTCGTAGGTCCAGTCCAGACTCACAACGTCCAGTCACAGCAACAATAACAAGTTTAGAATTGAATTGATGCTCCTGCGCAACAATATATTTCCGCTGCAGTGATCGAACTGTAAAATGGAATGGAATGGAAACATTGGGATGAGTGGATTGAGTCTACAATCCTCGACAAAATTGTTGAGAAAAATTGCCGAGGGCATGGTGTGCAAACGCATTGTTACAGCACTTAGAAACGATGCCCCGTTACCGTCCCCCCTCCCCCCATTCAATGTTGGGTAATTTTTGGAGCAAGGCAGCAAACATCTCATCATAACCAACATTGAACGGGGGGAAGGGGGGGGGGCGCAGTTTTTCTCAACATATTATGTACAGGATTGTAGGTTCAGTCTGGAAGCTGAGTTTCTTATAAAAATGGGTGGAGTAGACAGGCTAAGTTGGTTGGGAAAGTCTTTTTCACTACAATCGGTCATCCCGGGAGGGAGGGGGGGGGGATAACTACCATATATACCAGTACGGGCTGTGCCATTTTTGGGGATGCCTTTTTTCAGGTAGAAAATAAATTCTAGGGTGTCATTTTTGGTAAGATCACAAATAGACATAAATTTTGGGGTGTCATTTTGAAAGAATGACTCTTTATGGTATTCAAACAGCTTCCTCAGTTACCCACTGAACTGTGCTGCAGGTCCCTCTTTGAAGCAGCTTTACTGAACAACATACAACAACATTAAAAACATGGTCGTCTGAAATGTGGAGTAGGAAGCGACTGGCAGCGGACTGAAAATGCAAAGTGAACAGGACAACGGATATGGAGACAGAAAAAGGAAAAAAAGGTAGGCCTGACAGTTCTGGTTCTTTGCAACGATATATTATCCCATAACAAATTCCACGTTTCCCAATACCCATGGAGAGTTAAGGTAACTCTGCTTTCCGTTCTAGTGCACAGCGAGATGTCGTTCGCAAAACAACTCTCCTCAGAAAACAGTTAATTTCTCCAATATTATTCGGCCTATCGAAAAGCGGTAAAAAGGATGTTGTTCTGTATAATCTGGGCAATCGAAAGATGTATAAATCGCAATATTTCCGTCAACCCAGGCTTCACAAATCCTTCTTCAAATCTTTTTACTGATTCCAGAAAAGTGGATTTATCTCCAAAACTACTCGAAAAATGTTCGATTTTTTCCGTTCCAACTTTAGCTAGGTTGTTGATCTACAACTTTGCGAATTCTGATTAAAAAGCTAGGCAAGACTTCCTGTAATCAGATTTTATGTTTCTGTTTATTTTCAACAGCGAAATGGAGAAACCTTGGTCAACAGATTAAAATGCTATGAAACACGCCTGCAAAAGCTCAGGCTTGAAATAACTTTCAGAAATTTTTCCATTGGCAAACAGATGAACGTCATCTGTTGGGAATACCATACCCAAGTCTCAAAAGACATCCTCAGTGCGCTTGTAAAGTATCATTTGCATCTATTGATTAAAAATCACTGACTTTTACCAGCAACTTCGCCAAACCATGCTTTGGGTGTCTTTCGAGACTTTCGTAACCATTCACAAATTATCAATTCCTTTCAGAGTCCACAATGAGCATTGATCCAAAAGTTAACTTTTTGCAAAAGCGTTACAACTAAATTTTTTGCAAAAACATTCAACAACGGGCGTTCAAATCCTTCTGCATGGGCTAATCTGTTGACCAACGCTTTTCCCCTTCGATGTCGAAAAGTAAACAGAAATATAAAATTCGATTGCAGGAAATCTAGCCTAGCTTTTTCAATCAGACTCGGCAAAGTTGTAGATCAACTACCTAGCTAAAGATGGAACAAAAAAAATCAAAACTTTTTCGAGTAGTTTTGGAGGTAAATCCACTTTTCTGAAATTAGCAAAAAGATTTGCACTAGGATTTGCGAAGCCAGGGTTGACGGAAACATTGCGATTTATACATCTTTCGATTGCCCAGATTATACAGAACAACATCCTTTTTACCGCTTTTCGATAAGCCGAATAATATTGAAGAAATTAACTGTTTTATGAGGAGAGTGGTTTTGCGACACTGCATCTCGCTGTGCACTAGAGCGGAAAGCAGAGTTACCTTAAAAGCTTCAAATTCATCCAACTACGAACAAATATCTTATAATCATATCGTTATTGTTATTATGACGGTCGGTTCGTTTTGAGGCGAAACTATTAGAGAATGCGCAATGATAGCTTTTGAATATTTCTTCTCCTCACAAACACATGGCTTTTCTTGTTTATTTCACAATATTTTGACATCTGCCGAAATTCTAAATTCTTGATTAAAGTCTGGCAGAAAGCAAATATTCCCTAACATATAATTATGGTTGAAATTAATGAGAAATTTGAGATAATACACCTTTTAGCAATTTAGGGAAAATATTCCACAATGAGAGATGTTTCTGGATGAACGCAAACACGATTGAAGCTTATTGACCCCACTTAGACGGCGTTCACACGATGCCGGCATATCTTGAAAACGGTGAAAATGTGACGGTAGCAAAATTTGAGCTAGCGTTCACACGATACCCTTTTCAAAGAGTTCCATTTTCAAAATCTACCGTTTTCAAAATCTACCGTTGTCAAAACCTACCGTTTCCAAAATCTGCCGGCAAAAAATAGGCCATTTTCATGTGAAAGGGAGGCCTATCCGTCACATTTGTCACCGTTTTCAAAATGTGGCGGCATCGTGTGAACGCAGTCTTATCCTCTCGTGAAAATTAAATCGATCCCATATTTTTGATAAATTTCGAAGTGTTTTAGAACTGCCTGTTTTTCACTACAGTACGTACACCCTTATTGGAATTAACTGAATCACAGGTAAGCTGGTAACATTTTTGGCATGACAACACTGTTACATTACAACTGCTCTGCCTATCTTGTCATTTGTGGTTTGGTCAGATCCATTTTTCATGTAGCGTCCGAATTTTGATGTTATTTTTCTTAATTAGTTGCATCATTTAGTGTTTAGTTGTAACGTCACAAAAAAGTTTATGAGAATTCTTCAAAATGATAGTAGTTTGATCAACAACACAACAAGTGAATCATCCCAGGAGAAGATGGAGCGCAGTTTCAAGCGGATTTTGGATATTTTGTAGAAGAAGAAATTCTGAATTGATTGATGTAAATTACAGCTTCGTGCCATTTTCAACGGAATAATAACAAGGACAGATTTTGTAAGACAACAGCGTCAGTTGCTCATGATTGACGCTGGAATTCCAAGCGATTAGCGATTGCAGACAAAAAATTCTCTCAACCAGTAATTCAAAACAAACACAGCCGCAGTAGTTTTCCTGAAACCAGTAGGGCAAACTGTTGCCTTGTGCACACGAAAAGTGGTTTTTAAGAGAAGTCACCAGTTCCTAGCGAAAGTAGAAGGATAAATCTAAAGATCTGTCTGATAGATTTTGTTTATTTGATCCAGGAGCTGTTTTGTAATCGTTTCATTTAAACCCTAAATACGCGAGAATTACAATGCCTTCTGCTGGGCTTCTGAATCAAATAGACAAAATCAGCCAGACAGATCTTTAGGTTTACCCTTCTTCTTTTGGTATAAACTCACGACTTTCCTTGAAAACCACTTTTCTTGTGCACTAGGCGACAGTTTGCCCTATTGGTTTCAGGAAAACTTTTGCGGCTGTGTTTGTTTTGAATTACTGGTTGAGAGAATTTCTTTTATCTGCAATCGCTAATCGCTTTGAATTCTACTGTCAATCTTAGACAACTGATGATATTGTCTTACAAAATCTGCCATTTTTAACGGCATAATGCATTTGTTGACGAGACTACTACTTATTATTCCAAAGGGTTTGTATAAACTTCATTGTGAATTAAAAAAAATTAATGCAGACTTTCAAAAACTGACTTCAAAATATTCAAATCAACATGAAAAATAGATCCATAACAACTAAATGTGACATAAAATAGGCAGAGCAGCTGTATGTAATATTACATTGCCAAAAATGTTATCAGAGTGGCAAACAAAGAGAAACTTCTTGACTCACCCGGTAGAATTTCTTTTCCAGCCTTGCCCGCAACGATCTTTCTGTTCGCATTGATCTGATCTTCATTTCTCTGCCAGCAAAGTTTCTTCTTTTCAGGCCCCTCAAAGTAGCTCTTCTAGTGATCATCACTAGCAAATATCTACTTGTCTCATCATTGGGGCCTAACAGACAAAAGCAATCAATTTCTTCCAGGCTTCATGGCTGCGGAGCGCTCAGATTGCTTCAGACACAGGTGACTGATGCCAAGCGGCCGTGGCGCGTTCCACAAGTTGTCTCCAACTTCAGTGGTCAGATGTTGCTCTTGTTGCCTCCGTGATCGCATACTAACCGGTTTTGTGTTGCACAGGAAACTATAAAGCCCGAGGTCTTAAAAGTACAGACCGAGCTTGCGAGGCAATATGACTGATGCAATAAGCTGTGCAATAAGACTGAGGGCTTTATATTTTCCTGCACAACTACCAAACCGGTAAGTATGAGTTTCATTACCTGATAGCTCCTAATTTTGTCTCATATCGTTTAGTCAAATGCATTTTGTAACTGTTATGTCGCTTAAGTTTATTGTAAATCTCATAGGCCTAAATCAGTTGCTGTGGTGACAAAAACGCGTCCTGGTATCGTAATATATAAGGCTACGGGAAAACCAAGGCAAATGTGCGATTAGCCAATGTGATTGGCGGGATTCTTGTATTGCCTCGTTCTTGAAACGTCAGTCAGGTAATAACAACATATATCATTCCATATACAAGGGAAATTAGATTTCTTGATTACATGTACTATTCCATATATAAATCCAAGATAAACTATGATATATTCCATGACATAACATCAGTCAAAATTTCGAAATGAAAAGCGTTCAGACACTGCCAAATGCAAATGCAATTGAAGACAGAATCTTCATAACCACCGTCTATATAAAAAGGATGATGGGCTTTTCCATTGTTGAAATTGTTCTTCCAGGGGTTCATCCCACTGTTGCTTAAAGCAGTCAGCTTTACAGAAACACGATCAGATAAAACAGAGCAATAAAAAAATATAAACTAATATTTCACGAATAAAGAATTGTGGAATTTAGTAACACTGATTGAAATGGCGAGTACATCGCACTTGTCTTTGCCTATCAGAGGACTTAGTCGGTGGATTTAATCTCAGAGGCCCAGACATAACGCTGCTGAGCTCCTGACAACAAAGCACACGAAAGTAGTGGTAAACAGATTCAACGTAGAGAGCCTGTGAGGAAAGGAATCAAGATTCTCAGTGAAATTGTGGTCATCAGGGAGTATATTGATTAAAGTTATTGGTGAAAGTTAAGATAGGTGAAAAAAGCGCAAGGCAAAGCCCTTCGTTCGATTTCAGACCCCGTGCAAGTAGCCCTACTCCATAAGGACCCTCATGTTATGCTCATTTCATTGAGTTGAATTGTTGTTGTTTTTACCGTGCAAGGTGCTGGCTAAACTCATTACATAAGTGCCTCTAACTTTCGCTTGTTGATGTTATTAACAAGCCAGTTTGGGGAGCGAAACAAAAGAGACTTTTGGAATGTGTCTAGCTGCTGGCCACAATAAAATTAAAAAAAAAAAACGAAACTACGGACACAAAAATACGACATAACGCTTTACAATCTGCTTTTCTGTATGTGTGACTTACTGACTGCCTTTATGCAACAGCAGGAATTACCCTCAGCAACCAGATTCAGTTGCATCTGCGCCAGAGCTCTTCGTTATATCCATTGTCGTAAACACCTGCAACACGGAGAAAAATTATATCTTGATTAGTTTCACAATGGCCACATTTATCATATTTAAAGGGGCTCCGTCGTCAAAATGTAAACAAAACGATGATTTTTGCAGTTTTTTTAAAGGTGATATCACACAGGATTTTCGTATTTTTTCAAAATGAAAGTTGCTGTTTGGGCATTAATCCTTGTACTTCACTAAGGAACAAACCAAACATTCATATCTTCTACGATTGCTCGGACATAAGTGGAATTTTAATGGTCACTTTTTGTGGCTTGGGTGAAGCCACCAAACAAACTGCAGAGAACAATGGATGAACAATGGATAATCCCCGACACGTGCAAGTTTATGGATTTGTTTACTGTTTGACGACTGAGCCCCTTTAAGGTTGTGACATAGTCAAAGGCCTAAATCTTAAACCAGAAGAGCGACAGATTTCTGCTTGCCACCATATTGTAGATGTGATTTATAAAATATGGCTTTCTTGAAGATTACACTAATTCCCTCTATCAATTTGGGATTTACAATAATTTGGATATTTTCAAAACTTTCCACGAATCCTTTCAATGAAAACAAAAACTCTTTTCATTCATTCATTTTCATTCATTTTGATTTATTTTAACAGGGTTAAATACATTCAGTAAATATAAATTAACTGAGTGGCTAGCGAAGGAGCAGTTTTTATTTCATTGCTCAGCTGGTTCCAAACAGTAACTCCTCGATACGAAAAGCTCCGCTGCCCATTTGAGGTCTTACAGAGTGGAATCCTGAGGTCAGTACTGGTATTACGTAAGGTCCGATTGCAAGAATCGGACAATTTGTGAAACATTGACTGCATGTAAGGGGGTGCAAGCCCATTCAAGGCTTTATATACTATACAAGCTGTCTCGAAGTCGATCATTTCTTTGACTGTTAACCACCCTAGTTGTGATATTAATGGCAGCGATGATTGATCGAAGGGACTGTTTGTAACGACACGCGCTGCTCGATTTTGCAGCATTTGCAATTTTCTTAGTGTGGTATCACCTGCACATCCCCAAACAGAGCAACAATATCTAAAATGCGAGTCTACTATGCTAAAATACATCCTTTGGATGGTTTCCAACGAGAGATATTTCTTGGAATACTTCAGCATTCCTATTCCTCGTGAAATCTTACCGATAGCAACGTTGATTTGCTCTTTCCAATTTAGTAATGGATCAATTTGTACCCCAAGATATTTAATTTTTCCCGTGGATTCGATCTTTTCGTCATTTATTTGAAAGGTGGGAAGATTAGTTGAATCATTGTAATCTAGTTTTCTGAGGTTGGGTGCGGTACCAAGGATCATGCTCTGTGTCTTTGCGACATTAAGAGACAGTTTATTTCCCTGTAGCCACAAACAAAGATTCTGAAGATCTGAGTTGATAGCATTGCTCAGGTCGGAGATAGATTTCGAGGAATAGGAAATGCTTGTGTCATCTGCATACATTGTGACCTTAGTTCTTTGTAAGGCAAACGGCAAGTCATTAATATAGATCAAAAATAGGAGTGGACCAAGGCAAGAGCCCTGAGGCACCCCAAATTTGATGTCCTGTATTTCAGATATATTGCCATTTACCTTACAGCATTGCTTCCTATTACTTAGGTATGATATGAACCAGTCAAGCTCCACGCCTTCCAATTTTGAAAATAATCAAAATATAAAAATTAATGAAATTAGGATATTTATTTTCTTATTTAGGTATTGCGTTCGTAAGCCGAAGGGTTTTTGTGTATAAAGAATTAAAAATGAAATGAAATGAAATGAAACGAAAACCAGGAAAAAATGGTCGTCGCATTCTCTCGTTGTTGTAAGTTTTTAAAAAGGGTCTTCTGCAGAAAACCTACCATATCCACGGGAAGGAAAGACCGATTAAAGGCGGGTAAATTACTGAATCTGATTGAACGCATCAGCAATGAAACAAGACAGTTTTCAGGTTTTCAGTATTATTGCTTTGATATTCAGGGAGCAGTATTTTTTCAAACGCCGTGCGTTCTTTTTCACTCACCCGACCCGATCTGACCTATGACTTTTTTAAATCAGTTGTTTGTACGTGCGGCTATGATTCTTTAAATGTACACGAAGATTTTGATTATAAATAAAACATATAGCCTTGAATATAATAATAGACGTTTCGGGCATAACCCTTCATCAGTAATCACTTTACTGATGAAGGGTTATACCCGAAACGTCCATCATTATATTCAAGGCTATATGTTTTATTTATAATCAATATATTCGTGTACATATGTCTTTTTTACGTTCATATATTTTTATCTCAGACTTAATCCGTGTTTCGTTCATAAGTGATCTAAGAAATGTTTAGTTCAAATAATCAATGACAATTTAGTTTAGGCGAGATAAAATCCTTGACTTTGGATATGTAATCTTATGTATCTGTCGGCTTTCTTTGAAAACGGTTTCAGCAGCTTCCAGAGCTTATACAGTTAAAGATCAAACTAATTTATTGAATAATATGTCCTTAAATTCTTTGAACGGAAATGCCATCTGAGAATCCTTATCGACATAGCTCTGATACGTTATCTGAGAAAGAACAGGTGCGTTGAAGTACTACTGAGATCACATCACACATCGAAGTTGCATGGTTTTAAAGGTGCTCCATCTTCAAATTTAGGTCAAATTTCGATTTTGCAACTTTTTAAAGGCACAAAGACTTTTTCAATTTTTTCAAACTGATTGAAGAGGAATCCTTACACTTCTCAGAGGAACAAACCAAACATCCATATCTCTTACAGCTACTCGGATATAAGTTGGCTTGGAAGAAGCCATCAAACAAACTGCAGAAGACCACAGACACAGGCCTAAAACAATAGTGTTTGCAGGTTTGTTTAAAGTTAGGCGATGAGTACAACCCGTCCTCTCTGCGTGACGCTGCGTGTCCAATCACCAAATGTGTTAAGGCTAAACACAACACAGCTAATGAAGATTTTGCACAGAGAATAGTAATCCAATGAATCCGCATCAATCTCGGTAATCGAAGCGTTGGTATAGGCTTTGTTTCATTTTTCTAACGCCCAATATTGACAGTTTTAATGGATACCAATAGTTCCATCGCATTTCATATAAAACAGGAAAACACAGCAATAAAACTTGCGTAGAAGCTGCGGTGAAACTGGCCGCCATTAAATGTGAAGGGTTTACTTATGTGCACGGTTTGTCTCGTACTTTCCGATTGTTTACAAAATCTTGTACAGCCCCTTTTAAGACAAACATTTGGATGAATCACATTCTTCTTACTAGAACAAGAGCAGATTTTGTAATACAATAACAACAGTTGCGTTTGATTGACACCTCAATTCAAAGCGATTAGCAGCTGCAGACAAAGGAAATTCTCTCAACCAGTAATTCAAAACAAACAAAGCCGCAAAAGTTTCCCCAAAAACTGGTAGGGCAAACTCTCGCCTTGTGCAAGCGAAAGATGGTTTTTAAAGGGGCAGTCAGACGCAAAACGCGGGTATCAGATTCTGCGTGTAACAATCCAATTCGTATAGGCCTAAATACCAAAACATGTCTACTGTACCTCTTTGTTCGCTGTAATTCTGATGAAATTAATTGAGCAATGAATCCAGTAGAGTGTGAGAAGGTTCTATTCAACTCTGGTTTAACCTAACATCATAAATCTGACTCAAAAACCAGATTCTTTGGCGAGTTTCTTGCCCACTTCGACTTGTAGATTATCTCTTCGCAGCTTCAAAGTTGATTCTGCAAAATCGCTGTTTACGACTTTCAGGAATTTGTGATAAACAAAATAACTTTGCAAATACATGAAATCGACATAGACGAACAATATCTGTCAATTAAATCCTTGAGATTGTCAAGAACAATGTCGATGGAGATGGATTGAAATGTGCGATAATCCAATTCAAAATCTCCATTGACGAGTTGATGCTAGGCCTGAGCACTTTTCATGCAAATACAATGGAAATGTCCCGCGCAACATCACGTCTGACTGCCCCTTTAAGGGAAGTTATGTGCTTATAGCGAAAGAAGAAGGGTAAATCTAAAGTTCTGTCGCTTAGATTATGTTTATTTGATTTAGGAGCTGTTTTGTAATCGTTTCATTTTAAACCCCAAAGACGCGAGAATTACGATGCCTTCTGCTCCGCTCCTGAATCAAATAAATATAATCTAAGCGACAGAACTTTAGATTTACCCTTCTTCTTTCGCTATAAGCACATAACTTCACTTAAAAACCATCTTTTTTGAATTATTGGTTGAGAGAATTTCCTTTGTCTGCAGCCGCTAATCGCTTTGAATTGAGGTGTCAATCAAACGCAACTTTTACTATTGTATTACAAAATCTGCTCTTGTTTCTTACTAGCCGAAAGACTTAGGCCCTGTTTACACGATACCGTTTTCATTTCATATCGGATTCGGGGTGGCAATCCGATATGAAAATTTTTCTGTTTACACGATACCGTTTTCATTTTATATCGGATTGGGGTTCCGTTTACACGACACCGTTTTCATTTCATATCGGATTGGGGTTCTGTTTACACGGAAACGCTTTGTCTTGTGCTGCGAAGGATTCACCTTTGTTTTACCCTGGTTTTACGACCCACTGCGCAGTGCACCAGATGAATAGGAGGCTTATAGAATTGATAGAGAGGTTCCGTTTTGAGTTGATACCGGATTCGACCGTTTACACGATATCGGATTCATTTCATGCCACTTTCAGAGCGTTTTCATTTGAAAACGCGAAAACGGTATGAAGCATATCGGATTGGTGCGTTCTCGTGTAAACAGAAGGGCAATCCGATATGAAATGAAAACGGTCTCGTGTAAACAGAAGGCCAATCCGACATAAAACCAATCTGGTATGAAAAGAAAACGGTATCGTGTAAACGGGGCGTTAGTCTAGAAACATTAGAAAAATTTTCTTACCTCTGCATTTGTCGGATGAATTCCAATCAAATTGTCAAAATCTTTTTTCTTCGCTCCTAATTTCAATCCGATTGAAAATCCTTGCGTGATTTCTCCTGCGTTAGGTCCAAGCACATGGAAACCAACAACTCGTTCCTGAAAAGGGCGGAATGGACTTTTCAGCTAGTGTCTGAAGGGGTAAGTGGGTAGGCCGGGGTAAAGTGGGCAGTGTTGATTGCAGGAAAAAGGTAGATCGAGAAATGATAAATCAACATAGACTGAGACTGACTTGAAACAGAGACTGAGACTGACTTGAGGTTACCAAAGAAAAAATCAGCAAATGGGCAGAAATGTTTTTCTTTCCGGGGAGCTAAGCTGTGGAATAGCCTCCCAGCTGAATCAAAGAAGGCATCCTCCCTTATTAGTTTTGGCAAGGTCTAATATCAGGGTTAACTTTTGCTTTCATTGTAAATATCAGGGGAGGAGATTCAAACATGTAAAAGGTTTTTGGGACAAAAATGAACTTAATACTGACAGGTCCAAAATCAAATTTGCTACCCCTGCTAATTAAGAACATATTTTTCAGTCAAACTGAAACAGGCTCCTTGAAATTACAAGCCTTTGCATGAAGTTAGGCAAAACAGCCTGTAGGTTCTTATTTTTTGAAGGTTCTTTTGAATGCGGGGATTTACTGTAAATGAAACATTCATAATGTCAAGGAGGACAGTTCCAACAGCTGAAATGAGTGGAAACTAGTGAACGAAGATTATAGCAAAATTTACCCACAGTTTTTGCCCTCCTGATTTTACCCAAAGCTTGCCCATTTTACCCCAGTAGACCATATTCTAGAAAAAAGTCTTGGTGGAGCGATATCTTTAAAAACGTCGGACGTTAAAGTTTCTAAAACTTTTTGTAGCCCAAAATACTTAGTGCCCAAATTTTTGCAGCACCAAAAAATTACAGGAAAGCATTTTTGTTTAAATATCTTGCCCACGAAACATTTTACACAGAACAAATTACAGGAAAGCATTTTTACTGTTTAAATATCTTGCCCAAGAAACATTTTTTACAGGAAAGCATTTTTACTGTTTAAATATCTTGCCCACGAAAATTTTACACAGAACAAATTACAGGAAAGCATTTTTACTGTTTAAATATCTTGCCCACGAAACATTTTACACAGAAAGAAAAGTGTTGGGAGAGAGAGCCAGTTTGTGAAACATCATCATAGCTGTTCAATAAAGTTCACTTTGGCAATCTCTCTCATCATCCTCAACAATAAGAATTGAATCGACAAGATCCCCAGAGGTGGAAACAATGTGTGAAGCCGCGAAGCAGCTTCGCAGGAAGCTTGCTTGCGTGGAAGGAAGAAGGAGAGAGGAAAGATAGAAAGCGGAATAGAAGGAAAGAAAAGAAAGGAAACGAGAAAGGGAGGAAAGAAATGAAAGGAAAAAGGAAGGACAGAAAAAGGAGAAGGGGGAGGATGAAGGATGGAAAGAAGATAGGATGAAAGAGAAAACAAAGATTGAAAATGTATAGTAAAGGAAGGAATAAAGTCAGGAAAGATTAAAGGGAAAGGAAAAGGGAAAGGAAAACAGTGTTTGGATTATGCACTATCCATTTACAGTTGTGTGGTCCAAGGAAGCTATTAATAGTAATTCTAGACTATTCCAAGTGACTCTAAGCATGCCTTCCAAACTGAAACAAGTGTTGTGCAATAGTTCATCAGAAATCTAAAAGTTTCTTAATTTTACGCACGTACTGAGAAAATTAATAAAACAATGAAAGGAAGAATTTTAGTTTGACGTTGCGTTGCTTCGCAGGAAGGCAAATCCCCTTCGAGAACTTATACCTTATTCACACCGGCTTCGAGAACAAGTTGATCCAGCTTAGAGTAAACCAGGTTACGGTATGTTGCATTCTAATTGGCCAATCCAACAAGTCGAATGCATTTGATTGGTTAAAATTTAACATGGTTTAGATAAAGCTGGTTTAACTGTGTCAGTGTGAAAAGGGTATTAAAGGCTCTTCCACAACCGAGCATAGGGCTCAAACCTTTACCAAGGTGGGTGTAAAATTCTGTTGCATTTTGCTTTGAATTAAATGGCTTGAAAGGAGCTTAGCAGACTTTTCTATAGATCTGCCATGGACATTTTGTGACATCTTTATTAGTTTCAAAATGATGGCATTCATTATATTTAAGGGTGTGACGTCATCAAAGTTCTAAATCCGAAACCAGAAGAGAAACAGATTTCTGCTTACCACCATATTGTAGACCTTCATAAACTATGATTTTCTTGACGTCGTTTTCTTGACCGTCATAAGCTATCATTTTTCCTGTATCAATTTAGGATTTATGATGATTTTTATCTTTAAACATGTTCCATGAAATCTTTCAGTAAAAATAAAAATGCCGCCATTTTGAAATTAATCAAGGTATCAATAAATTTCCACGGCAGATTAAAAGCAAAGTACCCCAGGTTCCTTTTCATGAAATTCAATTCAAAGTAATATGAAGCAGAATTTGAAATCCACCTTTTCAAAGACCTGAAATATTTTAGTAGAATTATGGCTTTTAGTTCCCTATTTCCCTGCGTTCTTTGATTTGCTGATATCACTTGATCAATAGGGACTCATACTATTACTCTCATAAAGTTGGTTCCCATTTAGGCCCATATAGAGTTGTTCCGTATTACCCAATTGAATTGCTAGAATTTAATTTCAACCAATAAGGAGGCACTATATAGACAGTTGTTGTTGTTGCATACAAACAATGGTAGATACGGCCTAGAGTTCTCGTAGCTGTGATGGATCTATTTTGTTTCTACAGGGGAAGATTACTGCTTGAAAGGTATGTATTTTGCGATTAGTAGGTCAGGAAAACATTATTCTTTGTACGAAAAGCTTGCTTTTCAATGTTTAAGCATCTTTAAACCAGATTTTGAAGCGATTTTGTTGCGTGCACGAGAACCCCCGCTAGTTTAGGCCATTTTGAAACAGGGGGCCCACTTTATAAGAGTAATGGTATGAGTCCCTGTTGACCAAGTGATATCAACAAATCAAAGAACGCAGTGAAACAAGGGACGCAAAGTCATCAGTCTAATCCATTGCCTTAGTTCGTTTTTCGTCCATTTCATGAATTTCATTCGATTCAAGTTCAAGGTTCCTATGCTGCAAAATCGAGCATCACGATGTTGACTCGGTCTCCATAGCCACAAAATGTACTGTTATGGGAATAAAGCCAACAGCGAGAAGCCAGATAAAATGATCGAAATGTTTCGTGGTGCACAGACAAAGATTTTGAGCCTCAAGGACAACATCGCTGTTTTTCACTGCAAAAATTTCTCGATCGTTCTTATTTAAATGAGATTTTTTTCGCCAAGACGAATTGATGAATTAATATTTCATCATGTTTTCCTGTCTCAAAACTAACAAGGATTTTAAGGAATTACGGCGTCGATTTTCTTACACTTAGGAATTAACGTTTTGATTAATCGTCTTAAAAAGTTCATATTCCAGATGTAATCTTGATGCCATTTTATGTAGTTACTGCTTTGCCATCGTTTTATCAATGATGGATATTGAAAAATGGAACTTCTCGTAATAGACGATTGCGCTAAAGATGGCGGCGAGGAATATTTTACCAAGATGCAGTGCGTTCTTTAATCGAATTCCTATAGAATCGTTAAAGAATCTTTATTAGAACGTAATGCATCTTGGTAAAAAATTCCTCGCCGCCATCTTTAGCGCAATCGTCTATTCTTTTCCTGATTAAACTCTATGCCCGTTGTGTAACATTTTTAATCGTTCTAGAAATACATTTGAAAATTATTGCGTTTTCTTTTCATTGAGAGAATCTATGAGAAGATTTGAGAAAGTTAAAATCGTTGTGAATCCCAAATTAATAGAGGAAAAACAGTACAATCTTCAGGAAAGTCGTAGTTTATGATAGTCTATAATATGGCAGTAGACAGAAATCTGTAGCTTCTGCGGTTTGCGATGTCACAACCAGAAAACTGTTTGACACAGAGAAGACGCTGTAACTATGATCAAGTTATAAAAGATGGCCAATGAACACTTAAAAATATTGTTCCTTTCAAGCCATTAAAGCAAACAAGAGATGCATTAACCAATCAAGCAATGTTTTTTTCTAAGATCTGATTCCTATGCTTTGAAGCACATGTCTTGCACAGGAATTTTGAAAATGTCTGAGGATCTGAATTTTAAAAAAGTCTTCGCACTCAGAAAATGTGTTCTTATCGGTTTGTAACAAAATAGAATCCCGCAACATGACAGCTTTGCATGTCAAGGGCAAACATGCTTCTGTCATCCCTACAATTGTTAGCTCTTTTCTACTGGAAGCCCTGGTTTGGGCCAAAGGGGAAATTTTACACTGGCTGATTTATTGCTCTGCAATCAAGTTACCGAAAATTGTAAGAAAAATACTGAAATATAATTCAGCCATTGAGAGTTAACTTAAACATAGTTTCTGGGTGATATGACGGGTACTCTTGGCCTCAGAAGTTTTCAAACTTGCATGCAGTTTTTTGGGACACCCGGTATATTCCAGTTCTCATAAAACATGAGAAAAAGTAAAAAAATATTCATCAAGATAGTCCAGGCGTTGGAGAGGGGTGTGGTAAGACAAATGGAATACAGATGAAATTTATATGGATGAGCGTAGAAGAATTCGATTCATTCCAATCCATCAAATACTCTTGGTGCTATGAATTTCAAAAGTGGGAAGTTTTCCTGACACACCCGGTATGATAAAGGGACACTTACATCGTCAGCTTTGTTGCAAAGAATTTTCGCATAACAATCATTACTGTCTCTTTCCGCAACAGTGTATTCAAGGGGTTGGAAATTCGTGTGGTACACCTCGATTTTGTCTTCGCCAAACTTCTCCATCGCAGCTTCTTCAGAATATCCGCAGCTACCATATTCAAGAGGAGTGAAGACGGTCGTCGGTACGTTGATGTAGTCAGTCTGCAAAATAGTATCAGAATAATACAATAGTAATAATACATTAAAAGTTTTATAGCAGGAAACCAAATAAAAAGCTTATTTATCTTTGGCACTTTACAATATATTCCAATGTCCCGTGTATCTTAACATTTTTAAAATTATTGCGTGTTTCTGACTCGAAATAACTTGATATTCTGACAGGGGTCGCGGACTCGATTAGGTCTTCCCTACTTCTGCGATCCCAGTGCTTGGCGCTAGAAAACGTAACTTCACCTTTACTCCCTTACATTAATGAGGCCTGTAATTGATATGAGGAGAAACATACAGTACATAGAAAAACTTAATCCATTGTTCATTCATTGTTCTCTGCAGTTTGTTTGGTGGCTTCACCCAAGCCACCAAAAAGCGACCGTTAAAATTGTACTTGCGAATTTCTGTTTGTTTTGGATAGGGGTCCAGCTTTTCATTAAAATCAATGGTGTTTTCCTTGAAGAAAATCAACAGAGATAACTGCCCCGCACTGAAGGGGTCTAGGTATTCTATTTTTAACCTATTATATTTGATGATTTGACACGTAGGGGCATATCATTTAGTTCCTAAGAACTACACTCCTCTGGAACAACCTCCAATGCTTAGTCTTTCCCCTGCTTATCACTGACAAGCTTTTAAAGGGGCTCCGTCGTCAAACAGTAAACAAATCCGTAAACTCACACATGTCGTGGTGTATCCATTGTTCATTCATTGTTCTCTGCAGTTTGTTTGGTGGCTTCACCCAAGCCATCAAAAAGTAACCGTTAAAAATCCACTTATATCCGAGCAATCGTAGAAGATATAAATGTTTGGTTTGTTCCTTAGTGAAGTACAAGGATTAATACCCAAACAGCAACTTTCATTTTGAAAAACATACGAAAATCCTGTGTGATATCACCATTCAAAAAACTGCAAAAATCATCGCTTTGTTTACATTTTGACCACGGAGCCCCTTTAAGTATTATTGAAAAAAAATTACCTTTTCGTTTGCTCCAGCATACAACCGTTTTGCCAGCAATTTTCCTGCTTGTATGGCTACAGGCGTAAGTTCAGGCTTTCCTTGAAGAATATCTCCTACTGCATAAATATTTGGAACACTCGTCTGCTCATAGTCATCGGCTATTACACGTCCCCTAAAAAATATAAGCATTGTATCTGTGATTATTCGAAGGCCTCGCTTACACTGCACAGGTACAATCTTGGATCTGTAACGAAAGTGTAACGGATCAGCCTCCTATCTGGGTGTCCCAAAAAAGTACTCCCGTTTGAAAAATCAACAAAATTTGATTTCATGGCCCATCTTTAATTTTCGGTTTTTGCCAAGTATATCAAGGACCAAATTATTTTCCAATATATAGCTTGTAATTGGCTTAAAAAGTAGCAAATTTAGCTCTTTTAGGCCCGGGGGAGGTACTCATATATTTTTCCGTACGGGGACGTGCCGCTGAACAGGGTATCATTTTCAGGATTCCTACTCCGGGACAGGGTATCACTTTTGTATGGTCGGCTCCATGACAGGGTCCATATTTTCTATAATTGGCTACGTAACTTCGTTGTAAGCCAATTGCACTCCGCAAGTGTGATTTAAATCGTTTAGATGGCAAAATTTCCGCTTTTTCTGATAGTCTTTCAAATTTGCAGGGCAGCCTACAATTTTGTATGATGAAACTCAAGAACAGGCCATCGTTTTTAAAATTTTCCTCCGGGACAGGGTATCATTTTGGGGAATTTTACTCCTGGACAGGGTGCTTTTTCAGATTTTTCAGCGGCACCTCCCCGTATTCTCGTAAACCAAGTACCTCCCCCGGGCTTTTAGGGCTACCTGGTTTTGAACCATACTGCAAAGATGCACTGATGATTGACGGATCAATTTCTTTGTGCATGTAAAGCATCTGGTTTGGTCATAAATGACAGAAAGAAATGCGCACTATCATTGCAGACCTCAACGACGATAACAAATCTGAAATTTTGACACTTAGGCAAGATTGAGTATTTCGCTTAAAAACTATAGCTCAAAATAAGGTTTTCAACGTGTAATTTTTCTGCCTTGTTGTACCAAAAGTAAACATTTTATCATCTTTGACTATTTTTGGGTCTTTGACAAAACAATTCAAAAAGAAAATGTATCAAAGGTTTGATAATAAATTTTTGGTGATTTTTGATCAATTTTTGAAACAGGAGTATTCTTTTTGGGACACCCGGTATTGATTCTGCTAATCGGTAACACTTTAATTCCTTCTGTCTATGGATAAAATTTGATCTGGAGCAGTTTAAAAACGACATTTAAGAAATTAACACAAATTTAATATGGTATTATTTGTAGACAGTACGTTTTATCAAAAATTCGTGACATGGTTTTGAAGTTCAGGGCCCGGTTGTTCAAAACTGGTAATAGCCTAATACCAGATTAGGACTATGCAAATGACTATATAATCATGCCTTTAAACCAATATTAGCGTTAATCGTGTTTGAACAACCCGGCCCAGAACCTTAAGTCTTTCGTAAATAGATAGTCGTGGTCCAACCATGCTCGCTGGAGTACACAAAAATTTTGTCGTAAGGGTAGTGGATTTCGCCTATAATCGTGAATAAATCATTTGTGCTTTCATTAAATCAACTGCGCATATTTTTATGATATTCTGCGTTTAATTCTGCATCGAATGATATATACGTTTATTTGGTATACTTTGATGAACGGCCGTGGTAAACAGAGTTTCTTAATAACCGTCTGAAGGGTTACAGTAACCTTAAACCGTAACAAGTTTGTAAACAGATCCAAGCAGTACCGGTAAAATGCAAATGTGGTCTAATACTCCAATGGGCACTCTGTTTACAAAATAAAGTCCTTGGAGCTAGAAAGTGAGGTTTTCAAGTATAGTATGAAAATGAATCAAATCTTGTGTTTCGTACGGGTGTCTCAAAAAAAGTATATAGATTTGGTTAGGTCCAGCGATGTGAATTTAGCTTGAATCAATGGCTAATCACTCTCAAAATGTTCCTCAATAGTTAACTTGAACATAGATACCTCGTTTGTAGGTATTGGTGCTTTGAGAGCAAATATTTAATCTTGAAAGCTCAAATTTGTACGCATTTGCAAACCAGAGCTTTGGCCTTTTGCCCTGAGCAAATTCTTGAAGCACATAAACTAAAAACTGAGATTAAAGAAAAATTCAGAAAACTGCCCAACGGGTGACTGGCGGATGACTTCTGGCAAACAGAATTATATATATTGTTCAAATTTTATCAATGCTATCATTGATTCATTCGCTGTACCTTAAGCATTTATTTAGGCCAAGAGGCAAAAGCTCTGGTTTGCAGGTGGATGCAAAATTGAGCTTTCGAGATTAATATCTCTGTTATCAAAGCACCAAATCCAGAAAATCCAGCATTCCGTAAATTACGCTGCACTGAGCTTCGTTCATTCACTTCCATTCAGTTCATTTCATTCTTTACATTCTCATACATACAAATTGATAACAAAAATGTGTACTTATAAGAATGACTTAAAAGGAGCAGCTCTCTAAGTAGGTATACTAACGAGAAGGGAGCCCCACGTTATGAAGCCTCGATAAAAAGGATGTAAAACTCCCCAAAAATGTTTGCATGGCTATACTGTACAATTTTTCAAATATAATAAATTATCACATACCCTTTATCAAGTTTTACTCCAATTTTCTCCAGTCCAATACCAGTGGTGCATGGATCTCTTCCAATACCAATGAGAATCTGGAAAAGAAAACACCCTTCAGAAAATTTGTTGAAATGACGAACGAGTGATATCGTCCCAAAAGATGCTCCTGTTTGAAAAATCATAAAATTTGAATACAGGGCCGATCTGTAACTTTGCTCTTTGGCAAGTAGATCAAAGGCCAAATCATTTTCCCAGGTATATATTATAAACCCGCGCATAAGAACCTACAATTTTGCAAGTCAGCCAACGTAGGTTCTTATGTTTTGGGCATTTAGTGGGAAATGAGGCTGTTCAGGTTCTTAAATTGGTTCTTATTTTATTCATGGCTTTCAGGAATTTCTTTTCTTCAGATTCAAACTTCAGAGCCTATTATTTACTGTCAGTTCACATCAGTTGAGTTTATGAGATATTCCCCAACAGAAATTTGTGGAAGAATCCAAAATGTTTATATAATCCAGATAAAATCTTTCAAAAGCTTCTCATCAGGTAATATAAACATTTTTTATTCTTCCACAAACTTCTGTTGTTAATAAGACCCCATGCTCTCTAAAAATAAGAACCTATTTCAAATTCCAGGCTGAATGGGTTCTTATATAATAGGGGTTTAATTGCAAAATTTCAGCCAGTAGGTTCTTAATCCACTAGGTTCTTATACGCATAGTTTTTACTGTAGTTGATCTTGTGAGAGGCACATTTTCAGCCTATCACTTACCTGGAACGAAACACAAGATTCCGTGATTGAGTTGAGACACGGAGTGGGGGCGGCGTATCTTTGAAAGGGCACCCTTGTCTCGACCAAATGTTGACCAAGGTACCTTTATTTCATTTTCATTTTGATTTATTTCATCAGGGTTGAATACATTCAGTAAATATAAATTAAGTGATTTGCAATGTGCCCTGCTTAAAAACATATCTAACCCAAACAGTAACCCCTCGATACGAAAAGCTTGATCAACAGTTGCCAGGAATATTTCTTTGCCAAGACTAGTGCGCCAAAAGTACAGAGAAACAATACCCTTGGATAGACTTAACTAGCACGAGGATATCTTTAAAGGTGCTAATTCCCTTCATACGTGTACTGTGGAAAACCCCTCCCCTCACGTGCTATGTACCAACTTGAGATCCTGACTAGCGTTTAGGCTGATGGATTCAAGCTTACGTTTTCTATTTTCTCACGCATGAGCCCTGCATCACATTTGACATCCCTTTTCATATCATCTCCCCTTATTTGGATCGAATTACCGAAGCTAGAATATAGCGAATATTTTGTACCCACGTGAAATCTGTATGAGCTCGTGATCTTATTCAGCAAGGAAAACTAATGGCGTCTTGATGGCGTCTTTCTACGCTTGCTGAAATGTTTTGGAGCAGTTAATGACTCGTGGAATTGATTGACGTTAGAGTATGTATTTTTAACATCACGTTAGAGTTCGAGCATGGAATGTGATGATTAGGCCGATCGATAAGATGCCCTGTGCCAGAGGAGGAATAGCAGCCCCTTTTTGGGATAGTTATGTCGATACATGACAAATTATGTTCTTGCAGGGGAATCATATTCTAAATTCTCGACATCAGCTAAACTTTGCCCTGGAAAGAAACAAGTGCCTCCTTTCATGGTGTCACTACGATATACTTGATGCGTCACAGTTCGACCCTCCGTGTAGTCGACGAAGTATAGTGTATAGTCTGATTTCATATTACTCCTTCAACAAGTCTGTCATATTTGGATTGAAATAAACATCAAATACACGGAAATGGACCAGTTATATATAAAATGAAATTAAAACACAGAGCAAACAACAAACAAGTTCAGATTTATGAAGCAATAACTTAGAATGAAGCTCAACTTGTGAGAAATTTTACTGGTATTGTCAAGAAGATTGATTGTATGGTGAGAATCTTTTGTATTTACGTTTGACTGCACACGTTTTTTCTTTTATAAGAAACTTGGATAAGCCCATGGTACTCAAAGTTCCTTAATTTCACGTGAAAATTTCAGCTTTTTAGTACCAAAAGTTTCTTAATGTGTTTCTTATTTTTTGGATGCATTTAGGATGCATGTAGTTTCTACAACTGCCACGTACTCGTTTCTTGACAGACAGCACAATTTTTAGCGAGAAGGAGGGTTCTATTTTATTCAAAACATAAATCTATCATCAATATTACTAAAAATATAAAGACCCAACGACAATTTTCCCATGATTTCCTTGTGTTTGGCTTTAAAAGTTCCTTAGCAATTCTCAAGCATAGTATTAGAGTTTCTTAATTTTTTCGCTATCCTAGTACTAGTTTCTTATAGACCAGTTTCTTATAAAAGAAAAAACGTGTATTACGAAGAAAAAGACCTCATGGATGTGTGCGAGCGTAGTCACAAATCATGAATCCATGATGCTGTAATGCTGTAAATATAGGCACATTTTTCCAACCATTTCCTCGCAGGCACAGAGTATTTTTAGAAAATGCGAAGCTAGTACCAACGGCCAAATAAAATCAAGCCTATATAACATACAGCCAATACAGCAATCTTTGAGGGGACCCTCTGAATTAATGGGTTAACTTCCGACTCAATGATATCTCTTAACTAGTTGCAAATTATGGAAAAACCGCCGATAAAACCCCGTTGAATAGGGTTCTATGGTTGTATAGAATACCAGTGCTTGGAGGGTAAAATATTTTGCTGACATTATGCTAAAGATATGAAGTGCACAATGTTTCGATTAAGTATCCAGAAAATTCGGATATTTTTGGCCGATATTCGGTTGATTCTCGCTGAAGGGCTGAATTCACTTGCTAAATAACTGATTTCCAAAACTATGATACACTCATTTTTTTTATAAGAAACTAAGGTCCGGGGCTGGTAGGCAGTTTCTTAAATTTTTGGGCCATTTTACTACCACAAGTTTCTTACGTGTTTCTTATATTTTTATTGCCGGAAGTTTAGAGTTGATTTTGTCTTGTCTAAAGGGCTCCCAAATTACTTAGTAAGACTCTCAAAACGAGTAAATAACATGATTCGCACTCAAAATAACGTCCAAACAGTTGTTTTAACGGCACAGTGTCAAAATATTTTTGAGTGTGATAGGAAAATTAAAACTGAAAATTGCAGAAGTTTCTTAGCTTTTTTCAATTCAGGTAGGGTTGTTTCTTAGCTTTCGAAAAATTGAGCCTGCCGTTTCTTATAAGCGGTTTCTTATAAAAAAAATGAGTGTATACGAATATTTGAACCTTGAAACACCATATTTGAAGAGCAAGTTTGCTCATTTTTAGTTCAACTTAAAACTTTCTTATGTAGATAAACTCGTTACGCGAAGCGAAGCGATAGAGAATTTATTTAGATGTTTCTCTTTCTAGGTGGTTATTTCTCAAGATGCAAGTGTTTGTTTTCCTGACCATCATCATAAGCTCTGTAGAATGTCGCATTCAAGAAGATCCAAAAGGTGAGGAAAGTCAGGAAAGTAGACTTTCTTTTTGATGTCTAGACTGACGACGTGATTCCTTGTATTTGTTCAACACTTTTAATCTGATATTTTATTTTCACTCAATACAAGGATTCACGACCAAACTGATTCAAAACAGAGACTAAAATCTTACGAGAGATCTGAAGAAAAATCGAGCGTCTTCCATCCTTCAAGCGTCGAACGTCGCTTCGAGCATCGTTTCGAACTTTACGTCGCTTCGAAAAGTCGAGCATTGATCTAATCAACCAATCAACGCTAGGAACAGGCACGTGGTCTCACCTTATCAAGAAAATAGCGATCTGATTGGTCCCGCCGTAAATACGGCGGAAATTGCCCAAATTAGTCTGCGTTTTGAAGCTATATGGTCACAAGTCTATTTGACGCCTTCAAATGCCAACAGTTTTAGACCCCGTTTACACTATGCCGGTACGAAATGAATACGGCATGAAACTGTGCCGTATTCGTTTTTCTGTCAAAACGGAATCGCCGTTTACACTATACCGGCACGAAATGAATACGATAGCTTTTGACCATGCGCAGAGCGAGGATTTGTCAAGGCGTATGCTCTCATTTGCCAGATTATCGCCTCGATGTGAATCCGACATGAAATGATGCCATATTCGCCGTTTACACTATGCCGGTAGAGCGACGAAGCCAGTTAGCATGCCGTATTCATTTCGTGCCGTATTCAAGTGAAAACTATGCCGGCATAGTGTAAACGGGAGGCCAATACGGCACAGTTTCATGCCGTATTCATTTCGTACCGGCATAGTGTAAACGGGGTCTTAAAGCAAGGATGGGTTTAGTAAACCAAAATATTCAGCTTTCCGACATTACAAAGCGGTCTGCTTTCCAGAAGAAAACAGTTCACACCTTGAGCGCAGCCGACCCTGGTGTTAAAACCCTCTCTGTTTATTTTGATTTGATTGAGTGCACCCAGAGGTGTGAAATCTTTAAATTTAAATTAATTTTTTTTAATTTAAATTTAAATCTTTAAATTTCCTTTCTTTAGGAAGGAAATCGCTTTGTGACGTCAGAGAGTAGAATCTTTTGTATCCAAAAATCCACCCGTAAGGTGTGGAATCTATTTTTCAGAAAGAAGTTTGATGATTATTTTTTGGGTTGATGCATTGTACCCCAGTCTGAGCACCCCTATCCCAAATATACCTGAGTACCCCCCCCCCCTTGGGAGCATTTCAGGTAAGAGAGGATTATGCGATTAAACAGGGAACCATTTTTTCTCTTATGAAACCGGAGTTTTATAAATACCGCAACGCTTTACGCCCACGGGGGGGGGGGTATTTAATTTTGGACACTTTTTAGTTCTTTTACACCACATTTCGCAGTTTAAACATACAATAACATGAGTTAAATACATATATTCCCAACAGTTTTATCTCTTATTACAAACTTATTTTGGTCAATAAATGGAAAATCTTTGGTAACCTTTGGAATTCGATATGCTTTAAAGATTCCAGATTCCATGTTTTAAAGATAGCCTTGAATTAAAAGATTCCATGTCTTAAAGATTCCATGCTTTAAAGATTCCATGCTTTAAAGACTCCATGCTTTAAAGATTCCAGATTCCATGTTTTATAGATAGCCGTGAAAAGTACGACCCCCCGTTCATAACAGTATCATCTTGTATTTTATCATCAATCATACCACAGGTAACAGGATAAGTAGCTGTAGCATGAAAATTTGAATACTTGCCTTCATGTCTTTTCTTCGTTTTCTGTCTGCTTTGCAAACATATGTGCACAAACAAGCGATTTTAATGTCAACATATGCAGCACTACAGCTTCACTCCTTCGAGCAACCATTTTGTAAAAGTGCAATGAACCCCTTTGGCTTTTGAATGGACCGAAATCGAGGATTGAGGCTGGCCAAAGTTCATTACACTTTTACAAAATGGTTGCTCGAAGAAGTGAAGCTGTAGTGCTGAATAACTCGGCGTAAAAAAATGGGTGTAAAATTCAACGACCTATTTCTTCCGATTGAATGGCTTGAACGCAACTTTATTTAGATACCTATCTATGAATCTACCGTTGGACTTTCCAGAAATTTCGCACATTTTTTCAAATTACAGCGTATCTTACATTTCAACTAATTTGAGGACGTGACGTCATCACATTTCTAAATCATAAACCAGATGAGTGACAGACTTTTGCTTGATACCATATTGTAGGCATTCATAAACTATGGTTTTCTTCAAAATTATTTCATGTTGCGTCAAACAGTTTAGAAATTACGATGGTTTTAAGTTTTTTTGAAAATTTTTCTTGAATTCTTGAAAAAGAAGAAAGACACTCTAATTCTGAAAATATTGAAGATTTCTGAAAAGCGCAACGGTAGAATTATAGCGAAATAGCTAAAGTTTCTTTGAAGTCATTCAGTTCAAAGAAACAGGTCACTCGGTTTTACACCAGCGTTTTTTAAAGATTTGGAACCTATGTAAATTTGAGGCTATGACGTCATCAAATTTCTAAATCCTAAACTATAAAAGCTACAGATTTCTGCTTGCCACCATATTGTATACCTTCACAAACTATGGTTTTCTTGAAAGTTATGTAATGTTGCCTCTATTAGTTTAGGATTTACGATGATTTAAATTTTTCAAAATTTTCCATGAATTTTTTAAAAAATTATCAAATTGCCGCCATTTTGAAAAAAATAAAGATATCATAAAATGTCCACGGCAGATTCACAGCAAAGTACCATAAGTTCCTTTCAAGCAATCCAATTCAAAGAAAAATATAATAGAATTTTACACCGACCATTTTGAAGATTTGAAAGATTTGAGCCCTATGTTCTCATTGACCGACTATTGTTATTGCTAGCTGTTTATGTTTTATTCAAAGGCATGTACATTGAAGAGGGTCATGTTGATACAAATATTTTACTCGCTGGATTCTTCGGTGCTCATCAACATGGAAAAGGAGGAGATTGTAGCAAGATTATCGATAAAGCAAATGGAGTTTATCTCATTGAGGCGATGCGGTATGCTATAAATAACATCAACAGCGCAAGCAAGATCCCGTACGGAAGGAAAATGGGCCATCGAATATACGACACCTGTAGATCTGCAGGTAGAATGCTGAAGCAAGTGCATGCACTAGCTCGCAAGTATAAATATTTCACGCGCCCAGGCCCATTCGTTGGAGCAGTTGGCCCCCCGACGACAACCGAAGTCAGAAGGTCATATGTTTATTTCGATCTTCCCGATCTTCCGATCATCAGCTATTCTGCAAAAAGCGTAGCTCTCAGCGACAAATCTGAGTACAGAAAATTTTTCAGTACAATCCCAGATGATAGTCAGCAAGCTGGTGCTTTGCTGGAAATTGTGAAACACTTCAAATGGAACTTTATATCAACGGTAAACTCGCATAAGTATTTCGAGAAAGGAGGGATGGATCTTGCTATAGAAGACTTAAAAAAAGAAGGAATTTGCGTATCATCACGAAATGTTTTGCACAAGAAACCAACAAAACAAGATTTTGATTACATCGTCAGAGATCTTAGTAAAGAACCAATTGCACGCATAGTTGTTTTGTTTACGACCCCAGAAGATACTAAAATGCTCCTCAAATCTGCCGGACCAAACTCGAAGTTTCAATGGCTCTCTAGCGTAGCATGGGACCCGAATATGCAAGCAATTGAGGGTGTAAAAGAGGCTGCGAAGGGCGCCATTTTACTTAGCTATGTTAATTCAAGCAACAAAGAATTTCTAAATCATTTTAAGGGCCTAACGCTAAACAAAAACAAATATAGCTGGTTTGAAGAGTTCTGGGAGCAACAATTCAATTGTACTGTCAAGAAAAACGGAAACTTTACAAAGAAGGAATGCACTGGTAATGAAAATTTGAGAGAAAGTGATTTCTACGCTGACCATGCAGCTTCACAAGCAGTAATCGATGCCGTTAATGAATTTGCCTTCGCTGTACGATGCTTCTTAGATCGACATAATGGCGAAAAGCCGCACATACCTCTTGGCTGTTATGGTCCCCCTGCCCCCCATATCTCAGGCTGTGAAATCAGGAGATCAAAGGAATTCAAGCAGGCCTTGAAGAAGCCTAATTTGTGCAAGGACCCTTTCAAACTTTCCTTGAATTTTGACCCAAAGACATTACGCTATCATCGAGACATTTCAATTCTGAACTTTGATGGTGAAACATACAAGACAATAGGCACTTGGAAATCAAAGGCTGGCACAAAAAAGCCGATTCTGCACATAAACGAAAAGTCTATTGTTTGGTACAATGGCTCGTCCACACCACCAGCATCGACTTGCTCCAAACCATGCAAAATTGGAGAGAGAAAGGTCATGAATAAGTTAATAGAGTGCTGTTTTACTTGTGAGGCCTGTGGGAGAAAGGAAATCTTGAAGAACAATGTATGTATGTCCTGTGAAAAATTCAGCAAACCTAATGTTAATAGAACGAGCTGTGAAAACCTTCATGAACTGCGAATAAACACGAAGAATCCTTTTGGAGTGACGATCATAGTTTCATCTATTCTTGGTCTAATTTTAAACACAATAGTCCTGTTTCTTTTCATCAGACACAAAGATTCAAAGATCGTCAAATCCTCAAGTCGAGAGCTATCTTTCTTTATGCTTGGAGGATTGTATCTTTGCTTCATTTCACCGTTCATCTTCCTGATGGATCCAACGACAATCAGATGCGGCCTTAGAAGGTTTATATTTGGTATTAGTTTGACAGCATGTTACACTCCTCTCGTCCTTAAAACCAATAGAATCTACAGACTATTTACAGCTGCTCGTGTCATGGTATCAATGCCTCCTCTTGTTAGTGCACGTTCTCAAATTTCCATATGCTTCGGGTTGCTAGCACTGCAGTTATTCCTGTGTATAATGTGGGTTGTTGGTGCACCTCCTGTAATAAATCGATCAGTTGTGCTGGCTGGGAGTAATGACGAAATGGTGGCTGATCTATGTGGTGCAAATATCGTCACAATCGTGGTCAACATATTGCCATGTTTTGGTATGATGGCAGTCAGCACAGTGTACGCATTCAAATCACGCAAATTCCCGAAGAATTACAATGAAGCTTCAATCATTGGGGTGACAATGTATGTCAGTTTTGTGTTATGGGCATTATTTATCCCTTTCTTGTTGCTGGTAAAGGCTCAAAGTTCCAGTCCATTCGCTCAAACATACGTCATCGCTAATTTCACTAACGTGGTTGGCCTACTCACATTGTGCGGTCTGTTTGGGCCTAAAATTCGCCGTTTGTTCACTGCTGATGAAAAAGTTGTTGGAGTTACACTCAGCAATCCGTATCTGCGCCGAGAATGTTCTTGCGACAGCACTATTAGCCGGACACTGCCAGATGAAGATGCAAAGGAGCCTGGGCCCAAGATTGACATTGGAGCTGTGAGCAGTACAGAAGCATGAAATTTTGAACTTTTCGTATTTAGAATAACATAGGCCCGTTCTCTCTCTTTACGTTTCATATCTTTCGACGTTGGATGACACAGTAGCCCTCCACTTGTTTCTGTCCATTGCTATTCTTGTTGCCCATTCATACTGTATACCAGTCCACTCCAACAAGGGCAGATTTTGTAATACAATACCGGGTGAGCCAGAAAAAAGTTCCCACTTTTGAAAATTCATAGCACCAAGAGTACTTCGCAGATTTGAATGATTCAAATCCTAGTTAAAAGCCGAAAGATCGAAATATTTTTGTGATTTTTCTCGCCGTCTTACCAGCACTAGAAGTATAGGTAAATTCAACTTTATAAAAATTTCATGGTTACAGAATGACTGAAAAAGGGCCTAAAACATTGATCAAATCGTTAATACTCTCCTCAAGCAGAACAATACGCAATGGGCATTTCACCTCTCTCATGTGTTATAATACATTGATTTTCAAACAAATACTATAGATAGTACGAGTTGCTTTTGTTGACAATGTTTTAGGCCTCAATTCAAAGCGATTAGCGATCACAGATAAAAGAAATTCTCTCAACCAGTAATTCAAAACAAACAAAGCCACCAAAGTTTCTCTGAAACCCAGGTAGCTAGCTCGCTCGCTGTGCATTCCAGAAGTTATTTCTAAGGGCAAACATGAGCATAGATCGAAAGAAGAAGGATACATCTACACATCTGCCGCGGGCATTTTATTTCTTTGGTCCAGAAGCTGAGCAGTAAATGTCTTGATAACACCCAAAAAATAAGAGAATTGAATCGCCTCCTAATCGGTTTTTGAACCAAACAAATAAAATGCCCGCGGTAGATGTGTAGATGCATCTTTCTTCTTTCGATCTATGCTCATGTTTGCCCTTAAAAATAGTTTCTGGAATGCAGAATGAACGAGCTAGCTACCTGGGTTTCAAAGAAACTTTTGCGGTTTTGTTTGTTTTGAATTGCTGGTTGAGAGCATTTCCTTTGTCTGTGATCGCTAATCGCTTTGAATTAAGGTGTCAACAAAAGAAACTCATGCTATTGTATTACAAAATCTGCCCTTGTTGTCCACTCCTTGATGTTGTCAAACAGTAAAAACCCGCACATAAGAGCCTTCATCTATTAAGAACCTACAGCCTGAAATAATATATTTTGTACCCAATGAATAAGAACCATTTCAGGCTGATATCTTAACTAGGTTCTTATTAATGGTTCCTTTGACTATAATGAAATGAAAGGACAAACCCCTCAAGGTTTACAATGTCCAGAATGACTAACATAATATAGCCACGATAAACATCTTCTATCACAGGGGTTTGTCCGGGCGGTTCCGAAACTGATGAAAAACGCGACAAAACATCTTTCAGCGCAAATTTGGATGATTTAGCGAAATAGGCCAAAAACAAATAATTGCTAGAAAATTGGGCAGTAGTGCAGTTGCCCGGAATTTGCTAGCACGAATATACAACAACAACTGTCACGGTCGGTGATTGGACTGAAAACCTTACTTTTTCCGGACCAATGCACCTGTCATACGACCGACGGCCGTGGAAAGAAAAGAGGCAGAGACAATAGGTGGAGGGTGGGTGGGGAAAATAATCTGCGCTCCTCTGGTGCAAACCAGCGTGCTGCTTTGATTATAGACGACTGATAAACATGCCAGTATTACTTTTTATATTCCTTTGAACAACAGACATTCCACGTGCAGCCGACATGCACCAACGCAAGAAGTTACTTTTAACGATATTGTCACAAAGATAAAGTTGTAAACATGGTCACAAGGAACACAGCCATATAGACTAAGAAACTAACATCACGTTCCATTAATTGCGATTAAATTTCATTCAATCGCCATTTAAAGCGTTTCATTCATTCATTGGGAAATAAATGCAACTTTCTGCCCATCAACCTCCCCTCGTGGACTCTAAACCTCAATTACAGAACTGTGATAGGCAGGGCCTGCAGGAGTAAACTGGGTAAGCCTTGGTTGAAGTGGATAGGACCAAGAATTTAACTAAATTTGGCTAAAATTTAGATTCACATATTTCCCTGTGTTAAGAACCTACACCCTGATTACTGGATGTGCGGCATTGCATAAGAACCTGAACAGGCTGAGTTCTGTTCATAGCCCATGAAAATGGCAACAACAAAGGCCAACCAAGACACGGCACATGCAAGGCATGCTGGATAAAACAGACCCTTTAATAACTTGACCCGCTCGTTTCCACATTCAAAAACCCAACAACGACATCAAAAATAACTTGCTTTAAAAGCATTTCGGATAAAGCCAATTACCTCTCATCAGTCACTTATAAATGATAAACAGATACTTCGATGTTTCGACATATCAGAAGCACCGAATCGGCCAAGACAATCAAAATATGAGATGTAGTTCTCACAGTTGTGAGAAATGAACAGTAAAATATCATTAAATTCGTTTTAAATTGGGGGATTTTAGTCTCAAATCTCCATAAGCTCATCCTCTTGATATTCGATTGAGTTTATTTTGTATTCGAAATTTAGATCTGTTACTGTCCTAATCAAAACTACGATAACGTTTTACTTAAAGGCTTTGGATCACTATTGAAAAACATGCAATTAAATATTTGAAATTTATATCTGTTACTGTCCTCATTAAATCTACGATAACGTTTACTTAAAGGCTTTGGATCACTATTGAAAATATGCAATTAAATATTTGAAATTTATATCTGTTACTGTCCTCATTAAATCTACGATAACGTTTTACTTAAAGGCTTTGGATCACTATTAAAAAACATGCAATTAAATATTTGAAATTCATAACTGTTACTGTCCTCATTAAATCTACGATAACGTTTACTTAAAGGCTTTAGATGATTACAGAAAAATATGGAATTAAAGTTAGTTGACGGAGCTAAGTCGAGGCAATCTATAAATATGACAAAGAAACGCCAACGCACGTAATTGCTCCCCTAATGAAAAGATGCACGTGTCGAAATCACCAAATACAATAGGCTAATTTTAGACCGGCATATGCAGCTCTTGAGTTAGCTATTTATCTCCGTCAACTAACTTTAACTATTTAGGCAAAAACAACATAGGCAGGTGTAGCGTAGGCTCTAAATCTCTGAATCGGTGTAAAAAGGTAAGTATAAATTCGATGATCTATTTCTTAGTTGAAAGGCTTGAAAGGAATTTTAGTAACAGATCTATAATTCTACCATTGGACTTTTAGAAATCTTCAAAATATTCATAAATTACGATGGTTATAATTTTCTTCAGAATCTTCTCCATTCTGGCTAGTATATTATTCAGCAGCGGATACGCTCAAATAAATCTTAAGATTTACCTGACAGAGTGCGGAAACCCTGATCTGAAATTATGAGGGATTTGCTCAAGAAAGCCACTTCAAGAAACGTCATAGCCTTTGCTTGTATGGGCATGATTTTCGCTCATAAATGGACACATAAATGGACAAAAATTCAGTTTTACATACCGTGTTAAATTCATCTGAATTTTCTTCTCCGGTCTCAAGACTTTTGTACGTCACTTTGTATCGACCAGGTGTTCCATCTTCTAATTTCTCAATCTAGAATAAATGATAAAATTATATATTAGCACACAATCTTAGAGATTTATTTCCCCCTGTTGATTCCCGTCAATTTAGATGGCTCCAAAGGAAAGTCAGTCAAAAGCGATATATTTTGCTGCTAAACTATTACACTGTAGAACACTTTAACATCATTCACTTCGTGGAAATCCAGCTTCAGGACTGACAATGCTGAGAAGTGGTGAATTTTTTGATCCTATCAATTTGCTAATAAAACCTATTGAAAATGCAAACAAAACTCGATGTTTACTTCGATAAAGTTTTAAGTGCTTGGAAGAAAAATGTGAAAATATTGTGTCGCTTCAGGCATCTTTTCTCGCGTTAAAAGTACTTTTTGTGTCATAACATAGTACACAAAAGAAGATAAATTAACCTTCTAACCCTAAAATGCACATTGAATTTAACGGAATTAAAATAACGAGAGAGTTATATAAATATGCCAAATAGTTTGTGTTCTGTGATTTCACACGCAGACAAACTAATTAGTAAATGAGAAAATTAATAAACAAACAAAATAACACATTAGCTAATTAAAGAAGAATGGGAGAGAGTTCAGGGTAAAACTGATAGAATGAGAGTTTAAAATGTATCGTTAATATGCTACACTCAATTGAGAATATTTCATCAGAAATCTTCATCACTAGCACTATCAATAAGATAGCTTTTAATCCCTTTGTTGTATTTAATTACTATTTTGATGAAAGTAATTAGTTTAAAAATCGTTTGTTTTCAAAGTTGTCTGTTGTACAGTAAATCCTCGCATAAAAGAACCTACAAAAATAAGAACCTGCAGCAGGCTTTATTTCCTGAATTATGCTGAATTATTTACCTTCTAATTAAGAACCTGTTTCAGTTTGATAAACCAATATGTTCTTATCACAAGGGCAATACAGTTAATTTTTGATTGGCTGTTAAAATTTTGACCTCATCCCTTCCTATTTGTAAGCTTAGGATTAGATACAAGGTTGACAATAACATTGCCAAAACAAATAACATGTTTTAAAGCTCTTTGGTAATAACCCCTTTTATGATCATTTGGTGAAAATGTACAAAAATGAGGCTTCAAATAAGAACAATCAAGAACCTTTATACCCTGAACTAAATCTAAGTACCTTTGAAATAAGAACCTAGTTCAGTCTGGCTCTCAAAACATAGGTTCTTATATGCGGGGATTTACTGTAATTGTTCCATTTCATTTGGGGTGATCCTTATGACATTGCAAACAAATACAAATATTACTGTTAAATTTAGTGGAAATAAAAAGATGACAGGGTGTCAGCTCCATTCAAACTTCTACGTTTAAGAGAACATGAAATATTACAAAATAGTGTACTAATAAAAATTGAAAATCCTAGGGATAAGTGCAAACATACCTTTGAAGGCAAATGCTTTTTGAGAAAGCGAATTTTGTGTTTCTCCATATAATCTCCAATTTTATTCGCCATGTCCTGTCAAAAATGAGAAAAATTGATCAACATACAACTAAAACGAAAGGAAAACCATAAACAAACATGATTTACATCTTTCTGTTTCAATATTTTTCAATATGAAAGTTTCAAAAGATTCTCCCTCGTGAAACTCTCCAATCAATTGAAAAAATTTGATCCAACAAAAATCGACGAAGAATACAAAAACTCAAAGGACATTGGTGGAGCATCTATCTGGTCTCATGAAAGAAATATCTGTCCAGTAAAAGCTTAACAGATCTTTTTTTTCATAATCATTTAAAATGTTACAATACATGTTACATCTACGTCCTGCTATACTTTCTAATTACTTTACAGACTATACAACACTACAGGGACGGGACCACAAGGAGCAAAAGACAATGACTACCCCGTGGCCATTAACATAAAGACATGCAAAAAATAGCAACTAAAATAAACAACTACAAAAAGCTACAAATACGATAAATTACTGATAAATACTAGAATCCGTTTCACATTGTATGTCAGGCCAGCATAGTAGTATGATGCTGAGCAATAGGAGCTCCGGATGAGAGAACAACAACGACAGCAGTTGCTACCGCTACTGATCCCCCTCCAGAGTCCCCAACGCTCAACACATTGCGCATATGCTGTCAGATCTTATTCCCCTACAACTAAGGCAGCTAGGCTAAACATAATTTGGACTAATGCAACAATTCATTTATAGTCCGTCTCAAATTAGATGTCACCTGCAAAGCCCGCGAATAACAACAATAGAAGAGTTTTGCAAAGGAATTTAGCGTTATCGCAAATATCAGGTGACATCTAATTTGAGACAGACTTGAACGTTAATACCCACTTCAGATCAAGTGACCATAACTAGCGCAAGACAAGGAGAAATGGAATGAACTGTTAATGGGACTTATGTAAATGTAAGTCGAATTTACCTACATTTTTTGTATACATTTCTTCCTAGCATCCGAAGGTAGTTTTAGGACGCTGAGAAGCTGAATTTATCGAAGCAGCGTCCTGGTCCTTCCTCTCGATGTGACCACACCTCGTGATTCCTTTAGCCTGGAATTACAGAGAGTTGGCGACTCTCCTCACACTTTGTAGCAGGTTCGGCAGGGCGAGGACTCGAACCACCACCAGATTGGTAGTTAAGCGTGCCTTGAGCCAGATTGGTAGTCAAGCATGCTACCATAACCAGACCCAATGAAATAAGTGGTCCATCCAAGCCTCGCCGACTACATTTTCAAACCAGTGCTTTGATAGAAACCCTTTGTTCAACAAAAAGGGTCAAACAATAGCATGGCTTTTCCGCAACATTTAACTACATATTGGATAATTTGAATAGTTCAACTCAAGCTTTACGGCGGTGTTTAACAGACCACTTATTTCTTTTGAAATTGGGTCTGGTTATCTAAGAATTTTAGTTCAACTCTTGGTGCTAAGAATTTTCGAAGTGGGAACTTTTCTCTGGCTCACCCGGTAATAAAACCATAAAGATTAAATACAAAAACTAACAATACAATACCTGATCAAAGCCTCTTAGAAGAATAGACCGAACCATAACAGTGACATCAAGGCCAATCCCCTTGAGGAAACCGGCACATTCCAAAGCAACATAAGATGCTCCAATGACTAATGTCTTGCCAGGGCAGTATGGCAGCGAGAAGATGTCATCACTGTAAATGAAGACGATTTGTGAATCAGATTAGGTGAAGATATTGTAAAACTATGAAGCTAAATCCTTGAAGTACATGACTTTAAAAATGCGCTTACTTAAATGAATGTGACAACAAAGATATTGCGCAACTATATTCTTTAGAAAAGTTATTGCAATGTATATAAGATAGAAAACCGCTAAAACATAAGACTGTCTGGATTTCAGACAAATAATTCTCCAAAGATTCCAATTACCGAAATTTTTCGCACTCGAAGTAAAAAAAGTCCGAATTTATTAGAACACTAAAAAGAAAATTTCTCATTTGACATCAAATAGTGAAGGTAATTTATCCCCTTGTCTGCCTTTTCCAAATTTATAGCTATACGACTACGAAACAAAATAGCACACATTAATCTTGAGTAACCAATATACAGAGTTTTATATCAAATAAATCCAGCTGTTTTTATGCATATTTTGTTCGAAATTTCCTTCCATTTAATTTGACATTTTTCGTCTGAAACAATTATCCGAAATTGCTCAGGGTCTAAAACGTGCACTTCTTGACATAGTACGAAAGATAATAATTTCCTTTTCCCATTAATGAGTGAACTTAAATAATCGTAAATCCTAAACCAATAGACGAACAATGATATAACCTTCAAGAAAACCATAGTTTACGAAGGTCTAGTATATGGTGGCAAGTAGAAATATGTAGTTTTTCTGGTTATAAAACGGAAAATACGACAGCCCCAAACTCTTTCTGATGCGTTACAGTGATTTCGTTGTTGTCATACATACCTAGTTACTCCATATTCTTTTGCTTCTGGTACATCTGGATATCGTGGCCTCTCTCCTGTAACAGATTAGAACGAATGTCAAGCTTAAGTGCACTTTATCTTCACGCTTTCGCGTTTCTATTTTCGTTAAACATTCTTTAATTTTCGCTGTGGGATAGCACAGCATAGGGCCAAAATCTTTCAAATCTTTAAAAAATTGGGTGTAAAATTATATGACATTTTTCTTTGAATTAAATGGCTTTAAAGGAACTTATGGTACTTTGCTGTAAATCTGCCATGGAAATTTTTTGATATCATAATTCTTTTCAAAATGGCGGCGATTTCATTACTTTTGAAAAAATTCATGGAAGATTTTGACAAATTTAATCATCGTAAATCCTAACCCAATAGTGGAAAATGATACAACCTTCAAGAAAACCATAGTTTATAAAAGTTTACAATATGGTGGCAAGCAGAAATCTGTAGCTTTCCTGGTTTAGGATTTAGAAATGTGATGACGACAAGGCCTCAAATTTAATAAATGCCGCCATTTCAAAACTGATTCAAATTTACAGCAAAACCCTAAGTTCCTTCCAAGCCATTTAATTCAAAGAAAACTGTAATAGAAGTTTACAGAGGGGGCTTTGGGGGTCCTATAGCCTGCAAACCCGGACCAAACTTAGCGAATACCCAAAAACCCACAAGCAAAAGATCCAAAACCCGAAACTGCACTTCTGAAGAAAAAATTTCAAATTTCGAGAATTCGAGAAGTCAAGAATTCTGACAAGCTTAACGGTAGAATTATAGCAAAGTAGCTGCTGAAGACTTTCCAAACCATTCGCTTGAAATAAAAGGTCTAAGAATTTTACAAAACCCTTTTCTAAAAATTTGGAACGGATGCTCATGCTAATATGAAATGACCATGCTAGTAACATAATGTATCATAGGTTCCAAATCTTTATCTCGGCGTAAAAAGATGGGTGCAAAATTAAATGAGCTATTTCTTCTGATTGAATGGCTTGAAAGAAACTTTTGATACTTATCTATGATTCCACCGTTGGACTTTTCAGAAATTTTGAATATTTTTGGAAATTACAGCATACCTTACATTTCACCTCATTTGAGGATGTGACATCATCAAATTTATAAATCATATACCAGATGACTGACAGACTTTTGTTTTATACCATATTGTAGGCATTTAGAAACTATGGTTTTCTTTGAACTCATTTCATGTTACGTCAAACAGTTTAGAAATTACGATGGTTTTTTTACGTTTTTTTTTGAAAATTTGCTTTGAATTCTTGAAAAAGAAGAAAAACACTCTAATTCTGAAAATATCGAAGATTTCAGAAAATTCCACCGGTAGAATCATAGAGAATTAGCTGAAGTTTCGTTGAAGTCATTCAGTTCAAAGAAATAGGTCACTCAATTTTACATCCGCCTTTTTAAATATTTGGAGCCTATGCTACATAATGTTTCCATTACAAACCAAAGTAGTAACAAATTGACCAAATTAAATGCAAATGGAAATGTAAATTGTACCTGTAGCTAAGACGAATTTGTCTGCCGTCACAATTTGTTCCTTGCCTTTCTTATCTACGAGCTAAAAAAATTAAACATACAGCAAAGGAATTAATGGCAAACTTTATACAAAAGAATATGTATAATGGCTAAATATTTTGTTTATTCTCAACACTTCTGTTACAGACCAATAAGAAATAATTTAATATTCCAACAGCACCTTTCCTCTTGATCGGTTGCAAAAGACCTTTCTTTATTCTCCTTTTTTCTTGTCTGAACCTAACTCGAGTCAAAAAAATCATTTTGCAAATAGCTAGAGTTATTTCTAGCTCAGCCTTAAAAGGACTGTAATACCTTAGACATAAATGCTAATATTGAAGGGACCTGTGCATCGTCAGTGCTTTGCGGGCTCAGTGCTTCGTGAAAGAAATAAACAAAGCACACAAGCCACGCGGAAGTACGGTGGGAAACAAGTATATCGTACGTACACATCACCATCATTACCGTTTTCTTTGATGCCACAAGCATGGTTGTTAGTCAATGTTTTCACTTTTCAACTGTTCACAGCGAGTACACGAATCTGTGAAGCACGTCTGACAACTCTGCAACTACTACAGAGCAAAGTCGTTGTTTGAAATTGACTTCACGCCACTACTGTCTGAAACTTCTGACTTCAGTCTTGTCAAAAATTCATACGTAGATTTGCTACAGTACAAGACATGTTGGGGTTCGCCACGAGTTGGTCTTCCAACTTTATTCTCTGCCATACACATTGGTTCAGGAGAGGAAAGCTTCCATCTCGCGAAAAGTTCCTGCCTCGAGGTAGCCATCTTAATTATTGATTATCAGAAATTATCGATCACAGGGAACCAAGGTATATTTACGGTCGCAAAGCAGTGACGTTGCATAGGGCCCGTTAATTACTAAATTCTCTAATATCAAATAAATGTGAATTTGAAAGTAAACTTGCTTACCTTGACCGTGTGGTTATCCACAAATTCTGCAAATGCGTTGATATATTTGACAGATTTTTCTCTGAGCTGGACTCTGTAGCCCCAATTCAGTGATCCAATGTGATTCTGATGCGGAAAAACAATAAATAAATGATGGATAAGCTGCACACTTTTGTGACAAAAAAGATACCATATCTTTCAATTAATAATATGTTCATTCTTCTCTAAAATTATAAAAATCAAATGCAAGGCATTGTCAGACTGGGCTGTTTCTACTAACATTGTTTCATCATATCTACAGGGTGTCTCAGAAAAATTGTTCGACGTTTGATTAAATGTTGAAAAATAACGATATAAGGTACAGGCTCCTGATTAGATATCCCTGTTCCTCAGATTTTAAATTAATTTTTGACGCCAAAATCTTGCGAATCCGCTAAGAATTCACGGAGTTACAAGCTTTTGAAGTTCAAATATGTGCAAAAGCTGAAACCAGACGCCCCTAACTGACTTGTTTTCCAAAAAGACGTTCTAAAATCGTGGTAAAAGAAGGCTGTCCAATGTTTTACCTCTCGTCGATACCAGAGCAAACCACAAAAGACTTCCAAAGTTATCTAATTCTTGTAACCGTTGCCAAAATTTGCTTAAAACTGCAAGTATTTAAAAACACGGAATGAAAACTTAATCAATGAGAGATGGGGCAATTCTAAATTGTGCTGAAAAGGATTCCTTCAAGCATCTATAACCTTGATTCGATGTTATAGAAAGCTAATTGATCGAAAGTGATTTTCAAATCCATTTGATTTGCCTTGAATAACCGAGATTCTACTTTCACTAAATATGCAATTTAGGGGCGTCTGGTTTCAGCTTTTGCACAAACTTGAACTTCGAACGCTCGTAATTCCGTGAATATTTAGCCGATTTGTTAGTTTCTGGTGTCTAAAATTAAATTAAAATCTCAGCAATATGGTTATGTTAACAGGGAGCCCATTTCTTATTTCGTTATTTTTTTATGTTTAATCAAACGTCGAACAATTTTTTTGGGGCACCCTGTATTTTCATTGATCCACAATGAAGTCTCTATCATAATGCAAAGATTCTACAATTTTGAGGGGACCTTCTAATATCTCCCTTAACAAAGGAAAGTTATTGCTGTGAAACTCAATGAATGACAGCCAGCCATTCTAAAAAGGATCTTTACATTCACCTCTTATCGATTTACATTGAGGCAAGAACCTTCCTTAAACTCGTGACAAAAGTTTGGCCCCAATTATCTAAATATCTACCTGAACACCTTCGGTCATTTTTTCCCAACTGTGGTTCACTGAAAGAGAAGTTGCATAAATTAACTCACTTTGATTTACTTTAGGCCCATTTCTAATTTCTTGATCGAGCCAATAAGATTACAGGAAAATTTGTTTATATCTTTCCATGGGATACTGTCTCCTTATTTGTACTTACAGCGATGTTAGAACAGCTTTCAACCACACACTACAGCACACACTACATAAAATTATCTTTTATTTCATATTGTTTTGGCAAAGTAATTCTGAGTAATTCTGAACTGCTGATCCACCAACGATTGTTGACAATTAGAGACCAGCCGTCATTAGATTTTCAGAACTCTTCTATTCCACTTTCTCTGTTTTGATTTTTTTGGGAGTCACTGCATTTTCACCGGAACTTTCCTTATTTGTAGATTTGATAATAGTAATTAGCTATGCATGTTGCCAGAATAATTAAGGGATTAAAAACTAAATTTCCACGTGCAGTTTCTTAGCTGAAGATGATATGAGATCCTATCCAAACGTCCTTATAATCATAATATGGCCTTGTCCCACCGTTTACGTCCTTTGTAATCCTATAATAATTTTGGCGTGGTCCAATCGTTTATGTCTTAAAGGACAAGTCCGGGGTTGGTATGATGAAAGTGGCTCCGTCGCCAAAATGTAAACAAACGATGATTTTTGCAGTTTTTGAAATATGATATCACACAGGATTTTCAAATATTTTTCAAAATGAAACTTGCTATTTGGACATTAATCCTTGTACTTCAATAAGGAACAAACCAAACATTCATAGCTTCTAAGATTGCTCGGATATACGTGAATTTTTAACGGTCACTTTTTGGTGGCTTGGGTGAAGCCATCAAACAAACTGCAGAAAACAATGCATGAACAATTGATAATTGGTGACACTTGCGAGTTCACGGATTTGTTTACTATTTGGCGACGGAGCCCCTTTAATGCTAGAAAACAGAAAACAATCTTGCCAACTGCTGCCGTGAATTCTTAAGTTGTTTCCAAAGTTTGAAGTTCGTAACAGCTGGGCATAACAACATAGTGCTGCCTCGTTATTGTTGATCGTAACGTCAGAAAAACACAGATTATTTGCTCTTATGAAATCACTATCCTCTGGCCGCTTATTTGAATATGCCATTTTGCAGAGAAAAGACGAAAAATGGTGGGAAAAAGTACGATACACCCTTCATAACAGTGTAATCTTGTATTGGATAATCAATTATACCAACCCGGACTTGTTCGTAAATAAATTAAATTGAATACAAAAGCCTAATATTTGTTCTTTAATGAATAAAATTGAATTGAATAGAAAGGCCTATTATTTGTTCTTTAATGAATAAAATTGAATTGAATATAAAGGCCTAATATTGAAATGTCTTAATATACTGGATTGTCGAATTGTCATCAATAATTTTGATGGAACTGTCTCTTCTTTATAATGATCATCGTTTCTATTCTTATCACCTAGTTGTGACTTTTATGAAAAATTTAACTGAAGATTTTCACCATCAATTTACGAACCTTGCTCTGAGAATTGCCAGCCAAATTTTCTAGAATCATTGATTGCTTCCCCTGTGAAAGAAATGCAAATAAATATCATAGAAATCAACATCAGTACACTGTGTTGAAAGAGGCATTTTTGCCCCATGTGCCAGGCAAGTGAAGTGTACCAAAGGAAGTTATCACAACTTTAATCCTGGCCTATTCTCTGCAATTTGTCCCGGACATGATTTACTATGGATTTATTATGGTTTTTCAACAAACATACTCTGCTTTCCCTCACCTATAGTATTCTTACGTCATATTACCGGGTGTCCCATAAAAACATACTCCTGTTTGAAAAATCTCCAAAAATTTATCATCAAACCTTTGATAAAACTTTTTTGAGTTGTTTTGTCAAAGACCCAAAATATTCATAGATGATAAAATGTTTGATTTTGATGCAGCAAGGTAGAGAAATTATACGTTGAAAAACCATATTTTGAGCTTTAATTTTGAATCAAAATACTCAATCTCAAGAGTCAACATTTTCAGATTTTTTATCATTATAGAAGTCTCCAATGATAGTGTGCATTTCTTTCTGTAATTTATGACCAAACTAGAAGCGTTACATGCACCAAGAAATTGATCTGGCAATCATCAATGCTTTTTTGCAGTATGATTCAAAACCAGGTAGCCCTAAACGGAGCTAAATTCACTAATTTTGAAACCAATTACAAGAATAACTATACAATGGATAATGATTTGGTCCTTGATCTACTTGACAAAAGAAGAAAATTGAACATTGGTTGTGAAATCAAATTTGGTGATTTTTCAAACGGGAGTACTTTTTTTGGGACACCCAGTAGTGTTTCTTTAGATCCTTGTGATTCTCCGGTCAAGGCTTCTTCCTCTCAGCACACACTACATAATAAGAAGGTGAAGTTGCAGTTTTAGTGCCAAGTGCTGGTATCGCAGAAGTAAAGAAAATCTAATCAAGTTTGCATCCCCTTGTCGTGACACTCGAGTGTTGAAGAACTAATTGGGCTTAACTCTATCTGCCTGATTGTTCTGGCCACAAAGTTAGAGGATTACGCCACTACATCAAAAACACCTTCAAGCTCAGATTTGCATGATAAACGTAGACTTCAACTAACGTATACTTCAACTTTGTGGGGTGAATTAGGTGGCTTAAATTGTTTCCGTTAGGTGACTGAAGTTAAGCTGGGTCGAGTGAGGTCAAACTCTGGATCGGTGATCTCTCAGAGGCCTGACCTCGCAACTCACCTCGTGGTCCTTCAAAAGGGATGTTAAACGAGGGGTCTCATGCCTGGATGTGGCATGCATAGTGGGCCTAAAATAGCTTTAAATAGCTAGAATTCCTTTCAGCCCACGTAAAATAAATTACTAAAAAGGAAAGAAAACTTCACATACCTAACAAGGCAGCTTGGTGCATCAATTTCTTGGGTATGCATCCAACATTCACACATGTACCTCCAAGTCCTAAAACAAAGAGCAAATGAGGTCTTCAAATGCTTACAATAAACAATAATATCAATATGGCAAGTGCAGGAAACCAAACTAGCCTAAGGTTATTGTCAGACTGAGGCCCTTCAAACCTACAGTCATCAGACATTAAGAATAAAAAGCAAAAATATAATGCTTAGCAAGTATGCTGCAGTAGATTTTCAATGGATGAAAGACTACTTACAGAGACTGTAACTCAAGGCTGAGAAATAAAGCAAAGTATATGTTGAATTGGGTGTATCTGTGTCTTCTTCAACACACCCCAGTCACCTAGCCTATAACATTTTATGTGCTCTTTCATTAATAGGGAATGCTTGCAGGCAGATTTTTGGGACCCTACAGTACCGGAAAAATCTGCATATCATCATGACAAAATCTCTTTATATCATTATCAGAATTTGTGAGCTACATGAAAGCCTGTAAATTTTTCTAAACAAGAATTCTTTGGAAAGAAAAACATGTTGGGTGCATAAGGCCAGTACTGCAAATCAACCTGCAGGAAATTATCTCCTTAATAAGTGTTCTTTCATCATTATGAGCCTAAGGGGATACGCCAACAAGAATCTTGACTTTCAATCAAATTAAAGTACTGGAATACATACCCCATGTTGTGCCCTTTGGTGTAGGCTTCACAAAATCACAGACTGCAACTTTGGCTCCTTGGGCTGCTGCCTCCTAAGGATACAAAGTAGTTTTTATGTTGTCATTTAACAAATTACTACCAAAAATGGTGTACAAAGAAAATCTCTGATGCTAGATACAGTAGATAATTAATAGCTAAGGACTGGCTTACACCATTACATTTCTTTGGAAATGTTTAAAAGTGAAGTTTCATCATTCAAAGCAAATCTGAAACCCATGAACAAGGATTACACAACAGGGCTTCAATTTTGATCAACCAAAATGGCTTAATCCATGTCATTTAAAGTCTATCTTTAACAGATTTGAATTCATCTAAAAGGTATTGTTTTCCAATAACAGCATCACAAAGTATATCATTTCTTATATTCACAAGATATTGTGTAAATGAAACTAAAGAAGAGTGAAGGAACCTAATTCAAAAAAATTAATAAAGGAGGCTAACTGATCTGCTGTAGTTGGGAAATAGCTTCATGGGTCCTAGGATTTCTTGCAGTCCAATTTCACTTACTACAGCATATTCATCTGGAGATATTTGCAAATTAAAACTTTATCAAAGGCCCTAAGTTGAAAGCGTTTGTGCAAGGATAAGAGCGTGCATTTGCAAAGAGCACAAAAAGCTAAAATATCTCATCCAAATCAAAGGTGCACACACATCATGAACAATAGATTGCCAAAGAAACAATGCCATGTCTGAATGTTTCCTTGTTCTATTTATACGCTATTTATAGCCACGCGTTTCTGTCAAAATTTTCAAGCTTTAGTTTGGTTCGTCCAATGCACAGGGCATGCTGGGTTTCTTTCCCATCATGCATGGCCTTCTATGTTTTCAACTTGCACATTTTTCAGGAGCATCTCCTTCCTAACGACAACAAATAGTATTGCATAGTATTGTATGTTATGTTATGTTATGTTATGTTATGTTGTTATGTTATGTTATGTTATGTTATGTTATGTTATGTTATGTTGTTATGTTATATAGGGCTGAGTTTACCATTGCCAATTCCCTTCAAGGGTCATGTATTCATGGCCACTCAAATGACAAAATAAAACTTAAAACGTCATTCATACCTTTGAACATGCCAATCCTCCTGATCCTCCACCAATAACAAACAAATCATAATCATATTTTTCATCTCTCAACATTGGTAGCAATCTTCCTTCATCATGAGCTTTCATTGTGTCACTGGCACCTCCAACATGATTTCCCTTTATGAAAAGATTTGGCACTGTTTTTTGTCCAGTCTTATCTAGTAATGCATCTTGGATCTGTTGACCGTTGCCTGAAAGAAGAAAAAATCAATTAGCCAATTGAGTAGTCAATCAAATTTTCAAATGATCCAAATAGGAGAAGATTTCAAGGTGCCAAAGAAATGTATACCGGGTGAGTCAAAAAAAGTTTACATGTTGAAGGGCCGTGGAATGAAAATTATGCGGCCTGATATTCAAAACTAAAATTTTAATCTATCAGTCAAAGGTTAACTTCGACAAGAAAATTTTGCGTGGCAAGATCACTCATCTTTAAGACCCAAAAATTAGAAAAATGCCTGTAAGGGGTTTGTATGGGAATCGAGAATTCCACCTTCCATTCTAGTCCATGATTTACATGCTATTGAAATGAAAATTCTATTTCTGAAACTGGTTGTAGAGTTTAATTTCAATGTCAATGCCAATGAATAATAGCATAGGGCTCAAATCTTTCAAATTTTTAAAAAGGTCGGTGTAAAATTCTATTATATTTTTCTTTGAATTGGATTACTTGAAAGGAACTTATGGTACTATGCCGTAAATCTGCCGTGGAAATGGGCGGCAATATGATAATTTTTAAAAAAATTCATGGAAAATTTTGAACAAATTTAAATCATTGTAAATCCAAAACTAATAGAGGAAACATTACATAACCTTCAAGAAAACCATAGTTTATGGAGGTCTACAATATGTTGGCAAGCAGGAATCTGTAGCTTTTGTAAGTTAGGATTTAGAAATTTGATGACGTTATAGCCTCAAATCTAATAAATGCCGCCATATTGAAACTAATCAAGATATCAATAAATTGCCACGGCAGATTTACAGCAAAAAACCCTAAGTTCCTTCCAAGCTATTTATTTAAAAGAAAACGGCAATAAAATTTTACACCGACCTTTTTAAAGATTTGAGCCCTATGTTATGAATAATGGGCCAGAATGGAATGTGGAATTCTCAATTCCCATACCAAGCCCTTCAGGCATTTTTCTAATTTTTGGGTCTCAAAGATGAGTGATTTTACAAAAACATCATCCAAGTTAACCTTGATCTGATAGATTAACATCTTAGTTTTGAATATAGGCCACATACTTTTTATTCCACAGCCTGCCTAATATGTAAACTTTTTTGATTCACCAGGTTATTTTAGAAAAAAGTAAATATCTCCCCTCAGAGTTTTCCCCAAAGTGGATTTTTTTGCAGATGTTGCATATACGTTGAAGAGAAACATAAAATCCTTCAACGGTTGGTTAGAATTCCAAATTGGCACCAATTTTTCTTGGTTTCCTCTGAACAACTGCACTATTGTGGGAAAAAATAGCAAACAACCATAGGCGTAGGAGACAGGGGGCTAGGGGGGCTGCAGCCCCCCCCCCCCACCATCGAAAATTTTTGCAAAAATGAGCCATAATCGGGCAGAAATCTGTGTTAAGTCGGGCAAAATTTTCTTAAACAAAGGATTTTTTATCGGGCAGCCCCCCAAATTTTATCTCCCCCTACGCCGATGCAAACAACACCACAATTTCTGAAAGCCAAGGACTGCTCAAGCATTCGACAAACAATGGATTTCATATTTTTGCATAAGTAGAAAATCTAAATGCTATTTCTTTGGGCAGTAATAACAGAAATAAATTGTGTAGATTACCTTCTTTGTCGAGCTCTAGTGCTTTATATTCAACTCCAAGAGAAGCGAAAAGTTCTTTTACCTGCAATGAAATACATTTACATGCTAAATAAATCTATTTGGTAAATTCATGTGAGCTCATGATGGCATCCAAGCCACAAGAACAATATAGCACTCATCAATAAAATACAATGAATTGTGATATATCACCATCCCACCCTGCTAGCTTCGTTTGTTGTTTGTAATAAATTCCAAGCGTATTCTAATGTATGAGCACTCGAGTGTGCATTTTTCGCTAAAATTTGAAAATTAACAAACAATAAAGTTTTAGCAAACATCATTCAGCAAATTATCAAACACTTTTGAAGTATATTTGTGTGTCTATTTGTTTGGAAAGGAAGGATTTCTGCAAGCACATTGCATAGTTAGCTTTCTGGCCACAACCATCTATTTACATGTGATATTCAAACAGACAACTTTACAGCAATAGGATACGTACATACACAGGCCCTTGCGCACAATAACATGAAATTAAGCTAAATTTTCTTGCACCAATGAACAATGAAACCAATAAGAGCTTGTGTGGCTGACATGTCCTGCCACAGTGCAGAAAGATTGCCTCAAGTGCAAATTCGACCAAAGTCTTCTCTTAGTAGTGTAAACCTTAATTTCCTTTGTAAAGCACTAGTAAATTTGTGATGCTGTGTGTGGAGGCAACTTGATAACGTTATGTTTTTTGCCTCCACCTCAACAATAATCAAATCTGAGCTTTTTTGTCTTTTTAAACTTTAGTGATATGAAAAAAAAACAGTGCAGAAGCCTTTCTTTCCATTGGGCCTAAAAGAACTCTTGTTTAGAAAAATTGATGGTCTTTCATAAAGCTCAAGAATTCTTATCATAACATAAAGAATTCTTCTCATGTTACGCGTACTTTTTTCAAAAGAAACTAAGAATTTGGGCCAGTACTGAAAGATTCTTAAAATTATCAGATTTTGAGTACCCAGAGTTTCTGGCGAGTTTCTATGAGGTTTCCATAACAATCTTCATGTTCACTACCTGTTCCATTTGAACATTTCAAACCACGGTCTTTAAGCCTTTCTCATGTTTAGATATTACTCTTAGTGCATTCTGAGTAACATGATACAATAAACATGTGACAAGAAAGTAAAACTATGTCAAGGATTTCCTTTGTTAAAATAAATAGTTTCTCAACTTATATTTTCCCATTACTGGAGCTTCTAATTTTTTGGCAATTTGAGAGTTAAGTTTCTTATGGGCAATTTCTTATAAAAAATTTGTGTATAAATGTGCTAATGGCGTGTACTGTTCTACAAAAAAGCATGAACATTTGCGGTCTTTTTTTATATTATATTTCATCAAATGTTTGCATCTTGCATGCAAAAAGTTTCATTTGCTAATTGTTGATGTCATATATTTTGTTATCTCCACCAGCACACATGGCATAGGCACAGCAGCATGCTTACATACGAATACCTATATACTATACCGTAGATACTAGTCATCGATTTAGGAAGCAAATCAGCCGCCTTTATTGATTTAGGCCTAGATAGACTCTAGTCTAGGCCTTTATTTCATTGCCCGACGTTCTCTCCTGATATTCTCTCGCTTGTTATATATGCCTATAGCTTCTGCTTCTCATATCTTTCATGAGCATCATTCCAACCCAAAAGCATACCATTACCTGTTTGCAATATGGACAATAGCTCTTTGAGAACAGCATCACTTTATTTTCCTTCACATACTTCTCCACAATGGCAGCAATTTCCGAGGGAACGGGCGCCATGATGTTTGCACTCTTGGGTGGTTTAGGCTCAAAATGAGCAGCCGCTGCTTGAGATCGTTTCACGACGTCTTGTTGGGTGATTGCATTAGCTATGGATTCTTGCACTTTAGTTTAATTTCCGGCAAGGGAACGGCGTTAGATGCAAGAGTTTGCTTGTGTTTGTTGCTGTCTGCTTCTTGTTTTATTTGTGGCTATATCTAGGCCCAAACACATGCGCAAGCTTCTGCTCTGGTCACATGACAATTGATCTGGTAACATGTCTGGTCACGTGGTTGTAAAATATTTGCTGAGTAATTATCGAGTCAGGCAGGCTCAACAGAATTTCGTTCTCAAATTAGAAACAAATGGTGGGCGAGTGAAGACGAAACCAATTGATTGATTTCTGGTTTTGCTTCAATGTTTGTGCAATTCTTTTCAGTTTTTTTTTAGTTGTTCTTGACAGTATGCCTTTAAATAGAATAAAGAAAACACCGCACAACATAATAATAATAATAATAATATATCAATATTTCAATATTTATACAGGTTTACTTGGTCAACTCAGAACAGCTGCTATAAATCAAGGACATTGTTTCTGTTGCCATCTAGCTACTCGTCATGGCGTGTGCAATTTAATTTTGAAAAGAAGAGCTATTCTAGATTCTAGATCTTTTGCTCTTTGCCAAAATTCCCGTCGTGGAGGGAAACTTCTAGAAATCCATGTAAGATACTGACACAATTCAATTGAATTCATCAAGGCTTTGGATGCACCTGGGTACAATCCATTTCTTGCTGAGTAACTGAGAGTCACGAAGAGTCAACAAAATTTTTTTGATCAAGTCAATCAGAATCAATGCACTTAATTAGAATCAATGCACACTGAGCCCTGAATTGTGTCCTGTTGTTGCTGCACAACCTACTCAATCGATTGCTTATTGTTTTCTGATGAGCTACATAAAATAGTTTCAAAATTAAAAACAAATTTCAAAGCAAAGTCACACCATAACAGAAAGTTCTAGAATTTCAGTCGTCTCCCCTGACGCTTCTTGCTGAAATCAGGCGTTGAAGGAAATGTGAACAGCAATTTCATAAAATTGGACAAAATCCTCTCTGCTTTCGAATCTTCTTTTAAAATTTTCGAAAACAGTCTGTGAGCAAAATCGCCTTGAAGTTGAGAATAACATGATTGATTTTAATGAAATAAATTTCCACATGTGAATTAGCCTTTCCATTACAAAAAGAGTTATCATTTATCTAAATTGGTGGCTATAATTCAAGACTGCCCATTTCTGTAAACTTTAAAACGTTTCTTTGCTAGATAAGTAGGTAACTTGCGAGCGAAAACTGGAACGAATTGTAATAAGTGTACAGATTAGCTTCGATAGACACTACAAAAGAATGTCAATTAATAAATTTGATTCTACAAGCTGAAATGAGAATTATGCGATCTACGCTCAATCATTATTATGCTACGAATTACGCCACTAAAATCATACACTAATACATAACGACTAAATTACAGTTAAATCATTGATCAAATCTGTATAATTATATCATTTGAAACTTAGCTACACTTGACAGAAGGTGGTGCCCCAGAAATTCTGTCAATGTTCAACTTCAGACAATGATCAGGTTTTTAAATGAACCCATCTCGAATTTATTCAGTTTGATTTTTTAGATGACAACTTAAATTTCACCGCAATTCCCATATAAACTGGTTAAAAATTCGCCAAGCTATTCACCTTCAAATGCAGAGGTTAAAAACTGGGCAAAACTTGATTGAAGATTGACTCAAACATCCTGTCAATGTTTCACTTCACACATTAATAAAGCTTGCAAATCAACGAACCTCGAATTATCTTTATTTTTTCTTTAGATACTAACTTAAAGCTTGATATAATTCCCTTTGAAACTGGCAAAAATTTGCCAAGTGAAGAGCATTCAAATCTAGAAGTTAAAATCTTATCAAAACCTGACTGAGATGTGTTGTTAAAACATGCCATTTGATTTATGACGGCAATTAATCGTCTGATCCAGCACGCTTAAAAAGATGGCGAATTTTAAATTCTAGCCAAATATCAATTCATGAGTTGGTAAGTAAAACTACCTGAGAGGAGCCTGCTCTCCTTTCAGCTGCTCTCCACTATTGTCAAGTAAACTTCACGTAGTTCGAACTGTACAAACATAAACATGTGACATGATACAAGAAACTACCTGGTGAATCGGCCGAGGTTCAAAAGTTTGAAAGATGTAACTTTATTGTGGATTCTCCCCATCCAGCACAAACAATCTTTTTGTAGGCACGTTGTACAGTGTTTCTGGTAATATGAACATTTAAAATAAAACCAATTGTGCTTTGAACAGAGTATGATAAATTCACGACGTTTCGAGCTAAAAGATCGTTATCAAGTCAAACCCCATACAGCCCAATCCACCAAACTTTATGCAGAACACAATGGCCACGTGCAGTAAACATTATAGATCGTAGAGATAACAGGGTTTTTTACGTCTACGTGACCCAGCCCCTTTAAAAACACAGGCTTCCAAAGGGGTGCACCAAAATAAACTATGCACGTTTGACAGGCAACAATATATCGTACACTGGACAGATTTTTTAGATTTCTCTTTGTTTATTCATGTTGGGTCTTTTAAAATTTGATCGACGTTTTTTGATCGTTTTCAGTGTTCTCAAAAACTAGAATTTCAAGGAACTCGCTTCTAGCTCTAAAAATCGAAAATAGAAAAAATTGCAAAAAGTCCTAGAATCTAATTCAGGCCTTTTTCTAAAGATTAAGTCATAAACCGTCAAAATCGGTCCAGTGTACGATTTATTGTGGCCTGCCAAACGTGCATGGTTTATTTGTCTGACTCAACCAGCATAGATACTTGTAACTAAAGAATGTCCTCGTAACGTAAAGAAATAAAAAACAAACGAATATCTTACAAGATTACAAGATAAAACTTCTACCACTATAAATCAACATTAATCACAGTATACAGTAAAGACTAACGAAATTATTTACAAGACATGCACTAGAGGTAGATTAATTCTAACTCGAATCTTCAAAAGACAGCCTAAATCATCTGAATTAAATTATGAAAAAATGCAAGATTAGATACTTGCTACTTGCATGCAAGAGAATGCTTTATTACATAATATTGTAACACTGAAATGTTACAACTGACCTGGAGCATTAAAGAGGTATGTCCACCCAGAGTTCCTGCCAGCATGCTACGATTTCAAACTGTTTGATAATCAAAATAGGCTTGAACTGAAACTACAAATCCATACTGGAGTAGTTAAACAGACAGAAAGTGTTGTGGTGCAGTGGTGTAATCCTCTGACTTTGCAGCCAGAGCAGTCAGGCGGATAGGGTTCGATAGCTGGAAGAGCTCTATAACTTGAGCGTCATGATGACAGGGGGTCGCGGACTCGGTCAGTGCTTAGCTACTTCTGTGATCCCAGCACTTGGCGCTAAAAACCGCAAATTCACCTTCACCTTCACAAATTGCATGCTTTCAAACAAAACAATTGTTTTTTTAAATCCACCACATAGTGTAGCAACCTAAGAGAGTACGAAAACCTGCATGCAGTTCGCTATGAAATACTACAAGAAATGAGATATGTTACGGTCTTTTTTGACTGAGATGTGCTTTGAATCACAGAAAATCGCCTTAAAAATTAGCCTAGCCTCCTACAATCTTAGCCTGTTCTAGAACTATGTTACTGCATATAGAATTGACCCTTACTCTACCCTACCTAATGAAATATAGGAAGTAACTTCAGCGTATCCTACAACATTACTAACCAGAGAAATATGCACAATTTTCTTTCTCTGTTCTCGAACTATACAGTATACTCTATAGAACTGACCCCTTACTACCTGATACCACAGAGACAGTAGGGCATTCTACAACATTACTGGCCTGAGAAGCAGGCAAAATGTTGACTACATAGGGTGGGCTGTAGGGTAGTAAAGCTACCCACCTTCCTCTACTTAGAGACAAAGGATTACTGCAATGGGAGATGCATTACTGCAGTTTCTCTTGAAACTTCTTATGCTAAAGCTGGCTCAGAATAATTCAAGCCATCTAAAGTGTTATACCTATGCCTATGCCACAAAATCACTGGCCCGATAAGTAGGCAAAATGTTGACTACATAGGGTGGGCTGTATGGTAGTAAAGCTACCCACCTTCCTCTATTTAGAGAAAGGATTACTGTAATGGGAGTTGCATAACTCTTGAAACTTCTTATGCTAAAGCTGGCTCAGAATAATTCAAGCCATCTAAAGTATTACACCTAATACCTAATACGTTTGATATGAAGATCCACATTTATCAAGCCTAACAAACAGCTAAAACGGGATCAGTTAGTAGCCAAGGTAGCTGTGGTTCCTCTCAGACACTTGCCTCTCCGCAGCCATTTCTGTTGGCTTTGTTCTCAAGCCTCTTGCGCCATTTCTTGCAAATTACTTTGACATCTTCAACAAGGGCATTCTCGATTTCATCGAATGACATCTTAGACTCGTTGTCATCTTTGCCATTGCAGAAATCGAATCCTTTGGGAGCTGTAGTATGAATTTGTAAAAGGTTAATAGAAAATTTTAAACTGAGGGTGATATGATATGATTTAATTATTTATACACGAAGCTACCCTTCAGCTTCAATATAATAAATACATTGGTTATACAATAGATACAATAAAAACAAGGCAAACCTACCCTCCTTTGAAATGCTAGCATTGTTTGTTTAAATATTTCAAAGTCCAACTCTATTTGATCTTGTCAAAGTATACAACATATTATGCCGAGTATATTACCAAACCTTTATTAATCTTAATCATATTCCCACAATCTTCAAGACGAACATAACTTTCCCTATTTGTTTTGGCAAAATTAGAAATAATGTGGAAAGTTCATTCATTTCAATAAAAATGGAAACTTTACTCACTTTTTGGCATCTTTATCAGGTAAGTCTCATCTAAAAAGAGAAAGATGATAAATCTGATTGATCATGAGCTGACATGGACATCCCTTATGACAAACAAGGACAGATTTTGTAAGAAAATAGCATGAGTTGCTTTTGTTGACACCTGAACTCAAAGTGATTAGCGACTGCCGACAAAGAAAATTCCCTCAACCAGTAATTCAAAGCAAGCAAAGCGCAAATATTTGTTTCTCTGAAACCTAAGTAGCTAGCTCGCGCGTTGTGCATTCGATAAAGTGTTTTCAAGAGCAAAAATGAGCATAGATCGAAAGAAGAGTGATAGATCTACAAATCTACCTTGGGCATTCTATTTCTTTGGTTCAGGAGCTGAGCAGTAAATGTTCTAATTACACCCAAAGAAATAAGAGAATTGAATCGCCTCCCAGTCGGCTTTTGAACCAAACATATTAAATACCCGTGGCAGATGTGTAGATATATCCTTCTTCTTTCGATCTATGCTAATGTTTGCTCTTAGAAACAATATCTGGAATGCACAACGAACGCGCTAGCTACCTCACTTTCAGAGAAACTTTTGCGGCTTTGCTTGTTTTGAATTACTGGTTGAGAGAATTTCCTTTGTCTGTGATCACTAATCGCTTTGAATTGAGATGTCAATGAAAAGAAACTCATACTATTGTCTTACAAAATCTGCCCTTGTTCTTATGACATAATAACCATCACAATACTGATGAATGTCTTAAGATTAAGATTTCTCGAAAGAGCAAAAAGATGCATGCCAGTTACTTCTCGCTTCTCAAACTTGTGTGCAACTTCAACTGAAAGTTTCATGTATTGTATGCTTCTATGGCACAGCTTTCTTCTAGAATACTGAGAAAAGCGTTTTATTCGTAGTAAGGATCTTTGGCTGGGCAATGAATTTGCACGAAAAAGCGCTTTATTTTCAGAAAAGAAGATTTGGTGACAAGGCAAAGGGTATCAAAGATGCTCATATAAAAATCCATCTGAAAGCAGCTGATGCGTGAATGGAAATGTCATCAATTTTTTACAAACTTGTCCTACAGCAGTACAGGGCAGGTTGAATAATGACACGCCCTGTCTAAATTATGCCCTGGACGGGCTGGACTGGCTCCCTTCGTTTTTGGGGAACTCAGTATTAATTTCTAATAGCTAACAGAAGCTAACCTTTGTCCTTGGCAGCTGGCTTCTTCTTCCTCCGAAAGACAATGAATTGAATGAAGAGTCCACCAACAAATAAACAACCGCCAATTCCAAGAAGACAAAATAGGGTTACGATGAAGATGGGAGATTCATGGCTAAACACTGAAGTCGTTTCTTCTGACTCAAAGCCCTCTCTTTTCTGAGGAGAAACGAGAAGAAAGAGTTAGAGATAAACCAAACTCCTGGAGGCGGGGGGGGGGGGATACTTAGTATATTTTGCTAACGGGATGTGCACTCCTTTCCGGGTATCATTTTCGCTTCTTTTTCTAACGTCAGGTATCAAAAGAAGGCAATTTTTCTCCAATGTCCTCCTAATTTTCAATGGTAAAGTCCGTGAGTCGTAGTTTGAGCGTCCACCAGTCTATCAATAGTGATAACTACGCCACTTGTAATCAGTCTAATATTATTATCATCATCATTATTATTATTATTATAAAAAACACAACTGTTTCAGGGCAGACGTTTCGATATAAAATCTTCTTCAGTGTATTTACAATCCTAGACAGCCAAGTATTTATACTAAAATTTACATAACAATAGTTTCTATACCCTAGACAAATAAAAGAAAAGAAAAGAATATTATTTTAGAATACTATCGATAGTATAGTATTGATAGTATTCTAAAATAATATTCTTTTCTTTTCTTTTATTTGTCTAGGGTATAGAAACTATTGTTATGTAAATTTTAGTATAAATACTTGGCTGTCTAGGATTGTAAATACACTGAAGAAGATTTTATATCGAAACGTCTGCCCTGAAACAGTTGTGTTTTTTATCATTTTAATTTCTGTTTTACTTTGAAAGTGGTTTAGTTTATATCATTATTATTATTATTATTATTATTATTATTATTATTATTATTATTATTATTATATTTTCTGCTTTAAGCACTGGCAGTTCTCATCGCCGAATTTACATCCCAAGGGAGCGGGTCACAACCCATGACCAAGGGTCCCTTGGGGTCATTCTCTTTTAGTACTCAAGTACTTTTCTCAATATCCTGGCTGTTCCTAATAGCGTCGTCTTCTGTAGGATTGCTGTATTTATTGTGATGTCCAGTTTTTCCAGCCATTCATCCAGTTTCTTGGTTACACTTCCAAGTTCACCGACAATCACAGGTACTACTATCACACTTCTCATGTTCCAAATCCTCTTGATTTCCCTTTTCAAATCTTGATATTTATCCACTTTCTCTTTTTCCTTGTCACTAGTCCTACTATCACCTGGCACAGCAATGTCAATTATAGTGCATTATTATTATTATTATTATTATTATTATTATTATTATTATTATTATTATTATTATTATTATTATTATTATTAAATTACAGCTAATTAAGGCCTACTATTTACAATATACATAATTCACAATAAAACTATTAATATATATTACAGGACAAATCAGAGTTAAAATCTATCATTTTAGAAACCCAACTTGCGGGACACATACTTTACAAAGTCTACAGTTGCATGTTCCACCATTCCAACATCTAATTTGTTTTTTGAAGATAGGAAGGCTGTTTGATTGTTTTATTTCTTGTGGTAAATGCTGCCACAGTTTATTTCCAAGGTAAGTAATGGACTCAACTCCAAAGGACGTAGTTCGTACTTTTTGGCAGTTGAGCGTCATCATCATGCTTTAGGCAGTACTTAATATTGCGTTGCATGAATATTTCCTTCATGAATGGTGGATTCCGGCCGCCTTTTGTTTTATAAATTTCAGTCATGAGCAACTAAATATGATTTAACACTACTTTTTTTAAAGCTTTGGATCATATCCTGACAAACGCATGCCTAAGGAACCTTTCAAGAGCAAATATACCAAATAGAAATACCTTAATTCCCGCCATAGCTTGTGCAATTATAGCCTCTCTTTGATCTTCGTTGTTATCGAAGAATGTCTTGAAGAAATATTTCATAGCACCCTTTGGCACACCAACGTCTTTGATAACAATACCATATGCAGTTCCGGACATGGTCACCCTGTGACGGAATTCATATCCCGGCAAGTTACGCTTGATCTTGGCAGCGAAGAAATTGGCTACATTGTCATCAAGGGCAGCACCTGTGGGCAAAAATTTTGCTTCATGAAAAATATGTTTTTGTTTTGTTTTTTTGTGTACATTTCTACCTGGCATCCGAAGGTAGTTTTAGGACGCTGAGAAGCTGAGCTTATCGAAGCAGCATCCTGGTCCTCCCTCTCGATCATTAGCCTGGAATTACAGAGAGTTGGCAACTCTCCTCACACTTTGTAGCAGGTTCAGCAGGGCGGGGACTCGAACCACCAACATTCAGATTGGTAGTCAAGCGTGCTACCACTGAGCAATCCCCGCCACAATCAAAAAGTATATTTTGAAGGCAGGCATAGGCTAGATTGATTAAAAGTAGTAGTTTCACTCCTCCGCCAAACTGATATACCCCACTGCAACTACGACTCATTAACAAACAGTGAAATTTCCGGCCTATTCGGGGGAGATTCGTTTTGGAAATCTATATTTGGCATAATACATCAACGCAAACGCAAAGTGAATGGTCTGCCGTCATGATATGTGTTTTGCGTTGGATAGGCCCCCAGAGAAAACAACTTTTACTACGGAGACTTGGACATCGATTTCATTTTCATTTACATTTGCTAAATTCAGTAGAAAATAAAAGTGAATATGAAAAGGCCGTGGGAATTGCTTCTATGCTGACAATTCGATATCCAAATCTTAGTTCTCCGTACGTAGTAAACATTTTTTCCTCTGGGAGGCTCTGTTTTTCTTCTGTTTCATGTACGGAATGGCAGCTACTGTTTACGATAAAGTCGAATTAACAGACAGGCCTCTTTCCAAACCGATTGCAAGGATAAAGCACTCATATTTGTGCATTTCGCTTCCTGCAAGGTGATTGATCCTTCAGGGACTGGGAGCGAGCAGCCCGGTTTTTTCGCAGTTTGGTTATGAGTCCTAGTTTGAGCGGTCTCGGTTTGGCAGAATTTAGTCTCGTTTTGGTGAGCGATAGCTCGGACTCACTGTAATCAGTCTAGCACAGGCATGTAAGAATCGACGATTTTGAATTTTGATGATGGCATTTTGAATTGAGCTAGGGATCTTCAGCACACAGCCACGTTTGATTGATTGTCTGTTGCAGAAGTAGCTGATACTTGCGATTAAGTAAAAGTAGTGTTTCGTCAAAGATTGTATTAATTTTCCGTATCAATGTATTAATTCTCTGTAATATTGTCTTATTTCTTTGTAGTTTAGTTAATTGTTGGTATTGTTAATTATGAAATTGTATGTAGTGGAATTTAAAATATGAACTGAAACTGAAAACTGAAACTGATGAAATTACAAAAGTTACACTCAGTAGATTGTTCATTTGACAAATTATGTTCGCACTCAAACAATGCATAACGAAACTTTTTCAAAGCATCCTTCTAAATGTTCCACTCATAAAGCAGTTTTTAGTCCTAGAACGAGTTAAAAAACAAATTTCTAATGTTTATCAAAAAGTCTGCCGTTTGTCTAAAGCTTCATAGTAACCTTTTGCAAACAGTGAGAGATGGAAGGAGGAAAGCAGGAGAACATACCGTCCACTTCTTTCTTCTTAAAAGCACGAATGATTTCATCGATGTTTCCATAGCCTGTAAAATGAAGATCAGAGATCAGAGGTCAGGTTAGAGAACAGATGTCAGAGATCAAAGAGCAGAGAACATAGATCAGAGGTCAGAATTAAGAGCTCAGAGGTCAGAATCAGGGGTCAGAAAGCAGAGTTTAGAGAGAATGAGATCAGAAATCATAGATCAGAGGTCAGAGATCGGAGGTGAGAGATAGAACATAGTTTCCTACTTTTTAGAGCTTCGCTGATGTTTGATGAGTGCTACGGAAAGAATCCTTTGAGATTTGTCATTTCAATGAAAATTTTTACCTTTAATGTTGGCGTTCTCCCTCCTTGCAGCTGCATGTGCTGCGGCAGTTGTATTTACTACAGCAATCTGAAGTTACAAGTGACAATGTTCAGAGACAAAGGCAATGTTCAGCTATTACAATTAAAGGGGCTCCGTCGTCAAACAGTAAACAAATCTGTAAACTCGCACTTGTCGGGGATTATCCATTGTTCATCCATTGTTCTCTGCAGTTTGTTAGGTGGCTTCACCCAAGCCATCAAAAAGCGACCGTCAAAAATCACTTATATCCGAGCAATCATTACCCTGGGTACCAGACACTCTAACATAAACTCTCTCTGTTTTTATGTTAGAGAGTCTGGTACCCAGGGTAAGCAATCGTAGAAGATATGAATGTTTGGTTTGTTCCTTAGTGAAGTAGAATGATTAATGCCCAAACAGCAACTTTCATTTTGAAAAAAATAAATACGAAAATCCTGTGTGATATCACCTTTCAAAAAACTGCAAAAATCATCGTTTTGTTTACATTTTGACGACGGAGCCCCTTTAAGTGGCAAGGAAAATGTAAGAGCTACGATCGAAAATGGTGAATCAGCGAGTTCTTCAGTGCAGGCTATCAGAAATGAGCAAACCAGAAAGATTGCTACAGTCTTCATTGGTCAATAAAAAATACGAAAAGAGTGAAAGAAAGAAATTTCCTTGCTTCCATAAAAATACGCTTTTCACCAACAAAAAGTGCTCCTGAGATGTAAGAATGGAGAGCTGATCGTGCGCTGCAAATAATCTGAGAAAACTGCTGCCACTTGTGCCAGATGTCATGAAATAAAGTCTGTCTCAAATAATACCGGGTGAGCCAGAGAAAAGTTCCCACTTTTGAAAAATCATAGCATTGAGAGTACTGAATGGAACAGAATGAATCAATATTTGCTGGACAGCCAAAAGATTGAAGTATTTTTGTGATTTTCTTATCTTCTTACGAGCACTGGAAAATTGGTAAATTCAAGTTTACAAAAACTTGATGGTTGCAAAATGACTGAAAAAGGCCTAAAATGCTTGATCAAATCATAACGGACTCCTCACTGAGAACAATAGAGAAAATGCAAGTTCTCATGGATGAGAGATATCGTCTGCACATCCGTTGCCATGGGATTGAAAATCTTCAGTATCTGTTTGAAAATCTATGTCTTGTGACTTTTGAGAGAGGTGAAACGCCTGTGTGTATTGTTCTGTGTGAGGAGCGTCTTAATGGTTTGATCAAGTGTTTTAGGCCTTTTTCAGTCATTTTGCAACCATGAAAATTTTGTAAAGCTGGATTTACTTATATTTGCAGTGCTTGTAAGAAGACGAGAAAAATCACAAAAAATACTTCGATCTTTTGGCTTTTAACTAGAATTTGAATCATTCAAATCTATGAAGTACTTGTGGTGCTACGAATTTTCGAAAGTGGGAACTTTTTTCTGGCTCATCCGGTATGTCGCGTGAAATTTGCGATAAAGAAAATTAATCATGCAAAGAATTTTAATTGTTGCTAGTCGCGGCCATTTTGACATTGACGTCGAATTTGAGAGAGACCCTACTTCCGTTTTTAGGACCATAAATTCGCAAAGGTAATGAAAATCTTGGCCATTATTCCGGAAATTATGAACAATTTCCTGTGATTCCTATACATTTGCAAAATTTTCTCCAAAACAAGACCCATAACTCTGCAAAGTTTCTGAAAAGGATACCCATAACTCCGTAATGTGTTGAAAAAAGCAACCCTAAAACGGCACGTCCAAGTACCTAAAAACATACTAAGATACCCCCTACCCTCCCCGAGCTGAACGCTGACTTCGCACAAATTTTAATACTATATCTCTATATCTCTATATCTCTAAGTTTTAAGACTCTAAGAAAATATCTCTCCAGTCTAGTAACCAATGTCGGCAGAAATCTTTCAAAGTCTGTATCGACGGTTCAAATTGATCATACTGCTTGGCTGCGAATCAGGTATGTATCGGGAAATATAAATGAACAGATAGAATTAATACATCATTGTTTACATTCTATCAAGGAAGGTTTCAGTTTTCAATAAACTCCATTTCTCAAGCATACCTCTTTGCCAGAGAGTGAGTCACTTGTCACAACAACTTTCTTAGTCAGGGCAGATGTCAAGGCAGCAGAATACATTGAGAATATTGTTACACCAAGGAAAATCCAGATGACTGCGAAAATTCGAGCGATGTAGGATTTCGGAGCTCTGTCTCCATACCTATTATGAAGATAAAATTGTGATAAAATTAGATAGGATGTTTCCCTATGCTGTTACCCAACTATTCTTTATGAAATCATCTCTCACTGTAGCTTATTAGTTTAACTTGTCTGAGCTTTTTATTAGACGAAAGTTGACGAGCTTTCAAAGTTTTTCTAAGTAGTGCATGCCTAAAGTCTTGTGAATCAATGAAAAAGAATTCATAAATATGTTCCATCCAGCATTAAAATGTAGCATCAAAATGTATTTCTCCTTTTCAAATCGCAGTACATATTCAAATTTGTATTATAACTGTCACATTACAGCCCTGAAGAAGTCCTGCAACGCAGGACGAAATATTAGCATAAAATAAATTCATCCTATTTGCTGTTGTTTTTTGTCGCATTGCGGTGTTTCTACCTTTAAATTCATTAAAATGCAGTTAGAATGAGCGTTCTATTGAACAAAAATGCTGCAGTGCGTTCATTTCGTGATTGTACGGCATTACAAAGCTCTGTCTCCCATCCTAGAGAACAGCTTGGAAATACTGTAAAAGGCATTCAGTAACGAAAAAGGTGTTCGGTCGCTGCGGAGGGATATCATTAGTACGACAGGCGTTCTCTGGGGCGATTCCTTCTGATTTTTATATTGAAAGGGCAAAAAGATTTTTCAGCAAATATTTTCACTTTAAGTTTGAGTACTAGATTGTAATAGTCTCCATTCTCTTGGGATATTCAGGCTGATATTCTGGAGAAAACTTGCAAAGATAATTTACAGCAAAAACGTTACTGCTGATACCGGGTGCGCCAAAATAAACTACGCACGTTTGGTAGGCCACAATAAATCGTACATTGGGCCGATTTTGAAGATTCATGACTTAATCTTAGCAAAACGGCTGAATTAGATTCTTTGATTTTTTGCACATTTTTCTGCTTTCAGATTGTAGAGCTAGAGGTGAGTTTCTTAAAATTTTCGTTCTCGAAAACACTGAAAACAATCAAAAAACTTCGATCAAGTTTTCTAAAGAATGGACATGAATGGACAAAGAGAAAACTTGTTCTCGGTGATTCGCGATTTAGAAATCGATTAATTGTATTGATTAATTTTATTGATTAATTAATCGATTTCTAAATTCCAAATCACCACGAAAAAGTCTTCCTTTTGTTCATTCATCTCGAATCTTTAGAAAATTTGATCAACATTTTTTTATCGTTTTCAATATTTTCGAAAAAGAAAATCTTATGAAACTCGCTTCTAGCTCTAAAAACTAAAAATAAAAAAATTTGCCAAAAATGCTAGAATCTAATTCAGGTTTCTTGCTAAAGATTAAGTCATGAATCTTCAAAATCGGTCCAATGTACGATTTATTGTGGCCTGCCAAGCGTGCATAGTTTATTTTGGCGCACCCGGTAGTCTTTGAAAGGAGACAGTTCCAGGCATTTCGTAGACAAAATTGGATGAAAAGCAGTCAAAAGCAGTCAAAAGCAGTTTGGTTTCTAATATGAATCATATCTGTCGGTGGGAGTGAACATCTACAGACAAATCTGCTTTAAGCTTGTTTATCTATGGTGTTAAATTTCAATGCATGCTTGCAGAAACGTCGCTTTAATGCAGGCTTTAGTGCAATCAAAAATATATCACTTAGCATTTACTGATACCATTTTGGCATTTCAGGTAATCTTGGCATTACTTGATGATGCAAATGTATCGGAGTTTAAGCATAGCTTTGGTGCATTTTTTAACTGTTACTTGCAGAAGTTGTAGGAATCTTTAAGAATGATGTGATTGATACTTAAAAGATAATTCCATGCAACAAAAATTGATTCTTCTAAATCTGCAAGTTTTATTTTGGTATTTTCAATGATCTTGGTCTTCAATAATCACTAATCTTTCTCCATGTATGAGATGCTCTAAAATTTTAGCAATGGCGATATTAATGCTTTGATGATAATCTCAAACAGAAGAACTCGTCGAGATTTAAATTCGCAACTCATATTTTGGTACTTTCGTAGCTTTTGCGTACTTAATCATGATGTACCGGGTGTCCCAAAAAAAGTATACGGATTTGATTGACTCCAGCGATGTGAATTTAGCTTCAATCAATGTCTAATCACTCTAAAAATGTTCCTCGATAGTTAACTTGAACATAGGTACCTCGTTTGTTGGTACTGGTGCTTTGAGAGCAGACATGTTAATCTTTAAACCTGAAATTTGACTCTTCCTGCAAACCAGAGCTTTAGCCTTTTGGTCTAAGCAATTTCTTAAGATACAGCATACAAATCAACGATAGCCTTGATAAAATTTGAGCAATATTAGATCTTCTGTTATTCTGTTTTCCAGAAGTCACTCCCAGTCAGTCACCCATTGGGCAGTTTCTTACTTTTTCATTAATTTCAGTCATCAATTTCGACGTGCTTCAAACATTTGCTTAGGCCAAAGGCCAAAGCTCTGGTTTGCACGTGGACGCAAATTTGAGCTTTCAAGATTGATATTTCTGCTCTCACAACACCAATACCAACAAACGAGAAATCTATGTTCAAGTTAACTATCAAGGAACATTTTGAGAGTAATTAGCCATTGGTTAAAGTTAAATTCACATCGCTGGAGTCAACCAAATCTGTATACTTTTTTGGGACACCCAGCATAGGTTCCAAATCTTTAAAAAGGCTGGTGTAAATTTGAGTGACCTATTTCTTTGAACTGAATGACTTCAAAGAAACTTCAGCTATTTCTCCATAATTCTGCCGTTGGATTTTTCTGAAATCTTTAATATTTTCAGAATTAGAGTGTTTTTCTTCTTTTTCAAGAATTCAAGAAAAATTTTCAAAAAAATTAAAACAATCGTAATTTCTAAGCCGTGTGACGCAACATGAAGTAATTTCGAAGAGAACTATAGTTTATGGATGCCTACAATATGGTATCAAGCAAAAGTCTGTCACTCATCTGGTTTATGATTTAGAAATTCGATGACGAAATGTAAAATACGCTATAATTTTGAAAAATATTCAAAATTTCTGGAAAGTCCAACGGTAGAATTATAGTATCTAAAGTTTCTTTCAAGCCATTCAATCAGAAGAAATAGATCATTGAATTTTACACCCACCTTTTTACGCTAAGTTAAAGATTTGGAACCTATGCTGGGACACCCTGTAGTGTGTCTCTAATTTCGAGCAAAGCAGCTAATCAGTCTACTTCATGGTAAGACAGTATGTACTTTATTCTTTAGCTGTGAATCAGATAGGCTTGAACCTGGCTCTAGGAATAAAACGTTTCATGCTGAAATGATAATTCAAACGAAACAAATTACTCATATTTTGAATAACCTTGAGTTAAGCAAAAATTATGCACCTGTTTTGACGTCTCAAAGCTTTATTTTGTGTAAGGAAATTTGGTAGAATGTATATCTATAAACTGGAGGTGGAGAGATTTTGATCTTGTGTTCCGAATGGCCTTAGTGTGTTCAAATTTATTCTAGTATGTTTTGTCGTCCAAATCTCTTTACATCAAGTATATGTCAGGAATTTTGAATTTAGTGGTGTTGCATCTATTCTGACAATTTCTATTATGCTCTTCGGAAATTTCGAAATTACAGAGTTTCACCCAGTTGTACTCTAACGCCAGGGATGGAAAGCTTCCCACTCAAGATGTTGACAAAGCTCATAGAAAAAGAAATACATGAAGCGATTCTACTTACCCAACAGTCGTCATGGATACAAACGCCCACCAGAATCCTTCAAATGGCCCTCGTAAGAATGATCTTGGGAAGTCAGCCACGTTAAACCAAGTGTCCTTAAAGATGAAAAGACAAGTGGGGATTTAAAGTCTTTCTAAATTTAGGCTTCGATTGAAAATGAGTTTTGCATGAGTACTGTTTGGGTTATCGGTCACTCCGTTCCGATTTTACAAGGGATTTTCTCGAGAAAGTCTCCTCGGAAACCTTAACAAATGGTCCAATCACGATCAAGTTTCTCTAATATTACTGCTTTTATAGTTAATTGCCGTCCCTTTGGGAGTATGAAAGAGTTATCTCACTGGTGTAAAAAATTTATTCAAGTGATTCCATCTTCTCAAGAGGATAACACGTGCAAAAATGTGTTCAAGTCATTGCTGTGAGGCAAGAAAACTGACGAAATTTGATCACAGGGAGCCCAGTAATAATTAGCAAACTCTAAAATAAATTGCCTGAAATAAGTGCAGTTTCCTACGCAGCACTTACTTCAGGCAATTTATTTTAGAGTTTGCTTATTACTCCTGGGCTCCCTGTGATTTGATCATCATTTTTGGTGTTTTTTTTATACTTTTGAATGAGCCTTATCGAGAACATCCCTCATAATTTCAGAGCGGAATGTCCGATTTGATTCAGGCAAATTTATATACCTATTCAAAGATATCAGCAAGTAAGCAAGGCATTTGCCAATAACATTGCTTTGATAGTCAGGGGGAAGTAATTCTTAAAATGGTGTGTATTTTTTCTCCCCTGGCGGTAAACGCGAGGGGAGAATTCGAGAATTCAGCATTGCACAACTTCTTTATCTCTTAACTTACCATCATCCAAATTGCAATTCCAGCAATAATAGCCATGAGCAAAGCAGTGACAAACAATGGCCATGTTGACAAAACTGATTTGAACAAATCTGCTGTCAATTCACTTGCACTGTGGCGTTGCGGCTTCAACAAAAAGCTCACTGCTGGCACTTCAAGCAAGTAGAGGAAGTCTCGGCCAAAAAATTGGGTACTAGATTTTGATGTCTCAATTGGCATGATGACAGATGCGTTTTGGTTGTGAAATTTCGTGAGGTAATCATTCGGTCCAACGAATTTGATCTTGTTGCAACCAAGGCAGCAGGTTGACATGATAGATCGTAGCATATCTAGGAAGAAAATCAGCTTTATAACGAGTGGAAGTGCTGCATGTATGGCCTACAACAGATCCATTATCACTGCAAAGTGATTACACAAAGGGGCGCAAAAATTAACAAGGACAGGTGATGTTATCCGCTACCTTTGATTAACACCCAAGTAGAAAATCGATTAACTATTGCACACAAAGCGAATTCTATGCACGGTTTGTCAAGTCATAAACAAGAACAAAGCAAGCGACAAAAGTTGCTCTTAAAAACCCAGGTAGCTACAATCCTGGACATAAGGTGTTGAGAAAAAAGTGCCTTTCCCCTCTTTTAAGACCTCACTACCGATATTCTGTCAAAATGTTCATTTTACCCCTTTCCCCCATCTCAATGTTGGTTTTTTGGGATGTGTAGTCATTGCAGGTATCACATTTTACAATATCCCCTCAACAACATTGAATTGGGGGAGCAGGGGGTCGCTATATGGAAAATTTAGCAATCTGCCGAATATTCTCAACCGTTATGGCCAGGATTGTAGCTCACTCATTGTGCATTCCAAAATGGGTTTTAAGAGCGAACATGAGCATAATCGGAAGAAGAAGGATATGGTCCTTTATTTGTTTATAGGTCGGCCATCTCTTGCAAATGTTGCTTTCGAACGCACTTGAATCTTTCGTCATAAAATAAGCAAACTTTCCTTTCCTTATCACGCATGTTTTCTTTTTGGTTGAGATCAGAAAGCTCTGAAGCCGGTCCCTTCAGTTCTGATCATTTTCATAAGTCAGGCTCTACCTTCCCGCAGTGCATTCGGCCTATCAATCTTCAGAATTTGACGGTTCTTAAGTGGGACAATCGGTTTTGTTGGACGGATTTTATTGATCTTAATGTAACTGGAATCAGATTCCGAACGGTTCGACCTTAGCGGAATTCTCTGACAGCACAAAAATCCCTAATCAGGAAATAATGGTCAGTTCATCCGAGTTTCTAGAAAATTCCAATTTCGTTAGCAAATTCTGAGCAGATCCTAAGTTGTTATTATCTCAACCTAATGTTATTTGCTTTGTTACTTTTTCCACAGCAAGGAAATAGCATTTAGAAAATGGATATTATTAGATCCATGTTATTTACAAGATCATATAATTTATTCCCATGAGTTAACAATTCTGAATGTTTTCTCTGGCTCAAAATTCTTTGCGAAAATTCCGAAAAGAAAGCAAAAATTTATATTTATACAAAGAGACTGTTTTATTTATGAATTGAAAATTAACAGAGTTAGCACACTAGATTTTACTGTGAAAAACAATATTTTCGTTTTATTTAGCTGATGTTTTGGTTTGGTCTGAAGTACAACTGTTTTGATAAAGATGAAATAACATTGATTCGCTCTGGGAAAATGAGATGCAAAGGTTTGTGACTAGAAGGGAAAGCTTCCTGTGAACAATTTCAAGTGACGCAAGAAGGAAGATGAAGTTATTTACAACGTTGTTTGTTAGAAAGTCTTTATGAGGAATCCAACTCTCAGATCACTAAAAAATTGAGAAACTTCAGTACTTGTAAAAAGTCATTTATCCAACAAACTGTTTCCATTTAGTGTGGGAAATTTATGGCATATTGTTAATTTATTTTCAATTGTTTCTAGCATTTACTCGGATGTAATGGTACTTGAGTCAAGACAGTGGTGCGGCGTCAAAAAAACTTCAGTTTAAAATCAATGATATGTCAAAACCATCGGATAATCATCCATTTACTTGCTGTGATTTCGTCGAAATTGAAATATTGAATATTGTTACAGGAAAGTAATCTTGTTCTGTTTTTTATTGAATTGAAATTTTGTCACAAGCGGCTGCCTGTTTCAATTTGTGGCCTAACCAAACATGATAACCAATTTCTAATCCATGCCCAAAAAATGTTATTAATTCAAAAGGTAACATTATTTCTTCTTTGGCTAAAAAATCTTTGTCTTTAGATACGTCATTTTGTCCCAGGCTCTTTTATTCGATGAAAGTGGTGGCTGACAGTTTTAAAGAGAGTAATTAATCTGTTAAAGTTAGTTGACGGAGATAAATAGCTAACTCAAGCGCGGCATATAATAATAATAATAATAATAATAATAATAATATGATAAAATGAGGGATAAGGAGGCCATTGGCCTATTAAACCCTTTAGCGTTCGTTTTAAGCGTATTCATAGTTGTACTTCTTGTTACCGCAAAAATCGTCATATAATTTCTCAAACTCTATAACTGACTTCGCATTGACTATGGTTGCTGGTAAATTGTTCCATTCGTTTATGACTCTGTTTGAGAAATAGTTCTTCCTCAGGCTCGACGATGAAGCAAACTATATGCAGGTCTAAGATTAGCCTATTGTATTTGATGATTTCGACACGTGCATGCATATGTTTTCACTAGAGGAGCAATTACTTGCTTGGGCGTTTCTTTATCCCATCTTTAGATTGCCTCTACTTAGCTCCGTCAACTAACTTTAAAAGTTATCACGTTATCTGCTGTGGCCAAAAGGGAATAGACACGGTTAAATTGGTCAGACAGAATCTAGTATATTATCCTTTATCCACTAGTTTTCTAATCGTTCGTAGTGTACAGTTAGTTGCATGTAGGCTAACGTTATATGTCTTTATGTTTTTGGCCATGGGGTAGTCATTGTTTTTCGCTCCCCCTGGTATCGTTCCCGTAGTGTTGTATAGTAATTAGATAAGTATTGTAGATTGTAGAATTTATTGTAAACTTTTATATGAATGACATATAAAAAGAATTGGTCTTTCGCCAGGTACTATTTTTGGTCTGATGAGATGGCGTTTTGAAAGGGAAGTCCAATCAGATGGTATATGATCTTTTCTATTTCTTTTTCGATTTGTGGAGGTAGAAAACAGCTTTCTATCTTTCTACAACTTGAAGGTATTTAAGAGATTTCACCAGGCCCAAATTTAACCGATCAACCGATCAATTGGGAAGGCTCCTTTTCTGGAGTAATTTATAAAACATTTAGTATTGGGTCAAATTTGTAGCGTCTCATCACAATCAAATTTTACGCTATCCCACGACGTTATAACACCCCTATGCTATTTGTGCAATACATACACTACATTGAATTCCTATTGTACGTAGATGATCCCTTACTTGGCAGATATCAAATAAATCGAAAAAACCAATTGCAGATACCTTATTCAAAATGCAAACAAGGTCGAGAGATTTCCTGCAGAACATGTCAAAAACTGGCAGATGATGTTTCAGTTCGCTACAGTTGGGCAAATGTTGTTCTACGCTGCTTGTTTAGGATTTGGTAGGAGAGTGGGCCGGTCGAGAGATTTCCTGCAGAACATGTCAAAATCTTGCAGATGATATTTCAGTTCTCTGCAGTTGGGCAAATATTTGTCTACTCTGCTCGTTTAGGATTTGGTAGGAGAGTAGGCCAGACTTTTTAAAATCAATGTTTAATCTTTAATTCGTTTAAAATCAATTTGAGAAGATTGGTTCAGTAAAATTTGAAAGAGTGTCTCAAATAAGATGGTACTTGAGATTTAGACTGATTTTGTAATCGTTTGTATGAAAAGATCTTGTTGTTGTTGTTGTTTTGTTGTTGTTGTTGTTGTTGTTGTTGTTGTGAGAACTGGACTTATCTCGTGAGTCTATTTGAGATTTGCGATAAAGCAAAATTACTTATGCAAAACACTTACAGTTGTTGTTATTCGTGGGCATTTTCACGTAACATTTAATTTGACACAGACAATAATTGGCATTTCCTTCAATTTGCTCGTTCATAAGTTTAAGAATTCATGAAAATCTTATCACATCAGAAAATAAATCTCACGAGTTCAGGGATATTAAGTTACGAAAGAGCAGTAAAATAGCCGTAGGAACCGGGGGGGGGGGACTGGAGCACGTGCCCCCAAGATATTGCAATAGACAAAGGAGTGCCCTTATAATTTTCAAGAAGTGCGCCTTAGCTTAAGAGAAGAAATGCTTTTTAGGCATCGCAAACTTGCCACGAGTGAACAATTCAATTGTTTCATTCGAAGACGTCTAATTTGAGATAGACTTTTAGTTTCATGTAATGGCTGCGGAGTTGTCATAGACCATTGCTCTCCAAGGCGTCGTTTTTGTGGTATCATCGTAAAGTAGTTTTGTAAGTAGCGTTGAATAGCATCTGGTATTGTAAAACTTTTTGATTGAACATAAAACAAGAGCCCTTGAATTGCCGTGTTCCCCCAAATTTGAGGTGCTACCTACGGCCCTGAGCTGTACTGCATAGCGTCTACATTTTTATATCTTTTTTTAGACATTCCTACTGGCATCTTAAGGTAGTTTTAGGACGCTGAGAAGCTGAGCTTATCGAAGCAGCGTCCTGGTCCTTCCTCTCGATGTGACCACACCTCATGATTCCTTTAGCCTGGAATTACAAAGAGATGGCGACTCTCCTCAAACTTTGAGCAGTAACGGCAGGGCGAGGACTCGAACCACCAACCTTCAGAAATCAAGTACATATTGTGATAGCATTTCTAGCGTAGTGGCTTCTTATTTTTTCAATTCAATTACAAAGCAATCAAAAACAAGACAAAGAAAGTAATACCTAGTCTGCAGAAGCCGTACAAAGAGGGCACAAGGTACTAGGACACCCTGTTGTTTATTTCTGAATTGTCTTTGAATTTTTTATATGGTACCGTGAATTGGTTCTCAAATTATAGTTCAACGGGGCACAGATGTAGTTATAAATGGTGGAGGTGTTTAGATTCATCTGGAATAGTAAAAGTGGTATGTTGAATGCATGGTGAATAATATTAATCCCAAAACCGAGCCCTGTGGGATGCCAGTTTTAACGATGACCTCTTGAAAGATCCAATTTTAACCATTGTTAGATAGCTAAAAATCAAGCACAGACTATTTGCATTCAATTCATGTAACTCCACCCTCAAATCCAAGTTCGTGCAGCCCCACCTCTGTTTGTACATATGTAATCAAATAATTCTTTAAAATACGGGAATGTACTAAGGAAGTTATAAATTATAACATTTCGCGCTTTGCACATCATCAGGTGTGAAAGGAAGGTCAAACCTCACACCTTACATTCACATCTGATGATGAATAGCAAAGCTCGCAGCGTTGTGATTCAAAATTTTCTTTGTAATTGTCGTATTTTAAAGAGTTACTTGATTACGTATGCCTAACGACGTACCGAACACAAAACAGACATTATCATTTATCTGTTTCATGCACTTGGTAGGAGACCATGGAACGCCGTTTGCACAAAATTCGACACAAAGACTCAGGGCACTTTTTCGTTATGATTGCAAAATTGCGGGGAGGTACGTGCCCCCAGTGCCCTCCTACGATCCCTTATGTAGCATAAACCTAGTTTGTGTCACTTTTGTGCCTATATTGTGTTCCACAGCAGACGGCGAAATGTGTTGCCTGGGATCAACAAAACCTTGCCCCATAAGAATAAGAGGCTGGGGGCTGGGCTATAGCCCCCCCTCCCCAACGTTGGAAAAATTTGCAAAATTCGGTCATAATCGGGCAAGAATCCGCCTTAAGTCGGGCAAAATCTTTGTAAGCAATAGATTCTTAGAGGGTAGCCCTCTCAAATGTTATCTTCCCTTAGTCGATCGCAACCCTTGTGCCCCCTTTGTGTCCCATTAGTCCCACCCCTGTGGCAGCCGTATCCCTCATATCTTCATCACTTACCTGGCAGAAGTCCTTTAATCTTTTTATCATCTTTGAATACATATGGATGATTTTCAGAGTATGAAACTTCGATGTCTTTTGCGCAAACGGGGTGCAAGAATCCCCATATCGAACAATCACGTTCTTTCCTCAAGATATCTGCCATCTCATAACGAATGTCACATTTGTAGAAATTCAGGAATTCCACTGAGGGCCCTGCTGCTATGAGCATGTTGTTTCCAACAGCTAGAAAGATGCAGAGCAAAATTGGCCCCATGGCTTGTTTAGTTATCGAGCAACGCTGTTCGATTTTGTGAACTTTGGTTCTTTAAAATTGCGTGTTATTCCCGTTATTATCTGACAAAGCTACCCAGCAAAACTCTCCAATTCTTCTCCTTATTTGAAAATGACGTGCTATTCCTGTTATCCAACTAAATTATCACTGTGACGTAACCCACTTCAGTCAAAGTTCTATGAAATGCAAATTATGTCTCTTCTCAGACTCTGGACAGAGCAATCCTTGCAACACTGTCCAGTCTTTCACTCTTCAGAACTGTGAATTATTCTGTTCCAAGACTACGTTATCACTGTACGCTGGTTGATAATCATACGAGGTTATCTTCTTTCTATTATCTTCAGAGCTTGTTATTCAGAGTTCATCGGTTGTCTGTAATACAAATGTTAACCACGAAATTCCTTGACAAATCAGCCCTTTAGTATATGGTCGTTCTTTTCTCTTTACTAAGGTGGTGGGATCTCTCTATCTCTCTCTCTCGTCAAGCTAACGCTAAGTCGCTTTGATAGACTCGTTGAATGACCGACCTTCACTTGCTGCGTCGTGCACAAAGTAGCCTGCGTCTTGAAGCGTAACCCTGAGATGCTCTCTGCTCTATTGATCAGCTGCGTCAAATAGCCAACTCGTGACCTTGTGGCGATCTTTGCTTACTATAACGGCTAGCGTATTCACCTCATCGAATCCCCGAATCTGAATTCTAAATAGCCTCTGAAGAACTCACTCTATTACCACGGTATTCTTGACCTTCCGTTTTGACGAAAGAATGTTGTCCGCTACGATTTTATAGCAAAGCCTTTCTCTCGCTCCAGGAGTAACTGTGGGATGATAGTAGGAGGCTGCTCCTTGTGTCCAGTTCCGACTTCAAATAGACGTAAGCGAAATCCGTTTTCAGTATGAAATAGCTCAGTCTCTACGTGATTAATCTCTCGATACTTTACTCTTTAGGAGTAACTGTTAGAGGGTGTACTCTTTTGAAATCTTGATAAGCTTCTCAGTTGAAATGCTGATGTGTGCCCCTCTAAGTTGTTCCGGATGGTCCGGTCCGATGTAAGAATCAGCCCTTTGTGCGCTTAACCACCAAGTATTTCTGCTCTTTGGTAGTATCTCTGATAATCTTGATAAAAGACTCTCTTGGAACACTGTGTTCTGTCTTCCACGAAATCTGTCCTGATCTTCGACTTTGCTGAAATAAATCTGGCTTCGTCGAGTTTGAACACCAAATATCTTGCTCTTTATTAGAGAACTTTGGATGGATAACACTTTGGAATGTTTCTTCTTGTTGAAGTTTTGTCACCAACTGAAAGTCACTCTCTGGAACAAGGTGTCTTGTCTTCAGTTTCCAGAACAGAACTCGGTCCCTTCTACGCTGAAACACCAAGTATTTGGTCTCTTATGGGAGAATCTGTGACGGTGCACTCTTTTGAAGGTTTCTCTACGTTTAAGTTAAGACACCAAATGAAAGTCAGTGTCTGGAACACTGCATCCTGTCTTTAGTTTGGAGGAAAGAATTCAGCTGCTTGACGTTGAACCACCAAGTATTTTGCTCTTTGAAATATTGCTTCTTGTCTTCCGATTCCTCGAAAGAATTTAGCAAAATACGAGTTTCTTGCTCCAACTGTGCAACTAGATGGTTGAATCCTGTTATCTATCTTTTGGAATAGTTAACTTACAGTTTTCACTGTGACATTAAGCCAGATTCTCAGTTCCAAATGTACTATAATCGGGCAAGCCTAGTGATCAACAGTTTTGGAAACCGCAGCAGTTTCAATAACGACATAAATGAGAAACCAAAAAGCCAGGTGATTTGACATAAACAGCCTAACCTTAGTTGAATATTGGTGTTGCCATCAACGGTTCTTTAAAAATTAGGCACTTCTGGAAATTCAGTCAATGCTCGCTGTCGGTTAGACCACTGAATGCGAATATCTGTGATGTGAAGCGACTCAGCAAAATCCGGCCGTTGCGTCCAGATAAACCTGTATTATAGAACCATTCAGGATTTGTTAGCCTTTCATTCAGTCTTATGCAAATTAGTTTCAACCCCTACGTCAAAATCCCTACTCTCGTATTCTTTAACTAGATTTCACACTAAAGCCAAGCAAGTTCTCTTTCAATGAGATTTCATTCAAAAACGTCAAGAGCCTGGATCAAGAACAAAGTTAATATTGTTTCTGGTAAGTCCCCTGATAAATAGAACTCTACAAACATGGACAATATTGTCAAGGTGGGACACACTTTCTTAGTTCTTATAAATTCTGAAGTAAACAAACATCTTGACAACGAGAATTAGGATACATTGGGTCAAGTTGAAGGCACTCAAATGCTGAGCGTTTACAGGATGTTCAAAGGCGGCTTGCTTTAGCATGAGCTGAATAGACTGCACTAAGTTTACGTTCCCTACTGGCTCAGCTGTGTTTGAATGTGCGCTCAATTGAATGTGCTTCTTGAATGTGTGTTCGCTGCGAGCTTAATGTTTGGTATGTCCTTCATTTGATTGTTGAAAGTTGATGTTTGCTTCAACGTTCGATCAAACATGTGTGTTGAATGTGAGAGTGTTGCAAGCTTAATATACACTGAAATTACTTGATATTCCCCCTGCAAATGTCAGTGTTTCCTTCTTTGATTGCTCAAAATCTGAGCGAAAACGTGTGTTCAGTGTGTTTGCTCGAACTATGCTCACAGTCGGAGATAATGTGTCACTTAATTTCCAATAATTTCTAATCAGCGTTACTTTCCACAGGTTTATCTTGGTTAAAATGAGTTTATGTTCTGTGTATGTTCAACCAAATTTTGCAGTTCTTTCTTTTCAAGACTTCGGGGCAATTATATTCTTTCGCTGTGTTTACAGGTGAACACGGTGTACACTTGATGTTTGCTTGATGTTCAGGATGCTAACTCGTCTCTCGATCCTGGAGTCTTCGAAAATTTTCGATTCAATCAATTGCCATTCATCATTTCTGCATTTTCCTCAAGAATGAGAACATTAAAAATCGTTAGAAAGGATTAAAATGACCTCCAAATGTGTTTTCAATAAGGAATTAGTGAGCATCTAAAATTCAAGCGATCTGATAAGGTATTAACAGCTAAAGAGATTTAACTAACTGTTAAATCTGTCTGTGATTTCTTCTCCAAAGTTTGTTTTCAAAATAATCGAAAACACTTGTTGATGAATAACATATGCAGTCTCTTCCAAGCTGGGTTTGACGTCTTCTTCCCCGGTGAGTTCTTTGACCAAACTTGACCTTAATTAATGCAGGCCTGCAAATGTCTTTGTTATTCTCAGAGGGCAAACAGTTCGATTTTAAGCAATGCTTCCAGGAAAGTCAAGAATTAATTAGATTCTTAAACATAAGGAACCTGCCTGTTTGGAGCTCTGTGAAGATGTTTGTAAGTGCAAAGGAATGGTATTGTTGCTTTGTTATGAGAGGTATTTTCCTACATTTATGGCTTTTGATGGCAGTACGGAGGTAGAAAATGTACTGGAAGGTGAAGCAAATTCCTTCAAGGTCTGTTGAGATCCTGATTGAGGTGTCATAAAAAATCTATCTTTTCTTTTGGTATCTTCTTTAGTTGCAAACAAATGTAATCTGATGGTAGTAGATGAAGGAAAATCGATGCACAGGAAAACAGAACTATTTCCTGCAAAATGTGCAGACTTCCTCTTCAAAATATAGACAGATCTTCTTCCTTTCAGACCAACTTGATGCCTGTTTCTTCAAAAGGCCAATGAATTCTTTGAGCTGTTCAGTGCATCTTGTTTTGCTTTAGTTATACATGTGTGGATTCATTTAAATAAAAGCATCCTCTAGCTAGCAGTGAAGACAATAAGAATACCTCAGAACTCCTTTTCAGTTAGCTGGTTCTCGCATTCAAATTCCCTCTCTTCAAATCTCGTGTGTTAATCTTTAGTTTGTTTGCATGGAGAAGAATTCTTACGATCAAATTACCTCCAAACTGCTTACCAATGCGCTGGTTTTTTTGTTCTCATATCAAACTTCTTTACTTTCAAATATCAATTTGTGTCTTGATCTCACTCGTTCTTATCAAGCACTAACAGAAACAGTTAAAGCAACCACAAGCTTTCTCTGCTAATATACAATCAGTGACTTTGAAAAATCTCTTGAACTCTAGCATCGGGCTTCACCGAATCCGGAAAATAGCTAGTTTTAGTTGCCAACAAAATGTGCCTTTCTTTATAAGGATATCGTTCCTATAGAAACAGCCTTTGCAATGAAATATTCGCCATTAACTGCTCAAGCGGTCTCCAGACAGCATTGATCATCAATCGTTTTCCTGCTCTGCAAATTATCTCATTAATTAGAATGTAAAATCAATTGTACTCGAGAATTGCCAATCAACTGTTATCACTATTGATCAACTTCCCTCCTTCTTCACCAAATTGAAGAGCATAGAACGCCAACACATCTGTTGTAGAAATTACGTCTATTCAAATAGTATCTAGTACTCTAAAATCGATTTAACAGAGCGAAAGAGGGCTTCAAAACAGCACTTAACGAGCACATCTTGGAATACTTGATTATGCTAAGGTATCAAAGCAATTAGAGTTCCACACAACATCGAGTTGCTTCTCTCTGAAAATTTTTAGCAGATGCCACTACTTTGGGAACAAAATCCTTCCTTAATTGCAAGAAGAAAGACCTCAATACTGTTATTAACTGCTCTCAGATTCTTGCTTCAGTCATTCAAATTTGCCTCACCAATCCCACAACTGAAGCCTAGGAAATTTGTCGATGCTAAAATTGTGGAAACTTCTATTTACTTCTCGTTGAAAAATCAACCTAGATATCTCTTCTCTTTCAAAACAAAATGCTTTCACAATCTCTTCAAATGTAATACCGTGCTTAAAATAGCTTGTTTCCCACCCACGAAGAATTATCGAGACTCTACCCGGAACTGCTTTGCACGTCTTACAAACGGAAATTTTAATTTAGATTCTCTTCAAATAGATTTTGAGCACAAAATGTATCTGCTAAACTTTGCTCCCTATCGAGCGAAACATTTTCATAATCTCTTCAGATGTAATGTATTGTGCTTAAATTGATTTTATACCACGAAGAATCATTGAAGAGTCTACTCTGAAATGCCTTTGACGTCTTAAAAGCATCCGTTGTTAATTTAGAACCTCTTCAAGTAGAATGTCGACCTCAGTATGGATCTGCTAAATGTTCCCTCTTCTGGAGCAAAATTCTTTCACAAGCTCTTTAAATGTAACGCTGAGCCTTGAAATAGTTTGTATTATACCATGAAGAACTATGGAGAGTCTACTTTGAACTGCTTTGCACGTCTTACAAACAGAGATTCTGAATCTAGGATCTCCTCAAACAGAATGTCGAGCTCAGTATGTATCTGCTAAATTGTCCTTCTTTTGGAGCAACATTCTTCAACAATCTCTTCTTGTGTAATGGCGTACTCTACAAAGATTGCATACCACGAAGAACTACTGAGAGTCTACTCTGATCTGCTTTGGACGCCTTATAAACATCAGTTCTTGATTTAGAATCTTTTAAAATAGAATGTTGAGCTAAATATCAAGCAAACTCCATGAACACTTTATATCTACTCTTCTGCGCTCTTGACGGCTTATAAACACAAAATTTTCCAGTCACGTGGACGAATTTTAGATATCCCCTACTGGTCTCACAACTAGAGCCTACATAAAAGGGAATAGTTAAGTTGTGAATTAATTCAGCTCGTAGATAATCGAACTTACTCAAAAGCATTCAATATTCACTAAAGCCTTATTAAAAATTCATAATTAAGACAACGACTTTTGACCGAAATTTGAATAATTTTGAGTGCTTTGTCTAGTTTGTTATTGTCCTCATCAAGTCATAATAAATCTAATTTTTAAAGCTTTTCAGAGAAATCAAAATGACCTAACTTTTGAATTTGTCCTAGCTAGCTGGTTCATGATTTACAAGTTGTAATCTTTGATTGGATAGTTATGTTTATTTATTATTACCCAATCAGAGCTGTCTTCCAAATCAAAACAAACGACAGGAATGGAATCGTCGTTTTAGCTATTTTTAGACCATCCCATATATGGTAAGGTATGTAATTCTATAAATAAACAAAGTTATAAGTAATTAATTTCTGTATATTGCGTTATTGAATTTGAGATTTAAATTTTACAATTTAAAAATTAGCTCTGCAGAGTTAATTTAACATTGCATAGCTAAATCTTTATTCAATATAATATTGTCTTGTACATTACAAGAAATGTTTTCAAAGTCTTCGCAATAAAGTTTGTTCCCACGCATGGAAAGAGGACTCGAATTTTGATGCGTGTGTAAGAGAGTTTGTGAAAAGAATTCAGTTTTGCGGAGTATGGGGAATTTGATGGATTTATATATACCAGACATGAGCACATTGCTCAAACATATGGCCCAAATCTTTATAAAGCTGGGTGTAAAATTCTGTTACAATTGTCTTTGAATTAAATTCTCGAAAGGAACTTGGCGTACTTTCCTGTAAATCTGTAGTGGAAATTTTCTGATATCTAAATTAGTTTAAAATGACGGCATTTATCTTATTTGAAGGTGTAACATCATCAATTTTCCAAATCCGAAACCAGAAGAGCGGCAGATTTCTGCTTGTGACCATATTGTGGATCTTCATAAACTGTGGTTTCCTTGTAGGTTCTGTCATTTCTTCCATCAATTCAGCATTTACGATGATTTTCATTCCTTCAAAATGTCCACGAATTCTTTCAAGGGATTTAAAATGCTGCCATTTTGAAACTGATCAAGATATAAAAATTTTCTACGGCACATTTACAGCAAAGTACCGTAAATTCCATTCACATAATTCCATTCAATGAATAATGTAACTGAATTTTACACCCACCATTTTTAAAGATTTTAAAGATGTGACCCCTATGTTCTAGAATTGTTTATGCAGGGAGGGCATTAATTCAAGTTTCTACTGCCCCAAACTCTTCTTTCTTATTTACGAGCGACGCATAAAGTGAAATATATGAATAATGTTATTATACCGGATGAGTAAAGAAAAGGGCGTGGCGTTTGAAAGGCAACTACTCCCAAAATAAATAACAAATGATATTTTTCAATATCTAATTGAATAGCTAACATGTTCAATAGCTTTTAGAATTTTTCCTGGCTGAAATCGGTCACTCCGTTGAGATTTTACAAGGGATTTGCTAAAAAATGACCCTTCGAGAAACCTTGAAAAACCATGGGTAGTCAGACACTGCTGGTGTGCTTCTATGGAGGAGCGCTGGATATTATGTATCTGCGGAGTAAAATTTTTTTGCAGTAATGCGGAGGAGATATCGAAAGAACAAAAATATTAAACTATTAAAATGCCCGAGGCAGAAGTTTAGATATATCCTTCTTCTTTCGATATGTGCTAATATTTGCTCTTTAAAACCATTTCTGGAATGCACAACGACCGAGCTAGCGACCCAGGTTTCAGGGCAATTTTTGCGGCTTGCTTTGTTTTTGTTTATGTCTTGACCAACCGAGCATGGAATTCCCTTTGTCTGCAATCACAAATTGCTTTGTATCTAGGTGTCAATGAAAAGTAGCGAGTTCTATTGTAACATTATCTGTCCTTGTTTTTTCAATATTATTGCTTTGATATTGAGAGAGCAAAATTTTTTCAAACGCCGGGCCTTCTTTTTTACTCACCCGGTAGGAAATTAACGTGCATCACAAAATTTCTTTCCATAAATTCAAATGGAGTCTGTTGAGTCTATTGCGTTAATTTCATGTACCTTAATTAGGCAAAGTGTTGATTAGAAATAGCTTATTTGTCACAATTTTCATTGAAGTGCGACTCTTTGCTGGTGTCGATTTTATGTAGCTTAGCTTAATTAAGTGACGCATTGAATAAAACTATTGTTTTCTTTATTTTGATCGAGTACATGGTTTCTTTTATATGAGAAACTTGGATCAGACCACAGTACTAAAAGTTTCTTAATTTCACAAGAGAATTTCCACTTTTAGCACAAAAAATGTCTTAATTTGTTTCTCATTTCTTGAGTGCACGAATCATGATGTAGCTTCCAACACTTCTAAAGACATGTTTCCAGGCAGATAAAACATCGTTTTGGAAGGAAAAATGTTTTCTTACGTTGAAAGCTAAAAAGTAAGAGTTAATTTTACTCAAGAATAGGGGTTCAACGAAATATTTGCCATTATATCTTTGAATTTAGCATTTAAAAGTTTCTTAGCTCTTTGCAACCTTAGTAGTAGAGATTCTCAAATTCTTGGCCATCATAGTACTAGTTTCTTATAAGCCAGTTTCTTATTGAAAAAGAACGTGCTAAGTTTCCAACATAACTAGTTTCTCGATGTTTTCCAGCAAATTGCTCTGTTCTCTTTCCAAGTTTTAAGATGATATGATGACCTGATTGATCAGTTTTCTATTTCAAAGCGCGCCAGGAGCTGTGAGCGGCTTCTAAAGATGACTTATAGGCCATGTTTGAGCAAATATACCCTGGGTACCAGGCTCTCTTACATAAAATGGAGAGTCTTAGGAGCAAATGGTTTTTAGGAGCAAACAGGAGCAAATATCAAAAGAAGACGGATATATCTACACATCTATCTACCTCGGGCATTTTATTTCCTTGGTTCAGAAGCTGAGCAGTAAGTGTTTTAATTACACCCCAAAAATATGAGAATTGGTCGCCTCCCGATCGGCATTTGAACCAAACAAATCAAACGACCAAGGAAGATGTGTAGATATATCCTTCTTCTGTTGATATATGCTAATGTTTGCTCTTAAAAGCGATTTCTGGAATGCACAACAGAAACTTTTACGGCTTTGTTTATTTTGAATTCCTGGTTGAGGGAATTCCCTTTGTCTGTGATCGCTAATCGCTTTGAATTCAGGTACTTACAAAATCTGTCCTTGTTCATGCAGTATATTGTGAAGATGTTTTTGTCTTGAAATTATTAAAGCGCTTTTGGGACTTTGTTGACAAAAACTCGATTCTGCTTTAGACTAGTGCTCATTGGTCCTCGCTGCATTTCGTTATCTTCTGAGCAAACAAAGGATCATTTTAACCGATAGATTTCTATACCTAAGTTAGTCTTTGTGCTTTAACCCTATCTGACCTGGGTGTTTTGAAACACTCAATGCCTGGATCCGCCCTGTTTATCTCTGTTGTCATAAGAGATATGGCAGCCAAACTTGGCACAAAGGTAGTTCATTATATCAACAATGAAAATTTGAAATCATAATCCAATTAGCGATGTTGTTGTTGTTGCTAGAGCATGATGATCATTATGATGTCATATGACGTCATATAAATGAATGCTTGCTAAAAGGTCATGGAACTTTATTTTTCATAAAGAAATGAAAGATATAGATCAAAATATATATAAATTCTTAATCTAGACTTGATTGGATCAATTAAACATGATTAAGAGTAATACAAAGTATGTTTTTCACAGAGTGCCGTATGAAAAATTGGTAACCATGGTGACAAGGCTAAAAATAGAATGTCAAAATTGTTGCAATTTTATTGCTCTATGATACAAAGTTAAACTTACGAAATATCAGGGGCCTGCTGCATGTGTGGAAAACGGTGTAAACAAAAATGTACTAGGGGAGGGGGCGGAATCCGCCCCTCCCCAGGTCAGATATTAAATGATTAGTGATTTATTGAAATAAGGAGTCCAATCGGTCACGCTCAATATTGCTCAGAAATCCCCAGAAAAGTAGCGAAAGATTCCAGTTGCTCAATTCGTTTTAGCAAGAGCCTAACTCTCATAAGCTGTTGACATCCTTGGACTCTTTATACGGCTTAAGTACAGCATCGTGACCCAAATTGGTTGACAATCATTGCAACATTCTTACTGTGCAGTTAAAAAACTGAGGAAATAATAATGATATATTTGAATTTTTAATTCACTGATTTTTTCTTAATCCTTTTCTTTTTCTTAATCCTTTCATTGAAATTAAAGTAGATTGATAGATAATTATTCTCCTAGTTTTTTCTATAACCTGTAGCAATGCATTACTTTCATAGTATATTCAAACTGCTGCTCTTAAAAAAGAATTTACAAGAAGGGCATATGGCTCGAAAGATCATTTAAGTTCTTTTCATATGTCCTTCAGCAATATTCTGTTGTTAAGAATACATATATATGTCATTATTTGTTTTATAGAATTTAGCTTTCTATTATACACTACACCATGAGCGATAGGACACCAAGTGTGTGCCACCTTAACGTTATTTTGGTAGTGAGCCACCTTAATCAATTGTTTTTAGTGTTTTTGCCTATTTTTACTTGGTAGTGAGCCACTTATCGCGGTTTCGCCATTTTGAAATTTTTGGTAGTGAGCCACCTTAAGTGCAGATCCACCTTAACCGTAAAGCCCTGAGAGGGATTACGGTTAAGGTGGATCTGCACTTAAGGTGGCTCACTACCAAAAATTTCAAAATGGTGAAACCGCGATAAGGTGGCTCACTACCAAGTAAAAATAGGCAAAAACACTAAAAACAATTGATTAAGGTGGCTCGCTACCAAAATAACGTTAAGGTGGCGCACGCTTGGTGTCCTATAGCTCATGACTACACCAGTTGAAATGTATTAGTTTTAAATTTGCTGAGAATATACATTGAATACTTGAATACTTGAATACTTCTGACGTCAATCAACAGTTATAAGTGGGGCTTAAGCACAGCATCATGACCCAAACTGGTTGAAAGTCGTCTAGCACGCCCACCTTTACATTAAATCTCGTACGTGAATACAAAGCCTCAAAATCTTCTGAGGATTTAGTGGTTATTATTTGATTGTCAAATTCTGCCACTATTGCGTAAATTCGACCAAAAAAACTCCATATATGTTGCGTTTTGTTTGCTTCTTAAATTGATCTACCTTCATTAACAGTGAATTGGTCAGAGAGCATCATTGAGAATTAATTCGCTCATTATGCATTTTGAGATTACTGCCTGGCCATTTCCCTACGCTTCTATGGTTAGCCTGATTCACAGGCCAAACGAGCAGGGTATGAAATCTTCAAAACAGCTTTATCCTGGAAATTAAGCCAATCAGTGTGGAAATCAAATTTCAAAGCAGCAGACCATAGAGTAATCCAGGCAATACCGTTTGACCCAGAAGTAATTACATTATTTTGAAGAATTACCAAAATATAATTACGTCCCTCTTTATAATGCAAGGATAAAATTGACTTTACAGTCAATTTCCTGGAATTGACCTGGATTCTATTCAAGTAACTTCATTTCGAATCATGGGTGAAAGCCCTACGAGCCCTGTGGATTCATACAGACTAGTCGAGTCAAAGGGATGGTGCCATCGGCGTAGGGGGAGATAAAATTTAGGGGGGCTGCCCTGCAAAAAAATCCATTGTTTGAGAAAAGTTTGTCCGACTTGAGGCGGATTTCTGCCCGATTGTGGCTGATTTTTGCAAATTTTCCTGACGTTGGGGGGGGGGGTGCAGCCATCCCAGCCCCCCTGTTTCCTACGCCTATGGATGGTGCCGTTTGAAAATCGCATTTGAGACCCACCTCTTGCGATTTCTTCCAATCGTTTAGTTCCTAAATACATAATTTCGAAGTTTCCAAAGCAGTTTCTATACTTCAAAACATCTAAAAGTGGTCGGTGACACCTGTGAACAAAGTGAAGGGTTTTTAAGAAAGCCCTCCGCAGGAGCTGGGGATACTATGACGCGAGCAAAGCGAGTGCTTTTACTTTCTAGTACTTCCCAAAGAAACAAATGATCTTGTTTTCAACTAACATGCTTTTCAACTAACATGTTTATAATTACAAATAGCAGCTTTGATACCCCAAGCAGTCAACTTATCGAGGAGTTGGGCTGGAAGACTATCGTAGAACTCATTGATGTTGAGTCTAGCAAATGATGGTCTTCAAGTCGCTCAATGATTTGGCTCCACAATACCTGTGTAACCTTTTTATCAAAAACTCAACAAGTTCCTCCCGCAGTCTCAGGAATACTGAAACTGATTTAAGGTTGCCAAAGAAAAAGTCAACAAATGGGCAAAAATGCTTTTCTTTCCGGGGAGCTAAACTATGGAATAGCCTCCCAGCTGTATCTAAGACGGCATCCTCCCTGAATGGTTTTAAAAAGTCAATAAAGGGTTAATTTTTCATAATATTGCATAATTGTGAATAGGGTTTTAAAGTTATGGATTTTTAGTGATAGGTTATTTTAACTGTATATTGTAATTAAGTATTTATTGGAGGGTCCCTTGAAAAACAGCTCCTGTTGAAGGGCAACCCTCCTTAAAAGAATGAAATATGAAAAGAATGAAATAAATATGTTTTCAGCGGTACAATCCTACTTACATCGTGGTAAGTCATAGACTCGCCCCGTTTCGTCCTAGCAAAACCAACGATGGGTTATCGCTGATGTTATCGCCCACCTTGGTAATCCTTATTACATAGCGCGGCAGCAAGCAATATAGTCGCTCTGCTTTGTTGTGGCTCTCTTATGAACATTAAATGATAACAATGCATTAAACAGCAAGAATTGCTTGTATGCCTACTGTGAAACAGTTGATAGATTATCAATCTAATCTGATATCGTTCAATATGGTCCTTGCTGCTCTGTGCATTCAGGATCTCCAATCGAGAAACTGTGATCGAAAATTAGTTTAACACAGATGTTCATCTATTTTAATACTAATTTTAATCTAGTGACGTCAGAGGTGACACACGAGGATCAGCACTCTGTATTTTTCCAGTGTCTAAAAACTAGTGCCCCGTTTGTGCGGTCGCTGTGGAGGAGCTCTTGCTTCGGTTGTCTCAATTTTGATCAGTTCAGTTCAGTTCATTTCCAGTTCAGTTCCTTTAATTTTAAAATTCCTCTACATACAAATCTCACAAAAAATACAAGATATACTCAAAATTAAACCACAAAAAGACTTAAAATATTAATGAAATACAATTAACGAACACAATACAAGAAGATGAGGGGGGATTTGCATGTAGGGAATTTCTTATAGGAGGAGCTCTCTCAATAGATAGACTAATCGAGGAGAGAGCACCCCCTTAGTTTAAAAAAAATAGTTTATATTGGAAAAATATGCGAAGAATCGAATTGCGGAAAGACATCATTTGAAAACACTAAAATCTTACGACTGGTAGTTGATGGAAAACAAATGCAGTTTAACTTGACGACCAGGGACGTAGGAAGCATCTGAAACTTGGAGAGGCACGACACTTCAAGGGCACTTTTATCTTAAGCTAAAGGGGCATTTCCTGAAAATACAAAGGGCACTTCTTTGTTTATTGCAAAATCTTGGGGGGGGCACGTGCCCCCAATGCCCCCCCGGTTCCTACGTCTCTGTTGACGACAAAATGAAGTTTAACTTGATACAGTTGGGTATACGCTGGCGTATAGGATAGGCTTCAACTTAGAGTTCGAAACCTGGTTGCTGTTGCTGTTTGCTGATTTATGAAGAAAGCCCAAATCACGTGCACCGTGAAGATCAAGTATTGGCATATTATAGGCCTAAAGCCTATCTTAGTTTTTTTCCGTTATGGCCTAATGCCCAAAATCAACAACCTTCGCAACATACCTCCAGTCCTTTGTTAACTAAAGCATGCTTAGCATCAATTAAATGTTGAATGCACCATGTTTGTTCTTTTTCTGTGTTCATCTGCTCTCGTATTATCGAAACTGCCAAATCACACTGCAAGCGATGCAGCTAGCCCGCCATTAGCTAGGCCTAGAAGGCGTTGTGGCGCAGCGATGTATTCCTCTGACATTGCAACCAGAACAGTCAGGCGGACACTGGACAGGGTTCGATCCCAGGCAGAGCCCCACCACTTGAGCGTCGTGACAAGGGGTCGCGGAATCGATTAGGCCTATTCTACTTCAGCGCTAAAACCCGCATCTTCACCTTCACCTGCAAAACATATTTTCTTTCAAATCATCTGCTAATCTGAGTCGCTCTCAGAGAAATCCACATGATCTGTTACATCATAGACCTAATCAAACTAATTTTGGTACTAATGGCCTAAGAGCCTTAGGGCCTCAAATATGGAATGGACTCCCGAATGAAATGAAGTCTGCTCAAAATATACACATTTTTAAGAGATTGATAAAACAATGGGATGGAATGGAATGCAACTGCAACGCATGTCAATTTGAAAAACACAATATCGATCAAAATTAATTAGAATAAAAGATCCATGAAATAGTATCATTGAAACAGTGTGGCATTTTAATTAGTTTAGGCTCTGGTACCCAGGGTAGCATTGTATATTTGTATAGTTGTAAATATTTTCGAAATTGATTAGCTTCTCTTATTTTATATATTTAGAAGCTATTTGTGTTATGCATTTTTTTCGAAATAAAATAAGATGACACACACACACACACACATAGGCCTAATTTTAAAGGCCTAGCTAATGGCGTGTTAGCTGCATCGATTGCAGTGTGACTTGACAGTTTAGATAATACGAGAGCAGATGAACACAGAAAAAGAACACACATGTTTCCTTCAACATTTAAGTGATGCTAAGCATGCTTTAGTTAACAAAGAACTGGAGGTACGGTATGTTGCGAAGGTTGTTGATTTTTGGGCATTAGGCCATAACGGACAAAAACTAAGATAGGCTTTAGGCCTATTATAGGCATATATTTTATCTTCACGGTGCTCTTGCCCAAATATGTGGTTATTTCCAACACAGCAGTTCTATTTGCTTTCTTACAACTAAATTTCAAAATCAAGTTCGTTTTTCTTGCCTCTTTGCTAAACTTTGTACACAGAACTCAAAAATGCAAAATCTCAAAGCAACAAAAAGCGTCCGCTCTCTCGCTTCTTCTTTTTCAAGAATTCAAGAAAAATTTTCAAAAAAACTTAAAACCATCGTAATTTCTAAACTGTTTGACGTAACATGAAATAATTTCGAAGAAAACAATAGTTTATGAATGCCTACAATATGGTATCAAGCAAAAGTTTCTCACTCATCTGGTTTATGATTTAGAAATTTGATGACGTCACATCCTCAAATGAGTTGAAATGTAAGATACGCTGTAATTTCGAGAAACATTCAAAATTTCCGAAAAGTCCAACGGTAGAATTATGGATAAGTAGCTAAAGTTTCTTTCAAGCCATTCAATCAGAAGAAATAGTTCATTGAATTCTACACCCACCTTTTTATACTGAGATAAAGATTTGGAACCTATGCTCTCTCTCGCCTCTTATTTTGAAAAGGTGGACTAATATGATACCCATTCAAAGAACTGATTACATCTCCATCTGCAGGGAAATGATATCTCCAGCAGTACACTGAACATCATCTGTGGTACTGAAACGACATTATCTGGGGTGAAATTTCTTAGATTTCCTCCTGAAAAATCAAAGATGTACATTTTCGTGCACAAATTCTCGCAGATAACTAGAAAAAAACCAGTCGCGCTGTTGGTATTGCAACATTTCACAGAAGATTTGCAAAGAAAATTGTTTCTGCCACTAAATTATTTACAAAATATGGGAATTGTTGCAATTGATCAGACAAATCAATATAAATGACATCAAGATGGTTCCCAAATGTTCTGTTTTCTTGTAATTTAACTGTCTTACAGCTATGAAACTAGTTTCTTTCGAAAGCTGTTTTGTAGCCTACGTAAGCAGAGGTAAAATCTGTTATTAAAACATTCGTTCTTGACGCCAGTCAGCTTTCAGCTCAATGAGCATGGCGAGCTCTACAACTAGACTTACTGCATATTCTTAGTTGTGCTCCTCACTTGCACTGACATGACACAGCGCTACGACAACGACTGATACATGAGCTGACTGTACGTTGAGACGACCATATATTTAGAGGGCCGTATAAAGCATCCTAAACTGGGGAGGGGGGGGGGGGGGGTCGACACTTCAAGGACACTTCCTGGAGCAAAAAGGACACTTTTCATTATAATCTCAAATATTGGGGGGGGGGCACGCGCCCCCAGTTCCCTTCCCCGGTTCCTACGTCTCTGTATATTTATGGCCTAGGATATCTGGTCAAGAACATTGATGGTAAAACGCTTCAAAATTTTGGCATTCTGGCACTACTACCGAAAAATATCTATTCCATACAGGTGAGAAATTTATAGAGAATCACTAATACCGAAGAACATATAGGGAATGTCAGTCACACTCCGAAGAGAACATAAGTTCGAAAGAACTAAGTTTGCTGATTTTAAGTCTTGTTTCTTTGCCTCCGTCTTCTTACTAATTTTTAGTATTCACCTACCAAATACAGACTTCAGAAATGGAACTCACGATTTTGGTGTATTTGGTTCTGCTAGCAAGCTCTCGCAGACACTTAAGACTGCGCTCACACGATGCCAGCACATTTTGAAAACGGTAGATTTTGAAAACAGTAGATTTTGAAAACGGAACTCTAACCGGCACATTTCGAAAATGGCATTTTGCCGGTATCGTGTGAACGCTAGTTCAAATTTTGCTACCGTCACATCTTTCACCGTTTTCAAAATGTGCCGGCATCGTGTGAACGCAGTCTTAGAGCTCCGTTTTCAAAATCCACCATTTTCAAAATCTGCCATTTTCATGTGAACGAGAGGCCTATCCGTCATATTTTTCACCCTTTTCAAAATGTGCGGGCATCGTGTGAACGCAGTGTAGGTTTGGTGACACTAAGCTTTTGATATTTCAATCCTCTAGATAAATTTAGGTGTAGTATGTGAAAAATTATCCCAAGGTCTTTTCATCGAGCGATTAAACGCAAACAATTTTACACTGATCCTTCAAAGAAAGTTTGTGATCCATTTTGTATGAATTAACTTTCAGATTGAGCTGTGTTAGCCTCTTCGCTTTAACCTATTTACAAATTAACGGATGACTTAATGAAAATGTACAGTTCTTTGAAAGGCTGTAAAAGGAAAATGATTGGCTTAAAAGATGCCAATCCTCCGCAGCTTTACAGTTAAGCAACTATTTTAGAGTAAGCGGCATCACACTGCGATGTAGGAGCATGTTACACAGCTAAAATGTAAAGAGGGAAATTTTCTTATGAAAAACTTGATCGAAAACACCTGACAATGTTTGTATTACCTTTGAAGTTAAATTATTGGCTTACGATACTGAAATCCTTCACAGGCTTATAGTAGTAATGCTAATTCTAAGAAGTAGGTATTTCACAGCAATTTGCGAACATGTTCAACAGCCAAAATGTAAACCGCTAGACTTACGACATGCGTTCCTTGTACAGTAAAAACCCGCACATAAGAACTGAAGATTTTGAACTCAGCCTGTTTCGGTTCTTATGCAATGAGGCACATCCAGGAATCAGGGTGTAGGTTCTTAACATAGGGAAATATGTGAATCTAAATCAGCCAAACTTATTTGCACTCTTGGCCCTATCCATTTCAACTCAAGCTTACCCAGTTTACCCCTGCATGCCTTGCATGCCTTGCCTATCACAGTTCTGTAAGTAATGCTTTGGAGTTCACGTTTCCCAATGAATGAATGAAACGCATTATTAAGAACCTAGTTAAGGTATCAGCCTGAAATGGTTCTTATTTATTGGGTACAAAATATATCATTTCAGGCTGTAGGTTCTTAATAGATGAAGGTTCTTATGTGCGGGATTTTACTGTATTCGTTCAAGCGATGCTGAAACTTATGTAATGAATCTAGTAAAGTACAAAGACTAGCCAAATGAAAATGTGTTTGCAAAACATTTGAGATTTGTTTGCACAAGCAAAAGGTTCTTCCGTTTCTCCAAATCGCTAGACATGATTTGACGCATATATGTTGCTTATGACAAGCAGAAAATGTTTTCTGTTTTTTCAAAAACACTGCCCAACAATTTGTACGCTTAATTTGGCTAGTCAAGCAATGAAGGTGTTGTGGCACAGTGGTGTAATCCTCTGACCTTGCATCCAGAACAGTCAGGCGGACAGAGTTCGATACCCGGTAGAGCCCCACCACCTGAGCGTCATGACAAGGGGTCGAGGACTAGATTAGCGCTTAGCTACTTCTGTGATCCCAGCGCTTGGCGCTAAAAACCGCAACTTCACCTTCACCTTCACTTCGTGACGTGATCAAACTGGGAAACATAGCCTGATAGCCAGCCCATTATTTAGATATGAGATACTATCAAGTGAATGTAGATGAACTTGAATGATTGTGCATTTTCTTTTCATACAGATTAATAGACATTCTCCCAGTATCAAACAAGCTTAGATTCATCGGTTAACCTTGTTCGATAAGTTTTTCAGTTTTGTTTTGAATGATATTTTTGATGTACCGGGTGAATCAGAAAAAAGAATCCTCGTTTGAAAGGTCACGGCTCCCTGGATATCAAGACAATGATATCAGCAAATATAAATGTTAATGGTAGAAATGCTCAAATCTACTATAAAATTTACCTGACTGAAATCGGCCACCCCATTCTGAAATTATGAGGGATTTTCTCGAGAAAGCCTCTTCAAAAAACCTTCAAAACGTGCCCAAAATCATGAACAAATTTCCCTAACATTTCTGCCTTACAATGACCTTACAGCAATGACTTGTGGACGCTTTAGCACTTGCTATCCTCTTGGGAGGATGAGCGAGTCCTCCCCCTGGTATCGATGACCTATTTAGGGGGATGCCATCCTCCCAAGAGGACAAAATACATGAATCTATGTGAGTGTCATCAATTTTAGGGAGGAAAATCTGCTCATTGTTTTCATTCGCTTTTGCAGGTTGTTGGAAGGGGCTTTCTGCAGAAAGTCACCCATATCCACGGGAAGGAATGGCCGATAAAGGCCGGGTATATTACGGAACCTAATTGAACATATTGGCAATAAAACAAGACCGTTTTCAATGTTATTGCTTTGATATTCATGAAGCAGTGGCCTTCCAAGCGGGGATTCTTTTTTCTGACTCACCCGGTAGAATTCGTGAATTGCTACTTACATACCTGGTATAACCCCATGCACTTTACCATTCTTCAAATAGACATACGGTGCTGTTTCTGAAAACGCAACTTCTAAATCCTTCCGGCAAAGAGGATGCAACACTGTCCACTGGTCACATACTGCCTCACGGCGCAGTGCCGCTGCTAGCTCATACCTAACTTCACACTTGAAGTCAGCTAAACTCGGCGAAGATGCTTCGGCTTGGAAGGCAGCGATGCAGAAAACTGCTAGAGCTACGAGCATCATCTTTCTGTGTAACGAATGGTGGAGACTTTCAGGAGTTACTGGAGGCTTTCAGATGATGAAGAAATGCTCGCTGTGTGCTTCTTTTCAAAGCACAGATCACGCAAGTTAATTGTACGTCCAGGCATGGGATCTCTCTCTATGTCTATGTTAGCCCAATGGTTCGACACCACTCTCACGGGAAATTGAATTACGATCCGTTACAAATGATACGCTACGCTGACTATAGCCGAGCGAGAATAGCAGAGAACAGCACATCCAAATCTCTTTAAAGAAGCAGTCGAAAACACCTGCCTCTGTCACGTCGTCTTCCTAGATTAAAATGTGGTTGCGATTTAGAATTACTAAACTAGAGAATCCTACATGTGGGCAAATCTAAACGCGGGAAACATCAAGCTGCTGCAAAAAATCTGGAATAAATACTTTCAACGTACCTGGGAAAGTACCGCTGCTGGATGGAAGTCAACTTACATTGAACGTACACGATTAGAATTAACGTGGGTGAGAGGGAGAACTTTTCAGATTTAAATGAATTTGCCCGCGAAAATATCAAATCAACTGCGCATCATTTAGATTTGCGTAAACAAGACAGGAAAATATACGAAATTAAAGGAAACTGACGTTGCTAGAAAGTACCTAATTATACCAAGGAAATTAACTCTCGTAGAAACCAACGTGGGTTGAAAGTACGCGATTAAATTAACAGATGAGAGAGAGAGAGAGACCTTTGAGATTTAAGAAACCTTAACTGCCACTACGTCAAGAACAAATGTAGGTCATTTAGATTAGCGAGAGAGGAAAATACTTAGAATTGAAGGAAACTGACACTTCACAAGTCGCAATGTACTCTCATGCAGATGAGAGGGAAAACCTTTGAAATTTAAAATAAGAAATTGGTTTATAAGAAATTGGTACTACGATGACCAAAAATTACGCTCAAAAACAGTCAAGAAACTCTAAAACTTTATTTCTGTAATGTCTCTCTTATTCTATGCCTCTCTAACAAAGGTACCTTCATCTTTTCTTGACTTTTAACTGCAAAATTGGTAAATTTTTGCCTTGATGTGCATGGCTTTTTCTTGATGACAATGTCAATGCAAAATAACTTCGAACAATACCGCAATTTTAGGCCCAAAAAATAAGAAACTAATAAAGAAACTTTTACTACTAAAAATCCGAAATTTTCATGCGAAATTAAGAAACTTTTAGTACTAAGTACTGACCCAAGTTTCTTATAAAAAAACGTGTATATCAAAATCTAGTGCGCGTCATTTATGCACGTCACAAAATTTAGGCACGTCATTTATGCACGTTTACGCAGCCCCGTATTCAATTTGATTTGTTTTGTTGTTGAAAACGTCGACCGTTCACAGTGCTCCGTTTCAAATGAATACTGTATGCTATGAGTTCGATAGTTGTTCATAGTGGTCCACCAAAACAGTTTTGCTAACTCTTTTTCAAAACCAAGCCTCTGTTAGTTGATGCCAAATGGCCATTGCAATAAAGATACAACAACGAAAATAACAAGCATTGCTTTAAAAAAATACGTGTAATCAAAGAAGAAATCAAAAATCTTGCAAAATAGATTATAGCAAAAGGCATACAGTAAAAACCGGACCGGTGTTAAGGGTCCTAACTCACATTGGTAGTTAAGGGTCCCACGGTCCGGTTTTTACTGTATGCAATTAACTACCCTGGGTACCAGGCTCTCTATATGTTAGAGAGTCTTGTACCCAGGGTAGCAATTAACTATCCTTGCAAAGTTTTCCAAAGAATTGACGCCTATACTGTAAAATATAAATTTAATCAGTGGAGTTTACTTTGCAACCATCTGTGTGCTCTTTTGAAGGATTTTTTTCAAGAACTATTTTTAAGCGAAAGGAACACAGGATTCATAGCATACGGTATTAAATGTTTATTGCTCATAAGGTATTGCTACCATACCTCATATGGAGGTAATACATTTGCATTTAAATAGATAAATGAATAAGGTAATAACAAGTTGAATTCTCATCTCACTGACAAACTTAGTCTTACTATGTAAACAACGCAAGCTCTTTTATAATATAATTTTCTTTTTTTAGGCAAAATGGACGTTAAGACTGCCATAGCATGAACGAGCATGAAGGTGAAGGTGAAGTTGCGGTTTTTAGCGCCAAGCGCTGGAATCGCAGAAGTAGATAAGTGCTAATCGAGTCCGCAACCCCTTGTCATGACGCTCAAGTGGTGGGGCTCTACCGGGTATCGAGCCCTGTCCGCCTGACTGTTCTGGCTGCAAAGTCAGAGGATTACACCACTGCGCCACAACACCAGCTTGAGGTGTAACAAATTGAGTGTTCACTTGACAGCGTTTCTTTGTAAACAGCCTTAGCCACCTTCATTAAATTTTTTCGAAAATAAATTGGAATGGTAGTTTGTATCCACCCATCCTTACATCTATTCCTTGGAAATCTAGTCCCCAGCTTTTTAAAGGTTTGCTAAGAATTATTCTCGTTCCAAAGAAAATTCCCCTGCATTTTTGTTCTTAGGAATACACTTGTATGGCACTCCGAGCTGAAAGTGTTTACTTCAACTGGATTTGGAGTAGGCACATACTCGAAAACACCATTTAAGTTGTTTTGAGGAGGGCGGGGGAGGGGGGAGTGGCAGGTTTGCAAAAATCAGGTCAAATGTGAGGAACACATCCTGCCTCAAACACACAACATTCTTCTGAAAACAATTTAGCTGATATCTCCATTCGATGCCAAAGCGGGGCATAAGCAATACAGGACCGTAAAAGGTAAAACTCATAAGTGTCACCATTGACTCAAAACTTAACTTTAATGGACACATCAAAACTATCTGCCAAAAGACCAAAAATAAGGTTAAAGCTTTTTCAAGGGTTGCAAGAAACCTTGACTCTCAAAAAGCTAGCCTGTTATATAACTCATTTATACTAACAAATTTTAACTATTGCCCACTCATCTTGATGTTCTGTGGAAAAACAGCCAACGATGAAGTCAATCGGGTTCATAAGCGTGCCCTGAGAGTGCTGCTAAATGATTTTGACTCCAGTTTTGAAGAACTCTTACACAGGAACGGGGAAATCACAATACATGTAAAAAATTTGCAAAAACTTATGCTAGAGGTATACAAATGTATTACTTCTGGAAACCCTTCCTTTCTTTGGGAGTTCTTCAATAGAAAAGTGCTTCCATATAACTTAAGAATAAACGATTTCCTCCAACTTCCTAAAACCAGGACTAATAAATATGGAAACGAGTCTCTTTCGTATAGGGGTAGCATGGTTTGGAATCGGCTTCCAGACCAATATAAAGCTGCGAAAAGCGATGATGAATTCAAAATGAAAATCAGAAGTTGGAAGGGATCCGGATGTAACTGCCGCATTTGTGTAATATAGCTTAATTTAATTTCAGACATTGTAAATAGGGTAGAGTTGCCCTTTATTAGCATTAGCTATCTCTCTAGCCAACTGTAAATAAATTGTATCATTATTATTATTATTATATTCAAGACAGCTCATATACTTGCAAACGTTCCTTGTTCTCCACTGAAAGTTTTTACCGCTAGGTATTCTTGAAAGAATATTTTACCAGTTGGGTGCCTGAAAAACGAGTCTAATTAACTGCATAACTTTCTGCAATTAATCAATTCCGTGCCTTAAGTCCTATTTTGTATATCACTGTTAAATTTAAATGAGCTGAGTTCATTATAATAGTCCACCATTGATGCACAGAAAGAGTCTCTTCTAATCTGCTTCTACTTGTTCTTTAGGCTAACGCTAACAAAGGGCGATCTGTTGCTTTTGCTAATGGGTTTTCAAAAATTACTGAGATTTACCTTCATAAATTTGAATTTAAATTTCAGTTAGTTTCAGTGCTTTGCAGTGTATATAATAGCTCATTCACACTAACACAGTTAAACAGCATAGGTTCCAAATATTTAAAAAGGTCGATGTAAAATTTAATGACCTATTTCTTTGAACTGAATGATTTCCAAGGAACTTTAGCTATTTCGCTACAATTCTACCGTCGGACTTGTCTGAAATCTTTAATATTTTCTGATTTAAAGTGTTTTTCTTCTTTTTCAAGAATTCAAGAAAACTTTTCGAAAAAACTTGAAACCATTGTAATTCCTAAACTGTTTGACGCTACATGAAATAATTTACAAGAAACCCATAGTTTACAAATTTCTACAATATGGTACCAAGCAAAATGTTATCACTCTTCTGGATTATGATTTAGAAATTTGATGACGTCATATCCTCAAATGAGCTCGACTAAGAAATACGTTGTAATTTCGAAAATATTCAAAATTTCTGAAAAGTCCAACGGTAGAATTATAGGTAAGTAGCTGAAATTTCATTAAAGCCATTCAACTAGAAGAAATAGGTAATAGAATTTTACACCCATCTTTTTATGCCGATTTAAAAATTTGGAACCTATGCTCAGTTAAACCAGTTTCATCTAAACCGGGTTCGATTTCAACCAATCAAATGAACTCGAGTCATTGGATTGACCAATTAGAACATTAAATTTGATAAACTGGTGTGAATGGGATATGATTAAATTGGTCAATCCAACAAATCGGGTGCATTTGATCGGTTGAAACAGAGGTTGAAATCAAACTTCATGTTGACTGCTTTCACACGAAGCCGGCACATTTTGAAAACGGTGAAAAGCGTGACGGTAGCACAATTCAAGCTAGCGTTCACACGATACCGGCCAAATTTCGTTTTCGAAATGTGCCGGTCGAAAGTTCCGTTTTCAAAATCTACGGTTTTCAAAATCTGCCAGCAAAGCCTTCTGGTGTTTTCGTGTGAACGGGAGACCTATCCGTCACGTTTTACACCGTTTTCAAATGTGCCGGAATCGTGTGAACGCAGTCTTAGATAAAGCTGGTTTAACTTTCAACTGTGTCAGTGTGAACACGGTATAAAAGGTTATCTCAGATGTAAACATTTTTTTTTACCATAATGCCAAAATCAGCAACCACTTGTCACTGGGGAAATGCTGAGGTAATTGCAGAAACTTCAAAATCGGGATACAAAACTCGTCACCAACAGTCCTTTTTATGCTACTGCTTTACCAGTTATTCGGGCGCTTAAATGGCCCACCATCAGGGAACTTATTGATTTTGAAGCTCAGAAAATGGTCTTTAAATCTCTTAATGGGGACGTGCCTTCTCATATGAAAGACATGTTCACAGGAGTCAACAACTCTACCATTCGTTCTCTTAAAAACGCTGAAGTCAATCTCAGATTGCCATTATTAAAATCGGCAGGGGGGCAGAAATGTTTCCAGTACCGAGGCGCCAAGCTTTGGAACAGTCTTGGCCCTGATATCAGAAATACTTCAACCCTGAGATCGTTTAAAAAGAAGGTGCAACCATGAATTTCTCACCAATTCTTTTCTGTTTTCTTTCGTTTATTTATGACAAATTGTAATTAGTTTAGGTTTAGGTTTTAAAGCAAATTTCGTTTTTATTGTAAATTAGTAGTTGATTGACTCAAACAAGGTCTCAAACAACGCCTATTCTATGCAGCAATGTAAAAACCGACACAATTAATAACATAGCTCCTCCACAGCAGCTAAAAACGGGCTGAGATTTTTTGGGACACCCTTTTGTAGAATGGCTACAAGGTCTATTGCTGAAAGTCTACGCGAACTGGGTCATACAGAAAAGAAGTGCTATGCAACTAGGTCAATGAAAAATCACAGAACAAAATTTTCTATGTCTTCGTTGACTAAGAGCAGCTTAGAAATAGGCCTATTTCCAAAATACAGACTCATTCCAGCAATTAGACTATTTTACTTCAAGAGATTTGAGGTTTGGATCGAGCGGTTCAATCTGGTAGACCCTCATTATTCAAAGTCTAAGGCCTATTTCGCGAAACAAACGTTTTTCAATATCTTGCATGTTCGTCGCATTTCTTAACGAAATCTGTTGCTTGCTAATCTACTAACAGATCAGCAGCTAAGAAGTATGCCTATTTTTCGACGTTTTGTATCTTTAAATGGATTTCTTAAACAAAATTTGTTACTTCTTAAATGACTAAAGGCAGCTAAGAGATCTATTCTATGAGATAGAGAAAAGCCTATTTTTACGAAACAAACAGTTTGTATTTTCAGTGCGTTTCCTATCTCCTATTTTCCCTCTTAGTTGACTAAGAACACCTTGGAGAGTACCTAAGAGCACCAGGACTGTTTTTGTGACATAGTACACAGAGTAATCATACGCGAATTGAAGACCTCCTTCGTACAACAAAGCTCATTCCCATCACATCCACAATTAAATTCAAAGTCATGAAGCTCTACGGTCACACCAAACGCTGTACTCCAGGCGTAAGCAAAATCTACCTAGGAGGACTGACAGATGGCAAAAGAAGTAGCCTGCGTGCAGACTCTACTGATTTCTTTTCAGAGAGGTTCTCCTCCAGTAGAGTCTGCGCAAGAGCGACCAAATCCTTGTTCTTGGTCACGTGCGGTTCCAAGGATTGAGGAACTAACTCATTGAATTTGATTCAATAGAGCTGCCTATGAATAGGGTAGACAAAACACCCACACACATTTATCACAAAAGGGTTTCTATGGCTAGCTTTGTTCATGCATACGCCAATTGAATATCAGCAGACTCGAACAAAGACACAGACGCTCCATCAAACAAAGGGGATATGCTTCAGCCAATCAGGAAAGGTTCCTCGTTTCTCATGAACTGAAAACAAGGATTTGGTCGCTGTTGCGCAGACTCTACTGGAGGAGTACCTCTCTGAAATGAAAAGAAATCAGTAGAGTCTGCACGCAGGCTAAACAGAAGTAGAGGAAAGCAACCAAAACGATGGCGTGACAACATTAGCCCTTGGACTGGACGAAACCTGATGTCGCTGAACAATGCTGTCAAAGACCGAAATTTATGGAGACAGTTGTCACATGTTGATACGCAATCTGCCAAAGGCGGAGAAGGCGAACGATGATGATGAGAAGGCGAACGATGATGATGATGATGATGATGATGATGATATGATGACACAAAGTCATTGCTGTCATGTCAAGGTGACGTAAGAATAATTTTGTGGTTTCAAATTTCGGTGTTGCTGTAACATGAGATCAATTGTTGTACGAGATGACCACAGGGATCCAGACAGCGTGATTTTTGATTGGTCAACAATAACAGACATTAGAATTTGCAAATCACTACTCGGAATAACAGGACAGCAATTACTGTGTGTACCATGTCACGAAAACAGTACTGGGAATGAACACAATTCCTGCAAGGTAGGCGTCCTTGCTCAATGCAACAATGTTTGTCTTCATTGCATTTTTTCAACCAAATCTGTTATTTCCCAGTTGACTAGAAACAGCTTAGAGTTTGGCTACTTTCAAGACATAAAGACAATTTAACGATTCTAATAGAGAGGCCTATTATTTAGCCCTCCGCTCTTTCCTCCTCCCCTCCGTTTTCCTCCGCGGTGACAGTAGAGGCTGCACGCAGGCTACCTATTGTTACGATGCAAACGCAAAGCAACAATTTTTGTTTTAACTCCAGTTCTTACTAAAATCTGTTATTTCCAAGCGAACCAAGCTTTATCTTCGTAAAAGATTATTATTATGGGCTTTCTGATTAAATATATTCTGTCGGTGATTTGTAACTACTAGCATCCTTAACTAAAAGATTATCGAGATCGGCTCTCTCAGCATGTAAACTAAAAACAATTATATAAACATTGCTATTCATCTTCGATGCGTCGGCAGATGTATAAATCCTTAAAATTTCGAAATTCGCTGGGTCAAAAGCATTGGCGAAGATTGAGATCTGTTATATTCTATAACACATATCGCTGTGCCTTTTAAAGCGCAGATTATCCGCGATGATTTCATGGATACCACCTCAAGAAATCGACCTCAAAAATTGGTTCGATTTAATTGAATGAAATATTACTCACCAAGAGCAAGGGCGATATGAAATCAGGGCCAATCATACCAGCCATGAATCCTAATGGGGCAAAGAACCGACATTTTCCGACGCTAAAATCAACAACAGCAACAACAGAAACAACAGCAACAACAGCAACAACAGCAACAACAATATGTAGGAACACATGTTACAATCATGCATAAAATGACTGATTATTATTATTATTATTATCAATTTATTTAAAGTAGGCCTACATATATATATATATACATACAAGACATATATACATATAGATACAATAGCTATAACTAAGAGCTAATTCAAGCCTACTATCTAAAAAAGTAAAATTTGTAAGAAAAAAGTAAAAAATAAATAAAATTCCGAATGATTAAATACAGATACATTTTACAGATTTTTACAATGCTTTTAATATTTACAATGTTTTCTTACTTTTTTTTTCGGTAAATACAGCAGAAAATTTAATATCAGCTCAAGAACCCAACCTGTGCCACGAAAGGTCTGCATATTCTACAATTACATTCCTCTCCCCTCCAGGTTTTGATTTTCCTCTTGAAACTGGAGAGAGTATCTGACTGTTTTAGGTCATTGGGAAGTGCCTGCCATAATCTACACCCAAGGAACGATATTGTCTCTAAGCCATAGCACGTAGTGCGTGCTTGTGGCAAGGATAGGTTATGGCAGCCTCTTAACCCATAAGAAACCTGTTTTTCAACGAAAATGTCCTTCATGAAGCTGGGATTAAGGCTCAATTTTGTCTTAAAGACTTCAGTCATTAGCAATTGTAAATTCCTTATGTGGAGTGGGACCGAATTGTCTCTCAGTAACATCGTATCAAAATCTGTTCTCATATCTTTGTAAGTTATTCGCAATGCCCGTTCGTGAATATGGTTAATTTTATTGTTCAATGTTCTGTCACAGAACATCCATACAAGAGGACAGTAGTTGAATTGGGACAAGATAAATGCCTTCATTATTCGTTTCAGCTGCTCAGTATCAAGGAAATGAGAAATTCTTGAAAGAGCATGTAGCTTTTGAGCTGATGTACTTTTGATGTACTTTTGAGCTGATGTACTCCTCCAGTAACTAGACTTTGCGTTGCAACCATCAAAATTGGGGAATACAAAGGAAGAATGTGTTGTAAATTCAAAAGTCATGTCAGCATTTTGCAATGAAGGTTAATTACTGCACGTTCAAGGCATCTTTTCTCTAAGAAATCTTTTTAAAACAGGCCTGTGAATCACAAAAATCCAACGGGTAGCTTCCTACAAATGACCGTCTGTGGGGGGGGGGGGACTCCAGCCCCAGCCCCACAGAGGGGTTCAGCCTGGTATAAAATGCACAGCTTCATTCCCCAAATACCTCCAAATTACGACAAAACCAAGCAGAAAGCTGATTACAGTAAGGCTGTGAAAGAAAATAGTGTGAAGAGGCAACCATTAGGCCAGAAACATAGGACAAAGATGATTCTGCAGAGCTGTGAAGGCAATAAATGCCACAGTTATTTTGAAAGGCATTACTAGTAATGTATGAACAATTTCTGGTAGAAAACAAGCGCAGATACCCGCTATGCTAGCAAGTAGGGCCTAAAAATCTGCACATGCTTGCTAATCGGGCCTAAATCAAAGCATGTCCTACTGTACCCTTGCAGCTAAATTTTCGTTGAAATCGCGAGCTAAAGTTAAGCTTTCTGCTAGAATAAAACTGCTTCCTTGCAATCAAACCCTAAATAAACAGATAGCTTCTTCTCTTTTCGAAAAGACCGTATTCATTTTTCGTGCCGTATTCAAGTAGTAACTATGGCGGCTGGTGCAATACCCATGTTTTGTAGCTTGTAACTGCTCCGGAATGGAGAATTGGTTGCCATTATTATTATTATTATTATTATTATTATTATTATTATAGCGTGAACGGAAGGCCATTACGGCACAGTTTCATGCTGTATTCATTTCGTACCGACATAGTGCAAAAAAACGGGGTCTCAATTCTATTCTATTCCTTCCAATCTACATTTTCTAGGCCTCTGGGTAGAGGGTTTATGCAGGGGACGGCAACGCCAGCCAGAACACAGTTTGACACCTTACAAACCCCTAACAACTACGCAACCTTATTATCACAAGCCATTAGCCAAGGAGAAACTTCCTTCTTCAGTTAAATGCCTCAGAACCATCTCATTAGGTCCAGGAAAAGATATAAACATTTGCCCATTGTTAGTTTTCCATACACGTAGCGAAAGATCAGTTTTGGTATTTCTCAGTTTTCTGACGTTTCGAGTCGAATTTTTTTCAAACAAGTCGGAAAGCCCGGGGGGGGGGCTACTTGACTAGGGAAGTGACGGGGGTGTGTGGAAAACCTCTCCACACCCTGCACCCTGTTGCATGAAAAATGGGCCAAAAGTATACCCTGTCGCATTAAAATTTGCCTCTCAATAACAGAAAAGAACGCGATTTTTGCTTGTGATACCTTTCTCGCATAATTTCCTTACCTATCATAAAACCCTGTCGCATAATTTTCGTTAGAAAAGGACACCCTGTCGCATAATTTTTACCGCAAAAGGACACCCTGTTGAGCGGCACATTCCGTCAGGTCAAGTATGGGAGTACCCCCCCCCCCCTGCGTCGGAAAGGTATTCCAGGACAAGACCATCTGGCAAATGCCCCACCTCACGCGTTCTTTAGGGGCCAGTCATTTATAACTCTGGGTACCGGGGCGGGTTAGAATTGGTGGGGGTATGAAAACTTTTCAAAAGAAAATGAGGGGGTATGAAATATTTTTGGGAATTTTCGAGGGGGTATGAAATTCTTCAGTTAAAGGAGACTACAGCAGCAATGCAAAGTAAAGGCAAAGTGAATCAACAGAAAGCTTATTGAAAAGCACCTAAGCAAAGTGAATTACAGTAAACTTACATCACAACTTTATATTGTAGATGGCTACTGGGGTCTGCAATTTTTTCTAATTTTTCAATGGGGTATCAAATCTTTTAGAGAGAATTGGAAGGGTGTGGAAACTTTTCACCAGTTTATAAAATTCACCCTACACATACTGATAATGAAAATATTCGGTCACCTGGTATGATGCCACGAACAGTACCATTTTGCAGCGTAACATACGGCTCTTGCACTGAATATGACAAACTGAGATTTAATCCACAGATCTGATTGAGTCCTTTTGCAACCTGACAACGAAATGAGTCTCCTTCATCTTCAAAGATGGATGCAAAATTAAATCTTGTACGGCAAGCGAATTTCGCAAAATATTCTTCTTCTCTGCTTGAATAATTGCCGACGAAACAAGAGTTTTCTCCGATGAGAACAGCCAAGATAAGAAGCGACACAACACGGTTTAAGTCAGCCATTTTCTCCCTCAAATCAACGATTCAGCTTCTGGTCGATAACTCAAAGTCTCTTGGGGTGTATCTTCACAACTGACGCTTCAATTAAATTGTCTGCTCTAATGTCACTCTTGGGATATAAGATGCTATTTAAAGCTTTTGGGAAATGAGAAAGCCAGTTGATTAGCCAAATCCAGTCTCACGAGATGAGATTCAATTAACTTACGAGATTCTCCAGATACAGCAATTGTTTTTTCTGGTTCAGGATTGAATGAAACCGAAACTTTTGTGGTTAAAGAAGGCCATAAGATCTCCTTGATGTATCTACATTCTGTTTTTCATTGCTTTTCGTAAATTTCCTGTAATATTTTTGGCCAGCCAGCCACTTGTTCCTGAGAGCTTCGTGAAAGTTTATCACTCCCAGTCTTTTCTTGTTGGAGATCTTTGAGCTTCAAGAAAAAGGCAAAAATGTACACTAATTCAAACGCTTTATGAAAGGTTAAAACCTTGTATTTTCAAAGAGCAAAACAAACTTGAAAAGGGGCAAATCACTCTGTAAAAATTTCGTGCACCTTTGACAAAAATCCTTTTGTTTTTAAGAAAAATCCCTAAAAAATCTCTAAAAATCCTATTGTTTTTAAAAAATCTCGCACGCCTATTCCGAAGAGTGATGCACCCCTCGAATCTAAATGCACAGCACACTTCGGAAACGAGCCCACAAATCTTTGAGATTTTTGAGAGGAGCTTGAAAAGACGTCTTGTATCACGAATATTGTTTTGTATTTGAAACAAATCTTTGCATTGCATCAAAAATTGAACATGCTGAAGGCTTTCAGGGGCGGTCAAGTACGGCAAATTGTGTGACCCCACCTTTGTCCTGAGAACAAAAATAAACCAACCCGATTTTGACCAAGTTCCATGCCACACCACTTAGAAAAAGCCAAGGTTCTAGGACACTAGCTGGTCACCACCAAATTACGGACTTTCTCGCAGTATGCACTGCATTCTTTCTTTATTTGCTGGCCATCTTAGAATTTTCACACACAATTTTAGTTAACGAGTCGTCACCTCTGTCCCTTTTATTGCAGCAATCTCACACAGTTTTTGCATTGCAAACAGAAATAGATAGGTTTCACGTACAGCAGCGCTACCTTTAAATAATTGCGATTTCGGCGTTGTCTTGCCATTGAGCAGGAAAAAACCAGTGCTGGCATATATCTGAAATAGACTTGGCGAAAGTCTAGGCATATGCCAATACACCTTTTCAACTAACCGCGGCCTCTATATCGCCCTGGGGCATGGGGCGAGAATTTGGGTGTAAACTTCCTAGGAAACCACGTTGTTTACATTGCCGCAGTACGGATTGCTTCGCTCACGCTGTTTGTTATCGCCGATTTTGCAGTTTGTTCGTGTATTTTTGCTTCGCTCTGTGGTCTATTATATTTGGAACAGCTTTTTTAAAAGCTCTAGCAAGTACTCAGCTCTGATAGGCCACAGAAACCTGAATTATATTGCCGTTCGCATTCGATTGAATCTTGGGCCTAACTAACCGCACATAAAGATGGTGAATGGCAACTGCGCTGTTTTCAACTGCACGAACAGTCAGTATAGGATAAGGCAGTGGAAGAAAGAAGCCTGTCAAAAGCACGATGGTTTGCCACACAAAGAATGCCCCTGCCCACAACCATTCACCTTGCACACATTTCCAAGTGTTTTGCTGAACTCGGACAAGAGACGGGAATGGATAAGGCTTATGAACAGGACCACTGTCAAGAACAGTGCATGGTGCCCTGGTAAGACCTGGTAAAACCCTAGGTAGTTTTACTAAAGGGATTCAATTTCAGTTTGTTTCATAAAGCATTCATGACAAGGTTCTTTTTCAGGAACTTCCTCAGGAGCTTCTTCAGTATCTGGTTCTCTGTCCTTTCTTTTGACTGGAGAAAGCTGACGGCGATGGAGCTCTCTTCTTGTTTTTTTTGCAGGCTTTTCATAGCCTAGATTGAGGACTGGATTTGGGTTTGCCAGTGTTGGTCTCTTGTCTATAAAGTGATCAAAACAGACAACATCACTCTTACCAGGGCACCATGCACTGTTCTTGACAGTGGTCCTGTTCATAAGCCTTATCCATTCCCGTCTCTTGTCCGAGTTCAGCAAAACACTTGGAAATGTGTGCAAGGTGAATGGTTGTGGGCAGGGGCATTCTTTGTGTGGCAAACCATCGTGCTTTTGACAGGCTTCTTTCCTCCACTGCCTTATCCTATACTGACTGTTCGTGTAGTTGAAAACAGCGCAGTTGCCATTCATCATCTTTATGTGCGGTTAGTTAGGCCCAAGATTCAATCGAATGCGAACGACAATATAATTCAGGTTTCTGTGGCCTATCAGAGCTGAGTACTTGCTAGAGCTTTTAAAAAAGCTGTTCCAAATATAATAGACCACAGAGCGAAGCAAAAATACACGAACAAACTGCAAAATCGGCGATAACAAACAGCGTGAGCGAAGCAATCCGTACTGCGGCAATGTAAACAACGTGGTTTCCTAGGAAGTTTACACCCAAATTCTCGCCCCATGCCCCAGCGCGATATCGAGGCCGCGGTTAGTTGAAAAGGTGTATTTCCCTCAAGCGGCAATTCAAAACAAACAAAAAACCGCAAAAGTTTCTCTTAAACCCAGGTAGTTAGCGCGTTCGTTGTGCATTCCAGAAATCGTTTTTAAGAGCAAATATGAGCATATATCTAAAGAAGAAGGATATATCTAAACATCTACCACGGGCATTTTATTTCTTTCGTTCAGAAGCTGAGCAGTAAGTATTTTAATAACACCCAAAAAATAAGAGAATTGAATCGATTCCCAATCGGCTTTTGAACTAAATAAATCAAATTCCCAAGGTAGATGTGTAAATATATCCTTCTTCTTTTGATCTCTTGAAACGACTTCTGGAATGCACAACAAGCGAGCTAGCTACCTGGGTTTCAGAGAAACTTTTGCGGCTTTGTTTCTTTTGATTTTGAATTACTGGTTGAGGGAATTTCTTTTGTCTGTGATTGCAAATCGCTTTGAATTTAGGTGTCAACAAAAGCAACTGATGCTGAGCCTATAAGGACAAGTCAAAGACTCATTGGTAGGCGTTTAGACATGGTTTAGAATAGCGATCTGAGAGCCCTGTAAAAAGTCGGTGTGGATTAATAAGCAGCGAAAATTAGTTAAAGAGTCTGAACGAAAAGAGGGTGCTCTTTTTGTCTAGACAGCAATAATTCTCATGTATTTATGCAAACAAATTCCAAGAACTTTAAATGGAAAAAAGACCGAGCGAAAACAAAAATCCGTCATCTTCTTTGATTTGCCGAGTCCATGGGAAATCAGCAGGGGCTCTTTCTTTCTAAAGACAGCAATAGTTCACCTGCATTTATCCAGGCAGATTCCAAAAACTATAGATAGAAAGGTGACCATCCGAAAACAAAAGTCCTTTCTCTTTTTTGCAGTTGAGTGCAGTTGACTTGCAGTTGCAGTCTAACTGTCTAGACACAGCAATAGTTTACCTGTATTTACGCAGAAAAATTCTGAAGTCTTTAGATAGAAAGGGGATCGTACAAAACAGAAGTCTTTTTCCTTTTATTTGCTGTCAGTTATTCACCGTTTACACTATGCTGGTTGAGTGACGATGCCAGTTAGCATGCCGTATTCATTTCGTGCCGTATTCAAGTAAAAATACGGCACAGTTTCATGTCGTATTCATTTCGTACCGGCATAGTGTGCAAGGGGTCTTAGTGGGTTCCACAGGGTTCCATCATTGCTTCTTGCTGTTTATAGAGTCCCTAGTGAAAGAAGGGGCTCTTTTGTCCAGACACAGCTATAATTCACAGATTCCAAAAACTTTTAGATACAAGAGCGTTCGTCCTAAAACAAGGTCCTTTCCTTTTGATTTGCTGCCAGTTAGTAAGTTCCACAAGTTTCCATCACAGCTCTCTTGTTGTTCAAAGTGTCCGAGCGAAAAGAGGCTGCTCCTTCTGTCTAGATAGCAGTGATTTTCATACATTTATGCAGACATATTCCAACAACTTTAAATGGAAAGGCGACGGTCCGAGTACAAAAGTTCTTATTCCTTTTGATTTGCAGTCAATTAATAGTTCCACAGGAATCCGTTACCGCTCCCTTACTGTTTAAAGAGTCGGCATGAAAACTGGGAGCTCTTACTGTCTAAACAGCAGGTGCTTTGCTGCCGTTATATATGCAGACATATTCTAAAAACTTTAAATGGAAAGGCAACTGTCCGAGAACAAAAGTCCTTATTCCCTTTGATTTGCGTCAATTAGTAAGTTCCACAGGAATCCGTTACCACTCCCTTACTGTTTAATAACCATACGTGATAAATCCTTTACCAACATATTTCAATATAAGCAAATCTATTAAGTAAAGTCTTCCACGTGATTTTCAAAATCTTACAATTCGGCATCTCACCCTGTCGCACAATGATTAGGCAAATCCAAGAAAAGAAAACTTTCGAGCAAATATTTAAACTACTCGCAGATGCTGTGATCAAATTTTAAAAGTATGCCTTTTGCGGTGATTGCGGAATTCTAAGAAGGGCAAATATTGGAGAAGAAATCCATTTCTCGTGTTTGCGATGAATTTTACAGACGCAATTTAATTATTTGAATGAAACAATCGTCGGAGGAGAAGTTTTGTAAACTAAAACGGGCTGCTGTTGGAGACGTTTTCATGCTGTAGCTTAAAGGGGCTCCATCGCCAGACTATAAACAAATTTGACAACACCGCACATGGCCATTGTTCTCCATTGTTCTCTGCAGTTTGTTTGGTGGCTTCATCCAATCCACTAAAAAATGCTCGTTAAAAATCCACTTATATCCAAGCAATGGTATGAGATATGAATGTTTGGATTTTTCCTCTGTTAAGTACAAAGATTTACTTTCAAAATGATGCTTTCATTTTTTAGAATAAAGGTAAACATCTGTGTGGCATTGCCCATCAAAGAACTTCAAAATCACGGTTTCAGCTGAAATTTGGAGACTTTATAGGGGTTCCGTCGTCAAAATGTAAACAAAACGATGATTTTCGAAGTTTTTGAAAGGTGATATGAGACAGGATTTTCGTATTTTTTCAAAACGAAAGTTGCTGTTTGGGCATTAATCCTTGTACTTCACTAAGGAACAAACCAAACATTCATATCTTCTACGATTGCTCGGATATAAGTGGATTTTTAACGGTCATTTTTTGTGGCTTGGGTGAAGCCACCAAACAAACTGCAGAGAACAATGGATGAACAATGGATAATCCCCGACACGTACGAGTTTACGGATTTGTTTACTGTTTGACGAATGAGCGAATAAAGGCAGTCTGTCACGTATCTGATCGAGGGGCTAATCACTGATTTTTTTTCGTACACCTTCCTTAAAATCACAAAAAAATCACATACAAAAATCACATACAAAAATCACAAAATCATAGAAAAATCACAAGAAAAAATCACAAACAAATCACTAAAATCATAGAAAAATCACAAGGAAAAATCACAAAAAAATCACTAAAATCCCAAAAAAATCACTAAAATCACAGAAAAAATCGTGTGATTTTAAAATCACAAAAATCACGTACGCTATTGTGAGAAGTGATTTGCCCCTCGTATCTGATCGGCTGCAACGAAGTCAGAGCTCAACATAAAGTCACTAAATGACGAGTGATTTTACCAAACAAAATTTTAATATCTGAGTTTGCCTTTAACTGATCGATTGACATTTCAGTTGAGAATATCGGCCGCATAATTTTTATTCGGCAGCCAGACAAATGTGTTTAATTTTTCTATTCACCAAGTACAGCGAGTCACTATATTGATTGATCGATTGTAACTTCGCAGTTTTCATGTAATAATATACAGTAATGACAAACGCTCACAGTTATTACATATGTATAACTATTTTCACAACAGTCTCCAAATACTTTGAATATGTTGAATTTTGTTTAAAAATTAATGCTATACACTTTCACAATTTTTTTATTTAATCTCCTGGAATAATATTTAGTGATCAAATTCTCGCGGCCTTAATTTGGATGTTGACAGTTGTTTTTTCACCGAATCTTTGTTAAGAAATCAGATCTGATCGTATAATAAAACCAAGAAGCTCAATTTGCACAGCGTCAAAGCCCATCAAAGTCGAAAACCTAGAATAAGAGGCATTTTTAATAGGCTCAGAGCGATGAATTCGTCTTTCGGCTTGCTAAACTCTTCTATGAGAGGAAAGAGCTCATTTTTGGTCGAATTAAAATCAAAAATATTAAGGTTAAAAGAGAAAAGGCGTAGAATTGACGGTAGTATTGCACAGAAAGGAAAATAATTCGAGTTTTAACAGTCACGACAAAATCTGGAAAATTGCAAAAATTCCAACTTTAGCCAAACAAAGAGATTTCCAGCAAAAAGGCGTAAAAGAGAATTACGAAAATTTTTGTGTAATTGTCCCATGTTTGACTTTGTCTAGCGGCAGCGAAGAGAAATAAGGAATTGCCTTGATTAAAAGGCAATATACTTTCTAGTTTTTCACGCAACGGTAACTATTTTTGGAGTATCGTCATTTCAGGACTTTAAAGAATCACCTAGGATCGATGAAGGTATCGATGAAGGTATTGCCTGCATGAGTTGCTGTTGACCACAATCATAACCGTTTTCACCACATCTTTCTGACTAAATCCAGTACGCTGCACTCCCTTAAAGTTGTTATTGCTAGCAAAGTAAAAAAGCACCGATCAAATGTTTGACTTGTGATACTTATCTTTAAAACCGGCGGCAGGCTGATTCAATCAAAAACTATTTCCTTTATCATTGCTCCCTTGCCACCCTCGCACAACAGACTCGTCTAACAGACTCTTGCTATGCTCCGAGCACAATAGGACTGCACTATGTGAAGCCTGATTTTCACGACCAGTGTTAATCACGCCAGCGAAAGGTCGTTCCTAGTAGCATAATAGGCATCGAGCCTTCGCAAAACTTTGAAATTGGTTGTGTACAATGTTATTGCTTTGTTCTTCAAATCCCAGTGGGGGGGGGGAGGGCACTCAGCACATACACATACGGGGGGGGGGGGTCAGTCCGATAAATTTTCAAGCAACCCAAAAATATCAGTTCAGCTTCACTGAAGCCAAAAATATCTGCTCATTTTGTACCTTGACATCTGCAAACGAACATAAAAGATCCTGAAACAATGCAAACTGAGCCCAGGATTGCTTCTAAACACATGACTATGTTCTAAAAAACCCGAATATGTTCTAAAGAACCTATAAATATTATTTTGACTATATTTGATGCCAAAAAATATCATGGCCATACTTTCAGTTTTTGGATCAAAAATATCACACTCCGCAATATTCTGACCCAAAAATATAGGATTTCCCTCCCCGTATGTGCATGTGCTGAGTGCTCCCTGGCTTCAAACAAATAGACGTTTGAGCTACTCTACAAAAGAGACTGGATCGAGAGATATCTCTATGCATTTTTAAACGAGATGTTCCATTGAGTGGAGTTAGAGCTTCCATCCCTATTGAACACATTCGAAAATTCTATCGGGTATCCGAAAAAAAGGACTCCTGTTTGAAAAATCACCAAAATTTGATTTCACAGCCGATCAATTATATACTTAAAAATTAGCAAAATTAGCTCTTTTAGGTCTACCTGGCAATCATACTGCAAAAAAGCACTGATGATTGCCAGATCAATCTATTTGTGCATGTAAAGCTTCTAGTTTGGTCATAAATGACAGAAATAAATGCTCACCATCATTGGAGACCTCAATGATGATGAAAATCTGAAAATTTTGACTCTTAGGCAAGATTGAGTAATTTGCTTAAAAACTATAGCTCAAAATAAGGGTTTTCAATGTTTAATTTTCTACCTTGCTGTATCAAAAGTAAAAATTTTATCATCTATGAAAAATTTTTGGTTTTTGTCAAAACAACGCAAAAAGGAGATTTTATCAAAGGTTTGATAATCTCTTTTTGGCGAATTTTTAAACAGGAGTACTTTTTTTATGGGACACCCGGTAGAAATCTATGGAAATATCGTTCGACTCAGATTGCTAAAAGGTTTATTGCTTGAAACTTTAGGTAATTTCCTACTTCTATGTAATTTCCCATAATCTCAGAGAGAAAAAGTTTAAATCATCATTATTTTCAGCATTACAGAATTTTAAAAATTTCTGCTGGTCTCAAAGCTGTGAGGTACAGTGCAAAATTTATTATATTACATGGCCGGCGGAGATCAAAAATTCTTGCAAAAATCTTTTCACCCTGTATGGAATTATTGCAAAAAGCCAACTGCCACGTCACCCTTTCCTTAAAAATGTATCTGCCCCGTATTCATGAGTAACAGATGTTGTATGGTACCACTGATGAATTAGCCAAAGACCATAGCAAAATCAATTCTTGCCTTTACGAGTCTTTGTCAACAAAAAAAATCGACTTTGAAGATGATAAAAAGTTACTGCCCCGTTCTTATTTGCTTTGTAAAAAGTGTTGACCCAGTTCTGTGCAAGCTATGAAAAAGTAGTTGCCCTTTTACGTTTTGCACCGGCCATGTTGTAAAATAAACTTTGCACTGTCCCTGACATCGTATAAATTGCTAAATCGTAAACCATAAAAGCTGCAGACTTTTGCTTGCTAGTATCTTGTAGACTTTCAAAAACTTAGTATTTCTTGTATGGGTCACATTGATTTTCCTCAATCAGTTTAGAATTCACGAATTCACAGAGCTTTTAATGTTTGTCAAAGCTTCAAATATATCTCATCTCGTTCATCTATTCAATAAGTTCTAAGAACCCTCAAGTTACGCTCATCTCATTGAGTATACCGATAACTACGAATTTTTTAATCAGTCTACGTGCATCCAATCATAAAACTTAAAAACGCTATAATTCTGAAAATCCTCATGATATCAAAAACGCTCTCTCTGGAATCATGGCCAATTACTACTCTCCTCCGCCGGTTTCTAGCTCCTTAGTCCATAATAGTTCTTAGTTCCGCAGTTCTGTAGTCCAGGGTTCCATGGTCCGAAATTACAAAAAGTTCCCTTTGATCAATTCAGTTGAAAGAACGGGGCGATAACATATTACACATTGACGCTTATCCTGTTCCATGTGCAAAATTACACTCATTACACAAGTCCCATCATCGCTCATTGAATTGGATAGTTATCGCTAATACTTATATGAGAGAACGTAAAAAATCTGATTAAAATGTTGAACGAATACAAGGAATCACGTTGTAAGTCAAGTGCAAAATGTCATCGAATTTGACAAATTGGCCATGAGGAACACGATGATTGTTCATCGCGAAATCGGAACCAGCCTCTGGGGGGAGGGGTACTTGACTAGGGAAGTGACGGGGGTGCGTGAAAAACCTCTCCACGCCCTGTACCCTGTCGCATAAAAAATTTCCCAAAAGTATACACGATCAATTGTTTCATGAGAACTCTAAAAGAATTTCTTTCTTGATATACCCTGTCACCCTGTCGCGTAATTTCTTATCAATTATAACACCCTGTCGCATAATTTCTACCACAAAAGGACACCCTTTCCAGCGGCACACCCAATCAAGTCAAGTATGGGAGCACCCCACCACCCCCGACTCTCTATAGCAGCATCGTGGAGCCTCATTTCCAATACTGTTGTTCTGTTTGAGGTTGCTGCAATTCCGCTGACATCTTACAATTGCAGAGACTTCAAAACAGAGCAGCTAGTGTCGTGACCAATAGTCAGTTCGATGCTCCAAGTAAACCCTTGATACAAAGTTTAGGTTGGCACACGATCAAGGAGCTGATAGATAGACAGACGAAACTAATGGTTTTTAAATGCATCAACGACCTTGCTCCTACCTATCTTTGCAATCTTTTCACCAAAAAAGCTGATTGCACCGAACGTAGCCTACGAAATACAAACACTGACTTAAGGCTGCCTTTGAAAAGTTCCGCTAATGGACAAAAATGCTTTTCATTCAAGGGTGCAAAAAGCTGGAACAGCCTTTCAACTGAGGATAAACAGGCATCTTCGGTCAATGCCTTCAAGAGCCATATTTAGCGTAGACTGCTGTGTAGATAATATATTTTAGATACCCTGTAAATTGATTTTAACACTGATCATTATTTCTAACGTTGTTTTTAATAGATTAATTAGACTTTGACATATTGTAAATAGGTTTTCTCTTTCCTTTGTATTATATTATCATTGTATTGTATCGTAGATGGAGGGCCCCTTGAAAATCAGCACTTGCTGAAGGGCTACCCTCCCTAAATATATGAAATCAAATCAAATCAAATCAAATCAAATCAAATCAAATCAAATCAAATCAAATCAAATCAAAGAACGCAAAGGTACATTTGACACATACCTCGATGCAGCAATGAATCTCATGTCCCAGGCAAACAAATTCAAATTCAAATTTTCATCTGTGCATTCCGTTGCAAGTTGGCCTTCGAATGAGTTTGCCTCTTCGTTATCACCTTCATTAGTACCATTCATCGGACAATAAATTCTGGAAAAGTTTATATAAAAACTTGAATACACTAGGCAGGTTTGCTTAGAATCAAAAGTTAAATATTTTGTAGTTAAGGACAGATGTTCGAAATTCGTTTAAACTGTTTTAACTATATTGGCATAGTCGCTAATTAGTTTTTGCAGTGGTTCTTTGTTGTTTTGTGCTTCCCGACAATATGAAATTTAGTTTTGAGCAAGACAGGTTGCTTGACACGACTGAATGAAGAAATGAGGACAGTTGGTAAAAACATAGCCTGCGTATTTTTTAATATAAACTCGGTACTTTTACCAACGGAGGTTTTTCCTTCCGTTTTTGTACAAAAAACGGAGCAATGTGGACGGGTAGCTTGGATGCCACAAAAACGGATTCTAACAAAAACGGAGCAGTGTGAACGGGGCCTAAGAAAAATTGAAGTTTGCAGTACGGTTTCTTTACTTGGACCAAATTTCCTACGGTAAAAGTTCTTGTTGAGTTTCGAAATTTTCTTAAAAATAATTTCACAATTTATCATAATATTTCGGCTGAGGTTTTTTACCCATTTCAAGTCATGTGACCGTACTCTTTAGGCAGTTTCAGCAGTCAGCACAATACCATTGTCACTTTTTTGCATTCATAGCACAGGTATTTATGCCACGAAATATGTGAAATAAATATCAAGATGTTTTATCTAGAAATTGAAGCAGAAAACCTCTCCACAAAAAGCTGATTGCAAAAAGCTGATTGCACCAAACGTAGCCTACGAAATACAAACACTGACTTAAGGCTGCCTTTGAAAAGTTCCGCTAATGGACAAAAATGCTTTTCATTCAAGGGTGCAAAAAGCTGGAACAGCCTTTCAACTGAGGTTAAACAGGCATCTTCGGTCAATGCCTTCAAGAGCCATATTTAGCGTAGACTGCTGTGTAGATAATATATTTTAGATACCCTGTAAATTGATTTTAACACTGATCATTATTTCTAACCATGTTTTTAATAGATTAATTAGACTTTGACATATTGTAAGTAGGTTTTCTCTTTCCTTTGTATTATACTACCGTGTGCACCAAAATAAACTATGCACGTTTGGCAGGCCACAATAAATCGTATACAGAACCGATTTTGAAGATGTATGACTTAATCTTTAGCAGAAAGCCTGAATTAGATTCTAGGACTTTTTGCAAATTTTTCCTTTTTCAGTTTTTAGAGCTAGAAGCGAGTTTCTTAAGATGTTCGTTTTCGAAAACATTGAAAACGATCGAAAAACGTCGTTCAAATTTTAAAAGATTCAACATGAATGAACAAAGAGAAAACGTTTTCAGGGGGATTTGGGGGTTTAGTACGAACTCCTGTATGGCAGATTACAATTGGCCAATTTCTAATCGCAAATCACCATGAACAAGTTTTCTCTCTGTCTATTCATGTCGATTCTTTAGAAAACTTGATCGATGTTTTTTGATCGTTTTCAGTGTTTTCGAAAACTAAAATTTTAGGAAACTCGCTTATAGCTTTACAAACTGAAAATGAAAAAAATTGCAAAAAATCCCAGTTTCTAATTCAGGCTTTCTGCTAACGATTAAGTCATAAATCTTCTAAATCGGTCAAGTGTGCGATTGATTGTGGCCTGCCAAACGTGCATAGTTTATTTTGGCGCACCCGGTATCATTGTATTGTATCGTAGACGGAGGGCCCCTTGAAAATCTGCACTTGCTGAAGGGCTACCCTCCCTAAATATTTGCAATCAAATCAATCAAATCAAATCACAACCTGTACCCTGACGCATGAAAAACTTGCCACAAGTATACCGTGTTGCATAAAATTTTGCAAAATTATACATGATCAATTATTCCCAGGGAGCTCTAAAAATTTTCATTTCTTTATAATACCCTGTCGCATAATTTCTTATCAATTATAATACCGTCTCGCATAATTTTTGATAGAAAGCACCCTCTCTGCATCAAGTTTCTAGTTATATATTCTATCAAGTTTTTAGTGTATCATATGTATATATCATTCACTGTTAAACTAGCTAATTAGAACCATTTAACCTTGTACGTTTGATAATAATTTTATCTTTGTTTCAGTAGGCATCAGTTAGCTGTAATTTAGCTACTTTTAAACGCCTACTATAAAGAAAATAATAATAATAATAATAATAATAATAATAATAATAACAATAATGATAATGATAAAATCGCACCATTCATACCACAAAAGGACACCCTGTTGAGCGGCATATCCCGTCAGGTCAAGTGTGGGAGTCCCCCCCCGAGTCCCCCCTCCTGGCTGTAGGCTCAATAATTAAATATTACGTGCAGCCTGGACAAAAAAGCAAAGTAATGTCAGTAATTTACATCCTTAATTTTCCAAGGTCACATAAAAAAGTCCTGAAACTAAGTTTCTTACAATAAAAACAGTGTATCTGAGTACTAACCTTCGTTGATATCTAAACAATACAATATCTAACTTACCAGAAAATCAAGAAACTTTTGAGAAATTTTAAACATCAAAATAGATTAAAAATATTAAGAAACTCACGAGTTCTAATATTAAGAAACTCTCAAGTCTTGTGACAGCAATCCTCCATCCAACAGTTCAGATACTGACTACCATATAGGGCATTTTATTCCAATTTGCAACCAATCCAATCCAATCCAATATTAAGAAACTCACGAGTTCTAATATTAAGAAACTCTCAAGTCTTGTGACAGCAATCCTACATGCAACAGTTCAGATACTGACTACCATATAGGTCATTTTATTCCAATTTGCAACCAATCCAATCCAATATTAAGAAACTCACAAGTTCTAATATTAAGAAACTCTCAAGTCTTGTGACAGCAATCCTACATGCAACAGTTCAGATACTGACTACCATATAGGGCATTTTCTTACAATTTGCAACCAATCCAAAAATGGTAGAAATTCTGCAACTCCGGTTAATAAGCTGATATCTTGAAAAGTCACTTTATCCTTTGTCGCGAAATCAACCAATGTCACCTTGTCGCAGAATCAACCGATATCAAAGTAGTTCAACTCTGCAAAGTGTTCTTTAAATTAGAGCTGGCTGGTTTGATTTCACACCAGGGAAACTGTAACAACAACTCCTGCCAATTATGAATGTACATTGACGCTGTGCTTGTTCGTCGATTCGTCTTTCATGGTCATTTATCAATACAAGTTTGAATGCTCTTACGATGAAAACAGTAATCATATCGAGTACAACAGCAAACGGTCCTCCTTCTAAGATATGACAGCGACTGGGTGAATTTTGAAATTAGCATAAATCGATAAACAAAAATAACTAAACATAACAAGGAGAGCTTTTGTAACACAAAATCATGAGCTACTTTTGTTCACACCTGAATTTAAAGCGATTAGCGATTGCCAACAAAGGAAATTCCTCAACCAGTAGTTCAAAACAAACAAAGCCGCAAAAGTTGCCCTGCAACACAGATAGCAGCGCGCTCGTTGTGCATTCCACAAATTATTTTTAAGAGCAAACATGAGGATATATCGAAAGAAGAAGGCTGTATCTACACATCTCCCGCGGGCATTTTATTTTTTGGTTCAAAAGCCGTTTAGGAGGCGATTCAATTCTCTTATTTTTTTGGGTGTTATCAAAACATTTACTGCTCAGCTTCTGGACCAAAGAAATAAAATGCCCGCGGCAGATGTGTAGATATATCCTTCTTCTTTCGATCTATCCTCATGTTTTCTCTCAAAAACAATTTATGGAATGCACAACGAGCGAGCTAGCTACCTGGAGTTCAGAGAAACTTTTGCGGCTTTCCTTGTTTGGAATTACTGGTTGAGAGAATTTCCTTTGTCTGCGACCGCTAATCACTTTGAGTTACGATGTCAATCAAAAGCAACTCATGCTATTGTCTTACAAAATCTGTCTTTGCTACTAAACATCGGATGAGTGAACACGTTTGGCGGGCTGTGGAGCGGAAAGAATGCGGCCAATATTCGTGGACCGCACTCAAACTTAAACAATTCTAATTTCTGAACTTTGTGACGAAAAATGAAACAATTTCCAAGAAAACAATAGATGATGAATGTCTACAATATGGCATCAAGCAAAATTCTGTCAGTCCTCTGGTTTGAGAATGAAAAATTTGATGCCGTCACGGCCTTTCAAATCTTAAATAGGCTGTAATTTCGAAAAATATTCAAGATGTCGGAAAAGCTCAACGGTAGAAGTACAGTAAAAACCCGCATAAAAGAACACATGTTTTGGGGGTTCGGGCTGATCTTGTTCTTATTTATCGGGTGTTTTGTGCGAAATCAGGCTGAAAGTGTTCTTAAGGTGTTCTTAAAATTTAGAGCTTTATACTAAACAGAATGTTGTGTCTGCAGCAAATAAAAACTGTTTTGTTATGACAGAAGACAGATGATAACATTCATTTGGTTGCATAATTGTATCTAGCAAAGTTCAGACACATTGACAGTATCCAATTCAGTAACTCATGCCATCCGGCTTTTTACATAAGAACAATTTTCATTTTTCAGGCTGAACGTGTTCTTATGTCTATGATAATTTTTAAGCTAAATCTCAGCCAGAGTGTTCTTAATCCACTTTTATGCGGGTTTTTATTGTATAGCAAAGTAGCTGAAAGTTCTTTCAAGCCGTTCAATTCAAAGAAATAGCTCGTAGAATTTTACACCCAACTTTTCAAAGCGATTTAAAGATTCCTAGCCTCTGCTGGAACAGAGCTGCTAAAGAGAAACAAGAGTTCCCTTTTTCTAAATCTGTCTTAAATCCCTTATGTTTTCTAATTAAATTCGAAGCAACTGAAACGGCCTAAGTCATGACTAAATTCTAACTAATTGAAATTGTTGTTAAAAAGAGGATATTCAAATATATTGAAAAAATAAATAATTATGGTGCTTGAAAAGAAACGCCATGTTTGTTACCTTCATGACCTAAGCTACTGTTAACTTCCTGTTAATTTTTTTGCGTACATATACCTTTAGATGTTGCGTTCTGTTTAGCCTTTGAGTATCCTGTAAACATTTAGCCTATAATTTTTTATAACTCCAGCGTTTGCAGTGATAATTATTAATATTACCGGGTGAGTCAGAAAAAAGAATCCCCGCTTGGAAGGCCACTGCTCCATGAATATCAAAGCAATAATATTGAAAACTATCTTGTTTTATTGCCAATATGTTCAACTAGGTTCAGTAATTTACCCAACCTTAATCGGCCATTCCTTCCCGTCGATATGGGTGATTTTCTGCAGAAAGCCCCTTCCAAAAACCTGCAAAAACGAATGAAAACAATGAGCAAATTTTCCTCCCTAAAATTTATGACACTCAAATAAATTCATGTATTTTGCCCTCTTGGGAGAATGGAATCCCCCTAAATAGGTCATCGATACCATGGGGAGGACTTGTTCATCCTCCCAAGAGGATAGCACTTACTAAAGCGTCCACAAGTCATTGCTGTAAGGCCACTGTAAGGCAGAAATGTTAGGGAAATTTGTTCATGATTTTGGGCACGTTTTGAAGATTTCTTGAAGAGGCTTTCTCGAGAACATCCCTCATAATTTCAGAATGAAGTGGCCGACTTCAGTCAGGTAAATTTCATAGTAGACTTGAACTTTTCTACCATTAAACTATATATTTGCCGATATCATTGTCTTGATATCCAGGGAGCCGTGACCGTTCAAACGGGGATTCTTTTTTCTGACTCACCCGGTATTATTGTTACTGTTACCTACTGTTACCATGTTACCTTCATGTTACCATGTTACCTTCATAACCATACATAGCATTATTCTTTATGAGGGCTTTATGGGACAGATTATTCAATTAGAGTATACTAAATACGACAAACAAGCGAAAATGTGACTTAAATTTTCAAGATTAAAATAAGTTTCATAAATAATTGTCTGCAGACTCAAAGTTTTGGTGAACAAAGGACTCTACGTGTTCGGTTTCTAAAAGAGATTCTCATGGAAAAAGGCACAGTCAGCTCTTGAAAACAAGCTTGGTATAAGCATTTCCCTGCAAAGAATTTAATTCAAGAAATTTTAAATTCAAACAGCTGAGGATGCATACCCTCAGCAAAGGTTTCAATGGAAAGACATCCAATGATAGTAAAAGGATCAAGTTCTTTAAGCGTCATATTCAGATCGTCGACGATCCTTAGTGAAAAGGAGATGCTGGTATCATTAGCATACATGGGCCCATGGGTACCTGGCAGTTTTCTAGACAAGCCCAGTCAATAATTAATCTTAATGCTGACTTCTTAAATAGGTTATTGTACGTAGAACTTTGTAAACTGTATTTTGTTCTGCTGTAAATAGTTACTTACATGAAATAGTTGATAGTTCTTCAATAGTTCTTACATGTAGAGTTATTTGTTGTAACCAACTAGACTTGAGACTTTCTGTCCCTTGCTTCCATACGTGCTTTGATTTGCTGATATCACTTGCTCAATTAGGACTCATAAAAGTACTCTTAAAAAGTGGGCCCCCTTTTTCAAAATGGTCTAAACCAGCTGGAGTTCTTGTAAACTCGAAAAATCGCTTCAAAGTCTGATTTAAAGAGCTGAAACATTGAAAAGCAAACTTTTAGCACAAAGAATGGCGTTTTCATGACCTACTAATCGCAAAATACATGCCATTCCAGCAGTAATCTTCCTCTGTAGAAACAAAATAGATCCATCGCTGCTACGAGAACTCTAGGCCATATCAACAGTTTTTGTATGCAACAACAACAGTTGTCTAAATAGCACCTCCTTATTGGTTGAAAACTAAAGTCTAGCAATTTGATTGGTGAATATGGAACCACTCTACATGGGCCTAAAGGGGGCCCATTTTTTAAGAGTATATTATGAGTCCCCATTGACCAAGTGATGTCAGCAAACAAAAGAACCTAGGGAAACAGCATAGGTTCCAAACCTTTATCTCGGCGTAAAAAGGTGGGAGTAAAATTCAATGACGTATTTCTGATTGAATGGCTTGAAAGAAACTTTAGATACTTATCTATAATTCTACCGTTGGACTTTTCAGAAATTTTGAATATTTCTGGAAATTACAGTGTATCTTACATTTCAACTCATTTGAGGATGTGACGTCATCAAATTTCTAAATCATAAACCAGACGAGTGACAGACTTTTGCTTGACACCATATTGAGGCATTCATAAACTATGGTTTTCTTCGAAATTAATTCATGTTAGGTCAAGCAGTTTAGAAATTACGATGGTTTTAAGATTTTTGAAAATTCTTCTCAAATTGTTGCAAAAGAAGAAAGACACCTTAACTCTGAAAATATTGAAGATTTCAGAAAAGTCCAACGGTAGAGTGATAGAGAATTAGCAAAAGTTTCTTTGAAGTAATTCAGTTCAAAGAAATAGGTCACTCAATTTTACACCAGCCTTTTTACAGATTTGGAACCTATGCTTAGGGGAACAAGGGACGGAAAGACATAAGTCTAGTAACCAACTTTTAAGAATATAATGAAAATAATAGAAACAATGATGATGATAATAATAATAATACTAATACCAATGATAATAACAAAATTGTGTTCATTATTTGTTGCAAGAAATATACACATTGCTCAAGCTCAAAACACAGCTCAAGATCATACACAATCACCCTAAGTTTACAGAAATAAAAATTATCAATATTGTATTGAATACACCTGAAACACCAAATAACTGTAATAATCAAATTCAAAACGTCATGCGTCTTAAGACCTTACAGTCACCATTCTCCCGTTAAATGAGCTAACATTACCTTTACAGTGCATATGACAATTACAGTCATCCGTGCAAACAGGGTGCATTTTGGGCAGGCCAGCTTCTTGCCAAACAACATCTAAGGCTTCAACAAGCTCTGTAATGAGTTGCTTGCTATGCCATGGGGTTGGAGCAATGCGCAGCTTTTCATTGCCGCGGGGCACTGTGGGATAGTTGATGGCTTGAATGTAAATGTTGTACTCTTCCTGCAGTGTGTTCGACACTTGGGTGCACAGGTCAGCATCTTGAACCTGTAAGAAATAGGCATGGGTAAATTCTACTGGCAAACTGGAAAGAAATAGACCCGGTGCGCTAAAATAAACTCACGACTTTAACAGCCAATTAGCAAACAATTCTTGATCTTTGTGCGTTTTTGAACCTAATTGAACCTATTGTTGAAGAAAGATGACAAAAGCTAACGGGTGTCCCAAAAATGTATACGGATTCGGTTGACTCCAGCGCTGTGAATTTAGCTTCAATCAATGTCTAATCACTCTAAAAATGTTCCTCGATAGTTAACTTGAACATAGACACCTCGTTTGTTGATATTGGTACTTTGAGATCAGACATGTTAATCATAAAAGCTCGAATTTGCCTCTTCCTGCAAAACAGAGCTTTAGCCTCTTGGCCTAAGCAGTTTCTTAAGGCACAACGTATAAATCAACGACAGCCTTGATAAACTTTGAAAAATATTAGATCTTGTGATTTTCTGTTTTCCAGCAGTCACCCCCAGTCAACCATTGGGAAACTTCTAATTTTCCATTAATTTCAGTTCTTAATTTCGATGTGCTTCAGGAACTTGCTTAGGCCAAAAGGCCAAAGCTCTGGTTTGCAAGTCGACACAAATTTGAGCTTGCAAGTTGAAATTTCTGCTGTCAAAGCACCAATACCAACAAATGAGGTACCTATGTTCAAGTTAACTATCGAGGAACATTTTGAGAGTAATTAGCCATTGATTAAAGCTAAATTCACATCGCTGGAGTCAACCAAATCTGCATACATTTTTGGGACACCCCGTATAATATAAAAGCTCTTTGGATAAATGTTTCGTTACGGTAGACAGAAGACTTATGGCAAGTGCCCGTTATTTATTCGAATGAAGAAGCAATACTCCAGCAATGGTAGTATGATGTCAACTAAAAAATCAGCTGCTCTAATTGAAAATATTTTGTTTTCTTTGGCAAACTTGAATTCAACGTAGTATTGTCAAAAGGATTTAATTTTCGGTCAACGATACTAAAAATACCGGATAAATGCTTCTAATTCTAACATAAATAAAACTAATGAAAAAAGTTTAATCTCCTCTTTTCATTATTTAAAATGCCGTCCACTGCAAATTGCACTTAATTTCAACAACCTCTAGACTTAACTCTAAACCCTAATTTCAACATTTCAGCAAACCACAAACTAAGGTGCTGTTTATATGAGGAGGGCTCGCCCTTCCAAGAGGGCTGGATTTTATTTTGCGTTTAAATGGAGAGACAGCCGTTCTAGCAGGGCTAGGCATGATGGCGCCAACCATTCCGAACCTATTGTTCTGCGCGGATTCTATTGTTTTCGCCAGCTCGCCTAGGAGGTCTAGCCCCCTTCATTGCGTTTACATGGGAAATGTCCAGCCCTCCTAAGCGAGATCTCGGCTACTGAATAGCGAATTCTCACCTAGGATGGCTAGCCCTCTTCATTGCGTTTACATGGGAAATGTCCAGCCCTCCTAAGCGAGATCTCGGCTACTGAATAGCGAATTCTCACCTAGGATGGCTAGCCCTCTTCATTGCGTTTACATGGGAAATGACCAGCCCTCCTAGGCGAGATCTCGGCTACTGAATAGCGAGTTCTCACCTAGGATGGCTAGCCCCATTCATTGCGTTTACATGGGAAATGTTCAGCCTTCCTAAGCGAGATCTCGGCTACTGAATAGCGAGTTCTCACCTAGGAGGTCCAGCCCCCTTCATTGCGTTTACATGGGAAATGTTCAGCCTTCCTAAGCGATATCTCGGCTACTGAATAGCGAGTTCTCACCTAGGAGGTCCAGCCCCCTTCATTGCGTTTACATGGGAAATGTCCAGCCCTCCTAAGCGAGATCTCGGCTACTGAATAGCGAGTTCTCACCTAGGATGGCTAGCCCCATTCATTGCGTTTACATGGGAAATGTTAAGCCTTCCTAAGCGAGATCTCGGCTACTGAATAGCGAGTTCTCACCTAGGATGGCTAGCCCCATTCATTGCGTTTACATGGGAAATGTTCAGCCTTCCTAAGCGAGATCTCGGCTACTGAATAGCGAGTTCTCACCTAGGATGGCTAGCCCCATTCATTGCGTTTATATAGGAAATGTCCAGCCTTCCTAAGCGAGATCTCGGCTACTTAATAGCGAGATCTCACATACTCATAAAAACGAAAATAATTTCATGAAGAATTAGACCTGAAGGCAAAATCTCGGCAAAATGGGCGAGCCCTCCTTTGTTGTTCTCACGCCAAATTTTCTTTGACTGAATTTTCCTGTTCGATCAAACTCTAGAAGTCCATTTCGTGGTCTATCTGCATGCAAAAGACATAATGACCTCTGCGTGGATGTAAGCCACGAAGACCACGCTGCAACTCCTTACACACACGTGCAGAAGTCATTACGTCCGATGCGCTAATATACCATGGAACACATCTGAAGAAAGTCTACACAAACAACGACTCATAACATTATTGTCAAGGAGAATGAACGGAACTAAAAGGAATTATCTATAAATTGAACATAAACGAAACAGGTTTTTCTAAACGAGTTTTTAAACATATTTACGCAATTCAGAGTTTTAAAAACGTGCCTGACCATTGGCTCTGTGAAAAAAACGTTCTTATAGTATGTACATAACAGAAGCAATGCTAGGATATTCTGAAGATAGTTTTAATTTGGGCTCGTTTGGCTTGCAGGTGTGAAAAGGGTATAAGTAGTCTTTATTTTGTCCCTAGTTGTATTGTTGTATTGTTCTTTCCTATTATTGTTGATTTGTGCTTTGTTGTAGTGTTTTAGTCTTTTGTTAGCTGTATAAATATAATTGTTGAATTGTAAGTACAATTCGCAATGGGAGCAAGATAACCCTGAGTTCTCTCCCGTTGCGAATGGTACACAGTGTTGATATGTTTTTTTGGTTAGAAATTTTTATGGTGATATAGAAAAAAAAATGCTAGGAGCAATGCTAGATGCTAGAAGCATGCAAGGAGTACCGGCTAAGTAAAAAAAGCTAACACATTTGGCCAGTGTTACTTTTACGAAATGGAAGGTTTAATTTAAACGACCGTTCCACGTAAAAAGACAGATACTTACAGAGACAGGGATGATATGACTGGGTGCATATTCAACGGGAAAGCCACGCCGCAGCAACTGATTCTTAGTGTTTGCAACGACTTGCTGATGACGTTTCCTCAGGTTGTATCCCTCCTGCGATTTGAGAATCTCTATGGAAGCAATAGCAGCTGCAGCTTTGTCAGGGGGTAATGCTGTTGTGAAGATGAATCCTGCACCATAACTGAAACGTCGATATTCACATGATTAAGAAAGCATTATCGTTGAACGGCAATAGACCTTTTAGCTATTCTGAAAAGAATCGGAATTGAACGATATTTGCAAGATTTTGCAGAATTTTCGAATGTGCACAATAGTGATAGAAGCTCTAACGCCACTCGATTGAACCTCACGTATAAAAATGTTTAAAAGTAACGCACGGTCCAGGCTCTTTTGTAGAATAGCTAAAAGGTCTATTTAAAGGAAGGACGTTGGCGGACATTTCTTGCAAAGGATAAAACCGAAGATTGTTTTCCTTTTTAAGAAGATTGCTTTCCTTTCTGGGTAAGTAAACAAGGCTCGGCATTTGAATGGCTACTGCTCCCTGAATATATAAGCAATGATATTTTGGTATGTCTGATTGAATAGCTAAAATGTTCAATTATTTCTATAATTTTTCCTCGCTGAAATTGGCCACTCCGTTCAGATTTTACAAGGAATTTTCTGAAAAAAGGTTTTTAAGAAACCTTAAAAAACGTGCTAAATCAAGAGTAGGTTTCCCAATATATGTCTACCTTACAGCAATTACTTGAGTACGCTTTAGCACATGCTTTTCTCTTGGGGGGATGAAAAAGTCTTCCCCCTGGTATGAATAGCTTATTCAGGGGGATTCCATTCTCCTAAGAGGACAAATACATGAAAGTATGTAAGTATCATTATTGCTTGGAAGGAAAAAAATGGGAAACTTTGCTCCTCGTTTTCATTCGTTTTTGCAAGTTTTTGAAAGGGGATTTCTGCAGAAAATATCCTCTATCGAGGGGAAGGAATGGCCGATTAAAACCGGGTAAGTTACTGAACTTAGACAGTTTTTAACATTATTGCTTTGATATTTAGGGAGCAGCATTTTTCAAACACCGGGTCTTTTTATTGACTCACCAGGTGTATTCAATTAAAACTTTTAGAGAGCAAATTACTTGATATACCGGGTGTCCCAAAAAAAAGTACCCCCGTTTGAAAAATCACCAAAAATTGATTTCACGGCCAATCTTCAATTTTCTTTTTTCGTCAAGTAGATGAAGGACCAAATTATTTTTCCAGATATACAAAATTTTGTAATTGGCTTAAAAATGAGCAAATTTAGCTCTTTTTGGAGTTACCTGGTTTTGAATCATACTGCAAAAAATCACTGGTGATTGCCAGATCAAATTTTTGTGCATGGAAAGCTTCTAATTTGGTCATGAATGAAAGAAAGAAATGCACACTATCCTTAGAGACTTAAATGATGTTATAAAATCTGAAAATTTTGACTCTTAGGTACGATTGAGTATTTTGCTTAAAAACTATAGCTCAAAATAAGGTTTTTCAACCTGGAATTTTTCTATCTTGTTGTATCAAAAGCAAAACTTTTACAATCTAGAAATATTTTTGGGTCCTTGACAAAACAAGTGAAAAAGAAAATGTTATCAAAGGTTTGCTAATTGATTTTTGGCGATTTTTTAAACCGGAGTACTTTTTTTGGGACACCCAGTAAATATAAATTACTCTACAGCACTACAAGGACGATACCAAGAGTAGCAAACGACGATTGACAACCTTACATAAAGACATACAACAACCAAATAAATAACCACAAAAGCTACAAATAAACGATTGAATAGTGATAGATGCGGGAATCTGCTTCACATTGGATGTCAGGCTAGCATAGGGCATAGGGCCCCAGATGAGAAAACAACAGCGACAATTGCTGCCGCCACTGGTCCCCATCTGGAACCCTCGCTGCCCAAAATACGTAAGGTCTGTGGCCACTATTACGTATAGATGAGATTTTGCTTGCGTTTTCGGCAAGCACGCTCAGTAAAGCCAAATTGTTACGGGACGAACTTTGCAGAGAAATTAAGCTTTTTCATCAAATATTAAAATCACATCGCAAGATACATTAAAAACTGTTGGGAAACGATAACAAGGGATAGAATCACAGTTAAATAGTCAAATTACATGAATAAAATGCTGATTTGATAACTGCCGTCGCTCCTGCAAATTTGGTATTAAATGAATCGATAAAGGCCGCATTAAAACAACTGACGCAAGGCATATTTTCAAGCAGTTCTTCGATGGTTTCTGTTCATCCTTTATTTATATGCATTTCGTTAAAACTCACAATACATGGCCGCATTGAAAATATGCGCCGCCTACGCAGGGCATCGCGCATTTTGCTGTGGATTCCAGAAGAGCGAGGATGCCTTAAAGACGTTTTTTCGCCGAACTGAACTACCTGCCTCGGAACTAACTGAACTACCTGCAACAACGGGAGCAACTGAACCTACAAAATCATGACTAACTGCTGTTATTTCACCCTGCACTTCACTACCACTAGCGTTATTAAACTGGCTGCTTCTATCAATATCGTAACCCATGTCATTCTCACCTTCTCCACTGCCATCACCAAATAAAACTGAGATCCATGTTGATTTTACAAAATCACTTCCCCGTTTCATGCTGTTCGTTGTAATCAACTGGCAAAAACATTGTTGCTATGCGCGTAGCATGAAAACGAGGTCGCATATCACATCGCTCGCGCACTGCACTGCGCGTTTCCTCTCCCGTCTATATCTCCCTGCTACTTATTGCTGTACGTACAAGCTTCTTCACTACGAGGGCACTACTAGGACAATACCATGGAGAGCAAAATATCATGCCTACCTCATGACTAGACTGATTATATGATAGTAGGTTATCGCTATTGATAGACTGATGGACGCTATAACTACGACTCATGGCCACAGGCTGCCAGAAACGGACATGGCCTAAATCATTTGCTATTTTTTCTCAAAACCACCGACCCTAAAACGCCGCAAAAAGTGGTTTTCCTGAAGTGCTAAACTGCAAAGCAAGCTATCAGTACTTAGATGAACGTTTCTTCGAGCAATTAAAGCAAAAAACTCCTACCTATAAGTGACATTTTTTGTTTGTTTGAGGGCGCAAAAGATCTAGTAAATTCGTTCGCTAGTTTGAGATTTTGATCGTTGGAGCAGTTCAGTCGAACGCGTTGTTCGAAAACGTTCGTTTGCCTTTGGCGGGAAGTTTGAATTCAAGAAGAATCAGCCAATCCCATCAAGTTATTTCAAGTTTTGTATCCTGATTGGTCCAGGAACAAATTTGTTCATGGTGGGAATTTTTTTGCCGTTTTGAGAAGAGTTTGGCCACAAGGCCCTCAACTGGAGCGACAACAACAACATCAATTCACTTCAATTAGATGAGCGTAAGTTGAGGGTCCTTGTGTAGTGAGGCTACCTCGTGACCATTAAATGAAACAAACTACCGGGTACACCAAAATAAACTTTGCAATTTTGGCTTGCCACGCTAAATTGCATACTGGACCAATTTTGAAGATTGATCACTTAATCTTTAGAAGAAAGCCTGAATTAGATTCTATGATTTTTTGAATTTTTGTTTTGTTTTCAGGTTTTAGAGCAAGAAGCGAGTTTCCTAATATTTTGTTTTCGAAAACACTGAACACGGTAAAAAACGTCGATCAAATTTTCTAAAGACTCGACATGAATGGACGAAGAGAAAAAGCTTTCAGGGTGATTTGGGGATTTAGAAACTGTTCAGCGTAAACTTCTGCACGAGCATCATTTCAACGATTGGCCTCTTGCGAAATTCTGCAGTAGTTGCAATAAAGTGCCGCCCCAAGCCCCGTCCCATAAGGCTTGCGGGCCTCATGACGCTTCCCTGTTTTTCTTTTTAACCCCCTTGACACAGGAACGCAACCTGCACCAAATTATAAATTCAATGAAACTTCAAAAAGAAATACATTTCTTTGTATCATTAAAAGTATTTTTACATTCCTTCTAACTTGGAACACTCGTGCATCGTTCTCACTTTGTCCATTCATGTTGACTCTTTAGAAAATTTGATCAACGATTTTTGACCGTTTTCAGTGTTTTCGAAATCGAAAATTTTACGAAACTCGCTTATAACTCCATAAATAGAAGGCTAAAAAATGCACAAAAAGTACTGGCATCTAATTGAGGATCGTAGCTAAAGATTAGCTCACAAATCTTCATAATCGGTTCGAAATTATTTCATGTTGCATCAAACAGTTTAGAAATTACGATGGTTTTAAGTTATTTGAAAATTTTTCTTGAATTCTTGAAAAGGAAGAATAAGACTAATGCTGAAAATATTGAAAATTTTAGAAAATTCCAACGGTAGAGTGATGGAGAATTAGCTAAAGTTTCTTTGAAGTAATTCAGTTCAAAGAAATAGGTCACTATATTTTACACCAGCCTTTTTAAAGATTTGGAACATATGCTCGAGTAGATAACGTATGAACTTCACCTCATCATCAAAAGCTAAAAACAACCCCGAGGGCAGGACAAAGTCTAACCTGACCTACCTACTCAATACAAGGCTAATTAAAGATGACATCATTACAAAATATGCAGCGATTATCATACTATGAGAGCTAGGTGGTGGCGTGTAAAGAAGTTTGAAACGCAATGCACGCTGGGTGCCCAAGATCCTCTAATTCTACATACCTTCTTATGGTGTCAATAAGAGCACTACTTCCAGCAATGTATCCACCAATGACACCAACTGCTTTTCCAAGTGTCCCACTAATGATGTCCATTTTGTCCAATACATTGTCTCTTTCGCCGATCCCGGCACCTCGCTCGCCATACAAACCAACCGCATGGACCTAAGGCAATGAGGGATTGACAGATGCAGGCAACGAATCTTTAAAACTATTGCACAAATGGTCATTGTTATCTTTCTTTTTTTATTTAACAGCTTGAACTGAACTTCAAGTACTTTGTTAATATTCTTTATTGGAAATTTTTGTTTTCAAACATTGAGCCATGTGCAAAGTACTCATATGCAAGGGAAGCTGCAAAAAACAGTCCCTTGCTTAGAGGATTCTTTGGCTATTTTTAGCACACATAGCTACCTTTAACATGTCATACACCCCCCCCCCCTCCCCAGGGAGCACGCAGTATAACCAAGTAACTGAAACATACCTCATCGATAAAGGTCAATGCTCCATATTTGTGTGCAATGTCACAAAGCTCCTCCACAGGACACACAGTACCCGACATCGAGTGGACAGTCTCAAATGCAACAATCTTTGGTGCTTTCGGGTCTGCCTTCTTCAATAATTCTTCTAAAGATGCTGGATCATTATGCTCGTAAACTTGTTTCTGTGCTTTACTTGTACGAATTCCTGCAGAATGAAGAATTTCCCTCATAAACTACAAGGTGAGCCAGAAAAAAGTTCCCACTTTTGAAAATTCATAGCATCAAGAGTACTGGATGGATTGGAATGAATCATTATTTGCTTCACAGCCAAAAGATCGAAGTATATTTGTAATTTTTCTCGCCTTGCTACATGCATTGGAAAAATTGGTAAATTCAAATTTATAAAAACTTTGTGGTTGCAAGGTGACTGAAAAAGGCTTAAAATACTTGATCAAATCATAAAGGACTCCTCGCTCAGAACAACAGAAAACATGCAATTTCTCCTGGGTGAGAGATATCGTCTGCACATTTATTGCCATGGGATTGAAAATCTTTAGTATCTGTTTGAAATCTATGTCTTATTACTCATTACTCTTGAGAAGGGTGAAACGCCCGTGCGTATTGTTCTGTGTGAGGAGAGCCCTAACGATTTGATCAAGCGTTTTAGGCCCCTTTTCAGTCATTTTGCAGCTATGAAATTTTTGTAAAGTTGAATTTACCTAATTTGCCCTTGGGTATATTTGAGTTATTGTTTCGTAATGATTTGAAGAAAGTTTATACAAAATGCATTTCCTTAAAGTCATGAAGATTGCAAGAACTAATTCATTTTTCACACCCAAGCAAACTATTTCGCGGATTACTTTCTTTTATGAGACAGATGCAATGCTAACTTTTCCAAACTTTTGAAGCATAAAAAAGATGTCTTTTTCAGGACAAAATTGATGAATTTGATTGAACTTCTATTCAAATCTTTTCCTCGGCATGAGGCTTTAAACTGTTATTTCACAGTAATTCAGGAGATTCCCTAAAATAGCGCGTTTGCAGTTTAGGCTGAAAGCCACAAGCTCTGGTTTGGAGGTTCAGGCAAATTTGAACTTTCAAGATTAATATCCCAACTCTCCATGCACCAATATCATCAAACAAGGTATCTATCTTCAAGTTAGCTATCGAGGATTATATGAAAAATTATTTTGGATTGATTGGACCTAAATTTTTGTCGCTATATATTTTCTCGTAAGAAGACGAGAAAAATCACAAAAATATTTGAGCTTTTGGATTTTAACTAGAATTTGAATCATTCAAATCCATGAAGTACTTGTCGTGCTACGAATTTTCGATAGTGGGAACTTTTTTCTGGCTCACCTGGTAGACTGACCATAACATCGTAGTTATTGCTAACGAAAAACCTGCCAGACAAATCGGATCAAATAGAAATATGTACACAGAAATTTTGATTGCAATGAAAAATGGCCTACGTAAAACCCCGATGACAAAATAGCTAAAAATGCACGTCTTTCGTGCTGGAAGATCCGAAATTGAATCTTTAGATCACTCACTTTGTGGAACAGACCTGTTTGCCCAAAGTCAGCTCGACATAAAGAGTGAAACAACTTTAGTATTTATCAGTAAAATCGTTTATATGTATTTTTTAGCCGCATATTTAAACGGGCTGGGTCACGTAACCCTAAACAAACCTGTTATCTCTATAATCTATATTGTTGCCCACACGTGGTCATTGTGTTCTGCACAGATTTTGGTGGATGGGGTGAATCCACAATAAAGTTATTACTAAAATCCACAAATATCTTTGCAATCTTACCACATATGGTTTTTTCGTTTGTTACTCTCTGAATTTCAAGAGTTCATATTCAAAATAGCACTTTCATTTTGAGAACAAAAGTGGGAAATCTGTGTGATATGGCCTGTCAAAAAAGTTTGTTTACTTTGCGTGACTCAGCCCCTTTTTAATTTAAGTTTAGTTACATGTCTTTATGTTAATGACTGCAGAGTTGTCACGGTCTCCTGCTCTCCGTGGCATCGCCCTTGTAGTAAAGTAAAGTAGTTCGTACAAATATAAAAAAAGATGGCCATTAGGGAACGTCAGTCAAAGTTTTTGTGGAAGTTTAGCTCGTAAAGCCCCTTCGAACGTTTGAAGTGAATGAATAGAAGTAAGTGGATGGTGAAGGTGAAGTTGCGTTTTTCATCGGCAAGCACTGGGATCGCAGAAATAGAGCAGACCTAATCGAGTCCGCAACCCCTTGACATGACGCTCAAGTGTTGGGGTCCTACCTAGTATCGAGCCCACTCCGCCTCACTATTCTGGCTGCAAAGTCAGAGGATTACAACACCTTATGTGGATGTAATACACATAAATAGGACAAAAGATGCCTGTGCACACTATTGTTTCTTTAGCCATGCAATATTCACGCAGGATTCGAAATCATCAAATACAACACGCTAATTTTTAGATTTGTATATGCCGCTGTTGAGTTGGAAATTGATCTCTGTCAACTAACTTTAAAGGCACACTGTCATGGCTGTGATTGGCTAGTCGTGATGTTGAAATCACTAAGAAAAGATCTGGCCTCTGAATAATTACCAAGCCTTTATGCTGTTGGGTAATACTTTGTTCATACTTTGTTTCGAGAATAAAGTGAGTCGGATCGTTATCACCTTCACCAATTTCAGTGTACAGCGAAATTACTGAAGCTTGCCTAATTCTATTCTTTTTGATTGTCTTATTCAGCCAATCAGCGCCACAACACGTGTGCCTTTACGGACTCCTTAGAAAATGCTTAACTTTTAACGCTCTTTCCTTCCTCGCATACGCAAGAGTTATTAACAGCAACTTTATCTATTGCATTAAAATCATAACATTTTCATGGCAAATTCAAAATTTGTTCCTGTGGAACATCTGTTTACTATTTTTATCTCAACGAAGTTTAATTCGATTGAACATAATAAACTAGGATTAATAATGAAAATCAATTCAAATTAATCGCCTAGTGACCACTAAACAACTTCTCTCGACCTCAGACAAGAACATAGCCAACAATTTCACGCAGTACTTCAAAATGACATTGGGTAGAGCAGCCCACGGGAAACTGGAGGCGAATAAACAGCATGCTTGCTGTAAAGTCAAACCATCATGGCCACAAAAGACGAGTGGGCAGTCAAATTTTCTTCAGAACTTTCGAAAAGCTTCAACAACCTGGCTAACTTAAAACGTAAGAAGCTAAAACATGTCCAATGACATGATGATATGATATAGCATCACTCAACCCTGACTTAGATCTTTCAAAGCATTGATGGCACCCCCTTTCTCTATTGTTTGAAAATCAATGGAAGAATATAGAAGCAAACGCAAAATATTTTCTTCAACATGGCTCTGAGACGGTTTCGCAAAATACTGGAGAAAAATTTCGAGCTTGGTGACAGTTTTATTTCAGCATATCATCGCAATCATTGCTTCGAAAACAGTTGTGGCCCCTTGTCCGGGATCTTTGTTCTGACCCCTTAGACCTGCCCCAAGTACATTTCCTGAAGTATGTCTGCCCAATCCCTTTCCAAAAGTTCACCAATCCCCTTCCAGTAGTTTCCAATAGATCCGCTATTCCAACATTCCGCAATGAAAGAAAGGGGGAAGAGAGAGAGACTTACTATTTCTTTCTCTCTCCCTCGTTTGTTCCCTTACGAAGTGCTGAACTTGCGGACTCAGGAAATGTGGAACAGGCATCGGTCAGACGGACTTTACGAAATAGACTTGTGGCAAGTCTAGCAACTCCTTTAACCCTATTTTGGTTGGGGGGGGGGGCAAATGTGCCCCCCTAGTAGACTTTTGTTATTACTCTGCCAGGAGAACGATTACGGCCCGGAAACTTTCTGACTTTTTGCTGCTACCTATTATGCAACGGCTCAAGAAGTTTCATAAAAATATTTTGGCAAATGAGGTGGAGGGAGACAATTTTCCGGACTTGACTCTGTCAAAATCGCCAATTCTCAAATAGTAAATTTCGCGAAAAAGTAGCAAAATTACAACATTTTGCAAAGATATTTTGGAGGGTAGTGTTTTTTGATGTAATCTATCATAATTTTCATGTTTGGTTGGAAATTATGCTTCCAATGCAATTTCATAGACTGATTACGATGAGTCCCAGTAATCGCTATCCAAAACGAGACTATTACGCCAGACCGAGACCGCTCTTACTGGGACTCATAATATTACGGCAATATTTTTGGACTGACTTTTTTCACTTTTGAACACCCTTGGGAACGAGGCTGCTATACACAGCCATGTACAAAGTATACAACCAAATACAAAGCCATTAGAATCTCTGCAAATTCGATTGATTGATGTTCACCAACAGAAACTCGAAGCTCAAAGCAGAGTTTCAAGGAGCTTGGCCGGACAAAACAAAGTCTTACGAACAAGAGGACCACGAAAACAGTTGGCGAAAATATCAAATCTTGTACGTAGGTACTATTTTGCTGCTTTCGCTTTAAGCATTAACTGATTTATTGTGAAGTTTTCAAATCAATGTGTTTCATTTGAAAACTACAAATATTTGTGCTTTTCTGCCTAGGCCCTTATCGAAATGAGGCAGTTATAGTCATTTCAAAATAATGGCGTTTGATTATGAGTCGTAGTTAGGAGCGTCCGGCAGTATTTTAATAGCGATAACTACGACCATATCATCAGTCTAGCAATTTCATAGCATTTTTCCTGATTTTGACCGATTTGCCACTTTTCTTGACCACATAAAGAAAAAGGCTGACGCAAACAATAATGGCGGCTAATCTTAGGTTGATTTTTATATTTTCATAAAGTACATGCCTGGGGCTATAAGTACACCAAATTTGGTTGCTCTATCTATTTCCAATCAAGAGTTAGGTAGGGGGGGGGGAGCGTTCCCCCCCCCAACCAAAATAGGACGTGTCAGATAGCCCAACCACTATAGGGTTAAAAACATTGGCAGCTATAAATGAATGCCAATAAAATAAACATACCATGTATCATAGAAGCATGATTACCCTTATCAGAAAATATGATGCATCCAGGCATCAAATTACCGAGGGTAAACAAAGTGGTATCATTGGCAACGTAGCATGAAGTGAATAAGAGGCCAGCCTCTTTTTGATGCCAATCTGCCAAAGATTTTTCTAGCGTAGCATGGAACATGCTTGTCCCTGATATATTACGTGTTCCTCCAGCGCCAACTCCATGCATACTTATTACGGATCTACAACAGAACGGAGGCAATAAGTTCTCTTATCAATTAATTCCATTGACGGTATGATGCCGTAAGGATCGAGAAAGGCTTGTAACCCAGCCACTACCATATATAGAAGCGTGTCCTGACACCTCTAAATTTTGATTGGTTGCTGTATTGTCGAACAGGCTTTTCAAACCGAATGAAGGTAACGAGCTATGGACCGTCACATGACACGCTTATAGCTTCCTGATTGGATAAGAGCAAGCGCATGACAGACCCATTCAATATTTCACAAGGCTGAGAACAACCTCATTTTCGTTATGTACATTGCTAATGGCCGCCAGAGACGACGGTGACACGCTCAAAAAGTTTATTTCAACTTGAGAAAAGATGGGATATATGTCGTTTAGAAAGCAAAACCAAGAAATTTACGAAAGAAGAAACCACCAAGGAGAACATAGGTAAAGTTTTCAAACCAAACATCAGAAATTAACTGCAACGAGACGACTATAATGTCGTCCTAACGCCCTTGCATGGAGACCAGGCTTGAATAGGCTTGTAAATATACTGACGAAGAATCTATATCAAAGCGTACAACAGTTGCGATTTTCTTTTTCTTTTCTGTTTTATTCTGATGATGGCTTGAGTTTAATAATAATAATAACAATATTAATTTCTGATAAGTAAAAGAATAGCTTCTTGGTTCCATAATACCCCCTAAAATTAACACGTTTCATAATGTACTCACTTGGCAGCTTGAACAACATCAGGGTGTCGACTCATTCCAAGATAATCATTACTACACCACACTGCAACTTTCTTAGCTTCCTCTGCTAAGCTGTAATCAGTTGCATGCGGAAATTGCTCAGCTAAACGATTGACTTTCTTGAAAACACGGTACGAGTGATCTTTCTTTTTCTTGTCGATCATGTTCACAAAGAATGAGTCATAGTTGAAATGAGATTCCAGGTAACCAAGGCCTGGAGGGTCTGCAGAAAGAAATCATAAAAAGATGTTTTATACTTAGACTGATCACACGTCCGTAGTTACAGTAAATCTCCGCATATAAGAACCTACTTTTTTTAAATCCACGCTGAAATAGGTTCTTATTCTAAAGGTACCAAGAACAACTTTAAGGTATAAAGGTTCCTATTTGAAGAGAGGCTTGCGTAGGCCACTTTAGGATTTTCACCCTAAGATTTCCAGCCCTGTTATTTGTTTTGGTAAATTAATTATGTACCAAATACCCAATTCTAAGCTTACAGACAGCAGGGGAGGAGATTCAAACTTTAACAGCCAATTGGGACAAAAAATAACTTAATAATGACAATCCAAAATCAACTTTGCTGCCACTGCAAAAAGAACATATTTTTCATCTAACTGAAACAAGTTCTTAAAGGGAATGTAAGCATATAAAAGTGGCTCAGGCCACTTGCGGTCACAGTCTAGCCAATCACATATCGGTATTTCCTGTTGACGTCGATAAATTACCCAAATATGGTGCGGCACGTGTCACAGCCTATTATCTTTAGATAGCTATTTTTATCAAACACTGATATATGCTTAGATTCCCTTTAATTATGGGGTGCATAATTTAGGAAAAACAGCCTCTACTAGCTTCTTATTTTTGTAGGTTCTTATATGCGGGGATTTACTGTATTGCTATCATTATCGATAGACTGATGGACGCTATAACTACGACTCATGGCCATATGCTTCCAGAAACTGAAATGGCCCAAATCATCAGCTATCTTTTTCTCAAAACCACCGACCCTAAAATGCCGCAAAAAGTGGTTTTCCTGAAGTGCTACACTGCAAAACAAGCTATCAGTGTTTAGATGAACACTTGCAAGTGATATTCTGCTTTTTTATGGGCGCAAAAGATCTCCTAATATCGCTAGCTACTTCGATATTCTGATTGTAGCCGCCAGTGGCGAAGTTAGAGGGCATGCTTGTCATGCTCAGCATGACCAAACATTTTCAAAAATAACATTTTTTTCAATCACAAAAAATAGGTTTTTCTGCTCGAAAACGCAGTTTCTTATCGCCTAACCAGTTCAAAAATACAACGATTGATCGAATGATCCCCCCCCCTGGTCAATATGGCTTCTGATGATATCCCCCGTATTCAGTTCGGCTCAGCCAATGAGATTCGCTACTGAGAGCAGGACGAAAGTCAACAGGGCATCCAATCTGGTCATGTCCTCATTCTTGAGCCCGACCTACCGGAAATCCCCCTATGAATACGGTCATGCCCATAAGGTTGGTACCCTATGTTTGCTCATGCTCGACAATGGAGTCCACTTCTGAGACAAAAGGAACGAACAAAGCTTGGTCTGGCAAAACGAGAAGAGCATGACCTCGTCGCTATAATCATCATAACCTAGTCCTACAATTTCGATGAATGGTTCGTTTTGATTGGCTGAATATTTTATTCTGCAAAATCATTGCAAAGATTTTTTACATCAAGGCATGTCAAGTTCTCAGGGCATGACTGTAGTGCAACCCTGTGTCATTTCGTGAGTTTCTCTCTGACAAGAGTGTGTTTAGGCCTAGCTGATTATGGCGCAAGTTCAAGCTCAGGGAATTATTGCTGATCGAGACCTTGTGTCTCAATTATTAAGAATGTCCTTTGCTTCGAGGACTGTTGCTGAGCAGAAGCACATCTACCAACAACAGCGACCAATGCGGAAATTGGCTGTGTGCGAGTGAAGGTATGAAAGGGGCTGTTTTGTTGGCCATGTACATTAGTAGGCCAGGCTGGTGTATCCCAAACATGGACAGAAACAGGCTATACCAACATTCATGGCATGTGTTCCTCTCTGATTGCAAAACTGGCTAGGTGCACTGGTGCAGTATTATCATAATTTGTTGCTGACTATGAGAACTTTCACATGCCCACCATCCATGGTGAAGGAACTTTGCTGTTGTCTGTTTTTGATGATTGCAGTATTATCATAAGTGCTGATCAAAGGAACTTTCCAAGAGAATTTTCCTGTTTGTGCAGTATTTTCATAATTTGTTGCTGACTATGAGAAATTTCACAAGGAACTTTCCTGTTGGTGATTGCAGTATTATTATCATAATTTTTTACGTATCAGAACAGCTTCCTCCCTACAACAGCCAATTTTCTTTTATGGTCAATTGTAATGCAGTTTGATTACCCCCCAGTTTTACTGTTGCCATGAGCTGGTGGGGTTCCTTATGCTTAAAAATGGAAAACTCAAGCTAAATTTGCCTTGCAACTGTTCAACAAAATTAAATGTGAAAATCTTGACACAAAATGCCTGCCAAATTTATGACAAGCTTAAAATGCCTTTCTTTGAAATGTCAGACTTAAAACAAGAACACATGAAAACCAAGTCTTGGCCTAACATTTTTTGAAAATATAGAGTTTTCCCTTGTGTGTTCAGGTGCATAAATGTGAAAATCTTGACAGAAAATGCCTGCCAAATTTATGTAGCCGCAGTTCAATCGAACGCGTCCGTTTTGAGAAGAGTTTGGCTATAAGCCATATTTCTCCATACGTGTGTTAAACACGACACCGGATTGCCATGAACCAATTTTTGATTGCAGTTACACGACACCGAGTCACACTGCCTTGCGAAGTCTAAATCTATTGTCTTTGACAACTGCGAAGCCCAAAAGGAGTGGAGCGACACCGGATTAGTGCAGTTACACGAGATGGAATGCGGAGTGGAGTGCCACCGGATTGCCTCAGCGTCGTGTAACTGCATCCCCTATCCGATGCGAAAAGCAATCCGGTGTGTGATGAATCCGGTATCGTGTAACTGGGGCCCTAGTCATAATAGCGTTTTCAATATTGTTTCGAACTATTTCATAATCATAATATTCTAAATATTGAGCAAGTGCTGAAAATGCCATGGTAAGCACAGTGATTTAATATTACAGTCACAATTAAAGATGGTAGACAGCTAGCTAAATAGAGGCAATCTATTTATAAGTAGGACAAAGAAACGCCTACCCACGTAATTTCCCCTTAGTGAAAAAATATGCACGCAGGTGTCGAGCTCATAAAATACAATCGTCTAATTTTAGATCTACATATGCAGCCCTTGAGTGAGCTATTTACCACAGTCATCTGTCGCACGAGCGGTCGTTCAATGATTGCGCAAGTTTAATGTCATTTTTATTAATACAAAGACTCTCAGTTGTTTTATCATTTCTTTGAAATTCAACTTGCGCAATCATTGAACGACCCCACGCTCGTGCGACAGACTGTACCATTTCCAAAGTCCCTAGTCATTTCGAAGAGCATTTCATTTGTTCTGCCTAGTTCAATCTGTAGGAAATTTGATCACTGTTTTTCGATCTTTTTGGGCAGTCTGCAGGCCAAAGAATTTCAAGAAATCGTTAATATATCGATAAATTGACATCCGAAAAATCTACAAAAAATAACCCAGAATAAAATAGGATATTGACAAAGATTAAATCAAAAACAACTAAAATTGCCTAGTGTGTGATTTATCCTGGCCTGTCGTAAGTTAGCCTGGGTGCAGACTTTACTATTTACTAAGGTTACCTTTTCCTTTTCGCCTCTAACTCCTCCACAATAGTTAAGTCTGCACGCAGGCTAGTCGGAAGTGGGAACTTTTTTCTGGCTCACCCGGTATTAAATTCGACAGGCCAAAAAATGATGTTTAAACAGGGCTTAAGAGAGAATAGCAGACGCATGGAGCCTTCACAATCAACACACCTTTCCATTCTGCAGCTTTATGCATTTGATCCTTTTTTGGTGGAGTCTTGGCTTCTTGCTTTTCAATGAAAGTGTTCTCAACAGCATCAAGACTTTTCAGGACATACTTGCCACTTTGGAAGGGGCATTTATCTACAAGAAAGCGGTAATTTTGAGAAACTAAAGCAAAAATATGTGCAACTACCAACTGTTATTGGAAACGTTGCAAGGCAACGCAAATCCATGCCAGTTCTGCAGGTATTTTCCTGCACATGGACACTGATCTGATCTTTTTCCCAAATGGGGTATATTTTTGTGTTCAATAACAGGAACATACAAGCTCTTCAAGTAAAGGAAAATACCTGCTCCTAGCAACAATTCATTTGATGTAGTGTTCTTTATCATTACAGCGTTTGATTTGCTAAATTCAGCTGCATTTGTAAACAGTACCTTCTCAATTTATTACTTTAAGACTTTACTTTAAGTAATTCATTGGACCCATTCAGATGACGGAATATTAAAAAAAAACATCGATCAAGTTTCTAAAGAATCAACATGAATGGACAAAGAGAGAGCTTGTTTGAGGTGATTTGGGATTCAGAAATTTATTAATTGTAATCTGATGCACGAGAGTTCGTACTAAATCCCAAAATTATCCTAAAAACGTTTTTTCTTTGTTCATTCATGTGGAGTATTTTAAAATTTGATCAACGTTTTTTATCGTTTTCAGTATTTTAAGAAACTCGCTTCTAGCTCTAAAAATTGAAAACGGAAAAATTTGCAAAAAGTCCTAGGATCTAATTCAGGCTTTCTTTCTGCTAAAGATCAAGTCGTAAATCTTCAAAATCAGTCCAGTGTACAATTTATTGTGGCCTGCCAAACGTGCATTGTTTATTTTGGCGCACCCAGTATCAACTGATTATAAAACCCTGTAGAGCTTTGAGCCACCCAGAGTTTTTCGGTCTCCCAGTAAAATGACACTTACTTTCACTTTCTTTCACAATGTTGACTTCTGGATCAGATGCAGGTTTCCCACTATAAGCTGCTTTATATGGACACTCTGAAAAAACAAAGGAGGTGATATACAGGGTTTCTCAGAAAAAGGTACCCCCTTTTGACTGGAAATATGAACCAAGCATTAAGATATCATTGCTCCCCGACTTCACAGCTAAATGTATCAATGTTTAACTTAGATGCACGTACCTTGCATTTAGAAATCGTCCACCAAACACCGGAGATACAGGTTCGCAAAGTCAACATTCCCAGTGCACCCAAAGCCAGAGGTTTTGAAAAAGGGCCTAGTCATGATTTGTATCGTGGACATTTTCCAAAGTACCTGTAGACTTTAAGTTTCCATGTTTTGCTTTTGAAAAGAATAAAAGATGCATGGACATGGCGCTGATTAAACAAATACAATAAAAATGTGGTAAGAATGATAAAGTCGTGCCACATCTCCAAAATAAGCGTGCATGTGCTCCATTTCCTCTTCTTTAATAGGAAACACTTGGGATCGAATGCGTTTCCTCAAAAGAAAAGTCATTTCAAGAACAATTGAAGTAATTCAAGGTATAAATCTTTTCAAAAATAGAAAGTAAAGGTCAACGTCGAAAATTCGTTTGCAAAATGCCTGTTTGTTGTCGAATTATGGCTAGGCCATTTCTCAAAACCTCTGGTTTCAAGTGCACTCCAAATTTTGACCTTGTGAACTCATATCTCTGGTGTTTGGTGGTCGATTTTCAAATGCAAGGTATGTGCATTTAAGTTGAAGACCAACAAATGTAGCCATGAATTCAAAAAGTCCCGAAATATTATCGTTTTGTTGCCTTGTTGAGTCAAAAGGGGGTACTTTTTATTGAGACACCCGGTATAATTTGAAAAAATGATAAGGTAAGTTTTAGCAGTATTCACAGTATGGATCTGAAAGATTGGAAAAAAATCTGAGAGTTTCCAAAGATATGCTTATGAACATACCGTGAGTGTGAGAATCCACAAGAGTGTGTACACAAATCATCAGATTTTCAGAAACCCTCAATAGACGATTACGCTAAAGATGGCGGTGAGGAACTTTTTACCAAGATGCATTGCGTTCTTTAATCAAATTCCTATAGAATTGTTAAAGATTCGTAATTCGAATGCAAAGCATCTTTGTAAAAAGTTGCTTGCTGCCATCTTTAGCGCAATCATCTATTACTGCTATTCCTTCCACTGCAAGCAGCCATATTGGTTTCTGAATATCACAAACTCAAGAACAGGTGAAGGTGAAGTTGCAGCGCCAAGTGCTGGGATTGCAGAAATAGAGAAGACCTAAAGAATCCATGACCTCTTGTCATGAGGCTTATGCGGTGGGGCTCTGCCTGGGTTTGAACCAGGGAGCGCTGGTTTGAACACTGTTCTGCCTGACCATTCTGGCTGCAAAGTCAGAGGATTATACCACTGCACCATAAAACCTTCAAACGCAGGGTATCAAGGGTGAGCTTTGTGTGCAAAGCATTGATGGTGACCAGGGCCCTTTCATTTTAGTGAATAAATGTTTATGCTAGGAAAATACCATGTGTGCATGTGTTTGTTCTGATACCAAATTATTGCAAATTGCAAATCAAATATTCTGAAAGTCACCTTTTACAGCAGCTTGGGTCTCTTCAGCTGTTGTTTTCACACCTAGAACAGACAAAAACATTGTGAAAAGGATTTCATGATATCAATTGAACAGATGGACTCTTTGATCTTTTGTTTTGCACCATCTGCTTGTTGAGGGATTTTGGTCTGATATATGTTTAAAATACACATTCCAACAGCTAATCTAGTGAGAAAATTTTCATTCAATGCAGAATTCTCAACTCTTTGATGTCAGAAAAGCTTGAATGTCTCACATTGGGAAACAGCAAAACAAGGCCTAAGCTTTACCATGATGGGTTTTATCACTACAGGGTAGTTGCCAATGTGGCTGATTTTTGGCTAATTTCCTGCAGTATTAGGAAATTCCCACTGTCTTTGGGAGCCTTTAGTGGGAAAGCAAAGAAATCAGACGAAGCCAAAATCCAAGGGCACTGTTAAATTGCAGCAAAGATCAAAATTGTTTTCTTGCATAAGAATTTCTAATCAATCATTAACAATTCTTTACAAAATTCTTGTTTCTTTAGAATCATGATTGTCTGAAAAAATTCAAGTCTTTCACATCGCTCAAGAAGTCTTATTTTAATGTGAAACATTCTTGAGAATTCTAGTGAGACCTTATTCTATGTGTAGTTCTCTGGAGAGGTTAGGGGCTACTGGGGTAAAGTGGGTAGGCTGGGGTTAAATGGGTAGCGTTGACCGCTGGAAAACAGCAGACTCTCAACTTAAATCAACATTCACTATGCTATGCCAAACTCAGGGGGGGGGGGGGGGGGTACTTGACTTAAATTTGTACGGGAGCGTGCCTCAAAAACCTTTTTTTTACTCTGCTCCAGAATGTTTTGCTCAAAATGATAACCTGTTTTAGAAAAAATTGGTGAAACGTATACTCAAAAACATGAAATTTGACTGAAAAACGACCCAATCTAGCAGAATATTCCCCTTTGACATGTTTTGACAACCTGCTCTAGTAAAATTGCCTCATTTTGATACCCGGTGCTAGAAAAAATTGGTGAAAACAATACCCTTAAAAACAGCACATCCCCGTTGGACAAATATACTAAGTACCCCCCCCCCCCGGGATGCCAAAGGGGGGTAATTCAAGTAGTTGTAGCTTTAGAAAAACTGTTTTGTTTGCCCTTCCTATTTTACCTCAATCTTACCCATTTTACCCCAGTAGACCATACCAAAAATAGGCTATGAACATTTCTTTAGACATTAAGCAAGGCATGTGGACTCAGCACATGAGACAGTCCAGATTCACTTTCTTTCGAAATGTTTTGTAGTCTCAGCAATAAGCCTACTTACAAGTTCTAACTATGCAGCTGACTTGACCATGTGGATTTAAATGGAGCAAGGAACCAACAAATTACTGAGCTTTAAATAACATTCATTAGAAAAAAACTTCCTGGTAGAAATCAGAAAGAAAGAACATTGGTTTGGCCACATCACAAAACTTCTGCTTAAAGAAATATTTGCGTGCGACAAGCAGAAAATATTTTTGAAATCTTTCAAAATATGCTCAACAAATTTGGCTAAATTTTGTTTTTCAAGAAATGTTTTACAATGTGGCCACATGGGAAAACATTCTCTGGCAAGACAATTTCAAGTGTTTGCTGGTGGTCGGCCACACAACTCTCAGATCACCAAAATATCAAGGAACTCCATCAATGGGAAAATATATTCTTCAGAAACTACTTATTGTATCTTGCTTTGTACATTTTTACTTTATCTTCACTTGTTTCCTTTTATCATAATACTCGGAAGCTACTTGCGTAATGTCTAAACATTGGAAAGGTTAAAGGGTCTCCATTGTCAAAATGTAAACAAAATGATGATTTGCAGTTTTTTGAAACGTGATATCACACCGGATTTTCATATTTTTTTCAAAATGAAAGTTGCTGTTTGGACATAAAACATTGTACTTGACTAAGGAACAAACCAAACATTCATTCATATCTTCTACGATTGCTCGGATATAAGTGGATTTTTAATGTTCATTTTTTGATGACTTGGGTGAAGCCACTAAACAAACTGCAGAAAACAATGGATGAACAATTGATAATTGGTGACACTTGCGAGTTTACGGATTTGTTTACTGTTTGGTGAAGGAGCCCCTTTGATACAAAAATCTTTGTTTTGATGCTTACGAGGGCACAACAAGAAGTAAACATAATAAAGACTGCTATGAAACGTCCAAGGAACTTGTAAGAACTCTGAGAACTGAAAACCTGATGATGCTATAAGGCTTTCAGTGCTGGCCTATAGTGCCAGTTTCTTAACTTCTAGGTTTACATGTTCTCTGTTGCTCAAAAATGTTTGTTTGTTTGTTTGTTTGTTTGTTTGTTTCTTTGTCCACTTATTTTACATCGATTATTCACATCTAGCTTACTATATACAATTTCATATGTACACGCAAACTAATCCAAATCGATGAAAACTGTTTTCTACAATGTCATGTCACAAACCCCACTACATTCTTGCCAGCTTGTGATCAGCTTGTTTACATTTTGATAGCCCAGCTATTCTTAGATAACAGCATATCATCAAAAACTGAATGGTAAAAACATTCCTTCATTTCACAACAAGATTAACTACTACTGAGCCCCCATAATAATTTTCTGCTTCCATTTTTGTTGTCTTCTTGGCATTGTCTGCCCTGCTCTTGCACAACATGGAACCAGAAAACATTTTCAAGTTGAAAACAAAAAAGCACTGGCCAGTGCACTCTTTCATCTCTAATAAGATTACCGTTTTAAGCCCTCACAAATACTCTCTCAATAAAACTTGTTTGCCAGTATCTTATGACACCCAATGATGTCCTTGGTGGAAACCATGCAAAGTCCATGCCAGAGATTTTTGCCAAAACAATAGAAGAACAAAGAAGAACAATAGATTACCATGGATCTCCGGCCTAGGCTGCATGGATTCCACCCTGGAATGATGTCCTGTTGTGTATATTTGCAAGAAATGATGACCATGCAACAAACAAAATACGTTCACTGCCTAATCATACTAAACATAACTTAGTAAGAATACATGTGAAACACTATAAGAACACAATTTGGAATTAAATTTTAAGCTTTCAGTGGACCCTAGCCAGTTGGAAACTTTATAATTTACTTGCAGCTACCAGGCTACACATCTGCATCAGAGCTTGCTGCTAACAGCTAGAATAAAAATTTCTTTCAAAGAGAAAATTAGGCTTGGTTAATTCTGTGACTCTCAAAGATTCTAAAGTCTGCTTACAGCTTGCACCTTCCATCCATTGACACTTGCTGTTACACACAGATGGTCAAATCTCATCTTTTCCTACCGACCATAGGCGTAGGAGACAGGGCGCTGGGGGGGGGGAGCTGTAGCCCCCCCCCCCACAATGGAAAAATTTGCAAAAATCAGTCAAAAATCGGGCAGAAATCTGCCTAAAGTTAGGCAAAATTTTCTTAAACAATGGAATTTTAATCGGGCAGCCCTCCAAATTTTATCCCCCCTACACCCATGCCTGGGGCATCTTCTTCCCTGCCTGCACTTACATAACAACCAGGAAAGATGCTTTAGTTGCAAAAACATTACTGCTGTAACCACTGCTGTACTGACCAGTGCACTCTTTCATCTCCTAATAAGATTACCGTTCTAAGCCTCCGAAAAAACAAATTCTCTTTCAATGAAACTTGTTTGTCAGTATCCAATTCCTATGGCTGTTTTGAAATAATATCCTGTGTCTATTTGCAAGAAATGATGACAGTGCAATAAACAAAATACTTTATCTTTCTGTACGAAAGGCAAACGTTCATAAAACTGTCGCATAGCACGGGCATCTTCCCTATTCATTTCAGCATATAAAAAGAATTGCGTACAGTATTTCTTACGCTACCTATTTATATAGTCACAACTCGTAACAACATACATGTTGTAACAACAGTTTTAGGCCGTACATTCACATTGCTCACTTACCAACATCGCTTTGTGGCACTGCAACCTTCGTGGAGAGAACTTGGGACATAACAGGACATTTCTCAGCATACGCAATTAATGATGGGCCTGATTTTCGTAGGAATTTAGCAGGAACTCGCTTTAAAAAAGGACATTTCTTGGCGAGCTCCATCTCGAAGCTGCGAACCAAATCCAATAGGCCTTCTAGAGGAGGATTTTATTCCGTTTCTAATGGATTATCAAATGTCATCGCTGACCAGTTGTTAGAACCCAGGGCCCTAAATAAAATTGCCAAAGATTTCCGACAATGAGTTTCCAGGAATAATGCAGGTTGGGTATAAATAATAACTTTTCATAACAAACTTATCTTATCAAAGTTTCTTAACTTTCACTGAAAATCTCTGCGCTGTTGTAATGGAATGGTTCGCACTATTTTTGCTCACTTTATCTATTCTCTAGTTTCTTTCACCTATGATGATGATAAGTTTCTTATTATTTTATTCTTAGTTTTGTTGGTTCTTCTTGTTTCTTGTATTCTACACGTTTTTATAACAACCTTTGATTATCTTCAGCTAGGATTACTCAAGTTTCGAATTCAATATTAGCGTTTCTTGAATTTTCCACCACCATCCTGGTACCAAATGGCCAGAAAACCAAACTAATTTATTTCTATTTCTATAAGTTAAAAGCTGGCCCGGTCCAGGTCAAACATATAATCTATTGTACACGTATTTTTTATAAGAAACTGCCCATAAGAAACTCAACTCTCAGATCACCAACAAATTAAGAAACTCGAGTACTGGGAAAATTTAGGTTAGTAAACTATTTATTTTGATAAAGGAAATCCTTGACACAATTTTACTTAAATTTCACATGATTCTTGTATCATATTACTCAGAAGGCACTTGGGTAATGAATCATAATGTTTAAACATTAGAAAGGGATAAAAACCATGTTCAAATGTCTTCATGTTAGGTACTGAACATGCAGATTTGTTATCGGACCCTCTGAGAGACTCGTAAGAAATTCTGAGCACTCAAAATCTGACAATTTTAAGAAACTTTCAGTACTGGCCCAAATTCTTAGTTTCTAACAAAAAAATACGTGTGTAATTTGACAATTCTTTTTGTTTCTTGTATTCTACGCGTTATATCTCAAGTTCCTTCTGAGTAATTAAATTCAAAAAAGAAAGTTGAAACAAAGAAAATATTCTTTGCTTGGTTCCATGCCTAAATATATACTCGCACTGTGAACCATGACATTTGGTAAAGCCAATTGCTCCCATGAAACTTTGATTACGTTTTGTAAAAGATCGCAAAATTATGACGTCTTTTCACAACATTGTGGGACAGTAGCGGACACAGCTGTCAAGTTTTTGCTTTCAGGTGCCCCGCAACTTGACCAAGGATTAGGGAGGCGCACAAGGAATGCGCAAGGCGGTATCAGGCACCAAACCCGAATATGCACAAATCAGGCCAATCACATGTCATAGAAACACCAATAAACGACAATAAACAAAATTTGACATAATTTTGGCCGTTTTTAGCAGACTTCATAACACAATGGTAATACCATTCTCTTCAGCAAGAGAAATTTAAACGTTTAAGGTATTTTTAGCACGATGTTATTCGACGAAATTTTTGAAAATGTTCAGATGAAAATATTCAGCAAATGGCGCCATTCTTAAAAGAAAAAGAAAGGACATACAAACGAACAGAAAAATGTTTACTTACAATAGCAAAATGGAGGAACTGCAACTTTCGTGGACATCGTGGACATAAGTCTTGAAATGAACGGGCAAAGTCTCGAGCAAGCTGCCAGGAAGGGACTAACGCCGATGTGGAGAGCATTTGGAGGTAATTGTTGAGGTAGCGTTAGCAATTTTGTAAATTTCATTTTGCCGATTGTATCTATTCCCCTTTTCATTGGTACAATAACATCAGAATGCCTTATTACAATTCTCAGCAGAGATATATGTCTGTGGTACAGTACAATAACAGCAGAATGACACTAACACTTGCAGAAGCGACCAAGATTGCAAATTCTTGCGGTGGTCTTCTCTATATTAGTGCAATTTTTCAACAACTTTCTCTGAGGTAGCCTCCTCTATCTTCGTGCAATTTTCAACAACTTTTTCTTGAGCGATCGTTATCATGATTTTTGGCGGTGACCTCCTCTATCTTGGTGCACTTTCTCGATAGCTCTCTCTTGATTGATCTTTATCTTGTACATTGGCAATGGCAAACTCGATATTCGTGCACTTTCTTGGCAACTTTCTCTTATCCTCCTGGTTTTATGCAAGCGAAGTTCCCTCTACTTGCTGAGATTATCTTGTTTCAGCTTTCAGGAAAGATTCATTTTTGAATGACAAGCAACTTTAGATTCGTTCCGTGCACGATTCCGTTGGACTTCTTCCGCTGCTCAAAATTCTTGTTTATGGTTGGCCGTGTCGCATTCTAATTGTGTTCGGTTGGCTGTGTCGTATTCTAAGGAAATCTTGATAGGCAGTTATTACGCGGTAGACGTAATAACTGCACCTCCTTTATGTTTTCCTAGAGTGTTTTTGAGATATTTCAAGAAAAATCAGCGTTCAAATTTGATTTTATTATTTTGCATATAAACAATGATGGATAAATATGGACAGTGGCAGATTTGGGGGGAAGTGGGTGCAAGTGCCCCCCTTCACGAAAAAAACTCAGCTTGACACCCCTTTTGGAGAGAAAAGCGCGCCCCATTCTGACCCTGACGCACAATCTTTTAACTGTAATACGGTAAAAACCCGCACATAAGAACCTTCATCTATTAAGAATCTACAGCCTGAAATAATATATTTTGTACCCAATAAATAAGAACCATTTCAGGCTGATATCTTAACTAGGTTCTTAATAAAGTGTTTCATTCATTCATTGGGAAATAAATGCAATCTGTTTGCTAATCAACCTATTTCGTGAAGTCCAAAACATTACTTACAGAACTGTGATAGGGAGGGCCTGCAGTGGTAAACTGGGTAAGCTAGGGTAAGTGGATAGGGCCAAGAATGTAAATAAATTTGGCTAAGATTTAGATTCACACATTTTCCTATGTTAAGAACCTACACCCTGATTACTGGATGGGCCTCATTGCATAAGAACCTAAACAGGCTGAGTTCAAAATCTTAGGTTCTTATATGCGGGTTTTTACTGTATGGGAGAAACATGAATCCAGGCAGGCGTTATTTAGTAGAAAATCAAACGCTTTTCTTAAATAAGCGTTCAAAAATGTTCGCACGCCTTTGGCGCGCTCACATTCTTGTATGTTTTTAGTGCCCCTGAATATGGCAGTCCCCCCGCCACTCTCCCTTTCAACTTCGGGCTGGATCCGCCCCTGATTATGGATAATATAATTGGCTAAGGCTTAAAATTCCTTTGGGTGCAATCACAACTCGCTTTGTATATAGGTGTCAATGAAAACTGTCCTTGTTGGTAGAAGCGAAGGGGAATATTGCAGTTTCCTTGTTGTTTCAAAAGAAATCAAATGGTAAGCTAGGATGACGCATAAAACATTCCCCTACACAGAAAACTAATAGAGATAAGGCTATTGTTAGATCGCAGGATAGATAAGATACTGTAAAGCTCCAGAGCCTTTTGTGTCCGGGGGCTTATTTAATTTCGTTAAAGGGGCTGGATAAGAAATACGTAAACAAATCCAAGGTTTGTGCATCAAATATCGCACTTTGAAAGGAGAAATTCCTTTGTAATTAGCTAAATTCAAAAGGTAAGATCATTATCTAGACACGGGCTGGTCTTTGGGTGAAAGATCAACGATAACGAAAATACTTGTTGGGAATCCATTTATATCGCAGCAATCCCAAAACATATGGAGCTTTAATTTGTATCAGAAGAAAGTGCAAAGGCAAATCTACAAGAGGAGACATTTATTTTGAATTTTCGTTGAATAGTCGCAATAAAATAGCTTATCAGAAAACAGCCAAATCAAAAATTTCCTCGACAGTTTCTTATCCAGCCCCTTTAAAGTGAATCAACGGAGCTAAGTAGAGGCAATCTATAAATAGGACAAAGCAAACTCCTACGCACGTGATTGTTCTTCTTGCTAAACAATGTCCACGAACGTCTCGAAATAATCAAATACAATAGGCTAATAATAGAATGCCCAGACTCCTTCCGCGCGGGGCTTTTATCTCCGTTGATTCTCTTTAAGATCGTAAAGACCCTGTTACAGACTACAAGGCTATTCTCTGGATATTCTTGAGACATACCATAAATGCAGCTAGTCACTAGAGTATACTAGTGACTATGCTTGCAGTGTAACATGCCGCAGCATATTCCATTGGATAAAAAGACCAATTAACGAGAAGGAAAAGTATATCCAATCTTGGAGGGAATGAAATCGATTTGATTTTATTACGAATATCCGAATTGCAGGAATAAAGACATGAGAAATGCCGACTGTCTGGTGACGTCATGGGGTAGCTCACTGGCAAATTTTGAAGAACATCTTTCGACGATAGCTGGAGCGCTCTCATTCAGGATAGACTTAAAGGCAATCTGTCCCCTTCGATGAATGAAAATAAAACCGATAAAGATCTCTATTGTATATTCCAGAAGTTGGTGTTAATTCGCTTTATCCAAAGAAATGAGGGTCATAGAGACTCAGTGATGCATGAATTTAGCTGCAGCGTAAATAAGGTAAATAAAGCTGTAACCAAGGTCAGAACAATACGGGACAGATTGCTTTTAACTGAACTTGCGGAGAAAATTTAAAATTGAAAATTCGACCTGAATTTTCCAATGCTAGTTTGTAAGCATTGAGCCTGTCACCTTCAAGAAAGTGGTCTTGCACCTCCTATCATTTTCTAGTGAATTGAATGAATCTAGGGATGAATCTTTGCCAAATCTACGGGGGTCATTTTACTATACATATAGTAACTAAGTAAAACGGCCATAGAACAGCGGAGAGGCAGCTACGCAGCTACGAAGTGTTTTCCCCACGTCATCTTTCGACCACAAGGGTCGTTTTTTTGGTTTTCTGAAAGCACCGACACACATATTAGGCAAATTTCGGTTCAATACAAATTAATGAAAATATGTAATTTTTGTGATTGTGTACATCATTATGTCTCCAACAGAGTTAAAAACATTATGGAACATGTTGAAAACGTCTAAATATGGTACTTAGTTGAATTTTAGTACCGAAATCAGGGCACCTGCAACGTAACAACAGTGCGATTATTGATCAAACAGGCATTTGTAATAGACAAAATCAACATAGGGCTCAAATCTTCAAAAAGGTCGGCGTAGAATTATTTCACAGTTGTCTTTGAAATAAATGGCTTGAATGGTACTTATAGGATACACTTAAATGTAAATCTGCTGCGGCAATTTGTTGATATCTTGATTAATTTTAAAATGGCAGCATTTATTATATTTGAGGCTGTGACGTCATAAAAATTTCAAATCCTAAACCAGAAGAGCTACAGATTTCTGGTTGCCACCATATCGTAGAACTCTATACTATAAACTATATTTTTCTTGAAGATTGTATCATTTTTCCTCTTTTGACATGAGATTTACGACGATTTTAAATTTTTCAAAATTTTCAATAAACTGTTTCAAAAAATAATGAAATGCCGCCAATTTGAAAGTGATCAAGATATAAAAATATTTCCAAAGCAGATTTACATCAAAAAGTGCTCTAAATTTTCTCAAGCAATCCAATTCAAAGAAAAATGTAGTGGAATTTCACACCCGCGTTTTTAAAAAATTTGAAAGGTTGGAGCCCTATGCTGACAAAATCAGCCAAGGTTTATTTTACCCATTTCAAGCCATACAACGATACCCTGAGAAGGTTTTAGTATTTCAGTATTTTTGCCCACTACTTTTTGCATTCATGCCCGGGGGGGGGGGGGGTACTTAGTATATTTTGCTGACGCCATGTGCACTCCTTTCCGGGTATCGTTTTCGCCTCTTTTTTCTAACGCCGGGTATCAAAAGAAGGCAATTTTTCTAAAGCCGGTTGTCAAACGTGTTATTTCATTGTTTTTCGACGAAGTTTTACGTTTAGGGGTATGCTTTTTGCCGATTTTTACGTTTTGAGATATGCTTTTCGCCGATTTTTTCTAAAGCCGGCTATCATTTGGAGGGAAAATTTCTAAAGCTGGGTGGAAATTTTTTTCTTGGAGTGCACCCCCCGTACAATTGAAAGTCAAGTACCCCCCCCCCCCCCGGGCATTCATGGCACAACTTTTCATTGCGCGAATTCAGAAGATGTTTTATCAAGAGATTGATCACCTGATTCAGTATCGAGGTGTTATCGTCCCGAATAAGACCAACCTCGTTCCCAAGGGTATCTGCTGTTTTCCATAGGAGGCCAGACCTCAACAGATACCCTTGGGTAGCCTCACTACATAAGGACCCTCAACTTACGCTCATCTAATTGAAGTGAATTAATGTTGTTGTTGTCGCTCCAGTTGAGGGCCTTATGGACTAACTCTTCTCAAAACGGCAAAAAAATTCTCGCCAGGAACAAATTTGTTTCTGGACCAATCAGGATGCAAGACTTGAAATAACTTGATGGGATTGGCTGATTCTTCTTCAATTCAAGCTTCCCGCCAAAGGCAAACAAAAGCGTTCGAACAACGCGTTCGACTGAACTGCTGCAACGATCAAAATCTCAAAGTAACGAGCGAATTTACGAGATCTTTTGCGCCCCCAAATAACCAAAATAGCACTTATAGGTAAGACTTTTTTGCCTTAGTAGCTTGAAGAAACATTCATCTAAGTACTGATAGTTTGTTTTGCAGTGTAGCACTCCAGGAGTACCACTTTTTGCGGCATTTTAGGGTCGGTGGTTTTGAGGAAAAAATAGCAGGTAATTTAGGCCATGTCCGTTTCTGGAAGCGTAAGTCCATGAGTCGTAGTTATAGCGTCCATCAGCCTATCAATAGCGATAACCTACGAACATATAATCAGTCTAACCCTTGGGACCGGTTTACAAATTTGTAAATTTTGATCGGAATAATTAGCATAATTTGGCTGACAGCAGGTCCTTTCGAATCCCATATTCGACAATTTCGAAATGTATACTCCATGGTTCGAACACCACTCATTGTATCCAGAGCCATTCGAATGTTCTTCATTTCGACTGAACGCTAGGTTTTGAAGGTGAGAAACTTCTTTTGTTTCGAAAAGAGCCAATCAAATTGCAGAATAGCCTAACAGGCTCCAGGGTCAATGAAGGCGTTGAAGTTTACGGAAAACCTTCATTGTCACTGGGTACGAGGTTGGAATAAGACATGAGGCCATGGGGACAAATAGAATTAGAAAGAATTAGAGCATACATATTTACTTATTCATACAGGGTGTCCAAAAAGAATTGTTCGACGTTTTATTAAATATAACAAAATAACGAAATAATGAATGAGCTCCCTGTTAACATAACCATATTGCTGAGATTTTAAATTAATTTTAGACACCAGAAACTACCGGGTGTCCCAAAAAAAGTACTCCCGTTTGAAAAATCATCAAAAATAGATTTCACGGCCGATCTTCAATTTTCTTTTTTTGTCAAGTATATTAAGGACCAAATTATTTTTCAATATTTAGCCGATCTTGTAATTGGCTTAAAAAGTAGCAAATTTAGCTCTTTTTAGGGCTACCTGGTTTTGAACCATACTGCAAAAAGCATTGATGATTGCCAGATAAATTTCTTTGTGCATGTAAAACATCTAGTTTGGTCATAAATGACAGAACGAAATGCACAAAATCATTGCAGACCTCAATGATGATAAAAAATCTGAAAATTTTGACTCATAGGCAAGATTGACTATTTTGCTTAAAAACTATAGCTCAAAATAAGGCTTTTCAATGTGTAATTTGTTCTACCATCTTGCATCAAAGCAAACATTTTGTAATCTATGAATATTTTTGGGTCTTTAACAAAACAACTCAAAAAGAAAATTTTATCAAAGGTTTGATAATCAATTTTTGGTGATTTTTGAAACAGGAGTACTTTTTTTTGGGACACCCGGTAGCAAATCGGCTAAATGTTCGCGGAGTTACGGGCGTTCGAAGTTCAAACTTGTATGAAAGCTGAAACCAGACGCCCCTAAATTGCATATTTAGTGAAAGTAGAATCTCGGTTATTCAAAGGAAATCAAATGGAATTTGAAAATCACTTTCGATCAACTAGCTCTCTATAACATTGAATCAAGGTTATGGATGCTTGGAGGAATCCTGTTCAGCACAATTTAGAATTGCCCCATCTCTCATTGATTAAGTTTTCATGCCGTGTTTTTAAATACTTGCAATCTTAAGTAAATTTTGGCAACGATTACAAGAATTAGATAACTTTGGAAGTCTTCTGTGGTTTGCTCTGATATCGACGAGAGGTAAAACATTGGACAGCCTTCTTAGTACCTCGATTTTAGAACGTCTTTTTGGAAAACAAGTCAGTTAGGAGCGTCTGGTTTCAGCTTTCGCACATATTTGAACTTCAAAAGCTTGTAACTCCGTGAATTCTTAGCGGATTCGCAAGATTTTGGCGTCTAAAATTAATTTAAAATCTGAGGAACAAGGATATCTAACCAGGAGCCTGTACCTTTTATCGTTATTTTTTAACATTTAATCAAACGTTGAACAATTTTTCTGAGACACCCTGTACATATTCATTTAGTTTAGTTTTGTTTCGAATTTGATTAGTTTCTTCTTATAATATAATTAGAAACTATATTTAATTATTCGAAATAAAATAAGATGACAACAACGACAACAACAACAACAACAACAACAACAACAACAACAAAGTTGAGGCATTTCCCAAAGATCTTAATATCAGGGAACGATGTTTTGAAGCTCCGTCCACACTTCATGACCAATAGGTTTCGTTCGTACTCTTTTCGCAGACTGATGACTGTGCGTCTAGAGTCCCAGTTATCGCTGACCAAAACGAGCGAAACTCGACATGTAATCAGTCTACTCTTTTCATAACTCTCGAATCATTTGTACACTTAATGCAAAGTCCCATTAACAAAACAACAACAACAACAACAACAACATGCTTTATAATAATTATTTGACGTTTGCATCCAAAATCAAGCTAGACTTATTTCGTCAACTGTAATTAGTCTGTCTGAAAGCAAAGGAGTAAATAAATGTCTGAAAGTAAAGTAAAGCCTATTTCGTCAAGTGCAGTAATGGAAGGGAAAAGCTAAATACACTCATTTTTTTATAAGAAACCCCAATATAAGAAAACGGCCGGTTCTATTTTTCGAAAGTTAAGAAACAACCCAACATGAATTTAAAAAGCTAAGAAACTTTTGTAATTTGCAGTTTTAACTTTCCTATTGCATTCAAAAATGTATTGACATTGTACAGTTATGGCAACTGTTTGGACATTATTTTGAGTGCGAATAATGATATTTAAATGTTTTGAGATCTTACTAAGTAATTTAGGAGCCCTTTTCAGACAAAAGAAAATTAAGTTACACTTCCGGCATTAAAGATATAAGAAACACGTGAGAAACTGCAGGAAGCAAACTGGCCCAAAATTTACGAAACTACCTACCAGACCTGGACCTTAGTTTCTTATAAAAAAATGAATGTACTTTACTTCCAGACGGACTTACCACAGTACGAAATTTGTATCATTGCAATGCTCTTTAGGAGACTTATTATACTTGGGACAAGTCTAAAATCATGCACATGCTTTCAAAGCTACTATATTCGAACACAAAACATTCAATGTTTTCGTCTTGTCATGCCTCCTTCAATTATTAATAATAAGGCATTTATCAATGCTAAAGAGTTCATCTAAATTATCTAAATATCTCTGATTTATTGAAACTTTTTGATACCTCTCAAAGCGGATTTAAACGCTTCACCAATATCAAGCTTGGACATTTTCTCGGCAAGAAGATCCTTTGAGTCCTCGGTGTACTGGCAACCTCGGTATCCGCCATGTTTGATGCAGTACCCCAAGAACCTATCAGAGAAAGATGACAATTACAAGAAGGTTCAACGAGCGAGGACGGAAAATGTTACAATAAGATCCACTACTTTCGACTGACATTCAAGAACAAATCGATTAGCGATTGAAGACAAAAGGAATTCCATGCCCGGTAGGTCAAATCACAAACAAAGACAAAGCAAGCCACAAAAGTTGTTCTGAAACCCAGGTAGCTAGCTCGCTTGTTGTGCATTATAGATATGGTTTTTAGGAGCAAACATGAGTATATGTTGAAAGAAAGTGGAAATTTCTTAACTTCGGTCTCAGGCATTGTATTTGTTTGGTGTTTTCCCAAACAAGTTAAGCTCTTTCGAGTGAGGTCAAATTCCAGATGGTTGACCTCTCGGAGACCTGACATAGCAACTCACCTCGCCGTCCTTTCTTCTTTCATGATCAAAACAGTCAAAACACAAAAAAGATTACTCGTTACTGTGCCATCCAAAGCTCGCAAGATCGATATGTACTTTAAACACCTCAGGCTTTATATTTTTCGGTACAACACAGAACCGGTTAGTATGCGCATATTCTGAAAGTGCAACAAGTTAAACTAATCTTACTCGTTCCAATGAGCATCTTCTGACAGAACAAAAGGATTTCCAACAACAATAAGTAGAGCTTGAGCACGAGTTATGGCCACATTGAAGCGCTGCAAAGGAAATTGAAATCATTGTTAATCCATCCTTCCGCAGGCCCGTAGGAAGCGGGGGGGGGGGGGCAGGGGGCTCAAGTCCCCCCAATAATTTTTAAAACAATGGTGCTACGTCACATGAATTAATTAGATGTATTGTTCCTATTATTTGAAGAACAATCCCCCCCCCCCAATCCGAAGCTTCTTCCTACAGCCCTGTCCTTTCGCAAACTAAACGTATATGCATGTTGGGGTACTTCTCCATTGGGGTACTCAAGAATACCTTTAGGGTATCAACTACCCTTCCGGCTGGAGTTCCCTAAATGGTGCGAAAGAACCATCTTTTCTCTTCTGAGGGTGAATTTCGTCTCCTTCAAGCAAACATCTGGGTTCAAATCAAGAAACATCGGATCATAAGTCAAATTCACAAATATGATGCAGTTTCAATCCAACATCATGTGACGTTAACATTTAAAATGCTGTTTCAGCTTCAGTTTTCATATCTACATACAAATATAATTGGAATTTACCTAAATTAAATAAGACAATCAATAAACACGGGTTGTTCAAACCAAGATTAGCGCTAATCTTGGATTAAAGGCATGATTCTGTAGTCATTTGTATAGTCCTAATCCGGTATTAGCCTAATACCAGTTTTGAACAACCGGGCCCTGGCGATATATTGATACACAGACTACTACTAGAATACACCTACACCCAAAGAAAAAGAAATGGATAGAAGAGGCACAGTACAAAACATAGAATGAGCGTGGGCTACAGGAGCAATCCACACGACAAGAGCAAAACAACAAGAAATGCAGGCCCAGCATGTGCAGGGGCGCACATTAGGGGGGTGTGGGGGGGGGGGGGTGAGACACCCCCCAATAACTTCTCAGTCGGTCCAAAAATCTTCTCAAAAGTCGGTCCACAACAAAATTGGAAGGACCGACTTCGTGGACCGACTTTTTCATGGACCGACTAACCACGACAAAGCTCGAAAGGCCCACGATAGTTTGAATCAAAGTTGGTCCGACGACAGTTAGAATACTCACAAGAAGTGCATGACAATACCTGGGAGAGTCGTTTTAAGCCAAAGCAGAGGATGGCATTAAAAAAATTCTTAGATGCATTGCAGAATTGTCCAGGCTTACATTTTTAGGGGCAAGCAATCATTGGCTTGTAAAAAGCGGTCTAACCCTAACACAAAATGAAAGGTGTTTGTTGTGCAAAGATTGTCCCAAAGGAACAATGCTGTTACAAATACTCAAAAACGCCAATCTGGCACTGGGGTGCCGGTGGTGGTAGTTATGTGGCGTTGGAAAACATACACTTGTGTATGAATCCCAAAAAATAAAGGAGACATGGCATGGGTTACAAATATCATCCTGGTGATATTTCAACCGGCATCCAAACTTGTACTCCCAAACATCTGGAGAGTAGATTGCTGTAAAAAAATTCGGGAAATCTCAAGCAGTTTTTTGTCCTGGTTGCGTTTTATGAAGGTAGGTAAAATTTAGAAAAATCTTCACGGGTTTCTTTTGTCTCCTTCGCATTTTAGCCGTCTGATTGGTCCGTGAAAATGAGGCTTGGGCGGTTCGTTCGGCTATGTACGACGAATTCGGCTTCGAATTCGGTTACAAGCATTCGGCTATGTACGACGAATGGTTCCTATGTTGCAATATTCACCCTTCCGTTCTTTTATAAATCTTTTGAAACCTACAACAGATGGTGAGCTTTTTATAGTATCAGGTGGGATGTTCCAGAGGATGCTACTTCTAAATGTCAATAAATTTACCAATAGACTTTTACAATGATCAAAATAGTGGACAAAATATTGGACAGAATAAAAAATAATAGAGTTAAATAGCCTTTTACAGTGTTCAAAAATGAAATGGTTCCATGCTAAGCAAACACGTTCATCTGGAGGAATATTTGGCAAATTTCTTCTCCATTTAGCGAAAACGATTGGTTTTCTGAGTTGCACATAAGGAGAGGATACTTTATATATAACTTTTTCGTGTTGTCTGGCTTTCAATTTGCGGCCCAGGCTAGATAAATTTTAGCTTTTCTTGTGTCATATGGGATATATGATTCTTAATTAAAGCCAACTCCTGTATGTATTCTACGAATTTACTGGAGAATGTATCAGAGAATTTATCAACCACAACATTGTGAAATCAAATGACATTTTTTTAAATAAAAGGGCTTGAAAGGAGCGTATGGTACTTTGGGGTATATCTCCCGCGGAAATTGTTTTATGTCTTTATTTTTTCCAAAATGGTGGCAATTTAATTATTTTTGAAAAAATTCACGGGCAAATAAAAAGAAATATTTAAATCGCCGTATATACTAAACCAACAGAGGAAAAATGATACAACCTTCAAGAAAACCATAATTTACGAAGGTCTACAATATGGCGACAAGCAGAAATCTGTAGCTCTTCTGATTTAGGAGTCAGGAATGTGATGACGTCATGGCCTCAAATTTATAAATGCCGCCATTTTGAAACTAATCAAGATATTGATAGATTTCCACGGCAGATTTACAGCAAAAAACCCTAAATTTCTTCCAAGCCATTTAATTGAAAGAAAATTGCAATCGAATTTTACACCAACCTTTCTAAAGATTGAGCTCTATGTTGGGATAGGTAGAGCGTGGAGGGCAAAAAAGGTGAAATGTAACAGGTATTTAGGACAGTCCATACCTTTGGGTTTTTCAAAAATCCAAGACGGAATTTCGAATCCAACTTGAGATATTCTTTGTTGCTTCTTACAGTTGAAATGATAATGATCCTTCTCTCTGAGCCTTGGAATTCCTCAACTGATCCGATCTTGAGCTCACTCATTTTAGGCCGGCGAGAATCTTTTTCCAACAACTTTCGAATCTTTGCAACCTGCAAATTCAATAGAAATTGAAATGGATCTGTTGGCATCAGTCGAGGGAGGGGGGCGACTCCTATAGGGGGTTTGGTACATATGTGCCTTTGAGAATTCAGAGTTAGGACCCATAACCAGGGCAAAAATTTGAAAATATGACCCCATAACCATGGCAAATTTTTGAAATAAGACCCCATAAAGCGGGCAAAATTTACCACAAGAATAGTAACACACATAGTCAATTGAAAATCTACTTAGCTACATTCCTTTTTATGAAGTTTCTTGTCATAATAGCCAATAATGATGATGATGATGATGATGAGGATGATGATGATGATGATGATGATGACGATGATGATGATGATGATGATGATGATGATGATGATGATGACGATGATGATGATGATGATGATGATGATGATGATGACGATGATGATGATGATGACGATGATGATGAGGATGATGATGATGATGATGATGATGATGATGATGATGATGATGATGATGATGATGATGATGATGATGATGATGATGATGATGACGATGATGATGATGATGATGATGATGATGATGATGACGATGATGATGATGATGACGATGATGATGAGGATGATGATGATGATGATGATGATGAGGATGATGATGATGATGATGATGATGATGATGATGATGATGATGATGATGACGATGATGATGATGATGATGAGGATGATGATGATGATGATGATGATGATGATGATGATGATGATGATGATGATGATGATGATGATGATGACGATGATGATGATGATGATGATGACGATGATGATGATGATGAACGTCGAAGTACACTAAAATTCCTTGACAGTGCTTCCCTTACCTGCTTCCTGTAAGGAGAGATAACACCGATCTGATCTGGGCTCACACCAAGGCTCTTCTCATCAAGCAGTGTCCTAACATACTTGGCAACTTCAACGGCTTCCTCTGGGTTGAAAAATGAAGGGCTGTTTCCCTCTCTCAGATCTTGGCCTTCTACACCATGGAAAATGACTGGGAAGTTCTTGGTTGGCAACCACATCCATTGGCAAAGTGTGGTTGTTTTGAATTCATCAGCGCATGGTTCAAGTTCGTTGTCGTAGAACAGATCATTGGGTAACTGTAGGAGAGGAAATAATACGAAGCATATTTACCAAGCATTGCGAAACGTGAGGGTCTGTGTGGAGTAAGGCTAACTATGTTCTCCAGTAACAAAGCAATGAGACGTGCCGTGCCAGCATGTAGCTGCAATGTACCGGGTATCCGAAAAGTAAAATTTCACTCTTAATTAATCAAAAAAACTCGATTATCAAACCTACGATAAATTTTCTTTTTCATTTGCTTTGTTAGGACCCAAACATATTTAACCCATGAAATGTTTGCTTTCAATACTCAAAGGTTAAAAATTACACGCTCCCCTCTTTGGAGCTATACTTTTTCACAAGCAACATCGTTAATCTTTCCGAGAGCAAACATGTTTAAATCTCTTATAATCCTTTCAGTGTCACATGATAGTGTACGTTCCTTTCTGTCATTTAAGACCAAATCAATAGCTTAATAAAAACACATAAATTGATCTAGTAATTATCAGTGCTTGTTGCAAAACTAAGCAACACTAAAAAGAGCTAAATATGTTTATTCTAAAATCAAGTACAAGGTCAGCTATGTCTGCGAAAATAATTTGGTTCGTGATCTACATGCCAGAATAACATTGATGAAAATAGCATTCAAATTAGATTAGGCTCATGCGTTGAAAATGGCAAGAGAACACGATAAAGAGGCTTGCTACGATAAAGAGGCGAAAAACAATCACACAATCTCGTTTCCGTTTGCGCGATATGACGTCACTTCGCTCAAATTGCTTATTTGAATACGTAATTTCACAAATAGAAGGCGAAAAATAGTGGAAAAAAGTATCATACATCATTCACAGCAGTATTATCTTGTATTTTATCATCAATCATACCAACCCCGGACTTGCTCTTTAAGGGTAAAAAAAAATCCAAGCCCACTTACCTCCAATATGGCAGGATGCGATCGATAATTCTTGATTAGTTTTGTGATGAATCGCTCATTGTATTGCTCTTGTTCTTCTTTCATTTCAACGTCAACAATGGCACTGGCGAGAAAATCATCCAAATCATCCAAATCACCCGAATCATGATCATTAATGATATTGCCATCGTCGTCAATCATGTGTGAATCATCTGGTTGTGATCGTTGATATGGAGTACTTGTTGTCATTAGGCGCTCCAATAATGACATTTGCAAGCCATACTATGAAAAATCAAATGATAAATTCTATATTTTTGTATCGCTCTTTTGTTGGTAATTCTCCATTAAAGTGAAGACCTGAGATATATAGCGCTTGTCTATAAATAGGACAAAGAAACCCCTAATCCCTCCGTTGTTTTGCTTTCTTCCGCGACTCGCTGGGTTATAAAATACAATAGGCTATTTAATAAACCTGTGAGATCTCATCTTCTAACTCAGGTTATTCGCTTTAATGGCCTGATTACGTTGAATGGTTTATACAAGAGCACCTACCTTGTAGGAACTGTGCTTATTCCCAGTACTGATTTCGTGACATAGTACACAGAGTAATTGCTGTCCTGTTAATCCGTGTAGTGATTTTCAAATTCCAACATCTGTTAGTGTTGACCAATCAATTATCACGCTGTCTGGTCATCTCGTATAACAGTTGATCTTGTATTACATCAACACCGGAATATGAAACCAACGAATTATTCTTACGTCATTTTTACAGGACAGCAATACTCTGTGTACTATGTCACGAAAACAGTACCAGGAATAAACACAGTTCCCACGAGGTAGGTACCCTTGGTTTATAAAATAAGTTCAAAGGAAATCTAAAAATAAAATAAATCTAGTGGATGATTACAAAAATACGGTTGAACCTCAATAATGTAAACTCGGATACCTCGTATTACTCAGCACCATCGACAATTAACTATTTCCCCATACTTAGCTATAAGTAGGAATGGCTCAGTAGTAGCCCGCTTGACTGCCAGTTTGAAGGTTGGTAGTTCGAATCCCCAGCCTGCCAAACCTACCACGTAGAGAGAAGAGAGTCTCCAACTCTCCGCAATTTCAAGCTAAATGAATGACGAGGTGTGGTCACATCGAGAGGAAGGACTAGGCCACTGCTTCGACAAGCTTAACTTCTCAGCGTCCTAAGACTATCTTCGGATGCCAGGTAGATACAGACATAAAAATACTTAGCTAAAGCATTTGAATGCGTATCATTATCAAGATCATTAGTAGAGCTGTTTTATATGGTACGTACGATTTTGGTGGAACCATCTCCCCACAAGTAGTTTATGGATCGCCCTAAAAGTAGTCAGTCGACAAAAGTGCAAGGTTCATATTTCCCTAATAGACCTTTTAGCTGTTCTACAAAAAAGATTGAATCGAGCGTTATTTCTACACATTTTTATACGCGACGTTCGATCGAGTGGCGTTAGAGCTTCTATCACTATTGTGAACATTCGAAAGTCTACAAAAATGTAGCAAAATGATGTTCGATTCTGATTCTTTTCAGAATAGCTAAAAGGTCTATTGAAGGCAATCAAAAGTATGATGGTGAGCCTATAACCTACCTCACACGCGACAGGCGATCTCAACACTGGTCCAAGCTGCTTTGGATCTCCAGCCATGACAAACTGGCCTCCGTTGATATTTTCTGGATTTAATAAACCCGCAATGGGGATGAGGCATTCGGGTTCCATTGCCTGTCCACATTCATCCATGAAGACGTGAGTGAAATGATTCATTGGGACATCTCCCATGCTGACTAACCTGAAGGTAAAACATCTGTAATCAACACTTTAACCTAAGTTTGTTGTTAAAGTTTGTTGTCAAAGTTCGTTGAATGTTTTGGTGTTTTTGCAGGTTATTGCAGGTTTTTGCCTTTTTTGAGAGCAACCCTCAATATGAAATAACAAACTCCAACCAGCATCAACATAGGGCTCAAATCTTTAAAAAGGTCGGTGTAAAATTCTATTACAGTTTTCTTTGAATTAAATGGCGTAGAAGGAACTTAGGATTTTTTGCTGTTAATCTGTCGAGGAAATTTATTGATATCTTGATTAGTTTCAATATGGCGGCATTTATTAAATTTGAGGTTATGACGTCGTCAAATTTCTAAATCCTAAACTGGAAAAGCTACAGATTTCTGCTTGCCACCATATTGTAGACCTTTATAAACTATGATTTTCATGAAGATTGTATCATTTTTCCTCTATTGTTTTAGGACTTACGATGATTTAAATTTTTTCAAAATTCTCCATCAATTCTTTCAAAAGTAATTAAATTGCCGCCATTTTGAAAAAAATTAAGCTATCAAAAATTTTCAAGGCAGATTTACAGCAAAGTACTATAAGTTTCTTTCAATCCATTCAATTCAAAGGAAAATGGAATAGAATTTTACACCGACATTTTTAAAGATTTCAAAGATTTGAGCCCTATGCTTAATTTGAAAGCTATTTTAATATATCATTGCACTTACCTTCCAGCTGATGTCATCGTGCAAACAATAACACGATATTTTTGGATCTCTTTCCAGTTTGGCATCTCAAATTGTCCATCTGCGATCTTGCAGTAATTCTGAAATGTCGGAAAATGAATTGATCAGCTGAGCTGGAATTTTCTTAAATTTCCCGAAAAAATATGCATTGCAAAATTTCATCATTCTGTAAATAATTCGAGTTTGAGTTTTACAAATTTAAACATCGTTTTTGCCATGTCGAATTAAACTGTATTAAAAACAGCAGAATTTGCCGCATCTAAAAATTTAGTGTAAACATCGCTTTCGATTTTTTGCCGTGTTGGATCAAGGGCGCCTATCTTGCAGGGACTGTGCTTATTCCCAGGACTATTTTCGTGACCCAGTACACAGAGTCTGTCATGTCAAGGTCAAGATGACGTATGAATAACTTTGTGGTTTTAAATTCCGGTGTTGATGTAATACGAGATCAACTGTGATACGAGATGACCAGACAGCGTGATTTCGATTGGTCAACACTAACAGATAACGTCTTGATAACGGGCCATGCTCGAGACGTCGTACTTATTTCAATTCACATCAAAGTGTTTATATTTTACTTCATTTACTTGTTTATCATTGTACAATTGCACTACACGCAAAAAGAAGATCTTTTGCAACACTAACAGGCGTTAGAATTAGTTTGCAGTGCTTTATTTTGTTCGTTTTTGTTTTGAAGTTGTATTCGTAAATTGTAGGTACCAATCTTGGTGGAGGCCAGGTGATCTTGTGTCTTCCTACGCCAAGAGCGGTACAGTATTGATAAATTCACGTATTTAGATTAGTTACTTTTAATGTACCGGGTGCGCCAAAATAAACTATGCACGTTTGGCAGGCCACAATAAATCATACACTGGACCAATTTTGAAGATTTATGACTTAATCGCTAGGAGAAAGCCTGAAATAGATACTGGGACTTTTGCAATTTTTTTCATTTTCAGTTTTGAGAGCTAGAAGCGAGTTTCCTGAAATTTTAGTTTTCGAAAACACTGAAAACGATAAAAAAAAAGATCAAGTTTTCTAAAGAATCGACATGAATGGACAAAGAGAGAACTTGTTCGTAGTGAGTTGCGATTTAGAAATCGACTGATTGTAATCTGCTGCACGAGAGTTCGTACTAAACCCCCAAATCCCCCTGAAAACGTTTTCTCTTTGTTCATTCATGTTGAATCTTTTAAAATTTGATCGACGTTTTTGATCGTTTTCAATGTTTTCGAAAACGAACTTTTTAAGAAACTCGCTTCTAGCTCTAAAAACTGAAAAAGGAAAAATTTGCAAAAAGTCCTAGCATCTAATTCAGGCTTTCTGCTAAAGATTAAGTCATAAATCTTCAAAATTGGTCCAGTGTAAGATTTATTGTGGCCTACCAAACGTGCATAGTTTATTTTGGCGCACCCGGTATTACGAACAGAAAAAAAGGTTACCTTTATGTCATATTCTTGGGGAAGCGAATGAAGCGATCTACTGTATGCATTCAGCCGGAAGAGCTGGTTCTTTGGAATTGGGCATGGGTTCAATAACCGATGTAGAATCAAGTCAGCAGCGTAATTTGAGGGAGCACATGCAAGGATGCGACTGTTCGGCAACAACTTTAATACCTGGCAAATTAGAAAAGACAATTATCAGGAAGCTTCACATTAGAAAAGGTGTTGTGGCGCAGTGGTGTAATCCTCTGACTTTGCAGCTAGAACAGTCAGGCGGACAGGGTTCGATACCCGGTAGGGCCCCACCACTTGAGCGTCATGACAAGAGGTCGCGGACTCGATTAGCGCTTAGCTATTTCTGTGATCCCAGCACTTGGCGCTAAAAAACGCAACTTCGCCTTCACCTTAGAAATACAACTTGTAATGTAGCTTTCTTTAAGTGTTACTGTATGTACCGGGTGAGTAAAAAAGGCCTGACGTTTGAGAGGCTACTGCTACCTGAATATATAAGCAATGATACTTTGCAATATCTAATTGAATAGCTAACATGTTCAATTATTTTTAGAATTTTTTCTGGCGGAAATCGGTCATTCCGTTAACATTTTACAAGGGAGTTTCTAAAAAATTCCGTTCGAGAAACCTTGGAAAACGTGCTAAGTTTCACTCATGTTGTTTCCTTACAGTGATGACTTGAGAACGCTTGTGCCATCCTCTTGTGGGAATAAAAATATCTTCCCCCTAGTATGAATAACTTATTCAGGGGGATTCCAGTCTCCCAAGAGGACAAAATGCATGAATGCATGTGAGTGTCATAATTGCTAGGAAGGAAAACAAAGGGAAATTTTGTTTATCGTTTTCCTTCATTTTTGCAGGTTTTCGAGAGGGGCTTTCTGTAGAAAATCTCTCATATGGACGGGAAGGAATGGTGGATTAAAGCCGGGTAAATTACTGAACCTAATATCGGGAATAAAACAAGACAGTTTTCAATATTATTGCTTTGATGTCGAGGGAGCAGCATTTTTTCAAATGCCGGGCCGTTTTATTGACTCGTACGCGGTAGATTGTTGATTGTCATGTATTGAGAATCAATTCTAGTATTGTATTTGATAATTTTAGGATGGTTGTTAGATAAAATGAAACTGAAACTGACGTATTTAAAGCATAGGGCTAATCTTTAAAGATGTGGGTGTAAAATTCTAGTGCATTTTTCTTTGAATTGAATGGCTTAAAGCAACTAAGGATACTATGCTGTAAATCTTCTGTGGATATTTTTGCTTTATCGACAGCAGAAGTCGATAAACTACTACTCATCCTCTAAATGAAATACATAGGATGTTAGAGGAGGGTGCATAAATGTATCCTTCATTTTGCAATAAATACTAAAATTACCCTGAAATTGCCGCATTTGTGCATTTGGACTCCTATATTATGTCTCTACAAAGTTTTTACCAACCTGTGCCTCCACGCAATAAATTCTAAAATTACCCTGAAATTGCCGCATTTAGTGCATTTGGACTCCTATACCGGGTGACCCAAAAAAAAGTGACCCAACGCAAATTGTCACAGAAAATTAAGTTAGTGGCCGATTGAAATGCTACGAACGTTGTTCTGTTGCTAAAAGACTAGCCTATGCTTTGAATATTTTTCGCAATTTTTTCTGTCCGGTAAATTTCCAAAATTAAGGATTTCGAGGAAAAGGGCCTGCCTGAAATCCTCTAAAAGTCGTCAAAAACAGGGGATCGATTTACCGCCATTTCAACCCTTCAAAACAACGAGGGGCGTGTTTCATTTCAACCTGGGAATAGGCAACCCAGTTGGAAGTCTTCAGAGCAATTTCATAGTCCCTAGGTATTTAAAAACATTCTCAGACAAAATGAACCACGCTCTTCGTTGATTTGAAGATCTCAAATGGCTTTAAATCGATCCCATGTTTTTGATGACTTTTTGAGCATTTCACGCCTGCCTTTTTCATCAAAATCCTTAATTTAGGAACTTAACGGTGTTAAAAAAAATTTCGAAAAATACTCATAATGTAGGCTAGTCTTTGGTGATAAAACAACATTTGAAATATTTCAATCGGTCATTTACTTTTTTTTCTATAACAGATTGCGCTGGATCACTTTTTTCTGGGTCACCCGGTATTATGTCTCTACAAAGTCTTTACCAACCTGCTTTATAGCCTCTACGCAATAAATACTAAAAGTACCCTGAAATTGCCGCATTTAGCGCATTTGGACTCTTATATTATGTCTCTACAAAGTCTTTACCAACCTGCTTTATAGCCTCTACGCAATAAATACTAAAAGTACCCTGAAATTGCCGCATTTAGCGCATTTGGACTCTTATATTATGTCTCTACAAAGTTTTTACCAACCTGCTTTATAGCCTCTACGCAATAAATACTAAAAGTACCCTGAAATTGCCGCATTTAGTGCATTTGGACTCCTATATTATGTCTCTACAAAGTTTTACCAACCTGTCTCATAGCCTCCACGCAATAAATACTAAAAGTACCCTGAAATTGCCCCATTTAGTGCATTTGGACTCTTATATTATGTCTCTACAAAGTTTTTACCAACCTGTGCCTCCAAGCAATAAATACTAAAATTACCCTGAAATTGCCGCATTTAGTGCATTTGGACTCCTATATCATGTCTCTACAAAGTTTTACCAACCTGTCTCATAGCCTCAACGCAAGTGACAGTCTTTCCAGTGCCAGGAGGACCAAAGATTACGTATGGCAAAGGGCGTGAGGAGCCAGAAACAATTTTCTTCACTGCCCTTAGCTGTTCCAGATTGTTCTCGATCTTTCTGTCAAAAACTCTAGAAAAGGAAGGATAATTGTTATCACTTGAATCATCAAAACAGTAAATCCTCAATTTAATCATTAGTATAGCGATTGATTCAATCACTCGTTTGATCAACCGATGAAAAAATTAATGAATCAACAATCAAATAACATGATCAACCATTGATTCATTATTCGATCACTGGATCACTTGTCCAATCAATCAATCAATCAATCAATCTATCAATCTATCAGTCTATCAATCCATAACAATTGAAACAAAATCCGCCGGGCAGATCTTTAGATTTATCCTTCTTCATTGGCAACAACCTCATGATTTCTCTTAAAGGTAATGTGTCCATGTAAGTACAGCAGCGTATACACTCTAGTCAAAATGTGCTGACACGATGATGATGAAGAGCCCGAGGAGCGCACTGTGATTGGTAGAATTTAACTGAACACATGCAAAACTAGAATTTAAAATTCACAACGAGGCTGCCTGCTGTGAGACTTCGGGTTCAGCTCTGGAATCGCAGCCGCAAGTAAGGCATCAGTCTGCTTATATTAGACCTGGCTATCTTGTTGAATATACGGTAAAGTGATCACATGAAATATCACGTGAAAATAGCAAACTCGTTGTAATTACATGGGCATATTACCTTTAAAAACCAGCTTTCGCTTGCACAAGGCGGCAGTTTATCCTATGGGTTTCAAGGGAACTTTTGCGGCCTTTGCGGGCAAAAAAGTTTTCATCTAATTACTGGTAAAGAGAATTTCTTCTGCCTTCAACCAAGAGCAGCTAATGATATTATGTTACAAAATCTGTACTTGCTATTCCAATATCTTTTTGGTTGTATATATAGCCATCTTTTCAAAGACACACAAATCTGGTTAACAATTTCAATAAAAAGACATTTGTAATCACCTGATATTTTCCACTATGCTATTGGAGAGAAGAGGTGGATAGCTGACATCTGAGGTGAATTTCAAAGTAGGAAAGACTTTTCTGTCCAGCAGATCATGAGCGATATCAAGGGCTCTGTGCATCAGTCTTACCGGTCCCCGATTCGGGCTGAAGTGTACATGATACACACGGCCATTTATGAAGCTGTCATGAAAACTAAAAAGGAAAAATATAGACAGATTCAGCTTATGTTGTGTACATCCCCTTCAGATCACGTGATTGTCCTCTCGAGGAAACTTTCTTTACAAAAAATGTAAAAACGTTGTGCCATATAAAGCGCGATGTGAGTAATCTCGAAAGCTTAAATGTGCATCCATTTGCAAACCAGAGCTTTGGCCTTTTGACCTGAACAAATTCTTGAGGCAAAGAGAATGAACCAACAATATCCTTGACAAAATGTGAAAAAATCTTAGATTTGAATACATTATATTCGCAAGAAGTCACCCATTGTGCCACTTTAATTTCTCTTTGATATTAGTTATAAATTTCAATATGCTTCAGGAATTTGCTAGGATCAACCGGCCAAAGCTCTGGTTTGCAGGTGGAGGCAAGTTTGAACCTTCAATATCAATATTTCAGCTCTCAAAGCACCAATGTCAACAAATGAGGGGTCTATGTTCAAGTTAATTAGTGGGGAACATTTTTAGAGTGATTAGACATTGATTGAAGCTAAATTCACATTGATGGATTCAACCAAATCTGTTCCATACTTTTTTCGGGACACTCGGTATAAAATCACAATAAAGTGATTGTGTCGCTTGCCTCATTCTCCAAGTAATGGAGAAAGCAAACAAGGCAAGCCATTGGTTACGGTCACACTAGGCATTGTTATCTCGCTGCATACCTTCAAACCTACGAGTTAAATATACGCTGTGATATGTGACCGCATTTCGCTTTCACATGCAACACTGTTACAGCACTCTGATCCTGGGAGTTGATTCCATAGGAAAACTATCAGATGCAAAACAATGGAAGGTCCCGACCTATATTTTGGCGTTGTTTTAGGGAATAAACCAATCGCAGCCTTGCGTAGCGGTCACATAATACAGCACATCACTGTGTGACTGGGCATCGTTGTATCGTTATATTGCCGTGCTTTCTGGCGTTACAAATGAATTGCAAGAAAATGAAGCAATTCACATCATAACGGGAAAATAAGGGTAGTGTGACCGCAACTATCAATACAACTAACCTTTGATGAAACTTTAACAAGACCCTCTCTCCTTCTACTTCATGTATGAATCCCTCGTACTCCTTGATTCTCCTATTGACACCTGCTTCCACAATCTGCTTGTTCGCTTTCTGGTCCCTTTTATTCTCCTTGATGCTCCTATTGATGCCTGCCTCCACAATCTGTTTGTTCCCTTTCTGGCCCTCTTTGTTTTGTGTCGTTTCTCCAGACGTATTCTCACGAACAAACACCGTATCACCGACAATCACAGATGGCCTATTTTCAGCTAAGCCTGGTACCTATTGGGGGAAGTACAGGGAGAACAAAACAATGACAACGCGCTTGGCGAGCTGTGGAATAAAACTACGCAGCCAATATTCAAAACTGAAATGTTGATCTATCAGTCAAAAGCTAACTTAGATGTGAATTTTTTTGTTTGGCAACATCGTTCATCTTTCAGGCAATTTAAATTTCATCACAAACCTGACCCACCATCTGATGATAGACAGAACCTAACATAGTATCCATTAGATTTTAATCGTTTGTAGTGTACCCAATTGTATATAGTTTAAGGTTGGGTGTCTTTTCTATTGGCCATTGGGTAGTCATTGTCTTTCGCTCCCCTTGGCATCGTCCCTGTAGGAAGGTATAGTAGAATGTAAGATTTATTGTAATATTCTACCGGGTGTCCCAAAAAAAAAGTTCTCCCGTTTGAAAAATCATCAAAATTTGATTACACCGCTGATCTTCAATTTTCTTTTTTTGTGATGTAGATCATGGACCACATTATTTTCCAAGATATACCGGGTGCGCCAAAATAAACTATGCACGTTTGGCAGGCCACAATAAATCGTACACAGGTCCGATTTTGGAAATTTGTGACTTAATCGTTAGCAGAAAGCCTGAATTAGATACTGGGATTTTTGCAATTTTTTTCATTTTCAGTTTTAGAGCCAGAAGCGAGTTTCCTAAAATGTTAGTTTTCGAAAAAGTCTGAAAACGATAAAAAAACATCGATCAAGTTTTCCAAAGAATCGACATGAATGGGCAAAGAGAGAACTTGTTCTTGGTGATTTGGGATTTAAAAATCGACCAATTGTAATCTGCTGTTCGAGAATTTGTACTAAACCCCCAAATCCCCCTGAAAACGTTTTCTCTTTGTGCATTCATGTTGAATCTTTCAAAATTTGATCGACGTTTTTTGATCGTTTTCAATGTTTTCGAAAACGAGCATTTTAAGAAACTCGCTTCTGGCTCTAAAAACTGATAACGGAAAAATTTGCAAGAAGTCCTAGAATCTAATTCAGGCTTTCTGCTAACGATTAAGTCATAAATCTTCAAAATCGGTTCAGTGTACGATTTATTGTGGCCTGCCAAACGTGCATAGTTTATTTTGGCGCACCCGGTAGCTGATCTTGTAATTGGCTTAAAAATGAGCAAGTTTAGCTCTTTTTAGGCCTACCTGGTTTTGAATAATACTGCAAAAAAGCACTGATGATTACCAAATCATTTTCTTTGTGCATGTAAAGCTTCTAGTTTGGTCATAAATGACAGAACAAAATGCACACAATCATTAGAGACTTCAATGATGATCAAAAATCTGAAAATTTGGACACTTAAGGCAAAATTGAGTATTTTGTTCAAAAACTATAGCTCAAAATGAGGTTTTTCAACGTGAAATTTTTCTACCTTGCTGCACCGAAAGCAAATATTTCATCCTCTATGAATATTTTTGGGTCTTTGACAAAACAGCTCAAGAAGAAAATTTTATCAAAGGTTTGATAATCAATTTTTGATGATTTCTCAAACAGGAGTACTTGGGTTTTGGGACACCCAGTACATTTATAAAAAAAATCTTTTAGACCCAGAAATGAGGAAAGTGCTGGTAAAGGGATCGCATGGGAACGATTTAGTTGCCATTGAATTCCATTCTATTTCTGAAACTGACGATTGTATTGAATTTAAATGTCTATGGCAAGTAAATCATGGACCAGATATGAACGTGGAATTCTCAGAATTCGTAGAATTCTACAGGGTGTCCCAGAAAAATTGTTCAACATTTGATTAAATGTCAAAAAATAATGATAAAATGTACAGGTTTCTGGTTAAATAACCCTGTTCCTAAGATTTTAAATTAATTTTAGACGCCAGAATCTTCCGAATCCGCTAAGAATTCACGGAGTTATGAGCCTTTGAAGTTCAAGATTGTACGAAAGCTGAAACCAGACGCAGCTAACTGAGTTGCTTTTCAAAAAGACGTCTTAAAACCGAAGTAAAGGAAGACTGTCCAATGTGTTACCTCTTGTTGACATCAGAGCAAGCAAAATAGGACTTCAAAAGTAGTTTAATTCTTGCAACCGTTGCCGAAATTGATTAAGAATGCAAGTTTCTGAAAACATGGAATGAAAACTTAATCGATGAGAGACGGGGCGATTCCAAATTGTGCTGAACAGGATTCCTCCAAGCATCCATAACCTTGATTCAATGTTATAGAAAACTAGTTTATCGAAAGTGCTTTTGAAATTACATTTGATTTGCTTTGAATATTCGAGATTCCACTTTCACAAAATATGCATTCAGCTTTCGCACAAACTTGAACTTCAAAAGCTCATAGCTCCGTGAATATTTGGCCGATTTGCTAGCTTCTGGTGTCTAAAATTAATTTACAATCTCAGCAATATGGTTATCTTACCATGGAGCCCGTTCAATATTTCGTTATTTTTTAAAATTCAATCAAACGCCGAACAATTTTTTTGAGACACCCTGTACTTGGTACGTACCTCAAGGCCAAATAAATTTGCTGTTTTCTTTAACTTTGCAGCCTTGATGTCATATTGTCTCACGTCAACCTCCCACTGAAGTTCTTCAAAATACAAAAGTGAATGGAATCTTTCTTTGTGATTGTTCATATCGAGGTCAGCTTCCAACAGCTCCTTCGCATCTCCGTATATGCTGCCATTGCCTTTGTTGATATTTCCTCGTATATGTCCAGGGATTGGGTATTTAGCCAGGGGGACTTTGATGACTATGTTTGATCTTCTGCAATCAAAGGCGAGGAATTAAAATCACAGCCATGAAACAAGGACAGCTAATGTAATGTTACAATAGAACTCGCTACTTTTCATTGACACCTAGATACAAAGCAATTTGTGATTGCAGACAAAGGGAATTCCATGCTCGGTTGGTCAACACGTAAACAAAAACAAAGCAAGCCGCAAAAATTGCCCTGAAACGCGGGTCGCCAGCTCGCTTGTTGTGCATTCCAGAAATGGTTTTTAAGAGCAAATATTAGCACATATCGAAAGGAGAAGAATGTCTCTAAACTTCTGGCTCGGGCATTTACGTCTTGACCAACGGAGCAAGGAATTCCCTTTGTCTGCAATCACAAATTGCTTTGTATCCAGGTGTCAATGAAAAGTAGCGAGTTCTATTGTAACATTATCTGTCCTTGTTCAGCCATGATCCTTTGTGCGCCAAATGAAAAGCAAGACAAAGGGGGCTCAGGCTAGACTTATGACGATGAGTCCCTTGTATCCCTGCGGTAAATCTTGCTCAACTGGGACTCATAATGAAACAGTGAAAAAGCTGGCCCTGTAATATGCATTCATTAGTCGAATTATGATGGAACTACGGTATTTTATCTTAGGCCTTTTTCAGTCATTTTGCAACCATAAAGTTTTTCTAAATTTGAATTTACCAATTTCTCCAAAGCTTGTAACAAGGCGAGACAAATCACAACAATACTTCAATCTTTTGGCTGTCAAGCAAACATTCATTCATTCCAATCCATCCAGTACTCTTGATGCCCCGGGGGGGCACTCCCATACTTGACCTGACGGGATGTGCCGCTCAACAGGGTGTCCTTTTGCGGTAAAAATTATGCGACAGGGTGTCATTTTCTAGCGAAAATTATGCGACAGGGTATTATAATAGGTAAAAAAATTATGCGACAGGGTATCACAAGCAAAAATTGCGTTCTACACTGTATTTGAGAGGCAAAATTTTTATGCGACAGGGTATCACAAGCAAAAATTGCGTTCTACACTGTATTTGAGAGGCAAAATTTTTATGCGACAGGGTATCACAAGCAAAAATTGCGTTCTACACTGTATTTGAGAGGCAAAATTTTTATGCGACAGGGTATACTTTTGGCCTATTTTTTATGCGACAGGGTGCAGGGTGTGGAGAGGTTTTCCGCACACCCCCGTCACTTCCCTAGTCAAGTACCCCCCCCGGGTCTTGATGGTATGAATTTTCAAAAGTCGGAACTTTTTTCTGGCTCACCCGGTATAGATCCAAAAAATTACCGAAATAAATTGGCACAGCCCAAGACCACGGAGTACTTAAGTCACCCCCGGCCAATTTACAACCATAATGAGGACAGCGATGCACAAGGAATAGACAGATCCTTACCTAGCAGGGGGGACTCCAGGGACAGTCTCTACTGATGGGTCCCTTGTAATTTGATGTGGCTTGATTCGCTGATAAGGTTCCGTCGGCATGATCTCCTCTATCTCTGGATTTCCTGTCTGAGCATGCAAAAATCGGAGGATTGTGAATCCTTGGCTTCCGTCTTTTGGTGTAAATGATAATGCCAAAGGGCAGGTATGATGTCCAATATCTTTGCTTTTGTAGTACACTGTAAGTTGGTATGAGGAACCACTTGGCATTTCCAGCTCCTGAAATCAAATTTTCTTTTGTCAGGTTGGGTTTGCTCAAATTTCTTGTTGCAGAAGAAAGAATACACTGGGTGAGTTGATAAAAAGGACAGGTGTTTGAAAAAGTTCTGCTCCCTCAATATCAAAGACATCAAACAAATAATATTGAAAATTGTCTTGTTTTATTCCCCATATGTCCAATTCAGTAATTTACCCGGCTTTAATCGGCCATTCCTTAATGTCGATATGAGACATTTTCTACAGAAAGCCCCTTTCGAAAAACTGCAAAAACAAAGGAAAAAGTCAAAAAAAATTATTTGCACCCCACTTATTTTAGTCCAAGTTCCCCGTTTCACCCTACGTGTGTATCAACATTACCTTTTTCCCCTGGTGAATGTTGTGTTTGTCACCAATTGTGAAAACATTCCTTGCATTATCAACCAACTCACAATTTGTGAATTTCATTGTCAGGTTGTCATCCTCAGCATCAAACTGAATGAAAACTTTGACAGACAATCGTTTTCCCTGCATCACTGATCCAAGGTTGATGATTCCGTTGAACTTGTCAGGTTCATTTTCCTCTTGATCAGTCGTTATGCTGATGCCATTGCGGTCCGCAACAAGTTCTTTTCTATGGAGATCAAATGCAAGATACAGGTTGTGTGCAAATTGATTCTGTTTTTCTTGCAAGGAATTCTTGAGAATTACAACAAGCATTTGTTACTTTCAAAGAATTCTTTGTTGAAGTTTGTTGAAGTCATTTTTTCATCTCAAGGATTCTCTCAACACCAATTCTTCAGAACATAAGCGTACGAGGCAGGGGGGCCGGGGGGCAGTAGCCCCCCCCAACTTTAGAAAAATCATCAAAAATGAGCCCCAAATGGGCAAAAAACGCCCTCGGTCGGGCAAAAATTATGCTGAACAATGGACTTTGTGTTGGGCAGCCCCCCTAGATTTTTTCTTCCCATACGCTTATGCTCCAGAACACGTAGGAAAAAGATGCTCAAATGATTCTCAAGAATTCTTTTAACATTAAAGGCTTAACAGACATTTGGTTAAAAGCTGGTCTTAGGCCAAGTTAAAAATGATATCAGGGGCGGATCCAGAAAATATCCTGACTACTGCTAAGGCGAGGTTATTTGAAATACTTGGGTGTGGTCTTTTGAAAATAGGCGTGGACCTTAATAACAAGATACGAGGATCTGAGAATCTGACTACTGCTTCAGCAGCAGTCGCAATAGTCTGGATCCGCCCCTGGATACCCTAGTTGTCTAATGATAACTTTCACACATGCCATTTCATTGTGTAACTAACTGAGTGCAACAGCTGACGTTTCAAAAACGAGGCAATACAAGAATCCCGCCAATCCCATTGGTTAATCGCACATTTCCCGGGGTTTTCCCGCAGCCTTGTATAATACGATACAAGGACGCGTTTTTGTCACCACAGCAACTGATTTAGGCCTGTGAGATTTACAATAAACTCAAGCGACATAACAGTTACAAAATGGGTTTGACTAAGTGATATCAGTCAAAATGAGAAGCTATCAGGTAATAAAACTCATACTAACCGGTTTTGTAGTTGTACAGGAAAATATAAAGCCCTCGGTCTTATTGCACAGACCTCGCAAGCTCGGTCTGTACTTTTAAGACCTCGGGCTTTATATTTTCCTGTACAACACAAAACCGGTTAGTATGCGCATAGTGCAGGGAAAACTAAGTCTCTTCAATTGTTACTTCTTAAATGGGGCAACTGTCCTTGGTGGTAGTAAACTTTGACTTTCTCAATAAACAAAATTGTTTTCACAGTAGAAACTGGATTTTCTTGACCTTGAGAATAAATAAATCAGTAAATTTCTCAGAGCCATTCAACCTAGCCTAACGCTTCATTGAAAATATTTTCATGAAAAGTTCTATTTGTCAATCTGCAGCATATGCTTTTAATTCTTAGAGTCATGTTGTTTAAAATTAATGAGAAGATTTGCACTCAATACCGCTTTTTCCTATATGAAAGAAATTTGTTATTCAAGTAAAAACAACAGTGCACCAGGTGAGTCAAAAAAAGTTTACCTGTTTGGCGGGCTGTGGAATAATATGTTTGCGGCTGATTTCAAAACTGAAATGTTAATCTTTCATTCAAAGGCTAACTTAGATGAGAAATTTTGTTTGGTAAAATTATTCATCTCTAAGATCCAAAAATTAGAAAAATGTCTGTAAAGGCTAATTTCCAGTCAGTGAAATTTTCCGAGCGGGCGGAATTTTAGACAATAGAATATCGCTCAGTCGTAACTTTCTATTCATTTCCAGAGCGACATTTTCTCTCGTATACAATAGAAATTCCGCCCGCTCGGAAAATTCCACTGACTGGAAATAAGCCTTCAGGGGCATGAATGGGAATGAGAATTCCACATTCCATGATTCTGGTCCATGATTTACTTGCCATTGAAATCAAAATTCTATTTCTCAATTGTAGTGAACCTAAATTTTCATTGCAAATAAATCATAGACCAGAAAAGAACGCGGAATTCTTGATTCCCATACCATACGATTCCCATTCCCATTCCTTTACAGGCATTTTCCCAATTTCTGGGTCTTGAAGATGAGCGATTCCACCAAACAAAATTTTCTCATCTAAGTTTGCCTTTGACTGGTAGATTAACACTTAAGTTTTTAATATCGGAAAGATAAAATAAGAGATATCGGCCACTTATTTTTTAGTTCACAGCCTACCAAACAGGTAAACTTTTTTTTGACTCACCCAGCACTATATACTGTATCTGAAATCATATTTACCTTTTACCCTTATCTGAGAAGATTTGTGCATCAGCTTTTTTGTTAGATTTAAGCTCTTCATTGCGTCTCCCATAATGTTGATCAGTAGCTGTTTGTTTTGGCAATAAGTATTCTATCCTGTCACTTCCACTTAAGAATCTCAAAAATTTGTGTGACTTCAGCTTGCCAAGTACATCTTTGAATGGAAGATTCTGACAGCCTCTGATCTCATTTGATATCAATTTCATGAACTCATCTTCATACAAGGCTTTTAACGATTTTCTGTCAACTGGTTTTGCTTCTTTTAAGCTGATAAGGTGCTGCTTGAACCTCTTTACCATATTATCCTCTGTAGCACTTGTTTGGGAGTTTGTTGCTCCCCCTTTGTTACGACTTTCTTTGCCATTGGCCTCAATTTGTTGCTGGATGTTGAGATATACAATTTTAGAAGTACCATTTTTCAACTTTAGAAACTGTTTCTCCTGTAACTTGTCGACAACATCCCTGAATCGTATTTTGGGGTAGCCATGTTCCTCATTTTCTTTTTCAAAAAGAACCTCAAGTGCTTTACGATTTGTTGGCAGTTCCCTCTCAACGCATTCCATGAATCTTTGGCAGAACACTTCAAAGGTCTTGAACTTCTTTTTGCCAGTTGCCTCACCTCCATTTCCATTTCCAGCTGTTGTTTTTGTTTTGCTCTGTTGTTTATCATTTTGTTGCACGGTTAGGTAGGCTATTTTTGCAGAGCCACTTTCAAACCTAAGAAATTTCCGTTCCTTTAATCTTTTCACAACATCTTCAAAAAGGTGATCGTTGAGACCAAACGCATCTTTTTCACTTTCAAAAAGTGCCTTCAGTGCCACTCTGTCTTTTGGCATTTTCTTCTCTAAATATTTCATAAATTTGTCATGTGCATTTTCAATGGGTGCAGGATTAGCGTTCTGGTTTTGCACTGATGAGGCTTGATTTAAATTCACAGACACATCTTGGGAGTAGCTTAATATCAAGAAATCTTCCTTTATCAAACGAATTAGTACATCAAATAAGTTAATGCCAGGATATATCTTTCCGATGCCTTCAAAAGCTTCTTTGAAAAAATCATGGCTATAGAATTGATCTGGGTCTGCAATTTCTAGCAAAATTGAACTGAATAAATTACATGCATTCTCAAACTTTAACCCATTGTTGCCAAGGGTGATGGACTTATCTACATTGTAGATCAAACGTGTTACATCTTGAAAAAGACAAAATTGCTTCTTGTGCTTAGAAACTAGAAACTGGCACCTTAAATAAGTTTCATTAACTTCTGTGTCATATTGTGCAGTTACATTTGAGTAAAATTTTTGAAGAAACTCGTCAAGATCCTTTACAACATTATCAGCAATGTTGCAAGCATGCCAGTCTCTGTACAGCATTTGAAGGACTTCCTTCTTAGAGATCACTTGCTTGAATTAACGTACGGCCGAGATTGAAGCTTAACTCAAGTGCACTGACTGCGCAGTGGCGGCCAGCTACTCCTAAACGACTAGCCTAGGCCCCCAACATAGTCAAATGTATACTTTCGCAACACTGTCAAAGACCAAGCCACATTACAGCTTCTCGTGACTAAGATTTCCTTCTCTTTAACACCGTTGGTAAAAGGATGAATGACACTGTTCTCTTACCAAATTGAGAATGCAGTGTGCTCATCCACATAAAGCAAAAACTCAGCAAACTGGCACGAGTGAGTTGCCCAGCACCTTTTCTTGAACTTTTCAGTGGACAAGAAAGAAATGCCAAAGCCAAGTCCCACAATTCAATGCGAATTCTTAGAAATCCCTCAAAACGAGGCGACGCAAAAATAGCAACGTCAGCAAGCAATTTTCTTTCTTACGAGATTCAGAATAATGCCGAAGAGCTCCTCTTTTGTCAAATGTCACTTAAATGCCCGTGGAAGAAACTATGAGTACTTTGGCAATTGGCACTTTGGTGTGATCAAAGTTTCTCATAAAGAGTGCTTACTTAGACCAACCCCTAATTCTATTTCTTTCACTTCTCTAAACCATAGTCGCCCCGGGGTACTTCATTGTTAAGTTGTACTGGACGTGCAGCTCATATGGGTGGGTTTTTTCATCTGACATTCTCTACATATGGGTCTGTTTTAGCCACAATTCTGGTAGATGGGTAGCTCTTTGAGAATTTTCTTATCAATGGGCTCGATAATGAAATTCCACACCAAAAAACTGAAATTTTCCGAAGTTTCAAATCGACAAATTCATAAACATGGGTCAAAAATTTCCTGATATTCATGCAAATGGGCTCGAAGTTTTTTAATATTCCGTCATACGAATGGGTCCTTTTCTCAAAGTCCAGATTCAGGTCGAATCATGTTCACAATGAATGTGCGGAAACCCGGCCCATTGTCGCTGGGGAGCAGGTTTTATGGCTCCCATAATGCTTTGCGTAAAAAAGCATGGTTAGAAGTTCATGGCTGAAGTTTGTAGGAAGAAGTTGAGTGAGATATAGAACACGAATATTAAACTCAGACTATTTGATTGTGTCATGTGTGTACATCTGCAATAATAAAGAACCTTCGCAATACTTGGTCCACCGAGATATAGAACACGAATATTAAACTCAGACTATTTGATTGTGTCATGTGTGTACATCTGCAATAATAAAGAACCTTCGCAATACTTGGACCACCTACCGGAATGAAATGTTTTGCAGATGAAGATCGATTGTGTCTGTGAAGTGCTCGTTACAGTTTAGGCCACTTTTGGCCAAGAACGTGTTTGTTGAGAATGGCGGAGCAGACTCTCAAAAGGTGCAGGAGTGCACATCGAATGAATATCAGAAAACAAATGAGAGATGCACAGGCTTGTATAGATGACAATTCGAGGGACAACACCGAGATGTTAAAATTGAAAGTCGGGTTGACATCGAAATTGGAGAAGATCGTCAAGTTGGACGAGCAGATTGTTATGAAATTGTGCGAAGATGATGCGATCGGCGAAGATGCAATCGCAGTAGAAACCGAAGAGGCGGATGAGTTGGCTACAGGAGTTAGAACGATTTTGATCAAGCTTGATGGCCTTTTGACTAAGAAATCAACACCGACAAGTCCAAGGAGAGTGCTACCTATGCTGCCGAATTCACCAAGTGCAGCAGGAAGGCCTAGTTCACCAGCAGGAGGCAGTTTTGGACATACAGGACCACAGGCAGCAGTATTTAACAAAGCAAGGCTTCCAAAATTGGAAATGAAGAGATTCAATGGGGATATTTGTCATTGGCAAGAATTTTGGGACTGTTTTGAAAGTTCCATTGACAGTGATCAAGATTTACCACCTGTGATGAAGTTAAACTATTTGCGTGGACTTTTGGATGGACCTGCAAAAGCTGTTATCGCAGGATATGAGACAACCAATGCAAATTATGCTGAAGCCCTTGATGTTTTGAAAGATAGGTATGGGAAGAAGTCAGTGATACAATTAGCACATTTAAATGGTATCATGAATCATGCTGCAGTTAAGGATGAAGATGATATTGTGGGCCTTAGGAAATTTCAGGACACAATAGAGGTGCATTATCGTGGACTGCGAGCTTTGGGTGTAGATGAAGAGACATACTCTGCCATCGTTGTGCAAAAAATTGTAGAGAAGCTTCCAAAAGATTTGCACTTGACTATCATAAGAGGAGAAGATTTTTTGAGTTGGACTATCAAGGATTTGTTGGTTGCTTTGAAAAAGGAATTGGAGCTGAGAGAAGAAATTGCAAGATCTGCTGGCGGAGCTAACAAGGAAGTGAAAAAGAAACTGTTTTCTCCACAGAAAGCAACTGCTAGTGCATTTTTAACTGAGACTGTTGATACCAGATGTCCATTTTGCCTGGGAAAGCATGCACCAAAGGACTGTCAAAAAGTAAAGACCACAAAGGAGCGTAAGAATTCTTTACGTAAATATTCTAGATGCTTTAAATGTTTAGTGAAAGGTCATAGAGCTAATACTTGTACAATCAATGTTTGTTGTGAAAAGTGTGGTGGGAGCCATAACCCTGCTCTTTGTGAGGGAGGGATAGGCTCTGGGGGGATGGTCGGTTCGGTAGCTAGCCCTATGCATGTTGGGGAGTCTGGGGGTCATGTGGCGATGCAAACTGCGCAGGCGCTTGTTCGGGGACAGAGTGAATGTAGGGTTCGTGTGTTATTTGATTCTGGAAGTAACAAATCCTTTGTTACAACCAGTGTCAAAGAGTACATTAACCCTAAGGTGAAAAGAAAGGAATGGCTACAACTCACAACATTTGGTAATAGCTCTGAACAGTCTGGTCTTAGAGATGTGGTAGAACTTGAATTGTGTTCTCTTACAGGTAGAAGTGTAACCAAGATTGAAGCTTATGTAGTGCCTGTCATTTCTAACATTAAAAATGTTCATGTTGATTCTGTTAAATGCAATTACTCCCATCTTCAAGGTTTATGGTTTTCAGATGCAGATCAAGGTAAGTCTGACTTGGAAATTACTGTTTTGATTGGGGCAGATTATTTATGGCAGTACCAGGGAGGCTGTGTTATTCGCGGTAAACCTGATGAGCCCGTTGCTGTACAAACATCTTTGGGATGGGTACTGTCAGGACCTATCAAGGGTAAGTTGAATGATATGCCCCATGGTGCTGCCTCAGTGAATACCATCAGAGCTGAAATCAAGGAAGGTAATGTAGACAATGAAATTGTAAAATTATGGGATCTTGAAACCATTGGTATTAGACCAAAAGATGAGGTAAGTGAGAGTTTTCAAGATGACATTGTGTTTAATGGTGTAAGGTACACAGTGCGGTTGCCATGGAAGGTAGGTAATGAAGCTTTGCCCACAAATTATGCAAACAGTTTGACAAGATTGAAGGGTTTGTTGGTGAAGCTACGTAAGGATGAAGAAGTGCTTAAGGAATGTCAGAACATCATAGATAACCAACTTGGGACAGGAGTTATAGAGAAGGTAGTTGACCTAGAAACAGAAGATAATTGCCACTATTTACCGCATAGGCCCGTTGTGCGACAAAATGCGGAAACCACAAAGGTTCGCATGGTATTTGATGCCTCGGCCAAGACTGGTAAGAATGGAATTAGTCTTAATGATTGTTTACACGTGGGACCGTCTCTGAATCCATTGCTGTATGACATCTTATTAAGGTTCCGAATGGAAGGAGTGGCGATGACAGCGGATATAGAGAAGGCCTTCCTAAACATTGAAATAGACAAGACAGACAGAGACAACTTGAGGTTCTTGTGGGCTACAAATCCATTTGATGAGAATCCGACAGTCGAAACATACCGGTTCTGCCGCGTTGTTTTTGGGGTCAAGAGTTCGCCCTTCTTGCTCAACGGAACGATAAGATATCACCTTCAGAATTATCAGAAAGATGATCCACTCTTTGTTCAACAGATGATTGATAGCCTTTATGTGGACGACATGGTATTTTCTACCAGTACGTTTGAGTGTGCATATGGAATGTATGAGAAGGCTAGGGAGAGAATGATGAGTGGTGGTTTTAGATTGAGAAAGTGGGTAACAAACAACAAGGAATTAGCAGAAAGAATCAAGTGTAAAGAAGAGAGCCGTGAGTGGAATGTTGACTCAGATAAGCAGCCAGAAGAGAGCTATGCTAAGGCAACATTAGGCTTTACAGGAGAGCCATCGATGCATAAAGTTTTAGGCCTTGATTGGAATTTTGATAATGATACAGTCCTCTTTGATTTTAGGCCTATTTTGAAGAAAGCCGAAGCCATGAAGCCGACTAAGCGGGAAGTTTTAAGTCTAATGGCAGGAATATTTGATCCTTTAGGTCTCATTAGCCCGATACAGTTGAGCATGAAAGTTTTATTCCAACAGTTGTGCAAGGAAAATGTTGGATGGGATGATGAGCTTGAGGGACCCCTTAAGTTAAGGTGGGAAAATTGGATCAAAAGTTTAAAGAGCCACTGCTGACATAAGTGCTTTGCGCGCTTAAAAATTGAAAGGAGGTAAACACCAATGGCGACGAAGAACAATGTTTAGTTTGCGCTTATTATCGTTTATTGTTTTACATTTCCGTCATTGCTGAAAACAAGAGCTGAACATTTCACACGTATTAACCACAATTCTATAGGCCCTCTCTTTACTTATAGCGTCTGTTTTATTATGTTAATTTGAAATACAGTCCTCTGGAGGGCAAAATGGCCTCGTCATTAACTTTCGTAATTTAAACTTCGTATTTGAACTGTTCGATATGGCAAACTAAACCGTACAACAACAAGAACGACAGGAAATAATCCACATATCTACGGATCACGCATCATGACCGTCCAAGAAGAAAGCGATGAAGATAATGATGGAGGAGGCAACAGTGGAATTGAGGTAGGCTTCTTTCCACATCCGCGATAATGTTGACATGCTAGGCCAAAAAACACTTTTAGACACCCAGAAAGTCGAAGAAGCAATGCATTGTGGGATTCGCACAGGCGCAAAGCACATATGTCAGCAGTGGCTCTTTAAGTAAGGCAGGTTGTATTAGCATAGACAGGTTTGCACTGCAAGGAGGCAGTGAAGGTAAGACAATTCAGAAAGGAACTCTTCATGGATTCTGTGATGCCAGTAAGGATGCATACTGTGCGATGGTGTATGTAGTGTTTGAAACAAATGAAGGTTTGAAAGCGTCATTGCTTACTAGTAAGACAAGAGTAGCTCCACTTAAGCCAATGACCATTCCAAGATTAGAATTAATGGCAGCAAAGATCTTAGCACAGCTAATGGAAACAGCAAAAGAAGCCATTAAGTCGCACATAGAAATCACAGATTGTTATTATTGGTCTGACAGTATGACTGCCTTGCAGTGGATCCAAAATAAGGGAGAGTGGAAGCAGTTTGTGAGATCAAGGGTGAATGAGATTTTAAGTGCCACAAGAAAGAATGAATGGAGACATTGCCCAGGAGAAATCAACCCTGCAGACATAGGCTCTAGGGGAATGAAGGCTGCATATTTAAAAGAGAGCAAGCTTTGGTGGGAAGGACCACAGTTCCTTACTGACAATTCTCTTGAGTGGCCTGAGTTTATGCACAGTGAGAAAGATTTGGACGAGAGTGTTGAATGTGAAAGGAAGGCCACAACTTTAGCTGTGCAAGCGAAGGAGATTCGGAATGTTGGAAATGTGATTGACATCAATGGATACAGTAGCATATTTAAACTACTCAGAGTAACAGCATTGGTGGTAAGATTTGTTAGAAACCTGGGTGCAAAGAGGAGGGGGAGTGAGAAGATAGTTGGAAATTTAGGAAGAGAGGAGCTTTTAAATGCAGAATCTTTGTGGATAAGGTCAGCCCAAGAAGGTCTGAAGCAGCAAAAGAACTATCAGCAATTAGTGCGTGAATTGAGAGTTTATGAAGATGATGGAATGTTGAGAGCTCGTGGAAGGCTAAGTAGATCAGATCTCCCTCAGGAAACAATAAATCCTATCTTATTGCCTAGGTATCATAAGCTCACAGAGATGATCATTTTAGACTGTCATAAATTTGTGCACCACAGTGGAGTAAGTGCAACACTGGCAGAGCTAAGAACACGCTTTTGGGTTCCCAAAGGTAGGCAGTTGGTTAAGTTCTTACTTCACAGATGTGTGACATGTAGGAGACAGGAAGGAAAGCCATATGATAGGCCGGTGACAGCAGATTTACCAGAGTTCAGAGTAAGACAAGCACCTCCTTTCTCTAGGGTTGGGGTAGACTTTGCTGGGCCTCTCCTGGTGAAGGGTTTGGGAGGAGAAATGGTAAAAAACTACATTGCATTGTTTACATGTTGCATAAGTAGGGCAGTACACTTGGAGCTAGTAGGTGATTTAGGAGTCCCATCATTTCTTAGATGTTTTAGGAGATTCACAGCAAGAAGAGGAACACCAGTATTAATGATATCAGATAATGCAAAGACATTTAAGACAACAGGAAAGAATCTGAAGCAACTTTACAGTCACCCTGAAGTAAGAGCAGAGTTAGAACATAAGAAAGTTGAATGGAAACTTGAATGGAAGTTCATTCTAGAGAGAGCGCCAAATTGGGGTGGATTTTATGAAAGGTTAGTAGGTCTTACCAAACGTTGCTTGAAGAAGGTGTTGGGGAATGCTAGGTTGAACCATGATGAACTATATACAGTTCTTGTTGAAATCGAAGGAACTCTCAATGCAAGACCTTTAACATATGTCAGTAGTGAATTAGAAGGAGAGATTCTTACACCTGCACATTTGCTGTATGGCAGAAACATCAATTCTCTGCCAGATCACCCTATAGAGGAAGAAGGTTTCAAAGAAAAAGATTTAGGGGCCAGATATAAGTATCTAACGGAAAGGTTGGTACATTTTTGGTCACGATGGAAAAGTGAGTATCTTGTTAATCTTAGAGAGCAGCATCGTAGTGATAGTAAAGTCGGTAAGAACTTTGTGAGAGTTGGTGATATTGTTCTTTTAGGGGATGACAGTCTCAAGAAACGCAATGACTGGAAGCTAGGAGTCGTTCAAGAATGCATCAAAGGTAAAGATAATGAAGTTAGAGGAGCAAAAGTCCGAGTAAAGGGTATGAAGAAACCTCTTTTATTATCTAGACCTGTTCAGAAGCTATTTCCAATTGAAGTGAGGAATGAGAATGAGCAAGCAGAAAGTCAGAATGATGAATTAGGGGGGCCTGCGCCGGATGCGTCGCTCATTGCACCCAGTCGACCTGCGCGCCGGGCTGCTGCATTGGATTCCCAGTGGAAGACCCAGGGTATGCTTGATTCCTAGTGAATCAGGGAGGGGGTGTGTGCGGAAACCCAGCCCATTGTCGCTGGGGAGCAGGTTTTATGGCTCCCATAATGCTTTGCGTAAAAAAGCATGGTTAGAAGTTCATGGCTGAAGTTTGTAGGAAGAAGTTGAGTGAGATATAGAACACGAATATTAAACTCAGACTATTTGATTGTGTCATGTGTGTACATCTGCAATAATAAAGAACCTTCGCAATAATGAAGTACCCTTTGAAACTTTGAAGTACATAATATAATATATAATATATATAATATATAATATAATATAAATGCAACACAACGCTTTGAAACACTTGCCTTGTATCTTCAAATTTGATTGATAAAAATCAGAAAATTTTCGTGAAGTTCTTCAAACGGTTATATATGGGGATCCTTTTCAATGAATGTAATGAAACTTGTCTGGGAAATAAAGCTGTAGAAATTTATTCATAGTGCTACACTACTGCAATTATGGATGCCAGATAAAAGCCAGCAAGAAAGAGACAGGGCCTTCTCTGTTACATTTATTATTTCGTTTATCATTTTTGAGCAAAAAAATATTCTCTAATAAAAATTAGAGTCTACCGTCGTTTTAAATAGGTTATCAGACAAATACAGAGTCCATTCAAACCAGCTTCGCAGAGCCCCTTGAAAACCAGCTTCTGCTAAAGGGCAACCCTCCCTAAAAGAATTATATATGAAATAAAGCAATATTTTGCAAATATCATACATCAAATGAAAGCACAGGAGTTGAGCTTTCAGACGATCACTGCCTCATTTATGTCAGACCTTTTGATTCAGAGAAAATTAAAATTTTCGACCCGTAGCGCTTTTTATATACCTTATACAAGTGCGTACCCCCTCGGTCAAATTACGATAAGTATCTAACCTTGAGTATGATGTCTTCATTTTCAACTTGTGTCTTCAAACTACATTGTCATTTTATTGAATAAAAACGTTTATTTTCGCGGTTTCGTGCTTCCTTTTGTCTGCCTGTTCATTTACTTTCTCCATTTTCCAAGCTGTTCTTCCTCATCTGCTTGTTTTCGTCCAGCTACAGCTAACTCGTCCGCAATCTTTTCTTCCCAGTCAGCAGTGTAAACACAGCCTTTGTATCCGTCATTCTCAATACAGAAGTTTATGAACCTTGAGTATGAAAAGGATCTGGGTTAGACTTATGACGATGAGTCCCTTGTATCCCTGCGGTAAACCTTGCTGTTGACCAAAGCTAGCCTCACTACATAAGGACCCTCAGCTTACGCTCATCTAATTGAAGTGAATTAATGTTGTTGTTGTCGCTCCAGTTGAGGGCCTTATGGACTAACTCTTCTCAAAACGGCAAAAAAATTCTCGCCAGGAACAAATTTGTTCCTGGACCAATCAGGATGCAAGACTTGAGATAACTTGATGGGATTGGCTGATTCTTCTTCAATTCAAACTTCCCGCCAAAGGCAAACAAAAGCGTTCGAACAACGCGTTGGACTGAACTGCCGCAACGATCAAAATCTCAAAGTAACGAGCGAATTTACGAGATCTTTTGCGCCTCCAAATAACCAAAATAGCACTTATAGGTAAGACTTTTTTGCCTTAATAGCTTGAAGAAACATTCATCTAAGTACTGATAGTTTGTTTTGCAGTGTAGCACTCCAGGATAACCACTTTTTGAGGCATTTTAGGGTCGGTGGTTTTGAGAAAAAATAGCAGATCATTTAGGTCATGTCCGTTTCTGGAAGCGTAAGTCCATGAGTCGTAGTTATAGCGTCCATCAGCCTATCAATAGCGATAACCTACGAACATATAATCAGTCTAGACCAAAGCGCCATCATCAAGTTATTGAGCACAGGGAAACAAGAGGCTCCAGGTCATAAGTAATGGGACTGAGTACTCAACCTACTTTTGCAAAAGGGTGTTCCCTGAGTTTTGAACGAACCCCTTATGATGTTATATATATTTATATAATTCATTTCTAACGATATCCCTTCAGTAATAAATAACAAATATAAAATTACAAGTCTCAAACTAAAAATATAAACATTATAGACAATTAAACCTGATCTTCCAGGGAGTCGATCAGGGAGTCGAACTGAACTAATAGACAAATTTGACCTGATTTTCAGATAGTCTGAAATTGCAGCATGCTCGCAGAGGATCCTGGGTGACAAAGCCTCTTTAAAGGCCTGCTTTACCAAACATTCGAGTCTTGCTAGTTAAGCAATGTTTTCACGTTTGAGCAATATTTGTTTGATAATGTTTTCGAAACAGTTCAAAAACACTTTCTGCTTATCAGAAGCAGAACATTTTCTTTAAAGCAACTATCTAGTAAACATTTGCTTCTTTGACCAGAGTATATGGTAAATTGAACTCTCTCAGCGATGAAACATACCATGAAAAATCAAACGCACTTACTCGTTCCAAGGTCCTTTATGGCTTTGACCCTGACTGAAAGCAGCTGCGCTGTTTCCCTTTCTCTCTTTTTCATCTGGTTTATCCCGACTGAGAACGAATGGGTTTCCAACAATGATAAGTAGGGCCTGGGCACGAGTTATTGCCACGTTAAATCGCTAGAAGAAAGAAAAATTGCTAAATTTGGGACAAACATTTGTATGTTCAGTTTATTTTTGCTCATCTTCTACTTTTATGCCATACATTTATGGATCGTGCTTCCACCATATTCCTTTTCAATGCAAAGCGTTACGCTTTCAAACATTCTATGCTGCAAAGAAACTTTCGGACCTTAAACATTTCGCATAACAACAAATTTTGGAAATTGAAATTTTCGGACGTACGGAATGTCTGAAAATTTTTAAGGGGCTCCGTCACCAAACAATAAAAAAATCCGTAAACTCGCACGTGTCACCAATTATCCATTGTTCATCCATTGTTTTCTGCAGATTTTGTGGTGGCTTCACCCAGGCCATCAAAAAGTGACCGTTAAAAATCCACTTATATCCGAGCCATCGTAGAAGATATGAATGTTTGGTTTGTTCCTTAGTGAAGTACAATGATCTATGTCCAGACAGCAACTTTTATTTTGAAAAAAATATGAAAATCCTATGTGATATCACCTTTCAAAAAACTGCAAAAATCATCGTTTTGTTTACATTTTGACGACGGAGCCTCTTTAACGTCCGAAATGTTCGCTTTTGGTGTACACAGTTTTCTGATTCAAACGGTATTCTTACAAAATCTGCCCTCGTGTCTTACCTTCGGGTTGCATAGAAAACCAAGATGATGTTTGGCATCTTTTTTTAAATATTCCACAGTGCATCGATTTGTTGAAAGAATGATTATTCGTCTCTCGTCTCCTTGGAACTCCTCAACTGCCCCAACTTTAAGTTCGCTCATCCTTGGCCGTTTGAGATCTTTTTCCAACAACTTTCGTATCTTCTGTGTCTGAAATTCATCAAATAAAATATTTCCTAAAAATACAGGTTTAACCAAGGGTGCTAGGACACGGATATTTTAGTTACGTATTTATTTACCTTGTTTTGATCTTCGTCTTGTTTTCTTGTCTTGTTTTCTTCTCTGTTCTGTTTCCTCTTGAACTGATGTAAATGTCTCTTGTTATTTGAATATATCTTCCTTGTATTCCTGTGTCTTAGCGCGCCTTCGCAGAAGGAAGGTTTCGCAGAAGGAAGGAAGGTTTTAAAAGTATTTAATATGGCATTGCGGTTTGAAACCTTCCTTCTGCGAAGGCGCGCTAAGACACAGGAATACAAGGAAGATATATTCAAATAACACGAGGCATTTGCATCAGTTCAAGCGGAAACAGAACAGAGAAGAAAACAAGACAAGAAAAAAAGACGAAGATCAAAACAAGGTAAATAAATACGTAATTAAAATATCCGTGCCCTAGCACCCTTGGTTAAACCGCTTAAAAAGGACTTCGATGGAAAATCAAATCTTCATTTTAATTTTATGCAAGAAAGATATTTTCTAATCGTTTTGTGACTATTTAGGATTTCTAGTTACATGTTTTGAACTCCTGTTTCCTTATGACCCCCAAATTGTGCTCACTGTGAAAGATATTGAACCTTATGCGCATACTAACCAGTTTTGTGTTGTTCAGGAAAATATAAAGCCCGAGGTCTTGAAAGTACAGACCGAGCTTGCGAGGTCTGTGCAATAAGACCGAGGACTTTATATTTTCCTGTACAACAACAAAACCGGTTAGTATGAGTTTTATTCCTGATAGCTTCTAATTTTGACTAACATCATTTAGTCGAGAGTATTTTGTTACTGTTCTGTCGCTCAAGTTTATTGTAAATTTCACAGGCTTAAATCAGTTGCTGTGGTGACTAAAACGTGTCCTTGTATCGTATTATACAAGGCAACGGGAAAACCGCGGGAAATGTGCGATTAACCAATGGGATTGACGGGATTCTTGTATTGCCCCGTTTTTGAAACGTCAGTCAGGAATAAATGCTCTGTACTAACCTGTTTCCGATAGGGAGATATAACCCCAATCTGATCAGGGCTCACACCAAGTCCTTTCTCGTCAAGAAGGATTCTAACATATTTGACAACTTCAGCAGCTTCTTCAGCGTTGAAGAACGAAGGGCTGTTGCCCTCTCGCAGATCCTGACCCTCAACACCATGAAATATGATCGGAAATCCACGGGTAGGAAGATGCTTCCATTGGCAAAGAGAATTGATCTTGAAGGGATCAGCACATGGAACGAGTTCTTTCTCGTAAAAAAGTTCATTCGGTATCTGTTGAAAGAAATACGATGTATTTACAGTAAGAATGCGCACAACAAAAACCACTTTTAAGAAACCTCAGGCAGATTTTGGTACCCTCTTGTTATGGGTGATATGAAGAGGTTCAGTTAGGCCAAATAACGGAAAGATCGGTTGTATATTTGTAAAATGAAAGAATCACACAAGAGATTAGAGCAATCCAACCGTTGACTAGCACTTTCGAAATAGAAAAAATGGCTGGCAGTGTTAGTCAACGGTTAGATTGGTCGAGTCTTGACTTGTGAAAACGAGTGATTTATGTTGTTTGGAAAGCAAAGCAAAACAAAGAGAAGAATCAATAAAGAAAAGACGAAAAATAATCTGGTATGATTCCTTTATTTTACAGACACAACCAATGATTGCGTTATTGGGCCTAACTGAGCTTCTTCATATCGCCCATCATGCTCATACATTCTATACGTATTAATGGAAAACGAAACAGGCTGCTTTGAAAAAAGTAGTTTCTATCATGCAGGTTCTTATAATATTCACGAATGGAGGCATTCTCTCACACGAAGAGTGGAATAAAGGTATCACGTAAAAATAAGACAGCAAAAAGTTGTCTTAAGTTTCTATAAGTACTTAAGAATATCATCCCGATATGACACAGGATGTCTCAAAACTCCCCCCCCCCCTCTACCACATCCCCACATGTGGCCATGCCACTGAAGGTATTGATATCACATTTAAAGACAAATGACGGCCTCATTAGGCAACTCAAGTTAGGGGCCTGGGCAATCTAAATATAGTCCATTGTATTCCATTGTATTCGATGATCTCGAGAGATTATCAAAACCATTGGACAAATATATCCTTCATTTGTCTTTAACTATTGAAGAACGTTCTAAAAATAACCATTCATTAACGCTAAATTTTCTCTTGTTGCATCAAGCAGAGGGCATGTTGTAAAAACCGGACCCTAAGACCCTAGGACCCCTGATACTGCTAGGACCTTCAAGTACTAACAATGAAAAGGACCATTAACACCAGAGGGTCATGATCAGGAAGTTGTGTATCGTTAACTTCCCCTCTTCCATCCCATGAACTTCCACTCTTTCAAACCAATGTCAGGAATCATTCAGAGAGCTTATACCATATAGAAGTACTATTATGAGTATCTCCTATCGTGCTATTTCAAAAACTTTCTGCATTATTAATGACGTCCTGGCGTTGGTTTGAACGAGTGAAAGTTTGTAGGATGGAAGAGGGGAAGCGCATACGATAGGCAACCCTCTCGCTTGACAGCTTGATGACATTGGTTTTTTGTTTGTCTGTGATGATGGCACTGTGGTGTTAAGGGTGCTTTTCATTTTAGTATTTAAAGGTCCTAGGGGTCTCAGGGGTCCTAGGGTCTTAGGGTCCGGTTTTTACAACATGCCCAATCAGAGCAATGTAATGTCAAAATGAATGAAAAGACACTTACCTCAATGATAGATTGATGGGAGCGATAATTCCTTAGCAGCTTCGTGATGTAATTAGCGTTGTATGGACCCTGTCTTTTTGCTGGGCATGGCTGATCTGAATTCACTTGCGAGACTGTGTCTGAGTCCTCACTCTCGGCATCCTCATCGGCTAACGCACTCCAACTGTTTGGTGACAAAATATCACCAGGAACAGAAGTATGCAGTTTACTCCCCTTTTTCGTGTCACTTTTCAGCACAGATGGCATTCGCTGATAAACATTGCTGCGGTTCATAAGACGTTCCAGCAGAGATGTCTCTAAGCCGTGCTGGAAATAAATGATAAAAACAATTTAGTCAAAAACGTCCCCTCTAGGAGGCCGTTGCTTCAAATTACTTCGCAACAGCAATAAGTTTGCTGTATACTTGAAATGTTCAAAAATATCAGCAACTCTGCCCCGTCGAAATTTGACTTTTTGTTTCAAATCATGAGCAATTTTCCGAGGACAGCCCAGAAGTTTCAAAACTTATCAAAAGCAGCCGATGGAGCCTTCATGCCTGACAGTTATGATATGAGCATTTTTTCGTCGTATCAGAAAAAAATTAAGTTGACTAAAAGTGTTCCAAAACCACAATGCGTTTAAGGGCAAGCAGCCAGCAGATGAAAGTCATTTTATGGCCTTTTTCTTGCTAAACCAGAGAGCAAACATTAGTTGTTCCATATAAGAAGTGTTGACGGAAGTTTACACTATATATCTTGAAATCGGTAGAATGCACATTCTCTATTCTATCAACTCATGGGGGTACATTTACAAACTTAGTTCATTGACCACAGCACTGATGATTTTTATAAAGGTCTTATGGCGCAGTGATGTAATCCTCTGATTTTGCAGCCAGAACAGTCAGGCGGACAGAGTTTGATTCCAGGTAGAGTCCCACCCATAAGCGTATGGGGAGATAAAATTTGGGGGAGCTCCCCGATAAAAATTCATTGGTTACAAAAAGTTTTGCCCCAAACTATATGGCCAATTATGGCCTACTTTTAAAATGTTTGTAACGTTGGGGGGCCCCTAGCCCCCCATTCCTATGGCCCCACCACTTGAGTATGATAAGGGGACGCATATTCGATTGGGCTTTCTTATTTCTACATCTGATATCCCAGTGCCTGGCGCTAAAAACTGCAATTTCAGCTTCATTTCTCATGTTTCACGTCGAGGGGGTTCCAGTTGAAGAATGCTCTTTAAATGCTCCTTTTGAGCTGCCTTTCAGATTACAAAAGATTATTTTGTATTACAGGACTTTCCTAAAATTTCTTTATTCAGATTTGAAAATGGCATATAGTAGCAGTATCTCTGCACGCTAAATGATGGTAAATCACGAAATATTCAACTAAGCGGCCTCGTTTTGGAGCTCTACAACTTTCTTCACATTGCTTCATATGAAATTTCTGGCGTTAGATTTAGATGCAGCACCCACATTTTAGTCTGGTTATAAATTTTATAATCCCCGTGCTCGCATTTTGATCTTATAACGAGAATAAATTTTGAACTACAGGGATCTTTTTTCAAACAGTTTCACATATGATTTTCCACTGTGATCAACATAACATCATTTTTCCACAGTCAGCAGCAAGGGTGAAATTTGTAAAACAAAAGATCCAGCGCTCTGACATTACAAAGAGATTTGCCTTCTCACCTCACGAAACTCTTCGTTAGATTTTCTCTCTTCTTTCTTTTTCCGCGGAAAACAATCGTCTTCCTATGAGAAATCAAGGTAAAACTTTCACAATTCACAATATAGTAGAGTACACATTCCACAGTATATTACTCAAATCATTAAAACGTGGTTGCATTTGGCTATTGCATCTTCCTTTGGGTTGATTGGTTTTTTTTATACAGTAGCGCTTAGACCGGTTATATGGCGGTAGTTAACATTATCGAAAGGCAGCCGGGCGCTCCTAACTACGACTCACAATCAAACACTATTATTTCAAAATGACCTTTCTGCCTCAATTCAATAAGGGCCTAGGCAGAACAGCACTTGTGTTTTTCAAATGAAAAACGCCGATTTGAAAACTTCATAGTTGGCAAAAGCAACAAAATAGTACATACCGGGTGTCCCAGAAAATGCAACAGACTAGTTTTGACCTAGGGGCAATTTTGAAGTTTGCTGGTTTTTAACCTTGTAACCAAGTCACCAAAAATGCTGGAAAATATATCGAAATTCAATCTAATCATTGCAGATTTGAATAAAAATAATTTTTTGGTAATGAGTATGAAACAGTTTGCAATATGACTTTTCAAATCTGTTGCGTTTTTTAGGGACACAGAGAAAGTTTGGCGTTGTGTACAACTGTTCTCATGGTATTCTTGTTCGTAAGACTTTGTTCTGTCAGACCAAGTAAAGTTTGTAAAATACGATTACAAAATGCTATTGTAGCTACTTATCTATGATCCTACCGTTGTACTTCTCAGAAATCTTAATTATTTGTGGAAATTGCATCATATTTCATATTTCAACTAATTTGAGGATGTGACGTCATCAACTGTCTAAATCGTAAACCAGAATAGTGACAGACCCATGCTTGATACCATATTGTAGACATTCATAAACCATGGTTTTCTTGCAAAGTATTTCATGTTGCGTCAACAAATTTAGAAATTACGAGTCCCTTTACGTGAATGTTCTTTGTTTTCCTTGTAAATTCTGTTTCATATTAGATGTCATGCATCTTATGCATCTCAATTTCAAACGAGCCGCGCTCGTGTACTTTTTAACTTGTTCCCAACCTTGACACGACTTCTAATATCAGACAGAATCTAGTATATCATCTTTATCCATCAGTTGTCTAATCGTTCGTAGTGTACAGTTAGTTGCATGTAGGATAACGTTATATGTCTTTATGTTTTTGGCCATGGGGTAGTCATTGTTTTTCGCTCCCCCTGGTATCGTTTCCGTAGTGTTGTATAGTAATTAGATAAGTATTGTAGATTGTAGAATTTATTGTAAACTTTTTATATGAATGATATAAAAAACATTGAAGATCCAACAGTGGATCAAAAGTCCAACAGTAGGATTATAGCAAAATAGCTAAAGTTTCTGTGAAGCCATTTATTTCAAAAAAATAGGTCATAGCATTTTACGTCAAACTTTTTAAAAACTTGGAACCCATGCTTCAATGAAACAAATAGTCTTACTTGTCTGGCGACTGGTGACATTACCACTGGCCCAAGTTGTTTTGGATCTCCTGCCATCACAACCAATCCTCCATCCTTGTTTCTTGCATCAAATAATCCGGCAAGCGGAATGTAAGTCTCCGGTTCCATTGCTTGTCCACATTCGTCCATAAAGATATGGGTGAAATGTTCCCTTGGTGCTCCCATGCATACCATTCTAAACGTACAACAACAGTTAATAAGATACTACAGATTCCAGAGGCAAGCTTCTTGGCTATACCAGGTGCACCAAAGAGTTACAAAATCATCGAAAAAGGGCCTAAAACACTTGATCAAATCGTTAGGACTCTCCCCACACAAAACAATACGCACAGGCCTTTCAACTCTCTCGAGAGTTATAAGACATAGATTATCAAACAGATACTGAAAAATTTCAATCCCATGGCAATAGATGTACAGATGATATCTCTCACCGATGAGAAATTGCATTTTCTCTAATGTTTTGAGCGAGTAGTCCGTTATGATTTGATCAAGTATTTGAGGCCTTTTTCAGTCATTTTGCAACCACTAAGTTTTGGTAAACTTGCATTACCAATTTTTCCATTGCTCGTAAGAAGGCGAGAAAAATCACAAAAATACTTCGATCTTTTGGTTGTCAAGCAAATATTGATTCATTTCAATCCATTCAGTACTCTTGATGCGATGAATTTTCAAAAAGTGGGAACTTTTTCTGGTTCAACCGGTATAAGAGACCCATATCATATCGATCTGTCACAGATTTATTTCTTTGAAGGATGATGATGCCTGATTGTTAGTTATTGAAACTGAGACTTAGTTAAACTTTATCAAAGCAAAACTGTAACTCGAGAAAAATGTGACCGATTTTAGGAAAATAAATTTCTCCATCAAAATTACTCTTTCTTCCATACAATGATGACATATGTTTCATTCAAATCAGTTTTCATTTGATTTTCACTATCCTTGCACGGTCGCCCCGTCAGTCGAGAGGATTGCTTACAGCAGGAGGTCGTGTCAAACTCTTCAATATTACAATACAACTAAAAAGAATTTGGTTAAAGATTACGCCCATGTTTACAATATCAAATGAAAAGTAAAAAGAGTAAGGCAAATTGCTTTTCATTCTACTTTGAAAAGGGAAGCAAGGTGCTTGTTTGACATCCAAAGACAATTCATTCAAAGTCTTTGCTCGCCTGAAAGATATAGCTCCATAAAGAACTGTACAGAAGTGTTATGGTATTAATCTTCAAACAATGTTAGCTTACCTTCCAGCTGTGGTCATCGTACAGATGATAACCCGATAATTCTCCAGTTCTTCCCAGCTCGGGATCTCAAATCGTTCTCCATCAACAATCTTACAGAATCCCTGCAGGTTTAGCGAAAAAATTGTAGGAGTGTGCCGAACTATAGACTCTATGCAAAAAGTACGCACTGTTGAAAATGCATACCAACACTGAAAATTGTTTGTAAAATAGATAATGTTCATATCAATAGGACTTAAATTTAAAGTGAAATAGCCCGGAGCCATATAGCTTGGGTCACTCACTTTAATTTTCGAGACTTTTTTCAAGGCTTTGAATTCAAATTTCTGCAGTGGTGAACCACCTTAAGCCAACTTAAGCGTAAACATTGGCCCACTGCTAAACAAAATTCAAATTCTTCGTCCGGTGATAAGGTGGCTCACGGCCAACTAAGATAAGTTCAAAAAACATAAACGATAGGTCAATGTGCTCACTTGTGATAAAATTTTACACTGATACACACTTGGTGTCCTGTTAAGGTACAGCCAGCCAAAAAACTGTGTAGAGTAAAATAGTTTTTGGCCATAGAAATACCATTAAATTGCAAAATACTGCATGCTAGGTGTCATTTAAAACAGAGACCAGGACTTGAATCTTTCAAGCCTTATGAAACTTTGTTGACTTAAGGGGAGGGGGGGGGGGGGGAGGCTCAGTCCCTTGGGAATTATGTTAAGTTTTTTCACTTATCGAGATTGCAAAACAAATTTGGTATCTTATGAAACGGTGATGCCTTCAGGTTAGGAATCTACAAGCGGAAAGCGGCAAGAGTCGTTCCTTATGAAATAGTATGCTCCAGAATAGCCTCTAGTCGAGGCTATTTCTGCAATATTCTATAAAGAAGTGCAGGAGCAAAATACTAACCACATTGCATTCTGTTACAGGCGACAGTCAAACCAGTCACTCTATGCAAAATGCAACTTCATATTACTGTTTGCGAAGACCTGCACTTGGAATGATGCATAGGAGGTTGGAAAATTTGTACGGCAAAAATTCCCTAAAATTCCCATTTCGAATGATACCTAGTTTGCATTATTTTGGAAAGTATTCGTAGTTCCATGACCAAAAACAGCTTAACTCTAGATAGTTTTTGGTTGTACTTTAGACTGAAGACCTGTGTGTGTGTGTGTGTGTGTGTTAGGTACCATCAAGTCGCTGGCGACTTCTGGCGACCCTCTGAAGAAACAATCTCCATTCTGTTCTGTTCATTGCTTTTTCATTAAGTTTATGCAAGGACATCCCAGTTAATTCTTTCAACACATCCAGCCATCTTGTTCTTTGCCTGCCTCGTCTTCTTGTCCCCTCTACCCTCCCTAACATAATATCTTTCTCCATCCCATTAGCTCGTATTGTATGTCCGAAGAAGGTCAGTGCTAAGACCTAAGTCCTTATAAACCTTACTCACTAAACTTACCTCTATTTTGTATTCTTTAGGCAGCGTTTTAACTGACCTGCTCTGCGCATTCAAGCGGAAGAATTCGTTCTTTGGAATAGGGTGTGGATGTAGCAATCGATGTAAAATCAAATCCGCAGCATAGTTCGATGGGGCACATGCTAAGATGCGACTTTTTGGCAATACCTTTAATACCTGGAAAGCAGGAAAAAGATTTTTGTTGCAAAAAATTGCATAAATACCTGAAGGCAAGCATGCCCTTGTTACAACAGACAAAACTAAATCTACAGGGTTTCCCCAAATGATTGTACTCTGGTTGTACAGTAAATCCCCGCATATAAGAACCTACTTTCTTGAGAGCTAGGCTGAAATAGGTTCTTATTTTAAAGTTACTAAGACAAATATCACAGTTCTTATTTGAAGAGTGCCTTGCATAGGCCATTTTAGAACCTTCGCCAACGATTTTGAGCCCTCTTATTTGTTTTAGCAGGGTTATGATATATCTAATAACCAATGCTAAGCTTTCAAACTGCAAGGGAGGAGATTCAAACTTTAAAAGCCCACTGGGACAAAAATGAACTTAACAATGACAATCCAAAATCAACTTTGCTACCCCTGCTATAAGAACATATTTTTCATCAAACTGAAACAGGTTCTTAATTACAAGGTGCATAAGTTAGGAAAAACAGCCTCTAGGTTCTCATTTTTGTAGGTTCTTATATGCGGGGTAGCTGTGTTAGCTGTAGTAGCTGTGTTCCAGACCACTGCTATAGAGGATCAAAAGCTTCGATTTTCGTATTGGATGCGAGACTTACAGTATGAGAAATCGTTTTAGCACGCCCGGCAAGTATGTCCTAGGTTAGATTCACGACATACACGAGACGTATTGCATCTAAACGGCACCCCCGACATAGTCCCAATCATCACAGCAAAACAGCCTTTTCTGGGCGCTCCTAGCAAACTTTAAAGGCTCTTTGGAGACCGGCATGGAGTGCGATAGTTTTTCATTTCTAATGGATTTGATGGATTTTGGTTCACTTCGAGTCCAACATTTAAAGGACAAGTCCGGGGTTGGAATAATTGTTGATAAAATGAAAGATTACAATGTCGTGAATGGTGTGTAGTACTTTTTTCCAACCTTCTCACATTTCTCTGCGAAATTGCGTATTTCAATCCGCGAAATGAGCGAAATGACGTCATTTCACTCACTTCGCCTTCGACCTGAACGAGGCTGTTTTCCCGCAAAAGTCTCAAGTACTTTCCGACGTCACAATCGATCCTCCAAACCGAGGCTAGCCTTATGGCGTACTCTTACAAAATGGTGACGACATTGGGCCTAACTTGCGACAAATTTTGTACCAATTTACAACAGAAAGAGATCTGAAAACTTGGAAAGAACTCACAATTGGTGTTCGGCAGTTGGTAAGGTTGCTTTTTGACGTTAATTGTAGAAACCCCAGACTTGTCCTTTAACATACGCAAAGAGAAATACAGTCGCGTCAGGAGCTGTAGCACCTTGCTACCAAGTTGAGCGACATAAGCAGCATGAAATTAGGCCATATTCACAAACAGCGCTGCAGTGCATGCCGTTTGCCCAATGACTAGACTCATTACATAAGTCCCTCTAACTTTCGCTGTTGTTGTTGTTGTTGTTGATATCAATGGTATTAATGGTCTCCGTAGTCACCTTGACGAGGTCCAACTACTAATTAGGAGTCTAGGTATTCATATTCTTGCACTTAATGAAACTAAGCTTGATCCTAATTACCCTAAAGAGTTGACCAGTCTCCCTGGCTACCAACAAGAACGCTTGGACAGGACAGGCAGCGGAGGTGGTGTTTCTATTTATATAAGAAACTCTATCAAATATAAGCTACGTTCTGATGTTCCTATTGATGATTTAGAAATCATTTGCATTGAGGTCGACCCACCAAAAAGTAAATCATTTTTGCTTCTTGCTTGGTACAGACCACCAAGTGACCCTGTTGTCTCTTTCAGCAAGCTAGAAAAGGTTCTTTCTTATTTGGACAGAGAAGGAAAAGAAATCATCCTTCTTGGAGACACGAATTGTGATCTCACAACAAAGCAAGCTGATCAGCCCATCGACAATGACACAAGACATGTGACTAGTCTGTATGAGCTGTTCAGCTTCAATCAGCTTGTCAAAGAGCCAACCAGGGTCACGTTAGACACCTCTTCCATAATTGATCATATAGCTACAACTTGTGCCAGCAACATCATCAAATCAGGAGTGCATGAAGTTTCTATGAGTGATCATTATATGGTATACTGTGTCCGTAAGTTTAATGGAGCAGTAGTAAAGGGCCATAAAATGATAAAAACTCGAAAAATGAAAAATTTTAATGAGCAGGCATTCCTATCTGATGTTGCTGGGATTGATTGGGAGCAAATGCTTACTGAAACTGATGATATTGATGTGCTTGTTAACCATTGGACTAGCTTATTCTCTCTGATCGTTGACAAACATGCCCCAATATGTGAAATGCGCGTCTCAGAAAAGTACTGTCCCTGGATTGATAAGGACCTTAGGGACTTAATGCGGACAAGAGATAAGTTAAAGAAATCTGCTGTCAAGAGTAAGTCCACACTTCTGTTGGACTCATATAGACAAGTTCGCAACAAGGTCAATTCTCTAAATATCCAGCTTAAGAAAGAGTACTACAATAATAAAATTTCTGCATGCAAGGGCAACATGAAAGAATCATGGAAGACAATCAATGAACTTCTCAATAAGAGGTCTAAGTCAAGTAACATTGATACTCTTAAGGGGTCTGGTTCAGAAACTGTTCACAAGAAGGATATTCCTGATGCAATGAACAGTTACTTCTGCTCAGTTGGTAAGGATCTTGCTGATAAGATCAGTCCAGCTCCAAACCCCCTTCTGACAGGTGACTTTGATATGAACAAAACTAAAGCAAAGTTCCACTTTAGGACTATTAAGGTGCAAGAAATCAGAGATGCATTTGCAAAGGTTAAAACAGCAAAGAGCTTTGGAACTGATAATATCTCCAGCTACTTTTTGAAGCTTGCTTTACCTTTCATTGAAAATTCCCTTGCTTTCTTATTTAATACATCAATTGAAACAAGTATGTTTCCTGACTCATGGAAAATTGCTAGAGTTACTCCTATTTTCAAAGATGGGGACAAGGCTGAAAAGTCAAATTATCGCCCCATTTCAGTCTTACCTGTCATTTCAAGGCTCTTTGAAAAGCTAGTAACCAATCAGGTGTATACGCATATGGAAGATAACGGTCTGTTTTCATCTGGCCAATCTGCCTATTTGCGCCTGTAACCCACCTACTTAAAAATACCGACGATTGGTACAATGGGCTGGATCTTGGGAAGCTTGTGGGCCTAGTTTTCATTGATCTAAAAAAAGCATTTGACACTGTTGACCATGAGATTCTTTGCCAAAAACTGGTGCACTATGGCGTTCAACAGCGGGAACTAGCATGGTTTAAATCATACCTATACAACCGAAAACAGTTTTGTCGGGTTAATGGTGTCAATTCAAAAACCGAGGGTATAGATGTTGGTGTGCCCCAAGGCTCTTGTCTTGGTCCCCTTCTCTTCCTTATTTATATCAATGATCTACCACAAGCTGTCCAAAATTCAGTTGTTTCCATGTATGCTGATGATACAAGTCTGTGCTACCAGTCTTCAGATATAAGTGAGCTGAATGACGCCATCAATGATGATCTCAAACAACTGGATACTTGGCTTCAAGGCAACAAACTCTCTTTGAATGTTGCGAAAACAAATTCCATGTTAGTTTCCACTAAGCAAAAGCATAACATCCTCAAAAATCGAAATGAGGATTTGGATTTGAAAATTCGTGACAACGAGCTCAAAGTAATCCAAAAAACTAAATACCTTGGTGTGCAGATTGATAACTCTCTTAACTGCGGAAAGAGCACATCAAGACTGTTTCTACTAAAGTTTCTAGAGCTATTGGCTTTTTAAACCATGCCAAAACTTTCCTACCGCAGGAAACTCTGAAGACTCTTTACACAGGTATTGTTGAGCCACACTTTCGATATTGTTGCTCTGTTTGGGGTTGTGCCGGATCAACTGAGCTGAATCCGTTGCAAAAACTTCAAAACCGAGCTGCTAGAATTATAACCAATAGCAGTTTTGACACCCCAAGTAGACCACTTATTGACAGGCTGGGTTGGAAGACCATTGAAGAACTTATAGATGGTGAATCTAAAACAATGGTCTTCAAGTCCCTGCATGAACTGGCTCCGCAATACCTGTGTGACCTCTTCACCCGAAACTCAAAGTGCTCTTTGTATGTCCTGCGTAATACAGAGACAGATTTAAGACTACCCAAGAAAAAGTCAAGTAATGGGCAAAAATGCTTTTCTTATCGAGGAGCAAAAATATGGAATGGCCTTCCTGCTGAAACCAAACAGGCATCTTCCCTAAATAGTTTTAAACAATCTATTTAGAAGTTAGTGTTTCTTTTCTTTCATCTTAAACTTTGTAAATTGTTATTAGGTTTTAAAGTTATGGTTTTTATTGTATTTAATGGTAGTGTATTTAATCTATTCCTGAGTAATCTTATATTGTAAGTAGCGTTTTTAAGTGGAGGGCCCCTTGTAAAACAGCTCCGGCTGAAGGGCAACCCTCCTTAAAAGAATCAAATATCAAATATCAGATATCGCTTCTGTTGCAGCGACAAGGGGGGGGGGGGCGAAACAAGAGACTTATTTGGAATGAGTCTACCCAATGGCCTTTAATTGAACAAATTGTTTGACAGTGATAGATATTGGGTACTTCTCATACTCACTTGCTTCATAGCTTCAACGCAGGTGACAGTCTTTCCAGTGCCCGGAGGCCCATATATTATGTACGGGTAAGGGCGCGAGGATCCTCTCAAGATGTTTTTGACTGCTGTTAGTTGCTGTTCATTACCTTCAATCTTCTTATCAAACAGTCTGTCAAATAAAACAAATGTTTACTTTTCAGTAAGTTATAGACTTGCTCCAAGTCTGCTCCGTTGTCTATCAGCGCTAAAGTAGGATATTTGCCTCTGTGGAGGCGTAAACGAGAGGCGACTGAATGGCGCTGCGAAGGAGAAGCGAGGCAAAGACGGAATTCGCCTCACTTCTCCTTCACAGCGCCATCAGTCGCCTCTCGTGTACGCCTCCGCAGGGGTAAATATATTACTTTAGCGCTATTACTTTAGCGCTGATAGACAACGGAGTAGACTTGGAGCAAGTCTAAGTAAGTTATGACACAACACATGACACTGAAATCATTAAAAAAATGACACTTTTTTTATTCATATAAATTATGACTTGGAAATACCCAGTCATATCCAGTTAATATCCAAGGTTTGAAATTACTGATACAACTATTTTTCTAATAATGCATTATTTTAGGAAGCAAGGCGCAATCTAGCTCGCAAAGTTTACATTCTTACCCTGTGCATTTATAAGTTGATAAAAATAGCAAAATAAAGAAATAATGAAAAGAATGATGGAATTAATTATAATAACACTAATGGTAATAATAATGGTAGCACTATGTGACCTCTTGGCCTGAAATTCGCAATGTTCATCTTGCAGCATTCGTAATGCAGGAATCGACCTTATAGGCTACCCAAGAAAAGGTCAAATAATGGCCAGAGATGTTTCTCCGATAGAGGTGCAAAACTGTGGAATAGCCTCTCAGCCGAGTCAAATAAGGCATTTAGAGACAGAAATTTCTTTCTTTTGATTATAAACTTTGAGTATCATTGCATATGAGTTTGGAATATTGTAAATCGGGTTTTATAGTTTGATTTGATTAATAGCTTTTCCATTCATTTGTATACAGGGTGTACCAAAAATTGTACCCCGTTTGCCTGAAGATTGCAACAAAGCAGCAAAAGATTCTCGCAAAACTTATGCATGATGTTGCTCTTCGGATGTTCAATTAAAGTTTGCTAACATTCCCGTAAAAATCCTTTGAAAAATGATGGAGCTATGACCTTCAGGAGACCAAATTTGCCCAATGATTGAAACCAGCGATCGGCTATTTTGTCGTACTAATTTGCAGCGATGAATGGCTTCAAGGATGGAAAATGAAATAGCAGCCTCCAATTTCCTAGCTCTTGTGAAAATTCCGATAAACCTCAGAGAGTTCCACTATTTCTGACCTCACAGAAATATTTCTTACCTCATGTGAAGCTACTTATCACTGCAAAATAGTAAGACAAAATGGCCGACCGCTGATTTCAGTCATCAGGCAAATTTGGTCATCTGAAAGTCATAGCTCCATCACTTTTCAACGGATTTTTACAGGAATGGCAGCAAGCCTTATCTGAACATTTGAAGAGCAGCATCATATAAAAGTTTGGGGAGAATCCTTTGCCGTTTTGTCGCAATCTTCAAGCAAACGGGGCACAATTATTTTGGGACACCCTGTAGATTGTAGATAATGCTTTTATCGAAGGGCCGCTTGAAAAGCAACCTATGATTAAGGGTAATCCTCCTTAAAAAAGGTAAATATGAAGATATGAACTCCCTTACCGAATATTCGCCAAAGCATTTTCTTCAAGGAGCGGCTTGCCCTCAAAGGGTTTCTTGTTGAACGTCAATAAGGGAAATGCCTTTTGTCTTACCAGATCATGTTTCATATCAATTGCTCTATGCATAAGTCTCAGTATTCTTCGGTTGAAACCAAATCTTACATGGTGCTTCTGTCCTTTTATGAACTGATCGCCAAAACTGCAAAAGAAGGCAAATGAATTATAAAAGCATGATTCTCCCGTTATTCTAGGTACAGATAGCGCTAAAAATTATCCACTCTTGACAGGCCACGATAAATCGTACAATTGAACTATTTTCAATATTTATGATTCAATCTTTAGATAAAGTTCAGAAGTAGGTTCCAGGAATCTTTACATTTTTTAGGCAAATTACAGCCCCGACCAGACATCTAATGTTAGACAGGCCACAGTCATCGTTTTTCTTTTTTTATTTATTGTTTGTAGCATTGTTTGTAGCATCTATGTAAAATTGTATGCAGTTTAGCATTTTATTTTAATAATGCCATTGGGTAGACATAGACTTTTGCTCCTCGTGGCATCGTCCTTGTAGTATTGTAAAGTAGTTTGTAGGTAAAGTAGTCTGCAACATGTATTGTAAATTTTTAATTGAATTTAAAAAAAAATTATCCACTCTTGACAGGCCACGATAAATCGTACAATTGAACTATTTTCAATATTTATGATTCAATCATTAGATAAAAATCAGAATTAGGTTCCAAGAATCTTCGTGAAGTTTAAAGTCTTCTGTTTTTTAGCAAGGAGCAAGTTTCTTAAAATCTTTTACCACGAAAACACTAGAAACGATAAAAAAATGTCGATCAAATTGTCTAAATATTTAACATGATCGGACAAAGATAAAATGTTTTCTTGTAAATTTGGTGATTTAGGAATTGATTTAAAGAATGCTGCAGAGACTTCCAAAATTTGATCGCATTTTTTCAGAATTAACGATGATAAATAAAATGGTGGAAAGAAATTGGATTTGCGGTGACCTTTTTGGTAAATGTATCCGCTGATTTATCACGGCTAAAGAGACTGATTCGTTGATTACATGGATTCGGATGAAAGTAGGGCCCATTAGCTTTCTAGGTAGCAAATACCTTTAAATCGTTAAGAATCTTCAAAAACCACCAAAACAAATATTTTCATGTTATTCCTGGACATAATTCATGTAAAATGTGAAATTTTGAAAGCTATATCTTATTTGTAGCGTTCCTGACACATTCTTGAGCAAAAGCCAATTTTTGAAGGAATGAAATTTGATGTAACGTCGACTCCTGATGAGATTTAACCAAATGTAGTTGAACAAATATGGTTGGGGCTTGTAGAATCAATTCGTGGTAAAACCAGCTCTGTATCTTTATTAGTCGAATATCCATTAATACGTTCGTGAAGGTACTCCAAAAGCTGTCTCAAAACCTTATTTTCAGTCATGTGATCGAAATACGGCCATGTCATTGGCTAATAAGCGTGAAAGATTTGACTTGCATGCTGATTAAGCTTAGCACGCGAAAAATTAAGTTCAGATATAAGTTTTTCGAATGTTTGTAGCAATTGAGATATGAAGGAATTTTAACAAATCCATAATGACGGACAAATTTCCCAGCTAAAGCAAGTAAACAGTCAAATATAAAGAAAGAAACCTTTGATCAAAGTCTAGCAGTATTCTCTCAGCCTCGATGGTAGTGATGACACCTTTGTATTCAATATTGCCTGGGCCGTCATCTCCTTCTGCTTGTACACTGACAGTGACAAGATCCCCGGGAAGCAAGGATGGCCTATTTTCTGCCAAGCCTGGGACCTAAGAGGAGTAAGATAAACAGAATAACAATGAATATGAGGTTACGTGAATACGACTGTTTCTGAGCAAGGACTATTGGCTGCAAATACTTTCTCAGAAATATATATCTTTTTTGTTCATATTAAAATCTTACAATAATTCTACATTCTACTATACTTTTCTAATTACTATACAACACTACGGGGACGATACCATGGGGAGCGAAGGACAATGACTACCCCATGGCCAATATGAAAAGACACGCAACGTCAAACTAAATATAACTACACTACGGACGATTTAAAAACTACGGAATACTATACTAGATTCCGTTTCACATCAGATGTCAGGTCAGGGTTGCGATCAACGCGAGCGCAACTCATTTTGGTTGTTCAAAGTAAATCAAATGACTCTCATCTGATGTGAAACAGAATTGACAAGGAAAAAGAACAAATACTGCTATCTTCATGTTGCAGTCAGGAAACAGCAGCAACGTAAATTGTCTTAGTTAAATGAACTAAAATCAGCTGACAATCTAAACAGTTTCAAAAGCATGATAAAACAATGGAATGGCCCCACCTGTAAATGCAACGCTTGTAAATATAATGATATCATGTAGATTTTGTCCATTTATGTCCACGTAGTTTTGATATTTATCTTCTGTATTTACGTATTAATTTCCTTAGTTATTTTTCCTTTTGTTAGTAGATTCGATTTAGATTAGTTGTATGTGTATATATTTGTATATATATATGTACAGCTAGGTGTAAAAAAATCGAATAAAAATATGGTAACAAACAAACAAGTTAGTTAGAGGGACTTATGTAATGAGTCTAGCTCTACTCTACGTTCAGAGTCAAGGGTACTTGTACAAGAGATGGTATCGTCTCTCCTCGTCTCAAAACACTAAAACAGAGCATCATATGTTAGCATGAGCGATAGGACACCAAATGTGTAAAAGTTTTATCAGTAGCGAGCCACGTCAACCAATAGTTTTGTGTTTGTTTTTAACTTATTTCTACTTGGTAGCGAGCAACCTTAGCGCAGTTACGTGCTTTTGAAATTTTCAGTAGTGAAAGGTGGCTCATTACTGAAAATTTCAAAATCACAAACAGCGATAAGGTGGATCACGACCAAATCATAAATCATAAACATTCTTGAAAGTTGGTGTTACATAGTTTAAAGAAGAAACTAATTTATACCAACTATTTACAATATAATTTACAAATTTCTAAGAAATATACATAACGTAGTGGACAGGCTATTTACAAATTCGGCAATTACATTGTTCACCCGTCCAGGTTTTGATCTTTGTTTTAAAGCTTGCAACCGTTGATAGCTCCTTTATTTCATCGTTACGATTGTTCCACAATATGCTTCCTCTGAATGAGAGCGACTCCATGCCAAATTTTATCGTCCTCGTAGTCGGCAATTTACACAGATGCTTAGTTCTGAGGTCATACTGAATCTCCTTCCTTTCATGAAGGTGCCAGATGTATGATGGATTTAGCTGGTTCATTGACTTAAAGATTTCTAGCATCAATTTTTGGAGATCTTTAATATGGATCGTAACAGTGTCACTTTTCTCCAAAAGTGTATCAAAGGAAGAGTCGTAATCATTGTGGAGTATTCTTAAAGCACGCTTATGGGTACGGTTTATTTTATGGTTGGCATCTTTGCCACAAAACATCCACACTAATGGGCAATAGTTAAAGCTTGAGATAATTACTGTGTTGCACAGTTTCATTGCCTGTTCTCTTGAGAGATAAATATTTAACCTCCTAAAAAGCACTGACTTTTCTGTTTGTTTTGTCGCAGAGTGTTTTTACATGCTTATTGAATCGACGCTTGTTGTCAATTTCGATTCCAAGAAGTTTAACATGTTCAGTGGACGATATTTTTACACCCTCAATATTCAAGCGTAACGTATGTTTTTCATTTAGTCCCAGGAACATCAATTGGAACTTATCAGGGTTTGCCACCATACCATTAGCATAAAACCAATTTAGGAGTGTACTTAGGTCGTTTTCTAAATTTGTCGTAATTTCGCTTATACGAGTGCCACATGAATACACGGTGTTATCGTCAGCAAAATTACATATTTCTGAATTTAATTTCATATAGAATAAATCATTGAGGAAGATGTTGAATAGCAAGGGCCCAAGAACGGAGCCTTGGGGGACGCCTATCTTCACATTGCTCTGAGAACTTTTGTAAGACCCAATTTTTACACTCTGTTTCCGATTCGTTAGGTAGCTATACATCAGTCGCAAGCTTTTTTCATGAAACCCATAGGCCTCTAATTTAGCAATAAGGAGGTCATGAGGTATACAGGCATATGCTTTTGATAGGTCCATAAGGATCGTACCAACCATACCAGACGAATCTAGGCTCTTTCTCCATGCTTCTATAACTCTTACTAGCGAATGTTGTGTGCTATATCCCTCTCTGAAACCAGAAAGTAGACTTGATAGGATAGGTTTAAAAAATCCTTCCATTTGCCCTTTGAGTATTCTCTCAAAAATTTTGGAGACCGATGGCAAGACACTAATAGGCCTGTAATTCACCTTTGTAGTGGTTGCACCTCTTCTAAAACCGGGTGACACATCAGCATCCTTCAGTTCCTTTGGAAATTCAAAATCATAGATGGCAGTGTTGATGCAGTCGGTAAGATATGGGCAAGCTAAATCCTTTGCTTTCTTAAGTTTATCAGTAGGTATTTTGCCACTACCAAGTAAAATAAAGCTAAAAACACACAAAAAAACTATTGGTTAAAGTAGCTCGCTACTGATAAAACTTTCACACATTTGGTGTCCTATCGCTCATGATGTTAGTAGCAAACTTACTAGAAGGCTAAACTGATGACGTTTTTTATCCATTTCAACATTCTTCATGTCATATCTCCCCATCTCATATTCCCATTGCAGTTCTTCAAAATACAGTAAGTAATGGAGCTTTTTTTCAAAATGAGTGCTTCCATAGTGCTTCCAATAGTCAACACAGATTTTCCTCCACACTTTTGATTCGTCAACATTTTCGTCCTTTCCTGCTTTTCTCGAAGCCTCTTTTTTCATTTCAACTTCTCTCTCCAATATTTCTAAGAACCGATCAAAATGAAGAGGACTTCGATATAACGGCAAAGGTCCCTTTGATTTTGATTTGCTGTGGAAATAGAGCAAATGGTAACAGGTGACCACACAAAAAAGTTGCCTCTTTGACAATAAATAATGATAATATTTTCTTTGTTTAAGATTGGCAGCATGTAGCACAAGGCTAATGAATGCCAACCATTATTAATGAAAGTAGTGTGAATAATTAGGGTTAGAGCTATTTTTCTACAACCGACCTTGAAGAATTTTACAATAATGATAATAAAATAAGGACACAAAATAGAAATAACAAAGCTCGGAAAAAGAACGAAGAAGGAAAACAAAAGACAGACCAAGGCTATGGCCGGACAAAGGTTTGAGAACAATGGTACACTGGGGACGATTTCCACTTATTGTTACTGGTAACGTCCATTTATTCAGTCAAAAGTGAGCAAAGCTTATGAATATCTACTCTCTGGCTGGAGAGAGATTTACGCAGGGGGTGGGGGTAAAGTCTTGTAGGGGGCTTGATATGCATGTGCCTGCCCGGGTTATGGGTTAGTTTGCGAAATTTTGCCTTCGTATGGATCATGTTTTGAGGTTTTGCCCGGCTTATGGGTCTGCTCATTTGTCACAATCTTGAGTAACTGGTTGCTGAAAGTTACTGCATTTAACGAGAATTCTCTTATTCTCAAGCAAACTCTCATCAAAATGAGTTTTGTTCTACCAACAGAAAGTAGCTTATTCTTGACTCGATTCTCGAGAAAAAATGTTAGCCGTAGTTATGGGGATATTTTGTGAAAATCCTCAGTCCCCCTCTGGATCAGCAGAGGCACATATATACCAAACCCCCTGCAGGACTTGCCCTCCCCAGATTTCCAACTTTTCTTGACTCTGGAAATGTCTTCATAAAATCCTTACCTGTCAAATTTTGGTGCTTCGCAAGCCTCTAGATCTTCTGTAACTCTTTTATTGCGCCCAGTCATGGGTATATGTGGTTCAGTAGGAAATATTTCTTCCATTTCCAAATTTCTTGTTTCGCCTTGCAGAAATCGACAGATTTGAAATATTTCCTTGCCTATTTTAAAAGAAAGGATCAGGACACTGGTTTGGAAGCCAATACATTTGCTTCTGTAGTAGAGGTTGACGTCGTATGTCTGCCCATATTGATACATGTCAACCACCTAAAATATAAGAATAAATATTGCCTTTATGTTGTAAGTCTAAAGGCAAATCTCCATCACAGCGAATCGTAGCGAGTTGTTATTGAGATTGCTGGTAAAATCAATCTCCAATAGAAATTGAAATAGGAATTGAAAATTTGAATCAAACTGCACAACTTTTGCTGGCGATCGCTGAAAAATTCAAGCAACTTGAACTTCAAGGCGAACCGCAAGGACCGGCCTGTAGATGTGAAAAACTGAACTGCCGTGCTCAAAATGCGGCGATCGCTGACGATCGCTGTGATTCGCTTTAATGGAGATTGACCTTAAGATTGGGGTCTAGAGAGATCACCGGTCTCCTCCCTTGCTTTCAGCTGACAGGGACCTGACGCTCCTATCATTTGGTTTTTAGAAAAAGTTCCCTGAAATGGGCTGATGGGCACAATATTGGCATGTTCTCTTTTACCGGGTGTTTAGTTACCTATATCATTATCATTATTACCAATTCTTTCATTTAAAATTGGCTAAAAAATTATAGCTATAATTGCTAATTAATGCCAACTAATACAAAAATATATACAATGTTACGAGGAAAATCTAATTTACAATAAAACAACCAAAAATTGTGTAAAATATCTTACATAATCTCCAGTTGCAGGCTTGGCATTTACGGGCTTTTATAAGTTTCTTTAATATCTGCAGGGAGTCTGAATCTGTCAGTTCTGATGGTAGTGTCTACCATACTTTTCCCCCCATAAATATGACCGCATCTACAGGGGCGTAGCCAAAGGGAGGGGGGTGCAGGGGGGTGCCGCACCCTTCCAACATTCAGTTTGTCGGCAAATTGATAATATCTGTCGGCAAATCAAAAAAGGTTCCTTGGTACCGGTACTCCTGAGTGTCTGTCTGCGAATATAGTTTCCAAATCTTTAAAAAGGTTGGTGTATAATTCAGTGACCGATTTCTTTGAACTGAATGACTGAACTGAATACCTGACTGAATGAATGTTGGGAGAGGCATTCTAAGCCAAAGTAGAATGCATATTCTCAAAATTTTCTTGGTGGCTTTGCCCCCGGACGCACTTATTTCAAGATCCCATTTGTGTAAACCTGCACGTGCAATTGGCTATAGGAATCCCTATTTGCTACTGTTCATTTGAGCCATGTTTACGATGCAAAATATAACTATAAGGGGTGTTTCCGTCATTTTCCGAGCGTCTGAAGAGCGTGGTCACAAAAGTTTTCTGGACCGTGCCCCATACGCCCCCACTCCTCTAGTGCTTTCTTGTAATACATGCATACCATGTGTCTAGATTTTCAGTTTAATTATCTATTGTTCATAATGTTTCGAACGTCGATGATATATAATGATGTAGAATTCGTTTTTTCGTTTTTTGTCGGCAAATTGGGGGATCTGCACCCCCCCAACAATTTTCTTTAGCTTCGCCCCTGAGCATCTATTCCAAGATTCCAAGGCAAGTTGTTTTCGCCCGCGGCAGTTGTAACTCATTAGAATGCCTTAGATTGTAAGGCATTTCTTTTTCCTAAAAATTCGCTTCATGAGGCTGGGAATTAGATTATATTTTGTTTTGTAGATCTCTACAATGAACAACTGCAGGTTTCTCTGATGAACTCATGAACGGTTACCGAATTATCCATCGCTAACCAACAAGTTTTCGAAACTAGAAACATTGTCCTTGTATGCGACTCTTAAGGCCATTTCATGTATTCTATTTATCTTATTATTCAGATTTCTGTCGTGAAATATCCAAATCAGCAAGCAATAACTAAATTGGGATATAACGAATGTTTTCATCAACAGTTTTAGTTTCTCGGGCTCCTTGAAAATTGAAATACGAGTAAGAGCATGAAACTTCTGGCTAGCTTTTTACGTAGCGTTTGGACATAGTAAACAAAACGATGATTTTTGCAGTTCTTTGAAAGGTGATATCACACAGGATTTTCATATTTTTTTCAAAATGAAAGTTGCTGTTTGGACATAAATCATTGTACTTCACTAAGGAACAAACAAAACATTGATATCTTACGTGCAAGTTTACGGATTTGTTTACTGTTTGGCGACGGAGCCCCTTTACGACTTAGTTTCTAATAAAGATTAATGACCAATAAGTTCTGTTCGTGCATAACAAGCATACTTTTTCTGTCCTGCCACTCACTCCTGATAGAGCAATTTTTTGCATGTTTGTACAAATCTCAAAAACTGACTTCTGGAAAAGTGGTGGGCTGTCCCAATTCCCATGTGGCGCCACCATCATTGTGACCAACACAAAATTACCACCCACTGTTACTCGTAAAAGTAGTTTTGACATTTGGGTTATCAAAATGATAAATTTTTCAATTGTTGCAGCTGGTAATGTGTTCAACTGGTAATTTTTGATGCAACCACCATTCGAATTAGTTTTTGCCATATCACGGAAAACAAAATTGTTACCTTCTTCCCTTGTTTAATGTTTTCCAGATCTCCAACACTGAACACTTCGTCAAGATTGTCAATCAGATCACATTGAACATATGTCATCTTCTGGTTGCGTTCTTCAGGTTGAAATTCAATTCTGATTATCTTACATTTCCTTTCACTGTCTGACATCAGAACTGAGCCAAAATTTACTACACCTTCAATCATTTCTTGATACATCTCCTCAGTTTCAGCTTCTGATATCTCCCTGCTTGCAAGTTCTTTTTGTTCTTCTTCACTGTCCACTGGGTATACATGAACTCCATTACGGTTTGCAGCTAATTCCTCTCTGTTAGCAAATAAAAACTGCCTTCATGAAAAGAACACAAACTCTTGGATATAGTAGCAGGCTCATGTCTAATATTTATAGCTAATGTATCTTACAACGTCATAAGCTTACTTTATTCTGCTGGTATGCCCTCGAGTTGGCATGTAGGGGTACAGGGACAGTGGTCCTATGTATGCCCCTATGTATGTATGTTCCAGAAATCAGGCCTTTTCATCCATACTTCGACAATGTTTTTCCTTCTTAAAACTAGACTGTTCTGACAGCCTCTTATAGCTGTTTATCCTAAATTATGGACTATCTCTGTGCCTTTTCCCCGGAAAGTGGGTTTACTCTAAGCCGATTGCTGGACAGTGATATTATTGCCATTGATAAGCATGAAGAGTCCTGACTTTTTCGCAGATTATCTGGACAGCACTACTTATTTTATTAGGACAGGGCCTCTAAGAGTTGAGTGTTTGATACGAATGTGTGCTTTAAAAAGAGCTGATTCCTTTTAAATCTAATAATATTTCTATATTAGAAATGTCTGTCTCAAAATGAGCCTTTTGTATCTTGGACAGTAATCACAAAATATGTTCCAATACTGGATTAAAAAAAATTGAAGGAAAAAGTGAAAAGTGAAAAATAGAGTTTTGTAAAATACTTTGATCAGATAGACTTATTATAGTTGACGAAATAGACTTGGGGCAAGTCTATGCAAATGCTAACTTAGAAGAGAAAATTTTGTTTGGTAGAATTACTCATTTCTAAGACCCAAAAATTAGAAAAATGTCTGTAAGGGGTATAAAACAAGAATGCCACATCCCATTCTGTTCCATGATTTACTTGGCATTGAAATCAAAATTCTATTTCTGAAACCGTCAACTGTAGTGAACTTAAATTTTCATGCCAAATTCATCATGGACCAGAATGGAATGTGGAATTCCCAATTGCCATACAAACACCTTACAGGCATTCTTCCAATTTCTGGGTCTTGAAGATGAGTGATCTTCCAGGTTGGAAAACTTGCATTCACTCGCAACTATATAATTGTGACAAACTCGCTACTCGCAGCTATAATAAAAGGTTCTCGCAGGCAGGAACAAAAGACCTATTGTTAATTTTGCATCTTTCGCAGCACTCTCGCAGCTTTTTAAAGTCTACTCGCAGCTCGCACCTTCAAATTTGTTTCACTCGCTACTACGCATAGGCCAAATCACGCTTTTTTTTCCAACCTGGGCGATCTTACCAAATAAAACTTTCCCACCTAAGTTGACCTTTGACTGGTAGATTAACAGTTAAGTTCTTAATATCAGCCACTTACCTTTCATTTCACAGACCGCCAAACTGGTAGATTAACACTTAAGTTTTTAATATCAGCCACTTACTTTTCATTTCACAGACCGCCAAACTGGTAAACTTTTTTTTTATTCACCTGGTACATTTCCTCAATCATTCAAAAATCTTGTGACTCAGTATGTTTATTTGTAGTAAAAAAATTTACCTATTAAATTCAGTGTCTATCATAGACACATCAACTTTCTCAGTTCTGTAATTCTTCTTTCGAACCCTGATTGGACATTTCTTTTGAGGCGGCTCTTTCCATTTTGGCTGATTTTGAGGCATCTCTTTATTTGCAAAAATGTACTCAATTTCTGCCTGACCACCTACAAACTTCAGAAATTTGTTTGCTTTCAGTTTGCTGACAACTTTGTGGAAAGGCACCTTTTCACAATCAGGTTCCACTTTGGAGTCAAAAGTCTGCTTGTGTAGTTTGAATTCACGGTTGTATAAAGCTTCCAATTCATGTCTGTAATGCGGTACTTGACTTTTATTAAGATCATTGATGTATTTTCGAAAGCTCCTCCACACTCTATCAAGGAGTAACTCTACAAAAAAATAGAATTTGTTTCTTTACATCCCTGTAAAAATTATGATACCTACAGTACATGCATCTTTGGATGTCCCAAAAAATTTACAGTATATGGATTTGGTTGATTCCAGCAATGTGAATTTAGCTTTAATCAAATGTCTAATCTAACCATTCTATAAATGTTCCTCGAACTTGAATATAGGTACCTCATTTGTTGGTATTGGTGCTTTGAGAGCAGACATAATAATCTTGAAAGCTCAAATTTGCCTCCTCCTGCTAACAAGAGCTTTAGCCTTCTGGCCTAAGCAAATTCTTAAGGCACTTAATTCTTAGGTACTGTATAAATCAACGCTATAGCCTTGCTAAAATTTGAACAATATGAGATCTTGCGTTATTCTGTTTTCCAGAAGTCACTCCCCCCCCCAGTCACCCATTGGGCAGTTTCTTAATTTTTCATTAATTTAAGTTGATCTTAATCGCCTTCTCAAGGTGGGTGCAAAAGCGGAAGTATTTTGCTGCTTGAGATTTTGCATTTTTGAGACAAAGTCTAGTGTTGCAACAAATTTTCACATTCACACATTCTGCCTTTATTTAGAAATTATGATGATATAAAGAATTTGAATTCATAAGGGCTTTGACAGAGAAATATTTTCACGGTCAAAGCCCTTAGGACTTTAATTCTTAAAATTGTCATAACTTTGAAATGAAGACATATATGAATGTGAAAGTTTGCTACTTTGCTATACTTTGTATGCAGAACAAGCTTTTAACTCAAAAATGCAATATCTCAAATAACGAAAAACTTCCACTTTTGCGCCTCTTACCTCGAAAAGGAGGATTTTGATGTGCTTTAGGAACTTTTTGCCTGAGCTTGCCTGTGTCACCACTTAAAAGCTTCTGCAGTGGTAGGTTCATTGAAAGGAGAAAACAAACTATTTACGTTTTATCATTTTCATGTCATTTTATCATTTTCATTTTCAAGAATTTTACATTTTCAAAAATTGTTCTTTGCGACAGGGTGCTTTTTCAGATTTTCCAGCGGCACTTCCTTATATTTTCATAGACCAAGTGCAAGTACCTCCCTGTGGGTAAAGTGGTTGGCTTATGGGGGTGAAATGGGTAGCATTGAATGCTGGAAAACAGATTAATAGATTAATAGAGCATTTATGGTAATATAAAATATGATACCTGGATCCACATATTCCTCGTTGCTTGATTTCTTCTGAGGCTTAGTTGTGTCCTTCTTATTGGCACTTTTATTTGGCACGTTCTCCTGATCAACATTTTCCTTGTTGCTTGATTTCTTCTGAGGCTGAGTTGTGTCCCTCTTATTGGCACTTTTATTTGGCACGTTCTCCTGATCCACATTTTCCTTGTTGCTTGATTTCTTCTGAGGCTGAGTTGTGTCCCTCTTATTGGCACTTTTATTTGGCACGTTCTCCTGATCAACATTTTCCTTGTTGCTTGATTTCTTCTGAGGCACAGTTGTGTCCCTCTTATTCCCACTTTTATTTGGCACTTTCTTCTGATTTGATGCAACATTCTTGGTGTAGCTTATCAGTAAAAAATTATTCCTGATAAGACGAGAAATGACGTCAGAACAGCCAATGCCAACCAAACCTTGCTTTGCGACGAAGTTGCCGTTTTGCCAAGATCGAAGACACTTTGCCAACTCTGCGTACGAATAAGATTGACCGGGCTTCCTTGCCTCTTCTAAATGTTTGCAAAATGCTTCACAAACCTCATCAAAGATTTTCCCATTATTTCTCAAAGGAGTGCTTTTGCTGTCGCTTGAATATTCATAAAACAAGTGCCCGCTCGAAATGTCTCCAGAATGGAAGGCCTGTTGTTTTCCAGTTGATATGATAAACTTTCCTCTCAGAGATCCTTTAGTGATGCTCGCCTTTATTTCAAACTGCGCTTTTAAAGCTGCATGAAACTTTGTGAGGAATTCATCAAGGCTTGACAAAGTGCTGTTCGGGTTTTCTCGACCGCTCCACTCCTTGTATAACTTGTCCAAGACTGCTTGTGTTGACAAGGAAGGCTTTCCGCCGCTCGCCATTTTTGATGTCCTTCAAGCGTCACCGGTTTCGCTGTTTGGTTTGCTTTTGTGTCAATTCTAAGCAGATTTCTTTCTGTAGCCACACTATTGACAAAACAAGTCCTTGTATTGGTTAAATCCAATAATAAACGATAAAATCTCGAAACTTTAAAAACTTGCGTTGCGTTTGAATGAATTCCTGTGTGTAGGATCCCGTTTAATAGCTGCAGAACGCGACTCGTCCCATGCCCTGAACCGCTGAAAATGTATTCTAGGAAATCCAAAGGGAATCTAGGGGATTCCCCGAGGCATGAGAGGAAAGAATTCAAATTTTGTGATTTATTGATGAAACTTTTATATAAATACATTTGAACATTTCGTGCCATGAAAACTTTCACTATCATGACTTTATGAATGTAAACCCGTTGTTCTTTTCTCGTTCTTTCTCGTATTGATCTCTTGATAAAACATTGTTTGATTTCTGTAACATATTTCGTGCCATGCAAATTTGTGCCATGGGTGTAAAATTAAAATATAGCATAATACAAAATTTCCCAATGGAAAGAGTAAAACAAACCTTAGCCAAGGTCCATGCCCTGGAAATCTCGCACAGTTTCAGGGAAATCTTATTGTTTTGGCGGGAATTCCTCGAAATCCACTAGAAATCATGTGTTCTCCTAGACTGATGATATGGTCGTAGTTATCGCTATTGAAATACTGCCGGACGCTCCTAACTAGCCTCACTACACAAGGACCCTCAACTTACGCTCATCTAATTGAAGTGAATTAATGTTGTTGTTGTCGCTCCAGTCAAGGGCCTTATGGACTAACTCTTCTCAAAACGGCAAAAAAATTCTCGCCAGGAACAAATTTGTTCCTGGACCAATCAGGATGCAAGACTTGAAATAACTTGATGGGGGATTGGCTGATTCTTCTTCAATTTAAACTTCCCGCTAAAGGCAAACAAACGAATTCGAACAACGCGTTCGACTGAACTGCTCCAACGATCAAAATCTCAAAGTAGCGAACGAATTTACGAGATTTTTTGCGTCCCCAAACAACCAAAATATCACTTATGGGTAGGAGTTTTTTGCTTTAATAGCTTGAAGAAACATTCATCTAAGTACTGATAGCTTGTTTTGCAGTGTAGCACTTCAGGACAACCACTTTTTGCGGTGATTTAGGGTCGGTGGTTTCAAGAAAAAATAGCAGGTGATTTAGGCCATGTCCGTTTCTGGAAGCGTAAGTCCATGATAGACTGATTGCAAGTTCGTAGTTATTGCTATTGATAGGCTGATGGACGCTATAACTACCAGTTTGAGCAAAAGTATATTGTTGTTGTTGTTGTCATTGATGTTGCTGTTGTTGTTGTGATAACTGGGACTATTTCGTGAGTCTAAGTCCATGAGTCGTAGTTATAGCGTCCATCAGCCAATCTCGTCCCCAGAGTGAGTTCGTCGCTCTACCTCTACTCTGGGATACAAGAGGCCGTTCGGCAATTTGATTGGCTATTCGAAAACGACAGCAAAATCAGATTATTACTGGCTCCTATTCAAAAATGGCCTCTATTGAATCGCTAATTTCACAAAATAAATGGGGTGTATGGGTTGTTGTTGTTCATTTATTTTAATTCGATATTTACATAGCTAAACAATATATATACAATATATACAAAGTTAACTAATCTAAATCGAATGAAATTAAAATGTATAAGAAACTTAATGCTGAATAAAATTAAAAACTACTGCAGGCGCTACATTTGCATTTTGGGCCATTCCATTGCTTTATCAAAAGTTTAAAGCTTTTCAAGTTTCTGCGGATTTCATTTTGATTGGTAGGTCATTCCATATTTGAGGGCCAACGGACTCAAGACTGTTTGAACCAAAAGTTACTTGATTTGGTCTTATATGTTTTAAGTCATAAGGATTTCTGGTAGAATATTGCGAAGATCTGAATTTGAAGAAATTTTTCATGAATGGTGGATTTAGATTATTCAATGCTTTGTAAATTTCAATGCAAAGAGTTCTTTGACGCGAGACTTGCATAGTACATCTTCCTGACTTTTGTCTCAAATCATCATATGAGCTCTTATGATCATTGTAAAGAAATCTTAGTGCACGATCTTGTAACTTTTCAATTTTATGAAGCGACTTCATGGAAGAAAAATACCAAACTAACGGACAATAATTAAAGTTAGAGTAAACAAAGCTTTGTACAAGTACCTTTTTCTGCTCAAAACCATTAAATGATCTCAGTCTTTTCAAAACGTTTAGTTGTGTCGCAGCTTTTTTACAAAGATTTGATATGTGCTTATCAAAGCTCAATTTGTTATCCAGAGTAACTCCCAAAAGTTTTACAGTTTCTTCTGATTTGATTTCATGACCTTGAAAGCTTATATTTTGTCCACTAGTATCTTTCCGATCCTTTCTTACTAACAAAGCATGAAATTTCTCAGGGTTAGCAATCATTTCATTCTGTTCTAGCCAAGTTAAAGCAACATTGCTTTCATTCTCCAAAACTCTGACAAGCTCGGGCATAGTTTTGGAAAAATATGAAAGTGTATTATCATCAGCATAATTATGAAGGGTTGCCTGCTTTATATTCAGAAAAAGATCATTTATAAAGAAATTAAATAAAATTGGACCAAGCACAGAACCCTGTGGAACTCCTGATACAACATATTTTAAGGAACTATTTGAATTATTTATCCGGACACATTGTTTTCGACGTTTTAAATAGGAATATATAAGAACTAACGCATTTTCATCAAAACCGTATGCATGTAATTTTATCTCTAAAATTCGCCGAATAACGAGCCATTCTATTTTCAAAGCTGTGGGGGAAATTCTCGAAAATTTCAACTTAGGCCCTTTTTCCACCCAAATGGATCGTGCTCGTTTTCCTACTAAATGCACTTGCTAACCCCGGATTAATGATTAAATACCTTAAAAAGGGCTAAAATAGGGTCCTCAAAGTGTTTGTTTTTAATTTCTCAATTTATATACTTCAGAATTAGCGCTAGAGCAACGACCATTTTTCGTCGATTATCGTTGCCTAGCAAACTGCAAATCCATAATGGGGCGCATCTTGCCATATATTGGCAAGATTGATGCCAAGTGTACCAGGGTGTTCATTCGGCTTCGCGATCAGCTTATGACGTCAGAACACCCTGGGAACGAGGTTGTCCATCAGCCTATCAATAGCGATAACCTACTGAACATATAATCAGTCTAGCTCCTAACTACGACTCATAATCAAACGCCATTATTTTGAAATGACTATGACTGCCTCGTTTCGATAAGGGCCTAGGCAGAAGAAGCACAAACATTTGTAGTTTTCAAATGAAACACATTGATTTGAAAACTTTACAATAAATCAGTTAATGCTTAGCGAAAGCAGCAAAATAGTACCTACGTACAAGATTTGATATTTTCGCCAACTGTTTTCATGGTATTCTTGTTCATAAGACTTTGTTCTGTCCGGCCAAGCTCCTTGAAACTCTGCTTTGAGCTTCGAGTTTCCGTTGGTCAACATCAATCAATCGAATTTGCAGAGATTCTAATGGCGTTGTATTTGGTTGTATACTTTGTACATGACTGTGTATAGCAGCCTCGTTCCCAAGGGCGTTCAAAAGTGAAAAAATTCAGTCCAAAAATATTGCCGTAATATTATGAGTCCCAGTAAGAGCGGTCTCGGTCTGGCGTAATAGTCTCGTTTTGGATAGCGATTACTGGGACTCATCGTAATCAGTCTAGTGTTCTCCTAGAAATCGAGTAATTCCGTGAGCCTCCTGCAGCGCCTCCTGCCTTCTGACACATCTCTCAACTGATGCCCCCAAAGAGAGCAGAGGCCGCTCGAAACTTTTAGGTAGGGGATGAGGGAATATTACACGTATTTTTTCATAAAAAACTAAGAAATTGAACCAGTACACGTTTTTCTATATATAAGAAACTTGGAGTACTGAAAGTTTCTTAAAACATCAGATTTTGAATGCTCAAGGGCTCAGAGCTCCTTAACGAGTTTCTTACCAATTCCATAACAATCTTTCTGTTTATTTCCTGTGGTAATTTCCTGGGGGGAGGGGGGTACTTATTATACTGTATTTGTCCAACGGGGATGTGCCGTTTTTCAGGGTATCGTATTCACCAATTTTTTCCATAACTTACAAGAAGCGGTAGGCTCAATTTTTCGAAATTTGAGAAACAACCCTACCGGAATGAAAAGCTAAGAAAAGCGGTTTCTTATAAAAAAATGAGTGTATATTAAAAAAGTTAATTCTGTGGAAAAAATGACAGCTTCACTCCCAGACTAGCTGGGCTATCATTTGCAATTCTTCCCAGAATTAAGAATTAGTAGACTTCTTAGAAAACAAAAATTCACACAACATCTTTTTCGCATTCAACTTGCACTCTTTATTGTGATTCAAAAAATTCCCAAGAAGGGCCAAGGAGAAATCAAGTAACCCTTCCCATCAATTTCATTGAGGCCTTCTCAGGGGGTAAAAGTACCCTTGATCCCTTCAAGTTCTTTTTCTGTTTGTCTCTTGTTCCGTTTGTTCCCTTCATTTAAACGAATTAGAAAATTCATCAATTTCTTCCCCAAAAATTTGATTGTCGACAAATTTGTTTCTTGTGACCAGACTATCTGTAAGAATATTCCCTCGTTACCCATGAAATTAGGTCTGGTTATCAGGCTAAGCTTAACAATGCTGAGTATCTCAACTCCACAAAATCGCAGTGAGGGCCTCTCTGCTGCAGTACTGGCTAAGAAAAATAGCTTACATTTGTAACTTACAGACACACGTGATTATACCAAACACTCATTAATCTAATATTGATACATGAGTCTAATTCATATCATATTTACGCCTTATTATCTTATATTTAATACCAGGGCAATCTTGTACCCGTCCACCTTCGAAGAGGACAACTCCATGCTCCTGAAGTACTCCTTTCTCTCCAGGGATATATGCAGTAATTAATTTTCCATTACTCAATCTAAGAATGGCACATTTTCTTTGAGCAGAATTTGGTTTCTTGGGAGTTCGTACAACAAGTTTTACGCAAACACCTTTTCGTTGCGGTCCCAGCAAGATACGCTTATCTTTTGGTATGGGTAACTTTGGCTTTTTCTTCTTCGTTCTGGGTTTTTGGCGTCGAATTTGGTTTAGAGTAGGCAGGTATCTGACTTGCTGGAAGTTGTTTATTGTTGACTTTCCCATCAATTTTTGGGTTTTAGAAAGTCCAATGAGCGATGCAGAATGATGCAGGCAATTAAAGTTTGTTGCTGATGCTGATTTTAATGTGACACATGTTGGTTTAAAATTCACAGCATCAACTGAAAAGGAACATTATTTACTGTAAATAAACAACATATTATTCATTGCAAATAAACAATAAGTAAATGATGGGTATCAGAAAAGCACCTCTGTCTAAGGGCAACAGGAAGATGTATCTGCGTCATGGAAATAATTTCTTAAACTTCTTGCTGGGAATTGCATCAAATGAAAGCATTAGGTTCTAAAAGCATAGGGCTCAAATCTTTCAAATCTTTAAAAAGTTGGGTGTAAAATTCTATGATATTTTTCTTTGAATTGAATGGCTTGAAAGGAACTTATGGTACTTTGCTGCAAATCTGCCAAGAAAATTTTTTGATATCTTGATTTCTTTCAAAATGGCGGCAATTTAATTATTTTTAACAAAATTCATGGAAAATTTTGAAAAACATTAAAATCATCGTAAATCCTAAACCAATAGAGGAAAAATGATATAACTTTGAAGAAAACTATAGTTTATGGAGGTCTACAACATGGTGGCAAACAGAAGTCTGTAGCTTTTCTGGTTTAGGATTTAGAAATTTGATGACGCCATAGCCTCAAATTTAATAAATGCCGCCATTTTGGAACTATTCAAGATATCAAAAAATTTCCACGGCAGATTTACAGCAAAGTACCACAAGTTCCTTTCACAAGCCATTTAATTCAAAGAAGATTGTAATATAATTTTACACTGACCTTTTTAAAGATTTGAGCCCTATGTTGGTTCTAAATCTTTATCTCGGCGTAAAAAGGTAGGTGTAAAATTCAATGACCTATTTCTTCTGATCGAATGGCTTGAAAGAAACTTTAGATACTTATCTATAATTCTACCATTCGACTTTCAAGAAAGTTTGAATATTTTTGGAAATTACAGCGTATCTTACATTTCAACTTATTTGAGGATGTGACATCATCAAATTTCAAAATCATAAACCAGATGAGTGACAGACTTTTGCTTGATACCATATTGTAGGCATCCATAAACTATGGTTTTCTTCAAAATCATTTCATGTTACGTCAAACAGTTTAGACATTACGGTGGTTTTCAGTTTTTCTGACAATTTTTCTTGAATTTTCAAAAAAGAAGAAAACACTCTAATTCTGAGAGTATAGAAGATTTCAGAAAATTCAGAGAATTATATTTAGCTAAAGTTTCTTTGAAGTCATTCAGTTCAAAGAAATAGGTCACTCAATTTTACCTCAGCCTTTTTAAAGATTCGGAACCTATGCTCCAAATGAAACTGATGGAGAATCAGAAATCCTTGTCTGAGGACAGATTTTGCTCAAGGAAACCACACAGGTACGGCATACTGTAGGCAATGGGGGCATTAATGTGGCAACAGGATGTACAGTATCAGGTCACAGTTGTAGCTTTCAACACACAATAGCCCCTATTATATTTCAAAACTAAATGCAAACTTATGTAAACCTGTCATGATCAATTGCTCTTCCAGTCTGCAATATTATTATTTTGATCACTTTATGCTTCTTTAAAACATCTGTGACAAAGAGAAGACATGTGCAAATTGACTAAGCCAAAGCTACATTTGTATAGGATATTTTCAAGAGGCACAAAGCGATCAAAATTGCAATCATGGTGCAGAATGGAGGGGCAGCAGTCATGAAAAGTTCACCTAAGTTTGCATTTGTTTTTAAAACGCAAAACGGGTGTCGGCAGAAACCACACAGCCATTAAACTAGCAGAGGCTAAAGCCTCCCACTTTCAAAGACATGCACTGGAATTTTTAGAAATTGAGAAACTATTGCTTGGTGAGGTAGAAGACATGTTTTGATGCCTTGCAGAAGAAAAGAGTTTCCCATGATCTACTCTAGAAGTCTTGATGTAAAATTTGACAACTAACAACTGGGCATTGGTTCAACTTAAACCAGTTTCTATAGTATGTTGTCTGAAAGTACAGCAATATCACAAACAATACTCTCTTGTAAATTTTACTACCAGCTTTGAGTATTCAAATAGCCGATTTGAATGAGAATCAACAGCAAATCGTAAGGATAAAAAAGACCTTTAATTTTCATGAAACGGTATTTCTCAAGGTTCCAAAGGGCACATTCTCCACTCCTAGACCCACGGTTTGCTTGCATTGCTTGAATTCAGCCCTGCCACTCTAAAACAGCTGTGCAGTCCCTGCGTTGAAAGCAAACATCTTGTGATATCTCTTACCTTTTCTCGTGAGGATACTTTTTCTTGTCAAAGTTGTAAACATCTGGAAAGATATGAAGGTAGATAATTAACGACAACAACAACCCTGTCACTCTTCTCCAGTTCAGAGTCTCTTCTCCAGTCCAGAGACTCTTTAGAGCACTTTTGGACAAGATCACCGATATGCTTATAAGGAAATTTCTTTTGTTTTTTATTGGCAGTTTTCAATAGCGTATTGGAAATCTCTAATGTTTAAATGCTCTTTTCTGGGTATGCACCTCATATCCACACCATATTGGAAATTTGACATGTGCGGTGTTGTGGTGTGCACACAAGACATTTGATGAGGGGTTATTCGGGGTTTGTGGCATTGGGGACAAATTTTGTGCACAATGCGTTTTGTTGGGGGATTATTGAATTGAATAGCTACCCCACAGGTTTTCAGTTAAATTAAATGCAATGGGATCCTTTCCGCGACATTTCCATCCCATTTTGAAAATCCCCTGCCTGTGCGCACTTTCAAGACTTTCTGTCTGGCTACACATACACAAGCAAGGGTGGCCATCACACACACACAGACACACAACAACAACACGCACAAAGAAAGAAGAACCATTATTTGCTGCTCTCTCGTTCAACCAGAGAATAAATAATGATAGCAAACAATAAGACATTGTAGGTAATACTCACTTTTATTGGCCTTGCTTTTGATAAGGACATTTGTGCATTAAGATTTGCACATCTCTGCAACAGAAACATTGGCTTGCAAGTCGCCATCTTGGAAATGAAGCCTGTGGCCTCGTTTGGGGTTTGACTCTTGCTCTACATTTTCGCGGTTTTCGCGTTTTGAGGCAAATCTTCGCGAAAGTTTATGTCCTTCCTTGTCAAATTTTGCACTTTCAGCTTTTTAAAATCACAGCTGAAAGATGGCAATCTTCAAGCATAATGGATGACAGATTGAAAATCTATCTAATATCAATGTTCTGTCGCCTGTGTCACTAATTAAACGAATCTTGCAGATTTTGTTTTATTGATCCGCGAAAGTTAATGCAGAAAATTTCGCGACTTCTTCAGCTCAGACGCGAAAATTCCCACTCTTCAAAATGGCCGCCGAGAAGTAGCAGCAGGGAAGAAATTGTTTTGGTTGTAGAAGAACGAATTGAGTTCCATCCAGAGATGCACGGAAGTCAAAAGAATGGACACGATAATTGCAGCAAGTTTCACTGAAGCAGCAGTCCTCAAAAACATGATGGACTCTCATATGTTGGGCATGAATGCTCCACAGCAAGGGAGGGAACAAAGCGAGGAAGGCCCTGGTTTAAGATTCCTCGACCCAGAAACCCATTATAAAGTGAAGAAAATCACATCAAAAGTGAACGATTCCCTTCAAATTCTTGCAAATGAGCCTTCTTTAGGACTTTATAGAATACAAGAACATATTCACAGAACAACACCTGCATTGGTTGAAAAGAAGAAGGAATTGGAGATAAACAAGAAAAAGGTCGAAGGGGTCTCGTATGATATGGATTATTCTATTTCCGCTGTTGATTCCATTGGGAATATAAAACAGTTTACAAACATTTCAGAGGCTCTGAAAAGTGCTATTGATCTGAAGCAAAAATTAGATGAGAGAGAAAGGTTTGAGCAGGAGCAAAGAGAAAGAGAGGCAATTGTCGCAAAACAAGCAAACAAATCCATTTCAGAAAATGAAATTGCTGAGGGGTATATTTGCCCTATTTGTTACTTTGCACATGAGAATCAAGATGCACTAATGGACCACTGGAAAATGGAGCATAATTTAGAATCATACGAAAATGAAGTCTTTGATCACATTGAATTCGCTAGTGCTAGTGATGATCAGGGTAGTAACAAAGGGGAGAGGAGCGAGAAAGGGCCCAGTGTTGGAGAAGAAGTTGATGAAGGTTGAACTCAGGACAAACTTGTAAACTAGGGGTCATATTTTGTTTTGTGAAGTAACTTACAGTAGTTTCTAGCCTCATGTTGGGCTTGCAGCATTGGATGGTATCAAAACAACATAGAAACTCCAAAATATTCCAGAAAAGCAAAAAAACAGCCTCATCATTCAGCTATAGCCATCAGAACATCTTCCTGCGCTTTTAACCTTGGCTGTATGCCCCAGGACTGCTTCATTATCATCCTTGACCCCACAAAATGAATGTTGATCCACAGGTAAAAGTGAAAATTTGTAGAATTCTTTTCAAAGCCATATCAAAATGGATATTTCTGTCATGTTGTGTCTTAAATTTTGTAACAGTTGGCCTTCTTGCATCATACAGTATTTATTGAAGAAATTTGCAAACGATTTAGAGGGGAACTGTAAAACCGCTATTTTTATGGCCAAAAACTGTTTTCTGAAAAAGGTTGAAAACCACCCATAAGCCCCTGCAATTCCCACCTTGCCAACATACAGTGGCTAATTTCTAAAGCAGATATCTTAGGCCAAACAAGGTATTTAAAAGGTGTAACATTGATGATGTAACGAGGTTTAAAATTGTGTTCACTGTAAAGCAAAGCTGTCCCCAAATTGATGTTGTCATGAAATTAGAAGTTTAGAAAATATGTGGAGGAAATATGAAAAAATGAATTCACATTGCACCATGTTGTTTTTCTTAATAATCACAACTAATTAGCTAACAGTATGTACAGTAATGTGTCATAAAGTGTATACTGTGCTATTGTATGTTATCTGGAAAGTATGTAATACCAAATGCACCAGGCATTTTATCTAAATGCAACACTGAAGCAACCTCATTTCTTGGGGGTAAACCAAAGGCCTTGCTGCAGCCCTAGAAGTACCCCTAGGAATGGGCAGCATTTAAAGATACATACAGTAGTAGGATATCCATAATCCATATCAAATAAACAGAGGTCAACGAGTGCTATCAAACCCACCTGCGGCCATTATAGCAACAAAGCATCTAGTCTACAGGCCATACGGTAGTTCTTTGCTGTAGAACTAAAGGGTTTAATCACCCTGTTACCTCTTGTTTTTAAGAGCTTGTGCTCTCATATACTAAAAAAAACATCGAATAACTTAATACAATATTACAACTGTACCTTCTATACATCAAAAACTAAACGATGATACAATTTTGGGAGGCAAAATTTAGGACAAGATCATTGGGCAATTTTTATGTTAGAATTTGGGACATTAATATGACAAATTGGGAAGATTTTCTGCATAGTATAAGGTAGCTAAAACAGCTACAGAAATAAAAAACTGTTTCAAATTTTGAGTTGGACCCAATTTTCATGTCCAAAAATTTGGTTCCCAAATATTTCAACCCCTCAGATGTTGGCTTTTAGTAACAATGTTGAATAATAACATCTAGCAAATAGACATAGATGATTTTTTTTGTTGATGTACAGTACAGACCTTGCATACATTTACACTCTTTTCTTATCTAAGAATTCTCATTTAAAGATTCTTTAAAGACTTCAACACCACTCGTGAATCCTTATGAGGTTGTGGAGAATTACACATATTTTTTATGAAAAGCTTTCATGAGAAATACAACTCTCGGATCATTTAAGAGTTAAGAGGCTTTAGTACTGGAGAAATAGTACCTACAGAAACTTTTATTTTGCCTGAAGCTTTTTTGTTTAGCTTGAAGCACATCTCAACTTCTTTGTTGTAATTTATCACTTGATACCACTTGTGTTCTGTACAAGCAGAGCCGTTGTTTCATGAAACCGGCAATGAAATTTTCACAAAGGCATATGAGATACTCTCATGAGATATATGAGATACAACTTTAATTCAGGCACCCTGGATGCTAAAAACGTTAAATATTCAAATTAAGACTGGGTCAATATTTAGTCTCTTATATGAAAATGTAAGTTCTAAGAAACCTTCAAAAGTTCTTGGGTGTTAATGTACGCAAGCTCGTGTGCTTATTTATCATTTCATCTAATATTTTGAAATCAATCTTCATCCTGTTCGTTGAATTCTTCATCATCATCTGCCTTCTCGTGTTTATTCTTTCGTGACTTCTTTTTCTGTAGATATCGATCCTTCAGCTTTTGTCTCTGCATTTTATCATCCAACTTTCCTCCAGCAGCAGCTGTTGTTGTTGTTATTATTGCAGCCTTTTCATCGTTCTGGATGTCCGTTGAATCGTCGATAGGTTGCTAAGAAAAGAAAGTAAGAATATTATATTCACGAGTCTTTGTAAGAAACAAAACGAGATTGCCCCAATACAAAAACTGTGTCAAAACTATCGGATTTTGTGTATCAAACATTCTTTAAAATCTTTAGATTCTGAGTACAGTACATGTATCAGTTGATGATGAGGTCATTTTGTTTGCATGCACGTTTTTTATAAGAAACTTGGATCAGCACTTAGTACTAAAAGTTTCTAAATTTCGCATGAAAATTTCGGTGTTTTAGTAGTAAAAGTTTCTTAATTAGTTTCTTATTTTTTTGGGCCTAAAATTGCGGTATTGTTCGAAGTTGAGCCTTCTTTTCGACAAATGGCTTCCATTTTGCATTGACATTGTCATCAAGAAGAAGCCATGCACATCAAGGCAAAAATTTACCAATTTTGCAGTTAAAAGTCAAGAAAAGATGAAGGTACCTTTGTTAGAGAGACATAGAATAAAAGAGACATACAGAAATGGAATTTTAAGTGTTTCTTAACTGTTCTTGAGCGTATAGTACTAGAGTTTCTTAAATTTTTGGTCATCGTAGCACTAGTTTCTTATAAACCAGTTTCTTATAAAAAAACGTGTATTAGCAGGATAACTTGTGGAAATATAGCTGTAGAATCTTATTTTGGAAAGATTAAAGTAGTAAGAAATATTAAGCTGAGCTACACATGTCTTATAAATTGAGAAAGGTCTGTTATGACAAAAATTTATTGATTAGATTTCTCGTTGGTAACATACAGTAAAAGCAGACTCATTGGAGAAGGGGGGAGGGGGTGTCACATAAAAAATTTAAGGGTAATTTTTCCAAAAATTTGGCCAATTTTTGAAACCTTTTGGGGCTTGTTGTCCACAGTCACTCCCCTTTTATGCCTTTGTTTTAAAGGGGCTGCACAAGATTTTGTAAGCGGATATAAAGATCAGCTGGCCGATATCATCAAATTCAATGAGAAGTTCCTCTCTAATTGGAGCGTGGCATATAATTTCTTTAGCCTGACCCTTGCCTTTTGTGCGTTTAGGCTTAACATATCTGAAACTCGTCACTCAGAATCCCGCTGCACCTTTATAATCGTTAGTGGCATAAAAAATCTGATTGCACTGGTGAATTCTACGGGGTTCAGTTCAGTTCAGTTCATATATTTTAAATTCCACAATATACAATTTATAGTCCTAACTACTAACTATACAAACACATGACTAAACTACAAAGATAAAAGATAAGTTACAAAAATTAATACAGTAATACCAAAACTTAATACAATATACAAATACAAGGAGGAACTAAATAAATTGCATACAGGGAATTACTTAAAGGAGGAGCTCTCTCAATAGGTAAACTAATCGAGGAGAGAGCCCCCCCCCCCCCCCCTATCCTAAGATAATATCAGGTGTATTTAGATGAATTTAAATAATTATGCATTTTCTTTTCATAGGTTAACAGAAATTGTGGCAGTGTAGATTCATCGGTTGACATTTTTCAATAAGAAAATTTTTAGTTTTGTTTTGAACGATATTTTTGATGAAGCATTTCGGAGTTCCACTGGTAATGTATTCCAAAGTTTAGCACCAAGATATCGAATTGACTTTAGACCATATTGAAGACTGTTTTTCCGAGACATAAATAAATCACCTTGACTGGCCTGTCTTGTGGAATATTGATGAACAGATGAACTAAACATGTAGAAAACATCTTCATGTGCAATTTATCTGCAGCTACTTGCCTGCATTAGGGAGAGGAAGTTTAGGATTTTTGGAAGTTTAGGTTGTACAGCCCCTTTAAAGGCAATTCTGACAAAATCTTCGGACAAAATCTTGTCTGAAACAATAACCGTCCCAAACCTTTGGATTGAAATGTGTTTCATACCTCTTCATCACGTTGACTGCCCTCTTGTTTGAATTTCATTTCCATCTTCTTTGCAATTCTCGCCATTCTTTCATCTTCTGATAGGCCAGAGACATCCTCCTCTTTCAAGAGCTGATTAAATCCGACAGAATCCTCTTCTCGTGGCTCTTTCACTGTCATCGTTCGTTCATATTTGATTCTGTTGACCCGATCACGAATTTGTTGAATCTGCCGTTCCCTCTCGCTCTGCAGAATAAAATTGAAACAGCTTGGAAAAGAAGCTTCTAAATTAGGGGGAGTCAGGAAAATATTGCGGTCACACGGTGAATGATGGTGAGGAAGGTTCTTAAAGTCTGGGCTACTGCTCCACAATTTATCAAAGATTCTACATCTCTTGCTGAATTTAAAAGAAAAATCAAATCTTGGTCTGGAAAAACCTGCCACTGCCGATTATGTCAAACTTTTGTTCCAAACTTAGGCGTTATCTGATTTTAACTTTGATTTATGGTTTTTATACTGAAGGTATTTCAATTTTGTAAATTTATTGTATCTACTATTTTACTACTTTTAACCGTGTATTTATGTATATTTATGTATATTGTAATTTTTAATTGGCCTAGATTAGCTTTAGTATAGCTACTGTATTTATTAGCCAACTTTTAAAGAAATTGATAATAATAATAATAATAATAATAATAATAATAAAACAAAGGAATAACTTAGGTCACACTCCTAAACACACGCTATTTTCTTTTAAAAAATGAAGACAGTTCTATCAAAAATATTTATTCATACTGAGGAAGGTTGAGCATTTTTCAGGACTCTGAAATCAGGGCATCTTTTACTGTAAGGATATCTTATTGGTGGGGAACTATCTACTTTGTTTACAGCAAACGGCATCAGTTCACAACTCACTTTAGCCTGCGCGCAGACACTCACTTACAATTATGAATCTTTTGAGCAACAAATTACCTAATACCAGGCTAACATAAACTCAAACTATAAACGAAAAGAAAAATCTGATAGCAAAAAGGTGATGCAAAGGGGTGCCATAAAAATTATATTATGTTATTATATTGAGCTTTCTATCAAACATGTCTTGTGGCTTGATTTAATCTGCGTTCACGAAAGATTACTTTGACTGAAAAAGGCACCTCACTGGTGGGAAAATGCGCGTGAATGGTATGGTGGGGAAATCGAAGGGGGCTGGTAGGGAAGTTTCCTCCTAGTTTGTATGTTACAAGATGCCAAGTTCTAAATAGCCATTGCACACAGGAAAGAGCACATGCTTACATATGGTCGTATGTATCTCAGACTTTTCTAGGTGAGAGCAAGTCTCTAATGTTTATGACAAGCCCCTGAGAGCTTCAAACATCCAACAAGGCTTGTTAAAGGCACACTGTCGTGGCTGTAATTGGCTGGTTGTGATGTTGAAATCCCTAACAAAAGACCTGGCCTCTGGATCATTAAAAAGCCTTTATGCTCTTAGATCATACTTTGTTTCGAGAATAAAGGGAGTCTGATCGTTATCATCTTCGTGAATTTCAGTGTACAGCGAATTTATTGAAGCCTACCTAATTCTATTCTTTCATATTGTTATCATCTTCGTAGTGTACAGCGAATTTATTGAAGCCTGCCTAATTCTATTCTTTCATATTGTCCTATTCATCCAATCAGTGCCACGACACTGTGCCCTTAATATTGAACAAATGATGACAAGAAAGGGGATTACCTTGGCTTGTGTGGCAACGATAGTCTTTTGTCTTTCACCGATTCCTAAAATGGCTGCTGCTTCTTGTTCTCTTTGCTCTTGTTTCTGTCTTCTCTTTGATCGCAGAAGTTTTACCTGTACAAAAATAACATTTCAGTCAACATTTCTATTGTAAATAATTGATCAAGGGCTTCAAATTCCGTTCTTACAAAAGCCCAAGGGGACATTATCAAATTGCACGAGAGAAGCCAAAAATACCATAAGTTATTGCTCCTAAGAGAACACATTTATCACAACTTGACTCGGTTTGTCTGGGTGAACGACATTTCGAAAACACTTCTCCCATATTCAGGTTTGAAGGCTAAGACGCTTTCAGGGTGATTTGGGGATTTTAGAAATTGATTAATGTAAACTTCTGCACGAGCATGATTTCAAAGATTGGTCTGTTGCGAAATCCTGTAGCAGCTGCAATAAAGTGCTGCCTCAAAAGCAGACACAAAATCAAAAATTCAACAAGTTTTGTGCTTGCTGGCCTCATGACGCTTTCCATGTTTGTCTTTTTAACCTCCTTGACACAGGAACACAATTTGCACTAAAGCATAAATTCACTGAAACTTCAAAAGGAAATATATTTCTTCGCATCATTAAAAATATTCTTATATTGCTTCGAACATAGAACTAACACTCGTGCATTGGATGAGAACTGCTTAATTTCTAAATCCCCAAATCATCACGAAAACGTTCTCTCTTTGTCCATTCATGTCAAGTCTTAAGAAAATTGGATCGACGTTATTTGACCGCTTTTTATGTTTTCGAAATCGAAACAGAAACTCGCTTTTAAAGCTCCATAAATAGAAGACTAAAAAATGTACAAAAAATACTGCCATCTAATTGAGAGGATCTTAGCTATAAGCTTTGCTCATAAATTTTCAAAATCGGTCCAGTATGCAATTTATCGTGCCCTGCCAAAAGTGCATAGTTTATTTTGGCGCACCCAGCACAAAAGAGCAAAAACAACTGATTACTCAATCGAAAAAGAATACTTTTAATAACGAAATAGAAAATAGAGTACAAAACAGTACAAGAACAGTACAAAAGAGTTTGGATCGAGCGACGTTTTTGTACATTTTTGCACGAAAGGTTCGAATGAGTGGGATTAGAGTTTAGAGTTTGAACATTCGAATGTTCGACAAAGTGCATCAAAATATCGTTCGATGCAGATTCATTTTTAGGATAGCTGCAAGGTCTATTAATATAATGGTGATCCCACAGGGCTCCTTACCTTCTCCTCTTGTCTTGTTTGATCCCGATTCAATTTCATTGCCAAGCTTGTGTGTTCTCTCATCAGTACCCCAACAATTTCTTTCTTTTGGGAATCGTCCATATCGGCAGCTTCTTCCACGACTGTTTTCTCTCTTCGTAAACCTCCACCAGGCTGTAAACGAACGATTCATATCAAATTAATCTATTGTTTGAAAATAACCATATTTTTAGCTCGCATATATAGAGGGCATCTAGGAACACATATCAGGGAATGTTACATCTATAATGTAAGGTAGCCTTCAATTAGCTGTTATTGGAGCTATTTCTATTTCTTTTGCTAACAGTAAAAACCCGCATAAAAACTTCAGATTAAAAATATCGAAGTTGATCTTTGGCCAAGTAAAGCACTCTCTTTATGCGAACCACTATGGACATGTATAGGAGCCATTTGAGCCTGCCACAGAAAATCATAGATTCTTTCATGCGGTTTTACCATACTTTAAATAACTTATGATGATAATGACAATTATGATGATGATGATGATGATGATGATGATGATGATGATGATGATGATGATGATGATGATGATGATGACAGTGTACAGATACGCCCTGTAATCGTTAGAAATCTCCACATATCCATTCATACCATAACAACTTTGAAGAGCACAAGGAGATGCAATTTGATTGCTGAATTTAAAATCATATTGCACTATACTTATTCTCGATTCGGATCAAATCTGGTGATTTGCTGTGATCAGTGTCAGATGAACGTACACAGCACATGGTTCTGTTATTCAATGCAGTTTTCAAGTAGCAGCGTGTTGGAAGGAGAAAAAGAATCGGGGGCAGGAAGACTAAAACTATTGAAATGAAGTGAAACAAATGCAAAATGAAACAAAATTATCTTACAAGAGGGGGCATAATCTTTTTTGCTTTCTCCGACTCTTCTTTCTGCTTTTCCGCTTCTTCTTCCTCTCTCTGCGTGCGAGCCTCCTCCTCAGCTCTCTTCTTTCGTTCTTCCCGTCTCTGACGTAAACGATCTTCCAACTGTAAGTGAAACAAACGAGATATGACATAGGCAAATGAAATATCTACCACTGCAATAGTTAGCTGTTATGACATGGTATAAAGATAAACAATTAAATCATGTGACAGATAAGTACTTTAATATGACTTGAATTGAGCATGACGCTTCGAGCATAGAACGTTATCAAGCCATGCTCAAAACATCATGCTTCATTCAATTCATTTCAAAGTGCTTACATTTTACTTTATCTAGTCGTTGTTTATCTAGCACAATTGCACTACACCCAATGTTTGTAAGGGATAATTCAAATGATGATTTATATCCAATGGTACATTTATCCGATGATAGCCTAACTGTACTTTGCACTAATCACATTCAATATACTATTGTACACAACAAAGAAAGACGGGAACCTAATTGTACATGGTCACAGGAAATTTAAACGAGGGTAACAAATCTAAACGGTGATACATCGAGGAATAGCCTATTAACAGGAATTTTTGTGCTCAGCACATGGTTCTCAGCCCAGATCATTTTTCAACGGATTTTTAAGGGGATGGTAGCAAACGTTAATTGAATATCTGAAGAGCAATATCATGCAAAATTTTGGCGAGAATCTTTTGCCGTTTTGTTGCCATCTTCAGCCAAACGGGGCACAATTTTTTTGGGACACCCTGTTTTAAGCCTCTCACACTTATATTCAAATGGTAGAGGTTACCAAAGATTTCCCATTCATTTAGCTAGTCTGATTAAATCCTGGCATTTTAGTTTAATTAATAGAGAAATTTATGTTTATCAACTGAAACTACTGTATTGCCGCACGTCAACCTCCAGATTTTATTTAGCTAAACAACTTTGCATATCAATTCTAATATGTTTTCAGATAGAAACTGCGCCAAATTTGTGTGTTCGACAGGTATTGGGATGTTGATTCGGCAAAATATGAGGTTAGAGAACTAAAAAAGCTATAACTCCTATCCTTCTCTATTACGCCCTCCTCTCTTTAAAGCCCCATCTGGAGTCTCCGAAATTAGATAAGCCCGTCGGGGGCTTAACAGAGCATTTAAGATAACAGACAAAGAACTCCCCATTGATCTCATACCAACAAAACTGACAACAATAATGTCTTCCGAGAATGCTTGTACACTTACCGAGCTACTTTGCTTGCTTTTCTGCAACGTAGTTTTCTCTCTTTTTAATACTAAATTCTTATCTGCTGCTGAAAGGATGGTCAAAGCTAAATCCTCTTCATATTGTTTTTCATCTCGCTTTCTCCTCTTTTCTTCTATCCTCCTTTTAGCAGCTTCTCTTTGCCTTTCGATAGAGTCTTGAACGGCCTGTTGAGCACAAAGGCATGATACATTTGAATATCAAAAGTTTACATGATAAATTAAATATTGAGTTATGATATCAAACCCTGATGGAGGGGTTCAGGTTTATTCTGTTGTACTTAAGCTGTCCGACATTTATTAAAGCTATTTGCCAATCGTTAGGGTTACTAGGCATACTAAATTTGAATTTCATATGCGATTTAAATTGAAAATCAAGCAGAAGTTTAGCATTTAATCTTATTCTATTGGTACATTTGTCACTGAGCAGTGGGCCCAAGCAGCCATGAATAATAAATTCCCAGTATGAAAGGTTAAAACGCACAACTGTGTAAACAGAATGAATTTACTTCTTGCCTGGATGGAACCTTCAATGTCCACCTCCCACGGCCAAACACTCCTCTGGTTGATGTGGAAGCAACTGTATTTTCAACAACGGCATTGTGGATTTACATTTTCCGTTTGGGCAAAATTTGATTTTCAGATAGTCTTAAATTGTAGCGCGCCCGCAAAGGACCCTGGGTGACAATGGCTCTTTAGATTAAACAACGGTCGTAAGTTCAATAGAATCCAATGACTGGAACCCTGGCTATCATTTCTTGTCGCTTCAGGCTCTGGTGTCCAAGGTAGATGACTTGTTACAGAAGGCACAAAAATGTTTCGAGGTTTTTCTAACTCATACAGCAGCGTAGATCATGCCTACCTTTCGTTTAGCCTCTTGTTGTTTCTGCAAATCAGACATAAATTTCATCATTTCTTCTTCAGATAATCCTTGCTGTTGCCTTTTTTCCTTTTCTTGCTCCATTTCCTCCTCCAAAGCAGCGAGTTCCTTGCTCTCTTGCTCTTCAAGCATCTCTTCCATTCCCTCAGCTTCTTCTGATATGTCATTCATATCAGGTCGCTGAAATATTTTAAAATTTATCTCAAAATTCATACATTTAGGTACTCGCTAGTACAAAAACATTCAGAAGAAACTCAAGCATTTACTCTACTTAGCATCCAAAGGTAGTTTCAGGACGCTGAGGAGCTGAGCTTATCGAAGCAGCGTCCTGGTCCTTCCTCTCGATGTGACCACACCTCGTCATTCCTTTAGCCTGGAATTACAGAAAGTTGGGGACTCCCCTCATACTTTGTTGCAGGCAGGTTGGGCAGGGCGGGAACTCGAAGCACCAACCTTCAGATTGGTAGTCAAGCGTGCTACCACTGAGCTATCCCCACACTTTGTCATTAACTGTAAAGGCTTATCTAAACATTGAGGGCTAAGGAGTGATACGATCCTCAGGAAAATGCAACAACAAGTCAAGCAATAGCAAACATGAAGTAGGCATAATTTCAAACCAAAATAAAGTTAAGAATGCAGTTAGCAAAATCTAAAGTTAGAAATCAGATTTTCAGAAATTTTCAGTGAAACCAGAATCTAAATTTAGACTTGAACTTGAGCAAAATATTTCAAATCTTAATCCAGAGTTTTAACCCATGCAGATAAGCTATGCCCTACCCTTTTCGTTATAATTTGTGCCCTTTTCAGAGAAGTGATAAGTTTAAATTATATTGTTGATTCCTGTTATTAGAAATATGATAAGATGTTGCTGATTTTTCAAAATGTTCCACTTTTTTTTGTAATCTGGTACATGGGAATACATGCATACATAATTTTCCTGATCCATTCTTGATATAACAGTAAATGTTAGTTACCTTAGATGTGCTCTTTTTACGCGATGCAACAGGGGCACCAAGAATCGTTGTCGCTAGATTATCCATCCAAGTTTCTCGTCTAGCACGCCTTTGTTCTTCTTTAACTTTCAAGAGGAAATCGTGTTGCTGCAATAAAAGAAATAATTGTCAGATAAAGGGACCTTTCTCTCGGTTATCTATCAAAATATTTATTTATGTATATTTTTATTTCAATTCATTAAGGAGGTGACCCTTCAATCTGGTAGCTGATTTTCTAAGGGCCCTCCAATTAGTTCTTTAAGGATCTTTAATGAATTTGTGCTACAGAGGGTAAGAACTACAAGTAATGGATCCGAGACTATCAAATATAGAGGGCAACGTCTTTGGCTATCTCTTCCCCCTCACATAAGGAATGCTCAATCTATGAATGAGTTTAAGAAGAAAATGAAAAGTTGGAATGGCACTGACTGCTCATGCAGATTATGTAGGACGTTTATACCACAACTTGGATTTTTGTGATACCATGATTTGATACAGCTTCCATTTCATATTTCGGACATTCGGATTTTTAACAGCTCGGATTTTTATATTACTACATTTTTAATTCTGTTTTGAAATTTTATACCTTGTATTTGAAATCTTATTTATTTAAAGACAAATGACGGGTATATAGCGCCTAGTTTAAAAATAGAACAAAAGATGGCTGAGTGCTTTCATTTGTCCGAAAGATTTGCTAATCTCTCGATATCATCAAATACAATGGAATACAATAGGCTATATTTAGATTGCCCAGGCCCCTGATTTAAATCACCTTATATCTCCGTCATTTGTCTTTAATCATGTATATGTATTTTTATTGAACTTGTATTTGTTTTTAGCAGTTGGCTTGGATTAGCTAGCTTATCAGAAGTTTCCTGGCTGAAAATAGTCACTCTGTTTAGATTTTACAAGGAATTTTCTCGAGAAAGTCCCTTCGAGAAAAAGTAAAAAACGTGCTAAAATCACGAGCAAATTTCATAAGATCTCTTCTTAGATAGTTAGTCTTAAAGGCACACTGTCGTGACAGAATTCGGCGCATTTGTTCAGAGGAAACTTTTTTCGAAAATAGGGTGGGGGATCTAAAAACTTGGCTGCTGGCAAGGGGTTATATCGAAAACGAGGTCGATAGTCAAGTTGAACTGATTAATGAGGGAGGGAGACACTTTCCAAAATTTCAACTCAACAAGTTGAATAAGTCATACTTTAGGTCTTATTCACGCAAACATAACGAAGGCTCCCTTGACAGGGGGAAACCTATTCCACAGGCAAGCTTTTTTGCGCATTTTTTTGAAAACGGACACAACATGAAAGAATAGAATTAGGCAGGCTTCAGTAATTTCGCTGTACACTGAAATTCACAAAGATGATAACGATCAGACTCCCTTTATTCTCGAAACAAAGTATGATCTTAGAGCAAAAGGCTTTAGAATGATCCAGAGGCCAGGTCTTTTGTTAGGGATTTCAACATCACAACCAGCCAATTACAGCCACGACAGTGTGCCTTTAAGTACAATCTAGACTCTCGGTTCAAGTCCCTCCACGTTCGCCTATTCAATCGAATTGAATTGATGTTGTTGAGGGGAGCGAAACTGTAAAAAAAATAACAAGTCTAAGTACAATCATGTAATGTTTAGCTTTTGGTTTGAATTTATACGGTAACTATATATTTAGCTTCAAAGGGGCTCCGTCTCCAAACCTCAATTAGATGCGTGACAGACTGCCTTTAACAAACATGTAGCTCGATGAAACATACCTTATCTGAAATGACAGTGCACATTGCATTTGTCTCCGACGTCTGTTTTTCTTGCAGATTTGCAAGCAAAATAACGGATACTTCTTCAGCTAGTTTATCAGGTGGATATCCCTTTGTAACCAAATCCTCCTTCACAGCTTCTGATTTCAATACCAGACCATCAGTGAGGATCTTACGATAATTGGCCCAGTTCTCGGTGATTCTCTCTGCGCTTGCCTTTTTCTCCTCCTAGAAAATTTAAATGGGAGATCTTTTCAAGATCTTAAACATTCAGAGCCATAAGTCGATGATTCTGCGTGTGTACTTTCTGGTTTTCTTTTCAATTTCATGTAAAATTATCTATACGCAAAATCCCTTGAGCCATGTCAACTCAATGAAATGAACAATAAATCATTGTACCTCCGTTAAAGATTGTATACAGTAAATCCCGCATGTAAGAACCTACTTTTTTGAGAGCCAGGCTGAAATAGGTTCTTATTTCAAAGGTACCAAGTCCAATTTCAAGGTATAAAGGCTCTTATTTGAAGAGTGCCTTGCATAGGCCAACATAGGGCTCAAATCTTTAAAAAGGTCGGTGTAAAATTCTATTGCCGTTTTCTTTGAAATAAATAGCTTGGAAGAAACTTAGGGTTTTTTGCTGTAAATCTGCCGCGGCAATTTATTGACATTTTGATTAGTTTCAATATGGCGGCATTTATTAAATTTGAGGCTATGACGTCATCAAATTTCTAAATCCTAAACTACAAAAGCTACAGACTTATGCTTGCCACCATATTGTAGACCTCCATAGACTATGGTTTTCTTGAAGGTTATATAATGTTTCCTTTATTAGTTTAGGATTTATGATGATTTGAATTTTTTAAAAATTTTCCATGAATTTTTTCAAAAATGATTAAATTGCCATCATTTAAAAAAAATAAAGATATCAACGAATTTCCATGGCAGATTTACAGCAAAGTACCATAAGTTCCTTTCAAGCAATCCAATTCAAAGAAAAGTATAATAGAAGTTTACACCGACCTTTTTAAAGATTTGAAAGATTTGAGCCCTATGCTTGCATAGGCCGTTTATGAATCTTCATCAAAGGTGCCTAGTCTTGTTATTTGTTTTGGTATAAGTAATTCAGTACCCAGTACCTAATTCTAAGCTTACAGACAGCAGGGGAGGAGATTCAAACTTTAACAGCCAACTGGGACAAAAATCAACTTAACAACGACTATCCAAAATCAACTTTGCTATCCCATGCTATAAGAAAATATATTACATCAAACTGAAACAGGTTTTTGATTACAAGTTGTATAATTTAGGAAAAACAGCCTCTAGGTTCAAATTTTTGTAGGTTCTTATATGAGGGGATTTACTGTATGCATTCAAAGTTAAAACTTACGGACAGTAAAAATATCACAGGCTTGCTAATGACAATTCATTTCATTTCATTCTTAAGAAACCAGAGGGGGATATTCTTTGAATTCCTTCTGTTCATTGACGTTAGAAGGTGTTGTGGCGCAGTGGTGTAATCCTCTGACTTTGCAGCCAGAACAGTTAGGCGGAGTGGGTTCGATACCCGGTAGGACCCCACCACTTGAGCGTCATGACAAGGGGTCGCGGACTCGATTAGGTCTGCTCTATTTCTGCGATCCCAGCGCTTGGCGCTGAAAAACGCAACTTCACCTTCACCTTCATTGACTCATGGACTATCAGTACGTGAGTCTCTACCATCCCTTGAAAAAGTCCTTTGATGTATCAAAAGCAATCAATGAAGGAAGAGCCACGGGGTATGGCATATAATGATGCTTGAAGCTAACCTCGGTTAGTTCAGAATCTGGTGGTAATCCCATCGATGACTGCACAGAACTGTTTTTCCAGCTATCTCTCTCTTTGCGTAATGCAGCAAGCTTTTCATTCCTCTGCGTCTCTGTAAGGTAACCAGCTGCAGCTAACGCCTCAGTATCCGCCTCCACAGCTGAGAGTAGCTCTATAAGTGTCTGAAATGTAAATTAGACAGATGACAGAAATTATCTAAGAAGTTGAAGAGCTTATAGATTAACTTAAAGGGAATAAACATAGCTATATCGAGTGGTTACTATAAATAGGCTAAATAAAATGCTTGTGCACCCATTGTTTCTTTAGCTACACAATGAAATGACACATGTCAAAGTTATCAAATACAAATACGGTATATTGCGAACTTAGCCCAGACCAGAGTTTAACCAAGTCGATTCCCGTTGAAGACCCATTGCATACCAATAAAACGCTATGTGTGTTGACAGAAACTTCGAAGAATGCAGTGGCCCTATTCATCTCTGAGACAGCTAACTGCAAGGACGAATTGTGTGTGTGTGTGTAACTTTATTCTAATTCGATTATTTACAAAGTAGCTAACACTATATACACTATTCAAATACAAGTTAACTAATCTAAATCGAATTTACATAGATTGGTTGGCACTTAACACGCACTACATTTGCAGTTTGGACCATCCCATTGTTTTATTGAAACCTTAAAACTTTTCAAATTTTCTGCTGATTTTATTTCCTTTGGTAAGCCATTCCAAATCTGTGGCCCGATAGACTTAAGACTTTTAGACCCAAATGTTGTTTGATTAGGCCTGACATGGGCTAAGTTATTTGGACTTCTTAACGAATAATTTGAAGAGCATAATTCAAAAAATGGTCTTCATAAATAGTGAATTCAAATGATTCAAAGTTTTGAATATTTCAATGCAAAGGAGTCATTGGCGGGCAACCTGCACCGAATGAACTTGTATCATCGTTGTAGAGAAACGTCAGGGCATGTCCTTGTAACTTTTCAATTTTCTGTAATGTAATGAATAAACACCACGCGTTAATCTCGGGCTTTGTTCGTGAACACATCTGTTGGTGTGCGAAGAGCTTTAAGCCAGAAGGCTACGAAAAAGGCGGGCATGGCTACAAAAAGAAAGACAAGACAAATTTCTGTTGAGCCTTGAACCTTCTCGTTCTATACAGTAGGTACGACAAAACAGGAATACGTCAAGTCTACTTTACAGAACGATCTATCTGACAGAAAATGATCTGCCAACAGACCTTTAGCTGTGCTCTCCTTCGTAGTAGAAAGGTCAAGTCTGCACGCAGGCTAGGTGATAACTTGTTTTGTTCACAACATCTGCTTTCCAGAAGCTAGGCATGATCTATCTAGTGATGTTTTTTGGTCATCCGGTAGAGAAATAAACTTTAATGAAAACAAAATTCACTCAAAAATACCTCTTGTTCAGCATGATGTTTCTTCTCCATTTCATCCAAGACAACATTTTGCACGGCCATTGTCCCCTCTCTTTCTAATTGATCAGCTATTCTGACATCATTTTCCATATCGAGCTGCTGTTCTTGCATAACTTGATCTGATGCACTCCCTGATTTTGCTTTCTTCTTCTGACGTAATGCAGCAATGCGATCACGCGCAAGCTGTTCTTGTCGAGCTCGCTCTGCCTCGTAACTGGAAGAAAGGCGAAACCGTAAATCGAAAATATTACCTTGAGATTATAATCGTGTTTTTATTGAGCTAAACAAGTTCTACTCGCTCTGCCTCGTAACTGGAAGAAAGGCGAAACCGTAAATCGAAAATATTACCTTGAGATTATAATCGTGTTTTGTTTATTATCCATTTTACCAAAGATATTCAATCTATTGAGCTAAACAAGTTCTACTCGCTCTGCCTCGTAACTGGAAGAAAGGCGAAACCGTAAATCGAAAATATTACCATGAGATTATAATCGTGTTTTGTTTAAATTCCATTTTACCAAAGATATTCAATTTATTGAGCTAAACAAGTTCTACTCGCTCTGCCTCGTAACTGGAAGAAAGGCGAAACCGTAAATCGAAAATATTACCTTGAGATTATAATCGTGTTTTTATTGAGCTAAACAAGTTCTACTCGCTCTGCCTCGTAACTGGAAGAAAGGCGAAACCGTAAATCGAAAATATTACCATGAGATTATAATCGTGTTTTGTTTAAATTCCATTTTACCAAAGATATTCCATTTATTGAGCTAAACAAGTTTGCATGTTATTTATGATATTATTGGGATAAAACTGTGCCGAATTTATGTATTTCGCTAGAAAGATTTATGTTGAATTCGCAAAATATGGTGGAAAAGAACTAAAAAAGCTATCATATATCCTCGTCATTTGATTTTGTGAATAAGGCCATTTCTCCTTTAAGCCCCCCTCTGAACTGTCCGGAATTAAATAAGCACCCGGGGGCTTAATAGATATTTTACGGTATATCTGGTGACAAAAAATGGACGGCAACGATTAAGAACAAAACTCAAAGCTGAAATTCGAGGATCTTTTTTATATCGGGTGTCCCAAAGAAAGTACTCCTGTTTGAAAAATCACCAAAATTTGATTACATAACCGATCTTGCATTTTCTTTTTTGGTCAAGTAGATCAAGAACCAAATTATTTTCCCAGGAATAGCAGACTCTGTAATTGCTTTAAAATTTAGCAAATTTAGCTCTTTTTGGGGTTACCTGGTTTTGAATCATACTGCAAAAATCACTGATGATTGCCAGATCAATTTTTTGTGCAGGTAAAGCATCTAGTTTAGTCATAAATGACAGAAAGAAATGCGCAAGGCACAATTGTGTATTTTGTGAGAAAACTATAGCTCAAAATAAGGTTTTTAAACGTGTAATTTTTCGACCTTCCTGTATCAAAAGCAAGCATTTTATAATCTAGAACTATTCTTGGGTCCTTGACAAAACGAGCGAAACAGAAAATTTTATCAAAGGCTTGATAATCAATTTTTGGTGATTTTTAAAACCGGAGTACTTTTTTTTGGACACCCGGTATAATAAAAGATAGTATATTAAACTAACGTAAAACTCAGAAATCATATTTTTTATAACATATTCGTTGAATGTAAATCCCAATACCTCTGTTCCTGCTGCTTCTTATTTTCCTTTGCCATATTAAAGATGATTGCAGCACTGTCAAATTTATCTTCTCTTTTAATCCTTTGTTTCTCTCTTCTCAGTTTGATCAAAGCAAGCTGTCTCTCTTTTTCAGTGGCTAATTTAGCATCAGATCCTTGCAAGCTCGCCAGAAGGGCATCCTTTTCAGCTTCATATTGGCTCTACAAATTTGAAAATCATAACATTATTTTATTTAATAGAGAGAACAAATTCTGCAGTATTCTGAACCAAAAGAAATTGAAAGCTGCATGTCTAATCTTCAAATGCCTACAAGGAACAAGTATCCCGGCGTTTTCATCATACGCGGAGCAAATGAGTCACAACCATGAGACAAGAAATAATGATGTGTCTCTTCGTCTGCCACTACTGACAACTGAAACTGCAAGAAAATCGTCTAGGTTTCAAGGACCTCGCTGTTACAATGAACTTCCCTTGGAGATTCATTCCTTGAACTCTATTGTTCTATTTAGATTAAGACTGAAGGAGTACTATGATTAAAACTGATTCCCTGTAAATAAGACATTCTCGTGGAAACGATTTCTTGTAAATATTCTTGTAAACACCTTGACCAGTTTTATATTGTATTAGGATTACTATTACTATTTTTTATTACATTTTAATTCAACAGGGCCCTTGTTGATAACAATACTTTCTTGTATTGACAAAGTATTTACCCTGTAAAAAACATGTATATTATTATCATTATTATTATTATTATCATTATTATCATCATTATCATGTGCCTTGCTACTCTTCGTAGGAGAAAGGCTACTCCAAGTTTGATCAGCATTGGTTCCAAATTTTTTAAAAGGTTGGTGTAAAATTCAATGACCTATTTCTTTGAACTTAATGGCTTCAAAGAAACTTTTGCTATTTTGCTATGATTCTGCCGTTGGACTTTTGTGAAATCTTCCATATTTTCAGAATTTGAGTGGTTTTCTTCTTTTTCGAGAATTCAAGAAAAGTTTTCAAAAAAACTTGAAGCCGTCGTAGTTTCTAAATTGCTGGATGTAACATGAAATAATTTTCAAGAAAAGCTTAGTTTATGAATGTCTACAATATAGTATCAAGCTAAAGTCTGTCACTTTTGTGGTTTATGATTTAGAAATTTGATGACGTCACATCCTCAACTGAGCTGAAATACAAAATACGCTGTAATTTAACAACATATTCAAAATTTTCAAAGAGTCAAACGGTAGAATTATAGATAGGTAGCTATAACAGGATTGCGACAATAAGACAGACTACATTCTATGTTGTTACTCAGAGTTTCACACTATACGGCGATCATCAGACAACTGAAAAACTCTACTCATTTTTACGCATTTATACATAACATACCGTGGTGACATAATCTTACAACTATCCTTTACGTGGCGTCTCTTTTGAAATTAATTAGATAATATTTGTTCTCATGGCGACACTTGTCAATAGGTAGCTAAAGTTTCTTTTAAGCCATTCAGTTGGAAGAAATAGACATAGAATTTTACACCCACCTTTTACGCTGATTTAAAGATTTGAAACCAATGCTAGTTTTATCTTGCGCCAATCTATATTTTGAAATAATCTGACACTAAAACCTTATTTCTAGTTTGATGTACCAAAATCGGATTTTCAAGCAGAGGAGTCTCAGCAAAATTTAAGGATATTTGACAAATTCATACCTTTTTCAACCCTAACTGGTTTAAGCTGCTTCGTAAAGAAGGAGACATTTTGTAACAAATAACAAAACAAATCTTCTTCCACAAACCTGAAGATCCTTCAGCATATCTTTAGTAGCGACATCTTTCCCTCCTTCATCCTCCAAAGATTCTCCTTCTTGTTTCGCAAGTTCCTCCTCGCTAATTCCTAATTCTCTTGCCCGTTTCTTTCTCGCCATTCTTTTCTTTAGCTGCTGCTCTTTCTTATACCTTGAATTCTCCATATAGGAGTCCATCGTTTGCATCGTTACGTCATCAAAGGCACTGCAATGATATGGAAAGTCATTTTCAAAAAAGCTTTCAAGTTATAGAATTTTACAAAAAATGTTAAAGAATTTTACACCCACCTATTTAGAGATTTGAAAGATTTGAGCAGTATGCTGTAAAGTATGGGGCATTTGCTAAATATTTTCGTCTTTCCTAGTCAAAGAAAATCATCAGAAAGAGAAAGAACGTTAGAAGATTAGGCCCAACAGTTTATGAACTCATCCTTCACATGATCTGATAATAGACCATTTGCCAATTAAGAAAAGGGATTGAGGCGAGCGCGGCCAATTCCGACAGCCCTAGTAACATCGGGGAATCCTCTCCACTTCAGAATATCTTATTCGATGTATTTCCCACGATCGATTTGTAGAGTAGTGCACATAAACAAAAGATCAGCTGATTTTGACCCCTTACTTCAAATGTAATAAGTCCAAAACTTCGGAGAAAATTTTGAAAAATCAACGAAAACTGGCCGATCGTCTTGGGCTGATTCTGAAGTGGATAAATCGAGAAGCTGAAAACAAACTTTTGGAGGACCTTAGTTCAACCCATCTTAAGGTATTTAATCATTAATCTGGAGTTAGCAAGTGCATTTAGTAAGAAAACGAGGACGATCCATTTGGGAGGAAAAGGGCGTAAGTAGACATTTTCGGGATTTTCCCCACAGCTTTGAAAAAAGAAAGGCTCGTCATTCTGCGAATTTTAGAGATAAATTCGAGATTAAAAGTGTTTTAGTGAAAGAATACGGTTTCCCGTCGATTTTTGACATGCCGAGGCCGTTAACCCCTCGCAAAACGGAGTTACGGCCCAAAATGGGGTAGGCCAAAATCTTTCCCAATTTTCGCGGCCCCGCGCTCCGCCTCTGGGGGCAATATTGAGCCCCAAATTCGTGATGAGACTCACAAACGAGTTATCTCTTGTAAATTTTTTTCTGTTTTGAAATTAGTTGAGTAACCATCGAGCATCGGCTCCAAATGCAGCTTCGGGTCAGAAAATCGGGCCGGGTTGGCTTGTCGATTATACTGTAATGGAGAGGACTCCCCATTACAGTTCTTAATGGTTCTTAGTTCTGGTTCTTTAGAGTTCTTAATTTTCATTTTTCATTTTATTAGATGGAAGGAAGAGGAAGAGTTACTAGGGCTGTGGGAATTTTTTTAAATTGGCAAATGGTCTATTTGCTATGACCAGACACTGACAAAAATTTCCTTTGCACATTTCTAAGTTTCTACACGTTGGGAACAATGCTGTACTCCGAATACCATCAGAGAAGATTAAGTCATCTATGATCCTTGTCGATTTCATTTAAATGTTATTATCTACCCAACATATAGTCAGCTCAAAAGCGAGTTCTTCCTTCCAGAGCTGCTGTTACAACATATGGGGCCAAAGAAACATGCAAATAAGTATGAATTTCCTGAACAGAATATTTGCACTTTACAGAATGGTTGATTACAATACTGACAAAAGCAAGTTTTCATGGAGGTTTCAAATTATAATAACAATATGTACCATTCTCTATTCCGGAGCAGTTACTTAAAAGTAACACTGGTCTTTCTTAATACAATACATATTTTTTTCTCTATAAATTATGATTCAATGAAAGAGCAGGCCCATATTTGTTCAAGTCTTTTGTTTTCGGTACTTGCAGGGTTTTTATCCTCGGCATTGTTTTTCGAATTTTACACAGGCCCAAATATGAAGTTCGGGCATATCTTGTACAAGTTCTTGAATCAGGCACGATAGTTTATTTCCTTCTACTCCCACCAACCCAACAACGAGTGCGTTTGACCCAAGAAGAGAGATAAACAGAAAAAGTAAAAAAGTAGTTACCTGTCGCCAACTTCTTCTCCTGATCTCATTTTTGATTCTTCTGCACGTAATTTATCAAGATGTTCTTGCTGCTCTTTCCTTGACATGCTATTCCATTCTTCTTCCCCAAATTTCCTGAAAAATCAAAATTGGTTAAATATCAAACAGCAATACTATTCCTTAAAGAGACACAATCGCAAAATTTTGATGTCGGAAAATCTCAACCAGATTCTTTATGCATAAAGAAGAGACCTTGTACATTCCGAACATGTATTTAGTGGTTTCGTACGACTTCTAGAAGTATCATAAAATAGTAAAACGAACGGAAAAACAACGTATTTGTACCCACACTTTTCTGCGCCACGTGCGCATAAACAGCAGAAAGACAATAGGAAAATTCTCGCCTTGCAAGTTTCTTTTCATAAATCTCGGTCAATTAGATTTTCGGTTTTGTGTATTAAATATATTTTCAGAATGTACAAGGTCTTGACTTTATGCATGAGGAATCTCGTTTAAATTTTCAGACATAAAAAATTTGCGATTGTGCTCAGATTCTTGTATTGTAGCTCTTTTCTTAGAAATTGATTTAAAAAAAATTGAACTTACTTCTTGAGAACTTCGATAAACAATTTCTCTTTCAATTCTCCATATTTTGAGTTCAAGGCATCGACCAAAGCATCTTCAGAAGTATCAGGATGCCCACCGAGCTGCCTTTTAATACCAAGAAGACTCGCTGCCACATTATCATACCATTTCTCAGTACGTGCCATGAATTGCACCTTTTGTAACTGCTTCAATGTCATTACAGCCTGTAGTGATAAATGATCAAATTAGTTTCCTCAAGATCAGGTTAGTAAAAACAAAAACAAATGTTTAAACAAATTTTAAATAAATCTTTCTACGATAAGATTACCTCATTTATGTTTCTTTATTTGAGAAGCCAAAGATATTTCGCTGCCTCCGTGGTTTGGTAAAACCATTTTTGTGCCTTTGCCAACAACGGCAGATTTTGTAATACAATAGCAATAAGAGCTGCGTTTGATTGACAGCTCATTTCAAGCGATTAGCGATTGCAGACAAAGGACTCAACCAGCAAACAAAGCTGCAAAAATTTCCCGGAAACTAGTAGGGCAAACTCTCGCCTTGTGCAAGTGAAAGGTGGGTTTTTAAGAGAATTTATGTGCTTATAACGAAAGAAGAAGGGTAAATCTAAAGTTCTGTCTGGCGGATTTTGTTTATTTGATTCAGGAGCAGAAGGCATTGTAATTCTCGCGTATTTAGGACTTAAATCAAACGATTATAAAACAGCTCCTGAATCCAGGGGTGGAAATTATTTTTCTCTTTCTCAGACCGCAGTTAGAAAATGAAAAATTTTCTGTGCACCACACAAGAAGTAGATAAAACTGCTTGTTAAAAATATCCACTTGAATTCAAAGCAGGAACAGTATGGTTTAGATATGAATTGTTCAATGTGAATAGACCATACTATGGCTCAAGAGGAGTCAATTTATAGTATGCAAGTTTATCATTCAATATCACTCAGAATAGCTAAAAGCTGTTTGTACAAAATTTGCTAGATAGAACTAATAATGCAGAAGCTATGCTAAGAGAAGACTGAAAATTAAGATGAAAAAGAAAGCAGATATACTAAAAAGGAAGCTTGAACATTGATTATGCAGTTTCAAATCCAATTGTGAGAAAATTGAAAAGTGAGAAAATTGTGTTGATAAAATTCAAAAATATTTGAAGGTATTTTCAGAAAGTTATGCACGCTAAGCTAAGCCTTTAATTAGGAATAAGATCAAAACAAGCTTCCTTACATTTATCTTCCAGACTGGTTTACCAAATAGAAAGCATTTATTTTGTCATTTTAAACCTTTGTTTCAACTAATTCAATGCATATGGAACAAATTTGCTGCAACAATTCGTAAGATTCTCTGGGCATAAGGAACAGGCCATGCACATTGTTATGACAAAAATTCCCAAGAATTACAGAGAATTTTCAAGAATTCTTCATATTTTGATGAGAAATCTGGAGAGGTATGAAAGATTGCATAATTCTATCCTTGCAGAAGAATTCTTAAGAAACGAACAGTTTTCTCAAGAATTCTTAAGAATTCTCAGACACGAAAACAGGGTGTTACTGGCTGTACTGTACCTGTTTTGAGTAATTTATTATGCATTGATTCATTTACTGATTTATTGTCTAATTTTTTCTTGTTGTTAATTCTTTCTTTTCAGAATTTTAGTATTGAGATTTCAATTGAGATTTCAGTATCTTTTTCTTTCTGGGAGCCAAAATATTTTCTGGGACCAATGGTCCCGTGGTCCGATACTTTTTTCACCCCTGCTTGAATCAAATAAACGAAATCCGCCCAACAGAACTTTAGATTTACCCTTCTGATCTCCATTTGATCTCCAAGTCCCACTAATAAAAACATGTAGTGGTCAGCGAGCATTCTTGTATCGTAGTGCTGGATTTTACAACCTCTTGGCAACCTCTTTCCTAAGCATTTAATGAAGTTTTGAAATGATATGTTTTGTAACTTTTTTATCATTTATTCAACAAGGACAGATTTTGTAAGACAATAGCACGAATTGGTTTTGATTGACACCTCAATTCAAAGCGATTAACAATCGCAGACAAAGGAAATTCTCTCAACCAGTAATTAAAAACAAACAGAGCCGCAGAAGTTTCTCTGAAACCCAGGTAGGTAGCTCACTCGTTGTGCATTCCAGAAATTGTTTTTAAGAGCAAACATGAGCATATATCGAAAGAAGAAGGATATATCTACACATCTGCCACGGGCATTTAATTTATTTGATTCAAAAGCCGATTGGGAGGCGATTCAATTCTCTTATTTTTTGGGTGTAATTAAAACACTTACTGCTCCGCTTCTGAACCAAAGAAATAAAATGCCTGCGGTAAATGTTTAGATATATCCTTCTTCTTTCGATATATGCTCATGTTTGCTCTTGAAAACATATTCTGAAATGCACAATGAGCGCGCCAGCTACTTGGGTTTCAGAGAAACTTTGCGGCTTGGTTTGTTTTGAATTTATGGTCGAGAGAATTTCCTTTGTCTGCAGCAACTAATCGCTTTGAATTCAGGTGTGAAAAAAGCATCTCATGCGATTGTGTTACAAAATCTGCCCTTGTTCTATTTATTCATCATTGTAATTAGAAAAGGTTTTACTTTAAATTTAACTTAATTTGTAATGCACCGCCACTTGAAAAGCAGTCTTTCTTGACTGGCGGGGTAGCCGTGTTTAAAGAATCTGAAATGGAAAAAAAGAAGAAGGTGAAGTTGTTGTGGCGCAGAGGTGTAATCCACTGACTTTGCAGCCAGAACAGTCAGGCAGAAAGGGTTCGATACGCGGTAGAGCCCCACCACTTGAGCGTCATGACAAGGTGTCGCTGGACCGATTAGGCCTTTTCCACTTCTGCGATCCCAGCGCTTGGCGCTAAAAACCGCAACTTCACCTTCACCTTCACCTTCACCTTCACCTTGAGAAGAATATTTAGAGGAAACAAACCTTATTGGAAAGATCCTTCATAAGATATGCAGCTTCTTTATCCTGGTTTTCTTGCAAATCTGCCAGAATCTTGATTAAAGCAGCGTCTCCATCTCCATTATCCTGACCATCTCCTATCTCAGCTAACAACAACTGTAATTTCAGGCTGGCTGCCTCTTTGAAAATATCGATTTGTTCATCTGCAGTCTCAGCCATTTCTGACGGACCAGCCTCTCGCCATTGCGTTCTTTGGACCTGAAGTAGTTTTTCGATCGTGATACGATGAGCTCTAAAAACTAAAATGAATGTATAGGGCATTAAGTCATAAATCTTCAAAATCGGTCCAGTGTACGATTTATTGTGGGCTGCCAAACGTGCATAGTTTATTTTGGCGCACCCGGTAGGGCATCTAAAAATTGCTCTCATTGGCCAATTTCTTCACAAAGCAAGAAGTAGTTGCCATAAAGAAAAATTGAGCTGCTCCAACTGAACGCTACCATAGTTTCTGACATTCCACGAGAGCTATACCTTAAAAGCTCTATCAAGCCCGTGGGGGGAGGGTTGTTTAATTTCAGACACTTCAAAGGAGGCATAAAAGAAAGGGGGTCTTATAAGAGAGAGGGAGCTTATTCACAAAATCAAATAACAAGGATCTATATGATAGCAATCTAGTTCTTTTATGCCATACTTTGCAGATGCAACACATAATTTTACGAGTCAAATACATAAATTCGACATAGTTTATCTAAAACAATATCAAAATTAACATGCAAACTTATTTAGCTCAATAGATGGAAAATCATTGGCTACCTCTAGAATTTGATATAAGTGGGGGGGGGGGGGGCTTATTAGAGAGGGGAATTTTGGCTCAGAGGGGAGGGTATTATTAGAGAGGGGGCTTGATACAGAGAGGGGCTTAATACAGCTTTTACGGTATTTCATTGAAATAAACTTCAGAATTTTTATTCAAATCTGTTTACCTTGAGTTCATCCAGCCTCCTTTGTTTTGAAATGAAATCGAGTCTCTTAGCTCTTTCATCCCATTCGCTGCCACCGTTATCGTTTAGAATCTCAACAAGTATATCTCGTTCCCCTGTGTGCTTGCTTTCCAGCTCAGTAAGGACAGCCTCCTGTCATAAATAGCAATCAAAGATTCATAATTATTTCTGGGAATCTTAGCATAGGTTCCTAATCTTTAAAAAAGCTGGTGTAAATTTGAGTGACCTATTTCCTTGAACTGAATGACTTCAAAGAAACTTTAGCTATTTCTCTATAATTCTACCGTTGGACATTTCTGAAATTTTCAATATTTTGAGAATTAGAGTGTTTTGCTTCTTTTTCAAGAATTAAAGAAAAAATTTTTAAAAAAGCTTAAAACCATCATAATTTCTAAAAAGTTTGACGCATCGTGAAGTAATTTCGAAGAAAACCATAGTTTATGAATGCCTACAATATGGTATCAAGTAAAAGTCTGTCACTCATCTGGTTTAAGATTTAGAAATTTGATGACGTCACATCCTCAAATGAGTTGAAATATAAGATACACTGTAATTTCTAAAAATATTCAAAATTTCTGAAAAGTCCAAAGGTAGAATTACAGATAAATACCTAAAGCTTTTAATCAGAAGAAATAGGTCATTGAATCAGAATTCAATCAGAAGAAATAGGTCATTGAATTTCACACCCACCTTTTTACGCCGAGTTAAAGATTTGGAACCTATGCTGGGAATCTTTAATGTTGATTAAGAACGAAAGACTGTTTGAATATCTTTATGTACGGTTCCTAGGAAGTCTACACCGCCACGCCTCCTAGTGTGCGTCATCGGAACGTACCATTTTATTGATTTTAACCCTTTTTAATCTTATAATAAGGAATATAGAAATTGCCTGGGTAACTATCTTTGCTTCTTTTGACTTGGTGAAGATTCCAACATCCTCTGGCCCTTTTTCACATTTTCCTAAGCAGCATGAAGGAATAAAACTTATAAATCGAAACAGAAAATATCTTTTGCTGGTCATATTACGGGAACTGAGTTACTCCAATCACAATAATTTCCAGCCATCCAGTAAGGGCCTGATTACATGAGAGTTTTCAACCCCGGGCTTGAGTTTCAACCCACCTGCCCGAGTTGAAATAAATTTGCTATTACATGGGTATTTTCACTCCCGGGTATGAAAGAGCGAGCTGTAAAATTTCATCCCCGCGTGTGAAAAAGCCCGCCATGTGTAATACAACTTGAATGCGTCAATAGGAATTCGACCCCGGGGTTGAAACAATATTGCGATTACATGGACATTATTGTATTGAAAACAATGGGGATTAGCGGCTTAAAAGTTTCACCTCGGCTAGCTCAAGGTGGGATGAGGTTTCAGCTCCGGGTATAATTTCATCCCCTGGGTTGAGATTTCTCCATGTAATTGAAAATTAAAGGAACAAATGGAGAGGTGGGATGGAATTTCAACTCGGCCAGGTGGGCTGAAACTCAACCCCGAGGTTGAAATCTAATCAGTGACAATGGTAAAAGATTACCTGGAGTTTATTGACATCATTTGTGTCTTCTAGCTCTGTCGTTTGTTCTTCCGCAGTCTTTTTAGCTTGATCTCGCTTATTTCTTCGTGCCATAAGACGTGCTTTTGCTAACTGCTCTTGCCTCTCTCGATCGCTTTTTAACCTGGAAACATAATTAAAAATAAAACGTAAGAGAAAAAAGTCTTTCTTAAAGGGGCTGGGTCACGCAACCGTAAACAAACCTGTTATCTCTATAATCTATATTGTTGCCCACACGTGGCCATTGTGTTCTGCACAGATTTTGGTGGATGGGGTGAATCCACAAAAAAGTTACTACTATAAATCCACTAATATCTTTACAATCTTACAACGTATGGCTGTTTCGTTTGTTTCTCTTTCAAGTTCAAGAGTTCATCTTCAAAATAGCTCTTTCATTTTGAGAAAAATAGTGGAAAATCTGTGTGATATGGCCTGTCAAAAAACTGCAAAATCGTCGTTTCGAAAGAAGTTTGTTTACTTTACGTGACCCAGCCCCTAAGACCACCATGAAGATCGTCAAAGACGAATATCATTCCAAATCAAGGAAAATGTTACTTCTTGAAAAGGCTACGTTCCTCCATGAGAAAGTCTTCAAGTTGAGCCTCCATGAAAAGCTTCTTCAATGACAACAAGGGCCAAATCTGACATCGACTTTCTTTCGTTGCAATGTTGGAATGAGTTAACCACCTTGCATAAAGACTTGGGGTTATATATAGGGTTAAAATTGTACCCCAGTGCACAACTAAAACTTTGTAAGTAAAAATGTTACGAGTCAGCAGTCTTCAAGAAAGACATAAATAAAGAGTGGAATTTCAGGTGTTGCCATAAAATTGAAAGTTGCACAATTTTCTCAAACTCCAGACACCGCTTTTGAAATTTCTCATGTCATGCATGATTCGCTGTTATTTATGAGTTATGTGAAATATTTTATGAAAAGAAAAAAATGATGTTCTGCAGTGTACATTGTTTTTATCAATAGACCTTTTAGCTATTCTACTAAAGAGCCTGGATCGAGCGTTATTTTTATACAGGAGGTTCGATAGAGTGGCGTTAGAGCTTCTATCAATATTGTGCATATTCGAAAATTCTACAAAATGCACTTTGTAGAATTTTCGAGTTTGCACAATAGTGATAGAAGCTCTTAACACCACTCTATCGAGCCTCGCGTATAAAAATAACGATCGATCCAGGCTCTTTTGTAGAATAGCTAAAAGGTCTATGAAACAGTTATTTCATTCAAAATGCGACATGTACGGAATTGTTACAACGTTTCAAACTCAACTCTTAATTATGTATTTGTACGGCAAGAAGCATCACTTGTCCATCTGTTTTGTGGACTTTGGCAAGCGAGAATTAGCTATACCCAAGGAATTTATCGTGAGCTGTTCAATCAAAATGGTACTTACTTGCTTTCTAATTCAGCTTGCTGTGTCTTTGCAACTGACAGCACCAATGCAGCCGATTCAAATTTGTCTTCTTTCTTTGCTCGTCTCTGCTCTCTCTTTAACCTTGCCAGCTCCGCTTGTCTTTCGCGTTCACTAAGAAGCCTTGCATTTGTTCCTCGTAATCCATCTAGCAATGCTTCTTTCTCTGCTTCAAAATTACGCTACAATGAAACAGATAGGAGATTGATCAGTACACCTGTTTATGAACACAGAATGCCAACCTCGTATAATTGAAATCGATGCTAAGAAAGGACAATTTTCTTTGCATCACTGGTGAGTGCACATTGCCCCGTGGTCAACAACCTGATATAGGACACTTCAAGAGTATATATTATTTCAAATTCATTTCCAAGACGAAATTATATTATTTTCATATATCTGTGCTAGTTTATGGTTCCGTACAGTAAAAACCAGCGTATAAGAACCTACAATTATGCAAGTCAGCCTGGGTTCTTAAAGGGGCAGTCAGACGCGAAACGCGGGTATCAGATTCTGCGTGTAACAATCCAATTCGTACAGGCCTAAATACCAAAACATGTCTACTGTACCTCTTTGTTCGCTGTAATTCTGATGAAATTAATTGAGCAATGAATCCAGTAGAGTGTGAGAAGGTTCTATTCACCTTTCGGTTTCACCTAGCATCATAAATCTGACTCAAAAACCAGATTCTTTGGCGAGTTTCTTGCCCACTTCGACTTGTAGATTATCTCTTCGCAGCTTCAAAGTTGCTTCTGCAAAATCGCTGTTTACGACTTTCAGGAATTTTTAATAAACAAAATAACTTTGCAAATACATGAAATCGACATAGACGAACAATATCTGTCAATTAAATCCTGAGATTGTCAAGAACAATGTCGATGGAGATGGATTGAAATGTGCGATAATCCAATTCAAAATCTCCATTGACGAGTCGATGCTAGGCCTAAGCACTTTTCATGCAAATACAATGGAAATGTCCCGCGCAACATCACGTCTGACTGCCCCTTTAAACAATGAATACAATGGATAGGTTCTTATAAAATGGTAGCCTTATGGGACAATTTCAACAAGTAGGTCCATAACACACTAGGTTTTCATTGTCTTTGCCTGCTAATTGTACTGTCGTTAAATTTGATGGTACTGAACACAAAGTGTAATTTTCATTTAATCAAATTCTATTCTAGGTATTCATCTTTTGAATCAACTTTTTATAGCGTTAACCAACCTGCCCAAAATGGCGATTATTTGAAATCTATCAGGTCTTTTGGAATTTTGCAAGTATCTAGAACGACCTTCTCCATCCTTTCGGAGATAAAGTATTCATAATTCGAGTACAATCACAACGGCGTTGAAACTCGTACTTAAGTTGGGATTTTTCAATGATAATCTGCCAATCTTGTCAGACGTTTGAGAATAGCCCCAAAAAAGGGGGGGGGGGCACATTAAATGAAAATAGCCCTAATATAGAGAAGGTATCATGACTAAAATTTGCAAGCAAATACCTCGAGATCTAACAAAGCATTTCTTGTCGATTTTTTCTTCATTTCCTCTTCAAATTTCCTATCTTCTTCCTTTTCTAAAGCTTCGATTTCCTCCTCACTCATCCCTGCTTCCCTTCGCTGTCTTCTTAATTCCTCTTTCTCTTTCATCCTCTTCTCCTGCTCCTCTACACTCAAGCCAAGAAGAGTTTGTACATTGGTATCGTCTGCGAATAATTCTGCCATTAGTTGTTGCAGTTCTTCTGTTTTTCCTGAAAATGATAATGATACTCTATATAAAGGACTGAAAGGAAATTTCTGGTCATGGACCTTGCAATTTACTGTAGAATACTTCGTATCTTAATTCTTTATCTAACTTGCTTTGTCAAAGACCCAAAAATATTCACAGATGATAAAATGCTCGCTTTTGATACAGCAAAATAGGCAAATTACATGCTGAGCTATAGTTTTTAAGCAAAATACTCAATCTTGCCTAAGAGTAACAATTTTCAGATAGTGCCGTGTGGATAAATGGCGCAATGTAAATGCCTTTTATTATTATCTATTATATCATTAAATTTATGAGCTTCTCGAACGTTTCGATAAGGTTTCAATAAAGGCCATCAGTGCAGCTAGGCGCATGCGTTACTCTTTATTTTTCCACATACCCACGAGCTTTTCATCAAGCAACTTGACCCTGGCATTCAATGCTCGGTGAGTGAAAGAACTCATACTGTCTAGCTACACTGATGAGCCCTGAATTGGGCGAAACCGGTCTGGTCTGTAGCGTGACGTATGAGGTGCTTTGATGATTTCTCTCTTCAATGTTGCAATAAAAGCCTTCAAAATGTGTGATCGATATAAGGGTAGCTTTTTTTCTATATACTTAGAAACAATTCTGAAGGTATCTTTGAAGGTTATATTCTAAAATCTAGACAAGAGTATACAGTAGTGTCCCGCATGTAAGAAACAACTTTTTCAATTTCAGGTCTGATGCGTTTCTTAAAGAATGAGATAAACTTGCAAATCAGGGTAAAGTTCCTTATTACAAAAACATATACTGTTGAACCAGACATGATCTCTATTGATGATTATTATTTTGAATTGTATTTGTAAATTTTCACTTCCAGAAAATGCTACAGTTATTTCAGGAAGGTGTTTTTTGCATACAAAATTATTTTTTTCATTTAAATAGGTACAGTTCAATACAACTGGTAAGCTGAAAAATTCCAAGGTTTCAATCCATAGTTTTTAAATAAGAAACAAACTTTTTTTCAGACCTGAACAAGTTTCCTATAAACTGGGGTATTATTTTGAAAATCAGGGTCTGTGTTTCTTAAATTTGTGTTTCTTGTATGCGGGACAATACTGTATACTAAGCTTACCTTGTTCTTGAAGAGTTTTAATCTTCATTTGAATCTCCATCATTCGTTCATATTTCTCTTCTTCACTCAGTTTATTCCAGTCTTCCGTCCCCATCTTCCTTTCAAGAGCTTCATAGATCAGTTTCTCCTTCAGAGTGTCATATTTACTTTGTAGGGCATCCACTAACTCATCGTCATTTGCATGCGCTGAGTCCTCTGGTGCTGATACAACAATAACAATGTTCGACCATTTCTCTGTTTTGCAAATCTCTATTTCTTGTTGTTGCTGAGTTATCAATTGCTCTTTTCCCTGTTACAAGAAAATTAGAAGAAATTAATAATGGCGAGGAAAACAAGGACAGATTTTGTAACACGATAGCATCAGTTGCTTAGATTGACACTGCAATTCAATGCAATTAGTGTATGCAGGCAAAGGAAATTCTGACGCTCGAGTGGTGGGGCTTTACCAGGTATCGAGCTCTGTCCGCCTGATTGTTCTGGCTGCAAAGTTAGAGGATTACACCACTGCGCCACAACACCTCTTTGCCACAATTCTCACCACTAGTAATTCAAAACTAACACTGCCGTGAAAGTTGCCCTTACACCAATAGCGCAAATTGTCGTCTTGTGTAAGCGAAATGAGGTTTTTAAGATAAGTCTCTCGCTAAAAACGGAAGAAGAAGGAGAAATCTAAAGATCTCTCTCGTGGAGTTTGTTTATTTGTCTCAGGAGTCATTGAAAATATACCATATTTCCAGTAACTGTAAAACGTGAAAGCTCAAATGAGGCTCAAATCCGCCGGGGGAGTCCCAGGGGGATGACGAGGGTAGGAATTGAACGAAAAATTACACAGATTTTATGAAGTTCTAAAGTCTGCACGCAGACTAAGTACAGTAACAACCCGCAAAATAGAAACCACTTTAGAAGAAACCTCAGGCTTATTTTTTTGAGAAATGGTGCCCTCATATAAGAAACTTCTCAGCCTGATTTAAGAAGGTTTCTTATAGGAGGATCCCAAATAAACTCATATCGAACAATCTTTGTTAAAATCAGGTGCCAAACATTTTTAAACACTTCATCAAAAGCATCTCAATCTACGTCTATACCTAGCATATATGCTAGGTTGAGTAAATTTCGAGCGAATGCTAGGTAAGAAGAAAATACTGTTCCGTAGCGTTTTTTGGTCTGGGCTTTCTTTAAAGATTTAAGTTGAAAGAACTGAAGGTTTCTTAACCATGTGATAAGAAACCTTTCAGCCTGCTTCAAGATTAATGAACTTTTAATAGGAAACTAAACAGGCTATTTTGAAAAAAATGGTTTCTATTTTGCGGGTTCTTACTGTACCACAAAATTCGAGAGTTATAGATGAGTTGATATTTCTTACCAAGTCAAGGATCGTTTTCATCCGTTCTTCACTTTCCCTATCTTGCTGTTGCTGCAGATCGGCCATTATGGAAATGGTGATGTCATTCTTAGATGGCTCTTTGTCTTCATCATTCCCTTGTAGTTTCTTTGCGCGATTCATTTCTTTCAAAATGGTCATCTCGTACAAAATTTTCATCCATTCTTCACGTTCAACTACAAAAACAAGAACACAATTTTTTTTATTCATGTAAAAAGTTTACAATAAATTCTACAATCTACAATACTTATCTAGTTACTATACAACACTACAGGAACGATACCAGGGGGAGCAAAAAACAATGACTACCCCATGGCCAAAAACATAAAGACATATAACGTTAACCTACATGCAACTAACTGTACACTACGAACGATTAGAAAACTAATGGATAAAGGATAATATACTAGATTCTGTCTGATTGAAATAGTAACATGTATTAATTTAGCCATATGGTACAGACACTAGTCAATGTTCTTCTAGCCTACGCGTAGACCTATTATTCCAAAGGAGGGTCTACGCGTAGGCTAATGTTCTTTAAGCAACCTCCAAAACACAAATATTGATGTTACGTTGCCCAAGAAAAGCACAGCTCAAAGACAGGAGGCATTTTCCTCCAGAGGTCCTAAGATATGAAACAGGCCTTCTACTACTGATGAAAAATTGGCACCCTCCCCGCACAAATTGAAAAAGACATAAAGACTTTAATATGTTGTATTCATACTATTTATTGCTATAATTTCTTGGCTTTAATAGTAAGAAAATTATCTCCATTAATTACCTTTTTAGTTTTGTATCAATGTTCTTCCGTTCACATCAAAAAGGCACATTTTTTGCCGGCAGATGTTAAAAACGGTAGATTTTGAAAACGGAACTCTAACCGGCACATTTTGAAAACGGCATCGTGGAACACTAAAAAATGATGAAAACGGTACATTTTCAACGCTTTCGAAAAGACGCTGGTCGGCTTTGGTGCGAAAATCCAGCCCCGTTCTCGTGGAGCTTGCAAAGATTTTATTGCTGTCACAATTTCTGGCGTTTTCGAAATTTTGCCGGTATCATGTGAAGGCTAGCTCAGATTTTGCTACCGTCACATTATTCACCGTTTTCAACTTGTGCCGAGATCGTGTGAATGCAGTCTTAGATGTCTGAAGCCTGTGCAGGAAACATAAACAAAATTATCCTTACCTGTGGTTTTCATTGAAATCAGTTTATCGCCAAGCTCTTTGAGTCGTTCTTCTCTGTTTCCGAGAGTCGTGCAGTTTGCTCTCTCTACAATGGCTGCGTCTTCGTGTTGTAATAACTCTAACAAGCTCTAAAAAAAGGCAAAACGTTGAATCAGAAACTAACCAGCACTTTGAGAAGAGACTGAAATAAAACATTTCTGTTAATATGACAGTCCGTATCAAATTGGGAAGCCCTTCATTTCAGAAAGTTGGGCTCTATTTCTTCAGTGCGTTTCATAATCATGTGACGTTTACTTTACAATTTCCTGAAAATCAACGTAATTCTCTGCATTGAATAGCCAAGAAATTGCAAGCTACAATTATCCCCTTTACCCCTAATCAGACCTCATACGTGAGTAAAAGTAAAAATCTCCTTAATCTGTATATCATACATTTTAGTGTAACACTGACAGGGCTTTAGAACCAAAGCAGAACAAATTAAAGACTTGGTAATCAAAGTTTTGCAAATCTATATTTTAAAACTGCATAAAATAAAATCCTTAATTTTAATTCTATTTCGAATTCTAAAATTCTAAAAACTGCTTAATCTTTACATCACACATTTCAGTGTAACACTGACAGGGCTTTAGAATCAAAGCAAAGCAGAATAAATTAAAGACTTGGTAATAACAAAGTTTGTAAATATAAAGTTTAAAATTGCCTTTTTAAACATCTTTTCTGTAAGTTCCTAAAAGCCTCTGGCTCTGCCCTTTTCAGCCCCTACCACAAGCTGACATCAACCTAGACTTGTGATGATGAGTCCCTTGTATCCCTGCGGTTGACCGAAGCGCCATCTTGAAGTCAAAGAGCACAGAGAAACAAGAGTCTAACATCAACCCAAAGGTGTTTGAAAGGCTTTGTAAATGAGAATAAATAAGAAAGGACAAAATTACAGCAGATACATGAATTCTAGTTATACCTCTCTTTCTAAAGAATGCCTGTGCTCCAAATGCTGCATGACTGCATCTCTCAATTTGCCTTCATCACCCTCAGTTACAAGCTCGACATCTTTTTTCTTGGATTTGCGTTTTTCTCGCATCCGTTCTAGCCTCTCTTTGGCGAGTTGTTCTTGTCTTGCTCGATCACTCTTAAGTCTGCGTAAAATTAAAGAAAACTTGTTAGTTGACGTGGAAAAAATCAGAATTGGAAATCATGAAATGTTTCATATCTTTGTCTGATGCTAGCATAGGTTCCAAATCTTTAATTTGGCGTAAAAAGGTGGGTGTAAAATTCAATGACCTATTTCTTCTGATTGAATGGCTTGAAAGAAACTTTAGATACTTATCTATAATTCTACCGTTGGACTTTCCAGAAATTTTGAATATTTTTCAAAATTGCAGCGTACTTTAAATTTCAGCTCATTTGAGGATGTGACGTCATCAAATTTCTAAATCATAAACCAGATGACTGACAGACTTTTGCTTGATGCCATATTGTAGGCATTCATAAACTATGGTTTTCTTCGAAACTAATTCATGTTGCGTCAAACAGTTTTGAAATTACGATGGTTTTAGGTTTTTTTGGAAATTTTTGTTAAATTCTTGACAAAGAGGAAAAACATTCTAACTCTGAAAATATTTGAGATTTCAGAAAAGTCCAACGGTAGAATTATAGAGAAATAGCTAAAGTTTCTTTGAAGTCATTCAGTTCAAAGAAATAGGTCACTCAATTTTACACCAGCCTTTTTAAAGAATTGGAACTTATGCTATGAAATGCTTCATATCTTTGTCTGATGCTTGGTCTTAGAAAATCGTCAGCTAAATTCTAGAAAAAAGTATGAAGTACATTGTCATTTTCCAAATTTACCGTCAGGTATATACAATTTAAGAACCTTCTCAAAACTAAGCTAAACACGATCAATTTGATGTAAGCTTGGAGCGTACTCCTCCTGGGCCCTAGCAGAGTGATAAACAAATTCACTTCGACTAATTCTAATGGTATTCAGCTAAAAAAATCTATAGTCGTGAAGGAAGACGAAACATTTACCATTTAGAGGAAGCCAATATACTAGGGGGATCCCAAATACTTCCCAGGGTCTCAGAGCTTCGTCGAACGATCATAACGTCCTGGAGTGTAAACGCCTAGCCTAGACTGCAATCAAAATCAATAGCTCCAGCGAGCACATAAAAATTGACCCCCAATGCCTACCTGCTGTCGACTGTTGCTTGATTTCGTTCGGCAAGCCCAAGTACCAGTGCTGCAGCTCCAAATTTCTCCTCTTGCTGTGCTTGTCGTTGCTCCCTTCTCAATCGAGCCAACTCCGCTTGGCGTTCTCTTTCGCTGAGGAACTTTGCATCCGCTCCTTTCAGTCTGTTCATCAATGCTTCTTTCTCCTCATCATACCTGCGGAAAAAAAATTATTTTCATTGACTGAATGGCTTTAGAATTTTTTTTTATATATATCACAGTTAAAACTCAACAATATACAAATACAATATTTTGTGCCGTCCATAGCAGAAATAGACATGACGTCATCTGGTTCTGGCTATGAACGGCAAAGAAATTAGAAATTAGAATCTGAATAACAGAACTGTGCAATGTGTATGATATTCTTTCTTGTCGTATGCCAAAAGATTAAAAAAATCCTGACATTCGGCCACTAAGCTTGGTAAGAGCATGGGTAGTGGGACACTGCTGGTGTGCTCATATGGAGGAGCGCTGCAACTAATATGTACTTGCGGAGGAATAATTTACATAGTTATTCGGAGGAGATTTCTTATTCATTCATAACATTTTTAAAGTTGATATATACTTTACGCTGGCTCCTCCATAGTAGTCAATAATGTTTTCCTCCGCAAGAGAACAAACCTGCTAGAATCGAGCACGACTGCGGCGCCTACCACCCATGGTAAGAGCTTAGCTTAATAGCAAGATGTTAAGTTAAATTTGAGGAGACAGTCTGTGTAAAAGATTTTGCTCCGGAAATATACCTAGAAAACTTTAAAAAAAACTCCCTCGCAAGAAATATTAGAATTCCAACAAAAACTATTCAAATAATGGGCCACTGAAAACATTTTTAAAAGCACAAAGTGCACGAAACGTATGAAATATCCCTTTCAACAAAACTTCCTTGTAAAAAATTTTCATTCACAATTTTGAATGAAATTAAGTGAATGAAATTGCATGAAATTCAATGAATGAAAATTTTAACTTTGGATTTTATGCAGATCTGACATTCAAAAGTTTTTAGATCATATAAATAGCTACCATCCTAACATCAAATTTACTGTTGAACTTGAAATGGACAACACACTGCCATTTCTAGATGTGTCAGTCACTCATGATCAAAATAGTTTCTCTACTAGCTTATATAGGAAGAAGACTTTTACAGGACTTTACACTGATTTTGGATCTCTCTCGCCTAATAAATACAAGGTCAATTTAATTAGGGTTCTAGTGTACCGCGCTTTTCACATTTGTTCTACGTATTTAAATTTTCATGATGAGGTTGTTAGAATAAAACGAATTTTGAAAGAAAACTGTTTCCCTGTGCCACTTGTTGATCGTGTCATTAAAACCTTCTTGGATCAGCAGTTTAGTAAAAGGCCTCCACCTACTCGCGAAGAAAAGCAGTTTCTTATGTTCTGCCTCCCCTTTCTAGGAAGTTATAGTTTGCAAGTTAAAACTAAGCTTACTAGGCTCTTTAAACAATGTTACCCTAATCTCAGGCTTAAGGTTATTTTCAATTCTCCTAAGCGTTTAGCATCATATTTTAGGTTTAAGGACCGCTTCCCTATTCTCATGTGCTCTTCTGTAGTTTACTCATATAAGTGTCCTGGCTGCCATGCCTTGTACTATGGGAAAACAACCCGTAATTTAGTTACCCGCTGTAGAGAGCACTTGGGAATCAACAAAGCAGGTCAAAAGATAAAAAGTAACTGTTCTGCCATCGGGGACCACATTTCTAAGTCCGGCCATAATGGATCCCTTGAAGATTTTGATATTCTCAGCAAAACTGAGAATTCTTTTGACCTTCTTATTCACGAAAGTCTCTTAATCCTTCGGGACCACCCTTCCCTTAATTCTCAGCAATCCTCAATCCCCCTGGTACTGTTCTGAGTTGTTTGTCTCCGTTTTTCTACCAGTATTACTGGTTTTTACCGGTTTCTCCAGTCGTTTTTCTCCCCTTTTGCACACAGCTTTATCTTTATATGGCTATTTTGCCCTGCTACATTGAGGCATACTGTTTTGCTGCAATTTAAACCAGTTATGCTTTACATTGCTAACCTTTTCTGCATATCTTCTAAAAGTGCTCTTGCATCAACTTTGCCATCCTCTGCACCTCCTTCAAATTCGGCAAGTAATTCATCATCATCATCTTCATCGACAGGTAAGCCTTGTTTCAATCTCTCCCTTCTTCTTGCTAGTTTTTCCTTCATCATTTCTTCATACCTGTAAAGAAAGGCAAAGGGTTCTCAGCGGGAAAATTAATATGCAGGATGTCCCAAACACACGTCTGAAACATTCCCACAATTTATCTTATCATAGGGTGGAATAAGGTAAAATGGGCCAGAAGGGAGATGCAAAATAGGACACTTGATCTTTGCATAAAACAGGATGCAAAGTGTCCTTGCTTGTAAACGTTCAGCTTTTTAAATGAACGAAATAATCTTCCGTGATGTAAGAATCTTATTTTCATAAACTTTATAAAAGTAAAATCCATGAACTTCCAATAATGATCTACTCAACCCAAAGCATCACTAAAGTTTCTTTCTGTCCTATTTCATCAATTATAGACTTGAGATAACAAATAACATTTTGTGCTGCCATGAGAACAAATATCATCTAATTAATTTCAAAAGAGACCCCACGTACAGAATAATTGTAAGATTATGTCATCACGGTATATTATGTATAAATGCGTAAACATGAGTAGAGTTTTTCAGTTATCTGATGATCGCCGTATAGCGTGAAACTCTGAGTTACAACACAGAATGTAGTCTGTCTTATCGTCTCAATCCTGTTACAAAGATTGTGTTATGTTGCAATTTGATAGATTACATTCTTCGGGACAACCCCTGGAAAAACGAGACAATGGTTGAACTATTAATTATAGAAGGCCTACAAATTCAAAAAAGGAAAGACCGCGAAACCAACGTTGATCGTTGGATCCGAAGATGCTTGCAGTGACGAATGAAAGAATTTGAAGGCAGAAACACCACAAAACAACGAAAAACAACAGCAAATATGTGTGAATTATATTTCTTACCAATCTTTCGTCCTGCCATGCAGAACTTCTTAAGGGCTGTTGACTTGAAGAAGTACTGCATGGCAGGGAAAATATTGGTAACAAATATAATTGACACACAAATTTGCTGTTGGTTTTTCGCTGTGTTGCGGTGTTTCTGCCTTCAAATTTTTACTGTAAAACACTTTATGAAAATAAATATGAATAGCACATACTTTGTCCTGTTTTGCCCCATGAGTTTCTTCAAATTTGCATCAGCTTCAAATCCCTCGCCTAAGACCCTTGCTGCCTCCTCCAGTCTTCCTTCTCGCATTAGTCGTTTCTGTTCAAGTCTTCTGCGAAGGAGTTCTGCCTGGCGTTCTTTCTCTGACATGGCTGCCCATTCAGCGGCACCTATGGCGGGCGATACAGCGAATAAATATTGGAGAAAATATCAAGCAAGACAGGTGATATGTATGCTGAATGCATGTTCGTAGTTATCACCATTATTTGTCTGTTATCTACTGGGTGCGCCAAAATAAACTATGCACGTTTGGCAGGCCACAATAAATCGTACACTTGACCGATTTTGAAGATTTATGACTTAATCGCTAGCAGAAAGCCTGAATTAGATACTGAGATTTCTTGCAAATTTTTTCACTATCAGTTTTTAGAGCTAGAAGCGAGTTTCCTAAAATTTTAGTTTCCCAAAACACTGAAAACGATCAAGAAACATCGATCAAGTTTTCTAAAGAATCGGCATGAATAGACAGAGAGAGAACTTGTTCGTGGTGATTTGCTATTTAGAAATCGACCAATTGTAATCTGCTGCACGAGAGTTCGTACTGAACCCTCCAAAATGCCCCTGAAAACGTTTTCTCTTTGTTCATTCATGTTGAATCTTTTAAAATTTGATCGACGTTTTTTGATCGTTTTCAATGTTTTCGAAAACGAACATTTTAAGAAACTCGCTTCTAGCTCTAAAAACTGAAAACGGAAAAATCTGCAAATAGTCCTAGAATCTAATTCAGGCTTTTTGCTAAAGATTAAGTCATACATCTTCAAAATCGCTCCAGTGCACGATTTATTGTGGCCTGCCAAACGTGCATAGTTTATTTTGGCGCACCCAGTATCATCTATTTTTTTGAAAACTAAAAAAGTTAGTATGCGTTCCTTGTATCCTTAAACCAAAGAACTGTTGGCTTTATAATCTTATATATATCTTATATCTATAATCTTATAATCTGCAACATTTGCTTCTGACTATGTCCGTTGTCTCTCGCACATTGTCTTACACATTCTCATATTTGCACTAGTGAAGTGGCCAACTTTGAACAAATAAACCATTACACAGGCAGTTCATTAAGCCATGACATTTATGAAGGAGGGAAACTAAATGTGCTTACCCATTTGGTCCTTTAAAGATTCCAAAATAAGCTTATCCATCAACGTGTCATATTTCTTGTCAAGCGCTTTGACAATCTCATTATCTGTGCCTGCTCCTTCATAAGCGAAGACCACCTCCGCAACATTTGAGAGCTCTTCATATTTTCTGGCATCTATCTGCTTTGTTCGCAATGCTGCAAGCTCTTCTTGGCTCTGTAAAAACAACAGTATTAGCATTTTATACACTTTATAAAATGTTTCAATTTCGCATTTTATAGATTTTCAAAAAAGGGCAATGAAGCGTAGCATGCTACTTGCAAGAGCATGGGTTACAAAAATTTAAAGAGGTTAGCATGAAATTCTATATGGCTTCAAAAAAACTTCAGCCATGCTGTTATAATTATACGTTGTATCTGATTGAAATCTTCAATATTTTCAGAATCAGAACGAGTTTCTTCTTTTTTGCGAATTTGAAAATAGCTTTTAATAACGGACTCATCCTATTAAACCTATAAACGCAACAAAACTCCGAAATCTGTAGAAAGAAGATTGTTAACTCCCTTAAAATAACAACAACCAAAACAAACCAGTAACAAGAGAAAAAACTATCGAATCCTGCAAGAGAAAGAAAAATGAGGTAATCGTAAAACCTGAAAGGACATAAATAAGTTAGTAACTCACAAGTAACTGCGATAAAGAACAACGATGAATAACCAAAAACGCGTTTCAACGCACACTCATCATCAGTTCGGTTCGTGTGAAGGACAAATCAACGATAAAAACAAGCCATTTATATCAACAGACGAACAAAAGAAAATTGAAAATCGAGATCCCTCCTTCTGCCGACAGAAGGAGTTTGTTTTCACGTTGCAGTTACTCTGATTTGGCGCCAAAGGCTTTGATCTTTGGCGGCTGTTGATTGAGTTTAGCCAATGAGTGGCTTAGGTGTTATTGACATGTGATTTTCAATTTTCTTTTGCTAGTCTGGTAATAAAAGTGGCTTGTTTTTATCGTTAATTCGTTCTTCGCACGAACCGAACAGATGAGTGCGCGATGAAGCGCGGTTTTTGTTTATTCAACATTGTTCTTCATCGCAGTTACAGGTGAGTTACTAACTTATTTCTTTCCTTTCAGGTTTTAAGAATACCTCGCTTTTTTCTTGCAGGATTCGACAATTTTTTCTTGCACTTACCTTATCTTGCACATTGTGTATCATGCCTTCGCTTTCTTTATCCTGTATCTGCTGCAGATCAGCCATCAATGAAACAATGACGTCATCTACATCAATATCATCTAAAGACTTCTCAGTACCCTGTGCTTTAGCTAGAGCTGTCTGTCGTATGATCATCTTTACAGAAGCTGCCATTTCTAAAATGGCGCCATGCTCTTCTTGGTCAGCTGTGATTTAAAGATAATATATATAGATACATTGGAATAATTAGCTTCAAATGCAATACCAAAAAGAAGGACAGATTTGGTAAGAAAATAGCACGAGTTGGTTTTGATTGACACTGCAATTCAAAGCGATTAGCGATCGCAGACAAAGGAAATTCTCTCAACCAGTAATTCAAAACAAACAAAGTCGCAAAAGTTTCTCTGAAACCCAAGTAGCTAGTGCCCTCTTTGTGCATTCCAGAAATTGTTTTTAAGAACAAACATGAGCATATATCGAAACAAGAAGGATATATCTGCACATCTACCTCGGGCATTTTATTTCTTTGGTTCAGAAGCTGAGCAGTAACTGTTTTAATTGCATCCAAAAAAAAGAGAATTGAATCGCCTCCCAATCGGCTTTTGAATCATGTGAATTAAATGCCCGAGGTGAATGTGTAGATATATCCTTTTTCTTTCGATCTATGCTCATGTTTGTTCTTTAAAACAATTTCTGGAATGCACAACGAGCGAGCTAGCTACCTTGGGTTTAAGAGAAACCTTTGCGGCTTTGCTTGTTTTGATTTACTGGTTGAGAGAATTTCCTTTGTCTGCGATCGCTAATCGCTTTGAATTGCGGTGTCAATCAAAACCAACTCGTGCTATTGTCTTACAAAATGTGTCCTTGTTAATACCAAAGCTAAATGGGGGTAATGTAACATGGTGTTGTGATTAGTTAAGTTCAGTTCCTTTCATTTTAAAATTCCACTACATACAAATTCGTAATTAAAAATATATTTCACTCAAAATTAAACACCAACAAACTTTACAATATCAATGAAATACAATTAAAAAGTACAGCACAAAACGAAAGAGGCACTAATGTCAAAGTTCTTCTCTAAAATTCAAAATCTTGAATTTCCCCAATGTTATTTCCTGCCGACTTGTAGTTCAAATTCTTATCAAATTCAGAACAATTATACTTACATTTATCTTCAAGATCCAGCTCTTCTCTTTTATCCTTTAATTTTGAAATTCTTTCAAATCTTTCTTCGTCTGACATGTTTTTGGCTTCGTCCCTGATGTCCTCAATCTCTGGGTCCTTCATCAAATCAATGAAAAAGTCCCTCTCTTGTTTATGCCTCTTTTCAAGTTCTTTCATTACACAGTCTTGCCAGCCTGTGATGTCGCCTGAAAGAGAAAAGGCAATGTTTCTTGAAATGAAGATCCATACTCAAAACAATAATTGGGTTCCGCTTCATGTTATTTGAAAATATGGCTTTTTCCCATCTTTATTTACGGCTCTTTGGACTGGCAATGGAGCAATTTGATTTGTCTTGATCGGTCCGAAAAAGCCGTCTTTTCGAATTGGTATTCATCTCATTTTAATTTTTTCTAACTTTTTTATCCACGGTAATCCATACATACTTACATACTGTTTTACAGGGAGCCATGCTAAAATAAAATTTGGACTGGAGTTGCTTTAGAAATCAACAACAAGGGCGATGCTTCTTTTGTAGGCCTGGGCCAAAAACATGGACATCCAAGGTTTAGCTTATTCCTCGAAGACTTCTCTGCTGAAAATTTTAAATATAAACTTGCAATCATACAAGAACATACGAATGTAGCTGCCGTCGAAACGACTCACTACAGCGATGAACAGGATAACAATACAGTAGAACAGCACAATAATTTTAACAATGCTTCTGAAAAGTTTCTACCATATAATAAGCCTTTATTAAACGATTAATCGATCCATGCTGGAAAACACTTGAACCTCAGTTCCTTGTTAAGACCTCATTGTATTCAGTACGTACGTCGAACTGCGGTACAAATATTTTCCAGCATGGACCTCGTATCGTTTAATAAGCGCATGTAGTCGTAGGCTACATACAGGAGAGAACGAGTTAGAAGACAAACTGAAGGATTTGCACCAAAATATCTCGCCGATCTCTTGGAAGTTCAGGAAAGCTGCAGAGTACTGAGATCAAATAAGAAAAATAGACTGAAGCTACCAATGACAAGAACTAAAACACTTGGCACCAGAGAATTTACATATGCTGCTCCTGCAGTAACCAGAAAATATAAAGAACACAAAATGTATAAAAACTTTCAAGAGGCTCCTGAAAACACATTATTTTCAAATAGCGTACAATTAGTATTGGACTAGGGTTGAGGAACATCGTTTTCCTATAAGTCATCAAGAATTGTAAATTTTAACATGCTTTTAATCTTATTCTTTTATACATATTCTTAAATCGGATTTTTAAATTGTAAATAGGCCTTACAATGTAAAGTGCAACCGAGTATCTTAAATTATTGTGGCGCTATATAAATTTTGCATTATTATTAGTATTATTATTATTAAGGTAAAAGCTCATTCCTCTTATTTGAAGATTGTCTTACCTTTTTCAGGCTCAGGATCCTCTTCAATCTTTTCTTTCTTTTTTCTTGCATTTCTACGAGCTTCGAGTCTTTCTCTTGCAAGCTGTTCTTGTCTTTCTCTATCTTTCTTTAGCCTGGTGGAATCAAATGATACGGTTAAGCATGAAAAAGATAATATTGGTAGAAATGTGTACGAATAAAACTCTGAATTAACGTCAACACAAGAACGACACAGTAATACTTTTTCTTCTATTGTCTTTTTTCTTTCTTATTGCACCTTTTTGTATCGTTTTGGCATTGTTTGGGGTTGCACTTGACAATACAACCAACTTTGTGGAAAAGATCTGATTGCATGGGCTGATGATCTTGAGCGACGGGGACTCTGAGCGGAGAACCGTGACAGCAGTAATTTGTTGTCGTTGTAAATTCACACCATCATCAAAACAATTAAAGCACAAAAAGATTACTTGTCACTGTGCCATCCAAAGCAGGAAAAGATACAAGGTCATCTGGTCCCTACTTTGGGTGACACTCAGAATTATCGCCTATTGCCAAATTTAACTCGACATATAAAGTGAAAACAACTTTAGCATTTATCTGTGAAAATTGTGTTTGTGCATTTTTTCGTGGCTGTATATTCGAATTTAGCTTATCTACGCAATCATTATGTTAATGACTGCAGAGTTGTAATGGTCTCCTGCACTCCGTGGTATGGCCCTTGTAGTGTAGTAAAGTAGTTCGTACGTAGTGTCTTTGTGAAATTTTATATTGAATATACCGGGTGAGTCAGAAAAAAGGATCCCCGCTTGGAAGGCCACTGCTTCATGAATATCAAAGCAATAATATTGACAAATGTCTTGTTTTATTGCCAATATGTTCAATTAGGTTCAGTAATTCACCTGGCCTTAATTGGCCATTCCTTCCCGTGGATATGGGTGATTTTCTGCAGGAAGCCCCTTCCAAAAACCTGCAAAAACGAATGAAAACAATGAGCACATTTTCCTTCCTAAAACTGATGACACTCACATAAATTCATGTATTTTGTCCTCTTGGGAGAATGGAATCCCCCTAAATAGGTCATCGATACCAGGGGGAGGACTTGTTCATCCTCCCAAGAGGATAGCACGTGCTAAAGGCGTTCACAAGTCAGTGCTGTAAGGCCATTGTAAGGCAGAAGTGTTAGGGAAATCCGTTCATGATTTTGAGCACGTTTTGAAAATTTTTTGAAGACGCTCCCTGGAGAAAATCCCTCATAATTTCAGAATGGAGTGGCCGATTTCAGTCAGGTAAATTTTATAGTAGAATTGAATATTTCTACCATCAAACTATACATTTGCCGATATCATTGTCTTGAGATCCAGGGAGCCATCACCTTTCAAACGAGGATTCTTTTTTCTGACTCACCCGGTATATAAAAAATATACAACGATACCAAAGAGATTCGGATAGAGTAAGGGTCTGCATTTAAGGAAGCACCTGAAAGAAACTTTTAGGCTACTGAAAAATAGTCCCCCCCCCCCTTTCCCTACTTATAAGAAACTACTGAGGCTCACATCCAACGTAAAGCTGAACGATTCTTAGGTAGGGAAGCCATAATGTGCGTAAGACCTGTACCGTAACATAGGGCTCAAATCTTTAAAAACGTCGGTGTAAAATTCTATTGCAGTTTTCTTTAAAAAAACGTCTTGGAGGGAACTTAGGTTTTTAACTGTAAATCTGCCATGGCAATTTATTGATATCTTGATTAGTTTCAATATAGCGGCATTTATCAAATTTGAGGCTATGAAGTCATGAAATTTCTAAATCCTAAACTAGAAAAGCTACCGATTTCTGCTTGCAACAATATTGTAGACCTTCATAAACTATGATTTTCTTGAAGGTTATATGATGCGTCCTCTATTAGTTTAGGATTTGCGATGATTTAAATTTTTTCAAAATTTTCCATGAATTTTTTCAAAAGTAATTAAATTGCCGCCATTTTGAAAAAAAAATCAAGATATCAAAACATTTCCATGGCAGATTTACAGCAATGTAACATGAGTTCCTTTCAAGCCATCCAATTCAAAGAAAAATGCAATAAAATTCTGCACCGACCTTCTCAAAGATTTGAGCCCTATGCTCTGTACCGTATCAAGAATGATAATCATAATCATAACTCACTTCTCCTCCTTGGAAGCTTGATTTCTTTCAGCTAAGCCAAGCACAAGCGCAGCACTCTCAAAATTCCCTTCTCTCTCTGCCCTTCGTTTTTCCAACCGTAATCTCATCAGTTCGGCTTGCCTTTCTTTCTCGCTTTCAAATTTTCCTTCGCCCTCCTGGAAGAAAAAGTGGTAAAGTCGTTAAAGGGGCTCCGTCGCCAAACCGTAAACAAATCTAATAACACCGCACGTGGCCATTGTTCTCCATTGTTTTATGCAGCTTTTTTGGTGGCTTTACCCAAGCCACCAAAAAGTGACCGTTAAAAATCCACTTATATCCGAGCAATCGTAGAAGATATGAATGTTTGGATTGTTCCTTAGTGAAGTACTATGATTTATGTCCAAACAGCAACTTTCATTTTGAAAAAAATATGAAAATCCTGTGTGATATCACCTTTCAAAAAATTGCAAAAATCATCATTTTGTTTACAATTTGGCGAGGCAGCTCCTTTAAGAATTATCTGGGGAAGAAAAACACTTCTAACATGCACACAGTCTTTATTGTAATTACCTGAAGTTTTCGCAGTAAAGCTTCTTTTTCTTGCTCATATCTTAGCTGTAGATCTTTCAATAGATTTCCACTTGTTTTTGCGTCATCATCTTCAACAAGTTCATTATCGTCATCATCAACATCTTCGCCATCTTGAATTCGCTTCTTTCTCAATCTCAGTCTCTCTTGCAATTTCTCGTTGTAGCGTTGACGATTTTCTCCCATGAGTGACTGAAAAGAGCAAGACGGGAGTTGTTAAGTAAGTAAAACGAGTAACCCAAAAACAAAATCAATGAAGAACTGAGTGGCACAAAGATTCACAGACAGGAGGAAAAACAATAATTTCTCTTTGTGAACTGAAAAGAAACAAATTTTGCACCGCTCGAATTCTCCAAAACCAAGCATAGGGCTCAAATCTTTCAAATCTTTAAAAAGGTTGGTGTAAAATTCTATTGCAGTTTTCCTTGAATTCGATGGCTTGAACGGAACTTTGCTGTAAATCTGCCATGGACAATTGTTGATATCTTCATTTTCTTCAAAATGGCAGCAATTCAATTATTTTTGAAAAATTCATGGAAAATTTTGAAAAAAGTTTAATTCATCGTAAATCCTAAGCTAATAGAGCAAACATTATATAACCTTCAAGAAAATCATAGTTTATGAAGGTCTTCAATATAATGGCAAGGAGAAATCTGTAGCTTTTTTAGTTTAGGATTTAGATATTTGATGACGTCATAGCCTTAAATCTAATAAATGCCGCCATTTTGAAACTAATCAAGATATCAATGAATTGCCACAGCAGATTCACAGCAAGAAACCCTAAGTTCCTTCCAAGCCATTTATTTCAAAGAAAACTGCAATAGAATTGTACACCGACCTTTTTAAAGATTTGAGCCGTATGTTGTCTATTTGCAGCCAAATATCACAACAACCATTACAGTCAAAACCTTACCTGAAGTAGCTCAGAATTTTTCATAGCATCTCCAAGCAACGCAGCAGCTTCGTCATATTTCCCTTCTTTCCTTAGCCTCCTTTCCATCAGCTTTAACTTGGTTAGCCTGGCTTGTCTTTCCTGTTCTGACAACTGCGCCCATTCAGCGTCATTCATTTGTTTCTTCAAAGCTTCAAGCAGTAGCTGATCACGCAAAGCATCATATTTTTCGTTCAAAGCCTTGATAACTTCCTCCTCCTCATTGGAAACGTCTCGGATACCGAAAATAACTGCTGCGATGTTGTCAAACCATTGTTCTTCACAAGCCCTGATTTCGCGACTTGCCATCCGTGATAAATCTGACTTGTCCTGAGAGAAATGGAAGATGATGTGTCAAACAATTCAGCTTCATTAAAGATAGATAAAATCAACTGAGTACTGACCTCTTGAGCATGATGCACATTTTACTGCAGATAACTACACAACATGCGGCCTGAAATTGCCACATAGGCTAAGTGCCGAAAGGGAAAAAATACTTCACACGAATTATAAAGGCAACAAACTTTACAGCTACATATACAGTGAAAACTCGCATAAGAATAACTGCAGATTAAGAACCCCCCACGCAGATTTTTGGCGAAACAAGCAACTTCTACATAAGAACCATTATATGTATATTTATGAGCCATTTCATACTGTTACTGTTAATTCTTCTCAGATCCTCATTGGAGCATACGAAGGAACATTCCGCATCCTCTTCTGTCGGCCCTTCTGTTTGGGAAATTTTCTCTTGCAAACACACCCTTAATTTAAATGAACTATTTGCGATACAGGATTCAAAAACAGCCTCAAATAACGGACTCATCGTGATAAACACGCATGTAATGTGTGGAAAGAAAACTGTTAACCCAATGTTGCCCTTTATTGCAGCTATTAACGTATTTTCTTTCCTTCCATGGTGTTTATAGATTAATTCGTTGTTTCTATTGCAGGATTTAACAGTTTTCTCCCTAGTTACAATTTAATGTGGTTGTTATTCTTTTGAAAGATTTAACAGTTTTCCCCACAGATTACCATGTCTAATGTTGGGTTTGTGGATTTATTGCGAGCAGTCCATTATTCAAGACTATTTTACAGCGTTAATTCTTTTCCGAAGACTTACCTTGTCGTTGAAGTTGATCAACCCCTTGCATTCATTCCCTTGCTGTCTTTGCAAATCACTCAACATCATAGCCGCAACGGCCAGATCATCATGAACCGATGACGTCACTCGCAAATGCTCCTTCCTGTTTTCAAACACAAGCGCCACCGCTTCTTGTAGCATAGCACGATGTTGTTCCAAGTGGGCTAATTTATCTTCAGTGTTTTTGTCTCGCCATCCTTGCCATTGGGTTTTCAAGACAAGTAACTGATTTGCTCTCCCATCTATAAAAATAGATAATTTATTATTTTTTTTTCATCTAAAGCAAAAAGTGTAAAATACAAACTGCAGGGCTCAAGTCCTTCAAATATTTAAGAAGGTGGGTGTAAAATTCTATTACATATTTCTTTGAATTGAATGGCTTGAAAGGAACTTATGGTACTTTCCTGTAAATCTGCCGTGGAAATTTTTTGATATCTTGATTTCTTTCAAAATGGCGGCTATTCTGTTATTTTTTTAAAAAATTCCTGGAAAATTTTGAAAAAAATTAAATCATCGTAAATCTTAAACCAGTAGAGGAAAACTGATACAACTTTCAAGAAAACTATAGTTTATAAAGGTCTACAATATGGTGGCACGAAGAAATCTGTAGCTTTCCTGGTTTAGGATTTAGAAATTTGATGATGTCATAGCCTCAAATTTAATAAATGCAGCCATTTTGAAACTAATCAAGATATCGTTAAATTTCCACGGCAGATTTACAGCAAAAACCCTAAGTTATTTCCAAAGAAAAGAAAACTGTAAAAGAATTGTACACGTCATCGTGTTCCCACAGTGAGAGGCACTTGACGATAAACTAACCATTGCAGTGTACACACAATAGAACAGACAGGAGAGGGGGCAAGGCTGCTGCTAATTGTTTTCAAAAATAACTAATGGTATGAGAAGGACAGGAAAGACAACCTTGTCCAAAATTTGATTTTACGGCTAAGGCTTTTCATGAATTCACATTCTTTATATCAATAATCCATTTAATTCAGTTAAATACTATCAAACAATCACTATGATGCTAAAATAAAATAGGCTATTTTCGAACAAACGGTTAAACACTTTAACAAGGCGGTGTGAAAGTATATTGCCTCCTTTATCAAATTAAATAGCTTGAAAGGAACTTCATGTACTTTCCTGCAATCATACCATGGCAATTTTTGATAAATTGATTAATTTCTACCATGGGTACCAGACTCTCTTTATGTCAGAGAGGCAGGTACCCAGGGTAATCAATCCAAAAATGACGGCATTTATCGTACTTGAGGCCGTAATGTCATAAAATTTATAAATCCTATACCAGAAAAGTGACAGATCTCTGCATGCCAGCATATTGTAGAACTTCACGAATTACTGTATGCTTTTCTTGAATATCGTATCATTTGTCCTCAATCAATTTAGTATTTGCAACGATTCTGATTTTTTCCACATATTTTCATGAAATTTTCTAATAAAAAACCATTTTCTAAACTGATCAAGATTTCAGAAATTCCACGGCAGAATTACAGCAAAGAGCACGAAGCCCCTTTCAAGCTATTCACTCCAAAGAATTCTACACCCAATTTCAATAAGACATGATTTGATTATGGACTTTTGGCCTTACAGTGGAATGTCAATTTTCCTTTATAAACATTATTCGAGTGTTCAAATTCGTCCTTAAATGAAAACGATTGTCGTCTTTCTCCTGGTCTTGTGATTTATCACAAAGTTGCACTTTCCACCTGCTACGTCGACCTATTTAAAGATTAGAGCCATACCAATGCTCTATTTTCGAGCATAAAGGGGCTCAGTCGTCAAAATGTAAACAAAATGATGATTTTTGCAGTTTTTTGAAAGGTGATACACACAGGATTTTCGTATTTTTTCAAAATGAAAGTGGCTGTTTGGGCATTAATCTTTGTACTTCACTAAGGAACAAACCAAACATTTATATCTTCTACGATTGCTCGGATATAAGTGGATTCTTAACGATCACTTTTTTGTGTCTTGGGTGAAGCCACCAAACAAACTGCAGAGAACAATGGATGAACAATGGATAATCCCCGACGCGTGCGGGTTTACGGATTTGTTTACTGTTTGACGACTGAGCCCCTTTAAATTCAACATTTCTTCTGCAGAGTCACACAAAAGAAACAACCTACCAGATCCAAGTTTCTTGGCATTCACGCGATGTTGTGTACTATCCTTTCCTTGCAAGTAATTAATGAAGACTTCTCTTTCAATGGTCAAACGTCTTTCCATTTGCTGAACAAAGTCAAGTTCAAGATCAATCCTTCCTGCTACCTTTTTACTTCTTGTGATGACGGGGATGAAAATATTCGTTTCTGGTTTCATTTTTCGTCCTTTTCGAATCAAAAGTCTTCTTTTGGCGAGTTGCTCTTGTCTTAACTTATCTTTGTCGATCCTGGGAAAATAGAATTGGAAAACATGAATCAGACAAAATTAGATTTAACATCCTGAATGACTAAAAATGGAAACGAAAAACGAAGTGTCTCCAATCACACAATCAACATGTTATCTTTCGGCTTAAAAACGGAAGCAAAATTACAACGGGGGCTTTGGCTCTTTTCAGGGCCCCTTTGTAGCAGAAATATTTTGATACCTGCAATTTTGTGGCAACAACAATTCCAGAGAGCTACTGGCAAAATATTCACATGGTAAACAAACCACGACTGAGAAAACCAGACTCAATATAAAACAGATTTGCACTAAAAGCCAATATCATACTATGCCAATTTCATACATTCCTCTTAGTGCCTTTTACTATATGTTGCACATTTTGTATTAACCATGCAAAAATGGTTCTTAACTTCCTAATATTTCTCTAACCACTGCAGAAAGCATTGAAGTGAAGGTGAAGTTGCGTTTTTTAGTGCCAAGCGCAGAGAGGGATCACAGAAATAGCTAAGTGATAATCGAGTCCGCAACCCCTTGTCATGATGCTGAAATGATGGGGTATTGAACTCTGCCCGCCTTATTGTCCTGGCTACAAAGTCAGAGAATTATACCACTGCACCACAACACCCTCAACCACAGGCAATACATTAAATACAGACAAAGACAGCAAAAGTTAACACAAAACTTACGTCTCATGGGTATGATGCTGCAATCGCTCACTAACCCCAACCGCAATGGCTGCACTTTCAAAACTCAACTCGTTAACTGCTCTAATTTGGGTCAACAGAAGCATTGCAAATAAGCCTTCTCTTTCTGCAGCAGTGATGGTTGCTTGTCCGCCAATTCCTTGAAGTCGATTTGCCAATGTTTCTCTTTCAACTCTCAAGCGACGACTGAGCTCAACTAGCATTTGATCTGTAGTGAGTTTTTGCTTCTCTGTGAAGTCCAACTTTTTCAAGAATTCTTCTTCGACTTCTTGATACTCCATACCTTGTAGAAACAAAATAAAAATGAGGCAATAAGTTCTATAATTTGCGCCATGAAATCTGCTTAAAGGAATAGACGGAGTTAAAAGTAGCTGATGACAACTTTAAATTTAGAGACATTCTTGATAGAAGATAATAATCTGTTGGTAATCTTGGCAATCTGTCAATCATGTTCTTCCCTTCACTATCGACAAGTTACATGAATATAAAATTCAACTGCAAGACATCTAGTCTAGCGTTTTCAATCAGCCTTGGCAAAGTTGTAGATCAACAGCCAAGATAACGATGTAGCAAAAGATAATCTAAAGTTTTCGAGTAGTTTGGGGAAAATCCGCTTTCCTGAATCTACAAACAGTTTTGGAAAGAATTTCCGAAGCCTGCATTGACCGAAATATTGCGATTTATATATTTTCCAATTGCTAAGACTTTGCAGAACAACATCCTTTTACCGCTTTTCGACAGGCCGAATGATAGGGGGACCTTAACTGTTTCCTGAGGAGAGGTGGTATCGCAAAACGACACCCCACTGCTTACAAGAGCGGAAAGCAGGGGTACCTTAAAGTCTATTCCACTTGTCCCCGTCAATTGCCTTTCCGCAAACATGTATTCAGCTAACAGCATTACAGATCATAACCTCACGTTCCCAGAATTATTATGAAAGCAAAATTACATGAAAGAAACAGCTGCTATAGCTGAATTCAAAATTAAAACATTTCAATTGCTACCATTACAATAAGAACTCTTGGGTCATATGAGGGAATGTAAATTCTTTAATCAAGAATTCTGGGGCATGTCTGGGACTGGGGTTGGTATGATTGATGACAAATAGAAGGTATCATACATTTTTCCATAATTCAATATCTTTTCTCTTCGAAAATACGCATTCAAATAAGTGATTTGTGCATGGTGACGTCATCACGTGCAAAGATCTGGGAGACATCTTTATGTGTAATGATGTCACCACACATAAACTGCTTAGTTGAATGTGTGATTTCGCAAAAGAAAAGATGTTAAATCGTGGGGAAAAGTACGATACACCATGATTCAAAACAGTAAAACCTTCTATTTGCCATCAATCATACCAACCCCAAACCAGACTTGTCCTTTAAGAAACTAAAAATATCTTGGGAGGAAAACCATATTTATGCTTTTTGAAGACACACTGCATACAAACAGATTGTCTATAAAGAAACTCTTTGTTTTATAATTATGTCAGGTCATGCATGCAGTTACTGTAGGGCTCTGAAGATACGAAAAGGGTAGTTGCTACTGTACATTTTCTGAGACAACAACTCTGTGAAGGCATTTGTAAACACACACTCCATTTTGTTGGTTTGCAATGTGTCTCAAAATTGTCTTAATTCTACTCACCACTCTCTTTCATTTTCTCTTTGATCTGCAGCTCTCTAACTTCCACTTCTGCTAAACTTTCATCCATCAACGACAGTAAACTGAAACCAGTGTCCTGTTTGGATCCGGGAAGCCTTGTTGAAGCTAAATCCAGTTTTCCATCTTTACGCAACTTCTCTTCCTCTACTTTCAACTGGAAAACTCTTTCATTCTGCTCTTTGCTGGACAATGCAGCCCACATTCCTTCACCAACTTGTATCTTTAGCATCTCCAGGAGAAGATGATCTCTGATAGCATCATATCTACAATGAAAATTGAAACAGTAAGACATCACAATTATTCATCTTCATCTTGCAGCATGTTGATATATACTGTAGCTGGAGCAACTCAGTGGTGATCGCCTACTTCTGGTTTAAAAGAGGTTGCACAGTACAAGATTTTGGAACAAAGAAAAAGATCAGCTGGCCAACATCAAATCTGATGAGAAATTCCGCTCTAATTGGCATATGGCATAGGATTTCTTCAGCCTGCAGTGAACTAAGGGCAAAACAGATCTGACACTCGTAGCTCAGAATCCAGCTGTGCCTCTAAAATCATTGATGGTATGAAAAACCTGATCACACTGGCAAATTCTACAGAGTCAAAAAATTACATTATTTGCAATATATCTGCTGCTATTTGCCTGCATTATGAGGAGAAAGTCATCGTTTTCGGAGGTTTAGTTTGTACAGGCCGTTTCAGCCCAATGTTAATTCCAAGCACCAAAAAAAGCTGAAAAGATTCATCTTCATATTTTTTGCTCAGACTTCCACCTGGGAATTGGAAACTAATAAAAGAGACTGCAAAGGACACTAGTTGTTAAAAAGTGGACAGTATACTGTATAATACATTTAAAGCCTTTCCATAACAAATTACAGATAAAACATGAACCTTTCGCTGCCTATTTCACAGTAACCTAGTAGACCTTTCAGCTATCTGAAAACGGAGAATCATGTTTTTATTTTATTCAAGTTCAAAAGTTCAAAAATTGATACCAAGTTACAGTACAAGCCTTGTGCATATTATCATAACAAGTAGAGAGAGTTTTCAAGAATTCTATGTACATATCATGATAAGAATTCTTGAGCTATGGGAAAGATGAGTCATAAGGAATCCTAAGAAATCAAAGAGGGTTCTTAAAGACTCTGCGCTAACCAGCAGCCTTTGCGCACAATGTTTTGCTAAACAAAATAAGCAACATTCTTTTCCCGACCAAAGTTGATGGCACAAGGAAGGTAAAATACAGGTTACAAATTGGAAATGAAAATTGGAGAAAGCGAAATATGTTGAAGGCTCCCATTACAGTTAGAAACTTGATGCAGTGATTTGTTTTGTTACAAAAATTAAATGCCTATTCCCATGGATATACAGTAGCTGACAGGAATATCAGCATTAGAGGAATTCAACATGTCGTATTCGGATCCTAAAATTAGCTCACAAGGTGATGACGCTGCAAACTCAAAATGTTTTTGTAAACAGTGGACTCTAGAATAACTAGCCTACGTGTAGACCCATTATCCCAAAAGAAGGAAAGGGTCTACGAAACAAAGAGCAAAGGCTTGCTACGGCCACCCAATTAATCATTCTAATCCCCTTTTCAAATGATTTGTGAAACGCGTTGAAACCGTAGAAATAGAAATATTTCTATGGTTGAAACAAAGGCTGCATAAATTAAGTTTCCAGAAATCTGGAAACCTCAATAGCAAGCTTTTGCTCTTTGTTTCGTAGACCCTTTCTCCTTTTGGAATAATGGGTCTATGCGTAGGCTATGGAATTGCAAGATGGGATTCAACGAACTACATTGTGGTATAGCTTCACTGTGCAAAGGCTGCTAGTTGCTTTTGTTAATTTGCACAAGGCCTGCATTAATGTACAATCTTGAATGCTTGGCTTGCTTTTAGAATCTACGTAATCACACTGACTGGTATAATTCACTGGAGATTCTTTCTTATCTGAAGGAATATTTCTAAATGGAAACCATAATATTAAGATTAAATTAATTTCAATGTACATACTTATCCTTCATGCCATCCAACAGATCAGTTGCGTTAACCCTCTCTTGTGGCCTCTCTTCCGTCCTTCCATGGTACCCGTCATCATCTTCCAAAAGTGCTTGAAACCCAATCTCATCAATCCGATCAATAAGATGATCAGCACCATCCTTCAATCTCTCAGCTCGAATCTGCTTGTCTTTCTCTTTTTGCACCAAAGCTGCATCATCTTCCTGAAGGATTATATGATAAAATAGGTGGTAAAATTTGAGATAGCGTTTAACTATGCGGTTATTAAAGCATTAATGAGGTCAATGCTGGAAAATATTTGGACCGCAGTTTGACTTATGGACCAATTGCAGTGAGGTCCATAAAAGGAACTAGGGACTCTGACGTAATCTAGCATTTAAAATTCTACAAAAATTCCAGCAAATCTGTTGCTTCCCTCTATGTTTCCGTCTTTGATCCTGAAGAAACAGAAAGGAGACAAACAGACACAAACAAGGAACTCTACTGTATGAAATACTTTGTGCACCAAATTTACTTGCTTGCCCACTTGCAGTTGCTGTAAAGTTATTTGTTAGCGTCATTTCAGCATTCGCTTCAAATATGATTTGGAATCAGATGATTGTTTTCTGATGTCAAAATAGCATTTTGCCCCCTTTCATATCCTCTAGGCAAAGCTAGGAATTGAGGGAATATGGAAAATCATTTCAGGGAGACAGACAACCATGACAGTATGCCTTGCACAATGGATTTCTCCAGGAAACATTTTAAATCTAAAAAAGTCCAGTTGCTAAATGTTTTATAACAAGAAAATGAAAATTGATTTTTGCTTTTATTGATACAACTGTAGGTGCATAAGTGGTTTTAACAAAGAAGAAATCCTCCATGCATTTGCAAACTTCTACTCAGGCCATCCAACCCGATGACTGAAATGACGCTAACCAAAGATTTCTGTGTTCCTTGCTAGGGACCAGGTTGGAAAGTTTACTACCTGCCTGCTGAATGTAACAAGACTAAATACAATTTTACACACCAAATATTCCTTGAAAATATTGCACTACTTATTTCCATAAGCCCTGGTGGAATTGGTGTACGCCGTCCGTCAAAGACGAGTGCCAATTTCTTTTGTTCTCTTGTTATTTCTATTGCTTAGGGACAGTCTGTCCGCCAGAGATCTTTGGCGGAAGTGGGCTCGATTCCAGTCTGGCCCATAAGTTTTCAAGCATTTTGAGTGAAAATTTCAGAGATTCCCATCTATTTTTTTTAACCGCACAATTTTTTTCAAATGCATGCACCAGAGACCAGTCTGCAGAGTATGGCAGTTCTCGACGAGATCTCACGCGTGCAGACCAAGGAAACAGTGGCATGCTCACGTGCATGGTCTTTGATTCCTTTGTTTGCTCGCGTGCAAGGTCTTTGATTCCTCTGTTTTTAAAGTAATGAACAAAAGATCTCGTTCAAAATCAGTGTGCACATGAAAGTTTTGAAAAAATCTTGTGCGTGCAGCTACCACACTCTGCAGACTGGACCAGAGACATCCCAATCTGGCCTAATCACTCTACTAACCTGCCATGCGATAAGGCTTTTGTGCAGATTGTAATCCCTTTCTTTCTGATTTTCTTGAAGCTCACTACTATATTCGAGATAATCAGATTCTGCTGTTGATGAATCATACTCTGGAATATTGCAAAGAAAGAGTCGGATTTCATCAAATGCAACATCATCTTCAGGCCTGTTTCTGGAACTCAAGAAACTGTTCCACAGCTGCAGAGTGAAGCTCCTGTCATGAACTGTCTTGAACAAAAACAAAGCAGACTGCAAAGAGATTCTCCCATTGTCGTCAGTGTCAAGAGCTCTGAAATCCCATTTTACTTGAGATTCAAGCGTACGACGTCGTTCAAGTTCTTGAAGAAGATGGTGAAAATCCCCTCGTTTGCATTTTCCATCCTTGTTGCCACAAACTCTTTGAAACGCAGCAGCAATTTGATCCAAATCGAGTGCCTCGAAAAACGTGCTTTCATCGAATAATTGAACTTCCTCAACTGTCAGATAACCCTTGAAGTCTGTATCCACGATGTCGAAGAGTAGATCCAAATCTTGTACAACCATGTTGGAGATGGTATTTACGTCAATAGCTCTCTTCTTTTTGGCCTGTCCTGTTTAGGCCCACCAACTTCTCCTTTCTATCTTTCGTCCAGGTCCACTTCACGTCTTCGGCATCACTTGCGACACCCACAGTCCCAAGTTCCCATCAAATCAATCCTAACAGTAATGCAACTTCAAGCTTTTTGACATATCTTTAAACAACTTTCAAATTCACAAATTCTTTCTCGTTTGTTTGTGCAACGTCTCTCCAGCCTGCAGCCATTTTTTTGCGTAGGCCCAAACTCGTTGCCAAAACAAACTAAACTGTTGCTGTTGTTGCTTGTCCCGTTTGATCTGCCGCCAACTTTGGAGGCAAGTTACAAAATGAATACACAGTTTTAAGGAGCCATTGTCACCCAAGGTCCTTTGCGGGCACGCTGCGATTTCGGACCGTCTGCAAATCAAATTTGGCCTAAATGGAAAGTTAAACAACAGCCAAGTCAACTGAGGTTAACATTTTGCAATTGCAGCAGTGTAACTACCGTGCTATGTGAATCGATACTTTCCGTTGGGCCAAACTTGATTTTCAGACAGTCTGAAATTTCTGCGTGCCTGCAAAGGACTTTGGTAGACGATGGCTCTTTAAGTTGGCATTCTTTGAAATCGTCTGTTTTTCATAAGAAACCAAACGCTGGACCCAACGCTAAACGTGTCAAAATTCTAATGATTTGAGTCGTGATAAGCATTCATCATCATCATCATCATTAATTTATTTAATGTAGGCTAGGTACGGAGCGACACCCACCTCCCAGAGAGACGGCGGACGCACCACGCGGGGGAACCCCTACACGCATATCCTAAGCTGCGGTCGGTACTGGGGCACAATTCCCTAGTTCAACCGCAGCCCAGTGCCTGCATCGTGAAGGGGACCTCACATCCCACCCAGCACATCCTCCATCCCAATGAGAAGCAGCGCACCGCCCTCATCCTTGCCAGGGGCCGGGAGGACAGCCCCTCCCCGCACCCCAGAGTTGGAAAAATGTTCCAAAATGAGCCACTTTCGGGCAAAAATCCGCCCTTAGTGCTGGGCAAAAGTGTTGGTAAACAGTGAGCTTTTTATCGGGCACACACTGTTTCTTGGAGAGCCTGGTCTCAGGCTAGGCACACACCCTGTATGTTTTATCTTTCCGTACCCTTGTCAGTTGAGTACTACTCGTGAGGGGTTTTTGAGAAAGGCTGCAGTTTCTTGAATTTTGTGCTTTTTACATTGACGAGGTAACAGCAAATTTCATGAAATCGATTTTCTGTCTTGATATAGCAAAATCAAAAGAAACAAGTGACATATGGTTGTCTGAGTTCCCAAACTGAGTAAAACAGTTTCTTAGATAACTAATAACTCGGTGTTGAACTTTCTCAATCGCTCGGAGGTCTTAGGGTCGAGTTACTCGTTGAAAGATTTTTGCAAAACATTCGCGCATATATCAGGCCTAGCCACTTTCCTTTAATTTGGGCCATGTGCTTGGGAACAGGGCTTATGGATTATATCAAGATGCCAAAACAAATAAAACAGTGACACTAAAAACTAGGATGTAGCAGTGTATACGTTTGCAAGACTTCTTCCCCTTAAAAGAGTGCAATTCAGCGCAATGTTTGCGGATACCACAAACCAAAATTCACGTTTTCATCAATCCTTTCAAGACGCATATGTACTGCGAATTGTTTTGAGGTTGATACTGTGAGATATGAGTGAGGTTAAGTTTTTGGACCAAGTGGTAATGTGGCAGGACAATATGGGAGGTAGAGAATGTGGAGAGAGCTGAAACCAAGAACAAAGTTTGGAAACTGCGTAGAGTGTGGATGATGTGGAGCATGTGGAATTTATGGAAAATGTGGATAGCGTGGGAGACTGCGAACACTGTGGAGGATTTGGAAAATGTCAAGGGAGTGCAGGATGTGGGGAGCGTCAAAGATGCAGAATTCGTGGAGATGGTGGAAGGTGCAGAGGGGTCTGAAGGGAGTGGACAATGTGACGAGTCTGGAGTTTGTGGAGATGATCGAATTGGTAGAGGATAGGATGGGAGTGGAAAATGTTGAGAGTGTGGAGGATGTGGGGATGGTTGAAGGTGTGGTGCAAGGAAGAGATAATGCAGAAATGGTGGAAAGTAAGGGATGAGTGAAGAATGTGAGGATGTGGGGATGTTGGAGTTGGCCAAAGGTGTGCTGGAGGGAGGGGGAAAGGTGGACAGTGTGGAGATGGTGGAAGTTGAGAAGGGAGTAGACATTAGACAATGTGGAGGCTGTAGAAAGCTTGGAGATCGTGGAAAAGGTGGAGATGGTCAAAGGTGTGCTGCAGCAGGGAGTAGAAAATGTAGAGACTGGAATGTGGAATGTGGTTGTGGAGATGACAGAAGGTGTAGAGTGATTTGAAAGTTGAGAAGGAGAAGTGGGTTGACAATGTGGAAGGCTGTGGACAGTGTGGAGATGGAGGAAATGGTTGAAGGTGTGGACAATGTGTAGGATGTGGAGATGTTAGAGACTGTGAGATGTGATTAGACTGGAGAATGTAGAGATTGTGGAGAAGGCGGAGATGGTCAAAGGTGTGCTGCAGCGAGTAGAAAATGTAGAGAGTGTGGAGGTTGTATGTGGAGATGACAGAAGTTGTAGAGGGAGCGGAAAGTTGAGAAGGAGAAAGCCACACTGTCCACAGCCTTCCACATTGTCTACTCCTTCTTAGAAAGGAGTAGACAATGTGGAAGGCTGTGGACAGTGTGGAGATGGAGGAAATGGTTGAAGGTGTGGACAATGTGTAGGATGTGGAGATGTTAGAGATGGTGAGATGTGATTAGACTGGAGAATGTAGAGATTGTGGAGAAGGCGGAGATGGTCAAAGGTGTGCTGCAGGGAGTAGACAATGTAGAGAGTGTGGAGGTTGCATGTGGAGATGACTTGAGGTGTAGAGGGTGTGGAAAGTTGAGAAGGAGAACGGAGTAGACAATGTTGAAAGCTGTGGAATGTGTAGAGATTGTGGAGATGGTGAGCTTTGGTCGGACTGGAGAATGCAGAGATTGTGGAGAAGGTGGAGATGGTCAAAGGTGTACTGCAGCGAGTAGAAAATGTAGAGAGTGTGGAGGTTGTATGTGGAGATGACAGAAGGTGTAGAGGGAGCGGAAAGTTGAGAGAAGGAGAAAGGAGTAGACAATGTTGAAAGCTGTGGACCGTGTAGAGATGCTGGAGATGGTGAGCTTTGGTCGGACTGGAGAATGTAGAGATCGTGGAGAAGGTGGAGATGGTCAAAGGTGTGCTGCAGGGAGTAGACAATGTAGAGAGAGTGGAGGTTGTGGAGATGACAGAAGGTGTAGAGGGAGCGGAAAGTTGAGCAGGAGAATACAATGTTGAAAGCTGTGGACCGTGTGAAGATTTTGGCGATGGTGAGATATGATTGGACTGGAGAATGTAGAGATCGTGGAGAAGGTGGAGATGGTCTAAGGTGTGCTGCAGGGAGTAGACAATAAAGAGGGTGTGGAAGCTATGGAGATGACGAAGAGTGCAAAGGGAGCGGAAAATGTGGAGAGATTAGAGATAGTGGAGATGGCGGAAGGCGGAACGCATGGAGTGGAAAATGTGGATACTGTGTGGAATGTTTACAATATAAAGCGTGTGGACGATTTAAGACTGTAGAGACGACAGAAAGTATGAAGGGTGTAGAGGGTATAAAGATGGTGGAGATAATAGAAGGTGCGAAGGAAGCTGGGGAGAATGGACAATGTGAAGATTATATAGGTGTGATTGAGTTGGTGGAGCGTAGGGTGAGGGTGGACAATGCGGTGCAAAGTTTGTAGAGATGGCTCAAGGTGTGGAGATAGTGGAAGATATGAGGCGGTGGGGATGTGGAAGATGCTCAAAGGTGTAGTGCAAGGAGTAGACAATGTAGAGGGTGTGGCGATCGTGGAAGATGTGAAGGGATTGGACGATTTGCGTGAAATTGAGAGTGTGGAGATGGTGGAGACTGTGGAAAATCTGAACGATATGATATGTAGGATGCAGCGATGGTGGAGACTGTTGAAGATGTTGAGGAACAGGGGGATGCAGAGACTGGAAGTGGTGAGGGTGACAAGTATTGTGCAGAGAGGAGGGGAGACAGTGTGGAGAATATTGTGGACGTGGAATATGTGAAGGGAATAGACAATTTGCAGGATGTGAAGATATTGTAGATTGTGAAGATAGTCAATGGTGTGGTCCAGAGAATAGAAAATACGGAGAGTGAAGAGGTTGTGGAGATGAAAAAGGTGAAGAGCATAGATTGGAAAATGAGGGTGCTATGTATAAAGTGGACAATGTGGAGACTGTAGAGAGACAGTTGAGTGTCAAGAGTGTGGAGGTTATGGAGATGGTAGAAGGTGTAGAGCATAGAGTAGACAATGTGGATACAGTGTGTAGAAAGTACACAATGTGGAGCGTGTGGACGATGTGAAGACTATAAAGACAGTTAAGAGTGTCCAGAGTGTTGAGGTTTGGAGTGATGGTGTAAGGTGTAGAGCATAGTCGAGTAGATACTGTGGATAGTGTAGAGTTTGGATTATGTGAGGCTTGTAGACGATGTGAAACGGTAGAGAAGGTGATGATGAAGATGGTGAATGGTGAACTGGTGATCGTGAAAATGGTTGAAGGCGTGGAGGGGGTGGGCAATGTGTGGATGTGGAGATGGTGCACACCTTCGAGCATCTCTACGGCATTCACGCTCTCTGTATTCTCCATTCTCACCAGCACTCTCTACCAATTCGATTGACTCCATAACCTCCACCCCCGTCATATTGTCCATTCTGTCCAAACCCCTCTACTCCTTCCACCATCTCCACGAACTCTGCACCTTGGACACTCTCCACAACCTGCATTATCTTGACATTTTCCAAATCCTTCACATTGCTCACAGTCTCCTCGCTACCCAAATTGTCCACAAATTCCACAGACTCCACACATTCAGCCACACTCTACACCGCTTCCAAACTTGTTCCTTGGTCTTAGCTCTCTCTGCAGTCTCTAGCTCCCAAATTTGCTTGCTACATTCACATGGTCCACAAAAATAAACTTCACTCATCTTATCCCACAATGTCAACATTTACAAGACATCGTCGGCGTCGCTAAACGGTTGAATCTTTGAGACTCTACAGAATCATCTCCAATTTCTCTTGTATTCTCCAATTGCCACAAGATATGCAGAGCATATTTTACTCTCTGAACAATCCTTATGCCTTTTGCAAGGCCTTTCTAACAAAACGAAATTTGCTCTGTCGAAACACTGCGATGAATCGAACTCTGTCTTGGGAACGAAATTTATCCACGTACACTACCTACAGTGTCATATTTTATTCCTCGTATATCAAGTAACAGCCCAATGATTGCTTCGTTTCTATTATTACTGTTATGTTCGTTTCTGACATCCTTTACGATCAATAAACCCCTTGCCAATGCTAATTATCCCATATTCAAGCAATTACACCTAATATATGTATATTTACGTATGTTTTAGTAACCCTCAGATCAGGAAAAAATTAGAACGAGCAGCATCAAAAAACTCATTTATCTAGCAAACTATTTTACTCCGTCTAGGAAATCAAAGGAGCAAATTTCACCTGCTTCTTCTGTTATTTCAAGTCAGAAAATCTGCTTCGTTAATTTTGCTGTTAATTTTGCACAAATTACAGGGATTCCTTGTCAATATAAAAAGCACAAATTTAGAGAGAGTACCTTTTTCAGATCCCCTCACTAGCAGAGTTCACTGACCGTAAGGAAGGTCTCTCAAAACAATGGGATAACGTGTGCACACATTTCATTTCAAAAATGAGGAAGGCTCTATCAAAAACCCCCCCCCCCCTCATCTTATCTAGAGGAGCGAAGGCTAAGAATTTTCCTGAATTCTGCTCACCAGTACTATGCAAATCATTTTATTTTTAAGACACGTTTAGTATGGGGTCCAAGTCTTAGTTTCTTACAAAAAATAAATGAAATCTTCAACAAATACTAAAACTATGGATTCATTGTAACGAATGCATCAAACGTAACAGTTCTGCTCGGATGTCTGTTGGGTCATAGGAGCGGTTGATGACGAAGGTGTTATCATTGACATCGAGCAAATAGCGCTGAAAAAGACATATCATAATTTATTCAGCATAGTATTAGGGCTCAAATTTTTTACAAAAACTTAATAAATCATTTGTGTAAAATATTATTGCCCCAACAAGGACAGATTTCGTATCACAAAAACATCAGTTGTTTTTGTTGACACCTGAATTCAAAGCGATTCGCGATTGCAGACAATGGAAGTTCTCTCAACCAGCAATTCAAAACAAGCGAAGCCGCAAATGTTGCCCCGAGGCCCAGGTAGCTGGCTCGCTCATTGCGCATTTCAGAAATGGTTTTCAAGAGCAAATATTAGCACATATCGAAAGAAGAAGGATATATCTAAACTTCTGCTTCGGGCATTTTATTTATTTTGTGTAGAAGCCAATTGGGAGGGGATTCAATTCTCGTACTTTTTAGGTGTGATTAAAACACTTACTGCTCAGCTTCTGTAGGAAAAAAATAAAATGCCCGAGGCAGAAGTTTAGATATATCCTTCTTCCTTCGATATATGCTAATATTTGCTCTTTAAAACCATTTCTGGAACGCACAACGATCGAGCTAGCGACCCAGGTTTCAGGGAAATTTTTGCGGCTTGCTTTGTTTTTTTTATGTCTTGACCAACCGAGCATGGAATTCCCTTTGTCTGTAATCACAAATTGCTTTGTATCTAGGTGTCAATAAAAAGTAGCGAGTCCTATTGTAACATTATCTGTCCTTGTTAGTCGCAAATGTGTAGATATATTCTTCTTCTTTCGATCTATGCTCGTGTTTGCAAAATTGAGTGCAAATCAGAACTGTTTGCTATCACAAACACTGTCATGGTTAGTGCGAGGGAGGGGGCAACTCCTATAAGGGGTTTGGTATATATGTGCCTTTGAGAATTCAGAGTTAGGACTCATAACCATGGGAAAATTTGGAAATGTCACCCCATAACCACTGCAAAATTCTGAAATATGACCCCATAAACAGGGCAAAATTTTCCACAAGAAATTGAAAATTTGTAGAGCTAAACTCGTTTTTATGAAAGTTGTTTGTCATAATACACAATAATAGCAATAAACTGCCATCATTTACCAATAACTACGGCAAATCTCCGTAAAGCAGACCCATAACCTGGACACAATTCACGAAACATGACCCATCCCATAACCAGGGCAGAATATCGCAAATTAACCCATAACCCGGGCAGGCACATGTATACCTAGCATGTGTTCCAGACCCCTTTGAAAGGAAAGGAAAGGAAGTTTCCTTTCCTTTCAAAGGGGTCTGGAACACAGGCTAATGTATACCAGGCCCCCTATAGGAGTTACCCGCCCTCGGGTTGGCCTAATTTAATGTAGAGCACGTTACCTGTGGATTATAGCATAACAAAAACAATGACTTACTCCTTCTGCGATTGATTTGATGTAAACCAAAACCATGGCTCCACAATCAACAGATCCACGTTCTTGTTGAGGCACCTGCAGACAATGTAAGAATAGATTTTACACAAAAAATCTTTTGGCAAGTTCAAAATCTACAGAGCTATAAATGCTTAGCAAATATCATAAGGGATCAAACACCTTACTGTTGGAAATTTTTTGCAGGAAGAAAAGTTGAAGGACGAAAAGTCGCAGGATTGAAAAGTAGCATGTCTTGTCGTTAAAATTTCGCAGCTTTTTGCCATTAGCAGCTTTATATAATTCAGCTAGCAAGGTCAAATTTTGTAACACAATAGCAACAGTTGCGTTTGATGAACACCTCAATTAAATTAGACTAGCGACTGCAGACAAAGGAAATTCTCTCAGCTAGTAATTCAAAACAAACGAGGCCGAAAAAGTTTCCCCAAAACTAGTAGGGCAAACTCTCGCCTTGTGCTAGCGAAAGGTGGTTTGTAAGAGAAGTTATGTGCTTGTGCTTGAAAAAAAGAAGAAGAAGGGTAAACTAAAGTTTTGTCTGGTGGATTTGTTTATTTGATTCCGAAGCCGAGCAGAAGTAATTCTCTGGTATCATTTAGGGCTAAAATGAAACGATTGCAAAACAGCTCCTGATCCAAGTAAACAACATCGTTGCAGCAGGAGGAAAATGCTTTTGTCCTGTGGAGGAGGGATCGAAATCTCTTACACTAGCTCCTCCATAGTAGAAAATGATGTTTCCTCTGTAAAGGAAGAAAAGCTGTGGCAATCAAGCACAACTGCGGTGTCCAGCCACCCGTGGTCTGAGTATGTTCCTTGTTCTCGGCAGGGGTTTATCCAGACTACTGCTCCTATAGACTTATGACCTGGAGTCTCTTGCTTCCCTGTGCTCTTTGACTTGATGATGGCGCTTCAGTCAACAGAGACTCACTGTATTACTCTGAAAAACCTGACCCTACTTAGGCCCACAACTCTGACCTTCCTGGAGCATCAATCAGATTGCGAGATGTGTGGATTACTATGGTGACGGCAAATATGACGGAACTTTTCATTCGATCGAGCAACTGATAACACCCTAGTATTTCAAATAACCTCACCTTGGCAGTAGTCAGAATATTCCACGGATCCGCCCCTCGTTCTCGGTATTATATACCGGGTGTCCCAAAATAATGTAATATTCTTTGAATGCTTACATGTCCATAACCAATGAACCGATTTTCGAAAACTTTGTTTTATTTGATTGCCTAATGGCTAAATTGTATTTTAAGATGTTGGTGGCGGTTTTACCACGGCGTTTTCACTTCGAAAAGAAGATCGATAAACCTGCTCAAATTCAAGCCTTAGATTGCATGAGAAAGAAACGGCCTATTTTTCCAGTCAACATTTTGGATGTTATACAAAAGGCTGAACTCAGATTCGTATTTTCTAAACTCAGAATTAAATGAAATCGCATTCTCTGAAGGACATATCTTCTCTGAACAACATATTAGTTCAGCCTATTGCATCAAATCAAAAATGTTGCCTGGGAAAGAAGACCATTCCTTTTTCATGCCATCTAAGGCTTGAATTTGAGCAAGTTTATCGATCTTCTTTTCAACATGAAGACATCGGCCTGAACCACAATCAACATCCTCAAATACAATTTAGCCTTTCGGCAATCGGATGAAATAAAGTCTTTGAACATCGTTTCATTGGTTATGGACATATAAGCAATCAAACGGTAGTACATCATTTTGGGACACCCGGTACACGACTTTTTGACATTGCACATACCTTTGCTTCAACTACCGAGAACTCTTCTGTACGACAAAGACAGGTCAGGAAGTTTTTGAAGGTGGTTGTTACTTCCTCCATTGCTTCTTTGTTTTGAATTTCTACGTATGGATCCAAAATTGCCATCCTGCAATGGAAAATCAAAGGGTATGATTGTAAATCTAGCAAATGCTGAAAATACTGCATTTGGAGAGGCGAAAATTTAATAGTTGTCCCAAAAAAGTATGGGACAAACCAAGGTGTCCCCAAAAATGTATATTGAAATGGTTGACTCCAGCGCTGTGAATTTAGCCTCAATCAATGCCTAATCAGTCTAAAAATGTACCTCAATAGTTAACTTGAACATAGATACCTCATTTGTTGATATTGGTACTTTGAGAGCAGACATTTTAATCTTGAAAGCTCAAATTTGCCTCTTCCCGCAAACCAGAGCTTTAGCCTCTTGGCCTAAGCAATTTCTTAAGGTACAGTGTCTAAATCAACGATAGCCGTGATTGAGCATAGATCTTGTGTTATTCTGTTTTCCAGAAGTCACCCACCAGTCACCCATTGGGAAGTTTCTTAATTCTTAATTAGTTCCGGTTCTTAATTTCGATGTGCCTCAGGAATTTGCTTAGAGCAAAAGGCCAAAGATCTGGTTTGCAGGTGGACGCCAATTTGAGCTTTCAAGATTGATATTTCTACTCTCAAAGCACCAATACCAACAAACGAGGTCTCTATGTTCAAGTTAACTATCGAGGAACATTTTGAGACTGATTAGCCATTATTAAAGCTAAATTCATATAGCTGGAGTCAACCAAATCTGTATATATTTGTTGGGACACCCGGTAGTTACTTTTAGTATTTTCAAGTTATTCAATTTTTGAGGGTGAATTTGACTGGATGGTCCATACACAACCAAACATTCTATAAATTTCCTAACTGTTTCATCTGACATCTATTTTGAGATTGATTTTAAGTCAATTTTTAGATAACAAAGGGTTGTTATATATTTTCAATATAAACGAAAAAACTTAAAAAGGTAAGTTTCGGGTGTGATATCTTAACTTAATTTTTTTTAGAATCACTGCGTTTTGGTTGTTACTTCATCCAACTGCCAAATACTAAACGACAAAACTGTATATTTCTGCCTGTCACTATATTACAGACCTTCATATAATCTATCGTTTTCTTGAAACATACAGGTTTTCCTCTCTAGATTTAGAATTTACAACTATATCAAAGGGGCTCCGTCGTTAAACAGTAAACAAATCCGTAAACTCGCACGTGTCGCAGATTATCCATTGTTCATCCATTGTTCTCTGCAGTTTGTTTGGTGGCTTCACCCAAGCCACCAAAAAGTGACCGTTAAAATTCCACTTATATCCGAGCAATGGTAGAAGATATGAATGTTTGGTTTGTTCCTCAGTGAAGTACAATGATTAATGCCCAAACAGCAACTTTCATTTTGAAAAAAATACGAAAATCCTGTGTGATATCACCTTTCAAAAAATTGCAGAAATCATCGTTTTGTCTACATTTTGACGACGGAGCCCCTTTAATGCTCTTAGGTCATACTTTGTTTCGAGAATAAAGGGAGTCTGTTCGTTATCATCTTCGTGAATTTCAGTGTACAGCGAAATCACCGAAGCCTGCCTAATTATTTCTTTCATATTGTCCTATTCATCCAATCAGTGCCACGACAGTGTTCCTTCAAGTTCCTTTCAAGCCATTAAATGAAACAAAATTAGCCAATCATGCAATGTTTTGTAAATATTTGATAGCCCATGCTGTGTCTATCAAGTTTGATTCAAGTCATACTTTCATTAGCCTACACGTAGACCCATTATCCCAAAGGATAATGGGTCTACGCGTAGGCTATACTTTTATCGGTAAAATAGATAAGGATTACGCTGGAAAATAAATAATTCCTACCAGTGGTCTTTTGGTGATGCCACGACGAGGACGAAATGCCATGCAGCGCTACAATGGTCAAACAAACACTATCAAAATTCAAATTCAACAGGGGTATCATTTTTTGCGGGAACTATTGGTTGTTTGTGAAATAGTTGACAAGTTGTCGGTCCAATGCACATTAGGTTTTACCACACAGTAACAGTCGATCTGTCAGGTCATATAATCATTGTTAAAAAGGCACTACAAGAAAAACAATTTCTGAATGATATTCACTAATTCTAGATTCTGCCAACCAACCAGGGAGCTTCCTGCAGCCAAAACCTTATGGACTTGAGGCCTACGTACTGGTATCACATTGGCACACGAATTCATGAACAACCATATTTTAACGTGTGGTAGGCAACGCATGATTTTGAAATATGAATCCATATTTTCCGCTGATGCCAAATTTGATTCTTTTTATATGATATATTCCAAATAGAATTTACAATACCCATTATGAACTACATTACTTACAAAATTACTCTACAATACTACTAGGACGATCAACCCCAAGGAGCAAAAGGATGTGTTTACCCCGAGGCCATTACATACAGATAATAAGAGAAAAGAAACTACTTTTACTACTTTAACTACCCGACAAAATCGGGTGGCTTATCAAGGGATGGGTAAGAAGCTACAGAAATTCACTCGAATCGACCAGTTTCATGGATGAAATGTAGTGGAAGCTCAAGAATATGTCTATTTAGTGAAATGGGAACAATACAAGTTGTAATAAAGCTTTGTTTGCAAGATCTACATATCCAAGTGGTCATATTAATGCATATCTTTCAGCGAGGAGGTCTCATCTTTGTACATCAAAGCATCTGATTTTCAGACAGTCTAAAATGGCAGCCTATTTGCAAAAGAGTCTGGGTGAAAATCTACCGGACGATTCAACAAAAACATATCTGTTTAAAAGGGCACGGCTGCCTTGCCTGGATACCATGACGCTGATATCGGCAAACACATCATGTACTGGATTTACGGGGCAGAAATTTTCAAATATACTTTAAATTTGACCTGATCGAAATCGGCAACTTGCTTCTGAAATCATGAGGGATCTTCTCGAGAAAGCATCAACAAGGAATCTCTAAATATCGTGCCTAAGTAGCGACCAAGTATCCTACAATCATTTACAAAATTGTTGAGCCACCGTGCGATTGTCGGTTTTTTGCCTCTGCTAGAATAAGATCAGCTAAGATCATCCCGTATCTCGGTGTCAATGAAGCTATAGGCCCATAGTTTCTAGCCGGGGGGGGGGGGGGGGTGGGATACTTGACCAGGTTCGGCCGGGGACGTGCCATCGAAGCTTTAAAAACATACCCGTTCCTTATACCAATTTTCCGAAGAAGTATACCCGACCTTATACCAATTTTCCGAAAATGTATACCCGACCTTATACTTATACCAAAATAGCGAAAATCGATACCGTTCCTTATACCCAAAATATGTGTTGTGCCCCCCCCCCCCCCCGGGTTTCTAGCATCTAAGGAATGAAGAAGTAGAACACTTACGGTGCGAGACTGCAAGGAAACATGAGCAGCTGTTGTTTTTTTACATCGACGTCCATAGCTTTTTGGAAAAAGTCCACGCTTTCCTGGGGGTCCTTGGGGTTTGTTTTGCATTTCTCGAAAATGTCGATTGAAGATATGCACACCAGTGCAAGCTCTTTGGGCAGAACTTGCACTTGAAGGTACCTGTAAAATGAGAAAAATACGGGGTCAAAGTTTAGAGGTACACTAGACATGGTTCCATGAGACACCGTACTTGCAAATGCAAGATAGAAATGCTCGCCGCACATTAGCCAAATTTCGCTGCAGTAATCATCAGCTAGAAATAGAAGTTGGTAGACACAAAGGTGTGCCAGAAAAGGACAGGATATGTCGGCGATGCAATCTGGATTGTATTGAGAGCGAAGAACATTTTTTATTGACATGCAATGCATATAATGAACCTCGTAATAAACTCTTGCTACTTTTTCGGGAACTGGTCCCTAATTTTGAGAACTTATCGCCACACGAGAAATTTATATTTATAATGTCAAATGAAAACTTTGGCCTGATTAAAGAGATTGCCACCTTCCTTAAAAGTGCTTTCGTATTACGTGAACAGTCATAAATTGTTATTAGTAGGTAGATCATTTGTTTATTCTTTGTTCGTGTTGTTATTAAATAAGATGATGCTCTTGTATGTAGCTATCTTTTAAAGTGAAATGATATTGTAGTGTGGCCGAGTGGTTAAGCGGGGTTAAGGCACAATGTTTCAAATCTTGTGGGGTCTACCTAGACTTATGATGATGAATCTCTTGTTTCCCTGTGCTCTTTGACTTCAAGATGGCGCTTCGGTCAACAGAGACTTATATTATTACTCTGAAAAAGCTGACCCTATTTAGGTTCAAGCTTTGAGCTTCCTCGAATCGAATCCAATCAGATTGCGAGATTTGGCAAAGAGCAATATGTTTCGAGCACTCGATTGCATTGACGCAGTTGACTAGATTTGAAGGAAGTTGCTGCGGCAGGTACTTGAAGATTTCTCTGCTATGTTTTGGTCTTAAAAACATGGAAATAGCAGCATTCAAAGACTTATTTTGCACTCACTAGGTAAAGTGAACGTAAAGACAAATACCAGGTAAAGATAATTACCAGGTTTCGTTGATTAAGTCTCTGCTTACCGTGGTTTCTATCGCATTTCCTTTCCGAGGAGTAACCGTTGAACAAAGCCGAAGCAATCGTTGGATCCAGATTCGATCAATCGAATGCAAAAGATAGGGTCAGAATTTCACTGTTTCATTACGAGTCGCTGTTGAGCAAAGTTTACTGCAGGGATACAAGGGACTCTTCGTCATCCGTCATAAGTCTAGGGTCTACCCGCGTGTGTTCGAACCCCGTCGTCGAAGCTACAAGCCATCCTTCTGAAGTCTGAAAATGAGTACTCAGAGGTATACCTCTTGCGGGCACAAGCCGCAGTGCCGCAGTGCCGCAGGCCCATGTCCACTATATAGCTGCCATATACCCAGTACCCAGCCTGCGTTAACAAATAAACATTGCTTGCCTGCTTGCTGATTCATCATTTTGACTTCATGCTATCGCATTGGCCAGTTAGCCTCACTACAAAAGGACCCTCAATTTACGTTCATCTAATTGAAGTGAATAGATATTGTTGCTGTCGCTCCAGGGAAGCTGATAGTTTTTGCAGCATTTTAGGGTCGGTGGTTTTGAGAAAAAAGCTGGTGATATCGGCCATGTTAACTTGCGTGAGCCTTGACAATCCTAATTTGTACACTTCAGGATTGTTGAGGCTGCACGCAGGCGAGGCAATGTCTGTTTCTACAAGCGCATGGCCATGAGTTGTAGTTATAGCGTCCATCAGTCTATCAATAGCGATAACTTACGAACATATAATCAGTCTATTGGTCAATATCAGAAGAGATTCATGATTTCTGATATCTGAAAACTTAATCCCTTTTGGGCCCTATAACCACACACATGAGGTCTAATCGCGTATGAAGGGGGCCTTGCTACACTGCAGCAATTGACGTCGCAACGTCGCAGCTGTTCTGTATCCTAACTGCAACATTAATACCGAATTCAGTTAAATAATCGATATAAAATAAGTGGACAAACAATTCACATTGGCACACTTAACTAGCTTTATCTGACCAGGTTAAATTTTAGCCAATCAAATGCATTCGATTTAAGTGATTGACCAATTAGATGGCCGCATTCGATAAACTGGGTATTGAAAGGAGTATTGAATTGATTGCTTATCTCTGTATCAGTTCTCTTGCTTCAAAATCATTGAATCTTCGTGGACATATGATAACATGCTACTACTCCGCTGCTGTTGTTGTATTGTCATAATGCAACCTTGTGGATTGTGTATGTTATAATAAAAACTACGTTATCGAAAAGTAAAAAGCTCATACGTTTGGCAGATCGTAGAATAAAAAGTATTTTGCTGATGTTCGAAACTAAAATGTTGATTGATCGGTGAAAGGCTAATTTAGATGTCAAAATCTTATTTGGTAGGTATCATTTTGAATATCGGTCGCATACTTTTATTTCATAGCCCGCCAGACTGTTCCGCCAGACGTGCTAACTTCTTCTTTACCCATCCGGTACGCACCTGATGTAAAGCTCCATAGCTGAGGCAGATAAGCCACCCGTCAATGTACGAACGACATCTTCCATTTTGATAGGGACTGGCTGGTCCTTTGCTTGCCTCTCAGCCTTTGTCTTTCTCAATTTTGGCCAAGCAAACAATCTAAAAGGATACAGTGAACACTGAACAATAGTCAAAATTGGCTAAAGTTTGTGAACAACAATTTTTTAAGCAAACTAGTCAATCTTTGATGAAACATCTTTTCATTTTCTTCAAGTGAATGAACCGAGCTATAGTGGATGTGATCTATAAATAGGACAGAGAAAGCTCCTACGCACTGTATTGTTCCTCTAGCTAAAGAATATGCCGGCACGTGTGGATAGCATCAAATACAATAAGTCAATAATAGAATACCCAGACCCCTTCCACACGTAGCTTCCTCCATTGATTCTCCTTAATATTGTGCCTCGAAGTCTGGTGTCATGACAAGGGCCATAGGAAGAGATCAGTATAAAGTACAGTAAATAACTAGAACCATTCAGAATGGTCCTTCGTTTGTTTTTCCGTTTCATAGGCGTTAGGCCCAAATCACATGCCACACATTCCTGATTCCTGTGCTCCTTTTTGATATAAAATCACACAAAACCTAACCTTTATTACTGATTAATGATTAATGATTAATGATTAATGATTAATGATTAATTTAATCATGCTTCTCTGTCGATTCTTCTTCGTTTTTCTTTTCTTTTCAGTTACAAAGAAACAACGAAGGGCCATTCTGGTATGATCTTTATTTTACAATAAAGTCTTCTTAAGAACCTTGGTCATGAACGCAAAAGTAGCGTGATACTCAGTGACATTGTAACATCAATGATTGGCAATTGTTTCCAAATTTGGAAGCTGCTAACTCTAATTATTGTCATCATTGTCATTTTACAAAGGGAAACAGCGGATTCTACTGCCTAGACTTAGAACACCTGATATCCCTTTGTTTCTCCGTGCTTTCTGACTTGAACGAAACCATTTCAACCATCAGAAATTCTACTCTGAAGCCTTAATCCTATCTTGGCCCTTTGTAGCAGCAATCAACTTGCAAGCTTCGATGAAGTCGATTGTGAATGAAACTTCAATCGACATAGACATATGACCTAGATTCCCTTGTTTCCCTGTGCGTTTTGACTTCAGGATGGCACTTCGGGTCAACTGCTTTTTTTCTATTTTGTTATGAGTCCTTGTTGACCAAGGTTTACTGCAGCGATTTTTATGAATTTTGTAGAATTATCGAATGTGTATAATAGTGATAGTAGCTCTAACGCAACTCAGTCGAACTCTGAATATAAAAACGAAAAAAAAGGCCGCTAGATCCAGACTTTTTGTTGCATAACAGCTAAAATTTCTATCGTTTGCTCATATACAGTAAAAACCCGCGTATAAGAACCTAGTGGATTAAGAACCTACAGGCTGAAATTTTGCAATTAAACCCCAATTATATAAGAACCCATTCAGCCTGGAATTTGAAATAGGTTCTTATTTTTAGAGAGAATGGTGTCTTATTCATAACAGAAGTTTGTGGAAGAATAAGAAATGTTTATATTACCTGATAGAAGCTTTTGAAAGATTTTATCTGGATTATATAAACATTTCGGATTCTTCCACAAATTTCTGTTGGGGAATATCTCATAAACTCAACTGATATGAACTGACAGTAAATAATAGGCCTGAAGTTTGAATCTGAAGAAAAGAAATTCCTGAAAGCCATGAATAAAATAAGAACCAATTTAAGAACCTGAACAGCCTCATTTCCCACTAAATACCCAAAACACAAGAACCTAGTTAGGCTGACTTGCAAAATTGTAGGTTCTTATGCGCGGGTTTTTACTGTAATCAATTAATCAATTGTTGCCAAGCAAATGCAAAGCAAAGCTTACTCGTTATGAGGAAACTCCTCCGCACAGCATGCAAACAATGCCATATTCTTCTTGTTGACGCCACAACAAGTTTGGTGGAATAGGAGACAGCATTGCCTGCATGCTATCTGGTCTGCTGATGTTGATGTTGATGCTGTACAAAGGCCATAACGGCGTGCAGCACAGTGGGCTGATCCAGGCTTGGCAGCAGGAAAATCTGTTATGGACAGGGCTGGTCTTGATGCTGCAATTTGAGAAGAAAATTTTTCAAAAAAACTTAAAACCACCGTAATTTCTAAACAGTTTGACGTAACATGAAGTAATTTCGAAGAAATTCGTAGTTTATGGATCTCTACAATATGGTATCAAGCAAAAGTCTGTCACATCCATGATTTAGAAATCCGATGACGTCACACCCTCAAATGAGTTAAAATGTAGCATATGCCAAAATTTTGAAAAATACTCAAAAATTCTGAAAAGTGCAACGGTAGGATTAAAGATAAGTGACTAAAGTTTGTTTCAAGCCACTCAGTCCGAAGAAAAAGATCACAGAATTTGACACCCACCTTTTTACGCCGAGTTAAAGATTTGGAAGCTATGCTAAGGGGAAGATGGGGAAGAACGGTGGCTTCTTCACGGGGTGGACTGTCCACCCCAGTTCCCCCCAGTTCCAGCAGGAAATTCTACCATATGTATCGAAATTGAATTTTTTTGACTTTTTAAACGGAGACAATTTTGTCGGACATTCGCTATAACTCGTGATGGCGCATTTTGGCCAATGCTAATACATCATTTCGGGACAAACTGGAGGTTTAATAAGACCGGCTGTCTCAAAATGATGTATTATCGTTTAATTGCTTATATGTCCATAACCAATGAATCAATTTTCAAAAACTTTTTCATCCGATTGCCAAAAAGCTAAACTGTATTTGAGAATCTTGGCTGTGCTTTTACACTGATGTTTTCATTTCGAAAAGAAGATCGATAAACCTGCTCAAATTCAAGCCTTAGATGGCATGAAAAAGAAACTTAATACTGACTTCAATGAATGTGAATACAAGTTCTGCCTTTTGTGTCAGATCTAAAATGGTGACTGGAAAAGTAGGCCGTTTCTTTCTCATACCATCTATGGCCATGGGTAGTTAGACACTGCTGGTGTGCTTCTATGGAGGAGCGCTGGATAATATGTATCTGCGGAGGAAATATTGTTTAGTACTGCGGAGGAGATATCGAAAGAACGAATTTCGATATCTCCTCCGCAGTACTAAACAATATTTCCTCCGCAGATACATATTATTCAGCGCTCCTCCATAGAAGCACACCAGCAGTGTCTAACTACCCATGCTATGGCTTGATTTTGAGCATGTTTATCGATCTTCTTTTCGATATGAAAATATCGTGGTGGTAAAACCGCAACCAACATTTTGGAATACAATTTAGCCTTCGGCAATCAAATAAGACAAAGGTTTTGAAAATCAGTTCATTGGTTATTGTCATTGGTTATTGGCTACTGTAAAAACCCGCACATAAGAACCTAAGATTTTGAACTCAGCCTGTTTCGGTTCTTATGCAATGAGGCACATCCAGTAATCAGGGTGTAGGTTCTTAACACAGGGAAATATGCGAATCTAAACCTTAGCCAAATTTATTTACATTCTTGGCCCTATCCACTTCGACCCAAGCCAGTTTACCTCTGCAGGCCCTGCCTATAACAGTTTTGTAATAGTAATGTTTTGGAGTCCATGAAGGATGTTGATTGGCAAAAAGTTGCATTTATTTCCCAATGAATGACTGAAACGCATTTTTAAGAACCTTTAAGGTATCAGGCTGAAGTGGTTCTTATTTATTGGGTGCAAAATATATTATTTCAGGCTGTAGGTTCTTAATAGATGAAGGTTCTTATGTGCGGGTTTTTACTGTATTGGTTATGATTCGTTGGTCAATCAATCAAACAAACGATGATACATCATTTTGGGATACCCGATTACGTCACACATACCCCTGTCCTGATAAACGGGAATCACATGATTGATTATCCCGGATTTTCCTGCGCCGCACCACATGATCATAAGCGCTGGCCGATATTGATCGGTGTACAAGCACTCGCATGGGTTTATGCGGCCAGCGTACCCACTGTGCTGGGCGTATTCACAAGCCATTATGATGGGCCTTTTTAGTAGACCTGCCAGGAATCTGACTTGTAATGCACCTAAAAATGGAAATAGGCAAATCTATAGTAGAAGAAAATACCAGGAATCCATGACCAATTTCAGCAGACCTTGTTTTCAAGGCGTTTTCTAGATCAGAAGAATGTGCTGAACAAAATGGGCTTGGGGGACCCTCTCAAAAGTTTGAGCGTTTTTGGCCAGGGGGTAATGTCTGAAATGGGACAAATTTTCTCATGAAATCACCATAACAATCGATTCAACACCGTGAAAGAGATCTAAATGTGCCAATCCATTGGCCAAGACCAATAAGGTATTATCCCACAGAAAAATATTCCTAAATTGACCTTTTTGGCACAAAAGACGGGGGTTATGTGCCTTACAGCCTGCTTTTCAATTATTATTGTCACATCGCGCTAGTTCATTTCTTGTTAATAGTTTTATTTAATCATATTGTAAATTATAGATAATGTAAATAGTAGGCATTGATTAGCTCTAATTTAGCTATTCATTTTACCTTTGCCTACTTTAAATAGAGTATTGATGATGATGATTATTATTATTCTGATATCTATCAAATGCACTATCACATGGACACTAGATCAAATATGATCCAAATCGCTGTTTCAAAACAAAGTATGGTTCGAAGGTAATATCATAGTATTGATGTAAATCGCTGAGTAAGATATACCGGGTGCGCCAAAATAAACTATGCACGTTTGGCAGGCCACAATAAATCGTACACTGGACCAATTTTGAAGATTTATGACTTAATCTGTAGCAGAAAGCCTGAATTAGATACTGGGATTTTGGGAATTTTTTACATTTTCAGTTTTTAGAGCTAGAAGCGAGTTTCTTAAAATTTTAGTTTTCGAAAACACTGAAAACGATCAAAATACATCGATCAAGTTTTCTAAAGAATCGACATGAATGGACAAAGAGAGAACTTGTTCGTGGTGATTTGCGATTTAGCAATCGATTAATTGTAATCTGTTGCACGAAAGTTCGTACTAAACCCCCAAATCACCTTGAAAACGTTTTTCTCTTTGTTCATTCATGTTGAGTCTTTTAAAATTGGATCGACATTTTTTTATCGTTTTCAGTATTTTCGAGAACTAAAATTTTAAGGAACTCGCTTCTAGCTCTAAAAACTGAAAACGGAAAAATTTGCAAATAGTCCTAGAATCTAAGTCAGGCTCTCTGCTAAAGATTAAGTCATAAATCTTCAAAATTGGTCCAGTGCACGATTTATTGTGGCCTGCCAAACGTGCATAGTTTATTTTGGCGCACCCGGTAGAAGGATAAATCTAATAACTATGTTTATACAGGGTAACCTCTAGACTTATGACGATGAGTCCCTTGTATCCCTGCGGTACCTTGCTCACAGGGACTCATAATGAAACAGTTAAAAACCTGACCCTAACTTCTGCATTCGATTGATCGAATCTGGATCGAACGTCTGCTTCGGCTCTGTTCAACAGTCACTCCTCAGAAAGGAAATGCGATAGAAACCACGGTAAGCAGACATTTAATCAACAAAACTTGGTATTCATCTGAAGGAGAAAGTTCACTTTACCTGGTGAGTGCAAAATAAGTCTTTTAATGCTGCAATGTCCACGTTTTTAAGACCAAAACATAACAGAGAAATCTTCAAGTACCTGCTGCAGCAACTTCCTTCAAATTTAGTAAGCTGCGTCAATCGAATTGAAGATTCGAAACTTATTGTTCTTCGCCAAATCTCGCAATCTGATTGGTATGCTAGGAATCCCAGCATATTAGGCCTAATAGGGTCAACTTTTTCAGAGTAAGGTAACCTCTTCAACACGCTAAGTGCTGTTATCAATGAGGGCCCTGTATTTCACATCTTTAAAAAGGTGGGTGTAAAATTGTATGACGTTTTGCTTTGAAGTGAATGGCTTGAAAGGAACTTATGGTACTTTGCTATAAATTTGCCCTGGAAATGTTTTGATATCTTGATGTTTTTCCAAATGGCGGTGATTTGATTATTTTTGAAAAAGTTGATGGAAAATTTTGAATGGAAAATTTTGAATGGAAAATTTTGAAAAAATTTATATCATCGTAAATCCTAGCCAATAGGGGTAAAAATATATAACCACCAAGAAAACCGTAGTATATGAAGGCCTACAATATGTTGGCAAGCAGAAATCTGTAGCCCTTCTGGTTTAGGATTTAGAAATTTTGAAACTAACAAGACATCAATGAATTTCCACTGTAGATTTACGGCAAAAAGCCCTAAGTTCTTTTCAAGCTATTTATCTCAAAGAAAACTGTAACAGAATTTATACCGACCTTCTTAAAGATTAGATTTGAGCCCTATGTTAGATAACATAGGTTCCAAATCTTTAAAGAGGGCTGACCAAATGACTTCAAAGAAACTTTAGCCATTCCTCTATAATTCTACCGTTGGATATTTCTGAGATCTTCAATATTTTAAACATAAGAGTGTTTTTCTTCCTTTTCAAGAATTCAAGAAACATATAAAAAAAAACTTAAAAATGATTGTAATTTCTGAACTGTTTGATGCAACATGAAACAATTCCGAAGAAAACCATAGTTTATGGATGTCTACAACATGGTATCAAACAATCCGGTCACTCTTCTGGTTTATGATCTAGAAATTTGATGACGTCACATCCTCAAATCAGTTGAAATGTAAGATATGATGTAATTTTGAAAAACATTCAAAACTTCTGAAAGTCCAACGGTAGAATTATAGATAAGTACCAAAAGTTTCTTGCAAGCCATTCAGTCAGAAGAAACAGTTCATACTTTTTACGCCGAGTCAAAGATTTGCAACCTATGCTGACAAAGATAAGACTGCTGAGATCCATAGCATTTCCTACTGCAATATATGACGTATGGCTCTGAATGCTGGCCAATGAAATAGAGTGATAGAGCTAGATAGACTGATTGCAAGTCTAGTATTACAGGGTGTCCCAAAAAATTTGGGCCCCGTTTGCCTAAAGATTGCGACAAAACGGCAAAAGATTCTCGCCAAACTTTTCTATGATGTTGCTCTTCAGATGTTCAAATAAAGTTTCCAACCATCCCCGTAAAAATCCGTTGAGAAATGATGAAGCTATGACCTCCAGGAGACCAAATTTGCCCGTTCATTGAAACCAGCAGTCGGCCATTTTGTCTTACTATTTTGCCAAGCGGGGATTCTTTTTTCTGACTCACCCGGTAGAATAGAGTCATTAAAGATTGTTAAGAATCAGCTGGACGGATAAAAGATCATGCTTAGAAGTGTGCATGACTACCCTGGGTACCAGCCTCTAGAGAGGCTGGTACCCAGGGTAGTGCATGACTGACAAGACCGTAGAAACCAAATGACACATTAATGGATGGACTTCAATTCATTGGACACGTTACGAGAGAGTGATGCATATAAAATGACTTACTGGCGGGAATGGTATTTGCCCACAGAAAAGATCAGACTGATGACATTCGCTTTAGTTTTGCTCCATTTAATTAAATCACTCTTTACTGTTATAGTAATTCTGCTAAAACTTAGACTCATAATCATCCATACATTATTTTGAGACTAAATTTTGAATCTCGTTCTACTTTTTGAGCCACCAATCAGATTGCATCTTTTTGATTTGATTTGACGTGATTTGATTGTTTGAAAATTCTAGTAACGACCTTCACGTAATAATAGCAAAACACTAACCAAACTCTATTAGGCCCGGAGTCTTCGCTGAAGCGGACTGAGGGGTATCGTTGGAAGGGGGAGGGTATCGTTGGTGGAATGGAGCCAAAACAAGGACTCGTGTAATACGTTTAGAAAAAGGTAAAGAGGACGGCAGAAATTTAGAAAGACGAACCATTAAAAGATATGTGAGACCTTACGATATGACTATTCGCCATCACAGAGGCTAACTTATAATTCGGTAACAGAAAGATAAACAAAAGGAGCTCCTCCTCACCTGCCCAGTCTCTATTTTTGCTCGTCGCCATTGTTTCATATAGTAGCGTTTTCTCTAATATTTCCTCCCTCCCAGCAGCATGCCCGGGTCTGTTTTTGTACGTGTAATCCGAGCAATGCTGCTGGAGGAAGACAGTGGCCCAGAAATGGGTGGTGATTGTGTCGTTTAACTAGGGAAAAAGAAAGCACATTAGGTTGGTAAATTTGGTAGAATTGATAGCATTTGTTTTGGTAAATTTTCGACAAATGGAGCAATGGAAAAAGTGTGATAAGAGCCAGTGTCCCGAGGGGGGGGTACTTAGTATATTTGTCCGACGGGGATGTGCCGTTTTTAAGGGTATCGTTTTCACCTATTTTTTCTAGCACAGGGTATCAAAATGAGGCAATTTTTCTAGAGCAGGTTGTTAAAACATGTCGAAGGGGAATATTCTGCTAGATCGGGTCGTTTTTCGGTCAACTTTCATGTTTTTGAGTATACTTTTCACCAATTTTTTCTAGAACAGGTTATCATTTTGAGCGAAAAATTCTGGAGCAGGGTAAAAAAAAAATTTTTCGTGGGCACACCCCCGTACAAATTTAAGTCAAGTACCCCCCCCCCCGGGGGCCAGTGCAATGGATAGAGTATCTGCCTAGACAGCAGGAGGTCACGAGTTCGAAACTCGCTCTTGTCATACATTTTGTAGTGACTGTAACGATTCCTCGGTTCTAGTTCAACAGATTGTGCAGGCCCATAGTGAACTCTCAAAAAGAAAAGGACGACGCTTGATTTTACACTGATCTTGATTCTCCAAAACTCTATGACGATCTGACTAAGAACACGTGTACAAAGTATTTAAAGCTTCTACACGGAACTTACGATTTAATCAACCAATGAAAATCATTTTTAGCTTTTACGTATAAATGAATGTTCTATTTGAATGTTCTAACAGAGTCTCCACAGGTGGTAATTATACATTGCAAAATCTTATGTCTCAAACTATTTCGAATGACGCAATGGTGATATTACCCCTCAGCGCATAGCAGTTCAAAGGAATTTCCGACACATTTTCTGCATTTCCATTTGTCGAAAATTAGGTTGGTTATCTGCAGCATAGGTTCCAAATCTTTAAAAAGGCTGGTGTAAAATTGAGTGACCTATTTCTTTGAACTGAATGACTTCTAAGAAACTTTAGCCATTTCTCTATAATTCTACCGTTGGACTTTTCTGAAATCTTTAATGTTTCAGAATTAGAGTGTTTTTCTTCCTTCTCAAGAATTCAAGAAAAATTTTCAAAAAAACTTAAAACCATCGTAATTTCTAAACCGTTGGACGCAACATGAAGTAATTTCGCAGAGAACTATTGTTTATGGATGTCTACAATATGGTATCAAGCAAAAGTCTGTCACTCATCTGGTTTATGATTTAGAAATTTGATGACGTCACATCCTAAAATGAGCTGAAATGTAAAATACGCTATAATTTTGAAAAAATATTCAAAATTTCTGGAACGTCCAACGGTAGAATTATAGATAAGTATCTAAAGTTTCTTTCGAGCCATTCAATCAGAAGAAATAGATCATTGAATTTTACACCCACCTTTTTACGCTGAGTAACATAGGGCTCAAATCTTTAAAACGGTCGGTGTAAAATTCTATTACGGTTTCATTCGAATTAAATGGCTTGGAAGGAACTTAGCGTTTTTTGCTGTAAATCTGCCGTGGCAATTTATTGATATCTTGACTGGTTTCAAAATGGCGGCATTTATTAAATTTGAGGCTATGACGTCATCAAATTTCTAAATCCTAAACCAGAAATGATACTGATTTCTGCTTTTCACCATATTGTAGGCCTTCATAAACTATGGTTTCCTTGGAAGTTATATGATTTTTCCTTCTTTGGTTTAGAATTTACGATGACTTAAATGTTTTCAAAATTGTCCATCAATTTTTTCAAAAATCATTAAATTGCCACCATTTTAAGAAAAATCAAGATATCAAAAAATTTCCACGGCAGATTTACAGCAAAGAACTATAAGTTCCTTTCAAGCCATTCAATTCAAAGAAAAATGGAACAGAATTTTACACCCACCTTTTCAAAAATTTCAAAGATTTGAGCCCTATGCTACGCTGAGTTAAAGATTTGGAACCTTGCTGTTATCTGCGCATACTAACCAGTTTCGTGTTGTAAAGAAAATATCAACATATGATTTGCGGTGCAGAAGTTCTTTGAATTGCCTTGAGCGGATCAATTGACGAGTGTGCAACGAAAGGCAAGTTACTCGGGCAAAGAGAGCCCGGGGGGCTCCGGGGGTTACTTCATTAGGCGGATGAAGGGGGTGTGCCATTTTGAATTGTAAACTCATACTTCAAAATTTATGAATTTTTCAAAAACCATACCCCAAAATTTACGGGCCATTTAAAATAGATACGCTAAAACTGTGACCAAAATTCGAAATTCTAACCAAGTTTCTGAAATTAGATCAAATTCAATACCCTAAATCGTTTTTCTTCCAAAATGACACCCTAAAATTTGTATTCATTTTAGATGTTACCAAAAATGACACCCTAGAATTCATTTTCTGCCTGAAAAAAATGTACTCCAAAAATGGCACATCCCGTACTGGTTCATATGGTAGTGACCCCCCCCCCCTGGGAGAGAGAGCCATACAGTCAAGGAAGGAGTTTGCCGAGTTATTGCAACGATGCATTACCCCCTTGCGACCTCTTCTCCGTGGTGGTGAAGACCAAGAAGGAGGAATCTACAGGTACAGGTAGGTAGACGAATAAATTTCAGACAAAATATTTTAGGACAAAATGTTCTACATACTTCTCTTAAAATGTGCTCCACATGATCTATCACGTAGAGGATGGAGCCGTATCTCAGGATGGATGCAAAGAGTTCTGGCAGGCCAATTAAACGGCAGATTGAGTTGTACAGGCAGTTTCCATTGCCAGTGGAAACTCCTGCTACCATTCCTTTCGGAACTAGCTTCTGCAATCTAGAAGGAATTGATGGAAAACACTATTTACAAGCATTCAATCTGCTGGACAGGAACAAACACGGACAGGCCTCTCAACCGGTGGGTGCAATCAAATAGTAAAAAGTACACCAAGCTCGTCCCTACCATTTCATAGGATACCTCTTTCTCTGACTTTCTTAGTTGGTGAAAAGAAGGTGTTGTGGCGCAGTGGTGTAATCCTCTGACTTTGCAGCCAGAACAGTCAGGCGGAGTGGGTTCGATACCCGGTAGGACCCCATCACTTGAGCTTCATGACAGGGGTCGCGGACTCGATTAGGTCTGCTCTATTTCTGCGATCCCAGCGCTTGGCGCTGAAAAACGCAACTTCACCTTCACCTTCACCCCTTCTCATGGAAAATTTGAAGTTAATCCCCTTACCGTTAAAATAACGTTTCTCTGAGACTCTAGGTCCTAGGATTTTGCTTCAAATATACGCCTTTCTCAGTGAAATCATGGACCACTCATGGACGAGGTAGTGTCATGTTTTCTTTAACGATGCACCCACAGGGGCATCTCAAAATGAATGAACTTAGCAAAATAGCGCTCTGTTATCTCTAGGAGGCTCCTTCGCAGCTAAGCTTCTGAGAATACCGGGTGACCCAAAAAAAAGTGACCCAACGCAATCTGTTACAGAAAATTAAGTAAGTGGCCGATTGAAATGCTTCAAACGTTGTTCTGTCGCTAAAAGACTAGCCTACGTCCTGAATATTTTTTGTAATTTTTTGGGCACGGTAATATTCATAAGTTAAGGATTTCGAGGAAAAGGGCAGGCTTGAAATCCTCAAAAATTCGTCAAAAACAGGGGATCGATTTAAAGCCATTGCAGATCTTCAAAACGACGAGGAGCGTGTTTCATTTCAACCTGGGAATAGGCAACCCCGTCGGAAGCCTTCAGAGCGAGTTTATAGTCCCTAGGTACTTAAAGATATTCTCAGGCAAAATGAAACACGCTCCTCGTCGTTTTGAAGATCTGTAATGGCTTTAAATCGATCCCCTGTTTTTGACGACTTTTTGAGGACTTCAAGCCTGCCCTTTTCCTCGAAATCCTTAACGTAGGAATTTTACCGTGACCAAACAAATTACAAAAAATACTCATAATGTAGGCTAGTCTTTTAGCGACAGAACAACGTTTGAAATAATTCAATCGGCCACTTATTTTCTTTTCTATAACAGATTGCGTTGGGTCACTTTTTTCTGGGTCACCCGGTATATGATGATGCAACTTACTAGAAGGAACAAGTTAGTCAAGTTATGCAATAATTTCATGATCGTTGTACTACAGCAAAATACAAAACGCTCAACGTTTGAAACTGTCCAAGAGGCTGGCAGACTTCTTATATGCCCAATAAGAATCTGCCATTCCTTTCCTATTTCATGCTTTCCTTCTGGTACAGAATGTCCCAAAAAATTGCACCCAGTTTGCCAGAAGATTGCGACAAAACGGCAAAAGATCCTCGCCAAAGCTTTGCATGATAGTGTACTTCAGATATTCAATTAAAGTTTGCTACCATTCCCGTAAAAATCCGTTGCAAAATGATGGAGCTATGGTATTTAGGAGACCAAATTTGCCGGACAACTGAAACCAGCGGTCGGCCATTTTGCCTTACTATTTTGCGGCGATCACAAATGCCCAATGTTTTACCTCTCGACAATATCAGAGAAAACCAAATAGGACTTCCAAAGCTATCTAAGTTATCTCCAAATTATAAATTGTTGATGTCATTCATTGCCTGACATCAAATGTGAGACAGATATTAACTTTTTCTTTTAGTTTGTTGTTCTTTCATTTTTTTTTCCTTTTTTTATATTCTCGTAAAATTTACAATAACAAACAATTACAACATTACAAAACAACGGCGAAGGGAGCATGGAAATACATAACAACCCTAAAACCTACACTTAAAGGCACTGAGTCCACATAAATAGCGAGCTGATGACCAATATCAACTCCTTTTCAATCATCAAACAAAAGTTGTGATTTAATCGCTATTGAAATTAAACCAAAGAAATTCCCGAGGATAATACAAGGATTAAGAAGCCTTTGGTCTCCTCTGCTAATGACTTTGGCCCTATTATACGATAACAAAGGGCCGTCAGCAGTTTGTCAGCAAAATTCAGGATAGCGTTAACGCTCAGCTATTTATATGGGCTCAATACCTTTAACATAGCGACAAATGTTACAAAACTACGAAAATGACTTCTTCTTGTTCTTTCTTTCTGGTATATTGTAATTTTTGAATTGTAAGTGCCTTTCATGGTGGGAACTCCGATGACCTAGTGTCTATTCCCACCATGATAGGCACAGTAAATGTGCTTTTTGAATTTGTATATTTTAATTGATTATAAAAAAGAGAAAAAGTTATCTAATTCTTGTAACCGTTGCCAAAATTTACTTAAGACTGCAAGTATCTAAAAACGCGGAATGAAAACTTAATCAATGAGAGATGGGGCAATTTTCTAAATTGTGCTGAACAGGAGTCCTCCAAGCATCCATAGCCTTGATTCAATGTTATAGAAAGCTAATCTATCGAAAGTGCTTTTGAAATTCGATTTGATTTGCTTTGAATAAACGAGATTCAACTTTCATTAAATATACAATTTAGGGGCGTCTGGTTTCAGCTTTCGTACAAACTAAACTTCGAAAGCTCGTAATTCCATGAATATTTAGCCAATTTGCTAGCTTCTGGTGTCTAAAATTAATTTAAAATCTCAGCAATATGGTTATTTTACCATGGAGCCCGTTCAATATTTCGTTATCTTTTAATATTTAATCAAACGTCGAACAATTTTTTGGGACACCCTGTAGAGTTGAGATGTGGCTGGGCCATTACAGACATTAAAAATAAAATACCTTTCTTCTGTTCTTTGATCGAAGATCCCTTGAAAGGATACTTCTGAGCATCCACTCAAGAGATCTTCTATCTCTTTTGCCATGTCTTTTCCTTCCGTGTCTTTTCTCATTTCCTCAACGAGCTGCCGAAAATGCTCCCAATTATTTTGCCTCACAGGTACTTGAAGCTTCCTAAGAGCTGCTTCGGCCTATGGAGATAGATATTTTGATTACTACTGTTTTAAGTAAGGGTGGCTAAGCCAGAGAAAAATAGTGAGGTGGTAAATGTCCAAAGTTTGCAACTGGAGGGGGAGGGACAAAAGGAGTATTATTCTTTGGCTCCCACACTGAACTTTAAGGATTCTCGTCTCTTTAAGAGAGGAGCATGTAAGAGAGGATCTTGAATATTTCGTGTATATTTTGCTACACTTTAATTTCTTCAAAATTGTTATTATGTACTAGATTTTGATAGAAGAAATCAAACGTGACCACCCAAAATATGTAGTACTCTCTCTGTCAAATCTCAAAGCCAAGGGAAATGCTCCTGTTACATAGGCAAGAAGAGGGGGTGTACGAAACTTAAAATCGTACATTTGTAATTTTCGGATGTTCCTCAAGTAAAAAATTCGTATTTCAAGTAAAAAAAATCAAAGGTATAGCCTACAATGGCAGCCAAAAGTCTTGGAGTGCCTTTGTTACTTATGCCTTGCTTAGCAATTTCTTTTTTCTCTACCTCAGAACAATGGGACGATAAAATGTGGGTTAGAGGACGATTCACGCCCTGTGACAACAAAAAACAGTAGCCTTGCAAATCAAAATTGTCTCAATTGGAGAAGTGACTAAACTAATCTCTGTGGATAAAGATGCAGAAGAGTCGGATTTCAAAGGATTTTTAGCAGGCATTGTAGTTGTTTTGGTAACTGGAGAGTTTTCAGAAAATCTCAGTTTAATGTAGCTACCGGGTGCGCCAAAATAAACTATGCACGTTTGGCAGGCCACAATAAATCATACACGGGACCGATTTTGAAGATTCATGACATAATCTTTAGCAAAAGGCCTGAATTAGATTTTAAAATTTTTTGCAAATTTTGCTGTATTCAGTTTTTAGAGCTAGACGCGAATTTCTTAAGAGTTTTGTTTTCAAAAACGCTGAAAACGATAAAAAAACGTCGATTGAATTTTCTAAAGAATCGACATGAATGGACAAAGAAAAAACTTGTTCGTGGTGATTTGGGATTTAGAAATCGATTAATTGTATCGATTAATTAATCGATTTCTAAATCTTAAATCACCACCAACAAGTGTTCTCTATGTCCATTCATGTCGATTCTTTAGAAACTTTGACCGACGTTTTTTATCAATTTCAGTGTTTTTGAAAACAAAACTTTTAAGACATTCGCGTCTAGCTCTAAGAACTGAATACAAAAAAATTTGCAAAAATCCTAGAATCTAATTCAGTCTTTTTGCTAAAAATTAAGTCATGAATCTTCAAAATCGGTCCAGTTTACAATTTATTGTGACCTGCCAAACGTGCATAGACTAGTTTATTTTAGCGCACCCGGTACTTTGCTCTACATTTAGGGTATTGAAAAATATAAGAAACACATCGGATACTTTTGGTAACTTTAGTGTCTTCCAATTTAAGGAGCTATACCTACTAGCTCATATTGACTTCTTGTAAAACAATAAGTGCAGTTACGTCGGCAATTAAAAGATGGAGTAAGTATAAGATGATACCTTTCTTTTAAGAACTTTATCCTCTGCTGTGATCTCCTATAAAAAAAGTTATAAATCGTTGAATGCAAAGTTGTTATTACAACAAAGACTTCCCTTGTTTCAAAATACCATAAGGGCCCATTTACAGGGTGTCCTAAAACGTGTGCGCTGTTTGAGTGGCTGCTGCGGAGCAGCCATAACTCCAATTTTTGATAGAAGATACTGCAACTTAAAGTTTGACACCAAGTTTGAGTAAATCTGATCACTAGATGCTGATCTATGGAGCAAAAAAGCCAAAATTCGTGGCTGCCTTAAGGCCAGGGGATTCCTTATTCTCCTTTGCGAAAAAAATCAACGAAATTGATTGAAAAAACATACTTAGCCCTGTTTTCTGATGGTCATAAGTGAGACAGATAGTCATGCACTGAATTGTGCGACAACCAAACATATTGGACTTATCTAGGGTTGCTAGGAATGGCAATGTGCAACACAATTGGTGATGGCCATGGCATGCGTCCATCAGAAATTTTGCTTCTTAAAAGTGATGAAGTCGTTTTGAATCAACAATATTGCGCTCAGCAGGCTGTTTGGTCAATATTCTTGAGTTGTATTGTCATTAATTACTCCCAAATGCGTTTCCTGGCATAGCTGTAAAGTTTAAGTCAGTTTGAAGCTAAAATTCAAGTTATAAGGTTAAGCACAGAAATAAAATCATCTGGTTTTGAAACAACCACTGATTTTGACATTCTCTCTCAATAAATCAGCAACCACTTTCAGATTTAATTACACTCGGTGCCAAACTCTTATTTGAAATCTCTTTTATTCACAAATCTGAAAAACAGGAAAGTTAGATTTGTGGCTCGTCCACAGTAGCCATTCAAACGGTGCACATTTTTTTGGGACACCCTGCATATCCAGGGAACATTGGCATTTCAACAGGGGATTGTTATCTTTCTCAGGTGGTAGCAAACCTTGAAGTATTTACCTTCTCGGCTGGTCTTGAACTCCCAGGAGTACTGAGACTCGGCGTATTCAAGTAGATGGGTGACTGAAATGGAAAAGTAATGGCTCATTATTCTATTGACAAAAAGTTTATTTAAAGGGTATGTGCAAGGCTAAGTTGGCCTATCTAAAAATAACTCTCGATCTAGGCATGCGCAATACGCCGCGCTGAAAGTGATCACATGATGGGCTGCCAAATTGTGTTGGTTGTGTTGTTTTGAAAAATAGATAGGCCCACACTGTGCCGCTCGGTGCCCTACCCTGTTGCTATTTGTTGCTCTTCTCCTCGCATTTTTTGCTCTATTTCTGTCCCCTCAATTATTGGATAGAAATAGCAAATGATTCCTTGGGCGGAAGTAAAGCATGGAGATCTTTATCATTTGTCATGGCCGTGAAAATGAAATTGTATTGCTTCTCATTGAATTTTCACAATACTATATGTGAAAGTCTGCAGCTTTAACTTTAATAGTAGTCTCCATGGGTGGGGACACACTCTGCCTCAAATTACAATAGAAATGTAAGAACTTTGATTTCAAACAAATTAATTCTCTGGGTGGGGCTTTTATAATACTTTTATAATCCCAGGTCTCTTGGCACATTTCAAAATCTTTCACGTGAGATTCTCATTGTCCGCCATACTCGTTTCTTCCTTTCCTCGAACTGATCACATGCAAAGTTTCTCGTGACCTGAATACTATGCTGCCATTGGATGATTCGCTTGATCTATTTTTAGATTTTTTTTGCTTGTGCAAATGCAGGCTTTTAACCTTGCACAAACCCTTTAATAGCAGAGATGGCTCAGTGGTAGCACAAATGAAGTAACATATAAGCACTGTCACGGCATCTACAGAAAGCACGAGAAGAAAAACATTGGAGAAACGGATCATTTTCAAACTTGGAACATTGTATCTTTCAGGACTCAACAAGCAATTTACATATCTCCAATAACATTCTATTTATCACAATTTTATTCCTACATCTCTTTCCTATTCTCAGTCCTCTTTACGTCACATCGATTCCCTTGATTACTATTCTTATCCTTCGAATCTGCCGTTCTTTTAGCTTGATTGGTGTCGGTTCTACTCACATTGCTGTGCTTGATAACGGGCTATGCTCGAAACGTCGTGCTTATTTCAATTCGCATCAAAGTGCTTATATTTTACTTTAATTACTTGTTTATTATCATTGCACTACACGCAACAAAATTGATTTTGAAAGCAAATATGAGCATAGATTGAAAGAAGGAGGATATATTGCTCTTTACAAAAGCCTAGTTAGGCCAATCCTTGAATACTGTGCGCCAGTTTGGAATCCATGTAAAGTAAAACAAATTAAGACATTAGAATCGGTGCAAAGACGAGCAACAAAGTTGGTGAAGGAACTCAAAAACAAATCGTACACGGAACGCTTACTTTTCCTCGATCTCCCAACATTAAGCTATAGAAGAAGACGTGGAGATATGATTACAACTTTCAAAATACTACACGGCATGATCGATACTGATAGCAAAGTATTTTTGGAACGAAGTACTTCAGTTACGAGAGGACACAATCTCAAGCTTTTCAAGTTTGCTTCATCGTCGAGCCTGAGGAAGAACTATTTCTCAAACAGAGTCATAAACGAATGGAACAATTTACCAGCAACCATAGTCAATGCGAAGTCAGTTATAGAGTTTGAGAAATTATATGACGATTTTTGCGGTAACAAGAAGTACAACTATGAATACGCTTAAAACGAACGCTAAAGGGTTTAATTATATCTACACATCTGCCTCGGGCATTTAATTTGTTTGGTTCAAAAGCCGATTGGGATGCGATTCAATGCTCTTATTTTTATGGGTGTAATTAAAACACTTACTGCTCAGCTTCTGAACCAAAGAAATAAAATGCCCGTGGTAGATGTGTAGATTTATCAATCTTCTTTCGATATATACTCAAATTTGCTCTGAAAAACTGTTTCTGGAATGCACAACCATTGTGCTTTATACCTGGGTTTCAGAGATACTTTTGGGGCTTTGTTTGTTTTGAATTACTGGTAGAGGGAATTTCTTTGTCTGCAATCGCTAATCGCTAATCGCTTTGAATTCAGGTGTCAACAAAAGCAACTCATGCTATTCTTTTGCAAAATGTGTTCACAAGTGATATCAGCAAATGAAAGAGAGCAACTAAACTAGCTATGTAGTTGGTTTTTTCATTATACTTTTTGAGGACAAATTCAAAATTGCGACAACATGGGCAAAATGGGCTACACCATTGTTGTCATTTTCGTAGTTTTTGTAATATTTGTCAACATAGGGCTCAAATCTTTCAAATCTTTAAAAAGGTTGGTGTAAAATTCTATCATATTTTTCTTTGAATTGGATTGCTTGAAAGGAACTTATGGTACTTTGCTGTAAATCTGCCGTGGAAATTTTATGATATCTTTATTTTTTTCAAAATGGCGGCAATTTGATAATTTTTGAAAAAATTCATGGAAAATTTTGCAAAAATTTAAATCATTGTAAATCCTAAACCAAAGAGGAAACATTACATAACCTTCAAGAAATCCATAGTTTATGGAGGTCTACAATATGGTGGCAAGCAGAAATCTGTAGCTTTTGTAGTTTAGGATTTAGAAATTTGATGACGTCATAGCCTCAAATTTAATAAATGCCGCCATATTGAAACTAATCAAGATATCAATAAATTGCCACGGCAGATTTACAGCAAAAAAGCCTAAGTTCCTTCCAAGCTATTTATTTCAAAGAAAACGGCAATAGAATTTTACACCGACCTTTTTAAAGATTTGAGCCCTATGTTATATTTGTCTCTGTGTTAATTGTAGGTTTTAGGGTTGTTATGTAGTTCCATGCTCCCTTTGCCGTTGTTTTGTAATATTGTCATTGTTTGTTATTGTAAATTTTATGAGAATATACCGGGTGTCCCAAAATGATGTATTATTGTTTGATTGCCTACATGTCCATAACCAATGAATCGATTTTCAAGCACTTTGTTTTATTTGATTGCCTAAAGGTTAAATTTTATTTTAAGATGTCGGTTGTGGTTTTACCAGTTTTTGAAAATCGTTTCATCGGTAATGGACATATAAGCAATCAAACGATAATACATCATTTTGGGACACCCGGTATTTAAAAAAAGAAAGCAGCGAAATAAGGGACAAAAAATCATAAGTCTAGGCATTGACTTCACAATTGACTGCTGATCTCAATGACCAACATTTTGACAGCATTTTTTCTGAATAAGCACGATACGTGGCACCCCCTGACTATTTGTGATGCTAGTTATGAATAATGTTTATCCACTGTTTGTTTGCAATATTGACATATTTATGAAGTGGCAATTACCTGGAAGTCGTCTGATCGCTTAGAGCAGCCAGGGGTGCTGTCAATAGTTATAACGGATATGTTTTCCATGTTCTATAATGAAAAGGAAGGCAATTTGATTACTACGCTTAATATTTCAAAATATCTGCCTCAAGCATTGGATGCAAAACTCTAATTTCGTCTAAAAAGGTGGGTGTAAGTAAATTTCTGTTACCTAATTCTTTAAGTTGAATCGCTGGAAAGAAACTTTTTCTACCGGGTGAGTCAGAAAAAAGAATCCCCGTTTGAAAGGCCACAGCTCCCTGGATATCAAAACATTGATATCGGCATGTGTATAGTTTTATGGTAGAAATGTTCAAATCTACTCTGTAATTTACCTGACTGAAATCGGCTACTCCATTCTGAAATTATGAGGGATTTTCTCCAGAAAGCCTCTTCAAAAAAACCTTCAAAACGTGCCCAAAATCATGAACAGATTTCCCTAACATTTCTGCCTTACAATGCCTTACAGCAATGACTTGTGAACGCTTTAGCACGTGCTATCCTCTTGGGAGGATGAACAAGTCCTCCCCCTGGTATCGATGATCTATTCAGGGGGATTCCATTCTCCCAAGAGGACAAAATACATGAATTTATGTGAGTGTCATCAAATTTAGGAAGGAAAATGTGCTCATTGTTTTCATTCGTTGTTGCAGGTTTTTTGAAGGGGCTTTCTGCAGAAAGTCACCCATATCCACAGGGAGGAATGACCGATTAAGGCCGGGTAAATTACTGAACCTAATTGAACATATTAGCAATAAAACAAGACATTTTTCAATATTATTGCTTTGATATTCATGGAGCAGTGGCCTTCCAAGCGGGGATCCTTTTTTCTGACTCACCCGGTACATATCTATCGGGTGAGTAAAAAATGTTAGCACGCTTGGCGGGCTGTGGAAGAAAACGTATCTGACCGATATTCAAAAGTAAGATGTCAATCTATCAGACGACGGTTGATCACAATAACCCTATAGTGGTTGGGCTATCTGACACGTCCAATTTTGGTTGGGGGCCCTACCTAACTCTTGACTGGAAATAGATAGAGCAACAAAATTTGGTGTACTAATAGCCCTAGGCATGCACTTTATGAAAATATAAAAATCAACCTAGAATTAGCCATCATCATTGCTTGTGTCAGCATTTTCCTTTATGTGGTCAAGAAAAGTGGCAAAATCGGCCAAAATTAGGAAAAATGCGAAAAAATTAAATTTGGAACTCAATTTCCACCCAAACATAAAAATTATGATAGAATACATCAAATAGCACTACCCTGCAAAATATCTGCGCAAAATTTTGCAATTTTCGTACTTTTTTCACGGTAATTAATTTTTGAGTATTGGCGATTTTGGCAGAGTCAGTTCGGGAGAATTGTCTCCCTCCCCTCATTTGTCAAAATATTTTTCATTGCACAATAAGTATCAGCAAAATGTCAGGAAGTTTCCGGGCCATAATTGTTATCCTAACAGAGTTATAAGAAAAAGTCTACTAGGCTCAACCAAAATAGGGTTAAACGCAACAAATGCTTTTGTCCCAACAATTTTTTGCCCGTTTGCCTGAAGATTGTGACAAAACGACAAAAGCTTCTCGCCAAACTTTAATGTGGTGTTGCTCTTCAGATGTTCAAATAAAGTTTCCTGCTATCCCCATAAAAATCCGTTGAAAATGATGGAGCTATGACCTTCAGAAGACCACATTTGCCTGATGACTGAAACCAGTGGTCAGCCATTTTGTCTTACCTTTTCAGTGTTAAATAGCTTCATGAATTGAAAATTAAGCACCAGCCTCCAATTTCATAGCTCCCGTGAAAATTCTGATAATCCCCAGAGAGTTCCACTGTGTCTGACCTCACAGAAATTATTTCTTACCTCACGTTAAGCTACTAATATCACTGCAAAATAGTAAGACAAAATGGCCGACCACTGGTTTCAGTCATCAGGCAAATTTGGTCTTCTGAAAGTCATAGCTCCATAATTTTTCAACGGATTTTTACAGAGATGGCAGCCAATTTCTTTTTTATTCAAATATTAAATTTACAAGATACTTTTCATTCTACTATACCTAATTCTAATTATTATACGACACTACAGGTACGATACCATGGGGAGCGAAAAGACTCTGACTACCCCATGGCCAATATAAAAAAACACGAAACGCTAAACCGTATACAATCACATTACGAACATTTATAAATTAAAAGATACTATATCTAGTATAGTTTCACTCCAGATGTCAGGTCACTGTTGCGTTGAATTTGTTGATGCAACGAGTGCAACTCATTTGATGTAGATTTAGGTAAGTAAAATGCCTGACCATCTGCGTTTATTCTATTTGAACTTTATTTGAACATCTGAAGGGCAAAATCATATGAAATTTTTGGGAGAATAATGTGGTGTTTTGTTGCAATCTTCAGGCAAACTGGGCACAATTTTTTTGGGACACCCTGTATAATGTATTGATGTAATGTATTGAAATATGTCCTTTTTACTAGCAAAGCTACAGGAGAAGCACCTTGATTATAGGCAGTATCTTCTTCATGTGTGACTCTAGAGTTGACCTTACCTTCTTCCCCTTGGCAGCTGCTGGTTCTTGAGATTCCTTGAGGGTCCTTGAGATAATATCGTCATCATCATCACCATCGTCATCATCATCACAAGCACCATCACCATCTCCACCAGTTCTGTCCTTGCCACCACCGTCTCCATCTTCTCCATCTTCGTCTCCGCCACCGCCACTGCCACCGTCACCATGATCAACATCACTATCATCAATATCGTCATCATCATCACCATCATCATCATCATCGTCATCCCCCCATTCTCCTCATCATCATCAGCATCAGCATCAAAGTTTGGATCATCCTCGTCGTCATCATCATCATCCTCGTCGTCTGATAGTGAAACATGCTGTAAAGCAAAAAGGAAGTTTAATATGAAATGATAATAGACATGATTTGTCAAACAGAACAAGGACAGATAATGTTACAACAGGACTCGATACTTTTTATTGACACCTAGATACAAAGCAATTTGTGATTGCAGACAAAGGGAATTCCATGCTCGGTTGGTCAAGACATAAAAACTGCAGCAACTAATGCGTGCTTTCATATTATCCCATTTTAGCTATTGTCCACTTAATTGGATGTTCTGCGATAGAACCTTGAATCAAAGAATAAATCACGTTACGAAAGGGCTTTGCGCATTGCACAGAACAAATTACGAACATGATTTTGGTTTTCTCCTGGAGCAAACAAATTCAGTGCCCATCCACATAAGAAACCTACAGTTGCTTATGACTGAGATTTTAAAACGAAATTAGATCTAAGTCCAACTTTTATGAAGGATGTTTTCACGCAGCGGAACACTGGCTACGACTTGAGGCATGGGACCGACGCGCTGCTTCCAAAAGTACGCACTACGTCCTTTGGAATCGAGTCTGTAGCTTTCCTTGGAAATAGAATGTGGCAGCTGCTACCGCACGAGATAAAAGACTCCAGCACCCTTCAAATTTTCAAAAAGCAAATAAGGTGCTGGAATGGTGATAAATGCAACTGTAGGCTTTGCAAAACATATGTACAACAGGTTGGGTTCATAACAGGATAGTTAGTGAAATTACTGTAATTATACATATACATATTATTTTTAGATTAGATTGTAAATTTTTGTAAATAAGTAGGCCTTAATTAGCTGTAATTTTAGCTATTGTAAATAAATTTAATGATGATGATGATGATGATGATAAACAAAACAAAGCAAGCCGCAAAAGTTGCCCTGAAACCAGGGTCGCTAGCTCGGTTGTTGTGCATTCCAGTTATCAATTTTGTGTAGAAGCCAATTGGGAGGGGATTCAATTATCGTACTTTTTAGGTGTAATTAGAATAATTACTGCTCAGCTTCTGTACGAAAAAAATAAAATGTCCGAGGCATAAGTTTAGATGTATCCCTCTTCTTTCTTTACTACTTTAATAATTCTTTTAGCGTCACTTGAAAGGTCTTTATCACCACATAACAAAAGTTGTACAAGAACGTTCTTAGAAAGGCCGTTGATTTCAACAAATGGTCATAATGCAACTGAAACTCCAGCGAGAAGATTTCGTCGTTGAATATCAAATGAAGGGCAAAGGCAAAGCAGCAGAAAGTGCTCGGTGTCTTCAATACCGTCATTCGTTGGGCACATCGCATCTGGTTTACGGTGTCCCTGAAATTGTGCTTGAATTTATGGAAATTTATTTTGCTGAGACCGACCCTTATCATCTATATATCCAGGAAACAGTTGCACTTCAACAGAGGATTGTTATTTTTCTCAGCTGGTAGCAAATTTGAAATAATTACCTTTTCAACTGGTTTTGGGCTCCCAGGAGTACTGAGGCTTGGCGTATTCAGATAGATCGGTGTCTGAAATGGAAAAGCAATGATTCATTATTCTTTTGATATGAAGTTTACTTACGGCGGTGGCTCAGTGGTAGCACACTTGGCTACCATACCAATGCGAAAGTTGGTGGTTCGAGCCCCCACCATGCCGAGCCTGCTACGAAGAGTGAGGATAGAAGCCCAGTCTTTGTAATTCAGAGCTAATAGAATCAATATGTGTGGTTATATTGAGAGGAAGGAACAGAAGGACACTGATTCGATAAGTTTAGCTTCGCAGTGTCCTGAAGAAACCTTCTGATGTTAGGTAGAAACATAGACAAAGAAGAAGTATGCTGTTGTTTACGAAGGAAAATTTCCCTCGACTCTAGAGATTGAAAGGAAGCTATTCTAATCACATACATTAAAGGGGGGGGGGGGATAAATCGTATAGAGAGTCTGCAATATCATTGTCACTACCTATGATATCTTATTTTCGCTAAACAAAAACAGCATTATCTGCATAGCGTAGAAAGAGGACAGATTTTGTAAGATAATGGCATGAGTTGCTTTTGATTTACCCTGGGTACCAGACTCTTACCCAGGGTACTCTTGATTGACATTGCACTTCAAAGCGATTAAAAATCGTAGACAAAGGATATTCTCGCAACAAGTAATTCAAAACAAAGAAAGCAGCAAAAGTTGCTATGAAACTCAAATGAAACTCAGGTAGCTGGCTCACTCGTTGTGCATTCCAGACATTGTTTTTAATTGAGCAAACATGAGCATAGATCGAAAGAAGAAGAATATATCTACACATCTGCCACGGCCATTCAATTGATTTACTTCAAAAGCTGATCGGGAGCTGATTAAATTCTCTTATATTTTTAAGTGTAAGTAAGGCATTTACTGCTCATCTTCTGAACCAAAGAAATAAAATGCCAGAGGTAAATGTGTAGATATATCTTTCTTCTTTTGACATAAGCTCATGTTTGCTCTTAGAAATAATTTCTGGAATGCACAATAAGCGAGCTAGCTACCTGGGTTTCAGGGCAACTTTGCGGCTTTGTTTGTTTTAAATTACTGGTCGAGAGAATTTCCTTTGTCTGCGTTCGTTCAACCAATTCTTCATACAACTGTAGCCTCTTTTTGGTTTAATTGTTTTGATATAGTAGAAGATATATGAATGATGTTTGTCAACTGTTTGTTTGCAAGACTGACACATTTGTCAAGGGGCAATTACCTTGAAGTAATTTGACTGTTTTGAGGGGCCAGGCGTACTTTCTATGTTTTCCACGTTCTATAATGAAAAGGAAGGCAATTTGATTACTACGCTTAGTATTTTAAAAGATTAGCTTCAAGCATTGGTTGCAAATCTTTAGATTGATCTCAAAGGTTGGTGTAGATTTGTGTTACCTATTTCTTGAAGTTGAATCGCTCGAAAGAAACGGTTTTTATTTCTCTATCGGGGTAGTAAAAAATATTAGCACATTTGGTGGGCTGTTGAGTGAAAAGTACATGGGCGATATTCAAAACTTTGATGTTTATAAGACAACAGTTTCCTTATGCGCATACTAACCGGTTTTGTGTTGTAGAGGAGAATATAAAGCCCGAGGTCTTAAAAGTACAGACCGAGCTTGCGAGGTCTGTGCAATAAGACAGAGGGCTTTATATTTTCCTTTACAACTACAAAACTGGTTAGTATGAGTTTTATTACCTGATAGCTTCTAATTTTGTCTAATATCGTTTAGTCAAACGCATTTTGTTACTGTTGTGTTGCTTGAGTTTATTGTAAATCTCACAGGCCTAAATCAGTTGCTGTGGCGACGAAAACGCGTCCTTGTATCGTATTATACAAGGCTACGGGAAAACCGCGGGAAATGTGCGATTAACCAATGGGATTGGCAGGATTCTTGTATTGCCTCGTTTTTGAAACGTCAGCCAGGTAATAATAGATCATATCAAATGCAAAAATGCAATAAATGCTATTGCTATATAAAGTATGTCCTTTTCTATCAGCAAAGTTTGAGAAGGAGCATATTGATTATAGGCAGTTGATTTTTCATGTGTGACTCTGGTGACAATCTTACCTGCTTTGTCTTTGCAGCTGCTGATTCATCCTCATCATCATCATCATCATCATCATCCATATCATCATCATCCTCATCTTTATCGTCGGATGTTGAAAATTGCTGTAGAGCAAAGAAAAAGTTTAATATATAACAATAGAAATAATGCGCCAAATAGTGTAAATTAGAAATTGAGCAAGCATTCTTTGCAACTAATGATGTACCTTTTCAAAAGGTGAGTGGAGAACAAACAAATATCGAAATCACTGATAACAAACAGGATGTGATGGATCTCTTGGATACCTTTAAAAACGATATAATTCTTCGACCAAGGAATCCAAGAGAATCTTTCTAAAGCCTTGCATTTGTTGTGCAGTAAGTCTCAGAATATAACAATCTACAAAAATACGAAACTAAAAGCTGTTTGTCCTACATTATGCACTTTCTAATTAAGTACCTGTTTCAGTGTGATTAAGTATATGTTCGTATTTCACATTGAATGCTGATTTCAAAAATGTCACTCAGAATTCTGTAAGTATTTTAGGAGCAGAGATATTTAACTTTTCGATAGTTCGTAGCAATTACGATGTCCCAATTCAGAATTAGTATTCTTTTATTGCAATGAATGATTTCTATCAGCAATGTCTTAATGACAAATTGAATGCTGATTTCAAAAATGTCAAAAAGAAGTCTGTAACTATTTTAGGAGCAGTGATATTCAACTTTTCGATAGAACGTTACGATTATAACGACAACATTCAGAAGTATTATTCTTACATTGAAAAATATGATTTTTTCAGCAAAATTTCGATGCAGAATTGAATGCTGAGTTCAAAAATGTTAATAAGAAGCCTGTAAGGATTTTAGTGGCAGAAACACTTAACTTTTCGATAGATCGTAACGATAATAGCGTTCCAATTCAGAATTGTTATTGTTATATTTAAATAAATGATTTCTATCAGCAATGTGTCGATGCAGAATTGAATGCTGCGTTCAAAAATGTCAATAAGAAGTTTGTAAGTATTTTAGGAGCAGAGATATTAAACATTTCGATAGATCATAACAATTATAGCGTTCCAATTCAGAATGATTATTCTTATATTGCAATAAATGCTTTCTTCAGCAATGTTTCGATGCAGAATTGAATCCTGAGTTCAAAAATGTTAATAAGAAATCTGTAAGGAGTTTAGTGGCAGAAATATTTAACTTTCCGATAGATCGTAACAATTATAGCGTTCCAATTCAGAATGATTATTCTTATATTGCAATAAATGCTTTCTTCAGCAATGTTTCGATGCAGAATTGAATGCTGAGTTCAAAAATGTCAATAAGAAGTTTGTAAGTATTTTAGGAGCAGAGATATTAAACTTTTCGATAGATCGTAACGATTATAGCGTTCCAATTCAGAATGATTATTCTTTTATTGAAATAAATGCTTTCTTCAGCAATGTTTCGATGCAGAATTGAATGCTGCGTTCAAAAATGTCAATAAGAAGTTTGTAAGTATTTTAGGAGCAGAGATATTAAACTTTTCGATAGATCGTAACGATAATAGCGTTCCAATTCAGAATTATTATTGTTATATTTAAATAAATGATTTCTATCAGCAATGTGTCGATGCAGAATTGAATGCTGCGTTCAAAAATGTCAATAAGAAATTTGTAAGTATTTTAGTGGCAGAGATATTAAACATTTCAATAGATAGTAACGATTATAGCGTTCAAATTCAGAATGATTATTCTCATATTGCAATGAATGCTTTCTTCAGCAATGTTTCTATGCAGAATTGAATGCTGAGTTCCAAAATGTCAATAAGAAGTTTGTAAGTATTTTAGGAGCAGAGATATTTAACTATTCGATAGATCGTAACGATTATAGCGTTTCAATTGAGAATTCTTATTCTTATATTTAAATAAATGATTTTTATCAGCAATGTGTCGATGCAGAATTGAATGCTGCGTTCAAAAATGTCAATAAGAAGTTTGTAAGTATTTTAGGAGCAGAGATATTAAACTTTTCGATAGATCGTAACGATTATAGCGTTCCAATTCAGAATGATTATTCTTATATTTGAATGAATGACTTTTTTGGCAATGTTTCGATGCGGAATTGAATGCTGCGTTCAAAAATGTCAATAAGAAGTCTGTAAGTATTTTAGTGGCAGAATTATTTAACTTTTTGATAGATCGTAACGATTATATCGTTCCAATTCAGAATGATTATTCTTTTATTGAAATAAATGCTTTCTTCAGCAATGTTTCGATGCAGAATTGAATGTTGCGTTCAAAAATGTCAATAAGAAGTTTGTAAGTATTTTAGTGGCAGAGATATTAAACATTTCGATAGATAGTAACGATTATAGCGTTCAAATTCAGAATGATTATTCTTATATTGCAATAAATGCTTTCTTCAGCAATGTTTCGATGCAGAATTGAATGCTGAGTTCCAAAATGTCAATAAGAAGTCTGTAAGTATTCTAGGAGCAGAGATATTTAACTTTTTGATCGATCCCAGCAATTGGAAGACTATATAGACTTCGTCCCATTTCAAAAAGGTTTTTTTCTATATTGAGCCCATTGATTTTTCCTATCAATGTTTCGATGCAGAATTTAATGCTGAATTCAAAAATGTCAAAAAGAAGTTTGTAAGTATGTTAGGAGCAGAGATATTTAACTATTCGATAGATCGTAACGATTATAGCGTTTCAATTCAGTATTCTTATTCTTATATTTAAAAAAATGATTTTTATCAGCAATGTGTCGATGCAGAATTGAATGCTGCGTTCAAAAATGTCAATAAGAAGTTTGTAAGTATTTTAGTGGCAGAGATATTAAACATTTCGTTAGATAGTAACGATTATAGCGTTCAAATTCAGAATGATTATTCTCATATTGCAAGCAATGCTTTCTTCGGCAATGTTTCTATGCAGAATTGAATGCTGAATTCAGAAATGTCAATAAGAAGTCTGTAAGTATTTTAGTGGCAGAAATACTTAACTTTTCGATAGATCGTAACGATAATAGAGTTCCAATGCAGAACCTTTATTGTTATATTTAAATAAATGATTTCTATCAGCAATGTGTCGATGCAGATTTGAATGCTGCGTTCAAAAATGTCAACAAGAAGTTTGTAAGTATTTTAGTGGCAGAGATATTAAACATTTCGATAGATAGTAACGATTATAGCGTTCAAATTCAGAATGATTATTCTCATATTAAAAGCAATGCTTTCTTCGGCAATGTTTCTATGCAGAATTGAATGCTGAGTTCCAAAATGTCAATAAGAAGTTTGTAAGTATTTTAGGAGCAGAGATATTTAACTATTCGATTGATCGTAACGATAATAGCGTTCCAATTCAGAATGATTATTCTTATATTTGAATAAATGACTTTTTTTGCAATGTTTCGATGCGGAATTGAATGCTGCGTTCAAAAATGTCAATAAGAAGTTTGTAAGTATTTTAGGAGCAGAAATATTTAACTTTTCGATAGATCGTAACGATTATAGCGTTCCAATTCAGAATGATTATTCTTTTATTGAAATAAATGCTTTCTTCAGCAATGTTTCGATGCAGAATTGAATGCTGAGTTCCAAAATGTCAATAAGAAGTTTGTAAGTATTTTAGGAGCAGAGATATTTAACTATTCGATAGATCGTAACGATTATAGCGTTCCAATTGAGAATTCTTATTCTTATATTTAAATAAATGATTTTTATCAGCAATGTGTCGATGCAGAATTGAATGCTGCGTTCAAAAATGTCAATAAGAAGTTTGTAAGTATTTTAGGAGCAGAGATATTAAACTTTTCGATAGATCGTAACGATTATAGCGTTCCAATTCAGAATGGTTATTCTTATATTTGAATAAATGCTTTCTTCAGCAATGTTTCGATGCAGAATAGAATGCTGCGTTCAAAAATGTCATAAAGAATTTTGTAAGTATTTTAGGAGCAGAGATATTAAACTTTTCGATAGATCGTAACGATTATATCGTTCCAATTCAGAATGATTATTCTTTTATTGAAATAAATGCTTTCTTCAGCAATGTTTCGATGCAGAATTGAATGTTGCGTTCAAAAATGTCAATAAGAAGTTTGTAAGTATTTTAGTGGCAGAGATATTAAACATTTCGATAGATAGTAACGATTATAGCGTTCAAATTCAGAATGATTATTCTTATATTGCAATAAATGCTTTCTTCAGCAATGTTTCGATGCAGAATTGAATGCTGAGTTCCAAAATGTCAATAAGAAGTCTGTAAGTATTTTAGGAGCAGAGATATTTAACTTTTTGATCAATCCCAGCAATTGGAAGACTTTATAGACTTCGTCCCATTTCAAAAAGGTTTTTTTCTATATTGAGCCAATTGATTTTTCCTATCAATGTTTCTATGCAAAATTTAATGCTGAATTCAGAAATGTCAATAAGAAGTTTGTAAGTATTTTAGGAGCAGAAATATTTAACTTTTCGATAGATCGTAACGATTATAGCGTTCCAATTCAGAATGATTATTCTTTTATTGAAATAAATGCTTTCTTCAGCAATGTTTCGATGCAGAATTGAATGCTGAGTTCAAAAATGTCAATAAGAAGTTTGTAAGTATTTTAGTGGCAGAGATATTAAACTTTTCGATAGATCGTAACGATTATAGCGTTCCAATTCAGAATGATTATTCTTATATTGCAATAAATGCTTTCTTCAGCAATGTTTCGATGCAGAATTGAATGCTGAGTTCCAAAATGTCAATAAGAAGTCTGTAAGTATTCTAGGAGCAGAGATATTTAACTTTTTGATCGATCCCAGCAATTGGAAGACTATATAGACTTCGTCCCATTTCAAAAAGGTTTTTTTCTATATTGAGCCAATTGATTTTTCCTATCAATGTTTCGATGCAGAATTTAATGCTGAATTCAAAAATGTCAAAAAGAAGTTTGTAAGTATTTTAGGAGCAGAGATATTAATCTTTTCGATAGATCGTAACGATTATAGCGTTTCAATTCAGAATTCTGATTCCTATATTTAAAAAAATGATTTCTATCAGCAATGTGTCGATGCAGAATTGAATGCTGAGTTCCAAAATGTCAATAAGAAGTCTGTAAGTATTCTAGGAGCAGAGATATTTAACTTTTTGATCGATCCCAGCAATTGGAAGACTTTATAGACTTCGTCCCATTTCAAAAAGGTTTTTTTCTATATTGAGCCAATTGATTTTTCCTATCAATGTTTCTATGCAAAATTTAATGCTGAATTCAGAAATGTCAATAAGAAGTCTGTACGTATTTTAGTGGCAGAAATATTTAACTTTTCGATAGATCGTAACGATTATAGCGTTCCAATTCAGAATGATTATTCTTTTATTGAAAGAAATGCTTTCTTCAGCAATGTTTCGATGCAGAATTGAATGTTGCGTTCAAAAATGTCAATAAGAAGTTTGTAAGTATTTTAGTGGCAGAGATATTAAACATTTCGATAGATAGTAACGATTATAGCGTTCAAATTCAGAATGATTATTCTTATATTGCAATAAATGCTTTCTTCAGCAATGTTTCGATGCAGAATTGAATGCTGAGTTCCAAAATGTCAATAAGAAGTCTGTAAGTATTCTAGGAGCAGAGATATTTAACTTTTTGATCGATCCCAGCAATTGGAAGACTATATAGACTTCGTCCCATTTCAAAAAGGTTTTTTTCTATATTGAGCCAATTGATTTTTCCTATCAATGTTTCAATGCCGAATTTGATGCTGAATTCAAAAATGTCAAAAAGAAGTTTGTAAGTATTTTAGGAGCAGAGATATTAATCTTTTCGATAGATCGTAACGATTATAGCGTTTCAATTCAGAATTCTTATTGTTATATTTAAATAAATGATTTCTATCAGCAATGTGTCGATGCAGAATTGAATGCTGCGTTCAAAAATGTCAATAAGAAGTTTGTAAGTATTTTAGTGGCAGAGATATTAAACATTTCGATAGATAGTAACGATTATAGCGTTCAAATTCAGAATCATTATTCTCATATTGCAATGAATGCTTTCTCCAGCAATGTTTCTATGCAGAATTGAATGCTGAATTCAAACATGTCAATAAGAAGTCTGTAAGTGTTTTAGGAGCAGAGATATATATATCTTTCATAGATCGTAACGATAATAGCGTTCCAATTCAGAATGATTATTCTTATATTTAAATAACTGATTTCTATCAGCAATGTGTCGATGCGGAATTGAATGCTGCGCTGATAAAATGTCAATAAGAAGTTTGTAAGTATTTTAGGAGCAGAGATATTTAACTTTTCGATAGATCGTAACGATTATAGCGTTCCAATTCAGAATGATTATTCTTGTACAGCAATAAATGCTTTCTTCAGCAATGTTTCGATGCAGAATTGAATCCGGAGTTCAAAAATGTTAATAAGAAATCTGTAAGGATTTTAGTGGCAGAAATATTTAACTTTTCGATAGATCGTAACGATTATAGCGTTCCAATTCAGAATGATTATTCTTATATTGCAATAAATGCTTTCTTCAGCAATGTTTCGATGCAGAATTGAATGCTGAGTTCCAAAATGTCAATAAGAAGTTTGTAAGTATTTTAGGAGCAGA